>CM077026.1:18212697-20712697 GCA_039090855.1 Macrothele yani | reverse complement strand
AATGGTACCTTTCGAAGAGGGGTCCACTTGAGTAAATGAATGAAGATGGGGACAAAAGGTTTAGCGAATAATCGTAAATTCGTCGATTGTTTGGGGCATTTTCGAGAACAATTGCTCTCTGTGTGGTCCGTGCAGAAAAATAAGAGTTCGCACTTAGCGTGAAAATAAGGAAGAAAGTTTAGTTGTCTGTATGCTCTCCGATGTGAAAGGCTGGATGCCTTGGATCTGCAGCAAAATGAATTGGGAAAAATGAAGCAGCAAACCTCCCCGCATTTGGTAAGAAATGGAGACAACTCGAGGCAGCTGGAGATGCCAGTTTGCCATAAAGACAGCAGAATGCCTAAATCCGCGGGATAAAGCAGAAATTTCTAGGCTGGAGCGTAATGGAACTCAGCGACTGTTTGGCCTAATGAAAGCCAAGTTACAGGGGAATTAAGAAGTCTGCGAGTGGACAGTGGTCATTCCAATGAGAAGCGAAGCCATGCAAAGTCGGGTTCGGATGCCAACCACTGCAGTGTGGAATCGTCACCCCCATTCATCCCCTACTGTGGAGGAAGTGAAGAGATGCGCTTGTCTTACGGGGCGAAGCGAGGCCCCATGTGTGCGTGTGTGTGGTCACGTAAGCAGCGAAGCCACTACGTGTAAGTGCGACGGAATAAAAACATGGCGAAAGAAAAATATGAGCGTAAGAGCGGTGGCTTCGATACCTAACAAATATACAGGTGAAATGTTGAGTTGCCGATATACGCTTAAGGTAAAAGCACGTCTGATTTCGCTCCGCCGAGAAAAATTAATCTCAGGGCTGGTGGTCGCAACTCGATAAAAAAAAAATGGAAACGAAACCTGCGAGTGGCATATTTGAACTGCGTACTCAGGCAGGGTAGATAGATGGTTTGCGAACGGAAAGGAACTGACTGAATTGGGAATGAACGGTCAAAAAGGACGGAAGGTAGCGACGGACGGAATCAACTATAGCAGCAGCGGAATTGAATGTGTCCCACTCTCCCAGCAGTCGACGTTCACAATTATTTCTTCACGACAACAAAAATCATTTCCCAGGAACACAGAAAATCAATCTTGGAAACCGCAACTGCAGATGTGAGAGGGCCTATTTTGCTTAACGGCCACCTTCAAATCGTCACGAGAATAGATCAGTGTGCACTCTAATCATTGCAACAAAGGGCGGCGTGATATTACCATTTTTAAGTGTGTGCTTCATTTACATCAAGCGTCAAAGTGAAGTGTTGAATCATCGGTGCTGCCACATGGTGCAAGTGTCTGTGTGCGTGTTTTTTTGTCTTGTCGTGTGATATTATGTGATACACAACGGATTTGCACAGCAAAGTCACGTAACTGTAAGTAGATGAATATTTCCTTTTTTCTTTCTTCGCACATCTGCGAACTTGTGCCATCCCGACACCCAAAGCTGCATGGACATAGATGCAGTAATGCTGAGTGACTGAACCTCAGAGGAAATACCTGCACATACAGATTTCAATTTCTTACCGGGCCCATTTCCTGATTATTTTTTTTACATGAATAAGGGAGAAGGTGTGGCCACAAATTCCGCTGGGCGGGACAGTTTCTTTTAACTTTGGTTCAGGGCCAAAGCTAGCGGAGAAGGGATCTGCATGTGCATGCTTATTAGATTTAGTTAGTTAACTTTGGCAGTATTTCGCACCTATAATCTTATACCGCAAATTAACGTGCTTGTGTATTTTGTGTCGCGAGTATTTTTAATGTGATCGTTTGCATATAATTTTTTTTTTCATTCTCTAAGCAATTGTATATGAATATCACCTGCAGCTCTATTTAGTGTGTAAACGAGTAGTATCTCTTGTTCAGATAGTCCGGTGGAGACTCAGTCGGCTGCGTTATCCGACAGTAAAGTGTGACACCGTATGCTGCCCACATATGAGGGGCAATTGTCTATGCGCCTAGAGAGCGCCGGATCTGTTTAAATCTCGCAGAACGTTATTAAATGTTGTGTTGTGTATTTGAGAATCATGTGTTATTTGCGAAAGTGGGTGTTGTACTGGCTGGTTGGGGATTGAATGTACCGGAGTAAGATCCGGACCACTACACTCAGTCACGAATTGGTGATTGCGGGTGAACCTCATCACAACTCTGATCCCAAAGTATCATTTTTTTTTAGATTATTTTATTTTTTATTTGTTGTTGTTATTTTGTTCACAAGGTGGATTCACCCAAGCCTTATGCTTCGGGTCATTCTTCAACTTTTCAATTTTTATGTTCTGGTGTGAATCTTTGAGTGCAGCAGTGCACCTGAGATTCTCACCTGGTGCCGTGGCCAACTAAATTGTACTTCAGGTCTCAAGCACCGTTACCGGCAGACTCGGCAGGAACACTGCTAGTGCCGTGTAACATTAATGTTGCCGTTGTCCCAGGATCGATACCTATATTTTGCAGCTAGCGGAACAACACTCATGTTCGTAAAATAAGTGCGAATTGACTGCCATTACTATTTTTATTTACTTTTGTTTGGTGCGAATTTTGTATAATTTAGCATTAAGTAAGCCTTAAGCTGTTTTTTAAGAGCTGCCATAATTTTAGTGGGTAAGAAAAACAAAATGGCTAACACGAAAAAATCGTCATCTGCGAGTCACATGGATTCAGATGATTCTGGTGGTCACTCTGACGGAGAACATGTGAGCACTGAGGCTGCAATTGTTCCGGAAGAGAGTACACCTGTTACAAGTACAGCGGGTACATCACAGCTGAGACAAACAGCTTTAGCCGCACCTATGGTTTACGGGGAGCAGTCGAGTTTATAGTGGATCCCCAGGAAGACTGTGACACCACGATTATCTACGATGTTGAGAAGGAACTCGAAGACAGTGGAACGCAAGAATTTGGCATCGAGCGCAGATAAAAGCGGGTGTAGGAGCATCGAACGTGAGAGATCTGTGGAACTCGTGGATTCTCGAAGCTATGCCTCATATTTAAATTTTTTTTACGCCTATCTCGACGGGTAGCAATGAACGTGTGATGAAATCCTTAAACTTTCCTTCCGCTCTCCGGGCACCTAAGTTCGGAATTAGGTGCCTTGCGACGGTGGGAAAGGGTTGAGTGTTTACAGTTAAAAAAAAAATAGAATGATTGGATGAATAAACTTCATCCAGTCATCCTTTTTTTCTTTCATGGGGGGATGGAATGTTACAGTGGACACCCCCCCCTCCTAAAACCTGAAGAAAACTTTAAAATTTGTCCGCCATGTCGCGTATTGTATGAGGCAGCTAGGAATCACAGTTCGGCAGACTCACATGTTCTTTTACAGTTCAGTTTATTTTTATTTATTTCTCATTTACGTTGTTTTTCTTTCGGATGTTCTCTAAATTAATTAACAAAATTGCGGGATAATTGGGAAGTCGCTCCAATGCTCTTGAAGGCAAGAAACGCAATATGTTTGCCATTTTTTATTGTTTCTACCTGTGGGAAAAGGTAGCACTCAATGGTTGCTCTGGAAATTGATAAGAGCAAAGCGATAGGCCCAGAAGAGGACTTCTGGATTTCTTGAGGAGGGACCGATGTTACGACCCACCCCCGCCATTAATTTAGTAATTAATGGGCGTGGTTGATGTGTGAAATTAATTAAGTATTAATTATGTTCGAGGCTTGATTGGAGTTTAAAAGTGTAAACAGCAGATAAAGTTTTATCTGGGGGTTTGGAAAGAAAAGAGGCGAAGAATTCTCTCTCTGGCTGGGTGGTCTCAGAATAGCTCTGTTAGGTCATAAATATCAGGGCGCAGCTGACGGGAAACTAAGCAACACGGAATGGTACCTTTCGAAGAGGGGTCCACTTGAGTAAATGAATGAAGATGGGGACAAAAGGTTTAGCGAATAATCGTAAATTCGTCGATTGTTTGGGGCATTTTCGAGAACAATTGCTCTCTGTGTGGTCCGTGCAGAAAAATAAGAGTTCGCACTTAGCGTGAAAATAAGGAAGAAAGTTTAGTTGTCTGTATGCTCTCCGATGTGAAAGGCTGGATGCCTTGGATCTGCAGCAAAATGAATTGGGAAAAATGAAGCAGCAAACCTCCCCGCATTTGGTAAGAAATGGAGACAACTCGAGGCAGCTGGAGATGCCAGTTTGCCATAAAGACAGCAGAATGCCTAAATCCGCGGGATAAAGCAGAAATTTCTAGGCTGGAGCGTAATGGAACTCAGCGACTGTTTGGCCTAATGAAAGCCAAGTTACAGGGGAATTAAGAAGTCTGCGAGTGGACAGTGGTCATTCCAATGAGAAGCGAAGCCATGCAAAGTCGGGTTAGGATGCCAACCACTGCAGTGTGGAATCGTCACCCCCATTCATCCCCTACTGTGGAGGAAGTGAAGAGATGCGCTTGTCTTACGGGGCGAAGCGAGGCCCCATGTGTGCGTGTGTGTGGTCACGTAAGCAGCGAAGCCACTACGTGTAAGTGCGACGGAATAAAAACATGGCGAAAGAAAAATATGAGCGTAAGAGCGGTGGCTTCGATACCTAACAAATATACAGGTGAAATGTTGAGTTGCCGATATACGCTTAAGGTAAAAGCACGTCTGATTTCGCTCCGCCGAGAAAATTAATCTCAGGGCTGGCGGTCGCAACTCGATAAAAAAAAATGGAAACGAAACCTGCGAGTGGCATATTTGAACTGCGTACTCAGGCAGGGTAGATAGATGGTTTGCGAACGGAAAGGAACTGACTGAATTGGGAATGAACGGTCAAAAAGGACGGAAGGTAGCGACGGACGGAATCAACTATAGCAGCAGCGGAATTGAATGTGTCCCACTCTCCCAGCAGTCGACGTTCACAATTATTTCTTCACGACAACAAAAATCATTTCCCAGGAACACAGAAAATCAATCTTGGAAACCGCAACTGCAGATGTGAGAGGGCCTATTTTGCTTAACGGCCACCTTCAAATCGTCACGAGAATAGATCAGTGTGCACTCTAATCATTGCAACAAAGGGCGGCGTGATATTACCATTTTTAAGTGTGTGCTTCATTTACATCAAGCGTCAAAGTGAAGTGTTGAATCATCGGTGCTGCCACATGGTGCAAGTGTCTGTGTGTGTGTTTTTTTTTGTCGTGTGATATTATGTGATGCACAACGGATTTGCACAGCAAAGTCACGTAACTGTAAGTAGATGAATATTTCCTTTTTCTTTCTTCGCACATCTGCGAACTTGTGCCATCCCGACACCCAAAGCTGCATGGACATAGATGCAGTAATGCTGAGTGACTGAACCTCAGAGGAAATACCTGCACATACAGATTTCAATTTCTTACCGGGCCCATTTCCTGATTATTTTTTTTACATGAATAAGGGAGAAGGTGTGGCCACAAATTCCGCTGGGCGGGACAGTTTCTTTTAACTTTGGTTCAGGGCCAAAGCTAGCGGAGAAGGGATCTGCATGTGCATGCTTATTAGATTTAGTTAATTAACTTTGGCAGTATTTCGCACCTATAATCTTATACCGCAAATTAACGTGCTTGTGTATTTTGTGTCGCGAGTATTTTTAATGTCATCGTTTGCATATAATTTTTTTTTTCATTCTCTAAGCAATTGTATATGAATATCACCTGCAGCTCTATTTAGTGTGTAAACGAGTAGTATCTCTTGTTCAGATAGTCCGGTGGAGACTCAGTCGGCTGCGTTATCCGACAGTAAAGTGTGACACCGTATGCTGCCCACATATGAGGGGCAATTGTCTATGCGCCTAGAGAGCGCCGGATCTGTTTAAATCTCGCAGAACGTTATTAAATGTTGTGTTGTGTATTTGAGAATCATGTGTTATTTGCGAAAGTGGGTGTTGTACTGGCTGGTTGGGGATTGAATGTACCGGAGTAAGATCCGGACCACTACACTCAGTCACGAATTGGTGATTGCGGGTGAACCTCATCACAACTCTGATCCCAAAGTATCATTTTTTTTTAGATTATTTTATTTTTTATTTGTTGTTGTTATTTTGTTCACAAGGTGGATTCACCCAAGCCTTATGCTTCGGGTCATTCTTCAACTTTTCAATTTTTATGTTCTGGTGTGAATCTTTGAGTGCAGCAGTGCACCTGAGATTCTCACCTGGTGCCGTGGCCAACTAAATTGTACTTCAGGTCTCAAGCACCGTTACCGGCAGACTCGGCAGGAACACTGCTAGTGCCGTGTAACATTACTATCGGAGTAATTACGTCACAGATGAAGCCACGATGCCGAAATTTCAGCCAATAAAGCGGGGAGCAATTTTAGGGCATATAGAGGCACTAGGTTTGTCCGAGTAAGTCATTCGTAACGGAAATCACGGTCGGTGTAACATAGCATGCGAAAAGGAGCACATTAGACATTGTTTACTGCACGAGTTTGATAAAGGCAGTCCTGCAGGTCCGGCTTGCCTCAACATCTGGCAAATGTATGAGGAGGATGCTGTTGATGATAGCACATGTCGTTGTTGGTTTTGGAAATTCCGGGACGGAGACAGAAGTTGTAAAGATCAACAACGTCTGTTGTTTATGACGAGCATGTGGTCCAAGCTATAACAAATCACTCACAGTCAACTGTTCAGGAATTAGCGGAAACGTCGGTACACAGAACAACAGTCGAAAGACGGATGCATGTGCTTGGGTTCATCATCATTTTCCATAACCGGGTTCCACACCAGCTTTCTGCAAAGCAACCAGAGGAGAGAATCTGTACCTGGGTTTCTTTGCTTTCTCGTCACATAAATGAACCGTTTTGGGGTCGAATTGTAACGGTTGATGAGAAATGGGTACTGTACCATAATGTAAAGCGTCGACGGACTGGGTGCAAAGCGTGCTCCATCGACCTCAAAAGGTGGACTGCATCCCAAAAAGGTTTTGTTGAGAGTTCGGTGGGATGTCCAGGGAATAATCCACTGTAAGGTGTTGGCACTTAAACGAACGATACATGCTTACCTCTACTGCCAACAGTTGGACAGATTGCGAGAACAACTGACATAGAAGCGGCCAGCACTCGTCAATCGCAAAGGCGTGATCCTTCATCATGATAACTCCAGACCTCATGCTGCTTTAATCACTCGGCAAAAATTACTGGACTTTGGTTGGGAAGTGTAACCTCACCCGGGGTATTCCCCTAACCTGGCACCTACGGCCTACCATCTTTTTCGATCGTTACAGAACGCCTTCGCTCTTCAAACTTTTGATGATGTGGACGATGTGAAAACGGCATTACAGTGGCACAGTGATAAAATGTTAATGTCGAGTATGTTTGAAGAGTTCGCCATTGTCCACGATACACATTTTTATTCGTGAGAGTAATTCTGCATGCACATTTCTCAGCATGGAAGTTGTCACACTATTGCAAGCATCTGTAACACGACGACGTAGATCCAGCAGACTTCTAGGTGCTGTTGCATACAAATAGTTTTTTACGTAACCCCAGAAATCCAAGCTCGCCATTCTCACACAGCGCACGTAGACCTAAACTTGTGATCAGGGTGCATGCATCCTGCTAATGGTTTTTATATCATAGGTACGGTACAGCGTCACAATCTGTATTTGCATATGGCTACATTTGCGAAATGTGAATATGCAGATTCGAATCGTCGCGCATCGATTTCGGACATTTTAGGGTATTCATGCGACAATTTATCTTTTCGGTGTGAAATAAATGTCGTTTTGTACTAATTAATTGATGCTCTACAACTTTGTAATTGGAAATTTTGCTCTATCTCTTTTCGGTTTCGATTTGCAATGGATAACTTCCGCATTTCGCCACTAGGGGCGCTGTTATTGGTTGCATTCGATCGGGCGTATTTGATTTATTATACCGTTATCTCACTTGCATAACTGAACCGCTCTCCGTTTGCAAGTTATTCCAGGTTAAAGGGACTTTCTTATGCACCCTGTATATAGTATTGTATTGTTATAGGGTGCAGCCTAACTTGTGGAAAATTTTTATATTTCATTTATGCGGTAAATTTGTGTTTCGATGTAACTGCAAGGCAGCACTCATAGTTATAATTAATTACGGTAATTGATCCTCTAATTTGTTCATCACTGCCATTGTTAAAATTTGTTCATTATTTGATAAGTGCATAATTCGTAGCCTTCTGGCAAACGAGAATTGTGAAAGGCCACATGGCGACAGACCATCTCTATTTCGGACTCATAGCAACAGTCTTGTGCATTTTCAACTCTAACGAAAGTCTGCAAAACTCACCCCCCAAAATTCCCTCTGGAAGCCAAGAGACATTCTGTTGGTTGCATTTTTCTCCGAACTGAACGGGATAAGGGAGAACCGACTACCACCCACAGCTGAAAACAAGGTGATAAATCCCTTTTCAAGTGGCTAAGAGAAGCCCTGTGACAGGACAAAGAGGAGAGAAACGAGGAGAAGAGAAAAACAAGCGGCGTGGCATTCTCAGGACGGTGGCAAAGCCAGACACACACACGAGAACAGCACCAGCGAGCTGCATGGAACCTAGGCCTGAGAGCTGACCGCTGGGAGAGCTCGGAAAAAGAAGAGAGAAGCAAGTAAGGAGGGCTATGAATGATCCCCTCTTAAACGAGGACATCTCAGTCCTTTGGACTTCTCGACCGATACTAGGTCGACATTAGTGCACTTTTGCCTAGGCTGTCTATATACCAAAACAGGCAGGATATTTCTTGCCACTTCTCTGCGCTGAGGACCTCAGACAACGGTTGCCAAGGTATGTGGTCTTTATATGAACATTTGCTCACGACTTACAAGTGCCGTCGGACAGTGAACAGCATATAGAACTCTGTCCCCTGTGAAAGGGAGTACGCACGACAGCGGAGGCCTCCAACACATTTTATTCGTGATTTTTATTTGTGTTATGGCCATAAGTTTTAAGAGCTCTTCCCTGCTAATTTGGCGTCAAGCCTATGCAGGTGTGTGTAATGGTATAGGTATATGTAGCTTATAATTAAACTGCGGCAGTCATGATAATTACTGTATCATTTTAATTGCTGGTACCCACGCTCGTACTCAATTATCGTTTTCTAAAGTGTGTATTTAAATGTTTTGGGTAATCTCTCACATATGTTTCCTTCGCTCTATTTGTTTATTGTGCATACTAGAATTTCATCAGTGAACAGTGTTTGAATCAGTGTTAATTGTTAAATCAGAGTTAGATAACTCAGTGGTATCGTTTAATCAGTGATAAAGTGTTTAAATCATTGTGCATAATTAAGCTGCCGATAGAGCAGCCCACCATACATTCATCTCAGCAGATTTTTGTGCCACATCATGGATAAAGGTGGCAGTGTATATAATACACTGCTGGACAATTGCTAAGGACGGATCATAAACGGCTATATAGCGCATAAAAAGGTAAGTGTGGTTGGATGCCAAGTGAAATAAAATAATGTCAGAATGCCAGGACATTACAAGAAAGACAATTTATTGTGCTCTGAAATCCAGAAGGCTTTGGAACGTGTTCAAGGGACAAACAGGCCATTTTGTGCAGAATACGTAAACGTGAAAAAAATGCAATTACCGTCCGCAGGCGTTCCGGCGTAAGATGTCAATACGGGATATGGCCACCATGGAGGGCGATGCAAGATTCCACACGTCGTGTCATGCTTTGCACAACATTATCAAGTAGCTGTTGATGTAATTTATCCCATTCCTCTGTCAGTGCACGGATGAGGGTGTCCTTGTTTATTGGAAGGAGTTGGCGACCAGCAAGACTCCTTCCCAAAGCATCCCACGCATTTTCAATGGGATTCAGATCTGGAGAACGTGCTGGCCATACGAGGCGTTGAATATGCTCGCTCTCAAGACACTCCTGGACAGCGACTGTTCGATGACATGTTGCGTTGTCGTCCATGAAAATGAATCTATCACCGACAGCACCACGGAACATGCAAACATGAGGTAGCAGAACATCATTAATGTATCGCTGCCCAGTCATAGTCCCAGTTGGAAGCACATAGAGGGACGTACGGCCATTGATCATGATGCCAGCCCATACCATGACACTACATGTTGGATATCGGTCCCTTTCCTGTATGTTTGCTGGACAATATGCAGTACCACTATCACCCCAGATCAGTTGTCGTCGACAATCAGACGTTAGACTGTATCTACTCTCATCTGAGAAGAGGACAGCAGACCAGTCGTTATCAGTCCAATTGCGATGTTGATGGCACCATTGCAAACGGGCGGTACGGTGACGTCTGGACAATGGGATGCACACAACAGGACGGCGGGCGTGTAGTCCTCCTTCATGCAAACGTGTGGCGACAGTTTTTCGGGAGATCCGCTGGCCAGTAGCAGCCATAAACTGATTTGCTACCTCACTAGCTGTGCTGCGCCGGTGTCTTTTTGTTGATAGCACTATGTACCGATCTTCTGCAGGTGCCGTACTGCAAACACGACCTCCCCCGTGACGTTTGCCACACTCTCCATTTGTTTGAAATGATTTCCAAAGCCTTGAAACAACACTGTGGCTGACGTCGAACTCCCTGACAACATCTGTTATTTTTTGCCCTTCTTCAATCTTGCCAATAATACGGCCACGCGTAAAATCATCTAGGTGATGTCGGGAAGACATACTGAAAATTGCAAGTTCGTGAATTGATTCTTTCCCTTTCAACTTTGCGTTTGAACAACAACGGTCAATACGCGTCAAATCCTTTATATCTCTTATCAGCGCTATGACGTCACGAATAAGTTCGGCAATTCAAAATTTGCATACGCACAACATGTCTTACTGTATCCCGCACTTATGCTAATTTCCACATTTTCCTGCCTTCCATTTTATGGTTGCTATCGTTGTTATTGTCATCCGTCCTTAGCAATTGTCCGGCAGTGTATAACGTTGGATATTAAATGGCAAGCGTACGTGAAATGAGCGTTGGGTATCTTTTCGAGTGTGTGTGTGCGTTGCTGTGATTTTCGGTAGATTGGGACGTGCTGGAGTTGAATCCAGGCATCCACGCCCAATCGCGGTACGGGCTTTGCGGGAAGTTCATAATTAATTTTTATAATTAATTATGGGAGGTCATTATTAATTATTGGAATCAGATAATTAATTTGTTGTTGCAGAATTTTCGGTTGTCAACGCAAGTAGGAAAACTCCTTGCTAGCCCCTAGCAGCAGAGGAGGAGAGCAAAATTTTTGACAAAATTTTCTTTAGTTTTTTTTATTTTTATTTAGATATTTATTTTTTTTTCGGTGGAGATATCGGGTGCTTCACTGCAGGCGATACTTCACCTGGTGCCGCGGCCACATCAGCCTGTAAAGGTAAGATCCAACAGTATAAACACAAAAGTCACCGGACACCCTTCAAAAGCAAATGAACGGATCTTCTGCGTTGTTAAGATGCGCGGTACAGCTGCAAACGGTATGAAAACAAGCCTGCAGCTGACTGCGATCATATCGAACTGTGAGGTTGAGTAAAAAGGTCGCTGCGGGAGAGAACTGACTTTGAGAAAGGAAAGATTGTTGGGTGTTTAATTAGTGGGTTGTTCATAAGGGAAACCGCGAGGCATTTAAACATACCCAAGTCAACTGTTTTGGATGTACTGAATACGTTTAAGACACATGGCGTGCCTAAAGCAGCAAAACGTACCGGCAGACTAAAGAAAATTAGTGATAGAGGACGTCGAAGCCTCAGGAGAGTCATTACATCTAATCAACGGAGTACTGAACAAGACCTCAGTGTACAGGTGAGTAAAAATGTTGGAACCTAGGTATGTATACGCACCATTCACAGAGAATTTAATCCCATGGGTTACCGTGGTCGTGCGGTTGCTCATAAGCTTTCCATCTCCTCTCGGAATGCTACTCGTCGTTTAGCATGGTGTAAAGAACATTTATCGTGGACCGTAGATCAATGAGAACGGTCCTATGGACTGATGAATTCAGATACACGATCCATCAGTCTAATGTCCGTGTGTGGACATGGTGGCAGCCGGGGGAACGATATTTACTACAAATCCGGTGTCGGTCCACCTTTGGCCTAAAAAAATGCATTGATCTACGGTCCACGATAAATGTACTACAGTGTACTGTTCCTACGGTCAAGTTTGGAGCTGGCAGTGTACTCGTGTGTTTTTTTTCGTGGTATGGTCTCGGAAAATTGGTTATCGTAGACAAACCTGTTAATCAGCACGTCTACCTCCATATTCTGAACAATTATGCCGTACCAACTCTGTGGCAATACTATGGAACAGAGCCTTGTTGGTACCAGCAGGATAATGCACCGAGCCATAAAGCGAGGACTGTTACGCCGTGGTTTGACAATAATTCCATATCGTGTGTGTACTGGCCAGCACAGAGCCGTGATCTTAATCCCATAGAGCACCTATGGGATGAATTAGAGCGCCGCATAAGAAGTTTGGAACCAAAGCCTACTACTAAGCAACAGTTAGCGGCTGCATTATGTACTGAATGGAAACGCATACCTATCGCTGTGTACCAAAACCTTGTCGAAAGCCTGTCTCGAAGGGTTGATGCATGCATTAAGGCCAAAGGTGGACTGGCCGCCACGGTGGCGTAGTGGTCTAAGCGATAGCCTCTGATCATTTGTCCAAAAGGGGTCCGGGTTCGAATCCCGGTGAGGCATGGATGTTGTGTCTGTCTTACGGCACTGGCTCTCTCCCTTCCCTGGAACCAGTGACCCTAAATTAGTAACGGGCGACTGCTTATAGCCCATTGAGTTGCTCACGGTGGTCGTTAAACCTCAATAAAAAAAAATAAAAAAAAATAAAAAGGTGGACCGACACCGTATAAAGTATGTCAATTAATTCTATGTTATGTTTCTCTTCTAGATGTCCGGTGACTTTTGTCACTATAGTGTATATGTATACATATAATGTGTGTATGTGTTGTTACACGGCACTAGCAGTGTTCCTGCCGAGTCGGCCGGTAACGGTGCTTGAGACCTGAAGTACAATTTAGTTGGCCGCGGCACCAGGTGAGAATCTCAGGTGCACTGCTGCACTCAAAGATTCACACCAGAACATAAAAAATGAAAAGTTGAAGAATGACCCGAAGCATAAGGCTTGGGTGAATCCACCGTGTGAACAAAATAACAACAACAAATAAAAAATAAAATAAACTAAAAAAAAAATTATACTTTGGGATCAGAGTTGTGATGAGGTTCACCCGCAATCACCAATTCGTGACTGAGTGTAGTGGTCCGGATCTTACTCCGGTACATTCAATCCCCAACCAGCCAATACAACACTCACTTTCGCAAATAACACATGATTCTCAAATACACAACACAACATTTAATAACGTTCTGCGAGATTTAAACAGATACGGCGCTCTCTGGGAGTATAGACAATTGCCCCTCTTATGTGGGCAGCATACGGTGTCACACATTACTGTCGGAAGACACAAGCCGACTGAGTCTCCACCGGACTATCTGAACAAGAGATACTACTCGTTTACACACTAAATAGAGCTGCAGGTGATATTCATATACAATTGCTTAGAGAATGAAAAAAAAAATTATATGCAAACGATGACATTAAAAATACTCGCGACACAAAATACACAAGCACGTTAATTTGCGGTATAAGATTATAGGTGCGAAATACTGCCAAAGTTAATTAACTAAATCTAATAAGCATGCACATGCAGAACCCTGCCCCGCTGACGTTGGTCCTGAACCAAAGTTAAAAAGAAACTGTCCCGCCCAGCGGAATTTGTGGTCACACCCTCTCCCTTATTCATGTAAAAAAAATAATCAGGAAATGGGCCCTGTAAGAAATTGAAATCTGTATGTGCAGGCATTTCCTCTGAGGTTCAGTCACTCAGCATTACTGCATCTATGTCCATGCAGCTTTGGGTGTCGGGATGGCACAAGTTCGCAGATGTGCGAAGAAAGAAAAAGGAAATATTCATCTACTTACAGTTTCGTGACTTTGCTGTGCAAATCCAGCGTGCATCACATAATATCACACAACAAAAAAAACGCGCACACACACACGGACACTTGCACCATGTGGCAGTACCGATGATTCAACACTTCATTTTGACGCTTGATGTAAATGAAGCACACAATTAAAATGGTAATATCACGCCGCACTTTGTTGCAATGATTAGAGTGCACACTGATCTATTCTCGTGACGATTTGAAGGTGGCCGTTAAGTAAAATAGGCCCTCTCACATCTGCTGTTGCGGTTTCCAAGATTGATTTTCTGTGTTCCTGGGAAATGATTTCTGTTGTCGTGAAGAAATAAATTTGACCATCAACTGCTTGGAGAGTGGAACCCCTCACTTCCGCTGCGGCTACAGTAGATTCCGTCCGTCGCTACCTTCCGTCCTTTTTGACCGTTCATTCCCAATTCGGTCAGTTCCTTTCCGTTAGCATAACATCTACCCTGCCTGAGTACGCAGTTCAAATATGCCACTCGCAGGTTTTGTTTCCATTTTTTTTTTCGAGTTGAGACCGCCAGCCCTGAGATTAATTTTCTCGGCCGAGCGAAATCAGACGTGCTTTTACCTTAAGCGTATATCGGCAACTCAACATTTCACCTGTATATTTGTTAGGTATCGAAGCCACAGCTCTTACGCTCATATTTTTCTTTCGCCATGTTTTTATCCCGTCGCACTTACACGTAGTGGCTTCGCTGCTTACGTGACCACACACACGCACACATGGGGCCTCGCTTCGCCCCGTAAGACAAGCGCGTCTCTTCACTTCCTCCACAGTAGGGGATGAATGGGGGTGACGATTCCACACTGCAGTGGTTGGCATCCGAACCCGACTTTGCTTGGCTTCGCTTCTCATTGGAATGACCACTGTCCAATCGCAGACTTCTTAATTCCCCTGTAACTTGGCTTTCATTAGGCCAAACAGTCGCTGATTTCCATTACGCTCCAGCCTAGAAATTTCTGCGTTATCACGCGGATTTAGGCATTCTGCTGTCTTTATGGCAAACTGGCATCTCCAGCTGCCTCGAGTTGTCGTCTCCGTTTTTTTACCAAATGCGGAGAGGTTCGCTGCTTCATTTTTCCCAATTCATTTTGCAGATCCAAGGCATCCAGCCTTTCACATCGGAGAGCGTACAGACAACTGAACTTTCTTCCTTATTTTCACGCTAAGTGCGAAATCTTATTTTTCTGCACGGACCACACAGAGAGCAATTGTTCTCGAAAATGCCCCAAACAATCGACGAATTTACGATTATTCGCTAAACCTTTTGTCCCCATCTTCATTCATTTACTCAAGTGGACCCTTCTTCGAAAGGTACCACTTTCCCTTTCCGTGTTGCTTAGGCTCCCGTCAGCTGCGCCCTGATATTTATGACCTAACAGAGCTATTCTGAGACCACCCAGCCAGAGAGAGAATTCTTCGCCTCTTTTCTTTCCAAACCCCCAGATAAAACTTTATCTGCTGTTTACACTTTTAAACTCCAATCAAGCCTCGAACATAATTAATACTTAATTAATTTCACACATCACCCACGCCCATTAATTACTAAATTAATGGCGGGGGTGGGTCGTAACATCGGCCCCTCCTCAAGAAATCCAGAAGTCCTCTTCTGGGCCTATCGCTTTGCTCTTATCAATTTCCAGAGCAACCATTGAGTGCTACCTTTTCCCACAGGTAGAAACAATTCAAAATGGCAAAAATATTGCGTTTCTTGCCTTCAAGAGCATTTGAGCGACTTCCTAATTATCCCGCAATTTTGTTAATTAATTTTAGAGAACATCCGAAAGAAAAAAAAACGTAAATGAGAAATAAATAAAAGACCTGAACTGTAAAAGAACATGTGAGCCTGCCGAACTGTGATTCCTAGCTGCCTCATACCATACGCGACATGGCGGACAAATTTTAGAGTTTTCTTCAGGTTTTAGGATGGGGGGTGTCCACTGTAACAGTGTGATCGGATTCCCCCGGATTTTGAAACATGGTTACGCCATTGGAGTTAAGTACAGGTGTTTCCCTCTTTCCGAAAGTTCGCTTTACGCCACTTCGGTTTTACGAATGACCTACATTAGTACCTCTTTTCGCTAACCCAAAGAAATCCGTCGGATTTTCGCTTTTACGAAAAAAGCAAAAATAGTGTTCAGCGTTTGCTTTCCCGCGAGATGTTACTGAGACAGCTCGTTCAGCGAGATTGGCGCTGCCAAGCTCCTTCCCCGGGAGCTATACTCAGCATAAAGCCGCCGTGGCTTTGAACTGTGTCTGTGAGCATCTGTACTTTATGTCGATCTATTTTGTGACTCCGTTAGCAAAATGTGTCAGAAGGCATCAAAAGAGCTTCAGGGAGTTTGTATGTGTGTTACGCTTAGCGCAAAACTGGACGTAATTAAGCGCTTTGATCGTGTTGAACGAAATAAAGAGAGACATGGTTGCATGAGTTGAACTTGCCTGCGTCCACGGGCGTCACGGTCTATGGGAATTTGGGGACGCGTCTTCCCCAATATTTTGCAAAATGGGGAACCGAGGGACAGGGTACATTTACATAGGAAAATGTTTTTTACAAATCAATTAAGACATTGAGAATTTTTTTACAATTCTATTAAAACTTTGAGAATTTCTTATTACTGTACTAAATGCATTCATACGGCTTGCTGCCCCGGTGGGGCAGTGGTCTGCGCGCTGGTTTCTGACCATTGGTGCGAGAAGGGT
Organism: Macrothele yani; assembly: GCA_039090855.1. NCBI lineage: Eukaryota > Metazoa > Arthropoda > Arachnida > Araneae > Macrothelidae > Macrothele > Macrothele yani. The sequence goes on along the minus strand of CM077026.1, from coordinate 20,696,093 downwards.
AAGGGTTCGAATCCCGATGAGGCACGGATGTTGTGTTTGCCTTACGGCACTGACTCTCTCCCTTACTTGGAGTCAGTGGCCCTAAATTAGGAACGGGTGACTGCTTACAGCCCGTTGAGTTGCTCACGGTGGTCGTTAAACCATCAATCAAAAAAAAAAAAAAAAATACGGCTTAACCACGTAGCGTTGTACTATGGACAAAGTGGCAAAGATTATCATATCAAACAGGGACGGGAGGAAGAGAGTTTTTGGATCAGTTTGTGATTAAATGGAAACTATAGACTTTTTATGTTCCTGCTTCTAAATCAAGGTTGTGTAGAACAAGACTTTCTTCTATAAACTAGGCCTACATATGAAATGTCATTAAAGTACAGGTTAAAAAATTTACTTTAACTGAATAAATACATTGTTGACAATCACCTTTGAAAGAGCTCAATGTAATGATTTTACCTCTAATTACTCGTACAATACAGCTGACATAAATTCTGGTTATTGCATCATGAAGTATCTAAAAGTGAAATAAATTGACAGGGCGGGGGAAAGGGGAGCTCTTAAGTAAAAATAATACATTGTTTTATAGTGAGAAGAACAAGAGATTTGGGAAGGTAAGGAAAGGTATCTGAGCCCCCCGCCCTCCCCAATGACCAGAAGGCGTCCACCATTCGCATTACTTACATACACAGAGAAAGAATTAGAAATGTGGTCTGTTTTAGTTGGCATTCAGTAACGGATAGCATGTATATTTATCAACTAGCTCATAGCCAGTGAATGTACGGGTGAAAAAGCTATGACTGAAATTTTTATAACACGAATCGCAAAATACATATGCATAATTAAAATACAGTTGAATTACTAATGGGTAGTCTATAAGATAGGCCACCAACAACAAAACTTTCGTAATATTCCCATTCAATATTCTCAAGAAAGAAGCCTATTATATAGGTTAATAGATGTTAACTCGTCATATGACGGTCATCATCATCATCATCATCATTTTCAACCACTATCAATCCTTTGCTGGATGAAGGTCTCCCCAAGTTAATTCCACAACGGTCTGTCTTGTGCCAGTTTCCTCCATGTTACTCCTGCATACTTTCGAATTTCATCCAGCCATCTCCCATGGGGTCTTCTTCTGGGTCTTTTATGGTTCCTTGGGATCCAGTCTAAAATTTCGGCTATCCATCGATGGTCTGTCCTTCTGGCAATATGTCCAGCCCATTACCATTTCAGGGATTTTACTCTGATCATGATGTCTTCCATTCTTGTAATTTTTCTGATCCACGAGTTCCTCTTCTTATCTCTCCTGGTTACACCAAGCATGCAGCTCTCCATGCTGCTTTGAGTTGTATGCAGTCTTTGTATGTCTCTTTTACTTAAGGTCCACGTCTCTGCACCATACGTAAGCACTGGAAGGATGCATTGATCAAACTCTTTTCTTTTAAGACATAATGACATATTGCTCTTGAGAATTATACTGTTTCTTCCAAAAGCTCACCAGGCAAGTTTTATACCCCGATTAATTTCTTCATCAATGTGACCTTTGCTTGATATCTGCTGTCCAAGATAAATGAAGCTATTGGTTATCTCCAGCTTTTCCCCATTAATCAAAATATATTCATTTCTTGTTAAAGCACTGGACATCACTTTTGTCTTCTGAAAGTTCATTTTTAGTCCCACTTCTTTATTCTTGTCAGCAAGTTGCTGGATCATACTCTGCAGCTCTGATGGGGTAGCTGCAGAAATGACTACGTTATCAGCAAAACGAAGGTGAGTTACATAATCTCCATTAATCTTTATCCCTTTGTTTTCCCAGTTCAGTGATTGAAAGACATTTTCGAAAGTGGCATTAAAGAGTTTGGGAGATATAGTGTCGCCTTGTCTCACTCCCTTTCCAATTTTTATGGGTGCTGTATTCTCAAATAGCCGAATTTTTGAATTTGCATTTTCATAGATGTTATTAATAATATTAATGTATGCATCTTCAATACCGCAGGATTTCAAAACCATTGTAACTGATGTTGGTTTCACCGAATCAAAGGCCTTTTCATAATCGATAAAAACCATGCATAACGGAAGTCCATATTTCCTCGCTCTTGCAATTAGTTCTCTCAGTACGTGGATATGATCTATCGTGCTGTAGCCACTCCTGAATCCAGCTTGTTCTCTCGGTTGAGCCATGTCCAGTGTCACCTTCAACGGGTATGAAAGAACATTAGTGAAGACTTTATAAACCACTGATAGGAGTCTGATAGGTCTGTAGTTCCTGAGACCCTCAATGCCACCTTTTTTATGTAGCAGGAGCATTGCAATCCTCAGGAATCTTCTCTTCATTAAGGCACCGAGCAAAAACTTGGGCAACTACTGTTTCAATTTCTCCACTTGCTCCTTGTATGATGTCTATGGTAATTCCATCTTCTCATGGAGCTTTTCCCCGTTTCATGTTCTTGATTGCATGTGCAACTTCCGCTGGGAGGACTGGAAGAACTCTGGTACTGGTACATTTCGTAATGTCTGGAGTACCTGTATCATCCCTTTCATATAGTTTTGAGTAGAAATCTTTCACTATTGTCAAAATTTTGCCTCTATTTCCTGTTACAGAACCATCTTCTTTTCTCAGAGCCATAATCTGTTTCCTTCAATTACTCAGATGTCCCTTTGCTCTCTTCAGGGTTTGGTTGTTTTCAATTGCTTTGCTTACTAGTTCACACTTGACTTTCCTTACGTCTTCAGTGATACTTTTTCGTACTGTCTTGCATAGTTCTATATATTCTACTGTGGAATATATAGAGCTTTGCATCGGAAGTTTGGTTTTTCCTGATAATTTGTTCATATGCAACTTGTTCTTAGTACCAGCTATTTTTGTTGCTGTTTCCATAAGAGCATTGGTTAGTTTTCTGTTAACTTCAGAAATATGCACTTCTTCTAACGTTAGATCTTTTAGAGCAGAGAATGTGTTCCTCTGTTCTAATTTGAAGGTATTGTGATGTTTTTTAAGGTTGGTCATGTCAATACACTTTGTTTGTTTTATGAGCTTGCGACGCTCGAGTTTAGCATTGAGGTGCATCTTACATCTTACCATTCTATGGTAATCGGCACACTGCAGTCTTCCATGACAAATTTCTTGTTACGCATTACAAAATCAATTGCACTTGTCAATCCATTAGGATGCCTCCTAATGGATTGACAAGTGCAATTGTTTCCTTAGCCGCTTTATCTTGAAAAATGAGTTCAAGATGAAAAACCCTTCTGCCTCTGCAAACTCTATGAGAGTATTTCAATGCTGGTTTCTGTTGCCGTGACAGAATTTACCTACTGAAGTTTCATTCTGTTCTCGTTGCCTTATTTTCGCATTGAAATCCCCCATAATGATCTTCAAGTGCTGCTTGCCTTTATAATTTAGATGACAAATTTCTTCATTAAATTCTTCAATCTCTTCTTTAGGATGACTTGTGGTGAGTGCATAAGCTTCAATAATCTGAGACTGGCATCCTTACGTGCAGTGCCATTAACACCGGAAAATTGCCGGCTCCGTTTGAAAAGGTGGAAAGCCACAGACTGGCGACGTGTTGTGTTTAGCGATGAGTGCCGCTTTGTTTTTGGGACAGATGATCATTGTGTCCGGGTGTGGTGGTCCCCGGGTAAACGGCACAATATCAACCTCGCTATCGAGCGCCACACCTCCCCCACTGCAGGCATTATGGTCTGGGGAGCCATAGTTTATGATAGCCGATCAGCCGTAGCAGTGGGACATGGATCATTGGCGGCCCAGCGGTATGTGAATGAGATCATACGGCCCCATGTGCTCCCATAACTGGCAGGGATTCCAGATGCGCTATACGAGCAGGATAATTTCCGCCCGAAAACGGCTCGGGTTACCCAGGGCTGCCTACATCATGTCCAGACATTTCCATGGCCCGCTCGCTCTCCGGACATAACCCCTATCGAGCAAGTGTGGGACTAGTTGAAACGCCAGCTTCCGCCGTGCCGCACTATCCGGGATTTGGAGCACACCGTCTAACAGGTGTGGGCCAGTCTGCCGCAGGACAAACATCAGGCGTCTACCGTCTAACACACATGTCTGTTCGCCTCCATGCCGGACCGTATTGCAGCATGGATCGCCGCACGAAGTGGTGCAACACGCTGTCGAAGATGACCGGACTGCGTGCCACAGATTCCTCTGTAATTATCCTGCAGCTCTGTTTTAGCCATCATGTGTATCGTTCATTTGTATCATTACGTCCATAAAATTTCAGTTCAATCCGATACTTCTTTCTTGGTGCGCAAATATCATTGCCCGTGAGTATACTTCGAACTTCCTCATCTCTGTTGTGACAACGATCGGGACTCGGTCACCTGGTTTCGAGAAACTGTAAAGTCTATTTATGTAAACATTTCTTGGAAACAAAAATTAGCAGCGCGATTTAGTGACTAAAGCTAACGAAGGGAAAATGGAATTTGAGTTCAACCTTTAAAGAAATAAACCAACAGATTTGAGATTCTCACATGACGTACTTCCATGTCCGTCGTTTTACTCAGTCATTTATTTTCGCCAACTGGTTAGTTATTACTTTATTCCTCGCTTTGTGAGTCGAAAAGTTGGTTTTTAATCCAGGAGCAAAATGCTCAACTTTCTGCGCAGAACCTGGTCGAGATTGGGCTTTACTGGCCGTGCCAGGCTATTCCGATGCAGATCTCTATTTCAAAATATCATCCTTCTTTCTGATTTTCATTTTCATTTTACGGGCGTCGCGACGTCTTTGGGTAAAAGTATATTTTGCAGCAATTCAGAAAATCAACCACAACTGAAGATCATTGAAGGAAACACTTAATTCGTCATTGATAAGATTCTTCAAAACTTGCCTTCTACCTAACATCATTTTCTGATGGCAGGTCTAAGTACCTCGAAAAGCAGGAATAAATACAGCGGAAAAGAAAATTCACATTTTGGAATATAACAAACGAACCAAAAGCTTTGAAAATTGGCGAAACCATAAGAAATGCCTTTAAGTCCGACGTGGGGCAAAGAAACCGCGACCCCCCCCCCCAAAAAAAAACAAACAGGGTATTTATACAGTATTTACCCGGTATTTAGCGCCATCCATATTTTGAAAATTCGTCAGATGCGCAAAAAATATAAAGTTAAACGTTCACCGAATCCTTATTACCATAAGTGAAGCAAACACAACAGCAATTCTGGTATCGCAAAACGAAATCTAGATTTCTGGTAACCCCATAAAACTATAGTAGCCCGATATTAAAGCTTCACATTCTCATAGGCTTTCGTATTACGAAAAATTATGAATTTAAATGGGAATGTAGAGAAACAGTTGTTCCATGGCTTATGGTAATAAGTATCTACTGAACGTTTAGTTTTATAGCTTATTTCCTTCTTAACGAATTTTCAAGATGTAGATGGCGCTGTATAAGGTTAAATTAAAATTATTATTACTATATATACAAATACACTAATGCTTCACAGATTCTATGCCACACGTTAAACTTTAGAGAATTTCATACCGTGTCACTAATTTTCAAAGCTTTTGGTTCATTTGTAACGTTGTAGAATATGAATTTCGGTTTCAGCCATTTATGAGTATATGCTCAAGATGCCGAAATAATAAATAATTGTCTTGCATTAGAAAGAGAAATAAACAGAAGGTAATTCCCTTCTAAAGAAGACAGTATTATCTCACAGTAAAAAATTATAGCGTCCATCGAAAACTGTCTGTTTCCTTCATAAACTCTTTCATCACACCATTGGCTCAAACTTCCACCATTACCTCATCTATACGTTGAGATTATTCTGAACGTTTTCACTCGCGAACGTTATCTCCGCATACTTCTGGAGTTATTTCACTCCTTTTATGTCATTTTCATTTCCTGGCAAGCATGATTTTATAACCAGGACATTGTAAGTATCATTTTTGTCATCTTTTGTTACTTTACACTTGTATATTTGTTCTCATTATGTTTAGTAAAAAGTTATGAAAATCGATCTCCCTGCACTACACATAAACTATAGAAATGTTCTATAGAACAGAAAAATGTATGACATAGAGCCATACTGGGCAAGTGTATTTTTTCGCGCTCAGTTTATGCACCGATGCGATTTTTGTGTAAAGATACAATTCGAAATCATAGATAAAATGCTTATTTGGAAATAACTGACAACACATACCTGAAAATTAAATATGTCAGAATGGTCGCCGCTAATCCGAATATAGACAGTACACATCCTATGTAAGTAATAATATGAAGTGCAAAACGGTGTTCGGGCGGAATGGGGTCGTCAGATTCGAGACTCTGGAAAATTCGACAAACATATTAATTAAGCACTGAAGAAAAAATTACCTGATGCACTAATGCTTATTGTTTCTGATTGCAAACCAAAGTACGAGTAACACACACAATTCAACGACCAAGCTAAAACAACATAAACAATGCAAAGCCCAAACTAATAATATGGTAGGTACATATCAAAGTCCACAATTTTGTAGATCTCATAAACCACACATTGTTCATATCTGATTGATTTATGACGAGAAACTGTGTTTTATGTTCAAGGATAAAACTCATTTTGTAATAATGCCTACTGAATCATATAGATTTCACAGAGAATAGCTGCATATGAACAAAAAAGTTTCTTCACTCTAATATGTCTGGAAATATGTTTGGAATAAATAAAGGAGAAGACTGCGTAAAGTACACTACAGTTTAACTTTCCTGTTTGGTTCGAGGATTTTTATGTAAATTTTTGTTCATTCTCTTTCAGCAGTTTCTAATCTTAATGCTACATTTCCTCTATCGTTGAATGCTGCTTTGGCAACCTCAAGTTAGGTCAAAAAGGGAATAACGTTTCGTGATGAAGACTCAGAAGAGTGCTGTTTTACAATTGTATGAAGGCTCTCTTGAGAAATTGTGTCAGATTTTTACTAGAAGCGAGCTCGGAATGTGTTGATGTTGCACGATTAGCGTTTAATCTTATGCAAATTGATTAGATCTTTCACGCTGAATACTACGTTTGCTTTATCATCAAAGTCTAAAAAGGGTTGTCGAGTTAGCAAGACTTGAAGAACATTCTACGTTATGGTGTATCTGCTCTATTCAGATATCACTCAACCGTGGAGTACCAAATTGGAATTATACTCCACATGTGATGCTGTGCTGACATTTATGTGCCTGAGCTAATAAAGTGGGCAGAGCCAGTGCCGTAAGACAAACACACCATCCATGATAGTGCTGATTGGAAACGACGGGTTTTTTTGATTTTTTACACACAAAAGATCATTCGTGAACTAAAAGCACTTAAAAAGTTACAAGCTCAACATGTTCCGACCTAACAAGAGAAAGTCCAAAACTGCGTTCAATTAACGAAACAGTTTGAGAAAAAATCGTCAACAAAATACAGTAGAACTCTAATTATCCGGACTCCGGAACTCTTGTTATCCGGATCGCTTGTTCTTCTTTCAAGGCAAAGGAAAATTAAGATTTTTTTTATTTTTTTCCCGTGTTTCTAGTTTTTTCGTTCATTTAAATAATACAAAATTATAATGCAGTACAGTAGATATTTAGTTTTTAAACTATATAACATTTATTATTATTATAAAACGTGATAAACGAAAAATTAATTTCCCTCATTTCAATTAATAAATACGTATTTGGCCTATAGAAAAAAGGCAACCGAATTATCCGGATGGGCTGTGTAGTCCGAGTTAATCGGGATAATTGGAGTTCTACTGTATATTGTTGGACTTACTTCTGATGAAGACATAACTTTCATTAGATTGAAACATGTTGAGCTTGTAATTTTGAAAGTTTACGGACGATCTTTTGTGTATAAAAATAAAAAGTCATCGTTTCTAACCAGCATTATTATGATATTACACACGGAAAATCTTTACGAATACACCATACATGCGTCACCCTAGATTCGAAACGAGAGCCATTCAGACGAAGGATACAAAGTGGTTGAAAATGGCTCCTAAAAGCCAACGCTTCGAACATCTCGGCCAGCGGAGCGACTTGACGTCACTTTGGAAAACTTAAAAATTGTGTTTTCTGACATGTTTCAGGAACAAGAAACACGTACCTGAGCTGAAACGAACGCGCCGTGGCCACCCCGGTGGCTCAGTGGTCTGAACGCTGGCTTATCACCATTCGTCCGAGAGGAGTACGGGTTCGAATCCTGGTGAGGTATGAACCCGAACCATTTGTGTTTGTCCTAAGGCACTAGTTCTTCCCTTACATGCGACCCTAAATTAGGAACAGGCGACTGCTTATTCTCCACTGAGTTACTCTTGGTGGTCGTTAAATCTTCAATCAAAAAAAAAAAAAAAAAAAAACGTGCCGCTTACTTGAACTGCTGGCAACGAATGGCGGCAGTGTCTTATCATATAATATCACCTGCAGTTGGTCTCCTGCTCAGATATTCAAGGAACTGATTTGGCTGTCTGCTCTGGTGATACCCTATGATATCAATCATAGGTGATACACTATGATTGTGAGCCCCATGGAGCCACATTGAGAAGGTCAAGATATCTAAGCTGGGCATATTACGAAGGGTAGTTTTGACTTGGTTATTGTGTAGATCATGGTGAAAGCTTCCTCAGATATAAATCGTCCGCTGAGAGACAGAAATGTAATTCCATTTACTTATTTACCTTGTGCCCAATGCTGAAAAGAAAAAATTCTGGGAAGGCATTAGTTACATCAAGCAAAATGTAAAGTTGGTATCGTATACGAATGAAGAATATGACTGGAAAACATTTTAAATACCCAGCAAAAACACTGCTGCTGGGCCAGCACTGGCAGCCAGCAGTGGTTCAGCACTATGTTGCCGCCGCCCAACCAACAATAAAATGTCCCGGCCGCCAAAAGTTGGCACCCTACCAGTTGTCATATCCCAGAACAGGGCCATCAGTTATACATCACAGGCAATGGCTGCCACAAGTGACCCTTCAGCGGTCCTGCCATAAGTGATGCCTAGTCTAATGTGGTCCGTTGGTTTCCCTGTAGTGGCAGCCAATAGTTACGAGACGTAACTAATGGCTTGCCGAATCTTGTCCACCAATTTCCCAGTAGTAGCTATATATTAAAAAAAAACAAAACATAACCGCAGTTTCCCAAACCCAGAACTACTCCCCCTCTTACAAAAATTCTGCATGACGGCAACGTGGTGGGGAAATTTTCTCAACATGTCCTGAAAACCGCTGTTTGGATTCGGCTGGAAACGAACCAAGGACAGTCGGTGTGCGAAGCGAGTGCTCTGCCCATTTCAGTGATTTGACACGCATGTGCAATCGCTTGAAGATGAGCCTCTTTCCAGCGCGATGTGAAACTAGGGTTTTTCTTTTCAATTTTACAATATCGCGAGGTATTTTTCATAAATGTCAGTTTTATAAAATTCACAAATTTATTTTTTTAACCTTAAGGGAATTTCACTCATTTTCAAAGAGTGTACCAACTTAAAGGTGCTTTCCAAAGTTGCGTGCTGTCCTTGTCGTCTTGAAAAACGATTGTTGAATTAATATATTTACCCATTCATGTCACATTGCTGTCCGAAGCTTTTATTTTACTTCTCGTTATTTTTAGAAGTGAATTCCTCCAGTCTGGTGCATTCAACCCATGGATGAGTACATTATGCCAAAAAAAAAAAAAAAAAAAAAAAAAAAAAAGGCTATGTCCACATAGCGGTCCACATAGCGGTCCACATAGCGGTCCACATAGCGTTGTTTTCTGTTTTTGTTTCTTTGGTGGGCGAGGGGGGGGCGGGGGGGTCAAATAACTGATAAACTTTGGGGGAGTAGTTGTAGTATGAGGAAACTGCGGTTATCTGTTTTTATATAGCTCCAACTTGCAAATTTGTGGACAAGATTCGGCAAGCCACCAGTTACGTCACGTGATTGCCGGAAAACTAGCGGACTACATTAGGCTAGCCATCATTTATAGCACGTGCTTGCAGGGCCACTTAAGGGCCACTTGCGGCAACCACTGCCTGTAATGGATAACTGATGGCCCTGTTCTGGCATACGACAACTGACGTGCTGCCAACGCTGTTCGCCAGTTGCTGGCCTGAACTGTTGGCCCATGTGGTGGCCGCCGGAACATTTTAGTGACGGTGGGGCTGCGGCAACATACAGCTGGGCCACTGCTGGCTTGAGTGCTAGCCCAGCAACACTGTTTTTGCTGGGGATAGACACAGCATGTGTTGCTTCTGCGCATGTGTAGTCTGGTTGCTTCCGCTTCGTGTTGGGATTGCATCGGTTCCCAGCTACGGACAACTATAGTTGCACTTGCGTGTTGTCCCGCAATTCACGGCGATGCTGCAGGGCCATCAATGGCTACCAACTAAGGCGCTGCCCCCAACGGACTGCTACCGTGCCGTGAGCGGCAGATTTAAGCCAGCAGTGACCCATCACTGCCAGCAGATAGCTAGCAGTTCCCAACACTGGTGTTTTTGCTGGGTACCGTAATGTAGCACAGCTGTAAAATAATGAATAAGAAATAATTATAGTAAAAAATGAATAAGTAGCTATTAAATCCAGGAAAATACTGATTTGAAACAGAAAACTAATGGATTTCAGATGGTTTACATAGGAAAGCTGGAATTATGTGAATCTTTTTCCTAGATGGCTGCTACTTCTGTTGTTACGATTTATTTATTATGCTTGCTGAAAAGTATTAATTTTTAGGTAAAGCTAATTACAAATATATTAAAAAACATTTCTACTTTTCACCTAGTTACGAATTAAGGAAATTTCAGATTTTAGCTTTTGAAAGTGTCTATTAGCGCAAACATAAGTGCTAGCTGCTTAGAATCTGAATGTGAATAGCAAATTAGCATACCAAACTTGTACTCCTTTCACTTAAAGCAAGGTAACCTTATGTTATGACCCGCTTAAAATGGCGCCTACATTGCCATATCCCACGGGCTCGGTGTTCTATCTAGCGTCTTGTACATATACATGGTCTTCTGACAACTTTAGTGCTTTCAACTTTTTCTACACAAAAATTATAGTTTTTCTGAAGTGCCTCTTGTTCTATGTAGCCCCATACTCAGTTGCATAATATGTAGAAGCTTTTACTCATATCTTTATTTGCGTTTCTCGTTTCTTTGGATTGATGCATAAGTTCATGCCGTTTTTTTAACCGCACTATATCAAGAAAATTCTGGAGATCAACATCATTGTTGAACGTTCTGCCACGGAGTGCATTTGACAGAGATCGGAGCAGATGATAGTGTGAAGTGGCGACATCTGGGGAATAAGCCGGATGTGGTAGAATCTCCCATTTCATGTCCTGAACGGCCATTTTGGTCATGTTTGCACTGTGAGAGCGTGCGTTATCATGTTGGAGAAGGATACCATGGCGCCGATGTGGCCGTTTCTGCTGAATTGCTCCCTTCACACGGCGGAGTTACTCACAATAGAACGTAGCCTTGATGGTTCGATTCCTCGGCATTTCCCAGTGAATAATGCCTTCCATGTCCCACCAGATACACAAGACCATCTTCGCAGCATGAAAGTCATGTTTTGGAAGTGGTGTGGTCATCTTGTTTGCGCTTAATCATTCCCTCCAAGACAGAAAGGGTGTGTGCAGAACAGTGATGTAGTTCTAAAAGAAAAAGTGCCTTAGCGGTGGACGGATTAGGAAAAAAATACCCATTTTAAATTTTGATTCGTTGTTTTTATTATCATAATTTTTCATTACTAAATACTAATATCAATTTATATTAAAATTGTGTATTCTGAGCAATTTTAAATAACGGGAAAAATGTAACGTGAGAGACATATGCTAAGATTATAAAATTTTTGTTCAAATACGGCTCTGTGGCGCCCTATACGATTTTAAACATGCATTGGGATTGGGAATATTTGTGAACTAACAGAGTAACATCAATTCAATATGACTAATGCGCCTTTCTACTAAGATTATGTGGTACATGTGGAAGATTTCTGTATTGCTTGTAAGGAGTCAGAAAGTGAGCTCAGGGGATTACTTTTATTGGAGTCGATACCAGTGGTAAGTGTTTTAATACAAATGTCAATCACTACCGTTTTCTCTCTGAGTATTGCAATCTTAACCCTACGGAGTAACCATCTCGTGCAAATTTATTTTGACTGTCTAGACAAAGGAATTCACATTCTCTTCATGATAGAATCTTATGATTTGTGAGACACTCTATTGCGTAATCCAACTATGTAGATCGATCGACACAGTATTTTTTGTTTGTTTGTTTGTTTATATGTTTAAAAACTACCATGGGCGACCTATATGGGTATAATCAGTCGCCCGTCCCTAATTCCGGGTCACAGGGAAGAGACAGATCCAGCACCTTTGTGGCCATGCATACCACCCATGATACACCCGGGGTTGAGACTCAGTCTCAGCTCGGAAGAATGGTCAGAAGCCCACGCCTCAGACCACTCTACCACCGGGACGGCTATTTATGTAGTATGAACATTCGGTTAAGATACGAGTATATTTGCAAACAGAACACAGTTATCCCTATTATTGCATACATGATCATTTAAAAAAGCTCCTTTGTCCCCATTCTATTTGCATGTAACCACGAAAAGTGCCACAGCGCCGCTAAGGTGCGCAAAGCCTCTTCTAGATCACTGCAGCAGAAGCTTCAACATTAAAGAAAAAACTTTTCTTCCTAAATGCTTTCCCCTGACCAGATAATAAAAAAACGATGTAAAGTATGAGCTCTACAGAACTCTTGTGGAACTTTTTCGGCATTTCTCTAATTCAATTGTATGATAAAAAAATTTCTTACCAACAGCAGAGCAAAGTTCGTAAGATGATTACACGTGCAGAAGGAGCTCTCATGATGATGATGAAAGTCACAACCATCAGTAGACCAACCGCCATTTTCCTTGTTTAGACTCTGATCCCAGTAACCGCACGATATATTTTGAATAAGACTTTCGTTGACCTTAAAGAATTAACAAGTTCATGTTAATTTTGTGGCATGAAATAATGGAACTCATTTAGAAAACGGGAAACAGAATCGAACTCTTTGGCATTTCGAATAACTATTGGCTTAGTCACTGACCGGTTTGATCGAGCGTGAGGAGACGATCTCTACGGCCTGTGCAGTAACTGCTGAATGGAATCATCCGTAGCTCTAAATATTTCCATCAACTTCAGGAGGGCGCTGATTTCCCCACTGTACTGTTATCATCTCGGTTGCAAGCAAAAAGACATAACAATTAATAATAGTAGTTCTTATTTCGAAATCGGAAATGGCGCCGCGGAAAAAAAGGATTAATAATAGTAATTCTTATTTCGAAATTGCAAATGGCGCCGCGGATATAAAAGGATTAATAATAATAGTAATTCTTATTTCGAAATTGGAAATGGCGCCGCTGATAAAAAAGGATTAATAATAGTAATTCTTATTTCGAAATTCGAAATGGCGCCGAGGAAAAAAAGAATTAATAATAATAGTAATTCTTATTTCGAAATTGGAAATAGCACTGCGAAAAAAAAAACAGATTAATAATAATAATTCTTATTTCGAAATTGCAAATGGCGCCTCCCTGAAACGTTATACTGAATAATCAAAGAACTGAAACAAAGTAAGACAAACGAGTAAGAATCTATGTAATTACTGAGTCAAATTAAATCTCAGGCTGCTCAATCACGATTTGTTTTTGTACTAAAACCAAAAACAAATAAACAACAACAAAAAAATAGAGAGTAAGAATTGGAATGATGTAATAGCTGGTGAATTAATCCGAATGATAAAAGAGTAACTTCGTACGAATGCGTCTAATCGGAATGATAAAAGATTAACTTCGTACGAATGTGTCAAATGAGATACAATCTTCACCGTCTTGGTATGATATTTAATAAAAGACGAAACTATTTACAGATTAAAATACCCCACTAGCACTTTCGGGGTAACATTTACCCCATTATCAGGTGGAACAGAGAGGTAATTCAGCACTCGCTTAGCTTTATATTATTATGTGAAATTATTGTTTGGGAATTGTATTTTTTGCTCCGATGTAATGGCAACAGTCACGACCCGCATGACACTCAAGACCCATACCCATAGTGCATCGCTGCACTCCCATAAAAAAAAGGTAAGCGAGTGCTGAATTACCTCTCCGTTCTACCTGATGATGGGGTAAATGTCACCCCGAAAGTGCTAGTGGAGTATTTTAATCTGTAAATAGTTTCGTCTTTTATTAAATATCGTACCAAGACGGTGAACTTTTTATCTCATTTAATCCGAATGAGTTACCGAATAAAGCTTATGACATTATATTAGTCATTGAAGCAATATAGGGTGGTGGTGTGATTATGCTAGTAGCAGCTACGGAAATTGAAATATAGAATTCACGAAAACAAATAATTTCCCCAAATGAGTTTCAATGAAAAGGGGAAACAAATTTGCATTCGACAAAAGGGAAAATAATTTTCACAACCTATTTTAAAACTTCTTAACAAAATCAAAAAAGAATAAACTAAATTTTTACCTTTGCATATTTTTATCAACGCTTCATGCGCGGCGTCATTCGTAATTTCGAAACATCTTATACTGGCAGAGTTGAAATATTACTGCAGCGTGTGATCTGTTATCCATAAATATCATCTGTTTACATAATTTACCACACAGGAAGTGGACATTTTCTATAGTACACTATATGGAATTCTGGCAGTGCAAGATGTTTACATTTCGGAATCGCAAGTGGCGCTGCCCACGAAACATTGGCAAACACGCATAGGTAAAAATTTCGTTTATTTTTATTTTTTTTTTCTAAAAAAACAATCGACGGTGAAAAAAAGAACTATTAACCGCCGCTTTAAACTTGCTGTTCCACAAAATAAAAATGAAAATAGCCCACTTAAAGGTCTGGAAGGAGGATAGAAAGTTCATGCCTACTATTCAATAAATACCATTGCCAAATGAAGAACATTATCTACTTGAACGAAATAAGTAGAAAGCCCACATAATCCGAAATTTCAAACCAAGATACCAACAATAAAGTAGCTCGATTAGAGACGATAACTTCGTAATGTAGAAAGCTTAGAAATCCATGAACAATTGAACAAGATACATTCACATCACCTGATCAGAATAACGACAGCAGTAGGCGCAGAAAAACCAAACTAAACGTGGTGATTCAGGCGCAGAAAAACAGAACTACTCAAAACGTGGTGATTCTTGGTATAAGCGTCGTTTCTTTCTCATCGTACAAACCGTAGCGAGCGTCGCCTCATGCCATGTCGAGTCAGGCCGTAGCTTAGTCTTTAAAGCAAATCATAAAACACAAAGAAATTTTAAAGAATTATTACTAAGGATTACCATATTATATTAGCTCTTTACATGGTTGGAACGAAATAACTCAGGATTAATCAAAATATGATGAAATCCGCTCAAACGCAGTGGGTGACACGCTTTTTTTCAAACGAATATATTGTCTAAAAAGCAGTCCGAACGCGGTTGAACGAACTTGCGTATTAAAAAGAGTTGCTTTCCCCTTCTATTTGCTATTCAAAGTGGTCATTTAGGTGAATGATTGACTCAAACTCTTCTGGATGATTGCAAGCTGAAAGGGCTAACACTGAAGACGAACCTAAAAATGCTGACAGAATATGCTTGAGTCCAAGTGGGAAGATGTCCGCGTCAGAGATGGAAATGGTTCATGAGTCAACGGTTCGACAATTTCTAGCGGGTCAAACGGGCGGGTCAAGGTCTTCCTGACCGGATTTCGACCCGGTTTTATTTCTGTTTAATTTTTGAAAAGCAAAAAAAAAAAAAAAAAGAAAAACATTTTTTTTTTCAAAGAAAATTGCGCACTGTGCTCAATTCTGGCGCTCGTGGACTGAAAAAACTCACTCTTCCTTCATATTGCCATGCAATATAACGGAAGAGTGTCCTCAGAGGGAAAGGTGTCCCTTCCTTTTGTAGGGCAACGAGGAAAACAACATCCACATTTTGGAAACTTTCAACTCATCATAAACTTGAGAAAACTGGTGTCGCTGTGAAACATGATCTGAAGGTTTGATACGTTATCAAGAAAACAGAAAAACCTGAAGTTAAACACACAGCAAGTTGCTTCATTCAAAAATTTTGACTGTAGCGCCATCAAACTTACGTGAAACAAACTTAACGTTACTGTGGGGGGGGGATTTGACTCTCACAGGTATGTTTGAAAACAAGTGTAAAACAGTTAGGTAATATCTTACAAATAATGGGAGACAGTTTCAATAGTTCCTGTAAGTCAGTGAATTAAATATACGTTTCTTTGTAATACATTTTGTTGATTTTCCATATAACCTAAGATACCCACGGCGGAGAAACTTTTTGAACACCCTGTATACACGGTGGAGTCACATTATTGTGGCCACCTCCTGCTTTTGATGTCAACAGCACGTAACCAATGAAGGAAGGCACATGTCGTGAGCTGGCGTGCAGGGTATACAAGGTGTGCCGTACCGTAGGCAATCTGAAAACATATCACTCGTTGCTGCCATGGGTTAAAAGAGCGATTTATCAGATTTGCAAAAAAGGATGATTATCGAATTTCTAGCCAAGGGTGGCAGTATTTCTGAAACAGCGCAGTTTGTGAATTGTCCGCGACTTGGCGCAGTTTGTGAATTGTCGACTTGGAAACTGCTGCGCACCACGTGCCATTGATGTGAAAGGTGAACTCGGCTTAGAAGGTGCGTGAGGGCCGATCGACAAGCTACAGTGCAGCAACTCACTGGCTGAATGAACCAGGGGGCACTGGAAGTGTTTCTAAAACGACAGTTCAGGAAACCGTACTGCGTATGGGGCTCCGATGCAGACGGATGATTACTGCACCTATGCTAACGAAGGAGCATCCGCAGAAAAGGCTTACATTTGCACGTCAGTGTCGGAATTGGACCTCAGCTGATTGGCAAAGGATTACCTTCTCCGATGAGTCACATTTTCTTCTTCATCGAAAGGATGGATGTTGGCGTATAAGGCGAGAAACATCGGAGAACAAACACTCTTCAATCATTGCTGGAAGAACACAAGCTGGTGGGAGCAGCGGTATGTTCTGGGGAATGTTTTCGTGGCATTCTCTGGGTCCACTCATAGCTGTGGAAGTCACTATGAACCGAATTCGTTATGAATCCATTCTTGCAGACCACGTACACCCATACATGCTGATTGTGTTCCTTGGTGTAGATGGGATCTTCCAGCACGACAATGAGACGTGTCACACCGCTAGAAATGTCCGAGAGGGGTTGGTAGTGCCCTACCAACACGATGAAGAATTCAAAATACTTCCGTGGCCCCCCTAATTCCCCAGACATAAGTCCAATTGAGAATCTGTGGGACCACCTCGATCGTGTTGTTCGCTCTATGGATCCTTCACCACGCACCCTCCAGCAGCTGTCAGATGCACTGCAGTCAGCATGGCTCCACATACCTGTGAACACCTTCCAGCACCTTACTGAGTCACTCCCAGGCCGTCTAGCTGCTGTCCCGCGCTGCAAAGTTCAAAGCAGATTTGTCCGGGTCGGGTCCAATTATATGACGTCTGGGTCCGGGTCGGTTCCGGGTCCAAACTTTTAACACGTTTCCAACTGTGGTCGACGTCAGAGGGAACTGCCCTTCTGTATCACGCCTTGGATTATGTAGAAGAGAATAAAAAAGACTCCACGAAAGTGCTTATTAGTAATTATAATCATTGCCAATAACTGGTTCATGGTCAATACCACTGATAGGAGAGGGGGAAATGAATTGTTTTGCTATTGAAAGACGATTCTGTGAAAATACACTCTTTGCCATAAAAAGCGAAATACCACGAGAAACGCGTTCGATGCTGATGAAACTTCGCATGCATGTACCTCAGGGCCGAATATGCGAATATTCAAGTGATTAAAAAACAGCGACCAATGACGAAATAGTGACAGCTTCAGGCATGGGAACCGCGCACCGAAAAGGGTATATCAAGCAAGAGAAAACTCGCACACAGGGATAATTGTGACAGCGGATTGCGTTTGCATTAACCTACACAGACTGTGTGAGATTGCCTCGACGTCGGATCCGGACATAATTCGAGCAGTTGAACATACTTGATAGAGAACGAATAATTGGCCTGAGAGAAGCCGGTGGGTCCAGCCGCCATATCGGCAGGCATTTGGATCGGAGCGACGCGGCAACCGGACGATGTTGGTGCCAATGGGTCGTGGAGGACACAACCCAGAGGCCCACGGGCAGTGGACGTCCAAGAGCAACGACAGAACGCGAGGATCAAGCGATTGTGAAAGCCACACGAACAGAAAAGGAATTCGTCGCTCTTAATCATAGATGGCTATGTTGCGTCGTCTATAGGTACGAAAATGGCCATCCGGACCTTACCAGACGACGTGTGGCACGGGAACTTCTTTTGAGGAGGTCACTGCGCCACCTACCACTGATCAGCGAATATCGCCGTCACCGATTGTAGTGGTGTCGGCCCCGATTAACGTGGGATAGTGTCCAGTAGCGTCGTGTTGTCTTCAGTGATGAGTCACGGTTTGCACTTCGGGCCGATGACAAGGGCATACGTGTCTGGAGAGTGCACGGATCTGCCTTTACACGTGGAATGACACACGGCTTGCCCAGCGTAAATGACTGTCTAGGGAGCCATTTGCTACGATAGCCGGACACCTTTGGTAGTCCTCCGGACCACGGTCACGGCTCAACCGTACGTCTACAACATTCTACGACCTGTTGTGTTACCATTACTGTCGCAGCATCACCGAGCAATTTTACAACAGGCGGCCACATACTGCACGGCTCTCCCAGTCTTCCCTCCGTAAGGTTGACACCCTTCCATGGCCAACCATATCCCCCGACTTCTCGCCGATCGACCATGTTTGCGACATTATGGGACGTCAGTCATCCCGGAATATTAGCAAATTGGCCCGCAATCCGGACACCATCTGGCATGCTGTACTTCAGGTTAGTATCTGTAAACTTTATGCGCCTATGCCGCGCTGGGTAAATGCTTGCATCTGAGCCAGAGGTGGGGCTACAGCGTGATAACTTGTTCCACTCGAGTAGCTATTTTACCCGAATAAATGATCAAACTGCTCTGAATTGCAATAATTTCCTTTCCTATACATGTACATTGTAACAACTGTCATGTAGATTGGATTATTTCATCTGGGTGTTTCAGGGTCTCTTTATTTTGGCAAAGAGTGTATTACATATGGCAATATATCGAACCTTGTTTTTTGTACCATTCATTTTCTAGTATTATTTGTGAGCAAAATCACATGCACAGCATTGTGTTCTGTCAGCGCCACTTACTCTTGGTTTAATGGTCATAGTAAACGACAGTTTGTTAGACAGCTTTTCGACACGACAGTTAAAAGCTGTCTAAAAACTGTCGTTTACTCTGACCATTAAGGTGGACATCAAGTAATTTTGCTTCCTATACCTCCAATGGAAAACCTTCTGTGCACATTTTCTTCACAATTAATGCGTTCCCAAATATGAAAATTTAAACATCGATTAAAATAGCTTCATTTTATAACTTGGAATACTTAATATTTTCTAAAAAATAACCATAATAATGCAATCCAACATTTGTTTGTCTACTGACGTCATCAAAGAACAGATCGCGCCATCTTTCTTCTGGACAATTAATGCGTTCCCAGGGATGAAAATTTGAACATCGATTAAAATAGCCTCATTTTATAACTTGGAATACTTAATATTTTCTAAAACATAACCATAATTATGCAATCCAACATTTGTTTGTCTACTGACGTCATCAAAGAACAGGTTGCGCCATCTTTCTTCTGGACAATTAATGCGTTCCCAAGGATGAAAATTTGAACACCGATTAAAATAGCTTTATTTTATAACTTGGAATACTTAATATTTTCTAAAACATAACCATAATTACGCAATCCAACATTTGTTTGTCTACTGACGTCATGAAAATACAGGTCGCGCCATCTGTTTTCTGGACCATTAATGCGTTCCCAAGGATGAAAATTTGATCAACGAATAAAATATCTTCATTTTATAACTTGCAATGCTTAATATTTTCTAAAACATAACCATAATTATGCAGTCCAACATTTGTTTGTCTACTGACGTCTTCAAAGTACAGGTCGCGCCATCTTTTTCTGGACAATGAATGCATTCCCAAGGATGAAAATTTGAACATCGATTAAAATATCTTCATTTTATAACTTGGAACACTTAATATTTTCTAAAACATAACCATAATTATGCAAACCAACATTTGTTTGTCTACTCACGTCCTCAAAGTACTGGTCGCGCCAAGCTGTTCCTGGTTTCAACACCACCAAAGGAAAATGTTTTGATTTTTAATATAATTATGGTTATATTTTAGAAAATATTAAGTATTGCGAGTTATAATATGAAGTTATTTTAATCGATGTTCAAATTTTCATCCTTGGGAACACAGTAATTGTGAAGGAAATATGTACAAAAGTTTTTCCATCGGAAGTATAGGAAGCCAAATTACTTGACGTCCACCTTAAACCCATAGTTAAACGATAGTTTTTTTAGACAGTTTTTTTTAGACATCTAGATTACAAATGACATGTGTACAAAAAAAATGTGAGCATTGTAAGAAACAAACTAATATAACATATTAGTACGTTCAAAAAGTTCCGGAACTTTTTATATTAAAAACGAATGAGTACAGATAATACCTGTTTATGCGGTGTTTCCTTCGAAAAAATTACCCTGTGCAACTACGAATTTTTGCCAGCGCTCATACAAAGATTTAAATGCAGATTGCAAGCCTTCTTTTGCCACATCCTCCAGTGCCTCCGTCGCAGCTCGTTGCACTTCTTCGGAACTTGAGAAGAGTCACCCTTTGAAGCAAATCCTTCATCCGGAGAAAAAGGAAAATGTCACACTGGGCGAGAAAAGTTCAAGGGAAAAGTCTCATTGCCAGTAATCTATCGATTCAAGAGATCGGGAACTGAATTAACTGCATCCCCACAAATTTGCATGCGCTCATCCATTTTTTTTGTGTCAGGTTTTTGGGAACAATTTGTTGGCACACGTGACGCATGCACAGTTATTCTGTTAAAATGGCATGGCTACTTCCAACTGAAATACCGGTAACTTCTGCAATCGCTGCAATAGTTTTTTGACGGTCATTTTTCACAATTTCTTTGACAATGGCGATTTGTTCATCCGTTGTGGATGTTGAAGGTCGTCCTGACCTATCATCATCCTCGATACCCTGTCGCCCGTTTTCGAATAGTCGATGTCACTCATAAACCCTAGTTCGACTCATTGCACTCTCACCGTACGCTGACTTAATCATTTGAAAAG
The DNA here is from genome assembly GCA_039090855.1 of Macrothele yani. Lineage (NCBI taxonomy): Eukaryota > Metazoa > Arthropoda > Arachnida > Araneae > Macrothelidae > Macrothele > Macrothele yani. Next base: position 20,674,786 of record CM077026.1, on the reverse strand, counting down.
TCTCAGCGAAGGATTTTCCGAGCAGAACACAAAATTTTACACTTGAAAGCTGTTCAAAATTTGACATCGTTGTCCTTGCGACGGAGAGCCTTGAATGCCTGTTATCGCGAACTACGCACATACGCTGTACGTGTTGGATCTGGATCAAACCGGTTTTGGCTGGTCGGTCACATGATGTTCTTCGCTTGCTCAGCGGGGAATGACGTAATTCACTGACATTTGACAAATATTCAAAAAGTTCCGCAACTTTTTGAACGTAGTAAAACACTTACCTTTAAAGGCTTGAAAATCATGATAACTGGTGGATCGAGATTTTGGAACTTTTCTTCTCCTAAGCTTGCATGTATGATAAAGCTGTTAACGGACAGGTTGTTTTCGGAGTGGTTCACATGGTATAATGACAAATTTTTGTAGATGATGAAATTTATTCGACGTTTCTTTCCTAAATTGACGGCGTTCCGTGAGTAATTCACAACTAAGTTCAACGGCAGTGAAATGGCTCCTTCTGTAATGGTGGAAACGGCAGTTCCATTGATCAGTGTTGAAATACTGCTATTGCCACCGTCAGACCTAAGCTCAATACCAGTTGGGAGATCTGTTACATTTTCAGTTAAATCCCATGTCTCAATATTCAGTGTTTTTCCATTATGAAGAAATTTTCTGTTCCCAGTACCTAAAGTACTAGTGGCGACAATTCTTTCTAATGCGTCCGTGATTCTGAAACATATAAATTTTTATACGATCAGTATACGAGTTGTGATGCTTAAGAAAATTAAAACTGCTACAGAAACAAACTGCATCATCTAGAACAATAATTATTCAAACTTTGTGTCTGTGGGCATAGAATCCGGAAATTTATAAAAACTCCATGAAAAAATATTGCATGGCATTGACCTTCCGCCATCCCGATGAATAAGTTGTCGGATGCGTGTGTTTCTGGACAACCGTTCGAGATGAGTCAGGGTTCGGGGCCCTCATGTATCATAAGTGCAGCATCTTCTTACGGAAAGGGTTCCGTCCCTTTCCTCGAACAAGAGGCTTTAAATTAGGTATTGGAGATTGCTTAACAAATTGCATTTCCAATATTTAAAACAAGAAAGATGACACCGAATTTTCGAGTGTAATAAACACGTCTTTTGAATCCGTTCTGACGCAAATTAAATTTATCAAAGCTATTCAAAATCAATGGAACCGGCACGGAAAACAATAGTACCTGACGGAAGAAAGAAGTTTTTCAATCGGGTTTTTAATCTCTCAGATATTGCTGTAAACGGAATCGTGAGCTTACGCCCTCTGGCTGCAGACTTGTGCGTTAAGAAAAACATGAAATTATATGAGAAACATTTCGCATCAGAAACGCTCTCCAACACCGAAAGAATTTTTCAAATCGGAATCTTAGAAACAGAGATATTGACAAAAATAAGATGTGACTTTACGTCCCCTGGTTGGAAAACCATGCATTATTTTAAGAAAAAAGTATTCTCAAAAAGTTTTTCCATATGAGCAGTATCGGTCCAAGAAAAAAATTAAGTCGAGTTTTCAGGAGCCCAGCTTTTGTACCAAATACATCAGAACCAGAAATTAACTCTTATGCCCCCTGGTGGTCAAAGCATTCTTTATCAAACATTAGAAATTATGTGAAAAATATTTTCCATCAGGTTTTGTATGCGATACAGGAAGAATTTTTCAAATCGGAGTATTAGAAGCAGAAATAACGCAGAAAACGCAATTTACCTTTTTGCCCACTAGCGGAAAGTCTATGATTTACTTGAAAATTTTGATTTTATACGAAAAACATTTCGCATCGGAAATACTATCCAACAAAGAAGGATTTTTTTTAAATCGGACCACTAGAAGTAAAGATATTGACAAAAAAAAAAAGATATACATCTACGCCCCCTGGCTTAGAAACCATGCATTATTTCAAGGAGAAACTGTTCCTAAAATTTAGGTTTCTCGACATGAGTAGTATCGGTCAACAAATGACTTTTTTTGCAATCAAGATTTTAGAAGCTCATATTTTGCTGCAAATACATCAGAAGCGGAAATTAAGACTTATGCCACCTGGTGGCCAAACCATTTTTTACAAAAAGTAGAAATTACGTGCAAAGGATTTTACACCAGGAGCTGTATCCGGTGCAGAAAGAATTTTTCAAATCGGAGATATAGAAGCAGAGATATAGGGGGAAAGCAATTTACCATTACGCCCCCTAGCAAAAAGTCTACGAATTACTTGAATATTTTGAAATTGTATGAAACACATGTCACACTGGAAACACTATCCAACAGAGAAAGAATTTTTCAAATCAGACTTCTACAAGTAGAGATATTGAGAAAGATAAAATATACATCAACGCCCCTGGCGTAGAAAACATGCATTATTTTAAGAAGAAAATGTTTCTAAAAGGTTTGTCGACGTGAGTAGTATCGGTCTGCAAACGACGTTATTTGCAATCGAGAATTTAGAAGCTCATATTTTGCTGCAAATTCATCAGCAGCGGAAAATAAGATTTACGCACCCTAGTGGCCAAACCATTTTTTTTACAAAAAAATTAGAAATTACGTGCAAACGATTTCCCATGAGTTGCTGTATCCGGTGCAGAAAGAATTTTTCAAATCGGAGATTTAGAAGCAGAGATATAGGGGGAACGCAATTTACCTCTACGCCCCCTAGCGGAAAGTCTACGAATTACTTGAAAATGTTGAAATTATATGAAAAACGTGTCACACTGAAAACACTATCCAAAAAAGAAGGAATTTTTCAAATCGGACTCCTAGAAGTTGAGATATTGACAAAAATAAGATATACATCTACGCCCCCTGAAGGAGAACCTGTGGAATATTTTAAGAGGAAAATATACCGAAAAGGTTTATCGATGGGAGTGGCATCAGTCCCCGAAAGAATTTTTTCAATCGATATTTTAGAAGCTCAGATTTTATGGCAAGTACACCAGAAGCAAAAATTAACCATCACGTCCCCTGGTGGCCAAAGTATTATTTACCAAAAATTTGAAATTATATGCAAAAGATTTTCCATCCGGAGGTGCATCTGCTGAAGAAAATTTTTTTACATCGGAGTTTTAGAAGAAGAGTTATCGGGGAAAATATAATTTACTTTTACGCCTCCTAGCGGAACATGTATGCGTAATTTAAAAAAGTAACTATATCTAAAATACTCTTCAACGTACATGGAATCGAAAGATAAAAGATTTTTTCAATTAGATGTTTAGAAACAAATATGTGGCATAAAACGTATTTTTGAATTCGACATCATCTGCATTTACGCCCTCTAGCGGCGAAATTGTACATCATAAAAAAAACACGAAATAAAGGATCATCATTCGCATTTTTCTAGCTTCCCAATGTAAAAATAATTTTTCAAATCGGACTAATAGTTGCAGAGATATCGTGGGTACACACGGACGGAAGGACGGACAAACCGGTCACATAAGCACGATCTTTTTTTACAAAAGACGTGCTAAAAAATCGAGAAAGGAGCCTGGTACTCTCTTCGTACATAAATTATGTAATGCATCTTTCGGATCCCAAGATCTTTGTGGGTGTGAAATATAACGAGTGATTGGAGAGTGCACATTTATTTACGTGCAAGACATTGCATTTTTTCGCGTCACTCACCATCACACCGAGCCACAGTACTGTACATAACTAAGCAGAATTGAATCATAATGCAGATGGTGAGTCGAAACTTTTGCAATATTTGCATAAACGCATGTGCTACAGCGGGTATGTCACGTGTTTAAACTAGTTCAAGTCGCGCACTGCAGTCAGTCGAAAGGGATATAAAGTGGTAGCCGTTGCTGTGAACAGCATTGCATGACGTCATTCTGTCTGTGGTTGAGACGCATAAAAGATGAACAGCCACAACCAACTAATTAGGGAACTTTTGATTTACGAGTTTGAACTCGGCCATATTGCTGCTCAAGCAACACGAAACATTTCTCATGCGAAAGGCGAAGGTTCCGTGGACAACAGCAGCGCAAACAGAAGGTTCAAGAAATTTCGCTCAGGTGACTGAAACCTTGGCAATCAGCCAAGGGCAGGTACGCCGCGAACTGTTGATTCGCAAATCCGACAACCAGCACTCGGAGATTATCAGGCAAGCTGGGCATATCACAGACCACAGTGGTTCGTCACCTTCAGGACCTCGGCAAGGTCTACAGGAGCTGTCGCATTGTCCCTCACGAACTGACGCCAGCTGAAGCAAACCGCCGAGTGGAAGTATGCACGAAACTCCTAGAAAAGCAGCGAGATGTACGTTTCATCAAGAGAACTGTTATTTGCGATGAAAAGTGGGTCTATTTCGATCCGTAATCCTGACACACAACGGCAGTGGTTGAGCCCGGGCCAACTTCCAGAACCTGTTGTTGCTAAACGTGGGCGCTTCGACCACAAGTTGATGATCTGCGTCTGGTGGAATTTCGATGGAATAATCCATTACGAATTTGTTTCGGACTTTCAGAGCATCAACGCAACCTCTACTCTGAACGGCTGGAGCAGATGTATATCGTTTGGGAGGAAACGTACTTGGCAGTGTTGAACAGAAAGCGCGCTTCCTTACAGCAGGACAACCCTCGGCTTTATACCGTGCGATCGACCCTGGCAAAACTGTATGGACTTGAGGGTATCGAACTAATGCTACACCCAGCATTCAGTCCGGACCTTGACCCATCGAATTCTTACTTGTTCCGGTCCATGGCCCACTTTCCTCGCGAGTGGCAGTTGAACAACCAGAAGGAGGTGGTAGCTGGGGTGAAGGATTTTTTCGCCTCGAAGGACAAGAACTGGTACCACCTTGGAATCGAAGAACTGGCAGGGTGAAACCGTAGCAACACAATGGCTTATAGTTTGACTGCTAGTCAACTCTCGTCGTAAAGGTACGTACGAAGGCATAAAGTGATCCAAACATTGCAAAACTTTCGACTCACCCTCTGTAACAAACAAAAAAGTTTAATAATCAAATTTTGAAGATGACAATCTGTTTTTTGCTGTAAATATGACAAGGATGGTCATAAAAACGGATTGTCATCTTCAAAATGTGTGTTGTATGGTGTAATCCGGTATTCCACTCATGAGGTTTACTAATTCCTGACTTTCAGCGGTACATAGATGGGTGGATTAATGAATGTCGTCGTCGTTAAACCAAACAAAGGATATACACTGAAGTGCCAGAAAAACTGGTACACCAGACTAATACTTGGTAGATCCCCCACGGGAGAACAGGACTGCAGAGATACGACGGGGAATGGACTCCACTAGCATCTGGAAATATGCTGTAGGCAATGTACACCATACTTCCTGCAGAGCGTTCCACAATTCGGATGTATTCCGAGGGCTCGGATTCCTGTGTCCGATAGCGCGTTGCATGGCATTCCAAATGTGTTCTATCACGTTCAGATCTGGGGACTTGGGTGGGATGGCAACACCCCAAATTCACATGAATGCTCCTCTACCCATAATGTGGCATCCCGACACTTGTGTGGAGATGCATTGTCCTGTTGGAACAGGCCCAACCCATCAGCGTGAATGCAGGACATGAACGGGTGTACAACGTCAGAAAGGATGCGCACATAGCGTTGGCCGGTCACAGACGTTTGTAGACTTACCAAGGGTCCCAGTGAAGTCCAGATAAACACACCCCACACCATTATGGACCCCCCACCAGCCGGTACAGTTCCCTGTTGACAGGCGGGATCAATGGCTTCATGGTGTTTGCACCACACACGAATCCTTCCATCTGCCCGATACAGTTGGAAACGCGACTCGTCAGACCAGGCTAACTTGTTTCCAGTCATCAAGTGTCCAGTGGCGGTGTTGCCGTGCCCAAGCGAGGCGCACAGCTCTGTGTAATGCATCCATCAAGGGAACTTGAGTTGGGCGTCGGCTCCCAACGTCCATATCGTGCACGGTACGTTGCACAGTCCGGACGTTGATGCTTGTCGATGCTCCAGCATTGAATTCCGATGATACCTGCGAGAGTGTTGCACACTAAACGATTCTTGACAGCCGACGATGGTCGCGTTCACCAAATGTCTTTTGCGGCCACACTGGTACCGTAGGTTGGAGGTTTTACCGGAATTCTTGAAGTCACGGTACATCCTTGCAATGGTCGTCCGTGAAAATCCGAACTTCGTTTCTACCTCCGAAATACTATGGCCCATCTCACGAGCGCCAGTTATGACACCGCGTTGAAATCGCTTCCAGCGCGTAACTGGAAGACCCTGGGTTTGATTTCCGGTGGCGGCCGATGATAAATTTTCTGTGGCTCACTTATAAACGTGAAAAGAGCGATGACTTCTGTTTGATGTTCCTAATCCACGTCAATTGTGCGTATTAATTATTCAAGGCACAACGTTGTTTTACTAAATTTGGGTCAAGGCACAACGTTGGTTTACTATTTTGTTCTGTGCTTCTCCGCAACTAAACGAACGATATTTTGAGATGCCTCGTCACGTGTGATGAGAAACGGATGCTGTGAGACAATCGCCGACGTTCTACGCAACGGATTGACCGTAGTGAAGCCCCGAAACACATCGGTATTCCATCCCAGGTAGACGATGGCCAGTCTTTGGTGGTCTGCAGCTGGTATGATCTACTCGTGCTTCTTACAACTGGGTCAAACCAAGGCCGTCTAGAAAGCACAAGGGTATGCCATAAGAGAGATGAGTTCCCCCGTTTGTGAAGTCACTGTCATGTTACACAGACTGATAAGTCATTGTCGTGTGACGACAGCGGTGGAAACCAGTCAGAAGCTTTGTTCCCGCGTGATGTCACTAAAAGAGGGAACACATCTCTCTCATATCATGGTTTGTATTTCTAGACGGCCTTGGTCAAACTATCCCATTGGTCAATCACCATTGGCCCATACTGCTCCATGTTAACGCAAGACCCCACGTTGCATGTGCCAAACAATCTAGTCGAGGTACGAAACCTTACCATCTACCTTATTCACGTAATCTGTCTCCTACGGACTATCACTTCTTCAGGCACCTAGACTCCTTTCTACAAGGTAAATCGCTTTACAATCAAACATCATTTGAAACCGCATTCCATGAGTTTGTTGCATCCAAAAGCTTTTCACGACGGCATGCAGAACCTTGTATTTCGTTTCCAACGGTATGTTTTTGCTGGCAGTGATTATTTTGATTAATAAATCTCACGTTGCACAGCATTATTTAAAATGTTTGAAGTTTCCATCAATTTTCCAACACTTCATCGGTAACAATCTAATATAAAAACAAAATTAAAGTCTTTTTTTCAATATCTCCCCGTATTTCCTTCCGGCCTACCTCAGCTGCTTAAATAAAAATGTTCCGAAATGTGTAGAACTAAGCACACCCGACAAACAATTAGACGCCTCTAACAGAAATGACAGTAGGAAGTTACCGGTTGCACAGGGTGCACCGTGATAGCATTGGTGGGAGATGAATAGCACTGACATAGTTTTCAGGACCATTTCTGTCTCGTTCAGTGGTGAAGAGCAACGTGTGTGTTGAATTTAGTCTGCAATATGTGTCGTAAGACAGACGTTACTGAGTGGCAAAAAGGGGCCATCATGTTTGGGTGTGCCCACGGATACAAAGTGGATGAAGTCGCCCAATTTGTTTGCGTGTCGAAGCGTACTGTCCAGCGGGTCTACAAACAGTGGTGTAGTTTGCAGCCAACTGAAAATCGGCGACATAACTGTGGCCGGAAAACGATTCCCACCAACAGAGACCGCCGCTATGTTTCACGCCTAGTAACTGAAAATAGGTTTCAAATTAGGCAACAGGTGCTCCAAACAGTCAATGAAAGTCCACTGCAACCAATTTCAGAAAGGACATTGCGACGAGAACTGAATGCGATGGACATCTGGAGCAGAGTACCACGGAACTGGCCTCTTTTAACAGCAAATCACAAAGTCTCACGTTATCAATGGCCTCAGACGCACCAAAACTTTACTATGGAGGACTGGAAACGAGTAACTTGGATGAGTCCCCCTTTTGTTTGTAATCCAATGACGGGAAGCGACGAGTACATTGCTGGCCCAATGAACCCTTTAATCCTGATTTTGTTCAAATTGGAGGGAGTTTTGGGATGTTTTGGTGATGTTTTTCATAACACGAAATGGGCTCTCTCGTTGCAGCGACGATGAAATTGAACCACGATGCGTACTTTCGTATTCTAGATGACGAAGTGTTGCCCTTTGCCCTACATCTCCAGGAGCAGCATCATATTGCCACTACTGTCTTCCAAGACGACAATTGCTGTGTGCACAGGGCTAAAACTGTGTCTGGGTGGCACGACGAACAATCAGCAACACTGTCTCACCTCGACTGGCCCACCATATCCCCAGATTTAAATCCCATTGAAAATCTGTGGGATCATTTGGAACAGAAGGTGAAACAAAAACCGGAATAGACACCCACGTACCCTGGCGGAACTTCGGGACCAGTTGACGCACGAGTAGCTGCAAATTGATGTTCAATACATCCACAACTTTGTGGAGTCTCTACCACACCAGATTCATGCTGTTATTAAGGCAAATGGCGTCGTTACCTGTTATTAGGTAAGTTCTGACAGGTGTGACTAATTTTTTTTGTCAGGTGTGCTTACTAAATATTAGCTGCAAAACGCCACTAATTTCTTTCATTTAGCAGAAGTCAGTTGTGAGGAGATATGAAAAAGAAACCTAATTTCAGTGTACCTCCTCATTTGCATGAGATGTGAGGATTCTTTGACATTAAATGAACATTCATATATACTTAAAAAATAAAAATCCGAGAGATGCCATCACTGTAATTTAGAGGTTTACCTGTTGGAGGTATTGAAGACGCTTTGCATTTTTATTACAGATTCAGGATCCAGTTGCATTATATTATCAAACGATATAGCTGATTTTCTTATTACCTAAAAATGGAGAAAAACAACAATTGTCTTACATGAAAATTTACACTAAGCGAACGAACACTAAAATTCAAACAGTTTCGACGCGAGTGAAACTTTTATCTAACAGAAAGAACGAAATAAAACTTGTATTATAATTGGTAATTTTATTATGTATCATAATCAAACTACCACATTGGAAAAAGTAATGTAGTCTTTACGGGAAGTCACTGTATATCGCTACAGAAAAAATGCGGTAATACTACTCAACAGTTTAAAACTGTAAAGCTTACAGTAATAAGGATGGCAACAGGAGCAGAACAAGGAAACTGCGCATGCTCGTTAATCGCTTGCATTGTTGTAGATACCAAGTTGAGTTGTGTATTGCATCGTCTACGGTTACGATCTCTCCGAACGTATCTCTGACAATTCTTTAGTCGTCATATCTCATCTCAGGAACGTAGAAAGCGATATTGTTTATTAATTTTTTATTATTAATGATGCGTATGAGTGTATTCTTGTCAATTATTTTACTTTTTCAAAACAACAATCTGATTACTAATCAAAAACTACTATTATGGGAATTCTTACTAGTAAAAGTTTTTTTTAATTTAATTTCAAATTTTCGGAAAAACTCTTCTTCTTCAGGCTGTCTTTTGTTGTCACTCATTCCCGTCACTATCGCGGTTACGGTTAACCTTGACGGTTACGGTAATTTTTCATCAAATCATGCCAGATGTTAGGCAGGGAAAATCCTCTGCTGTCATTGATGAAAGAATTTTGATTTTTCTTAATCTCTATTCCTTCTTTTAGCTTTCTTTTTTGAAAATTCCTTTGGAAACTGATGACTTTCAGGGAATTCCAATCCATGTTGTGACTAGTTTCTCTAACAGGCCTATCTAAACCAGTCTTGTTGGAGCATTTTTTTTATAGCAGCTTTATGCTCTGCTATACGAGTTTCTAGTCTGCGACTTGTCTCACCTGTGTAAGATACTGCGCAATTACATTTTACTTCATAGACTACACATTGCATTTTTTAAAATATCTTCTTCTCTTTGAACTATTTTAGGGAAACATTTCTTAACCTTGTTCTCTAGACCGCGATAGTGACTGGAATAAGTGACAACAAAAGACACCCTGAGGAAGGAGAAGAACGTTCTTCGAAAATTGGAATTTGATTTTGGAATTTGAAATAAATTAAAAGAGTTTTCCTAGTAGGAATTCCCATAATAATAGTTTTTGATTAGTAATTGCATTAAGAAACTTGGAAGCCAATTCTCAACATGAGTTTATACAATAATCTGTTTCACGAAATTAATCAGTTTGGATGATTCACAACAGATAAGTGCTTCATATTCTATATTTTGTACGTTGTAAATTTTTTTATTTGTTTTTAATTCTTTGATTAACTAAAATGGAGAAAATTAACACTGAGGAATCCACGGCAACAAGGAGCCATGTGATGAGGGTTGAACGTCATAGTTGAAGAAGCAAATTTGTTAGTAAGATCTATAGATAAAAAACCTAACATAGTTGGTGGAATAGGAGGCACTGATATGCCTTGTGATTTAAACCATGTACATGTATCTATTAAAAGAAGAAGCGACTACTTAAATCTAATGGCATAAAACTGTCGGAATTACGGCACCTGACGGTTCCTTCATAGTTATTTTCTGTAAATAACACGGAATAGAACTGTAAGATTTACGGCTCATGACTGTTCCTTCACAGTTATTTTCTGTAAATAATACGGCATAAAACGGCTATGTTTACAGTCCAATGATGGCACCCACGTTAATAATCGAAAACCTCAAAATTAACAGTAAACCTTTTTACAGTGCATGAGCACAACCTAGAGAAAATGCTAGCAGCTGACAGGTACGAAGACATTCTGAAAATCCCCGCACTACCTGCGCTGTGGCGCTTTTCCACACCGCAAAGTTAGTTCCGGCCGTGTTCGACGACGTCCAAGTGTTGGATTGCTCGTCCAAAGCCCGGTCTAAATTAAATAGAACATCTGTGGGACGAGATCTAACAAAGAATGCGATCGCAGCCAGTAAGACCTTCTACTGCAGCTCTGGCAGAAGAACTGCAGGAGTAATAGAGGGAAATGATATACACGGGTTGGACAAAATAATGTGAACACCAGGGGGTAATTTTATTCTTGTAAGCTGCACTGAAAAAAACAAATGTTGTGATTATATTTTGTGTATAATATAATCACAAACTTTTTTTTGGTACCAGTGTACTACAAATTGTGTTTAGCAGTGGTACGTAGAAACAGTCGGTGAAATTGGGGACCGGTCAGACTTCCAAGGAGCCCGCTTAGTAGGAGCGTCTGTAAGCATAACACCGACATTGTTTGGTGTTTTAAGAGCAACAGATTCCACGGTTATAACTGTGTATACAAAACATGGCAAGATTTCATCGGCGAAGAAGAATAATGGGCGAAAACAGAGATTGAATGAGAGGGACCGTAGAACGCTAACAAGGATTAAACATACAAACTACAGAACGCTGTTGCAGCACACGTGAGAGAAGAACTCAATATCCACCTTTGAAAGACCCAGTTTCCACAAAAACAGTTCCGAAAGAACTTCACACAGCCAACATCCATTGAAGAGCTGCAACTGCTAAGCCTTTAATCATAGAAACCAAAGCTACAATGCAAAAATGATGGGCCCATACACATAAAACCTGGATGGTGACTAGAAGCATGCGATATGGTATGATGAATCTTCATTTACATTATTCCTAGCAGCATGCCGTGTTTATGTACAGAAAATCCCAAATGAAGCACACGATTGGCAATGTCTGGTGCTAAGTGTCGAACATGGGTGTGCATCTATGATTATTTGGACCTCCTTACTTTAGAATTTGGCTGGACTCATCATTACCATGCATAGTGGAGTCACTAACAGCGACTACTTGGACATTCTAGGTGCTCAGGTGCGTCTTATGTTCCAAATGCTGTTTACCAACAATAATGCAATTTTTCAGGGTGATAATGTGAAGATACACAAAGCAAGGACAGTTCGGTCCTAGTGCTAATGTGCCCATACACAAAGCCAGGACAGTTCGGTCGTAGTGCTAATGTGCCCATACACAAAACCAGGAGAGTTTGGTCGTAGTGCAAATGTGCCCATACACAAAGCCAGGACAGTTCGGTCGTAGTGATAATGTGCCCATACACAAAGCCAGGACAGTTCGGTCGTAGTGATAATGTGCCCATACACAAAGCCAGGACAGTTCGGTCGCAGTGATAATGTACCCAAACACAATGTCAGGACAGTTCGGTCGTAGTACTAATGTTCCCATACACAAAGGCAGGACAGTTCGGTTGTAGTGATAATCTGCCCATTCAGAAAGCCAGGACAGTTCGCTTGTAGTGATAATCTGCTCATACACAAAGCCAGGACAGTTCGGTCTTAGTGATAATGTGCCCATACACAAAGCCAGGAGACTTCGGCCGTAGTCTAAGGAGTACAAAGATGTACTTCAACATCTTCCCTGTCCAGCTCAAATCACATAGCTTGAATATAATCGAACCACTGTGAGCAGTTTTGGAGAACACAGCGAGAGAAGCAGATTCCCTCCTTCAACATCTTTAAAGTAACTGTCTCATTTTTGGATCGTCGAATGGTACAACATTCTACTGGGGACTATTTAAAAGTTGTGTGAATATATTCCAAGATAGTTGGAAGCTATATAAAAGGCAAACGGTGGTCCAACACCTTATCAATAAAGACATAATGCCTATTTCCCAGGTGTTAACATTATTTTATCCAACCCCCTGTATATACTGAAAATCCTCTAAGTACGTGGCGTCAGTAAATAAACAAAGACATCGCTCTTTTTACGTTTATCATCACATAACAACCGAAACATTGTTATCCGGCCACTGCTGGCTATATATCTTGTGCAGTTTATAGAGAGGTCTCAGTTGCTGAGCCCATCCTACGGATATGTGATGTCAGAAGCTGACAGATAAACGCACATAGCGCCGTTGATTATTGGCCATTGTAGCGTAAGGCGAACGCACTCGGCTAGATATCGAGAGAACTGGGGTACGATCCCAGCAGTGGCCGCATAACAATTTTTCGGTTGCTATGTGTTGACAAACGTGGAAAGAGTGATGTCTTTATTTATTCCCAGTATGTACAGTGCTGTCTGATGAAAATGCAACACCAAGAAAGACCAGAGATATTGAAATTACTTATAATACAACATGTAAGTGATCAGAAGTGCAGGGCTCGTAAGTGATGTACAACACACAGTACTCAGTACCCTGTGTACACACCAAGAGCGGAGATTATGGCTCGTACATGGCGTAGCATCGAATAGACGGGGTTCTATCGGCGGAAGGTCATTCCATGCTGTCACGATCCGTACCCAATATTCATCCTGGGTAGCTGGCGTCAGAACCTGACGGGTCAGGCATCAGGAAACCATAATCAGGCTAAAGCACTGGAAGACGTGGCACATGTCGGGCATGCAGGAGCTGTAAGACATTCCCCCTACATGTCGCCGGGTATTGCCCTGTTGAAAAATGGCACTGGGAACCATTTTCAGATATGGCAGCACTTTCGACCTCCACAACTAACGTGGCTGGTCAAGGCTGGCTGGTCATGGTTCTTGTAATGCGTAGGAGGCGTGAACGTGAAGGAAGCCCGGCAGCACCCCACACCAGAGCGTCCTTTGTCGGGCTCGTACGTGTTGTAGGGGTGGGAGGATACTAAGTTAAAATGAAGTTGGCATATGCAAATTTAAATTTAAATTTCAACCCTTTCCCTCAGAGTACGGATATTAAAGTAGACAAGCAAAACTTACAGAAATTTCTATATGAAAACCCAATTTGTTCCCACAACTGATGAAAATAATAGGAAATTAGTTGTTGCAGTACATGACAGTTATTCCATTTTTATGGCCGAAAAAAAAAACAACAAAAAAAAATGTGTGTTATTCAAGGACTTTTGCTGTCTGTGACGTGCAAAATAAATGGGCAGAGCCTCAAATCCGATCCACCCATTAGTCTAAGCTAATGTGGATACATGCTATTGACTAACATATATTAATCACACAACACATTACAAACTCAAGAAATCAATTTTGTAAAAGACCAGTCGGTCTGCATTTATTGGTAAACAATTTAATCAGTGATTTTAAATTCCCTTTCTTTTTGTAATTTGAATTTCTGCTTTGCTTTCCACAAACACACAGGAAGGTTACATAAATTTCACATTTTTGTTTATATTTCTACACAGCAATTTTTTTTTCCGATTCCTTAAGGACGACTTTGAGAAAAAAAAAATGTTGTATACTTTCTAGCGTTATTCAATATATATATATTTTTTCAGGCAATTTTACTCATACATGGGAGATCTTGGCCAAGATTCTAAAATCTAGTTTTTTCTTATTTTACGTCACCACATTTTCTAAACTGACAGAAATATTACCTTGGGGAGTAACTCCCAGAACAAAATAGATTTTTTTTTTAATTTAGTTTAGTTGTTTGTTTGTTGTTTTTCAAATAGGAAGGTGGAAAAAAAAGAAAGTCTCGTAGTGAGAAAAGAGTCAACTTCTGAAGGACCAACATGGCGGCTAGTAGGTTAGACGTTCGGTGTGACGAGGATGATTTAAAATTTCCGCTTACCGCTTCCGGAATACAGCATACCCCTCCACGTTTTTTTCACCTCTAGTGTCTGAAGAAATGGGTACCTCCAGTGTACAGGACTGGCACTAGCAGAAGTCCAGGAATTTACTCATTCGGACTGCAATGTGAATTTTTTTTTCTGTTTATGTTCTAATTACATATACCATGGGACTGGTAGTACAGCAGCAGTTCTCCTTCCGAGCCCTTAGCACACATCCCAGGATGATAACCCTTTGTTTTTTTTTGTTTTTTTTTTTAATGATGAGTCGATGTGACGGGTTGATTAGCGAACTTGCCCGGTCGCTGAGGTAAGCAGGCTCTTCCAAGAACCGACGCTCCGGTTACAAACCCGCACATGGAGACAGGGAGCAAATCCCTTTTTTGTTAATCCTATGCTGCTCTTAGTTTTCGGTTTCCTTTTTGCCGTCGTTCATCTTTCATTCACCGGGCAGGCTATAAAGGACTTCCCGAGGATTAGGGATATCTCGGGGACCACGAAATTTTCTTCATCTTCCGGAGAGGGGAGAGGACTCGGTCTTAGCAGCCAAAAAAGTAATCGAAGAGTCTCAAAGAAAAAAATTTCAACTCACACGTCTTCTCCGAAGGATGCGAGAGCACGCCAGCGCCCTCTGCACCGACGCTACTTTCCTCCAATAAGATTGCCCCCATCCAGCTGTTGCGTGAAAAACGCTGTCGCCCTCCACACCGCTTACTAATGCTTGCGTCTTATGACATAACATGGAAAGGGCGATTCCAGATTCGAAATTTATCACCATACGCAAAAGAGGGAACGCATTCCAAAATGTGTAATCTGATACCACTCTGCCTTCAACGACTTTCTCTTCCCCTGGGACCGCAGGTGCACTGCTGGCCGGAAATGCTTGACCAACTTCTGGTCATCCTATAAATAAAGAGAGAGATGCTGCAAACCACCCCCTCTGCGTACCAGCAACACTTGGCAAACCCGAGTACGCGTAAAGCTTTTCCCTGTTACTGGGGCCGGAAGCAAGCTGAGCTTTTCTTTCCCACCATCCCGTAAGAAAGAGGGGGGAAGCAAGGAACCTTTCTGGTTAACCACGTCTACGTGGTAGCTTCACTTCAAGACAGAAGACGGGGGAGGAATAAAAGAAAAAATAAATAAATCTCAAAGTTATCATGTACATTTATATGGCACCTTTATACATATATATCCATAATTCTACGCGGGACAGACTTTCATACAACAAATACTTATTTCCTAATTATATTTGTAATCGACACAGAATTTTCTTTATAATGGTGGTTACACAAATACAAGTAGATGGTCGATCAACACCATAATTACTATACACACACATATCATCATCATCATTGTCAACCATTATCAATCCACTGCTGGACGAAGGTCTCCCCAAGTTTCCTCCACAACGGTCTGTCTTGTGCCAGTCTCCTCCATGTCACTCCCGCATACTTTCGAATTTCATCCACCCATCTTCCATGTGGTCTTCTTCTGGGTCTTTTCCTGTCCCTTGGAATCCAATCTAAAATTTCGGCTGTCCATCGATGGTCTGTTCTTCTGGCAGTATGTCCAGCCCATTGCCATTTCAGGGATTTAACTCTGATCATTATGTCTTCCACTCTTGTCATTTTTCGGATCCACGTGTTCCTCTTCTTATCTCTCCTGGTTACACCAAGCATGCACCTCTCCATGCTACTTTGAGTTGTCTGCAGCCTTTGTATGTCTCTTTTAGCTAAGGTCCACGTCTCTGCACCATACGTAAGCACTGGAAGGATGCATTGATCAAACACTTTTCTTTTAAGACATAATGGCATATTGCTCTTGAAAATTATGCTGTTTCTTCCAAAAGCTCTCCAGGCAACTTTTGTTCGCCGATTAATTTTTTCACCAATGTGACCCTCACTTGATATCTGCTGTCCAAGATAAACGTATGTGTCTGTTATCTCCAGCTTTTCTCCATCAATCGATAAATCTTCATTTCTTGTAAAAGCATTGAACATCACTTTTGTCTTCTGAAAGTTCATTTTTAATCCCACTTCTTTACTCTTGTCAGCAAGTTCCTGGATCATACTCTGTAGCTCTGATGGGGTAGTTGCAAAAATGACTATGTCATCAGCAAAACGAAGGTGGGTTAGATAATCTCCATTAATCTTTATCCCTTTGTTTTCCCAGTTCAGTGATTGAAAGACATTTTCCAATTTGGCATTAAAAAGCTTCGGAGATATGGTGTCACCTTGTCTCACTCCTTTTCCAATTTTTATGTGTGTTGTATTTTCAAACAGCCGAATCTTTGCACTTGCATTTTCACAGATGTTATTAATAATATTAATGTATGCATCTTCAATACCGCAGGATTTCAGAGCCATTGTAACTGCTGATGGTTTCACCGAATCGAAGGCTTTTTCATAATCGATAAAAGTCATGCACAATGGAAGTTCATATTCCCTCGCTCTTTCAATTAGTTCTCTCAGTACGTGGATATGATCTATTGTGCTGTAGCCACTCCTGAATCCAGCTTGTTCTCTCGCTTGAGCCATGTCCAGTGTCACCTTTAAGCGGTGTGAAAGAACTTTAGTGAAGATTTTATAAACCACTCATAGGAGGCTGATAGGTCTGTAGTTCTTGAGATCCTCAATGTCACCTTTTTTATGTAGCAAGATCATTGTAGCGTTGTTCCAATCCTCAGGAATTTTCCCTTCATTAAGGTATCGAGTGAAAATTTGGGCGAGTACTGTTTCGATTTCTCCACTTGCTTCTTGTATGATGTCTACAGTAATTCCATCTTCTCCTGGAGCTTTTCTCCGCTTCATGTTCTTGATTGCATGTGCAACTTCTGCTGGAAGGACTGGAAGAACTCTGGTACTGGTACCTTTCATGATGTCTGGAGTACATGTATCATCCCTTTCATATAATTTGGAGTAGAAATCTTTCACTCTTGTCAAAATATCGCCTCTATTTCTTGTTACAGAACCATCTTCTTTTCTCAGTGCCATAATCTGTTTTTTTCCCTTACTGAGATGTCCCTTTGCTGTCTTTAGGCTTTGGTTGTTTTCAATTGCTTTCCTTACTAGTTCACAGTTGAATTTCCTTACGTCTTCAGTGATACCTTTTTGGTTGTTTTCAATTGCTTTCCTTACTAGTTCACAGTTGAATTTCCTTACGTCTTCAGTGATACCTTTTCGTACTGTCTTGCATAGCTCTATATATTCCACTTTGGAAGTCACATCTTCTTTAGTTGTCCTCATCTCTCTTCTTTTTTGCATCAACATTTTGGTTTTTCCTGATAATTTGTTCACATACAATTTGTTCTTAGACCCAACTAATTTTGTTGCTGTTTCCATAAGAGCTTTGGTTACTTTTCTGTTAACTTCAGAAATATCCACTTCTTCCAATGTTAGGCCTTCTAAAGCAGAGAATCTGTTCTTCAGTTCCAATTTGAAGGTATTATGGTGTTTTTTAAGGTTGGTTATGTCAATACATTTTGTTTGTCTTACGAGCTTGCTACGTTCGAGTTTAGTGTTGAGGTGCATCTTACATCTCACCAATCTATGGTCACTGCCTGTGTTGAACTTGTTTAGCACACTGCAGTCTTCTATGACGAATTTTTTGTTACACATAATAAAATCAATTTCACTTGTCGTCCCATTTGGATGTCTCCATGTCCATTTCCTGTGTGGCTTTTTCTTGAAAAAGGAGTTGAAGATGAAAAACCCTTCTGCATCTGCAAACTCTACGAGAGTATTTCCACGCTGGTTTCTGTTGCCGTGACCGAATTTACCTACTGCTGAAGTTTCATTCTGTTGCCGTTGCCCTATTTTTGCATTGAAATCTCCCATAATTATCTTCAAGTGCTGCTTACCTTTATTATTTAGATCACGAATTTCCTCATAAAATTCTTCAATTTCTTCTTCAGCATGACTTGTGGTGGGTGCATAAGTTTGAATAATCTGAGCCTGGTATCTTCTCGAGAGTTGGATAACGAGTCGTGCAGCTCTGTCAGAGGAACTTTCAACTTCTACAACTTTATCCTTCAGTTTCTTGTTTATTATAAATCCAACACCACTAGTTCTGCCAGTATCTGTCCCACGATAGTAGAAGAGATGTCCACTTTTCAGTTCAATGAGATCTTCTCCTTTTTCTCCTTACCTCACTTAGCCCGACGATGTCCCACTTGATCCTTTGTAGTTCCTCTTCCAATTCAAGAAGCCTTGAATCAGAAGATGGGGAGCGTCCGTTATACGTAGCCAAGGTCAGCATCAGATGGCAGCCTAGTCCGGTCCTCCGGGGATTCTTAGCACCCTCTGCCTTCATGTCGCACTGGCCGCTGCCTTGGCCAGGTACATTCCAGCTGCCGGAGACTGAGGGCCAAGATTTAAGTTGTGGAGTCATTTTGGAGGGGTTTTGCCATAACTCACCACGCTGGCCAAGCGGGTTGGTGAGTGTGGGATAGCATTTCCTCTAATCCCGATGGTATAGTTATACCGCTATTGGCGGTCGTCAGAGCCCCTTTAGTGGGAACAGGATGTACCACGAGAAGGCGGTACCTATATATATATATATATTTTCTTTTTTTCTCTTCTTCTCCCAGAAAAATAAAAGAGGAAAACAAATTTATGAAATGACGTTACAACGATTCACCTAAAATACAATATCCTCACTCCGACCTACTGACAGCATAAAAAAAGAACTACAGTTACCTAAAGTACACACACACACAGAGCACACTCACCAGAAAGATAGATTAATTTTGAAAGAGAAATTTCCGAGACAAGATTTCTGACTTTTTCTCAACTTTTTGTTTCTTAAGAGGACATATATATGGATATATATATATCCACCACCTGCACAATGCCAAGAAAAGTGAGAGACCATCTAAAAAAATTATGATCACACATTTTCTCATTTTCTCTTATAGAAAATGCGTTGGACTGTTGTCAGTCCTGAATGAAAATTCACATAAATTGGCCAGATTTATGTGTTTCCAGGACTGAGCAACAGGACATACGGGTCTCCTAACAAAGGTTCTGCACATTTCTATTTCTTAGAAAAGTGTTATGTAACTGAGTAAACTTACGTTATTGCCGTTCAGTACATTCCCCTCCGTTGCTAATGACAGCTTGCCAGAGGTGAGGTAGGTGTTGGATGCCCCGTAGTCCGCCATCTTTGTTCAGCTGTCGTATTACTCGGGTCACGTCCAATGACAGTTCGTTCAGCGATTCGTAGCGGATGCCATGGAGTCGACTTTTTCATTTTAGGAAAAGAACAAAGTCAGGTGGACTGAGATCAGGGCTGTATGGTGGTTGGGATAAAGTTTCCCAGTAATATTTCGACAAACGTACACGTGCCGGCGCTGAACCATGACACGATGCGTTGTCATGCGGCAAGAGCGCTCCCGCTTCCAACAAGTTCGGGCGATTTTAACGAATTTTTGGTCTCAACTTTGTACTCAGAAAGTCAAGATAATATTGTGCGTTGAAACTTTGCCCTACCGGCATTCGATCAGAGACCACAACACCTTGGGCATCGTTCGCAAAAATCATCAGATTTTTCACTTTCGATTGTTGCCGACGACACTATGAGGGGCGTAGGGAACTTGGATGTTTCCATTCTGCTGATTGTAACTTCATTCCCGGCTCAAAATCACGGGTCCAAGTCTCATCAATTGCCACAACTGTGTTCAGGAAGTTGATGCCCTCGCTTTCGAACCTGTGGAGGTGTTCTTGGGCGATGCTCACTCTGGCTGCCTTCTGCTCGGGAGTGAGTTGATTGGGGAACCCAGCGCGCTGCGATTTTTATAACCCAGTGAGTCGGTCAAAATCCGGTGAACAGACATAGTGGACAAATTTGCCTGATGAGCAATCTCCTCGACTGTCGAGCGGCGATTCTCTTCGAGGAGCGTTGCAACAATGTTTACAGATGTTTTGTCTGTGGCCGTTTGAGGTCGGCCTGAGCGGCGATCATCTTTGATGCTGCTTCAGCCCTCCCGAAAGCGCGATGCCCAGCGAGAAATTGTACTTCGATCATGAGTTTCTTCCCCACAAACTTCTTGCAAGGCAGTGTGGATCTGTGTCGGATTTTTTTCCCCGCAGAGTTTCTATTTTCACGTACGAGCGCTGGTCTAACGCTGTGACTCGACCTGCGGAATTGAATGCACGCTTCCTCCCACGTCCACACAGCAAATGATAGCACGTCGTTCTGACACTAATACGTTGCTGAGAGTCTGACCTTGATATGACGTAATCATTCTCCCTATTGCATCATCTACTTCCATTTTAGATTAACGTGTGCAGAACTTTTGTTATGACCCTCATACTATATGAAAGAACTTTTGTTATGACCCTTGTACCATATGAAAGATTAACGTGTGCAGAACTTTTGTTATGACCATCGTACTATATGAAAGATTTACGTGGGCAGAACTTTTGTTATGACCCCCGTACTGTATGAAAGTTTAACGTGCGCGGAACTTTTGTTATGACCCTCATACTATATGAAAGAACTTTTGTTATGACCCTTGTACTATATGAAATATTAACGTGTGCAGACCTTTTGTTACGACCATCGTACTATATGAAAGATTAACGTGTGCAGAACTTTTGTTATGACCATCGTACTATATGAAAGATTTACGTGGGCAGAACTTTTGTTATGACCCTCGTACTATATGACAGATTAACGTGTGCAGAACTTTTGTTATGACCCTCGTACTATATGAAACACTAACGTGTGCAGAACTTTTGTTATGGCCCTCGTACTATATGAAACATTAAGGTGTGCAGGACTTTTGTTATGACCCTCGTACTATATGAAAGATTAACGTGTGCAGAACTTTAGTTATGACCCTGCAAAATGAATGTCTCCTGCACCGTTCACCAGGGTGTCGCAGAACAAGGATAATTCCACCATGGGCCGTTAGGTTGAATTTCGACTCGTCAGAAATCACTATGCGCTGCCATTTACCACGCCAGACGCATTCTTGGTCTCATTGCAACCGAGGCAACATACAGCAAACGACGAGGCTCTTTGAAGCAAGCGGTACTGAACAAAGCCTATAGACAATCACTGATGTGGTACAGAAATAGGCGAAGGTTGTCCAGGATGTTACTGCCATCAGTTCACTGAGGCGCCTTCGCGGAGTTGTTAGCTGTTCTACGTTAAGTGACGCAGAACAGTTTGAGATATTCTGTAAAGTATAGAAATTGTGCAGACCTTCTTGGTGACATCTAGTGTACGGTTGAACGCTGTTGTACAGTCTTCTATAATGTTATTAACTTATTCAGAGATGTTGGCGGACGTAGGGCCGCTTACAAGAGAAGGGTAGGAATGGTGGTTTTCTGACACTTGACATCTCGGGGCAGTGAAGCTTATCTTTGGACTTATATAAAGGCGTACCGTCTTGACATTGCTTTACCTTTAAGGTAGGTACATCACATATACCCCACCCCTTGAAAACGGATTGGGCCGGAATCGTAGGTTTCCGGTGCATCGGCTTGAAGGAGAGCTCACTGTAGAAGAAGGAATTCTGACTAATTGCAGACGATGTGTGAAGTGAACATCACACATTTTTCGAAGAACCCAACGGCCAGGTGATACTATTTATATTCAGGCGCCAATAT
This sequence comes from Macrothele yani, assembly GCA_039090855.1. Taxonomy (NCBI): domain Eukaryota; kingdom Metazoa; phylum Arthropoda; class Arachnida; order Araneae; family Macrothelidae; genus Macrothele; species Macrothele yani. The sequence continues at coordinate 20,652,636 of CM077026.1, read as the reverse complement.
TGCTAAAACTCAAATTTGCGAATGGTGGAACTCGAAACCTTCACCTAAGAAGCAGAATGCTTTTCCAATTAAGCTACACTGACTGACATGGGCGTCACCTCTGTAGTAAGTCACCCGAGAAGTTTTGAAGGGCTGAATTTGCATGCCGGCTATTTCTGCTTCCAACGTTGCCGCTAAAGCCAAGATATTGCGCCACTTATCGCTCGTGAGCTTGGGCTTCTTCATTTTAAGTCGTTTGTGGCTCGTCAACTTGGGATTCCACGTCTTTCTCACGTACCAGCTTGCATGTTATCAGAGCTGTAGCACGTTTTGGGGGAATCCTCATTTGTTTGCTCACTGGCTTGTGTGTGATCTGAGCTGTAGCACTTTCTCTTGGACTCTTGTTTGAGTGCCTGGGATACGCTCGAAGTTGGCATGGCCTGGTAATCTAATCAGGAGATTAGGAGGTGCTTATTGTTGTCTGTTCTACACGCTGCTTTATTGCTGTTGTCCGTCCAAATGTTCTATTCATTGCATCACTGGAACAGTTGCTACTGTCGGTCCAGGCAAGGTGCTCATTCGCAGAATCCTGCTAAAACGTCGTGATAATGCTTTGAGCATCTACACTCTCGGAATGTCCGAGTTTGAATGTTACAGGAAAGTTACACGCAACTGACTGCACCCCATGGCCCAATTTGACCGAATCCTGTGCATTCACTGTTGAACCTTGTCTCCAAATCAGGCCCACAACGTGTACAACAGATATATACCAACCTTGTAACGCATGCTGTGTGACGTTACTGGAACATACCGTTACCCTGGAAGGGCTGAACGCGTTGACCCTCCGGAGGCGGATATTTCATCTGAACCAAACCAATAATGGACTCAATAATGGACTTATATATACAAAAAAATCCTTTATAGTTAGGATGACGAACCTGAAAAAAATATCTGAAATGAGTACTTGCCTCGTGATCCCTCGAAGGAGCACTGGCGATGTTTTCTAAAGTTCTTACAACGTAAACAAGATCAACAGGATCCAGTTTTTCTTTTGCAGATGTTAAGCTATAAAGTTCTTCCACCGCTTCCGTTACGTTTTCACTGTTGACATCCATCTGCGAAAGTAAAGAAAATTTACTTCAGTTTCAGAAGACGTAAAGTTTTACTCTTCCCTGATCAGTGGCGTGTACTGGAAGAGATGACTCCAACCTTAATTATGTATGTATGTATTTATTTTATTTTTTTGATTGGATGTTTAACGACCACCGTGAGCAACTCAGTAGCCTATAAGCAGCTGCCGGTCCCTACTTTAGGGCCACTGGTTCCAGGGAAGGAAGAGATACCCAGCGCCGAAAGACAAACATAACATCCATGCCTCACGAGATGCGAACCCGGACCCATCTCGCACGAATGATCGGAAGCCATTGCTCAGTTCCTGCGCCTTATTATGTTTAGAATGTCACATAGTGAAGATCACCCATATTCAGTCATTTTGGGTTTATCTTTTCTTGACTTAGATACATACTGCAAATCTACACAGAATGCTACTTTCCTTTCCGCAGTTGAAACCTTACATTTGTTAATACGGAGTCCATTCAAAATCTCACACTGTTTCAAGCGTAGGGAGCCATAATTTACGACTTGCATGAAACTCCTACATTTGGAAAGTTGTCACCAACAGTACAAAATCTCCGATGCTGAAATTCTCACGTACTGTTGAAAATATTTGCATGAACTAAATTACCTCCAGGAAATGTACCCTATATTTAGAATCACTCGTAGAAAAAATTATTTGCCATTCTTTTTTAGGCTATGCATCTTTCCAGACAGTAGAGGTGTCTATGAATGAAACATCAATTCAGCATGCTATTAAAAATATACGATCGTTAAATATTTATTTTAAACGTCAACAGACATGGCAAGTGTTAAAGTTTGTTAAGTCTGATGATAGATGGCGCCAGGTGTCTCATGTAATAAAAAATCTCGTCAAACACGGAATACAGCAGACATGGCTTTCCCAGTGGAAAAAGCAACGCTTGCGTTTTGGTTTGCTGAGACAGAACCTCTAACATCAGTTCAGTGTAAGTTCAGAACAAAAGTACAAAAGATCGACAGCTGCTGACACAAAGTAGCATCGAACAATGGGTAAATAAATTCAAAGCAACAGGAAGTGTATTCAAAGACAAAAGCACTAGGATACCTTCCATTTCGCTGAACCAACCGTTACTGGAATAACGTACCTGGACATGTTAGAAAAATTCGGAATTCCACAACTCCAGGATATTCAAGATATGTTATACCAGCAAGATGGAGCGCCTCCACACTGGTCTCTGGATGTACGCAGATATTTAGATCACCATTTTCTAGGGCGTTGGATCGGACGTGGATGTCCGACTGCAACCCACGTGAAGACCTACCGACATTAAAAAAAAATCTTTCACAGTTACCATGTGTTTTGAAAGTAAAAGCTAGACCCACATGGGATTAGAGAAAGACGTAGCCAAATGGCAAACTGTAGCGTCTCATTATTTCAAATATTTACGCACAAGAGTCTCACCAGGGGTCTCTTATTAGCCGCACAACTCACTGCGTCCTACATGAATTTTGCAATGCTGTTGTGTGTTCTCTCTGCAACTTAAAAATCTAAATTAGTGATTTTTGTTTTTGCACTTGAATCATGCGATGCTATGTACCATTCTGTGTTTCATTCTTATGTGTTAAGTATTCCTGTTATTCTACAAGTTACATATTTCGCGTCTTCATGTACTTAAGGAATGACTACAAACTGTCGAATGCACGATGGAAACCTACTTAAGTCTCACAGTAAAAGATGTTAATTTATTTACAGATTAAAATACATAGTTAAAAACTTAGTAGGGCGAAATCTTTCAGAACTCTCTTAGTTCCATCCTCAGGCCGCAAGTGCCGGATGATCAGATCAGATCATATGCAGAGGATTTTAGGAAGGGAGTGTCTGACCCCAGGTCTTAAACAACCCTTAGAAATAGGAAGCTAGGAGATTTGGGATAGAGTGCCCGATAGGAAAGCGACACAGAAGCGAGGTAGAAAGAGGGAGGAAGACGCCCTTATTTATTACCGGGGGCCAGTTCCCGGGGTCCGACGGCTTAACGTGCCCATCTGACGCACGGCGGGTCTTTAGTGGTTCGAACGTTCGTACCTGCCCAGGATCGAACCTGAGGTCATCTCCATGGCAGTCACGAACTCTGACTAGGCCACCCGCGGCCCAAGTACCGGATGTCCCAGACAGGACGATATATATAGTCGGAAATACAGTTCGTTGAACCGCGGATAACATCAGTGTTGCCACAAACAAAAAGAAACCCTGAAAAATAAGGAACATTAAAAAACTAATCTTGGTGGTGCAAAGCCTCTTGAAAAGTGTAACCCAGGGGCGGGGTACGAACAGAGGCAGGCCATTAAAGCTTCATCCGGTTGCTGTCACGAAGACCTGCCTGTGTTCGTACCCCGCCCCTGGCCTACACTTCTCAAGAGGCTTTGCACCACCACGAATGACTTAGCCGAAGATTAGACTTTTAATGTTCCTTATTTTTCAGGGTTTATTTTTGTGTGTGGCAACACTGATGTTATCCGCTGTTCAACGAACTGTATTTCTGACTATATATATCGTCCTGTGTGGGACATCCGGCACTTGCGGCTTGAGGATGGAACTAATGTACATCTGAAAGATTTCGCCCTACTAAGTTTTTAAATATGTATTTTAATCTGTAAATAAATTAACATCTTTTACTGTGAGACTTAAGGTGGTTTTCATCGGGCATTCGACAGTTTGTAGTCATTCCTTACATAGGCGCCGACTTCGTGGGTTCGAGACACTTTTTGGACCCGCAATGCTTTTGTTGTGGGTTCCTCGAACACATAATATTTTTGCTCGTATTTCGTGGGGAAAATACACGTACGGATATATGCATAAATTTTGTTTTTCGATATCAATTTTTCACGTTTTTCATTATCCATTTCCCGTTTACTATATATAGAAATTGTGCATAGAAATTTACCCCTCAGACTGTTTTTTGCCCTCCCTCCCAAAAAAGAATTAGTGTTTGTTCACGCTCATTAAATTCGACGCGCCAGACAATACCGTTGTTTAAGATCATTTAAAACTGCTTCCTTTATAAAAGAAAATTCTTCGGTTTGTCTGGGTTCCCACAAAATACAAAAGTCTGGTCACTAGCTCTACATACGGAGACAAGAACCTATTCGGGGTCATAGTAATGAAGGTGGAAATATGTTGTACAATCAGTTGACCCACTCTATCTTCGGACAGCCGGGAACCAAGGAGGTCAGAAGAGAGAGAAGATGGCATCAGCCGTCACTGGTAAAGCCAAATATGATCATCTGGTTTCTTGTGCCCTGTGGATGGGGAGGGTTCATTGACGTGACGTCACTTCCTGAAGACCTGTGCTGAAGCACAGGTTGATATCGGCCGTCTCTCACTCTCTGCAGCAGTCCCTGAAGGTCGACAAGGCTCCCACAGCTTTAGCAAGGCCGTGATTAACTAATGCGTAATATGCACTTCCGCTCTACGAAACATAATTGCGTTAAATTTTCTTTAGAAAATAGTAAACATTATTTCTGTAATTTTTTTTCAAATCTTTAGTTATGTGCATGTATATCATTTTTCCCTGGCTATACATGATGCACAAGTACCTTTGAAACCTCTTCAAAGTCGACGATTTCCCCACAGAAAAGTACAGAAGCAGCCCAAGTTGGGAATACTCGGCATACACAGCTGATTCGAAGTAGAGCCCACAGGAAACACAGGGCGTGCGGCTGATGCCAACTCCTGTATCTTCTAACCTTCTTGTAGGGGATCCACCCTTACTTTACTTTTTACTATGTTCTTCGTCGCAAATGCCCATGAACCTGAACCATGAACCTGAATTTTTCTAAGACCCTTCTAAGGTGCAAGCCCCCTTGCCTCCTGATTGTCGAAAAAGTTTACATGACGCGACTTTTAAGCCATTCCGCAATCAGGATCACAGGACACTACCAAAAGTTGGTGTCTATGGAAATCCGACCCACGTGGGTTTTACGACTCTGACTTTCCCATATTGTTCGACTGCAGGGAAATTTCGCTGCTGAGTTTTCGAACATATTGTCATTATCGTGTGTGGTTTCTGTGGGCGTGGGGTTACCCGATGTTGCTGTTTTGTCTCATATGGATAAATGTGTGATCAAAACGACCAAAAGACAATATCCAGCAGCAGCGGAAGAAATACCGGAGAGGCAATTGATTGTTCCTTCTCCTCAGTGCACAAACGAAAGTGGAGAAAATGATATTGAAAGTGTGAGTGTTGCCCCAATTCCAAAGCAAAACGACATGCAAAGAGATTCACTGGCGCTGCAATCAAGAGGTATGAAAATCAATATTTACTTGGATTACATATGACAGTGAAAATAGTGTTGTTTTCTGTAATCTGTGTCAGCAAGCTTTTAGTAAAAAAATCCTCACATTATCAACAAAGACGGATTTGTCCTTTATTGTAACCGTGGCTTCCATATTTATCAGAAGTGAAGTTCAGCAGCCATTTTTAGTGATAGTGAATTGTAATCATTTTCCTTCATTTCCCGCCATTTTGATGAGCTGGGAAGCCAACGCCAATGTACTTCTTTTCCCACGCGTCGCAGCAGAGGGGGTGTTAGATTTATAGTTTCGTCGATGTGAGAAGAATGAAACGGGACATTATTGCTTTCCCGCTGTCCCAAGCAAAGCGGCGAAGCGAGAAGAGGGGGACAGCGGGCCAATGAAAGAATCTTGCGTTTTCAGAGAGAAGGTATTTCTAAGGTGTGCCCAGGTTTTCTAGGAATCCGTCGGACTTCTTCCGCAGGGGAGAGTTTTTGTTCGGGGATCGGTTATCAGAGCAAGAAAGAGCAGAAGGAACTCAGCTGGCAGGAGTCGAGGAAGAAGGAGGTTTTTAGCTGAGGTGAAAAGATCTCGCGTGAGGAGGATAACGGGTAAGCAAGCGGGCTGATGATATGGGAGAGAGAAGGAGATTACGAGGTGTTAATATATAGAAAGAACGGAGATCAGGACAAGGCTTAAAGACATTCACCGTAACATCTGAGTAAAAGTCTTCCTCACTGCAAAATTTAGCTTCATTCAATTCACTTTTATGTACTTTGTATTGTATTTATCTGCTCCAGTCGGGAGAATTACGGGCTAAACCCCCGATACAGAACTTACTGAAAAGGAAGCATCAAACGAACCCTCCACACAGGGCTCTGCAATGTAAGTCAGCACCAAGCCCTGTAACATTATTTCACGAGTGTTTAAGTCATGGAATAAAGCTTTTGAAAGATTTCGGACACACGAAGCTTCAGCACTCACAGATAATCAGCCTTTAAATTGAACTTTCATGTTCACCATCATAATGCTTTTACTCAGCTTTCTGTAGTGAAGGAAAACAAGATGCAGATGGACTTGTTTAAAATATTTATTCTCGACTTGTTTAAAATATTTAATATCGCTTTATCGGGGCGAGTGCTATGATGGAGTGGCAAACATGTCTGGAGCAATAAATGGAGTTCGTGCTAAGATTTTAGAGATGGAATTTCGAGCAATTTATGTTCACTGTTTGGCACACAGTTTAAATTTAGTTGTGGAAGAAAGTGTTCAACTCCAAGAAACCTGCCGAAATTCATTGAATATCGCTGGAGAGATTTTGTGAAAAATTCTCCAAAAAGACTGGCATTCTCCTCTCATTTCCAAAACAAAAATGAGAACCAAGGAAAGTTCCGGAGGTATACTGAACCAATTCTGTTTAATATCATCGAAATGGGGTCAAAGGTCAGGTCACAGGAGCGAGATTAATTCCACAGCCATTATCGTCATAACTTAAGTAATAACTTGAGTAATGATTTCTGGTATCTTGGAAAGCGTATAATAATCAATGCATTGCATGATCTTACTAACTTGTTTTTAAAAATACCTCTTAATAGTAATTAGTTATTTCTTTGAAAATCTTAATGTTCAATAATTTCACACGTGGTTTTAAACTTTTGCAAATGACTGTAGTTTGATTGCACTTTGATATACTGCCATGTTGTTTTTATAAGCTCGTTGGGAGAGTTTCAATCACATTAAGTGAGAAATTATTTAACGAGAGAAAACCAAATTTAGATGAGAACACCGAAACACAAAATGAAGCTTAAATTAGAGGTGTGCATCACTAATACACGCATAAACAGACACGTTTTCCTTTGTGAATACTTACTGAAGAAAGTATTCGAAGGTCGGTTGTCAAATTAGAAATCGCGATGTGTTTGCAGGATCCTCGAACTCCATCCCAGTATGCAAATCCAGTAACAGAGTTCCTAAGGCAGCTCCTTCCCACAGGAATTCGTTCACCTGTTATAAAATGCAAAAGAAGAGACAGCGCAGGAAAAAATTAAAAAGATAAAGATGTATATTGTCTGAAACGTGAAACTTGAAAATATCAAAAAATCACTCATAAATATTGGGTTGATGCATAAGTCCATGCCGTTTTATTTCACGAGTGCTTCCCAGGTCAGTAGTGACGGTGCAGATGGCCAGTTGTATATCAAAATGGAGTCAGTAATATCGTGTGTCTATATCATATTGCGTTCTGTGATTGTGGCTAATGTATTTTTTTTTTTTTTTTTGGTTTTCATGTCCAGAAGTATGGAGCGCCAAGTAGAGAGCAATGAACATCTCCGAAATCTGCTCCTCTACGAGTTTAATAAGGGATCCACAGCCGCCGAGGCAACGCGACAAACTTGTGCTGTGTATAGGGAGGATGCTATTGCTCGTAGGACAGCCCGCAAATGGTTTGAGTGGTTTCGAGGTGGCAATTTTGACCTCCACGCTCAGGTCGTCCAATCTGACTTTGATGAGGATCGTTTGAACCGTCTCATCCACTTGGATACACGTCAAACCACACGCGAATTGGCCACTGAGATAGACTGTGATCAGGACACCGTAGTGCGACACCTGGAACGTATGGGAAAGTTACAGAAATTGGGGTCTTGGGTGCCTCACACTCTCACCGAGGACAACAAGAATCAGCGTGTTGCCATATGGGGTTCCTTGCTCGCCCGTTATCGCGAATGTTCTCAGCAATGCAAACCCCATTTCTGTCACGTATTGTTACTGGAGATGGAAATTGGTGCCTGTACGCGAATTTCAGGCATTTGAGGGAATCGTTAAGCCCAAACAAAACGCCCACACCACGTCCAAAAATGACCTTCATCCTGCGAAGGTCATGTTGTGTGCCTGGTGGGACATGGAAGGCATTATTCACTAGGAAAAGCTCTCCATCAACGCTGCACTCTATTCTGAGCAACTCGGCCGTGTGGAGGGAGCAATTCAGCAGAAACGGCCACATTGGCTCCATGGTGCTCTTCTTCAACATGATAATGCACGCCCTCGCACTGCAAATATGACCAAAATGGTCTTTCAGGACATGAAATGGAAGTTCCTTCCACATCCGGCCTATTCCACAGATGTCACTCCTTCAGACTATCACCTGATCCGTTTTCTGTCGAATGGACTCAGTGGCAGAACGTTCAACAATGATGTTGATCTCCAGAATTCCCTTGATGATTTCTTCGCAGCAAAACCTGCATGTTTTTTTTCCAAGAATAGTATTGCAGACCAATCCAGACGTTGGGACACCATCGTAAACAATGAGGGGAATACATAGTTGATTGATTCCATTTTCCCTACTGATCTAATATATTCCTTTAGTGCGGTGAAAAAAACGGCATAAATTTATACATCAACCCAATGCTACATAAGAAAAAAGAAGCTCACACAAAAACATCCGGCCAGTATGAAATATGGCAGGAATATACAGTATAATAAATTACATTTATTAATGTCTTGTCGCGTATCCTTTAGATTTTATAAATTATTTCAATCTATTAAGCATAGATTTTACCATTTTTTTAGTCAAATCGGGGCTTATTCTTTGAGATTCTTCCTGAAAATATTTTCTAACAAGTCCTTATTATAAATGCGGCACTTACAAAAATTTTTAGTTCTTTCCACAAGTGTTTTATGGGGTTCACGTATCGAAACTGAGGAGTTGTTTTGAGTTGCTTCGGGGCATTTTACAAAAGCTACTCTTTCGTATTTCTAGCGCAATGCCTAGGATCGTTGGCCTGTTGGAAAACAAATTCATTTTCTATTCCATGTTTTTGTGCACTCCCTTTTGAATTCCGCTTTAGGATGTTAACACACATGTACTAGTCCATTTTTCCATCAATGAAATGAAGGTTTCCAACCCCAGCCGCTTACATGCAACCCCAAACCATTATCGACTCCATGCTTGACAGTTGGTTGAAGGTGTTGTTTGTCGAATTGAGTTACAGGTTTTCCCCATACCCGTTTTTTTTTTAGTGAACAATGAAATATTTCGAATTTACTTTCCTCTCAAAAAAAAAAAAAAAAAAAAAAACAGTATTCCAAAAGCTTTCCGGCTCAACAATGTACACTCACGGACAATGGAATTTCAGCACCTAGAAGAAAACATGCTACAACCGCGAAACTTTGCAAATAGCTAGAGTGCGTGCTGCTATGCAGATGACGCACGTTTGGTGCGAGTGCGCATGACCGTACACCCTATGGTGACGCTGTAAACACGAACCGGCATCCTTATAAACCGGAGTGCAGTCGATGATCCAGGAGATCATGATCATGATCATGATCCATGAAAGCGAAAACCACCGGCCGATGCAAGCAAAGAGTACAGTGACGAGAATGCCGGGTAGATGACAGAGACGTCGATTTACGCTCTTTACGGAATTTCAGAGAGGTCTGATCATGGGACTGAAAACCGCAGAGTGGTCGGCGGGCCGTATAGCCCGCCACGTGGATCGTTCTGACCATACCGTCTATAACGTAAACGTCTTTTCGTACTGATACGTTATTTTAAAAACATAACCATACGAAGAAATAGTTCCTAAATTAAACCTTAACGGCCAGAAGAAGTATTTAAAACAGAAGTCAAACTTACGAAAATTGACTTTATTTCTCCAGCACAGTTTATAGCACTTCAGGACAATATAGAAATCACATAACACAAATCAACATTCCACGCTTCACATTCCACCACCGCACGCTCCACACACAAGCAACTGTTGTATCGTAGTTCATACCTCTCGTTTTTATCTCATAACTGGCATACGTCACATTCATTCTACCTCAATTATGTTGCCAACAGTATTCGTTTGAGAGAAAAGATATCACGTTAAGTTTGAAGTACAACTCAGAACAAACTCAAGATTTACACAGAAAAAGAAACTAAAAAGGAAAGTTAATTTAGAACATACGTCACACGTCCGACTGTGTTCGGAGCCGTGGATTCGTGCAATTAAGTGATTGGAATTTGATAAAACAAATGAACGTAAGGAGTACATCTTACAGTTTTTCTTAATTTGTGAACAAATTCCTTGCTATCTCTGATGTTATTTCAGAACAGACTTTTTTGTACTTTCATGGTGCTTTATTTAGATTAGTGCAATTAAAAGAGTTCCTTATATCGAACCTTATCTTCAGTTCTTCACCGTTAGAACCCACTCTCACTTCAGTTATTGTGGTTACTCATCGAATTCCGACCGTGGCTAGTGCATAGGATCCGTGAGAGCTGAGTTGTTCTACATCTAACTTTAAAGTGTTATTAATCATCTGCAAGATACTAGACCAAATAAAGTAAGAGGATTATTTAAAAGTGAAAAAACGGAAAACAAGGAATACATCGTTACCGACCATGTGGACTGGTCGATACCGAAGGAATGACACCGTGTCGTTAACCGTAACCACTGAAATGGTTACGGTTACCCATTGCAAAGGCGAGGGCATCACGAAAAAGATGGATGATCCGCCTTCGAAAATTCATAGGTGTTGCTAAGTTTCTTGCTTTTCGAGAGAATGGTGAGCTTCCATCACCTGAAGTGGTAGCATCATATGCAATTCGTTGTTATAACAAAGTATGTCTGTGGAAGAAATGAGAAAAACTACCTGTGGAACACAATGGATAAGGAAGTGCAACCTTTCCGTATGTAGTAGTAGGCCATTTCAGCATCCAAATCTTTGCCACATTGTTAACCTCTGTTTCGTCCTCAAGACAATGATCTGCAAGGAGATAACTACAAATTAACTTAAAAATGTATTTTACGGTCTTAATTTATTCTTAATAATATCAACTATTAATGGCATGAATAAACGTAATATTATCAATTACTAAATATCATCAATTAGCTTAGTGGTAACAATTAACAAAATGCTGTCAATTAATATTATTAATTAAATTAATAGCTCTCATCTTTAGTAACATAAAAGCCTTCGTAATAAATGTTCACAAGTAATTTTCGAAAACGCCGTCCAGCCCTTATACAGGGTGATTCAGCTAAGCATGTACAAACTTCTGGGAGGGGTAGGTTGCACAAAGACAAATATCGGAATCACATAGCAATGTAGGGTCGGAAACGCAATCTTCATGCAGTAGATGACGTTGTTCGGCCATCTACATGAGGTATGGGCCAATTAAGTGGTCCCCGACAATGCCGGCCCAAGCATTAACAGCAAAACGGTTTTGTGCTGCACGTGGTCGTACAGTATGGGTGTTCTTCACTGTCCATACATGCGCATTATGTGCATTGAAGCAACCTTCCCGGGTAAAGCACGCTTCGTCTGTTTCCTGCAGAGAAGCAGGAAATTGGGGTTCTGCCGCATTCTTCTGCATGTGCCATTGCGTAAATGAAATGCGCTGAGGGTAATAATCAAGGCTTAGTGTCTGAACGCACTGCACATGATATGGATGCAATTGGTCTTCATGCAGAACCCTCCATATGGTGGATTGGGACAGACCGAGCTGATGTGCAATTGCTCGTGTGCTGGCACTAGGAGTATCTGCTGCATGACTTAACACATTCTCTTCGATGGCAGGAGTGCGTACCCATCGTTCCCGACACCTGGAATGCCCCTGGAAAGAACCAGTGTCGCACATAACCTCTGATGCAGCCGTGCAAACACTTGGTGGTTTGGAACTCGTTTCATCGAGTACCGTTCCTGGTACAGTCGCAAGGCGGCTCGTCCGTTGCAGTCCGCTGCTCCGTATGTGAGGTGCTATAAGCTATTTCCGCGTTCGTGAACTCAGCCATTCTACTACATCTGCGGACGGTTTACAAATGACGGTATCGTGAAAGAACGTATGAGCAGTCTCGCGGCCGAACAACGCCATCTACCGCATGAAGATGGCGTTTCCGACCCTGCGTTGCTATGTGATTCCGATTTGCCTTTGTGCAACCTACCCCTCAGATAAGTTTGTACACGCTTAGCTGAATCACCCTGTATACCGCGCTCGCATAAAACGAAGTTGCGCATAAACAAAGGTTTGTGTATATCTCTTGAACTCCGTAACATTCTCCCTTATTATTCGAATCGCATACTACGCGGTTTTGGAGTAAACGCATGTATTGAAGTTCAGCAAGGTTATCGAAAGCGAAAATAAGTGGCATCATTCAATTTTAATCCCTCCTTCTTTCACCTGAAAACTAGGGAATCCCTGATATTGCCAACGCCCCATTGTCTCCCTTACAAACATTTTAATGTAGTACATTGAAATGTTTGTAAGGGAGACATAGACAATAATGGAGACATGGCGTGGTTGATGTGCTGCTGCCGGTTACGCACGAGTCAAATCAGCAAAGTTGCAGTGATATAAGCCTTTCCGGCATAGTTCAGTTGGGAGAATAGCCACCGTGTAGTAGGAAGGTGTGGCTTCCAATTCCACCACTGCCAAAACTGTTATGTTATATTGGCGCCCGAACGATCTTCTCCTTCTTTCTGTGAAGTTCGAATATTTGTGTGAGGATTCTTCCAGACAGCGTACGGAATTAGTAAATATTCTTTCTACAATAGACTGGTCCTTTGAGCATGATTGTTGGTTGACGTGTACCCCTGAAATTTCGTGTCTCGCCTTTCTCAACGGGGGATGATGTAACTTAACTGCGGTGACATATGAGTCAAATTGGCAAAGTTGCAGGGATAAGCTTGCTGGCGAGGTTCAGGTGGGAGAACGGCCACTTCCACAGTAAGAAGACGTGGATTCGAATCCCACCACAGAAAGGTTTTATGCTATAACATATCGCTTTGCATGTAGACAAAAATGTTCTTTTATTTCCTCCCTCTTTCACACTTACACACACACACACACACACACACACACACACACACACACACACACACACACACACACACACACACACACACACACATCCTAGATAAAGGCAACTGACGATGAAAAAATGAACAGAAAAAACGGAAGATCTATCCTAAAATATTAACAACTAGCTCATGGTCCGTGCCATGCACGGGTGAAAAAGCTGTGACTGAATTTTTTCTTAAACGAATCGTAAAATACATATACATAACTATAATAAACAGTTCAATTATTAATGGACAGTCTATAAGATAGGTCACCAACAACAAAAATTTTGTAATATTCCCATTCGAAATTCCTCTGATTCCTTTTTATGAAATAAAATAACGCTGATTCCTTTTTATGAAATTACTCTTGAATTGTATTCCTTTTTATCAAATTACTCTTGAATTGTATTCCTTTTTATCAAATTACTCTTGAATTGTATTCCTTTTTATCAAATTACTCTGAAATGCGAAGAAAATGAAACAAAACACGACATAACATCTACATAACGGAACAAACGTCGAAGACAGTTGTTCGAGCACATGCGTGTTACCAAAGATGATTTGTCTTACTAACTTCATTTTATTTTCCGGTATTTATCCTTAACTTTACGTGTCGTGCGATAGCGGTGAGCTTAGTTCCTGTTTCGGGAACCGGATAAAAGCAAATGGCGCTGCAAATACTGATGACGTCAGAGCGTTAGGGACAGACGTAGGTTATTATATAGGTTTTATGATATTGACACTACTTAAACTAATGTTTCCCACCCCTGTGGCGCAGTGTTCTAAGCGATGGCTTCTGAACATTTTCCGAGATGGGTCCGGGTTCGAATCCCGGTGAGGCATGGATGTTGTGTTTGTCTGACGGCGCTAGCTCTCACCCTTTCCTGGAAATGGTAGCCCTAAATTAGGGACGGGCAACTGTTTATAGCCCATTGAGTTGCTCACAGTGGTCGTCAAACCTCTAATTAAAAAAAAAAAAAATCTAATGTTTAGCTTACCTCATATGATTCTCTGCGCTGATCTTCAACTTTTCTTTTCCTGCCTCCCCGGTGGCACAGTGGCCTAAGAGATGGCTTCTGATCATTCGTCCGAAAGGGGTCCGGGTTCGAATCCCGGTGAGGGATGGATAATGTGTTTGTCTTACGGTCCTGGCTCTCTCCCTTCCCTGGAACCAGTGGTCCTAAATTAGGGACGGGTGACTACTTATAGCCCACTGAGTAGCTCATGGTGGTCGTTAAACCTCCAATAAAAAAACTTTCCCTGATTAACTCAACGAAAATTTTGCCTGTTCAAATCGCAAATTGCCATTACGGGATTCCCATTTCGCTGCTGATCCTTTACATCTAACATTCCTTCACTGTCCTTTGATTTTCTTATCCCAGTAAACAGTGCTTATGCCCAAAATTCTAAAACCAAAAAGTGCCACTAATTTAGGGGAAATTTCTTTAGAAGGTATATTTTTATGAATTAAAAGCTCTATAACTGATCGTTGTTTAACACCGGACGACACAGTAAAAAAAGAGTCATTAATTTTAAACACCATTAAGTACGAACAGATAGATGCACGGAGTTCAATTACGCAGTAAAATGAAGCTGATGGCGCAATGAATCCTCTGCCGTCTGATTGGTTGCTAGGCAACAAGTCATGCACGAGACACTTGCGCAGAGGAATTAATGAACGCGCCTCGTAATACAACAGATAATGCAGTTTCACGTCGCGGTGTAGTCGTCAAGGTCTGCAGAAATAGCTTTACTTACGTTGAACTGATCGTCGCAGTTTCGGTGCGGATGGGAATACACGATGTCTGCATAAAACCACGGCGATCCGGTACATATCTCGCGTCAGTAAGGCCATTCGCCCGAGATGGGGCTGGGTTCGAATCCTGGTGAGGCATGGATATTGTTTATGTCTTACAGCGCTGGCTCTCTCTCTTCCCTGGAACCAGTGGAACTAGATTATTGACGGGCGACTGCCAGCCCGTTCAGTTGCTCACGGTGGTCGTTAAACATTCAGTCAAATAAATAAATTACAAAAAAAGTCAGGCAATCCCACGAGGTCACTCAGTCACTTCAATATTAGCATTTAAGAGAAATCAAATAAGTGCAGAATTCGTTTGATAGAAAAAGACTTAAGAAACAATCCAATTAGCATTTATTTCCTCGCCATCGTCGTCTGAAGTGCAGCTTTACGATAACACCAAGAGCATGGAAGATCACTTATTATGTGATAATCTCTAAATCTCGTAATATCAATCCAATTTCAAGCAGTGAATCACCTTACATTCACACCATTCCCTTACACAAGGCATAGTTTGCTCTGTCTCACTGTCAACCGCTGCCAAAAAGTATAACGAAATTCGAAGAAGTCGAGGTGCCGTTCAGAAAGAAATATAACGAAGTAACATAATTTACATATGAGCAGGTACTCAAAAAGGAAGGTTATTCCAGAGATATACGCCACACATATGAGCAGCAAGAGACGAAAAGGAACAAAAAAGTTGCTGGATTAATCATTTCGGCTACATTTAACTTAAATTAATCTTTGACGCCATTACATTATGACCGCCTACCTAATAAGCTATAGGACCCTCTTTAGCCCGCAAAACAGCGGCCACTCGGCGATGCATCGATTCGATGAGGTGGCGATAGGTATCCTGGGGTATCTGGTACCATAATGTCAACAGCAAATCCCCCAGTTCTCGTACATTTCGGAGTGGCAGGTTTTCCAAGTCGTACCACAAATGTTCGACTGTGTTCAAGTCAGGTGAATTTGGAGGCCAGGATATTAAGGGAAAGTCAGCAGCCTGTTCCATGAACCATTTATTGAAGATGCTGGCCGTGTAGCATGGCGCATTATCCTCTTGGTAATGCCCATCACCAGCAGGGAACACAGTTGCCATGAATGGGTGAACTTGGTCCACAACGATGTTCAGTTATCGGACAGCTGTCAGGGATTGTGCTTTTGGGATAATGGGGCCTAAAGTATCCCAAGAAAATATCGCCCACAGCATAACACCGCCGCCGCCAGCCTGTTTTCGCCCAACAGTGCATCCAGCTGCCATAGCCTCCGTTGGTAATCGGCGCATCCATGCTTGGCCGTCTACGTAATGCACCAGGATTCTTGATTCGTCAGGCCAGGCCACTTGCTTCCAATCATCCACAGTCCAATCTCGATGATCTTGGATCCATTTCATACGTTGCTGCCGATGACGTGCAGTGAGCCTGGGGACCTACGATGAACTGCGTGCTGTGACACATTGCCCTGATCACCCCCTGTTGTAGCTGCGGGTGATTTGCCGCACTGTGGCCGCTGTGAACAATGCGCAAAGGTCTCCTCTCCCCGCTGGCATCAATGAGCTGCGGACGATACACGGCTGGACGACGGTTCGTCGTTTGTCCATTTGTGCATCACTTTTGATACGTACTCACTGCTGAGACACGTGAACAACTCAGAAGCCGCGCCGTTTCCGAGATCGTAGTTCCGAGGCGTCGTGACATCACAATTTGTCCTTTATCAAACTCCGATAAATCCGCAGCTTTTCCCATTCTAATTCCGAACACTCTATTAACCGAAAGCCGGTCCTCGGGTTGTATATACAGTATACTGCTATGTGAACTTTACTGCGCCACCGTTTGGTTTCCAGGTTGGGGGTGGTTCTAATGGAATGGATCATCGGTGTATGTTTACATTTATCATCAGCTCGAGTGATTGTCAAAATTATGCAACATGAAATCAATAAAATGTACTCATGTTCATAAAAATACAAACACAATATTATTTAACTGGAAAAGGAGTTTTTATTAACTTAGGTACCTTTCCATGGAGGGTCACTACAAGTGAAGTTTTCAGGTAACGGTAACCAGTGAGCTCCTTTCATACTTGCTTTGCATGTCCTTTTAAATTCATTTCCTTGTTCTAGAAAAAGAAAAACAGTTATGGTTGTTTGATTATTTTCTATGGTAGAGCGTAATACACTCAGGATTCAATAGAATGGATATAGAAAACTAAACTCCAAGTGAACCTTGTACCCCATAACTGTAGAATAAGCGGGTTTTAATGGTTGTAAAATATACAATGGCGGAAAGTGAAAAAAGGACACCAAGGAGGAGACGTCTGATACCAACGAAATTTATACAGCATAATAACGGAATACAGAGGTTAACGTGATCAAAACATTATGGCAAAATACAGCTGTATTTGCTGGCAAACTGAAAATTGACATTTCCATGTAACATGGTTAGTACGAGGTTGAACCGCCATGAACTGCATCACACTGTGCAATACTGGCTTGGAGTCTGTCGTAAAGATGTTGGATGTAAGTTTGGGGTATTGAGTTCCAAGCATCCTCAACCTGGACGCGTAAGTCAGGGATGGTCGTGGCTGGCCGTGGAGACCGGATAAGTTATTGTCCCATAAAATCCCACGCGGGCTCAATGGGGGACAAATCCGGTGAATGTGCAGGCCATGGAAGTTGTCTCACACCCTGAAGTGCATATTGCGTTGCACGTGCTGTGTGTGTGGGCGTGCGTTATCTTGCTGGAAAACACCACGATGGACCAACCTTACCAATGGTACTGTTACACGCACACTAGCAGTGTTCCTGCCGAGTCTGCCGGTAACGGTGCTTGAGACCTGAAGTACAATTTAGTTGGCCGCGGCACCAGGTGAGAATCTCAGGTGCACTGCTGCACTCAAAGATTCACACCAGAACATAAAAAATGAAAAGTTGAAGAATGACCCGAAGCATAAAAGGCTTGGGTGAATCCACCTTGTGAACAAAATAACAACAACAAATAAAAAATAAAATAATCTAAAAAAAATGATACTTTGGGATTAGAGTTGTGATGAGGTTCACCCGCAATCACCAATTCGTGACTGAGTGTAGTGGTCCGGATCTTACTCCGGTACATTCAATCCCCAACCAGCCAGTACAACACTCACTTTCGCAAATAACACATGATTCTCAAATACACAACACAACATTTAATAACGTTCTGCGAGATTTAAACAGATACGGCGCTCTCTAGGCGCATAGACAATTGCCCCTCTTATGAGGGCAGCATACGGTGTCACACATTACTGTCGGAAGACACAAGCCGACTGAGTCTCCACCGGACTATCTGAACAAGAGATACTACTCGTTTACACACTAAATAGAGCTGCAGGTGATATTCATATACAATTGCTTAGAGAATGAAAAAAAAAATTATATGCAAACGATCACATTAAAAATACTCGCGACACAAAATACACAAGCACGTTAATTTGCGGTATAGGATTATAGGTGCGAAATACTGCCAAAGTTAATTAACTAAATCTAATAAGCATGCACATGCAGAACCCTGCCCCGCTGACGTTGGTCCTGAACCAAAATTAAAAGAAACTGTCCCGCCCAGCGGAATTTGTGGCCACACCTTCTCCCTTATTCATGTAAAAAAAGTAATCAGGAAATGGGCCCTGTAAGAAATTGAAATCTGTATGTGCAGGTATTTCCTCTGAGGTTCAGTCACTCAGCATTACTGCATCTATGTCCATGCAGCTTTGAGTGTCGGGATGGCACAAGTTCGCAGATGTGCGAAGAAAGAAAAAAGGAAATATTCATCTACTTACAGTTACGTGACTTTGCTGTGCAAATCCGTTGTGTATCACATAATATCACACGACAAGACAAAAAAAAAAAAAAAAACACGCACACAGACACTTGCACCATGTGGCAGCACCGATGATTCAACACTTCACTTTGACGCTTGATGTAAATGAAGCACACAATTAAAAATGGTAATATCACGCCGCACTTTGTTGCAATGATTAGAGTGCACACTGATCTATTCTCGTGACGATTTGAAGGTGGCCGTTGAGCAAAATAGGCCCTCTCACATCTGATGTTGCGGTTTCAAGATTGATTTTCTGTGTTCCTGGGAAATGATTTTTGTTGTCGTGAAGAAATAATTGTGAACGTCGACTGCTGGGAGAGTGGGACACATTCAATTCCGCTGCTGCTATAGTTGATTCCGTCCGTCGCTTCCTTCCGTCCTTTTTGACCGTTCATTCCCAATTCAGTCAGTTCCTTTCCGTTCGCAAACCATCTATCTATCTACCCTGCCTGAGTACGCAGTTCAAATATGCCACTCGCAGGTTTCGTTTCCATTTTTTTATCGAGTTGCGACCGCCAGCCCTGAGATTAATTTTCTCGGCCGAGCGAAATCAGACGTGCTTTTACCTTAAGCGTATATCGGCAACTCAACATTTCACCTGTATATTTGTTAGGTATCGAAGCCACCGCTCTTACGCTCATATTTTCTTTCGCCCTGTTTTTATCCCGTCGCACTTACACGTAGTGGCTTCGCTGCTTACGTGACCACACACACGCACACATGGGGCCTCGCTTAGCCCCGTAAGACAAGCGCATCTCTTCACTTCCTCCACAGTAGGGGATGAATGGGGGTGACGATTCCACACTGCAGTGGTTGGCATCCTAACCCGACTTTGCTTGGCTTCGCTTCTCATTGGAATGACCACTGTCCACTCGCAGACTTCTTAATTCCCCTGTAACTTGGCTTTCATTAGGCCAAACAGTCGCTGAGTTCCATTACGCTCCAGCCTAGAAATTTCTGCTTTATCCCGCGGATTTAGGCATTCTGCTGTCTTTATGGCAAACTGGCATCTCCAGCTGCCTCGAGTTGTCTCCATTTCTTACCAAATGCGGGGAGGTTTGCTGCTTCATTTTCCCCAATTCATTTTGCTGCAGATCCAAGGCATCCAGCCTTTCACATCGGAGAGCATACAGACAACTAAACTTTCTTCCTTATTTTCACGCTAAGTGCGAAATCTTATTTTTCTGCACGGACCACACAGAGAGCAATTGTTCTCGAAAATGCCCCAAACAATCGACGAATTTACGATTATTCGCTAAACCTATTGTCCCCATCTTCATTCATTTACTCAAGTGGACCCCTCTTCGAAAGGTACCATTCCGTGTTGCTTAGTTTCCCGTCAGCTGCGCCCTGATATTTATGACCTAACAGAGCTATTCTGAGACCACCCAGCCAGAGAGAGAATTCTTCGCCTCTTTTCTTTCCAAACCCCCAGATAAAACTTTATCTGCTGTTTACACTTTTAAACTCCAATCAAGCCTCGAACATAATTAATACTTAATTAATTTCACACATCAACCACGCCCATTAATTACTAAATTAATGGCGGGGGTGGGTCGTAACATCGGCCCTCCTCAAGAAATCCAGAAGTCCTCTTCTGGGCCTATCGCTTTGCTCTTATCAATTTCCAGAGCAACCATTGAGTGCTACCTTTTCCCACAGGTAGAAACAATTTAAAATGGCAAAAATATTGCGTTTCTTGCCTTCAAGAGCATTGGAGCGACTTCCCAATTATCCCGCAATTTTGTTAATTAATTTAGAGAACATCCGAAAGAAAAAACAACGTAAATGAGAAATAAATAAAAAAAACTGAACTGTAAAAGAACATGTGAGCCTGCCGAACTGTGATTCCTAGCTGCCTCATACAATACGCGACATGGCGGACAAATTTTAAAGTTTTCTTCAGGTTTTAGGATGGGGGGGGGTGTCCACTGTAACATTCCATCCCCCATGAAAAAAAAAAAAAAAAAAGGGATGACTGGATGAGGTTTATTCATCCAATCATTCCATTTTTTTTTTTTTTAACTGTAAACACTCAACCCTTACCCACCGTCGCAAGGCACCTAATTCCGAACTTAAGTGCCCGGAGAGCGGAAGGAAAGTTTAAGGATTTCATCACACGTTCATTGCTACCCGTCAAGATAGGCGGAAAGAAAATTTAAATATGAGGCATAGCTTCGAGAATCCACGAGTTCCACAGATCTCTCACGTTCGATGCTCCTACACCCGCTTTTATCTGCGCTCGATGCCAAATTCTTGCGTTCCACTGTCTTCGAGTTCCTTCTCAACATCGTAGATAATCGTGGTGTCACAGTCTTCCTGGGGATCCACTATAATCTCGACTGCTCCCCGTAAACCGTAGGTGCGGCTAAAGCTGTTTGTCTCAGCTGTGATGTACCCGCTGTACTTGTAACAGGTGTATTCTCTTCCGGAACAATTGCAGCCCCAGTGCTCACATGTTCTCCGTCAGAGTGACCATCAGAATCACCTGAATCCCCGTGACTCGCAGATGACGATTTCTTCATGTTAGCCATTTTGTTTTTCTTACCCACTATAATTATGGCAGTTCTTAGAAAACAGCTTAAGGCTTACTTAATGCTAAATTATACAAAATTCGCACCGAACAAAACTAAATAAAAATAGTAATGGCAGTCAATTCGCACTTATTTTACGAACATGAGTGTTGTTCCGCTAGCTGCAAAATACAGGTATCGATCCTGGGACAACGGCACCATTAATGTTACACGCACACTAGCAGTGTTCCTGCCGAGTCTGCCGGTAACGGTGCTTGAGACCTGAAGTACAATTTAGTTGGCCGCGGCACCAGGTGAGAATCTCAGGTGCACTGCTGCACTCAAAGATTCACACCAGAACATAAAAAATGAAAAGTTGAAGAATGACCCGAAGCATAAAAGGCTTGGGTGAATCCACCTTGTGAACAAAATAACAACAACAAATAAAAAATAAAATAATCTAAAAAAAAATGATACTTTGGGATTAGAGTTGTGATGAGGTTCACCCGCAATCACCAATTCGTGACTGAGTGTAGTGGTCCGGATCTTACTCCGGTACATTCAATCCCCAACCAGCCAGTACAACACTCACTTTCGCAAATAACACATGATTCTCAAATACACAACACAACATTTAATAACGTTCTGCGAGATTTAAACAGATACGGCGCTCTCTAGGCGCATAGACAATTGCCCCTCTTATGAGGGCAGCATACGGTGTCACACATTACTGTCGGAAGACACAAGCCGACTGAGTCTCCACCGGACTATCTGAACAAGAGATACTACTCGTTTACACACTAAATAGAGCTGCAGGTGATATTCATATACAATTGCTTAGAGAATGAAAAAAAAAATTATATGCAAACGATCACATTAAAAATACTCGCGACACAAAATACACAAGCACGTTAATTTGCGGTATAGGATTATAGGTGCGAAATACTGCCAAAGTTAATTAACTAAATCTAATAAGCATGCACATGCAGAACCCTGCCCCGCTGACGTTGGTCCTGAACCAAAGTTAAAAGAAACTGTCCCGCCCAGCGGAATTTGTGGCCACACCTTCTCCCTTATTCATGTAAAAAAAGTAATCAGGAAATGGGCCCTGTAAGAAATTGAAATCTGTATGTGCAGGTATTTCCTCTGAGGTTCAGTCACTCAGCATTACTGCATCTATGTCCATGCAGCTTTGAGTGTCGGGATGGCACAAGTTCGCAGATGTGCGAAGAAAGAAAAAGGAAATATTCATCTACTTACAGTTACGTGACTTTGCTGTGCAAATCCGTTGTGTATCACATAATATCACACGACAAGACAAAAAAAAAAAAAAACACGCACACAGACACTTGCACCATGTGGCAGCACCGATGATTCAACACTTCACTTTGACGCTTGATGTAAATGAAGCACACAATTAAAAATGGTAATATCACGCCGCACTTTGTTGCAATGATTAGAGTGCACACTGATCTATTCTCGTGACGATTTGGAGGTGGCCGTTAAGCAACATAGGCCCTCTCACATCTGATGTTGCGGTTTCCAAGATTGATTTTCTGTGTTCCTGGGAAATGATTTTTGTTGTCGTGAAGAAATAATTGTGAACGTCGACTGCTGGGAGAGTGGGACACATTCAATTCCGCTGCTGCTATAGTTGATTCCGTCCGTCGCTTCCTTCCGTCCTTTTTGACCGTTCATTCCCAATTCAGTCAGTTCCTTTCCGTTCGCAAACCATCTATCTATCTACCCTGCCTGAGTACGCAGTTCAAATATGCCACTCGCAGGTTTCGTTTCCATTTTTTTTTATCGAGTTGCGACCGCCAGCCCTGAGATTAATTTTCTCGGCCGAGCGAAATCAGACGTGCTTTTTACCTTAAGCGTATATCGGCAACTCAACATTTCACCTGTATATTTGTTAGGTATCGAAGCCACCGCTCTTACGCTCATATTTTTCTTTCGCCCTGTTTTTATCCCGTCGCACTTACACGTAGTGGCTTCGCTGCTTACGTGACCACACACACGCACACATGGGGCCTCGCTTAGCCCCGTAAGACAAGCGCATCTCTTCACTTCCTCCACAGTAGGGGATGAATGGGGGTGACGATTCCACACTGCAGTGGTTGGCATCCGAACCCGACTTTGCTTGGCTTCGCTTCTCATTGGAATGACCACTGTCCACTCGCAGACTTCTTAATTCCCCTGTAACTTGGCTTTCATTAGGCCAAACAGTCGCTGAGTTCCATTACGCTCCAGCCTAGAAATTTCTGCTTTATCCCGCGGATTTAGGCATTCTGCTGTCTTTATGGCAAACTGGCATCTCCAGCTGCCTCGAGTTGTCTCCATTTCTTACCAAATGCGGGGAGGTTTGCTGCTTCATTTTCCCCAATTCATTTTGCTGCAGATCCAAGGCATCCAGCCTTTCACATCGGAGAGCATACAGACAACTAAACTTTCTTCCTTATTTTCACGCTAAGTGCGAAATCTTATTTTTCTGCACGGACCACACAGAGAGCAATTGTTCTCGAAAATGCCCCAAACAATCGACGAATTTACGATTATTCGCTAAACCTTTTTGTCCCCATCTTCATTCATTTACTCAAGTGGACCCCTCTTCGAAAGGTACCATTCCGTGTTGCTTAGTTTCCCGTCAGCTGCGCCCTGATATTTATGACCTAACAGAGCTATTCTGAGACCACCCAGCCAGAGAGAGAATTCTTCGCCTCTTTTCTTTCCAAACCCCCAGATAAAACTTTATCTGCTGTTTACACTTTTAAACTCCAATCAAGCCTCGAACATAATTAATACTTAATTAACTTCACACATCAACCACGCCCATTAATTACTAAATTAATGGCGGGGGGTGGGTCGTAACATCGGCCCCTCCTCAAGAAATCCAGAAGTCCTCTTCTGGGCCTATCGCTTTGCTCTTATCAATTTCCAGAGCAACCATTGAGTGCTACCTTTTCCCACAGGTAGAAACAATTTAAAATGGCAAAAATATTGCGTTTCTTGCCTTCAAGAGCATTGGAGCGACTTCCCAATTATCCCGCAATTTTGTTAATTAATTTAGAGAACATCCGAAAGAAAAAACAACGTAAATGAGAAATAAATAAAAAAAACTGAACTGTAAAAGAACATGTGAGCCTGCCGAACTGTGATTCCTAGCTGCCTCATACAATACGCGACATGGCGGACAAATTTTAAAGTTTTCTTCAGGTTTTAGGATGGGGGGGTGTCCACTGTAACAGTACAACAACGGGCTGAATGATGTTGTTGATGTAGGAGGTGCTGTTTAACGTACCCGGTACAAACACTAGTTGTGTACGGGAGTGATAGCTGATCGCTCCCCACACCAGGAGACCAGGTGTAGGCCCTGTGTGTCGCTGGTGGATGCAAGAAGGGTGGAGACGCTCCCCTGTGCGTCTGCGAACACGCATACGGCCATCGGAGACTCGCAAGCAGGATCTGCTTTCATCGCTGAACACGACAGATCGCCATTGCGTTCTCCAGTGCAGACGTTCGCGACACCACTGCAGCCGTTCCTGACGATGGGATGGAGTCAAAGGTACACATGCCAGAGGCACACGTGCACGTAGTCCTGCATCCAGTAGACGGCTGCGGATTGTTCGCACAGTCACCTCAGGTGCAACGGCAGCTCGGATTTGCGTCGCATTGGATGTTCTGCTTGGCAACGCCGCTCTTCTTATGCGTCGATCGGTCCGCTCATCAGTCCGTCTGTGACTCCCAGTTCCACGTCTTCTCGTGTGAGAATGTTCCTCGGACCATCTACGCCACCATCGTACCACCACCGATACTTCCCGTCCAATTCGCTCCGCAATACGACGATACGACCACCCGGCCTCGCGGAGTCCGACTAGACGACCTCGCTCAAAGTCCGATAACTGCTGAAATCGTACACGTCTTCCATGTCCAGGCATTGCAGCTTCTTCAGGGTCTTCGCACGTGTCCGTACGCCGACGACTGATTACATTCACTTCGCCGTACTCTTTAAATACCACCGACGATAATTTGCATATTATGCCGTGCTGTGGCGTAAGCACTCACCAGTTGGTCTTGAAATTAACATCATACGTACGTAAACTCGACCCCATTAACATATGTAAATTTCATGATCGTCCGCCAATTCCTTCTTGATGTTCTTTTTTCATTTTCCGGTAGAGTATTTACGTTTAACTTCACGTATAGCTTGCAGACTTAGCTCGTCACTTGTTGACTTCCATTTTACGCTCCTAGATTATTCAAAACTGTTCGTTATGTTCGTTAGAGCTGAGACTTGATTCAAGCGTTAAGATACACCCTTCAGATAAACGCTTGGATAAGAGATTAACCATTTACAGAAAGCCAATTCAACTATTGCGTTAGTTAGCACGTCAAAAAACATTCCGTAAACACGTCTTTCTCAGCAACAAGACGAAAAAGATTCAAATAGTACCACGTATTCAGAACATGGTTTTTCATAACGCAATGGCGGATGCATAACAAACGAAGGGGAGGGGCAATTTGATTCAGAAGGAAGGAAGACGGGCAGTTTACCCATAAAGAAAAGAGGCAAACTCAATTCAAGATTTTATAATATTTTAGTGTTTGTTTGTTTTGTGTGTGTGTGTGTGTGTGTGTGTGTGTGTGTGCGTGTGTGTGTTCACATACGAGGATCGTTCAATATTTTTAAGCAACGACACGTCACTATATGGTCTTTTAAGGCGGCGCCACAGTGCATTGAAGTATATGAGGTGACAATGGATGAGCGATATATTAAGTTTCGGAACTGGTCAGTGAATGAAGGTGAAACGCAACGCAGTGTCCATGAACGGATGGTCCGTGTGTACGTCGATGTTACACCTTCATATACCACAGTCAAAAGAGAGCTGCTCTCTTTAAACGGGGAAGACACTCGTTAGAAGGCGACCCTCGCGAGGGACGCTCACTGGAGGTTTCTACAGATGAAATGTGCCAGAAAGTGGAGGACCTGGTGATGTCAAACTGCGAATCCATGCCGTAAAGATTGCTGAGAAAGTACCCGCAGTTTATTTTAACCTGGGCATCAATGTTTCACAGGAGTGAACTTAGGAAACCATATTCATTATAGCAAATTTGAATAATCTTCCCTTTCCTTAGCGCCTTTTTTTTGCCATTTTGATGCAGCTGGTCAGTGGACTGGCTCTCACTTTCTCAGCGTCCCGTCTGATGGAAAGGTATATTTACAGGTTTTGTCGTTGTGCTAGCGAGGAACTGGATAATGATCTCTAAAGGCAATTAAGAAACATCTGCGCCTTCTAGGAATAAGGGGACACCCGTTGATGTTTCTTAGCCGTCGACTTCACTTTTCTGGGGCGATTAGGTTGGAAGGTAGAGAGAGCGGTAGGTGACAAGAAACTTTCGCTCCTGAGTGTGAAACCGGATTATGCTGATGATTAGAAAAAGCGAATACTAGCCTCAATGAGAAGGAGATCGACGAGTTAGTAATGTAGAAAATGAATAGAAATCGGGATGAAGCTTGAGACCTTCCCCATAACATCTGAACAAACACTTTCTTCACTGCAAGAGCGAGTTATTACTTTAACTGATATTTTATTTATCTGCTCCAGCTGGGTTCAATACGGGTTAAACTCCCGAAACAAAAACCTCTCTGCACGCGAAGCATCAACGAACCCTTCCTGTAAAAGTCCTGTAACAGTTTAGACCACTTTGCATGAGACGTTATGGATGTCATGTATCTGTGTCAGATGAATTCCTTGAATGTTGACACTTGATATGAAGAATGTTCGTGTTGAAGCAAGTTGGGCTCACCTTGGCCGCATTACTCGCCATCCAGATGACTTTTATCCTGCATTGTGACTGGTGATGAGACATGGCTTCCCCATTGGATCCCTGATACAAACACGAGAGCATATAGTGGGAACATTATGTAGTGGGAAACAGCATGTAGTGGGAACATCATGTATCTCCACCACCAAAAACGTTCAAAACACAAGCACCTGCATGGAAAAATATAGCCAACATTTTTTAGGACTCAGAAGAGTTGTTGTTAATTGATCACTTGCCTCACAAAAAGGACTATGAAGGCTGCCTATTATGCCAAGCTATTGCGACTTGCGTGAAGCCATCATGAGTAAACGGCAAGGAAAATTGCAAGAGGATGTTCTGCTTCACCAGAACAATGCTCCAACTACACTCCGGGTGTTTTCATGCACGTTTTGGCATAATGTGGCCTCCAGCTGCTTCCTCGCCCACCATACTCACTTGACCTTATCCTTAATGACTTCTTCCTCTTCACAAATATGGAAAAAGATGGGGGAAGGACGTTTTTTTTGGAAAAATAAAGCTGCTTTTTTGTGTTTTTTTTTTTTGTCTTTGTATGTTAGGCTTAGAACTTATTCAACGCCCTATGTATATATAGGTAAATGACTTTGCAAGACCAGTTACTGCTCACTACCATTTCTATTAATTTAGTATTTATAGAACACAATTGACCATTTCCATTAAGTTAGTATTTATAGAACACAATTATGTTGTTTGCTTTTTCAAAATACTAAGGTATATTAATCAAAACTTGGGTAAGTGTGTACTTTAGCTTCCTAAATTATTTGGCTAAACATTTCGAAAACTTTCGAAAAATGAGATGCACATATTTTAAAGTATGCAGTTTAATAGCAAATGTTGAAAAAATTTCACCTTTAAAATGCATTCTAAAAATGTTTACCGTAAAACTAACCTGCAAGTTTGACGCTGTCAATAAACTCTGCGGCAGGCATAACACAAGGCTGCGGCGACGACATCAAGCTTTGCTCCGTTCAAACGAAGGTGCGCTCCAGTGGCAAATTCACGGGCGTAAGGCTACAAGAGGAACCGGTTGCGTTTTTGTCAGGAGAGTGTTCCATTTTGTAGTGCTACGTACGCTACAGAAAATAGCTCATCGTTCCTGTCTTCAGTTTTATGCAGAAAGAAAGGTAGATCCAGGATAAAAGTCGACCAACAATTAGCCCTCTTTCTAAGTCCGTTAGGTTGCTCATTTTGTCGTTACCCTGAAGAAATTTTTCAACAAGACACTTCAAATGCACAACCAAGACTTACAATTTCTAAACAAAGCTATTACAACCAAAACGTGGTGGGTACCTTTACGTATTGCGACGTACGCAGCTGCATTAAAAGTCACGTCTCCGAGGGTGGTGTTCACATTTTTCTGTCCTACCCCTGTACTTCAATCACAGAAAATGTATAAATAGAGTCTATTATCTCTATCTCAGCAATATATACACCACTGAGCTCTCTTCGGTACAAATCGTAAGAATTTACAGTATAATGTGCTCAAAACAACATAAGCATGAGTCAACATCAAAAAACAAGTGAGACTCCAAATCAAGGCAGGATGCTGTTACTGAGTGAGCGTACACACAAGTCAGAATGATACATTCCAAAACAGTAGTTCTTATCTTCGGCTTCAGCACACGTCATTAGAATTTAACCGGTTGTCAAGGTTGCCAAACACAAATTCGCCGAGAGATAAAAATGTGGCGTTCATTTTAAAAAACATTTAAGGAGAATAAACTAAATTTACATTCGAACACAGGAACCAAAAAGAGAGTACATCTTAATACACGTCACAGTTTGCAAAACAGCAGAAAAGCATTATGTGGGCAGAAAATTTTTGCCTCCACTTGAATAAAAATGGATGGTAAAAGTTTTTCAATGAAACACAAACAGAATTTATCTTACCTTTCAAACTGCACCATAATTACTTCCCAAGTAATCTCGTCCTACTTCAATAGATATATTCTAACCTGCCAATAGCTTTTTCACAGTTTTCCTTACAAATTTAGGGTTTTGCTCCTGAAAGTACTGGCGTACCCCTGATTGTTTTCGCCAGATGTAAATTTTTAGACTCTCAAGTCTTTCCTTAGTTTAGGAAAAGGGGAAATCGTTAGATGCGAGATATGCGTTATACGGAGGATGTGACAGCACTGTAATCCCGAATAGCTCAATGGTCGCAACTGTGTCAGCCCTGGGGTAATGCCTAGCATTGCCGTTTTGGAGGAGTGTTTCACACCTCTGCCCTGCTTTCTTCCGAATACGAGGTTTTAGTTGTCATAAGAGTTCGAATGTAACGTTCATAACTGACTGTAGCCTCCATTTTTTTTTGTACATCAACGAGAAAAATTATTTCACTATTCTAAAACCAGACAACATAAGCTTCCCATCTAAGGCTTGTGTTATGACCTTGGTTTGTCGCTCAAATTCGCTTTTTCCACTTCATCATCTTCACATTGCTTTACCAATCGTCTCACACTATTCACATAAACACATAGATCCCCTGTAACGTATACTCTATATTCACTTTCCTTTTGATTTTACTGTCTCTGGTTATTTTATTTTACTATGTAAATTATCTTCCTACTGAACGAAATATTATTTCACCCGCTGAATGAGATCTGGCAATGAGTGTAAGTCATGACGTGGTGGTAGCTAGTATATAGGCGCGTTCATCGAGACTTGTGTGTTGCGTTGGTTGGTGTGTTGGCGTTGCGAGGTGTTGTTATGAGAGAGTGTGTACTATAAGAGGAAAGTTTATTCATTATTATGTACAAGATATATGAGTGCCTTAGTTGACCAAGAGTCTTGGATCCCCATAAACGAGTTTTTAGTAAGTTCAGTCTTTCTCAATTCATAGTTTTTGTCAGACCTCTGTCTGGCTGTTAGGAATTTAGTGACTTTGATTACTTAATATAAATAACCAGCGTTGAGACTTTGTTTAAGTTCGTAATTAACTAGTAACAACACCCTTTTGGGAATTCATTATTTTGAAGCTTAGTGCAAGTATATCATTAGCTAGCTGGTAAGAAGAGAATCATTCATAATAATTAGCTTAGCGGAAGGCAAATAAAGCTAATTCATTGATACCCCATAAACTACTTTCAGTCCTCCACAAATGTCGATGAGAGCCATTGTTTCTGCAGTTAGGAACTCAGTGACGTCATCTTTAAATTTCTGTACCCATCGCTTCACACTACTCACCTAAACACTTTGATCCCCATAAACTACTTTCAGTCCTCGACAAATGTCGATGAGAGCCATTTTTTCTGCAGTGAGGAATTCAGTGATGTTATCTTTACATTTCTTTACCCATCGGCTCATACTACTCACATAACTGATTTCAATCTTCGATGAAAAGATTGAACGATTATCAGTTTTTGAACGATCATTCACTGAATTCCTCACAGCAGCAATTTTTTCTGCGGTGAGGAATTCAGTGACTGATCATTCCGTTAACCGGACGTCTGAACTGCCCTCTACTGTTACTCAGCAACTGCGTAAAGCTGAGAGACCTTTCTTCTCAACGATGAAGGGAAAAATCATCAAACTGCCCAAATCCGACTTTATCTGGATTTCTCCAAACTTACCCTCAATACTGCAGTGCATTGTAAAACGATTTTCTGTAATTCACGAGCCACTTTCCGTCATTTCTTTCGTGAATAAACGAAGCATATTTCTGATACAACCTTTTCCGTCAAATGACGGAAAGAAAACTTAATTTCACGAATTTTTTGAACCGCGGGGAAATTACAAATTTTCAGAGACCTTTCCGAAGTATCTTTTTTATAATGACGGTAAATTCCCGTTTTTGAGACGTGTTAACTGAAAATTCTGAATTTTCAGAGACCTTTCCGAAGTTTCTTTTTTATAATGACGGTAAATTCCCGTTTTTGAGACGTGTTAACTGAAAATTCTGAATTTTCAGAGAACTTTCTGAAATTTATTTTTTATAATAACGGTAAATTCCCGTTTTTGAGACGTGTTAACTGAAAATTCTGAGTTTTCAGAAACCTTTCCGAAGTTTCTTTTTTATAATGACGGTAAATTCCCGTTTTTGAGACGTGTTAACTGAAAATTCTGAATTTATTTTCAGAGACCTTTCCGAAGTTTCTTTTTTATAATGACGGTAAATTCCCGTTTTTGAGACGTGTTAACTGAAAATTCTGAATTTTCAGAAACCTTTCCGAAGTTTCTTTTTTATAATGACGGTAAATTCCCGTTTTTGAGACGTGTTAACTAAAAATTCTGAATTTTGCAGAGACCTTTCCGCAATTCCTTTTGTGTACTAACGAAAAACCTCCGTTCTTACTTTTTCCATATCCGTATGACGAGAAATTACCGGTGATATGAACGATTGGTGAGAATACTTGAGGTTTGATTAACTTTTAAATTTCAATCGTCTGTCGAATTGTGTAGCTCCGTAGCGAGATCGCATATTGTGGATAGCATATCGCATGAATTTTGTTTATTGTCGCACAGAATATTTCTTCTCTTCTCCCATATTTGGTGCACTAGCTGTTTATTGTATATTGTGTTACTGTAAGAAACTGGATACTTAACGTACTTAACTCATTGTGCAGATAATTATACGATGTCTATACATGAGTCTTTGGATAACTTAAGACAAAAGCTATTATAGCTATCAAGAATAAATTTTATAGTATTTGGGATTTGTGTGTGTGTGTGCGTGCATGTGTGTGAAAATACCTGAAAATCACAGTGAGTCTAAAAAAAATCAAGTTGCGAGGCGTTCCGTTGCTTTCAAAAATCACGATGAAAACTGCTTAATTTGTGAAAAGTCCTCCTACGGAAAAAAAATTATAGCAACCGTATTCAGAAGAAAAATAAGCTCTAACGGAAAATAAAATGACTAAATCACTTGCATTAATGACAAAAAAAATCATCGTCACGCAATTTGTTTTACGATGTACGTGATTCGGACTTCTGAGCGTTTGTGACTCAGTGGTTAAAGGCGCGCGTTACCTGTTGAACCAAACCAAACGAAGGGGGTTCGATCCTCACTGTAGCGGAAGGATTGTCTGGAATCGGGATGAAAATTTCAGCGTCTCAGAATTTACGGAATTCCTGGATGAACACTGAAAAGCCTGAAACGGAACTTTTCCGAAATAAACGGAATTTCTGACTACGGAAAATTTGTAAAAATACGGAATTAAAATTAAACGGGCACTTTTGAAAGAAGAAATTTCTCGAAAAGACCGTCACCTACCGGCAACTTTGCTGCACGTTATTTTCAAAAAAATTCCGTGAACTGACACAACTTATTTTTTACAGTGTGGAGGCAAAACTTTTCAACTCGCCCTCGTTCACAAGGAAATATAAAACAATACATTATATTTAAACCTTACCGTCAAAGCACCCAGGCCCCGAGCTGACTTGTACCGTTCCTTTCGTTTCCGGCCACACAGCTTCTTTTGTTGATGAAACATATAATTTTTCTTCAAAACATGTGTCTAGGGATAGAAAAACCAAGATTATTATGCGAGAAAAAAAGGAACGAAGGTAAAACAGCACAAGGACATCAACTGTTTGTTTGTTTCAAAGTAGTTTGCGGATACATCTAAATTCCCTCAATAATTTAACCCTTTAAGAGGCATATGTACCTAAACCAAATGGTGCCCAAAGTTTTATGCGGTACCCAAAACAGAAATGTTCACATAGCGGTCGGCTTTTACGAAAGCTACGGCAAAACAATTGCTTTCCTCTTATCATCTCAGCAGTTCCTCCAATTCCTTTACTCCTCTCATCTCAGCAGTTCTTCCAATTTCTTTCCTCCTCTAATCTCAGCAGTTCCTCCAATTCCTTTCCTCCTCTCATCTCAGCTCTCTAAACAGAAATGCTCACATAGCAACTGGGTTTTACGAAAGCTACGGCAAAACAATCCCTTTCCTCCTCTCATCTCAGCAGTTCCTCCAATTCCTTTACTCCTTTCATCTCAGCAGTTCCTCTAATTCCTTTCCTCCTCTCATCTCAGCTCTCTAAACAAAAATGTTCTCATAGCGACCGGGTTTTACGAAAGCTACGGCAAAACAATTCCTTTCATCTCAGCAGTTCCTCTGATTCCTTTCCTTCTCTCATCTCAGAAGTTTCTCCAATTCCTTTCCTCCTCTCATCTTAGCAGTTTCTCCAGTTCATTTTCTCCTCTCATCTCAGCTCTCTAAACAGAAATGTTCACATAGCAACCAGGTTTTACGAAAGCTACGGCAAAACGATTCCTTTACTCCTCACATCTCAGCAGTTCCTCCAATTACTTTCCTCCTCTCAACTCAGCTCTCTAAACAGAAGTGTTCACATAGCAACCAGGTTTTACGAAAGCTACGGCAAAACAATTCCTTTCCTCCTCTCATCTCAGCAGTTCCTCTGATTACTTTCCTTCTCTCATCTCAGCAGTTCCTCCAATTCCTGTCCTCCTCTCATCTCAGCAGTTTCTCCAGTTCCTTTTCTCCTCTCATCTCAGCAGTTTCTCCAGTTCCTTTTCTCCTCTCATCTCAGCTCTCTAAACAGAAGTGTTCACATAGCAACCAGGTTTTACGAAAGCTACGGCAAAACAATTCCTTTCCTCCTCTCATCTCAGCAGTTCCTCTGATTCCTTTCCTTCTCTCATCTCTGCAGTTCCTCCAATTCCTTTCCTCCTCTCATCTCAGCAGTTTCTCCAGTGCCTTTTCTCCTCTCATCTCAGCTCTCTAAACAAAAATGTTCACATAGCAACCAGGTTTTACGAAAGCTACGGCAAAACAATTCCTTTCCTTCTCTCATCTCAGCAGTTCCTCCAATTCCTTTACTTCTTTCATCTCAGCAGTTCCTCCAATTCCTTTCCTCCTCTCATCTCAGCTCTCTAAACAAAAATGTTCTCATAGCGACCGGGTTTTACGAAAGCTACGGCAAAACAATTTCTTTCCTCCTCTCATCTCAGCAGTTCATCTGATTCCTTTCCTTCTCTCATCTCAGCAGTTCCTCCAATTCTTTTCCTTCTCTCATCTCAGCAGTTTCTCCAGTTCCTTTTCTCCTCTCATCTCAGCTCTCTAAACAGAAGTGTTCACATAGCAACCAGGTTTTACGAAAGCTACGGCAAAACAATTCCTTTCCTCTTCTCATCTCAGCAGTGCCTCCAGTTCCTTTCCTCCTCTCATCTCAGCTCTCTAAACAGAAGTGTTCACATAGCAACCTAGGTTTTACGAAAGCTACGGCAAAACAATTCCTTTACTCCTCTCATCTCAGCAGTTCCTCCAGTTACTTTCCTCCTCTCATCTCAGCTCTCTAAACAGAAGTGTTCACATAGCAACCAGGTTTTACGAAAGCTACGGCAAAACAATTCCTTTCCTCCTCTCATCTCAGCAGTTCCTCCAATTACTTTCCTCCTCTCATTTCAGCCCTCTAAACAGAAGTGTTCACATAGCAACCAGGTTTTACAAAACATACGACAAAACAATTATTTTCTTGCCTCTCAACTCAACAATACAGACCACAACACTAGTCGTCTCGGGTGATACGAGGGTCAACAAAAATTCTGCACAGGTTAATCGAAAACGAAAGCGGATGATGCAATCGGAAAAATTATTATATCATGTCAAGGACAGACTCTGAATAACGCAGTGGTGTCAGAACGACGCGCTATCATTTGTTGTGTGGACGAGGAAGGGTTTGGAAGTGGAAGCGTGCAGCTCCTCAGGTCGAGTCACAGCGTTTGACCAGAGCTCGTACGTGACAATAGAAACTCTGTGGAGCAAAACTCCGACACAGATCCACACTTCCTTGCAAGAAGTTTGTGGGGAAGGAACTCTTGATCGAAACACAATTTCTCGATGGGTATCGCGCTTTCGGGAGGGCCGAAACAGCATTGAAGATGATCACCGCTCAGGCCGACCTCAAAAGGCAACAGACAAAACATCTGTCACCATTCAATGAATGAAATACGGGATTACACCATTGTACAACACATGTCTGGAAGATGTGAATCCGCTTATTATCGTAAATATGACAGAGATGTTCAGTCAGATAATACCTGAAAACGTGAAGATTTCGTCGTTCTGGAGCGGGAACCGAACCCGCGTCTCCCTGATACCGCCCGAATATGCTAACCACTACGCCACCCAGAACGACCTGGTCTCAAGTTCCCGATTAATTTTATCATTCTGGGTGGTGTAGTGGTTAGCATACTCATGTGCAATCCGGGAGACGCCGGTTTGATTCCCACTCCAGGATTACGAAATCTTCCAAGCTTTCGGATATTATCTGACTTAACACCCATATCATATTTACACCAATAAACGGATTCACATCTTCCAAATTTGTATTTGTCACCATTGTTGGAACGCTTCTCGAAGAGAATCGCCATTTGACATTTGAGGAGGCTGTTTTTCAGCCAAATTTGTCCACCACGTCTGTTCAACGGATCTTGACCGTCTCACTGGGGAAAAAATACCTGCTAGCTGGATGCCCCATCAATTCACCCCCGACTAGAATGTAGCCAGAATGAGCATCGCACAGCATCAGTTCCACAGATTCGAAAGGGAGGGCGACATCTTTCTGAAAAGAATTGGCGCAATTGATGACATTTCGCCCCGTTGATTTTGAGCCGGGACTGAAGTGACAATCAGCGGAATGGAGTCATCCAAATTCCCCACGCCCTTTCAATTGTCACCAGTAACAATCCAAAGTGAAGCAAATTATAATTCTTTTCGTACGATGCCCAGGGTGTTGTGGTTTCTGATCGAGGTCCGGTAGCGCAAAATGTCAACACACATTATTGTCGTGACTTTCTGAGGAAGAAGTTGAGATCTAAAATTCATCAAAATCGTTCCAACTTGTTGGGAGCGGGAGGGATCTTGGTGTATGACAATGCATTGTATAATAGTGCAGAGTCGGTACAGGGACTTTTGCCGAAATACGGCTGGGAAACTTCATCCCACCCATCATACAGCCCTGATCTCAGTCCATCCGACTTTGATCTTTTATCAGAGTTAAAAAATATCGTCTCCGTTGCATCCGCTACGAATCACTGAAAGAACTGTCATTGGACGTGACCCGAGTAATATGACAGCCGAACAAAGGTAGCGTACTACGGGGCATCCAGGAACTACTTCACTGCTGGTAAGCTGTCATTGCCGCCCCGGTGGCGCAGTGGTCTAAGCGATGGCCTCTGATCATTCGTCCGAACGGGGTCCGGGTTCGAATCCCGGTGAGGCATGGATGTTGTGTTTGTCTTACGGCACTGGCTCTCTCCCTTCCCTGGAACCAGTGACCCTAAATTAGGGACGGGCGACTGCTTATAGCCCATTGAGTTGCTCACGGTGGTCGTTAAACCTCCAACCAAAAAAAATAAATAAATAAGCTGTCATTAGCAGAGGAGTGGTTTAGCGTCGTCTACGAATAAGAACTATTACGTAGTCTTATGTTCCGCTCCCTGACCTAATGCATGATGAGGAAGAACCCAATGCATGATGCGTCATCCTAAAAGAAATATCATACCAAAATAGGTGGAAAAAAGTGGCTCAAACATGTTCTCTCTTTCTCACTTCTGTAGGTCGTCGTCACTATTACAGCGCTTTAACAGGTAATAAGTCAGAAAGGAGAAGTATCAATTATCCCCTAATTGACCACTTTAAATAACAAAGTTGCAATGCTTTCTGATGCTCAGATTCACTCGTTCCAGCCGCGTTGGATGCTCTTCTCAGACAGCAAATACATTCTCTCGCTCAAAAACCCATTCTTCTGACCCCGAGATATAATTTGTTCCGGACAGTCAAAAGGGTTAATATGACAACAAACACCTTTGTCTGTGTAAAAACACATGTAAATAAAGAAACTCCTAGGGAGGATCGAAAAGTAACCCACAGCAATTCTTTTCTCTTTGCAGTTTGGCAGACAACGAATTTGAACAACACGGTACAGGCCGGTTTGGCTGGATAAGGAGTCGCCGTGGTGGGACACAGTGTGAACGACGGCACAAAGATGTCGCGTTTGTTAGCATCGTCTGCGAATGAAGAACAACGTGGTGTAGTCCGATTTTTGTGGGCTAATGGAAAAACAACCGACGGAAATTTACAAAGAAGTGGTCGAAGTTTATGGTGGTGATTGCCTGGACCGGAGCCACATCTCCAGATGGTGCAGTTTCTTTGCAGAGGGACGTGGCAACCCCACCGATTCTTCACGCTCTGGTTGACCTGTAACCACGTCATCACCTGTCACTGTGAGAGAGACATTGGACATGCAATTCTGAGTGACCGGCGGATCCATTAGGGCTCATTGGCATAGAGGTTCAGCATTTCATACGGTATATCATACGATATTGTGCATGAGAAATCGCAATTTTACAAGTTCAGTGAGCGATGGGTGCCCATGAACTTGACGGACGACCAGAAAGGACAGAGAAATATGCGCAATTTGGCTGGGAGGTGCTCCAGCACCCACCGACTTTAACCTGTTTGGTCCCTCGAGAAGATTCCTGAGCGGCCAACGCTTCGATTCGGCTCACGAAGTCGAAACGGTTGTCCTCAGGTGGCTATACACCCAGAAAACGGACTTTTATGAACAAGGTATACTAAAACTGGTACCACGCTGGGATAAATGTCTCGAGCATTTCGGTTCTTATGTTGAAAAATAGCTAAGAAATGTAGTTTTCACTGTGTATACCTTTTTTTTTTTGCCTGTCTATTAAACCGTTGCCAAAAGAATAGTGCGCGTCACTTTTCGATCCACCCTCGCGCTTAAATATTAGCTGAGTGAGAGGGAACGGTGTTTAAGTCTTCTAGAATTACACACAGCAGACTTAAATTTATTGTTGCGTACATACGATTGTACATATTAAAAAAATATGGAGATTTACGCGGACGAAATCGGCTTGTCGTCTCCTCTGACGCACGGGACTTCGTCACATGATTGCTTATTCCAACACGTAAGTTACATACGTGTTGGAGTGAGTGAGATGTGCGGTAAAAATCAGACGCACCGGTTCGTCGAGCATCGACTAACGTTTGATTTATTGTAGAAATGGGCAACATGGATGATCTGAGCTACTTTAAACGCTGTTCGATAGTTTTACGCTAATCTCCGATTCATGCATCTCATTAACGGTCGTCCTTCTGAGATGTTCACGCACAACTGTAACAAGTATAACGAAGTAAATTTCTCCGTCATTTTTGGTCTACGCCGGGATTCGAACCCGAGGCCGCTTATTCCGGAACAAGTCGCTCTACCAACTGAGCTACGCAGACGTTTATTCTGATTCCTATCTGCCTTTATGTCGTGTGCGTCCTGCTGGCAGGTACGTCATATCTCCCCCACCCCCGAAAGAGGGCCGGGGGCATGGCCCACGGGTCAGCCGTGACCATGAATCGTTGCAGGCAGCCATCCACTGTAGAACGTGCACTTGAGAACTCCCAGTCAATCTGCTGTGTGGAATGCAACATCACACATTTTTATTTTTCGAAGCGCTGGAGAAGGAATTCTCTGATTTTTTCCTGTCTCGCGGTGTGGAAATAACATCACACCAATGCGAGATTTTGAACGGCCGGGTCATCCGGATAGTTCGGGCGCCATTATAACGAAGTAAATTTCTCCGTCATTTTGGTCTACGCCGGGATTCGAACCCGAGGCCGCTTATTCCGGAACAAGTCGCTCTACCAACTGAGCTACGCAGACGTTTATTCTGATTCCTATCTGCCTTTATGTCGTGTGCGTCCTGCTGGCAGGTACGTCACACAAGAGGAATAACCTTTTCCTTTGCTGGCAGTAGGACTCGAACCCAACATTTTCTTGCACCGGAACGGCTGATCTCCAAATTGAACTACGCCGATACTCCACTCCCCATTTGAGTCATTCGTCACGTATCTCTTTTCTTGAGAAAGGCGGCTCCTCCACATTGGTGAGCAGATACCGGATCAACCATCAGTAATACTGGACTAGCATTTCCTACATACATACACAAGACTAAGCTGTTCTCTGATATTCATAGGGTAGCTCCAGAAAGAAATACAAACCACCAGATAAATTTTTAACTGATTATTTACTTACTGTTGCCGTCCAAAATGACTCCACAACTTAAATCTTCGCCCTCAGTCTCCGGCAGCTGGAATGTACCTGGCCAAGGCAGCGGCCAGAGCTACATGAAGGCAGAGGGTGCTAAGGTTTAAATATGCATTTATTAAACACTCGGAGTACAGAATGAGAATCCCCGGAGGACCGGACTAGGCTGCCATCTGATAATGACCTTGGCTACGTATAATGGACGCTCCCTATCTTCTGATTCAAGGCTTCTTGAATTGGAAGAGGAACTACAAAGGATCAAGTTGGACATCGTCGGGCTAAGTGAGGTAAGGAGAAAAGGAAAAGATCTCATTGAACTGAAAAGTGGACATCTCTTCTACTATCGTGGGACAGATACTGGCAGAACTAGTGGTGTTGGATTTATAATAAACAAGAAACTGAAGGATAAAGTTGTAGAAGTTGAAAGGTCCTCTGACAGAGCTGCACGACTCGTTATCCAACTGTCGAGAAGATACCAGGCTCAGATCATTCAAACTTATGCACCCACCACAAGTCATACTGAAGAAGAAATTGAAGAATTTTATGAGGAAATTCGTCATCTAAATAATAAAGGTAAGCAGCACTTGAAGATAATTATGGGAGATTTCAATGCAAAAATAAGGCAACGGCAACAGAATGAAACTTCAGTAGGTAAATTCGGTCACGGCAACAGAAACCAGCGTGGAAATACTCTAGTTGAGTTTGCAGATGCAGAAGGGTTTTTCATCTTGAACTCCTTTTTCAAGAAAAAGCCACACAGGAAATGGACATGGAGACATCCCAATGTGACGACAAGTGAAATTGATTTTATTATGTGTAACAAAAACTTCGTCATAAAAGACTGCAGTGTGCTAAACAAGTTCAACACAGGTAGTAACCATAGATTGGTGAGATGTAAGATGCACCTCAACACTAAACTCGAACGTGGCAAGCTCATAAGATAAACAAAATGTATTGACATAACCAACCTTAGAAAACACCATAATACCTTTAAGTTGTAACTGAAGAACAGATTCTCTGCTTTAGAAGGCCTAACATCGGAAGAAGTGGATATTTCTGAAGTTACCAGAAAAGCAACCAAAGCTTTTATGGAAACAGCAACAAAATTAGCTGGGTCTAAGAACAAGTTGCATGTGAAGACATTATCAGGAAAAACCAAAATGGTGATGCCAAAAAGAAGAGAGATGAGGACAACTAAAGAAGATGTGACTTCCAAAATGGAATATATAGAGCTATGCAAGACAGTACGAAAAAGTATCACTGAAGACGTAAGGAAATTCAACTGTGAACTAGTGAGGAAAGCAATTGAAAACAACCAAAGCGTAAAGACAGCAAAGGGACATCTCAGTAAGGGAAGAAAACATATTATGGTACTGAGAAAAGAAGATGGTTCTGTAACAAGAAACAGAGGTGAAATTTTGACAAGAGTGAAAGATTTCTACACCAAATTATATAAAAGGGATGATACATGTACTCCAGACATCATGAAAGGTACCAGAGTTCTACCAGTTCTCTCAGCAGAAGTTGCACATGCAATCAAGAACATGAAGCGGGGAAAAGCTTCAGGAGAAGATGGAATTACTGTAGATATCATACAAGAAGCAAGTGGAGAAATCGAAACAGTACTCGCCCAAATTTTCACTTGATGCTTTAATGAAGGGAAGATTCACGAGGATTGGAACAACGCTACAATGATCTTGCTACATGCAAAAGGTGACATTGAGGATCTCGGGAGCTACAGACCTATCAGCCTCCTATCAGTGGTTTATAAAATCTTCACTAACGTTCCTTCACACCGCTTGAAGGTGACACTGGGCATGGCTCAACCGAGAGAATAAGCTGGATTCAGGAGTGGATACAGCACAATAGATCATATCCATGTACTGAGAGAACTAATTGAAAGAGCGAGGGAATATGAACTTCCATTGTGCATGGCTTTTATCGATTATGAAAAAGCCTTTGATTCGGTGAAAGCATCAGCAGTTACAATGGCTCTGAAATCCTGCGGTATTGAAGATGCATACATTAATATTATTAATAACATCTATGAAAATGCAAGTGCAAAGATTCGGCTGTTTGAAAATACAACACGCTTAAAAATTGGAAAGGGAGTGAGACAAGGTGACACCATATCTCCGAAGCTCTTTAATGCCAAATTGGAAAATGTCTTTCAATCACTGAACTGGGAAAACAAATGGATAAAGATTAATGGAGATTATCTAACCCACTTTCGTTTTCCTGATGACGTAGTCATTTTTGCAACTACCCCATCAGAGCTGCAGAGTATGATCCAGGAACTTGCTGACAAGAATAAAGAAGTGGGATTAAAAATGTACTTTCAGAAGACAAAAGTGATGTTCAATGCTTTTACAAAAAGGGAAAATTTATCGAATGATGGAGAAAAACTGGAGATAACAGACACGTACGTTTATCTTGGACAGCAGATATCAAGTGAGGGTCACATTGATGAAGAAATTAATCGGTGTACAAAACTTGCTTGGAGAGCTTTTGGAAGAAACAGCATAATTTTCAAGAGCAATATGCCATTATGTCTTAAAAGAAAAGTGTTTGATCAGTGCATCCTTCCAGTGCTTACGTATGGTGCAGAGCCGTGGACCTTAACTAAAAGAGACATACAAAAGCTGCAGACAACTCAAAGCGGCATGGAGAGGTGCATGCTTGGTGTAACCAGGAGAGATAAGAAGAGGAACTCGTGGATACGAAAAATGACAAGAGTTGAAGACATCATGATCAGAGTTAAATCCCTGAAATGGCTATGGGCTGGACATAGTGCCAGAAGGACAGACCATCGATGGACAGCCGAAATTTTAGATTGGATTCCAAGAGACTGGAAAAGACCCAGAAGAAGACCACATGGGAAGATGGGTGGATGAAATTCGAAACTATGCGGGAGTGACATGGAGGAGACTGGCACAAGACAGACCGTTGTGGAGGAAACTTGGGGAGACCTTCGTCCAGCAGTGGATTGATAATGGTTGACAATGATGATGATGATGATGATTTACTTACTGTTGCCGTATCAAATTCATCCATTTACAGCAATCTTGACACACAACTCGGGCTTCACTGACATCCATCCCACGACTTACACATGATCTTATATACACTGGCGGAAAGTGAAAAAGAACACCAAGAATGAGACTTCTGATACCAACGAAATTTATACAGCATAATAACGGAATACAGCGGATAACGTCATTAAAACGTTATGGCAAAGTACAGCTGTATTTGCTGGTAAACTGAAAAATGACATTTCCATGTAACATGGTTAGTACGAGGTTGAACCGCCATGAACTGCGTCACACTGTGCAATTCTGGCATGGAGTCTGTCGTAGAGATGTTGGATGTAAGTTTGGGGTATTGAGTTCCAAGCATCCTCAACCTGGACGGGTAAATCGGGGATGGTCGTGGCTGGCCGTGGAGTCCGGATAAGTCGTTGTCCCATAAAATCCCACACGTGCTCAATGGGGGACAAATCCGGTGAACGTGCAGACCATGGAAGTCGTCTCACACCCTGAAGTGCATGTTGCGTTGCACGTGCTGTTTGTGGGCGCGCGTTATCTTGCTGGAAAACACCACGATGGACCGACCATACAAATGGCGCAACAACGGGCTGAATGATGTTGTTGATGTAGGAGGTGCTGTTTAACGTACCCGGTATAAACACTAGCTATATACGTCAGTGATAGCTGATCGCTTCCCACTCCAGGGAACCAGGTGTAGGCCCTGTGTGTCGTTGGCGGATGCAAGAAGGGTGGAGACGCTCCCCTGTGCGTCTGCGAACACGCATACAGCCATCGGAGGCACCCAAGCAGAATCTGCTTTCATCGCTGAACACGACAGATCGCCATTACGTTCTCCAGTGCAGACGTTGGCGACACCACTGCAGCCGTTCCTGACGGTGAGCTGGAGACAGAGGTACACATGCCAGAGGCACACGTGCACGTAGTCCTGCATCCAGTAGATGGTTGCGGATTGTTTGCACAGTCACCTCAGGTGCAACGGCAGCTCGGATTTGCGACGCAGTGGATGTTCAGCTTGACAATGCCGCTCTTCTTATGCGTCCATCGGTCCGCTCATTAGTCCGTCTGTGACTCCCGGTTCCACGTTTTCTCGTGTGGGAATTTTCCTCGGACCATCTACGCCACCATCGTACCACCACCGATACTTCCCGTCCAATTCGCTCCGCAATACAACGATACGACCACCAGGCCTCGCGGAGTCCGACTAGACGACCTCGCTCAAAGTCCGATAACTGCTGAAATCGTACACGTCTTCCATGTCCAGGCATTGCAGCTTCTTCAGGGTCTTCGCACGTGTCCGTAAGCCGACGACTGATTACATTCACTTCGCCGTACTCCTTAAATACCACCGACGATAATTTGCATGTTATGCCGTGCTGTGGCGTAAGCGCTCACCGGTTGGTCCCGAAATTAACATCACACCTACGTAAACTCGACCCCATTAACATATCTAAATTTCATGATCGTCCGCTAATTCTTTCTTGGTGTTCTTTTTTCACTTTCCGCCAGTGTACTTCATCATTCAGATCCCTTTTTCTCATGCAGATACTTCTGAATCTGATTCTCCCGTGATTTTCTTGGCCTTCCTCTGCCTTTCTTAGTAATCATATCCTTCCATGACCTCCTTTGCCTCCCTGAATCTTATCCTGTTAAGACTTCTTTGGCCTTCTTCTGCCTTTCTTAGTAAGCATCTCATCACTCATTCTTTCAACATGGCCAAACCACCTAAGAATTTCAGTCTCCACCTTACTAACAACATTTTGCCTCACAATACACAACTACAACACATCTTCATTCCTCGCACGATCAGAGAGTGCCTTGCCATAAACTACCCGTAAGTAATGTATCTCTCCAGCACACAAACGAGTCTTATGTTTCTTCTGCAATACCCAGAGGTTTCATTGTCATACAGCCGAGTAGGAACAATTACACTTTCATGCGAAGCCATTCGGGAATCTCTTGAGACCCATCATTCCTGTGAAAACCCGCTAAAGCAGCTATGACTTTCAATGAAGAATTCACTCGCCTACTAATTTCACCATTTAATGTGTTATCTCTGTCAAACATGATTCCTGAAAGCACAAACTCATTCACCTGGTCAATCACTGTGCCATTTATACTTATCTTGCATTCAGTACTGTTACACGGCACTAGCAGTGTTCCTGCCGAGTCAGCCGGTAACGGTGCTTGGGACCTGAAGTACAATTTAGTTGGCCGTGGCACCAGGTGAGAATCTCAGGTGCACTGCTGCACTCAAAGATTCACACCAGAACATAAAAAATGAAAAGTTGAAGAATGACCTGAAGCACAAGGCTTGTGTGAATCCACCGTGTGAACAAAATAACAACAACAAATAAAAAATAAAATAAACTAAAAAAATGATACTTTGGGATCAGAGTTGT
Organism: Macrothele yani; assembly: GCA_039090855.1. Lineage (NCBI taxonomy): Eukaryota > Metazoa > Arthropoda > Arachnida > Araneae > Macrothelidae > Macrothele > Macrothele yani. The sequence goes on along the minus strand of CM077026.1, from coordinate 20,607,959 downwards.
GATGAGGTTCACCCGCAATCACCAATTCGTGACTGAGTGTAGTGGTCCGGATCTTACTCCGGTACATTCAATCCCCAACCAGCCAGTACAACACTCACTTTCGCAAATAACACATGATTCTCAAATACACAACACAACATTTAATAACGTTCTGCGAGATTTAAACATATACGGCGCTCTCTGGGCGTATAGACAATTGCCCCTCTTATGTGGGCAGCATACGGTGTCACACATTGCTGTCGGAAGACACAAGCCGACTGAGTCTCCACCGGACTATCTGAACAAGAGATACTACTCGTTTACACACTAAATAGAGCTGCAGGTGATATTCATATACAATTGCTTAGAGAATGAAAAAAAAATTATATGCAAACGATCACATTAAAAATACTCGCGACACAAAATACACAAGCACGTTAATTTGCGGTATAAGATTATAGGTGCGAAATACTGCCAAAGTTAATTAACTAAATCTAATAAGCATGCACATGCAGATCCCTTCCCGCTAGCTTTGGCCCTGAACCAAAGTTAAAAGAAACTGTCCTGCCCAGCGGAATTTGTGGCCACACCCTCTCCCTTATTCATGTAAAAAAAATAATCAGGAAATGGGCCCGGTAAGAAATTGAAATCTGTATGTGCAGGTATTTCCTCTGAGGTTCAGTCACTCAGCATTACTGCATCTATGTCCATGCAGATTTGGGTGTCGGGATGGCACAAGTTCGTAGATGTGCGAAGAAAGAAAAGGAAATATTCATCTACTTACAGTTTCGTGACTTTGCTGTGCAAATCCAGTGTGCATCACATAATATCACACGACAAAAAAAAACACGCACACAGACACAGACACTTGCACCATGTGGCAGCACCGATGATTCAACACTTCACTTTGACGCTTGATGTAAATGAAGCACACAATTAAAATGGAGATATCACGCCGCACTTTGTTGCGCTGATGCGAGTATACACGGATCCACTCTTGTGAAGATTTAAAGGTGGCCGTTAAACAAAATAGCCCCTCTCACATCTGCTGTTGCAGTTTCCGAGACTGATTTCTGTGTTCCTGGGAAATGATTTTTGTTGTCGTGAAGAAATAATTCGGAACGTCGACTGCTTGGAGAGTGGGACCCGCTCACTTCCGCTGCTGCTATAGTAGATTCCGTCCGTCGCTACCTTCCGTCCTTCTTGACCGTTCATACCCAATTCAGTCAGTTCCTTTTCGTTAGCATAACATCTACCCTGCCTGAGTACGCAGTTCAAATATGTCCCTCGCAGGTTTTGTTTCCATTTTTTTATCGAGTTGCGACCGCCAGCCCTGAGATTAATTTTCTCGGCCGAGCGAAATCAGACGTGCTTTTACCTTAAGCGTATATCAGCAACTCAACATTTCACCTGTATATTTGTTAGGTATCGAAGCCACAGCTCTTACGCTCATATTTTTCTTTCGCCATGTTTTTATCCTGTCGCACTTACACGTAGTGGCTTCGCTGCTTACGTGACCACACACACGCACACATGGGGCCTCTGCTTCGCCCCGTAAGACAAGCGCGTCTCTTCACTTCCTCCACAGTAGGGGATGAATGGGGGTGACGATTCCACACTGCAGTAGTTGGCATCCGAATTCGACTTTGCTTGGCTTTGCTTCTCATTGGAATGACCACTGTCCACTCGAAGACATCTTAATTCCACTGTAACTTGGCTTTCATTAGGTCAAACAGTCGCTGATTTCCATTACGCTCCAGCCTAGAAATTGCAGCTTTATCACGCGGATTTAGGCATTCCGCTGTCTTTATGGCAATCTGGCATCTCCATCAGCCGCCTCGAGTTGTCTCCATTTCTTACCAAAATGCGGGAGGTTCGCTGCTTCATTTTTTCCAATTCATTTTTCAGATCCAAGGCATCCAGCCTTTCACATCGGAGAGCGTACAGACAACTAAACTTTCTTCCTTATTTTCACGCTAAGTGCGAAATCTTATTTTTCTGCACGGACCACACAGAGAGCAATTGTTCTCGAAAATGCCCCAAACAATCGACGAATTTACGATTATTCGCTAAACCTTTTGTCCCCATCTTCATTCATTTACTCAAGTGGACCCTTCTTTGAAAGGTACCACTTTCCCTTTCCGTGTTGCTTAGGCTCCCGTCAGCTGCGCCCTGATATTTATGACCTAACAGAGCTATTCTGAGACCACCCAGCCAGAGAGAGAATTTTTCGCCTCTTTTCTTTCCAAACCCCCAGATAAAACTTTATCTGCTGTTTACACTTTTAAACTCCAATCAAGCCTCGAACATAATTAATACTTAATTAATTTCACACATCAACCACGACCATTAATTACTAAATTAATGGCGGGGGTGGGTCGTAACATCGGTCCCTCCTCAAGAAATCCAGAAGTCCTCTTCTGGGCCTATCGCTTTGCTCTTATCAATTTCCAGAGCAACCATTGAGTGCTACCTTTTCCCACAGGTAGAAACAATTCAAAATGGCAAAAATATTGCGTTTCTTGCCTTCAAGAGCATTGGAGCGACTTCCCAATTATCCCGCAATTTTGTTAATTAATTTAGAGAACAGCCGAAAGAAAAAAAACAACGTAAATGAGAAATAAATAAAAAAAGCTGAACTGTAAAAGAACATGTGAGCCTGCCGAACTGTGATTCCTAGCTGCCTCATACCATACGCAACATGGCGGACAAATTTTAGAGTTTTCTTCAGGTTTTAGGATGGGGGGGTGTCCACTGTAACAGTACTAACAGTCCCTTGCTCAAAAACCATGCAAACTTCGTACATCTGGGACAACATACTCTGCAAATCACTTTTGCTCTCTGCCAACAGGACAGTGTCATCAGCATACAGCAATATGCACACACGGATATTACTTAGACATAAGCCAGTATTGTCCATTTTGGCATTACGCGTGCGCGCCACTATAAAGCCATGGTGATATTACACAATATTATCTGACTCCTTCACGAATCGACAACCATTCTGATACAACACGATTCACACGTACACAAACTCTACTGCCAGCATACAAGCCTTTTACACTATTTAGTGGATTCCCAGTGACAACATATTTATTCAGTACCTTCCGCAAAATAATCCTATTTACTCGGTCGTAAGCTTTCTCTAAATCAATGAAGGCAGCAAAAACTACCAACAGCCAGAAACATTTTGATCATCAATTCAAAAATTTGGTTAGTGCAACATTTACCAGGCATAAGACCACTCTGAACATCCCACACTTTCTCTGATGTAAGACCTCGCACCTTTTCAATAAGGACCGTACCAAACACTTTCTCTGGCACACTCAGTAGGCTAATACCACGATAGTTCTTGAAGTCAGTACAGAATCAAAAGTATTTATTATTTACGTACGTTGTGTGGCTGAGCCATCATGCAGTTTTGGTTTGTTTTCAGTCCTCACATGCAGGAAATCTATTTGCTTTGAGACTCCAATATAACCTTCCTTTTTCTCCTACAGTGGGATTCAAACTTGCGTCCACCTACTCTGGTGCTGCTATTATTCCAATTGAAAATTTGCCGGCAGGCTTTTCGCTGCTTCATTGTTCGTTCGACGCATACGTCACAGAGTTTTAGGTGCACATCTTGAGGGCGAAAGCAGCTTTTGCATCCGAGGAGACAAAGAAGAAGCAAGCCAAAAGACGGACAATAACCCGGTAAATCACTGCAAAATTACATATTTGTTTGCCGTTGTCATCTCCGAAATAGTATCCCATGTTACGAGAACAGAATACCACATTGAATAGGGCAGGGATGCGGCCTTAAGGCCACATGACGCCTTCTAGACCATTAAGTGCGGCCTTTTGGGTGAATCCAAATTTTGTCGAACAAATCATATCCGAGGATTTTTCTGGGAGACGCGGGTTCGAGTCCCGCTCCAGGACGATTTCGGATATTATCTGACTTACCATTTTTGTCACATTTACGCCAAAAATCGGATTGTCATCTTCAAAATTTGTATTATATGGCGTAATCCCGTATTTCTTTCGTGAAATCCTTTTACTTTTTGCTAATATGATTTTGTTTGTCTTTTTATTATTTTAATTTTAATCTTAAAATGACCGTATTTAAAATACCAAAGAGAAAAAGAAGATTCAATAAAATAATGTTCTTCGCCTGGCGCCACAATTAAAATATTAGTAAGTCATAAGGGCTATTTTGACACCTGACATGCTCGCGATTTCGTTCTATGGCTCCTAAACAACTGTAGATTAAATTGATTGAGTTCTCAGAAGATGACATTTTAAAGTCCTTATTTGACGCTAAGAAAGATCCAGTTGAAATATGGAAAAATGCCATAGAATGCCAGCGCCTTCCGCAACATGCACGAAAACTGGGTTCTTGCTTTTCAACCAGTTATTGCTGCGTTCTCCTACCTAACCCAAATCAAGACGTCCCAAAGGTCACAAATGACGGATATCCATCTAGAGGATCATTTGAAACGGATGACCTCCATGTTGCAACCAAATATTCAAATGCTTTCCAACAAAAAACAGTCACAACAATGTCATTAAAAGGTTAGTTAACTTTATAATTAGCATTTTTTTTTAATTTTTTGAAGTTACTGCATAGTAATATTCTTAAAGAATAATGTGCATCTCGAAGTACACTGAAGAGCAATTTAATTAGAGACAGCTAGCGTTATGCAAATGTGGCGCTATGGGCGACCTTGTAAACGGAAACGACATGACGTATGCAGCGATCCGACAATATAAGGAATGATGCGACGGGAATCACTAAGATTAAGACGAAAGATCTAAGCGCATTTGATCGTGGGAAAATTGTCGAGGCCCGACGAATGGGTCACTCCATCTCGGAAATCGTTCAGGCACTGTGTCACGGGTGCACCGTCAGTACATCGAATCCGGTAAACCCATCCCTGCAAGGGCCAACTGCCGTGGACAACAGCGTGCGAACAAGCGGGGTCATCGTCGGCTAGCTCGCATTGTAACAGCGGATAGACGAGCCACAGTGCAAGAAATCACTCGGCAATTTAACTCTGGTGCACAAAAACGTGCAATCAGCCACACCATCCAGAACCATCTCCTCGCTATGGGGTACAGAAGCCACGTCCCACGAGTGTACCGCTGCTGACGGCACATCACAGGGTGCAAAGATTAGCATGGGCGCGGGAACATCGCCACTGGACCCTAGACATGTGGAAAAATGTTGCCTGGACTGATGAGTCGAGATTTACGTTGGTACATGCGGATGGCAGGATACGAGTACGGCGCAAACCACATGAAGCGTTGGATCATTTTTGCCAGCAGGGTACTCTTCAAGCTGGTGTGTGTGTGTGGGGGGGGCATTCTCGTCTGGGAACTGTTTACGTGAACTGAAATGACACTCCTGGTAGGTGTGACATCGTCCCTCACAGGTCAACGTTACTGAGATATCCTGCACGCACGACCATTTGCTCCCGTTTGCGCGTCTCCAACATCCCACTGGGGACCTCATCCTGCAACAAGACAATGCACCGTGTCATCGCTCCCGAAATGTATCCGAATGGTTGGATGAACACTCCACCGACGTGACCTCGCTTCCTTGGCCAGTTAGGTCATATCCTCAATCCCATCGAGTACATCTGGGATGCCATCGAGAGAGATGACCCCCTCCATCAAATCTTCGTGAACTGTGGGAGCTTGTTCAGGGGTCGTGGATCCGTATGGCTTCCCAACGCTTCCGGTGTCTTGTCGAGTCCATGCAGAGACGATTCGCCGCCGTCATCAGGGAGAAAAGTGGCGCTACACGTTACTAGACAGGTATCTCTAATTCAATTAATCTTCAGTGTATATCTAATTGAAGTTTCCTGAATGCAGCCTCGCTAGATTATAGCTAACGTAATGCGGCCTTCCAACATAAAAGTTTCTTCAGCTATGGAATAGGCTGTGTTCATGGGAGTTCAATCATTTAATTGCATATACACGAAAGAGTCAGGGTATTATGATCAACGCGCCTTTATGCAAATCGAAGCAACTGCAGGTAAACGACAACACGTGTGAAAGTCATGAAACAGTGTAAGTAACACCTGATACTGATCTCTGTTAATCGGTGTTATTCTGGTTCTTCTGATGAGAAAGGCAGCTGAGTTTGACAAAGGGCCAAATTGTAATAGCCAGAGGACTGAGTCAGTGCGTATCTGAGTAGGCACGGTTTGTGGAGTGCTCGTGGTCAGTCGTGGTAAGTAGCTTCAAATAGTGGTCCGAGGAGGGGAACACCACGAACCGTCAGCAGGATGTGGGCCGACCACACCTCATCGATGCTATAGGTGAATTAAAGTTATTCCGAATGGTATGAGCCAACAGAAGGCATACTGTGGCGCAACTCACCGGCAATTTGAATTCTGATGACGAGAGTAACGCATCATGAGACATATTGCATCAAGCCCTACTATAAATGGGACTGCGTAGTCGTCGGCCTCTCCGAGCGGCCACGCGAGCTTCGGTTCATCGTCGAAAGTGCGAACAATGGGCACGCGAGCATCGAAATTGGACCTTGAATGATTGGAATAAGGTCGTAAGGTTCAATGAATCTCGTTTTCTGTTGCGCCATGTATACGGTCTGGTGCGTGTGCGTCGTTTACTTGAGGAAGTGTTGGCACCAGGTGTTAACACACGAATTTATCCGTGTCACCTCTCTCCGGAGTACGTTGTTCTCCCAACTAAGCCACACGGACAGAATGTATCGCTGCAGATTTATCGTCTGTGACACATGCTTCACCTCTGTAGTACGTCACATCATCTGCCTCTCTATTTTTAGTTTTTTTTTCTTATTTGAAGCGAAGTAGGAATTAATTCGAGACGACGTGTGAAACAAATATCCTACAATTTTCGAAGAACCCAACGGCCAGTTCATCCATTCTTACTTTCGGGCGCCAATGTGAAATCTCAAATTTGTCTGTGGTGGATATCGAAGTCGGCCCCCTCTCTCCGGAGTAAGTTGCTCTCCCAACTAAGCCACACGGACGGAATGTATATAGATGCAGATTTGTCGTCTTGACACGGGATGCACCGTGGGGAAAGAGCAAGTCCGTGGACGAATTGTAATGCTTTGGGCAATGTTTTGCTCGAAAACCCTGGTTCCATTTATTAATCCGCAGGAAACGGACATCTACCCCCTTGGGCCGCGGGTGGCCTAGTGGGCAACGTTCGTGACTGCCACGGAAAGGGCCTCAGGTTCGATCCCAGGCAGGTACGAACGCTCGATCCACTAAATATCCGCCGTGCGTCGGATGGGCACGTTAAGCCGTCGGACCCCGGGTACTGGCCCCCGGTAATAAATAAGGGTGTCTTCCTCCCCCTTTCTACTTCGCTTCCGTGTGACTTTCCTATCGGGCGCTCTAGCTCAATTCTCCTAGTTTCCTATTTCTAAGGGTTGTTTAAGACCTGGGGTCAGACAGTGCCTTCCTAAAATCCTCTACATATGATCATCTACCCCCTACCTAAACATCATTGCAGACCAGGTACATCCTTTCACGGCAACGGTATTTCGCTTTAGTAGTGCTTTCTTTCACAGGATAATGTGCCTGCTCGGTATGTTCGCGGAACATGAGGATGACTTCCAGGTTTTGCAAATTCCTCAGGCATGAATGCAATCGAACATTTGTGCTTTGTGTTGGAACAGCAAGTAGTATTTGCAGCGGTTTAACCACGTAACTCACAAGAGTTAATGGATCTGCTGCTAACGCATTGGTATCAGATACCACAAAGGTATCTTTAGAAATTTTAAAATGGGACATGCATTCGAATGTGTCAAATCATCAATTAAAACACTCGATAAACGGCAGCGATATCATCACAATTCAGCGCAATATTTTGGATCTCACTTGTCTCACCAACATGGCGGAAGAGCATGTGACGTCATGATCGTGACGTTCCGCTGGATTCATTTTGATTATACGAGGCCAATGGGCGGACTCTTACTCCATCTATTCCAACCTCCTTTGTTAGGACGCGCTAAGACTCTTCTCCACCACTGCTTCGTTCCGGTCATCACTGGAACGAACTTGTTTCGCAGGCATGCAGTGCCAAACACTTTTCATTCACTTCTTCGAACAAGTAATGAACATTTATTGAGCATTAGCAACGGGAAAAAAATAAAGGAAAGCCAAATCACGGCAGGATCAGATTCAGGAATGTTTGGAAATGATAATATGTATGAAGCACAAAATATCATGTGTAAAGCGTGTGATAAATAGATAAAGTCCCGGTGGGGCTGAGGTCTAAGCGATGGGCTCTGATCAATCGTCCGAAAGAGGTCCGGGTTCGAATCCCGATGAGGCATGGATGTTGTGTTTGTCTTACGGCACTGACTCTCTCCCTTCCCTGGAACCATTAACCCTAAATTAAGGACGGGCGACTGATTATAGCCCATTGAGTTGCTCACGGTGGTCGTTAAATCTCCAATTAAAAAAAAAAAATGTTTCGTTGATCGACCGCAAAACGAATTTAGTAGAATACCTTGCTGTTAGGTACTAGCCGCTGAACTACGAAGAACAGCTTAATGGCGTGTAATACGGCGTACAACAGAGGTGAAGCACATCTCAAGACGGCAAAAGTTGCAGTGATAAACTCCGTCGGTGTGGCATAATTAGGGAAGCATTTGTCTCCGGAGCATATGTATGCTAGTTCGATACCTGTCACTAGCAAAATTTGTGTTTTCACACTGGCGCCCGATTGTGGAAATAGATCTTCTGTCCGTTGAGTTCTTCGAAAAATGTGTGGCGCCAATTATACAGATCATCTAGAATAAATGAGAATTTCTTTTGAAACGTCTCAAAAATGTACGATGCGCTTCTTCAACACATAGTTTGGAATTTATCAGAATTCCTTTTTTTCAGCGTGCTACTTCAAGCATAATTGACCCGGAAACTTATGATTCCGCCTTTCTCAAGGATATATGTCTAGAAAGGTGAATATCAAGACGACAAGTATTGCAGCGATAAATTCCGTAGGTGTAGCTAAATTGGGAAGGCATTCGGCTCCAGAAAAGAAGGATGCGGATTCGATCCTCGTCACCGACAAAAAACATTTTCACACTATGCATGTATGATATCAAGGACGCGTATAAGGGGGGGGGGCAGAGGGGGCACGAGCTCCCCCTAGCGTTGTTATAGCCAAATGTTTGATAAATTTAAAACACGAAAAAAAGGATCAATTATTTTTGTTGTATTTTTCAAACAGTATGAATTATTTTTGTTGTATTTTAGTATCTTGTACATTTACTAAAATGTTTGACAGCCTTGAAAATGATAAGGATTTTTCTTACCCCCTCCCCCTCCTAAAAGTACTCATATGGACGCCACTGTGTGAAATGTACGAGTCTGGGATGAGAATTTGATCTGCCATACAGGCAGTATTTGAATTATATTGATGTGTAACAAACCTGTGTTTTATTACGTTACGTAATGAAAATTCCGATAAAGTGATTTACGAGTATTTGCTTATTTCGCATTTTCCCATTGATTTAAAGAAAGTGCAGTAACCGACGTTGTATAGTTCCAGTAAAATGTGTTAAATTCCCAAGAAGTAACAATTCGAATAAAGCTGCACTTAATTGCAGCTTACCGTGTAACATGCGAAAAGTTTAAATTTCATGGAAAAAACACTTTCAATATACTCTATTGGAAAAAATAATTATTTAAACCTGCGCTCTTTAGTGTCCATATGACTCCAAGTGTGGCGAAATCCTGATCGTACATGTGCAAAATATTTTTAACCTTTTCTATCTCGTTCTTCGGCTGTTTTATCTCTGACGACGCACTCCAGTTGAGGAACAAAAACGTATCCACCTTAACAGTAGAATTTTCAATCCTGTGAATTGAGAACATGAAAATTTTACATATACAAACTATTATTTTTAATTAAAGGTCTTTTTATTTCAGCACACCGCCATACATAACAATATAACATCGAATTCCCTTTCCAATCGCCGAACCAAAAGGAGTTGGTGAGAGTATAAGCCTCTCATACAAAACTTACGCAAGGCGCGGAACGGCAGCGCCATTTGCGTGCAGTGGATGAATGTCAAACTAATATCACTACAACGGCGGAAGCAAGAGAACAGTAGTTATTGAGATTTAAGAAATTGCAGTGAACAAACAAATAAAGTTAAATAAGTAGGAACTGTACACCAATAATACTCAAAATAGTATAACTATACTAATAATCCGAAATTTCTTGGCGTAGAATGGAAGTAAAACTTTCCAAGCTTTCGCACATCAATCAGATGGCTTTTTCAAGGAAGGTAGACAGCTACAGGGATTGTCCAAAATAATGGAAACACCTTGAAACAATAGGTGTTACGCACCTGATATGGTGTGAGAGCACCCTTGGCATTTAAAACTACTTGAATCCTCCTTGGAATGGACACATACAAGTCCTGGATGGTGGTAAGTGGTATCTTGTACCATTCTTCCTGCAGAAACTGCTCCAATTCCTTAAGAGGAGGAGGATAACAGGATCACACTCTGTTTTCCAATACATACCACAGGGGCTCAATGATGTTTACGTCCGGTGATTGTGCAGGCCAGGGAAGGTGTGCAACGTCATCCTCATGTTCCGCAATCCATGACTGAACAGTTCCATTTCGGTAAATCGGGGTATTATCATCTTGGAAGGTGCAATCCCCTGACGGAAACAATGAATGTGAAATTAAATGCACATGGTCGGCCAAAAGGGTGACATGGTCACTGTTAGTGATCCGTCCGTGTAAGGTGATAATGGGACCTGCTGCAAACCACGAGATCATGGCCCAAACCATTAAGGAACAGCCCCCATGCTTCACTGTAGGAAGGAGACAATCTGGGTGGGAGGCTTCTGCGGGGGTTCTCCACCCATAAACCCGTCATATGGTGGTGAATAGTGAGAAACTTGATTCATCGGAAAGCAAGACTTATTCCCATTGATCCGCAGTCCACGTTTTATGTTTCTGTCACGCTGTAGTCTCCGTATCATATTCACCTGTGACACCAGGGGTTTTGCAATCTCAGCTGTGCAGTAAATATTGTGCTTATGCAATTCCCTTCGCACGGTATGGGTCGACACTGAGTTTTGGAGATGTGCATTAAACTCAGCAGTCACTTTCGTTGCCGTGGTCTTCCTCCTTGCAGACACAATCCTCTTTAATGTCCTCTTGTCTCTCGCAGTAAGTTTGGTTTTCCTTCCACAATTGTGTTTCACATATGTTGTTGTGCTGTGAACATTGTATGCTGTCATGACCTTCGACACGGTACCTCTCGATACCCCCAATACCTGTACCACTGTGGTTACCGACTCACCAACCAAACGGGTTCCTACAATCTGCCCTCTTTGGAACTCCGACAACTCACTCATTGTGCCTTCATCTGGAAAGAAATTATGCAAACACCGATTTACAATGCGATCACACAGGCCCTTGAGATTCTAAGCAACACTTTTTTACAAAACAAATTGTAGCTACATGTCCGTCTTACTCAAAAAGCAGCAGATAGCAAAGTCACTGTTTTCAGCAACGTGTATCAATTATTCTGGACAACCTCTGTAACTGCAAACTGGATAACAGAACGTTTCAACAGTTTGAACACGATGACTTGAGTAGAAAATAAATGAATAGGCGCAAATATATATATATATGAATAGGCGCAAACGTGACCTTGTGCTTTTGAATTATCACGTTTGCGCCTATTCATATATTGTCTAGTCAAGTCACTGCGTTCAAATTCTTGAAACGTTCTATTATCCAGTTTGCAGTTAGCTGTCTACCTTCCTTGAAAAAGCCATCTGGTTGATGTGCGAAAGCTTGGAAAGTTTTATTTCTATTCTACGCCAAGAAATTTTGGATTATTAGTATAGTTACAGGGTGTCCCGGAACTTCGTGTACAAACTTGGAGGGGAGGTAGAGAACAGCGTTAGGAACCGGAATTAAATAGGAAAGCATGGGCGGAAACGATTGGCGGCGCTGTACGCGAGCTCGCAAGGTCGGCACGTGTGGCTTCCTCATTGTAGACGCGGACTGCGTGCGATCAACATGAATCGTTTCACACACGCCGGGTTGACGGATATGGACTTCGTCTACGGCCTAACCAACGGAAATGGACTCGCTGCTGGTCGGTTGTATCGGCAAAGATATCCAACGAGGCGCCAACCAAATCATCAAATGTTCGCTCGGGTACATCAGAACCTTGCGGAATGTGGATCCTTCACAGCAACGATGCAGGATACCGGGCGGTTGCGAACAGCACGAACACCTATATTAGAAGAGCGTCTGTAGCATGCTGTGGACCGAAACCCCGGGACCAGTGTACTGGCGGAACGTCTCGATCAACCGTTTGCCGAGACGTTTGGCGCTCGTTCAACCGTTTGGCGCGTTCTGCAGGGCGAAACCTTACATCCCTTTCATCTCCAGAGAGTTCAATTACTGCAGCCGGATGATCACCCACGACGTGTCGCGTTTGCACAGTGGTTTCTGCACCAAAGTGTGGCCGACCCTCAACTTCCCAGTTCTGTCAATACGCACAACGCGCACATGTGGGCCGTAGACAACCCACACGGAACCCGACCACGAACCGCACAACAACGCTTCACTGTTAATGTGTGGGCGGGTATCGTGGCGGACGGTTTAGTCGGGCCATACATCTTACCAACTCGACTGGCCGCTCGCAAGTATCTCGTCTTTCTTCAGGAGGTTCTTCCGGAAATGCTGCACGATGTCCCCTTACATGTTCGACGCGGAATGTGGTTGCAACATGATGGGGCGCCATCTCATTACGCAAGGTGCGTACGTGACCATTTTGACCGGACATTTGGAACCAAGTGAATTGGGCGTGACGGTCCCGTCGAATGCCCCCCCCCAGATCACCTGATTTGTCTCCTCTTGATTATTATCTCTGGGGTGCCATGAAGAGCATTGTGTACGACACGCCAGTAAATTCTGAAATGGACCTGGTGGAACGAATCTCCATCGCTGCTGCTACTATCCGCGAAACGCCAGGTACCTTCGACAATGTTCGCCAATCCATGTCGCGTAGGTGTCATGCGCGTATCCAAGCCAATGGGCACAATTTCGAACACCTCCTGTGATGCTTGTAAGTCCTACACCAACGGACACTGGGCCACCTGGATGCACTGTTGGGCGGAAACAGGCCAGCGGCGGTGGTGTTGTGCTGTGGGCGATGTTTTTACTTAGACCCCATTATCCCAACAGCACAATCTCTGACAATCGTCAGGTATCTGAACATCGTTGCGGACCAAGTTCACCCTTTTGTGACAATGGTGTTCCCTGCTAGTGATGGCCATTACCAAGAGTATAATACGCCATACAACACTGCCCGAATTGTCAAGGAGTGGTTCAAAGAACATGCTGGTGACTTTCTGTTAATGCTTTGACCTTCAAATTCACCTGACATGAACCCATTCGAACATTTGTGGTTCGACTTGGAAAAGCGGGTTCCCGCTAAATCACCACCACCCTGAAATATACGGAAACTTTAGGACCGGCTGTTGACATTATGAAACCGGATACCCTAAGATACCTATCGCCACCTCATCGAATGTATGCCTCGCCGAGTGGCAGCTGTTTTGCTGGCTAAAGGGAGTCCTACAGATTATTAGGTTGGTGGTCATAATGTAATCTATGAATGAATGGATGAAATACGGGATTACACCATTGTACAATACAAATTTGGAAGACATGAATCATTTTATTGCTGTAAATATGACATGAATGTTAAGTCAGATGACATCAGAAAACTTTGAAAATTTCGTCCTCCTGGTCGGGTATCGAACCCGCGTCTCCTGGATAGGGCCCGAGTATGAATTATAATCCTCCAAATTCTGTATATATGAATGCCGTTTGCTTCCACTAGCGACTCCTGTGATGGCTATATTCAAATTAATCGGAAACTTGGAACTTGGTGATTCTGGGTAATGCAGTGGTTAGCATACTCGGGCTATCCGGGAGACGCAGGTTTGATTCCCACTCCAGGACGACGAAGTTTTCAAGTTTGTTGGATATTATGTGACGTACAGCCCATGTCATATTTACTCCAATAAACGGATTCAATTCTTCCAAATTTCCACTTTAATGTTGCTCCTATCGCTTTTTCTAACACGGTTATACTTAATTCCTTTATGCACTTTTTACGATTATAAGTTAGAATGTGAATTTCGAATTATCAAATATACGCCGTTCTTTGATTCTGTTATACGTAACCCCGTATGTTACAACTTTGAGAGAATCGATACAGCGTTGCTGTAAAGCCATAGTTGAACGCTGATTCCATTAGAGATGGCTTTGTTGTTTACTTTCGGGCTGCATGAAAAATGGATTTCGCATTTCCCGACTCACACATACACTATATCGACAAACATCACCTGACACCTAGAAGAAAAACACAACATAGCTTTTATTGACATACATTAGTACGGTGTTGGTCCACCTTTGGCCTTAAAGCGTGCACTGACCCTTCGAGACATGCTTTCGTCAAAGTTTTGGAACACAGCGATAGGTATGCTTCCATTCAGTACATAACGCTGCTGCTAACTGTTGTTTAGTAGTAGGCCTTGGTTCCAAACTTCTTATGCGGCGCTCTAATTCATCCCATAGGTTCTCTACGGGATTAAAGTCAGGGCTCTGTGCTGGCCAGTCCACACACGATGCGGAATTATCATCAAACCACGCCATGACAGTCATTGCTTAATGGATCGGTGCATTATCCTGCTGGTATTACCAAGACTCGGTTCCATAGTATTTCCGCAGAGTTGGTAGGGCATAATTGTCCACAATATTGAGGTAGACGTGTTGGTTAACAGGTTTGTCTACGATTACCAATGGACCGGGACAATACCACGAAAAACACAACCACACGAGTGCACTGCCAGCTCCAAACTTGACCGTAAGAACAGTACACTGTGGTAAATAGCGTTCCCCCGGCTGCCGCCATACCCACACACGGCCATCAGACTGATGGATCGTGTATCTGGATTCATCAGTTCATAGGACCCGTTTCCATTGACCTACGGTTCACGATAAATGTTCTTTACACCATGGTAAACAACGAGTAGTATTCCGAGTGGAGATGAAAGGCTTATGAGCAGTCGCACAACTACGGTAACCCATGGAATGAAGTTCTCTGCGAATGGTACGTGTACATACCAAGGTTCCAGAATTTTTACTTACCTGTACGTCTTGTGCAGTGCTCCGTCGATTAGCTGTAGCAACTCTCCTGAGACTTCGACGTCTTCTCTCACTGATTTTCTTTGGTCTGCCGGTGTGTTTTGCTGCTTCAGGTACGCCATGTCTCTTTGACTTATTCAGTAAATCTGAAACAGTGGACTTGGGTATGTTTAAATGCCTCTCGGTTTCTGTTATAGACAACCCACTAATATAACACCCAACAATCTTTCCTTTCTCAAAATCAGTTCTCTCCCGCAGCAACATTTTCACTCAACCTCACAGTGCGGTATGATCGTGGTCAGCTGCAAGCTTATTTTTATACCGTTTGCAGATGAACTGCGTATCTTAACAACATAGCAGATCCTTTTATTTGCTTTTGAAGGGGTGTCTGGTGACTTTCGTCAATATAGTGTTTATGCTTGTTTAAAAATTGATAAATCTCTGGGATGTAATTTTGTGGTTCCACCCTTCCGTGGCGTAGTACTAGAATAGAATCCTAGACGTATCATCAGTATTCAGCATTCTGGTTTCAAATAGATGCACTCTGGTTCTGTCAAGAAAAAAAATCACAATTCATGAGTTCCATAACGCGGAAGCAATGATCTCTGCTTCTTAATTGTGAGGACTTCACTTAATGTATAATCATGATGTTTAAAGACAGATAGACCTACCTAAAGGTAAGTATGATTTTCACAGACTTTACAATTTTTGCACTCTGCACCCCCTATCACGGCATCAGGGATCGGAAGTTCAGAGGATTATGGTTTACATTCGCAGCGGTACCTCTCAGAACGTACTGACCTCGCAAAACGTAACGTTCCTTTTTGGAAATAATATCTTTTAGAAATTAGTCCTCAGAACGTACAGCATTATACAGTAACATACAGTATTATTTCCAAATAGGCCCCCGTGTCATCTTGTAGACCAATCGTTACTGTTGGCCAATCGTGTGTCGGCCAATCGTTATGTCGACCAACCGTTTGTCGACCAATCGTTACATACCCGAGTTATGACGTCAATAACCTAATGCGCAGTCCTCCTGCAAATGAAGACGGACGCACTCTGGCTATACGAGAAAGACTTTACCTAATGTGGCGGATATTTCAAGATGTTATTCCTTGTCCAAAAGAGTGCAATAAAAGATAAAAGCAAATTAAATGCTAAATGACTAAACTGAATTTGCAAAGAAACTAGATTGTGCCCCACCTTTTCTTCCTTAAAAACAGGCCAGTCAACTGTGATATATAAGTGCTCAGCTCCTGCAGTAGTTTATAATGAAGTTACACAAATTAAAAAATTACTTAACAAATAAAATATCACAGATTATACACTACAAACATTGTGAGGATATAAAATTAAATAAAGCAACGTTTATTCACAATTATTTTATTTTCCTTGTCGACCAAGGTTTCGCTGTGCTTTGGCGTAGCTTCTTCAGGTGAAATGGCAAGTAAGTGTTCAAATCACATGTTACATCATCAACGGTGTTAACGATCACGATTCTTTGCCAGTTGTTTCAACGCTCTCGATAGAGAGTGATGCCGTGCCGTTGACAAATTGCGAAGAATTTTGATTTATGTGAAAAGCTTCCAAAATATCAAATTTGATGGCTGTATCCGCCTTGTCATTAAGCTTAGTGTCTTCAAATGAAAATGCATAGACATGATCATCTTCATCACAATGTGAAAACACAAGTTTTTCCACGACGGCATCGTATCCGTGTTCCCTCATTCCGGAGTAAGTCACTCTCCCAACTGAGCTACGTGGGCCGAATGTCTCGCTGCAAGTTTGTCGTCTTGACTCATGTTTTCACCTCTGTAGTACGTCACAACAATGCTTAGCTATCAACTATTTCTTTAGATCACAGTTCCGTATAAAAGACTTACATTTAAGAATTAACTTTTTTTTTCTTTTTTTTTTGTTTTTGATTGGAGGTTTAACGACCACCGTGAGCAACTCAGTGGGCTATAAGCATTCGCCCGTCCGTAAGTTAAGGTCACAGGTTCCAGGGAAGGAAGAGAGCCAGTGCCGTAAGGCAAACACAACATCCATGCCTCACCGGGATTCGAACCCGGACCTCATTTGGACGAATGATCAGAGGCCATCGCTTAGAACACCTGCGCATTAACTTTTACATTTCGTTTGGTGGTTGAATTCTGTATGCATATCAGATTCAACCATCAAACTTGATATTTTGGAAGCTTCCCGTGTATATCCTAATCCTTCGCAACTTGTCAATGACATGGAATCCACATCATTTCTGTCAAGCACTTGGAAGTAACAGAGAAAAGCCCGTGAACGTCAACACCAATGATGATGTCACATGCAGTTTGAATATTTACGACCTGAAGAAGTTAAGTAAAACCCACCGAAACCTCGGTCACCAAGAAACCAAGAAAAATAAAATAATTCCGAAAAAACGTTGCTTTCCTTAAAATTAACAAAGAAAATATTCGATCGTCAAAAATACCTTACCTCACACCACGGAAATCCCACTCGGCTAATCCAAATGTATCGTTAAGATCCTCCATTAAACTGAATGTGATTAAATTCTCCTTAATAAACTGCACTGTGGTACAAGTTGAGTCAGCTCTCGTGAAGTCATCAGAAATGTTGTAAACTTGTTCCGTTCCTTCGAATATCAGAATGTAAGAGGACACGTCTAGATAATAAAGAAAGAGCAAAGCCATCGCTTGAGTTTTTAAATATATGTAAGCACATTTTACACATGGCAATTACATAATTTATTTAGCAGCGACAAGACACATTAAAAGGATACGCGCTGACGTGTGCCCCTGCTGTTAATGTTAGCGGCTCCTTAAACTGCGACAAATACTATTCACGTGCTTTTCCATTTCCGAAACTAACCACCGTCTCAATAGGGTGGGTAAAAATATACAGGGTGTCTGAGAAAGTACACTTCTAACATGTTTCATGAGGTACAATACACTGAAGTGCCAAAAGTCATGGGATACGTACCCCAGTATCCTGTAGGACATCCTCTAGCCCAGCGAAGTGTAGCAACTCCAAGTGGCACCGATTCCAAAAGCGACCGGAAGACTTCTGGAGAGATGTTGAGCCATGCCGTCTGAGCAGCAGCCCACAGTTCCCTGGATTTTGTAGGCTCAGGATTTTGGGTGCAAATGGACCTTACCACCACGTCCCATAAGTGCTTTATTGGGTTCATGTCGGGCGATCGTGGTGGCCACACCGTCCGTCGGAACTGTCCAGAATGCTCCTCGAACCAATTTTAGACAACCTGGGCCCGATGGCATGGCGCGTTGTGTGCCTAGAAAATACCATGGTTGTTGGGGTACAGGAAGTTCATGAAGGGCTGCAAATGGTCACCCAGCCGAGCAACAAAGCGAATACCGGTTAATCACGTGTTTAAGAGGACCAGAGGACCCAAATAGTGCCACGTAAAAGACACTCCATACATGTATGGAACCATAACAAACTTGCACGGTGCCTTGTTGACAGCTTGGGTCCATTGCCTCATGGGGTCTGCACCCCACCCGAACCCTACCATCAGCTTGTAACAACTGGTAGCGTGACTCATTGGACCACGCCACATCTTGCCATTCTTCCAGGGTCCAATTAGCGTTGTTCACGAGCCCAGGTGAGGCACTGTGTCTAATGTCGTGGTGTTAACAAAGACACTCTGGTGGGTCTTCTGCTCCCATACCCCATGGACGATAAATTGCGCGCATTGACCTCATGGATATGTCTCTGGTACCTCCTGTATTGAATGTGGATGTCATTTCGGCCAGTTTCGCTTGTGTGTTAGTATGCGTTGTTTTCGTAAAACTCCGCTGCTATGTGAAACTTTCTGTTTAGGGAGCACAGAAAATTTAGGACATCATTTAGTTCAGGTTCATAGGCCGCTTAAAGGGTTATATGCCGCAGCCTTGAGTCTTTAAATTTTCACACCATAAGCTACATCGCGCGACGTGTTAATTCCTAAATCTCCTGCTAACACCATAATCGGACATTTTATCTGTCACAACCTAATAGAACAAAAATCAGTATGTCCTTGTTAAGTTGTAAAGAAATGAACTGTCCTTGTTAAGTTGTAAAGAAATGAACTGTCCTTGCAGTGAAAACCGCTTTCATTCAGTTCAGACTGAAAAACCACTTTCATCGAGTTGAAGTCTGAACACCGCTTTCAAAATCCAGTAGCAGACTGGAAAATGATTTCATTGAGTTCAGACTACGTACCGCTTTCATGTAGTTCACACTGAAAACTGTTTGCATGCAGTTCAGACTGACAACCGCTTCCATTCAGTTGAAGACTGAAAACCGCTTCCATTCAGTTGAAGACTGAAAACCGCTTTCATTCAGTAGAAGACTGAAAACCGCTTTCATTCAGTAGCAGACTGAAAACCACTTCCATCCAGTTCAGACTGATTTCATATAAAAGCTTTATTATCTATAAAATCTTTAATAAAATCATGTGAAAAGAAATTTAAAAAATCATTATCACTGGCTATGAATGTTGACAAACATTCACACTAATTCTCAGTCGACACGAAAAATAATTAATAAGTGCAAAAATGTTATCATGAAATTACCTGGAAAAAAAACATCTTCCTCATCTGATAATGTGTACTTCGAAAGTCCAGAAATTTGCACTTTGCATTGATATGATCCCTGGCGAGATACAAGATTGCCATTTTCCATCGTCTCATCAAAAACGGTCATGGGAATTATTCCGGACAGGTTCTCTCGGACTGGAACTCCATTTTTCATCCATTGGAAGTGCAACGCAGAATTATTGCCCGGGATTTCTGTTCCATTGACACTGACTTTGCATGTCAGGTTCACATCGTACTTTCCATTTCCAGATTTTCGGGGAGAATTTTTGTCTGACGTTTGTATCCATACCTTCACATCTGAAAGTGCGAATAAAATAAAATAATAATTGAAAATGGAAATTAAAGCATAATTTATACAACTACAGCATAACAGAAGAGTTAGAAAAATATTCGAATTATATCATCATCATCATCATCATCATTGTCAACCATTATCAATCCACTGCTGGACGAAGGTCTCCCCAAGTTTCCTCCACAAAGGTCTGTCTTGTGCCAGTCTCCTCCATGTCACCCCTGCATACTTTCGAATTTCATCCACCCATCTCCCATGTGGTCTTCTTCTGGGTCTTTTCCTGTCCCTTGGAATCCAATCTAATATTTCGGCTGTCCATCGATGATCTGTCCTTCTGGCAGTATGTCCAGCCCATTGCCATTTCAGGGATTTAACTCTGATCATGATGTCTTCCACTCCTGTCATTTTTCGGATCCACGAGTTCCTCTTCTTATCTCTCCTGGTTACACCAAGCATGCACCTCTCCATGCTTCTTTGAGTTGTCTGCAGCCTTTGTATGTCTCTTTTAGTTAAGGTCCACGTCTCTGCACCATACGTAAGCACTGGAAGGATGCATTGATCAAACACCTTTCTTTTAAGACATAATGGCATATTGCTCTTGAAAATTATGCTGTTTCTTCCAAAAGCTCTCCAGGCAAGTTTTGTACGCCGATTAATTTCTTCATCAATGCGACACTCACTTGATATCTGCTGTCCAAGATAAACGTACGTGTCTGTTATCTCCAGCTTTTCTCCATCAATCGATAAATCTTCATTTCTTGTAAAAGCATTGAACATCACTTTTGTCTTCTGAAAGTTCATTTTCAATCCCACTTCCCTACTCTTGTCAGCAAGTTCCTGGATCATACTCTGCAGCTCTGATGGGCTAGTTGCAAAAATGATTACGTCATCAGCAAAACGAAGGTGGGTTAGATAATCTCCATTAATCTTTATCCCCTTGTTTTCCCAGCTCCAGTGACTGAAAAAACTCCCTCCAATGTGGCATTAAAGAGCTTCGGAGATATGGTGTCACCTTGTCTCACTCCCTTTCCAATTTTTATGTGTGTTGTATTTTCAAACAGCCTAATCTTTGCACTTGCATTTTCATAGATGTTATTAATAATATTAATGTATGCTTCTTCAATACCGCAGGTTTTCAGAGCCATTGTAACTGCTGATGGTTTCACCGAATCAAAGGTTTTTTCATAATCGATAAAAGCCATGCACAATGGAAGTTCATATTCCCTCGCTCTTTCAATTAGTTCTCTTAGCACATGGATATGATCTATTGTGCTGTAGCCACTCCTGAATCCAGCTTGTTCTCTCGGTTGAGCCATGTCCAGTGTTACCTTCAAGCGGTGTGAAAGAACTTTAGTGAAGATTTTATAAACTACTGATAGGAGGCTGATAGGTCTGTAGTTTCCGAGATCCTCAATGTTACCTTTCTTATGTAGCAGGATCATTGTAGCGGTGTTCCAATCCTCAGGAATCTTTCCTTCATTAAGGCATCGAGTGAAAATTTGGGCGAGTACTGTTTCGATTTCTCCACTTGCTTCTTGTATGATGTCTACAGTAATTCCATCTTCTCCTGGAGCTTTTCCCCGCTTCATGTTCTTGATTGCATGTGCAACTTCTGCTGGAAGGACTGGAGGAACTCTGGTACTGGTATCTTTCATGATGTCTGGAGTGCATGTATCATCCCTTTCATATAATTTGGAGTAGAAATCTTTCACTCTTGTCAAAATTTCGCCTCTATTTCTTGTTACAGAACCATCTTCTTTTCTCAGTGCCATAATCTGTTTTCTTCCCTTACTGAGATGTCCCTTTGCTATCTTTAGGCTTTGGTTGTTTTCAATTGCTTTCCTCACTAGTTCACAGTTGAATTTTCTTACGTCTTCAGTGATACTTTTTCGTACTGTCTTGCATAGCTCTATATATTCCATTTTGGAAGTCACATCTTCTTTAGTTGTCCTCATCTCTCTTCTTTTTTGCATCAACATTTTCGTTTTTCCTGATAATTTATTTACATGCAACTTGTTCTTAGACCCAGCTAATTTTGTTGCTGTTTCCATAAGAGCTTTGGTTACTTTTCTGTTAACTTCAGAGATGTCCACTTCTTCCGATGTTAGGCCTTCTAAAGCAGAGAACCTGTTCTTCAGTTCCAACTTGAAGGTATTATGGTGTTTTTTAAGGTTGGTTATGTCAATACATTTTGTTTGTCTTATGAGCTTGCCACGTTCAAGTTTAGTGTTGAGGTGCATCTTACATCTCACCAATCTATAGTCACTACCTGTGTTGAACTTGTTTAGCACACTGCAGTCTTCTATGACGAATTTTTTGTTACACATAATAAAATCAATTTCACTTGTCGTCCCATTTGGATGTCTCCATGTCCATTTCCTGTGTGGCTTTTTCTTGAAGAAGGAGTTCAAGATGAAAAACCCTTCTGCCTCTGCAAACTCAACGAGAGTATTTCCACGCTGGTTTCTGTTGCAGTGACCGAATTTACCTACTGAAGTTTCATTCTGTTGCCGTTGCCCTATTTTTGCATTGAAATCTCCCATAATTATTTTCAAGTGCTGCTTACCTTTATTATTTAGATGACAAATTTCCTCATAAAATTCTTCAATTTCTTCTTCAGGATGACTTGTGGTGGGTGCATAAGTTTGAATAATCTGAGCCTGGTATCTTTTCGAGAGTTGGATAACAAGCCGTGCAGCTCTGTCAGAGGAACTTTCAACTTCTACAACTTTATCCTTCAGTTTCTTGTTTATTATAAATCCAACACCACTGGTTCTGCCAGTATCTGTCCCACGATAGTAGAAGAGATGTCCACTTTTCAGTTCGATGAGATCTTCTCCTTTTCTCCTTACCTCATTTAGCCCCACGATGTCCCACTTGATCCTTTGTAGTTCCTCTTCCAATTCAAGAAGCCTTGAATCAGAAGATAGGGAGCGTCCATTGAACGTTGCCAAGGTCAGCATCAGATGGCAGCCTAGTCCGGTCCTCCGGGGATTCTTAGCACCCTCTGCCTTCATGTCGCACTGGCCGCTGCCTTGGCCAAGTACATTCCAGCTGCCGGAGACTGAGGGCCAAGATTTAAGTTGTGGAGTCATTTTGGAGGGGTTTGGCCATAACTCACCACGCTGGCCAAGCGGGTTGGTGAGTGTGGGATAGAATTTCCTCTAATCCCGATGGTATAGTTATACCGCTATTGGCGGTCGTCAGAGATACTGCATACATTTCTCTCAATGCACCGTTCTCTCAGATACGTATTTTAAGCAATACTTATACATGCCGTGAATGTGACGCAAAAGAAAACCTCCCATTGAAAAAGCACAATTGGTATTGAAAGGAGGTAAAATTGTCACGCACAACTGTTGTTATACAAGTATACCAAGCTGAAATGCTGTATAATAATATGTTTAAATTGCAGCACAGTTTCCATAAAAATTCTGTTGATTAATAAAATATTCATTAAAATGAAATCCTGGATTAAGTTATTCTCTCGAAACACCTAACGTCACAACAAGGGAAAACTCATTGAATCACAAAAGGCTAAAAAAAGTGCTTCGATAAATCGAACGCACAACAAAAACGATATGATAAAATGAAAAGGAAAGAGAAAAATATTGCTTCCCCGAATTTTACCCTGGGAAATAAATTTCTTTTAGATTTCGTTCAAACAATTATTAAATTTTGAAAAATTCCGGAAAGCTTTCACATGCATTTTTAAGGGCACTAATCGTCTTTCTGAGGTAAGTTTAACGCTGATGCCTTCATAAAGCCAGTTTCAGATTAAAGAGCCCTTTCGCAAAACTGTTTCTTTCAAAAATAACACCTCCTTAAAATCATTCTGCAAGAACGACACTCAGAAACTGCCAAACATCTAATTTGTTTCAATTTCACTCACTCATTCGCTGACTTTTTCGCACTGATTATCTCTCATAGTATGTAGCGTGCAGCTCACCCTACAGTCTGCCGCTCTCTCTATCTCATTCATTCACACACTCGTCGTTTCCTCTAACTCAATTCTGCCTCACTCACACTCTAAGAGTATCTCGTTCTTTAGTCTTTCTCACACTCGCTTATTCGCTCTCTGTAGTATACACTGTCACTTTCTAGTCCGTCATTCATCCTCGAGTCCCTCTCATTCACACCTCAGTCTCTCTCAGATACACACCCTCGTCCTTTCCTCTTACTCACTCTCTTTAATCTTTCACTATTTAGCCTCTCTCATTCACTTCTTAATATCCCTCACATATACACCCTCATCTTTCTACCTTACTCATTCAGTCATACTCAGCTTCACTTACCTTCCAATTGTTCTACCTCACTCACTCTCCATGTTTCCTCTCATTCATTCGCTTTCTATGAGTCTCTTTCTTACTCGTACGCTCTCCAGTCAATCACTATTTCTGTCACTCTCACCCCTAGTCTCTTTCGCTAGCTCTCTAGTTTTACACATACACAAACCCTCGTCTTAGTCTCTTACCCATTCATTCTTACTCACCTAAAAATTACACTGCTTCACTCACACTCCAGTCGTTTCTCCCTCACTCACTCGCTATCTAGTTTCTCACTATCTATGTCACCCAATGTTCGTTAGCGTTAGGCCACAGTATTTGTCATTTTCTTATAGGACTTCCGTCCACAGTGAGTAGAGTTTAAGTCCCAGCCACCAACAGCGAGATCGCCTTTTGGGCAGGACACAGAAACAATGAGAGCAAGTCTAGCGACTTTGACAGAACAGTTTGTAGTGAGATTAGAGTACAGTAGATGGTACCCATAGGGGTGAAAGAATTTCAGGGGGAGGGGCATAGGAAAGGATACCCATTTAACCAGTGGGTCCAGCCTAGTGGCCGTCGTTTAACCTGCTCGTCCAATGCACAGCGGATATTCAGCGATTGTCAGTAAATCACACCATCTCTGAAAGATCAGCGCAGGTTCGAACCTGAGGACCTTGCATCGATAGTCTGACTCGCTAACCACTGAGCCATCCGCGGCTCTCACCCAATGTTCTGTCCCTCTCATTCATTTTATAATCTCTCACACAAATATACCCTTGCCTTTCTGTCTTGTTCTCTCGCTCTCACTCACGTTCTTTTTCCTTTCAATTACTCTGCCTCAGTCTCTACTTCTTTTTGCACTGATTCCCTCAATTACTCACCCTTTAGTCCTTCTAATTCACCCTTAATTTTCACACACACACACACACGCACACACACCCTCGTATTTCTCTTTTACGTATTCACTCTCACCGTCTCTCTTACGCACCCACACACACGCACGAACGCGCGCTCACACATACACACGCACGCACGCTTTTGTGTCTCAATTACATTACAGTCTGTCCCTCTCTGTGATTCTCTGCTTCACTTGAACTCTATTTTATCTCTTTCTGTACCACTCGAAAAAGCACCGACATTTTCCCATATCCAGATTGGTTTTCGTAAGCTTTTAATGAAATTTTTAAAAATATTTTTGCTATGAAAAATATTTTGCATTTTGTACAGTAATATATTTCTTGCATAATATAAAAAAAAACATTTTTTCTTTACTATTCTCCTCCGAAAAAAATATTTCTTTCTCGTCGATCCAAAGCGTATTTTATTACAAAAATCTCTTTCAATATTTAAATGGTAAAAGGGTATTTACAATTTCCTTTTTCAAGAATATTTTAACCCGTTTTCGCTCGATATTTTGCATCTCTGCTTCTACAAGTCCGATTTCAAAAATTCTTCCTGCATCGGATGGTGGAAAATGTTTTGCGCATAATTTCCAATTTTTGGTAACGAGTGGTTTGGCGACCAGTGGGCGTAAGTATTTGTTTCTGCTTCTGACGTATTTGCAGCAAAATATGGGCTTCTGAAAACTCGACTGAAAAATTACTTTTCGTAGACCGATACTGCTCACCTCTGAAAATCTTTTGAGAATACCTACTGCTTAAAATAGTGCATAGTTTTTCCACCAGGAGTCGTAGGTCTATATCTTATTTGTGTCGATATTTCTGCTTCTAAGAGTCCAATTTGAAAATTTCTTTCTTTGCTGGAGACGTTTCCGATACAAAATGTTTCTCATATAATTTCAAATTTTTCTTAATGAACAAGTGTACCACTTGAGGGCATAGGTTCACGTGTTCGCTTGCAGTAATATCTGTGGGACCAAAATTACCCGATTGAAAAACTCTGTTTCAATCAGATACTACCGACTATAAAACTCTTTGTGTGTATTTCCTACCCAAAATAATGCAGAGTTTTGCCATTAGAGGGCGCAAATGTTTAATCTGTTTTTCTCAATATCTCTGCTTCTAAATGTCCGATTTAAAAAATTCTTTTGACACCGGATACATTTATCTTGTGGAACACTTTAGGTTTGTACTTGAGGAGTTTTGTAGTTCACAGTTCTGTTGCTAGGTGGTGTTTGTGTGGTTCTGTTTGCACCTGTATCTCCGCTTTTAAGTCCCCTATTGAGAAATTCCTTTATTTTTACAGTATGCCGTTCGCTACAATAAAGATGAGGAGCATTATCTTCTTTAATTAATGCATAACTTTCCTGCTAGGGGGCGTAAAGGTGAAATCCTTTTTCTTGCTGTTTCTGCTTCCGGGAGACGTATTTGAAAAGGTCTTTTTCCTTAGCATAGCTTCTGCCATGATGAATACTTTTTGCCTATTTCTAACTTTTGCATTACGCAAAATTCTTCCGCTAGAAGGCGTAGAGTTATATCGTGGTTCCTTCTAATATTTTCTTTTAACTGTTCTATTTGAAAATCTATTTGTCTCCGATACCTTCCTTCGGCTATCAGAAACATTTTGGGCACCTTTTGTTAATTTTGTTAACATAATTTTTGCCGCTGGTGGAAGTAAGTAGTTGTTTCTGGGTCTGGTTCATTTGCCCGACGTTTACTTCACTGAAGGGTCACTTGACCAAAAATCACTTCACCAAAAAGATTTTTTCACCGAAAGATCACTCGATTGAAACGTTCATTTCACCGAAGGGTCACTTGATCGAAAAGTTCATTTCACCGAAAGGTCTCTTTACCTAAAAGTTCATTTCGTCGAAAGGTCATTTAATCGAAGCGTGAGTTTTTATCGAAAACTTTGGATTTCATTACAGGATCTGTTGAAGCATGGTGTCGGTTTGGAAGACAAACCACCGAAACGTTAAGGGATAGTACTCAAATTGCAGTTTTGATTTATCCGTTTCACAAAGAGCGCAAAGATTTATTTTTAAAACAAAAATAATTAATTTTAAGCCCCTATGCCTTAGCTTAGGACTTTTTAGCAAATTTTTATCGTGCGTGCTCATATAAAAACCTTATGAACATTAAAAATTCTCAGATCTAGGTCTAAGGCTTTAAAATTAATGTTTTAGGTTTGAGCAAGAGTTTTAAATTTAAATATTATGTAACGCTTACGAATGAGTAGGGTTAAAATCTGTTAAAATGGCCTGTATCTAGGTCTACGGTCAAAAAATTACTGTTTTGTGGTTGAGTATAAAAGATGGAACATTATTTACTTGACTTGCTATGTAACCCAAATGAACATGAGCTCGAAGGATTAAAATTTTATAAAAAGGCCCAGAGATAGGCCTTACAGTTAATGTTATGTTTCGAAAAACCTACTTATGGAGAGGTGTTTCATAGAAATTAAAAGTGCATTTTTATACACTTCCATAACGTTTAGGTGGCCATCAAAATCCCGCACCACACTCTAACAGATCTTTAACAACAAAATTCTAAGTTTTCGATAAACTGGCCATTCGGTGAAATAATCTTTCCGTATAATGAATTTTTAGGTGAAGTAATTCTTCGGCAATATGAACTTTTCGATCAAATGACCTTTCGATGAGATGAAATTTTAGGTGAAGTGACCTTTCGGTGAAATTAAGTTTCCGGTCAAGTGACCCTTCGGTGAAATGTACCTTTCGAACAAATGATTTTCGGTATAATGAATTTTTAGGTGAAGTAATTCTTCGGCAATATGAACTTTTCGATCGAATGACCTTTCGATGAGATGAAATTTTAGGTGAAGTGACCTTTCGGTGAAATTAAGTTTCCGGTCAAGTGACCCTTCGGCGAAATGCACCTTTCGAACAAATGATCTTTTGGTATAATGAATTTTTAGGTGAAGTAATTCTTCGGCAATATGAACTTTTCGATCAAATGACATTTCGATGAGATGAAATTTTAGGTGAAGTGACCTTTCGGTGAAATTAAGTTTCCGGTCAAGTGACCCTTCGGCGAAATGCACCTTTCGAACAAATGATCTTTTGGTATAATGAATTTTTAGGTGAAGTAATTCTTCGGCAAGATGAACTTTTCGATCAAATGACATTTCCACGAGATGAAATTTAGGTGAAGTGACCTTTCGGTGAAATTAAGTTTCCGGTCAAGTGACCCTTCGGCGAAATGCACCTTTCGAACAAATGATCTTTCGGTATAATGAATTTTTAGGTGAAGTAATTCTTCGGCGAGATGAACTTTTCGATCAAATGACTTTTCCACGAGATGAAATTTAGGTGAAGTGACCTTTCGGTGAAATTAAGTTTCCGGTCAAGTGACCCTTCGGCGAAATGTACCTTTCGAACAAATGATTTTCGGCGAAATGTACCTTTCTAACAAATGATTTTCGGCACTCTGATTTTCGATCAAGTGATCTTTCGATCAAATGAACGATACCCGTTGTTTCTATTTGTTTCTAGAAATCCGGTTGTTGTTTTCTTACCGGTTCCATTGATTTTGAATACCTTTGAAAAATTCTGTTCGGGTCGGAAAGGTTTCAAAAGACGTGCTCATTACAACCGAAAATTCGGTGTCATATTTCTTGTTCTATTTTTAGCAATGTTGTATGCGACGCTGCTGTAAAAGTAGCGTGATACATTAGCAGCGCTACTTGGGGCACTAATACTATAACACAATATTTTCTCATCCACTATTTTAATATAGCACAATTTGTAGGGTAACTTTGCGCTAAAAGCTGCTTTACTTTTTTACGTGCTACTGCTGCAGCTACATTTTTCTATTTCGTAATGATGCTATATGCAACGCTGCTATAAAAGCAGCGCTGCTGCGCGTCACTGACTACACTGAAGTGCCAAAAGTCATGGGATACGTACCTAGTATCGTGTAGGTTTCAAAATCGCTTTATTCTAATTTATCATAAGAAAACATAAGAGGGAGACGTACAGTATTGGGCATCTCACTGGGAAATAATACAAAACTGTTAAAAACATGATGGTATATACACTGCAATGACAATGGGGATGAATAACAAATGCTGCAAGCAAAGCTTATTGAATAAGAAATTGCAGAAGTGACAAAGAGAAACACATCGTGTCACATGACATTGGCTGGGCATGATTTACAGGATAGCACAAGCGAAACAATAGTACACAATTAGAAAAAGAACAGCACAAACACCGCCGTGAAGGTAAAACATTACATACATGAGATAAAAACACAGCGTGCACAATTGTGCAAGTTATTTAACGAGGGCACCAAAGCAACATAATACAGGCGGGGCGAAAGTAAGTAATGTACACGAGTAAGCATGAAAATACACTGAGATGGCATTAGCATTCACAATTCAACAGTAGTGTGGATTGCACGAGTCGTAGAGTGGAGGAGGGCCACCAGGGTGCCACGGAACTCAGCAAAGGAGGTGTAGAATGTCCTAGGGTTCTGATAGGTGTAGCAGTCCAGAATCAATCGCAAACCATGGAGCGGCCGGCGCCCAGGTAGCATAGAAGGTGGCTTCTCGACGACTGGAAGAAGCCGACTGGTACTCCAGGCGGAGTCGAGAAAGCAATCGATCTTGAAAATGGCACAAAAGTGCTGCGCTGGCCTGGTGTAAAGAGACCGGCGAGGAAATGCTGCGGAGTTGTTGAAGGTATACGTAAATAACGTGTTTAACCAGCACGAAAAGATAGGCACATACTGAAGGAAGAGTTGTAGGTGGATGAGCCCGCAGAAGAAGATGTCTGTAGGCAGTGAACGGAAGATCTTGAGAACAAGAGCGACTGGCAATCCGGAAAGCCTGGTGGAGGAGAGGCATCAGGATGGGACAGTAAAGGTAGACGTGAGAAACGTCTGCCTCCTGTGCGCAGAAGGAGCAGAGAGGGGAGGAGAGAAGTGACATGCGAAAGAGAAAATACGGAACAGGGAGGCGATTATGCAAAAAGAGCCAGTGGGTATTAATTTCAAGAGGGGCAGATTAATTTCAAGAGGGGCGTATTAATTTCAAGTGAGCGGGCAGCGGCCCAGACAAGAGGAAGAGAAGCAGGGGGAACCTCCAGAATAGAAAGCGGTGAAGGGGTGGCAAGGTGCACTAGAAAACGATAAAGGACCACTTCCAGTCCGGAAAAGTGCAGCAACTCCACGTGGCATCAATTCCACAAGTGGTCGGAAGACTACTGGAGTGATGTTAAGCCATGCCATCTGAATAGCCGCCCACAGTTTCCTGGTATTTGAAGGTGCAGGATCTTGGGTGCGTATGGACCTTTCCGACACGTCCCATAAGTGCTCTATTGGGTTCATGTCGGGCGAACGTGGTGGCCACACCATCCGTCGGAACTGTCTAGAATCCTCCTCGAACGAATTTTAGACAATGAATAAACAAAGTCATCGCTCTTTCCACGTTTTATCAACACATAGCAACCGAAAAATTGTTATTCGGTCACCGCTGGGGATCCGAACCCCAGCTGTGAGAGAATAACATTTTTTTGGTTGCTATGTGATGATAAAACGTGGAAAGAGTGATGTCTTTGTTTATTCACTGACTACACGTATTTGGATGATTTTCACTTTGAACTTTGGACAATTTGGGATCGTTGCATTGTCCGCCTGGAAAATCCCATCGTTGTTGTGGTACATGAAGTGCATGAAGGGCTGCAAATAATCACCCAGCTGAGCAACAAAGTGATCACCGGTTAATGATGTGTCTACGAGGGCCAGAGGACCCAAACAGTGCCACGTAAAGACACCCCATACACGTATGGAACCATAACCAACTTGCACAGTACCTTGTTGACAGCTTGGGTCCATGGTCTCATGAGATCAGCGCCACACCCGAACCCTACCATCAGCTCGTAACAACTGGTAGGGTGACTCATCGGATCACGCCACAGGTTGTCAGTCTTTCAAGGTCCAATTACCGTGTTCACGAGTACAGGTGAAGCGCTGTGTTCGATGTTGTGGTGCAAACAAAAGCACTCTGGTGGGTCTTCTGCTCTCATACCCCATGGACGCTAAATTACGCTGCACTGACCTGATGTACATATGCACTGAAGAGCAACTGAATTAGAGATACCTGTCTAGTATGGTGTAGCACCACCTTCCGCCCTGATGACGGCGGCGATTCTTCTCGGCATGGACTCGACACGACCCAGGAAGCGTTGGATCCACGACCCCTGAACAAGCTCCCACAGTTCACGAAGATTTGATGGAGGGGGTCAGTGCCTCGAACATCTCTCTCGATGGCATCCCAGATGGGCTCGATGGGATTGAGGTCAGGTGACCTAGCTGGCCAAGGAAGCAAGGTCACATCGGTGGAGTGTTCATCCAACCGTTCGGATACAATTCGGGAGCGATGGCACGGTGCATTGTCTTGTTGCAGGATAAGGTCCCCAGTGGGATGTTGAAGACGCACAAACGGTGGCAAAAGGTCGTCCAGGATATCCTGGTAACTTTGACCTGTGAGGGACGATATAACACTTTCCAGGAGTCCCATTTCAGTCCACGTAAAAAGTCCCCAGACGAGAATTCAACCCCACCAGCTTGAAGAGTACCCTGCTGGCAAGAAGGATCCATCGCTTCATGTGCTCCTGCAATCCACATGTACCAACGTGAATCTCGACTCATCAGTCCAGGCAACATTTCCCCACATGTCTAGGGTCCAGTGGCGATGTTTCTGCGCCCATGTCAATCTTTGTACCCTGTGATGTGCGGTCAGCAGTGGTACCCTCGTGGGACGATGGCTTCGGTACCCCATAGTGAAGAGATGGTTCTGGATGGTGTGGCTGCTTACACGTTTTTGTGCACCAGCGTTAAATTGCAGAGTGATTTTTTACACTGTGGCTCGTCTATCCGCTGTTACAATGCGAGCTAGCCGACGATGACCCCTCTCATCCACACGCTGTTGTCCACGGCAGTTGGCCCTTGCAGGGATGGTTTTACCTGATTCGATGTACTTCCGGTGCACCCGTGACACAGTGACTCGTGAATATCCCACTGCCTGCACGTCTTCCGAGATGGTGTGACCCATTCGTCTGGCACCGACAATTTGCCCACGATCAAATGCACCTAGATCCTTCGTCTTACCCATACTGCGTCCGACTCTCACTGATTCTCGTCGCATCACTCCTTATATTGTCAGATCGCTGCATACGTCATGTCGTTTCCGTTTACAGGGCCGCCCACAGCGACACATTTGCATAAAGCCAGCTGTCTCTAATTCAATCGGTCTTCAGTGTATGTCTCTGGTACCTCTTGCATTGAATGTGGATGTTAGTTGAGCCAATGTCGCTTGTCTGTTAGCATGGACAATCCTGGTTAGACGCCGCTGGTCACGTTCATTTAGCAATCGTGGTCGGCCACTGGAATGTTCGCTGCGGATGGTAATGCCTTCCATGAGGTATTCTCAGTAGACACGTGACACCGTGGATCGAGAAATGTTTTGAATGTTCGCACAACTTCGGAAATTGAATGTCCCATCCGTCTGGCTACCATTACCATGTCTCATTCAAACTCCGATAATTCACGTCGGCTTGCCATAATCCTACTGGCGGTTGTTCAACTTAACTCACCAGATTACACCCCGCAACTGATAAAAATCGTGGCGTGCGTTGAAGCCTTTATACGACTGCAGATGCCTAAGTTAAAAATTTGAATACTGCTGTCCCATGACTTTTTTGGCACTTCAGTGTATAGCTAAACTAGCGACAGAAAACGAAATGACGAAAATAATAAAATAGCAAATAAAATATCAAGTGAATCTTTAATTTATACGTATTCTACGCGGAGAACATAAAGAAAGCGGAAATATACACTAAATTGCCAGAAAAACTGGTACAGACGAGCTTATGCAAACTACATAGCGACGTCACCTATGAGCGTACTCGGTTGCGTCCGCCAGTGCGTATATAACGTGATAGACATCCTTGTCAGCTGTCAGAGCTGTTTTCGGCATGAGAATGACAAGTAATAACGATTTAAATGATTTTCAACGCGGTTTCATAGTTGGCGCTCTTGAGATGAGCTGTAGTATTTCGGAGGTAAAAAGGAAGTTCGGATTTTAACGGACGACCATTGCAAGGGTGTACCGTGACTACAAGAATTCCGGCAAAACCTCCAACCTACGATACCAGTGTGGCCGTAAAAAGACATTGGGTGAACTTGATCATCGTCAGCTGTCAAGAATCGTTTCACGCGACACTCTCGCAGGTATCATCGGAATTCAATGCTGGAGCCTCAACAAGTATCAGCGTTCGGACTGTGCAACGTACCCAGCACGATATGGGCTTTAGGAGCCGACGCCAAACTCGAGTCCTCTTGATGGGTGCACGACACAGAGCTATGCGCCTCGCTTGGGCACGGCAACACCGCCACTGGACACTTGATGACTGGAAACAAGTAGCCTGGTCTGACGAGTCGCGTTTCCAACTGTATCGGGTAGATGGAAGGATTGGTGTGTTGCGCAAACCTCATGAAGCCATGGATCCCGCCTGTCAACAGGGAACCATACCGGCTGGCAGGGGGTCCGTAATGGCATGGAGTGTGTTTAGCTGGACTTCACAGTGACCCCTGGTACGTCTACAAACGTCTGTGACCGGCCAACGCTAGGTGCGCATCCTTTCTGACGAGGTTCACCCGTTCATGTCCTGTATTCATGCTGCTGGGTTGGGGCTGTTCCAACAGGACAATGCACCTCCACACAAGTACTGGGGCGCCACATTATGGTTAGAGGAGCGATCATCTGTGAGTTTGGGGTGTTGCCATTCTCACCCAAGTCCCCAGATCTGAGCGTGACAGAACGCATTTGGGATACCATGCAACGGGCTATCGAACACAGGAATCCGGGACCTCGTAATACACCCGAATTGTGGAACGCTCTGCAGGAAGTATGGTGTGTATTGCGTACAGCATACTTCCAGAAGCTAGTGGAGTCCATGCCCAGTCGTATTTCTGCAGTCCTGCGCTCCCGTGGTGAACCTATCAAGTATTAGATTGTTGTACCAGTTTTTCTGGCACTTTAGTGTACATCATTGAGTCAACAACGGCATACGAACAAACCGGAAGAAATCGCAAAATAGAAACAGGTCGTGCGTTAAAGAGAAAATTACGTGAGCAGAGAGATAGGAGGAGATTTGAAAGAAAAAATTTCAAGTCAAATGCTAGGAACAGATTTTCGTCCTGCAGAGGACTAACATGGGCTGATACGAAGAATGGGATGCTCGTGTTAAATAGAGGTGGGAAACAAAAAGTGAAAAATACTGATAAGGATCAGCTATTGGTTGCATCTTTAATCACACTAAAAAGAAAAAAATCTGCTTTGCTTACCAGAGGGTCTGGATCTTTGTTTGCATACAAAATGCAGTTCTTCATTGCAGGTAGAAATATTCCCTTTATCCAAGGATATTCTTGTATAGCCTGTACAAGGATTGGTCGATTTATCAGAATCTCCACTCCAAAATCCTGCAAAAAATTAGGTTTCATTTATAACATCATAATCTCTAACATGTAATAATATGAGTCATGTATCATTAATAATGCACAGATCCCAAGCCTTAAGATACAGATCAGTGCTTTCAAAATCCAGATATTTTAAATTTCTGAGATCAGATTGCAAAAATTCCGAAATTGTATAAAAAAAAATAAATAAATAGAACTCCGACATGCAACATCCAGATATTTTAATTAGTAGAGAATGCATTTTTGGGAGCTAAAAACTAGGAAATTTTTACGTGCTAATAATTTAAAAAATATTCGCTAAAAGCTGAAAAATGTTTGCAAAAAATAAGAAAATATTACTAAAAAATTAAATATATTTTCTTTAACGATAATGTACTTTATTATTTTCTGGGGTAACAGAGTTAATCTTAGTAATCAACTAACTAATCACAGCGATACATTTGATGGAAAAATATCTTCGAAATTGCAGTGGATCTTCCATCGAAATCTATGCTTATTGCATCCACCAGCAGTTTTCCATCCCAAATCTGTACTTACTGCCTCCACCTGTAGATTTTCATTTAGTTTCATTTATTTCTCGTTATGGGGATATATTTTATCATATTACATTTCAATAATAATTGCATAACATATAATGTTAAGAAGAAAATATACATAATGTATATACTTATGTACACGGTAAACAACAGAACAGGAAATTGAGTAAAAGGCTACATACATATATACATAGACTGAGTGAATCCCTATTCCCCTAAAATGCGTAGTCAAGCAAAACGTCCGGCATATATAAAATTTACGCATACATGGTCTGATTAATAATTTTCTACTATTAAATTTTATATTTTAGTTTGTTAGCAAATATTTTTAGTTGCTTTCGAAAATAATTATAATTATTGATATGTGTTAGTTGACAAGATAGTTTATTCCATAACACCAATCCACGGTAATCAATAAATCTTTGTTGAGTTCAAGTGTTAGGCATTTGTAAGAAAAATGCCTTTCTGTTTCTAGTTCGATAGTCATAACCCACAGTGTTCAACTGAATTAAATCTTGATACTTATTCTCCTTTATTTTTTTATACATAAATCCTAATAATCTACACTCATCGTCAAAAAAATAGTTGCACTCAGAAGGAAGCAAACGACAGGAATGAAACTGAATGGATAGGTGTTACATAGAATAGCATGCAAATGATTCAAGTATCACGCTCGGGAGCGCATGTGACGCAAGCAAGGAGGGCTCGTAGCGCTGTGCCTAAAAGGCTATATAAGGTCGTCCCGTTGCGCGTGCTTGCCATTCTAACTCGTGCTATTGTGTTGGTTGCATCCTTTGCAAGTGAAGTATACCTCCGAGAAAAGTTTGCAAGCAATTCGAGCAGTTCGAGGAGGCCGCCCCGGTGGCGCAGTGGTCTAAGGCGCTGGCATCTGATCATTCGTCCGTAAGGGGTCCGGGTTCGAATCCCAGTGAGGCATGGATGTTGTGTTTGTCTTATGGCACTGGCTCTCTCCCTTCCCTGGAACCAGTGACCCTAAATTAGGGACGGGCGACTGCTTATAGTCCATTGAGTTGCTCACGGTGGTCGTTAAACCTCCAATCAAAAAAAAAAAAAAAAAAGTTCGAGGAGTTCGAGAGGGGCCGCATCGTTAGGCTCCGGGAAGCGGGCTGGCCTTATCGCCGTAGCACGCTGTTCGCGGCAGTGTATAAAACAAGGCACGTAGCAGCGACAGGAAGGGTCTGGAAGTCCTAGACGAACCCCGGAGAGAGAGAGAACCGACGGATTGTCCGACATGCGCGGAATGACCCAACAGCAACAATTACGGATATTCAGCGAGCAGTGGTGCCCTCCAAGCATCGTCCGATTAGTATCAGCACCATTGGAAGACGACTGTACGACGTAGGACTACACGCACGCAGACTGTTACGACGACAGCTCTTAACACCATTGCATCGTCGCCAAAGACTACAACGGTGTCGCGCCAGACTGCCATGGAGCCACTCAGAGTGGCAGCGGATGATCTTCAGTGACGAGTCTCACTTTTGTCTTGGAGGAGACGACCAACGAATCCGTGTGTGGAGGCACCGTGGTCATAGCCAAGATGAACAGTTTGTTGCCGAGCGGCGCGCGTGCAGAAGGCCTGGTGTCATGGCGTGGGGTGCAAATGCCTACAATGCCAAATCCCCTTTGGTGTTCATTTCTGGCACCCTGACAGCCCAACGTTACGTTAATGAGGTGCTGCTACCAGTGGCAATACCTTTTACGAAAGCTCACTCCGGTGCGACTTACCAACAGGACAAGTTTCGTCCGCATACTGCTGCTGTCTCGAGAGCTTGCCTTCAAGGCACTGACACTCTGTCATGGCCAGCCGGATCGCCAGGACTATCGCCGATTGAAAATGTGTGGAATGCTATTGGACGCGCTATCCACACTCCACCCGTACCGCACAATCTGCAGGAACTGCCTGAGAAGATTCAAGCTACATGGGATGGCTTATCGCAGGACTCCATTAGGAACCTCTACAACTCAATGGCGAGTCGTCTGGTATGCTGTGTGAGCAAACATGGCGGCCTGACGTCATATTTAGAGACACTACTTACTGGCGTGTAGCTCAATAAATATTGGACATCAATGTTTAATCATTTATTGTTCCTGGTAACCTTTACCTTTGTTAGCTTGGTTTAATTTTACGTATTGCAGTGAACGCCAACTTATCAGAATCGGTTGTTTGCAGGCTCCTGTCATTGGAATAGGGAAGCAAATAAATAAGTAGTTATACAAATTGAATGTTATGACAATTTTTTTCATAGTATTTTTATTCGTTAAATCGGAGAAAAATCGGAAATATTGGAATATTAGTTGGTCTGATTGGATAGCAAATATTTCCAGCGGGAGTTGGATGTTATGGACGGCATTATCTATGTTTTCCCGCCAAATCTGTTCCTATCTTTACGTGGCTACATGCCAGCGTGAAATCTCTTCTCCTTCCCACCAAAGATCTCCAGCTGGACTTTTTGTTTATGACTGCTACGCCCAAATCCCTTTCACTCTCTGTCCCCATGACGTAAGAAGTTGTATTCTTAATTGCTCAATCCGATTGCCCCTGGCGGGCTCTGAGAGACAGTCCGACGACCGGGGGAAAGGGGGTGTCCTTTTGTTCGTGGGAGTTCCCGGTCCGTGAAAGAAGGCTTTCCCCAAAATGAATCTAAGCTAAGCGCCTTTCTTAACTGAGGGCGATTCTCTAGCTATCGCTGGCACACAAAAATAACCTAATTTAAAATTTAACTAAAGTTTAAATATTTCCATTTAACACCTTCCTCTCGAATAGCATTGTAATCCGACACGGCCTCCTGGATGCAACTATTTTTAAAATCTCAAGGTGATCGTATGCTAGTTTAAAAACATTGGATTATCAGTGACTCGAGTTCTATTTATCGAATCTACAAAATTCGAATTGAATTTTTAATGTCGCCGCAAGTTGAGTTTGTATTTTAATTTAATAATATAACACAATTGTTTTTTATTAATCAATAACTTAGCGATACCTCTATTTGGCAGATTTCAGTTCTTATTGTAGGTTAGAGAATTTGATGATCGAGATTTGTACGCTTTAATTATTTTTTACTTTTCTAATTAACAAACTTCCCGAGTTTAGTGCTGATTATATTATACATTTTGCAAAATACCGATATATCTTAAACGCTCTAACCTACAATAAAAACTGAAATCTTCAGATGTCAAAGTGAGCAAGATTGCATCTAAAAGCAGATGTCGCCCCAATAGCACACTGTCGAGAATTTAGATAGTTCCGATTTGTAATACCAGAGGTCGCATTATTTTGTAGGGAAAATTTCGGAATGAAGTTTCAAGCTAACCGACTGATAGGACAGTTTAAAACAAGCCGTGAACGGAATAACAAATGTGCCGGAGAAAAAGTCATTTAACGCGTCATTTGAAAAACGGAAATAAATAGCATATAATTTTTCAGTTCTACCATGAATGAGTTCTTAGCACATAAGCTTTTACTATATTTCCTTACAGAAACCCGGCGTCTGTTTGATTTGTTTTCAGTCTGCTTCAATTAAACATTTCACTCCGTCATAAGACTCGCAACATCCCCTATATGACAATACTTATTTAAAGCTTAAAAGCAACCATCTTGGGACGGTATATACTATAAACAGCCAGATCTCTCTGTCGTTCTGTCTCCCTGACTGGAATGCTAGATGTCACAGCAACGTCTGCGTTGCTGCGCCATCACATATTGATCAATTTATGTGTGCTCTCTAGATGCCAAAGTCATTGCCTGCTATATAATGGCCCGTGATCACTTTTAGATGTCAAGGTGATCTCGGGTTAATTTTAAAACATTGGATTATCAATAACTCGAGTTCTATTTATCCGATCTACAAAATTTGAATTGAATTCTTAATATTACCATAAGTTGAGTTTGCACGCGATCACATTGAGATGTCAAGATGATCTCCTGCTAATTTAAAAACATTGGATTATCAATGACTCGAGTTCTATTTATCCGATCTACAAAATTCAAGTTGAATTCTTAATATCAAGGCTAGTTGAGTTTGTATATTGATTTAATTTAGCACAATTCAAATATTAATTTGCGCGCTTCAATTATTTTTTTACTTTTCTTATTTTATCGAATTTCTCGAGTTAAGTGTCGATTACCTTACAGATTTTGCAAAATATTTCAAATACGCCACAGTATCATACATTTTGCAAAACATTTCGCAACGAGGTTTCTATTACAAATATAAATACCCAGATCTATTTCAAACGTTCTAACCTACAATAAAAATTGAAATTTTGAGATGTCAAAGTGAACAAAATCGCATCTAAAAACATTTTCAGCTCATACATGAATGAGTTTTTATTACACGTCTATGCAGCAATCCGGCGTTCACTTGATTTGTTTTCAATCTGCTTCAATTAAAAATTTCACCCCGTCCTAGTTTGGGCAACATCTCCCATATGTGAATATTTATTTAATGCTTAAACACAGCCGTCCTAGGACAGGCTGTAGGCTAATGAAATAATAGTTGTAATTCTGCACAACAAAATTTTACTGGCACCTAAACCCACTGTTAAAACACAAGTTTGTCACTCCGGAGTAAGTCGCTCTCCCAACTGAGTTACGCGGACAGAATGTCTCGCTGCAGATTTGTCGTCTTGACACATGTTTTCACCTCTGTAGTACGTCACACCACCTATAATCAATATACGCGTATATTTTCCTTTCCTTGAAAATACGCGACCACTTCAACAGACAAGCAACAACTCCTGGAAAAAAGTCTTAGGGTAATATAATCCCAACCAAGGCCCCCAATTGAATGATCAAATATTTGCCAAGAGAGAGGAGTAAGGTGTCAGGGTGGTTTATCAGCTAAACTTCTTGAGAAAGGGGCAAAGAGGATAGCTGAGAAAGGAGTAAAAAAAGAGGATAGCTGAGAAAGGAGTAAAAAAAGAGGATAGCTGAGAAAGGAGTAAAAATAGAGGATAGCGATCTCACGGGCCGCAATTTTCTTGTTGGATTTCAATGACTAATGACCTAGAAGTTCTAAGGAACGAATGGGATAGTTTAGCAGCACTACAACAGACATAACGTTACGATGGGGGAGGCAATCCAGCCCCCTCCAAGTTTTTTCTCGGCTCTGAAAACGAAGAAACAGTAAATGTAGTAGGCATAAGCTGAACGTTAGATGCATTCTCTTTATTACGTAATCAATTTCAAGGCAGATATGCTAATTGGGGGCGGCGGTGGATTTTTCCCAAAATTTCTAAGGCTAAGTGCGTAGGTACACCTGCACTACTGGTTATTGCTCAACACTGTAGTGAGAAACGGGATTTCATTCAGCTCCAGAACGACGCCAAGCAAATTCGGCCGTCCAGGTGGCACAGTGGTCTGAGTGATAGCTAATGATCATTCACCGAGGGAGGGGACTGGGTTCGAATGCCGGGTAATGCATGGATGTTCGTGTTTGTCTTTCGGCACTAGCTCTCACTGTGTAACTTGATTATTTGGCATACTGTATACCATGTTCGCTATGTCTAAGTCTTACTTGATCAACACTTGCTCTCTCTGTGTGTAATTTGACCATTTTGCATATGGTATACCATGTTCGCTATGTCTATGTGTTACTTGATCAACACTGGCTCTCTCTGCGTTACTTGATTATTTGGCATACGGTATACCCTGTTCGCTATGTCTATGTGTTACTTGATCAGCAGTGGCTCTCTCTGTATTAATACTTGATCATTTGGCATACTGTATACCATGTTCGCTATGTCTATGCGTTACTTGATCAGCACTGGTTCTATCTGTGTTACTTGATCATTTGGCATACTGTATACCATGTTAACTATTGTCTATGCATTGCTTGATCAGCACTGGCTCTCTCTGTGTTACTTGCTCCTTTGGAATACTGTATACCCTGTTCGCTATATCTACGCGTTACTTGATCAGCACTGACCCTCTCAGCGTTACTTGATTATTTGGCATACGGTATACCCTGTTCGCTATGTCTATGTGTTACTTGATCACCACTGGCTCTCTCTGTGTTACTTGATCATTTGGCATACTGTATACCATGTTCGCTATGTCTAAGTCTTACTTGATCAGCACTTGCTCTCTCTGTGTAATTTGATCATTTTGCATATTTTATACCATGTTCGCTATGTCTACGCGTTACTTGATCAGCAGTAACTCTCTCTGTGTTACTCGATCATTTGGCATACTGTATACCATGTTGGCTATGTCTATGAGTTACTTGATCAGTATTGGCTCTCTTTTTGTCACTTGATCATTCGGCATACTGTATACCAAGTTTGCTATGTATTGGGTTTACAAATAAGTTTACATCGTTTGCGAATAGATGGCGTAACTAGCACAGATTTCATGTAATTGCGAAGGACAACCCGTATATAAGAAAGTCCTTGCAACAAGCTTTGATAAATAATGGGCCGCGGGTGGCCTAGTGGGCAACGTTCGTGACTGCCACGGGAAAAACCTCAGGTTCGATTCCAGGCCGGTACGAACGCTCGATCCACTAAATATCCGCCGTGCGTCGGAGGGCACGTTAAGCCATCGGACCCCGGGTACTGGCCACCCGGTAATAAATAAGGGCGTCTTCCTCCCCGTTTCTACTTTGCTTCCGTGTCACTTTCCTATCGGGCACTCTAGCCCAAATCTCCTAGCTTCCTATTTCTAAGGGTTGTTTAAGATCTGGGGTCAGACACTCCCTTCTTAAAATCCTCTACATATGATCATGATCAGGTCAGCTTTGAGAATTAGTGGAGGACAGTTTGTTGCAGTGTGGACATCATTGTTTGTCAGTGCATTGAAAATGGCGAATTTCGTGCCAAAAAAACAGCATATGTGGGAAGTGTTGCTGCATTACTTCTTTTTAAAGAAAACCAGTGCCGAAAGTTATCGTTTATTTGTGGAAGTTTATTGTGAACATGCTCGCTCAATGCACGTGTAGACAGTGGTTCCGATAATTTAAAGGGAATGATTTCGACGTGGAAAACATAGAACCTGAAGGTGCACCAAAAAAATTGAAGATGCTGCTTTGGAAGCATTACTGGACGAAGATCCGTGCCAAACAGAAACGCTGAACGTTATCAACAGCAACTAATCTATTTGAGCCGGGCATTAAGACCGAAACGTCCGGAATATGCGAAAAGACATAACAAGGTTGTTTTCCAGCATGACAACGCCAGACCTCATGTCGGGATACGGGTCAAGGAAACTGCAGAAGCGCTTGGCTGGGATGTGTTACCCCACCCGCCGTATTCACCAGACATTGCGCCATCAGATTACCATTTGTTTCGATCCCTGCAGAGCGCCCTTTCTGGAGAGCGGTTCCGTTCTTATGAGGAGATCCAAAATTGGCTTGATAACTGGATTGCTTCCA
This sequence comes from Macrothele yani, assembly GCA_039090855.1. Classification (NCBI taxonomy): domain Eukaryota; kingdom Metazoa; phylum Arthropoda; class Arachnida; order Araneae; family Macrothelidae; genus Macrothele; species Macrothele yani. Next base: position 20,565,302 of record CM077026.1, on the reverse strand, counting down.
AACAATCGGACGTTTTCTATCGCGGAATCCACTTATTGCCTGAAAAGTGGGGGAAGATTGTTTGTTGCGAATGTAAATATTTCGAATAAAATAAACGTTATCTGTCTATAACAAACTATTACCTTTTTCGACCGAAAAACGATGTACAGGTATTTGTACACCCAATACATGTTGATGTAAAATGAATATACTGTCTATATCTGCCTGACAATACTGTACTACTATGTCTATTTATCTTGTCACTGTACCTGTTCCACCGGGTGAAATAAAAAAAAATTTAAACCTACAATCAAATAAAAATAAAATTTGTTTCAATGCGATATCCGAGGGATACTCTTCCTACGACCTTGTCATTTTGGCAGAGAAACGTTTTGGACATTACAGTGAACATTCTCTTCACTTCTGCTGTTTTCATTTTAACCTTTCTATATTTTGATAACGGAGGTTCGGACATTTATAGATACACAACAGAAAGAAATATCTACCATTCTACGAATTTCGTAATTTTTACATCACAAAACCATGAAAGCATTTCATTACTAAAGGGTAGGTCGACTGAAAACGAAATTACCTTTGAAACCCGGTTTGTTAACAGGTGTCTCGAGCATTTTAAAATATCCTTCGAAATCTTTTCCTGTAATAAATTTGCGATCATTCTCTGAGCATGTCTCAGCAGCTCGTTGATAATTTTGGGGTGTGAATGTATGGTAACAGCTGTCACGTTCCCTATCAAAGAGGTACATGAATTCCCAATCTTCGGAACACAAAGGACCTGGAAAGGAAGAAAGAAAACGTTATTGAATGCAACCCTATTATTTTACGTATATAAAATACTCAAAACATTTAGGAACATTACAGGAAAAATATCAACAACACGTAAGTCAAATGTATGCGTTTAATGGACCTCAAAAGATGCATAAAAAGAAACAGACGTGACATGGTCGTTGGTACTTATGGAGTTTAAACGAGAGAACACCTCACTAACTCAGACACTAGACTTTCTTTGGTTAGTCAGTACGTTGTGGCACATCCTTTGGTTCTCACAATTGCTTGGCACTACTGTGGGATACAGCAAATGAAATGATTAAGTTGGCTTTCGGATGATGCCGCCCGCAGACAAGTCAAGAAGTTCTGAAAGTGTTATTGTAGCCCGGTGATGCCTGGGAAATAACGTTCGAATGTTTTGGTGGTTTGCTGATCCGAGAACAGAGCTGCGACGGGACGATCCTGATCCCGGAAGCCAGAAATGGGATCGGGCTGCTTCACATTTACTGTGGTTCGGGCGCGCGAGCTCTTTGAGAGAGAGAGAGAGAGAGAGACAGAAACAGAAGTTTCTTCTTCTTGTTTTTAATGGGATTTTGTATGATTTAGCACACGAGACTTTTCTTCCATTTTCTAATTTGTAAAGAAAATTCTTTGGAAACAGGGTCTGGATTGGGAGTGTGGAGGCAGAGCTCTGGAGATTTATTTATTTATTCCTGGTAGCCAATACCATAAAGCACGTATTAGTAAATTTCTACGGAGACATAAATGTGGCCTACTCATCATAGATTCAACAGAATTAAGCTATAATAACTATTTTGAATATCGTGAGTTCAAATCATCTTTCCTTTCCTTGGCGCTAATTTGGAGACGGTCAATTTTCACATAATTCCGTGCAGCTGTGTAAGTGAAACGCTTCTTCAAAAAATACAGACACTAGAGAGTATAGGTAGTACTATGAAAAAATTGTGCCCCCTCCCCCTCCCGTACACACACACCAGAGTTTCAGAACGTATTCGTACGCGCGTATGTTGTACGCAGGTAGTTTCCAAATTATTAGCAGATTCTGCAGATAGTTTTAGCTTGTAGATTAAAAAATATAAAAATGTTATTTACAGCAATTAAAACACTTACTCAAGGTGTTACTCAGATTGATATACTTAATTCTATTTGAACTTAAAGAACTTTCACTTATTTTTCACATCTTCTGAATTCTTTTGTTTTTACAGACGTTTCTGGACCCTCTAGATTTTTATAAAGGCCTGTTCTCAATGTATAGAAACTGTATCAAAAGTTCTGTTTACACACACACAAAAAAAAAAAAAAAAAGAAATATTCCCTGGTTTCTCTTGCAGTTAACAGTTATTAAATTAAACTTTTTTCTTATGCATTTTGTAAGACAGCTGTTTTTGAATTAAGTAGTTGAAAATGTTATTTATAATTTTTGAAGGTCCATTAATGAAACTGCTTTTCTGGATATCAAAACTTTTTTAATGAGTCTTGTTTTTATGAGGTTCATAGTCCAATATTTTAATATTTTGCCTTTAAGGTCCATTTAACACACACATTGCTGCACATTCAGTATTATTTTGTCCTCATATATTATATTACGAGGATAGATCCAAAAAAGAGGTTACAAGCTGCAGCATTGGAAAAGTAATTAGTGTGGAGCGTACATTTCTTGCCCAGAGTGGAGACAGATGGCGCTAGTTGTCTGACAGCGGTTGTTTGGGAAGTTAGTGCAAGTTCGCAGACACGTGAGAGCGATTGAAATGGCAAGACGTTTTAAAAAGTGGTCCCGCTTGGAGGTGCGAGCCGTAATTCGGTTCTTATGGGCAAAGAATGTGTCCGCATTTGCAATTCATAGTCAAATAGTGGAAGTTTATGGTGAAGAAGAAATCAGCCGACAACATGTAGTGAAATGGTGTCGCTCTTTTCAATCGGGCAAAGAGGATGTGGAAAACCGCAACAGGGCAGTGAGCGGCCGTCCAAGTTCGTCAACGACAGAAATCAACACGGCACGAGTTGACGAAATGATTCAAAATGATCGACGAGTAACTGTGCGTGCAATGGTGTCAGAGCTGGGACTCGGCTATGGTACCGTTCAGCATATCGTTTCTGATGTTTTGGGATATTCCAAGGTTGCCCGCTGGGTACCACGTGTGTTATCCGAGGAGCAGAAAGCCACACGAATGATGTGAAGCCTCACGTTTCTGCAGCGTTACCATGCCGACGGCCAGCAGTTCATTGATCACATCGTTACTGGGGACGAAACTTGGCTTCATCACTTCGTCCCCACAACCAAAAGAGCCAGTATGGAGTGGAAACACGCTGGATCACCAACGAAAAGGAAGTTAAAGGTTACACCCTCTGCCGGTAAAGTTATGGCAACAATATTCTGGGATGCATGCGGTGTTATTCTTATCGAGTATCTGGAGCGTGGCCATACCGTTAATGCCGATCGTTATTGTGCCACTTTGACAAGGTTACGTGAAGCCATCCGACGCAAACAGCCTGGCATGTTGAGTGATTGTGTCATCTTCCTGCATGACAATGCCAGGCCCCGTACTGCACGCAAAACTCACGAATTGCTGCAAAAGTTCAAGTGGGAAGTCTGGAGCCATCCCCCATACAGCCCAGATTTGGCACCCAGTGACTACTTCCTTTTTCCGAAATTGAAGGAACACTTCTCTGGAAGAAGGTTCTCTTCCGACAGTGATGTGAAAACAGCTGCCGAGAACTGGATCAATGGGCAGGGACGTGATTTCTACCGAGCCGGGTTAAACAAGTTGGTCTTGCGTTCCGATAAATGCCTGAACAGATTTGGTGATTATGCGGAAAAGTGATTGGCAAGTATGCCTCATAATTCCCTTTCGAATTTTCTGTCTATTGTTAATCAATCATTTTTATGACCCTTGTAACCTTTTGTTTTGGATCTATCCTCGTATTAGTACTATTCAATATTATTTTGTCCTCATATATTATATTATTAGTATTATTCAGTATTATTTTGTCCTCATGTATTATATTATATATTATATTATAATGTATTTATTTTGTCCTCATTAGAATCTGCAATGTTCCAATAATATAATTATTTATTGCTTTACTAATTTTTCTTTAAATCAACTTATTCTATTTTTATCGTGGTTCGCGCTTCGTGGGTGTGCAGCAAGTTTTCTTTTTTAATGGTTGTGTACGCAGATATATTTTATTTTTATACAGCTCCGTCCTCCACTACGACCATGAGGAAGCTTCCTGTAAATTCTATTAAACAAAGAACGTAGATTGCAGTGTCAGCCGATGTTTCCGGAAGTCCGAATCGTTTCGGGAGGAAACGAATGTCTCAAAGGAATGCCGCAGGCGTGCTTTAATATATTCTTTTACCATTTGCTTCGGAATTCTAAGCAATTAACATTTTTATAAATGAATTAATTAACACGTTTAAAATCAATCACCGGCTTGGAACACAGTTGACAAATCGCGAAGCTTGTGTTTGAGGGATGTTTCTTCAAAATCCTCTAAGCTAAGTTTGAATCAGAAAAGTTTTCCACAAAACGCGAAATACGTTTTTAATCAGACATTTTAATTACTTTTTCTCTATGCGACAACACTCAGTTAATAAGAAAACCTTTTTCTCGTGGCATTTTGAAATCTAACAGGGAGGGCTGATTTGATTATGAACATTTCTTTTACTCGAAAGACGGATAAACTTACAATGAAACTTCTGAAAAGGTTTGAATGGCCTTTCAGTGTCGTGATCAAGTTGTAGATTTGTCATTATTCCCTTCTAATCCTAAAAATCTGCCGTTGAAGAGAGGTAAGATCTCAGACCTGCTCTACTGCATGATGACCTGCACCAATAAATATCCGTGGAACAGTAAGTCAAATGTTATTCGCTTGCTTTGAAAAGAAGAGGAAACAAGAAATAACGTCATAAAAAAGTTGTGGTGCGAAAAAAAGTTGTGACATACACTACATTGACAAAAGTCACCGAACACCTAGAAGAGAAACATAACATAGCATTTATTGAAATACATTATTACGATGTCGGTCCACCTTTTGCCTTAATACATTTACTGACCCTTTGATACATGCTTTCGACAAGGTTTCGGAACACAGCGATAGCTATGTGCTTCCATTCAGTAAATAATGCTGACGCTAACTGTTGCTTAGTAGTAGGCATTGGTTCCAAACTTCTTATGCGTCGTTCTAATTCATCCCATAAATGTTCTATGGGACTAAGATCAGGGCTCTATGCTAGCCAGTCTACATACGATACCGAATTATGGTCAAACCACGCAGTAAGAGTCCTTGCTTTACGGCTCGGTGCATTATCCTACTGTTACCGACAAGACTCGGTTCCATAGTATTGCCACAGAGTTGGTAGGGCATAATTGTCCAGAATATCGAGGTAGACGTGCTGCTTAACAGGTTTGTCCACGATAACCAATGGGCCGGGACCATACCACAAAAACACCCCCACACGAGTGCACTGCCAGCTCCAAACTTGACCGTAAGAACAGTACAGTATGGTAAATAGCGTTCCCCCAGTTGCCACCATACCCACACATGGCCATCACACTGATGAATCGTGTATCTGGATTCATCAGTCCATAGGACCCGTTTCGATTGATCTACGGTCCACAATAAATGTTTTTTACACCATGCTAAACGACGAGTAGCATTCCGAACGGAGATGAAAGGATTATGAGCAGCCGAACGATCACGGTAATCCATGGAATGGTACGTGTACATACCGAGGTTCCAACATTTTTCTCACCTGTACATTGAGGTTTTGTGGAATACTCCTTTGATTAGCGGTAACGACTCTCCTGAGGCTTTGACGTACTCTATCCCTGATTTTCTTTAGTGCCGGTACGTTTTGCTGCTTCAGGCACGTCATGTATCTTCCACTTATTCAGTACAACCAAAACAGTTGACTTGGGTATGTTTAAACGACTCTCGGTTTCTCTTATGGACAAACCACTAATGTAAAGCCCAACAATCTTTCCTTTCTCAAAGTCAGTTCTCTCCAGCCGCGACATTTTCACTCAACCTCACAGTGCGATATGATCGCGGTCAGCTGCAGGCTTGTTTTTATACCGTTTGCAGCTGTACCGCGCATCTTAGCAACCCAAGGGATTCGTTGATTTGCTTTGGAAATGGTGTCCGGTGACTTTTTTAAATATTGTGTATATCTCAGTTTGTACTTTCTTTTGAGTTCGCGTTTTTTTATGCACATTTATTTGCTTTCATTTAAAATTTTCCCCACTGAAGGACATATTACTTCCCCAAAGAGCTCTTCAATTTGGCAACACTGACAGTGAATCAGGTAAGTGTAACAGGACATGTACCTGAATTATGCTTCAGTGCTTTGTGTAAAGGGCTTGTTGATCCTTTGCTTGCAGAGAGTTTCTATGTTACGATAGTGAAACTGATAAAAAAAGAATCTGCTGAAATCAAGATTCTTCCTTTTGCAGTGAAGAATAGGTTTATTCTGTGTAGTTACGGGAAATATCTTACAAGCTTTGTGGTCTCTTTGCGTTTCACTAAAAAGACACCGGACAAAAAAATTTATCACCTGCAGCAATATATGTAATTGCTTAATAAGGTATACAGGGTATCTGCCCATAAAGGAAGAATATCACTTCAGTATGTTATTGAAAAAAAACCTACGTTAAATAACAACTTATTTTTAATGTCAAAACACATGGTAATTGTGAAAGCTTTGTTTTTTTTTAAATGCCTGTTGTTCTCCACGTGTGTTCCGTTGGTTACTCGCAATATGTCAAAGCAATGGTCCAGTTCCACCCACTTATGATGTAGAATGCCAGGTGTAACAAGGAGGAAGGCTGCAGTAGTGCGTTCTTTGAACTCAGTGATAGATGTAACCTTTTTTCTTGTACACAATGTCCTTAATAAAGTCCCAAAGAGAAAAATCGCATGGGATTGGTTCAGCGAAGAAAAAGGGCCCTGTCACTCTGTCTTCCATTAGGATAGCACAGGCATTAACCTTTGGGCTGTCTCTCTCGTGTGCTACGACCACGTGGGGATTTTCCGTGCCCCAGAATCGGCAGTTATGTTTATTCGCTCTGCCAGGAACATGGAATATGAACTCATCGCTGAAACAGATCCGTGAAAGGACTGTGGGTGCTACGTGGATGCGATCAACCGCAAATGCTTTTCGACGTGGTTGATCATTTGGTCGACGTTTTTGCACTAACTACACTTTAAATGCATATAGGCGTAAACGTTTATGCAGAACCTTGTGAACCGTTGCTTGTGATATTTCGAGTTCACGACTGGCGACGTGGACGGACTTCTCCGGGCTCCTTAGATTATCCTTACGCAGGTCTTACATCTTTTCGTCCGAAATTAAAGGTCTGTCAGTGCTTTTGCCTTTCAAGAAACTTCCTGTTCCTTTGAATTTTTTAACCCTTTGTTCGATGCTCTTTCGTGTCTGCGTCACACCGTTCTGAACTTAGGCTGAATTGTTGTTAGAGATTTTGACTCCGCAAACCAAAACACTCACGCTGCTTTCTCCACTGGAGAAGCCATGTCTGTTGCATTCCGTGTTTGACAAGATTCTTCATTACATGAGACACCTGGCGCCATCTATCATCAGACTTATCAAACTTTAACACATGCCATGTCTCTTGACGTTCAAAGTATTTTTTTAATAGCTAACGTATTTTTAATAGCATACTGAAGTTGTATACTTCAGTTAAAGACACCCGTATTTCTGAGGTTATAATGGGAATTTTATTTAAACTTTTCTGGGTTACGTAATAAGAAAATTTGTGTTATTCCTTTCTACAAAAAAACGTTCATGCTGAAATCTTTGAAAATTAAATTCAGTGGGCCGAATGACACATGTAAATGACTGGCAAAAAAGGCGCCATAGCTTTTGACCGGTCAAAAGAGCACAGCACAAAAGAAGTTTCTGAATTTGAAGGTGTTAGCAAAAGAAAAGTTCTACGCGTTCATAAAGATTAGAGTAAATGAAACTCGACTGAAAATAAAAGGAAACACTGCGGAGGAAACAGCATTTTGACAAGTTGTGACCGGAGCAGAATTTCTCGCCTGGTGGACGAAAAACAGGTTTCAAGCAAGGCGGGAACTCCTCCAATCTGTTAATAATGGACCTCACACATCTATATCTGAGCGAACTTTGGGCAATGAACTTCGTCGAATGGATATCCGAAGTAGAGTTGCAAGACTGAAACCAGTGTTAACTTCAGCTCGTAAAAAAGTTCGATAAGCTTGGGTCAAAGTTCACAGGACATGGATTGTTGATCAGTGGAAAGCTAATCATATGGTCTAATTTGGGACACATGGACGGGCCAGCTAAATCGACAGATTGAAATCTCATTTAGAATATATGTGACCTCTTTGAACGAAATGTATAAAATACACTTCAGTATCTGAGGAATCTCAATGATTTGCGAGACAGACTGTTCTTAGAATGGTCAACAATTGACTCAAGTTACTTGAATCATCTTGTTGAATCTCTTCCAGAAGGAATTAATGCTGTGCTTTCTGCACGTGGTGATTGATGTAACTAAGTATTAAAAGCAAATTTCTGGAGGTGACTAACTTTTTTGTTCGGTGTGTGTATTATTAACACGTTGATCTGTTTCTCTCTTAAATAGATTATCGTCAGTTGTCTCGCTGCTATGTTTTCGTCTCCGACCTGTATTTTTATCCTGTCTCACATTCTGCATTGGACATTCTAAACCATTACTATTTTCCTAGGTTTTTCCGCCATCTTTTAGAACAGGAGGCAAAAATCGATCCAACCGCTCACTTTTCCAGCGTCGATCCGAATACTCTGCTTTTATGCATGCTAATCATTCTCGGTTATTCCATGAACGCACCTTTTTCTGCTCTTGTCCAATTTCTTTCAGAAAGGGCGGAAGTTCCTTAATTGCCTCCTCTCTCGCCGTCTCTTTTGCATGCCCCTAGTTTTACACCCTAGTAATAAACTGCAGATGTGAGAACGCATTGATGCTCCCACAAAGATCATTTTCCAGTTTCTCGCTCGCATGGCAATGAAAGGATATAAAATCGAACTCGGCCATTTCTTCGTATGGGATAACTAAGCATCGAAGAGAATATCCTGCCCATTAACGCAGCTGCTCGAGATGAAGAAGCCGCCTTAGGGGCCTTAGCGATGGATTCTGACCATTCGTCTGAGATGGGTCCGGGCCCGAATCCCGTGAGGCATGAATTTTGTTTTTGTCTTAAGGGACTGGTTCTCTCCCTTCCCTGGAACCAGTGGCCCTAAATTAGGCAGAATGACTGCTTACAGTCCCTTGTGTTGCTGACGATGGTCGTTAAACTCCCAATGAAAAAAAAAAGGATGGAGTTATAGGGACCGTCTCCATATTAGCGCTATGGAAAGGGGATATAATTCAAATTGACTACATTCAAAATGGTTGTCATAGCTTAATACTGTTAAATTGAACCTCTGATGCCCCGGTTACAAAAGCAGACAGTGTCAAGATTTAAGATAACGGAGGGCTGGAGTGGAAGTTGAGAGAGCTCAGCCGAGTAGTTTATGCGATACAGTTGATGTGAAGTTGTCGAGAGCTTTATATACGATACAGTTATACAGATTCGCATATGTCGTGATTTCTGTACGTACATACATACATACATACATATCACTAAATTTTTCTCTGAGATTCAGAGGTTAGCTCCAAAAATAAATACAAGCTACCAGATATTTTTACTTACTGTTTTCGTATCAAATTTCTCCATTTACAGCGATCTTGACATACAACTCGGGCTTCACTAATGTCCATTACACGCCGTACACAAGATCTTTAATACTTCATACTCATAATCTTTTTCTCATGCAGACACTCCTGAATCTGATCCACCCATGTCTTCCTTGGCCTTCCTCTACCTTTCCTTCCTGCCACTTGGGCTGAAAATATTTTCTTAGTAAGCATTTCATCACTCATTCTTTCAACATGGCCAAACCACCGAAGCATATTAGTCTCCACCTTGCTAACAACATTTTGCTTCACATCGCACAACTGCAACACATCTTCGTACCTCACAAAATCAGACCGTTTCTTTGCCACAAACCCCCGTAAGTAACGCATTTTTCCAGCACACAAACGATTTCTGTTTCTTCTGTAGTACCCAGGTTTCACTACCATACATCAGAGTAGGAACAATAACACTTTCATACACAGCCATGCGGGACTCTCTAGAGAACCCATCATTCCTGTGAAACCTCCCAAAGCAGCTATGACTTCCAATGGAGAATTCACTCGCCTACTAATTTCACCATCCAATTTGTTCTCTCTCTCTCAAACATGCTTCCTAAATACACAAATTCACTCACGTGGTCAATCACTGCGCCATTTATACTTACATTGCATTCAGTACTACCAGTTCCTCTCTCAAAGACCATAACTTTGGTTTTTCCCTTATTTATACTAAATTTGAATTTCATGCAAACTTCGTACATACGGGAGAACATATTCTGCAAGTCACGTTTGCTCTCTGCCAACAGGACAGGGTCATCAGCATGCAGCAATATGCACACACGGATATCACCAAGACATAAACCACTATTATCTATTTTGGCATCACGCATGCACCCATCCATAAATATATTAAACAGCTATGCTGACATTACACAACCTTGCCTGACTCCTGCACTAATAGAAAACCATTTTGATAAAACACCATTCACCCGTACATAAGTTTTCTACTACCAGCATACATGGCTTTTACACTATTAAGTAGATTCCGAGTAATACCATATTCATTCAATACCTTCCACAAAAGTGTCCTATTTACTCGGTCGTAAGCTTTCGCTAAATCTATGAAGGCAGCAAACACTTTCTTACCAACAGCCATATACTTTCAATCATCATGCGTAATGCAAATATTTGGTTAGTGCAGCATTTACCAGGCATAAAACCACTCCGAACATCAAACACTTTCTCTGATGTAAGACTCCGTACATTTTCAATCACAACCTTACCAAATACTTTCCCTGGCACACTTAATAGGCTAATACTACGATAGTTCTTGCATTCAGTCTGATCACCTTTTCCCTTATACAAGGGAACCAATCATCCTTCCAATCCCAAGGTGCCATTCCTAACTCGCAGCACAACTGGCAAATTTCAGTTAACCAGTCAAATACAGCGTCACCACCATATTTTAACATCTCGGCAGTTATGCCATCAACTCCCGGAGCCTTACTATTCTGAAGAGATTTTAGAGCTTTATACACTTCTTTTCTTGAGATACCTCCCGTGCTTCCATCCCTCACTGTCACATCATCTACGTCTGTCTCACAGTCATCTTTGCTTTCCTGATCTAATAATTCACAGACGTTTTCACCCCATCTTTCACTTAACTCATTGGGCTCCCATGTCATTTCCCCAACCCTATTCTTCACACAGCTTACAACTTACAACTTCGTTTCCCCTATTTTTCCGTAGTCTCATGTACTTCCAGAAATTCTTCGTATCTTCCCAAAAAGCCAATTCATGGCTTTCCACCCACTCCTTCCTATCTTTTGCCTTACTCTGGCGAACCAGCTTGACAGCTTCACGCTCCTTACCGCGATATTCATCCACAGAAACTCTACCTTGCAACATCCCCAAATAGGCTTCCTTCTTTCTCTTTACTGCCTCTTCAATCTCACTATTCCACCAAGCACCACCTCTATTGTTACCAACTATTGTAGTGCCACAGACCTCTTTAGCAGGAGTGACAACAGAGTTCTTAAAACATTCCCACTTCTTTTCTACATCCCCCTCACCTGACTTCAGCTCCTTCAGTCGTTCTCTGAGTAAGTCAGAATAACGCTGATGACCTTCAAGGAGCCTATCAACCTTTATTCTTTCTATTCTGGGTCTCTTCCTATTCCTTTTCCTCCAAACAACATTCAGTTTCACTCGCGACACTACCAAGTGATAATCAGAAACAACATCCGCACCTCTCATCACACGGGTGTCAACAGCTAAATGTTTCAGACGCCGATCTTAGACAACAAAATCTATCACACTCTTTTGACCAAGAGTAAGATTTTCCCAAGTATACACTGAAGAGCAATTGAATTAGAGATACCTGTCTAGTAACGTGTAGCACCACCTTTCGCCCTGATGACGACGGCGATTCGTCTCGGCATGGAATCGATAAAACACCGGAAGCGTTGAAAAGCCATACGGATCCACGACCCCTGAACAAGCTCCCATAGTTCACGAAGATTTGATGGAGGAAGGTCAGAACCTCGAACATCTCTCTCGATGGCATCCCAGATGTGCTCGATAAGATTGAGGTCAGGTGACTTAGCTGGCGAAGGAAGCGAGGTCACGTCGGTGGAGTGTTCATCCAACCATTCGGATACAATTCGGGAGCGATGGCACGGTGCATTGTCTTGTTGCAGGATGAGGTCCACAGTGGAATGTTGAAGACGCACAAATGGGAGCAAATGGTCGTCCAGGATATCCCGATACGTTGACCTATGAGGGACGATGTCACACGTAACAGTCCACGTAAACAGTCCCCAGACGATAATGCCACCCCCACCAGCTTAAAGAGTACCCTGCTGGCAAGAAGCATCCATCGCTTCATGTGGTTTGCGCTGTACTCGTATCCTGCCATTCGCATGTACCAACGTGAATATCGACTCATCAGTCCAGGCAACATTTTTTCACATGTCTGGCGATGTTCCAGCGCCCATGCTAATCTTTGCACCCAGTGATGTGCGGTCAGCAGCGATACCTCGTGGGACGATGGCTTCTGTACCCCATAGCGAGGAGATGGTTCTGGATGGTCTGGCTGCTTACACGTTTCTGTGCACCAGCGTTAAATTGCCCAGAGATTTCTTGCACTGTGGCCCGTCTATCCACTGTTACAATGCGAGCTAGACGATGACCCCGCTCACGGCAGTTAGCCCTTGCAGGGGTGGTTTTACCAGATCCGATATACTCCCGGTGCACCCGTGAAACAATGGCTCGTGAAAATCCCTGTGCCTGCACGACTTCCGAGATGAAGTGACCCATTCGTCGGGCCCCGACAATTTGCCCACGATCAAATGCGCTTAGATGCTTCGTCTTACGCATACTGCGTCCGACTCTTACTTATTCCCGTCGCATCACTCCGTATATTGTCTAATCGCTGCATACGTCATGTCGTTTCCGTTTACAGGGGCGCCCACAGCGCCACATTTGCATAACGCCAGCCAGCTGCCTGTAATTCAATTGCTTCAGTGTATATGTGGATATACTTGTATTTGAAAAATGTGTTAGATACACACGAACCATTCTCAATGCAGAGTTCAATTAATATTTCACCATTATCATTCACACAAGGATCATTAAACTTACCCAGAACATTGTCAGAACTTGTATTCTGCACGCCTGCTCTAGCATTGAAATCCTCTGCTATTATAACTTTCTCTTTATCACCAAACTGGATCAAAACAGCTTTTAGCGCATTCTAGAAATCTTCCTTAATATCAGAAGGTCCGAGTCACAAGGAGCATACACTATAACAATTATTATTCTCTGATGTTTCACTTCCAAAAGAATCCGGAGAATTCTCTCACTTATGCAACTATAATGAATCAAGTTGTTCTTCATCTTTTCACATAAAATCACACCTACACCAGCGTGTCCTATCACATTATCCAATAATCCAGACGACACACTCACCGTGCCATTCACTTCTTCTATATCAATTTTCTTCTTTTTTGGTTTCACTTACACAGAACACATCCAATCTATACTTATTTATCTCCTCAATCACCTCATTCATCTTGCCATTTATACCTCTAGTATTCCACACACCAATCTTACATTCACTCAGCCGAGATCACTTTCTCATATGCCGTTTATAACGTCCAGGTCGATTCCGTGGTGGACCATCTTTCAGGTCCACCATATCCCACACTTGAGTCCGGATATTGATTTCTTTTCGTCTTTTTAATCAGGTAAGTACATCAGTGTGAGAGAGCCCACAGCTGACGGTTCCAGTTGGTCTTTCAACCTAAGGATTCAGGAATGAAACCCAATGAGTTGGGGTCTTTTTGCCAATGTCATACAGAATTAGCTGGCACCTCTCCAAGATTCACAGAGGCCCTAGTTGCTGTTGTGTGTGCCATTGTTACCACGGAGCTCCCGGAGGAGGCAAACCCATCGCTCACTGCGACCGCCCGCTGATTTATGTGCGTGATTTATGTGCGAGTGTATATTGATGAATATTGTGTATACGTGGGCTGACGTTCCAGTGGTGGACGAATAAAAGAAGTGGAACTGTTCGTAAGCTGACCTATTGACTCTTTCCCTGGCTGCTTGGTTATAAGTTTGCCAAATTGTTACTTATGTTCTGGAAGCACCTACAAAGATTGAAAGATACATATTTAAAGCAGTAAGCATTTAAGTTACAGCAAAATGAACATAATCATCATAACATGCTTCCCTATTATGCAGAAATACCTTTTTTTCCGAAATTGCCTCCTGATGGAGCAGCAGATGTCCATGTCAGATTTCAGAGTATTTTCTCCGGAAGAGCTGATGAAACTTCCTGAGGAACTGGTAAAATAACAAATTTCATCATGGCTGATTTCATTATAACAGCTTTTTCTGAGAAAGGTGCTCACGCCCATAGATATGTTCCTAAAACAACACTATACATATCATGGTTTTGGTGTCGATAGTAATTTCACCATAAGTAAAATTGCTTTGCTAATGTTAAATTGGTAAGCTTCTATTTGAATTGTACCAGTTTTTTTCTTTCTTCACGACGTGGTGTCATGCGTAGTGCGAATTACGCGACATATGACTGACAATGTGGAAGAAAATTCAATGTACTGCTGCAGTGTCACATAGCGTGATGTCATATGAAACCGGGTTGTCCGACTTTAACTGAAACATGCGATTTAACTGATATTTTGGGCACATTATACTTTTATTCTTCCATTAAGCGTTACCGGGTGTATACAGGGTGATTCAGAAGTGTTGGTCATAAGTAGAAACATAGGTAGTACGCATCACTATTTCGATTGTTTTTGCACCTCTGGAGAAGAAATCGGGAGATCTAAATTACTTGAGGGACTAGTTCGACCCTCACCGAAAGTGCTCCATAGAGTTCTCCGCAAGTTAAAAAACAAACCAATCCAGTTCTTGGAATAAAACACCACAAACCGACAATACTTTGAGCTTCTGGGAGACAGTAAAGTGGATGATTTTGAGGTGGGGAGGCTTGATGGCCCTGAGTTTTACCCCAAAAACAAATTCCTTCGTGACGTGTACCGCAAGAGTTCGCCCAGCATAACAAATACAACACAAATAGTGAGGAGAAACCAACGCCACATCAGGAAACCCTGCATGATGTTAAAACGGCTAACAGCGCGTACAAATACTGACAAAAGTGACATGTAGGGTGCTTACCTTCACAACAAATTTACAACAATGCCCCCGTTTGCTTCGATGACGCGCAATTGTTCAAACATACCCGTGTTTTGCTATATTTCTCCTCATGCAGTTTCATCTCCTATCCGCAATTCGTCTACGTTGTTCACGGTAACGACATACACTCGTCCTTTCAAATAGCTCCAGATGCAGAAATCTATTGCATTGGGGTCAGGTGAGCGCGGAGTTCACGAGGAGGGGGTCGCGCACCGACCTATCCATCGCTCTCCAAACGTAGATTTTTTTTTTTTTTTTTTGGTTTGGAGGTTTAACGACCACCATGAGCAACTCAGTGGGCTATAAGCAGTCGCCCGTCCCTAATTTAGGGTCACCGGTTCCAGGGAAGGGAGAGAGCTAGTGCCGTAAGACAAACACAACATCCCTGCCCCACTGGGATTCGAACCCGGACCCCTTTCGGACGAATGATCAGAGGCCATCGCTTAGACCACTGCGCCAACGGAACGGTCTCCAAATGTTGTACTGAGATGCTGCATCACCGTGCGACCAAAATGCATTGGTGCAAAATCGTGCATAAACCTTATTGTTGCTAGTGTACGAAGGGGGACATCATCCAGTAGACGAGGGAGGTCATGCTACGGGAAGTGCATATACGAATTACTTGTATGCCTGTTGGAAAACAAAACTGGTCCTATGAGGCTATCCTCTAAAACACCAGTCAACACGTTAATTGTGAATTGAACCTGTTGACGCGATTTCTGGATGGCGTAGGGATTTTCAGTTGTCCAATCTTTGCAATTATGGAAGTTGAAAATACTATATCTGGTGAATGAGACCTTATTAGTGAATAAGACATTACCGAGGAAGAGCGGATTACGCGCACGCATCGATGTAGCAGCCACCGGCAAAATGCAACTGTCGGTGGAAAGTCCCTCACACCTAGGGCATTCACTAGCTGGGTATGGTATGCATTCACTGTCGTGAAGAACTCTCCAGATGGTACTTTGACTGCTATTTTCCTAGTGCAAGCTGCCGGATATTGTTCTATTCTTTGTAACAGTCGCTCGACCAATCCAGGATCTCGAGCAGTTCTTGCCATCACCCTCCTTCAGCCATGCTCTGTTGATGAATGCGCAGAAACATGTGACGATCGGGATGTCTTTGGTTTTGATAGGGCTCGGTATACATAAGCGCCGTAAAAGCTGCGTTTCCTTTTGCCCGACCATATGCAAAATGAATGTCAGGTGACTGTTACAAGGTTTCTTGGTATTGAATTATATTTCAGTGCCCTGCGTGAAAGGTTCGTTAATACGCCACTTTAAGAGAGTTCTTGTTTCAGGGGTTTAACCCGTATTTTTACTCGACTAGAGCAGATAAATAAAATATCAGGTTTTATAACTCGCTCTTGCAGTGGGGAATGTATTTATTCAGATGTTATGGGAAAGATCTTAAGCATTGTCCGGATTTCTATTCATTCTCTATGTCATTAACACGTTGCTTTTCTTCTCTCGCTGCCAGTATTCGCCTTTCCTAATCATCAGCGTTCGTTCCTTTTTTCCCTTATGACGTGTTCACACCGAAGAGCAAATTTTCATCACCTCCCTCCTTCGTTACTGACAACAGACTCCCCTTTTCATTTGTCCCTACTTCCTACAAGGCGCAGATGTTCCTTAATTGGCTTCTCAGTGACCTCCTTGAATACTACTTTTCACTTTCTCCTTAGCACAGTGACAGAACCCATAAATCTGCCTTTCCCTCAGATGGGACGCTGAGAAAAGGAGAGTCATGCCCACTGGCTGGTTGAATCGAGAAATGGCGCTGAGGAAATGGAAGATAATTGGATTGTTTCCTAAGTTCACTCCTGACAAACATTGATGCCCAGGTTACATAACTCTGGATTCGTGAAAGAGTCAGCCACGGCAGCCTTTAATAATAACAGCACGAAACACATTTCAAAATTGTCTGTATTATACACTTTTGAGACTCTACGTGCAAACTGATGCCACGAAGACGTGGCTCGTTCGTCGAACCGCGATACCGCCGCCCCTGTGGCGCAGTGGTCTACGCGATGTCCTCTGATCATTCGTCCGAAAGGTTTCCGGGTTCAAATCCCGGTGGGTAATGGATGTTGTGTTTGTCTTACGGTACTGGCTATCTCCCTTCCCTGCAACCAGTGACCCTAAATTAGGGACGGGCGACTGCTTATAGCCCATTGAGTTGCTCACGGTGGTCGTTACACCTCCAATAAAAAAAAATTAAACCGCGATACCACCAAGGCAGCATGTCTTCTGGCTTGTGTTAGGAGGCACTCACTGTACTGATACGAAGGTTTTTGCTTGAACCCGGTTAGTATCACACAACAGGTCGCAGTGTGTCGCCAGAGACTTCCAGGCACCTGGGTGTCCTGTTGATTTGTCAAACTCCACTCCTGCGGGAGATGTCTTGGAGGCATTTGTTTCTGGAGTAAAAGCTGGGGCCCTCAATCCACCCCTCCCCTAAATCATTCTCTTCACTGTCCCCCCGGAGCTCAAAGTATTGCCCGTTTGTGATGTTTTACTCCAAGAACTGGGTTGGTTTGCGTTTTAGCTTGGGGAGAAGGCTAAGGGCCACTTTCGGAGAGGAGCGAGTTTGGGGTGTAGTTGGTGCCTCAAATAATTCAGCCCCCTTATTTCTTCTCCAGAGGTGCAAAAAACAATAGAAATAGTACACAGCTAGAAAGGAAAGCAACTTTATTTTACCTCTGGCGACACCGCAATAAAATGTCAATTATCTCGGAATGGTTCGTTTCTGGATCAAGGTTGACTAAGACTTTTTTTGTTTGTTTCGATGAGTACTACCTGCGTTTCCATTCATGACCCCCCTGTATAAACATAGCTAAAATTTCAACAGTATAAAAGCGAACAATGCGAACATAAAAAGTCATTAGCCTGTCTCACAGTTACTTTCGAAAATCAGTATTTTTTTCTGAGACCAGAAATGGCTTATTTGGACTTGTCACCCTAATAGGTTTTGCGGTATTCACATAAATGAATGAATAAACATAAAAATGCTTAAATTATGCCTACTTCTAATTGGTTTTGTTGAATAACCATTATTCATGCACGCAAAGGGCAGTAAACTTGAGCAGTTTTGAGTGACAAGGGTTCCACTTCTTGGATTAAGAGCTACGCAGTCGTATATTGGTTCCTCAGAGTAGGACCATGTGTTGCCCAGGTAGGATTTTCTTTCCCTAGAAAGAAAGAGAAAATAATTCGCATATCAAACAGTAGGCTACTGATTGAAATATTCACTTTTAGTGCTGAAAGTACAGTACAGTTTGTGAAAATTGCAACACCAAGAAGGAACCATGCGATTCGAATGAAATTTGTACCACACATTACTGATATGACTGCACATAAGTGATTTAATTTTCAGATAAATACAGTTTTTCCTGCAGAAACCAGTATCATGTGAAGCCTATGCGAGCTGCAATAAGAGCTTTTGACAGCTTGGCATTGAATCGAAAAGGCTTTGGATGATGTCCTGGGTAATTGCTTACCAGACGGCATGTATACGAGTCCAGAGATCATTGGTACTGACCGCTGGAGGATTTTGATGGGCCAGTTACCGAGTGACCATATCCCAGACATGTTCAATAGGCGCCATGTCTGGCGAATGTGCAGGCCAGGGAAGAAGCGGTATAAGATGTGCTGCAAACAGGGCTTGAACATTTCTGGAAACATGTGGTCGGGCATTGTCCTGCTGGAATATAGCGCCAGGAATACTTTGAAGGAAGGGTATGACTTCTGCCTGAATAACTTCCCTGATGCATCGGTCGCTACCGAGACTACCCTCAAGTCTTAGCAGCCGATATCGCAAATCTTACCGAACAGCTCTCCACACCACCACACTTGGCGTTCGGCCCGTATGACGCTCAAAAATGCATGTTGGAAGAAGTTGCTCATCACAATACCGTGTAATGCGCGTGCAGCCATCAAGGTAGTTCAAGTTGAATCGGGACTCGTCCGAAAACACGACATGTGGCCAATCAGCACGCCTTGCCTGTATTAAAAACCCAATTCCAGCCTGAGGAGTCGATGGTTCATTGTCAAATGATTCCGCCACAAAGGGATGCGTGCAACGAGTAATCTGTGCCGCAGACGGCGTCAAAATGGGGAGGCAGACAATTCCGTACCTGTAGCAGTACTCCACTGTTGTGCTAACACCTGTGAAGATGCGAAACGGTTTGTCACTGCAATGCGGATGAGGTGTTGGTCATCTCGCGGTGTCGTCATATTTCTCGGCCCACTGTTGGATTGTTGATACACCTGGTTCTCCTCGGTCCACTTCCGCCACGCGCCCGTTCCTATCGTGGCATAATGTCCGAGCCGCAATGTCGCGGTACAAAAATGCACCTTCACGCAGACCAATCATTCGTCCCCGTTCAAACTTTGTCGTATGGTGATATTGCGCCCTTCGTCGTCGCCGAGGCATTATTGAATCCTGGAGATCCTTTTACAACTCGCTGTCCTCGATGCACTGCTGGTATGTATCTCTAAACAGCCCTCTCTTTATACTCCTCACTCGACTGTCCAGAGAGCGCTGCTGGGCCCAGACATGCGCAATGACTCTGCGCTTCTAATCATTTGTATGTCCTACCATGCTCTGCATACCCTGTAAGTTTCCACGTGATTACGATCATTCCTTCATGGTGTTGAAATTTTCACAAACAGTAGTTTGTTTCAGTCATCTCACCAAATACCGTATACAGACATTTCTTACTTCTAGCGCTGATTGTTATAATATATTCAAACTTCAAATTTTAGGAAGCCCTGCAGTGCGTCAGATTTTATGCTGGCTTATATCGAAGGTAATCTTCTGCAGATGTCATACCAGGTGTGATTAAAAAATACCAGTCTAGTTGCATAAAATTGGAATCGCTCGACACAGCAGGAAGCGGTTCTGCAATGGTTATCGCAAGTTGGACGACAATGAGAATTTTTTTTCAAGAAGGGATAGACAAACTCGTGCCATGGTGCGATAAATAGTTAAATAAACTAGGCGATTACATCGAAAATTAGGTCTTTTATCGTATTTACTACGAAAGTATAAATATTTCCCAAAGCGTTCTTTTTTTGTTTTTTACATGCGAGTGAAACTAACTTTTTGACTGCGCGGCGTATCTTAGCGCTAGGAATAAGACGTGTGTTCTTTCGACGTTTATCGAACACCATGAGCAGATTTAAGGGTTGTATGGCAACTGGTTCCTGGGAAGGGACACCTTAACATCAACATACCACCCATACCTCATCCGGGACTTGAACACGAGCTCAGCTCGGGCGATTAGCTAGAAACCTACGCCCTGACCACCCGGCCAGCGGAGATGAGACTTGAAATGCTATAATCGTACAGACTGTACAATACGCATTTCCAAATTTCTAAATCGAGTTAACCCTTTAACGACCATTTCCCTAAATTCTGGCTCCATACCATATACCATGACGCCCGAAACAGTTTGTTGTTTTATTTCTTTGCTTAGTAACAACAAATGTGACCGACAGTGACCCATGCTGATCCCTCATGGTCGTATATTTAAAGAACAGGAAAGGATGGAAAATCTGACTCAATCTAGACATGCCTTTCGGGCGACTATGGTGGTTTGTGTGTACGGGCGTTTTGGGCGTTATGGTCGTTAAAGGGTTAATCCAGAACTCGATTCAGATTTGTGTAAACGATTTGCATACGTCTCAGGAGCTATTGCAATACACTGGGAAAATGACACCGAAGAATTAGGTGTAATGAACACGTCTTTTAAATGAAAACACTGTGAAACAATATAAATCGTAATAATCATCGAACATTTATTGTAAAATAACATTATTATGTAAAAGCTAATGGTAAATAACAAACAGTTTGTTACAGAGAAGGCAGTCCCGAAATCTGAAAAGACGAAATTATTTTTTGGGTGTAGGGGGGGGGTTAACGACTGCAATGAACAGCTCAATGAGGTATAAGCACCCTTAGGGTTACTTATTCCACGAAAGGGATACAGCCAGTGCCTTAAGACAAAACACAACATCTATGCCTCACCGGGATTCAAACCCTAACCCACCGCAGACGAATGGTCATAAATGATTTATTGGACCTTATGGTACAGAGACATGACAAACAGATACAGGATAAAGATATTTCACAGCAACAAGTACATATCATACATGGTTTACAGCATGCTAGATGATCAATTTACACAGATATATACAGTGTTGGTCATGTAACACATTGCGAACAAGTAAACATCAAACATGGTTTTACAACATGCTAAATGACTGATGTACACAGAGAGTCAATGTTGATCAAGTAACACACTGAGAGCCCGTGCCAAAAGACAAACACAAACATCCATGCCTCACCGAGATTCGAACCCGGACCCAACTAGACTCGGGTGAATGATCAGAAGCCAGTGCCTTAGACCATTGTGCCACCAGTGGGGCGGCATCGGCTTTTAGTGAGAGCAAAGGTGTAATCAGAAACATCAGAAGTTGATAATTCAGGCAGGACATTATTCCCGAAGAAATCCATAGAAAGCGGAAAGCCGTTTCTCAGTCAGACTTTTCGAAACGAAGATGAGATGGTGTTAATATCCAGAAAAGACAAATCAAAATATTATGAAGATGTACTTGGATTCGGTTTAAAAGGAAGGTTAAGATCTGAAGAGGCAAGTGAACAGCAGAGTAAAAGCAAGATGGAACTGACACAGAAAACCCTGAAGCGTGCAGTGTGAAACAAGGATGAGAGCAAAGCTTAAAATTCTAGATTACAAAGCTCCAGTAAAACCAGAAATGTTGTACACAGCTAAGACTTTGCCAAGGACAAGGTATTTCGTGAATAAGGCAGATGTTGCTGACACGAAGGTCTCACGTGGATATGTGGATAGAATTGGAAATCAGAAGATAAAGGTAACAGCTAAAGAGACATACGATAAGAGTTAAATTGACTCATAAGGCAATGGTTAAAGTGTCTGAAAGAAGGATCTCGACCTAAAACTGTGCTGGCATGGCCCTGTTTTGAGAAGCAACAGGGAATGCGTGGGAGACTGGGTTACGGACATGGAGCTTCCTGGCGAACGAACAAGGAGTCCTTAGGTGACCTGGAAGTAGTGTGTCATAAAAATGAACCTAAAGTGACATAGAAGCAGTGTGTGACAAAGATGCTGAGTTGTATATATGGTTAGAATGGGAAATGAGAGGATAAAGGCAGCAGTTAAAGTTACAGAAGTCTCAAGACTCTTGAAACAAAACTCTGCTGGTATAATCATGTTTCGAGAAAGAACATAAGAGGCAAGAGTTATGGACATGGAACTCCCTGGCCAGAGAATGAGAAGACCTATGGTAACATGAATGCAATAATATGTCATAAAAATAGAAACCTAAGGTCACATGTAATTAGTGCGTGATAAAGAAGCTGAGTAGGATATGTGGTTAGGATGGGACATCGGAGAGTAAGTGCAACAATTAAAGAGACAAGTCTCAAAAAAGGCTCTTGAAGCAAAACTGTGATTCTACAATCCTGTTTTGGGAAGCAACAGGGAGTGCT
Source organism: Macrothele yani (assembly GCA_039090855.1). Taxonomy (NCBI): domain Eukaryota; kingdom Metazoa; phylum Arthropoda; class Arachnida; order Araneae; family Macrothelidae; genus Macrothele; species Macrothele yani. Next base: position 20,542,557 of record CM077026.1, on the reverse strand, counting down.
TGAGAGGCAGAGTTATGGGAATGGAGCTTCTTTTTGAGCAAACTAGAAAACTACCTAAAGTGATATAAATATCATGTGTCGTAAAATACCGCGAAGTGCAAGAAACAGGAACATGAGATAACATAAAACAGAAAAGTGGAGAAAACGAATTCACAGCAGGACCCCACATAGATGTGAAACTGGTCATGTGCAGAAGAAATATAATTCATCCGTTTTCCTCGTATTCCAAGAACTGTTTCGTATTCCGTTGAGACATACTTAGCATTTGTGCTAAAAAAAAAAAACATGATTCTCTGTAATAAGGGCATTCGTAGCATCTGTGAATAAGCCAAATTTCCATTCAAAGCAGCCGTGATTCTGCTAAAAATGGGTTTCCACTTGTAAACTAAGCATGGAACCAACGGGAACTAGAGATGACTGCCAATCTATAACTTCGGTCATGAATCATGAGAAACGATACTGTATCAATGATCACGAACAAATTACACTGAGTGAAAGCTGCGATTAGGAAGAATTTTACATGGTGATATGGCAGTAGAGTTAAAAAATTAGGTACCTTAAATAAAGTTTTTATTAAAAGTATAACAAACTTTTTTCTTCATAAATATTGACTGCCATTTTAATCAAACAAAAAATTGTGCATCGTTTCAGTGTGTTTAAATTATTAGTTGTCGGAAAATGGAAGTAATATAACACTTACTTAAATAATGAGGGCTTTGAAGTGTCCCAGAAGTAAAATCCAGATATTCTCCGCATTCCCACCCAGATCAGGTCAGGGTATGAGGCTTCAAAAGAAATAATGGTGGGTTATATGCTTTCGTATTTTCTAGTATGATATACAATGTGCCATAAATTTTATATATATTAAATAACATCATTTAGAATGTTACTAACAACACTTACAATGTTTCACGTGGCCGTGATATTGCCGGGATGAAGCGTTAAAGAATTTACATACTGAATAGTGCAAACACAACTGATTTATCGTGCCCGTAACATTAGATAATAGCACTAGTGTGTATGTGTTTTATTATAGAGAATATATCTGCGATTATCGGCAGATTTTTATATTTTATTTGCGGAAGACACGTGGTTTCTTGGTTTGTAAAAATGTTTGCTGTTTTTTAGCACGTCTTTTGTCAAAAAAGATCGTGCTTATGTTACCGGTTTGTCCGTCCGTCTGTACCCACGATATCTTTGCAACCATTAGTCCGATTTGAAATATGCTTTTTGCATTGGGAAGCTTGAAATATGCGAATGATGATCCTTTATTTCGGTTTTTTTTTTTTTTTTACGATGTACAATTTCGCCGCTAGAGGGCGTAAATGCAGATGATATCGAATTCAAAATTACGTTTTATTCCACATATTTGCTTCTAAACATCCGATTAAAAAAAAATGTTTTATCTTTCGATTCCATTTATGTCGAAGAGTATTTTAGGTAAAGTTAATTTTTCAAATTACGCATAGATTTTTCGCTAGGGGGCGTAAAAGTTAATTGCATTTTTCCCGATAAATCTTCTTCTAAAACTCCGATTTGAAAAATGTTTTCTTCAGTGGATACACCTCCTGATGGAAAATCTTTTGCATATAATTTCAAATTTTTGGCAAAAAATACTTTGGCCACCAGGGGCCGTAAGTGTTAATTTTTGCTTCTGATATATTTGCCTTAAAATCTGAGCTTCTAAAATATCGATTGAAAAAATTATTTCGTGGACTGATGCCACTCACATCGATAAACATTTTCGGAATATTTTCTTCTTATAATATTCCACAGTTTCTCCGGCAGGGGGCGTAGATGTATATCTTAATTCTATCAATATCTCTACTTCTAGTTGTCCGATTTGAAAAATTCCTTCTTTGTTGGATAATGTTTTCAGTGTGACATATTATCATATAATTTAAAATTTTTCAAGTAATTCATAGACTTTCCGCTAGGGAACGTAGAGGTAAATTGCGTTTCCCTCTATATAATCTATTTCTGCTTCTAAAACTCGGATTTGAAAAATTCTTCCTGTATCGCATACAAGACCTGATGGAAAATATTTTTCACATAATATCTAATGTTTGGTAAAGAATGGTTTGGCCGGCAGGGGGCATAAGTGTTAATTTCTGCTTCTGATGTAATTGTAGCAAAATTTGGGTTCCTGAAATCTGGGTTCTCATATAAATTCATGTTTTTCTTAACGCACAAGTCTGGAACCAGAGGGCGTAAGTTCACGATTCCGTTTACAGCAACATCTGAGGGATTAAAAACCCGATTGAAAAGCTTCTTTCTTCCATCAGATACTACTGTTTTCCATACCAGTTCCATTGACTTTGAATAACTTTGATAAATTTTATTTGCGTCAGAACGGATTCAAAAGACGTGCTTATTACACCCGAAAATTCGGTGTCATCTTTCTTGTTTATGTTTGTACGCGTTATGGAATTTAATGATGCAAGCGATTCAGATGATAATTTTTAGCATTAGTGAATCCTGCTGAAGTTTTTAGCATTAGTGAATCCAGCTGAAGTTTTTAGCATTAGTGAATCATACTGAAGTAAGTGAGTTTCGTGATTGTACAGATAATGAATCTAATGACAGCAGTGATGTATCCGTATTATTAACGGGGCGTAAATGGCACGAAATTTTGCCTGCTGTGTTAGATCGTGCCCTCCCATATTTTAGGTCAGTGCCATTCAACATGTGGTACGCGTACCTCCGGGAGAAAGTGAAGCCATCCCAACGGGTACGCGAAAAATTTTTAATTTACTTGTTAATATTTCTTAATTTTATTTATAATTTGGTGCTTTTAAGAAAAATTATTTCCTATACTAGAAAAAAAAATGTTTTAGATGTAAAATAATGGGCATATATAAGCTATCAACCGCTGGATACGGGAAGTGTGAGAACTGGGCTTGCGTATTGAAACTAATGAGTCATCACTGAGTGGGTATCGAATGCGTCACTTTTTACAAATAGAGTTATTGAGGAAGCACCGGAAAGAATCGTAGACAAGCAGGCGGAGCTTCACTTCCAACCACAGTTAGGAAAGCTGAAGACAGAGAGGGTGAAAAAACCCGTCTTACCAGTTGAGAAGCCATCGACCGAATATCGTCTTTGAACTGAAAAAAGCAAAGCTCGTACGTAAGTCTCCGTGCATTCGCCATTTTCGCCCCATGTACTTTCTCACCAGTTTTTCCTTGAGGAGTGAGATTACAGCTGCAACCATTTCTAAAATTTCTTTCGTTTACTGTAAGTAGATTTAGTAATATTTTCGTTTGCCATGGATATTTTCATTGTAAAAAGAAAGCGCGATGCTGAGGATAGCATTTGTAAGGGGGTGTTAAATCACAGAAGTAATGCAGTGTGTCAGTTTTTGTGCCGACTTGTGGTGCCGATACAAATAATGTTGATGTGAGTTCCACACAACCGACTAAACCTAAAATCCCTAAAACTGTGAAAGTGGACAATAAGGTGAAGTGTCGCTACTGTGACAGATCTTACATTAAATATGGATTCATTTCAAATATGCGTGATCTACCTCTCCCACTATGTGTAATTTGTAACCAAACTTTACCAAATAACAGTACGATACCATCTCTTCTACAACGGCACTTAATTACCAATCATGGTGAGTTTAAGGATAAGCACGTTGACTTTTTTGAACGGAAAGTTACGAGTGTAAGCAAAACTCTACATGCAATTCAAAATTTTACACAATCATCAAGGGTGGCTTTGGAAACACAATACGAACTGTCCTTGCTAACAGTCAAAAATAAGAAATTATATACAGCAGTAGTCTCTTATTATTCCTGGTGCTTTAATTATAGCTAATAAAATGATACTAAATCTGCAAACACATGTGACGTACCTGCCAGCAGGACGCACACGACATAAAGGCAGATAGCAATCAAAATTAACGTCTGAGTAGCTCAGTTGGTAGAGCGACTTGTTCGATTCCCGGCGTAGACCAGAAATGACGGAGAAATTTACTTCGTTATAATGGCGCCCGAACTATCCGGATGACCCGACCGTTCAAAATCTCGTAATGGTCTGTTGTTCTTTCCACACCGCGAGAGAGGAGAAATAAGAGAATCCCTTCTCCAGCGCTTCAAAAAATAAATGTGTGTGACGTTGCATTCCACACACCAGATTGACTGGGAGTTCTCAAGTACACGTTCTACAGTGGATGGCTGCCTGCAACGATTCATGGTCACGGCTGACCCGTGGGCCATGCCCCCGGCCCTCTTTCGGGGGGGGGGAGATGTGACGTACCTGCCAGCAAGACGCACACGACATAAAGGCAAATAGCAATCAGAATGAACGTCTGCGTAGCTCAGTTGGTAGAGCGACTTGTTCCGGAATAAGCGGACTCGGGTTCGATTCCCGGCGTAGACCAGAAATGACGGAGAAATTTACTTCGTTATACACAATAAAATGATCCCAAGTTCTGATACGACTGTAGATCGCCGAATTCACGAAAAGACACACGATGTTGTTGAACAAACTGTGGAAAAAAGTAAACTTTGCAAACGATTTGCTATCCAAATTGATGAGACAACTGCAATTTCTACTCATGATCAGCTGGTTTTGTACGTTCATATTTTGATGTTCAGAAAGGCGTCATTACTGACGATATACCGGGATGTAAAATACTACAACAGTATACGAAGAGAGAAGATATTTTCAAATTCTTGATAGTTTCATAACGCTTAAAATTAGATTTAAAGTGGGAATGGTGCATCAGTATATCCACGGATGGAGCCGTTTCAGTGACAGGCCGAAAGAGTGGTCTTGTTGCGCGAATTCGCGCTGTTAACTTCGACATCAATTGGCAACACTGCATTGTACGTAAGCGAAGTTTGCCTGCAAAACCCATGGCTCCTGAGTTGCATAAAACATTAAACAGTGCTGTATTTGATCAAGATTCAAGCGTTAAATTCCCATCTTTTTAAGAAAATATGTGGGGGATGGGATCTGCGCATACACAACTATTGTTACACACAGAGGTGCGCTGGTTGTCACGAGGACGAGTTTTAACCCACCTATTTGAATTGAGGAAAGAAGTAATGTGTTTTCTCTCAGAACTGAAATCTGAACTGGTCACATATTTTGAAAATAAAGATTGGCTTTGGCAATTAAGTTACTTGGCGGACATTTCTAGCAAACTAAAGGAACTCAACCTACAGCTCCAAGGGTTTGATCCAAATACTTTTCCGACCCACAGCAAGATCAAAGGGTTTTATAACAAAGCTTTGTTTTGTTTAACTTGTATTAGTAATGGAAATATTGTGATTTTTTGAACTCTTGTGAATTTTTCTAAGCAAAACGGAGTCGCTGTTAATGTTACCGTAGTGGGAATCATTAAATGCCACTTAGTCCGGCTGAATGAAACATTCTTGAAATACTTTCCACAGATTGAGAATGAGGACAAAACACGCGATTGTGTTACAAATCCCTCTAATACTATTATTGCATACACTTCATCTGATCTTTCCATCAAATTAAAAAAGGACTTAACTAAAATGTATGCTGATAGGGTACGAAAAGCAACATTGCAGAACATGTAAATCTCCAATTTTTGGACAGCACCTCGAAAAGAGTTCATGGAGTTAAGTGACCTTGCTATTTCAAAGCTTCTTCCTTTTCCATCGACTTACTTGTGCGAACAAGGCTTTTTTGCGCTAACATCAATCAAAACCAAGGAAAAGCCTAGGTCCAGAGCCGGCCCTTTTCCTTTCACTCACTAACATTCGTCCCGAATTGAATTCTAAATTCGAAAAAACAAGCCCAGCTTTCTCACTAAATGGATATTTCATAATAAGATTAATATTGCCGTACTTTTGGTATGATTCATAATAAACATTGCCGTTTCTTAATTCATATATATTTATAATATTAAACAATGTTGTTTGGCAATCAATATGCATGTCTTAGTATTAAATTATTACATTTGGCAATTCATAAATAAAAAAATATTGGGGGGTAGAAAGTTACGATAATTTGTATTGTGGGGTACGCAAGCAAAAATGGTTGAATAGCATTGTTTTAGATGTTTTGGAACACCTAAAGTAAATGTCAGTTTTAGATGTTTTGGAACACCTAAAGTAAATTTCCTACCGAAATTCATAAAGCTTTGTGTGCAGTTTGTGGTGTTAGAGTAGTAGATCGTAGCACAACGTCACGGTGGGCTTCTCGTTTCCACCAAGGTCGGGAAAGTGTCGAAGACGACCCAAGAAGTAGCCGGCCATCAAATACAACGGACGACACTTTTTTTGGTATCGTCAACAGCATTTTGGAAAAATATTGACGGAAAACATGTGAAGAGATTGTATATAAAGCAAAGCATGTCTACCGCTTCGGTTTTCAGAATCCTAACTGAAAAATTACAGAAGAGAAAAGTGGCTGCCAAATGGGTTCCACATAATCTGAGTGAAGAGCAGCAAGCAGGTCGCAAAGGGATCGCAGTAGAATTGCTTTAGAGGTACGAGATAAAAGACGACCAGTTTTTGGACAGCATTGTAACTATAGACGAAACCTCGATAACAGATTTCGAACCAGAACTGAAATCTCAGTCCACTCAGTTGAAACATCTAGAATCACCTCTCCAGAAAAGATTCCGCCGCCAACAATGGGAAGTTAATCTGATGATGCTAATGGCCAATGACAAGGTTGAAGTGATAGCAACAGACAGAGTGCCCGAGGGGACCACTGTAACAGCGGAATACTACAGAAGGTCTCTGCAAAATGTTTTGCGCGCAAAGATTCGCCAAAGAAGGCCCGACATGCTCAAAGCTAGTGTCATCATTTTGCACGGCAACGCGAGGCCGTCTGTTGCCCGTACATTAAGAGACATTCTGGAAAACTATGGATGGATATTGCTTCCCCAAGAGCCATACAGTCCTGAGATGAGCCCATCAAACTATGACTCGTGCCCAAAACTGAAGGAGCCACTCTTCGGGATACGATTCAGTATGATTCAGGATGTTTCTAATGAGATGACCAGAGTAATCCGACATCTCAACAATGGAAGTGTCCTGACTGGAATACAAGACTTGCCTAAACGTTGGCCCGCTGTCATAAAGAAACATGGAGATTACTTCGAAGGCCTGTAAAGGTATGTTGTGAAATAAATTCGTATTTTAAGAGATAACCCGCAGTGTATAACTTTTGAAATCACCCTCGAATACGTCATTTAGAAACTCAGTAACTGTTAAATTTCTGGAATATTTTTGATTGTTTTCATAAATATCAAGCGATCCTGAAGTGGTTAAAATAGGTCTTTTGGAAGAACATATAATGACAAAAAAGTTTAGGTACTTATACATATATACACAGTCATTTGCAAAAGTTTAACACTACCTGTCAATTAATTGAAAATTATGATTTTTCAAAGAAACAACTAACTACTAGTCAGAGATATTTGAAAAATGACACCACACTTACATTCTTTAGAACACAAAAAGATTGAAATCAGTACTTTGTGTGGCCACCTATGCTTTTAATAACGGACAGAATATATACTCTCAGTGAGGAATTTGCAGTATTCACTTGAAATGTCTTTGCACCACACATACTTTATCGCGTCAATCAAAGTTTGGGAATTTGATGGCTGTTTTTCTGCTACCTTGTCTTTCAAAATGGTCCACAAATATTCGATGGCGTTAAGGTTGGGACTTTCGCCGGGCCATTCAAGCATAGTTATACTTTTCCTCTGCAGATAGCCCTTCACTGTCTTTTACCTTTGGCATGGAACACCATCATGCATTAAAGATTGTGCATCTGTGAACCTGCATATGAGTTAACAGCTTCTCACGTAACATTACCACATAAAATGGAGCAGCCATGGTAGTGCCTGTCGGCAAAAAGGACAATGAAACAGTACTGAATGGTGACATATCACCCAATATCATCTCACTATGAGGATGTCTCATAATGCTAATGGCGTATTTTTCATCAACACCTTTTGCCTTTGGGTCGGCGACCATTTATTTGCTTCACGTAATTCAAATTGACGCACAGTTGATTCATCGGGAAAAGAAGTTGACTCCAATTTTCAGCAGTCCACGATTAATGACGCTTCGCAAACTGGAGTCTCTTCTGTTTCATGACAGAGGTTAGTGTAGGTTTATGTGCAGGTTTATAGGACTTTAATCCAAATTTTTTGCTAAGACGTCGTGAAACAGTGCTGGTACTAATATCAGACTCATCTGAATGTACAAAGGTCTTGATTTTTCCTGTACGAACTGATCGGAGAACGCATAGCTTTTCGCCTTATGTATTGTCATCAAGTGGGGTTGTTTTCTTTAAACGTCCACTTCTCTTTCGGTCGCTAAATTCACCTGTATCGCGATATTTTATGATGGTGTTATGAATTGCAGTCTTGCTCACATTCGCTTTTCTGCTAACTTCAAGCTCGGAGTATCCTTCATGATATAAAGTCACTATTTGTACCCTCTGAGTAACACTTAATGACGCTTTTTTGCCCATTCTTCGCTGTATAGAATATGCGTACAAAACTTCTCAGCATGAAAACCAGACGACAAATAAGCCTCGGACACTTTCCACAACTCTATCAACAACTACCGCAGTAGGATGATGCAACATCGACAGAAAGTTGAGTAATACAGACAGTAGCTGACGCAATCGGCAAAAATCTCCTAATACCAACAGGTGGTCTTAAACTTTGACAAATGACTGTATATATTTGCTCTCTCTAAGCAGGAAAACACCGCATTATTTAAAAATGATATTGATGCCCAAATTAGTGTAGCGAAAGGCAAACAGTATAAAAAAGAAATTTTAGTAGGTTTTCAGAAGCGGCTATACAGTTGCAAACACAAGTCCACACTAGCACCACCTAGTGGCCGAGCTGTTATATACAAAACCTCACGACAGCATGCAACGAGGTTAAAAGAATTTCTAATAAGTCTTTTAGCAGAAGAGACATCGAGAAAAACAGATTAAGTAAATATTTGAGCCCCTAGCGGAGAAATTGTGCATTATTTTGGGCAGAAAATGCACACAAAAAAATCTTCATAGTTGATACTCGCAGTAACAGACAGAAAAAATAGTTTTCAATCTGATGTTCAGTTGAGAAGGTTCTGCTGTAAATACGATGTAAAGGAAAACTCAAATTTATGCCATCTAGTGTCAAACTCATGCGTTAAAGCAAAATTTTAAACAACACATAAAACATTTTGCAGTAGATATGTTCTCCGACAACGAAAGAATTATTCAAATCGGTCTATCAAAAGCAGAGACATGAAGAAAATAAAATACATAACTATGCCCTCTGGCGAATAAACTATGCTTTGTTTTAAGCAGAAAATTTTCTCAAACGGTGTTTCGCGATGAGCAGTATCTGATCACAAAAGAGTTTCTTTAGTCTTGTTTTCATTAGCGCAGATATTGCTGCAAATGTATTATAAATATAAATACATATTTACACTCCGTAGTAGAAAACATATCTTTACGAAAATGTTCAAATTAAATGCAAAACAATTATCCCTAAGAACTATATAGGGCGCAAAAAGAACTATTAAAATCGAATTTTTAGAAGCAGAGATATCGGGGAAAGCGCAATTTAGCTTTACTCTTCTACTGGGAAAATTACGCATTATTTGACAAAGGAACGGTACTCAAAATGGTCTTCGTTGTAAGTAATATCGCAAGAAAAAAATAATATTCCCAATTTGATATTTAGATGTAAGGATGTCCAATAAAATTAATTTGAGTTCGACAACATGTGTATTTACTCCGTCTAGCAGCAAAGTTGTGCATCGGAAAAGAACTAGAAGGTTAGGATCATCGTCCTCACATTTTAGGCTTCGCAATACAAAAAGATTTTTTTCAATCGGATGTTTAGAAACAAATATGTGGAATAAAACGTGCTTTTCAATTCTACATCATCTGCATTTACGCCCTCTAGCGGCGAAATTGCACATCGTTAAAAAAACGAAATAAAGGATCATCATTCGCATATTTCAAGCTTCCCAATGCAAAACGAATTTTTCAAATTGGACTAATAGTTGAAGAGATATCGTGGGTACAGACGGACGGACAAACCGATAACATAAGCACGATCTTTTTTTTACAAAAGACGTGCTAAAAAGGAGGTTTTCAGTCTGATAAATTGAGATGCAGACTTCAATAAAAGTTTTCGAGGGCGAAAGAAAAAACATGATATAAAACATACACATCAACAATTAGCTCATGATTATTTCATGGTTACTACTTTTAATGACTGGTTAGAAACTCATGACAAGTTTCTGCTATTCTTTCTACCCTTAGGCTTGTTGCCTCCAGATCTTATTTTAAATTTGATAATATTATTTTATCAACAAACAGCTGGAGCGCCCATGAAGTTACCTCTTTCACCTATTGGGCCGCGAGTGGCGTAGTGGTCTGCGTTCGTGACTGCCACGGAGAAGACCTCTGCTTCGATCCCAGGAAGGTACACTCGAACCACTAAATATTCGCCTTGCATCGGATGGGCACGTAAAGCCGTCGGACCCCGGATACTGGCCTCCTGGTAATAAATAAGGGCGTCTCCTACCCATTTTATACCTCGCTTCCGTGTGACTTTCCTATCGGGCACTCTAGCCCAAATCTCCTAGCTTCCTATTGCTTTGGGCTGTTAAAGACTTGGGGTCAGACACCCCTTCCTAAAATCCTCTACATATGATCTGATCTGATATTTTGCCTATTTTAGCGGAGGTCGTTCTTCAAGCCCTGGAAGAACCGGTGATTGGAACTTGTCCCCTTAAAGTCATCCTCCATTTGCGTTGTGTGGACGACATTCTTATATTTTGGCTCCATTGACATAACAATCTCACCCAGTTTTTGGACTCGTTTAAATCCCAATAACCCACTATTGAATTCACTGTGGAGTTAGAACAAAATTTATCTTTACCTTTCTTGGATCTAAATCTTCAACGTAACCCTATTAACAATTCCTTATCTTTTTCAGTCTATAGTAAACCAACTATCCAACCCATCATAATTCCGGCGAATTCCTTCCACCCAACTGCTGTAAAACTGACTGCATTTCGTTATTTGATAAAAAGAGCCTATACTCATTCCTCTACTGCGCGGTTTCGCCAATTGGAACTGTCTAAGATTTATGACGTAGCGGAATCTTTCGGATACCCTAAAAGTATTATTTACTTTCTCCTTCGTAGGTATAACCATTTTAACTGTTCCACTCTGCAAAGGGACAGCCGAACTTTGACTTATGAGGGATCTTTGGATTATCGACCTCAATTTTTGTTTAATCTCAGAACATTGTGCAAGGAAGCTGGTATAAATTTGGTGACAAGACTCGTAACTTATTTTTCCTTATAAGGAGCGACCGAGATAAGAAACAACTTAAATTTCAACATGGTATATACTGTGTACCTTTGAAAGCAGTTTCTTGTATTAATGCAGACTGTTATTACATCGGGTCCAAGTTAAGGGAAGTTCAGACGCGTTTATCTGAACATGTATACGATTTCAAAACCTCAGCAACTACTACCGCACTTGCTCGCTGTGTGCACAGAGGTTTACACATTCCTCAGTGGAATGTGGTTCGGATCCAGGCTTCACCTAATTCTAAGGCTGTGACTCTTCTTGTGGGAAGTTTATGCATCTATTTAAATCGAAAGGTATGTTGCAATGACGAGTTACCTTAAGATATATCCACTGCTTGGTTAAATTTATTGAATGATTTACTCCCATATCTTAGTCGTGTTACAAAACTACTTTCGATTCCACTCCCCCTCTCCGCCCCCGCCTTCCTTGAACTTATTTTTAACGTATGTCTTTCTGTTGAACTGCGCGTGTATTAATCTACGTCATCTGACACATGTATTTAATGCCAGCCCAGTGTTGTGGTGGAAGTTGTTGGCCTGATGATGACCTATTTATTGTAAGGTCGAAAGATCTTGCCATTGTAAATACCATTTCTTTAGCTTGTCTTGAGTTTTTAACCAGTCATAAAATGTAGTAACCATCATGCAATCGTGAGGTAGTTGTTGATGTGTATGTTTTAGATCGTATTTTTACTTTCGGCTTCGCAAAATTTTATTGTCAACTTAACACGAATTTTAATACTACTTCAGTATTTCACATTACGATTCAGACTTCGTTGATGTAAAAATCTGTATATATTTATCAACAAAAAAGTCTAAAAATTGCATGAAAACTTTTGCACGTCAGAAGGCTGTGCTGCACAAAAATGTAAAAGTGAATTAATGATCATTCTTGTGGTTGATGCAAAATGAATATATTTAATCTACTGCGATTTTTGTTTAACTGGCCCGCAAGTATCTTTTAGCAAGAAGACAAACAGATGAACAAAGCCATAATAAAGGGCATTTTTTATATTTCTTAAAAAGGCACGCGAGAAACGTGAAGACGACATAGCAGTCTTCCTAATTTTACCTACTGTCTATATCACATATCATTATTTTTGCATCCTTCACACAATAAGAGAAATGGAATATGTACAATAGTTTAGGACAAAATAACTATATGCGTGCATATAACTACTGGTATACATACCATTTATTAGATCCACGAGTTGGCTGCTGTTGTAGAACTCTGCATTTAGGTCCAATAAAAAGCTGTATTCTGTCCTGCAAAATTCTTCGGCGCTTTCCCAAGGCATGTTATTCCCAGAAGGCATGTCCATGCATATCAGAGAGGGTCCATTTGAATTTTCGTTGGGTATAGGTACCATGCTTTGATGACACACTGTGCTATCTGCAATTAAAATGAAACGTACTGAAGACAGTAGAGGAAAATGGCGGCATCAGCCCAACATGAGGTTTTATAGAAAGCTCTGGCTGCGGTACGCGTATCCTGCACTTTACCTATGTCTAATCCTGATGGAGGCAGACAGAGCCGCAGGGAGCGTAATTGCACCCTCACGGTCGCTCCTTACAAAGGATGTAGCATGATGAGTCATCTGTGTCTTATCGTCCTATATTGCTTATCACACGTGCCTTATCTATCTCGTGTTCTTCCGTACGCGCGTGCTGGACATTATCAATTGTTTGACCAATGAGGAAATTTTACGGATAGACGTCAGAACGGTAGGAAAATGTGTCCCAAGGTTTTATTTTTCTGACGGTCGACGACCGCAGCTCAGAAATGTTTTTGTTTTAAAACGTTTTTTTTTCTTTTTTTTAACTTCAGAAATAAATAATGTTTGCTATATGAAGATTTTTTTTATTTCTATTTTAAACAACTTTCGTGAATTTTTGTTTGAAGCGGTGTAACATTTGTTAACGAAAGAATTTTCAAAGCTGTTAGTATTCGCGATTCGATCGCGTATTATTTCTTCTAGTACGATTTATCTATTTCCCTATGTAATTTTATTTATTTTTCTGACCTTTAACGTTCACTGCTCTGGCAATTTTGTCACATAAAGAACTTTTTTTCATAAATGCATTTTTTTCTGTTTAATAGATAACTTTTCGAACTTAATGGGTTTTTTTTTATTTTAAACGTCTTTCGGGGTATTATTTCTTCCCCTGTGATTTACTTTTTCCATATAATTTTCACTTATCGTCGATATATTTTTGTTTTTCTCACCTTCAGCATTCTCAACTCAGAAGATGGTCTTATAAAGAAATTTTTCAAAAATCTTTGATTTTTAATTCCATAAATTATTTCCAAACCCAACGATTTTTTTAAACTTCTTTCGGGGACTTTTGCTTGAAGCAGCTTAAGGTACATTAACGAAGGTTTATTCAAAGCTAATAGTATTCTTGATTCGACTGTGTGTTTTTTTTTATCTTATTAGTTATTTGTTTTCTTACACAATTTTCGATAACTCTTCGTGTACTTGAAATTTAACAAGAATATTAGTTCTTCTCCTAACGAAATGGTTCAGATGCCTATGCGTGCTGTATATGTCAAATAAAAGTTTAGGAATATTTTTTTCTCTGTAGTAATGCTATGCTTTATTCTGTTACAGGAGCGATATCCGGTGTGTTAAAACAGAATTTCTTTCTGCCTATTATAAATATCATTACAGTAAAACCTCTGAAAAGCAGATATTCTGGTACTTCAACATTCGTTCGCTTCTGAACCCGACTATGCTCACAAAACAAAACACCTCATATTATATATGTACCCTACAGCAAAAGGTTCCTGGTAAGTTTGTGACACATAACATGGTGCCACAAAATATTCTGCTGGTGGTATTATTATGCATGCCTGTTTCTGATCAAATTGGCCCCGGTTAGTCAATGGGAAACTGCATCGGCTGAAAACGGTTGAAAGCCCGATAGTATATGCCAGTGAAATATCATTGAACTCTAACGATGCATTCAGCCTTAGAGCTAACAAAAAGGGACCAAATTATTGGACGGTCCTCCTTCGCCCTCTCTATACCGATACCTTCATCATTTTGTTTATCTGTTTCATGATGAATAATGAAATGTCTGTTGTCTCGTGCTAATCCTGACGTGACCGAGTCGATGATGAGTGTAAGAGGAATTTCTTGATTTTGATTGGCTAAATTTTTAGACTAAAATCACTTTACCAATAATTAAGATCTCCATAGAAAAGAATTCACAAGTCATTATTTCTAAATTGCAATATTTACCTCCGGATTCTCAGCCAATACCTGGCATCCTACCATCTAAATTCGTAAAGTGATATTTGTTCAATAGTCTGCCTAACTGGGGAGTAACAATATAATGGGCAGAAAGACATGCTGTTTAAACACACCTAATAACGCTCCTGACAAGGATTAAAACATGACACACAGAGAGAAAAACTTTCTTGGCTTTTCATTAATGTTGAACATATGAAGCGCGCATACGCTGAACCAAACTATTTCTTTAGAAGAAGAAATTACGCATTTCCTTGTTGAATGTACAGTACATGAAGAATTAGCGAAAAATTACATAGGGAAAAAAATATCATAGGTGAAGAAATAAAACACGATCGAATCACGAATATTATCAGTTTTGAATCATACAAAATCCACTTTAGGTTGGTAAAATAATTTTAGAAATAAAGAAGTTAGTAAAATCATGCAATGCATTGATTATGATACGCTTTCCAACATACCAGAAATCATTACTCAAGTTATGAGAACAATGGCTGTGGAAACAAATCTCACTCCTCTAATCCCATTTCGATGATATTCAACAGAACTGGTTCAGTATGCCTCCGAAATCTCATGATAACGTTTTGTCGCAATCGAAGCAATTTTACGTAAGTTATGATGCATAAGGGCTATGGAATAGATCCCGCTCCTGTGTCCTAACCTTTGACCCCATTTCACCCATTTTCAATAGGATTTGTCCCCAGGCGGGTCCCTACAACATGCTATAATTCCATACAAATCGAAGCATTTTTACGTACGTTATGACGCATAATGGCGATGGAAGTGATTCCGCTCATATATCCTGACCCATTTCGCTCATTTTCAATAAGGTTTGTCCCCAAATGGTCTCCTACCATATAGAAAACTTTAATCTAAATCGAACCTTTTTTACGTTAGTTATGACGCATAAGTGCAGTGGAATGGATCCCGCTCCTACGTCCTGATCTTTGACCCCATTTCGTTTACTTTCAACAGGATTCCTTCCCAGTCATTCCCTTACCACATACTAAAATTTCATCGAAATCGAACGATTTTTATGTGAGTTATCGTGCGGACGAACATACGCACACAACGCGTGACGTAATGAGACAGTTGTTAATCGCGACCATCTGCTCGCAAGAGTGTGATGTCATAAAACTTTAATAGGATCCACACACAACGTGTGACGTAATGAGACAGATGGCGTGACCGCGCACCAACATCTGCATTGCGGGAGTATGACGTCATAAGATCTCTAAGCATGAATAACATTAATGGGACAACGCCATGTCACTAAAAACTTGGTAATTCGGGGTGGATATTTAACCCACTAAACAAAGTTTCCTAAAGTCGAGGTCAAGCTAAATCGATTTCTAGTACCACAAAACGGTAGGCTTATGACTTGCATCAAAATCCTTAGAGCCGTTTTCAAAATAAAATTTACATACATACAAGAATTGCTCCTTTAAGGTGGACGTCAAGTAATTTTGCTTCCGATACTTCTAATGGACTTCTGTACACATTTTCTTCACAATTAATGCGTTCCCAAGGATGAAAATTTGAACATCGATTAAAATATCTTCATTTGATAATTTGAAATGCTTAATATTTTCTAAAAGATAACCATAATTATGCAATCCAACATTTGTTTGCCTACTGACGTCATGAAAGTACAGGTTGCGTCATCTTTCTTCTGGACAATTAATGCGTTCACCAGGATAAAAATTTGAACATCGATTAAAATAGCTTCAGTTTATAACTTGGAATACTTAATAGTTTCTAAAACATAACCATAATTATCAATCCAACATTTGTTTGTCTACTGACGTCATCAAAGTACAGGTCGCGCCATCCTTTTTCTGGTTTCAACACCACCAAAGAAAAAGTTATTGATTTTTAATATAACTATGGTTATGTTTTAGAAAATATTAAGTATTCCAAGTTATAATATGAAGTTAGTTTAATCGATGTTCAAATTCTCATCCTAGGGAACACATTAATTGTGAAGGAAATGTGTTCAAAAGTTCTTCCATTGGAAGTATAGGAAGCAAAATAACTTGACGTCCACCTGAATAACATGGGAAAAGGGCGATGGAATGGATCCCAATCCTATGTCCTGACCTTTGACCCCATTTCGTCCATTTTCAATAGGGTTCGTCCCCAGTGCTCCTTTACCACATACTAAAATTTCATCGAAATCGAACCATTTTTACGCACGTTATGACGCATAAGGGCAATGGAATGCATCCCGCTCTTATATCCTGACCTTTGACCCCACTTCATCCATTTTAAATAGGGCTCGTTCCCAGGCGGTCTCCCACCACATAGTAAAATTTCATTGAAATCGAACCATATTTACGCAAGTTATGACGCATAAGGGTAATGCAATGGATCCCGCTCCTACGTCGTGACCTTTGACCCCAATTGTCCCATTTTAAATAAGGTTCGTCCCCAGGTGGTCCCCTACCACATACTAAAATTTAATCAAAGTCGAACCATTTTTACGCCAGTTATCTTGCGGACGGACGGACGGAAAAAGCTGGAGCGTATGCGCTTCTTCAACCTACGGTTGGAAAGCGTAAAAAAAGAAAAAGTTAGATTTCTGAAGGAAAATGTAACTTGTCGTAAGACAGAAATATACCTGAGATGGGGACGTTAATGATCAGAAAAACAGAAGATACATGAATGATTTGCAAAATAATACCGGGACGCGTCACGAGTACTACCTCCTTCGAACATTCCTTCGTTAAACAAAGTTTCGCCGCTTCAAGCAAGTTTTCGAAAGGTGTTTTAAAGAAAGCCATTATATAGGAAATCATTTTTTTTATGAAATTAAAAATGCACAGTATGAAAAAAAATCATCATAAACAAAAAATGCTCTGAATTTGCGACGCTGAGGGACAGAAAAACAAAATACTGGAACGCATTTCCCATCCGCTAGGATGTCGATAGATAAAGTTCCCTCATGGTGCAAATATTGGAGAAATTTCAACAAACCCGTGTGCGCGACACGAGGACACATAGCGCAGATGTGCTAAAGCAATGTCGAGAGACACAGTAAGACACGCGCGGTCCCCCTTTGTACACAGCAACAATGAGATGTCCGATCACTCCGTTTGAGACTCCGTTAGTCGCTGTCGGGATACGGCATCTGTGAACTGCCGGATCCAGCTGACGCTGCCAGTTCCTCCCCTCCCCCACAGAACGTCATGTTCGGCAGAACCCGCCATTTTCCTGCACCAAATAAAGTTGATATAAGAGAAAACACAAAATGCATCTTTAAATACATGAGAGAGAGAGAAAGAGAGAGGAATAGAGCGATGGCTTCTGATCATTCGCCCAATGGAGGGGTCTGGGTTGGACTCCCGAGTAAGGCATGAATGTTGTATCTGACTTACGGACGCACCTGGTGGCACAGCGATCTAAGCGATGACTTCCGATCATTCATCCAACGGAGGGGTCTGGGCTTGAATCCCGGGTAAGGCATGCTTGTTAGTGTTTATCTTTCGGGGGTTTATTCACAGTGTTTCTTGTTTACCCGGCATACCGTATTCAATGTTTACTACACTGGAGAGCAATTGAATTAGAGACAGCTGGCGTTATGCAAATGAGGCGCTGTGGGCGGCCCTGTAAACGGAAACGACATGACGTATGCAGCGATCCGACAATATAAGGAGTGATGCGACGGGAATCAGTAAGAGTCGGACGCAGTATGGGTAAGACGGAGGATCTAAGCGCATTTGGTCGTGGGCAAACTGTCTGGCCCCGACGAATGGGTCACTCCATCTCGGAAGTCGTGAAGGCACTGGGATTTTCACGAGCAACTGTGTCCCGGGTGCACCGTGAGTACATCGAATCCGGTAAGACCATCCCTGCAAGGGCCAACTGCCGTGGACAACAGCTTGTGGATAAAGCTAGCTCGCATTGTAACAGCGGATAGACGGGCCACAATGCAAGAAATCACTCCGCAGTTTAACGCTGGTGCACAGAAACGTGTAAGCAGCCACACCATTCAGAACCATCTCCTCGCTATGGGGTACAGAAGCCATCGTCCCACGAGGATACCGCTGCTGACCGCACATCATAGGGTGCAAAGATTAGCATGGGCGCGGGAACATCGCCACTGGACCCTAGACATGCGGAAAAATGTTGTCTGGACTGATGAGTCGAGATTCACGTTGATGCATGCGGATGGCAGGATACGAGTACTGCGCAAACCACATGAAGCGATGGATCCTTCTTGCCAGCAGGGTACTCTTCAGGCTGGTGGGAATGGCAATCTCGTCTGGGGACTGTTTACGTGGACTGAAATGAGACCCCTGGTACGTGTGACATCATCCCTCAGAGGTCAACGTTACCGGGATATCCTGGACAACCATTTGCTCCCGTTCGTGCGTCTTCAACATCCGACTAGGGACCTCATCCTGCAACAAGACAAATGCACCGTGCTATCGGTCCCGAATTGTATCAGAATGGTTGGATGAACACTCCACCAACGTGACCTCGCTTGCTTGGCCAGCTACGTCACCTAACCTCAATCCCATCGAACACATCTGGGATGAAATCCAGAGAGATGCTCGAGGCTCTGACCTCCCTCCATCAAATCTTCGTAAACTGTGGGAGCTTGTTCAGGGGTCGTGGATTCGTATGGCTTCCCAACGCTTCCGGTGTCTTGTCCAGTCCATAACGAGACGAATCGCCGCCGTCATCAGGGCGAAAGTTGGTGCTACTCGTTACTAGACAGGTATCTCTAATTCAATTGCTCTTCAGTGTATATCTGCCTGTATGTGTCAATGTATCTGTCAACGAAGTCCAATAAATGATTGGGGGAGGAAAAAACCTTCAATCAAAAAAAAATTAAAAAAAAATCTGACATAACATCATCATCAACCATTATCAGTCCACTGTTGGATGAACGTACTTCCAAGTTTATCCCCCACGTAGTCTTTTGTCAACATGTCACTCCGAAATTGCTTTCGAATTTCATCCACCTCTATCTGGTACACGGCCTTCTGGGTCTCTTCCTATCTCTTGCAATACAGCCCAGTATTTCAGTTATCCGATGGTCGCCAGTTTGAAGAACATATGGTCTCCAGTTAAGGGATAGAAGTCAGGAAGTACCAAACTTAAAAGACATCAACTAAAGCAGAATTAACGTAAAAAGTAGCCAGAAATAAAAGAATATCAAAGTTAAATTAATTCCCGTTTAAGTAATAGAAACGAAGAATCTTAACGAATTTCTCGTAAAAGTTTAGAAAGTGCTTATTTTCTTGATTTTATATTTTCGATTACAATTCATTATTTTCTTCTTTTGAGGGGTTTAACGGCTATCAACTAGTTGGGTTACAAACAGTTAAATAAGGGCCACTGGTTCTGGAGAAGGGATAGGGCTATTGCCTTAAGACAAACGCACCACACATGCTTCAGCGGGACTCGAACCCAGACCCACTAGTACAGAAGATCAGGAGCGTGTGCTTAAACAACTGCGCCACTGAGGCGGCTCTTTTCCTTCACAGCTGGTGAATGTCTATTTCTAAACTTTTACGAGAAATTCGTTAAGATTCTTCGTTTCTATTACTTAAACGGGAATTAATTTAACTATGATATTCTTTTATTGCTGGCTACTTTTTACGTTAATTCTGCTTTAGTCGATGTCTTTTAAGTTTGGTACTTCCTGACTTCTATCCCTTAACTGGAGACCATATATTCTTCAAACTGGCGACCATCGGATAACTGAAATACTGGGCTGTATTGCAAAGAGATAGGAAGAGACCCAGAAGGCCATGTACCAGATAGAGGTGGATGAAATTCGAAAGCAATTTCGGAGTGACATGTTGACAAAAGACTAGGTGGGGGATAAACTTGGAAGTACGTTCATCCAACAGTGGACTGATAATGGTTGATGAGGATGTTATGTCAGATTTTTTTTTAATTTTTTTTTGACTGAAGGTTTTTTCCTTCCCCCCCAATCATTTATTGGACTTCGTTGACAGATACATTGACACATACAGGCATATATACACTGAATAGGAATTGAATTAGAGATACCTGTCTAGTAACGTGTAGCACCACCTTTCGCCCTGATGACGGCGGCGATTCGTCTCGTTATGGACTGGACAAGACACCGGAAGCGTTGGTAAGCCATACGGATCCACGACCCCTGAACAAGCTCCCACGGTTTACGAAGATTTGATGGAGGGAGGTCAGAGCCCCGAACATCTCTCTCGATGGCATCCCAGATGTGCTCGATGGGATTGAGGTCAGGTGACCTAGCTGGCCAAGGAAGTGAGGCCACGGAAAAGTGCAATTACCAACATTAAAAAGGAATATCGTTTAATGTATAGAAATAAGAAAGGAAAACTTTAAAAAATTATTATGATCGCCGTAGTAATAAAATAAATAACTGACCTGCTTCGGAGAAAGCTTCCTGCGATCGGCATGCTGAAATCAGGAAATAGCACACGCAGATAAGACACAAACGCCTCAACATGTCTTATTTTACCTGAAAAAGTTTTCTGAGTTAAAATGCTGTTCTAAACCGTGTATGTTGAAGACAAATTGATAACGAGGAACAGTACACCAATTATGTAGAAAATAATAACACGATACTAGTGATCCGATTTATTGGCGTAGGAAAATATACATAAGCGTTTCCAGGCTTCTCAAGGGCATTAACCAGATGGCTTTTTCAAGGAAGGTAGACAGAAACAGTTTCTAACTTCCTTAAAAAGCCATCTGGTTGATGTGCGAAAGCTTGGAAACGCTTATGTATATTTTCCTACGCCAATAAATCGGTTAACTAGTGTGTTAATATTTTCTATGTTAAAGACATTTTGAACAACAGCTTACAGTCATTACTCCCTTCATATTTAATTTTGGTTTTAAGCAGTGTTTGTTATTTTGCCATCGGAGGCTCTATATTTGCTCTTGTGTAAAATGCATGCACAACAGAGGTGTGGCAGGATTTGCTCACGCGAGAACCAAAAACTATAAAATGTAAAAAAATAAAAATGAGTTAACTTCAATGTAGAGATTAACGGGAAGTTAGAACTCATACAATTGAACTAAAAATCAAATAGTCCCGGTGTTTCAAAGAGTACCCAGCCGTGTTATGGACAATGTAAAGTTTAATTGATTTGCTATACAAAGATACAAAGCACACAAAAGTGAAACACAATACACATACTTTTACCTTTATAACAAGTGTTGTAAATGGTTTCCTCTCCCCCGATGCAGGTTCGTACCCTTTTCATGACATTCGCAGTCACCTTACATAATGTTTGCCCAGTTATGTTTGCAATTACTCTTTCAATATTTGCCTTCGATTCTCCAAGTGCACGAGGATTGTTGTGAAACACTTGACCTTTTAAATGTCCTGTTACAGTGGACAACCCCCCCCCCTCTCATCCTAAAACCTGAAGAAAACTCTAAAATTTGTCCGCCATGTTGCGTATTGTATGAGGCAGCTGGGAATCACAGTTCGGCAGGCTCACATGTTCTTTTACAGTTCACAGCTTTTTGTTTATTTATCTCTCATTTACGTTGTTTTTTTTCTTTCGGCTGTTCTCTAAATTATTTAACAAAATTGCGGGATAGTTAGGAAGTCGCTCCAATGCTTTTGAAGGCAAAAAACGTAATATTTTGCCATTTCGAATTGCTAGATCTCACACATAGCCCTGAAGTGGAACATAAAAATTCCTATCTCAAGGGTCTTCTAGGAGGTGAAAAACGAACTAGGGAAATGTGCTTTCGAATGCGGATGGAAGCAGCATTGTTCGAAGTGGTTTTTCACTTTTTTTTTTCTTCTTTCCGCTTGTAGCTTAACGCTGTGGTGCGTATGTTTACTTCAGTGGGTGGGCCAAGAGATCCTCGGCAGACACATAACTCTGTCAGCAAGAAAGATACTCGGACGTCTGCGAGGGACAATGGGCAATTAAGAGTATAGAATCGCCGAAAAGAATAGGGGTGAATTCGAGCGTCGTTTTTGGTCAGCAGTTGCTGATATACGCTTAAAGAAAAAGCACGTCTGATTTCGCTCGGCCGAGAAAACTATTCTCAGGGCTGGCGGTCACAACTAGTTAAAAAATGGAAACAAAACCTGCGAGGGGCATATTTGAACTGCGTACTCAGGCAGGGTAGATGCTATGCTAACGGAAAGGAACTGACTGAATTTGGAATGAACGGTCAAGAAGGACAGAAGGCAGCGACGGATGGAATCTACTATAGCAGCAGCGGAAGTGAGGGGGTCCCACTCTCCAGGCAGTTGACGGTCAGAATTATTTCTTCACGACAACAGAAATCATTTCCCAGGAACACAGAAAATCAGTCTCGGAACCTGCAACAGCAGATGTGAGAGGGGCTATTTTGTTTAACGGCCACCTTCAAATCGTCACGAGAGTAGATCAGTGTGCACTCTAATCATTGCAACAAAGTGCGGCGTGATATCACCATTTTAATTATGTGCTTCATTGACATCAAGCTTCAAAGTGAAGTGTTAATTCATCGGTGCTGCCGCATGGTGCAAGTGTGTGTGTGTGTGTGTGTGTGTGTGTGTGTGTGTGTGTGTGTGTGTGTGTGTGTGTTTTGTCGTGTTATATTATGTGATGCACACTGGATTTGCGCAGCAAAGTCACGAAACTGTAAGTAGATGAATATTTCCTTTTTTTCTTCGCACATCTGCGAACGTGTGCCATCCCGACACCCAAAGCTGCATGGACATAGATGCAGTAATGCGGAGTGACTGAACCTCAGAGGAAGTACCTGCACATACAAACTTCAATTTCTTACAGGGCCGATTTCCTGATTATTTTTGTTACAAGAATAAGGGAGAGGGTGTGGTCACAAATTCCGCTGGGCGGGACAGTTTCTTTTAACTTTGGTTCAGGGCCAAAGCGAGCGGGAAGGGATCTGCATGTGCATGCTTATTAGATTTAGTTAATTAACTTTCGCAGTATTTCGCACCTATAATCGTATACCGCGAATTAACGTGCTTGTGTATTTTGTGTCGCGAGTATTTTTAATGTGATCGTTTGCATATACTTTTTTTCATTCTCTAAGTAATTGTATATGAATATCACCTGCTGCTCTATTTAGTGTGTTAAAGATAGTATCTCTTGATCAGGTAGTCCGGTGGGGACTCAGTCGACTTGCGTCGTCCGACAGTAAAGTGTGATACTGTGTGCTGCCCACATAAGAGGGGCAATTGTCTATGCGCCCAGAGAGCGCCGCATCTGTTTAAATCTCGCAGAACGTAATTAAATGTTGTGTTGTGTATTTGAGAATCATGTGTTATTTGCGAAAGTGAGTGTTGTTCTGGCTGGTTGGGGATTGAATGTACCGGAGTATGATCCGGACCACTACACTCAGTCACGAATTGGTGATTGCGGGTGAACCTCATCACAACTCTCTGGTCCCAAAGTATCGTTTTTTAGTTTATTTTATTTTTTATTGTTGTTGTTATTTTTGTTCACACGGTGGATTCACCCAAGCCTTATGCTTCGGGTCATTCTTCAACTTTCATTTTTTATGTTCTGGTGTGAATCTTTGAGTGCAGCGGGGCACCTGAGATTCTCACCTGGTGCCGCGGCCAACTAAATTGTACTTCAGGTTCCAAGCACCGTTACCGGCCGACTCGGCAGGAACACTGCTAACAGTCCCCAGAGGAAAAATCTTACCGGCCGACTCGGCTGGTGCCCTGTTACAGTCCCTAGAGGAAAAATTATCGAGGAGTAAGTTTTGGAGATCTTGAAGGCCACAAGTCTTTTCAGATTAAGCGACGTCCGAGAAATTCCTGCAACATGATTGTCTCATTTGCTGTTTGGAAATTTACCCCCATTCCGTTGAAACCAACGTTCTCGTTCTTTCACTTCCAACAATGCAATAAACTGTTGGATTATGTTACAATAAACTTGATCACATACAGTTTTTCAAAAATTGTAGTCCCCAGTAACACGACTGCGCGAGATGGCACACCAATCCCAATTTTCAGGGTATGTAATGATTGTTTACGATACGCATGAGAGTTATCACTGCTCCATATTCGGCTGTCCTGACTGTTCACATAGCCATCCCAGTGAAACCAACCCTCGCCACTAAAGTGAACATGATACAAGACTTCATTCTCATTTTCATTAAAAACCGAACGAAACCAACGACACTACTGAAAACACTTTTCATGGTTTGGTTCTCTCAGTTCCTGAACGAAACAAATATTGTAAGCATACAATTTTAACTCTTTTAATAGCCCTGAAAACAGCATCTAGTGACATTCCAGTCTGAGAAGATAAATTTTGAAGAGATTTTCGTGGTTAGTAAGTTTAACGTTTATTCAGATCATCCAAAACTTCTGCAGTTAACAGGGATGGCGCGTCTCTAGATTTTCCTCCACACTCCCAGTCTCGTGAAATTTCGCAATTAAACGCTATGACCTGTTGGGGACTGAAGACCGAAGAAGCTTCAGCTGAATTCGTCTAGCGCACGTTTATAAGACTCATACGCTAAGTAAGACCACAATAAAGGTTTTTCCTTGAAAAACAACATGGCCGACACAACACGACGGAATGGAAGTCTAAACGAGACACCTACATTGCTTGTCATAACGTTTTCTTCTCCGCAAGTTCTTCCTTCTTCATTATAGGGTTGCGCCTTTTTTGAAACACCCTGTTGTAACGTACCAGGAGATGTGACGTACTTGCCCGAAGGACGCACATGACATAAAGGCACATAGCAATCAGAACAAACGTCCACGCAGCTCAATTGGTAGAGTGACTTATTCCGGAATGAGGGGATCCGGGTTCGAATTCTGGCGCGGACAGAAATGACGGAGAAATGTACTTCGTTATACTGTAATTGCTGATGTTCTGAACGCTCTCTTCAAACACTCCTTCCTATAAACCCCTCCAAATAATAGGATCTAAGTCAGACAGGATATCTGAATGCAGAGTCACTGCTGGCGAGCATCACCTTTAATGCAACTATGTGTTGTCGCTGTAGACTAACGAATCACAGCGATGAGTCATTCTGTTATGCCTACCCCCAACCTAAAGAAATGAGCTCGCCTGGAGACCGAACGGTGGCGCAGGTGAAGTTCACAAACCAGAATATATACAACCCGAAGACAGGCTTTCGGTTAGTAGAGTGTTTGAAGCCAGAATGGGAAAAGACGCCGATTTATCACAGTTTCATAAAGGACAAATTATGATGGTTTGGCGCGTCGGAATTATGATCTCGGAAACGGCGCGGCTTGTGTGTCGTTAACGTGCCGCTGTTGTGAGTACGTATCAAATGTGGTGCAAAGATCGCCAAACGACGAACCGTCATTTAGCCGTGTTTAGTCCGCAGCTCGGTGATGCCAGAAGAGGGCGAAGACTGTCGCGCATTATTCACAGCGACCGTAGAGCCACAGTGCGACAAAACACCCGCAGCTGCAACAGTGATGATCAGGGCAATGCTTCACAGCGCACAGTTCATCGCAGCCTTCTGCGCATGGGCCTTGGTAGCCGAAGACCGAGCCGGGTTCCCATGCTCACTGCACGCCATCACCAACAACAGCCCATGAAATGTGCCCAAGATCATCGAGATGGGACCTTGGATGATTGAAACAAAGTGGCCCGGTGTGACGAATGAAGATTCCTGGTGCTGCGTCACGTAGACGGCCGAGCGCGGGTACACCGATTACCAACGGAGGCTATTGCACTTGGATGCACTGTTGGGAGGAAACAAGCCGACGGTGGCAGCGGCGGCGGTGTTATGCTGTGGGCGATGTTTTCTTGGAACACTTAGGTTCCATTATCCCAATAGCACAATCCGTGACAGGTGTCAGGTATCTGAACATCGTTGAGGACGAAGCTCACCTGTTGTCGAGCCAAACTACTTTTGTCGGCCACATTTATTTATTTTTGTTTAAATTAAGGTGTGAGGCTAAACAATTCAATTAATTTGCATTTGGAGGAAGTTTAATTGGCGCAAAAAAGGGGTCGGTTAATTTGCTAATTTGCATAACGTGAGGTATGGATGAAGCTTCAGGACGAAAACGGTAATTCGTAAGGAAATAATTTTTAGTTTCAATTTATTTTCCTAAGGGGAAGAAGAGACAAGAGACAAATCTATATTTTTTCCACAGGTAAGCGAAACCCCGTCTTTTCGCCCCCCACTCCAGTCAGAATACAGCGGACGCTCCGAAAGAAAGGCGACCAGAGAGAGAGAGACCAAGTCACCCTCCCGAGTTTCAGCCCCCACCTCAACCAGAGAGTGCAGGAGTTCCAATGGCAAAGCGCATCTCCTAGGGCTAATCCCGGACAATAGGAGAAAGTACTGGAAGAAAGCGACGACCGATGCAATCTCAAGGCGTAATATTAGGCAACATTGTTTCGCTTTTCTTTGAGGTAAGCAATCAACGTTGCTGACGAACACGGGATCACCTGGGGTAAGCGTTCCGAGACAAGGACGGAGCGCATTTGGTATCCTAAAAACGACAGGATTGACAGCGTTGTAAATTTCACGAATTTAGGGCTAACCGTCCTAAAATTCCGGGAAACGCGGATAGCTGGCGTTACGCAATTGGTCAGAGGGCCTGACCAAATCAGAGGTTTGTGAGCAGCGAATAAAACTTAAATTCTTTCTTCAGCTCGGACCAGTGAGAGAGGAACATTAATTTTACGACAGAATCGAGGGGCGGAGTTTTCTAGCAACCGAGGAGAAGTCAGAATTTACCAACAGAAATTTGAGAGCATTCACCTTTTCTATCTCGAACGAAAAGTATGTTCATCCATCCAAAGGAGGGGAACCTCATATAGAGGAAGATGCGGACGGCAGGAGTTTGCCCATCGACGGTAGCGCAACAGGTCATGTACCAGTGCGGCCTTTCCGATAGTTGAACGAGGCCCCCTTCCTAGAGGATACCCACAAAGTCGAAAACCCGTATTAATTTCCCAGATGCAGCAGACCATAGAAGGAGTATAATTTCAACATCGCGGGAGAAACTCCGTCAGTCCCTCAGAGTCACATAGAAGAAGTGTAGCGGCCAGACATTTTGTTCAGCGATGAGGATATCGGCCCTCACATAAAGCGCGCCACCTTCAGATGGTAAACAGGGGCCCTTTCCAAGTGAACAAGCCGAGGACGACATAAAGCCTACAAGGAAAGAGGGAATCGATGTTGTCAACAGACGTGCAAGATAGAGTCATTTATTTTCCCTGACAATGCACATATTTTAGTTGAAATATCTAAAACTATAGTGAAGTTATGCCTAGGTGAAAATTGGCACAACTTCTCCGAGCGACAAGTGTTGAATAATCTAAAGTGTTTACCTGAAGAATAATATTATTTCTTGTGATATATATCTTGAATAAAAACGCAAGTGCAAAGATTCGGCTGTTTGAAAATACAACACACATAAAAATTGGAAAGGGAGTGAGACAAGGTGACACCATATCTCCGAAGCTCTTTAATGCCACATTGGAAAATGTCTTTCAATCACTGAACTGGGAAAACAAAGGGATGAAGATTAATGGAGATTATCTAACCCACCTTCGTTTTGCTGATGACGTAGTCATTTTTTTAACTACCCCGTCAGAGCTGCAGAGTAGGATCCAGGAACTTGCTGACAAGAGTAAAGAAGTGGGATTGAAAATGAACTTTCAGAAGACAAAAGTGATGTTCAATGCTTTTACAAGAAATGAAGATTTATCGATTGATGGAGAAAAGCTGGAGATAACAGACACGTACGTTTATCTTGGACAGCAGATATCAAGTGAGGGTCACATTGATGAAGAAATTAATAGGCGTACAAAACTTGCCTGGAGAGCTTTTGAAAGAAACAGCATAATTTTCTAGAGCAATATGCCATTATGTCTTAAAAGAAAAGTGTTTGATCAATGCATCCTTCCAGTGCTTACGTATGGTGCAGAGACGTGGACCTTAACTAAAAGAGACATACAAAGGCTGCAGGCAACTTAAAAAAGCATGGAGAGGTGCATGTTTAGTGTAACCAGGAGAGATAAGAAGAGGAACTCGTGGATCCGAAAAATGACAAGAGTGGAAGACATCATGATCAGAGTTAAATCCCTGAAATGGCAGTGGGCTGGACATACTGCCAGAAGGACAGACCATCGATGGACAGCCGAAATTTTCGATTGGATTCCAAGAGGCTGGAAAAGACCCAGAAGAAGACCACATGGGAGATGGGTGCATGAAATTCGAAAGTATGCGGTAGTAACATGGAGGAGACTGGGACAAGACAGACTGTTGTGGAAGAAACTTGGGGAGACCTTCGTCCAGCAGTGGATTGATAATGGTTGACAATGATGATGATGATGATATCTTGAATGGAAATAAGTAACGTAAATTTAACTGCCGGACTTGGCAGGGTTTAACAGTGGATGAGAACTATTTTGTTGTTGTTGAATTCTAAAAGTTAAATGTCGGTAAAGGCGTGGAGAGATAATAAGTTTAGAAACTCCAAATTTCAAGTGATAATTAATTACGGGTTATTTTCCAGGTTTAGGACAAGGTTAACTAAGAGTTCAATTTGAGTACTAATTAAATGAGTTGATAATTGTTCAGCTGCCGGAAAGGGAGCAGCGAGTTAAATTAAACAGCATAACTATTTAGTAGGAAATAGCGTGCATTTTATCTAATTTGTTTTCAGTGTTGTTCCTTATATGTAAGTGTGTATATTGTGCTCATTGAGTGTATTTCATGTGTCTTGGAATAACAGGTGTTGATATCAAGACAGTAATTTTAAAGTTGTTAACTGTCTCTTAAAGACAGGGAAATTCCTGGCAAATAGCAGTAAAGGCAACTTAAAACTTTAATCTGAATTGATGAAGTAAATCTGATAATTTCAAAGGAACTTAAGAAATTTTAAAAGTGATCAAAAGTTATATGTGAATAAGGAAAACAGTGCTGAGAGTAGAAGACTCCAGCGATTTATCGCGTATTCTTATGTTGATGTGTATGATGGATCAGTCGAGTAATAATTGAAGAGTATTGATGAATTTTAGGAGTAAAACCTTCTTCAAGACTTAACTTTAAAGAGTGTCGCAAATTTGCATTGAAGTGAAAGAGTTTTCAGTAAACTAATACTTGAAGTTGTGTTTATGGAGAGTGGTAACAACTTAGCAATCCCCTAAGGGCTAAACTTTAAATAGTAGAGTAAACTTCATGCACTACGGGTTTTTCACTGAAGATGTACCACATTACCAACTTATTTTAACGAATAAATTGTTTTTTTATTGTTATTTCCTTATCTCTGTTTTTCTTCAGAATATGTTGACTTTGAGTGAGTTAATTTGTAAGCTAATAATTTTGATAAGGGAATAGCATTAACAGGTGTGGTGGGACAGTAATTTAGAATTACGAACGGGGGTGATGTTTTCCTTTCAACCTTTACTCCCCACTTATTTTACCTATTTTAACAATTCGGTCTCTTTTTTTTCAAATTTATTCTCAAAATTATTGCGGCATATGAGTGCGTCGCATTTTTTTGCAGGTGCTCATATGAAAACACAACCCGGTGCTCGGCTGAAAATTTGTTTCGCCATCTTCGGAAGGAAACACAACTCTTCGGTTCACTAAAACAATAATTTTAGTCATTTCTGGTATCCCTCCCAACCACAATCGGTCTGGGGTCACGACACATCCATTCATGGCAACTGTGTTCCCAGCTGGTGATGGCCATTACCAACAGGATCCATGCCTCACTGCCTTCCCAGCTGGTGATGGCCATTACCAACAGGATCCATGCCTCACTGCCAGATTCATCAAGGAGTGGTTCGACGAACATGCTGTTGACTTTCTGTTAATGCCCTGACCTCCAAATTCACCTGACATGAACCCAATCGAACATTTGCGGTTCGACTTGGAAAAGCGAGTACGTGCTAAATCACCACCATCCCGCAATGTACGGGAACTGGAGGAGCTGCTGTTGACATTATGGTACCAGATACCCCAGGATACCTATCGCCACGTCATCGAATCCATGTCTGGCCGAGTGGCCGCTGTTTTACCGGCTAAAGGGGGTTCTACAGCTTATTAAGCAGGTGGTCATATCAGTTAGAAAAACTGTGAGCTAACCAAAGCGACATCACTAAGACTTTTAGTTTGATCAATATCACATTTTTTTATTTCCTCTAATAAAAAGGGATAAAGTTCTTTCCGAGGTTAGAAACAAATTTCGTTAAACCATTTCTAGCACTGAAACGGATTCGATGTTGCACAAGAAAGTCAGTATATTCGAAATCAAGGTCATCTAGTACAGTTTTGAAATTTCTATGCGTCAGAGCACGGTTTCCTCCACTAACGAAATTCGTTGTTTTCTCCAACGTATCCATTGTTTCTTATAGTCCCGGAGGTGGCCCACATGATAGTTGTTAGTGTACAACGAAAAGAAACACTGCAGACTTCGTTCCATCTTTTTCTGTCAGAAACGAAATTCGTTTCTTCATTTGATGGCCAGAAAATTTCGTTCCGCTGCCTGCCTGTTCGATATACTCAGAAGTCACGGCCAATATCTCACAGATTAACAAGCGTAAGCGCATAGTATAAAGTGATTGTGTTTGTCAGTCTGGAGTTTTTCATATATTCTGAAATTGTGGAATGCGTTTTGGAGATAATGAAGATCTCAGGGAAGCCACAGAGGGTTGGCCATGATACACAACTTGCTGTCAGATCTCAGGGAAGCCACAGAGGGTTGGTCATGATACACAACTTGCGGTTAAAGCCTAACGCAAGCAGAGCCAAGGTTAGTACGTGCACTGAAGTTACTGAAGAGTCCATCTCGAATAGTCTTTGCGAGAATAGAGTACACACTGAGTGGCCACTTTATTATGACCAGCCCCTCAGTACTTCGTTGGGCCACCTTTTGCCTGCGTCGATTCTTCGTGGCATGGACTCCACTAGATGTTGATAGGTGGTTTGTGTAATTTGAGACCATGCTTGATGAATGGCACTTTCTACGAGTGTGAGATTGCAGGGTTGTGGATCCAGCTATCAGATGGCTCGTTCAACTTCGTCCCACAAATTCTCAATGGGGTGAGATCTGGAGACTGCGGGGGCCACCTAAGCAAAGTAAATTCACCGGCATGTTCCTGAAACCAATCCTGTACAATACGAGCACTATGGCAGGACGCATTATCTTGTTGAAAGTAGCCATCGCCATTGGGATAAACCAACCACATGACAGGATGCACTTGGTCCGCAACGATGTTTAGATATGATGTGCCAGTCAGACACGAATTAAAGGGCACAAAGCATTCCCCAAACCATAACGTTGCCGCCACCAGCTTGAAGGGTTGTAGCAATGCATTTGGGGTCCATGCTTTCGTGCTGTTTCCGCCAAATTCTTACTCGGCCATCGACATGGTGCAACTGAAAACGTGATTCATCGGACCACATAATTTGTTTCCAATTATCGACTGTCCAATCCTTGTGCTCCTATGCGAACTGGAGACATTTTTTCTTGTTAACTGCAGACAGCAAAGGTGTTCGAACAGGCCTTCCGCTGCCATATCGCATCCGATGCAGTGTACGGCGAACAGTGCGTGCAGAGATCATTTGAGGGGATCTTTGATTAAGATGGTCTGTAATTTGGTACACTGTTGCCCTTCTGTTGTCTGTTACCAGTCTGGACACTCTCCGTCCCGCCCGAGCAGTCACTAGTCGATGACGACCACACGTTGCACGTAGAGACCCAGTTTTTGCTGACAGTCCAGTCTTTAAACACTTTAACAACAGCTGCTCTGGAACATTTCAGGAATGCGGCGGTTTCGGTGATACTCTCTCCGTGTCTTTGAGCTCCTACAATCATCCCACGTTGAACGTCAGTCAAATCGCATTTTTACCCATCTCGTCACCCAAAAATCACTTCTACTATCCCAAGCACTAAGCTTTCTCTTTTTATACTAGCCTCGCCCTCTATCAGCAACAGCGTGTAGCCATAGCTCATTTGCTTAAAATTGTCAGGTGGTCATAATAAAGTGGCCACTCAGTGTAATGCACGTTTGTTAGGGTCTGAACTTCCTGATCGTTCGCGTATGTAAAATGTACGTGCTGAAAAACAGTATGCGACATTTTTTTTGTACCCGGAACGTAGTTTTGTTTTTCATCCTGCATGTTACCTGACGTAAAACAACTGAAAGATGAATTCTGGAAATGTTGAACATACGTTGACTTTCAGTGTGAAGAAGACGCAACAGCAGTGCGCTCTAAAACGCATCCGGGAAGAGTGATTTATCCAAGAAACGGAACGAGTTTCTTGTCCTTTTATAGAATACCTCGAAAACAAGAGGGCACTGACAAAACCGCAGTGCTCTAAGAAACACTGCAGCTGAGGGAAGAAAAAGGTGTGGGTTAAAAGGAAGCGTTTATTTTCTGAGAACATTGCGATCCACAATTCGTGTTTCATAACTGAAGATCTTTTTTACTTATCCAGATGCCGTTGTTTATGTAAAAGCAGGAATATTACATGTGGTAGATAACGACGTTGATAACTCCCAGGCGGAAATGTTTAGTCACTTCTCTGAACGTTATGGACGAAGAAAAGCTAATGGCGCGGGTGTTAAAAAAATGCCCACAGCGCTGAAGGCGGATGGTAAATCAATGAATCATTTTGAGCGATAACATCCCAGACAAATTACTACGCTAAGCTTCCTCACAGAGATTGCTTCGAAAAAGAAAATAAAAAGCATCTGGATTCTCACTTAAGAAGCGACATAGTAAGACAGTAGTAAAATGCCACTGTTCAAAAGCACGTTACAAGACGTACTGCACGTCCATTATTTATATTTACAACTTCAAGAAGGAATTCAAACTCGGAAACTGAGGCAGTTTAACAGACGTTATCTTTTTTATGAATTTGGAAGATAAACACTGAAAGTTTTAATGGAATTTTTTCTGTTTACTTTTCGTATATGGTGTTCGCAACTGATAACACCAAAATTGCTACAAATGGCTGCTCCACAAAAGAAGCCCCAGTGTGTTTCCAGGTTCAGCGAGACAAATCAGATACTCCAGTCCAGAAACGACCATTGGCCCCCTCAGGAATACATTTTAAGTTACCTGTTAACTTACAGGTTAGTATGATACATGTACTCCAGACATCATGAAAGGTGCCAGTACCTGAGTTCTTCCAGACGTTTATTTAAACCGGCATCCAAAGAGTGCTGCCTCTCAAAGTACAGTAGCAGAAGACATTAAATGTGCGCGTGTGGCTCTCCCTTGCAGCCCTTACTAAGTCGGTTCTTACCGCTTAGGTGCATTTAAAATTACCGCGCTCGACGGTACATAAAGTTCTACACAAACATTTGCGAGTGTATGCATACAAAGAGCTACTCCTGTAGTTTATTCAGCCGCATGATAAACCGGAACGCACTACATTTTTTTGCAGTTGACGTATTGGGCCGGATTTGCGACGACAGAAATATCCTAGAACGTGTTTTCTTCAGTACATAGGCAACCTTCTACATTTCGAGGTTATTGAACAGACATAAACTTAGGATTTGCAAAGCTTCCCGTGAGTTCTCAGAACGTGAGCGAAATATCCCGAAGTTGAACGCGTGATGTGGTCCTATGCACACAGTCTAGCCCAGAGGTAGGGAACCTTTTCATGTTGGAAGGCCGCATTAAGTCAGCTGTAATCTAACAAGGCCGCATGCAAGAAACTTCTATTAGATATACTTCAAAATGTACATTATTTTGTAAAAATCTAAATACTATATACACTGCTGGCCACCCAAAATGCACCACCAAGAAGGAAGCATCCGATTGGCCTGAAATTCGCAGCATGCGTCGCCCACGAGAGGACATGCAAACGATTAGCATTGCAAGGACATATGCAAATCATGTGAGCCCGGCACGCCACCGAGAAGCACTATAAAAAGGGTGCACAGAAGGCGGGGTGTAAGTAGTAGAAGTGTGTTGTGCTGCCGGACCTGTGCCTGGGAAGCTTCCTGATGTCTCGTCGCAGAATACGGCAGTCATTGCAGCACGTTTCGGAGTTCGACATCGGACGAATGGTGGCTTATCGCCACAGCGGTTTATCGTACCGAGACATCGGCGCCCGTGTGGGACGACATACAGCCACAGTGAGGCGAGTATGGATTCGATGGGTGCAGGAGGGACGGACGGACCAACATGAGCGATTGCCGCAGCCGCGGCACACCACCGAATGAGAGGACTGGCATATTGTGCGGCGGGCATTGACGGCTCACACCGCCACATCACGAACGTTAGCGCAGGAATTAGGGTGTGTTGCGCAACAACCCGTGTCAGCACGTATCGTTCGATGTCATCTGCAAGAGCGGGGACTTTTCGCACGGCACCCATTGCTCCGATTACCATTGACGTTACACCACCGGCGAGTGCGGCGGCAGTAGGCCACTGAACGCCGCACCTGGACTACGGAATGACACGACATTGTCTTCTTCGACGAATCACGCTTCTGCCTGCAACACCACGACGGTTGGATCCACGTGTCACTGCACCACGACGAGAGACTGTATGACGCCTGCATTATGCATCACCATGCCGGTTCGTCGCCTGGCGTTATGGTTTGGGGCGCAATTGGATATGACACCCGCACACCTCTGGTACGCATCGCCGGTACATTCAACAGCCACGGCTACATCTCCAACGTTTTGGAGCCTGTAGTCCTCTTTTACTTGCAGGACCTGCCAGCGGACACGTTTGAACAGGACAATGCGCGCCCGCACGTAGCACGCAACGTGCAACAATTCTCCACGGCCCACCGGGTGTCACTGCTGCCGTGGCCCGCCTGTTCTCCCGATATGTCGACCATCGAACACGTCTGGTCGCTGATCGGCAACTGAGTGGCCCGGCAAGCACCACCCACGGCTACGCCTGATGAACTGTGGCAACGTGTGGAAGTAGCCTGGACCTACATACCCCAAGCCCACATCCAAAGCCTCTTTCGTTCGATGTCGCGGTGTGTAGCGGCCGTTATTGCCAGCCATGGGGGCCACACGAACTATTGATGTCTGCGTGTTCCGCAAGACGCACGGGCATGTAAGCTCAATCGTTTCATCTTTGTATCTGTTGTTATGTGTCCAGTAAATCTGGCTTTGCTATATCGTGTCCTTCTTGGTGTTGCATTTCGGGTGGCCAGCAGTGTACAAACGACTTGGCACGGGCGAAAGACTTCTCGAAAGTTCCAGAGAAATCTATGGTTCCTTACCGCGGATATAAAAGACAGTCATCCTTCTACAAGAGTGGAGGGTCACCAGTAGCCTAGTGGTTACAGCAACCACTATCCGAGCATCTGATCGTGGAAACGATCCTAGGTAAGTTGAACCGCTTTGAACCGCTGAACTCTCACTGTGCGTCGGATGGGAATCATAAGACATCGGCCCTGGGCATTAGATCACCCATTACAAACAAGGTGATTTGCTCCCTCTCCCCGCCCTTGCTCTCCCTTTGGAATTGTTGATTTTGACATCATATTTTGTCACTCCCACTATGTTGACTTTCACTTTTAATCCGCCACTCCGGCTTCTCTGACCCTAGGTCGTATCAGAGATGGACACGGGTCACGGGTCAGCAGGTCAATGAGTCGACAGTTTCTAGCGGGTCAAACGGGTCAGGTCAAGGTGTTCTTGACCCGATTTGAACCCGGTTTCGTTTCCGTTTCACTTTTGAAAAGCAAAATAAAAACAATTTCAAAGAAAACTGCTCACTGTGGAATTTTGTGCTCAATACTGGTGCCGTTGGACTGAAAAATGATTTGTCATGCAATAAGAAGGAAGAGTGTCCTCAGAAGGAAAATTGTCCCTTCCTTCTGAGGGACAATGATGAAAACAACATCCACATTTTGCAAACTTTCAAGCCATCATAATCTTGTAAAAATTGGTGTTCCCGTCAAACATATTCTGAAGCTGGATATATTATCAAGAAAACAGCAAAAACTGAAATTAAACATACAAGTTGCTTAAGTCAAATATTTTGACTGTAGAGCCATCAAAATTAGGTGAAACAGCCTTAAAATTACTGCCGAGAGACTTTTTTGACTCTCGCGGATGTGCTTGGAAACATGTGCCAAACAGTTAGTTAGGTTATACCTTGCAAATGAAGAACTACAGTTTCAATACTTCCTGTAAGTGATTAAATTATACGTTCCTATAAAGCATTTGTTTGATTTCCATATAACCTAATGTGCACACCTCTGAGAGACTTTTTGAACGACCTGTATATATATATTATAGTTCAAAGCAGATTTGTGCTGGTAGGGTCCCTGTCCAAACTTTTTGAACCGTTCTCTGGATCGTACCTGAGCCTCTGTATCAATCTAGATAACTTCGTTTTCATCCGCAGCAAAAAATTCTCATTCAATATAGGTAGTTGCACTAAAGTTTCTCTGTTCATGAAAATCCTACGAGAAACTGCTATTTGCCACCTCGAGAGTAACCGAACTGAAAACATAGTTAGTCGTCTTGACATTTCTCACTGTATATGAATTGATAATATGTGAAATTTTGTGTCGGGCTACTGACACTGTTTTTCGAATACGGGCGACTGCTCATAGCCCATTGAGTTGCTCACAGTGGTCTTTACAACTCCAATAAAAAAAATAAAAAAATTCTTCGGATAAATACAAATATTTGTCAAGTTTGATTATTTGGTCCGAGAACATTCCAGACCTGTTCGTACCAATAGAATTCTGATATTTATTTCCGGAAAAACGTAAAAAATGGAATACTAAATCTTTTAGAAAACCAAGTGCTTAGTGATATTATACACCGATAAGCCATTAAATTATCATCACCTACCTAATAAGCTGTAGAACCCTCTTTAGCCCGCAAAACAGCGGACACTCGGAGATTCACCGGTTCGATGAGGTGGCGATAGGCATTCTGGGGTATCTGGTACCATAATGTCAACACCAGGTCCTCCAGTTCCCGTATATTTCGGGGTGGTGGTGATTTTGCGCGAACCCGCTGTTCCAAGTCGAACCACAAATGTTCGATTGGGTTCATATCAGGTGAATTTGGAGGCCAGGGCATTAACAGAAAGTCACCAGCATGTTCCTCGAACCATTCTTTGACGATTCTGGCAGTGTGGCATGGCGCATTATTCTGTTGGTAATGGCCATCACCAGCAGAGAACACAGCTGCCATGAATGGGTGAACTTGGTCTGCAACGATGCTCAGATACCTCACAACTGTCAGGGATTGTTCTTTAGGGATAATGGGGCTTAAAGAATCCCAAGAAAACATCGCCCACAGCATAAAACCCCCGCTGCCAGCCTGTTTCCACCCAACAGTGCATCCAGGTGCCATAGGCTCCATTTATAATCGGCGTATCCGCTCTCGGCCATCTACGTGATGCACCAGGAATCTTGATTCCTCAGATTAGGCTACTTTCTACCAGTCATCCACGGTCCAATCTCGATGATGTTGGGCCCATTTCATGCGTTGTTGGCGATGACGGGCATAGCTTCCCGGCATGGTCTCTTTGCATGGGGATCCGGCTGAGTCTTCGCCTACGCAGGCCCATGCGCAGAAGGCTACGATGAACTGTGCGTTGTAACACATTCCCCACTGTTGTAGCTTCGGGTGATTTGTCGCGCTGTGGCCCTGCGGTCGCTGTGACCACTGCGCAACAGTCTCCGATTCCCTCTGGCATCATTGAGCTGCGGAAGACACACAACTGGACGACGGTTCCTCGTTTGGCCATATCTGCACCACTTTCGATACGTACTCACTACAGCGGCACGTGACCAATTCACAAACCACGCCGTTTCCAAGATCGTAGTTCCGAAGCGCCGTGCCATCTTAATTTGTCCTTTATCAAACTACGATAAATCGGCAGCTTTTCCTATTCTGACTCCGAACACTCTACTAACCGAAAGCCGGTCCTCGTGTGATATATATACTGCTCTGTGAACTTCACCTAAGCCACCGTTCGGTCTGCATGTGCGCTCATTTCTTTAGACTAGGGGTTATCATAATGTAATGGCTCGTCGGTGTGCTCTTAGTGAACATTGTATGAACACTCCAGTCGGATCGGGGTGTGGGGCCAAGAAGTAAATTTATGGTAAAGCAATTTGCGTCAAAACCATGCAAAAATAATTATCTAGACAAAACATGTATTCTATTCTAGGCTATAAAATGACATAGTTATATTTGAATGTTGGTATTTAAGTCTCCATTCCTCATATAAATTCCATATTGTATTGATACGACATTTGATAATATTCTTTAAATACCAAACAAAAGTCTTCGCTCTTTCCACGTTTATAAGTGAGTCACGGAAAAATTCTCACTGGTCGCCACCGCGAATCGAACCCAGGGTCTTCCAGTTTCGCGCTGGATATACTTCCACTGCACCAAAGCGGCCCCGAATTCCTCCAGACTCACACACGCTAACTGCCCAGCCAATTTGGCAGGTTGCTTCTTGGAGCCCGCACAATGGGTTCGAATCCCGGTGAGGCATGGATATTGTGTTTGTTTTACGGTACTGGCTCTCTCTCTTCCCTGAACCAGTGGCCCTAAATTAGGAACGAGCGACTGCTTATAGCCCACTGAGTTGCTCACGGTATTCTTTAAACCTCCAATAAAAAAAAAGATCAATCGGTCTTCTACAATTGAAAACGCATATGCCTAAAAAATATTATGAAATTTACATATTGTCCCAAAAATATTCCTCACGGAGGAAGATATCCGAGACTGAAGGATTTTTTCAAATCGAACAATTAGAAAAAGACGTACGAATGAGAAATCTTGATATAACTTTACGCGTCTTAGTGGAAGTGCTGTGTGCTTTTTGAAGTGGCAAATGGGAATACAATTTTCTTTATAAAGAAGGTCATTTACCAAGAAAAATATTTTCCTAAGGAATTTTTAGAATATGAGATACCCTTTCACACACACACATTTTTTCTTTTATGCCCTATTTGGCAGTGCGGTGATCTAAAAGAACTTACAAAATATGCAAGAAATATTTCCTATTGTTAAAGTTATACGATGGAGAAAGATTTTGGAATTGCGACCTCTAAAAGCAGAGACTGCAAGAAAAGCGTCTTTATACGCACGCCCCTTACCTAGAAAACTGTGAATTATTTTAAGAAGATAATATTCAAAATCTTTACCGTATCGAATGTCACACAGTATAAGAACGTATTTTTTTCAATAAGACTTCTAGAGGCGGAGGTACAGTTGTAAAATAAAAGTACACACTGACACCACCTAGCGTCAGAACAATGCATTTTAAAAACGAAGAATATGCGCAAAACGTTCCAAGAAGGGAGTGGTATCTGATGTTAGAAGAATCTTTCAAATTGGACTTTTAAAAAATGAGATGTCGAGAAAAATGTATTTTACATTTGCTCCCCATATCGAGTTAATTGTATGTTATTTTAGGCAGAAAATACGCATAAAATGTTTCCGAAGTAAGCTGTATGTGGAAGAAAAGGAAATTATTCAACTGTGTTTTTAGACGCGTAGGTACGACTGCAAGCATGTTGTAAGTATAAATATGCACCAACTCCCTCTCGTGGTAAAACTGTGCGTTAAGAAATATTATAAGTTATACGTAAAATATTTCTCCCTAAGAACGCAATCCTACAAATGAAAAAAATCATTTTTGAAATTGGATGGTTAGACGTAGAGATATCTTTCAAAATAATTTACACATCTATGCCCTTTGGCTAGAAACTGTACGTTATTATGAGCAAAAAATACGCGCAAAACCTTTTCTTCCCTAAGCAGTATCAAACTTAAACAGAATTATTTCAACCAACAGTGTTTGGAAGATACTTCTGCAAATATCTATGAAACAGAAGTAAGCCCATAACCTTCTAGCTGGAAAACCGTTCATCAATAAAAATTTATATGATGAATATTTTTCATCACATACCCTATCTGATGCAAAAAGAATTTTTCAAATCGGGCTTCTAAAAGTAGGAATATTGAAGAAAATGTAACACCCGCTTATGCCTGCAAGCAGGAAAACTGCATTTTATTTTGGACGAAATTGTGCGAGAAATGGTCTGCGCTTTACATGCTATGAAAGAAAGAAAAAAATGTTTCAATCTGATATTTAGAAACAATGATATGGAACAAAGTATATTTCGAATTCGATAGCATCTGCTTTTGCGCCCCCCGTAGCGGCGAAGTTGTGCTTCAGGCAAAAGTTAACTGCAAGGATCATTGTTCTAGTAATTCAAACTTCTCAAAGCAAGAAAGAGTTCTTCAAAGCGGACTAATGGATGCAGAGTTATGGTCTCAACACACACCCACACACACACACACCGCACACATATAGCGAGTGAGTGAGAGACAGACAGACAGACAGACAGGCGTACATAGTGATTATAGTAAGTATGTCCTTTCTTTATTTTTCCGAAGATATGGTGAAAAGAAAAAAATTAGGGAGAAGGAGTTCGATCACCATTCAGGGCGAAATAGAATTTTCTAGGCAGATATCTGCCCAGTTAAAATTAAATTAACCTACAGAAGGACAAAATGATTCAACAAGCATGCAGTTTTTCCATGACAAAACTATATTAAATATATTTAAAGATGAATACATACTGGCAGGGTTTGTAATTTACCTCGTGTATTTTACGATCTTGATAATACCTAAGCCTTGAAACGTCCTGTAAATCACACCGCTTGTGAGTACAAAATGTTTTATTTTTTCAAGAGGTTTGCATTGAAATGAACCCGGACATGATAGGTATAAAAACACATCCTCAGGAAATCAAGAATGCTGACATCACTGCACGCATCCGCTGTTTAGTCTTAGCGATATAACTGGAGCTTTAAAACATTTTTAGGTATCTGTGTATCACGTATGTCCATTTAGGGTGAGTTTCCGTAGGCGTCGCTCTGCGCATATGGCAACGTCAGTCGACGTCCGAAGACTGATGACATCTGCCATGTGTGTGTGTGAGTGGTGGGTTGGTGTGTGGGGGGGATTCTTCCGAAATGGAACATGCAATGTTGCACTTTACCACGAATTGCGACGGTGTCATCCAAGATGGAAATGCTCCTAGCAAAAGGTCCAATGTTGTGCAGGAATGGTTTGAGGAACACAGTTCAGACTTCCAATATAGCCATCGGCCTCCGAACTCCCCCGATGTCAATCCCATAGAGCACTTGTGGGACACTATGGAACGTCATATCAAGGGTCTGGATACACCAAGCGCCTCCATACCTGCATTGAAGACCACATTACACACAGCTTGGTTGGCCGTACCACCCAACTGCTTCCAGCA
Source organism: Macrothele yani (assembly GCA_039090855.1). Classification (NCBI taxonomy): domain Eukaryota; kingdom Metazoa; phylum Arthropoda; class Arachnida; order Araneae; family Macrothelidae; genus Macrothele; species Macrothele yani. The sequence continues at coordinate 20,500,756 of CM077026.1, read as the reverse complement.
TCTTATTGAATGATGTCACATTAGGTACTTGATGTACTGAGGCGACAAGAGAACCTACGAAGTATTAGGTATTGGTCATAATTCAGGTATCACTCAGTGTATGGTGTCTATCGCCGGACAAAGTGATTACATAGACACGTACTTTTTTTTTTACAAAAGGCCTGCTAAAATTTTTTCGAGGAGAGTATTAATCCTTGTTTTGCACTTCTGATTGAGAGGGGAAAAGACAGAACGAGAGAGAAGGCAAAACAAAAATTTACATTGTGAATTAATAGTGAAATTTCCTAATGCATATCAGAAGATAGTGTGAAAAAAAATGACAGGCAAGAACAAACGGTAAGAGACTTTGGCCCAGTGATGTATAGAAGGGGCTTAGGGTGCCTTAGCGGCGCTAAGGCACTATTTTTCTAAGCTTAGCGTCGGTAAGGTACTTTTGGTGGTTAGCTGGGAAGAAAACTGAAATCGATTTGATGATCATGTATGCAAAAATAAATAAAACTGTGTTCTGTATGCAAACATACCAGTATCTTCACCGAATGTGGGTGGTCAGAGTGGTCTGAGGCACTGTACTCTTATTTTTGTCCGAGCTTGGCCTCAGCTTGAGGTATGAGCGGTACCTTTGCCTGATGGTTCAAGATGTACATTTGCCTTCCCTGGAACCAGTGTCCCGAAACTAGGGACGAATTGTACCTTATAAGTTACTCAGGGTGCAGTCGTTAAACCCAGAAACAAAACTTCTTACAAGTTACTCAGGGTGGGGTTGTTAACTCGGAAACAAAACTTCTTACAAGTTAGTCAGTTTGTGGTCGTTAAACCCAGAAACAAAACTTCTTACCTGTTACTCAATGTGCGATCGTTAAACACAGAGACAAAACTTCTTACAAGTTACTCAGGGTGTGGTCGTTAAACCCAGAAACAAAACTACTTAAAAGTTACTCAGGGTGTGGTCGTTAAACCCAGAAACAAAACTTCTTACAAGTTACTCATGGTGTGGTCGTTAAACCCAGAAACAAAACTTCTTACAAGTTACTCAGGGTGTGGTCGTTAAACCCGGAAACAAAACTTCTTATAAGTTACTCAGGGTGTGCCCGTTAAACCCAGAAACAAAACTTTTTTTTCCTCCAAATATTATGGTAAATACATATATATGACCGCAGAATTTTTTTTATTGGTTTGCGTATTACCTTTTAATGGGATTTGGTCTTATATCCCCAATTAGAAGCCTTTTCATCCACAGCAGCTTTAATTTGAGGACTTATTTCATCAACCTAGACGGAACTGAAAGTGCTACGTGCATTGTGTTTGTTACACGCACGCCGCTGACTCTTCCATCGAACCGGTGCTAGTAAAGCAGGAGCATATTATAGCGTTAGATCCTTAACGTAGAAGTTAAGCTCAACACGAAAGAGGAGAGAAAGCGAGTATCACCTTCCCCACCATATGCATCGATATGACCACTTACATCGATATGCCATTGCAATGATATGCCACTGCAATATGATCACTTACGTAATAAGTTGTAGGACCCCATTATCCCGAAAAACAGCGGCCACTTGGAGAGGCACCGATTCGATGAGGTTGCGATAGGTATCCTGGGGTATCTGGTACCATAATGTCAACAGCAGGTCCTCCAGTTCCCGTACATTTTGGGATGGTGGTGATTCAGCGCGAACAAGCTTTTACAAGTCAAACCGCAAATGTTCGATTGGGTTCATGTCACGTGAATTTGCAGGCCAGGGTGTTAACAGAAAGTCACCAGCATGTTTCACGAATCACTGCTTGACCATTCTTGCAGTGTGGCATGGCACATTATCCTGTTAGTAATGGCCGTCACCAGCAGAGAATACAGTTGCCATGAATGGGTGAACTTAGCTAGCAACGATATTCAGATACCTGACAGCTGTCAGGGATTGTGCTATTGGGATAATGGGCCTAAAGTGTCAAAAGAAAACATCGCCCACTGCATAAAAACGCCGCTCCCGGCTTGTCTCCGCTCAACAGTGCATCCAGGTGTCATAGCCTAAGTTGGTAATCGGCGTATCTGCGCTCGGACATCTATGTGATGTACCAAGAATCTTGATTCCTAAGACCAGGCCACTTTCTTTCATTTAGCCACGGTCCAATCTCGATTATCTTGGGCCCACTTCATGCGTTGTTGGAGATGACGTGCAGACAGCATGGGGACCCGACTAGGTATTCAACTATATAAGCGCATGCGCAGAAGGCTGCGTTCAGCTGTGGGCCGTGACACATTCCTCTGATTACCACTGTTCCAGCTGCTTGGGATTAGTCGCACTGTGGCACTGCGATCGCTGTGAACAATGCGCGACAGTCTCCGCTCCCCTCTGGCATCAAGGAACTGCGGACGACACACGGCTGGGCAACGGTTCGTTGTTTGGCTACATGTGCACCACTTTTGATACGTACTCAGTTTAGCGGCACGTCAAAAACCCACAAGCCGCACCGTTCCATGACAATTGTCCTTTAGCAAACTCCAATAAATTGGCAGCTTTTCCCATTCTGCCTCCGAATACTCTACTAACCAAAGGCCGGTCCTTGGGTTGTATGCATTGAAGAGCAATTGAATTAGAGACAGCTTGCGTTATGCAAATATGGCGCTGTGGGCGGCCCTGTAAACGGAAACGACATGACGTATGCAGCGATCCGACAATATAAGGAGTGATGCGACGGGAATCAGTAAGAGTCGGACGCAGTATGTGAAAGACGAAGGATCTAAGCGCATTTGATCCTGGGCAAATTGTCGGGGCCCGACGAATGGGTCACTCCATCTCGGAAGTCGTGCAGGCACTGGGAGTTTTACGAGCCACTGTGTCACGGGTGCACCATGATTACATCGAATCCGGTAAAATCATCCCTGAAAAGGCCACCTGCCGTGGACAACAGTGTGTGTATGAGCGGGGTCATCGTCGGCTAGCTCGCATTGCAACAGCGGATAGATGGGCCACAGTGCAAGAAATCTCTCGGCAATTTAACAATGGGGCACAAAAACGTGTAAGCAGCCACACCATCCAGAACCGTCTCCTCGCTATGGAGTACAGAAGCCATCGTCCCACGAGGGTACCGTTGCTGACCGCACATCACAGGGTGCAAAGATTAGCATGAGCGCGGGAACATCGCGACTGGACCCTAGACATGTGGGGAAATGTTGCCTGGACTGATGAGTCGAGATTCATGTTAGTACATGCGGGTGGCAGCGTACGATTACGGCGCAAATCACACGAAGCGATGGATCCTTCTTGCCAGAAGGGTACTCTTCAAGCTGGTGGATGTGGCATTCTCGTCTGGAGACTGTTTACGTGGACTGAAATAGGACCCCTGGTACGTGTGACATCGTCCCTCACCGGTCAACGTTACCGGGATATCCTGGACGACCATTTGCTCCCGTTTGTGCGTCTTCAACATCCCACTGGGGACCTCATCCTGCAACAAGACAATGCTCCCGAACTGTATCCGAATGGTTGGATTTACACTCAGCCGACGTGACCTGGCTTCCTTGGCCAGCTAGCTCACCTGACCTCAATCCAATCGAGCACATTTGGGATGCCATCGAGAGAGATGTTCGAGGCTCTGACCCCCTCCATCAAATCTTCGTGAACTGTGGGAGCTTGTTCAGGGGTCGTGGATCCGTATGGCTTCCCAACGCTTCCGGTGTCTTGTCGAGTCTATGCCGAGACGAATCGCCGCCGTCATGAGGGCGAAAGGTGGTGCTACACGTTACTAGACAGGTATCTCTAATTCAATTGCTCTTCAGTGTATATAGTGCTCTTTGAACTACACCTGCGCCACCTTTCGGTCTCGAGGCGCGCTCATTTATCTGGGCTGGAAGTGGTCATAATGTAATGTCTCATCGACGTATTATTATTACATCTGCCACTAGACAAAGATATGCCCATGTTTTTTCAGGAACTGTATTTTCCTTTCCTTAGAGATGACTAAAGTGACAGAAGTGGCCATAAGGCGCAGAAGTCATAAGGAAGAAAAACGGAAAAACACATGAAGCCAAACAGAAACGGCATTTTTCTGGGTTCCACATCATGCCCCCAAACATTGTGTGAGTGATCTGTGTTCTTCAAACCATTCCTGCAGAATATTGAACCTGTGGCTCGGCGTATTGTTATCGTGAAAGACATCTTCGAGTTTCGTGAAAAGTACCACATTGTTGGGAGGACAGAGTCAGCAAGAAATTCACGAAAGTGAGCACCGGTCAAACATTGTTCCACATGCACCAAGGGTCCAAGTTCCTGCCAGGTAAACATGCCCCACCATACGACCGCATCCACCGACTTGCACTGTGGAGATCATGCAAGACGAATCCAGTGCTCGTGTTTTCTGCCCCACACATGTACACGGCCTTCCGCGGAGTGCAGTGCAAACCGCAACTCGTCAGACCTGCACACTTTTTTCCAGACATCCGACGTCCAACTTGCATGATTGTTTTACCAGACCAATCTTTTGCGCCGATGAACCGTCGTTTCGAGAAAATGTCGTCTGCTGTGATAGCCCATACGTGTGAGCATGTGACGCATGTTCATGACAGATGCTGTTCCGGGTTGACCTCTGTTGTATTGGATAGTCAACTGTTGAACAGTGCTCTGCCCATTGGCCTGTATGCGTTGACGGAGCCGGCGCTCACCTCTCGCATTAACTTTTTGTTTACCATTTGCACGCTAGTTCTTGATACACTTTATCTACGACGGCTCGCGAACAACCCACCAGTTCAGTCGTTTAGGAAATCAAAACACTCGCTCTCTGAGCTCCCACAATCTGTCCTTCCTCAGAGTCATATAAATCCTTCCGTTTACCCATCACGCTCCGAATTTTACTACCTACTGCTCCACTCACACCTTATATCTGCTGTTTCGTTCGACTAGTCGTGCCTTCTCGTAAATCACATGGTCAACGGGCCACATCCACTTTTGATAGGAGTGGTCATAGTTCTGTGATCACTCAGTGTATTTCATCTGCTCATATCTCTAATGTCGTTCCTTAGTTGCAACAATTCAGTAACATTTTTCATGTGGATGTGCTAATGTGCTTGGTAAAAACGATTACACAGCAAAGAGGGAAAAGTGAAAGTGTGCATATTTTTGGATGCTACTTGAATGGATTGTGTTGTTGCAGGTGACATGAAAAACAAGTTATAATGGCATATTTCATTACGGCGCTGAAAGCAAACACAAAAGCAGAGGCAATGTACGTGATCAATCCAAAATGATCACCAGCGGTATCAATGCAATTCTGCCAACGTGTCTCAAGGGTGATCATGCCTACTTTCAAAAACTTGGGTTCTCTGGAGGCTATAAAATTTTCAAACGGGTGGTAAGATGCTGCATCTTTATTGAACGTCTTCTTGTTAGCGATACAGGTGCCGAAAGAAGTGACAATCCTTTTGGACAAGGCCTGAAGAGCAAGCGAGCAGTGGCAGAACCAAATATTCCAACCGGTGAAGTTTTGGGGCTGTTATTCGTGCTACATCGGGGAGAGCTCTATCAAGGAACATCAGGACATCATGTCTATTCGTACTACAAATTAATTAAAGGAGATAGAAACCGACCTGGCTCACGCCGGTCTGAACTCATATCATGTAATTATTTATAAGTCGAACAGACTTTCTGGCCAATGGTAATAATCTTCTAAACATTCTCTCATGCATTTGTTGCAGTTCATCACAATATGATTCCGCTGTGATGGCCTGAGCGGGTCTCAAAAATAAAAAGTGGTTCATGCCACGTAGATGACCACCATACGGTGACCATCACTTTGGGTGTATCAATGGCATTGGCATATTCCCGGAGTGCTTCACTGGGTCGTCAAAATAGCGTTCCGCTGTGATGGTCTCACCAGGTCTCTAGAATGAATGGTGGATCACGTCTGCAGATGACCACCATACAGTGACCATCACTTTCTTTGGGTGTAGATATGACTTTGGCATGTGCCCTGGTGCTTCATCGGGTCGTCAATACAGCGTTCTGCTGTGTGACGGTATGACCAGACTTCTAGAATGAAAGGTGGATCACGTCTGCAGATGACCACCATACAGAGACCATCACTTTCTTTGGATGTTAGATATGGCTTTGGCATTTTCCTGGTTGCTTCACCGGGTCGTCAAAATAGCGTTCCGTTGTGACGGTATGACCAGACTTCTAGAATGAAAGGTGGATCACGTCTGCAGATGACCACCATACAGAGACCATCACTTTCTTTGGATGTTAGGATGGCTTTGGCATTTTCCTGGTTGCTTCACCGGGTCGTCAAAATAGCGTTCCGTTGTGACGGTCTGACCAGACTTCTAGAATGAAAGGTGGATCACGTCTGCAGATGACCACCATACAGAGACCATCACTTTCTTTGGGTGTAAGGATGGCTTTGGCATTTTCCTGGTTGCTTCACCGGGTCGTCAAAATAGCGTTCCGTTGTGACGGTATGACCAGACTTCTAGAATGAAAGGTGGATCACGTCTGCAGATGACCACCATACAGAGACCATCACTTTCTTTGGATGTTAGGATGGCTTTGGCATTTTCCTGGTTGCTTCACCGGGTCGTCAAAATAGCGTTCCGTTGTGACGGTCTGACCAGACTTCTAGAATGAAAGGTGGATCACGTCTGCAGATGACCACCATACAGAGACCATCACTTTCTTTGGGTGTAAGGATGACTTTGGCATTTTCCTGGTTGCTTCACCGGGTCGTCAAAATAGCGTTCCGTTGTGACGGTCTGACCAGACTTCTAGAATGAAAGGTGGATCACGTCTGCAGATGACCACCATACAGAAATCCTCACTTCCTTTGTGTGTAAGGATGACTTTGGCATTTTCCTGGTTGCTTCACCGGGTCGTCAAAATAGCGTTCCGTTGTGACGGTCTGACCAGACTTCTAGAATGAAAGGTGGATCACGTCTGCAGATGACCACCATACAGAGACCATCACTTTCTTTGGGTGTAAGGATGGCGTTAGCATGTTCTTTCGAGGTTCATCGGCATCCAACCATTGAGCGGAATGTCTACGATTACCGTATAGGATCTACTTCTCAACACTAGTCACAATGAACTGCAGAAATACTTCATTTTCGTTCCTGTTAAGCAGAGAACACACTTCCAGGCGACGTGACTTGTATTTCTCGGTTAGCGATTGTGGCACCCACTGATTAAGTTTTTTCACTTTATTTGATAGGACATCGCCGAATAGCGAATTTTTTAACTTCTGTGTGACCTCTCGTACCGTTTGGTGTGGATACAACACAGTACGATTCTTCAATTCAACGGAAGTAACGGCTGCAGGGTTGTGCAGATGTTTTGGAGGAGTTCGGTTTGGAGACTCGTATCACCGGGCCGGAATTTTGTATGCACGTTCCTTGCTGCTTCGGACGAGAAATGTCCCAGTTTAAATTCATAAAGAAAAATAACGCGAATCTGACTTGACTCCAAAACACAAGTAGCCACACGACGACTCACAACTTTGTTGCATAGCCCATAGTCCAAGGTGTCACGTGGCATGTTGCGTGTGCGTTTGTGTGCAACCTCAATCAAGCAAAGCGAAATTAAATGGCAATACCGTGGAATACAGCATTGCAATAGCAACAACTCAGTATTATTTGTATTTTCTTTCTGCTATAGAAACAAAGCTATTGTCACCCACTGGTCCCTTCCGTACATCTCTTTCTTGTGTCTAATCAGGGTACCCTGTTCATCTGATTTTTTTTTCCTTCGCAAAAACGTATTCACGAGACGAATGCAGTCAGGTCTAATCCTATTAGGGTCATCATCAAAGGTGATCTATCATCAGAGATGCATTTGTGCACAGGCAGAATTTGTTGAGTGTTTCAAAAAAGGAAACAAAACCTTCTTATTTTGTTTTCAATTCTGTTGCTTTCGCCAATTAGAGTGTTCTATCCGATTTCAAATTTCTATTACATGTAAAAGCCTTTCATTTCGATGAAACAACATGGTCTCCTAAACCTCTAGCCACACTCTCCTCTCTCGGAAAAACAAACAACAATAAAAAAAAGTCTACCGTAGGTGGTCTTAGTGTTCTGGGCCCTCAAGAAAGGCAACAATTCACTTAAAAAACCTGTGGTAATTCCAGAAACCGGTCTGCACTAGTTTTTGCCTTTTCGTACATACCCTGACAAACTTCATTGCTTCTTGTTTTCCTGAAAGATACATTACTGAGCAGCCAAAAATACTTTCTTTTAGATTCTGCAGTAGCAAAATTCTCGGCGTTGGTCGGTGAAAAAGAAGCAACTAAAGAAAACCTATAAAAATTCAGAGAAAAGAATGGTTTGAATTCAAGCATCGTCCCCAGTAGACTTTCTGCATGATCACAAAAATAATATCAATCTTTTGTTATATCATCATCATCATCATCATTGTCAACCATTATCAATCCACTGCTGGACGAAGGTCTCCCCAAGTTTCCTCCACAACGGTCTGTCTTGTGCCAGTCTCCTCCATGAAACTCCCGCATACTTTCGAATTTCATCCACCCATCTTCCATGTGGTCTTCTTCTGGGTCTTTTCCTGTCCCTTGGAATCCAATCTAAAATTTCGGCTGTCCATCGATGGTCTGTTCTTCTGGCAGTATGTCCAGCCCATTGCCATTTCAGGGATTTAAATCTGATCATGATGTCTTCCACTCTTGTCATTTTTCGGATCCACGTGTTCCTCTTCTTATCTCTCCTGGTTACACCAAGCATGCACCTCTCCATGCTGCTTTGAGTTGTCTGCAGCCTTTGTATGTCTCTTTTAGCTAAGGTCCACGTCTCTGCACCATACGTAAGCACTGGAAGGATGCATTGATCAAACACTTTTCTTTTAAGACATAATGGCATATTGCTCTTGAAAATTATGCTGTTTCTTCCAAAAGCTCTCCAGGCAAGTTTTGTACGCAGATTAATTTCTTCACCAATGTGACCCTCACGTGATATCTGCTGTCCAAGATAAACGTATGTGTCTGTTATCTCCAGCTTTTCTCCATCAATCGATAAATCTTCATTTCTTGTAAAAGCATTGTACATCACTTTTGTCTTCTGAAAGTTCATTTTTAATCCCACTTCTTTACTCTTGTCAGCAAGTTCCTGGATCATACTCTGTAGCTCTGATGGGGTAGTTGCAAAAATGACTATGTCATCAGCAAAACGAAGGTGGGTTAGATAATCTCCATTAATCTTTATCCCTTTGTATTCCCAGTTCAGTGATTGAAAGACATTTTCCAATGTGGCATTAAAGAGCTTCGGAGATATGGTGTCACCTTGTCTCACTCCTTTTCCAATTTTTATGTGTGTTGTATTTTCAAACAGCCGAATCTTTGCACTTGCATTTTCATAGATGTTATTAATAATATTAATGTATGCATCTTCAATACCGCAGGATTTCAGAGCCATTGTAACTGCTGATATTTTCACCGAATCAAAGGCTTTTTCATAATCGATAAAAGCCATGCACAATGGAAGTTCATATTCCCTCGCTCTTTCAATTAGTTCTCTCAGTACGTGGATATGATCTATTGTGCTGTAGCCACTCCTGAATCCAGCTTGTTCTCTCGGTTGAGCCATGTCCAGTGTCACCTTAAAGCGGTGTGAAAGAACTTTAGTGAAGATTTTATAAACCACTGATAGGAGGCTGATAGGTCTGTAGTTCCTGAGATCCTCAATGTCACCTTTTTTATGTAGCAAGATCATTGTAGCGTTGTTCCAATCCTCAGGAATTTTCCCTTCATTAAGGCATCGAGTGAAAATTTGGGCGAGTACTGTTTCAATTTCTCCACTTGCTTCTTGTATGATGTCTACAGTAATTCCATCTTCTCCTGGAGCTTTCCCCCGCTTCATGTTCTTGATTGCATGTGCAACTTCTGCTGGAAGGACTGGAGGAACTCTGGTACTGGTATCTTTCATGATGTCTGGAGTACATGTATCATCTCTTTCATATAATTTGGAGTAGAAATCTTTCACTCTTGTCAAAATTTCGCCTCTATTTCTTGTTACAGAACCATCTTCTTTTCTCAGTGCCATAATCTGTTTTCTTCCCTTACTGAGATGTCCCTTTGCTATCTTTAGGCTTTGGTTGTTTTCAATTGCTTTCCTTACTAGTTCACAGTTGAATTTTCTTACGTCTTCAGTGATACCTTTTCGTACTGTCTTGCATAGCTCTATATATTCCACTTTGGAAGTCACATCTTCTTTAGTTGTCCTCATCTCTCTTCTTTTTTGCATCAACATTTTGGTTTTTCCTGATAATTTATTTACATGCAACTTGTTCTTAGACCCAGCTAATTTTGTTGCTGTTTCCATAAGAGCTTTGGTTACTTTTCTGTTAACTTCAGAAATATCCACTTCTTCCGATGTTAGGCCTTCTAAAGCAGAGAATCTGTTCTTCAGTTCCAATTTGAAGGTATTATGGTGTTTTTTAAGGTTGGTTATGTCAATACATTTTGTTTGTCTTATGAGCTTGCTACGTTCGAGTTTAGTGTTCAGGTGCATCTTACATCTAACCAATCTATGGTCACTACCTGTGTTGAACTTGTTTAGCACACTGCAGTCTTCTATGACGAATTTTTTGTTACACATAATAAAATCAATTTCACTTGTCGTCCCATTTGGATGTCTCCATGTCCATTTCCTGTGTGGCTTTTTCTTGAAAAAGGAGTTCAAGATGAAAAACCCTTCTGCCTCTGCAAACTCTACGAGAGTATTTCCACGCTGGTTTCTGTTGCCGTGACCGAATTTACCTACTGAAGTTTCATTCTGTTGCCGTTGCCCTATTTTTGCATTGAAATCTCCCATAATTATCTTCAAGTGCTGCTTACCTTTATTATTTAGATCACAAATTTCCTCATAAAATTCTTCAATTTCTTCTTCAGCATGACTTGTGGTGGGTGCATAAGTTTGAATAATCTGAGCCTGGTATCTTCTCGAGAATTGGATAACGAGTCGTGCAGCTCTGTCAGAGGAACTTTCAACTTCTACAACTTTATCCTTCAGTTTCTTTTTCATTATAAATCCAACACCACTAGTTCTGCCAGTATCTGTCCCACGATAGTAGAAGAGATGTCCACTTTTCAGTTCAATGAGATCTTCTCCTTTTCTCCTTACCTTTGTTATATAGTAACCTTTATTTTAATACATCAGAAATGGGATCGATCGTGGACAAAAATTAAAACATTACTTTAGAAAAAAAACTACTTTAATTTAACATGATGCCTCCCCCCCCTCGCTGGTTAGCTGACTTAATGAATTGTTTCTTATAGCAATGAACAGGGCCGGAGAGACCGAGTTCGGGCCCTAGTGCAATAAAATCTAAGCCCCCCCCCCTCTCCCACCTCGTCTCTACCACTAACCACATAATCCATATTTCCGTTTCCTCACCTACCCCCCACCCACCATTCCCCTACTTCCCGACAACCGGACCGGTTGCAACTCTTCAATCTTTTTTTTGCGGTGGAAACATTTTTTCATATTCTTCTCTCCGTAAATAAACCCTCGTACCCTCCCTTTCGAGAAAAGAGTTTCCTCAGAAAACTCTTGAACGCCATCTACCGGCAGACATTCTTTTTTTTTAGTAGTTTTTCATAATCATCACATTTTTCACATTTCATTTTTAGAGTGTAATATACGTCTAAAGATGCAGCTTCTGGGAAAGTATCCACAAAGAGTTCTCTTAAGTAAACATTAAATTTTGTGTTTTCTCTTTTAAGTTGCCGCTGTGAACAGGACGACTTCATCGGTCATCGGAATAAAGGAATACAAGTGAAGTCGGAATTACGCACAATTTCATTTCATTTACAAAAATTGCTGCAATGCGAAAATAATGAGTTGAGCATAAAATAAAAAGACAAAAAGATGCCGGCTTCTGGTGGGGAAAACAAAGTGACAAAATCCACATGATGAAATCTGTCTGCAGCCTTGGATGACTAGCAATAACGTTGTATATCATACACAATGATCTGTGTCGGTGAGTAGCAAAGCAACACAGAGAACCCACAGTGTGGTGTCGGCGTGTGATTGGAAAGGAAAGAAGAAAGATAAACGTAATATGGAGAGCTCTTTTGATTTGCCGCATGGTAATCCACGCACGTGTTGCAGTTAGCCCAGAACTCGAGCAACATTGTAACACTTCCTTTTTCTTTTATTTTTTTTGTATTTTTTTTTATTGGAGGTTTAACGACCACCGTGAGCAACTCAATGGGCTATAAGCAGTCGCCCGTCCCTAATTTAGGGTCACTGGTTCCAGGGAAGGGAGAGAGTCAGTGCCGTAAGACAAACACAAGATCCATGCCTCACCGGGATTTGAACCCGGACCCCGTTCGGACAAATGATCAGAGGTCATCGCTTAGACCACTGCGCCACCCTGAAAGATACTTTATTGTATTTAAAGCAAGTTTTGAATTAATTATATTTTTTACATTTATGACATAAATTACGTATTTTTACGCTTATTTTACGCGTCACGTAGAAAATACTTTTTTTGCGCGTAACTTCCCAACCCTGGTAACGGTACAACTTGAAAAATATTCGGACACCATAAAATAATAATTAGAAACAAATTACTTTAGAAACGCCCCCCCGTCTCGTCAAGCCTGGAAATGAACAATTATTTTCATATACCATTCGACCAAACACATCAAATCTGTAAACGTAGTATTCTACAAGTCTATCGTGAATATCATAGCTTTTGTACGAGGGTTCTAACCGAAAGTAATGCAAAAGTGGGCATAACTTTTTTATTAACTGACAGAGGTCGTTCAAATTGCGCATGTTGGTAAAGTCACTCTTTATCTATACAAAGGTACTACTCAAAACAGTCTCCAGCACAAGCGATGCATTTGCACCATCGTTGAACCCAACTCTCGAATCCACTTTGAAAAAATTCAGTTGTGGACTGTTGTACCCGCTTCTTCACAGCCACTTTCACATCGTCTGTGTAACCAAATCGTTGTCACCGGATACTGTCCTTTGAACCGAACATGTAAAAATCGGAGGGCTTCGGATCTGGTCTGTATGGTGGATGGAGGGAGGGGGCACCTAACAGCCTAATCTGCTGATTGCTTGATTTGTTGGCAAAGATGTGTATGGTCTCGCATTGTCATGGTGAATGTGGATCCTAAATTCTTGTTCGGTCTCTTCCTCCTTATGGCTTTTCTAACCTTCTTGAGTATCTCAATGTACCGCTCGCTGGTCACGCTACGGCCACGTTCCAGAAAATCAAGGAAAAAAATACCCATGTCATCCCAAAATATAGTCACCATGACTTTCTGTACTGATCGCTGGCTCTTGAACTTCTTAGGCAGCCTTGGTGAAGAGGTGTGACGCTATTCCATTCATTGATTCTGCGTTTCCGGATCGTAAAAATACGCCCACGTTTTATCCCCTGTCGCCATATCGGAAAGAAGCGTGTCTTCATTTGCTTCAAACACTTCCAGCAGATAAGAGCAGACTTCCACCCTTCTCTCCTTCAAATCGGGTATCAACTGCCGAGGCACCCACTTTTCACACACTTTCCGATACCCTAAGTTGTCCACCATTTTCTGTATGGCATTGTGACCACAGTCCAGTTGTTCAACAAGCTCGCAAGCGCGCGAATCAAATCACCCATTCGCAGATGATAGTCTTCCTCTGCGTAATTTTTCTTAAATGCTGGTTTCCCCTTCTTTAAACTTCATCCATCTGTGCACATTGCTCTTGTCAATGTGTCATCTCCGTAAACATTCTGTAGCCTTCTGTGGATGTCGGACAGCCTGCACACTTCCTTAGTCAAGAACTAAATGACGGCACGTTGCTTCTGCTTGGAATCCGTTATTTACCTGCAATGAAGAAGAAGGATTACTATAGAGGAAGAGTTACTCTACCAACATGTGCAATTTGAATGACCTCTGTCAGTTAATGAAAAGGTTATGCCTACTTTTGCATTACTTTCGGTACAACCCCGTAATTAAAATAAATTCATTAACGAATCAAAAAAAATTTCTAATGAAACAAAATTCCCACTTCGGATTGTAGAGTAAGTACGGCTACGTATCACGGAGCACTAACTTTGTTAACACTTGGAACTGATATGAATTATTTTCTTTAACTGACTCCTCTCCGGGAGCTCACATGCAACTAAAGTATACAAATCAATTGGTTTCAATAGTTATTTCCGCTCCAGACGCATTAATTGAAAACGAATTCATCGGACACGAATTCATCGAACTTAGAATTCATCGCCTGACGAGTCGCGTTATTTAATACACTCCGTGGATCGTCCGTGCGTTTTTGGCGGCAAATATTATAAGGTACTCGATCCATCCCTCATGGTCTTCACAGCGTAAGCCGGTAGATACAGTTGTATGGCGTGGTGCATGTTTACCTGGCAGGAACGTGGACTCCTGCTGCATGCGGAACAACCTATGACTAACGGCCACACTCGTGAATTGCTTGCTGAATCCGTACACTCAGCAATGTCACACTTTTTTACGCTGTCCGATCGTGGGTTTTTTTTTTTTTTTTTTTTTTTTGATTTGAGGTTTAACGACCACCGTGAGCAACTCAATGGGCTATAAGCGGTCGCACTTCCCTAATTTAGGGCCACTGGTTTCAGGGAAGGGAGAGAGAGCCAGTGCCGTAAGACAAACACAACATCCATGCCTCACCGGGATTCGAACCCGGGCCCCTTTCGGACGAATGATCAGAGGCCATCGCTTAGACCACTGCGCCACCGGGGCGGATCGTGGGTTGAAGCAGCGTGTATGCTCCAGCTTCGTCCGTCTGTCCGTCCGTACGATAACTCACGTAAAAATTGTTCGATTTCGAAGAAATTTTAGTATGTGGTAGGGGACTACATGGGGGCGAACCCTACTGAAAATGGGTGAAATGAGGTCAACAGTCAGGACATAAGAGCTTGATCCATTCCATTGCCCTTATGCGTCATAACTTGCGTAAAAAGGATTCGATTTCGATGAAATTTTAGTATGTGGTAAGGGATTACTGGGGACGAACCCTATTGAAAATGGACGAAATGGGGTCAAAAGTCAGGACACAGGGGAGCTGGATCCATTCCATCGCCCTTATGCGTCATAACTTACGTAAAAATGCTTCGATTGCGACAAAACTTTAGTATGCTGTTCCGGAGGTATACTGAACCGGTTCTATTGAATATCCTCGAAATGGGGTCAAAGATCAGGACACAGGAGCGAGATTTAATCCGCCGCCATTATACTCATAACTTGACCAAAAATGTTTCGATTGAGACAAAACTTTACTATGTTGTTTCGGAGGTATACTGAACCAATTCTGTTTAATAACACTGAAATGGGGTCAAAGGTCAGGCCACAGGAGCGAGATTTATTCCACAGCCATTATCCTCATAACTTTTACTAAAAATGCTTGTATTGCGACAATATGTGGGGAAATCATAGAGATTATGGGAAACAAAGTATTAAAAACCATTGTAGAAGAAATCAAGGAAGCCAATCAAATATTGGGTGTGTGCCTAAGTTCTACCCAGCTACAAAGAGAGAGAAGGAGAACACAACAAATAACGTACCTAGGATTTCACATAATTACCATCATTCTGTATGACCTCTTGCCATATGTCTATGAGTAGGTGAACCTAACACTTCCCAATCAAGTCTAGTTATATTTGTCGAGTGATTAAAGCAGCATGAGGTCTGGCGTTATGATGATGAAGAATCACGCCTTTGCGATTGACGAGTGCTGACCGCTTCGATGTCAGTTGTTCTCGCAATCAGTCCAACTGTTGGCACTAGAGATCAGCATTTATCGTTCGGTTACGTGCCAACACCTCTCAGTGGATTATTCTCTGGACATCCCACCAAACACTCAACAAAGCCTTTTTGGGATGCAGTCCTCCTTTTGAGTTCGATGGAGCAGGCTTCGCACTTTGGCACACAGTCCGTCGACGCTTTACATTACGGTGCAGTACCCATTTCTCATCACCCGTTACAAGTCGTCCGCAAAACGCTTCATTTCTGTGACGAGAAAGCAAAGAAACACAGGTACCGATTCTCTCCTCTCGTTGCTTTGCAGAAAATTGGTGCAGAGCCCAGTTATCGAACTTGGTGACGAATCCAAGCGCATGTATCCGTCTTTCGACTGTTGTTCAGTGCACCAACAACGTTGCCGCTAATTCCTGAATGGTTGGATGTGGGTAATTTGTAATGGCTTGGTCCACATCCTCGTCAGAAGCCACGGATGGAGATCCAAGACGTGGCTGATCTTACAGGTTCTGTCTCCGTCCCGGAATTTCCGACACCAACGGCGACATGCGCTATCATCAACCGCATCCTCTCCATACACTTGACAGATGTTGCAGCAAGCCGCGACTGCCTTTATTGTCTAATGTGCTCCTTATCGCATGCCGTGTTACATTGTCTGTGATTCCGTTACGAATGACTTACTCTGACAAATCTAGTGCCTATATATGCTCTAATGCTCCACACTTTATTGGCCGAAAATTTGGCATCGAGCGTCATCTGTGACGTAACTACTCCGATCGCATCTATTACAAAAACCGGTAGAACTTTTGCACACACCTAATACTTTTCGCTAAGTGTTGATTCAACATCAGATAATTCTCATACAGATCAGCTGACTGTAGTTATTAGGTATGTCAAAAAATCAGATTAAAACGTTTTTGAACGTTTTCTTACTTTCATTCCCATCATACGACACACTGGAGAAGCTCTTGCCAACATTATCTTGAAATACTTTGAAATTGGTATTGATGTAGCTAATCTAAGAAGACATTCTCGTGACAAGGCATCAAGCATGTCATGATGCTATAAAGGACTTCAAGCACCTACTTCAAATATCAATCCTCTTGCGCATCACATTCCATGTGCTGCCCACTCCCTCAATTTAGTAGATGTATGATCTGTGGAAAGCTGCATTGGAGCAATATCGTTCTTTAGCCTGATACAAAAACTTTACAATTTCTTTTCTGGTTGCACTCAACGCTGGTCAGTAGTGCTTCAGTGCCTCAAGGATGAATTTCTTTTCTGGTTGCACTCAACGCTGGTCAGTAGTGCTTCAGTGCCTCAAGGATGAATTTCTTTTCTGGTTGCACTCAACGCTGGTCAGTAGTGCTTCAGTGCCTCAAGGATGAATTTCTTTTCTGGTTGCACTCAACGCTGGTCAGTAGTGCTTCAGTGCCTCAAGGATGAATTTCTTTTCTGGTTGCACTCAACGCTGGTCAGTAGTGCTTCAGTGCCTCAAGGATGAATTTCTTTTCTGGTTGCACTCAACGCTGATCAGTAGTGCTTCAGTGCCTCAAGGATGAATTTCTTTTCTGGTTGCACCCAACGCTGGTCAGTAGTGCTTCAGTGCCTCAAGGATGAATTCATTTTCTGGTTGCACTCAACGCTGGTCAGTAGTGCTTCAGTGCCTCAAGGCTGAATTTATTTTCTGGTTGCACTTAACGCTGGTCAGTAGTGCTTCAGTGCCCAAGGCTGAATTTCTTTTCTGGTTGCATCCCACGCTGGTCAGTAGTGTTTCAGTGCTTCAAGGATGAATTTCTTTTCTGGTTGCACTCAACGCTGGTCAGTAGTGCTTCAGTGCCTCAAGGCTGAATTTCTTTTCTGGTTGCACACAACGCTGGTCAGTAGTGCTTCAGTGCCCCAAGGCTGAATTTCTTTTCTGGTTGCACTCAACGCTGGTCAGTAGTGCTTCAGTGCCTCAAGGATGAATTTCTTTTCTGGTTGCACTCAACGCTGGTCAGTAGTGCTTCAGTGCCTCAAGGCTGAATTTATTTTCTGGTTGCACTCAACGCTGGTCAGTAGTGCTTCAGTGCCTCAAGGATGAATTTCTTTTCTGGTTGCACTCAACGCTGGTCAGTAGTGCTTCAGTGCCTCAAGGCTAAATTTATTTTCTGGTTGCACTCAACGCTGGTCAGTAGTGCTTCAGTGCCTCAAGGCTGAATTTATTTTCTGGTTGCACTCAACGCTGATCAGTAGTGCTTCAGTGCCTCAAGGATGAATTTCTTTTCTGGTTGCACTCAACGCTGGTCAGCAGTGCTTCAGTGCCTCAAGGATGAATTTCTTTTCTGGTTGCACTCAACGCTGGTCAGTAGTGCTTCAGTGCCTCAAGAATGAATTTCTTTTCTGGTTGCACTCAACGCTGGTCAGTAGTGCTTCAGTGCCTCAAGGATGAATTTCTTTTCTGGTTGCACTCAACGCTGGTCAGTAGTGCTTCAGTGCCTCAAGGCTGAATTTATTTTCTGGTTGCACTTAACGCTGGTCAGTAGTGCTTCAGTGCCTCAAGGCTGAATTTCTTTTCTGGTTGCACTCCAACGCTGGTCAGTAGTGTTTCAGTGCTTCAAGGATGAATTCATTTTCTGGTTGCACTCAACGCTGGTCAGTAGTGCTTCAGTGCCTCAAGAATGAATTTCTTTTCTGGTTGCACTCAACGCTGGTCAGTAGTGCTTCAGTGCCTCAAGGATGAATTTCTTTTCTGGTTGCACTCAACGCTGGTCAGTAGTGCTTCAGTGCCTCAAGGATGAATTTCTTTTCTGGTTGCACTCAACGCTGGTCAGTAGTGCTTCAGTGCCTCAAGGATGAATTTCTTTTCTGGTTGCACTCAACGCTGGTCAGTAGTGCTACAGTGCCTCAAGGCTAAATTTATTTTCTGGTTGCACTCAACGCTGGTCAGTAGTGCTTCACTGCCTCAAGGCTGAATTTATTTTCTGGTTGCACTTAACGCTGGTCAGTAGTGCTTCAGTGCCCAAGGCTGAATTTCTTTTCTGGTTGCATCCCACGCTGGTCAGTAGTGTTTCAGTGCTTCAAGGATGAATTCATTTTCTGGTTGCACTCAACGCTGGTCAGTAGTGCTTCAGTGCCTCAAGGCTGAATTTCTTTTCTGGTTGCACTCAACGCTGGTCAGTAGTGCTTCAGTGCCCCAAGGCTGAATTTCTTTTCTGGTTGCACTCAACGCTGGTCAGTAGTGCTTCAGTGCCCAAGGCTGACTTTCTTTTCTGGTTGCACCCCACGCTGGTCAGTAGTGTTTCAGTGCTTCAAGGATGAATTCATTTTCTGGTTGCACTCAACGCTGGTCAGTAGTGCTTCAGTGCCTCAAGGCTGAATTTCTTTTCTGGTTGCACTCAACGCTGGTCAGTAGTGCTTCAGTGCCTCAAGGCTGAATTTCTTTTCTGGTTGCACTTAACGCTGGTCAGTAGTGCTTCAGTGCCTCAAGGCTGAATTTATTTTCTGGTTGCACTCAACGCTGGTCAGTAGTGCTTCAGTGCCCAAGGCTGAATTTCTTTTCTGGTTGCACCCCACGCTGGTCAGTAGTGTTTCAGTGCTTCAAGGATGAATTCATTTTCTGGTTGCACTCAACGCTGGTCAGTAGTGCTTCAGTGCCTCAAGGATGAATTCATTTTCTGGTTGCACTCAACGCTGGTCAGTAGTGCTTCAGTGCCTCAAGGCTGAATTTCTTTTCTGGTTGCACTCAACGCTGGTCAGTAGTGCTTCAGTGCCTCAAGGCTGAATTCATTTTCTGGTTGCACTCAACGCTGGTCAGTAGTGTTTCAGTGCCTCAAGGATGAATTCATTTTCTGGTTGCACTCAACGCTGGTCAGTAGTGCTTCAGTGCCTTAAGGCTGAATTTCTTTTCTGGTTGCACTCAACGCTGGTCAGTAGTGCTTCAGTGCTTCAAGGATGAATTCATTTTCTGGTTGCACTGAACGCTGGTCAGTAGTGCTTCAGTGCCTCAAGGATGAATTTCTTTTCTGGTTGCACTCAACGCTGGTCAGTAGTGCTTCAGTGCCTCAAGGCTGAATTTATTTTCTGGTTGCACTGAACGCTGGTCAGCAGTGTTTCAGTGCCTCAAGGATGAATTCATTTTCTGGTTGCACTCAACGCTGGTCAGTAGTGCTTCAGTGCCTTAAGGCTGAATTTATTTTCTGGTTGCACTCCACGCTGGTCAGTAGTGCTTCAGTGCCTCAAGGCTGAATTTATTTTCTGGTTGCACTCAACGCTGGTCAGTAGGGCTTCAGTGCCTCAAGGCTGAATTTATTTTCTGGTTGCACTGAATGCTGGTCAGTAGTGCTTCAGTGCCTCAAGGCTGAATATGGAAGTCAGTCTACATTAGTATAGTGAAAAGGACATCCGATACTGGGTAGCCTGCAAGGGCTGATTCCGTGAAGGCTCTGTCTAAAGGCTGCAGCTCTTTTCAAGAAGCGTTGAGGTTAATCTCAAAAGATGGTAATCAGAAAGCTGACATATGTTATGAGGCAAATATTATGCTCAATCAGCTGTCAAAATTGGAAACAGTTCTCTTGGCAGATTTCTTGGCTGTCATACTCGAGTAGTTCAATCACGTCAGCAAATCACTTCAAGCTGAAACACTGGAGCTTCAAACAGCTATTAAACTTCTTAAATCTCTACTAGATTTTTTGATGTCACAGCGAAATCAGTTTGAAGTGTTTGAAAGTAAAGCACAAGATAAAGTTGAAAATGCAGAACACTGTGATGAACAGAAACAACAACATTCGAAAAGAAAAGGAATCGATGTTGGTAATGCTGATGATGTTATTTTACTAGGAAAAGAGAAGTTAAAGGAGGAAACATATCTCCCCATCATACAATAGATAACTTACGTTCAGCTGTTGCATATCGCATTCAAGCATACAAAAATGTTTATATATGCTTACCATCTTTGGTGAATCCCAGCATTGTGCGGTGATCCAACAAGCAACCTGCCAAGTGGCTTGGCTGTTAGTGTATGCGAGGAGCCTGGAGGAATTCGAGGTCGCTGTGGTGCAGTGGAAGCATATCCGGCACGTAACTGGAATATCCTGGGTTCGATTCGGGGTGGCGGCCAATGAGATTTTTTCCGTGACTCACTTATAAACGTGGAAAGAGCGTTGACTGCTGTTTGATGTTCCTGGTCCACGTCAAATGTTTGTATTAATTATTCATTCGCCTTCCAGTTATTTGTTCCGTTGCTGCTTACCATCTTTGGTGATTCCCCAGCATTGTGCTGTGTTCCAACAAGCAACCTTCTAAGTGGCTTGGCAGTTAGTGTACGCGAGTCTGGAGGAATTCGAGGTCGCTGTGGTGCAGTGGAAGCATGTCCGGTGCGTAACTGGAAGACCCTGGGTTCGATTCCCGGTGGCGGCCAATGAAGATTTTTCCTTGACTCACTTATAAACGTGGAAAGAGCGTTGACTTCTGTTTGATGTTCCTGGTCCACGTCAAATGTTTGTATAAATGCTTACAGATATTAAGATAATATTAATACAACGTAGTTTGTCACAAATATTTATTTTTTCATGTTGACCATGGTTTCGCTCTGTACTGACCTAGCTTCATCAGGACGAATGGCACGTAAATATTCAAATTATATACATCATAAATGGTGCTTACAGTCACCGGTTTTGGTTAGTTGCTTCCACACGCTTGATAAAAATGGGGTGGATGCGATGTCCTTAACAAGTTTCGAAGACTTCTGATATATATATAAAAAGATTCCAAAATATCAAGTTTGGTGGTTAAATCGGGCTTGCCAATTAGTTTTGCTTCTTCAAATAGAAATGTATGGTCCTTTTCGTAAGAGTGTTTATCCATCGATGACTTCTTTAGGTCACAGTTCCGAATGCAGCTCTTGTGCTCCCTCAATCGAAAACGCAAGGTCTGTCCTAGATACAAAACTCCACACTCACATGAAATTCGATAAACCCACGAGTTTTTGTCTTCAACATAGCCCTTTCATCCTAAAAAGTTCCTTTTGTTTATCTGTTTAAAAATAACTTTTGAATTAAAGGTTTTGAGAATTTTTGAAATTTTGAAGGCAATATCACGGGAAAATGGAATAATGACAGAATTCTCTCGCAATGGGCGCATCACAGGAGTTAACGTGGAGATAGGCTTCGGTTTCCGGAATTTCGTTAGAGCCTTGTCTATAATGGAAGGGTTGTATCCTCGCTGTACTGCAACAC
Source organism: Macrothele yani (assembly GCA_039090855.1). Classification (NCBI taxonomy): domain Eukaryota; kingdom Metazoa; phylum Arthropoda; class Arachnida; order Araneae; family Macrothelidae; genus Macrothele; species Macrothele yani. The sequence goes on along the minus strand of CM077026.1, from coordinate 20,478,812 downwards.
GTTTAAGGAAATAAAGTTCTTTTTCCAAACTGCCTTTATCTGAACATTCTGATCTGAACATTCGTCCTGATGAAGCTAGGTCAATAACCAGCAAAACAATGATCGACTTGAAAAAATAAATATTTCTGACAAACTACGTTGTATTAACTTAATTCCTGAAGATTGGAACAACGCTACAATGATCCTGCTACATAAAAAAGGTGACATTGAGGATCTCAGAAACTACAGACCTATCAGCCTCCTATCAGTGGTTTACAAAATCTTCACTAAAGTTCTTTCACACCGCTTGAAGGTGACACTGGACATGGCTCAACCGAGAGAACAAGCTGGATTCAGGAGCGGCTACAGCACAATAGATCATATCCACGTACTGAGAGAACTAATTGAAAGAGCGAGGGAATATGAACTTCCATTGTGCATGACTTTTATCGATTATGAAAAAGCCTTCGATTCGGTGAAACCATCAGCAGTTACAATGGCTCTGAAATCCTGCGGTATTGAAGATGCATACATTAATATTATTAATAACATCTATGAAAATGCAAGTGCAAAGATTCGGCTGTTTGAAAATACAATACACATAAAAATTGGAAAGGGAGTGAGACAAGGTGGCACAATATCTCCGAAGCTCTTTAATGCCACATTGGAAAATGTCTTTCAATCACTGAACTGGGAAAACAAAGCGATAAAGATTAATGGAGATTATCTAACCCACCTTCGTTTTGCTGATGACGTAGTCATTTTTGCAACTACCCCATCAGAGCTGCAGAGTATGATCCAAGAACTTGCTGACAAGAGTAAAGAAGCGGGATTAAGAATGAACTTTCAGAAGACAAAAGTGATGTTCAATGCTTTTACAAGAAATGAAGATTTATCGATTGATGGAGAAAAGCTGGAGATAACAAACACGTACGTTTATCTTGGACAGCAGATATCAAGTGAGGGTCACATTGATGAAGAAATTAATCGGCGTACAAAACTTGCCTGGGGAGCTTTTGGAAGAAACAGCATAATTTTCAAGAGCAATATGCCATTATGTCTTAAAAGAAAAGTGTTTGATCAATGCATCCTTCCAGTGCTTACGTATGGTGCAGAGACGTGGACCTTAACTAAAAGAGACATACAAAAGCTGCAGACAACTCAAAGCGGCATGGAGAGGTGCATGCTTGGTGTAACCAGGAGAGATAAGAAGAGGAACTCGTGGATCCGAAAAATGATAAGAGTGGAAGACATCATGATCAGAGTTACATCCCTGAAATGGCAATGGGCTGGACATACTGCTAGAAGGACAGACCATCGATGGACAGCCGAAATTTTAGATTGGATTCCAAGTGACAGGAAAAGGCCCAGAAGAAGACCACATGGGAGATGGGTGGATGAAATTCGAAAGTATGCGGGAGTGACATGGAGGAGACTGGCACAAGACAGACCGTTGTGGAGGAAACTTGGGGAGACCTTCGTCCAGCAGTGAATTGATAATGCTTGACGATGATGATGATGATATAATCGTCACAAGACTGTATGTAGTCTTTGAGATCAAGAATACAAAAATGTTCACTCGCTATGTGGTTTCCTGGTCGAATTCCCAACAATGAGTGATGCAGGCATAGCAACAGCAGCAGCCAAATTTCAGACTTAGTCAGATTACATTGAACCTGGATTTGTTCTCGAAATTCTTCACTTAAAGAACTTTGCATCGCAATTTGAGGAATTCAGGCAAAAGAATAAATATTTAGAGGCTTCTGATATCTACACCCTTGTAGCAAACGATGGATTAACTTCTTCATTCCCTGAAGTTGAGTAACTCTGCGGTTTCACATGTGCTTGATGATAACTAACGCGACTAGAGAAAGGAGTTTCTCCAGTCGCGTTAGTTTCTCCAGTCGCGTTACACGAAACATTTGAAGAACGCATACAGATCGACAATGGCACAGGAAAGACTCAACAGACTTGCTCTAATGGCAATTCAAAATGATATTCTAAAGGACTTACAATTTGCCGATATTTTAGAGGAATTTGTTTCCAAGAAATTACGCAAAGCAAATAGTTGAATTTTAATTGTTGTAAGCTTGTAAGAATAAATTTAATTTTGTATATAACTTGTTTTTTGATTTTTGAAAATACAGAGTGATGCAAAAGGCGCTTGACACTAGGTTCATCTCTCCGATGACCAGAGAAGCAGCAATGAGCGGAGTCAAACAAATAACAATAACAACAGACACATCAAAGAAAAACATAGTCGCTTTGTTCATAACTATATATCTATAAAAATGAGAAAATATAAAAACGCAGTAGGTATATTAAAATTAACATTTGTCAAGCGACTTATACCCAATCCGATATTACTAGGGGCCTCACGGTAACCATAGCCCGAGGGCCTCCAAAGTCTTAATCCGGCCCTGTATAAAGTATCCGCAAAAGCTTGTGTAAAATCTTTTTGCTGAGACCCCCTTAGACGTGAACCTCCCCCTCCCCACCCAGGGAGGGGGAGCTTCACGTCTAAACATCTCTGATTCCAAGTACGTATTAAAAAAGCAATAAAAATGTATATAACTGTACGGTCGAGTCACATTATTGTGACCACCGGCTAATATCCAGAATAACCACCGTGCGCAGTGCGGGCAACAGCTAAACGGGCTGGGAGTAACTCAATAAGGTGCTGGAAGGAATTCACAGGTATGTGGAGCCATGCTGACTGTAGTGCATCTGACAGCTGCTGGAGGGTGCGTGCTGGAGGATCCATATGGCGAACAAAACGATCGAGGTGGTCCCACAGACGCTCAATTGGGTTTAATTCTGGGGAATTAGGTGGCCAGGGAAGTACTTTGAAGTCTTCATCGTGTTCTTCCAACCACTCTCGGACATTTCTCGCTGTGTGACACGTTGCATTGACGTCCTGGAAGATCTCATCCGCCCCAGGGAAGATATGTACAGCATGTATAAGTGTACGTGGTCTGCAAGTGTGGATTCATAGAGAATTCGGTCCATAGTGCCGTCCACAGGTATGAGTGGACCCAGGGAATGCCACGAAAACATGCCTTAGAATATAACGCTGTCCCCACCATTTTGTGTTCTTCCAGCAAAGACTGAAGAGTGTTTGTTCTCCGATGTTCCTCTCCTTATACGCCATCGTCCATCTGTTCGATGAAGCAGAAAGCGTGACTCATCGGAGAAGGCAATGCTTTGCCAATCAGCGGAGATCCAATTCCGATACTGCCGTACAAATGCAAACCTTTTCTGACGATGCACCTTCGTTAACATGGGTGCAATGACCATCCGTATGCAACGGAGCCCCATACGCAGCAGGGTTCGCTAAACTGTCGTTTTAGACACACTTCCGGTATCCCCCTGGTTCATTCGGCCAGTGAGTTTCTCCACTGTAGCGTTTCGATCGCCCCTCACGCACCTTCGCAGCCGACGTTTACCTCTCTCATCAATCGCACGTGGTGCTCCACTGTTTGCACGTTGTTTATTTGCAATGGGGCCATTTTTTTCAATCACGATACACTTTAACTACAACAGCACGAGAACAGTTCACAAACAGCGAAAATCTATGCGTAATTTGGAAAAGTAACAATACCTAAAATACTCTTCGACATAAATGCAATCGAAAGATAAAATAATGTTTTCAATCGGATGCTTGGAAGAAAATATATGGAATAAAATGTAATGGAAAATATATGGAATAAAATGTAATGGAAAATATATGGAATAAAATGTAATGGAAAATATGTGGAATAAAATGTAATGGAAAATATATGGAATAAAATGTAATGGAAAATATATGGAATAAATGTAATATATGGAATGAATAAATTACTTGTTATCAGTGACTTTGTTGTACTAATTATTTATGTGTGCCACTTTACACATTTATTAAACAATTTCTCTTGAAATCTAAATATCTAAAATGAAGTAATACGAGATTATATTTATATTTATTGACGCAGTTATTTGTAAGTACGTATGGTTACTTATATCTGAGCATGTCATGTACCAGTTTACGATACGATTGTACTTATGAAAAAACCAGTAGGTTCAGGTTCTCATTTTTAAGTACATTTTTTTTAACAGTGTAGGGGGCCAAAATGGGTGTCTGATTATTTCCCTCTTCCTAACAAATCAGCGATGCTGGGAAAAAAACTAAGATGTGTTACCTTCGATGACGCAAGTCGCCACGCAATAAATTCTGAGTTCAATAAAAGTGCTTCTTGCAACTCCGCTGATTCTGCTGTCTGCTCAAACTCTTTGTAAATGTGATTTTATGGTGGGACATTTTTCATGGCCCACCATAAAATATCTCACAAAGCTGACCCATGCCGATGCCTCGACCGCTTACAATATTCCCTTACGCAACGCGAAGCTCTCGCGGGATCCCATAGTGTTACCTAACCACCTAATGGGGGGAGGGGAGGGGAGAGGGAAAGTGGCGTCCGACATTGGCGTTTGTCGTGATGGCCTGGAACCTATCGTCTGAGAGCGATTATCAACCGAAAAAAAAAAAAAAAAAGAAAAATGAAAGAAAGCGAAAATGCACTAGCTACTCGGAAATTTATTAAAGTTATTAATAAAAAAAATATAAATGAAAATCTTCTGAAATGCCATTCGCCGGAATGTGCAGTCTCACGTACGTGGTATTTATTCAGCGTATATGTTACCGCTAAAGTGCAGAAATCAGTTATTCTACAGATTATCTAGGTAATGTGCAGATTAACTAGGGTGATCCGTTAAAGTGCCGAAAATTGTTTCCTTGCTCAAATTACCTAGGTAATCTGCAAATTACCTAGATAACCTGCACATTACCTACTAGGCACTCGTTAAAGTGAAAATAAGATCTTTGCTGGAACAACAGCAACGTTTCTGTACGCTTAAATTAACATAATGTTATTTATTTATTTTTCGATATATAAAGAATCAAGTTAATACAATCAAACAATCAACAAATTAGTTGATAGAATCAATCATCAATTAATTTAAAAACTATAATAGAAAGAATCAAGCGGTTTAAAATATTATTATAATTAAGGAAATGAATTTGAAAAACATATGATAAAATTATGCTTACTTATTAGATTTGAGGTTTTTAACGACCACCGTGAGCAACTCAATGGGCTATAAGCAGTCGCCCGTCCCTAATTTAGGGTCACTGGTTCTAGGGAAGGGAGAGAACCAGTGTCGTAAGACAAACACAACATCCATGCCTGACCGGGATTCGAACCCGGACTCCTTACGGACGAACGATCAGAGGCCAACGCCTTAGACCACTGCGCCACCGGGGCGGCTACTTATTAGTGCAATCTAAAGATTGGTGACACTTTAAATTACATAGCAATTGGTTTTTGCGACAAGCACACCTATTTGTGGTACATTTAGATTTGCAGTCACATTTTCTGAAACCCTGCCCAGTACCAAGGGATTGTTTTATTGCTGTTTGGCGTAAAGATATTTCTACAGCAGGGACATCTTCTTTCGTTAAAAATCTCTCTTTGCAAACACTGAATTCAGATTTTGCATACAATTGTTTTAAAATACCCGTTTTAGAACCAAGTTTATAAATCCATCCTCTGTTTTACTAACAATCACAGCTAAAATCGAGCGGGCGTCAGTTTTTGCTCTGTCTACTTCGGGTACTTTAATTCTCACAGTGACACCTTCATCGACATTTGGGTGCTTTGCATTAGAAACTGCTAACATTTTCTTTGCTTGCTTTTCTAAACCTTTCTTGGCTTCATCACGCTGTATTTTCTGATCCATATTCTTTTTACAGATGTTGCACAATGCATTCTTACCATACCCTTTCTCTTTAGGATCTATTTCACCATAAATTACGTGAACAAACATATCACACGAAACCAAACTAAAAGTGGAGGGAGAGGGAGAAGGTGTAGGGAAAGGAAATGAGAGAAACAAACTTTTGAACTTTAACGATACGGAAGCCGTTAATGTGCACATTACCTAGTTAAAATGCGGAAAACTCTTGATTCCGCACGTTAACGGAGCAAATTAGTTAATCTGCAGATTAGCTAGGTAATGTGCACATTAACGGCTTTCGAGCTTTAGCGGTAACATATATGTGGTACAGAAACCATACCAATCTCAATGGCAAGTTACTATTTCTTCGCAATGTTAGCTTACTTTCGTTCTTTTTTGTTTGTTTGTGGGTGTGTGTTTTTGCTTGCATAAGGCTGTTTATAAAATTTAGTTTGTAACCTGACAACGAATCTCTCTATCTCTCATCGCATTAAACTGCAGTGTAATAACAAAAATGGTGCGTTTCCACTACTTTCCATAAATTCGTTCAGCGGGCTCCCTCCATCTCCCATACCTACAAACACTAAATTTACAACAAATTCATGCTATATAACAAAATTTCAGTGAATTCGAGAAATTCACATACATTTATTCAAGTTCCCTATAATTTTAGATAGTTGCTCTCGCCATGTTTCTGTTTCAACTACTTAAATATTCGGGGGTGGGGGGAGCAAAACGGTGGACTCGAAGAAAAGTCGGGTAGGCTGAAGACCACCCGAGCTCACCCCCGTAGCTTCGCGCCTGGGTATTAGGAGGGCTAAGAATGACGGCTGTAGCATAAATTTTGAATTTCTTCGCAGAAATTGTGGCTAAAAAAATCCGTTTGTGTAAATTTTTTCCGACGCTGATAATGTTAATACATTTTATGACTACAATACTTGTGATGTTCAGATAGAATACATCAGCAACGTTTATTCACAATTAAATATTTTATTTTAAGATGCACTATAGTTTCGCTGAGCTTTTGGATCGGCTTCATCAGCCGAGTCTCGAAACTGTAGTAGGTCATAAAATAAAATGTTTAATTGTGAATAAAAGTTCTTGATTTTCTATCTGATAATGTTACCACAAGTAAAGAAAAAGGTTTTCAGATGCATACTGTACGTAATTTTTATTGTGCATGTAGTATGTGAACCATGCGTACGCCGCCCCGGTGGTGCAGTGGTCTAAGCGATGGCCTTTGATCATTTGTCCGAAGGGGTCCGGGTTCGAATCCCTGTGAGGCATGGATGTTGTGCTTGTCTTACGGTACTGGCTCTGTCCCTTCCCTGTAACCAGTGACCCTAAATATAGCCAATTGAGTTGCTCACGGTGGTCGTTAAACCTCCAATCAAAAAAGAAAAAGAGAAAAAGAACCATTGATATGAACCTTCGTTTCAGCGGAGCCAAGCTTCGCGTGATCGCCGCGTCGTTGTGTTAATCCTGCCGCAGAGGTGTTCACGTCGTCGTACTTCGAGGTCAGTTTTACGGTAAAAATCTTTGAAATGCATTTACACAGATGAAATTTTTCCACCATTTGCCTTGAAATTGCATACTTTAAAATCTGTACGTCTCACTTTTTTTAAATCCTTCAACTTTTCTGACGACATAATTTAGGACGCTAAACATTTACCGAATCTTCATATCGTTTAACAGGTTACTCTTCATTCTTCGCAATTTTAGCTGACATCAGTGGCGCCCATGAGTACTTGGAGGGAGGGGGGGGGGCTAAGAAAAATCCTTACCTCCTTCAAGGCTGTCAAACATTTTTGTAAATGTACAAAATACTAAAATACAACAAAAATAATTGATACAATCAATCATTGATATCTTATTATTTTTAAAAATGCTTTAAAAAAAGGTTTCGTCAATTTTAGTGTTTTAAATTTATCAAAAATTTGGCTATACCATCCCCGTCACCGCCTGGAGCAGCAGATAAATCATGAATGGAATACGGGATTAATACAAAATTTGAAGATGTGAATCCACCCCTTCGTGTAAATATGACAAAGACGGTAAGTCAGATAATATCCGAAAACCTGAAACGTGAGAAGCGGATTTGATTCCCGCTCTAGGACGACGAAATTTTCAGGTTTTCGGATATTATCTGACTTACCATCCTTGTCATATATTTACACGAAGGGGCTGATTGAAATCTTCAAAATTTGTATTGTATGGTGTAATCCCGTATTCCATTCAAGGAATCTCTCTCTCTCTCTTTCTTATCTTTTAAAACTGTAATTACAAAAATGGTGTTTTTCTATTACTCTCTTAGACACATTCGCACAGAGTACTTACTCTTTCCATTTCCCAGAAATACGACAAACAATAAATCTAACAAAAATTCATTTTATAGAACATAATTTCTGTGAATTCGAGAAATTCACGTACGTTTATCGAAGTTCCCTAAAATCTTAAATGTTTGCATCCGCCTAACTGCTTAAATATTTCGTTTCGGAAGGGGGCGGGGCTAAAGGGTAAGCTCGAAGAAAGGTCTGGTGGGCTGAAACCCACTCCACCCCACACTTAGCGTAGCGCCCGTATGCATATATTAGTTTCGTGTGCATATCACTTAACAGACAAACAAACTAAAAAACTGCATATGCAAATTTAAAATTATTACCTTGTGTAGGTTGGGCACTTTTATGTGAACTCGATCATCCACCTGAACATATTGTGTAGACGCTGGACCGCCGTGTAGTATCCCACGTAAGACTACGGATAATAACCCGTCGCAAGGTCAAAACCAAGCATCTGATGCTCACTGTGATCAGAACGCCGAAAGAAGCGTTACATTTCCGTTGCGCAATCACAGTTGTTCAGAACTTCCAAGAAGTTCACCATTATCTTCTTTCTGGAGTAAAGCAGCAGCCTTCCTGCTCTTGCTGCTGAGGAGCCCAGCTGCGGACGATAAGTGAGTCTTCCGGTTCGTCTGCTCCAAAAAATGACTGCTCTCTCCTGCACCCGGCGATTATGTTCGTCGTTTATTTGGGTGGCAATCTGTCAGTGCTGAGTTCAATAAAGGTCAACGCTGGCTGGTGCTTCCCGACCTACTGAAAAGCTGAACAGCGTACGTAGTTACGGGCTGTTGGAAACAAAAGAAATGGTCGACTCAACGAAAACCGCAATTTGCGCGCGCTGAAGCTTGCGCATTCCGTCACGCACGTAAGTAGAAGCGTTCATGGTTGGGGAGGAACACGAGACTTTCTAGGGGGTGGGTGTGGTTTTCTCTCTTCGCGCAAAAAGGAAGAAAGATGACACCAAATTTTCGGTTGTAATAGATAAGTGTTTTGAATCCTTTCCTGCACAAAAACAAAATTCAAAAGCAGATTTATAGAAAATCTGAAAATCCAGCAAAACATAAAATATACATCCTAGGAAAAAGCCCGATGCTGTCCCGGTGGCGCAGTGGTTTAAGCGATGGCTTCAGATCATTCGTTCGAAAAGGGTCCAGGTTCGAATCCCGTGTGGCATGGATGTTGTGTTTGTCTTACGGCACTGGCTCTCTCACTTCCCTGGAGTCAGTGACCCTAAATTAGGGACGGGCGACTGCTAACAGCCCATTGAGTCGCTCACAGTGGTCTTAGAATCGATAATAGAAATAACTAATTACATTTTCATGTAAAGAGAATTCTTTTTGGGGGGAATGGGAACAAAAAATGGAAGTTTTTGAAATCCATGAAGACAAAAAAAAAAAAAGTTAATTAAGAATAGAAGAACAGCATTATTTTCTGTTGTAAGTCGATGCAGTTTTATTATATTAAAGCATTTTTATTAATTTAAGTCGCATTTTAACAAGAAAAAAAAATGAAACACTTTCGGAAGGGAAAGGCCCCTTTGCCCCCCCCCCCCCCCCCCCCGGCACGCACTAGTGGCTCAAAAGTATGTTATGAACATTAACAAACTGTGCACAAAATATTTCTCATAGCCAGGATCACAGCGTTACATTCAGAGAGTTTTTTCCGGGGGCAATTACAAATGTTGAGTGGTTGAAACTTGTTGACTAATTATATGTATGCATGTAATCACAATTTTGTTATTTACATATACAATGCATATAAATTTTTTAAATAGAGTATAAAATTTTTTCTTCTGTTTCTTGTATAGAAATCTACACATACAAGTAATTAAAAATGTAAACATGTTATACCTTTGCTTTAATTCGGTAATGCACCATGTATTTCCCTATGGGGTTGTGTAAAATATTGAGGATGCAAGTAAGATAACGTGCTGGACAACTCCCCCCCCAACCCACCCACCCACCCACACACCAAAAAAAAACCCCATTAAGATTGGTAAAAATGTCCTCTCCTTATTACAAACGTGTTTCTGATAATAAAAGAACCATCACAGTGTTACCTGAAAACGTATGATGTAAACCAGTAGTTCTCAAACTGTGGTACGCGTACCACCAGGGGTACGACGCGCGACTTTCAGGGGTACGTGAGCAACTCTCATAGACTCTAATGAAATTTGTTCAAAAATTCTAAGTATAATCGTTTATTTATTAGAACATTTTTAAATAGTTCTTATTTATTTATTCACGTGTATGAATAAGTACATAAAATCTGTAATTTCTATTTCTTGTTATAATTTGTTTTAATATGCAACAATTTATAAAGAAAACAGAAACAAAAAATTATGATAACAGATGGCAGCACGATGGCAACGTAAATACTTTTCGCCAAATTTAGGGAGTTTTCAGTGAAATTTGGAGACTTTTGTGTAAGTGTAAGAGGATGGGATGTTTGGCATCACTGATGTCAGTTACACGTGTTGAAAATAAGAGTCGCGAATTTACGTAGTAGAATTTGTATTGAATTTTCTTTGTTTTCGTTTCACAAACGATAGAATGGTGAAATATTACAACTCAATTATATATGTCTCCTTTAATATAACCAAAGTTGCGTAACTAACTCTTTTAGCCTTTGGCGTCTTGTTTTGGTGAAAAAAATAATTTATTTTGTGTATTGAATTTATTGTTATTTATTAACAGCGTTGCTATATTTATGCTGGTATTGAAATTTAATATGGAAATTATAGAAAAATTAAATTTGGGAGATGGGTGGATGCATTTCGAAACAAAAATATTTTCTAAGTACTAGAAAGGCCATGAACATCCTAAACAAAAATGCATCTGAACATTTACATTCCACAAGAAGTTATTGGAAAGTTTGCGTTGTTTGTGTTCACGCAGAGTTGAGTCACCTGAAAGTGCAAAAATAAGTGAATATTGTTGCATGTGTATGAAAATGTGTCACTATAAGTCATACTATAAAATGTACTCGTTCAATAACAACTTGTGGAGGCGGTGAAAGTCAATTTAAAAGGATAGGACAAAAATTGCAGTTATGAAATACCTTATAAAACCAGGATTCGGATCGATAGCCTTAGTCAAGCTAAGGTGGGTACATGGGCTCAAGTCATGGAAGACAACAGCACACAAAAATTTTCACACTGCACTAATTTTGGACTTTTTTTGAAAGGCTACTGCCTGTATTTATTATTTTTCTCTAAAAACTTAACAAGTTAATTTAGTTGACAAACAGATGGTATTTCCTTTTTTCTTGTTTGCTTAAACACAGCAGTATAAAAACAGAATCTCAATTTTCTTTCTATTTCTATTTGGCCACTGGCCTTATGAACAGCACAACTTTACATATTTCAACACAGTTGGTTTGAACACTAGGCATGCATCCAAAATTATACCATGATTCCCATAGCTTACACACAAAAAAAGATACTGGATTATTTTTAATTCCACAAGGTGGACAAGTTCTGTTCTTTTGAAACGTACTCTCTTCTCTCTCACCTAGTTAGCTCAATGACAAATTTACAATTTTACACTTATTGATTTAAATTTACAGCACCTAAACAATCTTAGCAAACTCCGCAATCTCCCAGACCAGCTTCGAAGACTTCAATTTAAATTTACAGTTATACTAAGAGCCACAAATTATACTTTAACAAATCTACTATCAGCAAGTAAACAAACCAAGTAAATTATCCTCAAAACAGAATTTACACTGAGCACAAGCATTAATAAACATTACATAACCTATAGAACTACCCTGAATGAACCCACTTCACTTATAAAGAAACCTCACTAACTAATCTTAAAAATTATCACTACATAACATCACCATAATTCAGAAATTCAAACAATCTTCTTGCACTAGCTTGCTCATAAAAATCCCCTCACTCTGCACTTCACATAATAGCTCAAGATACTTAATAACTCTATACTGTAAACAAAAGCTCAAAATACCAATTAACTAAATTTCCAAACTAAATATCAAGTTCACTAACACCAACAACCAGAATTTAGAATTTACATCCCTAGCACTACAGCAAATCATAAACAAATAAATTTAGATACTTTAAATCACCAAACAAACTTAAATTTAACACCTGCACTGAATTACTGAGGTAGCGGTGAGGCAAATACTCTCAGTTCAGACACTACCCTGGGTTTTGAGAACCAACACAGGAAGAAAATACCAGTCAGGCTGAAGGCGTGAAATTGGGTCGTGAATCCACTTTCAGCCTATGCAAAAGGCAAGGAAAAATACCTCAAGTGCGACACATCATCATCAGGCACAGAATTTCCTCTAACATGATCTCACCACATTTCTTGAAGCAACGCTCGACCGACCCTCGCTGGCAGTACATATCTCCGTGAGCAGCGAAACTACTGGGGGGTTTGAAGACAAGTTTTCCCCCAAAAACCACGTCCTCAAGGATCTCCCTTTTCGAACCAATGCATGATCCCACCTTGATCAACCACGCCTGCAAGAGCCTGTCGTACTTCAACCCTAAATACTCCAGGCACATCCAGCCCAGAACCAACACAACTATATCCCAGGAAAATTCACTTATCTCTCTATATATCCCAAGAAATCCTAAATCACAATATCCACATATATCCCAGGAAAATCCACTTATCTCTCTATATATCCCAAGAAATCCTAAATCACAATATCCACATGTATCCCAGGAAAATTCACTTATCTCTCTATATCCCAAGAAATCCAAAATCACTATATCCACATATATATCCCAGGAAAATCCATTTATCTCTCTCCACATATATCCCAGGAAAAATCACTAGCAAGGAAATTCTTCTGCACCATGGCAATGCGCAGGTCCACTTCAGACAATAACACTGACCATTTACATAACCCACTAAATATTTTCACCTTATTGAAAATTAAACTTACATTTAGACTTTTAACCTTATAGTAAAAACAAGAAAATTTAGGCCAAAGAAAAGAACAATTAATACTGGAACTGGTGAGCAAAAGTGTGTCTTCTCAACCCATGATGTTCATTCTTTTTGTGAAAATACTAAACTTGAGAACAAAAATACTTTAACTTCTATTCTGCACATATCGCATCCTGGTGAAAATTCCCTACTCAGAGCCCTCTGCCCTAGGACAAGTTCCCGGCTTGCCCTAAGATCACCCCTTTCCAATGGGAGATTAACACTCATCTGGAGCATGTAAAATACTGGTCCTCAAATAACACCCCTACCATCTCAATTTCGACACTCAACACTCCAAGAATGTAAACAACACTTTAGGTTTCCAATATCATCACACTATAATATGTTCCCAAAATTCCATTATAAATCATCCCATAACTTATCTTCACTCAAAAAGAAAATAACTCAACGCTGTAAAAGGCTAGAGAAAAATGTTTACCATTATTTTATCACCCACGACATCACAATAACACTGCTTTTCAATTATCACATGCCCAACTAAACTATTATCGATGCACCAAAATTTACTGTGCTCAAACAATAAACCAAATTTTTCCGATACATTAAAATTTACTGGCCCGGGAAGTTGCTAAAATACCAGACATGACAACACAAAAAAAGCATAAATGAAAACATTTTCAACTCCCCTCTCTTTTTTTCTTTGCAATACATTTTTCCGACAGCCCCCAATTTTAAAATCAACTCGTTTTATAATTTTAAAGAAACCACAACATAATACAAAAAAGAAAATGCCGAGAGAAATTTACCTTTAGGACTGGGGCAGCAACACTTCCTGACAAGCACACTAACCGTCGATAATAATAAAAAAAAAAGGTTTCACAGCCTAATAATAGATAAAATAAATAAATAAAAAAAAACTCTCCCTGAGAGAACACCACTGTCCCGGTTGATTTTCACTTCACTTCCAAGGTGCTTTTTTCTTTCCCTTTTTTCTGCCACAGCGAGCCTGGCCAACGAAACAGGAACCGGGCATTTTTGAAACATGCTGGTGGACCTTTGTGGTAATCAGTAGGGCCCAACTCGACGATTCAGCAGTTAAAGGCAGTATCTTCCACAAAGCCGTGCATGCCCCTTTTTCCGGAACTTCCAGTGTCTGGTTGAACTGGCTTGAAGAGTCCCTTCCATATTGAACCGAGCGGTAACAGCATTCGGGTTGCGCTGGCAGAAAATTCTCCTGCGGAGACCAATTCACGGTAGTTACTAATTTTCTTTTTATTGCAGCTCACTACTGCCGTCGTCCACTAGAAGAGTAGGAGAGGGTTGAATCTGCGAGCATTTCCTCTCCAGTAATGAGATCCTTTTAGCTGTTGTCCGTTTAGATTTCAATACGAAATTTTCCTTCTTGCTGCCCCCTCCTCCGGCAAAAAGGCGAGGAGAGAAAATTTTTCTTTCCGCTGTCTACCAGCTAACGCAGCGACCAGAACAAAAGTGACTGAGCCAAACGTCTCAAAGTGTCAAAGAAACTCTGTGATGTTGGAAAAAAATGCTGACCCCTGATTGGCTGAACTCTGCAAACAGCGGAATTTCTCTCCCACGCCTCGAGTGACCTCTGACCTTCACACGTGTAGACCAAGCTCTTTTTGACCCTGAGGTCTAAAAATAGATTCTGTTGCTGAATTCCCTACCCCAAAGACGAAAAGTTGTTGCACTTTTGGCGACTTTTTCTCGACGTTTGGAAACAGGAACGCAAAATGGCGAATTCTTGCTTTGCAGAAAATCACTAATTTTAATTTTCTTTTTCTCTCGTTCCGTGATGTTAAACTACAATTAATTTTGATTCTCTGAGCTGCACACCTATTCGCCTTTTCCTATCGTGATAAAAGAACAGATAAAATAATTATTTTCAAAAGCCCAAAGTCAGTTAAATCAAATATTATTCTTTTTCTCTTTTTTTTTCTTTCTCCAACATGAAATTTTGTTTTCCTGGTTGTGATTAAGACAAGCGAATTTTGCGCATGAATTCCCCTGCCTTTCAACCAGGAATTTTCTTCTAACGTATGTCATGGGAGAAAATTTTTGCATTAATTAATCTCCGATAAACCAACAGAAAGATTGATCAGGTCTCTCTGAAATTCACCAGAATTTAAAATTTTCGCCATGACAGGCTTCTCCTGCTGATGATAGTGATAATCCATTACTAGCATCACTCACACGTAATCAACTCTACTGTAATACATAAGTACATCGTTCGCCTCTCCAAACAACAACAACAACAACAACAATCTTCCTCTTCTCCTCCTGGCACTTTCCTTAGCGCCCCCTTGCGGTAGCATCATTTCTCGGTCAGGCTTCAAACGAAACTCCAACAGGTAGATTGGTAGAGCTTGAAGCCTTTGTTTACCATTTCCTCGTATCGGTCAAGATGGATAAGTGGCTAATGAAACAAAACCGGCCTGTTAAAAAGCAAAGACGCAAATTGGAAAGTGAGGTTACCAATGGAGAAGATGATAATTGTAATACCGTTAGTGAGGCAACGGAAACTGGACCTTCTTTAATTAGGATTACTCGTCACAAAAAATCTCAGTCTAGGGTAAGAAAGTATGATTCAAAATACTTGTCATTAGGATTTTCTTATGCAGGAAATCAGTCAGAACGTACACCCCTATGTGTTGTTTGTCATGAGACCCTTTCGATTAATTCAATGAAGCCATTGTTACTAAAAAGGCATTTTCATACGAAACATCAGAACCTGGAAAATAAGCCACTTAAGGTTTTTAAGCGAAAGGAAGCAGAAAAAAAAATCTGGTAAACAAAATATAGCCTCTTTTCATCTCTGAATATGAAAAGCTTTGAAGCGGCATTCAAAATCGGTTTAAGAATAGGAAGGGCTGGAAAACCCCACACTGATGGCGAATCATATTTACTGCCTGCTGCTAAAGACATGGTGTCAAGTGTTATTGTTGAAAAACAAGCAAATCAGCTGGATACTATCTCCCTGTCCAATGATACTGTGTCTCGCAGGATCTCAAGTATGGCTAATGATTTGGACGAACAAGTCATCAGTAAACTGGTCAGGAAAATACTTTGCTGCACAGCTGGACGAGAGCACGGATTGCACAAATATGGCTCAGTTGCTAGCATTTGTTAGATATATTGAGCCTACCCCCGCTGTGGCAGAAGACATTTTGTTCTGCAAGGAGCTCCTAGGTCGGAAAATTGCACAGGAGATATTTGACACTCTTAATGGTTTTATGACTCAGCATACTGTAGACTTGGAGAAGTGTGTCGAAGTTTGCACCGACGGTGCACGAGCTATGACTGGCAATCATAGTGGTGTGTTTCCCCAAATAAAGAATGTTGAGCCACAGGTAAAATTCGTCCACTGTAGTCTTCACAGGGAGGCTCTAGTAGCGAGGAAACGTCCAAATGGTACGAAAATATATAGTTTTGCAAGAAGCAGTGAAGACCGTTATTTTCATAAAATCAAAAGCAGGCAATTCCAGATTATTTGTAATCTTGTGTGAAGAAATGGGTAGCGAGCATAAACATCTCCTCTTCCACACCGAGGTATGGTGGCTTTCCAAAAGAAATTGTCTTGCTCGTTTGTATGAATTGAGACACGAAGTTGAAGTTTTCCTCTCTGATAGAAAGTGTCAGCTTCGTGACAGATTTGCAGATGAACAGTGGTTGTGCATGCTAGTTTTCTTGGCTGACATCTTCCAGCGTCTGAATGAGCTGAATAAAAGAATGCAAGGTAAATACACAACAACATTTATGGTTCATGGCAACATAAAATCTTTGATAAAAAACTCCAATTTGCAGCAACAAAAGTGAATGGACAACTGTCATTCTTTCCGTTCTTGGAAAATTTCCTGGAAGAAAATGAACTTGAGCTTCATGGGTTTTTTTGTCAACGACGTAAAACAGCATTGTTCGAGTTTGATTGAAGACTTTGACGAATATTTTTTTGAGATTTTAGGCAGCCAGTTCTGGATGCGAGACTCTTTTTCTGCAGTGGAAGACTTCAGGCTACCAGATTTCTTTTCAACGAAAGAAAAGGAATAAATTATTGAACTGTCCTGTGATGAAACATTCAAATCCAGTTTCAAGAAAACATCTTTGATAGACTTTTGGTTGCAGAGACGGAACGAGTTTCCACATATTAGTGACCATGCCATCAAGTTTATGATGACTTTCTCCACAACGTATCTATGTGAGAGTGGTTTTTCATCCATGGTGTACCCGAAAAATAAGTACCGCAATAGGCTGAATTTCAAGCAGGACTTCTGCTTGAATGTATCAACTGGACACCCAGACATCAAAAAGCTGTGTGAAGCCATGCAGGCACAACCCTCTCACTGAAAAACTTTGAGGATTCATAATCTTCAACTCCAGAGTAAAAATTTTGATTAGAAAAATTACTGCCCGGTTTTTTCTTTCATTAATTTTGAACCACTTACTGAAGACAAGATTTTCTTGCAGACTTTTCTCAATAAAATTATGTTTTTTTTTAAATTGATAACAAGGAACAGTACACCAATTAAGTAGTAAATAGTAACATTATACTAGTGATCCGATTTATTGGCGTATTTTAATCGGATCACTAATATAGTGTTACTATTTACCATGTTTTTTTAACTGATCATAACGATTCTCAATAAGCAATAATATTAAGGTAATAAAAGTAGGATTCTTTAAACAGCTTTCCCACATTTTAAATAATTTTATTACAGATGTGGGGTTTTTTCAATAAATTAAAACTGCCTCAATAATTTGCCAGGTATTCATTAAAAATTTTAAACCTGTCATTTGGGGAAATTTCATCGGGGATACTTTTAGTCATGACCAACTGGAACAATATCTGAAAAACGTTTCAGAACCACTGATGTAAACCATTCCCCTGCCATTTGGTTTCAACCCCTTTAGGTTATTTAGATTAGAATACAGTAGTAAGAAAATAACTAACAGTTTGGATGAAAGTTTGAGGTTCATCGATTTTTTTTATTGATTTTTTTTTATCACAGAGTGTAAACCACTGACCTCCTGAGAAAAGAAAACTTTTTATGGAAACAATTTCTAATAATTTGCTATTGTTAAAAATTCGGTAGCAAATATTTTGTTACATTGGAAGCATTAAAGTCACGTTACCTATATTGAGGCTTAACCGTGTACGTGGAAAGTTGATAACCAGAAAACTGAAATAAAGCTGAATGCCAACTTCCAAAATATGATTATGTATTGCAGTGCAAACATCTCTACCCTGAGGAATTAATCTTTTATTGCGGAAGTACTCCAAGTTGTCAGTTCTTGAAAAATTGCCCCTTCAGCGGGGAATGTTTAATGCTTTATTGAATGATGATGGAAATTTCAGATTGAAGTCCATGCGGATGTTGTTGTTTTTTAATTAATACAATATTTTCCTTCATTTTAAGTTTTTTTAATTCATTTCTCCAAATATTCAGCTATAAACGAAAGCAATTGGACTAAATGTTGGAATAATAAACGGATTCACATTTCCAAATTTGTATTGTACAACGGTGTAGTCTCTTCATTGATAATCTGATTGTGTTTCATATGATTTCGCATTTTGTGAAATGTACTCCCTTCTTTCTTCATTTGATATGGAACGAACATTTTGTGATTCCTCTCAAAATGACGCTTTACGTAGAATATGCGGGATACTACTGTTCCGTGCACAGGTAACATACTTTTTTTTTTTTATTTTATTACTCGGAACTCCGGTGTCCACTATTCTTGGAATACTCGGCCCTGTCTTTGTTCCCTTTTAAGTTTCCGTTTGTTTGTTTTTTTGTCACGGAAAACATGTTTGCGTTATCCGGATCAATTCCGATACACAAGAGGAATAAAGCAGCAGCTGCAAACAAATGAACCTTTACTTACAAACTGCTGCTCCGGATTGGCGTCGCAGTGTTGCCAAGTTATAAATCTGAAATCTCTGCGATCATTTGTTCAAGGCTGCTTTCAGTTCTCACGGGAAATCGTCTCTTGTGCGTCTTCCTATCTGATTGGTTTTCCCGGTGTCATGGGCGAAGCGAAGCGATCCTTGTAAATTCCGGTCATTCTCAGTGTTTGAAGTGGGTGGGTATGGGCCGGTACGGTATACCGGTAGTCAACAAAAATGGAAGTGAGCTTACCGGCAGTTAAAAAACATTATTTACCATCCCGGCATGTAATAAATTATAAACCCGTCACAAACTACGTAAAGAAATTAGGATGAAAGCACAAATTTTAACGCACAAATCAGCAAATGACATTTTCAACGGATAAAATTGATAAATAATTAGCAGCTGGGACTGAAAGAGACCGCAAACCCTTCAATGAAGGTTTTTTTTTTAATTATTACATATTTTTTTAATATTATATACGTTAATTTTTTAATACCAAAAAAAAAATTTGGAATGGTATGTATTTCTTTCGAAACTTCTTATTTATACTATGTGGATCTATGGTCCACACCATGCTGACAATAGCTCTGAGCCACTTCGACCACTGGTCAATTTATTTAGCTTTTGTCCTCAGTGCTGCTTTGGTTACATAGTCAAATTATTAACATCTTCTGAATTTTGTAAATTCTGGTCATCTATTTAGCTTTTTTTTTTTTTATTAGAGGTTTA
Source organism: Macrothele yani (assembly GCA_039090855.1). NCBI lineage: Eukaryota > Metazoa > Arthropoda > Arachnida > Araneae > Macrothelidae > Macrothele > Macrothele yani. Next base: position 20,459,162 of record CM077026.1, on the reverse strand, counting down.
ACGACTACCGTGAGCAACTCAGTGGGCTATAAGCAGTCGCTCGTCCCTAATTTAGGGTCACTGGTTCCAGGGAAAGGAGAGATCCAGCGCCGTAAGACAAACACGTTATCCGTGTCTCACTGGGATTCGAACCCGGATCCCTCTCGGACAAATGATCAGAAGCCATTGCTTGGACCACTGCGCCACCGGGGCGACATTTAGCTTTTGTCCTTAGTCCAACTTTGTAACATAGCTTAACGCTTACAGGTATTTTTTAAGGTCTTCAGAATTTCCAGAGTCCGCCACGTTGTTGCGAATGCGTTCGTCTACTTGTACATACATTTTCTTTCTTTTTGGACCAATTTCTCCTAATTCCATATTCCGCATTTGTTCCTATTTCAAATTTGAATAAGTTTATTAGTGTTATCCTTCCATTGGTTAACAAAATAGTCAAGGAATAAATTTAACCTTTCATTCTGTGGAGCGTCCTCCATAATAAGCAGCTATGCGTCTTCAAAATTTTCCAGAGGTAGGTGGGCCAAAGCAGCGCACATTTCACATATTCTTCTTACTATTTCGTTGGTTTTATATAGGTGTGTAAGTCCCAGATCTTGAATATTCCGCCATAGATTCTGACTGAAGCGAAAACTACAACCGGAGACAGTTGCATCAGTGAATACTTCTTTACTTGTTCTTATAAGAGCTGCTTCGAAGTTCATCTTCATAAATTGGATCCGCGTGTGGCCTAGTGGTCAACGTTCGTGACTGCCACGGAGGAGCCCTCGGGTTCGATCCCAGGCCGGTGCGAACGCTCGAATCACTAAAAATCCGTCGTCCGTCAAATGATTACGTTAAGCTGTCGGGCCCCTGGTACTGGTCCCCCAGCAATAAGTAAGGGTGTCTTCTTCCCCCTTTCTACCTCGCTTCCGTGTCACTTTCTTATCGGGCACTCTAGCCCAAATCTCCTAGCTTCCTGTTTCTAAGGGTTGTTTAAGACATGGGATCAGACACTCCCTTCCTAAAATCCTCTACATATGATCTGATATGATCTGATCATCTTCATCAACTTAGGAACCCAATGTGGACACAAAGTCTTTAGTTTCTTAAACAATGAGCGGTATTGTGTCTTCTCATTCATCTGGTAGTAAACAGAACACTGCTGAATATACTTGATTTTCAAGTACGGTGCTCCGTAAATCAGCAAGAACCCTTAAAAGTTGATAGAACTGTCTCTGGCAACTTTTGAAAGTCCCATCCAAGAAGAAATCGTCATTCTTTAATAAGTCTTGGTAGCCCTCGCCGACAAACACTTCAGTTCTTTTGCCAGCATCATTAACAAAATCTAAGCGAAAGATTGGATTAGCAGGGTCGCTTTGTCCACGATGAGATATAACAGGGTCGGTAAACCCACGATTTTCGAGAGGGTCGCTTGGCCCACGGTCGCTTGGCCCAATTGGAGAGAGGAAGGCTTGAGCCGAAGCAGGTGTGGGCGTCTCGTGGTAGGAGCGGAATGATAAAAAGAAAAATAATAGTTGTGTGCCTGTGACGCTTGTTTCTTGGAAATTAATGCCTAAGGCGACTAAATAAAGTGAGATTGATTTACTACCCCTTCAGAGGACGCTTCTTGACTAGATAAATTTTCTTGTTAGAGCTCATTTGTTTGCAAGAACACGCTGAAAACAATTCATTGTTTTCAAAAAAATAAATTCTTTACTTAATGTTAATGTTTTCATACCGCCGTGCCCTCAACTCCTGTTCGTGTGCCACCCAGTGACACGCGTGCCATAAGTTGGCCATCCCTGGCTTAGTATGCGAAGCAATGTTTTTATATTGGATAACCTCACTGTAGCACAGTTTTAAAGCACTTAATGCATTTTTTGGCTTATTCTCCTAAACTTTGTAGGCGATCTTACGGCACAATAGTTTCAATTATGCAATTAGATCTTCTTGTGAGTCATTCAAGTCACCTGTATAAAATTCAGTTAAAGTTTTAAAACAGTTAGTATCTTCAGAAGATGATGGCACATTGGGATTTGTTGGGAAAAGTGACTAGAATCCTCATAAGACGAATTTTTGTGCGATAAATCTACACTATATTGACAAAAGTCACCGGACACCTAGAAGAGAAACACAACATAGCATTTATTGACATACATTAGAACAGTGTGGGTCCACCTTTGGCCTTAATGCATGCACTGAACCCTCGAGACATGCTTTCCACAAGGTTTTGGAACACAGCAATAGCTATGCGCTTCCATTCAGTACGTAATGCTTTCGCTAACTGTTGCTTAGTAGTAGGCCTTGGTTCCAAACTTCTTATGCAGCGCCCTGAGCCGCGGATGGCTTAGTGGTTAGTGTTTCAGACTATCGATGCTGGGTCCCCAGGTTCTAGCCTGGGCTGATCCTTCAGAGATGGTGTGATTTACTAACAATCGCTGAATATCCGCCGTGCATCGGACGAGCACGTAAAGTGACGGCCCCCAGGCTGGACCCACTGGTTAAATGGGTATCCTTTCCTATGTCCTCCTTGAAATTCTCTCACCCATCTATGTGCAATATCGTACTTGTACGGTGGCGCCATCTACTGTACTCTAATCTCACTACAAACTGTTCTGTCAAAAGTCGCTAGACTTGCTCTCATTCCTTCCGTTTCTGTGTCCTGCCCAAAAGGCGATCTCGCTGTAGGTGGCTGGGACCTAAACTCTACTCACTGTGGACGGAAGTCCTACATGAAAATGACAAACTGCACGGCGTTATGCGGCGCCCTAATTGCTCCGTGTTCAGTCACGCCCATCTCAAGCTCCTCATATTTTAGCTCATACTGACGGAATAGTTTCGCCTTACTTCGTGTGAGTGTTATTCCTCAGTTCATGAATTTCGTTTTCCACATTTCACCAATTCGCCCAGCCCTGTCAGTGCATATACGTAATCTCCTCTTCAAGTAATTTTCAAATTTTGTGCTTAACCCTCGTTGTTTACTCCGGCAAACATCGTACTCGCCTGGACTCTTTTCTGTTTATCATTAGCGTTCCTATATGCTGCCTTCAGTGCTCTCGTACTTGTGCTTATCTACGTAGTTTCCACACAAGAAGGTTAGAATAAGATATCTGGAGATGTCGTTGTTAATAGAGCAGTGCCGCTTTGCGTGAAGCCTATAACCGCAACAGACGGTCGTCAAAGTGTGCGAAAGCTAATGGTTTTCAAGGCTATTGCAATGCATTTTGTGTTGGCCGAGTCGCCTTCCTTCGTCGCAAATGTTTCCAATTTCGCATCGTAATTTGCTGCCAACGTGTGATAAAATGTTGAATTTAAAAGTCTTAATTATTTTGAGGTTTCTTCCTATTTTTATTTTAAATTGAAATACACGAACGTTAGTGCGAATTCTAAACAAAATATAACGTTAATATTGAAAACGTCACTGGTGTAAGAAGTATAATTCATCCCGGTTTGATATTAACAAGGTTTCTGCAACCAAACACTACGCAATTCCGAAATACACACAGTTGAAATTACATAGGTACCATGTAAACAACGTCAAATTCCCAGTTTGCGGCTTCACGGTTAAGAGACTCAGGGCATCTCCAGAAGTATTATTCTAACTTCCTTGCCTTTCACAACACGTCACCTTCTGCTAGTGGTCCTCGAGGGATGTCATCCACTCTTCAGTTGTGCACCACCCGTTTATAGCAGCCTTTTTGTGAAGTCATCGCTTCGACTTTCTGCCATCGTCCAGTTCTCATTGCGCCTTTGCCACTTTCATCGTCGTCCATTCCTGTGTTTGCGTATTACTATTCTACTGCTTATGGCTTCTACCACACTTCCTGATTATCTTCCACCACTGACGCCTCCTGCAGATGTTCTGTTTAAAGATCAACTTCCTCCTTCTTCGCCTACCGCCCTTACCATACATTCCGATCTACAGTCATCCTCCTTGGATTTCCGAATTTCTCGTCATGGCTCAGTTTCAGCAGCTCATATTCCTGAGTCCTCACCACGAGGTATGTTTTTGCCTGCCTTTTTAGCCCTAGGAGTTAAATATCTTCCTTTGCCGAATTCCAAACTTACAGACTATACTTGAGCTCTTCATCTGATTGTTCCACCTAATGCTATTACACATGTTGCGCTCAGCCCCGCTCAGTGCTTGCTTATTTTTCCAGTCCTGCACAAGTTCTATAGGTCATGTCTACTCCCATTTTAGTTGGCTCCCAGAGCCTGTTCGCCATTCCTCTTGCGCGATGCTCGTCAGTATATCTCCATTTTCTCCAGAAATTTCAGATGACCCATTGCTTGGCTTTCTTTCCCAAAGCGTTTCAGTTGTCGGTCCTATACGCACCCTGCCTGCTGCTCCCGATAATCAAGAGGATCGTCCTTACTTCAGTTTTCGCCAGCAAGCTCTCGCCGTCGTCCCTGATGAACAGTCTACTGCATCTTGTCCGACCACTTTCAACGTCGTCTGTGGTCATCATGCCCGCACGGTGCATGTTTTCACTGCTCTTCATTGTTTCCATTTCAAAATTACCTGAATATCATAGTTCGTGCTGCCCAGCTCGGGATACCGTTCGTCTTCCATTGACATTTCTTTGCCCGTCTGCTTCAGCCAGCTCGTCTACTTTGCCTTCGTCGTCTCCCTCCTTGCCACCTCCTTCTTCTGCGTCATCACAACTTCTCGATGTAGGCGGATTGTTTCCGCCCCCTGATATCTCTTCTTCGCTTGTCTCTACTGATCCCATCTTCCCGTCTCATCTGTTACCGTCTTCTCTCCTGGACGTTACTTCATCTGCCACCTGTACGCCAATGTGTTCACCTCCTTCAAGTCAGTCTTCCATTAAGACTACAATAAAGCGCCCCGGATCTTCTTCCTCTTCACGGTCTTCTCACACTGATGTTTTTCGTTCATCTTCTTCTTCGACCAATGTAGCTTCGCCTGTGGTTCAGTCTTCTGACGCTCCTGATGCATCTCTACCCTCAGTCTTTCCTATTACTCCACTACCCAGCTCCACTTCACCAGCCTTTTCTACTTACTCTCAGCTTGGCTCGCCTGTCATCACATCTATGAAATTTGCATCCCCCAATCTCCAGTGCGTTACTCTATCTTCATCAGTGTTATCCTTTGCCACTATGCCACTACACCTTCTGTTGTCTTCCCAGCAGCTCCTGGCACTGTTCCTGGTTCTTTGCTTGCATCTCCTAGTGATTCCTCGTCCGTGCCCATTGCTGATCCAGTGTCCAATTTTCAGTCTTCCTCAGCGGATATTTCCCAGACATGTTCATCTCATCCTCCCCGCCGCCGACGGAAACAGCTCCTGCTGATCCTCCATCTTTACATGACTTTGACTCTAATGATGCTTACGTACGTGCCTATATTCGTTGGTATAACTGAATGGAACACAAATATTCTGTTCTTCATTCTCACATTCTCCGTTCTTTCTAAATCGCCCGGCAGGTGCTCCCACAGTCTTCTACATGATTATCTCCTGATGTATTTGTCCCGGAGCGGCCTGCGTGCCCACCTCGCCTATTTGATCTTGTTTCACGGACGTTTCCTTACGATTGTTCTCTATCGCTCCTTGTAATATGCTCATGATTACCTATGAGCCCACATAATGTAATTTGTCCTGCATTTTCCATGTACCATATAGTTTTTCAATAAAGCGATTTTGAACGCTATAATTTATCCCATAGGTGCTCTATGAGATTAAAATCAGGGCTCTGTGCAGGCCAGTCCACACACGATACGGAATTATCGTCAAACCACGCAGTACTAGTCCTTGCTTTATGGCTCGGTGCATTATTCTGCTGGTACCAACAAGGCTCGGTTTGATAGTACTGCCACAGAGTTGGTAGGGCATGATTGTCCAGAATATCGAGGTAGACGTGCTGGTTAGTTAACAGATGTGTCCACGCTAACCAATGGGCCGGGACCATACCACGAAAAACACCCCCACACGAGTACACTGTCAGCTCCAAACTTGACCGTAGAAACAGTACACTGTGGTAAATAGCGTTCCTCCGGATGCCGCCATACCCACACATGGCCATCAGACTGATGGATCGTGTATCTGGATTCATCAGTCCATAGGACGCGTTTCCATTGATCTACTGTCCACGATAAATGTTCTTTACACCATGCTAAACAACGCGTAGCATTACGAGTGGAGATGAAAGGCTTATAAGCAGCCTCACAATTGCGGAATGAAGTTTTCTGCGAATGGTACGCGTACATACCGAGATTCCAGCAGTTTTACTCATCTGTGTACTGAGGTCTTGTGTAGAACTACGTCGATTAGCTGTAACGACTCTCCTGAGGGTTCGACGTCCTCTATCATTGATTTTCCTTGATCTGCCGGTACGTTTTGCTGCTTCAGGCACAACATGTGTCTTCCACTTATTCAGTACATCCGAAACAGTTGATTTGGGTATGTTTAAAAGTCTCTCGTTTTTGCTTATGGACAACCCACTAATATAACACCCAACAATCTTTCCTTTCTTAAAGTCAGCTCTCTCCCGCCGCGACATTTTCACTCAACCTCACAGTGAGATATGATCGCGGTCAGCTGCAGGCTTGTTTTGCAGCTGTACCGCGCATCTTAAAAAAGCAGCGAATCCGTTCATTTGCTTTTAAAGGGTGTCCGGTGACTTTGGTCAATATAGTGTATATTCCACAGCACTAATAAATACGTCTAAAAAAAGCATAAATTGAAATCCTGTAAAAGTCTTCTGGGCTCTCTATGTTTATGTTACAGCGTTGGTTTTGTTTTGATGCGATTCTTGATGTTTTAATCAAACTTCCTTGCTTTTCAGCGATGACTTATTTCACATTGCTTTAGAGTAATCTGAAACAAGTCATGGATCTCAAATTTGGCATTTCCTCGTCGCCACAGAACTTTCAGTATACGTATGTATTGGCTCTTCATTATAATGAGACATCATGGTCACTGGCTCCATGTCGCTTCTTCATCTTCATGGAGAAAACACGTTCAATTGTTGCCACGAGAAATAAAAACAATTTCAAATACTAACAAAACATTGCGTTTTAAAATCGCGTTTTTGAAATATCGAAAGGTTTCAAATTCTTTTCGGGGGAGAGTAACACCCCACACACCGCTGCCTAGTGCCTAGATTCCACCAAACGGGGTCCGGACTTGGTTGGAAGAGTCCTAGGGATCTTCCTGGTGCTAAGGTCTGTTGCGAATTCTTGGGTACTAGAAGTGAAGCAAAACGCTTTCTCTGGCACGCAGACAGGTGGCCCTCTTTAGGTTATGACCATGCAGGTGCAGGCCATTTTTTGCCAGCATCTAGCTCCATTTCTTCTAATACTACTAAGACTCAAATCACCGGCACAATGACGAGAAGCACACAAAAGAAACTTTGAAGCTCACTGGATTACTTCATTTCCGTGGCTTGTACATGATGACACCAAACATGCTGCTTTTTGTAAGATATGCAAATAAGCTTATACTAATTAGCTCTTCCAACTAAATTTGAGATATCCTTTAAAGAGACTGGTTTTCAAAATTGGAAGAAAGCACTTGAAATATTTCTAAAGCAGGAAAAGTCAGAATGTCACAGAGTCTGTTTTAAAAATAAGTACTACTATTGCAGTCACAAATGTTTCTTGCCAATTGTCAAATGCAAAGAAACAACAAATGGAATAAAACAGGTTTGCATTATTGAAAATCTTTTCTTCACAGCAGTTTCTGGTTCGCCAAAGCCATCCGGTACCTGGCCATACAGACAAAACCAGCAATTTATTAAATCTGTTGCACCTAAGAAGTGAAGACTGTGTTGAGCTAAAAGCTTTAATGGAACGCGATACATTCAAATGGTGTTTGTTCTCATAACAAATGCGACGAAATGTTAGAACTTATCACACGTATCAGAGATGCAAGATACATATTATGCAATCATTGTGGATGACACATCAGATATTTCTGTCCAAGAGCAAGTTTCCATTTGTTTTAGAATTGCCACAAATGAACTTGAAGTTGAAGAATTTCTAGGCACTACTAGAAATACTTCTTGAACTTCACAAGCGAAGACTGTACAGGATTGTCACTGATGCCTTTCAAAGATTCAGCCTTAGTTTGAGTGACTGTTGATTCCCGTATTTTGATGATGCATCCAACATGGCAGGCAATTGCATAGGTGTCCAAGTCAGAATCCCGAAATAGAACCAAGAGCGCTCTTTGTTCATTGTTTGGCACGCTCACTGAATATGAGTGTGCAAAATAGAGTGAAAAACATCACGGAAACCCGAAACGCTCTCTACTTTGTACGAGAGATAATAAGTTAGACAGTCACCCAAGAGGATGGCTTTCTTCAAGAAATTGCAAATTGAAGTTTAAAAACTGTAAACTTGCGACCCTTCTGTCTAATTAAGTGGGCAGTTCGTTTCTTATCATTGTCATCATGCTACTCAAACTAGCAAGAACTGACAAACTTCATGTTAGAGCAGTCACAGGCGGACTGTTCTGATGCAGGTGCTAAAGCTAACGGATTACACATTCAAATGCAATCTATTGACATTTTCTTCCACTTAGCTTTGTTAACCGAGGTAGTGAGTAATATTGACACAGTGAATAGAGCTCTACAGAAGAAAGTCTTATGCTTTCAAGAAGTTCTGGTATGATTGCTACTTTGATGCAGACATTGAAGGACTTCCGGACATATTTTGAATAAGTAAATGACATAGGTTTGCAAAATATTTGGACATAAGTAAATGACATAGGTTTGCAAAAACCACAGCAACCTCGTAAGAGATGCATTCCAAAATGCATTGGTGATGGGAGCATTGATCGTGATATTCATTCTTTCAGTATCCCCAAAGATATATACCAGCGTGTTTTCTTTGAAGTAATTGACACCCCGGTTCAGTGCATAGCTACAAGATTTGAATCAAAAGTTTCCACTTTCTTAACTAAAGATGAGCAGTTTGTTATTGGTGCAACTAATGACTTTGACGAGATTGCTTTGATTTATAAGGATGACATTGCTCCAGAAAGATTGATTTTGCACAGAGACGTGATCATAGATACAGGGTGTCCCACTAGCTACAGAATCCGGCATTTCTTTAATAATATTAACACCATTGAAAGTATTTTAACGAAATTTGAAGTGGACTTACCTCATTTTGTGCGACATGTGATGATATCACCGGCAGGCACATTCCTAAGTGGCCGCCCCGGTGGCGCAGTGGTCTAAACGATTTCCTCCGATCATTCGTCCGAAAGGGGTCAGTGTTCGAATCCCGATGAGGCATGGATGTTGTGTTTGTCTTACAGCACTGGCTGTCTCTCTCTCTTCCCTGGAAACAGTGACCCTAAATTAGGTACGGGAGACTGCTTATAGCCCATTGAGTTGCTCATAGTGGTCGTTAAACCTTCAAAAAGAATTCCTAAGCGTGGCGCCACTCAGGAGTAGTCCGCTAGCTAACCGGACGCGCTTATCCGCTGCTTTGTTATGCCATTTCGCTGAGAGTGTCTATACAATACGGTTGTTGATAATGAGTGCTTGTGGCTGTTCACGTACGTGTGAAAATGTGTCGGTATACTCTGAAGGAGCGAGTGTTTATTGTTCGCACTTATTGGAAAGCAGAATCGATAAAGTCTTGTCAACAGCAATTCTTGGAGAGGTTTGCAGGCAGACATCCGCCGGGCAGGTCCACCATTTGGGCATTGTCGAAAAAATGCAAGCGGCAAAGGTCCGAGGAAACGATCCAGAGAGTAAAGGGTGGACTACTTGGGTCTCCGAGGAAGTCACTTCGCCGACTGTCACAGGAAACAGGGTTATCCAAAAGCATTTGTCAATGTGCTGTGAAAAAAGCGAAGTTTCATGCGTAGCGTATCTCCGTGGTCTACGAACTGAAAGAGCCTGACCGCGTGAAACGAGTGACACATTGTCGATGGTTTCAAACATTTCTTCAGGAAAATCCGGACATTCTGGACTACACGTGGCTCTCAGACAAGGCGTGGTTTCACCTGCCCGGATGCGTCAATTCTCAAAATTCCCATATTTGGGCCAGTGAGAATCCCAACGCGATGCATGAATAATCCCCTTCATTCACAGAAAATTGGTGATTGGTGTGGGATGACTCGGAGCCGCATAATTGGTCCCATCTTCTTCGATACAACTATGACAACAGCTGCATATATGGAAATCGTCAACACCTTTGTAAATCAATCGCACGACGAAGAACTTTCCATCGGATATTACCAGCACGATGGAGCGACATCACGCACATCACACACCAGTATGGCCGAAATTCAGTCCTATTTCGGTGGCCACATCATTTCAAAAGGTCTATGGGCACCGCGTTCGCCCGATCTGACGCCTCCTGATTACTTTTTATGGAGATTTCTAAAAGGGGCAGTTTACCAAAAGAAACCGCGAACCATAGATGCCTTGAAAGCAAATAACACCGAAGAAATTCAGGAAGTGACGGCGGACGTACTGGCAAGGACTTTCCATAATATGGTGCGCCGGGTTCAATGCTGTCTGGACGCAAATGGTGGCCACTTCCAGCACGTGTTGTGATGTTATCCCATTTCGTACGAACTGAGGTAAATCCACTTCAAATCTTGTTGAATTATCTTTATTGGTGTTAATATTATATATTAAAGAAATGCCGGGCTCGGTAGCGAGTAGGACACCTTTGTATAACGATAGCTCGTGAAATCAATTACAAATTGGAAAGTTTGGCTTCTGTTCTAGAGATTTTTAAAACGGACACTTACATGAAGGATATGCTCTCAGAAATGGTTAAGTTGGTTCGACTGTTGCTGATCATCCAGGTATCAACTTGCACAGCTGAAAGATCTTTCTCAAGTCTTAGGAGGCTCAAGACATACTTGAGATCATCATTGAGTCAAAGACGACTAAATTCTACTGCTATTTTGAACTGTCATCGAACTCTCACAGGTTTACTAGATCTGGATGAAATAGCCAACTAGTTCATATCAAGAGTGGACATAAGACGTCAAACATTTGCATTCAAAATGAAATAAGAACTTTCGTGAGGTGGAGGTAGATAAATTTCATACACTGTTTTTCAATTTATTATATAGTACTAGCTTAGGTTTTCAAAGGGGATTGTAAACATTTTGTTTTTGAGAATTTGATTCAGTTTTGATACTTCAGGTATGAGTATTTTATGCTTGTTTTTTGTGTGTCAAAGATTCAATGTTAAATAGTTAAGTAGTTCAAAATTGTTGTAGTGCCGAATTTAAGACTTTTGAGGCCCTAGGCCAAATTTTCTATGCGGCCCCCCACCCATATCTGAATTTGTTCCTATCAGATTCTCTAATAAACTTATCTTTAAGTTAAGAATATAATGATTGGTAGTACAATTTTATTGTTATATAAGTATTATTTAAGTAAAAATTGATTTTGATTTAACTTGTTATTAAATTAAAGGTTATAAAAAAAATATTTGTAAACATAGAAAAAGAGGTTCATGCTTATCCAGGAGCAACACTTTACATTTTGAAACCTTAGACCTACATTTGAAACCGACACACGATTCATTTTTATAAAACGAAAGTAAACAATAATATTTCTTGTTTTGATTCTTTAAAATTGCATTGCAACAACAAAAATTAATAAAGTATATAAAAACTAATTGTAAGATGGTTTGGGAAATGATATAAACTGACACATTTTTTTACAAGTTTGATTTATTTGTACGTAAGAAAAATGGAATCATAAGTTTAAATAAGTAATTTATTACAAGTATGATTACTCAGTTCTTACTATACTTTGTAAAATAAAACCCTTATTTCTAACATTTAGAAATACAACTAAACCTAATGGACAAAAGTAGTTATGAGTGAGTTAGTACAATAATTGAACAGTAAATGAACTGCATGAGCTCAAAGCTGGGTGTAGATTTAACAATGATCACACATCAACTTTACGGGCTTTAATAGAAGAAAAGTCTTTAAGTAGATCATCAAAATCTAAATTTTTGAACAATTCTGCGTTGGCAACAAAACTTGCAAAACTAAATCACTTCGAGTCTGTGTTTGAATTTCTTAAATAGTTTTTTATTCTTTTTAAAATGCTAAAGGATCTTTCTTCTGATGCATTTGTCGTCATCATGTACAAAAGAATTCTTAAGCTGTATCCAAGTTCGGAAATAGTGTTATTAGCTGTTTGTCGCGAACAAGCCGTAAGAATGCTGAAGGTTGATCGTGGTTTTTCTCACAAAAATCTAACTCCTTGACAAACTCTTTAAAGTGCACGCTCACTTCTCCGAAGTCTTGACCTATGTCTGTTTTGTATTTTTCTGCCAAAAAAAAAGCTTTTATTCGGATTTCGTCATTTTCTATCGCGGACAAATTATAAAAAAAAACATATATTTCATTTTGGCAAAAGTATACTTTTGTTCTTGCCTGTAACACTCATACGAACGCGGGCGTGCTCGCAATAGTGCTGTTATTACGTTCTTATTTCTTTAGTTATCATTCAAGATAAAATAAAAAATTACCACTACTTTATTTTATTCAAGTAAATTAAAAAAACGGTAATTCACTTTTCTAAGTTTTTCTATTCTATTCCCTCCGTTTTTCTGGATTCTACACCTGCGGCCCTTAGGCCACGGCCTAGTTGGCCTAGTGGTAAATCCGCCGCTGGTACCCACCGTAATTATAATAATAATAAGTTAACATTAAATAAACAATATTACTTTACACTGGCGGAAAGTAAAAAAAGAGCACAAAGAAGGAGACGTCTGATACCAACGAAATTTATACAGCATAATAACGGAATACAGAGGATAACGTGATCAAAACATTACGGCAAAATACAGCTGTATTTGCTGGTAAACTGAAAAATAAAATTTTCATGTAACATGGTTAGTAGGAGGTTGAACCGCCATGAACTGCGTCACACTGTGCAATTCTGGCATGGAGTCTGTCGTACAGATGTTGGATGTAAATTTGGGGTATTGAGTTCCAAGCATCCTCAACCTGGACGCGTAAATCGGGGATGGTCGTGGCTGGCCGTGGAGACCGGATAAGTCGTTGTTCCATAAAATCCCACACGTGCTCAATGGGGGACAAATCCGGTGAACGTGCAGGCCATGGAAGTTGTCTCACACCCTGAAGTGCATGTTGCGTTGCACGTGCCGTGTGTGGGCGTGCGTTGTCTTGCTGAAAAACACCACGATGAACCGACCTTACAAATGGCACAACGACGGGCTGAATGATGTTGTTCATGCAGGAGGTGCTGTTTAACGTACCCGGTACAAACACTAGTTGTGTACTGGAGTGATAGCTGATAGCTCCCCACACCAGGAGACCAGGTGTAGGCCTTGTGTGTCGCTGGCGGATGCAAGAAGGGTGGAGACGCTCCCCTGTGCGTCTGCAAACACGCATACGGCTATCGGAGGCTCCCAAGCAGAATCTGCTTTCATCGCTGAACACGACAGATCGCCATTACGTTCTTTAGTGCAGACGTTGGCGACACTACTGCAGCCGTTCCTGACGGTGGGCTGGAGTTAGAGGTACACATGCCAGAGGCACACGTTCACGTAGTCCCGCATCCAGTAGACGGTTGCGGATTGTTCGCACAGATCACCTCAGTTGCAACGGCAGCCCGGATTTGCGTCGCAAAGGATGTTCTGCTTGACAACGCCGCTCTTCTTATGCGTCGATCGGTCCGCTCATCAGTCCGTCTGTGACTCCCGGTTCCACGTCTTCTCGTGTGGGAATGTTTCTCGGACCATCTACGCTACCATCGTACCACCACCGATACCTCCCGTCCAATTCGCTCCGCAATACGACGATACGATCACTCGGCCTCGCGGAGTCCGACTAGACGACCTCGCTCAAAGTCCGATAACTGCTGAAATCGTACACGTCTTCCATGTCCAGGAATTGCAGCTTCTGCAGGGTCTTCGCACGTGTCCGTACGCCGACGACTGATTACATTCACTTCGCCGTACTCCTTAAATACCACTGACCATAATTTGCATATTATGCCGTGCTGTGGCGTAAGCGCTCACCGGTCGGTCCCGAAATTAACATCACACCTACGTAAACTCGACCCCATTAACATATGTAAATTTCATGATCGTCTGCCAATTCCTTCTTGGTGTTCTCCTTTCACTTTCCGCCAGTGTATTATGTATTCATTGTTGCCCGTAAAATCTATAAAAATAAAATAAAAATGCGTGTTCTGCAAACACTCCAATAATTTGCACAATTCGGCGCCAATGCTGATGGGGTTGAGTCAGGGAAACACCACGAAATTCATACAAACGGAGATCATCATATCTGGCGTTCTAGGGAAAGTTAGGTAAGTGCCATTATGTCAACTCTATTTCTATTATGTGTGTTATTATGAATATTTTTGATGTTATGTTTCTCAAAAAGTATACGTGATAGAAAAATACTAAAAACAGATTCAAAATCAGCACGAAAATCTATTGAAAACAATTATTTTTGTTCAGGTAATATGAAAAAAAGTTAAAATTTGTCGGACAGTGCAATCACTCACGTTGACGTTCGTTAAGCTTTTGGCATATTTTTTGACATACAGTAAAAGGTTAGAGAAACAGTTTCACGTTCATCTGAGGAAATTAGCGCTTTCGTTTGCCGGAATGGTAACGGAAAGAGTGTTATCGTATGCATCCTTCCTTGACTGGTTAGTTAGGTAGATGATGCAAACAGGAAGAGTATTGTCCTTTTTATCAAATGCTGAGAGGCGTCTTTTCTGAGCAACCATTTTTTTCATTTTTAGGATTTTAACATTTTTAAGCGGCATCACCAAAAGTTCTTCGCCTTGGAATTTCTAGTTCCAAACTCTCCATGTATTATTATGTCTGGCAGAAGAATTTCTAATATACGCCTGGACAACATTCAAGGTGAAAATTTACTTTTCAATTGGAAAATGTTCTAGGTTTTTGTGCCTTTTTAAATCAGAATAATTGCTAACCACTACAGCAGCCTCTATTTTATTGCTATAATAAATGTTATAAAAATGCAACAGATCCTAAATCGCGTTGCATATTGATAAACGTTTTTATACTTTGTGTGCATGAATGTTCTAAAATAAGGTCTTTGGGTCCAAACTCTCCATGACCTTTATCTAAGAATTGGGATATATGAAATTTTCGATTTACGGATTTATCATGGATGCATTTTCTAGAGTAATGTATGCAGTTCGTTCCTTTATCAAACATATTTTCTTAGTTTGTATCGCAGTGTGCCGCGTTTTTTGGATTTTCAAATAATGCAAATCCCGTAGGTCTTCATAATGCTTATGTCGTGAAAACGTGATTGTTTTATAAATACAAAAGTTCTGCGAAAGCAACGATCAGGAAAAAACATCAACATCTGATATTTATCAAACTACTTAACTACAATTGAACCCGCTTATTTATAACGAGAAGTTGGGACCGACGAAAATTATCGTTAAATCCGGGAGTTTGCCAAATCTGTTTTAGGATGAAAAATCCCACCGTGTCAAAATATATACTATATTCACAAAAGTCTCCGGTCACCCTTTCAAAAGCAAATGAACAGATCCACCGCGTTGTTAAGATGCACGGTACAGCTGCAAACGATATAAAAACAATCCTGCAGTTGACCGCGATCATATCGGACTGTGAGGTTAAGTTAAAATGTCGCGGCGGGAAGAGAACTGACTTTGAGAAAGGAAAGATTATTCGGTATTATATTAACGGGTTGTCCATAAGAGAAACCGGTAAAACATACCCAAGTCAACTGTTTTGGACGTACTGAATACGTGGAAGACACATGGCGTGCCTGAAGCAGCAAAACGTACCTGCAGACCAAAGAAAATCAGTAATAGAGGACGTCGAAGCCTCAAGACAGTTGTTACAGCTAATCGACGGAGTACTGCACAAGACCTTAGAGTCCAGGTGAATAAAAATGCTGGAACCTCGGTATCTACGCGTACCATTAACAGAGAACTTCATTCCATGGGTTACCGTGGTCGTGCGGCTGAGCATAAGCGTTTCATTTCCACTCGAAATGCTACTCGTCGTTAAGCATGGTGTAAAGAACGTTTTCGTGAACTATAGATTTATGGAAACAGGTTCTATATGCTGATAAATCCAGATACACGATCCATCAGTCTGATAGCCGTGTGTGGGTATGGCGACAGCCAGGGGATGCTATTTATCACAGTATACTGTTCCTACGGTCAAGTCAGTGTACTCGTGTGGGGGTGTTTTTCGTGGTATGGTCCCGACCCATTGGTTATCGTGGACAACCCTGCTAACCAGCACGTCTACCTCGATGTTCTGGCCAATTATGCCCTACCAACTATACGGAACCGAGCTTTGTTGGTACCAGCAGGATAATGCACCGAGCCATAAAACAAGGACTGCTACTGCGTGGTTTAACGATAATTCCGTATCTTGTGTGGACTGGCCAGCACAGAGCCCTGATCTTAATTCCTTAGAGCACCTATGGGATGAATGAAAGCGTCGCATAGGAAGTATGGAACCAAGGCTTACTACTAAGCAACAGTTAGCGGCAGCATTATGTAGTGGATGGAAATGCATACCTATCGCTCTCTTTCAAAACCTTGTCGGAAGCATGTCTCAAAGGGATCATTAAGGCCAAAGGTGGACCGACACCGTACTAATGTATGTCAATAAATGCTTTGTTGTATTTCTCTTCTAGATGTCCGGTGACTGTTGTCAATATAGTGTATATACACCGATCAACTAGAACATTAAAACGACCTACCTAATATGATGTAGGTCCTCCTCACGCCACCAAAGGAGATCTCACCAGGTAAGTCATAGATTCAACGAGATCATGGTAGGTGTCTCTTGTTATTTAGTACCATGACTGCAGCAGAAGATCTGACAGTTCTCGTAAATTACGTGGTTGGGATGATGGTGCTCGCACCCGTTTCTCCATCTCAAACAACAAATGTCCGGTAGGATTCATGTCCGGCAAATTTGGGAGCCATGGCAATAAATGGAATTCTTCTTCATGTTCTTGTAACCATTCCTAAAGCTCCTTCTCAGTGGGGCATTGAACATTGTATTGTTGAAAGATGCCATCTCCGCCAGGGAATACAGTCGGCATAAAGCGGTGTAGCCACGATGCTCAGGTACGGGACAGCTGTCAGGGTTCGCTCTACATGAATGATGGGTCTAAGTTTTCCCCAAGAAAATATTCCCCAGATAATCACACTCCCTTCAGCAGCCTGGGTCCGTTCCGTAAAGTATCCAAGTGAGAAGGCTTCCTTGAGTAAACGTCCCATACAACACAAAACGCTTCAGGTATGTATCAATAATGTTACAATCTCTCATTTTCGTTACACTTTCAGAGATATCTTACAATTACGTTTCAGCAACATCTATTTTAGAGCATAACTCTTTGTACATTATGGTTACGTTAAAAATAGTATTCACAGATACTACTGTTTTGTAGTTTCCATTGTACACAATTGCTACTTTGATGCTACATTCAGGCGGTATTTAAGATTTTGGTTTTGGCAACGGCATGAATGCGCATGCACATTTATGCCATTTCACCGAAGCACTCTCGTAGTCGTATTTCCATGTGGGATATTCTTTGATGATACTGTCGTACTCGAGTTAGCTAGTTAGTTGATTAAATATTTCATTCTCTTTTTGTGTGATTCAAGATCATCTGAATGTAAGTAATTGTTTTGATTATTATAATTTTTAAATTCTAAAAAGCATTTTATAAAATCTAAGTAGATGGCCGTGTTGTTGTATTGGTATACTATACCAGCATGTTTTTTTTTACTTAAAGCTGAGAAATTTCATATCGGTAGGTATTTAGAGAAATGACGAATTTGATTTTCTTTCTTTTTGACGCTGTCTATCCCACATGTATAATAGAAATTCGACACCCTCATTTGGAACCGATTTTTATTTCTTTTGTTCTCAATATGCCTATAAATGCCCCCACTGTTCTTAAGGGACAGCGGACTGCGTTGAACCTGCGAAAACGTAAACAACTCGTAAAAGGACTGTTGTTGCTTTGGAAAGAGCTATCTAGTGTAATATTTTTTTTTATTGTGATTTTACAAAGTTTATTGAAACTATAATGTTCAACGTAGTAAATACGTAACAATAATATGATGATGTCACAAATATCTTTCAAATACGTAACAGTAATGTAACGAAGTTGCAAATAACTTTCAAATACGGAACAGTAACATGAAGTTGGTGTGTTGAAGTTACAAAGACCTTTCAATGTAACGTATCGGTTTCAAAGTTATGTAACGTTTGAGGGCATTTTGACGTAACTGTAAGGTTTCTGAAACATTACTGTTACATTGCGCAACGTATCTGAAAAGTCTCAATGTTTCAGTGCTATGTAATTGTAACATATACGAAATATCCTGTGCTGTGTGGCGTCGCACACGGGCATGTTCGTCGGCATGGAGTAACAGAAAACAGGATTCGTCTGATCATGAAACCCTCTTCCAGTATGGTCCAATGTCGATGGTTATGTGCCCACTGCAAGCGTTACCAACTGATGGAACAAGAATGACGGAGACCCATATCCAAGGACGTACGATGAACTGTGTGTTAGGACACGTTGCGCCCTTCTCCACAATTAAAATTATAAGTAATGCCATCCACAGTATCCCTCCTGTTGCTGCGAACAAGACGAAATAGCTCCAAGGAGGTTATATTACTGGAGACACCACTCCTATCCACGCAGCATTGGCCGCCATAAGTCCCCGTCTGTGCTGCAAATGACGTCATGAGCAGTCACGACGCAGCCGCAGAAGAGAAGCTGCTTGTAAACCAATGGAACAAAAGCTTCTAAGCGTATAAACAGATAAAATGAGTAATTCAATAATCTTTATCAATGATACACAAGCTTACTCTTTCATCAACGGTATAATTTAGTTCATTTTTGCCTGCTTGTGACGTCACACCACAGATTAGCTGTGACCTATGGCGGCAGAGCCAGTGATGTCTCTAGTAATATAACCTCCTTGGATAGCTTGTGCTAACCTCGTGCACCCATAAGGTGTCGCTTGTCCACGCCCTGTGCGCGGATCCAAGTGTCACCTGTTTCATTATCATCTTTGATATGTACTAACTACTGCATAGACTCAGCAGCCTACCAGCGTCCCGGTTTCAGAGATAGTCTTATCAAGGCGTCTTGCCATTACGATAAATCCTTTGCTTTCTCATGTTGAGACGAAACGAAATACTGACTGAGAGTGCTCCGACCCCGATATCATATACAATCAAAACTCGTTTTAATGAATTACGATACCACGAAAATCACATTATAAAGAAAAAAATCGTGAGCTAGTTTGGTTTATTGTATTTATATAAGAAATATAAAACGTTATAATGAAATACTTTACAACGAAAAACACCTTATAACAAAGTAAAATTCATGGAAAAAATGCTCAAGTAAAACTTTTTGACGTAGCGAATTTCTCTGTCTCTTAAAAATGTTGTCAAAAAACTTAGAAGCTGATTAAGAAGTGCCTATTAAATTTAATTTCCAACCTTACTTTGGATAATTATATTGACATAGATGAAGGTTTGCAAGCCAAAGAAAACTTTTCTGAAAGTGATGTCGGGAAAATTTTCTCTGAAAAAAATGAGGATTCATCCAATGAAGATCTGATCGAAAATTTAAACTATTATTCCGATGTTTCTCCAGTAAATGCAATTGAATGTTTGGAGAAAGTTGAATACTATTTACATTACCGAGGATTTTACACTGGAGAAATTAGTAGCAATCTAAATGTTATGAATACAGTTTTAACTAAAGCGCCATGGGAAAATGAAAGCAGACTGTACTTACATGGTATTTCAAAACCCCAATAGAATGTTCGAACTGTGACGTACCTTCCAGCAGGACGCACACGACATAAAGGCAGATAGGAATCAGAATGAACGTCTGCGTAGCTCAGTTGGTAGAGCGACTTGTTCCGGAATAAGCGGACTCGGGTTCGAATCCCGGCGTAGACCAAAAATGACGGAGAAATTTACTTCGTTATAATGGCGCCCGAACTATCCCGATGACCCGACCGTTCGAAATCTCGCATTGGTGTGATGTTCTTTCCACACCGCGAGATAGGAAAAATCAGAGAATCCCTTCTGCAGCGCTTCGAAATAAAAAAATTGACTGGGAGTTCTCAAGTGGACGTTCTACAGTGGATGGCTGCCTGCAACGATTCATGGTTACGGCTGGGCCATGCCCCGGCCCTCTTTCGGGGAGGGAGATGTGACGTACCTGCCAGCAGGACGCACACGACGTAAAGGCAGATAGGAACCAGAATGAACGTCTGCGTAGCTCAGTTGGTAGAGCGACTTGTTCCGGAATAAGCGGACTCGGGTTCAAATCCCGGCGTAGACCAAAAATGACGGAGAAATTTACTTCGTTATAGAACACTATTTTACAGTTTTAAGTATGTAAATATGCGCTGCATCAAAATGGAACTAAATAAATTGCTTTTTTTTAATTGGAGGTTTAACGACCACCGTGAGCAACTCAATGGGCTATAAGCAGTCGTCCATCCCTAATTTAGGGTCACTGGTTCCAGAGAAAGGACAGAGCCGTAAGACAAACAGAACATCCATGCCTCACCGGGACTCGAACCCGGACATCTTTCGGACGAATGATCAGAGGCCATCGCTTAGACTACTGCGCCTGCGGGGTGGCATAAATTGCTTTAACTACACTACTTTAAAATTAAAGCTAATGCCAATATGTACGTATATTATTTCTTGAAGCATATGACAGTTTTCATTAAGATGTATAAAAAAGATAAATTCCTAATATGGAGAGAGTAAAAATAAATACAGTATATGCGTACCTACGTATAAGTAAAAATATATACACTACGTAATTTCATACATATAAAATGTTTAAAGCGCATACGGAAGTTTTTTTTCTGTACTTCTTAAAATAAACGGGATTTCTTTCTACGGAGAATCTGTGAAAATACGGAAGTTCAAATAAACGCCCACTTTTAAAAATGGAAATTTCTGAAAAAGATGGATACCTATCGGCAACTTTGCTGCATGTTATTTTCAGAAATTTTCCGTCAATTCACACCACTTATTTTTTTACAGTGTACGTTAAATACGGAATTCCATTAAATTGTGTTACTTCACTTGAGAATAAGTAAAAATATATACACTACGTAATTTCATACATACAAAATGTTTAAAGCGCATATGTATATTTTATTACTACTCTAGCAAAAGCTTCCCATTACAAATAAATTACCTTTGCTTGTTCCTACGGACACTATTTCACAACTACAGGGCTGCAATCTTATGCGTTATGAAAATTTCTATAGTACGTACTAACTGTTTAACGAAAATACATTGTTACGAATTTTTTCTGTACCCTTGAATTTTGTTATAACGAGTTTCGACTGTATATATCGTTCGCGACCTTGGTGCGTGACGCTGAATGGCTGAAAGCGAGCATATCTGCATAACGCAGAGGTGGTTTTAATGTTGTTTTGGCTGATCGGTATGTCTCGATACGCCGCCAACTGGACTCTAATTAATCTTCTAGGTTAAATAACTTTTATATCCCATGGTTGGCCATAGTAAATCCTTTATATAAAGTGCTTCACATTTCATTTTGTGGGTTTTATATCTGATGACGAACTTGTTGCGAGTTCGAAAGTGCTAATGTAGTTTTTAACTGTATATATTTTAACTTGTAGTGTCATTTGGATTAAAGGTGTTAGCTTTGGCCGCTGTCACCGCACATGTCATTCTCATCGTGTTTTTACAGGAACTCATTTAATCAGTCCTTTCATACATTAACGGAAAATCTCCGTTCTCACTTTTTTCGTATCCGTATGATGAGAAATTACCGGTAATAGAAGCGGTTCGTGAGAATGCTTGATTCGATTAACTTTTAAATTTCAATTGTCTGTCGAATTTTGAAGTTCCGTAGCGAGATCGCATATTGTGGATAGCATATCGCATGGAATTTGTTTATTGTGGCACAGGATATTTCTTTTCCTTACCCCTATTTGGTGCCCCAGTTATTTATTATACAGTATATTGTGCATGGCTTTTATCGATTATGAAAAAGCCTTTGATTCGGTGAAACCATCAGCAGTTGCAATGGCTCTGAAATCCTGCGGTATTGAAGATGCATACATTAATATTATTAATAACATCTATGAAAATGCAAGTGCAAAGATTCGGCTGTTTGAAAATACAACACACATAAAAATTGGAAAAGGAGTGAGACAAGGTGACACCACATCTCCGAAGCTCTTTAATGCCACATTGGAAAATGTCTTTCAATCACTGAACTGGGAAAACAAAGGGATAAAGATTAATGGAGATTATCTAACATACCTTCGTTTTGCTGATGACATAGTCATTTTTGCAACTACCCCATCAGAGCTACAGAGTATGATCCAGGAACTTGCTGACAAGAGTAAAGAAGTGGGATTAAAAATGAACTTTCAAAAGTGATGTTCAATGCTTTTACAAGAAATGAAGATTTATCGATTGATGGAGAAAAGCTGGAGATAACAGACACGTACGTTTATCTTGGACAGCAGATATCAAATGAGGGTCACATTGGTGAAGAAATTAATCGGCGTACAAAACTTGCCTGGAGAGCTTTTGGAAGAAACAGCATAATTTTCAAGAGCAATATGCCATTATGTCTTAAAAGAAAAGTGTTTGATCAATGCATCCTTCCAGTGCTTACGTATGGTGCAGAGACGTGGACCTTAACTAAAAGAAACATACAAAGGCTGCAGACAACTCAAAGTAGCATGGAGAGGTGCATGCTTGGTGTAACCAGGAGAGATAAGAAGAGGAACTCGTGGATCCGAAAAATGACAAGAGTGGAAGACATCATGATCAGAGTTAAATCCCTGAAATGGCAATGGGCTGGACATACTGCCAGAAGGACAGACCATCGATGGACAGCCGAAATTTTAGATTGGATTCCAAGGGACAGGAAAAGACCCAGAAGAAGACCACATGGAAGATGGGTGGATGAAATTCGAAAGTATGCAGGGGTGACATGGAGGAGACTGGCACAAGACAGACCGTTGTGGAGGAAACTTGGGGAGACCTTCGTCCAGCAGTGGATTGATAATGGTTGACAATGATGATGATGATGATATTGTGTTACTGTAAGAAACCGGGTACTTATTGTACAGATGATTATTCGATGTCTGTGTATGTTTTGTGGACTACGTAAGCTATTATAGCTAACATGAGTAAGTTTTATATTTAGTTGTATGTGTGTGTGTGTGTGTGTGTGTGAAATAATACTATAAAAAAGTACATTTCGCCTTTTTCAAAGATAACTGAAAGTCATTGTCAGTTTAAAAAAATCAAATTGCAAAGCATTTTGTTGCTTTGAAAAATCAGGATAAAAAATGCGTAATTTGTGAAAAGTCCTACAGAAAAAAATATTACAAACCTGTTCAGAAAAATAATAAGCTCTGGCAGAAAATAAAAAGACTAAATCACGCATTAATGACAAAAAACGAAATTTCATCGTCGTGAAATTCGTTTTACGATATACGTGAGTCAGGTTGCCAAGCGTTTGTGGTTCAGTGGTTAAAGTCGCCAGTTACCGCTTCAGCCAGTTGAAACGTAGGGGGTTCGATCCTGTCATCAGTGGAAGGAATATCTGGGGTAAGGGCTGATAAGTACAAGGTTGTCGATTTTGCGGAATTTCAGTATAAATACGGAAAAACCTCAAATGGATTTTTCTGCAGGCTGTGGGTGGCCTAGTGATCAACGTTCGTGACTGCCACGAAGAAGACCTATAGGTTCGATCCCAGCCAGGAGGTACGAACGGTCGAACCCTTAAATATCCGCCGTGCGTCGGATGGGCACGTTAAGCCCTCGGGTCCCGGGTACTGGTGCCCCGGGGATAAATAAGGGCGTCTTTCTCCCCCTTTTCTACCTCACTCCAGAGTCCCTTTTCTATCGGGCACTCTAGCCAAAATCTCCTAACTTCCTCTTTCTAAGTGTTGTTTAAGACCTGGGGTCAGACACTTCCTTCCTAAAATCCGCTACGTATGATCTGATCTGATCTGATCTGATCTGATCGGGACTTTTCTTAAAAAATTTCCGTTTCTGAAATACGTTTCCGCGTCTTTCAGAAACGGAAATTTCTGAAAGACGCGGATACGTATCGGCAACTTTGCTGCACGTCATTTTCAGAAATTTTCCGTCAATTCACACCACTTATTTTTTTACAGTGTATGTTAAATACGGAATTCCATTAAATTGTGTTACTTCACTTGAGAAAAATGATCATTTTACCTTTTCTTTTCCTGTTCAAATCCGAACACTTCATTAATTTTTTTTCGTTCAGCACGATCAAATTAGTTTTGAATTAACACTATGCCAAACAAAAGTACCTATTTTTCCCGTTAAATCAGGGATATCTCTAAATACTGGCTCGTTATATGAGAGCTGTAATGAATTTTACTGATTCCTGTCTTAATAAATTAGGAGGAATTTTGAAGAATATATTTACGTCAGCAACGTGATTGCAGTACCGTTTTTTTTATTGCAGTCTCTCCGTGAATACTAAACCCCGGAATACTTTTGCCGCAAGAATTTTTTTTTTTTTTTTTTTTTTGTGTTGGTAACGCAGTAACAACTTATGAATATTTTACTTTTTCGAAGGCAGGACATCTCTACTAGATGGTGTGCATACGTATTGTTACGCAGCTCGTGGCCGGCTATACTGCATTAAATTTCAGAAGCCACACACAGGATTGAACTACAACGATAGGGTTCGTACTCTGTGATAGAGAGTTGTTCACAAGACAATGCTCCCTTCCACCCACATAGAATCGAATTACCCCACTTTGGGATACATGCATAGGTGCCGACTATGGGGGAGGGGAATTATTTCCCCTCCATTAATATTACTAGAGGGCCAGTACCCACCCAATATTTTTCATCCTGCTTTTGGCCTCATAAGATAGACCAAGCTCCACCTTATGAAGTCAAAGTGGTTAATTTAAAAAAAATTAATAATATTGTGTGTCCACGAACCATTTCCCGACGCCTCACGGGAGCGAATCTGCGATCCCAGCGCCCCTTACGTGTGCTGCCATTAACATCGGGACATCGCCTGCTCCGTTTGCAGTTGTGCCAGACCAGAGAGTCGTGGAACGCCACAGACTGGCGACGTGTGGTGTTTAGCGATGAGTGTCGCTTCGTTTTGGGGACAGATAATCATCGTGTCCGGGTGTGGAGGTTCCCGGATCAACGGCATAATCCCAACCTCGCTATCGGGCGAGGCAGTGGTACGAGCGAGGCGTACCACTACTAGAGCTCTAGTAGTGGTACGTGGATCATTGATGATCCAGAGATATATGGATGAGATCCTACGGCCCTATGTGCTACATTCCTGACTGGGATTCCAGGTGCGTTATACCAGCAGGATAATGCCCGCCAGCACACGTCACGGGTTGTCCGTTTCTGCCTACGCCATGTCCAGACACTTCAGTGGCCTGCCCGATCCCCGGACATGTCCCCTATTGAGCTAGTGTGGGACCCATTGAAACACCAGCTGCTGCTGTGTAGCACTATCAGGGATTCGGAGCACATCGTCTAACATGTGTGGGCCAGTCTGCCGCAGGACAACATCAGGCGTATGTTTGCCTCCATGCCGGACCGTATTGCAGCATATATCGCCGCACGAGTCGGTGCGACCCGCTATTGAAGATGACCGTACTGTGTGACACAGATCCCTCTGTAATTGTCCTGCAGCTCTGTTTTTGCCATCATGTGTATCATTAATCTATATCATTACGTCCATAAAATTTCAGTTGAATACGATGCTTCCTTCTTGGAGCGCAAATTTCATTATCCTTGAGTGTACTAAGAGATATGCTGGAATTTTATTTAGAATTGGCTACATAGCACCGTGTGCCATGATACAGATGCATAATGCCAAATATGAAAGGAAGTGGTCTTCAGTATAGAGGATATTATCACTCCTAACGTGAATGCATGATTTGCACCTTCTCTCCATATTTCGCACTAGGTTGTTGGTGAGTTCTTGCAGTAACATCGCTTATTCTTCCGTCAGCGCTGTCTTCAGCTGTTAGACAAGTTTCGGTGTGTGTTGATGTGCCGCAACGTGACTCTCAAGAGCGCCCCACACGTGTTGTATGGGATTTAGGTCGAAGGAACGTGATGACCAATCCATCTGCTCAATATCTTCACTTTCCAACAGCTCATCAACAGCCACTTTACGATGGAGTGTGGCTTTATCGTCCATTAAGAGGAACTGTGGGACAATGAGACTTTGAAACATGGGAAAGGATTACCTCATTACAGTAGCGCGCATCGGTTACAGTACCTCCTTTCCAATATCTGGAGCTCCGTACGCCCATCGATAAGAATGTCAGCCCATACAAGAACACAACATCCGCCATATCTATCCCTTAGCCTCTCTAGCGATTCTGGGCGTAGAAGCGATTCTGGGCGTAGCAGCTCATCAACAGCCACTTTACGATGGGACTCAACAGCCACTTTACGATGGGACTCAACAACCACTTTACGATGGGACTCAACAGCCACTTTACAATGTTCATCAATAGTCACTTTACGATGAGACTCAACAACCACTTTACGATGGGACTCAACAGCCACTTTACAATGTTCATCAACAACCACTTTACGATGGGATGTGGCATTATCGTCCATTAACAGGAACTGTTGGCAAAGGCACTTTGGAACATCGGAAATAATTACCACATTACAGTAGTGCGCATCGGCTACAGTACCTCCTTCCAGTATCTGGAGCTCCGTACGTCCATCGATGAGAATGTCAACCCATACGAGAGCGCAACATCCGCCATGTCTATCCCTTTCATATCAATCCCTTAGTCTCTCTAGCGATTCTGGGCGTAACAGCTCATCAACAACCACTTTACGATGGGATGTGGCATTATCGTCCATTAACAGGAACTGTTGGACCAAAGGCACTTTGGAACATCGAAAATAATTACCACATTACAGTAGCGCGCATCGAGCTACAGTACCTCCTTCCAGTATCTGGAGCTCCGTACGTCCATCGATGAGAATGTCAACCCATACGAGAACGCAACATCCGCCATATCTATCCCTTTCATATCAATCCCTTAGTCTCTCTAGCGATTCTGGGCGTAACAACTCATCAACAGCCACTTTACGATGGGGTGTGGCATTATCGTCCATTAACAGGAACTGTGGACCAATGGCACTTTGGAACATGGGAAAGGATTACCACATTACAGAAGCCCTCATAGAGTTACAGTACCCCCTTCCAGTATCTGGAGCTCCGTACGTCCATCGATGAGAATATCTCCCCATACGAGAACACAACATCCGCCATATCTATTCCTTTCATATCTATCCCTTAGTCTCTCTAGAGATTCTGGGCGTAGAAGCGATTCTGGGCGTAACAGCTCATCAACAACCACTTTACGATGCGGTGTGCATTATCGTCCATTAACAGGAACTGCGGGCCAATGGCACTTTGGAACATCGGGAAGGATTACCACATTACAGTAACGCTCATCGGTTACAGTACCCCCTTCCAGTATTTGGAGCTCCGTACGTCCATCTATGAGAATATCCCCCCATACGAGAACACAACATCCGGCATATCTATCACTT
Source organism: Macrothele yani (assembly GCA_039090855.1). Lineage (NCBI taxonomy): Eukaryota > Metazoa > Arthropoda > Arachnida > Araneae > Macrothelidae > Macrothele > Macrothele yani. Next base: position 20,431,558 of record CM077026.1, on the reverse strand, counting down.
TCATATCTATCCCTTAGTCCCTCTAGCGATTCTGGGCGTAGAAACGATCTGGGCATAACAGCTCATCAACAACCACTTTACGATGGGGTGTGGCATTATCGTCCATAAACTGGAACTGTGGGCCAATGGCACTTTTGTACATGGGAAAGGATTACCACATTACAGTAGCGCGCATCGGTTACAGTACCTCCCTTCAGTTTCTGGAGCTCCGTACTTCCATCCATGAGAATATTAGCCCATACGAGAACACAACATCCGCCATATCTATCCCTTTCTTGGATGTTTTGGAGGCGATGCCGAGCGTCTACCACATGACAGATTTGCTGAGTTGCAGGATCCGTAGAGAGACTAAATCTACTCTCATCAGTAAAGAATGCTGTTCCCCAGTGTTCGTCTGTCCAGTCGTTTTGTTCTCTGTACCACTATAAATGGTATCTCCGGTGAGTAGTTGTTAATGGAACACACCGTACTGGTCGTCGAGCAAACAGTCAACTTTCGTGTAGTCACCTGGCAACTGTAAGCCGCGATATTGTGTGTCCTGTGCATGTAGTTATTTTGCAAGGTTACTTGCTGTCTGGTATCGATCCTTCTTGTCATGTAAGAGCAGATAGCGGTCTTTACTGGGGATGGTTCTGCACACCAGTTTAATGATCTATAATATACAAAGGTTATACCGAAAGTAGGTATAACTTTTTTCATTAACTGACAGAGGTCATTCAAATTGCACATGTTGGTAGAGTAACCCTTCTCCTTCATTTCAGGTAAAGAATAGATTTTTTTATTGGAGGTTTAACGACCATCGTGAGCAACTCAGTGGGCTATAAGCAGTCGCCCATCCCTAATTTAGGGCCACTGGTTCCAGGAAAGCGATAGAGTCAAGGCCGTAAGACAAACACAACATACATGCCTCACCGGGATTCGAACCAGTACCTATCTCGGACGAATGATAATAAGCCATCGCTTAGACCACTGCGCCACCGGGGCGGCTTTAATGGATTCATAAAAATAGCATTCTTATGTCTAACATTTCCCTCATAAAGCCTCCCAGTGGAGTGCCAAAGCTTGACGAATATGCGTTTCTTGAGTATTCACATTGTGGTGCATTAAAAATAACGTAAGAGCAGACATTTTTGGGGCACGCGTAGTAGGAATTTTTGTTCACTCATGAAGTAGGTTTATTAGTATGGATAATTCTTGGATAGATAAAGTCATTTCGATATTGTACGGTGCAGTCGCGTTGCAGTGGAGTTTTCTCGGAAGCGTGCAGTTTTTCATTTCCGTCACTTTTACAAAGAGATGTGGTTTTTCCACAGGGTGCTGAATACCAAGATTAAAGCACGAAGGAAGAAATGGAGGAGAAGCAATGTTTGCTTGTTTGTGAATCAAATCATCTCTTTTCTGCGCTACGTAATTGAGTTTGTGGATTGTCCTACCCAACGTAAGATAAAAAATTCTCCATGTTTGGACGAACTAAAAAAAAATTTGCACAAAATTTATATCGACAGAAACATGTAAATGTATTATATCTAAAACCTTCCCAATGGTTAGTTTGTCTTTAGCTTCAAATTTTTTATGAGATACTGCAAAATTAAAAAATACGCTGTCAAGCTCTGTGATATGTTTTCCCTTCCTAATAATATGGGACTCAAATTTTTTTGTAAGTAATTGATTTCAATTTAGTGTAGAAAAATTGCTGTTATATGAAAATAATATTTTTGAAATTCATTTTCTACAGCGTTACTAGATTATATTTTTATCCCCGTTAATATTAGCAATGTTAGAGGCTCTCTTCTTTGGTGCATGCTGCCTATTCTTGGCGTCTGCCGTATGTAAAGGGGATAATGATTCAACTGGTGAGTATGGCTTGATCTGCTTTGTTTTACAGTTATATTCTAAAGACACAGTTTTTTTCAACTGTTCATTCCTACAAAATCTTGCTCATAACATTAAATATTTACATGATTCTTTTTGCAATTTTGGTTTTGAGGCTGAAGAAAGTTTGAATAAGTCCGGAAGGATTTTTCATTAGTGTATTTCAATATTCCGTAGACAATTTATCTTTATAACTGAACATTTTACGATCTCACATCAAAGTGATTTGAATATTTATTTCCCTTGGATATCAAGATTTTGACAATACTAACAAGACTTAGTGTGTCCTGAATCCATGTAAATATTATGCTGATAATTTGCTTAGTGATTTTGCAAAGTAGCGACCACTAAAACTTTTCATATAAATAAAAATTGTCGCTCTTTATTATTAGGTGAACAAACAAGTTTTAAAGCGCTTTTTGTGTGGCGTGTACCGCTAAATTACATATCTGACATTCCTCCGCGTTGTTGTCATGTGACCGTAACTGGACGAGAGTATAAAATTTGACACAGTAGTTTGCCCAACAGTCAAACACACTTGCACGTCGGTCGGTGAAAGATGGCAGGCGATACAGCATTTATTCGACACTGCATTCGTTACGAATTTCATCAAGGAAAACGTTCTGCAAAAGCATGTGCATCGATCTGTTCTGTTCTGGGGAGAATATTGTATCGAAACGCACGTGTGAGTTTTGGATTAGACGGTTTAAAGCAGGTGATTTGATGTTAGCCGTCTAGAACGTAGCGACGCCCCGCAGAAGTTTGCACATGAGGAACTGCAATCATTGCTGGATGAAGATTCGCCTCAAACGCCAAAAGAACTAACATTGCTGGATGAAGATTCGCCTCAAACGCCAAAAGAACTAGCATTGCTGGATGAAGATTCGCCTCAAACGCCAAAAGAACTAGCATTGCTGGATGAAGATTCGCCTCAAACGCCAAAAGAACTAACATTGTTGGATGAAGATTCGCCTCAAACGCCGAAAGAACTAGCATTGCTGGATGAAGATTCGCCTCAAACGCCAAAAGAACTAACATTGCTGGATGCAGATTCGCCTCAAACGCCAAACGAACTAGCATTGCTGGATGAAGATTCGCCTCAAACGCCAAAAGAACTAGCATTGCTGGATGACGATTCGCCTCAAACGCCAAAAGAACTAGCATTGCTGGATGACGATTCGCCTCAAACGCCAAAAGAACTAGCATTGCTGGATGAAGATTCGCCAAAAGAACTAGCATTGCTGGATGAAGATTCGCCTCAAACGCCGAAAGAACTAACATTGCTGGATGAAGATTCGCCTCAAACGCCAAAAGAACTAGCATTGCTGGATGAAGATTCGCCTCAAACGCCAAAAGAACTAGCATTGCTGGATGAAGATTCGTCTCAAGCGCCAAAAGAACTAGCATTGCTGGATGAAGATTCGCCTCAAACGCCAAAAGAACTAACATTGCTGGATGAAGGTTCGCCTCAAACGCCAAAAGAACTAGCATTGCTGGATGAAGATTCGCCTCAAACGCCAAACGAACTAGCTGTACAACTGGAGGTAACTCAAGAAACCTTTCCAATCGTTTACACGCAATGGGAAAGCTTCAGAAAGGGGAAAATAGATGCCACATGACCTGAGCCAGAGGAACAAGGATGAGCGTATCATAATGTGTTTCAATCTGTTGAATAAACAGCACAGAAAGTATTTCCTGTGGAAAATCGTTACGGGTGATGAAAAATGGTTATGGTACGACAAACCCAAACGTAAAAAAAAAAAAAACACTGGGTAGACCCAGTTGAAGCACCTCCGTAGACACCAAAACGCAATATTCACTCCAAGATAGGTCTGCTGTGCATCTGGTGGTATGTGAAGGGTGTGCTTTATTATGAACTATTGGAACAGGGTCAAACTGTTACTGCTGATCGCTAGAAGCAACAGTTGCTGCTATTGAACCAGGAAATATGTCGGAAACGTCGATTCACATGCAAAGGAATGCATCCCGTGATATTACTGCATGGCAACGCTGTCGCGAAATCTGTCAAGGAAACGTTATTGACGCTTGGCTGGGAAGTTTTGGAGCTCCCGGCGTATAGTCCAGACATAGCCCCTTCAGACTATCATTTGTTTAGATCGATGCAACATGGTTTGTCTGCTATACGGTTCCAGGCATGTGACGAAGTGCAAATATGGGTTGACGACTTCATCGCGTCACATGACGAAGTACTCTTCATGGCTGGTATCCATCAGTTGCCCGAGCGATGGGGAAAGCGATAGATAATGACAGCGCATATTTTGATTCGTAAAGGTATTGTTTTTTCTCTCAAATTACATGTTGCGTTGTCTTAAAACCCTTTAAAACTTATTTGTGAATGAAAGAAGGCACGTGTCGTGAGATGGCTTGGAGTGTATATATAATGTGTGCTGTAGGCATTCTGAAAACATATCATTAATTGCTGTCATGGGTGAAAAGCAAAAAGCAGCGACTTAGTAGATTTGCAGAAACGGGTGAATAACGGCTTTCAGGCCAAGGATCGCAGTATTTCTGAAACAACGAAATTTGTGAACTGTTCGCGTGCTGCTGTGATTAAAGTGTATTGTGGTTGGAGAAATGGCATCATTGCGAATAAGCGACGTGGAAACTGCGGAGCACCACGTGCCATTGATATGAGAGATGAACGTCGGCTTCGAAGGTACGTGAGGTTCGATCGACACGATAGAGTAGAGCAACTCAGGGGCCGAATGAGCCAGGGATTTAACGGAAGTGTGCCGAAACCGAAAATTCAGCGAACGCTGCTGAGTATGGGGCTCCGATGCAGACGGATGGTCGCTGCACCCATGATAGTCAAGGTGCATCGGCAGAAAAGGCTTACATTTTCAAGGCAGTATCGGAATTGAACCTACACTAATTGGCAAATGATTGCCTTCTCTGGGTTCACTCATTGCTGTGGAAGGCACTATGGTCCGAATTCGTTATGAAATCATTCTTGCAGACCACGTACACCCATACAAGCTGATTGTCTTTCCTGGGGTGGATGGGATCTGGAGCACGACAATGTGAAGTGTCACACAGCTAGAAATGTCCGAGAGTGGTTGGAAGAGCACGATGAAGACTTCAAAGTACTTTCCAGGCCCCCTAATTCCCGAGACATAAACCCAATTGAGCATCTGTGGGACGACCTCGATCGTGTTGTTCGCTCTATGGATCCTCCACCACGCACCCTCCAGCAGCTGTCAGATGCACTACAGTCAGCATGGCTCCACAAACCTATGAACACCTTGCAGCACATTATTGAGTCACTCCCAGTCCATGTAGCTGCTATCCACGCTGCACACGGCGGTTACTCTGGATATTATCTGGTGGTCACAATAATGTGACTCGATCGTGTAAAATCTGCAATGAAACATTGACATATCAGATCTTTCCCTGATCTCATACCATTGACTCTTTCTGCATAAACCCTTTGCCCGTTCTGGGCCAAATTTTGCATAATTACTCTTTAGGATCCAGGGGATGATATATGCTACCATGAAATTTGGAAACACTACTCCCTCACATGAATTCTTCCCCTTGACACTTCGTGACAATTTATGCTTAGTGCATGAAGGCTCAAGTTAAGTTTAAAATAGTATAATATATTTTGATATAATTGTTGCAATAAAAGGACAAACGGGATTTGTCTAACAATGAAATGAATTTCAGTTAATTATTATAAGCTTCTATGTTTTTATGAAATTTTAACTTAAATTGGAAAAGCAGAAATCTATTCGACAAACCAGTCCAAAATCCGAGAAAAGTGAAATTATTAAGAGAAGCTAAGACTCCTCAACAGCGTAAATTCCAGAATGCCCCCGAGAAAGTGAAAATCTGTTGGACAAATCAATCCAAAATCCAAGAAGGTGAAATTATTAAGAGAAGCCAAGACTCCTCAACAGCGTGAATTCCAGAATGCCCTGAGAAAGTAAAAATCTGTTGGACAAATCAATCCAAAATCCAAGAAGGTGAAATTATTAAGAGACGCTAAGACTCCTCAACAGCGTGAATTCCAGAATGCCCCGAGAAAGTGAAAATCTGTTGGACAAATCAATCCAAAATCCAAGAAGGTGAAATTATTAAGAGACGCTAAGACTCCTCAACAGCGTGAATTCCAGAATGCCCCGAGAAAGTAAAAAATCTGTTGGACAAATCAATCCAAAATCCAAGAAGGTGAAATTATTAAGAGACGCTAAGACTCCTCAAAAGCGTGAATTCCAGAATGCCCCGAGAAAGTAAAAATCTGTTGGACAAATCAATCCAAAATCCAAGAAGGTGAAATTATTAAGAGACGCTAAGACTCCTCAACAGCGTGAATTCCAGAATGCCCCGAGAAAGTAAAAATCTGTTGGACAAACCAGTCCAAAATCCGAGAAAAGTGAAATTATTAAGAGAAGCTAAGACTCCTCAACAGCGTGAATTCCAGAATGCCCCGAGAAAGTAAAAATCTGTTGGACAAATCAATCCAAAATCCAAGAAGGTGAAATTATTAAGAGACGCTAAGACTCCTCAAAAGCGTGAATTCCAGAATGCCCCTGAGAAAGTAAAAATCTGTTGGACAAATCAATCCAAAATCCAAGAAGGTGAAATTATTAAGAGACGCTAAGACTCCTCAACAGCGTGAATTCCAGAATGCCCCGAGAAAGTAAAAATCTGTTGGACAAATCAATCCAAAATCCAAGAAGGTGAAATTATTAAGAGACGCTAAGACTCCTCAAAAGCGTGAATTCCAGAATGCCCCGAGAAAGTAAAAATCTGTTGGACAAATCAATCCAAAATCCAAGAAGGTGAAATTATTAAGAGACGCTAAGACTCCTCAACAGCGTGAATTCCAGAATGCCCCGAGAAAGTAAAAATCTGTTGGACAAACCAGTCCAAAATCCGAGAAAAGTGAAATTATTAAGAGAAGCTAAGACTCCTCAACAGCGTGAATTCCAGAATGCCCTGAGAAAGTAAAAATCTGTTGGACAAATCAATCCAAAATCCAAGAAGGTGAAATTATTAAGAGACGCTAAGACTCCTCAAAAGCGTGAATTCCAGAATGCCCCGAGAAAGTAAAAATCTGTTGGACAAATCAATCCAAAATCCAAGAAGGTGAAATTATTAAGAGACGCTAAGACTCCTCAACAGCGTGAATTCCAGAATGCCCCGAGAAAGTAAAAATCTGTTGGACAAATCAATCCAAAATCCAAGAAGGTGAAATTATTAAGAGACGCTAAGACTCCTCAAAAGCGTGAATTCCAGAATGCCCCCGAGAAAGTAAAAATCTGTTGGACAAATCAATCCAAAATCCAAGAAGGTGAAATTATTAAGAGACGCTAAGACTCCTCAACAGCGTGAATTCCAGAATGCCCCGAGAAAGTAAAAATCTGTTGGACAAACCAGTCCAAAATCCGAGAAAAGTGAAATTATTAAGAGAAGCTAAGACTCCTCAACAGCGTGAATTCCAGAATGCCCCGAGAAAGTAAAAATCTGTTGGACAAATCAATCCAAAATCCAAGAAGGTGAAATTATTAAGAGACGCTAAGACTCCTCAACAGCGTGAATTCCAGAATGCCCCGAGAAAGTAAAAATCTGTTGGACAAATCAATCCAAAATCCAAGAAGGTGAAATTATTAAGAGACGCTAAGACTCCTCAAAAGCGTGAATTCCAGAATGCCCCGAGAAAGTAAAAATCTGTTGGACAAATCAATCCAAAATCCAAGAAGGTGAAATTATTAAGAGACGCTAAGACTCCTCAACAGCGTGAATTCCAGAATGCCCCGAGAAAGTAAAAATCTGTTGGACAAATCAATCCAAAATCCAAGAAGGTGAAATTATTAAGAGACGCTAAGACTCTCAAAAGCGTGAATTCCAGAATGCCCCGAGAAAGTAAAAATCTGTTGGACAAATCAATCCAAAATCCAAGAAGGTGAAATTATTAAGAGACGCTAAGACTCCTCAACAGCGTGAATTCCAGAATGCCCCGAGAAAGTAAAATCTGTTGGACAAACCAGTCCAAAATCCGAGAAAAGTGAAATTATTAAGAGAAGCTAAGACTCCTCAACAGCGTGAATTCCAGAATGCCCCGAGAAAGTAAAAATCTGTTGGACAAATCAATCCAAAATCCAAGAAGGTGAAATTATTAAGAGACGCTAAGACTCCTCAACAGCGTGAATTCCAGAATGCCCCGAGAAAGTAAAAATCTGTTGGACAAATCAATCCAAAATCCAAGAAGGTGAAATTATTAAGAGACGCTAAGACTCCTCAACAGCGTGAATTCCAGAATGCCCCGAGAAAGTAAAAATCTGTTGGACAAACCAGTCCAAAATCCGAGAAAAGTGAAATTATTAAGAGAAGCTAAGACTCCTCAACAGCGTGAATTCCAGAATGCCCCCGAGAAAGAGGAAAATCTGTTGGACAAATCAATCCAAAATCCAAGAAGGTGAAATTATTAAGAGACGCTAAGACCTCTCAACAGCGTAAATTCCAGAATTCTCCCGAAAATGTGAAAATCTGTTAGATAAATCAATCCAAAATCCAAGAAAGTGAAATCATTATGAAAAGCTGAGACCCCTCGGAAAAAGTGAAAATCTATTGGACAAATCAATCCCAAATCCAAGAAAAATGTTCGGAAAGCGCTGTCACAGAAGCTGATTCATGTATGTTTTGTTAAACCCTTGCAACGGCGGGTACCACTGCTGGCTATTAATGAAATTGAATTGATGATAGTTGATTATAATGAACACATGCTATGAATATCACATTAACAATAGGAAACCTGACTGAAACTGTTATGCTCCTAAAGCGGCATATTTTACCAACATGGTTTCTAAAATTAACAGCAATGTTCAAAAAGGAAACCCTAAATATTTTTTGTTAGTTCTCGCACTTATTGGTATTACTGTATTTTAACGATTCTTTGTGATCGCAGCTAATGATTTAATTTTAATTTTCTATTGAATCACATAATAAATTTTACAGTGCGAAAGTGTACGTAAATTATTTTTTGTTATTTTTATATAATCATTACGTGTTCTTCCATATAGAGAAACTTTCTTGTCCTTACGGATTTCAAAATCTCAGCAGTATGTCTGAAGGGAAGATCTTTCACCTCTGTCTCTTACTCGCAGACGGTAATAAAACTTGGGAAGAGGCCGATCGATCATGCAGGAATCGATACAGCTTTTTGATCGATTTAAATACAGAACCACGCTTCATCGATGTGTTCAAGAATTTCGTGCTCTTACAGAAAAGTAAGTACTATTGCATTGTATGGGTTAGTTTTATGAATGAATCGCATCCAAAATGTATTTATAGTGTGACATTTTATATGTACAAACTACGTCGGAAAAGTCCCAGGAATGGCGCGATAAAGAATATAAAAAAGTACCATAATAATGCTGGCTACTTTCAAAATACCGCCCTTCCGAATCAACATACAGTTTCCACCGTTTCTGAAGATCCTGAGAACAGTTCTGGAAGGCATTTTCCGGGAGGCCTACAAGTTGTTTTGTCACGACTGCTTGGATAGATGTAATATGTGCATGCTACTGTCCCTTTAGTGCCCGTTTCATCCTGGGGAACACGAAGTAATCACAGGGCAATAAATCAGGGAGATACGGGGCATGTGGAAACACAGCGATATCATTCAGTCCTGGAACTTATTGGACAAAGGTTGTAATACCGCCACTGTTACGTCAGTTACGCGGTCAGTCCTGGAACTTATTGGAAGTAGGTTGTAATACCACCACTGTTACGTCAGTTATGCGGTAAGTCCTGGGACTTATTGGACGTAGGTTGTAATACCACCACTGTTACGTTAGTTATGCGGTCGGTTCTGGAACTTATTGGACGTAGGTTGTAATACTACCACTGTTACGTTAGTTATGCGGTCAGTCCTGGAACTTATTGGACGTAGGTTGTAATACCACCACTGTTACGTCAGTTATGCCGTCGGTCCTGGAACTTATTGGACGTGGGTTGTAATACCACCACTGTTACGTCAGTTATGCGGCCAGTCCTGCAACTCATTGGACGTGGGTTGTAATACCACCACTGTTACGTCAGTCATGCGGTCAGTCCTGGAACTTATTGGACGTAGGTTGTAATACCCCCACTGTTACGTTAGTTATGCGGTCAGTCCTGGAACTTATTGGACGTGGGTTGTAATACCATCACTGTTACGTCAGTTATGCGGTCGGTCCTGGAAGTTACTGGACGTGGGTTGTAATACCACCACTGTTACGTCAGATATGCTGTCAGTCCTGGAACTTATTGGACGTGGGTTGTAATACCACCACTGTTACGTCAGTTATGCGGTCGGTCCTGGAACTTACTGGACGTAGGTTGTAATACCACCACTGTTACGTCAGTTATGCGGCCAGTCCTGGAACTCATTGGTCTTAGGTTGTATTTAAATATCACCAGCATTTCCCACTGTTAAGTAAGTAGAAAAAATTGTGTAAATTTTAGAAAACACGAATAACTCAATACTTAAATCTTGATCAACATATCCTGCAATATGCATAGGAGAGTCAATTTAAAAGACATATTCAACAAATTATAGTCTTCAAACATGTACTGCGAAAACGGCAACTTTGAAAATTCGGTTATTACCTCCCTCTGGGGAGCGTACTAACAGCAATCAAGCAGATGTTTAAATGGGCCAACTCCAAGTTTGATAGCATTTCGAAATCAGATTGTGAAGTTTAAGAAACACTTTACTAACGAGAAAGCACTTTTGCTATGGAGATACAAGTTTCTGTACGCCGTCGTGGAAATATGACAGACATCCAAATGTAGCAAACTCATGAACTGCGGTTTCAACTGATGTTTGATTGAGAAATGATTTGCCTTGTAGAAAACTGTCCAGGTGTATGAAAAAGGCGATATTCCGTAGGAGACAGATCAGGAGAATAAGGCGGATGAGGTAAGGTTTCGTACCTCAACTAGTGCAGCTTTCGCATCTTGTAGCGTGCACCGTGTGGTCTCACGCTATCAAGGAGAAACGTTGCCCATGATGACTGGCTAATGCCAGCTGTTTGGTGGACAGTTTCCCATGCATAATATTAAGTTCTTAACAATACGTATCAGGTTGTAGGAAGGAAGAGTGGATAACTTCAGTTGGGCAGACTCCTAAGCATTGGTCATCGTCTTCCATGCATAATGTCAAGTTTATGACAGTATATATGAGGTTGTAAGAGGTAGGAGTGGATCACATCAGCTTCAGACTATCAAGCACTGGTCACCGTTTTTAATCCTTGATGTTAAGTTCTTGACAGTACATATGAGGTTGTGAGAAGGAGTGGATCACTCCAGCTGTAGAATACCAAGCACTAACCATGGTTTTCCATGTATAAAGCTAAGTTCTTGCCAGTACATATCAGGTTGCAAGAAGAGGGAGTAGATCACGCCAGCTGCGGCCCACCAAACACTGATCCCCGTCTTCCTCGGATGGGGCACTGGCTTTGGGGTATGTTTCAGGTTTCACCGCAGTCCAGCCATTGCACCGAACACCGGAGTTTTTATAGAGTATCAATTTGTCATCATACGTGACGCAGCACCTGAAATGTCGTTCGACTGGTTGCTGATAATCAAAGAAAAGCAGACATGCAATTGTTATGTTTTATGTTGTTCCGTGAATACATGTGAGACCCATTTATCCACCTCCTTCACTTTCCATGGCGGTTAAATGTCGGGAAATGATTGAATTGTGTCTTCTGAGTATCTCGCTAGGTTTTCGTCTCGTGGATCGGATGCAATCGAGGCCTCCAACTCGGCATCTTCGATAGCTTCTTCTGATCCACCGCGTGGTTCATTTTGGAAGCTCATATCGCCGGACTGGAAGTCAGTAAACCAACTTTTTTACGCTTTCCAACCATATGTAGAAGAAGCGTATATGCTCCAGTTTTGCTCGCCCATCTGTCTGTCTGTCCGTCCGTCAGTCTGTCTGTCCGTCCGTCCGTCCTTCTGTCTGTCCGCACGATAACTCTAAAAATTTGTTCGATTTCTATGAAATTTCAGTATATTATAGGGGATCACCTGGGGACGAACCCTATTGAAAATGGGTGAAGTGGGGTCAAAGTTCAGGACATAGGAGCGGGATGCATTCCATTGCCCTTATGCGTCATAGCTTGTGTAAAAATGATTCGATTTCGATGAAATTTTAGTGTGTCTTAGGGGACCAACTGGGGATGAGCCCTATTGAAAATGTGTGAAGTGTGGTCAAAGGTCAGGACATAGGAGCGGGATGCATTCCATTTCCCATATGCGTCATAGTGTGCTTAAAAATGGTTCGATTTAGATTTTAGTATGTGGTAGGCGACCACCTGGGGACGAACCCTACTGAAAATGGGCGAAATGGGGGTCAAAGGTAAGGACATAGGATCTGAATCCATTCCATCGCCCTTATCCCATACTATTAAAAAAGCAATTCTTGTATCTATGTAAATTTTATTTTGAAAACGGCTCTAAGGATTTTGATAAAAGTCGTTAACCTACCGTTTTCTGGTACTAGAAATCGATTTAGCTTGATCTCTACTTTGCGAAAATTCGTTTAGTGGGTTAAATAACCACCCCGAATTACCACGTTTTTAGTGTCATGGCGTCGTCCTATTAATGCTTCCCATACTTAGAAATTTTATGACGTCACACTCTCGCGATTGAGATGTTGGCGCGCAGTCACGCCATCTGACTTAGCACGTCACGCGTTGTGTGTAGATCCTATTAAAGTTTTAGGACGTCACACTCTCGCGAGCAGATGGTCGAGAGTCCCATCTGCCTCATTACGTCACGCGTTGTGTGCGTATTACGCATTACTTCTATTTTCTTCTAGAACAAAAAGTGAGTTGTGCCAGCTACTTGGAGTTGATGCGTAGTTCAGTATAAGAAGCGGAACGCTTATTTTGTGTGTTTTTCCCTTCGAAAGGGAAACTTTTAATACAGCATTTTTTTGTAACATTTTTGAATAGTCATTTGATGACGAGGTGCTAAAATATGCTTAGTTCATTTTTATTAATTACTATTAACAGAGTGTCACGTGGTTGGTAAAACAATATAACAAAAATATGGCTGGTCGACCCCTTACGAAACGTGGACGTTTCAACTTTAATAAGGAGAATAAGTAGAATACGGCGCTGTTGGAACAAGAACAAGCGGAAGAAGTAAATATGGACCAGCTTGGACATTCAAGAGCCTAAAGTTTCCGATCATATTCCAGTCTCGAAACATAAGACTTTCCATTGGAAGAAGATCAGCCTACAAAAAGACAACTCCGAGAAGCTAAGGCGAGGAGCATGGAAATAATGTCCGGCGTTATTATAACCCTCAATGAACCTATATCGGAAGAAAACCTCGAACAAATGCGGCGAATAAATAGACAGCTAATCGCAGTTGAATCATTCGAAGAACGTAACCAGCGCTTGGAAGAACTACGAAGCCGTTCATCACAGTGGAACGCAACCGAAACCGCGGATGAACGTGTTCAGCGACTGAAACACTTGGGACAACGTGCAATTGAATGACTTAGCATTACAATACTTGGAAATAACATATTAAAATAAAAAAAAGTGTGCCTTCAGTCCCCCTTTAACCGTGCGGTGCTCGGTGTTCCTGATATTGTGTTATAACTTACGTAAAAGTACTTCGATTGAGACAAAACTTTATCATGTTGTTCCGGAAGTACACTTTACCGGTTCTGTTGAATATCATCGAAATGGGGTCAAAGGTCAGGTCATAGGAGCGATATTTATTCTACAGCCATTATCCTCATAACTTGAGTAATGATTTCTGGTATGTTGGAAAGCGTATCATAATCAACGCATTGCATGATTTTACTAACTTGTTTTGTTTTTTACAGATTGGAGGTTTAACGACCATCGTGAGCAACTCAATGGGCTATAAGCAGTTGCCCGTCCGTGATTTAGGGCCACTGGTTCCATGAAAGGGAGAGAGCCAATGGAGTAAGACAAACACAACCTCCATGCCTCACCGGGATTTGAGCCCGAACCCTTCAACCAACGAATGATCATAAGTTAACGCTTGGGCTATAAACTGTCGCCCGTCCCTAATTTAGGGTCACTGGTTTTAGGAAAGGGAGAGAGCTAGTGTCGTAAGATAAATACAACATCCATGCCTCACCGGGATTCGAACCCGGTAGACGAAACCCGTCGGAATCGACGATAAGTTTTTTTTTTTTTTTTTTTTAAGAATAAACTCATATGAAACGTTTATTTATATCTTTACATAATGGGAAACGTCTTACCTACGTGAATAAACTGGATAGAATGAATGTTAAATTGTATATATACATCACACAGTCCAATGGCGCAACGCAATCAAGTCTTCGAGTGTTCGCTGTTTCGATGAGAGCTTTCAAACAAATTCCTGCTAGCGTTGTTTTGCACAACGGTTCGCTGAGAAGAGAGACTTCGACTTTGGACTATCTGAGTCCCTCCATACTTTCGCCTTCAACCACACGCTTCTCCCGTTGACTTTACATGGGAATTTCGCCGCCCCATAACGCCCGACCCGTTGCCCCAATCTCATTTTTCTCTTCGACTGGCACATCTACATGGTAAGACCTTTATTTTGATATCTCATCCATATTTTTACGTTCAACCGTTCTCTCACAACTGTTCTTATAGTAAAAAACCTTAGGGAATTAATATATAGATATTCACAAGTCACATTCTGCGATGTGTTAATTCCTAAATTACTTGCCAACTGCACGAGTCTGAAAGATCAGACATTTCATCTACACAGCAATCTACTAGCTTTACAAAGTAATTTTCTTTATAGTAATAAAACTATGTCGTGAAATGCTGAAGTACCAAGACTATTTCGTTGAAGCATACCTGCACACAGAATTACGGGACATATCCACTAGTTCACGTTTATAATGAAGTGTTGGGTTGCTGCAGTTGAAATGGGTAATTACGAGGTATTGCCATTTAGCCCCCTTCTGCTCGTTTGAAGTCCTATGGCAAACACATGTGATACGTCACGTGACACTTTGGACCACGGGCAATGCAATAGGATTGTCAGCTATGTAGTTACTGGTGGTAGTTAACATGGTGAAGTGAAAGTGGGCCATGGAGCCAAGTAAAATTCCCGTTATTTTTAGCACGTCTTTTGTAAAAAAAGATCGTACTTATGTTAACGGTTTGTCCGTCCATCCGTTCGTCAGTCAGTCCGTCCTTCCGTCTGTACCCACGATTTCTCTACAACTATTAGACCGATTTGAAAAATCCTTTTTGCATTGGGAAGCTTGAAATATGCGAATGATGATCCTTTATTTTGTTTTTTTCACGATGTACAATTTCGCCGCTAGAGGGCGTAAATACAGATGATGTCGAATTCAAAAACGCGTGTTATTCCACATATTTGCTTCTAAACATCCGATTAAAAAAATATTTTATCTTTCGATTCTATTTCTGTCGAAGAGTATTTTAGATATAGTTACTTTTTCAAATTACGCATAGATTTTCCGCTAGGGGGCGTAAAAGTTAATTACATTTTTCCCGATAACTCTTCTTCTAAAACTCCGATTTGAAAATTTTTTTCTTCAGCGGATACATCTCCTGATGGAAAATCTTTTGCATATAATTTCGAATTTTTGGTAAAGAATACTTTGGCCACCAGGGCGAGTAATATTTTTTTGATACCTCAAAATAATATTTTTGCTTTTTGCTTCTGACGTATTTGCCATAAAATCTGCGCTTCTAAAATATCGATTGAAAAAATTCTTTCGTGGACTGATGCCACTCACATTGATAAACCTTATTGGAATATTTTTTTCCTAAAATATTCCACATTTTCTCCGCCAGGGGCGTTGATGTACATGCGTAGCTGTAAATTGCGTTTACCCCTATATCTCTGCTTCTAAACTTTCGATTTGAAAAATTCTTTCTGCAGCGGATATAGCTCCTGGTGGGAAATGCACATAATTTCTAATTTTTGTACATAATTTCTAATTTTTGTAAAAAATAGTTTAGCCACCAGGGGTGTAAATCTTAATTTCCGCTTTTGATGTATTTGTAGCAAAATCTGGGCTCCTGAAAACTCGACTAATTTTTTTCTTGGACCGATATCGCTTATATGGATAAGCCTATTGAGAATACTTTCTTTCTAAAGTAATGCATGGTTTTCCCACCAGGGGACGTAAAGTCACATCTTATTTTTGTCGATATCTCTGTTTCTAAGAGTTCGTAAGCTCACGATTCCGTTTACAGCCATATCTGAGAGATTAAAAACCCGATTGAAAAACGTCTTTCTTTCGTCAGATACTTTTGTTTTCCATACTCGTTCCTTTGACTTTGAATAGCTTTAATAAATTTAATTTGCGTCAGAACGGATTCAAAAGACGTGCTTATTACACCCGAAATTTCGGTGTCATCTTGTTGTGTAATATCAACAATAGTGACTGAGGGTGACTCTTGCTGATCCCTCATAGGTTATGCAAATTTGAAGAACAGGTAAGGGTAGGAACTCTGACTCACTCTAGAGAAGCGCTTCGGGCGTTTACATACGTTTGTATGTAGGGCGTTTTGGGCGTTATGGTAGTTAAAGGGATAAAAGGAAGAGGTTTTTAAGACACTGAAGGCATGCAAAGAAGTGTGGCATCTGAAATCAGCTCTTCACTTCACATCAAAATATGTCCTATGCAAGTCCTTTCTTTCCTTGGCTGATCGTGCTACTTGCATTAACGCAGGAGGAATGTACTTCGAATAAAATATATTCACATAAGTTTTCCTGCTTTTCCGTTAAAAAAATCTCGTTAGTTAATTGCTGCATTGTATAAACTTAAATTGAAACTCAATCTGACAGCAGTTGCCTCGTATGAGTCTCAATCTCGTAGGTAAAACTCTTAAGCACAGTCTTACAACAGTTCTGCAATACACTGCAAGGCTACTAATTGCTGCATTGTGTAAACTTAAATTGTAACTCAATCTGACAGCAGTTGTGTAGTATCAGTCTCAATCTGGTAGGTGAAATTCTTAAGCACAGTATCACAAGAGTTTTGCAATACACTGCAATATTACTAATTGTAAATAAATATATTCACGTTCTGTTTTTCAGAATTCTCTCTGGTTTGGATAGGATTACGGAAAATGGGAGGATTCTACACTTGGCAAACGTCTAATATCAAAGCATTTCGGTGAGTTTATTTTAGTTCGATTAGCTGGACAACTAATTGCCAGATTATTTCATAACCAAGAATTATTAATGACTTTTTTTTTAATTTTATTTCGGTACAATTCTATGTTTCCAGAAATGCTGAATGCAAAAATTAACGAGAAATGGCTGAGAAAAATTTGTGTGAAACCCAGTGGAACGTGACGATCCCAGGACTAGCTTTATTCAATACAATGCTAATACTCTTGAAGAGTAACATCAATAGAGTTGTCAGGATATCGGTAAATGGATGCCTCTATTAATATTTAAATGGCATTTATGTATTTCTTTCAGTTTACGTATTATTCAAATTCGCATTACAGTAATGAATATTTGTGCGTGCGCGCGCGCGTGTGTTTGTGTGTGTTTGTGTGTGTGTGCATTACAGTGCGAAAAAAACTGGTATACATGTCTAATACCGCGTTGGTCCTCCTCGCAATCGGTAAACTGCAGCACAGCAACAACAAGGCACAGACTCCACCAACATTCTGTAGAACTGTGGAGACAGTTTCCTGAAAAGAGCGACCCACAATTCCGTGATTTCCGCCTGTGGAGGATTCCAGGAAGTGACCGCACGTTGAACAGCATCCCAAATGTGTTCGACAGAGTTTAAATTCGTCGAACGAGAAGACAAATTCAGAATGCCAAACTCCGTGAAATGTTCCTCCAGCCACAATCGGATGACCGTGGGCGTGAGCGGTGGGGCATTGTCGTTTTGAAAGAGATCGCACCCGTCGGAGTGGTTGCATGACATGAACATGTCATGATCCCCAAGAATGGTTACGTAGAGTGCATTGGTCAGAGCGGTCTGCAGACGTATGAGAAATCCTAATGCGTGGCAGTTGAAAATACCCCACATCATAACACAGCCACCGCCGGTCTGCACTGTCCGTTGCAGTCATGCAGGATCCGATGCCTCGTAAGGTTGTCACCACATTCAGAGTCATGCCGCGATTCGTCGGTGCGGCCATCTTGCGTTCAACGGCGGTGTTCCAGAGCCCAGGCAAGGTGAACAGCTTTGTGTCGTCGGGTAACCAATGGCACCTGAGTGGGCCGTCCACTCCGGAACCCCATTCAACACAGGGAACTTTACACTGTACGAACGCCTATGCTACTACTGGCCCCATCATTGAACTGCCCTGTGATTTGTGGCTACGTTGCACGCAGGGAGGATGCTACGATGATACCAGACGCTGATGTCCACGAACGTCCAAAGCTTTTCTACTGTCACATCGGAGTAGATACCTAACTTGAGCCTACAGCCAGGAAAAGACAGAAATAAAAGGGAAAAGTTTATTAAAGCTGGGCTACAACGAGTCAATTGGAGAGAACACACAGACAGAAACAACAAACTGAATGTTCTCAGAATTAGATGAAGTTCTGGACAGTTCGACCTATATATAGTGACCAATACTGCGAAGGGTGACTGTTGTATAGTGACCAATACTGCGAATTGTAAAAACCATGTTTGATATATCAGTGTGTGGTGCTTTTCCCAATAAAGAAAAATACGGTCCGTCATGAGCCGCATCTAAGAAGACTACACAAAACAGCTCATAGAAATCAGCTATTTGAAGGGCAGACTAGAGGAACGGGAATCCAGACCAGTGACACACCAACCAGCGCAAAAAACCTACGCTGAGACTACGAAAAATGGACCAAAGGTGAATACTCAGAAAAGACCTCCTCAGAAACACACTCTTAGTCTATCCAAAGAACAGGAGAACGACTTCTGAAGATGTGAAAAGAACAGTTCAGGTGGCCCTAGACCCATGTACCCTGGGAATAGAGGTAAATAACGTAAAGAAAGTAAATAATGGAGGTGTGTTAATTACATATGTCAAACCAGAAGGAATGCAGCGTTTAGAACTTGCTTACGAAGAACATAATTATTTCCAAGAGACCATGGAAATTAGAAGACGGCAACAAAACTGTCAAGGCTGATAGTTTATGGAATAGAAGAGGAGCACATTGAATACTATCAGAAATGGCAGAACAACACAAAAGATCTCCATCAGTGTGTGGTGCTTTTCCCAATGAAGAGAAAAGAGAACAAAGTTTACTGGGTGATTGAAGTTTCCCAGTGGACTTTAGATCTCTTCAGATAAAAAGGCAAAATGAACCGCGGTTGGAGGTTGCAGTCCATACTCGAGTTCATAAGAGAGACTCACTGCTTCTAGTGCAATGGCATTGGGCACTATAAATCCAAGTGCCCGGAAATCTTCGACAGCCGTGGCCAAGCAGGGCACAAGTTCTGGAAAGGGTGATATTGAATCCAACTGCCCGAACTTCCACAAAGCCAACACGAAGTTTAAACTTAAACTGCACACTAAGCATTCACGTTTAGCAAGGGACTGTCCCTGACTTAAAAGAGAATTGGAGATGCAGAGGAATAGAGTGAATTACGAATGAGGACTCATAGCTGGTGCCAACAGCACCTCACAAAGGAGAAAGAACTAGAGCTCAATGTGAACACAAGAGTGCAATGGGAAATAACCAAACGGTGTTTCCAAGCGAAGAGAAAAGCCACCGGACAGCATAATGGGAAAGAAACACACGACTGCGTTCCCGTTTGGATTGCATCAACGAAAAAATGTGTGCGTTTCTGTGCCTGCGGAAATGTATTACTTAAGAAGTGTTAAATTTTGTTTGTAATTGAAATGGGATTTTGTGTTTCTACTGTGTAAGAATGTATTGGGTTCATGCATAAGTTCATGCCGTTTTATTTCACGAGTGTTTTCCAGGTCAGTAGTTGCGGTGCAGATGGCCAGTTGTTATCTCAAAATGTAGCCAGTAATATAGTGTATCTAAATCATATTGCGTTGTGTGATTGTGGCTCATGGGTTTTTGATTTTCAGGTCCGAAAGTATGGAGTGTCAAGCAGAAAGGAATGAACATTTCCGACATCTGCTCCTCTACAAGTTTAACAAGGGATCCTGAGACGCCGAAGCTACTCGACAAATTTGTGCTGTTTATGGAGAAGATGCTATTGTCCCGAGGACAGCCCGTAAATGGTTTGAGAGATTCCGAAGTGGCAATTTTTGGCTTCAACGACGCTCCACGTTCAGGTCGTCCATCTCACTTCGATGAGGATCGTTTGAACCATCTCATCCACATCGATCCACGTCAAATTACACGCGAATTGGCCACTGAGATGGACTGTGATCAGACCACCGTAGTGCGACACCTGGAACGTATGGGAAAGGTCCAGAAAATGGGGTCTGGGGTGTCCGATACTCTCACCGAGGACAACAAGAATCAGCATGTTGCCATATGCGGTTCCTTGCTCGCTCATTATCGCTAATGTTCTCAGCAACACAACCCCTTTCTTTCACGTATTGTTACTGGAGTTGAAAAATGGTGCCTGTACGTGAATTTCAGGCATCGGAGGTAACGGTTGGGCCCAAACAAGACGCCACATCACGTCCAAAATATGACCTTCATTCTGCGAAGATCATGTTGTGCGTCTGGTGGGACATGGAAGGCATTATTTACTGGGAAATGCTTGCCGAGGAATAGGACCA
The DNA here is from genome assembly GCA_039090855.1 of Macrothele yani. Lineage (NCBI taxonomy): Eukaryota > Metazoa > Arthropoda > Arachnida > Araneae > Macrothelidae > Macrothele > Macrothele yani. The sequence goes on along the minus strand of CM077026.1, from coordinate 20,410,988 downwards.
TCTATGCTGTATTCTATTGTGAGCAACTCCTCTGTGTGGAGGAAGCAATTCAGCAGAAACGGCCACATCAGTGCCATGGTGTCATTCTCCAACATGATAACGCACGCCCTCACAGTGCAAACATGACCAAAATGGCCATTTAGGAAATGAAATGGTATATTGTTGCCCATCCGGCCTATTCCCTACATGTCGCCCCCTTCAGACTATCACCTGTTCCGATCTCTGTCGAATGCACTCCGTGGCAGAACTTTCAACAATGATGTTGATCTCCAGAATTTCCTTGATGATTTCTTCCAGCAAAACCTGCACTTTTTACAAGAATGGCATTGCAGACCTATCCAGACGTTGGGACACCATCGTACACCATGAGGGGAGGGGAGTACATAGTTGATTGATTTCGTTTTCCCTTCTGATGAAATACATTCATGAAGTGCGGTGAATCAACCCAATATACATGTATTTATATAATTTTTGTTGTTTAAAAATAAATAAAGTTTTGGCCATGAATCTTACTTGAAGCATTATAAATTTTCTACAAATGTATTTTGACACAATTTTTGTCTGTTGTTTAAAAATAAATTAATTTTTGTCCTTAAATCTTCCTTGAAGTAATATAATTTGATCACATTTTTTTTAGAAAGGCGGATGCTAAATGGAGCGACACGTGGCCAGGTGAAAACGAGTTTGTTTTCGACTGTGCAGCTCTGGAAATGAAGACTGGAAAATTAGTTACAAGAAACTGTTCGAATTTATTGCCATACATATGTGTGAATAATGGATCTCCAGTAGAGCCATTAAAGAGTAAGAAAATTATATTTGTTACTTCCCATGTCATTATTACCATGCGGACAACAGACGACTTACCCTGAGTGATCACTGAATAATGATCATCTACCTACCTAAAACTTCGTAGGTCTTCCTTTCACCCTCAGTACAGCAGCTATCCGATGTGGCATCGATTTAACATACACTGAGTGATCACTGAATTACTGTATATCCACCAACCTAATACTTCGTAGGTCCCTCTTTCGCCCTCAGTACAGCAGCTATCAGACGTGGCATCGATTCAATAAGATACCGAAAGCCGTTGGAAAGTATGGCCAAACAAACTGTGTAATGCGGCCTTCAATGTTGGTATGGAGGTGATAGTTGTATTCAGACGCCTAAAACGGTTAACTATGTCGGTTCTATAGACTATGTTCCGGAGGTTATATACATTTTTTAAAAAGGCTTGTCACAAACAGAACATAGCTGTTGTTATACGCACGCATAAATTATTCTCCTTGATTAGGAGGGATCGGGACAAGGTTAACACACTGGTGTGCAAAAATTAAGGACGAAGAGGAAAAATTAGCATAACAGTGGAACGAGCAGGCAGAACGGACTGAAAGACCACTCAGGAGATAGAGTAAGGTCTGGTATGGTAGGGCATGCGCATATATGCAGTACGACGTAGAGGGGGGGGAGTGTCGGAAGGGTATAAAGCACACGGGCGGTGTACGCTCAGCAATTCGTCGTTCAAACCGATGCACAATGTACATCGGTTTGAACGACGTCGAGTTGCTGCCACCGTGTGATATGTCCAACAGGCAATCCAGTAGACGACATCTGGAGGACTTTACCAAAGGTCGCGTTATTGGGAAGTTGGAAGAAGGTCGAAGTGTGACTAGTGTTGCCGAGGATTTCGGGATCGCTCACAGCTTCGTTTCACGAGCTTGGAGAGCATTTCAAACGAGAGGAACAGCTGTCCGAGAGTTTAGCAGTGAAGGTCCACGAGCAACCACGGCGGCGGACGACCGGTATATTGTCCTACAGGCGAGAAGAGACAGACGGCAGACAGCGGCAGAAATCGCAAGGCACATGCAACAGACAACTGGACGTCCGTTATCGCATTTTACCGTGGCCAGGAGGCTGCACAAAGGTGTTGTATTTGCACGACGTCCAGTACGGTGTGTGCCATTAACGCCTGCTCATCGGAGACAGCAGTTTCTGTGGTGCCAGGATCACAAGAACTGGACACATCAGCAATGGGGTCGAGTTCTCTTTACGGATGAGAGCCGATTTAGTCTGACGAGCGATTCTGGACGTATACACATCTGGAGATAGCAGGGAACACGCAATCACACTTTCAACATCATCGAAAGGAACAGGTTTGGAGGTGGCGGAGTTCCCGTTTGGGGCGGTATCATGCTTGGTAGCCGTACTGAACTCCACATCTTCCAAGAAGGTTCAGTCACTGGTGTCTGCTATTGTACCGAGGTTCTCCTACCTCACGTGCGTCTGTTTAGAGGTGCTGTGGGTCCTGAGTTTCTCTTCATGGACGACAACGCTACACCTCATCGTACAGTGGCTGTCGCAGAGCTGTTGGAGAGGGAAGATATTCAACGCATGGATTGGCCCGCAAGGTCCACGGACCTAAATCCAATCAAACACGTGTGGGAACTTCTCGGGAGACATTTGGGATCACGTCACCAGCCGCCAGCAACGATTCCGCAGCTGCGATTGGCGCTACAAAAGGAATGGGCCGCGATGCCTCAACATCTCCTCGTCCTCAGCATGGACAGACGTTGTAAATCCTGCAACGCAGTCAGGGGAGATCATATCCCCTACTAAAGACTGGAATGTTCTTGGCAGCCGCCTGTAACATGGACATTTCTGTCTTCTGTCCAGTTGTGCTCGAAGCTACCTTTTCAATAAAGTGCCTTTGTATTCTTTGGATTCCTTGTTTAGACGGTTTTGCTCACTTGTCTGATATTCTTACATCTTGGGGATCTTATGGTGTGATTTGAATCTATGTGGAGCACTTCTTCACGACGTTACATTCGAAAAACCGTCTCGTCCTTAATTTTTGCACGCCAGTGTATGTTCCAAAGGCACGGTGTCTGTTCTATTCCATTAAAAGCTACTGAGGCTGATATACAGGACACCAATTACATTGGATCCACGATTCGAACTATTGCTACCCGTATTTCTGAACACATGTACAGTGTCCGGACTGGATCGGGCAACACTGCCTTATCCCGACTAGTTAAACAAGGCCAACACATCCCGGACTGGAACAGCAGCAAGATCTTAGCAACACCTGCAACTAAGACTGCCTTATTATTCACTAAAAGCATGTATATAACTCTATTTGCTAACCAATGTTGTATTGACGATATGCTGTCGACATTACCCTCATCATGGAAACATTTTATTTTACACCATTGTACATATCATCGTAATCCGTAATCGTGTTTATTGTGTCTTTATAATATTTGCATGTTTGTATATTTAACAAGTGTGCATGCGTGGGCTTGAGCGGCGCCTCCATACAAATGCATTGTATGTTGTTCTTCTCGACTTTATAATCCCGGAACCACCCATCTGCGGTGCCTGATGATGGACCCATAGTGGGTCTGAAATATCTCGAATGTATATATGGTTTTAAGTTGTAAATAAAAGTTCTTCTTTTAATCTGCAATTATCTCCATTGTTTGCTATCGTGTCTAGACAGCAGCCAGTTATTTTTGGTGTATTGGTTGGTACGAATAGCACGGACGTTTGGATGCCTAATATGCTGTTTCATAGTGTCCCACAAGTGCTCTATGGGATTGATATTGGGGAAATTCGGAGGACAGTCGATATGCTGAAAGTCCGAACTGTGTTCCTCAAACATTCCTGTATAACTTCGGACCTGTGTCTCGGCGCACTTTCATCTTGGAAGACACCGTCGCCATTCGAGAAATAGTGGAATATTACTGGGTATACAGAGCCTGCAAGCAATTCACGATAGTGGGCAGCAGCCATACATTGTCCAACACGCACCAGGAGTTAGAGTTCCAGCCAGGTAAACATGTCCCACACCATAAAACCGACTCCACCTACTTGCACTGTGGAGGCCATGCAGGATGGATCGAGAGCCTCACGTTGCTTGCGCGAAATACGTAGATGACCATTCACGGAATGGAGTAAACAAGAGACTCGTCGGAACAGCACACTTTTCTCCCGTCATCCGACCGCCAACGTGCATGAAGTACTTTTCACCAAGACAGTCTTTGCGCCAATGAACCGTGGTTGGGGAGAATCTTGTCGGGGTCGTCTGCTGTTATACCCCATATGTGCGAGAGTGCGACACATGGTCATAACAGACACTGTTTTTATTTTCTTTCTTTCTTTTCTTTGGATTGCGGTTTTAACTACCACCGTGAACAAGTCGATGACGGGACAGAGCCAGCGCCGTAAGATAAACACAATATTCATGCCCCACTGGGATTCGAAACCGGACCCATCTCGGACGAATGGTCAGAAGCAATCGCTTAGACCACTGCACCACCGGAGCTCCACAGATACTATTCCGGATTGATCTCTGTTGTATTGAGCTGTCAGCTGTTAACAGCCGCCCCGGTGGCGCAGTGGTCTAAGCGATGGCCTCTGATCATTCGTCCGAACGGGGTCCGGGTTCGAATCCCGGTGAGGCATGGATGTTGTGTTTGTCTTACGGCACTGGCTCTCTCCCTTCCCTGGAACCAGTGACACTAAATTAGGGACGGGCGACTGCTTATAGCCCATTGAGTTGCTCACGGTGGTCGTTAAACTTCCAATTAAAAAAAAAAAGAACAAGAAAGATGACACCGAATTTTTGGGTGTAATAAGCGCGTCTTTTGAATCCGTTCTGACGCAAATTAAATTTATCAAAGCTATTCAAAGTCAATGGAACCGGTATGGAAAACAATAGATCTGACGAAAGAAAGAAGTTTTTCAATCGGCTCTTTAATCCCTCAGATATTGGTGTAAATGGAATCTTGAGCTTACGAACTCTTAGAAACAGAGTTATCGACAGAAATAAGATGTGACTTTTCGTCCTCTGGTGGGAAAATCAAGCATTATTTTAGGAAGAAAGTATTCTCAAAAGGTTTATCCATATGAGCGGTATCGGTCCATGAAAAAAAAAATTTAGTCGAGTTTTCAGGATCCCAGATTTTGCTACAAATACGTCAGAAGCAGAAATCAACACTTATGACCCCTGGTGGCCAAACCATTCTTTACAAAACATTAGAAATTATGTGAAAAATATTTTCCATCAGGTGTTGTATGCGATACAGGAAGAAATTTTCAAATCGAAGTTTTAGGAGCAGAAAACGCAATTTACCTTTATGTGCCCTAGCGAAAAGTCTTAAATGATTTACGTAAAATTCTTGAATTTATAGGAAAAACATTTCGCATCGGAAACACTATCCAACAACGAAGGAATTTTTCAAATTAGACTTTTAGAAGTAGAGATATTCACAAAAATAAGATGTACATCTACGCACCCTGGCGTAGAAACCATGCATTATTTCAAGAAGAAAGTGTTCCTAAAAGGTTTGTTGATATGAGTAGCATCGGTCAACAACAGACATTTTTTATCGATCGAGATTTTAGAAGCTCATATTTTGCTGCAAATACATCAGAAGTGGAAATTAAGTCTTACGCCACCTGGTGGCCATAACATTTTTTTACGAAAATTAGAAATTATGTGCAAAGGATTTCCCATCAAGAGCTGTATCCGGTGCAGAAGGAATTTTTCAAACCGGAGGTTTAGAAGCAGAGAAATAGTGGAAAACGCAATTTACCTTTACGCCCCTAGCGGAAAGTCTATGAATTACTTGAAAATTTTGAATTTAGAGGAAAAACATGTCACACTAGAAACACTATCCAACAAAGAAGGAATTTTTTTTAAATCGGACTCCTAGAAGTCGAGATATTGACAAAAATAAGAAATACGTCTACGCTCCCTGGCGCAGAAACCATGCACTATTTTAAGAAGAAAATGTTTCTAAAAGGTTTGTCGACACGAGTAGTTCGGTTTACAAACGACGTTTTTTTCAATCGAGAATTTAGAAGCAGATATTTTGCTGCAAATACATCAGAAGCGGAAACTAATGTTTACGCCCCCTTGTGGCCAAACCATTTTTTTTTTACAAAAATTAGAAATTATGTGCCAACGATTTCCTATCAGGAGCTGTATCCTGTGCAGAAAGAACTTTTAAAATCGGGGATTTAGAAGCAGAGATATAGGGCTAAACGCAATTTAGCTTTACGCCTCCTAGCGGAAAGTCTATGAATTACTTGAAAATTTTGAAATTATATGAAGCACATGTCGTACTGGAAACACTATCAAACAAAAAAGAATTTTTCAAATCGGACTCCTAGAAGTAGAGATATTGACAGAAATAAGATATACATCTACGCTCCCAGGCGTAGAAACCATGCACTATTTTAAGAAGAAAATGTTCCTAAAAAGTTTGTCGATATGAGTAGTATCGGTCTGCAAACGACGTTTTTTTTGATCGAGAATTTAGAAGCTCATATTTTGCTGCAAATACATCAGAAGCGGAAATTAAGATTTACGCCCACTGGTGGAAAAACCATTTTTTTACAAAAATTAAAAATTATGTGCAAACAATTTCCCATCACGAGCTGTATCCGGGGCAGAAAGAATTTTTCAAATCGGAGATATAGAAGCAAAGATATAGGGCGAAACGCAATTTACCTTTACGCCCCCTAGCGGAAAGTCTATGAATTACTTGAAAATTTTGAAATTATATGAAAAACATGTCACATGGAAAACACTATCCAACAAAGAAGGAATTTTTCACATCGGACTCCTAGAAGTCGAGATATTGACAAAAATAAGATATACATCTACGCCCCCTGGCAGAGAAACTGTGGAATATTTAAGGAAGAAAATATTCCGAAAAGGTTTATAGATGTGAGTGGCATCAGTCCAGGAAGAATTTGTTCAATCGATATTTTAGAAACTCAGATTTTATGGCAAATACGTCAGAAGCAAAAATTAACACTTACGCCCCCTGGTGGCCAAAGTATTCTTTACCAAAAATTCGAAATTATATGCAAAAGATTTTCCATTAGGAGATGTATCCGCTGACAAAAAGGTTTTTCAAATCGGAGTTTTAGGAGAAGAGTTATCGGAAAAAATGTAATTTTCTTTTATGCCCCCTAGCAGAAAATCTATGCGTAATTTGAAAATGAAACTATATCTAAAACACTTCGACATAAATGGAATCGAAAGATAAAAGAATTTTCTCAATCGGATGTTTAGAAGCAAATATGTGGATTAAAACGTTATTTTGAATTCGACATCATCTGCATTTACGCCCCCTAGCGACAAAATTGTGCATCGTAAAAAAAAAACGAAATAAAGGATCATCATTCGCATATTTCAAGCTTCCGAATACAAAAAGAATTTTTCAAATCGGACTAATAGTTGCAGAGATACCGTGGGTACAGACGGACGGACGGACAAACCGATAACAGAAGCACGATCTTTTTTTACAAAAGACGTGCTAAAAACTGTTGAAAAGTTCTCCGTGGCCTGTATGAGTCGTCGGAACCGGGGCCTACTTCTCACGTCAGCCTTTCGCTGTCCCATGCAGTTTCGCCTCCGGGTCGTTGTTTGACCATTTTCAGGCTAGTTCTGATACAGCGGCTTGCGAACAACCCTCCAGTTCGGCCTTTCGGGAAACCGGCAGATCCACCCTCTGAGCTCCCAGAATGTGTCCGTCTAAATTAACCCAAAACGCTCTCAATTTTAATACCTACAGCTCCACTCATACCTATTATGTGTTACGACGGTCGTCTAATCGCGCCCTCTCGGAAATCTCGTGATCAACGGACCGCATACACTTTTAACAGGGGCAGTCACAATTCAGTAATGACTGGGTGTATTTCTTTCCTTTAACAGTAGCACCCTACTTAGTACAGAAATGCAACACGTCACGCTTTTGAGATAATCTCTGATCAGTTGTTCAATGAATTTTTGAATGAATGTCTGAAGAACGGATGACGTATACAGTGACCTACCATTAATATTCGGACACACCTCCATTCATAGTACAGTGGAAGCTCGGTTATACGTTTTTAGAACGTATTTTGAAAAAAAAGATCGTGCCTATGTTACCGGGTTGTCCGTCCGTCTGTCTGTACCCACGATATCTCTGCAACTATTAGTCCGATATGAAATTTTTTTTTGCATTGGGAAGCTTGAAACATGCGAATAATTATCCTTTATTTCGTTTTTTTTTTACGATGTACAATCGATTTCGCCGCTAGGGAGCGTTAATGCAGATGATGTCGAATTCAAAAATACGTTTTATTCCACATATTTGCTTCTAAACATCCGATTGAAAAAATTCTTTTATCTTTCGATTCCATTTATGTCGAAGAGTATTTTAGATATAGTTACTTTTTTCAAATTACGCATAGATTTTCCGCTAGGGGGCGTAAAAGTAAATTACATTTTTACCGATAGTTCTTCTTCTAAAACTCCGATTTGAAAACTTTTTTCTTCAGCGGATACGCCTCCTGATGGAAACCCTTTTGCATATAATTTCAAATTTTTGGTAAAGAATACTTTCGCCAATAGGGAGCGTAAGTGTTAATTTTTGCTTCTGATGTATTTGCCATAAAATCTGAGCTTCTAAAATATCGATTGAAAAAATTCTTTCGTCGACTGATGCCACTCGCATCGATAAACCTTTTCGGAATATTTTCTTCTTAAAATATACCACAGTTCCTCCGCCAGGTGTGTAGATGTATATCTTATTTTTGTCAATATCTCTACTTCTAGGAGTCCGATTTGAAAAATTCCTTCTTTGTTGGATGGTGTTTCCAGTGAGGCATGTTTTTCATATGATTTCAAAATGTTTAATTAATTCATAGACTTTCCGCTACGGAGCGTAAAGGTAAATTGCTTTCCTTCCTATATATCTGCTTCTAAATCTCCGATTAAAAATTCTATCTGCAACGGATACAGCTCCTGACGGGAAATCCTTTGCACATAATTTCCAAATTTTGATAAAAATAGTTTGGCCACCCGGTGGCGTAAGTTTTAATTTCCGCTTCTGATGTATTTGCAGTAAAATATGAGCTCCTACAATCTCGATTGAAAAAAAAGTGGTTTGTTGACCGATACTATTCATGTCGATAAACCTTTTAGGAACATTTTCTTCTTGAAATAATGCATGGTTTCTACGCCAGGGGCGTAGATGTGTATCTTATTTTTGTCAATATCCCTACTTCTAGGAGTCCGATTTGAAAAATTCCTTCTTTGTTGGATGGTGTTTTCGATGCGAAATGTTTTTCCTATAAATTCAAAATTTTAAAGTAAATCATAGACTTTCCGCTAGAGGCACAAAGGTAAATTGCGTTTTCTGCGTTTTTTCTGCTTCTAAAACTCCGATTTGAAAATTTCTTCCTGTATGGCATACAAGACCGGATGGAAAATATTTTTCACATAATTTCTAATGTTTCGTAAATAATGGTGTGGCCACCAGGGGGCATAAGTGTTAATTTCTACTTCTGATGTATTTGTAGCAAAATCTGGGCTCCTGAAAACTCGACTACATTTTTTTTTCTTGGACAGATAGCGCTCATATGGAAAAACCTTTTGAGAATACTTTCTTCCTAAAATAATGCATGATTTTCCCACCAGGGGACGTAAAGTCATATCTTATTTTTGTCGATATCTCTGTTTCTAAGAGTCCGATTTGAAAAATTCTTTCTACGTTGGAGAGCTTTTGGGGTGCGAAATGTTTCTCATATAAATTCATGTTTTTCTTAACGCACAAGTCTGCAACCAAAGAGCGTATGCTCACGATTCCCTTTACAGCAATATCTGAGGGATTAAAAACCCGATTGAAAAACTTCTTTCTTCCGTCAGACACTACTGTTTTCCATACCGGCTCCATTGACTTTGAATAGCTTTGATAAATTTAAACTGCGTCAGGACGGATTGAAAAGACGTGCTTATTACACCCGAAAATTTGGTCATCTTTCTTGTTTACTTTTGTACGTAATTCTGCGTTTGTCCTGATATTTATGCTGTAGTTTTTATCGCTTCTTTAACTCAGTCATACGAAATTCATTTCTACGTTTATTTGCGATTATACGTTAAAATTTGAATTGCAGGTTATCAGAAATACACGGTTCTTTGTTTCTTTTATACGTAATCCGGTATGTTACAGCTTTGAAATATCGTCGTTGTGTTCCTTCTTGCTGCAGCCAAAGCTGAATCTTGACCTCATCAGAGAAGGTTGCGTTGTTTGCTTTCAATTTGAATGAAAAATTGGTTTCTCCTCACATGACTCGCACACACATGTGCGCTGCTTAAATATTGATCAATCTCGGAGACGTAACTTTGAGGCTCGATCATTACGTGTCTTAGTAGAAAAGAGTCTCAAATGTATCCTCAATATTCAGTATTCTGGATGAAAATGGATGCACTTAGGATCTGCAGAAAACAACAATTAACTCGTGAGTTTGGGACGTACTACAGAGATAGAGCACCTGTCAAGAAGACAAATCTGCAGCGATACATTCCATCCGTGTAGCTTAGTTGGGAGAGCATCTCACTCCAAAGTGAAGGGACGCAGTTTCGATCCCCGTTGCGAACAAATTCGTGTTTTCACAAGTTTTACACTGGAACACTGGTCTCAGATTCTTAGTTGTGATTATTTGACTTAATCTAGAATCACGATTTTTATAGACAGACAGAGTCGTCAAAACAGAAGTTTGATTTTCATAGGCTTCTTCATGATTTTTGCAATGCAATAAATATAATTTGTAACACTACTTTTTTCCTTTCGCAGCCAATAAATTCTTCTAATAATTCCTTATTAATGAACATCTTATACTCTTTTAAAGCATACATTTTAGAACAGTATTTAACATCTTGAAACCTCGCTTATAGGTTTTTCACATTTATACGTTTTTTTTGTTGCTGTTTTTTTATTGAAGGTTTAACGACCACTGTGAGCAACTGAATGGGCTATAAGCAGTCGCCCGTCCCTAATTTAAAGTCACTGGTTCCAGTGAAGGGAGAGAACCAGTGCCGTAAGACAAACGCAACATCCATGCCTCACCGAGATTCGAACCCGGACCCCGTTCGGACAAGTGATCAGAGGTCATCGCTTAGACCACTGGGCCACCGGGGCGGCAATTATACGTTTTCGAAGGTCATTCCCTAGAAAAACATATAACCGAGGTTTCATTGTATTAGGAGTACAAATAAGTTTTAAAGCGGTTTTTCTGTGACGTGTACCGCTAATTTACATATCCGACATTCCCCCGCGTTGTTGTCATGTGACTATAAGATTTCCAGAGTATAAAATGGGACACAGAAGTTTGTCCAACAGTCAAACGCAGTTGCACATCGCTAGGTGAAAGATGGCAAGCGATAGTGCATTTATTCGACACCGCATTCGTTACGAATTTCATCAAGGAAAAAGTGCTGCAAAAGCATATGCATCGATCTGTTCTGTTCTGGGGGAGAATATTGTCTCGAAAAGCACGTGTGAGTTTTGGTTTAGACGGTTTAAAGCAGGTGATTTTGATGTTAGCGATCGAGAAGGTAACGGCACACTCACAGAAGGTTGCACATGAGGAACTGCAAGCATTACTGGATGAAGATTCGGCTCAAGCGCAAAACGAACAAGCTGGACAAATGGGGGTAACTCAACAAATCGTTTCCAATCGTTTACGCGCAATGGGAAAGATTCCGAAGGAAGGAAAATGGGTGCCACATGACCTGAGCCAGAGGAACAAGGATGAGCGTATCATGATGTGTTTTAATCTGTTAAATAAACAACACAGAAAGTCTTTCCTGCGGAAAATCTTTACGGGTTATGAAAAGTGGGTATGGTACGACAATCCCAAATGGAAAATACACTGGGTAGACCTCGGTGAAGCAACAATTTCGACACCGAGACGCAATATTCACTCCAAGAAAGTTCTGCTGTGCATGTGGTGGAATATGAAGGGTGTGCTCTATTATGAATTATCAAAAGAGAGTCAAACTGTTATTTCTGATCGCTAAAAGCAGCAATTGCTGTGATTGAACCAGGAAATCTATCGGAAACATCCATTCACAGGCAAAGGATTGCGCCCCGTGAAATTACTGCATAACAACTCTAGGCCGCATGTCGCGAAATCGGTCAACGAAACGTTATTGACGCTTGGCTGATAAGTTTTGGTGCACCCGACGTATAGTCCCGACATAACCCCTTCAGACTATTATTTCTTCTGATCGATGCAATATGGTTTGTCTGCTGAAAGGTTCCGGTTATGTGACGAAGTGCAAAAATGGGCTGACGACTTCATCGCATCACACGACGAAGTATTCTTCACGGATGGAATCCGTCTGCTGCCCGACCGATGGCGGAAGGTGATAGATAATGACCGCGCATATTTTGATTCTTTAAAGTATTGATGTTTTTCTCTCACATTACATGTTGCGTTGTCTTAAAACGCTTTAAAACTTATTTGTACGCCTGGTATACTCTGTCGTCCGCGGGCACCACTCACAGACTCCCAACGTTTTGTTTTGTTTTGTTTTGTTTTTTTGGAAGAAAGGGGTTAACATCCACTATGAGTTACTCGATGGGCTAAAAGCAGTCTCTTGTCCCTACTTTAGGGCCATTGGTTCCAGGGAAGACTGTACGGCATATCTCATCAGAATTAGAACCCGGTCCCATCTCGGTCGAGTGGTCAGAAGCCAGCGCTTAGACCACTGAGCCACTTGGCCGACAGACCCAAGTACAGTGAAACCTCTTTTAAGCGACCACTGTTGGTTCTTCCGAAAAAACAGTCGTTCGTAAAAGAAGTCGCTAAATAAGGGAAGGTTTTAATGGCATATCCAGTGAACAGTTTTGAGGTTAAACCTATGTAAACTAATACATAACTTTTATAAATTACGTACTCTGAATTGCTGCATCACAAACATAAGGCATTCCAGTTTATGTATTTACAGTACAGTATATTTAATACATTCCAGTTTATGTATTTACAGTACAGTATATGTATTTACAGTACAGTATATGTAATACATTCCAGTTTATGTATTTACAGTACAGTATATGTAACACGGGATTAAGGTGAGGTGATGAGTAACATCACAGCCTCTCCTTGACAAATGTCAACCCCGCCTTCTCGTGGTGCATCCTGTTCCCACTAAAGAGGCTCTGACGACCGCCAATAGCGGTATAACTATACCATCGGGATTAGAGGAAATGCTATCCCACACTCACCAACCCGCTTGGCCAGCGTGGTGAGTTATGGCCATACCCCTCCAAAATGACTTCACAACTTAAATCTTGGCCCTCAGTCTCCGGCAGCTGGAATGTACCTGGCCAAGGCAGCGGCCAGTGCGACATGAAGGCAGAGGGTGCTAAGAATCCCCGGAGGACCGGACTAGGCTGTCATCTGATGCTGACCTTGGCTACGTACAACGGACGCTCCCTATCTTCTGATTCAAGGCTTCTTGAATTGGAAGAGGAACTACAAAGGATCAAGTGGGACATCGTCGGGCTAAGTGAGGTAAGGAGAAAAGGATAAGATCCCATTGAACTGAAAATGGGACATCTCTTCTACTATCGTGGGCCACATACTGGCAGAACTAGTGGTGTTGGATTGATAATAAACAAGAAACTGAAGGATAAAGTTGTAGAAGTTGAAAGTTCCTCTGACAGAGCTGCACGACTCGTTATCCAACTCTCGAAAAGATACCAGGCTCAGATTATTCAAACTTATGCACCCCCACAAGTCATCCTGAAGAAGAAATTGAAGAATTTTATGAGGAAATTCGTCATCTAAATAATAAAGGTAAGCAGCACTTGAAGATAATTATGGGAGATTTCAATGCAAAAATAGAACAACGGCAGCAGAATGAAACTTCAGTAGGTAAATTCGGTAACGGCAACAGAAACTAGCGTGGAAATCCTCTCGTTGAGTTTGCAGAGGCAGAAGGGTTTTTTCTCTTGAACTACTATTTCAAGAAAAAGCCACACAGGAAATGGATATGGAGACATCCAAATGGGTCGACAAGTGAAATTGATTTTATTTTGTGTAACAAAGAATTCGTCATAGAAGACTGCAGTGTGCTAAACAAGTTCAACACAGGTAGTGACCATAGATTGGGGAGATGTAAGATGCACCTCACCACTAAACTTGAACGTGGCAAGCTCATAAGACAGACAAAATCTATTGACATAACCAACCTTAAAAAACACCATAATACCTTCAAGTTGGAACTGAAGAACAGATTCTCTGCTTTAGAAGGCCTAACATCGGAAGAAGTGGATATTTCTGAAGTTAACAGAAAAGTAACCAAAGCTCTTATGGAAGCAGCAACAAAATTAGCTGGGTCTAAGAACAAGTTGCATGTGAACAAATTATCACAAAAAAAAAATGTTGATGCAAAAAAGAAGAGAGATGAGGACAACTAAAGAAGATGTGACTTCCAAAGTGGAATATATAGAGCTATGCAAGACAGTACGAAAAAGTATCACTGAAGACGTAAGAAAATTCAACTGTGAACTAGTGAGGAAAGCAATTGAAAACAACCAAAGCCTAAAGATAGCAAAGGGACATCTCAGTAAGGGAAGAAAACAGATTATGGCACTGAGAAATGAAGATGGTTCTGCAACAAGAAATAGAGGCGAAATTTTGACAAGTGTGAAAGATTTCTACTCCAGATTATATGAAAGGGATGATACATGTACTCCAGACATCATGAAAGGTACCAGAGTTCCTCCAGTCCTCCCAGCAGAAGTTGCACATGCAATCAAGAACATGAAGCGGGGAAAAGCTCCAGGAGAAGATGGAATTACTGTAGACATCATACAAGAAGCAAGTGGAGAAATCGAAACAGTACTCGCCCAAATTTTCACTCGATGCCTTAATGAAGGGAAGATTCCTGAGGATTGGAACACCGCTACAATGATCCTGCTACATAAAAAAGGTGACATTGAGGATCTCGGAAACTACAGACCTATCAGCCTCCTATCAGTGGTTTATAAAATCTTCACTAACGTTCTTTCACACCGCTTGAAGGTGACACTGGACATGGCTCAACCGAGAGAATAAGCTGGATTCAGGAGTGGCTACAGCACAATAGATCATATCCACGTACTGAGAGAACTAACTGAAAGAGCGAGGGAATATGAACTTCCATTGTGCATGGCTTTTATCGATTATGAAAAAGCCTTTGATTCGGTGAAAGCATCAGCAGTTACAATGGCTCTGAAATCCTGCGGTATTGAAGATGCCTACATTAATATTATTAATAACATCTATGAAAATGCAAGTGCAAAGATTCGGCTGTTTGAAAATACAACACGCTTAAAAATTGGAAAGGGAGTGAGACAAGGTGACACCATATCTCCCAAGCTCTTTAATGCCACATTGGAGGGTGTCTTTCAATCGCTGAGCTGGAAAAACAAGGGGATAAAGATTAATAGAGATTATCTAACCCACCTTCGTTTTGCTGATGACGTAGTCATTTTTGCAACTACCCCATCAGAGCTGCAGAGTATGATCCAGGAACTTGCTGACAAGAGTAAAGAAGTGGGATTAAAAATGAACTTTCAGAAGACAAAAGTGATGTTCAATGCTTTTACAAGAAATGAAGATTTATCGATTGATGGAGAAAAGCTGGAGATAACTGGCACGTACGTTTATCTTGGACAGCAGATATCAAGTGAGGGTCACATTGATGAAGAAATTAATCGGCGCACAAAACTTGCCTGGAGAGCTTTTGGAAGAAACAGCATAATATTCAAGAGCAATATGCCATTATGTCTTAAAAGAAAAGTGTTTGATCAATGCATCCTTCCAGTGCTTACGTATGGTGCAGAGACGTGGACCTTAACTAAAAGATACATACAAAGGCTGCAGACAACTCAAAGTAGCATGGAGAGGTGCATGCTTGGTGCAACCAGGAGAGATAAGAAGAGGAACTCGTGGATCCGAAAAATGACAAGAGTGGAAGACATCATGATCAGAGTAAAATCCCTGAAATGGCAATGGGCTGGACATACTGCCAGAAGGACAGATCATCGATGGACAGCCGAAATTTTAGATTGGATTCCAAGGGACAGGAAAAGACCCAGAAGAAGACCACATGGGAGATGGGTGGATGAAATTCGAAAGTATGCAGGGGTGACATGGAGGAGACTGGCACAAGACAGACCGTTGTGGAGGAAACTTGGGAAGACCTTCGTCCAGCAGTGGATTGATAATGGTTGACAATGATGATGATGATGATGATGATGATATGTAACACATTCCAGTTTATGTATTTACATATATGGAAGGTACCTATAGCAGTAACCTAAAAAAATGCATTTGAAAAACGAATGAAATGTCATGTGCTTTAAGTTTATCAGACATTTCTTTCAGCTCACAGAATAATTCCTTAATATTTTCCCCTTCAGTGGAAAATTTCTTATATGTCCTCTGTCCAGTCAAAAACGGGGAGTGAAGCAAAGATGAGTTTTGCCGACCCGGTGGCGCAGTGGTCTAAGCGATGGCCTCTGATCATTCGTCCGAAAGGGGTCCGGGTTCGAATCCCGGGGAGTTATGGATGTTGTGTTTGTCTTACGGCACTGGCTCTCTCCTTTCCCTGGAACCCGTGATCCTAAATTAGGGACGGGCGGCTGCTTATAGCCCATTGAGTTTGCCACCCCGGAGACTCAGTGGTCTAAACGATGGACTCTGATCATTCGTCCGAAAAGGGGTCCGGGTTCGAATCCCGGTGAGGCATGGATGTTGTGTTTGTCTTATGGCACTGGCTCTCTCCTTTCCCTGAAACCAGTGACCCTAAATTTATTGTCGGGAGAATGCTTATAGCCTATTGAGTACCTCACGGTGGTCGTTAAACCTCCCATAAAAAAAAAAAATGTTTTAACTATCACTCCCTTTTTCAGCTTTTGTACGAAGTGTGACGACGGGTGTCTGCCTTTTTTACGTTACTACGTAAACCATTAGAATTTCCTGTCAACCCCGAGAACTCCTTTACACCCCCTCCCCCCCGCCCCCCACACACACATCCCACTCTCATGCAAAAGGAAACGGCCAGGCTATTTCAAGTGACCCTTTCATACTAATTCACATTTGTTTAATTTATTTTTTCTTCGTTCCAGGGTATAGAGAAAATTTTCAGCGCGAATGGCAATTCGGGCAACGCAGTTTTTGTGCAGTGTTTTTTACGCAAGGATGGTCGCTAAATGGGGGTGAGTGATCTTTCAATAGGGGAAAGCTTAGCATTGGGGCAATGGGTTTTAAAATCGGTTTCACAGAAAAACGATCGTAATGAGAGTTGGTCGTCAAACAGGGGTGGTCGCTAAGAGGGGTTTCGCTGTATAAATTTTCTCGTAGGTATATGATAAGCCTATAGCAAGACTGAATACGCCGCAGCCGTGGCGCAGTTGTCTATGCTCAGGTTTGTGACCATTCGTCCGAGAAGGGTACAGGTTCGACTCCCGGTGAGGTATGGATGTTGTGTTTCTCTTACGACACTGGCTCTTTCCCTTCCCTGGAACCAATGACTCTAAATTAGGGACGGACGACTGCTTATACCCCATTGAGTTGCTCACGGTGGTCGTTAAATCCCCAATAAAAAAAGACTGAATACGTGATACTTCAACTGACAGAATTACCGAATTTTTCGTCATACACTATCTACCAACAAGTAATTGAACACCTGTGATAGCAAAGGAAAACGAAGTTTATTCACCTTTAATAGTTGCTGGAGCCTCCACGACGGCGATTACAGCTGCAACCCCCGGAACATACTCTCAACCAGGCGTTGTACAACGATTAGCGGTATTTTCTTCCACTCGGCTTGGAGAAGACAGGTCAGTTCCTTCACCGATTTCGGACGGTTGGGGCCCCCTTAAGTCGACGCTCCAACTCGTCCCACAGGTGCTCGATAGGGTTACGGTCCGAGCTCTGCGCTGGCCAGTCCATTCGATTAACCCCATTGTCACCATACCAAGCCATGGTGGACCTCGCAACATGACAGGTGGCATTGTCATCCTGAAAGTAACATGGGTCCACCCCGTAAAACAGACACAACGTAGGAAGCTCATGGTCATCCAAAATGGTGCAGTAGGTCTCGGCGTTGAGTCTACCAGGAAATGCGACCAAGGGTCCCGTGCTATACCATAAGAAACACCCCCATAGCATAATTCCACCGCCGCCGATGTTCACAGTTGGCACAATACATTCCGGTAGGAGGCGTTATTCAGGCAGACGCCAAACCCAAACCCTGCCATCCGAACGGTAGATGGGGAACCTTGATTCGTGGCTCCAGAGAACCTATTTCCACTGTTCAACGGTCCACTGTCGACGTTCTTTGCACCACGTTAGCCGAGCAGCGCTATTGGACTTGGTGATCAAATTCTTGTGGGCGGCAGCACGTCCATGATATCCGAGCAGATGGGCTTCCTTACGGATGGTATTCATCGAAAGAACACTCCCGGATGCCTGTTGAAACTCCTCGCTAATGTGGCCCATTGATTTGGTGAGGTTCTTCCGAATTCCTCTGGCTAGCACCTGTCGGTCTCTAACTCCCAGTTTTATGAGTCTGTCGTGCCGGGGCACATTCCGACAGTCAACTCTCATCTTCCAATTGCCAATCACGTAGACCACTTTCGATTTTGGGTACTTCAACTCTCTAGATATGTCACGTATGGATCGGCCATTTCTGTGATACCCGACGATTACACCTTTCTCGAAATCAGAGAGCTCCGAACTGCGTGGCATCTTGCATGCGACTGGTTGCGTTGCTGTTTCCCACACGATATTTAACGGCGGCGTCCGTGACGTGTATCAGGACCGCAGATATCGTCGATTGCAGGGGTGTCCAATTACTTGTTGGTAGATAGTGTATGTACAACCCGATGCCCGGCTTTCAGTTAGTAGAGTGTTCGGAGTCAGAATGGGAAAAGCTGCAGTTTTTTTGGGGTTTGATAAAGGGCAAATTGTGATGGCACGTCGCCTCGGAACTACGATCTCGGAAACGGCGCGGCTTGTGTGTTGTTCACGTGTTGCTGTTGTGAATACGTATCAACAGTGGTGCACAGATGGCCAAACGACAAACCGTCGTCCAGCCGCTGGTCGTCCGCAGCTCATTGATGCCAGAGGGAAGCGCAGAGTGTCGCACATTGTTCACAGCGACCGCTAAGCCACAGTGCGACAAATCACCCGCAGCTACAACAGTGGTGATCACGGCAATGTGTCACAGCACACAGTTCATCGCAGTTTTCTGCGCATGGGCCTGCATAGCCGAAGACCCAGCCGGGTCCCCATGCTCACTGAAGGTCATCGCCAACAGCGCATACAATGTACCCAAGATCATCGAAATTGGACTGTGGAAAATTTTAAGAAAGTGGCCTGGTCTGACGAATCAAAATTTCTGGTGCATCACGTAGACGACCGAGCGCAGATACGCCGATTACTAACAGAGGCCATGGCACTTGTATACACTGTTGGGCAGAAACAGGCCGGCGGCGGAGCTGTTATGCTGTGGGCGATCTTTTCGTGAGACATTTTAGGTCCCATTACCCGAATAGCACAATCCCTGACAACTGTCAGGTATCTGAACATCATTGCGGACCATGTTCATCCATTTATTGCAACTGTTTTCCCTGCTGGTGATGGCCATTCCCAACAGGATAATACGCCGTGCCACAATGGCAGAACCGTCAAGGTCTGGTTCGAGGAACATGCTGGTGACTTTCTGTTAATGCCCTGGCCTCCAAATTCACCTAACGTGAACCCAATCGAACATTTGTGGTTCGACTTGGAAAAGACGGTTCAAGATAAATCACCACACTCCTAAATGTGCGGAAACTGAAGAACCTTCTGTTGACCTTATGGTACCAGACACCCTAGGATACCTATCACTACCTCATCGAATCGATGCCTCGCCGAGTGGTCTCTGTTTAGCGGTTAAAGGGGGGCGCACAGCTTTTTAGGTAGATGGTCTAAATGCAATAGCTCATTGGTGTATATTATTATGGTATGAAAACATGGGAATGAACAGCAAACGTTTATATAAAACACAGTCGGGTAATCTCTGAAACTACTAAGTCGATTTGGAAAATTCTTTCGCCATTCAAAAGCATATTTCTTCCCGATGGACATAGGCAATATACACAGTCGAGTCACATTATTGTGACCACCTCCTAGTTTTAAAGTCAACAGCGGTCAGCCAATGAATGAAGGCACATGCCGTGAGCTGGCTGGGAAGGTATATAGGGTCTTCTGAAGGCATTCTGAAAGCATATCACTTGTTGCTGTCATGGGTAAAAGGAGTAACTTATCAGATTCATAAAAAGTGATGATAATCGGCTTTCGGGCTAAGGGTGGCTGTATTTCTTACGCCTCGCAGTTTTTGAACTCATCGCGTGCTGTTGTGGTTGAAGTGTATCGTGATTGGAGAAATTTCAACATTGGAAATAAGCGAAGTGGAAACTTCGGAGCACCCCGTGCCATTGATGTGAGACGTGAACGTCGGCTTCGAAGGTGCGTGAGGGCCGATCCACACGTTACAGTAGAACAACTCCCTGGCCGAATGAACCAGAGGTATACGAGACGTTTGTCTAAAACGACATTTCAGCGAACCCTGCTGCGTATGGGTCTCTGATGCAGACGGATGGTCACTGCACCTATGCTGACGAAGGTGCGTCGGTAGAAAAGGCTTACATTTGCCCGGAAGTATCGGAATTGGACCTCCGCTTATTGGCAAAGGATTGTCTTCTCCGATGAGTCACGATTTCTGCTTCTTCGAACGGATGGACGTTGACGTACAAGGCGATAATTGCCCCCCCCAGCACAAGAGAAGTAAGGTTCTTTTCAAATGAACTATCCAACAAATATTTAATACGTGTAGCGAGGCGCTCACTCTCTCAGCTTTGCATGTATCTATCTAGAGACGGGAGGTAAGGATTGCAAAGCATTCATTCAGGCACAAAGAATTTTAAATGGCAAAAATAAAATTCAACAATTTTAATGTTAGCATTGAGTTCTGTCATAGCGACTTTACGATTCCGTGGTTTATTGTCAATAGATGTAACGGCGGCAATTTCTACTCCTTCGCTAAGTACATCTTCGTCTAAGAACCTATCGTTCTCTGGTAACTAACGCAAGAGATAAATGAGAGCTACACATAGCCTGTATCACTTTACCCTTCAGTTTGTAGCTCCACGCTACACGCAATAAAGAAAGCTTGCGGCGGTGAGATCGCATCCACACAAGTCCCACTACCTCGGGAAACTTAGTATCTTCCCATTGGGAACACTACTCCGCACGAGTTCCTCGCTCAAACCCGGCTTCACTTAAATACCAACCTTCTCAAGTGAAAACTCGAAAGCGAATATAACGTTTTCCGATGCTCCCTCTCCGACGAGCATTCTCCCTCCTTCCTATTGGTTCTTACTTGCTGCTCCGCCCGGAGGCAATCCTAACTCTCCTGCTTTGGGTGTTCCCAACTAAGGTCACCCAACTTTTTTCTACACTTTCGTTTCTCACCTCTTCTCTTCTAGGGGTCTCCATTCTTGACCCGGCTGCTGGTCTTCGGATACAAGACCAGCGAACGACCGCCGTCTGGTCTTCGGATTTGCTACACCTGGATTATTTTAATCCGCCGTGACTATCACAATTTTAAACGCACGGATCGAAACGAACGCTAATGGCACTTATGAATACACAAATTAGTGAATATACATTAAGATTAAAAGGTTACAATAGGTAAGCCAGACACCGTGTCTCTTGGCTGGTTTCAACAAAGTATCGTGTGTACTTTCGTTCTTAACGGAAGATCTTATCTACGTACTTCCTTAACCCTTTAACGACCACAACGCCCAAAACGCCTGTGCATACAAACGACCATAGCTGCCGGAAACGCCTGTCTAGAGTGAGTCAGTTTTCTCACCATTACCTGTTCTTTAAATTCGCACGACCTATGAGAGATCAGCAGTAGTCACCATCAGTCACCATTGTTGTTACTAAATAAAGAAGTGAAAACAACAGACAGTTTCCGGAGCTATGGTATTCACAGGGACACTAGAGTTTAGAGTCATGGTCGTTAAAGGGTTAAGGTAACTCTTTATTGTCCGAAGGCAATGAAAGCATGCTCTAAGCCGTTGTTCTGGCGCCATCCAAAGTCTAGTGATTCTCCCACGCTTTTCTGGAATGTTCGAAAGCTGCGTCTCGTTTCTCTGTTAAGAAAAACACGTGCTTTTCCTTCCACGTACGTGTAACTTTATGCCGATTAATGTTCGTCAATTAATATGTCAGTCTCATTGCATACCATTTCCCAACATGATTAATTTTATGTATAATTATGGTATGCATAGTTATTCTAATTAATGTTCATTAACATATCACATCACATAAACAATTTTCGTCCTTACATTAATAAAATAATGTCTGAAATGTTGTGATAAGATAATCGCCAATTAGAAGATTTTGTTAATCAGATGTGCCGAAGCCAATAGCTTTGGGGTGACGAATCGGAGATTTTTATTCACGTTGTTTCGAGGCTCACCCTTGCTACTATTCACGAACAAAACCTTCTTCGAATTTTATGAAAAGTGTGGGTTCCCAGTACTAGTAGTATGATGTCCTTCTTTTTTTCAATCTCTGCTCCCCTGTTGTTAGTTATTTGTTATAGAATTTGGCAGCCTCCAAAGTACTCTTGTAATCCTAAAATTTTAGAAATGTCAGATACATTTAGCTGACAATCTATACTCTTTTCCAGGTATCCTATGCCCTGAAGAATGGATGTTCACGCATATGTTAAGCGCAGAAAGTGGCTGTGTACATGCGTTTGAAAAACAAGATTTTCTTGAGTCGCTCGAGACATGCAAAGCAAGAAATGCAACTTTAATAACTAAAGATGATTTTTATGGTGTATATAAAATGCTCGATTTTCGTCAATTATCCGGAACTTCTAGAAAAGGTAAGTTTATTATAGTAGGTACAACAGTGTTCAGGAAAATTACAAGGTTCGACACATTTTAGCTATTTCCTCATTTCCCGAAAACAATAAATGATTTCAATGGAGTTTTCCGTTCTTAATCTGTTTTTAGTTGTTGTTTTTTTCTATCACGTATAGCTTTTGGGAAACATAACATCAAAAATATTCATAATAGCACACATAACAGAAATAGGAGTGACATAATATAACGTACTTGACTCTCCCTAGAACACCCGAGCTGATGATTGCAGTTATGATGAAGTTCCTGTTGTTTCCCTGACTAAACTCCAACAGTAATCTGCGAGCATTGCAGGATTCCACTAGCCATTATATCGGTCTTCTATTCTTGAAATTTCCTGGTTCTCCGTATTCATCCCTCACTTAGCCCAAGTTGTATGGAAAGAAGTCCATGTGGGAGTCCAGGAAATGAAGTTTGAGGAACATATTGCATTCCATATCGTGGTAAATCAACACCATTGAAGACAATATCTTTGTACATTGCCTAAAAACTGTTGTATCACTTATTTGAAAAAATGTCCATGCAGCCATTTCAATTTCACGAAGAGTGTTCTTGAATGCAGTGTCTTGCATTAGTTGCCTAATATCAGGACCATTGAATGCCCCCTCCTTCAGCTTAACAGTGCTCAGTTCAGGAAAGCTCTGTTGCAAATTCTGAAACGCAGCCTCATTACTTTTCAGAGCTTTTATAAATATGGTTGTTAACCCCAGCTTAATGTAGAGCGGTTGGAAGAGAATCTTTACAGAATTTATTAATGAAATAGCTTTCACATTCTTTTCGCCAGGTGTTAGATTTTCACGAAATGTCCACTGCTTTACCACACAGTGAGTCTCTTTTGCCCTGCGATCCCATTGGCAGAAGAAGCAGGAGTATGTTGTGTATCCACCCTGCAAACCGAGCAACATTGCTATTACTTTTAAGTCAACACAGATGTTCCACTGACAGGCTTCATAGTTGACTTTTATTAATAGAATTTTCATATTGTCTTATGTTTCCTTCATTATATGTGAATGCGGCACAAAGACAGATGGATACATGTTACTATTGTATAGCAAGATGCATTTCAAGCTGGTTTTGTAGCTTCAAACAACCCATCAATGTTGTTACAGTAACATAGTTTGCCACTTTTACTGAAAAACGGTATGCCGTCACTGTGATGAGACCCTATGTCATCTTCGTTCCTGGGGCAAAAAGATTCCATCCCTGGAGTCGAGACACTAATACACTGCAGGAAAGTGAAAAAAAAAACAATCAGAAGGATTGCCGGTAGAAATGTCGTATTATAATATGTTAATTGTTAAGGGCAGCAGAAATTCTGATCCAAGTTGGATTGTCATTGGTTGAAATAATAACGTCACTGCGAACGACAATATGCAAATGACGCAGCAGTAGGTCGTGCAGAACGAAGTCATTCGCTGCCGCCCCGGTGGCGCAGTGGTCTTTGATCACTCGTCCGAAATTAGTCCGGGTTCAAATCCCAGTGAGGTATGGATGTTGTGTTTGTCTTACGGAACTGGCTCTCTCCCTTCCTTGGAACTAGTGACCCTAAATTAGAGACGGGCGACTGCTTATAGCCCATTGAGTTGCTCACGGTGGTCGTTAAACCTCCAATCAAAAAAAAAAAGAAAAGAAAAAGAAGTCATTCTTCTGGTGTCGTATTGTTCAGTGCTCGTTGAAGAAGCTACCGCCGCCCCGGTGGCGCAGTGGTCTAAGGCGCTGGCCTCTGATCATGCGTCCGAACGGGGTCCGGGTTCGAATCCCGGTGAGGCATGGATGTTGTGTTTGTCTTACGGCACTGGTTCGAATCCCGGTGAGGCATGGATGTTGTGTTTGTCTTACGGCATTGGCTCTCTCCCTTCCCTGGAACCAGTGACCCTAAATTAGGGACGGGCGACTGCTTATAGCCCATTGAGTTGCTCACGGTGGTCGTTAAACCTCCAATCAAAAAAAAAAAAAAATAAAATAAAATAAAAAAAAAAAAGAAGCTACGATACCTGGATGACTCAGGATCGTAACCTTTAACCCCTTCGGTTCCGATAAGCGTGTTTGGTGTTCTGCTCCGTTACGGGCATGAATTTCCTTCTACAACAAATGGCAAGGCTCAGAAGAAAGGCATCTTAAGTTTCTCTTTAGGCTTAGAAAAATGCAACAGATCCATTTTCGATAAGATATTGTGATGATGTAAAAATATTTAGGACAGGAAAAGTGAGAAAAATCCGAAATTGAAGGCGGGACGCCATTTTTGCCCTGTAGGAAGAAAAACGACATCAGGTCAGCCATGCTGTGTGTCAGGGTTTCACGGAGAGAAGAAGGGAGAAGGAAATTCTTTCCATGGTGAATTCCACGTTGAGGCAGAAGTTCACAAAACATGGGGATTTCCTCATAGCGCAGAAAATACAAGTAGGTAGACATAGGCGGAGGAGTGTAAGATGTTTACCACATGGCCCTCTTACTCCTAAGGCGTGCGCTTACGTAATTGGTCGTGCGAGGTCCGGGCTGCACAGCGCTGCAAGATTTTGAGCG
This sequence comes from Macrothele yani, assembly GCA_039090855.1. Classification (NCBI taxonomy): domain Eukaryota; kingdom Metazoa; phylum Arthropoda; class Arachnida; order Araneae; family Macrothelidae; genus Macrothele; species Macrothele yani. The sequence goes on along the minus strand of CM077026.1, from coordinate 20,385,642 downwards.
AGAAAAAGTTGTAACGAACTTTCGTGGAACACTTGTTGCTCGGAAAGAAAATCGAAAAGTCCATCGTAGTCGTCGATCAAGGGATGAGAACGCTCGATAATTACGCAAGCTAGTCGGCTGCGGCTGACTATATAGTCAGGAGCCTACCTGCTGGTTAAGGCCACTAGGGGGTATACACAGCATTATCTGCGGGTAACCGTATAGTAATTAAGAATCATATGGCAGACTGCGGTCTACCAAGAAAATCCTCCACCTGAGAGAATCTTCCATACTGGCAAGCAACGAATTCCTGTGTAATGAATCTCTGAATGCCATATGAATGCTTAACTTTAGGGCTGGACTGTAAGTGAGCTCTGACCGTGCTGTGATATTGGTTTGCTAGAAATCAAGAACCGTCTTTGTCATCTGAATTGTAACCTCAACTTTCGTGCCACCAGCGGAAAACACTTCCCTGCTGAAGGGTAACTTGTAAATAAAACTGTACATATTGTTTAATCAATGCTCACCTCTAAGTATATACAATTCATCTTTTTGGATTGGATTGGGTTGGAGGTTAAACGACCACCGTGAGCAACTCAATGGGCTATAAGCAGTTGCCCGTCCCTAATTTAGGGTCACTGGTTCCAGGGAAGGGAGAGAGCCAGTGCCGTAAGACAAACACAACATCCATGCCTCACCGGGATTCGAACCCGGATCCCTTACGGACGAATGATCAGAGGCCAGCGCCTTAGACCACTGCGTCACCGGAGCGGCAATTCATCTTTTCCCTCACCATGCCTTTGAGGAGCAGCTCAATAGCGTAAGTTTGACCGGGACTGACAGATAAAACCTGGTCTTGTGGCAGCTAATACCGAACCGGAGTCACTTAACCAAACGCGAATCTACTGGCGCAAAATATAAGGAACGAATGATAAGCACATACGATAAATTCTACCAACACCACAAAAGATCACACGAAGTATATACATTACAGATATAACGTACCATTTCTCGTAAAACGTTATCCTATCAATCTTTCTTTACCCTTTACAAAATCCAAACTTAATTATTTTATCTAATGTTTCGCGTAATTTTTACCGAATTATACTACAGTCTACCACTGTGTGTAAATAAAATTAGAGAGTTCAGGTAGGTAATGCCCTCAAATACCGTTAATAATATCTATACTTTACATGGGCATTGTTTCATATTAGCACGGTGCTCCCTCTATTTTAAAATAGAGGGAGCACAGCATTGCAAATATATGGGTCCAGTACCTCTTTTTTCTGCCGCTTCCCTACTCGGGCGCTACTCATCAGCGGAACTTATTGAATAATTAGATATTTTACCCCAAGCACAGTGTCTTATTTCATATAGATCGCTGGCATTTCGTAATGATGCCTAAAGTTCTGAAAAATATTTCATGTAAAATATGCTATCTGAAAGCATAATGATGATATTTTGTTCATAGTACTGTTATATGTTGTAGTTCGGATTTTCGGCTTGGATTTTTTTGGATTGGATTGGAGGTTTAACGACCACCGTGAGCAACTCAATGGGCTATAAGCAGTCGCCCGTCCCTAATTTCGGGTCACTGGTTCCAGGGAAGGGAGAGAGCCAGTGCCGTAAGACAAACACAACATCCATGCCTCACCGGGATTCGAACCCGGACCCCGTTCGGACGAATGATCAGAGGCCATCGCTTAGACTGCTGCGCCACCGGGGCGGCAATTTTTGGCTTCTGACCCCTGAGTTTAGTTTGTTTGAGTATACACTAGATGTCACCACATGTGTTCACTTGCATATCATGTCATGTTGTTTCAGCCGATGAGGTTCTGCAATTCTTAACCAGGGCGATAGATTCTTCCAGAAAGTTAATGCCCCATGTCATCGGCCCGCCAGTGCAGGAATGGGTCGACGAACACGATGCTGATATGAGGCATCTCGGATGTCCCCCAAACTTATCTGTTCTCTACCCAGTTGAACATCTGTTATGTGTTCAAACAACAGATGTTCATCTGGGTAGAGAGAATGTCAGGTAAGGCAGCTGGGAACACCACCACGGTCCATATCGGAACTGCGAAAAGCAATATGAAGAGCTAGATTTCAGATCCCTACTATCCCTACTCAACCGTACAGGCACCTTGTGAAGCGAAGGGTTCGGCCATTTTCCTGGCTAAAGAGTACCCGAGAAGTACTAGGTGACGCCCCGGTGGCGCAGTGGTCTAAGGCGCTGGTCTCTGATCATTCGTCCGTAAGGGGTCCGGGTTCGAATCCCGGTGAGGCATGGATGTTGTGTTTGTCTTACGGCACTGGCTCTCTCCCTTCCCTGGAACCAGTGACCCTAAATTAGGAACGGGCGACTGCTTATAGCCCATTGAGTTGCTCACGGTGGTCGTTAAACCTCCAATCAAAAAAAAAAAAAAAGAAGTACTAGGTACATAGACAAATCAGAGGCACTCAGAATAATTCTTATTGCTTGTGCGATTTTATTGGAAATAAAACCAATGCGGATATCAGTAATGTGATCACCATTAAATAAAAATCACAATTTGCAATAATATTGAAATTGTGATATACTGTAGAATATTTTAAGAATCCTTAAAATATTTTCATAACAGTTTCCAATAATAGCAGAGCTTACCAAGATTTTATTTGTTTAGGCGTCATAATTTATTTCAACGATAAGAAATATAAAACCATAGTTTTATGTAGCCATTTATTTTGGCCATTAGAATTACCCTAAACAAAAAGAGCTGCCGAGCCATCTCAAAAGAGGCGAACAAACTGCCGAACCTCATTGGCTAAAAGTGTAAGCTACGATATTTCTGGTGAAAGCACGTAGAGACCTCTAGCGTCGTTTAATGCAAAAGCAAACTCCGGATCAGAAGCACAATTTAACCTGGATTTTTTTCAAAGTAATATATTTTCATTTTCCACATTCAGATTAAAATATTATTTATTACACTGAACTCTTTAAAAAATTAATATCATTTATTACACTCATCTCTTTAATGCGAGTACCAGTAGTGTGATTAGTATAAAATAAATATCACAATTTGTAATAAAATTGAAATTGAGATATAGAATATTTTAAGAACCGTTAAAAATATTTTCTTAACACTTTCTAATAATTGAGTTTAGCAAAATTTTATTTGTTTTGGCGTAAAATTTATTTCAGCGATAAGAAATATAAAACCAGAGCTTTATGTAGTCATTTATTTTGACCATTACAATTTCCCTAAATAAAAAGAACTGTCGGGCTATCTCTCAAGGGACGAACGCATTACCAAATCTCATTGGCTGAAATTATACGCAACGATGTTTCTGGTGCAAGCACGTGGCGCCATCTATCGTCGTTTACTGCAAACGCATACTCCGGGGTCAAAAGCATAATTTAACCTGTATCTTTTGAATAGTAAAAAATCCAAAATCTGAGTTCAAATGAAAGTCCAAAAAAAATTAAATCATTTTCATATGCGTGTTTTCATGTACTGAATTGACTGTTTAATGAAATAATTTTTCTTCAGGGTATTGGCTGTACGAAGAAGATATATATGGCGGCGACTACTGCATAGCAAAAATAGCAGTCCCGTTAGAGACGGTGTATTCTCTTGAAAATGTCTCATGTGACGCCAGTAGGGAATTCTACTGCAAAAGATCAGTAAGCAACGCTGGTAAGTAAGATTGCTTTTTTCTGCTGTGTTTAACTTTAATCCCAGTCTCAGGAACAGATGTTAAGAGATATCGAAAAAAATAATTTTCAAAAACAATTTCACATTTGAAGCAAAGGACTTCTGCGTAGGTCATTTCAAAAGTTTTGCACACTGCGCAGGCGATGCCCGTAGGATGATGCAATCGCTCCAATCGTTCTGAGTCAGACTACGGTATACAAAGTTATGTCTACGTTTGCTGGCTAATTTGTTCCTGTTCAAAAACTTCTGCCCAGAAATGGAGGAAGAAAGTGAGTCAGGACAGATCTCGCGTAGCGACCAGCGATCCTACATTAAAATTGAAATTTTGTGAGGAACATCCCCTACCGAAATCCATAAAACTTTGCGTGAAGTTTGTGGGGTTAGTGTAGTGGATCGTAGCACAGCGTCACGGTGTACTTCTCGTTTCCACCAAGGTCGGGAAAGCATCGAAGACGCCACATGAAGCGGCCGCCCATCAGATGCAATGGACGACACTTTTGTGGTTATCGTCAACAGCATTTTGGAAGAAGATCGACGGAAAACATATGAAGAGATTGCATATAAAAGAAACATGTCTACCTTTTCTGTTTTCAGAATCCTAAATGAAAAATTACAGAAGAGAAAAGTGGTGGCCAAATGGGTTCCGCATAATCTGAGGGAAGAGCAGCAAGCTGTTTGCAATGGGATCGCAGAAGAATTGCATCAGTAGTACGAGACACAAGGCGTGCAGTTTTTGATCAGAACTGTTGCTATGGATAAGACCAGCATATGAGGTTTTGAACCAGAACTGAAATCTCAGTCCGTGCAAGGGAAACATTCAGAATCAGCTTGCCAGAAAAATTCCGCTGCCAACGATCGACGGTTAAGTTGATGATGACTGTGGCTTATGACAAGGTTGCAGCGATAGCAATAGATAGAATGCCCATGTAGACTGCTGTAACAGCGGAATACTACATAAGGTTTCTGCAAAATGTTTTGCGCTAAAAGATTCGCCAAAGAAGGCCGGACATGCTCGAAGCTGGTGTCATCATTTTGCACAAAAACGCAAGGCCGCAAATTGCCCATACAATAAGAAACATTTTGGGACAGTATGGATGAGAATTGCTTCCACACACACCATACGGTCCTGACATGAACCCACCACACTATGGCTTGTTCCCAAAACTGAAGAAGCCACGCTGCGGGAAACGAATGAGTACGATTCAGGATGTTTCTAATGAGGTGACAGGAATATTCCAACAGTTCAACAATGGAGGTGTCCTGACTGGAAAGCAAGACCTACCCAAACGTTGGGCTGCTGTCATAAAGAAACATGGAGATTACTTCGAAAGCCTGTTGTTGTTGTTGATTGGAGGTTTTACGACCACTGTGAGCAACTCAATGGGCTATAAGCAGTCGCCCGTCCCTAATTTAGGGTCACTGCTTCCAGGGAAGGGAGAGAGCCAGTGCCGTAAGACAAACACAACATCCATGCCTGACCGGGATTCGAACCCGGACCCCTTACGGACGAATGATCAGTGGCCAGCGCCTTAGACCACTGCGCCACCGGGGCAGCCTTCGAAGGTCTGCAAGGGTATGTTGTGAAATTAATTCGTTTTTTTAACAGATAACCCACAGCGTGCAAAACTTTTGAAATGACTCTCGTATTTATAATATACTGGCTTATTATGAGATTATTAAGACACACTGTAATATTATTACATACCTTTGTAATGTGTGGGGTAATCGAAACTCCAGCTGAATTAACACATCTTTTTTTCTTTTTTTTTTTTTTTTTTTTTTTTGCGTTAGGGCTAATTTTTCGCGGTGTATTTTTTTTTTTTTTGATTGGAGGTTTAACGACCACCGTGAGCAACTCAAATGGGCTATAAGCAGTCGCTCGTCCCTAATTTAGGGTCACTGGTTCCAGGGAAGGGAGAGAGCCAGTGCCGTAAGACAAACACAACATCCATGCCTCACCGGGATTCGAACCCGGACCCCTTTCGGACGAATGATCAGAGGCCATCGCTTAGACCACTGCGCCACCGGGGCGGCTTTTCGCGGTGTAAGCTCTGAAAATTTTGTCACGTCACTTTCCTTTTTCCCTACTGCTTTACGCTTTCAGTGAAACACGATCGCCATGCAGAGAAACTCTTTGTTAAACCGCAGTTCCACAAACGCGGCGTTTACGCAACACTATTTACTCATCGAGTTATCTTTTAGGCTGCATACCACAAAGATTTTTTTTATAAAATCCCATGTCTATGTGAAGCTAAGATTCCAGTTGTGGCTTAATATTAAGCCGATTTTCAGATTTATATTTCGGTAAAATGTCGCTGAAAAAAGAAGGTAAAATTCTCTTCCTGGAATATATTTTAAGCATCAACTCCTTCGGTGGGGTGTACCTGTGTATGATCACCCTGTATATCTGTCACTAGGACCGCGTCAGCAGCACTCTACACGCTTTGTGATAATGCACCTATCCCTTCGGAACGTGAATTTTCGTAGAAACCGATTAATTTCTTTGCCAAATGCAGATGTACACTGAAGAGCAATTGAATTAGAAACAGCTGGCGCTATGCAAATGTGGCGCTGTGGGCGGCCCTGTAAACGGAAACGACATGACGTATGCAGCGATTCGACAATACATCGAAGGGGACAGTAGTCACTAGCGCACAGAAACTCAAGAGTATTCCAGAAAGAGAGTTCCAGGTATATTTTCAGGATTTGGCAACAACGTCTATCTAAATGCGTAACTGCAGAAAGGGATTACTTCGAAGGTGACAGTAGTCGCTGGCGCACAGGAACTCAAGAGTATTTCAGAAACAGAGTTCCAGGTATGTTTCCAGCAATAGTAACAGCATCTTACTAAACGCATAGCTGCAGAAGGGGATTACTTCGAAGGGACAGTAGTCGTTTAGTCGCTAGCGCAAGGAACTGAAAAGTATTCAGAAACCGAATTCCATATATGTTTCTAGCAAAGGTAACAGGGTCTAACTAAACGCATAGCTGCAGATGGGGATTATTTTGAAGGTGACATTGGTCGGTGGCGCACAGGAACTCAAGAGTATTCCAGAAACAGAGTTCCAGGTATGATTCTAGCAATGGCAACAGCGACTGTGTAAATGCCTTGAGGCGGGAGGGGATAACTTGGAAAGTGACAGAAGTCGCTAGCGCACAGAAACTCGGATATATTCGAGAAATAGAGTTCCAGATGCGTTTCTAGCAATGGCAACAGCGTCTAACTAAGTGCAAAGCTGGGAAAGGAGATTTCTTCGAAGGTGAAAAAGAAACTCAAGAGTATTCCAGAAATATATTCCAGATAGGCGTCCAGGAATTGCAACAGCGACTAATTAAATGCATAATTGCGGATGGGGATTGCTTCGAAGGTGACAGTAGCTGCTAGCGTACAGGTTCGCAAACATAATTTTTTCTACAGGTGCATTACGGGAATTGAACTTTCGAACCTCGTCTCGGCTGTTGTTGACGTTTTAGGAAATTTAAATCTCGATGGATAATGTAGTTAACAGTTCCAAGGGGCATTGCTCGCTTAGCTGAAATGATACCCTGTATTCAGTGTGTTTCGGTTCTGACATTCTATATGTTCACATTTCGGATGACAGCCGCAGAATGACTCATACCAGTCCTTGGATTTAGTTGCTTTTTATCAATCGGAAGGTTTCCAATTCGCAAACGTTATCTTCTGCGTGATACAGCATGGTTGCTTTTCTTCATAAACGTTGAATCCATGAGCTTTGCATGATTTTATTAAAATATTAGTAAATAACTACTTGTATTGGGTTGTTGCGAATGAAATGTCGGGCAAACGACCAACACACGTGGACAGCGAAAACGGAAAAGTAGGACAACTTACCTAGGCATAATAATCCCCCTCAGCATTGACACATAGTTGCCATCTGTCCGGCAAGTCCATGATCCCAGAACAAAAATGTCTTGTGGCTGGGACCCAAAGAAGTCATCAACTGCACGTTGAACCTCGCTGTATGTCGTGAAATGTTTCCCGGACAGGAAGTGATCCAGGCGACGAAACAGATGATAGTCTGTTGGACACAAGTCCGGGAAATAGGCAGGATGAGTGTTCATAGCCCAAAGCAGTTAGTGTCAGCATCGTTCGTTGTGCGACATGAGGGCAAGCGTTGTCGTGGAGCAGAAAGACATCATGCCTGGTGACCAAAGCAGGTTGTTTCTGCAGAAATTTCCGGTGCATCTGGTGTAATTCAGCACAATAATGTTCTGCAGAAATGGTTTGGCCTCTTGCCAAGAAACTCCGATGAATTATCCCGGCTGTGGACCACCTGACAAGGAGCATCATCTTCGTGATATGTAGGGGTGGTTTAGGATGCCGTCCAGCACGCTGTGCCTCGCTTAACCAATGTGCAGATCGTTTCCGAATATCATTAAGCACCCACTTCTCGTCGAAGGTGACGATTCGATGCAGTAGAGATTCCTGTTCATTCCTCGTAACCAGCGACATGCAGACTTTCAAGCGTCTAGTCTTGTTGGCAGTTGGCATCTCATGCGGCAGCCACATGTCCAGCTTTTTTACCTTACCAGAGCAGCCGGACGCCCAACAACTGCCGTGTGCTGGACACTTACCTCTGTCGCTATCTCACGACACATTTTTCGGACGTCCGCTTCAACCACACGTAACAAAACATCGTCAGAAACTGCAACAGGTTGGTAACGACGTGCTTTGTTTTGCAGGTCCGTATCTCCGCGTCTGAATTTCCCGAATGGTTCGTTCGTTGGCTGTATACTCCCCAAACGCTTTGTTAACGTTTAGCGCGGCAATTCCAGCAGAACGGCCTAGTTTAAATTCATACAGGGAGATGACTCTCAAATCCGGTGTCTGCATGTTTCCTTTGCAAGCGACGTTACGTCCAAACAAACCAAGCCAGGACCTTGTTTTTCACTAACGTTCCAGCTGTTTATAATAACTCTGTGACGAAATACCTGCAACACCTTTGTGTGGTTCTATTCCGCTGTGGTGGGGGCTTGTCTCCACTGCTCGTTCGCGCCGGACGCTTCATTCACACCAACCCAATATGTTACAAATCGGAAAGGCCAGTGATGTACCACTTCTACAAGTTCGATATTTTTGGAGGCATCTTCTGTTTCAAATAATAATGAATTACGGTATTCCACACGTAATCTATTATCGACCATAACGCCTTTGCATAAAACTACTACGCCCGTCAGAAAACGCCCGTATAAAGTGAGTAGAATTTCCTTCCCCCGAAAACACCCGTTTAGAGTGAGTAGAATTTTCTACCTCAGAAAACGTCCGTCTAGAGTGAGTAACATTCCCATCTTCCGAAAATGCCCGTCTAGAGTGATTAAAATCTCCTACCCCTGAAAACGTCCGTCTAGAGGGAGTAGAAATTTCTACTACCGAAGACGCCCGTCTAGATTGAGTAGAATTTCCCACCATCGAAAACGTCCGTCTAGAGTGAGGTGAATTTCTTTTCCCCAAAAACGTCCGTCTAGAGTGAGTAGAATTTCCTGCTCCCGTAAACGTGCATCTAGAGTGAGTAGAATTCCCTGCTCCCGTAAACGTACGTCTAGAGTGAGTAGAATTCCCTACTCCCGAAAACGTACGTTTAGAGTGAGTAGAATTTCCTACCCCCAAAAACGCCAGTCTAGAGTGAGTAGAATCTTCTATTCCCAAAAACGCCCATTTAGAATGAGTAGAATTTCTTACCTCCGAAAGCGCCCGTCAAAAGTGAGTAGAATTTCTGATTTCCTACCTCCTATTATTTGCACGGCCTCAAGGGGATTAGAAGAAGTCACCGTCAGTCATAATTGTTGTCGTTAAACAAATAAGTGAAACAGGCGTTGATATTTCCCGGGGCAATGTTATTTGAATTTACACGGCCTCTACGGGATTAGCAGAAGTCACTCCCAGTCACCATTGTTATCATTAAGCAAATAAGTAAAGCAGGCGTTGGTATCTCCCGGGGCGATATGATTTGAATTTACACGGCCTCTACGGGATCAGCAGAAGTAACTCTCAATTACCAGTATTGTCACTAAACAAATAAGTAAAGCAGGAACTGGTATAGTTCCGGGGCGACGTTATTTGAATTTACATGGTCTTTACCGGATTAGCAAAAGCCACTCACAGTCACCGTTGTTGTCGCTAAACAACTAAGTAAAATAGGCTTTTGGTATTTCTTGGGACGATAATATTTACTCTCACGATATCGCATGCCTTCTGCGAGGAAGAATGCACTGCTCTCCATCAAGACTACAGATTGGAAGTTTCGTATGGTGACCGAGCACTAATCCTTGTTTTGTTAACTTGCAAAGGGGAGAGAAGAAGATATTCTGAAAGAGCAACAGGCAGTTTCTGGCGTTATGGTATTCTGAGCGACCCAAGATTTCAGGGTTCTGGTCATTAAAGTATTTCGAGTGAATACAACGCAAGGGCAGGCATATAGTTTGATTTCCCTACTGGTCGCTACAATCTCGTTCGTGCAAATCGTTATCTGAACAACCTTCTGCGTAAACGGTCGCCCACCGCTAATTTAGGGCCACTGGTTCCAGGAAGGGGGCATAGACATTGAGGTATGGCTGGTATGTCAACCATGCCTCATCCGGGACTCGAACCCTGGCCTACTTGGCTTAATGGTCAAATTCCAGCGCTTACATACTGTGTCATCGTGGTGGACACGCCTCAGTTTGAACTCTGACAGCGTGCTATGTATCTGAAGAAAATCAGATTCAGATCACATGTAGAGAATTTTAGGAAGGGAGTGTCCACAGATCTTAAACAACCCTTAGAAATAGGAAGCTAGGAGATTTGGGCTAGAGTGTCCGATAGGAAAGTGACACGGAAGCTAGGCAGAAAGGGGAAGGAAGACGCCCTTATTTTTTACCGAAGGCCCAGTACCCGAGGTCCGACGGCTTAACGTGCCCATCCGACGCACGGCGGATTCTTAGTGGTTCGAGCGTTCGTACCTGCCAGGGATCAAACCTGAGGTCTTCTCCGTGGCAGTCACGAACGTTGACCACTGGGCCACCCGCGGCCCCTGAAGAAAATCGTTTCTGGACCTACGTATGTATCACATTTGTTTATCTGAATAAGAAATTCCCGAACTTTCCCCAAATATTCTAGAAACTTCTTGTAAGTCCTGCGCAGGTATATGACGTTACTGCTACTTTCAGTGTGACGAGTCTACTCGTAGAAACAGGAATGGTCACAATGATCTTCCTGATAAAGGTATGCTGGGTTTTTCGCTATGCTGATATTGACGGTTTTTTGTATCATTATACGTAAAAAAACAAATGTTAGAGAAGTTGTAATTAGTTGTGGTCTGAAATCAATTCTAGCATTGTTTTGCCCAGAGAATGTTAAATTTAACAAATTAAAACCAGCAGCTGTTGCGGTTGTCGGGAACGAAACCCTTGCAGTTGGCATGCGATACTATAGAGCAGTGGTTCCCAACCTTTTTTGGCCATGCCCCACCTAAGCATCTCAAAAATCGTGATCCCCCCTCCCCCGCGACATATAATTCTTATTATTCAAAAAATGAACTCCTATCCTACACGTATAATGGTAATGACATATACGTATAATTCTGTGACATATAATTCTTATTATTCAAAAAATGAACTCCTATCCTACACGTATAATGACATATACGTATAATTCTGTGACATATAATTCTTATTATTCAAAAAATGAACTCCTATTCACGTGGAGGATAGGAGTTACATATAATTATTATTATTATTCAAAAAAGAATTATATGTAAATCCTATCCTCCACGTATAATGACATATACGTATAATTCTGTGACATATAATTCTTATTATTCAAAAAATGAACTCCTATTCACGTGGAGGATAGGAGTTACATATAATTATTATTATTCAAAAAAGAATTATAGGTAACTCCTATCCTCCACGTATAATGACATATACGTATAATTCTGTGACATATAATTCTTATTATTCAAAAAATGAACTCCTATTCTCCACGTATAATGACATATACGTATAATTCTGTGATATATAATTCTTATTATTCAAAAAATGAACTCCTATCCTCCACGTATAATGACATATACGTATAATTCTGCGACATATAATTCTTATTATTCAATAAATGAACTCATATTCATATGTTCTTTGGAAGCTTGTTAAAGGCCATTAACAAGCTTCCAAAGAACATGGCATCCGTGAAAGAGAAAAATAAAAGAACAAAATTACAGCTGAAGTACTGAGGAAGAAATTGTTAAAATAATAATAATAATATGAAGTGATATGAAAAAACAGCAAATAAAGTTTCAAAACTTATAATAGAAAACTGAAATGCATAAATATAAAATAATTTTAATGGAAGCTTTTTCTGTAATACTTTGATCATTTTAATTAAAAATACAATTTGAGCTCACCTCAAGATAAGTAGACTAAAGTTAGTGAGATCCTTGTGCTGCATGCCTGCTGCAGAGGCATGCAGCACAAAGATCTCACTAACTTTAGATCTTAGAAGAAAGTAAAAAGTATTTAGTGTGATCATCTGGTGATCTTAGAATAAAGTAAAAAAGCTTTTAGTGTTCTCATTCTCGAATTGCCCTAATTAAAAATCAAATTGCGCCCCACGTTAGGAACCACTGCTATAGAGGGTGAGTCGAAATTTTTGCAATATTTGAATCAGTCTATGTCTTCATACGTACCTTTACGACGAAAGATGACTAGCATTCAAAGTATAGGCCATCCCGTATTTGGCCATCTGTCTAACAGTTCTTCGATTCCGCGACGGTACCAGTTCTTGTCCTACGAGGCGAAGAAGTCGTTCACCCCAGCTGTCACCTCCTTCTGGTTGTTGAAGTGCCGCCCGCGAAAGAGTTGGGCCATGAACTGGAACAATAATCCGACGGGGTAGCGTCCAGACTATATACTGGGAGTGGCATCAGTTCCATACCCTTAAGTTCCTTGAGCTTTGCCTGGGTCGTTCAAGCAGTTTGACGCTGAGCGTTGTCCTGCTGTAGGAGAGGGCGCTTTCTGTTTACCAATGCTGGGTACTTCTCCTCCAAAACGGTGTACATCTGCTCCAGTTGATCACAGTAGAGGTTGGCGTTGATGGTCCGACCGTCTACGCCAACCTCTACTGCGAGCAGCTGCCATTGAGTGTTAGGATTACGAACATAGACCCACTTTTCATCTCACGTGACAATTCTCTTGATGAAACGTACATCACGTGGGTTTTCTAGGAGTTTCGTGCACACTTCCACTCGGCGGTTTGCTTCAGCTGGCGTCAGTTCGTGAGGGACAATGCGGCAGCTCCTGTAGATCTTGCAGAGGTCCTGAAATCGACGAACATCGGTTGTCTGCGATAAGCCCAGCTCGCTTGATAATCTCCGAGCGCTGGTTCTCGGATTTGCCTCTACGTCCTGAATCTACGGTTCGCGGCCTACCTGACCTTGGCTGATCGTCGAGGTTTCTACCACCTGAGCGAAATTTCTTGAACTATCTGGTTGCTGTGCTGTGGTCCACAAAACCTCCTTCTTTCGCATGACAAATGTTTTGTGTTTCTTGAGCTGCGTTATGGCCGAGTTCAAACTCGTAAAGCAGAAGTTCCCTAATTAGCCTGTTGTGGCTGTTCATCTTTTAGGCGTCCCAACCACAGACAGACCGATGACATGTAATGCTGTTTGCAGTAAGGACTATTACTTTACATCCCTTTCGACTGACTGCAGTGCGCGATTTAAACTAGTTTAAACACGTGACTTACCATCCTAAGAACATGCGTTTATGCAAATTATTGCAAAACGTTTGACTCACCCTCTGTATTTAATAAAAGTGCTGAAAAGACTGTCGCATTAATGTGTTTATTTTTAAAATTTACATGCCAACTATAGTAATTATTTTTCAATTTTACTCATATTTCCAGAAACACGGGTCCTGTTGAATAAAGAAGAGACTGGGTTTCGAAAGAGCGATGTATCGCTGACGTGCCAGGTGGATGTTGGTGGTAAAATTATTCCACCAAATGATCCTTCACTGAATTTCCGATGGACGAAAAACGGAGCTCTTCTTAACTTAAAGAGTTACATATTAACGCCCAAGTTGACCATTGATGATCATAAGGTGTTCGCGCAACCAGTGTCTCGACAGGGTTCTTACCAGTGCCATGTTTTAATTGCTGGAAATTTAACCTTTACTTCAAATGAAGAGTTTGATGCATTCTTTCCAGGTAATACCATTCAAAATTTGTTTTATGGACAACAGATGAATCTTTTATTAACGAGAGTTCAATACAGTATAACGAAGTAAATTTCTCCGTCATTTTTGTCCACGCCGGGGGCTCGAACCCGGGTCCCACCATTCCGGAATAAGTCGCTCTACCAATTGAGCTACACGGACGTTCGTAATCGCTGCTATCTGCCTTTATGTCGTGTGCGTCCTGCGGGGCAGGCACGTCACATCTCCTCCCCTCCCCCGAAAGAGGGCCGGGGTCATGGCCCACGGGTCAGCCGTGACCATGAATCGTTGCAGGCAGTCATCCGCTGTAGAACGTGCACTTGAGAACTTCCAGTCAATCTGGTGTGTGGAATGCAACGTCACACACATTTATTTTTCGAAGCGCTGGAGAAGGGATTCTCTTATTTTTCGTATCTCGCGGTGTGGAACACACCATTGCGATATCTTGAACAACCGGTTCATCCGGTAAGTTCGGGCGCCATTATAACGAAGTAAGTTTCTCCGTCATTTTTGTCCACGCCGGGGCTTGAACCCGGGTCCCCTAATTCCGGAATAAGTCGCTCCACCAATTGAGCTACGCGGACGTTCGTTATCGTTGCTACCTGCCTTTATGTCGTGTGCGTCCTGCGGGGCAGGCACGTCACAACAGCTAATACTCGGTCCAGTCACATTATTGTGACCACCAGCTAATATTCATAGTAACCGCCATGTGCAGCGCGAACAGCAGGTAGACGGGCTGGAAGTCACTCAGTAAGGTGCTGGAAGGTGTTCACAGGTATGTGGAGCCATGCTGATTGAGCATCGAGGTGGTCCCACAGATGCTCAATTGGGTTTAATTCTGGGGAATTAGTGGGCTAGGGAAGTACTTTGAAATCTTCTTCGTGCTCTACCAAACACTTTCGGACATTTCTAGCTGTGTGTCATCTTTCTGTTCTTAACTGGGAATGTTTTGTGGGTCTATTACATTAACTGAAATTTAGAGCAAAAATCATAATGATAAACCCAGGTCTCGTTGTATGCTATGAATCCCTTTAATAGCTTCGGGAGGCGGACAAGCGAAATTTTTCAAATGGTCGACTCAGATTTCTCTTCTTGATTGCCTGTTTTGTATTGTTTTTATTTCGAGGGTTAAGAACTATGGTGATCAACTAAATGGGTTATAAGCAGTCGCCCGCCCCTAATTTACATTTACTGGTTCCAGAGAAGTGACAGATGCAGTGCCGAAAGATAAATGCAACATCCATGCCTCACTGGGATTCGAACCCGGACTCGTCTCAGGCGAATGGACAGAAGCCAGAGCCCAGATTATTGCGCCACCGGGGTGGCCTAGACTGCTTCATCTCATTTGTAACAAGCTTCGGCAGCCTTGATTCCTTCAACTCACTTGCAAGAAGCTTTGGTGGCCTTGAATGCTTCATCTCACTTGCAGGAAGCTTTGTTTCATCTCACTTGCAAAAAGCTTTGGCAGCCTTGATTGCTTCATCTCACTTGCAAGAAGCTTGGCCGGCTTTGATTGCTTCATCTCACTTCCAAGAAGCTTGGCCGGCTTTGATTGCTTCATCTCACTTCCAAGAGGCTTTGCCGGCCTTGATTGCTTCATCTCACTTGCAAAAAGCTTTGGCGGCCTTGATTGCTTCATCTCACTTGCAAAAACCTTTGGCAGCCTTGATTGCTTCATCTCACTTGCAAGAAGCTTTGGCAGCCTTGATTGCTTCATCTCACTTGCAAGAAGCTTGGCCGGCTTTGATTGCTTCATCTCACTTCCAAGAAGCTTGGCCGGCTTTGATTGCTTCATCTCACTTCCAAGAAGCTTGGCCGGCTTTGATTGCTTCATCTCACTTCCAAAAGGCTTTGCCGGCCTTGATTGCTTCATCTCACTTGCAAAAAGCTTTGGCGGCCTTGATTGCTTCATCTCACTTGCAAGAAGCTTTGTTTCATCTCACTTGCAAAAAGCTTTGGCAGCCTTGATTGCTTCATCTCACTTGCAAGAAGCTTGGCCGGCTTTGATTGCTTCATCTCACTTCCAAGAGGATTTGCCGGCTTTGATTGCTTCATCTCACTTGCAAAAAGCTTTGGCGGCCTTGATTGCTTCATCTCACTTGCAAGAAGCTTTGTTTCATCTCACTTGCAAAAACCTTTGGCAGCCTTGATTGCTTCATCTCACTTGCAAAAAGCTTTGGCAGCCTTGATTGCTTCATCTCACTTGCAAGAAGCTTGGCCGGCTTTGATTGCTTCATCTCACTTCCAAGAAGCTTGGCCGGCTTTGATTGCTTCATCTCACTTCCAAAAGGCTTTGCCGGCCTTGATTGCTTCATCTCACTTGCAAAAAGCTTTGGCGGCCTTGATTGCTTCATCTCACTTGCAAGAAGCTTTGTTTCATCTCACTTGCAAAAGCTTTGGCAGCCTTGATTGCTTCATCTCACTTGCAAGAAGCTTGGCCGGCTTTGATTGCTTCATCTCACTTCCAAGAGGATTTGCCGGCTTTGATTGCTTCATCTCACTTCCAAGAGGCTTTGCCGGCCTTGATTGTTTCATCTCACTTGCAAAAAGCTTTGACGACCTTGATTGCTTCATCTCACTTGCAAGAAGCTTGGCCGGCTTTGATTGCTTCATCTCACTTCCAAGAGGCTTTGCCGGCCTTGATTGTTTCATCTCACTTGCAAAAAGCTTTGGCGACCTTGATTGCTTCATCTCACTTGCAAGAAGCTTGGCCGGCTTTGATTGCTTCATCTCACTTCCAAGAGGCTTTGCCGGCCTTGATTGCTTCATCTCACTTGCAAAAAGCTTTGGCGGCCTTGATTGCTTCATCTCACTTGCAAAAAGCTTGGCCGGCTTTGATTGCTTCATCTCACTTCCAAGAGACTTTGGCGACCATGATTGCTTCATCTCACTCGCAAGAAGCTTCGGCACTCACCTTGTGCAAATTTGTTGATCTCCAAGGATTGAAAGCAATTTCTCAACTCTTCCTTTAGAGACGGAAGGTTTATCCATTATTTGCTTTGTTGTTATTGTTCTTTCAGCTCGGATCATTTTGCTTAATATGGGCTGCATGTTCGTCCGTTGTTACTGATGCTGGTCTGCCTGCTCTAACTTTTTTCTACTGATATCAAAATCATTGTTTCTGAAGCGCTAAATCCATCTCTCAACTTTGTTTATGTCAATACCTCTTCATTCAAAACTGTTTTCAGTTTTTCGAGAGTTTTTGTCACAGACGTTTCACCTCGCATGAAACTCGATAGCGACCTTTGTCTGATTCTGGTGCTTACTTTAGGTTCCCAAATTTTCTACCAACAGAGAAAGTTTTCATTATGTGCAGCGAAGAGCCATTACATTATGACCATCTACCTAATAAGCTCTAGGACCACTTTAGCCCGCAAAACAGATGCCACTCAGCGAGGCATCGATTCGATGAGGTGGCGATAGCTATCCTGGGGTGTCTGGTACCACAATGTCAACAGTACGTACTCCAGTTCTATACATTTTAGGGGTGGTGGTGACTTAGCGCTAACCCTGTTTTCCAAGACGAAGCACAAATGTTCGATTGCCTTCATGTCAGGTGAATTTGTAGGCTAGGGCATTAACAGAATGTCACCAGCATGTTCCTCGTACCAGTTCTTGACGATTCTGGCAGTGTGCCATGGCGCATTATCCTTTTGGTAACGGCCATCACCAGCAGGGAACACAGTTGCCGTGGATAGCTGAACTTGGTTCGCAACGATGATCAGATACCTGACAACTATCAGAGATTGCACTATTGGGATAATTGTGCCTAAAGTGTTGCAAGAAAACATCACCCACAGCATAACACCGCAGCTGCCGTCCTGTTTCCGCTCAACAGTGCATGCAGTTGCCATAGCCTGCGTTGGTAATCGGCGTATCCGCTCTCGGCCGTCAACCAGATGCACCAGAAATCTTGGTTCGTCAGAGCAGGCCACTTTCTTCCAATCACCCACGGTCCAGTCTCAATATCTTGGGCCCATTTCATTCGTTGTTGGCGATGACGTGCAATGGGCATGGGAACCCAGCGGGGTCTGCGTCTCAGGCGCAGAAAGCTGCGATGAACTGTGTGCTGTGACACATTGCCTTGATCACCGCTGTTGTAGCTGCGGGTGATTTGTCGCACTGTGGCTTTGCGGTCGCTTTGAACAATGCGCGGCAATATCCGCTCCCCTCTGACATTAGTGAGCTGCGAAAGACACACGACTGGACGACGGTTTTTTTTTTTTTTTTTTTGGTCATCTATGCACCACTTCTGATACATCGGCACGTGAACTACCCACAAGCCGCGCCGTTTCCGAGATCGTAGTTCCGAGGCGCAGTGCTGTCACAATTTGTTCTTTATCCAACTCTTGTAAATCGGCAGCTTTGCTCATTCTGACTCCGAACACTTTACCAACCGAAAGCCGGTCCTCGTGTTGTATATATACTGCTCTGTGAACTTCATCTGTGCCACTGTTCGGTCTCCAGGCGCGCTCATTTTACAGGCTTGGGGGTTTGTAATGGAATGGCTGATCAGTGCATATAATACTTATAGGCTGAATCTTGAATAACGTGGGATAAGCAAAAACGTACATAAAAGACAGTAAACAAAACGTAAATTTGAATAGGTAATGTACGTCACAAATCATGCTTGGTGTGATCAGGAAAGACAGGAAGTAGATCTCAGGGATCAGGAACAAGAGTTGATGACATTATGATCAAAGTAAGATCCTGAAGTGGCAATGGGCTGGACATACTCCTAGAAATGCTGAACACTGGTTGACAACTGAAATAACAACACTAAATACCAAACAGCAGAAGGCGCAGAAGAACATTAAGATAGAAATGGGTGGATCAATATGCACTGGCGGAAAGTGAAAAAAGAACACCAAGAAGGAGACGTCTGATACCGACGAAATTTATACAGCATAACAACGGAATACAGAGGATAACGTGATCAAAACATTATGGCAAAATACAGCTGTATTTGCTGGTAAACTGAAAAATAAAAAACCGCCATGAACTGCGTCACACTGTGCAATTCTGGCATGGAGTCTGTCGTATAGATGTTGGATGTAAGTTTGGGGTATTGAGTTCCAAGCATCCTCAACCTGGACGCGTAAATCAGGGATGGTCGTGGCTGGCCGTGGAGACCGGATAAGTCGTTGTCCCATAAAATCCCACACGTTCTCAATGGGGGACAAATCCGGTGAACGTGCAGGCCATGGAAGTTGTCTCACACCCTGAAGTGCATGTTGCGTTACACGCGCCGTGTGTGGACGAGCGTTATCTTGCTGGAAAACACCACGATGGACCGACCTTAAAAATGGCACAACAACGGGATGAATGATGTTGTTGATGTAGGAGGGGCTGTTTAACATACCCGGTACAAACACTAGTTGTGCACGGGAGTGATAGCTGATCGCTCCCCACACCAGGAGACCAGGTGTAGGCCCTGTGTGTCACTGGCGGATGCAAGAAGAGTGGAGACGCTCCCCTGTGCGTCTGCGAACACGCATACGGCCATCAGAGGCTTCCAAGCAGAATCTGCTTTTTCGCTGAACACGACAGATCGCCATTGCGTTCTCCAGTGCAGACGTTGCCGACAACACTGAAGCCGTTCCTGACGGTGGGCTGAAGTCAGAGGTACACATGCCAGAGGCACACGTGCACGTAGTCCGGCATCCAGTAGACGGTTGCGGATTGTTCGCACAGTCACCTCAGGTGCAACGGCAGCTCGGATTTGCGTCGCAGTGGATGTTCTGCTTGACAACGCCGCTCTTCTTATGCGTCGATCTCTCCGCTCATCAGTCCGTCTGTGACTCCCGGTTCCACGTCTTCTCGTGTGGGAATGTTCCTTGGACCATCTACGCCACCATCGTACCACCACCGATACTTCCCGTCCGATTCGCTCCGCAATACGACGATATGACCACCCTGCCTCGCGGAGTCCGACTAGACGACCTCGCTAAAAGTCCGATAACTGCTAAAATCGTACATGTCTTCCATGTCCAGGCATTGCAGCTTCTTCAGGGTCTTCGCACGTGTCCGTAAGCCGACGACTGATTACATTCACTTTGCCCTACTCCTTAAATACCACCTACGATAATTTACATATTATGCCGTGCTGTGGCATAAGTGCTCACAGGTTGGTCCTGAAATTAACATCACACCTACGTCAACTCGACCCCATTAACATATGTAAATTACATGATCGTCCGTCAATTCATTCTTGGCGTTCTTTTTTCACTTTCCGCCAGTGTATATAGGCATATTGGAGTGACGTTGTGGAAAATTTCTCAAGACTAGTAATTGGACAAGAGAAGTAGGAAGACTTTCATAGAGCAGTGGATTGAAAAACGTTGCTGATGGGAATATTCACAAGGCGGTGAAGATAAAATAACTTCACTATAGTTACAGTTTTCATTTAAATTAACTTTGAAGATAAGAACTTCACTATAGTTTCAGTTTTCATTTAAATTAACTTTGAAGATAAGAACTTCACTATAGTTTCAGTTTTCATTTAAATTACCTTTGAAGATAAGAACTTCACTATAGTTTCAGTTTTCATTTAAATTAACTTTGTTACTATCGTTCCTAGGAAAACTGCAGTGGAAAATTTGTATGTACTGTGTTACGTATTTTCGATATTACGAATAAGAAAGAATTTCACGTTCCTTTATAAATAGATGTGTCTTCCTACGTTCTTACCATTGAGCCTTCAAGCCGGAAAGATTTTCCTAGTCCGACTGCTGAACTTGAAAAGTCAATGGAAAAATTAAGTACGAAAATTGAAGAAATCGGATCAGCTGAATGGGACAGTTTAGGAATATAGTAAGTTATATTTTATAATTATTGACAAATATACACTGATATACAGGGTGTCCCATTTGCTATCGAACCCGGCATTTCTTTAATAATATTAACAACAATGAAGATATTGCAACGAAATTTGGAGTGGACTTACCTCATCTCCTCTGAAATGTGCTGACATCAACAACATGTGCCGGAAATGGCTGCCATTTGCGCCCAGACAGCATTGAACCCGGCGCACCATATTGTGGAAAGTCCTTGCCAGTACGTCCGCCGTCACTGCCTGAATTTCTTCGGTGATGTTTGCCTTCAAGGCATCTATGGTTCGTGTTTTGTTTTAGTGAACTCTCCCTTTTAGATACCTCATAAAAAGTAATCCGGAGGTGTTAGATCGGGAGAGCGCGGTGGCCATAGACCCTTCGAAATGACGCGGCCGCTGAAAGAGGACTGAATTTCGGCCGTACTGGTGTGTGATGTGTGTGGTGCCGTTCCATCATGGTGGTAACATCCAATGAAGAGTTCTTCGTCGTCCAGTTGATTTACAAAGGTGTTATAGATTGCCAGCTGTTGTGATCGTTGTATTGAAGAAGATGGGATCAATTATGCTGCGACGGGTCATCCCACACCAAACACCAATTTTCTGTGAATGAAAGGGTTCTTCATGCACCGTGTTGGGATTTTCACTGGCCCAAATAGGGGAATTTTGAAAATGTGACGTATCCAGACAGGTGAAACCTCGCCTCGTCCGAGAACCACGTGTAGTCCAGAATGTCCGGATTTTCCCGAAGAAGTGTCTGAAACTATCGGCAGTATGTCACTCGTTTGACGAGGTCAGGCTCTTTCAGTTCGTGAACCACGTAGATACGATACGCTTGAAACTTCGCTTTTTTCACAGGACGTTGACAAGTGCTTTTGGACAACCCTGTTTTCTGTGACCGTCGGCGAAGTGACTTCCTGGAAGACGCAAGTAGTCGGACCTTTACATTATGGTTCGTTTCCTCGGACATTTGTGGACGACCTCCTGCATGGTCGTCTAATAAAGTCCCCCTTGGTTTCCAATTTCTTCGACAATGCCCAAATGGTGGACTTACTCGGCGGATGTCTGCCTACAAACCTCTCCAGAAACTGCTGTTGACAAGACTTTATCGATTATGTTTTCCAATAAGTGCGAACAATAAACACTCGCTGCTGCAGAGTATACCGATACATTTTCACACGTACGCGAACATCCACGAGCACAAGCACTCACTATCAACAACCGTAATGTATAGACGCGCTCAGCGAAATGGCATAACAAAGCAGCAGAGAGGCGCGTCCGGCTGGCTGGCGGACTGTTCCTCAACGGCGCCACACTTAGGAATGTTTCTACCACTAAGGAGTGTTACCGCTGGCTGGTGGATGGCGTCGGGTTCAGCACTCCTGCTGGCTAGCGGACAGAGCCGGGTTCAATGCTGTCTGGACGTAAGTGGTGTGCACTTCCAGCACATGTTGTGATGTTGTCATTTTTCGTACGAAATGAGATTAGTCCACGTCAAATTGCGTTGCAATATCTTCATTGGTGTTAATATTATTAAAGAAATGCTGGGTTCGGTAGCGAGTGGGACACTCTGTACAAAAATATAACAAAACTTTCCGAATGGTGCACGAGGTCACTGCTTGTGGCAATTAGAGTCTAAATTAGTGATGGCATAAACCATTCCTTCTTGGGAGTTCATTCATCATTCACGAATGATCATCCAAACGAATGCTTACTCAATTTGTAGATCTTCGCTACATTCACTGAGTAAATCATTCGACCAAAGCGTTTTCAAGGCCGCAGAGGAAATTGACAAACTGCCAAAAGAGGACACCTCTCGCGATGAATGATGGCTAGTGGCGAACGAATTGGGCACACCATTCCAAGGAACGACATTCCCATATGATTCCATTTTTAAGTTTCGCGATATTTCATAGGAGACTGCTGATTGCTCACTTACATAACGGTTGACACTTACACTGTGTAACAAAATATGAACAATTATATGCTTGTCTGAATAATTTGATGTTTCTTTATCAATTTTGGTGCGAGGATTTCACAATTATCGTTATTTTTCGGGATAGCATAAATAGTTTTATCACAATTTACGCTAATCCAAATTCTATGCAGTTATTATACGTATATGATGTACGACGTGCATTACAATGCATTAGGCAATAGAACAGGAGATGTATGAAAGTACAAATCATGAATACCATCAATACACCGTACGAATTGAAACAATTAATGACAAGAAGTAAATATGTCTTAAAAGGTAACTTCGGACCACCTTTGCCTCTTACGAACACTACTAGCATGGCACACCAAATTCCAGTTGTCATCTCCAGTCATGGTTTCATCCCATCTTCTTTTGACCTCTTTTCTACATTTTGCATGTCTTGATGAAACCTCTCACCATGTTCATCACTCACTATTCCCAAAACCTCTCTGAAAAATCGAGATGTGAATGCAAGTAATTAAGTTTCACTGACATTCGACACCCTATTCTTCCAAAACTGTTTACTAAATTCTCCACAAGCTGCTTGCAGTTGGTGCTCCTTCCTATTTCCAAGAAATTCAGTCAAAACAAAACAAAATAACTGCTGAGCCATGGCTAACTGGGATCATCAAATGTTAAAGATACTGCTCAAGGCTCCGTCAGATCTTATCCGTCAACATACAGGCCATGTTGCGTATTTCCGCCACTATGGCGCTGAACGCCAACCCCTAACGATCCTTGTCGTCCATACTAGTTTACAAATATATACAATTCAAACATTAAACTCTCATTAAAAGTGTTAATAAAAACCATGGAATAACTTATGTGACGTATATTCTAAATTAACTTTCCTTTTTAGTTTCTTTCCCTATTTAAATCTTGAGTTTGTTCTCAGTTATATTTCACTCTTAACGTAATATCTTTTCTCTCAAACGAATACTGTTGGCAACATAATTGAGGTTGAATGAACGTGACGCATGCCTGAGATAAGATAAGAGCGAGAGATAAAAATGACGACAAAACTGTTGCTTGGCGAGCGTTGTTAAAAAGAGCGTTGTTGGAGAGCGTTGTGTTAAGAGCTGTGTGGTGTGTGGAGAGTTCAGCGCAATATGCTATGCTATGTTACGATGTGTTTGCTACATCCTGAATAAAGCATCTTTTCGGTAAGTTTGACTTCTGTTATTTACATGTTTCGTCTGGCCGTTAAGGTTTAATTTAGGAACTATTTCATCTTATGGTTATGTTTTTTAAATAACGTAGAAATACGAAAAGACTTCTACGTCATACTTATTAGAATCACTTAGAATATTTTGGGGCAAATAGTACACTTCGAACAAGAACACATTGTGCAAAACACTTGTGCGTGCAGAATATTCATATGGAATTCAAATTTCGACACATTGGAATTATATAGAATTCGAATTCTGATGCTAAAATTTATTGAAACCACTTACACATAATTTTGAATTGAAATTTTGGGGGCAAAAAGTGTGTATCCATTTCAAATATGGAAGTACTGTTCAAAATTATGGCCACACATATTGCCATTATTTCGGCCAACATAACGCAGTCAGCAGCCTTCTCTCAGGGATAATAAATATGTAAAACGTTGAAATTCTTGGTTATCTTTAAATTTTTATTTTTTATTTTTTTTTTTTTTTTTATTGGAGGTTTAACGACCACCGTGAGCAACTCAATGGGCTATAAGCAGTCGCCCGTCCCTAATTTAGGGTCACTGGTTCCAGGGAAGGAGAGAGCCAGTGCCGTAAGACAAACACAACATCCATGCCTGACCGGGATTCGAACCCGGACCCCTTACGGACGAATGATCAGAGGCCAACGCCTTAGACCACTGCGCCACCGGGGCGGCATCTTTAAATTATACTTCTGAGAAACATAACGAGAAAGTAATGACGATCAGCCACAAAAAAGAAAATCGCCGACTGGGGTTAGCTTCTACATCCTCTAGAGACTAAAAGTGGCATTTTTCTTGCACGTGAATCCCCGTAGAAATCGCCGAAGTGACGGAGCCTTGAGCAGTTAATAGTTACATTTGATGAAGAAATTATAAAGAAATTTACTCATGCGCCAAAAGCTATTAAATTGAAAACAAATGTCGTCTCCTGCACGATACACTTTAATGATAAAGAACTATGTACAATTAAAATAAGTATATGTTTAAGAACTTTAAACGCCACAACGGCATCATCCTCAGAAACAATGCAGCACAGAAGTGAGTGGCCTATATACTTTTACAAGACAAACAGCAGTTAATGCGCATGCGCACTAATGGCAAAGTCCAAATCAAGTTACAAGCATAGTTGGTGGGCTTGACCTGGCCCAAAAGTGTTCTCCAAGGAAGGGGGATAAACACGAGGGGAGGGGGTTCATCGTTACAGCATCTTTCGCCATTGACAAATATGTGAATACTTTCACAGAAAAGTGTTGATCGACGATTCCTGGGAGAATCTAGAATAATGGTGTCATTCCGACATGATAGGTAAGAACCATTTAAACAGAGTCTCGACAAAGAGGTAACACCAGAATGCGTCTTAAGATTATACTGATTTTCGTAAATGCGGCGCCCCAAATTACGAGTGCTAGTGCCCACATAACATAAATCTGGCTCAGCAGGGTTAGTCGATTTTAGTGGAACCAAATATACACCGTGACGGTTCACACATTCAACACAGTCGCTGTCCTTTTTAACAGTGTTAAATAAAGTATGAGACCTTACATCAAACTTGAGTTTGTACTTATGACATATGTTCTTTAAGATATTACATACGAGTGGTATATATGGAATGGATCCCACAAATTGTTAGTCACATTTATCTGCAAGCAAAGCTGTCTGTGGCCCACCAATTGATTTCTTAACAATCAAGCGATCAATCATGTGACGAGGGTAACCGAAAGTCAAGGCAAACTGTTTAATCCTAGCTAACTCTTGATTCCGGAGATCCTGTGTGGACGAGTGTGTAAACGCACGATTAATAAGAAAATGAAAAGCAGATAATTTTTGCGATATTGGATGAGAAAAAGTAAAAGTTATAAACGTGGCCGAAAAAAATGGTTTACGGTAAACAGAAAATGATAAGAAGTTATCGGAAAGATTACGAAAAAGGCAAACGTCAAGAAAAGGCAAAATGCCTTAATTCTACAACTCTACCTCGAACTTGATAGAAAGATATCGTGAAGAAAGTAAATTGGCAAAAGAAAGAAGCTTATCGAAACCTAAAATTGAAGCAAAATTTGTTGGTTTGGGCATTTATTCTTCCGATGAAATTTCTTCCATAATGTGTACTCTTCGATTTATTTCGAAAAGATCTTATTTTCGTTTTATTGGTTCCATTTATTGACAGTTGGCAGGTGCCCCTATGGGGTCCCCCCTGTCTCCATTGCTTGCTGAGGTTTTGTTGCAGTACTTAGAGGATACTCTCATTCCTGTTTCCCACATAAAACCACTTTACATCAGGTACGTCGTCGACGTATAACGAAGTAAATTTCTCCGTCATTTTTGGTCTACGCCGGAATTCGAACCCGGATCCCCTCATTCCGGAATAAGTTGCTCTACCAATTGAGCTACGCGGACGTTTTATTCTGATTCCTATCTGCCTTTATGTCGTGTGCGTCCTTCCGGCAGGTACGTCACATCTCCTGGTACGTTACATCATCTCCCCCTTATTTTTTTTTTTTTTTTTTTTTTTCGAAGTGCTGGAGAAAGGATTCTCTTATTTTTCCTATCTCGCGGTGTGGAAATAACATCACACCAATGCGAGATTTTGAACGCTCGGGTCATCCGGATAGTTCGGGCGCCATTATAACGAAGTAAATTTCTCCGTCATTTTTGGTCTACGCCGGGATTCGAACCCGGATCCCCTCATTCCAGAATAAGTTGCTCTACCAACTGAGCTACGCGGACGTTTTATTCTGATTCCTATCTGCCTTTATGTCGTGTGCTTCCTTCCGGCAGGTACGTCACATCTCCTGGTACGTTACAGACGTATTGGTTGTTTGGCCTTCAGGTTTCAATGAGCTTCTTTCTTTTGCCAATTTACTTTCCTCACGAGATCCGTCTATCAAGTTCGAGGTAGAGTTCGAGAATTTAGGCATTTTGCCTTTACTTGACTTTTGCCTTTTTTGTCATCTTTCCGATAACTCCTTAACATTTTCTGTTAACCGTAAATCAACTTTTCCTACCACGTTTATACCTTTTAGTTCTTCTCATCCAATGTTGCAAAAATTATCTGCTTTTCATTTTCTTTCGCCCATCTTACGGATTTAAGTCAGAAGCTGAGAGAAAAACACACATAGCGCCGTGGATTGTTGGCCACCGTGGTATAAGGCTAACGCGCTTGGCTAGATATCGCGAGATCTGAGATTCATTTCCCCAGCGGTGAACGAATAGCAATTTTTCGGTTGCTGTGTGTTGCTAAAACATGGAAAGAGCGATGTCTTTGTTTATTCACTGACACCACGTATTTGGAGGATTTTTACATATGAATTAAACAGCCAAAAAAAAGTTGCAATTGCAATTGCAAAGGCTATAACACTGTTAAAAGCCATGGATAAAATCTGGTAAAGCAGATCTATTAGCTTCAAAACTCGAGACATTCATTTTCAGCAGCATGCTATGTGGATGCGAGACTTGGACATTGACAAAGGAGTCAGAGAGAAGGATACATGCTTTTGAAAGAATGTGCTATCGTAAAATCTTACGAATCGGATGGACCCAGAGGATAAGAAATGAAGAAGTTTGCAGAAGAATACAACTAAAAGAGACCCTGTACCAAAAAATCATACAGAGAAAACTATGACTTCTTGGACACATCTGCAGAATGAAAAATGACAAAAAGATAATGACATTGGTGTTTTTCTTAATGAACGGAAGAAATGCAAGAGGACGCCCTCACCGTGTGTGGGCTGACGATATTAAAGACTGGTGCGGTGGAACTCTTCAAGAGCTGAGTCACTCTGCAATGAACAGACTTCAATGGGGCCATATAATTAAAATGGCAGCAGACACCTCCGGAAATTATGCCCACGGTTGTTGATGATGATGATGATGACGTGGCCATAATGTTTAGTCTCTTCGGTTTATCTCAAATAAATTAATCTGTCTCTACCGAAGGATTTATTAAAAAATGTTAATATTTCCTTTATAGTAGATAAATCAGAACATTTCACAAAACATCCTCGAAAATGTTGTTCCATCAAGTTTGCAAATATCTAGGTTTAATCTATACGTTTTAGGGGGACCTATTCTCAAACATGCACTGAGATTTTCATAAAGTACGGACAAAGTCACTTTAAATTTAAATGAAACTAAAGGTTTATGTTCCTTTATATTATGTCTCATGGCCGACTTTAATGAAAACCGACCATGAGGGATTCATAAAAAAATGTTAAGTATTTATTTATTTTTTCCTGAATCACAATTAAACATATATATATATATAGAGAGAGAGAGATGTATGTATATATTCACTATCTACCAACAGGTAATTGGACACCCCTGCAATCGACGATATCTGCGGTCCTGATACACGTCACGGCCGCCGCCGTTAAATATCGTGTGGGAAACAACAACGAACCAGTCGCATGCAAGATACCACGCAGTTCGGAGCTCTCTGATTTCGAGAAAGGTGTAATCGTCGGGTATCACAGAAATGGCCGATCCATACGTGACATATCCAGCGAGTTGAAGCACCCAAAATCGACAGTGGCCTACGTGATTAGCAAGTGGAAAATGAGAGGTGAGTGTCAGAATGTGCCCGACCCGGCAGACCCACAAAACTGGGAGTTAGAGACCGACGGGTGCTGGCCAGAGAAGTTCGGAAGAACCGCGCCAAATCGATGGGCCACATCCGCGACAAGTTTCAACAGGCATCCGGGAGTGTTCTTTCGATGAATACCATCCGTAAGGAAGCCCATCTGCTCGGTTATCATGGACGTGCTGCCGCCCACAAACCTTTGATCACCAAGTCCAATAGCGCTGCTCGGCTAACGTGGTGCAAATAACGTCGACAGTGGACCGTTGAACAGTGGAAACAGGTTCTCTGGAGCGACGAATCAAGGTTCACCCTTTACCGTTCGGATGGCAGGGTCTGGGTTTGGCGTCTGCCTGAATAACGCCTCCTACCGGAATGTATTGTGCCAACTGTGAACATCGGCGGCGGTGGAATTATGCTATGGGGGTGTTTCTTATGGTATAGCACGGGACCCTTGGTCGCATTTCCTTTTAGACTCAACGCCGAGACCTACTGCACCATTTTAGATGACCATGCGCTTCCTACGTTGTGGCAGTTTTACGAGGTGGATCCATGTTACTTTCAGGATGACAATGCCACCTGTCATGTTGCGAGGTACACCATGGCTTGGTATGGTGATAATGGGGTTAATTGAATGGACTGGCCTGGGCAGAGCCCGGACCTTAACCCTATCAAGCACCTCTGGAACGGGTTGGAGCGTCGACTTAAGGGGTGCCCCCAACGTCCGAAATCGGTGAAGGAACTGACCTGTCTTCTCCAAGCCGAGTGGAAGAAAATACCGCTAGCCGTCGTCCAACGACTGGTTGAGAGTATGCCCCGGAGGGTCGCAGCTGTAATCGCCGGTCGTGGAATTCTCTTCTTAATAGAATATACACTGCTGGACAATTGCTAAGGACGGATCATAAACAGCTATACAGCGCATAAAAAAGTAAGTGTGGTTGGATGCCAAGTGAAATAAAATAATGTCAGAATGCCAGGACATTACAAGAAAGACAACTTACTACGCTCTGAAATCCAGAAGGCTTTGTAACGTGTTCAATGGACAAACAGGCCACTTTATGCAGAATACGTAAACGTGAAAAAAGGCAATTACCGTACGCAGGCGTTCCGGCGTAAGATGTCAATACGGGATATGGCCACCATGGAGGGCGATGCAAGATTCCACACGTCGTGTCATGCTTTGCACAACATTATCAAGCAGCTGTTGGGGTAATTTATCCCATTCCTCTGTCAGTGCACGGATGAGGGTGTCCTTGTTTATTGGAGGGCATTGGCGACCAGCAAGACTCCTCCCCAAAGCATCCCACACATTTTCAATGGGATTCAGATCTGGAGAACGTGCTGGCCATACGAGGCGTTGAATATCCTCGCTCTCAAGACACTCCTGAACAGCGAGTGTTCGATGACATTTTGCGTTGTCGTCCATGAAAATGAATCTATCACCGACAGCACCACGGAACATGCGAACATGAGGTAGCAGAACATCATTAATGTATCGTTGGCCAGCCATAGTCCCAGTTGGAAGCACATAGAGGGACGTACGGCCATTGATCATGATGCCAGCCCATACCATGACACTACATGTCGGATATCGGTCCCTTTCCTGTATGTTTGCTGGACAATATGCAGTACCACTATCACGCCAGATCAGTTGTCGTCGACAATCAGACGATAGACTGTATCTACTCTCATCTGAGAAGAGGACAGCAGACCAGTCGTTATCAGTCCAATTGCGATGTTGATGGCACCATTGCAAACGGGCGGTACGGTGACGTCTGGACAATGGGATGCACACAACAGGACGGCGGGCGTATAGTCCTCCTTCATGCAAAAGTCTGGTGACAGTTTTTCGGGAGATCCGCTTGCCAGTAGCAACCATAAACTGATTTGCTACCTCACTAGCTGTGCTGCACCGGGGTCGTTTTGTTGATAGCACTATGTACCGATCTTCTGCAGGTGTCGTACTGCGAACACGACCTCCCCCGTGACGTTTGCTACACTCTCCATTTGTTTGAAATGATTTCCAAAGATTTGAAACAACACTGTGGCTGACGTCGAACTCCCTGGCAACATCTGTTATTTTTCGCCCTTCTTCAATCTTGCTAATAATACGGCCACGCGTAAAATCATCTAGGTGATGTCGGGAAGACATACTGAAAATTGCAAGTTCGTCAATTGATTCTTTCCCTTTCAACTTTGCGTTTGAACAACAACGGTCAATACGCGTCAAATCCTTTATATCTCTTATCACCGCTATGACGTCACGAACAAGTTCGGCAATCCAAAATTTGCATATGCACAACACGCCTTACTGTATCCCGCACTTATGCTAATTTCCCCATTTTCCTGCATTCCATTTTATGGTTGCTATCGTTGCTATTGTCATCCGTCCTTAGCAATTGTCCGGCAGTGTATATATATATATATATATATATATACACACTAAAGTGCCAGAAAAACTGGTACACCAGTCTAATACTTGGTAGGTACCCCACGGGAGAGCAGAACTGCAGAAATACGACAAGGCATGGACTCCACTAGCTTCTGGAAATATGTTGTAGGCAATGCACACCATACTTCCTGCAGAGCGTTCCACAATTCGAATGTATTCCGAGGTCTCGGATTCCTGTGTTCGATAGCGCGTCTCATGGCATCCCAAATGTGTACTATCACGTTCATGTCTGGGGATTTGGGTGGGAATGGCAACAACCCAAACTCAGATAAATGCTCCTCTAGCCATAATGTGGTCTCCCGACACTTGTGTGGAAGTGCATTGTCCTGTTGGAGCATGAATGCAGGACATGAACGGGTGTACCTCGTATAGCGTTGGCCGGTCATAGACGTTCGTAGACGTACCAGGGATCCTAGTGAAGTCCAGCTAAACACACCCCATACCATTACGGACCTCCCCCTCCCCCCAGCCGGTACAGTTCCCTGTTGACAGGCGGGATCAATGTCTTCATGGGGTTTGCGCCACACACGAATCCTTCCATCTGCCCGATACATTTGGAAACGCGACTCGTCAGACCAGGCACCTTGTTTCCAGTCATCAAGTGTCCAATGGCGGTGTTGCCGTGCCCAAGCGAGGCGCATAGATCTGTGTCGTGCACCCATCAAGGGGACTCGAGTTGGGCGTCGGCTCCCAAGGTCCATATCGTGCAGGGTACGTTCACAGTCCGGACGCTGATGCTTGTTGAGGCTCCAGCATTGAATTCCGATGCTACCTGCGAGAGTGTCGCGTGAAACGATTCTTGACAGCCGAAGATGGTCACGCTCACCCAATGTCTTTTTACGGCCACACTGGTATCGTAGGTTGAAGTTTTTGCCGGAATTCTTGTAGTCATGGTACACCCTTGCAATGGTCGTCCGTAAAAGTCCGAACTTCGTTTCTACCTCCGAAATACTATGGCCCACCTCACGAGCGCCAACTATGACACCGCGTTGAAAATCGCTTAAATCGTTATTACTTGTCATTCTCATGCCGAAAACAGCTCTGACATCTGGCAATGATGTCTATCGTTTTATATACACACTAGCGGACGCAACCGAGTACGCGCATAGGTGACATTGCTATGTATTTTGCATAAGCTCGGCTGTGCCAGTTTTTCTGGCACTTCAGTTTATATATTAACTTTTACTCACTCTGATACCATTGACTTAAACTAAAGATTTTTCTAAAAATTCGGAATTTATTTAAGCTACTTTTTTGCCGAATAGATAGATAAGGAGCACTATAAACGAGTTAATGGCTAAAAAAAAAAAAAGAACATCAAGTCGAAATATTTCTCACAGATATACTAATCAGACTAAATTTCATGTGGATCCAAGACACAACATTTCACAATAAATACTTATAAGTTTAAGCAATGTTCTTTTACATCTTTCAAAGTATTTTTTGCTAGAGGGGCGGGGAGAGCCTCCCTGAAAAAAACACTTGAAGCAGGTTTAATACAGTTTATTTAGAATCACCCCATCAAGGACCATTACGAAGGGAACCATCCTGAAGTGATTCTTTAAGAATGAGAGCAAAGGAAAGAAACAAAAACAAAAACAAAAGAAATAACCATGACAGAAAGTGAAAGTACGAAAACAATATAGCCACAGGAAGAGAAGGGGTTTCCAACACGTGAAAATGAAAATTTGACTCTGGATCCTACTATGAATTTGTGACTTATTAAATATTATTTTATTCCAATATTTTATTAAGAATATCATTACCTTTTCTATAAACTATTTGTTTTAATGCTATCCACTTTTTAAAAGTTTTATTTACACCATATTTCCTATTTTCAAATTTTAGAACTCTTCGAAAATCGCATTTTATTACTAATTTTATCGGCTCCGAATTTCGGTATTTTTGATTAAATGGCATGAAATTTCTATTCTTCCACAGATTATAGTTTGTAATTGCTATTAGATAATGAACTGTATTATTTTTCAAATAACTATATTTTAAAGGTGCATTATAGAAGATTTGTTTATTGTCAAAACCCTCCTTTAAATTTAAGTAATTCTTTAACCATGTCCAAATGTTTTTTTGCAAAATCACACTAAACCAAAATGTTTTCACTGTTCTCCAAGAGACCACAATGTTTACAATACGGATCATTTGACAGATGCATTTTATGTAACCATTTACGATTAGGAATAATATTGTGTGAAATTTTAAAATTTAGATTGTGAATGTGAGTACTTAATTTAATCTGAAGTTGTTGTTTCCAAATAGAATTTTTAAATGGAGTATTCATTACGATTTCTAATTTTGTCTGATTTTTTAAATTTAAAGCCCTATAGATATCTCTTAATTTATCGTCATGAGTAACATTTTCTAGAATAGATATTTCATTTATTTTTTCCCACAGCTTACGGACATCAATATAGCTCCCTCGCGTCAAGAAAGAGAAAGGCCGTTCTGTTCTCAAGGAACAGAAACATTCTAGATCACGACCAACCTGAAACTTTAAAACCTTAAAAGCCGGATGTTTTTCGTTTTGAAAAATCTTCTTAGTGCCAAAAATCTTAGTATTTTACCTGCGAGTGTTAGACATTTAATTCCCAACCCCCAAACTCAACATCATTATATAAAATTTCACGTTTTGTTTTGTTCCCTCCTCCCCTCCAAAATAAATCTGAAGGCTAATCTTTCGGCTGTTTTTGCAATAGCAGCTGGTAATGGCGTGGTTCTCAAATAGTAACAGAATTTTGAAAAATGCTGCGAATTTATGATTTTAGCTTTTGAAAATAAGGACAAATTTATTTTTCAAGTTTTTCATTATATTTTTCCATATATAAATAAATTTTTCATATTTTTCCGTAACTAAAGGGGTTTTTTTACGCATTGCTTGACAATATTGTATACGTTCCTTAAATGTAATATGCAGAACGACTTTCTGTAGCCGTAATTGTTTCCATATTTAGTGATCACATCCCGTACCGTATAAAGTCTGCTACGATTTCAACAATGTTGCATTTAAATATACTGGAAATTCATTTAACTAGAATCCTATTTAGCCATATTTTTATTATTATTCTCTTACATTTCTTTTACCCAGTGAGAACAATTCAACTATCAGATTGAAAATTCAGTTATTCATAAAATGGGAAAAGGATTCAAGACCACAGAATGAAGAGGAAGTGTTTGGGAAACTGAAACTCATCTTGAAAGACTACGAACTGCCAAATGGCTACATTTATAGAGAACTTCAAAGTGCAGGTTTGCTACAATTTTCTGAGCTATAATATCACTTTTTATTTAACAACTTTTTTTTATTTAATACAAGTGTTTCATTTCTATGATGATAATATATACAGTACTACATATTTACAGTGCATGTGCCTGGGATTCTTTCCGTTACAATAGGCTGAAAGTGAGAGAAACAAATAAGTCAAGTCACTGAGAGCATAACTGAAACATTTCATTTTCCTTTGGTTAGGTATAATCAAATGTTTTTCACGTATTCAAACCTACAAGCTGATTTTGTATTTGCATACATATACGCTCTAAAATATAAGTGGTTTGAATTCACGGAAAAAATCTGAAAATAACGTGTAGCAAAGTTGCCGGTACGTGTCTGTCTTTTTCGGAAATTTCCGTTTTTAAAAGTGCCCGTTTATTTCAGCTTCCGTATTTTTACAGATTTTCCGCAGTCAGATATTCCATTTATTTCAGAAAAATATTCCGTTTATTTCAGAAAAATCGACCCTGCATTTTTCAGCCCTCACCCCAGATACTCCTTACGCTCCAGTCAGGATTGAACCCCTGTCGTTTGTGTTTGTTCAACAGGCAACGAAAGCCTTTAACCACTGAGCCACAAACGCTCAGATGTCCGCCCCATGTACACTGTGAAAAACGCTCTGAAATCCACGGGCAAGTTTCCGTCATTTCTTTCGTGAATTAACGAAGCATATTTCTGAAACAACCTTGTCCGTGAAATGACGGGAAAAAACCTGAATTTAATGGATTTTTCGTACCATGGGAAAATTCTGAATTTTCAAAAACCTTTCCGCAGTTTCTTTCTTATAATGACAGTAAATTACCGTTTTAAAGATGTGTTAACAGTAAATTCTGAATTTTCAGAAACCTTTCCGCAATTCTTTTCGTAAATTAACGGAAAATCTCCGTTCTCACTTTTTCGGTATCCGTATGACGAGACATTACCGGTAATAGCAGCGATTTGTGAGAATACTTGAGGTTTGATTAACTTTTAAATTTCAATCGTCTGTCGAATTTTGAAGTTCCATAGCGAGATCGGATATATAATATCCGAAAAACGATATATAATATATAATATCCGCAACGGAACTTCAAAATAAACAAAATCCATATCGCGTGGATTTTGAGGTAAGGATTCTCTCCTCTCGTTGTTTTGCAGAAAGTTGGTGCGGAACCCAGTTATCGAACTTGATGATGGACCCAAGCGCATGCATCTGCCTTTCGACTGTTGTTCTGTGTACCGTAAATGTTTCCGCTAAATCCTGAACAATTGGATGTGGGTTATTTGCTAAGGCTTGGTTCACATCCTCGTCAGAATCCACGGATGGACGCCCAGAACGTGGTTGATCTTCATAGCTTCTGTCTTAGTCAGGGAATTTCCGAAACCAATGGCGACCCTGTGCTATCATTACCTGCATCCTCCCCATACATTTGACAGATGTTGCGGCAAGCCGCGGCTGCAGTACTTCTTTTATCGAATTCGTACAGTAAACAATGTCTAATGTGCTTCTGATCGCATGCCATGTTACACCGTCCGTGATTTCCATTAGGAATGTCATACTCGACAAACCTATTGCCTCTACATGCTCTACTGCTCCACGCTTTATTGGTCGAAAATGCGGCATCGCAGTGTCATCCGTGACGTAATTACTCCGATCGCAATTTGCATCTATTACAAGAACTGGTAGAACTTTTGCACACACCCAATATGAAATTTATTTCAGATATACGTAGACTTTAACTTTAGGTGACGTTTAATTAGAGCTTTTAGTTCACTTAAACTTGCATATATATATATAAAAGAAAAATCAAATCAAAGAAAGATGTAATTGAGGCTGCGCATAAGCCGCTAGTCCAGTCCATACATCATATACATCAATATCTTAAGCAAAAAAACAAGATAAAAACAGAAAAACTTTGAAACTATAATCCTTTGAACTGAACGCTAAAACCTAAAAACATAAGGACAATTAATAGAACAAACCAAGGCTAAAGACAATCTTACAGCAAACAATAAAGAATCAAAAAAGTAAAAGACCACTCACAAAATGAAGACATTGGCAATAACTCTTGAGCTCATATTGTATATTGCCCAACTCGAAGACAGACCCCACCCGAACAGAAGATTAAAATCAGAAAACAGAATATGCTGCCTCCGTCAGGAGAACGCCGACACAAAGGTGACATTTCTGGAGTCCGCAAAAGGCTGGAAACACCAAAACGTGTTCTCGAAGTCACCAGCAACAAAATGCTGAAAAAGCAAAAGCAACGGACAACAGGGTTACAAATGGGGTCTTAGGAGATGGTCACGGTCACTAAAGAATAAATGCCCGTAAGCTGATCAGAAATTATGGAATGCAAATCAATGTTAATGGAAATCTTCTGCTACTACAGATCCACATAGTAGCATTTAGAATCCTATGCAATTTAAATTGTAGGATCTTGGGTTAGTAACGTGTTTATAGCTTATTGACATGAGCAGAGGGCATTGTAATGTAAGTTTAGGACTAAAAAGAAGCTGTCTAAATATGTGAAGAAAAAATGAAGTGGATAGTTATTTGCCCGCAGTCTACCAAACAACTTGGAAGTGAATTGCACAGCTGCGGTGCAGAGCTGCAGATACGTAAACACCTATGAAATTGCAAAATGACATTGTGATTTAGAACAACGTCATTTCACAATTTTATAGGTATTTATATATATGCAGCTCTGTAACACCGTGTGCTTACCCCGAGTGAATTCGTTCCGATCGGTTAAAATAAGTAATTCTTCAACTCTATTCTTGCAAATTAATGGAAATGAATACACGGTTTTACAATAAACGCTACCTCGTGATATTTTTGGCACTAAAAAAAACTACTTGAAATTATTTTGAATTTGACTTTGTTAATCCATTATGATTAATGGAATATAACAAAAAAAATCTTTCAGTGATTGCGGCTCATGATATTGTGAAATTTCGTTCCGGAAAAAACATTATTCACAGAAAAGTATATCTGAGCTCCCATGTTAAAGCAGGAAACATATCCGTTACGTTCTCAGTCCACTGTTCTCAGATACCATAATAACCCCACGTAAACACAGCGGATGTTCATATGTTTTTAAAGCAGTTTTCCAGTAATATGATTAATGTTTAAAATCAAACTATTTCTTTCTGAAATGTTCTATCTGATTGCCCTTTCTCTGGACTATAAACCTACATCTAGATTTTCAAGATAACAGAGAATTTCTTAAAATTGGTGGTGGTATTTTATTCCACTCCACTTCCACTGCTTTCTATAGTCCAATCATTGTTTCATGTTGGGGTTTAAAAAGTGCTTTTTTAGCAGTCCGAAGGCGCAATAGTCCATCTGTGGCACAACAGCTAAGTTAGAAGGAATATGAGGAAAAAGTGTGGACCTGATAACCAACTCTTTTGTCATTTTTTCAAGAAATAAAGCAACAGATTTGGATGTATGACTGGTAGCCTCATCCTAATGGAGTTCCACTTTGCAAGCTCTGTGAATAGAGAATGATATTTGATTTCTAAATATAGGAGTTAAAATATTGTTTTGGTAATATATACAATTGATTTTAGTATTCTCTTCAACCTTTTTTAACTTTAATTTCCCGTAGTACGAGAAACCACTATAATATCGAATCCCTTACTGAAACTTTTTTTGGATTTTTGGAACCAAGTCTTTTCTGCTCTTTTGCGTTAGTTAGTCGACTGTTTTTTGTTACAGTCGTTTGGATAAATCCATGCTTCATCAATAGTCACAAAAGATTTCCATTTGTCTCCGGCTAAGTAAGTTTCATACAGAAGTCTACACCATGTTCTGCGCTCAGCCAAGTGCACAGGAAAAAGCCGGAGAGCATTATGTTTTTACGCTTTCCAACCATAGGTTTAAGAAGCGTATATGTTCCAGCTTTATCCATCTGTCTGTCTGTCTGTCCGTCCGCACGATAACTCGCGTAAACATGGTTCGATTTCGATTAAATTTTAGTATGTCGTAGAGGACCACCTGGTGATGAAACCCACTGAAAATGGATGAAATGGGGTCAAAGGTCAAGATGTAGGAGCGGGATCCATTACATAGCCCTTATGCATCATAACTTGCGTAAAAATGGCTCGATTTCGATGAAATTTTACTATCTGGTAGGGGACCACCTGGGGACGAACCCTATTAAAAATGGGCGACATGGGGTCAAAGGTCAGGACATAGGAGCGGGATTTATTCCACGGTCATTGTCCTCATAACTTGAGTAATGATTTCTGGTATGTTGGAAAGCTTATCATAATCAATGCATTGCATGATTTTACTAACTTGTTTTTTTAAGATTCAAATCTGTGTTTTATCACCTTGTTTACAGTTGATACAAAGATTTTTAATGAATTAGCGATTGCTCTTTGGGTAGCTGGATTTTCTTCTAAGACAACAGACCTTACTTTTGAAATAGTAGTAAAAGTTTTTTTTTTTTTTATTGAAGGTTTAACTACCACCGTGAACAACTCAATGGGCTAAGCAGTCACCGTCCCTAATTTAGAGTCACTGGTTCTAGGGAAGGGAGGGAGCCAGTGCCGTAAGACAAACACAAACATCCATGTCTCTCGGGATTTAAACCCGGACCCCTCCGGACGGATTTTCTTCTAAGACAACAGACCTTACTTTTGAAATAGTAGTAAAAGTTTTTTTTTTTTTATTGAAGGTTTAACTACCACCGTGAACAACTCAATGGGCTAAGCAGTCACCGTCCCTAATTTAGAGTCACTGGTTCTAGGGAAGGGAGGGAGCCAGTGCCGTAAGACAAACACAAACATCCATGTCTCTCGGGATTTAAACCCGGACCCCTCCGGACGAATGGAAATAAACAATCTTTAGACCACTGCGCCACCGAAGAGGCAGTCGTAAAAGTACATACCGTGGTGTACCGTTAAAATAGCACGTGAAAAATAACCCGCGTCTTAATAATCCGGTCAAAACAACCCGGCGTCTAAATTACCCAGTGTCACAATAACCCAGCGTCACAATAACCCCGCGTGAAAAAACGTTACAAAATAACCCTGCGGCATAACAACTCCAGGTCACAATTGTTGTACGTCAGAATAACCCGCGTCATAATAACCCACGACTTAATAACCACCGTCAAATACTATCTCATGGTACTCAAACTCAGACGGTAGATGGATTTTGAAACAGGTGGGGCCCCCACACAAAATTTTCGTAAAATCTACAGTTTTCAATTTAGAACCACCGAATTTGGTAGACAATCTCATGGTACTCTAACTTAGACGGCAGATGGTTTTGGAAACGGGTGGGTGCCCGGGGACAAGGGGACCCCCATACAAAATTTTCGTAAAATCTACAGTTTTCAATTTAGAACCACCAAGTTTGGTATACAATCTCATGGTACTCTAACTTAGACGGTAGATGGTTTTGGAAACGGGTGGGTGCCAGGGGACAAGGGGGCCCCCATACAAAATTTTCGTAAAATCTACAGTTTTAAATTTAGAACCACCAAATTGGGTATACAATCTCATGGTACATTTATTTAGACGACACAGGGATTTTGGAACAAGCAGGGGCCCGGGGTCATGGGGCCCCCACACAAAATTTTCGTAAAATCCACAGTTTTCAAATAAGGACCACAAAATTTGTTATACAATCTCATGGTAAACTTACTTAGACAGCAGATGGATTTTAGAACGAGCGGGGCCCGGGGTCAGGGGGCCCCTATACAAACTTTTCGTAAAATCTACAGTTTTCAATTTAGAACCACCAAATTTGGTATACAATCTCATGGTACTCTAACTTAGACGGTAGACTTTTTTGGGAGGAGTCGGTGCCCGGGGTCTATGGGCCCTCATACAAATTTTCGTAAAATCTACAGTTTCCAATTTAGAACGACCAAATTTTGGTATACAACCTCATTGTATTCTAACTTAGACCGCAGACGGAAAAGGTCGTGGGCCGGGGTGAAAATGATTCCAAAAATTACATTTTTTACTCTTAAGAACTTCAGCCCAATTCAGCACTTCAATACCTCACCTACAGTCTTAGTTACAGGCCGTAGATAACAATAAAATGCAAAAATATCCGGTTAATGGTGTATTAAAAACACAAATTAATAAACGTTAGCTTTCATCACCAACGGGTGCCTTATTAGGCAGAAATACAAGGTATTGTAGATAATGTAAATTACTTTTTGTTTTGTGTAATTAAATTAACTAAATAAAAAAATTTCAAATAAGGTTACTGGAAATTTACGGAAATATATTTTTCATTCATTAACTATCACCCGCTGAACTTCGTGATTCTACAAATAGTGATAATTACTAGGGAAATACCGGGTAGTCCTGTTAGTAGGAACTAAATATAATGTTACACTTTTAGTCAGGTACAAAATAATAATTAAAAAGCCCTATGCCTGGGCCGTTTTAGCAATTTTCAGTCCGCCGTGCTAATTTTCATAAGGTTTGCAAAGAAGTCCAAGATTTTAGCAATGCGCTTTTCTGAGGTTGAAACTATTAAGCAGACCCTGGGCTTAGGGCTCTTTGATAGTTTTCAGTCCTCCGAGTTGATATTTATATAGTTTTCATAGAAAATCAAATTAATTCCGTTGAAATTTTACTCGAGCACAAGACATTAATAGATACGCCCGAAGCCGAGGCATATGCATTTTTAGTAATTTTTATAATCCCGCGATCATATGAGGTTTTTATGACAAATCAATTTAAGAGTGTTACGCTTATTAAAAATTATTTAAAAGGCCTAGGCCTAGAGGCCAATAATTAATATTTGGTGCCTAAGTGAAAGCGGGGCTTAGGGGCTTCTTTGGAGGAAGATTTTAGTAGCTTGATGCTAACATCAGTGCCGGTGGTCTAACTTAGTGTTTGCGTGAGTTGAGACAACACTGTTTTGCGTTTAGAGCGGACATTCTTTGCAAAGCGCTTCTCTCGCTTTCTGTTATCTTCGGATGTTCCGGGTCGTTTTTTGAAAGATTTAGACCCAGTGAGTTTCCGTTTGCATATCTTATAACGAACCGTTGACTCAAATGTCGCTAGCAAGTCGCGTACGGAGCGATAGCGTATGTGGCATCGTGTTATCAATCAACGGAGAAGAATTACATAAATAAATTGCGCTCATGAATCGATGAATAACGTTGAGACATTTTATTCGCCTTGGAAAGGATCCGAAAGACGTGCTTTTTACAACCGGAAATTTTGTGTCATATTTTTTCAAAAGACCTGTTAAAACTCAATATTGCACAATCCCTCCAAGAATGAAAGAATACTGATAACTCTGTCTAACACAGGTATAAATTGATATAAACGCTGCTTCCCATTGCGTACGAGCACAAAAAATTTCTCGGAAATTCGATTTTAAGAGTATTTTATACACATTCCTATAGCACATATTTTTAAGTGTTTACTTACAGGTAAAACTAGTACAACTATTTAATGTTTATATGTTTTTCACACTGGTCTCCTCAATCGGGTTCTACATTTCCGACCGTCAGAGCGATGGCCACGGCTCTCTCAATTTCCAAACATGGCGTCATTTTTTTGTTGTTGTTGGTTTGGATGGTTAACGACCACCATGAGTAACTCGATGGCATATAAGCAGTCGCTCTTCCCTAATTTAGAGTCATGCCGCGGGTGGCTTAGTGGTTAGTGTTTCAGATTATCGATGCTGGGTCCCCAGGTTCTAGCCTGGGCTGATCCTTCAGAGATGGTGTGATTTACTAACAAGCGCTGAATATCCGCCGTGCATCGGACGAGCACGTAAAGTGACGGCCCCCAGGCTGGACCCACTGGTTAAATGGGTATCCTTTCCTATGTCCTCCCTGAAATTCTCTCACCCATCTATGTGCAATATCGTACTTGTACGGTGGCGCCATCTATGTGCAATATCGTACTTGTACGGTGGCGCCATCTAGTGTACTCTAATCTCACTACAAACTGTTCTGTCAAAAGTCGCTAGACTTGCTCTCATTCCTTCCGTTTCTGTGTCCTGCCCAAAAGGCGATCTCGCTGTAGGTGGCTGGGACCTAAACTCTACTTCCTGTGGACGGAAGTCCTACATGAAAATGACAAATGCTCTAATTTAGAGTCACTAGTCCCAGGAAAGGCAGAGAATGAATACCGTCAGACAAATACAATATCCATGCCTCACCAGGTTTCGAACCCGGACTCATCTCGAGCGAATGATCGGTTGCAAATGCTTAGACCACTACGCCACCGGACGGCCACCTCTGTAGATAGAGATTTCTTTCATACATAATCGTTCTATGAGTAAATTGTGGGTTGTCAACACCAAAGCAATAACAAAACAAATACACTGAAGAGAAATTGAATTAGAGATACCTGTCTAGTAACGTGTAGCACCACCTTTCGCCCTGATGACGGCGGCGATTCGTCTCAGCATTTACTCGACAAAACACCGGAAGCGTTATAAAGCCATACGGATCCACGACCCCTGAACAAGCTCCCACAGTTCACGAAGATTTGATGGAGGGAGGTCATCTCTCTCGATGGCATCCCAGATGCGCTTGATGGGATTGAAGTCAGGTGACCTAGCTGGCCAAGGAAGCGAGGTCACGTCGGTGGAGTGTTCTTCCAACCATTCGGATACAATTCGGGAGCGATGGCACGGTGCATTGTCTTGTTGCACGATGAGGTCCCCAGTGGGGTGTTGAAGACACACAAACGGGAGCAAATGGTCGTCCAGAATATCCCGGTAACGTTGAACTGTGAGGGACGATGTCACATGTACCAGGGATCCCATTTCAGTCCACGTAAATAGTCCCCAGACGAGAATGGCACCACCACCAGCTTGAAGAGTACCCTGCTGGCAAGAAGGATCTATCGCATCATGTGGTTTGCGCCGTACTGGTATCCTGCCATCAGCATGTACCAACGTGAATCTCGACTCATCAGTGCAGGCAACATTTTTCCACATGTCTAGGGTCCAGTGGCGATGTTCCCGCGCCCATGCTAATCTTTGCACCCTGTGATGTGCGGTCAGCAGCGGTACCCTCGTGGGACGATGGCTTCTGTACCCCATAGCGAGGAGATGGTTCTGGATGGTGTGGCTGCTTACACGTTTTTGTGCACCAGCGTTGAATTGCCGAGTGATTTCTTGCACTGTGGCCCGTCTATCCGCTGTTACAATGCGAGCTATCCGACGATGACCCCGCTTATCCACACGCTGTTGTCCACGACAGTTGGCCCTTGCATGGATGGTTTTACCGGATTCGATGTACTCACGGTGCACCCGCGACACAGTGGCTTGTGAAAATCCCAGTGCCTGCAAGACTTCCGAGGAGGAGTGACCCATTCGTCGGGCCTCGACAATTTTTCCACGATGAAATGCGCTTAGATCCTTCGTCTTACCTATACTTCGTCCGACTCTTACTGATTCCCGTCGCATCACTCCTTATATTGTCGGATCGCTTCATACGTCATGTCGTTTCCGTTTACAAGGCAGCCCACAGCGCCATATTTGCATAACGCCAGCTGTCTGTAATTCAATTGCTCTTCAGTGTATAGCTTGCGGGAAGACTATGTTTTATGTTTTCCTACACCAATAAATACGGATTGTATTATATTTGTTTTGTTCATAATCGTGCTGTTGCCTCCTCTTAGCTTTACGAGCGTATTTGTACTTGGGTCCTTCACGAAATGTTTACGTAGGGCTAATTCGTTATCAATAGAGGGCTGTCCGGAGTACTAATGATACAGCATCAGCGTACGTTTTAGTTTTATCAAAAGGTTATGCATAAATTTGTCTTAGTCTTATATTTGCAGCGTGCTAATTCTCAGTGTGTTAGTCTCTCGCGTTTCTGAATCTTAGTTATACGCAAATTCTACACAGGGAAGTTTTTAATTGGTATTACCTCTAGTCGTCCAC
Source organism: Macrothele yani (assembly GCA_039090855.1). Taxonomy (NCBI): domain Eukaryota; kingdom Metazoa; phylum Arthropoda; class Arachnida; order Araneae; family Macrothelidae; genus Macrothele; species Macrothele yani. The sequence continues at coordinate 20,341,575 of CM077026.1, read as the reverse complement.
CTTTCTCAAAATGAAAGGTATAATCATGGGCTTCAAATTACAGATTCACATTTTTTTCTTTCTCTTATTTGGTAGAGAAAAAGATGGGAACACCATTTTCGATATGTCTCTCCTTCAGTCAAACTGTCTGTCTGTAAAAAAAGAAAATGAGAGAAAGCCAGATTTCAGATACATTATCTTTCCATTTCTTCAGAAAGTATGTCTGCTTTCCAAGGAGATTCCTAAAATAGAATGGAAGAAATTATTTCTGCGTTAAGGTAACGTGCAAAATATTTCAGATGCGTGTGACTTTCTGTTTCCGTCTTAACCTCATTCTCTCTGTTTGTTTTGTCTGAATTGCATGTCAAATTCTACAACTAGAAGCCGAAGTATTATTTTTCTGATAGACTCACTGACGAATGAATGGGAGAACACACGTTTGAAATCTGGTCCTCTCTTTCCGATACAGAAAGAAGTCGTTTATGTTGCATATTAGAAGCACAGATATAATTTTAGTAGGCTGACAAAACAACAGAAGGAGAGACGTTCAGGTATCGAAGCACTTTTACATATCATTTTCTCCATTTGGTACAGAAAACTGTTTGGCACATAGAATAGGAAACGAGTGCTAATTAATAATTGGCAAACGCCACGAAGCGAGAGCCTGCTATGAAATAGCACGCGATGAGATGAAGGGACGTCTTGTAATGAATAAGATCTCTGTAGTGCTCTGTCCCTTATTTTGTAAAAGCATTCATTCTATTTCTTGCAGACACATGCTTCGACGAGAAAATGAATATTTCGTCAGCAAGAGAGATCCTTTGGCCGGAAACTCACGGAACGTCGTATGTCAAGTCGAGTCCTCCTTGTTTTGATGGTAAGATTTAGTACACGACATTTAATACACGACGAAATAGTACAGTGCGTCGCATAATTGTAGAGACAGAACAAATTCTCGAATAAAAAAGAAACAACAACGAGCTGAAATGTACACCTCATATTTATCGCAAAAATAGCATAGGACTGTTTGACGGAGACATAACAATTCCAACTCCAAGTACAAGAAAAAAACAGAAATACGCTATCTCAAAAACATAAAGACTTGCTAGTTATGAACACCTCCGGTACTAATAGTGGAAACGTTGTTCCGAATAACACTGAAAACCCGATTGGGCATGCTGTCCACCAAGTGATATAAGTGTTCTGGAATGGAGTGCGTACCAGCTTCGTTCAATCTGCTCTTTCAATGCCACCACATTTGAGAACTGCCGTCCATTCGCATACACATCACGAGCTAGGATAGCCCACAGGGTCTCGATAGGGTTCAGATCTGGACTGAGTGCTGGCCAATCCATTACGGTCACATGATGAGTGTTAAACCAGATTTTCGTTGATGCAGACCGATGGATAGAGGCATTGTCTTGCTGGAAGAGATAATCAACACCCGCTAGAGTTCCGGCAAACTGTAGAAGGTGGCTGCTGAGTATATCCTGACACGTTTCGGAGTTTTGCCTGCCTTACAGAAAAGCGATAACCATTGTCCCATTGAATGCAAAAGCTCCCCAGACCATCACAGATCCCCCTCCTTTCTGTCTGCTGAAGAAGGTGCGTGGCTCGCGTCGTAAATCATGCCAATAGCAGTTCCAACCGTCAGAGCCATCCAGATTGAACTTTTTCTCATCGGAGAAAATAGCTGTGATCCACTCGTTTGTCCAGTGCATGTGGCTGCTTGCCCATCACAATCTAGCTTCCTTGTGGCGCCGCGTGAGGTGTGGCAGACGGCGCATTTTACGGAGCACAATGTTGCGATTTTCCTTGATTCGTCGATGAACTGTGTCCTTTGAGACGGTGACACCCACAGTCCGAGAAACTTGACTTAGTGATAACCTTTGGGATAAAACTAAACGCATGATAGCACGATCATCTCGTTTGGTTATTATTCGAGGCCTTCCAGACCGTTTTCTGGCAGTTAACGCACCGCGTTTCGATAAAGTCTTATAAATGACTGCCCTACTCCTCCCCATGGCTTTACAAATTTTCGCTACAGGCAATCCATTTGCTCTCAGTCTCCAAATCTTCTGCACCTCCTCACCAGAAAGTTGACTGTTGCGTGGCATTTCGGCAAATGAATGTCTGACGGCAGGTCCGCCGTCTTTTGTAGGCTGGACCGAATTACGGCCCATGCGCGTGCGTACAACATGCTAATTTGTATATCTCATTTGCATTTGGTTACTTTACAGAGATACCTAAAATTGCATTATTTCACTTTGTGGTGTTCTTTTCACACAATCCGGTCATCTCGACGGATTGAAACTTGTTGTTGTAGGGTTATGTCTAATTAGGTACTACTTCAGCTTCCTACCTATATTCGCATTGCGTTCACGGCGCAACGTAGACTGTCTCTATATTTATGCGACGCACCATATATGTACACACTTAACTAAAAACAAGCCGATGAAATGGATTGTTTTTAGGATTGTGTTTGTCTGTTTTAATTCTGAGTCATCTCATGTGACATGAATCCCATGAAACATGATATTATATTCTGATGAGAAAACTTTTCCTTCACGGCATAGTTTGCTGCACTGAAGACCCCTGACAAGGGAGTCATTCTTCTATGCTCCCTATATCTATTCCTATCATTCCTGTGATGTACTTTTTGTCATATTCTAGGTATTTTGTTCTTATCCAGCAAGATTCTGTACGGTGGCACGTTAAGTCCAAAACGCTGCCTAGCTTGCAATATTTAGGCTATTCAAAACTGTATCTGAAGCCAAGAAAGTATTATGTATACTCGCGTATCATGCAATACAAGTCACGCTTAATCTTTAATGAAAGTTCGAAAAGAATTCAGAGAGATGCACCAAATAGTCAACATTCAACGACAGTTCAAAGGAAAGTAAATGAGAGATCCAGCACGTCCTTAGCATTCAGTGATAGTTCGAAGACAAGTGCGAGAGAGATCCACCAAGTCGTCAACATTTTCCGAAGGAAAGTGCAAGTGGGGTCTACAGAGTCACCAGCATTCGCAAATGGAGTAGAAAGTCTAAAGGAATGACATGAATGGGGCAAAGAGAGAAGTACTGTTCAGTAGGTCATAAAAATATAAACTCTTGTTTGCTGCTCAAAGGATGAAGGAAAAGAAAACATAAAAGATTGAATTTTCCTCCATTTGTTCATATGTAGACCCTATATTGTTTTAGGGTCTACATATCAAGGAATGGGGGGAAATTCAACCTTTTCTGCTTAAAAAGAGCTTGGCGTCTTTTTCTCTGAAAAAGCTTCGATTATTTTTTTTGTAGACGGATTCATTTTTAGTAATCAATTTTTAATATGGAATACAGTTTTGAATTATCCTAGTAATCAAGATCTTACATCTTTGATTTAAACTGAAATTTCTTTTCGAATTATTCTTTTAAAAGTTCTTTAGAAAGCTAGACAATTTATTACGCTCCACATTAAGCAGATTTCCCTTGTTAAACGCTGCTTTTTGAGATTCTGATAAAAGGTCAGATGGCTGATCATGGAACTGTTAACTTAATTTGTCCTTCCAAGGTTAACGTAGTAAAATAATAATGATAATAATAGGAGGTTTATTAACTTGTTATTGCATAATTTTAGCATACTCTTTGTTAATAGCGAACACAGTCCTACGTGGTTGAAGATAATAATAACTATCAACCAAAATCATGCTGTCTAAACACGTTTAATATAAAAACAAAATTATGAACCTCGCACTATAGGGGGACATAAATACATACTGTTAAAAACGTTAAAAGCACACTAGTACTTTCGTGACCGCCATCGGTCACTTCCTAATGTGTGACTACCAGTTCTAAGTAGCAACGGTCAGCCGCACCGGTGGCGCAGTGGTCTAAGGCGCTGGCCTCTGATCATTCGTCCGTAAGGGGTCCGGGTTCGAATCCCGGTCAGGCATGGATGTTGTGTTTGTCTTACGGCACTGGCTCTCTCCCTTCCCTGGAAACAGTGACCCTAAATTAGGGACGGACGACTGCTTATAACCCATTGAGTTGCTCACGGTGGTCGTTAAACCTCCAACCAAAAAAAAAAAGCAACGGTCAGCATATATGTACAACATGACGTGTCAGGTCAGACGAGTGCGCAGAGAGACATAGAAAGAACAGGTCGTCAGGAGTCAGTAATAGTTATTACAATATTTAAATCACAGTAAGTCATGTATAAAGTATTTCCAAGCATCAGCAATGTAGTTAGGAATACCATCGTTCCAGCAGCTTGTCCGGTGAGCCAGAATCTGAAGGTCTTCTGTAAATAGTAATAAATTCTTATTCTTAGGTATAGTCAGAATAGTAACCTCAGACCATATTGGTTCATAGGTTCCACATCTCGTAATCTAAAGGTCAGACTGCAGGAACACAAATATAGTATTAAAGTCGGTAATATCTCCACAGCTATGTCACGTTTGCTTCTAAGCAAACCTTTCGAACCAATATGGTCTGAGGTTACTATTCTGACTATACCTAAGAATAAGAATTGATTACTATTTCCAGACGCCCTTCAGATTCTGGCTCACCGGACAAGTTGCTGCAACGATGGTATTCCTAACTATATTCCTGATGCTTGGAAATACGTTATACATGACTTACTGTGATTTAAATATTGTAATAATTATTATTGACTCCTGACCACCTATTCTTTCTATGTCTCTCTGCGCACTCGTCTGACCTGACACGTCATGTTGTACATATATGCTGACCTTTGCTACTTAGAACTGGTAGTCACACCTGAGGAAGTGACCGATGGCGATCACGAAAGTACTAGTTTGTTTTTAACTGTATGTATTTATGTCCTCCTATAGTGTGAGGTTCATAATGTTTTGTATTAAACGTGTTTAGACAGCATTATTTTGGTTTTAACTTGTAACACGTACCTTTATCAATTTTATAACTATCAGCAATAATTTTTATGCAATCCTTTTAGATCTCTTAAAGCACTTTATTCTTTTCTTTTCTTAAGTGCAGAACGTTGTCCTCAGCTTTGCAATTCTTCCTCCCTGTTCCTCTGAAACAAAAGATTTCCTTCCCTGAATCGATTTGGTTACCTTCTCACTTTTTGGTCATTCCCTCTTCTACATCCCGCGCACTGGAGAGAGAACCCTATTCTCCCGGCTAGCTTAAGACGTGGTGGCCAACACCTAAGATGTTTCCTCGCCTCCTCCTGCGACCGGTCGCTTCAAATTCCTCGAATCAACAATCTTAGCTCCCCTCTTGTTTCCACGCAAACTCACCTCCTTCTTTCCACAAAATCATAGTATCGCCGGTGTCTGTTTCACAAAACTTCAAGGCTAAAATTAAAAGGGCTTGCGCCTTCAGTCGGCTGCTTTGAAATGAAGGAGGTAAAAGCGCCAAATGAGCTCGACAATACCAATGCGTCTACGAAATACAAAGGACCATACCCTTAAGATGCGACAGCCTGGCGTCTCTAAAGAAACCGTGTTTCCGATGTTTCTATACCGGGGTGCCGAAGCAAAAGTTGCTCACGCATCATGGAAGCAAAGGAAATGGAGCACGAAAGCGAAATAAAAGTTGCGAAATGAGATTTGATATATTTGCCTAAAAATTCTAGTATTAAATCTCCGTAAAAGAACATTCAACATTGTAACATCCGGATAGGTTCTCAAATGAGTAATACACGATACCAGGAACACTGTACGCGCAGGCTGAAAGACAATAGTGTTCAAGAAGATGCTTAGAATAAAAATTCATTCAATAAGAGGTCCTAAAATAGCCTAAATGAGAAAAAGAAGAGGATCAAAAACTGAACCAACAGTATACTGAATAATTTTCTTTTATGTTCTGTTTCTTTTGTTGTTTCGCTATATGATACATTAGAAAGGAAGTGGCGTAATCATAATGTTATGAGCTACGTTCTACATGTTCCCTGCTTCAAGTGATACTATTCATCTTCAAAAAACAGTACTTGCTCCAAGAAGAATAAGCTTGATTAGCATGGATCTCAAGCTATTATATGAGACCTCTCTCTATTGTCATGCGCATATCGAAACATTTGTATCACTGTGCAAAAGATCAATTATTTACTGAGCCATCATAAGTAGCTGAACTTCAATATCGGCCAAATTTTTTAACTCTCAGAACATTAACTGCAAATACACTACGTAGATAATTATTTATTAATTTTTTTATCGCCTTTTGTTTTCGGCTCCATGAGCCAAGGCATGTTAAGGTTTAGCTTCCCCGACACAGACATCATATCCTAGAGTAGAAATGAGAAATTTAAATATTACTTTCCTTTCTTAGGTTCGACACTGCTGTGATAGCCCTTTTAGAAGGAAATCAATCAGAAAGGGTTCACTCTATCATCCCCTTAAATGACCACTTTGAATAAGAAAGTATAACGAAGTAAATTTATCCGTCATTTCTGTCCACGCCGGGGCTCGAACCCGGGTCCCCTCATTCCGGAATAAGTCACTCTACCAATTGAGCTACGCGGACGTTCGTTCTTGCTGCTATCTGCCTTTATGTCGTGTGCGTCCTGCTTGGCAGGCACGTCACATCTCCCCCCTCCCATAGAGGGCCGCGGGCATGGCCCACGGGTCAGCCGTGACCATGAATTGCCGCAGGCAGCCATCCTCTGTAGAACGTGCACTTGAGAACTCCCAGTTAATCTGGTGTGTGGAATGCAACGTCACACACATTTATTTTTCGAAGCGCTGGAGAAGGGATTCTCTGATTTTTCCTATCTTGCGGTGTGGAAAGAACATCACACCATTGCGAGATCTTGATCGGCCGGGTCATCCGGAAAGTTCGGGTGCCATTATAACGAAGTAAATTTCTCCGTCATTTCTCTCCACGCCGGGGCTCGAACCCGGGTCTCCTCATTCCGGAATAAGTCACTCTACCAATTGAGCTACGCGGACGTTCGTTCTTGCTGCTATCTGCCTTTATGTCGTGTGCGTCCTGCTGGGCAGGCACGTCACAAAAGGTCAGGGAAACCAACGCTTTGTGATGCGCAAATTCACTCAATGCAGCCGTATTCGACCCACTTTTTATACAGTAAATATGAGCTGGTTTCAGCCATTTACTAACTTCGTGTCAATCCATTCCATCTGGATAAAGACTTAATGCATCCAAGATGTTTGCATTAAGACTCTTGCATCTTAAATGCATAATCACAAATTGTTGTTCAAGACGGAATTTAACCTTACCCATATCAAATGTGCGTAAGAATTGCCTCTAAACAAGAAAATTTCTGTTCGTGTAAAAGTGGATGACATTGAATATAAATGTTGCTCCATACTTGAAGGGTTTGTTTGTTCTTATTACCATGGCCCGATTAAGGATGAGAGTGTAAAGGGGCTGTAGCTAGGGGCCCACCATTACCAAGGGCCCAGAATGCGTGCTACTCCACAACGAATGATACACAGCTTATATATATATATACACTGAAGTGCCAGAAAAACTGGTACACCAACCTAATACTTAGTACGTCCCCCACGGGAGCGCAGGACTGCAGAAATACGACGTGGCATGGACTCCACTAGCTTCTGGAAATATGCTGTAGGCAATGCACACCATACTTCCTGCAGAGCGTTCCACAATTCGGGTGTATTCCGAAGTATCAGATTCTTGTGTTCGATAGCGCGTTGCATGGCATCCGAAATGTGTTCTATCACGTTCAGATCTGGGAACTTTTGTAGGAGTGGCAACACCCCAAACTCAGATGATTGCTCCTCGAAATATAATGTGGCGTCCCGATACTTGTGTGGAGGTGCATTGTTCTGTTGGAACAGGCCCAACCCATCAGCATGAATGCAGGACATGAACGGATGTACCTCGTCAGAAAAGATGCGCACATTGCGTTGGCCGATCACAGACGTTCGTAGACGTACCAGGGGTCCCAGTGAGGTCCAGCTAAACACATTCCATACCATTACGGACCACCCCCACCCCCAGACGGTACAGTTCCCTGTTGCTGTTAACAGGCGAGATCCATGGCTTCATGGGGTTTGCGCCACCCACGAATCCTTCCATCTTCCCGATACAGTTGGAAACGCGACTCGTCAGACCAGGCTACTTGTTTCCAGTCATCAAGTGTCCAGTGGCGGTGTTGTCGTACCCAAGCGAGGCGCATAGCTTTGTGTCGTGCACCCATCATGGGGACTCGAGTTGGGCGTCGGCTCCCAAAACTCATATCGTGCAGGGTACGTTGCACAGTCCGGACGCTGATGCTTGTTGAGGCTCCAGCATTGAATTCCGATGATACCTACGAGAGTATTGCACGCCTATCGCGTGAAACGATTCCTGACTGCCGACGATGGTCACGTTCACCCAATGTCTTTTTAGGGCCAAACTGGTATCGTATGTTGGTGGTTTTGCCGGAATTCTTGTAGTCACGGTACACCCTTGCAATTGTCGTCCGTGAAAATCCGAACTTCGTTTCTACCTCCGAAATACTATGGCCCATCTCACGAGCGCCAACTATGACACCGCGTTAAAAATCGCTTAAATCGTTATTACTTGTCATTCACATGTCGGAAACATCTCTGACAGCTGGCGAGGATGTGTATCGCTTTAAATACGCACTGGTGGACGCAACCAAGTATGCGCATAGGTGACGTTGCTATGTATTTTGCATAAGCTCGTTTGTACTAGTTTTTCTGGCACTTCAGTGTATATATAGAGAGAGAGAGAAGAAGAAGAAGAAGAAGAAAAGTGAGAGAGAGAGAGAGAGAGAGAGAGAGAGAGATTGAGGGAGAAGCTTATAAAATAGTAAAATAGTTATACCCTATGATTTCTTTTTAAATCACAAACAGAGCCTAGAAGTCGAAAATATTTCAAGGCAGTGTCTCACTAAGGGTCAAGATTTCATGTCCCTGTGTACAGTGGGGTCGGCACAATAGTTTCACCTTTTAGTGTAACCATCCACCTACATCCCTAATTCCTTTGGAACCGTTGTGGTCGATGTCCCCTTTGGCTTAACATTGCATAGCAAAAAAGATGCACCAAGAATAGTATACAAAGATAAATCATTAAAAAATACGAGGCAAAATCTAGGAATCTCAAGCTTTCAACTCATGTTCTTGTGGAACAATGGAAAATACAGTGACTTCTTATGAAAACCTTGCAGATAATAATTCATTAGTTCGAAGAATGCAATTTACTCATCAATTAGCACAAGAACGAAAGCTACGATTTCGTGTTTTAATGGACTTAATAATGACTCTCATTCATTATTAAGTCCGTTAAAACACGGACTTAATAATGACTCTTATCCACTGAGATGCCTTGGCCTAGGAGTCAACTTAACTACTTAAGTTACATAGGGGCCCATTCAAATGTCTTAGCCCAGACGGTTACTAAGGCCTTAATATGGCCCTTCTTTTTACTCATTCTTAACAGTTGTCGAAGAATTTTCTGTACTATGATTATAGAAAAAGATATACCTATGTTTTGAAATTTTGCTCTTTACATTCCAGGAAAAGGCCAACCATATACAAGACTGTGTAAAGCAAGTTTTAAAGGAGCTCAGTGGGAACCGTTGCCTAATAATTTCACATGTACCTTTTCACTTTCACTAAAGGTGGAAAAAAATATCACAGGTGGGCAATGAAATTCCTTTTTCAAATTTTTTACTTGTTTTATGATCGTTTTTGCTCAGTGATTCCAAAAATATTGTACTCATGCTACTGTATATCACACCACATAGACACATGTTATCATCACCATCATTATTGTCAAACGTCATGATTCCACTACTGGATAAAGGTCACCCCAAATTTCTTCCACAACTGTCTATCTTGAGCTTCTCCCCTTCAGGCTGCTCCTGCATAATTTCGAATTTCATCCATCCATCTCCCACGTGGGGTTTCTTTGGCTCCTTTGAATCCAGTCTAAAATTTCGGTTGTCCGTTCTTCTGGCAATATGCCAAGCCCATTGCCGTTTCAGTAAGTTTACTGTGTGTGTGTGTGTGTGTGTGTGTGTTTGATCATGATGTCATCCACTCATATCATTTTCCTTATCTGTGAGTTCCTCTTCTTGTCTTTCCTGGTTACACCAAGCGTGCAACTCTCCATGCCGCTTTCAGTTGTTTGCAGTTTTTGTTATGTCTTTTTTACGCTTTCCAAAAGTAGGTTGAAGAAGCGTATATGCTCTAGCTTTTTCCGTCCGTCTGTCTATCTGTCGGCACGATAACTCACGTAAAAATGGTTCGATTTCGATGAAATTTTCAGTATGTGGTAGGGGACCCCCGGGGAACGAACCCTATTGAAAATGGGGGAAGTGGGGTCAAAGGTCACGCCATAAGAGTGGGATCCATTTCATTGCCTTTATGCGTCATAACATGCGTAAATATGGTTCGATTTCGATGCAATTTTAGTATGTGGTAGAAAACTACCTGGGCACAAACCCTATTGAAAATTGGCAAATTGGGGTCAAAGGTCAGGCAGGGCATAAGAGCGGGATTTTTCCATTGCCCTTATGCGTCATAACTTGCGTAAAAATGGTTTGATTTCGATGAAATTTTGGTATGTGGTAAGGAACCACTTGGGGACGAACCCTATTGAAAATGGGCGAAATGGGGTCAAAGGTCAGGGCATAAAAGTAAAATCCATTCCATTGCCTTTATGCGTCATAACATGCGTAAATATGGTTCGATTTCGATGAAATTTTAGTATGTGGTAGGGAACCACCTGGGCACAAACCCTATTGAAAATGGGCGAAATGGGATCAAAGGTCAGGCAGGTCATAAGAGCGGGATTTGTTCCATTGCCCTTATGCGAAATAACTTGCGTAAAAATGGTTCGATTTCGATAAAATTTTAGTATGTGGTAGGAAGCCACTGGAGACGAACCCTATTGAAAATGGGCGAAATGGGGTCAAAGGTCAGGACACGGGAGTGGGATCCATTCCATTGCCCTTGTGCATCATAACTTACCAAAACATGTTTCGATTGCGACAAAACGTTATCATGTTGTTCCGGAGGTATAGTGAACCGGTTCCGTTGAATATCATCGAAATGGGATCAAAGGTCATTGCACAAAAGCAAGATTTATAACACATCCATTATTCTCATAACTTGCGTAAAAGTGCTTCTATTGCGACAAAACTTTAGTATGTTATTCTTGAGGTGTACTGAACTGGTTCTGTTGAATATCATTGAAATGGGGTCAAAGGTCAGGACACGGGAGCGAGATTTATTCCACAACCATTATCCTCATAACTTGAGTAATAATTTCTGGTATGTTGGAAAGCGTATCATAATCAATGCATTGCATGATTTTACTAACTTGTTTAATTAAGGTCCATGTCTCTACACCATATGTAACAAGTGAAAAAATGCATTGATTAAACACTTTTCTTTTAAGACATAATGGCATATTGCTTGGAACCTAAAATGGATTATCTGTTCTCATTCCAGCAATTCAAAAAAAGTTTAAAAATCTAATAAAAAATAGTGCAAAGAAGTTTATAATTAAAAAAAATTTTACATACAATTATATAAATATAAAACTTGTTATGAAAATAGTATAACTTTTATTATTAAGGGTTTGAGAAGGATTTTGTATTTTTGGGTGCTTTAATACTTTTAACGCCTGTTGTTATCAGATTTTCTGATCACAAGGAGATGTTTTTAGTATTTCGGGACGTTCTTAGTTCTCACTCAATTACAGACACGTTTTATTTGTTTTTTGAAGTTTGGCAGCATTCCTGCTGTAGCCTCTTTCCCCAAATTTTAAGGTTTGGCATTTGAAACCTAGAGGAAGCCACGAACGTTATCAACGGCCATTTCATTCGAAGAGTTCGTTGGTGCAGCATGCACTCAGGATTCTCCTCTTTTTTAGGGGTAAGTTTCTTTCTTTTGTTTTTTCTGAACTTTTTTTGGATCGGTTTTTTAGTTAGTTGTTCTGTTTTGATCTTTCTTGAGTTTTGTTTGCTTGTTTTAGCAGATTGGGTCTTTTAAACTTCCTTGAAGATTTTCTTAGGATGTCCTTTGTTTCGTTAGCGACCACGTTTTTCAGGTTTGAATTTCCCTCCCTAAGCTTTTTCCGCTAAATTTCATTGTAGGTGTTCTAGTCAACTTTAGCAATATTTTGAATACAGTAACTTGGTAGAAGCACTTGATTAAATAGCTTTTGCCTTTGAGGGTTTTCTATGTTTATTTGTGCATTGTAATGCTTACCGTATTAGTAGTTTTTAGCACATCTTTTGTAAAAAAAGATCGTGCTTCTGTTATCAGTTTGTCCGTCCGTCCGTCCGTCAGTCCGCCTGTACCCACGATATCTCAGCAACTATTAGTCCGATTTGAAAAATTCTTTTTGCATTGGGAAGCTTGAAAAATGCAAATGATGATCCTTTATTTTTATGTTTTTATTTTTTACGATAACAATTTTGCCGGTAGAAGGCGTAAATGCAGATGATGTCGAATTCAAAAATACGTTTTATTCCACATATTTGCTTTTAAACATCCGATTGAAAAAAAATTATATCTTTCGATTCCATTTATGTCGAAGAGTATTTTAGATATAGTTACTTTTTCAAATTACGCATAGATTTTCCGCTAGGGGGTGTAAAAGTAAATTACATTTTCCCCGATAACTCTTCTTCTAAAACACCGATTTGAACATTTTTTTCTTTAGCGGATACATCTCCTGATGGAAAATCTTTTGCATATAAATTCAAATTTTTGGTAAAGAATACTTTGGCCACCAGGGGGCGTAAGTGTTAATTTTTGCTTCTGATGTATTTGCCATAAAATCGTAGCTTCTAAAATATCGAATAAAAATTATTTCGTGGACTGATGCCACTCACATCGATAAACCTTTTCGGAATATTTTCTTCTTAAAATATTCCACAGTTTCTCCGCCAGGGGCGTAGATGTACATCTTATTTTTGTCAATATCTCTACTTCTAGAAGTCCGATTTGAAAAATTCCTTCTTTGTTGGATAGTGTTTTCCGTGTGACATGTTTTTCATATAAATTCAAAAATTTTCAAGTAATTTATAGACTTTCCGCTAAGGGGCGTACCGGTAGATTGCGTTTCCCTAAATCTCTGCTTCTAAATCTCCGATTTGAAAAATTCTTTCTGCACCGGATACAACTCCTAAAGGGAAATCGTTTGCACATAATTTCTAATGTTTGTAAAAAAAATAGTTTGGCCACCAGGGGGCGTAAATCTTAATTTCCGCTTCTGTTGTATTTGCAGCAAAATATGAGCTTCTAAATTCTCGATTGAAAAACACCTCATTTGTTGACCGATGCTACTTCTGTCGACAAACCTTTTAGAAATTTTTTCTTCTTAAAATAGTGCATGGTTTCTACGCCAGTTGGCGTAGATGTACATCTCATTTTTGTCAATATCTTTACTTCTAGGAGTCCATTTGAAAAATTCCTTCTTTGTTGGATAGTGTTTTCCGTGTGACATGTTTTTCATATAAATTCAAAAATTTTCAAGTAATTTATAGACTTTCCGCTAAGGGGCGTACCGGTAGATTGCGTTTCCCCTAAATCTCTGCTTCTAAATCTCCGATTTGAAAAATTCTTTCTGCACCGAATACAACTCCTAAAGGGAAATCGTTTGCACATAATTTCTAATGTTTGTAAAAAAAATAGTTTGGCCACCAGGGGGCGTAATTCTTAATTTCCGCTTCTGTTGTATTTGCAGCAAAATATGAGCTTCTAAATTCTCGATTGAAAAACGCCTCATTTGTTGACCGATGCTACTCATGTCGACAAACCTTTTAGAAATTTTTTCTTCTTAAAATAGTGCATGGTTTCTACGCCAGTTGGCGTAGATGTACATCTCATTTTTGTCAATATCTTTACTTCTAGGAGTCCATTTGAAAATTTCCTTCTTTGTTGTATAGTGTTTTCCGTGTGACATGTTTTTCATATAATTTCAAAATTTTCAAGTAATTCATAGACTTTCCGCTAGGGAGCGCAAAGGTAAATTGCGTTTCCCCCTAAATCTCTGCTTCTAAATATCAGATTTGAAAAATTCTTTTTGCACCGGATACAACTCCTGATGGGAAATCGTTTGCACATAATTTCTAATTTTTGAAAAAAAACAGTTTGGCCACCAGAGGGCGTAAATCTTAATTTCCGCTTCTGTTGTATTTGCAGCAAAATATGAGCTTCTAAATTCTCGAGTGAAAAAAACGTCGTTTGTTGACCGATACTATTCATGTCGACAAACCTTTTAGGAAAAATTTCTTCTTGAAATAATGGATGATTTCTACGCCAGGGGGCGTAGATGTACATCTTACTTTTGTCAATATCTCTACTTCTAAGAGTACGATTTAAAAAATTCCTTCTTTGTTAGATAGTGTTTCCGATGCGAAATGTTTTTCCTATAAATTCAAAATTTTCAAGTAAATCATAGACTTTCCGCTAGGTGGCGCAAAGGTAAATTGTGTTTTCTGCGTTATTTCAGCTCCTGAAGCTCTGATTTGAAAAATTCTTCCTGTATCGCATACAAGACCTGGTAGAAAATATTTTTCACATAATTCTAATGTTTGGTAAAGAATGGTTTAGCCACCAGGGGTCTTATGTGTTAATTTCTGCTCCTGAAGTATTTGTTGCAAAATCTGGGCTCCTGAAAACTCGACTAATTTTTTTTCTTCGACCGATACCGCTTTTACGGATGAACTTTTTGAGAATACTTTCTTCCTAAAATAATGCATGGTTTTTCCACCAGGGGACGTAAAGTCACATCTTATTTTTGTCTATATCTCTGTTTCTAAGAGTTCGTAAGCTCACGATTCCGTTGTCAGCAATATCTGAGGAATTAAAAACCCGATTGAAAATCTTCTTTCTTTGTTCAGATCTATTGTTTTCCATACCGGTTCCATTGACTTTGAATAATATTGATAAATTTAATTTGCGTCAGAACGGATTCAAAAGACGTGCTTATTACACCCGAATCGGTGTCAACTTTATTGTTTTGTGGTGTTTTTGGCTAAAATCTCATATCGCAGAGGTTGATTGTGAGTTGGGCGCGGGTTATTCGGTTTGTGCTGTTAATAGTGGTTTGAAGGGAAATCTAAGCATTTTGTTACTTGTTTTATTAATTATTTTTGTAATTCTCATGTAGCTTCTCCTGTTTTATTGGTGGGTATTCTTGCCTTTGGCTTGCTTGCTGGGTATGTCTAATCATTTAATTCTTTTATTATTTTATCTTTTGTATTCTTTATTTTTCTTATTTTTTCTGTACAATGTGAATTTTTGCGGCTGAGGTGCTAACGCAGAAACCCAAACTCTTGTCTGAATTTTTTTGGGAAAAAATTCAGACCAAAGTGTAATTTTTGGGGCTGAGGTGTATGACGCAGTAACCATAGCTCTCTCATTGCTCTGCAAAGAGCAATGAGATAGTTATGATCAGTGTCGGCCCCTGATGAAGTCACAGGTGATAGCTGCCATCTTGTCCTGCAATCATTCCATTTATTCTCCGAGTTGAGTTACCTTTGCTTAAGTTTTTGAATAAATCTTTTTCTTCTCAATGAGATTTTTTTGGGTTTGTAAATATGTTTTTAGTAATTATTTTTTCCTCTTTGAGTATAAATGTAGACACAGTCGATTCACATTATTGTGGCTACATCTTTGACGTCAACAGCGGGTAGCCAATGAAAGAAGGAACATGTCGTGAGCTGGCCTGGAGGGTATATAAGGTGTGCTGTAGGCATTCTGAAAACATATCACTCGTTGCTGACATGGATAAAAAGTGCGATTTGTCAGATTTGCAAATAGGGATGATTAACGGCTTTCGGGCCAAGGGTAGCAGTATTTCAGAAAGAGCGAAGTTTGTGAACTGTTTGCGCGTTGCTGTGGTTAAAGTGTATCGTGATTGGAGAAATGGCACCATTGCGAATAATCGACGTGAAACCTGCGGACCACCACGTGCCATTGATGTGAGAGGTGAACGTCGGATTCAAAGGTGCGTTAGGGCCGATTGGCACACTACAGTGGAGCAACTCACAAGCCGAATGAACCAGGGAGCTACCGGAAGTGTGTCTAAAACGACAGTTCAGCGAACCCTGCTGCGTATTTGGGTCCGATGCAAACGGATGGTCACTGCAAGGTGCATCAGCAGAAAAGGTTTACATATGCACGGCGGTATCGGAATTGGACCTCCACTGATTAGCAAAGGATTGCCTTCTCCGATGAGTCACGTTTTCTGCTATACACATACCTATTTCATAATACTCATACCTATAGCACCTATTTTTAAGTGTTTACATCTATCCAAAGGACCAGGACACAACCCAGACGACATTCCGGGAGGAAGTAGCCCTAGACTTCGCTCCCGGGGAAATTGGTATTGGTGTGACATTACTCAAATGCGTGAGCAAAGGAGGAGTGCTCATAGCGTGCCAGAAAGCAGAGGGGATAGATATGGTGATCGACTTCTACCGGAAAAATGAAAAACTGCACTCAGCATACGAGTTGCGTACAAGACTGAAGAGGCTCCCACGGATAATTGTGTACGGGGATGACACTGAAGACTCGAAAGTGGTTGAGCTCCACTTCCGAAACCAGAACAACCTCCGAGACCCTGAGAGCTGCAGGGTGCTCTTCCCCATCAGGCCAAAGGGGAAGAGTGGTAAAATCCACTGGGTGTTTGAGATGGAGGATTTCAAACTAACCGTGAAAAAAGCCCGGGTTAACCTAGGCTAGAGAATTCTTAGCTGCAAGGAATTCTTAAGAGAAACCCGTTGCACCAAATGCAATGGGTTCGGGCATCATAAGGCAAAGTGCCCGGAGAAAGCAGAGACCTGTGCCCGATGTGGCAAGGCGGGTCACAGGCACCAGAACTGTCCCCATGGAGCTCAATGTCCCAACTGCTGGAAGGCGAATGAGAGCTTCGGCCTGAAACTCAAAACGAGCCATTCTAGTCTGGACGCTGAATGTCCAAACCTCCAGCGAGAAATAAAGATTCAACGGAGAAGAATTGACTATGGCTAATAGTCACTGCTCATCACCGGGTTTGTGTACCCAAAACAATAAACGTCATTGCAAACGCCGAATGAGCGTACATCTGGGCTTGCATGCCAATGTTTTCATGTGTTTGTTTTGAGATGTGTGTGTGTGTTTATACTTTGTTTGAATTTAATAAAAGGCCAAAGTGCCCACCGTTCGGGTGGCGATCGAATCTCCGAGGGACGTCTCAACGGATTCACGGTCCATCTGAGTTCGCTCCACCCGTCCAAGTGTGCGGGCCCGGGGTGCCTCCGACCTGCCGATGGAAGTAGTATCGTAGCGTTTGTGGCAGTAAACGCGCCTAGTGAGGTCCATAGAACCCTCTGGTATCCGCAACAGGACGGTGCAGGCTGATGACTCATGAACTTACCCTACAGTACAGGTAAAACTAGTGCAAATGTTTAATGTTTATATATATGTCCGGTCGCTCTATGTCACATAACTGTCAAAATACCATTAACGGCGTCTTTGATGTGACACTCAAAGATGAGACACTATTAGACCATATGACCTATGGCCACTCGATCCGTGGCGTACGTAATTGGAACTGCGGAAAGGAAATCTCGCTTTATCTGCCCTTCCCTTTAAACCGCGCTTGTTCAGCTCTCACGGCGTACTCCCAAACATTTTACCGCGTATCCCACATTGAGAACCCCAAGATTAAACCATTAAAATTTAATAGTTAATCAAATCACAAGTATTCCCGCGAATCGCTCATATTTTCGGAAAGTTTCTATTATATGGATACGAAAATTTGAGAACAGAATTTTTCCTTTAATATACGAAAGGAATTGCGGAAAAGTGTTTGAAAATTCAGAATTTTCCAGTTCACACCAGAACTGAGTTCGTGCTCAATTTTAACAGCCCGAGCTTGAAATATGTCATCCTGAGCCCACCCGAGCCCGAATTTTATATTTCAAGGTAGAGGGCACTTTCAAAGCGCGGTCATAAACCCGGGTCAGAACGAGCCCGAAAGCTGATTTACCTGTTTAGGCTTTGAAAAAAAGTCTTATCTTGCAGACTTCCACTCTTTCCTGCGTACAATTAACCGATGTCTTTCTCAACTGCGGAGTGGGAAAGGGATGTCTATCTATTTCTATAGTTTATTTGACCATTCATTTCTTCCTGAAATTATTCGGGGGGGGGGGATTATCAGGAAATCAGGAAAATCGGGAAACACAAAAATCTACGTCGTACGTTGCTCAATAGAATTAGCAGGGAGCCGCCTGCCTCTTCGAGGAAAGGAGCAAATTTTCGTCAGCTTGCTATATACTGTCTATAGTTCTTAAAGAAACTTTTCCTTCGTAGAAATCCTGTAATTCATGACCTATGGTATTTTGTTACCAAAGCCCGGAATGGATAGCCCTGCTGAATTCCTACCGATATCAAAAACTTCTTCTTCTCAATGCACGCAGTGTAGAGGGCGTTGTTGTTGCTCGAGGTGGCTGCACACGATACAGTGTAGAGGGCGTTGTTGTTGCTCAGGGGGCTTCACACGATACAGTGTAGAGGGCGTTGTTGTTGCTCGAGGTAGCTTCACACGATACAGTGTAGAGGACGTTGTTGTTGCTCGAGGTGCCTTCACCCGATACAGTGTAGAGTACGTTGTTGTTTCTCGAGGTGGCTTTACACGATACAATGTAGAGGGCGTTGTTGTTGCTCAATGTGGCTTCACACGATACAGTGTAGAGGGCGTTGTTGTTGCTCGAGGTGGCTCCACACGATACCGTGTAGAGGGCGTTGCTGTTGCTCGAGGTGGCTTCACACGATACATGTAGAGGGCGTTGTTGTTGCTCGAGGTGGCTTCGCACGAGTGTAGAGTGCGTTATTGTTGCTCGAGGTGGCTTCACACGATGTAGTGTAGAGGGCGTTGCTGTTGCTCGAGGTGGCTTCACACGACACATGTAGAGGGCGTTGTTGTAGCTCGAGGTGGCTTCACACGGTACAGTGTAGAGGGCGTTGTTGTTGCTCGAGGGGGCTTCACACGATACAGTGTAGAGAGCGTTGCTGTAGCTCAAGGTGGCTTCACACGATACAGTGTAGAGGGCGTTGTTGTTGTTGCTCGAGGTGGCTTCCCACGATACAGAGTTACGGAGCGAGAAAATCTTGTACAGCTCTATAAATGTAATCAGTTACCTCCTGTAACAAGAGGAGCCGCGGATGGCGTAGTGGTTAGTGTTTCAGACTATCGACGCTGGGTCCCCAGGTTCAAGCCTGGGCTGATCTTTCAGAGATGGTGTGATTTACTAACAATCGCTGAATATCCGCCGTGCATCGGACGAGCACGTTAAGTGACGGCCCCCAGGCTGGACCCACTGGTTAAATGGGTATCCTTTCCTATACCCCACCTGAAATTCTCTCACCCCTCTATGTGCAATATCGTACTTGTACGGTGGCGCCATCTACTGTACTCTAATCTCACTACAAACTGTTCTGTCAAAGTCGCTAGACTTGCTCTCATTCCTTCCGTTTCTGTGTCCTGCCCAGAAGGCGATCTCGCTGTAGGTGGCTGGGACCTAAACTCTACTACCTGTGGACGGAAGTCCTACAAGAAAATGACGCTGACCCCCCCCCCCGTAACAAGAGGAATCTGTGATATAAATTTCATTTGAATAGCGAGATAGATTCTTTCTTGGTGTTGCAATTTCCACAAACAGTAGGTCAGTAAACATGGGTGACCAGAGGCCATGTACTGTTTTCTTTAGCGTTGCGTGTAAAAACGGTAAAAAGCTATTGATTGCGGTTTACATGATGAATTTAATTGTGCGGTATACAGAGTTGATTTTTTCCAGGAATATCCTATGAACTAGGTTTCCACACAAAGAAGATATCAACAGCGTATGTTAGGTGCGTCGATGGTGTCTCTGAAAATTCCTTCAAGATTTTATTTCCAAAGGGATCTTAACACAAGCTCGGCTAACAACCAAGAAAGTGAAGATACCATAGTCTGCATGTAAATATCAATAGCATGCTTGTATTATTACAGAAGAATATGCAACTGGTGACGAAACAAAATAATGTTGAAGTACCGATATTGCTTCTACCTTGAAGCTTCCAAAACGACAAATGGCTCCCTTCTCTTATTCATTGCTTCTAGTACTGAGACTGACGGGTATAATGAGACTATCTGACAATTTTCTATACTATCAGCCCGGGATACACCAAAGCTCTTGATCTTATTAATGAAATCTCTACTGGAGTCGAAAATAAGCTTTTTTAACAACAAAGAAAATGTGTTTTATGCTATATGAAACAAGTGTTTTTGTAAAGAAGCACACACAAAATACACGAAATGGTTACTGAATTATGACCACCACAATGGGAACTGCATGTTGCCCGTTTATGACGTGATTTCCGAGACGGCGCGATCAGTTGACCGACGTATCATATGTAAAACGGTTGCGCACACAGGCGCCAACTTGAAAATTTATTGAGGGTTCTGGAAATTTTTAATCGAATTACCCATGCATTTTTTAAAGTATTTAAGTCTAATTTAAATTTCATTCAGTCAGATTACCTGGCACAATAACACGAATGAAGTGCTAAAATGAAGCAAATTATAATTAATTACAGAAAAATATTTTTTTTAGATAGTTATTTATTTCATTTATTTTGCTTTTGTAGGCGCGACATTATTGTATGCAATACGCAGATACTGTGAATTTCCAACTGAGTTGTCTTTATAAAAGAAACAAAAACATGTAAAATTTATTTTTAGTTTTTTTACCAATTTTAAAAATGCCAACAATTTTTTTTTTCAAATGATTTCTGAGTTGAAATAGGAGGTTAGAACGGAGAGGACATGGCATCTGCCGCACGCCCTGCGTTTTCCGTGGGCTCCACTCGTATCAGCTGTGAATGCCCAGTATGCCCAACTTGGGCTGCTTCTGTACTTTCTACGGAGAAATCGTCAACTTTGGAGAAGCTTTAGAGGCACTTGTACAACATGTACAGTTAGGAAAAAATGAGAATTAAATACACATGCACATAACTAAAAATTTGAGAAGAACTACAGAAATGCTGTTTAGTATTTTCTAAAAAAAAAATAAAAATAATAATGCTTCGTAGAACGGAAGTGCTTATTGCGCATTAGCCAATCACGGCCTTGCTAAAGCTGTGGGAGCCTTGTTGACCTCCAGGGACGGCTGCAGAGAGTAAGAGACGGCCGCTATCAACCTGTGCTACAGCACAGGTCTTCAGGAAGTGACGTCACGTCACCGAACCCTCCCCACTCGGAGGGCGCAAGAAACCAGATGATCAGATTTGGCTTTACCAGTGGCTGCTCCCTCTTCTAACCTCCTTGGTTCCCTACTGTCCGAAGATAGGGTGAGTCAAATGACTGTATAACATATTTCCGCCTTTGTCACTATGACCTCGAGTAGCTTGTCGTCTCCGAATGTAGACTTTTGCATTTTGTGGTAACCCAGACAAACCGGAGAATTTTCTTTTATAAATGAGGCAGTTTTAAATGCTCTTAAATAAAGATACTAGAGGTTTGTCTGTCGCGTCAAATTTGATGAGAGCGAACAAACACTAATTCTTTTTTTAGGCACAACAAACAGTCTGAGGGTTAAATTTCTATACACACTTTCTATATATAGCAAACGGGGAATGAATAATAAAACCCTTGAAGAATTGATAACGAAAATCAAAATTTATACATATACGAATACGTGCATTTTTTCCACGAAATACGCGCAAAAATATTAGGGGTTCGTGGAACCCACAACAAAATCATTGGGGGTTCAAAAAGTGTCTCGAACCCACGAAGTCGGTCCCTATGGTTGCGCAGGAAGGTACGCTGTGAGTGGGTAGGAACATATACACTGAGTGGCATACATATATACTGCGTCGATTCTTCGTGGCATGGACTCCACGAGATGTTGATAGGTGGTTTGTGGAATCTGTGACCATGCTTGATGAATAGCACTTTCCAGGAGTGTGAGATTGCAGGGTTGTGGATCCAGCTGTCTGATGACTCGTTCAACGTCATCCCCCAAATTCTCAATGGGGTTGAGATCTGGAGAATGTGGGGGCCACCTGAGCAAAGTAAACTCACCAGCATATTCCTGAAACCAATCCTGTACATGAGCACTATGGCAGGACGCAGTATCATGTTGAAAGTAGCCATCGCCATTGGGATAAACCATCCACATGACAGGATTCACTTGGTCCGCAACGATGTTTAGATATGACGTGCCAGTCAGACGTTGATCAACACGAATTAAAAGGCCCAAAGCATGCCAGGAAAACATTCTCCAAACCATAACGTTGCCTCCACCAGCTTGAAGGGTTGTAGCAATGCATTTGGGGTCCATGCTTTCTTGCTGTTTCCCCCAAATTCTCACACGGCCATCGGCATGGTGCAACTGAAAACGTGATTCATCGGACCACATAATTTGTTTCCAATTATCGACTGTCCAGTCCTTGTGCTCCTGTGCGAACTGGAGACGTTTTCTCTTGTTAACTGCAGACAGCAAAGGTGTTCGAACGGGCATCGGCTGCCATATCCCATCCGATGCAGTGTACGGCGAACAGTGCGTGCAGAGATCATTTGAGCGGTTCCTTGATTAAGATGGTCTGTTATTTGCTGCACTGTTGCCCTTCTGTTGATTGATTTGATTTGATTGATTGGAGGTTTAACGACCACCGTGAGCAACTCAGTGGGCTATAAGCAGTCGCCCGTCCCTAATTTAGGGTCACTGGTTCCAGGGAAGGGAGAGAGCCAGTGCCGTAAGACAAACACAACATTCCATGCCTCACCGGGATTCGAACCCGGACCCCTTACGGACGAATGATCAGAGGCCAGCGCCTTAGACCACTGCGCCACCGGGGCGGCCCCCTTCTGTTGTCTGTTACCAGTCTGGACACTCTCCGTTCCGCCCAAGCAGTCACTAGTCGATGACCACCACACGTTGCACGTAGAGACCCAGCTTTTTGGCCGACAGTCCAGTCTTGAAACACTTTAACAAGAGCTGGTCTGGACCATTTCACGAATGCGGCGGTTTCGGTGATACTCGCTCCATGGCTCCGAGCTCGTACAATCATCCCACGTTGAAAGTCCGTCAAATCGCATTTTTTAAGCATCTCGTCACCAAAAAATCCCTTCTATTACTGTCGCAAGCACTAAGCTTTCCCTTTTATATAGCGTGCAGCCATAGCTCATTTGCTTAAAACTGTCAGGTGGTCATAATAAAGTGGCCACTCAGTGTTATAAGACTGAAAAGTTCTATCGTGCTATCAATAACCTTGAAGCGAATATGTCACGTGGACGTGTGTTTTCTGAGTTACAGCGTGGGTTCAGTCATATGACGTCATTTGAGTAACGATTCCATATGGAGCACTGCAGCTAAACTAAACATAACAAAATCTACTGTAAGTAATGTCCTGAATAGATGGAAGCAGGACTGTGCAACTACAGCACAAATACGTGCAGCAAGGCAGCACAAACTGACGGAACGTTGCAGAAGATTCATAGTAAGAAATGTTAAGAAATCGCGTTCTTCCTTTGCCGTTTCCATCACTGCTGATATGGAAAATGCTTGTAATGGCTCGGGGGGTGCCATAACTATCCGTCAGGAAATAAACTGAGTAATTCACCCACATTAAGAACAACAAAAAGCCATAATCGAGCAATTGAAGATGTAACTTACACGAGAACTGCAACAACGAGAAGTTGTGTCTTAGGGGTAAGACACGCGCTTCCTGCTCAGGAGATCGCTGGTTCGAATCCAGCCAGCGACGGGTAAGGTAAGAAATGGTCTTAACCGAAAAGGTCAGAACTGAAGGTTTTGGAAAATTACTGTAAAACCCAAAACAAATTTTTCTGAAGTAAACTGAATTATTGACTACGGAAATTTCGTTGAAGAACTCACACCTACCGGCCCCATTGAATACAAAAACGGTAAACAGCATGATGGAAGGTCCTATGGACTAGGTTTCCAGGTTCAAAGAAGATATTAGCAATGTATGTTAGGTTCGCAGATGGTTTCGTTCAAAATTCTCTCTCTTTTTTTTTTTTTATTATTATTGGAGGTTTAACGACCACCGTGAGCAACTTAATGGGGTATAAGCAGTCGCCCGTCCCTAATTTAGGGACACTGGTTCCAGGGAAGGGAGAGAGCCAGCGCCGTAAGAGAAACACAACATCCATTCCTCACGGGGATTTGAACCCAGACCCCGTTCGGACGAATGATCAGAGGCCATCGCTTAGACCACTGCGCCACCTGAGCGGCCGTTCAAAATTCATTCAAGATTTTATTTTCAAGTAATCTGAGCACAACCTCGTCTAACAACGAAGAAAGTTAAAATCTCGTGAGATCTCCACTAGTCTGCTTGCAAATATTGCCTCTATAACGAAAGAATGTGCGATTGGTGACGAATCCCAAAGCTATTGAGATGCCAGTATTGCTTCCACCTTGAAGCTTCCAAAAATACAAATGGCGCTCTTATGGAAGTCATGGCTTCTTTTACTGGGATTGATGGGTACAATGAGACCATCTTACAACTTTCTATACTGTCAGCCCGGGATACACTAAAGCACTTGAACTTATTTATGAATTATCTCATCATCATCATCATTGTCAACATTATCAATCCACTGCTGGACGAAGGTCTCCGAAAGTTTCCTCCACAACGGTCTGTCTTGTGCCAGTCTCCTCCATGTCACTCCCGCATACTTTCGAATTTCATCCACCCATCTCCCATGTGGTCTTCTTCTGGGTCTTTTCCTGTCCCTTGGAATCCAACCTAAAATTTCGGCTGTCCATCGATGGTCTGTCCTTCTGGCAGTATGTCCAGCCCATTGCCATTTCAGGGATTTAACTCTGATCATGATGTCTTCCACTCTTGTCATTTTTCGGACCCACGAGTTCCTCTTCTTATCTCTCCTGGTTACACCAAGTATGCACCTCTCCATGCTACTTTGAGTAGTCTGCAGCCTTTGTATGTCTCTTTTAGTTAAGGTCCACGTCTCTGCACCATACGTAAGCACTGGAAGGATGCATTGATCAAACACTTTTCTTTTAAGACATAATGGTATATTGCTCTTGAAAATTAGGCTGTTTCTTCCAAAAGCACTTCAGGCAAGTTTTGTACGCCGATTAATTTCTTCATCAGTGTGACCCTCACTTGATATCTGCTGTCCAAGATACACGTACGTGTTTGTTATCTCCAGCTTTTCTCCATCAATCGATAAATCTTCCTTTTTTGTAAAAGCATTGAACATCACTTTTGTCTTCTGTGAGTTCATTTTTAATCGCACTTCTTTACTCTTGTCAGCAAGTTCCTGGATCATACTCTGCAGCTCTGATGGGGTAGTTGCAAAAATGACTACGTCATCAGCAAAACGAAGGTGGGTTAGATAATCACCATTAATCTTTATCCGTTTGTTTTCCCAGTTCAGTGATTGAAAGAGATTTTCCAATGTGACATTAAAGAGCTTCGGAGATATGGTGTCACCTTGTCTCACTCCCTTTCCAATTTTTATGTGTGTTGTGTTTTCAAACAGCCGAATCTTTGCACTTGCATTTTCATATATGTTTTTAACAATATTAATGTATGCATCTTCAATACCGCAGGATTTCAGAGCCATTGTAACTGCTGATGGTTTCACCGAATCAAAGGCTTTTTCATAATCGATAAAAGCCATGCACAATGGAAGTTCATATTCCCTCGCTCTTTCAATTAATTCTCTTCGTACATGTATATGAACTATTGTGCTGTAGCCACTCCTGCATCTAGCTTGTTCTCTTGGTTGAGCCATGTCCAGTGTTACCTTCAAACGGTGTGAAAGAATTTTAGTGAAGATTTTATAAACCACTGATAGGAGGCTGATAGGTCTGTAGTTACTGAGATCCTTCATGTCACCTTTTTTATGTAGTAGAGGCTAAAATAAGTTTTTTTGTACAACAAGGAAAACGTTTTTTATTGTATCTGTCAAAGTTGTAGGTAAAGGAGCAAACACAAAATGCACCGAGTGAATGCCGTCCGTTGACACGGGATTTCCGAAAGGGCGCGATGAGTCGACGACGTATCATATATGAGATGTACGTGGAGCAGTAGGTAGTAAAATTTGGAGCTTGATGGGCAAACTGAATGCTCTATCGCACTTTGAGAAGCGTCTGATTGTGGAAGCTCTGAAACCAGGTGCCTCAACTTCCCAAACGGCTGAACTGGTGGTGGGTTCTTCTGGAGCCGCCATAGTTAAGGCGTATCAGGAATGGCGTGAAAATTGTCGAACAACGACCCAGAGGCAAAACTACACAGGACAGCAAAAGACTGATGTGAGAGGTGAGCGCGTATTCAATAGTGGTTAACAAGGAACAGTAGCTGTCATGACCATGCGACTCATGCTAGCACGTTCGGGCTATAACAGTGAACAACTATTACGGTATCCTCTCCTAACCGCGTTTCATTGACGCTAAAAACTCGCCTGGTACAAATCTAACGTCGGATGACTGAAAAAACGCGACTCCACAGAGTGGAGTTGAATTCTTCACTCCACTCCATGGACGGTAGTGCACGTATTTGGCGCAAACAACATGAGGCACTCCATCCATCCTGCGTGGTCACACAGTAAAAGCTAGTAGAGGCGGCTGTATGATGTTGTAACCGGGGCATCCATATGTATCAGGAGAGAAATCCAGTAGCCATTTTATAGATAAAGAATAGTGAATTGTATTCATTTTCCTTCAATTGCCCGCCATTTTTATGAGCTGGGCAGCAAACACTCAAAATGCGCTTTTTCTCACGCGTCCCTTCAAATGAGGGGAAGTTAGATTTATAGTTACGTCGATGTGAGAAGAGTGGAACAGGACATTATTGCTCTTCAGTCGTCCCAGGCAAGAAAGTAAGAAAAGGGGACAGCAGCGTAGCCAATTAAAGAACTTAGAGTTTACAGAGAGAAGGCATTTTAGGGTGTTACCGCGCTTTCTAGGAAGGCGTGGAACTTCACTCTTCGGCGAGAGGACGCCTTTTAGGGGTTTTTCTCAGCAAGAGGACTCCGTGACAGAAAGTCGACGAAGGAGGACGATTTCAGCGGAGGTGCGAATAGCTCGCTGGTCGGCGTGACGGAGATAAAGAGTAAGCAATTAAGCTGATTAAGAGAGAAACGGAGATCAGGACAAATGCTTGGAGATATTCCATACGACATCTGAATAAACGTCTCCCTCACTGCAAGAAAAAAGTTTAACTAGAGTCGATTTTTGATACCTTGCATTTCATTTATCTACTCCAGTTGGGAGAATTACGGGTTAAACCCCCGACACAGAGCTGGCTGCAAAGGAAGCATCAAACGAACCCTCCACACAGGGCGCTGTATTAGAAGTGTGCACCAAGCCCTGTAACAATGTAAGGCATGTTTACTTGGCAGGAACTTGGACTCCTGGTGCATATGAAACAACGTATGACTGGTGCCTTCTATCGCGAATTACTTGCTGACACTGTACACCCAGGAATGTTGTACTTCTCCCCAGACAGAGATGCTATCTTCCAAGATGAAAATGCGCCGAGCCACAGGTCACATGTTGCGCAGGAATGGTTTGAGGAACACAGTACAGACTTCCAGCATATCGATTGGCTTTCGAACTCCCCCATAACAATCCCATAGAGATCTTATGGGACACTATGGAACGTAATTTCAGGCGTTGAGTTATACCAGTCACTGCTATACCTGCATTGAAAGCCGCATTACACACAGCTTGATTGCCATACTTCCCAACTGCTTCCGATATCTTACTGGATCGATGTCAAGTCGGATAGCTGTTGTACTGAGGGCGAAAAGAGGACCTACGAAATATGGTTGCCATACCTCCCAACTGCTACCGGTATCTTACTCGATCGATGTCACGTCGGAAAGCTGCTGTAGTGAGGGCGAAAAGAGGACCTACGTAATATGGTTGCCATACCTCCCAACTGCTACCGGTATCTTCCTCGATCGATGTCACGTCGGAAAGGTGCTGTAGTGAGGGCGAAAACAGGACCTACGAAATATGGTTGCCATACCTCCCAACTGCTACCGGTATCTAACTCGATCGATGTCACGTCGGAAAGCTGCTGTAGTGAGGGCGAAAAGAGGACCTACGTAATATGGTTGCCATACCTCCCAACTGCTACCGGTATCTTGCTCGATCGATGTCACGTCGGAAAGCTGCTGTAGTGAGGGCGAAAAGAGGACCTACGTAATATGGTTGCCATACCTCCCGACTGCTACCGGTATCTAACTCGATCGATGTCACGTCGGAAAGCTGCTGTAGTGAGGGCGAAAAGAGGACCTACGTAATATGGTTGCCATACCTCCCAACTGCTACCGGTATCTTACTCGATCGATGTCACGTCGGAAAGCTGCTGTAGTGAGGGCGAAAAGAGGACCTACGTAATATGGTTGCCATACCTCCCGACTGCTACCGGTATCTAACTCGATCGATGTCACGTCGGAAAGCTGCTGTAGTGAGGACGAAAAGAGGACCTACGAAATATTAGGTAATTGGTCACAATTGAGTGATCACTCAGCCGGTATTTCTCTCTTAGTTCCTCAGACAATGTTTTACTTCATTTTGCGGTTCAATAGACATCTAAATATGTTCTCATTTTAGATTGCTGCCATGAAGAGGTTACCAGAGCTAATGATGGCACAGGTTTAAATTTAACGTGGCCTAGAACTTTGCAGGGACAGACTGCGTTTCCAGAGCCACCATTTTTGAAAGGTAACTAGTAAATCTTGGATTGCATTTTTCCAGCAGTAGTAAATTGTTAAAAAGATATTGCCTAAAACTGCAATATTCTTATACAGTGGGAGTCGTAATATTTTAGTGGCCTTCAGTGAAAAAAAATCAATTCGACGTCATGTGCACAGAATTAAGAACAATTTAGGTTTAACGACCGCCATGAGAAACTCTTAAGGCTAGAATTAGTCACCCGTCCCAAATTTGGGATGAGTGATTTAAGAACAAGGCCATCAGGTAAGTGCACCACTCACGCTTCATCGGGCATCAGCCAGTGCCCATATGGGGTAAATTGTTAGAGACTAGCGGCTTGGACAGCCCAGCCACCGCAGCTGGCTAAAAATTTGGAACTGTGCTTACTGCACAAAACTCTGTTGTTACTAAGATACCCAATAAAACAAGGACAAGTATCAGAGCATTATTCAAATGATATATGTGCTAGAGACTAAGGAAAAAGAAACTTTTGAAGATGAAAATAATTGGTAAAATCGGAATGAACGCCAAGTAGAATGGTTTGATGAATTTGAAAAAAAAATGAACGGAGTTGTATTGAAACGGTTTCCTATTTGTGCAGGAATCAGTAAAGTTTGTGCAATGTATAATACAGACATTTGACGCGGAATAGGAACATCAAACAGAGGTCGTCGCTCTTTCCACTTTTATAAGTAATTCACGGAAAAATTCTCATTGGCCGCCATTGGGAATCGAACCCAGGATCTTCCAGTTACACGCCGGATATGCTTCCACTGCACCACAGCGGGCACGAATTCCTCCAGATTATTCATTAGCCTTCTAATTATTTGCTTAGTTATTGCTTACCGTCCTTGGTGAATCCCCAGCATTGTGCGGGGCTCCAAGAAGCAACCTGCCAAATTGACTTGGAAGTAAGTGTGTGTGAGTCTGGAGAAATTCGAGGCCGCTGTGGTGCAGTGGAAGCATGTCCGGCGCGTAACTCGAAGACCCTGGGTTCGATTCCCGATGGCGGCCAATCAGATTTTTCCGTGACTCAGTTATAAACGTGGAAAGAGCGATGACCTCTGTTTGATGTGTAATGTGTAGTTGTTTAATACAGAATGTTTCACTCGTTCTGGACCCCGAATTTCTCTTATATATTTAAACTAATGGACATAATGCAGTGAACTTTGACACGGACCTACCTTGGTGTATGAAAAGCATGATGATCTCAGAGAGAGCGTTGAAAGTGGTCTCCATGAGCATGTTACGAAAGGTATTCACCACCACATGCCTGCACACGCCTCTCCATGTTACGAAAGGTATTCACCACCACATAGAAAGCCACACCCTCAATTTCCGGCCGAATGTTTTCCTGCAGTTCCATGAGAGTTCGTGGCTTGTTGCTATACCCTTTCCATTCCAGCATGTCCCATAAAAAGAAATCCTGTGGGGTAAGGTCAGGTGACCTTGGTTGCCAAAGTCCCTTAGAAAGGACACGATCTTCAAAGAAGGAAATAATTTCAGGCATGCTGCCATTTGAGGTGTGGCAAATGGCGCAGATCTGCTAAAAATAGCCAATACGGAGTTCCACGTTGTCCAGCTGACTCACAACTTCATCGAAGATTTCCATGTAGACTGCGGTATTCACCGTTGTATGGAAGAAGATTGGGCCAATAATGCTGTGCTACGTTCTGCTGATTCACAACCTCCTGGAAGATTTCCATGTAGGCTGCGGTATTCAGCGTTGTATGGAAAAAGATTGGGCCAATAATGTTGCGCTACGTTCTGCTGATTTACAACCTCATGGAAGATTTCCATGTAGACTGCGGTAATCACCGTTGTATGGAAGAAGATTGGGCCAATAATGCTGCGCTACGTTCTTCTGATTCACAACGTCATGGAAGATTTCCATATAGACTGCAGTATTCACCGTTGTATGGAAGAAGATTGGTCCAACAATGCTGCGCTACGTTCTGCTAATTCACAACCTCATGGAAGATTTCCATGTAGACTGCGGTAATCACCGTTGTATGGAAGAAGATTGGGCCAATAATGCTGCGCTACGTTCTTCTGATTCACAACGTCATGGAAGATTTCCATATAGACTGCAGTATTCACCATTGTATGGAAGAAGATTGGTCCAATAATGCTGCGCTACGTTCTGCTAATTCACAACCTCATGGAAGATTTCCATATAGACTGCGGTATTCAGCGTTATATGGTAGAAGATTGGGCCAATAATGCTGCGCTACGTTCTGCTGATTCACAACCTCATGGAAGATTTCCATGTAACTTGCGGTATTCACCGTTGTATGGAAGAAGATTGGGCCAATAATGCTGCGCTACGTTCTTCTGATTCACAACGACATGGAAGATTTCCATGTAGACTGCGCATTCACCATTGTATGGAAGAAAATTGGGCCAATAATGCTACGCTACGTTATGCTGATTCACAACCTCATGGAAGATTTCCATGTAAACTGCGGTATTCACAGTTGCATGGAAGAAGATTGAAGGCAATAATTCTGCGCTACGTTCTGCTGATTCTCAACCTCTTGGAAGATCTCCATAGTATAGCCTGCGGTATTCACCGTTGTATGAAAGAAGATTGGGCCAATAATGCTGCGCTACGTTCTGCTGATTCACAACGACATGGAAGATTTCCATGAAAACTGCGGTATTTACCGTTGTATGGAAGAAGATTGGGCTAATAATGCTGCGCTACGTTCTGCTGATTCACAACCTCATGGAAGATTACCATGTAGACTGTGGTATTCAGCGTTGTATGGAAGAAGATTGGGCCAATAATGCTGCTCTACGTTCTGCTGATTCACAACCTCATGGAAGATTTCCATGTAAACTGCGGTATTCACCGTTGCATGAAACAAGATTGGGCCAACAATGCTGCGCTACGTTCTGCTGATTCACAACCTCATGGAAAATTTCCATATAGACTGCGGTATTCACCGTTGTATGGAAGACGATTGAGCCAATAATGCTGCGCCGCGAATGAGCACACCACACATTAATTTTTTCGTCATGAAGAGGTGTCTTATGCACGGTGTTAGGATTCTCACTTACCCAAATACGGCTATCCTGGGAATTGACGTGCCTACTTAGGTGGAACCACGCTTCGTCGGAGTACCACGTGTAATCCAATATTCCCAGATGTGCATTGACAAACTGCTAGAACCAATGACAGCAATTCAGTCTCTTCTGTTCATCGGTAGGTTTCAATTCTTCAACAGCAGTACATTGATATTCATGCAGTTTTGCTTTTCTTATTTTTTTGCAGTTCGTTGGCATGTGCTCGTGGAAACCCTCATCTCCTGCGGCAGTTTATGCAAGGACTTCTGTGGGGGAGGCCAGCAGTCTGTTTTTCACTTCCTACACCATGGTTTCTGGCAGTTTAGAACGTCCTCCTTCGTGGACATCCAACAACGTTCCCGTGGTTTCCACTTTCTTCATCAGATACTAAATGGAAGATTTTGCCGGTGGTTTCTGAACCCCAAACAGCGCAATAGACTGTCATTGGCAATCCTTTATCGACGCAGTTTTTCGGTACGTGCGCACACTAAACACGCGCTATTCCACTGTGTACTGGTTCATATTTTTAATTGCTTGTAACACAAAGACACGATGACCGTTGACGATCCCAGAACAACAGCACAGTCAGATGTGTTACACCAACTGCCAAGGAGAGCGAACACGCAATTGACTTTCACTTCGCGCAAGTGCAACCCTTGAGTTAGAGATTAGCGCCACCAACTCGCTACGCTCTAGCCCGTGTGTCGCGCCTGCGCGAAGTGAAGGCCAACAGCGTGTTCGCTGGACTCAGCAGTTCACTGACCATGCTTCTCATACACCAAGGTAGATCAGTGTCAACTTTCGCTGAATGACGCCCATTAGTTTACAATTTATAAGAGAAAACCAGGTGCCGAGAGCGAGTGAAACACCTATACATTTCCGGATGCGCGCATGCGTGATGCTAAAATGGACAATAATGAAAGAAATACGGGATTACGCCATATAATACAAATTTTGAAGATGACAATCCGATTTTTGGCGTAAATGTGACAAGGATGGTAAGTCAGATAATTTTTGAAAACTATCTGACTTATAATCGGATTGTCTTAAAATCGGATTGTCATCTTCAAAATTTGTATTATATGGCGTAATCCCGTATTTCTTTCATGATTTATCTGCTTCTCCGGGCAATCACGGGATAGGATTATTAACCTCCAGATTCGCTAAACATGAATGCCGGTTGCTTCGACTAGCGAATCCTGTGATGGTTAAATTCAAATTGATCGGAAACTTGAAACTTGGTCGTTCTGGGTGGTGTAGTGGTTAGCATACCTAGGCGTTTTCTGGGAGACGCGGGTTCGAGTCCCGCTCCAGGACGATGAAAATTTTCAAGTTTTCAAAAATTATCTGACTTACCATCCTTGTCACATTTACGCCAAAAATCGGATTGTCATCTTCAAAATTTGGACAATAATGGTTCACTTCTTTACAATATCCGTGTGTGCAGAGTGCTGTATGCTGATGACACAGTCCTGATGGCTGAGAGCACAAATGAGTTGCACAGCATGTTCTCCCGTTTGTACGAAGTGTGTATGAAATTCAAAGTGAGTATAAATAAAGGAAAACCCAAAGTTATGGCTTTTGAGCGAGGAACTGTTAGTACTGAATGCAAGACAAGTCTTTTTGCCGCCCCGGTGGCGCAGTGGTCGTGGAACAGACAAGTCGCAATTTTTTCGGCTCCTGCTTAGAAGTCAACGTTCGTTTGTTTACTTGTTCTTTTTGTGGTATTTCGTCGTTTTGCGTTTTGGTTGCAGTGGTCTAAGCGATGGCTTTTGATCGTTCATCCGAAAAGGGTTCGGGTTCGAATCCCGGTGAGGCATGGATGTTGTGTTTGTCTTATGGCACTGGTTCTTTCCCTTCCCTGAAACCAGTGACCCTGAGTTAGGGATAGGTGACAGCTTGAAGTACAAAGGTATTGCTTGCCCATTAAGTTGCTCATGGTGGTCGTTAAACCTTCAACAGTAAGTAAATTCTAGTTCCATCAGTTAAACATTTATCTGATCAATTGTCTTTCTTTGAGAAGCTAACCTATGAATCTCAGAGGATAGCAGCTTAGCGATATGTATGTAAGTATGAAAAATGCGCCGAAATTTTTTCTCAATGCAAAACGTTTGGCTGCTCTAAGACTTAGTATGGGAGCAACGAATTATTGATATTGAAATGTACTTTTACACTTTTAAGGTATCCCACTACGTTAGGGGCACTTTTTTTGAAAAATGCAAGAATGGGTATTTTTTTTTTATGAAGGCCACCACACAAAAACACATAAACGTTGAAAAAAAAGTATACACACATACATACATATCACTAAGCTGTTCTCTGAGATTCAGAGGTTAGCTCCAAAAAGAAATACAAACTTCCGGATATTTTTACTTATTGTTGTCGTATCAAACTTCTCCATTTACAGTGATCTTGACATACAACTCGTGCTTCACTAATATCCATTACACGCCGTACACAAGATCTTTTAGACTTCATACTCATAATCTTTTTCTCATGCAGACACTCCTGAATCTGATCCACCCATGTCTTCCTTGGCCTTCTTCTGCCTTTCCTTCCTGCCACTTGGGCTGAAAATATTTTCTGAGTAAGCATTTCATTACTCATTCTTTCAACATGGCCAAACCACTGAAGCATTATGGTCTCCACCTTGCTAACAACATTTTGCTTCACATCACACAACTGCAATACATCTTCATTTCTCACACAATCATATCGTGTCTTGCCACAAACCCCACGTAAGTAACGCATTTCTCCAGCACATAAACGACTCTTATGTTTCTTCTGCTGTACCCAGGTTTCACTGCCATACATCAGAGTAGGAACAATTACAGTTTCATACACAGTCATGCGGGACTCTCTAGAGAACCCAATGTGGAGCGAAATGCTATTAGTAAGGTGGAGCGAAATTTCAGCTCAAGTGGCAGGAAAGAAAGGTTGGGGAATTTCAAGAAATTGGGAAATTTGTAACAGAATTTAAGGAAATATGTCGTTTACAGTAAACGCTCTAAATAAAAAAAGTTACAGATATATGATGGCCTTTTTTGCATCAGTATGTGTACTATTATCTATGCAGTGAACTAAAAGGTAAGTGATGTTCCTAAACACTGCTGAGCCGCCCCGGTGGCGCAGTGATCTAAGCGATGGCCTCTGATCATTCGTTCGAAAGGGTCCGGGTTCGAATCCCGGTGAGGCATGGATGTTGTGTTTGTCTTACGGCACTGGCTCTCTCCCATCCCTGGAACCAGTGACCCTAAATTAGGGACGGGCGACTGCTTATAGCCCATTGAGTTGCTCACGGTGGTCGTTAAACCTCGAATCAAAAAAAAAAAAAAAAAACACTGCTGAGATACACTTATTCCTACATGCATTAGTGTGAATTTTCGACAAATTTCTTCACTGTGTTGAATGTAAATAGCTACAACCTAACTTTGAACTGACAAACAGCAAAACCTTTAAGTCCAAGGGGCGATAGAAATGGTGAATATATTTTAAATACGTGGAGATAATGTAAATGTACGATGTCATCGCTCTGTCCACGTTATTTTATAAACAACGAACATCAACTGAAAAATTGTTCATCGACACCGCTGGGATCGAACCCCAATCTGGGGGTTCGATCCCAGCGGTGTCGATGAACAATTTTTCAGTTGCTGTTCGTTGTTTATAAAATAACGTGGACAGAGCGATGACATCGTACATTTACCTTTAAGTCCATTGCATGCACAGCATTGTAAGAAAGATGTACACTAAGTTCCATCACTTTATTTACATACCTTTTGCAGTTATCAGGTTTTCCGTAAAGAGTTCGGGACGAAAATCTCATCTTGCAAAAAACGTGTTTCAAGTGTCATTTCCCGTTTGTTTGACACCTGGGTTTAGATATTACGATTATTATAACTCTACATCTATTCATCGTAGACAAGAAATAAAGGTAATTTTGAAATCCAAAAGAATGGGGCTTTAAAATGAATGCATTTTTATAAAATGTGAAATTTGGCACAAAAGTCTTTTTCAACGTAGTAGGATACCTTTTAGGTCCTGCGACACTGCGGATTACACTGCAAGATTGGTTTGATAGTATAGGTTTCTTGTGAAGGAGAATCGTAAAAAGCCTTTCCGCTGTTCGAATCTCTAAACTGTTATGCTTCATCTGTCAGTACTCACGAATTTAATTTTTATTGACTGTCAGAATTAGGTCTATCGGGAAAAACAGGATACTCGTGTAAATCAAACTTTAAAGGAAAAAAAACACACATTTTCACTTTAAAGTTTTTTTACTCTTAGGTCTATTGCTTGCCATTTTGTAGCTTACGGAATGGATAAAAATTTGGCCGATTACCTAACGCTGAGTTCTACTGTATTGGTACCACAAAGGTTAAGTGAGTTCATCGATAAAATTAGGTGAATGGGGTCTTTTCAAACTTAAAGTTGTGAAAATAAAGCAGCATCTACCGGTGATGGGATTCAAACTCCCATCTGCCTGAGTCAACTGCTCTACATATCGAATTGCGCCGACAAAGCATATATCGCTGATACTCTGCCGTCTTGACATATGCGTCACTTCTGAGGTATAGATACGTCTCACTACCCTCCCCCAACCCCACCCACCCTTTGAAAATGGGCTAGGACGAAAACATAGGTTTTCGGGTCATCCTCCAAACCATACTTGAAATAGTTCGTTGTAGTAAAAGGAATCCTCATTAATTCCAGACGATGGGTGTAAGAATCGTCACGCAATTTTTCTCTGAACATGGTTCAGGATTTTATGTTCGGTTGCATATGAGAAAAGAGGCCCTTCCCTGTTGGTAATCAGATTCGAACCCGTATTTGCCTTCTCCGATGTCGACTGTTCTACCGATTGAGCTACACCGACAAAGCTCATCGCTATAACTTTGCCGTCCTGACAGGTGCGTCACCTTTTTTTTTTTTTTTTTTTTTTTTTTGATTGGAAGTTTAACGACCACCGTGAGCAACTCAATGGGCTATAAGCACTCGCCCGTCCCTAATTTAGGGTCACTGGTTCTAGGGAAGGGAGAGAGACAGTGCCGTAAGGCAAACACAACATCCATTCCTCACCCGGATTCGAACCCGGACCTTGTTCGAACGAATGATCAGAGGCCATCGCTTAGACCACTGTTTGCATTACCTTGTGACGTACCTCCTTTTAGGAAGGTACGTCACAAGGTAATGCTAACAGTTTTATGGAATATCTATTCGATGATTTTGTACTTTGAAGGTATTTTCCTTACACCATTAGTACTTAATTATTAAATAATCCCCACTCATCTGGCGCAGAGGCACTGATTTCTCAAGTGTGCTTTGAATATCTTAATACAAGTTTAACAGAAGGGAAAATCAGATAACCTATACCCTTTTTTTTTAAATGCTTTTTTGAGTTAAATTTGGAAACTTTATTTAGAAAAATTTGTGAAATAATGTTTGTTTCTTTTTGTTTCTATCTCCTTACAGAAAATGGCAGTCAGGTAGTAAGGAGCTCCCTTAGAAACACCACCGGTGGTGATTCTTACTGGGATGCAACAGACGGTGTATGCGGAAAACAGAATCTTACTAATACAACATTTTGTCTCATACATCCTTCAAGGGTAAATATTCAAGAAGCAGCAGCTGCAATTTTTAATACACTAGTTTTAATTTGAATATTTTGTTTTCTTTACTTTATTAACGGATCATTTTACAGCGTACAAGTTTGGTCCACATTTAAAAAATAATAGGAAAAAGAATACAATTTTAAAACGAAGATCGCAAGTTTCTGAAACTCAGAGAAGACAGAGCATTTCCTTGTAGGGCGTTTTATTTATTAATTTTTATTTATACATATTCTAGGGCCACCCAGAAAGTAAGCACCGTTTGAAGATAAAAAACTACCGATTACTATTTTTTATTGTGCCATGAATTTTACATACCTTAATCTACTTTGCAACATATTCCCCGTGGATGTTAAGGCATCTGTCATATCGTGCCACAAGTTTCTCTGTACCCTCATCACAGAAGTGTGGCCCCTGGGTCCTACATACCTTACTCTACTTTTCAACATATATCCCTTGGATATAAATGGCATTTGTCATATCGTGACACAAGTTTGTGAGTACCCTTCTCATAGTAGCTTCCCGCCTGGGTTCTACATACCTTAATCTACTTTTTAATATATTCCCCGTTAATGTTAGTGCATTTGTCATATCGTGGCATAAGTTTCTGGGTACCCTCATCATAGAAGTCTGCCCCTGGGTTCTACATACCTTAATCTACTTTTCAACATATTCCCCGTGGATGTTAAGGCATTTGTCATATCATGGCACAAGTTTCTGAGTACCCTCCCCACAGTATCTTCCCGCCAGGATTCTACATACCTTAATCTACTTTTTAATATATTCCCCGTGAATGTTAAGGCATTTGTCATATCGTGGCATAAGTTTCTGTGTACCCTCATCACAGAAGTGTGGCCCCTGGGTTCTACATACCTTACTCTACTTTTCAACATATATCCCTTGGATATAAATGGCATTTGTCATATCGTGACACAAGTTTGTGAGTACCCTCCACATAGTAGCTTCCCGCCTGGGTTCTACATACCTCTATCTACTTTTTAATATATAACCCGTGAATGTTAGTGCATTTGTCATATCGTGGCATAAGTTTCTGGGTGCCCTCATCATAGAAGTCTGCCCCTGGGTTCTACATACCTTAATCTACTTTTCAACATATTCCCCGTGGATGTTAAGGCATTTGTCATATCATGGCACAAGTTTCTGAGTACCCTCCCCACAGTAGCTTCCCGCCTGGATTCTACATACCGTAATCTACTTTTTAATATATTCCCGTGAATTTTAAGGCATTTGTCATATCGTGGCATAAGTTTCTGGGTGCCCTCATCATAGAAGTCTGCCCCTGGGTTCTGCATACCTTAACCTACTTTTCAACATATTCCCCGTGGATGTTAAGGCATTTGTTATATCATGGCACATGTTTCTCAGTACCCTCCACATAGTAGCTTCTCGGCTGTGTTCTACATACCTTAATCCACTTTTTAATATATTCCCCGTGAATGTTAAGGCATTTGTCATATCGTGTCATAAGTTTCTGGGCACCCTTATCATAGAACTCTGCCCCTGGGTTCTGCATACCTTGATCTACTTTTCAACATATATCCCTTGGATGTTAATTGTATTTGTCATATCGTGACACAAGTTTCTGAGTACCCTCCTCCTAGTAGCTTCCCGCCTGGGTTCTACATACCTTAATCTACTTTTTAATATATTCCCCAATGTTAAGGCATTTGTCACACAAAGGCACAAGTTTGTGGATACCCTCCTCATAGACGTCTGCACCTTGGATTCTACATACCTTAATCTTCTTTTCAACATATTCCTCGTGAATGTTAAGGCATTTGTCATATCGTGGCAAACGTTTCTGGATACTCTCCTCATAGAAGTCTGCCGCCTGGGTTCTACATACCTTTATCCACTTTTCAACATATTGCCCGTGGATGTGAATGTCATTTGTTATATCGTGGCCCAGGTTTCTGGATACCTTCCTCATAGAAGTCTATCACCTGGGTTTTGAGCAACAGTTCAACCGTCGTCTTCAGGTCATCGTTGGAGGAATGATGTATTTCCGTTCCAAGAACTGCTGTTTCGATTCATTTATTATGCCAGAGACCCAAGTCTCATCTCCTTACACTATACGCCTTAAAGATCATCGATTTACCCTGCATACCACACCAAAAATTCCAAAGCAGAAGCAGTGCATGATCCCATGTGCTTCATTGTGCTTTTCCGTCAACATCCTTAGCATCCATCGTGCACACACTTTGCGGTACTGAAGCTTTTCTATAATGATTTGATTTCGAAAATTCTGCGATTGAACCAGGAACATAAAAGCAATACCATTCTATTTAGTGTATATACACTGCTGGCTACCCAAAATGCAACACCAAGGAGGACACGAGATAGCAAAGCCAGATTTACTGGACACATAACAACACATACAAAGATGAAACGATTGAGCTTACAGGCCCGTGCGACTTGCGGAATACGCAGACATCAATAGTTCGTGTGGCCCCCAAGCCTGGCAATAACGGCCGCTACACGCCCCGGCATCGAACGAAAGAGGCTTTGGATGTGGGCTTGGGGTATGTCGGTCCAGGCTGCTTCCACACGTTGCCACAGTTCATCAGGCGTAGCCGCGGGAGGTGCTTGCCGGGCCACTCGGTTGCCGATCAGCGACCAGGCGTGTTCGATGGGCAACATATCGGGAGAACAGGTGGGCCACGGCAGCAGTGACACCTGGTGAACCGTAAGGAATTGTTGCACGATGCGTGCCAAGTACGGGCGTCGGTCCGTCCGTCCCTCCTGCACCTTCGAATCCATACTCGCCTCACTGTGGCTAGATGTCGTCCCACACGGGCGCCGATGTCTCGGTACGATAAACCGCTGTCGCGATAAGCCACTATTCGTCCTCTGTCGAACTCCGAAACGTGCTGGAATGACTGCCTTATTCTGTGACGAGGAATCAGAAAGCTTCCCACGCACAGGTCCGGCAGCACCAACACACTTCCACTACTTACACCCCGCCTTCTGTGCACCCTTTTTATAGTGTTTCTCGTTGGCGTGCCGAGCGTACATGATTTGTATATGCCCTAAATGCTAATCGTTTGCATGTCCTCTCGCGGGCAACTCATGCTGCGAATTTCCGGCCAATCGGATGCTTCCTTCTTGGTGTTGCATTTTGGGTTGCCAGCAGTGCATAAAGAATGAATTTTAATTATTAATTGAATTTAAATTGTGTAAATAATGCTGGGATTGAAATGAGTAAACTTGGAAATACAATAGTGAGAACCTGGGAGTAGTAACATTTTGAGAGTCATTTCACGCCAATAATGTGTATAACGGCAGAATGTTAGTATGGGAAATATCTACAGTAGAGAAATACCAAAATAACTTAGTAAAATCATGCAATGCATTGATTATGATACTCTTTCCAACATAACAGAAATCATTACTCAAGTTATGAGGATAATGGCTGTGGAATAAATCTCGCTCTTGTGCCCTGACCTTTGACCCCATTCCGATGATATTCAGTCAGGCCCGTAGCCAGACAAGCTAGTTGGGAGGGGCGGCTGATGATTAAGAGCGGGCGAAGGACATAAAGTAGTCGGGCAAATGATGTGAAAGCGGTCGGGCACTATACTATTGTGCGAGTCGCTAGGAAGGGCAAAAGGAAACACAGGTCGAGCTCAGCCTGGCCTAGCCCTCAATTGGCTACGGCCCTGTATTCAGTAGAACCGGTTCAGGACATCTCCGAAACAGCATGGCAAAGTTTTGTCGCAATCGAAGCGTTTTTACATAAGTTATGACGCATAAGAGCGATGGAGTGAATCCCTCTCCTATGTCCTGACTTTTAATCCCATTTCGCCCATTTTCAATAGGGTTAGTCCCCATGTTATCCCTTACCACGTACTACAGTTTCATCGAAATCGAGCAATTCTTACGCGAGTTATCGTGCGGACAGATGGACAAAGCTGGAGCATATACGCTTCTTCAACCTACGGTTCGAAAGTAAGAAACACTTAAAGCAGATAATTCATGTTGCAGTATGGTGATCCATGTATATCACTCCAGCAAGTGTACGAATGGACTAAGAAGTTCCAAAACGGCATGAATTTTGCAACACATTCTCCTCGACCTGGTCAGATACACAGAGTAGTGACCCCAGAGTCCATTACAGCAGCTGAAGGCATTTTGATGGGAAATCGCCGAGAGACGGTGGACGAATTACCCGCAGTTTTTACGCTTTCCAACCGTAGGTTGAAGAAGTGTATATGCTCCAGCTTTGTTCGTCTGTCAGTCTGTCTGTCCGTCCGTCCGTCCGTCCGTCAGCACGATAACTCTCGTAAACGTAGTTCGATTTCGATGAAATTTTCATATGTAGTAGGGGACCACCTGGGAACGAACCCTATTGAAAATGGGCGAAATGGGGTCAAAGGTCAGAACATAGGAGCGGGATCCACTCCATTGTCCTTATGCTTCATAACGTGCGTATAAATAGTTCGAATTCAATGAAATTTTAGTATGTGGTAGGGGACCACCTAGGAAAGAACCCTATTGAAATGGGCAAAATGCGGTCAAAGGTCAGGACATAGGAGTGGGATCCATTCCATCATCGCCCATATATGTTATAACTTACGTAAAAAGGCTTCGATTGAGACAAAACTTCATCATGTTGTTTCAGAAGTATACTTAAACAGTTCTGTTGAATATAATCGAAATGGGGTCAAAGGTCAGGGCATAGGAGCGAAATTTATTCTACAGTCATTATCCTCATAACTTGAGTAATTATTTCTGGTATGTTGGAAAGCATATCATAATCAATGCATTGCATGATTTTACTTACTGGTTGAATATCAGGCATGGTTCAGCGTACTACATCATCCATGATGTGCTCCAGTTCAACGAAGTGTCTGCAAGGTGAGCGCCACGCCAGCTGATTCCAGAAGTGAAACAACGGCGTGTTGATGCCTGTCAAAACATTTTGCGGCACTTTGAAGCAGGAGTGGATGGCTTTCTACAGAGAATTTTTACTGGGGATAAAATTTCGGTAAACTATCATCAGCCATAGACCAAAAGAGTGAGCTAGGAATGGCGCCATCCCTCCTCACCAAAACCGAAGAAGTTTGCAGCACGTAGTGCATGAGTGACTGCACACGTGACCTGAAGAATTTTTTTCTACAGGAATCTATGCACTTTGTAAGCACTGGAGGACTTGTATTGCACAAAATGGAGATTGAATTGAAAAATGATACAAGTGTGTACCACTTTTGTTCAATAAATTGTGAGAAACATTATTTTAGGTTTTCATTTGACTCTCTCTTGTAAAATCACTAGGTTTTTCATGTAAGTGAGTTGAACTTTCTTTTCCCTACTTTTTCCCATAGATTACAATTGATGAAAAAAACATCGTAAAAACAATGGAACGCCTACGTAATATCACCGCCAAACGTGGACAATTAGAAGCTATTGACTTGCATTATGTGGCAACAACGCTGGAAAACATTGCTAATACCACTACTACGAGAAATCAGGTTAGTACTTGCGTTAGGCAATGTCCTCTTTCACGTGTTTTTTAAGTAAGTGGATCACGCCCAATGTGATTTACTCTAAATTGATAAGACAAACACTAGATATAGATTCTTCAAATAATATTTTGGAACTAGAATATAAACTATTGCCGCACATTTTCTCGATATGGATCATTTTTGTCGATTACGGAATATATAGACATTCAACTTCTCTGTGTAACATAAAGAACATAAAAAGAGTGAATCGCGGAGAACTCTGACTGAAAATTCATGAAATTCTAAGAACTCAAAGCATATGGTGAAGAATCATGAATAGTTATTTACAAGTGTTTAGACGTCGTGTAATTTAAACTACTGTTAATTTGGAGAGCTCTTGCTTTACTCAAAGAGAGGTAAAGTTGATGGGGCCGCAATACAAGGTGCATAAAGTGTTGGACAAATACCGTTGATCGACTGGTTTTCCACAAAGAACTTTGAAATTGGAACTGTGTCCCGATACGAAACGACGTACATTGGTCAAAGTTTTACTATTAAACGTTACTGTCAAGACAGCAATAAAATAGTGATGGCATAAATATTTCCTTCTTAGGAGTTCATGCATCGTTCGTCATCCACGCAAGAGTCACTCACGAATGATGATTCACACGAATGACCATTCAATGTTCAAGTTGTTGTTACGCTCACTGAGTGAATTATTCATTGCAAGACCCTCATTTTTATCACCAAAGCTTTTTCAAAGCCACAGCACTTTATGGCAAAGAACTCTTCAGCATTCATCGTTTAATGATTGCCACGAGAACGATTCGGTTATACTATTCAAATGAATGGTATTCACGTATCATTCCCATTCTTAAGTTTCATTTCCTAGGTGGCTGCTGATTGCTCTCCCGCATAACGGTGGATGATATCCATTAATTATCGATATTACTAGGTGTACAAATAAATTTTAAAGCATTTTTTGTGTGACCTATACAACTAATTTACATGTCCGACTTTCCCTCGCGTTGTCATGTGACCGTAACTCATCCAGAGTATAAAATGTGACACAGAAGTTTGCCCAAAAGTCAAACGCACTTGCACATCGGTAGGTGAAAGATGGTAGGCGACACTGCATTGGTCACAAATTTCATCTAGAAAAAAGTTCTGCAAAAGTATATGCATCAATCTGTTCTGTTCTGGGAGAGAATATTGTATCGAAAAGCACGTGTGAGTTTCGGTTTAGACGGTTTAAAGCAGGTGATTTTGATGTTAGCGATCGAGAATGTAGCTGCTCCCAGCAGAAGGTTGTACATGAGGAACTGCAAGCATTGCTGGATGAAAATTCGTCTCAAACGCAGAAACAACTCGCTGAACAACTGGGGATAACTCAATAAACCATTTCCAATGATTTACGCGCAAAGGGAAAGATCAGGATATCTGTCGGAAACGTGCATTCACAGGAAAAGGATTGGGTCCCGTGAAATTACTGCATGGCAACGCTGTCGCGAAATCTGTCAAGGAAACGTTATTGACGTTTGGCTGGGAAATTTTGGAGCACCTGGTATATAGTCCCGACATAGCCCCCTTCAGACCATCATTTGTTCCAATCGATGCAACATGGTTTGTCTGCTGTACAGTTCCGAACATGTAACGAAGTGCAAAAATGGGTTGACGACTTCATCGCGTCACACAACGAAGTATTCTTCATGGCTGGAATCCATCAGCATCCCGACCGTTGGCGGAAGGGGATAGATAATGACGGCGCATATTTTGGTTCGCAAAGGTATTGTTTTCTCTCCAATTACAGGTTGCGTTGTCTTAAAACACTTTAAAACTTATTTGTACACCTAATACTTTTCTTAATGGTTATTCGTTTTCGGTCTTACGAAGGAGAAATACAGCTAAACGTCTGCGACTTCAATGTGTGCCGCAGTAAGGGCGGATTGAACGATCACTGACGGCGTTGGAGCCAATCATTCACCATTCATCCTGAAGAATCATTCGCTGGGAACCAATCGTTCACGAAGGGTGCATCACTAATAGGTTACCAAAGTCGC
This sequence comes from Macrothele yani, assembly GCA_039090855.1. Taxonomy (NCBI): domain Eukaryota; kingdom Metazoa; phylum Arthropoda; class Arachnida; order Araneae; family Macrothelidae; genus Macrothele; species Macrothele yani. Next base: position 20,296,725 of record CM077026.1, on the reverse strand, counting down.
AAATATACAAACAAAATTCCCTTTCCTACAGGAAAAGATTTTATAGAATCTTCGACTGCCATAAAATTGTAAATATGTAAAATTAATAAAGGTAGGTAAAGAACCATCATTGTATTCGCTTGTGTCTCTCGTTGTTTAGTTGAACGTCGAAGATTTATGTCCAAAAATTAAACTTCTTAGGATATCCGTACACCTTTAAAATGCGATTTTCAATCAAAATGTCGATTTCCCAATTTCGTTCCATTATTAAAGCCTGTTTCTTTTATCTTTCCAAATCCGGTTAAAATTTGTTTCCATCTTTTTTAGAACATGGGTTACAGTTACTTTGATGTTACTTGAAGGCAACTTTTTAGAACCGGAAGTACTGTTATGTAAACCGGAAGTAACCTTTAATATTTATTTACTTTGCAATTTTATTAAATATGAACGCTCAGATTTGATCCTGTATATAAATCAAAACACCAATTAAAATTTTAATTATTTTAAATCTTAAAAAGGATATGGCAACACATGTTTTGTTCAAGCATCTGGCAACAAAGTTATGTTTGCAGAAAATACGGAAGGAGATTTTCGTTTGCCTCAAAAATATGAAATTGGGCATATGATACTGTCATACAATTTGAGGATTGCTTTCAAGGTTGTTTGAAAGTTCCAGCCAAATTAAACATTGAAAATTCAATATTTTTCATATTGCACGGTTATAGACTTTTAGATAACATTCGAATCCATGACTGGAAACGGCATGCAACCGTTGTTGCAAACAAATGCAGAAGATTTTTGTGAGCCCTCAGGATGAAAAAAAACAACTATTTATCATAGTAAAGATGGTGAAATTTATAAATCAGGGGCACTTTAACTTTTAATTTTGATTTTAAAAGTAAGTAGGTTTGATGTTTAAAAGTTATTTTTAGCTTTTTCTCGAAATGAATTTTTTTACATTTTGCCTTCATGCAAAATATCATAACGCAAAAAATTATGCTTGAAACTTTACAGGAATACATTGTAAGATAATATAAAGGGAATAAATAGACTATTTCCATGATTGTACATCCATTAGATATTTTATTTTGTTTTTGTGGTATAAATTATGAATTGCTACAAATTTTGAATGATTTTCCTTTCTACAGTACTTTTGCAGCTTTTGAATGATTTTCCTTTCTACAGTACTTTTGCAGCTTTTTAAATGACTGCGCTATGATAATGGGAATATTTTATTCCCTAGAAGATGTTATTGTCATCATAACAAAATTTACAATATGAAAATATTATATATTGATTTCATTTTGAGTTATGTTTTGCGGAAAGGTTAATTTTTTGCTGTTTTTATTTATTTTTGGAGCTAAAAATGAAAGTAAAAAATTAGAACCTTTTTTTTAATGTTATTCCATATTTTACCCATATTCCATTATAAAATGCAGAAAAGAAAAAGCATTCAAAAAATTTGAAAAAAACCTCTCGGAAGGTGTACAAATAACTTAAAACTCAGATCTATTAGGGGCAAACAAAAGTTTCCGCCGCCCCCTCAAGTGGGCGCTGTAGGAGCCTAACCGGCCGGCGACCCATGCGACCCAGTTCGTACATGAAGCCAGGTATGGCGGTTGATAAAGTTCATTTGCGGCACTGTTTGTTATTCATGTTTAATTTAGGGAAAAGTGCGAGTGAAGCATACGGGTCAATATGTCAGGCGTATGGCGAAACGGTTATGGGTGAGCGGACGTTTCGAGAATAGTTTGCCATTTTTAAGAAAGGTGGTCTAAACTTGGAAGACCAGCCACGTGCAGGTAGATCGAAGGAACTCGTGGATGGGGAACTGGAATCGCTGTTGCTAGGGGATACCAAACAATCGACCACGCAACTGGCGAAACGTTTGAAAGTGGCTAAATCGACGATGGTACGGCGTCTGCAGGCCTTGGGGAAGATCCAGAAGATTGGTCAGTGTGCTCCGCATACATTTGCCGGGCGTAATATTGGCCAACGATTGGGCATCTGCATGTCGTTGCTGATGAGGTTTCAAGGGAAGAATTTCTTGTGGAAGGTTGTCACCGGGGATGAAAAATGTGTCTATTGCGACAACCCCGTACACAAGCAATCCTGGGTCGACCCAGGCCAGCCATCAACATCCACTGCAAAACACGATATCCACGGGAGAAAGGTGCTGTTGTGTGTGTGGTGGGATATGCATGGAGTTCTGTACTTCGAACTGTTGAAACCGGGCGAAACAATCTCTGCACAACGATTCAGCGAGCAGTTGATGATACTGAAAGCTACAATCGAGCAAAAACGCCCATGGACAGGTAAAGAACGCCGCCCAGTCATCCAGCTACACGAAAATGCCAGACCACATGTCGGTGCCACCACGAAATCAACCCTTCAACAGTTACACTGGGAGGTTTTACCGCACTTGGCTTACCCCCGGACATTGCACCCTCAGACTTTCATCTGTTTCGTTCTATGCAACATGACCTCAGCGGTTTACGACAGCGCCATAGATGGAAGATTTCGTCACTGTGTTTTTCATCTCAAAACCCGAGTCCTTCTATCACAGGGGCATTCATTTGTTGCCTGAAAAATTGTAAAAAATCATTTATGCTAACGGCCAATATTTCGTTGAATAAATGTGTACTGGTTCCCTGATTGTTCCTGTCTCCTTTCTCCTTAAAACGGTGGAAACTTTTACATACCCCTAATAATTTTCGGACGGTGTAAATAATTACAGTGGTGCAAAGAGAAGAATCACACTGTACTCCTTTGTGATTCATTTATGAAACAGAAATACCAAATATCGTTAATGTAAGTAATAAGGAACAATTGCTACACATGACAAAGGAGTGCCGAGGGCAATATCTTTAGAGTGTAACAGTTCCTTGTCAAAGAAAGGAAACGTCCTTATGAAAGTCAAAGACATCGAAAAGTACAGATTCAAAAAGCAGATTCATGACAATTGAATCATTGGACTACTAAATCACCAGTGTAATTATCTCCAGTTGTAAAGGAAAATTACAAATGGTACTAGTTTACTTTAAAGGCTTCATATAATTTACCAGAGTTTCTTCATAAACTGCATATTTGCCAGTTTCTTGTGATATTGTGATCTTCTGTCAGTCGATAAAGCATGCAATTTTGGTGTTTGAATTTTTCAAAATGGAATTTGAAAATTGTTACCTGCACATTTCGATGCTCCACCAGCAGCCATTTGCATGTAAAGTTGTGTTCAAGGCACAACTGTCACCTGCTGCATCGAACTTCTGGTTGCCGACCAAAGAAGTGAACGGTAAGTAAAAGTGAAAGCAGGAAAAACGTTCGAACAACAGATGTCACGTGATACGGGAAAATGGCTAGTGATGCTTTGGTTTCTATGTTTCTCGATATATATTCTACACTATGTACAGTGATTGGACACCCTCACGCAGGCGCAGTGGTGTGCTCCCGCACCACATACGTGGTTGATAACATACAAAAACGGCTACGGGAGTACGCTCTGATTAATCGTTTATAAAATGGGAACCAGAAGAGATCTCTCCGAGTTTTAAAAGTGTTATAATAGACTGCTCACTTGAAGATATTATCATAAGAAGCATTGCTAATGTCAAACAGATCGCTAAATCGACTATGGTCTTTTTCATCAAGTGGAAAAAGACGGGACATAGAAGGTATTAACCTCGTCATGCGAGAATCACGAAACTGCAACCCAGGGAGCGGATGGTGTTGCAGAGGGAGATCCGGAAAACCAGGTTCCCACCTAGGCACGCCATAGCACATGAGTTCCAGATGGCCACAGATTTTATGATCTCCATCAAGACACTTCGAACAGAGACGCATGCACTCGGCTATCATGGCCACGAGGCCGCCAATAAACCTCTTATTACGAAAACCAATGAAGCCACGCTGCTACGATGGTGTCAACAACAAAAAAATTGGACATTTGAGCAATAGCGGCATGTCTTATGAAACGATGAATCCCGCTTCACATTATTCTAATCGAATGAACGTGTCTGGTTTTGGTGATTACTCTGAGGACTCCTGCTTTCAGAGTGTACAGTGCTTACTGCTAAGCACAGAGGCGATGGAGCTGTTTCAGCTGGTACGGTGGTAGGCCCAAATGCTCTCAACGTTGTGGCAGTTCTACAGAAACACGACGTTTGTTTCTTCCAGGAAGACAATGCCACTTGTCCAATTCCTTTGCCTACAATGGTGTGGTATGGGGAAAAACAGGTTTCGCGGATGGACTGGCCTGCTCAGAGCCTGGACCTTAAATTCCATTTCACACCAAGGGATGTACTTGAACGACGAGTGAAGTTTGAGACCAACAGGACCTTCTTGTAATTGTGCTCAAGGCGGAATGGAGGAACATCCCGCTCACCCCGTACTCAATGGACTTGTGGACAGTTTAACTTGACTGGTGGCTGCTGTAGTCTCTGCAAACGGAGGACTTACACGCTATTTTTGTAAATACAATACTGTTTTTCTATTTACTTACAGTGCCCAAACACTTTCATCCACATAGTGTATTGGAAAGTGGAGAAGACCATGCGGGAACAGAAACAGGAGCCTGTAGATTAGCATATACAAGCATCAGAAGCAATTCTCCTGTGTCATGTGACGTTTGAATGTATTTTCTGCTCAACTGCAATATGAGAGCGTGGAACTGAGACCTTTACCTGCCCACTGCTTTTCCGGTTGGCAACTTCCAGTTGCCAACCGGAAAAGCAGTGAAAGAGCAGCAATGCTGTTTTTGTATAAAGCTGTGCCATGAAAACAGCTTTCCATGCTACTGCAAGTGGCAGTTTGTGAAGCATCGAAGCAGCTAAGTATCGACTTTTAGATTTCAACTTGACGATTTAAACGCTAAAAGTGTGTGTTCTGTTGACAAATATATGTCTTGTGAAGAACCGCCAAATATGCGTTTTATGAAGAACCTCAGACAAATTATATGAGGACTCTAAAATAAACTAGTACTAACAGCATTAAAATGTGAAGAAGTGGTCACACAGCTTTGAAATCGTTGCAAACTGTTGTTCCGCTTTGTGGACGAGAAAGAAGAACCTGAATACCGAATGCTGTTGCGTTGATTGCACACCGATGAGCCTTTAAATTATGGCCACCCCATCCTAGAAAAATGAGCGTGCCTGTATACCAAACGGTAGCTCAGGTGATGTTCACAGAGCGGTATATATGCAACCTGAGGACCGTCTTTCGGTTAGTAGAGTGGTCGGAGTCAGAATGGGAAAAGCTGCCGATTTATCGGAGTTTGATAAAGGACAAATTGTGATGACACGGTGCCTCGGAAGTACGATCTCGGTAACGGCGCGGCTTGTAAGTTGTTCACGTGCCGCTGTAGTGAGTACATATCAAAAGTGGTGCACAGATGGCAAAACGACGAACCGTAACGTCCAGTCGTGTGTTTCACGCAGCTCACTGATTACAGAGGGGAGCGGTGACTGCCGCGCATTGTTCACAGCGACAGTAGGGTCACAGTGAGACAAATAACCCGCAGCTACAACCAACGGTGGTGACCAAGGCAATATTTCACAGCTCACAGTTCATCGCAGCGCTCTGCGCATGGGCCTGCGTAGCTGAAGAATCTGCAGGGTCTTTATCCTCACTGCACACCATCGCCAACAACTCATGAAATGGGAGCAAATCATCGACATTGGAAGAAAGTGGCCTGGTCTGACGAATCAAGGTTCTTGGTGCATCACGTAGACGGCCGAGAGCGTATACGCCGATGACGAACGAAAGCTATGGTACCTGAATGTACTGTTGAGTGTATACAGGCCGGCGGTGGCGGTGTTATGCCGTGGGCAATATTTTCTTGGGACACTTTCTGCCCTAATATCCCAGTTGCACAATCCCTGACATCTGTCAAATATCTGAATGAACATCGTTGCGGACCACGTTCAGCCATTCATGGCAACTGTATTTCCTGATGGTGATAGCATTACCTACGAGATAATACACCATGTCACAATACCATAATCGTCAAGGAGATGTTCGGGAACATGCTGGTGGTTTTCTGTTAATGCCCTGGGCTCCAAATTCACCTGACATGAAACGAGTGCTCACGCTAAATCGCCACCTCCTCGAAATGTACCGGAACTGGAAGATCTGCTGTTGGTACCAGATACCCCAGGATAACTATCCCCACCTCATCGAATCGCTGCCTCGCGGAGTGGCCGCTGTTTTGCGGGCTAAAGTGGGTTATACAGCTTATTGGGTAGGTGGTCATAATGTAAAGATTCATCGGTGTATGTTCACGCTGCCAATCAGCCAGTTGAATTACTTACCACAGTAAGTAATCTGCCACCCATTAGTTTAATTGCATACATAATATAAAGAACCCATATTGTCACTAATTAGTTTAATCGTATACATATTACATATAAAGAAGCCTTTCTGGAAATGCTACGAAAACGTCTAGCTGTAAGAAAGAACTCACAGGGACCCTTTACTCTCCATCGGTTTCAGCACATTCGCTGCTACCGTGGAAACAAGAACAGCATACACTGAGTAGCCACTTTATTATGACCACCTGACGGTTTTAACCAAATGAGCTATGGCTGCACGCTGTTGCCACCAGAAGGCGAGGTTAGTATAAAAAGGGAAAGCTTACTGCTTACGACAGTAGTAGAGGTGATTTTTGGGTGACGAGATGGAGAAAAAATGCGATTTGACGGACTTTCAACATGGGATTATTGTAGGAGCTCTGAGCCATGGAGCGAATATCACCGAAACTGCCGCATTCGTGAAATGTTCCAGAGCAGCTGTTGTTAAACTGTTTAAAGACTGGACTGTCAGCGAAAAAAACTGGGTCTTGATGTGCAACGTGTGGTCGTCATTGACTTGTGACTGCTCGGGCGGAACGCAGAGTGTCCAGGCTCGTAACAGACAACAGAAGGGCAACAGTGCAGCAAATTACAGATCATCCTAATCTAGGATCCCCTCCAATGTTCTCTGCACGCACTGTTCGCCGTACACTACATCGGATGGGATATGGCAGCCGAAGGCCTGTTCGAACACCTTTGCTGTCTGCAGTTAACAAGAGAAAACGTCTCCAGTTCGCACAGGAGTACAAGGATTGGACAGTCGATAATTGGAAACAAATTATGTGGTTTGATGAATCATGTTTTCAGTTGCACTATGCTGATGGCCGAGTGAGAATTTGGCGGAAACAGCACGAAAGCATGGACCCCAAATGAATTGTTACAACCCTTCAAGCTGGTGTAGGCCACGTTATGGTTTGGGGAATGTTTTTCTGGCATGCTTTGGGCCCTTTAATTCGTGTTGATCAACGTCTGACAGGCACGTCATATCTAAACATCGTTGCGGACCAAGTGCATCCTGTCATGTGGATTGTTTGTCCCAATGGCGATGGCTACTTTTAACAAGATAATGCGTCCAGCCATAGTGCTCGTATTGTACAGGATTGGTTTCAAGAACATGCCGGTGAGTTTACTTTGCTTAGGTGGCCCCCACAATCTCCAGATCTCAATCCCATTAAGAATTTGGGGGATGAAGTTGAACGAGCCATCAGACAGCTGGATCCACAACCCTGCAATCTCACACTTCTGGAAAGTGCTATTCATCAAGCATGGTCTCAGATTCCACAAACCACCTATCAACATCTCGTGGAGTCCATGCCACGAAGAATCGACGCAGTATGAAAGGCAAAAGGTCGCCCAACGAAGTACTGAGGGGGTGGTCATAATAAAGTGGCCACTCAGTGTATAATTGTGTTGCCTGAATTTTGCCGCGTTTTAAAACTTGATCATAGCCTCACTTAAGTTGTACACAGTGTGAAAATTGGAGACCGAGAACGTTTCTAGAAAGAAATACTGCTCCCCTATGTGAGAAAATCAACCTTCTTGGTGTGTTCAAAATAACTTTCTCGCACGTCCACATAATGTATCAACGATCACGAAGCGACTGAAACGACCGGTGGAAGGTGGTATCAGTCACACTCCTCAACGTTCTCATTACAGCTCTTTGAATTTTGGGAACAGAATCAAAAGAACAGCCTTTCAGTTGTGCCTTTAACTTCGAGAGCAAGATGAAGTCGCACAGGGTCAAACCCCATAAGTACGCAGTATGCAGACTCTTTTCTGGCCAAAAAACTAGCGAACAGTGAGAGCTTTGTGGCTCGGTGCGTTGGTGTGTAACAAAAACTAGCTCTTGTCTTCCCGACAGTGAGTCCGCACACGGAGGATTGTCGTCGACAAATACACCAACCCGCTTAAATATTAGATAGCAGTAACACTTTGGCCATTAGAAATCGAGACTTTGGGGGCAATTCATTCGCCATCGTAGAAAATGATGAACGTTGTTTTGATTTTGGATCATTCTTGACAAACTATTTTGGCTTTGCAAGAATTTACTGATTTTAATTTTAGCATCGTGTTGAAAACCCCAAATCTCCTGTCTTGTAATGGTCGAATTCACGAAGTTGGAGTGCCTTTAGCTGCTTCACTGAGTTTTCTGAAGATTTCAACTCGAGACTGTCAATGAATGAGTGTTAACGAATCTCTAACACACCGTGCATGTACTTTCATTTATTTCAAATCCTGGGTAATTATTTGACGAATAGTTTCCACTTTAACTCACAGGTCGTCTGAAATCATTCAACGCGTTAAAGTTTGGTTACTGGTAATGATTTCTCTCACCTTTTCAATTAAGTCTAGCACTCGAATCGCTTTCGCAGGCCTCGAATGTTTGTTATCTTCCCCTGGTTCGCTTTGACGGCAAAAACGTTTATGGCACTCAAAACGCATGTTCGCAGGATAGACAACTCCTCCATACACTTGCTTCATCACTTCAAAAGTTTCCGTGGGCCTTCTGCCCAACTGAACACAAAATTCGATGCTAACTCCTTGTTTCTTTGTCCATTCACCACACAGACACGAGACAAGTGCAGTGCAGCTCACACTACGTTCTTAAATGGTGGTAATTTTCGTTTGCCTGGATTGCAGTACTCGAGGAACAGTCACATTTTCATTTCATGTTTACCTTTGGCGGATAACAGTACCAGTACTAATCTCATAATACAGTATCTTGACTGCAGTACTACAGGAACAGTCACGCTTTCTTTTCATGTTTATTTATCGCAGATGGCAACACCAGCACTAATTTCATAACAGCCGTGCTCGTGGAACAATCAAGCTTCCATTTCATATTTACCTAAAGCATATGGCGTAATTTCAAGGACCAAGAATTCACTAAATTAATTTTAAAAATATAAAAAATCATTTTTTTAATCCATTTGTGTTATATTCCCAGTTTATTAAATTACGAGGTAATATAAAAAAATATTCTTTACAAAGTTCTTGTTCTCTTATCTTTTTAGGTCTTGCAACCATTTGTTGACATATACGATAACATCATGCTCAAGAATCCCACTGCTGTTAACAAATCGCAAGAATCGTCACATAATGATTTTCGCAGGTACTGCGTACATTATTCAGATTTATGAGTAGAAAAATGTTTCCCAAGGTAATGTTTTCTGACGCAGAAGTTTCCTTAATACTGAAAGTACGCGGAGAGGGAGAAGTGTAGTGTAAAAATTATGACACTTGAATGTCAAAAACGGGTTTTGAACACCAAGTGCACTTACACAGAAACAGCAGATGGCAATTTCCAGACACACGCGCTGCACACAGAAACACTAGATGACAGTTTCCGAACACACGCGCTGTACACAGGAACAGCAGATGGCAGTTCTCGGACACACGCGCTATACACAGAAACAGCAGATGGGAGTTTCCGGACACACGCGCTATACACAGAAACAGCAGATCTTAGTTCCCGGATATACGCACTGTACACAGAAACAGCAAATGGCAGTTCCCAGACACACGCGCTATACACAGAAACAGCAGATGGTAGTTCCCGGACACACGAGCTGTACACAGAAACAGCAGATCTCAGTTACCGGACATATGCGCTGTACACAGAAACAGCAGATTGCAGATCCCGGACAAAAGCGCTGTACACAGAAACAGCAGATGGCAATTTCCAGACACACGCGCTGTACACAGAAACACTAGATGACAGTGTCCGAACACACGCGCTGTACACAGCAGATGGCAGTTCTCGGACATACGCTCTGTACACAGAAACAGCAGATGACAGTTCCCGGACACACGCGCTGTACACAGAAACAGCAGATGGCAGTTCCCGGACACAGGCGCTGTACACAGAAACAGCAGATCTCAGTTTCCGAACATATGCGCTGTACACAGAAACAGGCAATTTCCAGACACACGCGCTGTACACAGAAGCAGTAGATGACAGTTTCCGAACACACGCGCTGTACCCAGGAACAGCAGATGGCAGTTCTCGGACACACACACTGTACACAGAAACAGCAAATGGCAGTTCTCGGACATACGCGCTGTACACAGAAACAGCAGATGACAGTTCCGGGACACACGCGCTGTACACAGAAACAACAGATGGCAGTTCCTGGACACACGCGCTGTACACAGATACAGCAGATGGCAGTTCCCGGACACAGGTGCTGTACACAGAAACAGCAGATCTCAGTTTCCGGACATATGCGCTGTTCACAGAAACAGCAGATGGCATTTCCCGGACAAACGCGCTGTACCCAGAAACAGCAGATGGCAGTTTCCGGACAAAAGCGCTGTACATAGAAACAGCAGATGGCAGTTCCTGGACACACGCGCTGTACACAGAAACAGCAGATGGCAGTAGATGGACATACGGAGCGGTACTCAGGAGGGTTCACCTCATAGCTGGTAGTGATGCTACAAGCAGCCTTTCTTGTGTGCAGTCAACAAGGGCATTATAGTTAGATATTTCTAACATAAATAAAATTTATAATTCTTTTAAGTAACGCAGTAAGCCACTTACCAGCGGCAGGAAGATCTATCCTTAGTAATCACAGAGAGAAAAAGAGGATTCTAAACATATAAACGCTTCAATGACAACACACTAATATTTATTGTACATCTCCACAAAAGGTAATAACTCACTATTCCAACACGCACACCCTCTACATATCCCCGACATTGTTGTTGTTCAGTCAAAGATCAACCACTTAGATTACTAACCGACGTGAGCAGCAGAAGGGGATTTTTAGGCAACGCTCGCTAGAGTACACAAATAAAAACGTTTCGAGCAGTGCCACCTGCAATTCTGTTAAATGTTCGCTGAGGCGTCTGGTTCGAAGAACTCTGACAGTCATATTTCTTATAATAATTTCTAACAGTCTTCCACTTGGCTGGAGGAGTTCATTTTATCATGCCTAGTGTCAGTCTAAGTTTTTCAAACTGGGGTCCAGCCAATGGCTTGGTGAAAATGTCCGCAACCATTTGAGAAGTATTACAGTAGTTTAACTGAAGAACAGTTCCACTCAATTCTTTCACAAACTGATACCGCACCATAATGTGTTTAGATCTGGAATTGATCTTTTGATTTTCTATAAGATGTATAGTTGATTTGTTATCCTGAAATATTATAGTGGTTCCAGTCTGTTCACAATCAAAATCCTTGAGTAACTCTCGCAACCACAATAGTTCTTTGCTTGCTTCTGCAGTGGCGATGAACTCTGCTTCGGTTGTTAATAAGGCTGTTGTTGACTGCTTACGGCTGGTCCAACATATGGCACTCTTTCGAAGCATGAAAACAAATCCAGATGTTGATTTCCAGTCAGTCCGGTCTCCTGCCCAGTCAGCGTCTGCATAGCCTTTTAAAATTAGTGTGTCTTGTGAAGATAGTCTTAATTTAAGGTCTACTGTTGATTTCAAATAATAAATTAACTTCATAATGGCTAACCAATCTTGTTTACTTGGTTTTTCTACTTTTCTATTTAAGATACCTATGGCAGTTGAAATGTCTGGTCTTGTTACTGTAGATAAATACATGACAGCTCCCACTATTTCTCTATAAAGTCCATTATCTTTTAGAAGTTCTTCTTCTTCTTGAATGTTCTTTCTGTAGTCTGTACTAATTGGTGTTTTACTTTCTTTATTTTGATCTGTAGCATATCTTTGTATAATTTCCTTTATTTTATTACTTTGACTCAGAAGAAAACTTCCGTCTTTTTCTTTTTCTATTTGAATTCCAAGATGACATGTTATGTAGCCTAAATGTTTGACTTCAAATTGATTTTTCAACAAATTTGCAGTTTTCTTTATATTTTCTGTGTTATTCGACGCAATTAATATATCATCTACATAAATAGCTAAATAAGTTGCTTGTTTTACATTCTTTAGTGATAGTAAGCAAGGATCTGTTGTACTTTGTTTGAAGCTCTTGTTGAACAAATATTCTGTTATTGTTTTATTCCAATTTCTGGCATTTTGTTTGAGACCATATATGCTCTTATGCAATTTACAAACTTTTTCTTCTTTTCCTGATTCTCTGAAACCTTCTGGTTGTTCCATTAATACATCTTCTTCTAATTTTCCATACAGGAAAGCAGATTTTATATCAAGATGATGAACATTCCATTTTCTATTTGCTGCAACTGTTAAAAGAGTTCTTAAAGTGGTATGTTTTACTACGGGTGAAAAAGTTTCTTCAAAGTCTAATCCCGGTTGTTGTGTATACCCCTTTGCAACAAGCCTTGCTTTATAGCTTTCGACTTTTCCACTTGCATTGTATTTTGTTTTGAAAATCCATTTATTTTAATGGCTTTCTTTCCTTCTGGAAGATCTACCAAAGTCCATGTTTCATTTTCCTTCAATGCATTTAGTTTAGTTCTTCCTTTATGGAATTCAACCAGTTTCCTTTTTCTACTTCGTTCATGTCCTGGATTTCTTTTAAATTTTGAGGATCCTTTTTATACTGAACTTTTGCAACATATGCTAATCTTTCTGGTGGTTTCCTTTGTTTATTCTTGAAGACTTTCTTTGAACATTTTCAGGTTCTTCTCTATCATTATTTTTTTCCACAGTTTCTGATGACATTACTTCATTTTGAACGAAAATTTCTTGTTCATCTTCTTTCCTTTCAGCAGGTTTACTTTTTATTACAGCTTGCTGACGTTCATCAAATTTTACTGATCTGGTAATGATTATTTTGTTTGTTTCTTTATTTAATACTCTGTATCCATTAGATCTTTGATCATATCCTAATAAGATTCCCTCTTGTGCTCTATTGCCAAATTTTCTTCTTTGTTGCTTTGGTACATATACATAAGCTTTTGATCCAAATACTTTAATATGACCAACATATGGTTTAAATCCGTTCCATAATTCAAAAGGAGTTTTTCCTGTTGCTTGTGTTGGAACTCTATTTTGTATGTAAGCTGCCGTTATTACAGCTTCTGCCCAGAACTTACCTTCCATATTAACATCTAACATCATAGTTTTTGTCATTTCTGTCAAAAATCTGTTTTTTCTTTCAGCAATTCCATTCATCTGAGGACAGTATGGAACAGTTGTTTTATGTTCTATTCCTTGTTACGCTAAATAATTTTCAAAATCTCTTCCACAATACTCTCCTCTATTATCTGTTTTTATGGATTTTGGCATTTTTCCAAATTTGGTTTTACTAATGCTTCATCTTTACTTTTAAGCAAAATTTTACTAATGCTTCATCTTTACTTTTAAGCAAATAGATGTAACAGTATCTGCTATAGTCATCTATAAATGTGATAAAATACTTGTAACCACTAGGACTGGCCTCAACCATGGGACCACAAATATCTGTGTGTACTAATTCTAATACAGCTTTGACCTCAAAACTAATTTGTTTGGAGAATGGCTGCTGTGTAAGTTTGCCTTTATGCAAAACTCACAATTTTCTTCCTTTTTACAATTGGAAAGAGTTATTCCTCTTGCTAACTCCTTTTTCTCTATTTGTTTTATCATTTCAATATCCCTATGACCTAGCCTTCTGTGCCATAAATTCAAACAATTCTTATTTTCACATGTAGTGGCCAAATTTGCCTTTTCATCTAATATTTGTAGTTTGTACAAATTATCTGAGGCATCTATTAATCCTATAGCTACAATAGTATCCTTATACTTAATTGTGCATTTTTTATTCTTGAATAAAACTTCAAATCCTTTTTCTGTGGCTTTTCTAACAGATAACAAACTAGTGTCTAAATCTGGAACATATAACACATCCTTTACTTCCACTTTTCAAACTTTTCCTTTTTCGATTTTGCAGTTTAAGGTTATGTTTTCCTTGCCTTCTGACTTTATCTGAGACCCGTAGGCAGTAGTGATCAGCTCTGATTCACCTTTTGAAAGTTCTTTAAACAGTGTTGCATCATTTGTCATGTGACACGTTGCACCGGAATCAATTGACCAACCTTTGGATATTTTGTTGGGTTTTGACTTCGTTTCTAATGAGAAATTTTCATTTTCCCTTTTTATGTCATTTTGTTCACAATCTAATTTTGTTTTTCTTGTCTTCACGGCAATATTATACTGTGAGACTCTGTATGTGGGTTCATTTTGTGAAACTTACCAGTGTTACCTTTATTTTGATTTCTTTTGTAATGCCAACAGTCATCTTTGACATGATTCTTTCTTTTTACAAAAAGTGCAAAATCTTTCTTGTTTGGAGCTGTAATTTTTCTTTTTATAACTTGTTTTCAAAACAGTTGTGTGATCGGTGTGTGCCTGTGAGTTTTCTTTCCTTCTATTAGATTCATCTATCACTTTACATTTGATAAACTCAAGTGTTAAATCTTCTTCCTGTCTTGCTTCTAATGCAGTAACTAAATTTTCATAGGTACTTGGTAAACTATTTAGCAAGATAGCCCCCAAATGTGTGTCTTTGAATTCCTCTCACTGTGCTTTAAGCTTGTGAACTATTTCCAGCATTCTATTTACATGCTCTTGCATAGTTGATCAATTTTCTTTAAAACGTAAACTATACAGTTTTCTAAGCAAATACAATTTACTACTCAAACTTTCTCTTTCGTGAACCATTTTCAAAGCATTCCACATTTCGGAACTTGTTCTCTTATCACGTACATGAATAATTTGATCATCAAACACGCAAAGTGTTATTGTAGCTTTAGCCAGTTCGTCATTTCTCAACCATGCATCACTCTTTTCTTCTGGAATTGGCTCTGAAACAACCTTCCATAAATTATCTTTAATAAGAATCATTTCCTTTCTTACTTTTCAAATTTGATAATTAAAATTATCTAACTTTGTTATGCTGTACATGCCGCTTCCTATGAATGACGCCATTTTTGTTCCGCTTTCGATTGAGGAACTACGCAGTAACAAATATGCCTTCAATCCACTCGACTCAAATGCTTGATGAATTTGACGAACTTTGCTTTTAATCTTCCTGACAGCAGTGATATTTCAGTCTCATAATCAAGATTGTTAGATATTTCTAACACAAATAAAATTTATAATTCTTTAAGTAACGCAGTAAGCCACTTACCAGCTGCAGGAAGATCTATCCTTAGTAATCACAGAGAGAAAAAGAGGATTCCACACATATAAACGCTTCAATGACAACACACTAATATTTATTGTACATCTCCACAAAAGGTAATAACTCACTATTCCAACACGCACACCCTCTACATATCACCGATATTGTTGTTGTTCAGTCAAAGATCAACCACTTAGATTACTAACCGACGTGAGCAGCAGAAGGGGATTTTTAGGCAACGCTCGCTAGAGTAAACAAATAAAAACGTTTCGAGCAGCTCCACCTGCAATTCTGTTAAATGTTCGCTGAGGCGTCGGGTTCGAAGAACTCTGACAGTCATATTTCTTATAATAATTTCTAACAATTATGGCAATAGCGGTCTAAAGTTTTCCGTTGTTCACCTGCGGCGCTACAGACCTAGCGCAACGTCCTAAAGACTTCCGAAGCGGTGAAGAGCACACATTTAGTTTGTTTGAAAGAATTTTCGATATTATTCAGATTGGATGATAGTGATGCCAACTGCCTCCATTTTATCACCACTTCCTAGGAGTACAGATTAATCACCTCAGGCTTTGTCGTTCTGCAAAATGAAGCTATCGTCTTTATTTAAACTCCGGTAATGTTTTGAGGTTTGTGGACAATCAAATCAGTAAGGGCACTGACTGTCTCAGTGTTGTATAACAGTCAGGTTGAGCTGGATGAGAATGGGTGTCATTCGTGCACGATTGTAGTTCAAAATTCATAGTATCATCGCCCTTCCTAACACACTCGATGAGCTGCGTGAGACGTGTAGTGGATCCTAGTTCTCTTCATGGACGTTGTTTGCGGTTTGGCAGTCACCAAGATGAATATGCATTTTTCTTCGAAAGGATCACGGGACGAATGTTCTAAAGTCTATTGGGCATAGGACCTTGTCCACTTTAGGAGGGCATAACGGTGCTCGTGTGTGAGCGATGGAGACATGAATGTTTTATATTTATTCCGGGATCATGGCGTCCACCTTGGGTAACTCTACGGCATATAAGTGTCATAATTTCCAGCCACTGGTACCAAAACAAGTTGGTAAAATCATGCAATGCGTTGATTATGATACGCTTTCCAACATTCCAGAAATCATTACTCAAGTTATGAGGATAATGGCTGTGGAATAAATGTAGCTCCTGTGTTCTGTCCTTTGACCCCATTTCGATTATATTCAACAGAACGGGCACAGTATACTACCGAAACAACATGATAAAATGTTTACGCAATCGAAGCATTTTCACTTACGTTATGACGCATAAGGGAGATGGAATGGATCCCGCTCCTATTTCCTGACCTTTGAACCCATTTGGCCCATTTTCAACAGGGTTTGTACACAGGTTGTCTCCTACCACATAGTAAAATTTCATCGAAATCGAATTATTTTTACGCGAGTTATTGTGCTGACAAACAGACGGACGGACAAAGCTGGAGCATATACACTTTCCAACTTACGTTGGGAAAGCGTAAACAAGGGAAGCAGCCCGCACTGTAAGAAAAGCAGACCACACACCATCCATACCTTATCTGCGACTCAAACCAGGCAGCGATATCAAAGGACGAGCCAGAAACTTAAACCTCGCCATGGGTGCCTTGAGTAGAGATAGTTGACATTCAAGCTGTTTTTGGATGGTCATCTTAAGAAAGCTGCCATTAGAACATCTTATCAAAAATTTTATTTTTCTTCTGTTTCGTTTTCTTTGTTTTGGAGTCTAATTAGCACCGTAAGCCGTTCAATGCTCTATAAGCAATCGCCCGTCCCTAACTTAGGGCCACTGGTTCCGGGGAAGGAACAGAGCCAGCGTAAGACAAACAAACCACCCATGCCTCATCCGACACTCGAACCCAATACCCGTCGATCGGACAGTCAGAAGCCAGCTCTTACATCACAGCGCCATTGGGACGGCCGTTTCAAAGCTCATCGGTGTTAGAAACCACCGGAATGTGGACGCAGCGGACCGCGACGGCTATTCTGGAACGCTCATGGCCATTGTGCAACCTAACCACCACGCTAACGTTTTCATGGTAGCAATGTCAAGTCGGAAAGATGTCGCTAAAGCTTACTCCTAGCTAATTAATAACAAGGCAGTTTTCTGTCTACCTTCCTTGAAATAGCCATCGGTAAGATGTGCGAAAGCATGGAAACTTTGTTTTCCATTCTACGCCAAGAAATTCTGATTACTAGTAGAGTTATACTACTTAAAGTAACTTCTTCCTAGCTGTTACATAATCTTGCGCATAATGGTTCTTGGTGTCTCAGCGCCACAGTGCGACTGAAGTTTAAGATTAAAGTTGCCTTTATTTCCTGTCTATATATATATATATATATATATCATCCTCTCTTCCTCTCTCTATATCTCTCTCCCTATTTCTATATATATATATCTCCTCCTCTCTCTATATCTCTCTCCTTATTTCTCTCTCTCTCTCTATCTCTTCCTCTTTCTATATCTCGCTCCTTATTTTTTTCTCTCTCTCTGTCTTATCCCTTCTCTATATCTCTCTCCTTATTTCTCTCTATATATATCTCCTCCTCTCTCTATATCTCTCTCCTTATTTCTCTCTCTCTCTCTCTCTTTCTCTCTCTCATCCCTTCTCTATATCTCTCTCCTTATTTCTCTCTCTATAAATATCTCCTCCTCCCTCTATATCTCTCCTTATTTCTCTCTCTCTATCTCCTCCTCTCTCTCTATCTCTCTCCTTATTTCTCTCTCTCTCTCTATTTCTCTCCATATCTGTCTCTATCTCATCCTCTCTCTATATATATATATCTCATCCTCTCTCTATATATATATATATCTCATCCTCTCTCTCTGTCTCACTCTCTATCTCATCCTCTCTCTCTCTCTCTATCTATCTATCTATATTTTTTCTCTCCCTCTCTCTCTCTCTCCTTCTGTCTCTCTCTCTCTCTCTCTCTCTCTATCTATCTATCTATCTATCTATCTATCTATCTATCTATTTATCTATTTATCTATCTATCTATCTATCTTTTTTTCTCTCCCTCTCTCTCTCTCTCTCTATCTATCTATCTATCTATCTATCTTTTTCTCTCCCTCTTTCCCTCTCTCTCTCTCTCTCTCTCTCTCTCTCTCTCTCTATCTACCTATCTATCTTTCTCTCTCACTCTCTCTCTCTCTCTCTCTCTCTCTCTCTCTCTCTCTCTCTCTCTCTCTCGTATTTGTTGTATTTGGGCGTTCGTAGGATTACTCCAGAAAGTGCCGAATTGGCCATTATGGTAAAGCAACAACGGATGTTGCGTAATATTTTTTGAGGCTAGTGCACAGTCAACAAAGGGAAATTTATATCATTATAATCAAGCAGTATTAATCCACTGCAAGTCTCTCCAAGTCTTTTCTATATCCCTCTTTCTTGCCTTCCCCAAGTCTCGTTCATATTTTTTCCTTGACTTATTCTCCTAAATGCCATTACGACATACCTGTCCCTTGCTATCCAGTACAGTGTTTTGAATGTCCAAGAGTAGGCAGCTCTTCTAGTGGTACACTAAAGAGACAAAACATTAAGACCACCTGCCTAACATGATACTGGACCTCCAAGTGCCCCCAAAATAGCTCTTTTCCGGCGAGATATAGATGCTACAAGAATTCTAAATGTATCTTGTGGTATTCTAAATGTATCTTGTGATTTCTAAATGTATCTTGTGGTATTCTAAATGTATCTTGTGATTTCTAAATGTATCTTGTGGTATTCTAAATGTATCTTGCGATTTCTAAATGTATCTTGTGGTATTCTAAATTTATTATCTTGTGATTTCTAAAGGTATACTGTGGTATTCTAAATGCGTCTTGTGATTTCTAAATGTATCTTGTGGTATTTTAAATGTATCTTGTGATTTCTAAAGGTATCTTGTGGTATTTTAAATGTATCTTGTGATTTCTAAATGTATCTTGTGATTTCTAAATGTATCTTGTGGTATTCTAAATGTATCTTGTGATTTTTAAATGTATCTTGTGGTATTTTAAATATATCTTGTGATTTCTAAAGGTATCTTGTGGTATTCTAAATGTATCGTGTGGTATTCTAAATGTATCTTGTGGTATTCTAAATGTATCTTGTGGTATCTAGTACCAACACGTTACCAGTAGATCCTTTAATTCTTGTAAGTTAAGTGGTTGAGCCACCGCAGATCGATTTTTCTGTCCCAACACAAAGCACAAATGCTCGATTGAATTCACGACTGGGGAGCTTGGAGGGCAGAAACAAATACCTGGAAGTCTTCCTCATGTTCCTAGAACCAGTCTCGAACAATTCCGGCAGTGTGGTATGACACATCATCCTGCTGAAAGAAGGCATTCCAAGAGGGGAATACCGTTGCGATGATAGGATGTATCTAGGTTGCAATAATATTTAGGTAGGTGGTAGACGTCATAGTTTCATGCATAAGAACGACTAAAACCAAAGTTTCCCAACAGAACATTGTCTAAAGCATTAAAATTCCTGAACCGGTTTGCTTACGACCCGCGATGCATCTTAGTACCAAAACTTCCCCAGGTAAACAACGCACCCGTTTCCAGCGTTCACATGGTGCAACACGAAACGAGATTCGTCCGACCAAACGACCGTCTACAAGTCATTCAATCATGCAAGGTCCAATCTTGCTGCTTGCGTACTCATTGTAAGCGTTTCGACGGTCAACCGAGTTTACTCTTAGCGGCCTGCGGTTACGCAGTAGTCTTTTCTTATTTGTTTATTTTCGGAGGTTTAACGACCACCATGAGTACCTCAGTGTGTTATAAGCAGTCACCTGTCCCTAATGTAGGACCACTGGTCCCAAATAAAGGAGAGAGTAAAGGTCCAGTGCCGCAGGGCAAAAACAACATCCAAGTCTCACAGGGATTCGAAACAGGACCCACCCATCTTGGACGAATGATCATAATCCCGCGCTTAGATCACTAGGCCACCAAGTCGTCACAGTAGGGTCCGATGTATTGTGTATTGTGACACAATACTCCCATCACCAGCATTCAAATTACTACCTAGTTGAGCCATAGAATCCCTTCTGTTGGCTCTTACCATACGTGACGGCCTTCGCTCACGTCTAGTATCGATGAGCCGTGGTGTGCCCATACATTGCCGGCGGTTTTTGAAAATACACTACTGTTTGTGAAAATTGCCACACCAAGAAGGAACCGTGCGATTAGAATTGAATTTATACCACACATTACTGATATAACTGATTTAATTTTCAGAACAATACAACAATTTTTACCTGCAAAAATCAGTATCATGTGAAGCCTCCGTGAGCTGCAATAAGTGTTTCTAAACGGCGTGGCATTGAATCGAAAAGGTGTTCGATGGTGTCCTGGGTAATTGGTTGCCAGGTGGCATGTATGCGAGTCCACACACCATTGGTACTTACCGGTGAAGGACTTGGATGGGCCAGTTGAGAGTGACCATATCCCAGTCATGGTCAATAAGCGACATGTTTGGCGAACGTGCAGGCCATGGAAGAAGAGGTATCTCCTGTGCTGCGAAGAGGGCTTAAACATTCCTGGCAACATGTGGTTGAGCATTGTCCTGCTAGAATATAGTACCAGGAGTGCTCTGAACTCTGAAGGAAGGTTATGACTTCTGCCTGTACAACTTTCCTGATGTAGCGGTCGCTGTTGAGATTGCTGTTAAGTTGTAGCTGCCTAGATCGCGAATGGTACCCAATGGCACACCACACCATCACACTTGGCGTTCGACCCGTATGACGCTCGACAATGCATGCAGGAAGACGGCGTTCACCACAATACCGTCTAATGCGTATGCGGCCATCATGGTCGTCCAAGTTGAATCGGAACTCGTCCGAAGACACGACATGTTGCCAATCAGCAAGCCATTGTCTGTATTGAAAACCCCATTCCAACTTTAGGCGTCCATGGTTCTGGGTAAAAAGAATCCGCCGCAAAAATCCTACGGTGAACTTTCTTTTCTCTGTGTGCCATTCGCTACAATAGAGGCATGGAGCATTATCGTCTAAAAATAATGCGCAGATTTCCGGCTAGGTGGCGTTAATGGGAAAGCTTTTTTCTCGCTATCTCTGCTTCCGGAAGACGAATTCCAAACGTTATTTTCCCTTAGAATGGCTTTTCCCGTGAAGAATATTTTTCGCCTATTTTCAACTTTTCCATTGTTCTTCCTCTAGAAGTTCAATAACTTTGATAAATTTTATTCGCGTCGGAACCGATTCAAAAGACGTGCTCATTACAAACGAAAATTCAGTGTCATCTTTCTTGTTTCTTTTCTCTAAAGCATGGCCGCGGAACGTAGGGGACTCAGGGGTCCGGAACCACCTTGGAGTTCCATGAGCCCCCTTCACTGGGGGTCTTTGTTCGAAACTATTTCTGGTTCAGATATGCGTTATCGCCTTTTTTTTTTTTTAGAAATATTTCCTGCAGACCACTACGCTTTGCAGTATCCTGCAAAACGCTCGAAATACAATTTAAAAACATGATTTTGCAAAAATGAATTGACCAATTAAGTCAGCGTTGTGTGTTTCTTTTTAAAAAAGATCATTAAAGAATTATTTAAATTATTTGGAAGCGATAACCAGGACGGCTTTTGACTTAGGAATACATACTTATAACTCCTCGGGTAGCATGGGACAATTTACGACCGCCCGCCTGTGATAAAAATAGGTCCCAGTTGAAATCATTATAGCGTTAAAAGTACGTACCGCTCACTAATCGTGTTAACATATCCGTAAACAGCATGGAGTCCAATTTGCGTACCCTGTGCGCAGGGGAGATGATGCAATATTTCTGGGTGTGCCGCCGCGTTTAACTCAGTCTATCTCGACAACCGTGAGCGCAACATGACAGTGCGTGGTATCGTTTCAAAGCTCTCGACGAGATCTATTCAAACATGCAAAGAAAATTCCGCAGTGGTTTAAAGTGAACATTTTAAAAATTGTTTTCTTGTGAACCGTTGAACACTTCCGACAACATCACGGTTTAACTGGACGACCGTGAGTGCAAAACGACTGTGCGTGGCATCGTTTTAAAGCTCTCTGCAAGATCTTTTAGGTGTATTTGGTGCAGAACGGGAGGCTTTTTGCAAACGAAAAGCATCTATTCAAATATATAAAGAACAAGTCTCAATGGCTTAAACTAAACTTTAAAAAAATTGTTTTCGTGTGAACGGGTTAACATTTTCGGCAATGCCACGGAATTCGCAAAAATGAACGCAAGCAGAATTGGAGAAAATCAAAACGAGAGGCAAGAGCAAGTGATGAGGAATGTAAGAAGCCCAAGAAGACTGTAACTACGCGAACTAGAGAGCATCGAGAACGCCTGAAAGCAGCCGCCGCCAAACAAAAATCCAACACACCGAACGAACCAGTACCCGCCCCATGTTGTTTCATAAACGTGTGTTGGTGGTAACAGCTTCTCAAAGGATTTCCACCAGATGCGCTACAGCATTGCTTTGCCCGATGGAAGATCAGGGATATGTTCGATGCAGAAGGGGAGTATACGGGGGGTGTCCCGGAACTTCGTGTACAAACTTGGAGGGGAGGTAGAGAACAACGTTAGGAACCAGAATTAAATAGGAAAGCATGGGCGGAAACGTCACCCTCACGTGAGAAAGAGACACAAAGACACAGTAAGGCCACAATACAGAAAGCAGTGTAAAACGCTTTATTACACAACAAAAGAGTGCAATGTTAGACTTACAAGCATCACAGGAGATGTTCAAAATTGCGCCCATTGGCCTGGATGCACGCATGACGTCTACGCGACATGGATTGGCGAACATTGTCGAAGATACCTGGCGTTTCGCGGATCGTAGCAGCAGCGATGGAGATTCGTGCCACCAGGTCCATTTCAGAATTTACTGGCGTGTCGTACACAATGCTCTTCATGGCACCCCAGAGATAATAATCAAGAGGAGATAAATCAGGTGCTCTGGGGGGGCATTCGACGGGACCGCCACGCCCAATCCACTTTGTTCCAAATGTCCGGTCCAAATGGTCACGTACGCACCTTGCGTAATGAGATGGCGCCCCATCATGTTGCAACCACATTCCGCGTCGAACATGTGAGGGGATATCGTGCAGCATTTCCGGAAGAACCTCTTGAAGAAAGACGAGATACTTGCCAGCGTCCAGTCAAGGTGGTAAGATGTATGGCCCGACTAAACTGTCCGCCACAATACCCGCCCACACATTAACAGTGAAGCGTTGTTGAGCGGCTCGTGGTCGGGTTCCGTGTGGCTTGTCTACTTCCCACATGTGCGCGTTGTGCGTATTGAACACCCCGTCACGTGAAAAGGTTGCTTCATCACTGAACATAACAGAACTGGGAAATTGCGAGTCGGCCACTTTTTGGTGCAGAAACCACTGTTCGAACGCGACACGTCGTGGGTGATCATCCGGCTGCAGTAATTGAACTCTCTGACGATGAAAGGGATGTAAGGCTTCGCCCTGCAGAACGCGCCAAACGGTTGAACGAGCGCCAAACGTCTCGGAAAACGGTTTATCGAGACGTTCCGCCCGTACACTGGTCCCGGGATTTCGGTCCACAGCATGCAACAGACGCTCTTCCAATATGGGTGTTCGTGCTGTTCACAACTGCCCGGTATCCTGTATCGTTGCTGCGAAGGATCCACGTTCCGCAAGGTTCTGATGTACCCGAGCGAACATTTGATGATTTGGTTGGCGCCTCGTTGGATATCTTTCCCGATGCAACCGACCAGCAGAGCGTCCATTTCCGTTGGTTAGGCCATAGATGAAGTGCATATCCGTCAACTCGGCGTGTGTGAAACGATTCATGTTTATCGCACGCAGTCCGCGTCTACAATGAGGAAGCCACACGTGCCGACCTTGTGAGCTCGCGTACAGCGCCGCCTATCGTTTGCGCCCATGCTTTCCTATTTGATTCTGGTGCCTAACGCAGTTTTCTACCTCCCTCCAAGTTTGTACACGAAGTTCCGGGACACCCTGTATAGAAGGTCATGAAGGTAAACACGCTTTTTGCAAAAAAAAAACAAAAAAAAACGAAGCACCCAGAGAAATTCGTTAGATCGTGATGAAACTCCGCATTAAAGTACCTCAGGACTGAATATGCAAATGATTAAAAAACAACGACCAAATACTATACAGTGGCCCGCAACAGCGCATGGGAACCGCCCATCGTGGAGGGTATATCAAGAGCAAAGCTCGCACGCAGCAGATTTCGGTTGCATTAATCTTCCCGGAATGTGAGGATGCCTCGACAACGGATCCGTGCACGGCACGAGCAGTTGAGTGGCTTTGAGAGAAGCCATAATTGGGCTGATACAGTCCGGTTGTTCAAGTCGCCGTATCTCCAGGCATATGGGTCACAGCAACAAGGCAATCCGACGATGTTGGCGCCAATGGATCGAGGAGAGCACAACCCAGCTGCACGCTGGCAGTGGACGGCCGAGGACAACGACAGAACGCGAGGATCGAGCGATTGTGAGAGCCGAACTTACAGAACCGAATTCGTCGCTCTCAACCATTCTTGGACATGCTGCGTCGTCTACAGGTACAGAAGTGGACATCCGGACCTTTGCCAGGCGCCCTACTGTACAGGGACTTCATTCGAGGAGGCCACTACGCCTCCTACCACTTACCAGCGAGCATCGCCAGCACCAGCAGTGGTATCAGGTCCGATCAACGTGGGATAGTGTCCAGTAGCGTCTTGTTGTCTTCATCGATGAGTCACGGTTTGCACTTTGCGCCGATGACCAGCGCATACGTGTCTGGAGACGAGTAGGCCAGCGCACGTATCCTGCCTTTTTCCGTGGAGCTGCCCACGGCACGCACACCGGGAGTGATTGTCTGGGGAGCCATATCCTACGATAGCCGGACACACTTGGTAGTCCTCCGTACCACCTCACGCCTCAACGGTACGTCGACGACATTCTACGACCTGTTTTGTTGCCATCCCCTGTCGCTACACCACTGAGCTGTTTTCCAACAGGATAATACCCAGCCACACACGGCCCGTCTCTCCCACGGCTGCCTCCGAAATGTCGACACCCTTCAATGGCCAGATTGATCGCCCGATCTCTCACCGATCAAAGATGTTTGGGGGCATGATGGGACACCACCTACGCCCATCTCGCAACGTCGGTCAACCGGCTCGCAATTTGGTCCTACATCTGGCATGCGATAACTTAGGACAATATCTGCGAACTGTATGCTTGTATGTTACGCAGGGTAACTGCTTGTATCCGACCCACAGGTAGGGCTACAACGTGTTCCCTTGTTCTCTGGAATTGCAATAATTTCCTTTCCTATTCATGTACATAGCACATATCAATTTTCATCTCCACTAGATGATTCGTTCCGGGTGCTTCGTTTTTTCTCTTTTCTTTACGCCTTACAACCGCAGGTTGAAGGAGCGTATATGTTCCAGCTTTGTCCGTCTGTCCGTCCGTCCGCATGATAACTCTCGTAAAAATGGTTCGATTTCGATAAACTTTTAGTATGCGGTATATATATATATATACATATATCATCATCATCATTGTCAACCATTATCAATCCACTGCTGGACGAAGGTCTCCTCAAGTTTCTCCACAACAGTCTGTCTTGTGCCAGTCTCCTCCATGTCACTCCCGCATACTTTCGAATTTCATCCACCCATCTTCAATGTGGTCTTCTTCTAGGTCTTTTCCTGTCCCTTGGAATCCAATCTAAAATTTCCGCTGTCCATCGATGGTCTGTCCTTCTGGCAGTATGTCCAGCTCATTGCCATTTCAGGGATTTAACTCTGATCATGATGTCTTCCACTCTTGTCATTTTTAGGATCCACGAGTTCCTCTTCTTATCTCTCCTGGTTACACCAAGCATGCACCTCTCCATGCTGCTTTGAGTTGTCTGTAGCCTTTGTATGTCTCTTTTAGTTAAGGTCCACGTCTCTGCACCATACGTAAGCACTGGAAGGATGCATTGATCAAACACTTTTCTTTTAAGACATAATGGCATATTGCTCTTGAAAATTATGCTGTTTCTTCCAAAAGCTCTCCAGGCAAGTTTTGTACGCCAATTAATTTCTTCATCAATGTGACCCTCACTTGATATCTTCTGTCCAAGATAAACGTACTTGTCTGTTATCTCCAGCTTTTCTCCATCAATCGATAAATCTTCATTTCTTGAAAAAGCATTGAACATCACTTTTGTCTTCTGAAAGTTCATTTTTAAACCTACTTCTTTACTCTTGTCAGCAAGTTCTTGGATCATACTCTGCAGCTCTGATGGAGTAGTTGCAAAAATGACTACGTCATCAGCAAAACGAAGGGGTGGGTTAGATAATCTCCATTAATCTTTATCCCTTTGTTTTCCCAGTTCAGTGATTGAAAGACATTTTCCAATGTGGCATTAAAAAAGCTTCGGAGATATAGTGTCACCTTGTCTCACTCCTTTTCCAATTTTTATGTGTGTTGTATTTTCAAACAGCCGAATCTTTGCACTTGCATTTTCATAGATGTTATTAATTATATTAATATACGCATCTTCAATACCGCAGGATTTCAGAGCCATTGTAACTGCTGATGGTTTCCCCGAATCAAAGTCTTTTTCATAATCGATAAAAGCCATGCACAATGGAAGTTCATATTCCCTCGCTCTTTCAATTAGTTCTCTCAGTACGTGGATATGATCTATTGTGCTGTAGCCACTCCTGAATCCAGCTTGTTCTCTCGGTTGAGCCATGTCCAGTGTTACCTTCAAGCGGTGTGAAAGAACTTTAGTGAAGATTTTATAAACCACTGATAGGAGGCTGATAGGTCTGTAGTTCCTGAGATCCTCAATGTCACCTTTCTTATGTAGCAGGATCATTGTAGCGGTGTTCCAATCCTCAGGAATTTTCCCTTCATTAAGGCATCGAGTGAAAATTTGGGCGAGTACTGTTTCGATTTCTCCACTTGCTGAAAGTTCATTTTTAAACCTACTTCTTTACTCTTGTCAGCAAGTTCTTGGATCATACTCTGCAGCTCTGATGGAGTAGTTGCAAAAATATGATGTCTACAGTAATTCCATCTTCTCCTGGAGCTTTTCCCCGCTTCATGTTCTTGATTGCATGTGCAACTTCTGCTGAAAGGACTGGAAGAACTCTGGTACTGGTACCTTTCATGATGTCTGGAGTACATATATCATCCCTTTCATATATATACATATATATAATATACAGAAGTTTCGTTATACTAGGAATGAACCCTATTGAAAATGGGCGAAATGGGGTCAAAGGTCAGGACATAGGAGCATAATCCATTCCATTGCCCTTATGCGTCATAACTTGCGTAAAAATGGTTCGATTCCGATTAAATTTTAGTATGTGGTAAGGGACAACATGGGAACGAACCCTATTGAAAATGGGCGAAATGGGGTCAAAGGTCTGGACATAGGATCAGGATCCATTCCATCACCTTTATGCGTCATAACTTTCGTAAAAATGCTTGGATTGCGACAAAACTTTATCATGTTTTTCCTGAGGTATACTGAATCGGTTCTGTTTAATATAATCGAAATAGGGTCAAAGGTCAGGACACAGGAGTGAGATTTATTCCACAGCCATTATCCTCATAACTTGGGTAATAACTTGAGAAATGATTTCTGGAATGTTGGAAAGCGTAGCATAATCAATGCATTGAATGATTTTACTAACTTGTTTTTTTTTTGCAAAGAGTATATATATCCTAGGACATTTCACTCCCCCACCCCTCTATCTCTCAATCACATTTCCATTTTTTTTTTTTTGTAGCTGTCGGATAAATTTGACCCCGTCTGAAATTCTTAGGTTCCCCCCACCCGTGTTCTTAAGCCAAATAAGAAAAATTGAAGGTCATGAAGTTAAATATGCAGACGTTTCGTTATTAACTGAAGTTACAGAGTAATTCTCTTTATTTAATACCCATAACACGCATAACCTATAGTTTTTAAATCACGGTAGCAAAATTGCTTCGACTAGCAAATCCTGTGATGGTTATCTTCAAATTAATCGGAAACTTGAAACTTCGTCGTTCTGGTGGGGTAATGGATAGCTTAATCGGGCGCTATTCGGGAGACGCAGATTCGATTCCCGCTCCAGGATGACGAAATTTTCAAGTTTTTGCATATTGTCTGACTTAACATCCATGTCGTATTTACACCAATAAACGGATTCACATCTTCCAAATTGGTATTGCGGAATTCTGTTTTTCTCGGATTCAGTGTTTTTCCCTTTCATAATAACTTCTTCACAGAAAAAAATATATTCGTGTAATGAAACAAAGTTCTCCGCTCTAATTTCCTAGGATTATTGACTCTTTGGAGAGGATGGCGTCCACAGCTGTTCTGGATAAAGAAACCGCTTCAGCTGAAATCAACGGAAAAACCGTTACTTTGAAAGTATTTGACTTAAAACAGGACATGAAAAATGTTCCAACTGGTATGATACAACATTCCTCAGGTGACGCTATAACCCTGTTTAATGGATCAGAAGTTTTGACGAGGGACGATGTAGATGTTGCAATTGCTTTGCCTTTAAGCTTGATCACTACTGTTTTGAATCAAACTTACAATTCAACCAAGAAACGTTTGATTTTCATGGCCTACAAAAACTACTCGTTTTACCAGGATGATGCATACCAAAGCAACATGGAAGTTAACAGCTTCATTCTTCATGCAAAATTTGGAAACGAAATTCTTCGCAACCTGGAGCCGCCAATTAAAATGATTTTCACACCTGTTAAAGTAAGTTGCTCAATCTGGAACTGACTTCACGCTTTATAAATATTATACTTATTCTTTATCTCAACGACCACAGTCTTGTGACGATTATATATAGATTAAGTTAATACAACTTAGTTTGTCAGAAATATTTATTTTTTCAAGTCGACCATGGTTTCGCTGGGTATTGACCTAGCTTCATCAGGAAGAGTGGCACCTAAATATTCAAATTGTATCATCATCATCATCATTGTCAACCATTATCAATCCACTGCTGGACGAAGGTCTCCCCCAAGTTTCCTCCACAACGGTCTGTCTTGTGCCAGTCTCTTCCATGTCACTCCCGCATACTTTCGAATTTCATCCACCCATCTTCCATGTGGTCTTCTTCTGGGTCTTTTCCTGACCCTTGGAATCCAATCTAAAATTTCGGCTGTCCATCGATGGTCTGTTCTTCTGGCAGTATGTCCAGCCCATTGCCATTTCAGGGATTTAACTCTGATCATGATGTCCTCCACTCTTGTCATTTTTCGGATCCACGTGTTCCTCTTCTTATCTCTCCTGGTTACACCAAGCATGCACCTCTCCATGCTACTTTGAGTTGTCTGCAGCCTTTGTATGTCTCTTTTAGCTAAGGTCCACGTCTCTGCACCATACGTAAGCACTGGAAGGATGCATTGATCAAACACTTTTTCTTTAAGACATAATGGCATATTGCTCTTGAAAATTATGCTGTTTCTTCCAAAAACTCTCCAGGCAAGTTTTGTACGCCGATTAATTTCTTCACCAATGTGACCCTCACTTGATATCTGCTGTCCAAGATAAACGTATGTGTCTGTTATCTCCAGCTTTTCTCCATCAATCGATAAATCTTCATTTCTTGTAAAAGCATTGTACATCACTTTTGTCTTCTGAAAGTTCATTTTTAATCCCACTTCTTTACTCTTGTCAGCAAGTTCCTGGATCATACTCTCTAGCTCTGATGGGGTAGTTGCAAAAATGACTATGTCATCAGCAAAACGAAGGTGGGTTAGATAATCTCCATTTATCTTTATCCCTTTGTTTTCCCAGTTCAGTGATTGAAAGACATTTTCCAATGTGGCATTAAAGAGCTTCGGAGATGTTTACAGTCACGTGTTTTGATTAGATGCTTCCACGCGTTTGATAGAAATGACGCTGATGCCATGTCATTAACAAGTTGCGAAGACTTCTGATATATATGGAAAGCTTCCAAACTATCAAGTTTGGAGGTTGAATCTGGCTTTTCAATAAGTTTTGTTTCCTCAAAGAGAAATCAGTGGTTCTTTTCGTAACAGTGTTTAGCCATCGATGACTTCTTTAGGTCACAATTCCGAATGTAGGTCTTGTGCTCCTTCAATCGAGAACGCAAGGCTTTACGGGTCTGTCCTATATACGAAGCTCCACATTCACATGGAATTTGATAAATTCCCCACGAGTTTTTGTCTTCAACACAGTCCTTTGATCCTAAAAATCTCATTTTGTTTATGGGTTTAAAAATCACCTTAAAATTAAAGGTTTTGAAATTTTTTGTAATTTTGAAGGCAATGTCACGGGAAAATGGAATAATGAATAATTATGTCATATACAATTTGAATATTTACGTGCCATTCGTCCTGATGAAGCTGGGTCAATACCCAGCGAAACCATGGTCGGCTTGAGAAAAAAAAAATATTTGTGACAACTACGTTGTATTATCTTAATCTATATATTCTACTTATGTTCGCTATTTCTTCCGTTAATTTTTGTTTTAATAAGAAAGATTTTTCCATTCGTTAAGAAATTCATTTCCCACTTGTTGTTATGCATATGCCAGAGGTTCCCAAACTGTGCTCCGAGATTGGAAAGAAAGATATGTAAAATAAATGTGACAAGATCTTAAAACTGTTAATTTGGGCGGCCATGAACTGTGTATAAGTATTGGGTAGAAATTATCCAGCTCCTGCAGCGTGGCTGTGAAGCAGTTCAGATAGCAAGTACATGTATTATAGACCAAAGTGCACCTCATGCGTCACCTCAGTCAGCTTCGTATACCCGCACCATCTAGGAATCACGCAAAACATCGAGAACGTCGTCGAAGCACAAACACTGCACGCCGCGAAACCAGTCAGAGAAGCTTGACTACGCCAAGCTAACCCCCTCCCCTCTGTGAGAACTGCGCCGCGCTTTCACATCTGATTGTTAGCTTCGACGCATTTCCAGAATTATCTGGAAAGTTTCTGTTGCATATTAAAACCTCGTGTCTCTTCGCACCTTCAGTCAGCAACATGTCGAGAGTGGAAACGAACCAAGTCGCAGTGCAGTGTTACTTATTTATGAGTATTTTCAATGCGTGCTTTTCAATATACACTGCTGGCCACCCAAAATGCAACAGATAGAAGGAAGCATCCGATTGCCCTGAAATTCGCAGCATGCGTCGCCCGCGAGAGGACACGCAAACGATTAGCATTGCAGGGCATATGCAAATCATGTGCGCCCGGCACGCCACCGAGAAACACTATAAGAAGGGTGAACAGAAGGCGGGGTGTAAGTAGTGGAAGTGTGTTGTGCTGCCGGACATGTGCGTGGAAGCTTCCTGATGCCTCGTCGCAGAATACGGCAGTCATTCCAGCACGTTTCGGAGTTCGACAGAGGATGAATAGTGGCTTATCGCGACAGCGGTTTATCGTACCGCGACATCGGCGTCCGTGTGGGACGACATCTAGCCACAGTGAGGCGAGTAAGAATTCGGTGGGTGCAGGAGGGACGGACGGACCGACGTGAGCGATTGCCGCAGCTGCGGCACAACACCGAATGAGAGGACCAGCATGTTGTGCGCGGGCTTTGACGGCTCGCACCGCCACATCACGAACGTTAGCGCAGGAATTAGGGCGTGTTGCGCAACAACCTGTGTCAGCACGTACCGTTCGACGTCGTCTGCAGGAGCGGTGACTTGTCGCATGGCGCCAATTGCTCCGATTACGATTGACGTTTCACCACCGGCGAGTGCAGCGGCAGTGGGCCGTTGAACGCCGCACCTGGAATACGGAATGGCACAACATTGTCTTCTCCGACGAATCCCGCTTCTGCCTGCAACATCACGATGGCCGGATGCGCGTGTGGTGGCACCGCGGCGAGAGATTGCATGATGCCTACATTATGCATCGTCATACCGGTCCGTCGCCTGGCGTTATGGTTTGGGGCGCAATTGGATATGACACCTGCACCCATCTAGTACGCATCGCCGCTACACTCAACAGCCACCACTGCATCTCCTACGTTTTGGAGCCCGTAGTCCTTCCTTACCTGCAGGACCTGCCAGCGGCCACGTTTGAACAGGACAATGCGCCCCCGCACGTGGCACGCATTGTGCAACAATTCTTCACGGCCCACCAGGTGCCACTTCAGCCATGGTCTGCCTGTTCTCCCGATATGTCGCCCATCGAACAGGTCTGGTCGCTGATCGGAAACCGAGTGCCTCGGCAAGCCCCACCAGCGGCTACGCCTCATGAACTGTGGCAACGTGTGGAAGCAGTCTGGACCGACATACCCCAAGCCCACATCCAAAGCCTCTTTCGTTCGATGCCGCGGCGTGTAGCGGCCGTTATTGCCAGCCATGGGGGCCACACGAGCTATTGATGTCTGCGTGTTCCGCAAGTCGCAAGCTCCTGAAAGCTCAATCGTTTCATCTTTGTATCTGTTGTTATGTGTCCAGTAAATCTGGCTTCGCTATCTCGTGTCCTTCTTGGTGTTGCATTTTGGGTGGCCAGCAGTGTAAGTATTTTTTATCATAAACAATTACGTTAATATAACATTCTGTATCTTCCGTCGTGAGGACGAAAGACCTCTCCGTTGCAGGTTTTTGGGAGCACCAACTTAGTGATTCAGAAAATATCATTGATTTTCTTTCAATGGACAGCTAGCTGAAGTTTGGATCCTTAAAAGTCTGTCAAAACCTCAGTCCCAGTAGCTGTGGAAGCATCACCAGCTAACAGGCATGTCTCAAATTTGATAGTTTTTAATTTTATACCCGACGCTGATTATTCCTATTATTTACCCAGCTGATACGAATATTATTTTTTAATTGTAGTGTGGAAGATGATGGAACAATTTCTAGTGCTAGAATTGTTAGAAAAGATGAAGGGTTTTTAAACGAATCAGCGACAGCGGGTGCGCCAGACCCTCATGAAGTGTTGAACCAACTGCCTAGTTCTTCGGAAACCAGTGCCATAGGGAAACGAATAGTAAAAAGGAAGTACCACGATTACTACTTAGATATTGGGTTCGTTGAGACCAGTGATAACAAATCACAGTGCGTAATTTGCAGCAACGTATTGCCAAACAATGCGATGTTCCTAGCAAAAATGCGCTGTCATGTTGAGGGGTCCATCTAGAATGTAAGGGTTTATCGACTGATTTCTTCAGAAAGAAGTACAGTGAGCTTGTACAAGCCCATAAAATTATATCCTATCACTTAAAATCAGTTAACGAAAAGACTTGGATGGTGTCCTACATAGTCAGTTACCGAGTTGCTCAAGCTGGCGAATCCAGTACCATCACTGAAAACCTTATCAAGCCTTGAGTAAGAGTTAAATGTTTTTTTGTTTTTTTTTTATTTATTTGTTTAACTGTTACAATAGAATCATTGAGTAAATTAGTTTACAGGGTAGCTTAAAGTTTGTAACAGTATGGGAAGCCTAAGAAAAGGCCTCTTTCAAGAGTCCTGACATAGCTCAGGCTTCCCAGTAATCATTTAATAACAGTCAAGTCAATTATATAATTATACAGTGTTAAATTATCTGCATGCTCATATAACATTTTAAACTGAGAATCAATTTTCTTATTTTTGAAGTATATATGATTTTAGTTTTTTCTTAAATAAATTGAAATTGTTAATATTGCAA
Organism: Macrothele yani; assembly: GCA_039090855.1. Lineage (NCBI taxonomy): Eukaryota > Metazoa > Arthropoda > Arachnida > Araneae > Macrothelidae > Macrothele > Macrothele yani. Next base: position 20,262,753 of record CM077026.1, on the reverse strand, counting down.
ATTTTGAAGATGACAATCCGATTTTTGGCGTAAATGTGACAAGGACGGTAAGTCAGATAATATTTGAAAACTTGAAAATTTTCATCGTCCTGGAGCGGGACTCGAACCCGCGTCTCCCAGAAAACGCCTAGGTATGCTAACCACTACAATCACGGGATAGGATTATTAATATCCAGATTCGCTAAACATGAATGCCGGTTGCTTCGACTAGCGAATCCTGTGATGGTTGAATTCAAATTGATCGGAAACTTGAAACTTGGTCGTTCTGGGTGGTGTAGTGGTTAGCATACCTAGGCGTTTTTCTGGGAGACGCGGGTTCGAGTCCCGCTCCAGGACGATGAAAATTTTCAAGTTTTCAAATATTATCTGACTTACCATCCTTGTCACATTTACGCCAAAAATCGGATTGTCATCTTCAAAATTTGTATTATATGGCGTAATCCCGTATATCTTTCATGATTGTTAATTCGTTTGGGAGTGCATTCCAGTACATTGGACCACTATATGTAATATTTTGCTGTGCCATTTGTGTTCTTGGTGTAGATATTTGTAAAGATACTTTTGATCTTGTGTGATATAGATGTAATATTGGTGCTAGTTTAATTATTTCAGTAAGATTGTAATTATCTGATTTTATACGTTTAAACATAATTTTTCCCAGGTTGAAGTTATACAGTTGTTTAATATTTAATATTTTATATTTTTGAGGGTATACCTTAGAGTACCTAAAATTATTTATTTGTATAATATTATCCTTGTTATTATTAATTTTGTTTTGTAGTATTTGTAGTATTTGTAGTTTTTTGAGGTTAGTATTCGTTGTCTGGGCCCAGACCAAAAAGCAATAATTTAAATATGGATGAATCAAGGCATAATATAATAACATTAAGGTTTTAAAAGTTAAGTTGTTTATTACATTACTGACTATTCCTATATTATTAGATATTTATGTTAGTATTGTATCTATGTGTCTAGTCCATTTTAAATCTTTGTAAAGTGTAATTCCTAAGTAAGTAAATTTATCTATTATTTGAATTATTGTTTTGTCAATTACCGATTTTTCAGTTATTTGTAGAGGAGATAATTGCCGAGTAAATATTACTGCTTTAGTCACAAAACTAGTTGGCAATGTTCCTTTGTCAAATAGCACAATCTCGCAACGAATCGGGGATTTGGACGTGAAAGCTATTTTACTTTAACGAATAAAATACATTAATACTAGATTTTTCTCTCCAAATGGATGAATCAACATGCGGCTGGCTGGTTTGGCAATATTAATAGTAGTTGTGAGCTACCATTACTTGGAGTCTTTTCAAGAGGATCTCCTTCTCTGCAAGCCATCATCGACTAGCGCGAATGGCGCTGAAATTTTCAAATTAATAGACGAATTTTTCACAGTGCGTAGCATCCTATGGGATAACTGCGTTGATGTGTGCACAGACAGTGCGAAGGCCATGACTAAAGAGACGTCCGGTGTTATTTCAAGATCAAAACAGACAAGAAAGATGACACCGAATTTTCAGGTGTAATAAGCACGTCTTTTAAATCCGTTCTGACGCATATTAAATTTATTAAAGCTATTCAAAGTCAATGGAGTTGGTATGGAAAACAATAGTATCTGAAGGAAGAAAGAAGTTTTTCAATCAGGTTTTTAATGCCTCAGATATTGCTGTAAACGAAATCGTGAGCTTACGCCCTCTGGTTGCAGACTTGTGCGTTAAGAAAAACGTGAATTTATATGAGAAACATTTCGCACCGGAAACGCTCTCCAACATAGAAATAATTTTTCAAATCGGACTCTTAGAAACAGAGATATCGACAAAAATAAGATGTGACTTTACGTCCTCTGGTGGGAAAACCATGCATTATTTTAAGAAGAAAGTATTCTCAAAAGGAATTTCCACATGAGCGGTATCGGTTAAAAGAAATAGTCGAGTTTTCAGGAACCCAGATTTTGCTACAAATACATCAGAAGCATAAATTAACACTTATGCCCCCTGGTGGCCAAACCATTCTTTACCAAACATTAGAAATTATGTGAGAAATATTTTCCATCAGGTCTTGTATGCGATACAGGAAGAATTTTTCAAATCAAAGTTTTAGAAGCAGAAATAACACAGAAAACGCAATTTACACTTACGCCTCCTAGCGGAAAGTCTATGAATTACTTGACAATTTTGAAATTATATGAACCACATGTCACACTGCAAACACTATCCAACAGAGAAGGAATTTTTCAAATCGGACTCCTAGAAGTAGAGATATTGACAAAAATAAGATATACTTCTACGCCCCTGGAGTAGAAACCATGCATTATTTCAAGAAGAAAATGTTTCTAAAAGGTTTGTCGACATGAGTAGTATCGGTCAACAAAAGACGTTTTTTTCAATCGAGATTTTAGAAGCTCATATTTTGCTGCAAATACATCAGAAGCAGAAATTAAGATTTACGCCCCCTGGTGGCCAAACCATTTTTTTACAAAAATCAGAAATTATGTGCAAACGATTTCTCATCAGGAGCTGTATCCGGTGCAGAAAAAAATTTCAAATCGGAGATTTAGAAGCAGAAATATAGGGGGAAACGCAATCTACCACTACGCCCCCTAGCGGAAAGTATATGAACTACTTGAAAATTTTGAAATTATATGAAAAATATGTCACACGGAAAACACTATCTAACAAAGAAGGAATTTTTCAAATTGGACTCCTAGAAGCAGAGATATTGACAAAAATAAAATGTACATCTACGCCCCTGGCGGAGAAACTGTAAAATATTTTGGGAAAAAATATTCCAAAAAGGTTTACCGATGTGAGTGGCATCAGTCCACGAAAGAATTTTTTTAATCGATATTTTAAAAGCTCAGATTTTATGGCAAATACAGCAGAAGCAAAAATTAACACTTACGCCCTCTGGTGGCCAAAGTATTCTTTACCAAAAATTTGAAATTATATGCAAAAGATTTTGGATCAGGAGATGCATCCGCTGAAGAATTTTTTTTTTTTCAAAACGGAGTTTTAGAAGAAGAGTTATCGGGGAAAATGTAATTTACTTTTACGCCCCCTAGCGGAAAATCTATGCGTAATTTGAAAAAGTAACTATATCTAAAATACTCTTCGACATAAGTGGAATCGAAAGATAAAAGAATTTTTTCAATCGGATGTTTAGAAGCAAATATGTGGAATAAAACGTATTTTTGAATTCGACATCATCTGCATTTACGCCCTCTAGCGGTAAAATTGTACATCGTAAAAACAAACGAAATAAAAGATCGTCATTCGCATATTTCAAGCTTCCCAATGCAAAAAGAAGTTTTCAAATCGAACTAATAGTTGCAGAGATATCGTGGGTACAGGCGGACGGACGTACAAACCGGTAACATAAGCACGATCTTTTTTTACAAAAGACGTGCTAAAAAAAGGTCAAGGAATGCAGCAGTAGCCACTGTGTCCCACTGCCATGCCCTTCCTGTGAAAAAAATGCCGCCCTCCCTAAAAGAAGTTTTGGTCGAAAGCGTGAAAATAATTAATTTTATCAACGCACGACCTAAGAATACAAGACTATTCAAAATATTGTGTGATGGTATGAGGAGTCTACATACGTCTTTACTTCTTCTCACAGAAGTAAAGTGGCTTACTCGCGACAAAACTTTGACTCGGCTCTTCGGCATAAGGGCTGAAGTCAGAACCTTCCTGATTAACAACGACTTTGCTTTGGGAGACTGGATATGTGCTGAGCGGATGAGCGTTGGCTCATGAAATTGGCTTATTTAGCAAAAACTTTTAAAAAGTAAATGCCTTATGTCTCTCACTTCAAGGAAAAGCAATAACTGTTGTTGACGGCAGCGATAAAGTGTAAGCGTTTAAAACGAAAATCAAATTTTGGGCGGAATCAATGAAAAATTGAAATCTAGACAGCGTCTCAATGGTAAAAGAATTTAGAGAAGAACTAGATTCCGACTTTCGTGGAGATACCTTAAATGAGTTTTACGTTCATCTGCAAAGTTTGCTTGATAGTTTCAACTGTTATTTTCCGGAAGAACTCTACTAACTAATTAAAGAAAACTTTTGGGTTCCTCTGCTGTCAAAAAAGCCAGCCTGTCTGGCATCGCAGCAGTATGAGTCCTTGATTTATTTGACATCAGATTCTGCGACAAAGAGAGAATTTTTAACCAAGAAGTCACTATCAGAATTTTGGTGTCAGCTAAAAGACGAATTTAAAGTTTTGTCAAATATAGCGGAAATTATCCTTCTGCAATTTGCAAGAATTTACTTACGTGAACCAGGATTCTCTGCCTGTGCGTCTATTAAAACAAAATACAGATCTTACCTCAATGCAGAGCCAGATATTCGGTTGAATCTGTCCCAAATTCAACCAGATATAGCAGCACTGGTCAAATCAAAACAGTCCCATCCCTCTCATTAGAGTCTAAGTTCCCGGACTATGCTGTTCGTTCTTTTTCAATGTCAAGTGACATTTTTGATTTTCCAACTGTAAAAATAATTTTTAAATTTCATATCTATGTAGTTAACATATTGTGGATTTACAATACCTGCTTTGAATTCCTTCCTAAATCTGTTGCCTTATTTTATGCTTTTTGCTGTTGTTTTTCGTTTATGTAGTTAAGTAAGTTCCTTATTTCTCTGAAATTAGAGGAGAAAATAACATTTCAGTGGAATAAAACTTTGTAACGTATATTATATTTTAACTTTTCTTTTGAGTTTCTTTTTTACGCTTTCCAACCGTAGGTTGAAAAAGCGTATATGCTCCAGCTTTGTCCGTCTGTCCATCCGCACGATACCTTGCGTAAAAATAGTTCGATTACGATGAAATTTCAGTATGTAGTAGGGGACCACATGACGACGAACCCTATTGAAAATGGACGTAATGGGGTCAAAGGTCACGACATAGGAGCGGGATCCATTACGTTGCCCTTACAGTTCATAACTTGCGTAAAAATGTTTCGATTTCGATGACATTTTCGTTTGTCGTATGGGACTACCGTGGAATGAATTATATTAAAAATGGACGAAATGGGGTCGAAGGGCAGGACATAGGAGTGGGATCCATTCCATTGCCCTTATGCGTCATAACTTGCATAAAAATATTTCGATTTCGATGAAATTTTAGTATGTGGTAGGGGACCACCTGGGGTCAAATTTTGATTGAAAATGGACGAAATGAGGTCAAAGATCAGGACATATTAGCGGGATCCATTCTATATTCATTATGCGTCATAACTTACATAAAAATACTTCGATTGCGAAAAAACTTTATCATGTTGTTCCAGAGGTACACTGAACAGGTTCTGTTGAATATCATCGACATGGGGTTGAAGGTCAGGACACAGGAGCGAAATTTATTGCACAGCCATTATCCTCATAACTTGACCAAAAATGCTTCGATTGCGACAAAACTTAATCATGTTGTTCCGGAGGTATATTGAATCGGTTCTGTATAATATAACCCAAATGGGGTCAAAGGTCAGGACACAAAAGCTATATTTATTTCACAGCCATTTTCCTCATAACTTGAGTAAAGGTTTCCGGCATGTTGGAAAGCGTATCATAATCAATGCCTCGCATGATTTTACTAACTTGTTCTATGTAAATTTGAGTTTGTTCTCAGACATTTTCAAACCTTAACGTTTTTTGTTTTTTTAATTGGAGGTTTAACGACCACCTTGAGCAACTCAATGGGCTATAAGCAGTCGCCCGTCCCTAATTTAGGGTCACTGGTTCCAGGGAAGGGAGAGAACCAGTGCCGTAATACAAACACAACATCCATGCCTCACCGGAATTCGAACCCGGACCCCTTTTGGACGAATGATCAGAGGCCATCGCTTAGACCACTGCGCCACCGGGGCGGCACCTTAACGTTAGCCGCACCGGTGGCGCAGTTATCTAAGCGCTGTCTTATGATCATTTGTCTGTGAAGGGTCAGGGTTCGAATCCCGATGAGGCATGGATGTTGAGTTTGTCTTACGCCACTGGCTCTCTCCCTTCCCTGGAACCAGTGACCCTACAATAGGGACGGACGACTGTTTATAGCCCATTGAGTTGCTCACGATGGTCGTTAAACCTTCAACCAAAAAAAAACCTTAACGTTATGTCTTTTCCCTCAAACGAGAATGATGTTGGCAACACATTGAAGTCGAAACAAGAGTGACGTATGTGCGGCCGCATAAGAACGATAGATAAAGAGGCAATGCAGCGATTGTTTAAGGTAGTTCCACCTAAAATCTCTGTCATATGTTTCAAATGGTAAAAGGTCTTTACATATTTTCTTCGCAATTAATGTATGCCAAAGGATGAAAATTTGCACATCGATAAAACCAACTTTAAGTTATTGCATGGGATACTTAATACTTGCTAAAACATAACTGTAATTACATTAAAAATCAATCACTTTTCTTTGAGTAATGTTCAGATCTGTTAATAGATGGCCCGACCTGTACATTGATGACGTCAGCAGACAAAGAAATGTTCGATTGCTTACGTATGGTTATGTTTTAGCAAGTATTAAGTATCCCATGCTATAACTTAAAGTTAGTTTTACCGATGTGCATATTTTCATCCTTGGGAATACATTAATTGCGAAGAAAATATGTAAAGAAGTTTTACCATTGGAAATATAAGGCAGAGATTTTAGGTGGAACCACCATAAGGGGATTGATGTTATTGATGACAGACGCGCTGTTATACTGCGATTGGATGTTAAATCACTGATACTGTATTGAGTACGCCAATGAACCATATGTCAGTGTGGAGTACAACCCATGAGAGCAAAATAAAAGTATTTGAAAGTACTAATTGACCTCTTTCTTGTAAGGTGTATGAATACCTTCTAATATTGCATTGACTTAGCACACATGACGTAATTACTGACGTAAGGACTGAGTTACAGCGGAAAGACAATTGCGTTATAACTTGATGTTTAATATTCCCAAATGCTTAAAAATACCTTCCATCGTCAATACTCCTGTCATTCGGTTTAGTACCTATGTAGGTGCTAGGTGAAATATCTTGACCCTTATGCCAAAGACACGTAGTTGCAAAATTGATGTTTTGAGAAAACGATATTTAAACTTCCAATTTAATTACTTTCAATGAGAAAAATTAAGTTTAGATCTAAATTTAAGCTATTCAAAAAATAATTCGTACTTTTGCTATACGATAAAATATCGACTAACGACTTGAAAAATGCAGTTAGGTAAAAACAGCCAAAAATGTACGTACATGCCTTTCGCATAAGGACGACGATACTACTCCGTGACAAATTACTCTCCTAAAAAGTGCTCCATGACTCAAAAAGTTTGGGAACCGTTGCATTGTGTTAGCGCGTTGTGGTGAAAGGTGTAGCTGAATAAATCCGTTGGTGTGTTTCTTGTATATACACAATGGTCGACATAAGAAGAAATTGTGTCCAGGGTAATAATATACACTGAGTGCTCACATTACATTTCCTTTTTCAAAATCTTTTCACAACGAAGGCAAAATTATACACTGCTGTTTCTGAAAATGGCAACAGCATGAAGGATTGCTAGTATTTTTTTTTTTTTTTTGATTGGAGGTTTAACGACCACCGTGAGCAACTCAATGGGCTATAAGCAGTCGCCCGTCCCTAATTTAGGGTCACTGGTTCCAGGGAAGGGAGAGAACCAGTGCCGTAATACAAACACAACATCCATGCCTCACCGGGATTCGAACCCGTACCCCTTACGGACGAATGATCAGAGGCCAGCGCCTTAGACCACTGCTGCTAGTATTAGCTTGAAACATACAGAATACGTGCAGAGGGCATTCCCACATTTTTAGAACGATATTCCAACAACAGAATTAATGTTTAAAATGAAATAACCTTTTTTTGCGCTCTCCAACCGTAGGTTGAAGAAGCGTATATGCTCCAGCTTTGTCCGTCTGTCTGTTTGCACGATAACTCGCGTAAAAATGGCTGCGTCGTGCACCGAACGAGCACGATAAGTGACGACTCCGGAGTAGGAATACCCCGGTTAAAGTTCCTAAGCCTTTTTCTCCAATTTCTCTCTGCTTCCAATGTACAAAATCGAACGCTTGTAAGGTGGAGCCATCTAGTGTGCTCTCTCTCACTTTCAAACGATCCTGCTATACATTCGCTCTAACTTTCTTCAGTTTCTGTGCCCTGAACGAAAGGGCACAGAAACTGAATGGAGTTAGAGTACATATATTTGAAATACATGGATTTTCTTTGAGTAAATATATTTGAAATATAGGTACTCAAAAATGAGCTCATATATTTCAAATTAGAAATATCAGATATACTCACAATTGATTCCCTGTATTTATTCAAAAATGAGTGTGTGTGTCTTTTTTAAAAACGAAACATAAGTATTCGAGCTGTTATAAGCCCAGATTGTATTCAAAAATGAGTACCTTTTGCTTATTTTTATCAGTGCAGTGGCCCTAAATTAGGAATGAGCGACTGCTTATAGCCCACTGAGTTGCTCACGATCGTCGTTAACCTTAATAAAAAAAGATTTAATAATTTGAACCTTTAATAATAAAAAAAAATAATAACAGCAAAATAAGTTTTTTTATTCAAAAATCTGACAAATTCCTTCACTAACACCGTAATGTTTTTCTCCCTAGGGAAACGAAAGTGTTATTCCACGGTTTTCGTGTGGTTTCTATAATGAAAGCTTAAATGGAGGTAGTGGAGGATGGTCCACTGACGGATGCCAGCTTGCCTATAATAATAGTTTTATTTGCACATGTAATCACCTAACAAATTTTGCTCTACTTATGGTGAGTATTTAGTTTCTTCTTAAAAAAAATCAGCTGATATTTTGGGGACCGAAAGGCATAACAATTAATGATCTGATAACCTTCACCGGTAATATCGATTTACTAGAAGAAAGATAAGATGCAACAAAGAGCTAAAAAATTCAATTCCATCGCTCTTTCCACGTTTTCTTTTAATTAGTACACAGTAACCAAACAATTGCGTTTCAACACCGCTGGGAGCGAACCGCAGATCTCTCGATAACTAGCCGAGTGCGTTCTCTTTACGCTACGGCTCCAACAATTCACATCGCTATGTGTGTTTATCTGTCAGCATATGACTTCACAAATCCGTAGGGATGGCCTCAGCAACTGAGACATCTCCATCTGGTGGGCTTAACGCCCCAAGCTACTTAATTCTAGCTAATAAATCCAAAGGGCGAGAGAAATGGTGAACATCTTCCAAATACGTCGAGACAATGTAAATTAAAAAATTCATCGCCCTTTTCACGTTTTTCTTTAATTAACACACAGCAACCGAAAATGTCATATTACTTTGTCTCCACGTATTTGGAAGATTTTCACCTCTCTCGCCCTTTGGATTGTTAGCTATCTCTCTCGCCCTTTGGATTTATTAGTTATAATTTAATATCTTGTGCCGTTAAGCCCCACCAGATGGAGACGGCTGAGTTGCTTAGCCCATCCCTACTGATTTGTGAAGTCAGACGATGACAGATAAACACACATGGCTCCGTGGATTGGCACCGCAGCCTAAATGCACTCGACTTGTTATCGAGACATCTGGGGTTCGATCCCAGCGGTGTTGAAGCACTATTTTTTGGTTGCTGTATGTTAATTAAAGAAAAACGTGAAAAGAGCGATGAATTTGTCTATTTACATTGTCTCCCTGTATTTGGAAGATTTTCACCTTTTCGCTAAAAGATATGTAACGTACCAGGAGATGTGACGTACCTGCCAGCAGGACGCACACGACATAAAGGCAGATAGGAATCAGAATAAAACGTCCGCGTAGCTCAATTGGTAGAGCAACTTATTCCGGAATGAGGGGATGCGGGTTCGAATCCTGGCGTGGACAGAAATGAAGGAGAAATTTACTTCGTTATAGATACTCTCTCGAAATAAGTAAATTTCAGAATAAAGCTTATTTCATAGCAATAAGGCAACATAATTGCGTCTTATTCCAAATTCATATTATCTGCAGGTAATTAGCTATGCTGCATCACAGGTAACACAAATGTTCATACAGAAAGAACTAGTAGAATTATTTTTCTTAAGTATAACGCATTATCGAAAAGTTTCCACTTGGAGTCGGTAAGTTCAGATAGGTTTCAGATATTTAAAAGCTGTTGCCGTAGGCACTAAGACAACTAACTCTCCAGTTGGCGAACAAGGTTGAAGATCCCGTTGTGGTAGAAATATGTTGCCTGTTGCATACAAAAATTCAATACGGCATGCTTCACATCGTCATCCTACTGGAACCTACGTTTTTTCAGTATCTTTTTCAGGTGGCCGTAAAAGTGGAAATCGGAAGGGGAGAGATCTGGACTGTTGCTGTAGGGTCTGCTATTTAAAAGCTTGCAATTTGTCCTTTACGACGTTGGCAACATGATGGCGCGCGTTGCCATTCAGTAAGATTTCCCTTTACAGAGATAGCCGGGACGTTTCTTCTTAACGACAAGACGCAAACACTCAAGTGTCTCGCAATTCCGTACTGTATTAATACTAACACCTAGCTCCTTGAAATCTTCAAAGAATGGTCCGCGGTGGTCAGTTAGCACGGCCACCATCACTTTACAGGCAGATGCTGGACCCTCGAATTTGTTTGGACGGGGAGAAGACGAATGCCGCCATTGCATGCTCGCAGACTTAGATTCTGGTTGGAAGCGGAAGCACCAGATTTCGTCGCCAGCCACAATGCGTTCCAAGAATAGCTTGCCCTCCACGTCGAAACGCAGCAAGTGTTGCAGGGAGACTGTCATACGATGTATTTCCTGATCGCTATCGAGCGCTGTGAAAACACAAGTTAGTCCGTAACCCCTCACTCCGCAGTAAGTCGCTCTCCCAACTAAGCTACGCGGAGAGAATGTCTCGCTGCAGATTTGTCGTCCTGACACATATTTTCACCTCTGTAGTACGTTACAGGACGCGCGAAATCCATTGACAACACACTTTACGGTACCACTAGACCAGAGGTGGGTAACCTTTTCATGTTGGAAGGTCGCATTAAGTTAGTTGTAATCTAATAAGGCTGCGAACTTCAATTAGATATACGTACTTCGAAATGTACAAGGGAAATCCTGAAATTAATGCCTCCTCCTTAATAACTTTTTAAATTTTGAAGTGATTTTAATGAAACTGCACTGACTTGTGTAATATGATATGTTACCAATATGGGAACAAATTTTTCTCAGAATCGGAAATAAAGTTCATGAATGACAGGCAAAAACAGATAGCCATAATTGAATTCCTGTAAAAATAAGGATGCGAGGCACGAGAAATCCACAGAAGGCTGCAGGTGGTGTATAGAGCTGCCACAATCGCTATCGAAGATGAATGAAGAATGTTCGAGAGGGAGAAAGTTCAGTGTCGGACAAATAACGGAGTGGAAGACCTGCAACTGCAGTGACAGATGCCAACAGGCAACGAGTGAAAGACTTCATCACAGATGATCGTCATTTCGCCATCCAGGAGTTGCAACAGTGCTCATTATGTGCAGACATTGAAAAAGCTAATGGAAGCTGTCAGAAGGAAAAGATGTGACATTTCACTTTATAGTGTTGTTTTACACCATGATAACGCACGTCCCCACACCTCAATGGAGACTTCACAGGCTATTGCCATAATGGAGTGGACGGCGAAGTCCCAACCCCGCTTCAATCCTGATTTGGCTCCCTCAGACTATTTCCTGTTAGCCCCTTTGAAAAACACCCTTCGTGGGGAACTTTTCGACGATGTGACAGACGTTTGACTAGCTTGAACTCATGGGTGCCACGACAAGCTCAGGAAGTTTTCCAAAATGGATTTAACCAAGGGGTTCAAAGATGGCAAAAATGTATAGAAAGTGATGGACAATACTTTGAATAGGCTAGCATCATTAAACAATATGTCGAAATATTTTGCCACCAACTTTCACATTTTTGCTGCTACAAATAAAAATCTTAGGAGGGATGAGGCATTACTTTCAGGATGCCATTATTTTTGTTAAATGTTACTATGAAGTAATTTTAAAAAATGCAAGAAAAGTGTTAATTCTAACGTTAATTGACATTTTAATGGCTTTGCTTTTTGGTGGAATGCATTTGAGTATAATATTTGGTTTCAGCATGTAGGTCCGCACTTTTAGCTGAAACTCTAGATGGGTATTCGTCATTTGTGACTCTAAGGGCGTCTTAATTTGGGTTAGAATGTAGATTTGAAGCAATAAGTGGTTGAAAAACAAGAAAGCATTTAACGTACATGTAGCCAAAGGCGTGGATACTCTAGTGCATTTTTTTCATATTTCAATTGGATCTTTCTTAGCATCAAATAAGAACTTTAAAATGTCATCTTCTGAGAGCTTCCACCAGCAGTTCCTTAGGAGCCATAGAAGGAAATCACGAGCGTAGTCGGTGTGAAAATAAATCTTATGACTTGTTTTAATTGTGGCCGTCAGTCGGGGAGCATTATTTCATTTAACCTTCTTTTACTCTTTGGCATTTTAAATACGGTCATTTCAAGATTAAAATTAAAATGATAAAAGACGAACAAAAACGTATTAATAAAAATGAAAGGATTTGTTTCGCAAAATTTGGATTCACTCAAAAGGCCGCACTTAATGGCCTAGAAAGCCGCACTCCTGCCTTAGACCCTCTATGATGTTTTGAACACTTTCGTAGCTCATATTAAAATCACTGGGAACTTGACGAATGGTCACTGGTCGATTATTGGAAATAGCGGCTTCAACATTCTCAATGCCATCCGGCGCGTTTGATGTGGATGGACGCCCAATTGTGTACGATACAATTCGACAGTTACCTCACAGACGACTAACCACTTTTATATAGCTTAACTTTCGTCAACGTTTACGTCATACGCAGTCCAGCAGCAACCTCGAACGGCAACTTTTTGATCATCCCTTATACACGGTCGAGTCACATCATTGTGACCACCAGCTAATATCCTGAGTAAACGTCGTGCGCGACGCGGACAACAGCTAGACGGGCTAGGGATGACTCAATAAGGTGCTCGAAGGTGTTCACAGATATGTGGAGTCAAGCTGTCTGCAGTGCATCTGATAGCTGCTGGAGGGTGCGTGGTGGAGGATGGATAGATTCTCAATTAGGTTTACGTCTGAGGAATTAGAGGACCAGAAAAGTACTTTGAAGACTTCGTCGTGCTCTTCCAACCACTCTCGGACATATCTAGCTGTATGACACGTCGCATTGCCATGCTGGAAGATCCCACCCGCCCTAGGGAAGACAATCAGCATGTGTGGGTGTACTAAGTCTGCAATGATGAAATTATAACGAATTCGGTTCATAGTACCTTCCACAGGTATACGTGGAGCCAGGGAATGCCACAAAAACATTCCCCAGACCATAACGCTATCCCCGACAGCTTGTGTTCTTCCAACAATGGTTGAAGAGTGTTTGTTCTCCGATGTTTCTGGCTTTATACGCCAACGCCCATCTGTTCGATGAAGCAAAAAACATGACTCATCGGAGAAGGCAAGCCTTTGCCAATCAGCGGAGGTCCAATTCCAATACTGCCGTCCAAATGTAAGCCTTTTCTGCCGATGCACCTTCTTTAGCATAGGTGCAGTGACCATCAAGGAGAAATGAAACTGAAGCTTTTTGCTCATTGTGTAATGTGTACTGTGCGAGTAATGGGAAAATAATGGATGAAAATCTGCTTTCGGGCCAATTGTGGCAGTATTTCTCATGTGCGAATCATGGGAAATGCTGCCACAATTGACCCGAAAGCCGATAATCATCCCCTTTTGCAAATCTGATAAATCGCTCCTTTTATCAATGACAGCAACGAGTGATATGTTTTCAGATTACCTCCCCATACGCAGCAGTATTTGCTGAACTGTCGTTTTAGACACACTTCCGCTAGCCCCCTGGTTCATTCGGCCAATGAGTAGCTCCACTGTAGCTTATCGATCGGCCCTCATGCACCTTTGCAGCCGACGTTCACCTTTCACATCAATGGCACGTGGTGCTCCGCAGTTTCCACGTCGCTTATTAGCAATGATGCCATTTCTCCAATCACGATACACTTTAACCACAGCAGCACGCGAACAATTCACAAACTGCGCTGTTTCAGAAATACTGCCACAATTGGCCCGAAAGCCGATAAACATCCCTTTTTGCAAATCTGATAAATCGCTCCTTTTATCAATGACAGCAACGAGTGATATGTTTTCAGATTACCTACAGCACACCTTGTATACCCTCCAAGCCAGCTCACGACACGTGCTTTCTTTCATTGGCTACGCGCTGTTGACGTCGAAAGTAGGAGGTGATCACAATAATGGTGACTCGACTGTGCATTTGCTTCGCCATCTCCGTACACCAGCTGTGCTTGCGCGCCGAGTGGCAGTCACCGTCATCACCCTTCACTAACTGCTGAATACTGACCCTGCGGAGAAAGCATGTGGACTGTCTATTCTTTGCGTGTATCTAAAACATACAGTATGCCTGCTGCATTAAGAGCATTTCCATGTCGTACGTACAGTACGAAACACTCACGAGCGGCGTAAGAAATGCTCTAAAATCAATTTGCACTTGACAGAGTCTATCTAAAAGCTTAAAAAATAAGTGTCGTTTATTTGTTAATCGAAAATTATGGAAGCTCAAACTTTTTTGTGAAGGTCCGCAGGACACAATTTCTCTTTCTCCAGAATGTTAAGCAAAACTTAAAAAAAAAAAAAAAGAGGATGTCATCCACGACTGGTTGCAATTTTAAAATTATATGTCTCTCATTTTAACGAAATTTCAAAATTGAATCACAGTACATGTAAGCAATTAAGCTTCAAACGTCCTTGAAATGTAAGAAATCAATACGTTTTCGTTCATTCTTTCCGGTGTGAATATTTCTTCAAAACGATTTTATATGAAGCTATTATTTCGATATTTTCCTCATACATGCGGGTGTTATTCTCCATCGATATAATATGCAGCTTTAATTAATAATATAGATACACTCATCGTTAAAAAAAATAGTTGCACCCACAAGGAAGCAAGCGACAGGAGTGAAACTTGGTAGGTAGGTTTGAAATCGTGAGACATGCAAATGATTTAAGGATCACGCTCGGCCGCGCAATTGACGCAAGCAAGGAGGGCACGTAGAGCTGTGCCGGACTGGATATATAAGGTAGTCCCGTTGTGAGTGATTGCCATTCTGACTTGTGCTGTTGTGTTAGTTGTATCCTTTGCAAGTGAAGTATATGCCTCGGATAAAAGTTCGGAGGCAATTCGAGCCGTTGGAGGATTTCGAGAGAGGCCGCATCATGGAGCTCCGGGAAGCGTGATGGTCTTATCACCGTATTAAGCGCCATACCAGTGTATGGATTTCACCATAGCACGCTGTTGGCACGCAGAAGTGACTTGAAGGGTCTGGGAGACCAAGACGAACCACGGAGAGAGAGGACCTACGGGATGTCCTACAGGTGCGGAATTATCCGACAGCTACGATTGCGGATATTCAGAGAGCAGTGGTGCCCTCCATGCATGGTCCGATTAATGAGAGTACCATTGGCAAACGGCTACACGCAGACCGTTACGACGACTGCCCATAACGCCATTGCACGGTCGCCAAAGAATACAATGGTGTCGTGCCAGACTGTCAAGGAACCAGACAGAATGGCAAAGGGTAATCTTCAGCGACGAGTCCCGCTTTTGTCTTAGCGGAGACGACCAGCGAATCCGTGTGTGGAGGCACCGTGGTCAGCGCCAAGATGAACGGTTTGTTGTCGAGCGTCACGCATCCAGAAGGTCTGGTGTCATGGTGTGGGGAGCAGTTGGCTACGATGCCAGATCACCTTTGGTGTTCATTACAGGCACTCTGACAGCCCAATGTTGCGTTAATGAGGTCCTGCAACCGATAGCCCTAACTTTTCCGAACGCTCACTCCGGTCCGATTTTCCAACAGGACAACTCTCGACCGCATACTGCTGATGTCTCGAGAGCTTGCCTTTAAGGCACTGACACTCTTCCAGCCGCATTCCCAGACTTATAGCCGATTGAAAATGTGTGGGATGCTATTAGACACGCTATCCGCACTCCAGCCCTACCGCAAAATCTGCATGAACTGCGTGAGAAGATTCAAGCTGCATGGGATGGCTTATCGCAGGACACCATTAGGAACCTGTACAACTCCATGCCAAGAGGTCTTGCATGCTGTGTGAGCAAACATGGCGTGCCGACTCCATTTTAAGAGATACTACTTATTGGCGTGTAGTTCAATAAATATTGTCCATATCAATCTCAATGTTTAATCTTTTATTGTTCCTGGTAACCTTTACCTTCCTCCCGAATAGCATTGCAGTCCGACACGTCCTTCTGGGTAAAACTTTTTCTTGACATAGAGCGTACATTCAGTGGTGTACATTGAGTAGAGGCGTAACTAGAATGGGGCAGGCACAGCAGTTGTCCCGGGCGCACTTCAAGAGAGGGAACAAAAATCGCTGTGTACAATCGTATTAAAATCGGAAATGAAACTGTTGCACGAGTTTTTGGTTCATTTTTATCGCTATATTTTGCCGTTTGCACGTTTAAAGATTTGCCTATAATATCCCTCGCCAGTTTCGGTAGCTAGGCACCCTAAAATGCGCATTTCTTGCTCAAAATGTCCGCGGGGTGTAATTCACTCGTAATCAGAAATAAAGGGCGGCTGTTCTTCCCGGCAACGTAAGGATTGTCGTTCACATTCTTGAAGATTCTCTTGAGACAGTTTGGTCATTAATGCTCTGTAGCAGCATTCAGTCCGTTTAATAAGACACCAAAGGTCCGAACTCCGAAGCAGCTGGGAATCTCACCGCCTTCACCTTTTGCGTTTCACAGCCCTAAATGGGCAGCAAAATACACAAAGTGATGTACGTAAGGGAAAAGAAAATGTACGAAAGCCTTCGGCTGAGTGCTGTCTCCCATTTCCTCACTTCTTCTGATGCAATTAAAGAGGATAAAATGCCGTTTCCGTCTGGGATATGAAATGAAACCTAGTTTCATAATACCCCATTTACTCTACCATACCGCAGAAAAATATTTAAACGTTAGGTTGTTGAACTACAATGAAAATGCCAATGAAGGCAGCAGTAACTTTGCGAAGTTCTTCCCCTAGCCCGCAGAAAAACTAGCCTGTTCTTGAAATCTATTGCACAATCATTAATGACTATTAGTTAACATGTAACTATAAGAGAATGTGATAAAAAATAAGATAATATAAAATTTAGTATTAAGCGAAACGTCAGAAGCAACTCCGTTGGCTGGTGTTAGTTCTTTCGAAAAATTGCCATTGCACATTCGTGTAAATACTAAAAAATGCAAATTCGTGCGTAATTAACGCACAATACCAGTTTTACTGCTCTAAAAGCTCATGCAATAAATATGATTATAATATTTCAAGCACCAGAAGCTAAAATATTTTTATCTTAAGGACTTCTGGGGGTGGGACCATTTTTGTGGTTTGCCCCAGGCGCAGAAACGCCTAGATACCTGTTATTGAAAGTTCATTCCTCTGTTATTGAGGAATGAACTTTCAGAAGACAAAAGTGATGCACAATGCTGTTTCAAGAAACGAAGATTTTGAGATTGATGGGGATAAGCTTTAGGTAACCGATACTTACATTTACTTTGGATAACAGATATCAAGCAGGGTCACTTTGATGAGGAAATTAATCGGCGTATGAAACTTGGCTGGAGAGCTTTCGGACGAAATGGTACACTTTTCAAGAGCAATTTGCCATTGTGTCTTAAAGGAAAAGTGTTTAATCAATGCGCATCTTTCCAGTTCTTACATATCTAGCAGAGACATGGACCTTAACTACAAAAGACATACAAAGACTGCAGACAACTGAAAGAAGCATTGTCAGATGCATACTTTGTGTAACCAGGAAAGATAAGAAGAGGAATTTGTGGATCAGGAAACTGACAAGAGTGGGAGAAATCATGATCAGAGTAAAATCCCTGAAATGGCAAAGGACTAAACATGTTGTCACAAGAACGGACCACCAATGGACAACCAAGGTTTATAAGTGAGTCACGGAAAAATTCTCATTGGTCGTCACCGAGAATCGAACCCTGGATCTTCCAGTTACGCGCTGGAAAGAGCGATGACCTCTGTTTGATGTTTCTAGTCCACGTCAAATGTCTGTATTAATTATGCATTCGCCTTCTAATTATTTGTTCAGTTGCTGCTTACCATCTTTGGTGAATACCCAGCATTGAGCGGGGCTCCAAGACGCAACCTACCAAATTGGCTTGGCAGTTAGTGTGTGTGAGTCTGGAGGAATTTCGAGGCCGCTGTGGTGCAGTGGAAGTATATCCGGCGCGTAACTGGAAGACCCTGGGTTCGATTCCCGGTGGCGACCAATGATAATTTTTCCGTGACTCACTTGTAAACGTGAAAAGAGCTATGACCTCTATTTGATGTCTCTAGTCCATGTCAAATGTCTGTATTAATTTTTCTTTCAGCTTTTCCAACTATTATTTTCTCTGAGTGGCTAAAGCTGTATGGGGTCTTGCGTTGTCATGTTGCAAGACGACGCCTTTGCAAATAACCAGTGCTGGACGCTAAGATTTCAATTTTCCTTTCAGCCTTTTCAATTATTATTTTCTCTGGGTGGTTAAAGCTGTATGGCGTCTTGCGTTGTGAAGTTGCAAGATGACGTCTTTGCAAATAACCAATGCTGCACGCTCAGATTTCAATTTTTCTTTCAGATTTTCCAACTATTATTTTCTCTGGGTGGTTAAAGCTGTATGGCGTCTTGCGTTGTCATGTTGCAAGATGGCGTCTTTGAAACTAACCGGTTCTGGACGCTCAGATTTCAATTTTTATTTCAGCCTTTCCAACTAATATTTTCTCTGAGTGGTTAAAGCTGTATGGCGTCTTGCGTTGTCAAGTTGCAAGATGACGTCTCTGCAAATAACCAATGCTGCACGCTCAGATTTCAATTTTTCTTTCAGATTTTCCAACTATTATTTTCTCTGGGTGGTTAAGCTGTATGGGGTCTTGCGTTGTCATGTTGCAAGACAACGTCTTTGCAAATATCGAGTGCTGGAAGCATTTATTTCAATTTTTCCATCAGTCTTTTCAACTATTATTTTCTCTGAGTGGTTAAAGCTGAATGGGGTTTTGCGTTGTCATCTTGCAAGACGACGCCTTTGCAAATAACCAGTGCTGGATACTTAGATTTCAAATTTTTCTTTCAGCCTTTCAACTATTCTTTTCTCTGAGTGGCTAAAGCCTGGGTCATGCGTTGTCATGTTGGAAGATGACGTCTTTGTAACTAACCAGCGCTGGACGCTTAGATTTAAATTTTTCTTTCAGGTTTTCCAACTATTATTTTTTTTCTGAGTGGCTAAAGCTGCATGCGGTCTTGCGTTGTCATGCTGCAAGATGACGTCTTTGCCAATAACCAATGCTGGACGCTTACATTTTAATTTTTCTTTCAGCCTTTCCAACTATTATTTTCTCTGAGTAGCTAAAGCTGCATGGGGTCTCGCGTTGTCATGTTGCAAGACAGCGCCTTTTGCGATTAACTAGTGCTGGGCACTTAGATTACAATTTTTCCTTTCAGGCTTTCCAACTATTATTTTCTCTGAGTAGCTAAAGCTGCATGGGGTCTCGCGTTGTCATGTTGCAAGACAGCGCCTTTTGCGATTAACTAGTGCTGGGCACTTAGATTACAATTTTTCTTTCAGCCTTTCCAACTATTATTTTCTCTGAGTAGCTAAAGCTGCATGGGGTCTCGCGTTGTCATGTTGCAAGACAGCGCCTTTTGCGATTAACTAGTGCTGGGCACTTAGATTACAATTTTTCATTCAGCCTTTCCAACTATTATTTTCTCTGAGTAGCTAAAGCTGCATGGGGTCTCGCGTTGTCATGTTGCAAGAGAACGCCTTTTGCGGTTAACTAGTGCTGGGCACTTAGATTACAATTTTTCTTTCAGGCTTTCCAACTGTTGGCAGTACAGGTCAGCATTTATCGTTTGGTTGGTGCAAGCGTTTCCCAGTGGATTACCCCTCTCGACATCCCACCATACACTTAATAAGACCTTTCTCGGGCGCAGTCCTCCTCTTGAAATTGATGGAGCAGCCTCTCCAACTCGGCATGCAATCCTTTGACGCTTTACATTTATGTAGAGGGCCAACCTTTCATCACCCGTAACTAATACAGCCAGCTCCCGATTTTCTGCTATGGTGGGCGGCACGAGTTTCGTGGATAATCAAAATTTTTACAGGAAAAATAAATTAATATACAAACTACACGCATAACATAGTGATATGTTTTATTCAGACTAGTAGTTATTTTGCAAGCATAATAGATACAGAAAAGATACGTGTTTAAATCTTAAAATTATCAGTTACTTGCTTCTGCTTTTTACGGCAAAACATTTTTGTTTGATTCGCGACTACAGTCGACGCAAAACTTGCTTATCAGCTCATGTTTTTGTCACATATCGTGTGGTTTCCTCGATTGTGGGAAGTTCTGTACCTTTATCGTAGTATATGCTTTTGTTGTGTTTTACATGTTCCCTTCTTTTTGTGAACTGCGTTGTACAACTATATTCTTGTAAATATATTTACCTGTTGTTTTGTACTCTGCTCTCACTGTGTACGTCATCACATGCTTTCTTAATTAATCATTACTTTTGCTTGTGCATCATCTTCCTCAAGCATGTATTGTTCCTTATTAATGATTTTAACATTTTGTCATCCTTAGTTGACTACCGTATCACATTCACATGTAATATTTCATCAGTATCGCTCATTATTTTGTTGTTTATTTTGCCATATGTGGTACGCATGTATTCCCTATGTTTTTGCCAATAAAGTATGTTTTGAAATAATAACGCATCGTCTTGTCTTTCAAGGTGCTCGAGCAGGCCATCATCACAATGCTGATTCATGATTCACCCGTAGCTGTGAAATCACCTTCTTCACTTCCTTCGTTTTCATCTGCTATTCCTCTAATTTTATTAATTATTTGTTCGTCAGTTAAATGTTCAAACTCAGGATCATGTATGTCACAGTCCGGCCATTTGGCGATATTAGTTTCATCAATGTTTTCTCCTCCGGGAACCGATTTCACTAATTTGGTTAGTTCCATGATGTCAGCACTTGTTTCCTCTTCAGAAGCGCAATTTCCATCCGAGAGAAGTTTTCTCCGCCACCTACTGATAGTGATGGGTTCAACTGAATCCCCAGATCTCTCGATAACTAGAAGAGTGCGTTCGACTTACGCTACGGTGCAAACAGTCCACGGCGCTATGTGTGTTTATCTGTCAGCATCTGACTTCACAAATCCATGGGATGCGTAAGACGACCGCAATCAGCTAATTATAGAGAGATCTGGGGTTCGATCCCAGCGATGTCGAAATACAATTTTTCGGTTGCTGTGTGTTAATTAAAGTAAAAACGTTTAAAGAGCGATGACTTTGTCTATTTACATTGTATCCACGTGTTTGGAAGATTTTCACCATTTCTCTACCCTTTGGATTATCTATCACCTGTAATCAAATAGCTTGGGCACTTAAGCAGCCCCACTAGACGCAGACGTAACAGTTGCTGAGGCCATCCCTACGGATTTGTGAAGTCAGATGCTGACAGATAAACACACATAGCGCCGTGGATTTTTGGCACCGTAGCGTCTGGTGACGTCTCAGTTGCTGAGCCCATCCCTACGGATTTGTGAAGTCAGATGCTGACAGATAAACACACATAGCGCCGTGGATTGTTGGCACCGTAGCGTATGGTGACGTCTCAGTTGCTGAGCCCATCCCTACGGATTCGTGGTCAGATGCTGACAGATAAACACACATAGCGCTGTGGATTGTTGGCCACCGTAGCGTATGGTGACGTCTCAGTTGCTGCGCCCATCCCTACTGATTTGTGAAGTCAGATACTGACAGATAAACACACATAGCTCCGTGGATTGTTGGAACCGTAGCATCTGGTGACGTCTCAGTTGCTGAGCCCATCCCTACGGATTCGTGGTCAGATGCTGACAGATAAACACACATAGCGCCGTGGATTGTTGGCCACCGTAGCGTCTGGTGACGTTTCAGTTGCTGAGCCCATTCCTACGGATTCGTGGTCAGATGCTGACAGATAAACACACATAGTGCCGTGGATTGTTGGCCACCGTAGCGTCTGGTGACGTTTCAGTTGCTGAGCCCATTCCTACGGATTTGTGAAGTCAGATACTGACAGATAAATACACATAGCGCCGTGGATTGTTGGCACCGTAGCGTAAAGCGAACGCACTCGGCTAGTTATCGAGAGATCTGGGGTTCGATCGCAGGGTGTCGAAATACAATTTCTTGGCTGCTGTGTGTTAATGAAAGAAAGACGTGAAAAGAGCGATGACTTTGTCTATTTTCATTGCATCCACGTATTTGGAAGATTTTCACCACAACAGTTGTTTGGTACAAAATAAAACCACGATTGAAAAAAATAACAGGGTGGTCTTCTATGTCCTCCTCTGTATCGGCGCCTGCAAATACTCTTGTAAAAAAACTCGACTGCGTATCTACCACTATGATATTAATACTTGCATCTATTTCAGAAACGACAAAGAAGAAACAGTTTAGAAAAACTATGTCAAACTTTCATACCAAGTGCTCTGCAATTTGACCAATAAGCAAGTTATTTTAAACTGACACACGACTGATAAATGTCGAAAAACTTGCAATTGTGCTTCATGGAATATGTGCACAGGCGACATGCTTTGTAAGTGATCAGCAAGGATTATTTTCTTAATTGCAACATTATAAAAGCAGACGTTAGTTCCAAGCACTAACAAAAATTCAGGCAGTATCCAAATGTATAGGCATGATATATACTAATTATCTTCAAAAAAAAATTACGTGCTTGATGTACATATGTCGTACCTGAACAGTATTGTATGCAAATTTTAATATGTTAATGTGCTAAAATACACTGTACATCTTGAATATTTTCTAAAGTTTTTGTCATTTTTTTCAGAGTCTAGATGGAAACTCACAGATTTCGAAGGAAAATCGATTAGCGCTTCACATTATAACCTACATTGGATGCGGATTTTCCTTATTTGGTTTAGTGACCACAGTTCTGACATATGTGTTTTTCAAGTATGTGGTGTTTTTCATGTCGAAAGTTTTGCTTTATTATCCGCAGCAGATTCAATAGTGTTATGTAAACTGCGAGTAAGTTGCAAATATTAATATTTTACCTAGAAAGAATACATTCATAAAATCAGTTCACGAACAATACTAAAGAACTGTAATCAGAAATAAGAAGTATGTATAAAAAGGTAAAAGAGAAAAAGTCTTGGTGAAGGAATTAGAAAGACGTGGAGACAATGAAAATAGACGATGACATCAATCTGTCCACGTTATCATAACCAGTGTGTTCGCTTTGCACCACAGCGCTAACAATTTACAATGAACAAACACACTCGGCTAATTATCGAGAGTTCTGGGGTTCGATCCCAGCGGTGTCGGATGAACAGTTTTTCAGCTGTTATGTGCTAGTTATAATAACGTGGGCAAAGCGATGTCATCGTCTATTTGAAAGAAAAAGGCGATATGATGTCTACCGTCAAAACTACAAGCTTTCTTTTGCTGGATGTTATCTTATTAATCAACCAGCAAACTTCGATACCAAAGGCGATAACGAAAAACACGCAATTGTAAAACCAAGGGCGCCCCCGGTGGCGCAGTGGTCTAAGCGATGGCTTATGACCATTTGTCCGGTAAGGGTCCCAGTTCGAATCCCGGTGAGGCATGGATGCTGTGTTTGTCTTACGGCACTGGCTCCCTTCCCTGTACCCTAAATTAGGGACGGGCGACTGCTTATAGCCCAGTGAGTTGCTCACGGTGGTCACTAAACCTCCAATCCAAAAAAAAAACCAAGTACGATAACGAAAAAGACAGTGAACTCAGGGTTTGTCGGCTTCATCTTAGCGCTGGCTATGTTTATCTTTCTAACATCACATTGCCGCCCCGGTGGCGCAGTGGTCTAAGGCGTCGGCCTCTGATCATTTGTCCGAAGAGGGTCCGGGTTCGAATCCCGGTGAGGCATGGATGTTGTGTTTGTCTTATGGCACTGGCTCTCTCCCTTCCCTGGAACCAGTGACCCTAAATTAGGGACGGGCGATTGCTTATAGCCCATTGAGTTGCTCACGGTGGTCGTTAAACCTCCAATCCAAAAAGCATCTCATTGATTGGCATTCGAGCAATAGAAGGAGATAAGGTCATGACAATTGTATGTGACCTTGAAACTTTATTATACGCGGAGCGCCGGAAGAAAGTTACAGGTAATAAGATAACAACATCTGCCACGGGAGGCGTCAATTAACAGAGTTCCGCGTTACCAGATTCGGTTAAAAGAGGTTTTATTGTAAATATGTATTATTAATGCGTCTTTTGGCATTCAAAGTACACCAAAAATGATTTTTTATAGGGATTTTAAAGACCACCATAAGCAACACATAAGAAGTCGCCTGTCCCTAGTTTAGGGCCACTATATATATTTTTATATATATATATACACTGACGGAAAAAATCCCAACACCAAGAAGGGGTTGTGTTAGATAAACGACAGTTGGTAGGCGGTGAGAGTACATCTGTAAGATGACGTCTAAGCAAATTTCGCGCTCGGCGCATACGTGTGGCGCTAGTAGCACCCTCGGAACATGCAAAGCAGGTTTGCTGTAAATACGCGCTGTAACGTTCGTGAGCGTTAATTATCGTTGAGATTCGACGTAGTGTGTTGACGTTAGTCAAGAATGCCTTTAAGAAGACGAAGAAGCCATTATCAACAGCTCACGGAGTTTGAACGAGGTCGTGTAATAGGGCTACGAGAAGGTGGATTTTCTTTCCGCAATATTGCAGAACGAATTGGCAGGAATGTAGCCACTGTGCATGATTGTTGGCAGCGGTGGTCAAGGGAAGGTACTGCCTCAAGAAGACCGGATTCCGCCCAGCCACGTGGCACTACTGAGAGGGAAGACCGCCGTGTACGGCGTACGGCCGTGGCACATCGTACCGCGTCTGCGGCAGCAATTCTAGCTGCACTTGCCACCACAGTGACACAACGAACTGTTACAAATCGGTTACTTGAAGGACAGCTCCGAGCCAGACGGCCTGTAGCGTGCATTCCACCTACTCCAAATCACTGCCGTTTGCGACGTCAGTGGTGTCAAGCTAGAGCTCATTGGAGGACGGAGTGGAGATCTGCTGTGTTTTCTGATGAAAGCCGGTTCTGCCTGGGTGCCAGTGATGGCCGTGTGTTGGTTAGAAGGAGGCCAGGTGAGCGCCTGCAACCAACCTGTCTGAGGCCGAAACACACTGGACCTACACCTGGAGTTATGGTCTGGGAAGCAATTTCCTATGACAGCAGGAGCACTCTCGTGGTTATCCCACGCACCCTGACGGCACAGTTGTACGTCGGTCTGGTGATTCAACCTGTTGTGCTGCTATTCATGAACAGCATTCCAGGGGGTGATTTCCAACAGGATAACGCTCGCTCGCATACCGCTGTTGTAACCCAACATGTTCTACAGAGTGTCGAGATGTTGCCGTGGCCTGCTAGATCACCAGATCTTTCACCAATCGAGCACGTGTGGGACATCATTGGACGACAACTCCAGCGTCACCCCTAACCAGCATTAACCGTCCCTGCATTGATCGACCAAGTGCAACAGGCATGGAACTCCATCCCACAAACTGACATCCAGCACCTGTACGACACAATGCATGGACCTTGTTCACTATCATATTTCATTTTTTACCGCATCAGCCTGTTTTTAACCTTGTGTACGTTTTTATTGCTTTAGTTTTGTTTTGATGTCTTTTGTTTTGGCGCTCTTTGGCCAACCATGGCCCTTGCGCCATTAAAATAAATTAACCAACCTAACCAACCAACGTTTGCGGGCTTGCATTCAACATTCTGGCGGTTACACCGGTTATTAATGTACCAGCATTTCACATTTAAAATGGCTCTTCTCGCGCTTACAATAAGCTGTGATCTTGAAACCTTAATCGATTAAATATGTTACCTATACAAATGTATTGCCGCCATTTCATTCCTCTACAACTACTTTTTCGTGGTGTTGGGATTTTTTTTTCCGTCAGTGTGTATATATATATATATATATATATATATATATATATATATATATATATATATACTATAAAGATACCTTCGTTTTGAATTCTAGAATTTTTTCCTTGGTCTTCAGTTTTGCTCTTAAGTATATATATATATATATATATATATAGAAAAATCATATAAAGGGAAAAAACAAAAAACCAAGAACAAATTTGAAATTCCAAAGCGCCAGAGGCTGCATAGAAGAAAGATCAAATAATATAAAAATTTTAAACTAAAGAGCAAATTTTGAACAAAGAAAAAACAAAAAACAAAAATCGGGGAACGAGAAGAAGGACAACAATAACCACTTTCCAACCACCCGAAGCAGGCGAGCTTCAAACGATGGAAATTTAACGAACAGAAGAATCCAGGGAAGCACATTAATGACTGACTCTCTGTTGGCTTCGTCAAGGGCAAGCAATAAGAAAATCACCCATTAATCTACTGAGACCAGAGAATTGTGAGTTTCTGCTATTTTAGTTTGCTACAAGGGCCGATTAAATTTAGGGGTAAAATTGTCAAAATAAAAGGGATTCTAAAAAAAACCCAAACCCAGCAAACTAAAACACGTTGCCCGACCGCACAACAGCCAAGATAATCACACATAAAATAAAAAGAAAGGGAGCCGAGCTCCCCAAAAAACAAAACCAGGTAAGAATTTAGTGTTAAAAATCAAGAAAAATCAAACCAATGAAAGGTATTGAAAGGATATCTTTAAGCTTGTCTCAGAAAAAGTGAAACCTTAATCCCGCCAGATAAAGAGATAAACAGGAAATACCAGAAAAAAATAAAATAAAATGCAAAAATAAATTAAAAACAAAAAAAGCAACATTACAATTTTGAAAAAGAAAGCAATCAACAAATTTAGGAAAAAAGGAAGCAAAAGTTGCCCAGGGAGCAATTTATAGTTGCAAATCCCGAGAGTGAACCCAAATAACCAAGTTGCATGTCTCAGAATGGCAAGCCCAATACCCACAGCAAAATTCTTAAATAAAAAAATAAATGATTTAGAAAAATAAAAGTTTAATACAAAAGGGTCTAGGTAGCAAGTCACAGAGAAGCAAATTATATGCCCAAGACACACAAGAAAACATTAAAATTAAGTTTAGTGCAAATTTGTAAAAAACGATTATTCACTTATTCCTACAAAAAAATAAAAAAACAACTTACATACAGTTAAAAGATGTGAATATCTGTGAGGTGTTGCTTTGCTGTTACAAGTTCACATATTTACAAAACATTGTACTAATCTAAAAGATTAAAAATATTAACAAAACACATTTACAAAATATTGTACTAATTGAAAAGGGGTAAAAACCACGCAGGGGTAAATGTCTCGCGCGTCTCGGTTGTTATGTTGAAAAATAGCTAAGAAATGTATTTGCTCTTTGTTTTGCCTAACTATTAAACTGTTGCCAAAAAAATAGTGTGTGTTACTTTTCGATCCATCCTCTTAAATGTCCACAGACCACTTCACGAGACCAACTTCCCAATCTAATGACTTATGACATGCTGCAACACTGCTGCAATGTTCCTTTACACCTTCAGGGTGCGCAGCATTACCGTTCGGGTGCTTTACAATCTCTACTGATTATTGCGCTTCCTGCAATTGTGCACGTAGAGTGATCGGCTCTATAACCTTATTTTTTTTTGGCCTACTCTCGTATCAATGCGATAATGTAAAAAAAGGAAGTTCATTAATACGTTGTGTGGAAGTCATCTTTCGTGAAATCAGATCTATAAATATCGTTAGGATTTATAAGCCTCGGACTCCTATCCTTTCCTTTGGATATTTGCTCGTGCCTCAGCATCATAGGGCTCTGCGCGCAGGCGAGAACATCTGTCACTTTTACCAGTTCCATGACTCATTCCTTTTCTGTCTACTGTAAAATCGGGTGTGTGCTGAGGAAACGTGTTTGTGTTGACTGCTCCTTTTCCTGTTGATGCTTTCAAATGCATTAGTTTTACTCTTTAACGAAAATGTTCCAGAGTGAGGGAAGAAGGATCTGTTTTTACGTTATACCAGTACGTTCAAAAAGTTCCGGAACTTTTTATATTAAAAAACAATGAGTACAGATATTACCTGTTTATGCGGTGTTTCCTTCGAAGTAGTTACCCTGTGCAATTATACATTTTTGCCAGCACTCATACAAAGATTTCAAGCCTTCTTTTGCCACATCCTCCAGTGCCTGCGTCGCAGCTCGTCGAAACTTCTTCGGAACATGAGAAGCGTCTCCCCTTAAGCAAATTCTTAATCCGAGGTAAAACGGAAAACGTCACACGGGGCGAGATCAGGGGAATAAGCTAGTTGTCGAAGAACGGAAATGTGATGTTTGGATAGGTAATCGGACACCTTGAGGGATCTGTGAGCCGACGCATTATCGTGATGGAGCACTCACGAGTTGGTCCTCCAAAAATCGGGTCGCTTGCGTCTCACTGATTCTCGGAGACGTTTTAGAACGTTAACGTACTCTTCTTTAGTTACTGTACGACCATGTTGAAGGAATTCCTTGTGCATGAACCACTTGCAATCGAAGAAAACTGTTAACAAGACCTTTCCTTTGGAGCGGTCAGCCTTGAACTTTTTTGATCGTGATGACGACGGTGATTCCCACACTTCTGACGGTCGGTTACATTGGGGGTCGTATAGAAAGCACCAAGTCTCATCGCCAGTGATCAATCAATTCAAGAAATCGGGATCTGAATCCACAACATCGATGTTATCCCCGCAAACTTGCATGCGCTCATCCATTTTTTCTTGTGTCAGGTTTTTGATGAACAATTTGTTGGCATACGTGCTGCATGCCCAGTTTCTCTGTTAAAGTGGCATGGCAACTTCCAACCGAGATGTCGGCAACTTCTGCAAACGCTGCAACAGTTTTTCGACGGCCATTTTTCACAATTTCTTTGACAATGGCGATGTGTTCATACGTTGTGGATATTGAAGGTCGTCCTGACTTCTCATCATCCTCGATCCTCTGTTGCCCGCTTTCGAATCATCGATGCCACTCATAAACTCTAGGACGACTCATTGCACTCTCACGGTACGCTGAATTAATCATTTGAAAAGTCTTAGCGAAAGATTTTCCAAGCAGAACACAAAACTTTTATGCTTGAACGCTGTTCAAAATTCCACATCGTTGTCGTCGCGAAGGAGAGCCTCGAATACCAGTACGTTCAAAAAGTTCCGGAACTTTTTATATTAAAAAACAATGAGTACAGATATTACCTGTTTATGCGGTGTTTCCTTCGAAGTAGTTACCCTGTGCAATTATACATTTTTGCCAGCACTCATACAAAGATTTCAAGCCTTCTTTTGCCACATCCTCCAGTGCCTGCGTCGCAGCTCGTCGAAACTTCTTCGGAACATGAGAAGCGTCTCCCCTTAAGCAAATTCTTAATCCGAGGTAAAACGGAAAACGTCACACGGGGCGAGATCAGGGGAATAAGCTAGTTGTCGAAGAACGGAAATGTGATGTTTGGATAGGTAATCGGACACCTTGAGGGATCTGTGAGCCGACGCATTATCGTGATGGAGCACTCACGAGTTGGTCCTCCAAAAATCGGGTCGCTTGCGTCTCACTGATTCTCGGAGACGTTTTAGAACGTTAACGTACTCTTCTTTAGTTACTGTACGACCATGTTGAAGGAATTCCTTGTGCATGAACCACTTGCAATCGAAGAAAACTGTTAACAAGACCTTTCCTTTGGAGCGGTCAGCCTTGAACTTTTTGATCGTGATGACGACGGTGATTCCCACACTTCTGACGGTCGGTTACATTGGGGGTCGTATAGAAAGCACCAAGTCTCATCGCCAGTGATCAATCAATTCAAGAAATCGGGATCTGAATCCACAACATCGATGTTATCCCCGCAAACTTGCATGCGCTCATCCATTTTTTCTTGTGTCAGGTTTTTGATGAACAATTTGTTGGCATACGTGCTGCATGCCCAGTTTCTCTGTTAAAGTGGCATGGCAACTTCCAACCGAGATGTCGGCAACTTCTGCAAACGCTGCAACAGTTTTTCGACGGCCATTTTTCACAATTTCTTTGACAATGGCGATGTGTTCATACGTTGTGGATATTGAAGGTCGTCCTGACTTCTCATCATCCTCGATCCTCTGTTGCCCGCTTTCGAATCATCGATGCCACTCATAAACTCTAGGACGACTCATTGCACTCTCACGGTACGCTGAATTAATCATTTGAAAAGTCTTAGCGAAAGATTTTCCAAGCAGAACACAAAACTTTTATGCTTGAACGCTGTTCAAAATTCCACATCGTTGTCGTCGCGAAGGAGAGCCTCGAATGCCTGTAATCACGAACTAAGAAGCACATACGCTGTACGTGTTGGATCTGGATCAAACAGGTTCTGGCTGGTCGGTCACATGATGGACTTCGCTTACTTAGCGGGTAATGACGTAATTCACTG
This sequence comes from Macrothele yani, assembly GCA_039090855.1. Classification (NCBI taxonomy): domain Eukaryota; kingdom Metazoa; phylum Arthropoda; class Arachnida; order Araneae; family Macrothelidae; genus Macrothele; species Macrothele yani. The sequence goes on along the minus strand of CM077026.1, from coordinate 20,232,203 downwards.
ACATTTGGCAAATATTCAAAAAGTTCTGGAACTTTTGAAAGTACTTATTATAAAAAAACCAGTTTGGTTTAGTGAAAGTCAGAAAAACATTTCTGATATTTTATTCCATTATAGTTGCATAGCATTAATATTCGAATAGAACTGCCTATCGAAGGAAGTCAACCGTTCAACGCCAATACCGCCCTCAAACGCCCATACGTGTAGACGACCTCAGCCGCCCGAAACGTCCTTCTAGAGTGAGTAGAATTTCTTACCTCCACATGCTCTTTGAATTTTCACGGCTTCTACGGAATTAGCAGAAATCATACTCAGTAGCCATTATTTTCTCTAAACAAAGACGCGAACCAAAAGTTTGTTTTTTCCTAGGTGATATCATTCACTTTCATAACATTGCGTCTCTTCTCGGCGGAAGAATGCAGTCGAATTTCTGTTCCCCTTGGGAAACGTTTGAAGATCAATGCATGTCAAGCCGACGGATAGAAAGTTTCGTGAGATGAACACAATATCACAAATCCTTTTCCTGTTAACCTGTAAAAGACGGACAGAAATTCGAAAAGCCGTGACAGACAATTTTGGTCGTTATAGCGTTCTGGGAGACGCACAGGTTTAGGGTCCTGGTCGTTAAAGTGTTAAATACGAATTGCAATTCTCATTTGTAACTTGCGAAGGTGAGTCGAAAGGTAAGGTCAATGCTCTCGTTACATAGGCAAGCAGAGCAGCATCAGATTGCTATCTGGAGATGGGATATCATGTGACTTTGACACGTGGCGGATGGGATCGCTAATCTCCTAACCGCAGTTACCCAGCAGTTGCAAAAGCGTCAACATGGCCGCTCATTTGTTGCAATTCTCCATCGTCAAACACCGAAGTGTAGTGAGATTTTTATGTGCTGAATGTGTGCAACCCGCTGAAATCCATCGTACGATGTTTGTGCAATATGGGGAGGACACTTGTATGAGCAGAGACGTGTTTACAGTTGGATAGAAAAGTTTCAAGCCGGTAGAACAAATGTATTTGATGAAGCTCACTCGGGCCGTCCAAAGGACCGTCTGGATCGCATCGATGCGCTCATTAAAGAAGATCGCCGGGTTACTCTGCCTGAGATCGCCCAAAATGTAAACATCAGCTATGGTTCTCTATTCTCAATAGTAACGACGATCTGGGATATCATAAAGTGTGTGCCAGATGGGCACCACGGCAGTTATCTGATGCGCACAAGCAGCAGCGCCTGGAAATTGGCAGAATTTGTTTGCAGCGGTATGAGTCAGACCCCAGTATTCTCGAGAGAATTGTCACTGAAATATGAGTCCATGATTGCGACCCCGAGAGCAAAAGGCAAAGCATGGAGTGGAAATATCCGAGCTTCGCATGCAAAAAGAAGTTCAAAGTTGTTCCTTCGGCAGGAAAATGAATGCTGACTCTCTTTTTCGACATGAAAGGACCCATCGTTGATCACTCTCAAGCACAGGGTGACTCAATTAACAGTCGGTTGTGTTATGACTTGATGAGAGACAAATTGAAACCAGCTATTCGCACTAAACGACGGGGAATGTTGTTCAAAAAAGTGCTGTTTCTGCACGACAACGGTCCTGCACATACGGCATTGGCAACTCCACAAACAATTACCGAGTTGAAGTTTGAGTACATCCTCCTTGCAGCCCCGATCTGGCTCCGTGCGACTTTCATGTCTTCGGGCCACTGAAAGACGCTTTGCGAGACCTCCGTTTTGAAAGTGATGTCCAAGTACAGGAAGCGGTGCAGTCGTGGCTGCATTTTTCTGTGTAGGCATCCAGGAGCTTGTAGACAGATATAAAATATGCGTTAAACGACAGGGGGACTATGTTGAGAAATAAGATAATTGTTATCTGTATGCTTCTTAGTTTCTTTAATATACGACAACACTGACCTTACCTTTTGATTTACTCTCGTATTTACATTCTTAGCATAATAGTGACAAATTTAGATTAAAATGTAAGTACCGTTACTTGCTCAGAATTGCCTGTGATATGTCTGACTTCTTGCAGTCCGTTCCAAAGCAATAAATGCTCTTATAATTAAGTCTTGCATTTTCTTCTACTTTGCAAGCTATCTGAGAGGTTTTTTCTCTGCAAGTGTGGTGCGCAACGAACGGTAAGATGTAGTAAGCTAATAAGGTGCGTCGCATAAATATAGAGACAGTCTACTTTGCGCCGTGAACGCAATGCGAATATAGGTAGGAAGCTGAAGTGGTACCTAATTAGACATAACCCTACAGCAAACGTTTCGATCCGTGGAGATGACCGGATTGTGTGAAAAGAACACCACAGAGTGAAATAGTGTCATTTTAGATTTCTCATAAATATAAAGACAACTATGTAAAGTAGCCACATGCAAATGAGATGTACAAATTAGCATGTTGTACGCACGCGCATAGGCCGTAATTCGGTCCAGCCTACAAAAGACAGCGGCCCTGCCGTCAGACATTCATTTGCCGAAATGCCACGCAACAGTCAACTTTCTGGTGAGGAGGTGCAGAAGATTTAGAGACTGGGAGCAAATGGATTGCCTGTAGAGAACATTTGTAAAGCCATGGGGAGGAGTAGGGCAGTCATTTATAAGACTTTATCGAAACGCGGTGCGTACTGTGAGAAAACGGCCTGGAAGGCCTCGAATAACAACAAAATGAGATGATCGTGCCATCATGCGTTTAGTTTCATCCCAAATATTATCACTATGTCAAGTTTCTCGGACTGTTGGTGTCACCGTCTCAAAGGACACAGTTCATCGACGAATCAAAGAAAATCGCAACATTGTGCTCCGTAAAATGCGCCGTCTGCCACACCTCACGCGGCCCCACAAGGAAGCTAGATTGTTATGGACAAGCAGCCACATGCACTGGACAGACGAGTGGATCACAACTATTTTCTCCGATGAGAAAAAAGTTCAACCTGGACCGTCCTGTCTTTCGGAACTGCTGCTATCATGATTTACGACGCGAGCCACGCACCTTCTTCAGCAGACAGAAAGAAGGGGGATCTGTGATGGTCTGGGGAGCTTTTGGGTTCAATGGGACAACGGATATCGCTTTCCTGCAAGGCAGGCAAAACTCCGAAACGTATCAGGACATACTCAGCAGCTACCTTCTACCGTTTGCTGAAACTCTAGCGGGTGTTGATTATCTGTTCCAGCAAGACAATGCCTCTATCCATCGGTCTGCATCAACGAAAAGTTGGTTTAACACTCATCATGTGACCGTAATGGATTGGCCAGCACACAGTCCAGATCTGAACCCTATCGAGAACCTCTAGAATATCCTAGCTCGTGATGTGTATGCGAATGGACGGCAGTTCTCAAGTGTGGTGGCATTGAAAGAACGGATTAAACGAAGCCGGTAAGTGCTCCGTCCAGAACATTTACATCACTTGGTGGACAGCATGTCCAATCGGGTTTTCTGTTTTATTCGGAACAACGGCTCCACTATTCGTACCGGAGGTGCTCATAACTAGTAAGTCTTTATATTTTTGAGACAGCGTATTTCCGTTTTTTTCTTGTACTTGGCGTTGGAATTGTTATGTTTCCGTCAAACTATTGTGCAGCTGCGTGTCCTATGCTATTTTTGCTATAAATATGAGGTGTACATTTCAGCTCGCTGTTGTTTCTTTTTTAATCGAGAATTTGTCCTGTCTCTATATTTATGCGACGAACTATTTGACCATCATCGGATGAGTTACTGTCTACTGAACTAAATATCTTTATCGCGTGAGATGAAGTACTTGCGATCGGTACCGTGGAGCTTCAGTTTGACTGTGTTTTATAAAAGAATCCAGGTATTTCGAAGTTGTGTTTTATAAACGAATCCAAGTAGATTATTTGAAGAGAGATATTTAAAAAACAGAAATCACGACAGAATTTTGCTTCACTGACATCTGTACTGCTTGCACAAATTCTCGGCCCTACACAGGCCTTACATATCTCATAAAATCTCATTATTTACTTTGTTTTCTGCTTGAAAATCGCATTATATTTATTTTGCAAAGTTTATTGCTGATTCATTGATTTAAATTTTTAAACATCCGATGGTAAAGATGTAGATGTGCAAAATGAAACACGTACGCAGTGTACACCGCATTTATTTTACAATCATATGACCGCCCACCATATTGAAGAAACCACTGCAAAAAAACAACGTTAATTTCGAAACAACAGAATCCCCCATAACAGCCAGTATGTGATACTGAACAAATGACATAAAAATGTTTTTAAAATCCTAACTGTAGCTATAATGCATTTTTATTAGAAATGCTGAGTTGTAAAATCATATGACCACCTTTAGCCAAAATGTGAAAATCGTGATTTATGTGCCGCATGATGGCAACACTGCATGTTATCACATGCGCACAAAACTGGTTAAAGTACGCAAATCACGCCAGATATACACTGAGTGACCACTTTATTATGACCACCACCTCAATACTTTGTTAGGCTACCTTTTGCCTTTGATACTACATCGATTCTTCGTGGCATGGACTCCACGATATCTTGATACGTGGTTTGTGGAATCTGAGACCATGCTTGATGAATAGCACTTTCCAGGAGTGTGAGATTGCAGGGTAGTAGATCCAGCTGTCTGATGGCTCGTTCAACTTCATCCCACAAATTCTCAATGGGGTTGAGTTCTGGAGATTGTGGGGGCCACCTAAGCAAAGTAAACTCACCGGCATGTTCCTGAAACCAATCCTGTACAATGCGAGCACTATAGCAGGACGCATTATCTTGTTGAAAGTAGCCATCGCCATTGGGATAAACCATCCACATGACAGGATGCACTTGGTCCGCAACGATGTTTAGATATGATGTGCCAGTCAGACGTTGATCAACACGAACTAAAGAGCCCAAAGCATGCCAGCCAGAAAAACATTCCCCAAACCATAACGTTGCCTCCACCAGCTTGAAGGGTTGTAGTAATGCATTTGGGGTGCATGCTTTCTTACTGTTTCCGCCAAATTCTCACTCGGCCATTGGCATGGTGCAACTGAAAACGTGATTCATCGGACCACATAATTTGTTTCCAATTATTGACTGTCCAATCTTTGTGCTCCTGTGCGAACTGGAGACGTTTTCTCTTGTTAACTGCAGACAGCAAAGGTGTTCGAACAGGCCTTCGGCTTCCATATCCCATCCGATGCAGTATACGGCAAACAGTGCGTGTAGAGATCATTTGAGGGAATCCTTGATTAAGATGGTCTGTAATTTGCTGCACTGTTGCCCTTCTGTTGTTTGTTACCAGTCTGGACACTCTCCGTTCCGCCCGAGCAGTCATTAGTCGATGACGACCACACGTTGCACGTAGAGACCCAGTTTTTTGGCTGACAGTCCAGTCTTTAAACACTTTAACAACAGCTGCTATGGAACATTTCACGAATGCGGCAGTTTCGGTGATACTCGCTCCATGGCTCCGAGCTCCTACAATCATCCCACGTTGAAAGTCCGTCAAATCACATTTTTTACACATCTCGTCACCCAAAAATCACTTCTAGTACTGTCGCAAGCACTAAGCTTTCCTTTTTTATACTAGCCTCACCTTCTGGCAGCAGCCGCGTGCAGTCATAGCACAGTTGCTTAAAACTCTCAGGTGGTCATAATAAAGTGGCCACTCAGTGTATAAAGACCGTTTCTATTGCATTTGATAGCAATTTGCAGCTCCCATACTGAACGTCGGCACCCTGAGTCGAGGTAAGGTTGGTTGTTGAATTTTTATGGCGCAAGGATCGAAAAAAGGTTTTGAATGAGTTTGAGAAAGGAGATTTAATGCTTGGAATAAGCGGGGTGAATCCTCCACATCAATAGGAAAAAAAGGAAAAAAATGTTTCGTCGCATTCAACAATACTAAATTATCTGAAATTACAAGAAGCTCACGGTTGAGCCGACCAGAAAAGCTTTTTCTGGTCTCCGGAGTGACCAGAAAAGCTCCGGTGTGATCAGAAAAACTGTAAAAAAAGCAAAAGGCAAAACAAAAATGGTTATGAGGAAACTACAAAGTGGAAATATACGAAGGTCGATTGATAAGTAAGGTCTCCTATCGCGTGGGTGGCGTCGGCAGAAAACGTCTGTGCGTGTGTTCGGTATCCGATACTGTGTAGTATCTTTCGTCTACTATGTTGGACGTTAATCGAAATTGCCCCTGAAGATGAATCCTGGGCTCATCATAATTATTGTCAACCATTATCAATCCACTGCTGAATGAAAGTTTCCCCAAATTTCTTCCACAACTGTCTTGAGCCTGTCTCCTCCATGTCAATCCGGGATGCTTTCGAATTGCATCCATCCATCTCCCATGGTGGTCTTCTTGTGGTTCTTTTCCTGATCCTTGGAATCCAGTCTAAAATATCGGTTGTCCATTGGTAACCCGTTCTTCTGGCAACATGTCCAGCCCATTGCCATTTCAGGGATTTAAACTCTGATCATGATGTCGTCTACTCTTGTCTTATACACAAGTTCCACTTCTTATCTTTCCTGGTTACACCAAGAATGCATCTGTCCATGCTTCTTTGAGTTGTCTGCAGTCTTTGTATATTTTTTAGCTAAGGTCCATGTCTCTGCTCCATACGCAAGCACTGATAGTATGCATTGATTAAACACTTTCCTTTTAAGACATAATGACATACTGCTCTTAAAAATTGTACTGTTTCTTCAAAAAGCTCTCTATCCAAGTTTTTGGAAGAATCAGTACAATTTTTAAGAGCAGTATGCTGTTATGTCTTAAAAGGAAAGAGTTTAATCAATGTATCCTTATAACACAGAAAACAAAAGGCAATCCATAGAATATCGTCCCCTAGGTTCTCCGAACGTAAAGAAATTTAAGATAATTCCTTCAGCGCAGAAAGTCATGCTCACCACTTTTTGTGACGCAAGGGGCGTGATTTATACGGTATTTCCGCCTAAGGGAATGATGATTAATTCCGAAACGTATTGTGAAATCTTACGAGCACTCAAGCAACGCATCCATAGAATCAGGCGTGAAAAGAGGACTGTCGCACAAACGATGGAAACAGTGACAAACCTGAAATTCACGCTTGTTCCACACCCTCCTTACGGCCCAGATTAAGCACCATCCGAGTTTTGATTGTTGCCAAAATTGAAAAAGATGTGGAAAGGTCAACACCAAAATTGAAAAAGATGTGGAAAGGTCAACATTTTTTTCATCCAATGCCGAAGTTGAAGTTGCTTTGCGCAAATGGATCAAAAAGTAAATCATAAGCTTTCTTCATGGACGGAATGGAAAAGTGGATAGGGCGTTTGGAACAATGTGTAGCAGTAAATGATAACTATGTTGAAAACAAGGTTGCAATGATTATAAATTTCCTTCATTTTGATACACTTTCATTGCTTTATTATATAGGAAACTTATTTTATACGATTGGAAACCTTACTTATCAATCAACCCTGGTATCTCTGGATCAGTTGTCGAAGGATCCAATGTTATCAGTTTCCAAATCGACCTTTGTCCAGAGTTGCCTGGAGCTGCGAGAACTCAGTCTATGCGAAACGAAAATCACTACCATGAATGACTGATCTGCACCGTGAAAATCGACTGAAGTGAACAAGATATCACATGTCCTGTAAACAATAATTTGAAAGATTCATCTTTACTGATCAGAAATAGTTCACTTTAGACGGTCCTGATGGATGGAGCAAATATTGGCACGATCTTCGTAAACAGCCTGAGATTTTTTTCAAAAAGACAACAAGGTGATGGGTTCTTTATGGTTTGTGCTGCATTTCTATTTAAGGGTAAAACTGCCGTAGCTTTTGTATCAGGTAGAATGAAGGCTATGAATTGCCAAGAGCTTCTTGAGAACAATCTGCTGCCGTGTGCTGGTGAAATTGCTGGGTCCATATGGATTCTGCAACAAGATAGCCGACTGATTCATACACCGAACAGCACGTGGAAGTGGTTTTTGAACAACGACGTGCATGTGATGGAATGGCTCTTTGCGTCTCCTGATCTTAATCCTATTGAAAATATGTGTATTCTAGCAAGGGCGATGTACTGAAACGCAAGGCAGTGCGTACCAAACTAAAGGTAGCAAGTAGTTTCTAAATGGTCGGAAATGAACCAGAAAGTATTACAAGGATAAGTACATTCTTTGATAGAATTTAATCGCCTGATAGAATTTTTGCATTTATTAAGACCTCTGGTGGATCTACTAAGTCATGTGGTTATATCATTTTGAAACACTTTTGTTCTGGCAAATGTTGTAAAAAAAGAGGTTTTCTTTTTCCCTTCAAAAGGTTTTTTTGTTTTACTTTTGTACATGTAGTTATTAAATAAATGGTTCGTTGTTTTCAATAAGATGACTTTTTAATTGTTTTTCACATCGTTATGATGGAAATAGTAAATGATCATATCTTTAAGTGAAATTCAGTGTATGTTCATGCAACTTACCGTATTTCCTGGCGTCAGGGACGCTCCGACATCAAGGGCGAACCCCAATTTTAAACTGCAAAATTTTGAGATAAATGAATAAACATAAAAATAAGTTCTCAGCACTTTTATAAAGATTAAAAGCAATACAAATTTTACCTCTACCTATAAAGAAAAACATTTTAGTCATCCATAACCTCAAATCCAGAAAATTCACTGGTTTTATCCATATCACTGGCATCATTGTCATCATCAGGGTCGTCAAGTGTCACTATCTTCAAAAAGAATGTTATCTTCCGTGGCATCTAACGTATGCCACATTTTTTTAAGATTTTACTACTATTTCAGTCTTCACAGCATTACATGATTTCAGGATCCACTCACACACTTGACCAGTTGTTGGCCTTTTCAAACGACCTGTTAGGGTTAGATGTCCGTGGACCGCCTTTACTGATTCCACTCTTCTTGCATAAATACCTTAAAAGGATTGTTGATTGATATGTGCTGTGGTAAATGCATCATAGCAAAAGCAACGCGAAGAAAAAACATTAGCCTTCCCATGGTACTTCACGACGAAGGCAGTCTTGTTATTAATAAGGTTTAGCGCTAAACATTTTACCATAGATAACCTTCCTCTTGGATTAGCATAGACCTACGAAAAACATAACCTTCGGTCTCCAAGACGAACGGCAAATTTTTCAGACTTATTTCAGGGGGAAAAATAGCGTCCACGACTCCAGGAAATTCGGTCATTCGCTATTTTTTCTGGATATTACGACCGTGCTGATGATACTTTGTGTATTATTTTAGCCTTAATTTCTGTTTTCCTGAAAGGACTATTTCACTCATTCGTTTCAATATTTCAAAGCAAGATATAATTAATTCTCACACATTTTTATAGGAAATGGAGGAAAGGAAACAAACGCCATGCAGTTTGCAATTTGTCCATATCTCTGGCCTTACTTCTGACGATATTCCTAGCAGGCATTGAAAGAACAGAATTTAGTATCATTTGTAAGATAGTAGCTGTGCTACTGCACTATTTTTTGCTAGCTTCCGTAGCATGGATGCTCGTTGAAGCAGTGATTCAATATTTGATGTTTGTTAAAGTTTTAGACACTTACATTTGGAAGTTCATAACAAAGGCCATGATTTGTGCATGGGGTGAGTAATCTACTTATCTTATCGTAATAACGATCTTAAAATACTTTTAAATGGTGCTCTTGCTTTACTTGTACAATGAAACCTTCGAATGATGGTCACTTCTAAAACCGGGAGAAAGTGACCGTTGTTGGAAGGTTGCCGTTTTTCGGAAGTCCAGCCTAAGTTAACATTGCTGGGCCGTTTCATTTGTGCAAAAGCAGAATAAATACAGGGGATGGACAGAATAATGTGAACACCACGCTCAGAGACGTGACTTTCAATGCAGCTGCGAACGTCGCAATACGCAAAGGTATCCACCACTTTTTGGTTGTAATACAATAACTTTGTTTAGAACCTCGAGGTTCTGTTTAAGTGGATTTAAAGTGTCTTGTAGGAAAATTTCTTTCAGGGTGGGCTAGTAGTAAACGTACGTGACTGCCACGGAGAAGACCTCAGGTTCGAACCCAGCAAGGTACGAACGCGCGAACCAATAAATATCCGCCGTGCGTCTGCTGGTCACGTAAAGCAGTTGGATCCCGGGTACTGGCCCCTCGGTAATAAATAACGGCGTCTCCCTTCCCCTTTCTACCTCGCTTCCGTGTCACTTTCCTATCGGGCACTCTAGCCCAAATCTCCTAGCTTCCTATTTCTAAGGGTTGTTTAAGACCTGGGGTTAGACACTCCCTTCCGAAAATCCTCTACATGTGATCTGATCTTCTTTCAGGGTGACGACGAAATGAACGAGCTTTGTTTAGAACCTCAAAGTCCTGTTTAAGTGCATTTAAAGTGTCTTGTTGGAAACTTTCTTTCGGTGGGACGACGAAATGAACGACCTAACGGACTTCGAAAGAGAGCTAATTGTTGGTGGCACGCTAGTTGGTGTATCCGTGATAACAGTAGCCAGGGTAGTAAGGGGTATCGAGAGCTACTGTGCATAGCGTCATGACAACATAGTGCTCGTAGCAAAACCTCGTCCACCAAACACAAGAGTAGCCGGAAAAGATCCTGACTGATAGAGACAGGAGAGCATGCATTGAAGAGGATTGTTACCTATAATATGAAGACCATGGCGCCGAAAATTGGTGTTGAGCTCAATCTGCATTTCCAGTCCCCAGTATCAACGAAAACAGTGCGCAGGGAACTGCATAAACAAGATAATCATGGCAGAGCTGCGATTGCAAAACCTCTGGTGACCCGGGTAAATGCACAGTGGCGACGACAGTGGTGCCAGGAGCATACAACATGGACTACCGATGAATGGAAGCATGTAATGAGGTTAGGTGATTCACACTAGTCCCCACCGCAGGACGAGTTTACTTGTAGAGAACACCGTCAGTAGCGTACAACCCAGACTGTCTGCTTCCAACAGTGCAGCATGGTGGTGGTTCTGACATGTTCTGGGCGGTCATATCGTAGTTTTCAGCAGGTCCCCTGATGACCTTGAAACGGCTGATGACTGGCTGAAACCATTTTGGCCAACCAAGTCCATCCAATGGCTAAGGTCTTGCTTCCTGCAGGGAATGCCATCCTTCAAGATGATAATGCCCCAATTCATAGAGCTCGGAATGTCCAATCATGGTTTGCGGAACATGAGGAAGAACTTTCACACCGTCCTCGGCTTCCCCAATCGCCAGACTGAAACAACATTGAGCCGCTGTGGTCTGTGTTGGAGAACAGAGTAAAATCCTATTACCCTCCTCCTACATCTATCAAGAACCTGGACCAGTTTCAGCATGAAGAATGGTGTAGCATCCTACTAACCACCATCCAGGATTTGTATGCGTTCTTGTGGTCTCATGCCTGATTAGGTACGTAAAACCTTCTTTTCTCAGGTGTTCACATTATTCTGTCCAACCCCTGTATATGAAGCTTATGCAAAATAAAGAAAACGTTGCAGGGTTTTTTTCCAAACGCTGACTGCGAATAAAACTGAATTAAATAATTCATGGTATAGAGGACTTTAAGAAAGCAGTGCCTAACACCTGGTGTTATACAGGCCTTAGAAATGGCAAGGTAGTAGTAGATTAGGCTTAGGGTTTCCGGTAGGAAAGAAGAAAAGGAAAATTTTTAAGTAGTAAAGCGTAAGTTCCCAGTTAGCTGATCGTGTACCGTAAAGCAGGAACAGAGCCCACAGGGTGCTCCCTGTGGGCTCTGTTAGCCATCGCCCCCCAACGAGAAAAATTACGGGCCCCATCCACCACCTCCCGCAGCCCCCGGGAGGAAATATTTGGAGGCGATTGAAACATACATGGAAGCTGCAGCTTGCCTCACCTAGAAATAAACTTTTAATTCCTTTCTTTCACTTAAGCATACCACCGTACCAGCAGTAATCCCACCCATCATGCCTTTAGCAATAAATATTCTTTCTCCCTCTCTCATCCCTCCCGTTTTTCGGAAGTTATAATTAATGATCATCCTACCGAAGCTGTTCCGTACCAACCAAAATTTGCAGTTGCTCGGAGGTTATCGTTAATGTTAATCCTACGGGAGCTGTTCGGTAGCAACCAAAAGTTACCGTTTCTAGGAGGTTACCGTTTTTCGGATGTTATCGTTAATGTTAATCCTAAGAAGCTGTTCGGTACCAAACAAAATTTGCCGTTTCTCGGAGGTTACCGTTGTTCAGAGGTTATCGTTAATGTTAATCCTACGGAAGCTGTTCGGTACCAACCAAAATTTGCCGTTGCCCGAAGTTTACCGTTGTGCGGTGGTTATCTTTAATGTTAATCCTACGGAAGCTGTTCGGTATCAACAAAGATTTGCCGTTGCTTGGAGGTTACCGTTGTTCGGAGTTATCATTAATATTAATCCTGCGGAAGCTATTCGGTACCAACCAAAATCTGTCGTTGTCCGGACGTTACCGTTGTTCGGAGGTTATCGTTAATGTTAATCCTACGGAAGCTGTTCGGTACCAACCAGCATTTGCCGTTGCTCGGAAGTTACCATTGTTCGGAGGTGTCCGTTTAAGAAGATTTCACTGCATTACAACAGGATAGTAAGTCATGCCGAAGACTTCAGAAATGAGAGCCAGATAAGATATATCATTTGTTTTTATTTTCCGGTTGTATTTCTGTACCCGAGAAGGAGCTGGGAACCGTGAATATGGAATGGAAGGAATATATACTGAAGTTCCAGAAAAACTGGTACACCAGTCTAATACTTGGTAGGTCCCCCACGAGAGCGCAGGACTGCAGAAATACGACGGAGCATGGACTCTACTAGCTTCTAGAAATATGCTGTAGGCAATGTACACCATACTTCCTGCAGAGCGTTCCAAAATTCGGGTATATTCCGAGGTCACGAATTCCTGTGTTCGATAGCGCGGTGCATGGCATCCCAAATGTGTTCTATCACGTTCAGATCTCGGGACTTGGGTAGGAATGGCAACACCCCAAACTCAGATGAATGCTCCTCTAACCATGATGTGGCGTCCCGACACTTGTGTGGAGGTGCATTGTCCTGTTGGTACAGGCCAAACCCATCAGCATGAATGCAGGACATGAACGGGTGTACCTCGTCAGAAAGGATGCGCACCTAGCGTTGGCCGGTCACAGACGTTTGTAGACGTACCAGGGGTCCCAGTGAAGTCCCGCTAAACACACCCCATACCATTACGGACCCCCAACCAGCCGGTACAGTTCCCTGTTGCCAGGCGGGATCCATGGCTTCATGGGTTTGCGCTACACACGAATCCTTCCATCTGCTCTATACAGTTGGAAACTCGACTTGTCAGACCAGGCTACTTGTTTCCAGTCATCAAGTGTCCAGTGGTGGTGTTGCCGTGCCCACGCGAGGCGCATAGCTCTGTGTCGTGCACCCATCAACGGGACTCGAGTTGGGCATCGGCTCCCAAAGCCCATATCGTGCAGGGTACGTTGCACAGTCCGGACGCTGATGCTTGTTGCTCCAGCATTGCATTCCGATGATACCTGCGAGAGTGTTGCACGCCTGTCGCGTGAAACGATTCTTGACAGCCGACGATGGTCACTTTCACCCAATGTCTTTTTACGGCCACACTGGTATCGTAGGTTGGAGTTTTTGCTGAAATTCTTGTAGTCACGGTGCAATGTTCGGATTTTCACAGACGACCTTGCAATGGTCGTCTGTGAAAATCTGATCTTCGTTTCTACCTCCCAAATACTATGGCCCATCTCACGTGCGCCAACTATGACACCGCGTTGAAAATCGCTTAAATCGTTATTACTTGTCATTCTCATGCCGAAAACAGCTCTGACAGCTGGCAAGGATGTCTATCGCTTTATATACTCACTGGCGGACGAAACCGAGTACGCGCATAGGGGACGTTACTATGTATTTTGCATAAGCTCGTCTGTACCAGTTTTTCTGGCATTTCAGTGTATATTTATTTAGATGTGCATAAGTGCAGATCGTATTTTTCACGTCTCAAGACATCAATATAATGCGACAATGCTACTTGGAGCATGTCAAATTGTACTTCATGGTCATACCAAAGCAAAGACCTTATTTAATGCCTCCGTATGGCGGAGAAACCAGAATTTCTGTTTAATATCTACCTATACCGGAAAACCAAAATACCCGTTCAATATCTCCGTAAATGTCGAATACCGGAAGCCCTGTTTAATATCTACCTATACCGGAAAACCAAAATTCCCGTTCAATATCTCCGTAAATGTCGAATACTGGAATCCCTCTTTAATGTCAACATTTGCCGGAAAACCAAATTTCCCGTTCAGTTCCTCCGTACACGTGCGGAAAACCATAATCCCTGATTAATGTCTCGGCAGTCCCGAAAATTATAAACGCTGTATAATGTGTCCGCAAACTGTAAAAACTAGAATCATTTTAATGCCTCCGTATTCCGAAAAAAAAATCTGCAAAGTTGTTTAAATATTGGTATGTAAGTTGCTCGGATTCTTTGGTTTACTGCCTGAACGCAACGGCGCCGCCCCGGTGGCGCAGTGGTCTAAGGCGCTGGCCTCTGATCATTCGTCCGTAAGGGGTCCGGGTTCGAATCCCGTCAGGCATGGATGTTGTGTTTGCCTTAAGGCACTGGCTCTCTCCCTTCCCTGGAACCAGTGACCCTAAATTAGGGACGGGCGACTGCTTATAGCTCAAAGACTGCTTATAGCTCATTGAGTTGCTCACGGTGGTCGTTAAACCTCCAATCAAAAAAAAAAAAAAAAAAAAAAAGAACGCAACGGCATTTTTCAATTTTTTGTAATTTCCTTTCTTTTTTTTCTTTTTTTAATTCCATTCCAGAAGGAAAGTGAAACCCATCATTAGAACATTTTCCTTAAATCACATTGTGATCGACAGTGGATTTATTTCAAGATACCAGAAACTCGATACCAGATACTATAATACAAACTCGAAACATCGATAGAAATTTGACAATCCGAAAGATGTATCAGAGACCACAATAAAGATACGATCAGAAATCACCTCTTTTCGGCATTCATAGTGGGAAGACAACCAGACTCTTGTATATCGTCAAATATCATGATAAAGACACGATCAGAATGGATCTTCCAAAACGGTTATTACAAAGATACGATGAGGTTCAGAATCAAAAACTGTTCCTCCTCAAAGAACATCATCAAACACAACCAGAATGTGGCCTAGAGAGAAAAAGCGCTGGCTTTTGAATAATCATCCAAGTGGGCATAAGTTCGAATACCGGAAGAGACGTGGATCACGTGAAGAAGACACGTTACGCCAATCCTACGGCGATGACTTTCTCTCTATCTGAAAAAGTGAAAATCGTCCAAATACGTGACGTCAGTGAATAAACAAAGACATCGCTGTTTCCACGTTTAGCAAAGCACAGCAACCGAAAAATTGTTATTCGGCCGCCGCCGCCGGGGAAATGAACCCAAATAAATGATTCCCCGGTGGCGGCCGAATAACAATTTTTCGGTTGCTGTGCTTTGCTAAACGTGGAAACAGCGATGTCTTTGTTTGTTCACTGACGTCACATATTTGGAGGATTTTCACTTTGGATCTCGCCCTTTGGATTTAACTGCTATAATTAATATATAGCCAGTGCCGTTAATGCCCACCAGATGGAGACGTCTCAGTAGCTGAGCCCATCTTACGGATTTATAAGGTCAGATACTGACAGAAAAACGCACATATTGCCGTGAATTGTTGGCCACCGTGGTGTAAGGCTAACGCTCTCGGCTAGATATCGAGTGATCCGGGATTCATTTTCCCGGCGGCGGCCGAATAACAATTTTTCGGTTGCTGTGCGTTGCTAAACGTGGAAAGAGCGATGTCTTTGTTTGTTCTCTCTATCTTCCCTTGAAACAGTGGAGTTAAATAAGGAAAGGACAACCACTTGAACTCTTTGATGCTCAGGATGGTCATTAGAGAGAGGTACTTGATCAGAAACTGTCTCTTGCCGAAAACAGTGTTAAGTCACGATCAAAAACTGTCTCTCCTCTGGAAACCAAGGTAAAGTTACAATTAGAAGCTGTCTTTTGGAGGAGAGGGCACATAATGGTGAAGTTGTGCTTAGATGTTAAACGGTATAGGGGGTCATAACAACAGCTCGACCAAACACTGCCTCCTTTCGAAAATCTTAATAAGCCCACGATGAGAAACTTCCGCTCTTCAAGGTTAATGAAATGACACAACCAAAAGCTTTATTTCGCCGAAGATCATGACAAAGCCGTGATTAGTAACTGTCTTTTGTTAGAGATCGTGCTATACGTCACGACCAGAAAAAGTTCCTCATCAGAGATCACGAAACATCCACGACCAGAAAACGTTCCTCTTCAGAGATCATGCAAAAGTCACGATCAAATATTGGCTCTCGTCGGTGAACTAAGAGAAAGTCACAATCAGAAGCTGTCACTTTTCTGGTATAATAGTGAAGTCGCGATCATAAGTTAAACGCAACACTGTGTCATAATGACATGACCAAAAACTGTCTCATTCCAACAATCGTAATAAGCACATGATCAGAAACTTCCGCTGAATATATTATCGAAATGACACCACCGAAAACTTCACATCGCCGAATCATAAGCACACCGGACAAATAAATTAGTCGCCCCTAAGAGAAATGACACTAGGAAGTACCGGCTACACAGAGCGCGCCGTGATAGCATTGCTGGACGATAAACAGCACAGACGAGGTCTACAGGATAATTTCCGTTTTGTGCAGTGGTGAAGATCATTGTGTGTGTTGAATTTAGTCTGCAATATGGATCGTAAGACAGACGTTACTGAGTGGCAAAAGGAGCCATCGTGTTTGGCCGTGCTTGTGGACACAAAGTGAATGAAGTCGCCCAATTTGTTGGTGTGTCAAAGCGTACTGTCTAGCGGGTCTACAAACAGTGCTATTGTTCGCAGTCAACTGAAACTCGGCGACGTATTTGTGGCCGGAAAACGATTCTCATCAATAGGAGCCGTCGCCATGTTTCACGCCTAGTAACTGCAAATCGTTTTCAAACCTAGGCAACAATTGTTCCAAACAGTCAATAAAAGTCCATTCCAAGCAATTTCCGAAAGAACATTGCGATACGAACTGCATGCGATGGACACCGGAAGCAGATTTATACGGAAGAGGCCTCTTTTAACAGGAAGTCACAAAGTCGCACGTTATCAATGGCCTCAGGGGCACCAAAACTTTAGTGTGGAGGATTGGAAACGAGTAATTTGGTGTGATGAGTCTCGGTTCTTTTTTTTTTTACTCCTATGATGGGAGGCGACCAGTGCATCGCAAGCCTAATGAAGCTTTTAATCCCGATTGCGTCGTCGAAGGTGTTGTTCAAGCTGCAGGGGGTTCTGTGATGTTTTGGGGATGTTTTTCGTACCAGGAAATAGGCCCTCTGATGCCATAATTATACGTATCTTTTGAGAGATATAACGAAGTAAATTTCTCCGTCATTTTTGTCCACGCTGGGGCTCGAACCCGGGTCCCCTCATTCCGGAATAAGTCACCTTACCAATTGAGCTACGCGGACGTTCGTTCCGACTGCTATCTGCCTTTATTTCGTGTGCGTTCCTGCTGGGCAGGCACGTCATAGAGATCATAATGTTAAAGACACAATTAGAAACAGCGACTTGTACAAGCTTTCCAGTGTATGAATTTGAACCAGTATGCGTACCTCCGAGTTCTGAATGACGAAGTGTTGCCCTCTGCCCTACATCTCCAGGAGCAGCATCACATCGCCACTTCTGTCTCCCAAGACGAGAATTGCACAGGGCTAAAATGTGCACAGGGCTAAAACTGTGTCTGAGTGTCACGACGAACAATCAGCAACACTGTCTCACCTCGACTGGCCTGCCAAATCTCCAGATTTAAATCCTGTTGAAAATCTGTGGGATCATTTGGAACAGAAAGTGAAACGCCGTAATAGACACCCACATACAATGTTTAATACATCCACAACCTCGTGGAGTCTCTACTTCACCGTATTCATGCTGTTATTAAGGTAAGATGGGAAATCGCCCGTAATTAGGTAAGTCCTGACAGGAGTGACTAATTTTTTGTCCGGTGTGCTTACACATAAATGCCAAGATATATACACAGTATATTTACACACTATAATAACAAACGTCACCGGACACCCCTTCAAAAGCAAATGAACGGATCCGCTGCTTTGTTAAGATGCGATGAACAGCTGCAAACGGCATAAAAAGAAACCTGCAGCTGACCGCGATCATATCGCACTGTGAAGTTGAGTGCAAATGTTGCGGCGGGAGAAAACTGACTTTGAGAAAGGAAAAATTGTTGGGTGTTATATCAGTGGGTTGTCCATGAGAGAAACCGAGAGGCGTTTAAACATACCCAAGTCAACGGTTTTGGATGTACTGAATAAGAGAATGACACATGGCGTGCCTGAAGCAGCAAAACGTACCGGCAGACGAAAGACAATCAGTGATAGAGGACGTCGAAGCCTCAGGAGTGTCGTTACAGCTAATCCACGGAGTACTATTGCACAAGACCTCAGTGTACAGGGGAGTAAAAAAGCTGGAATTTCGGTATCTACATGTCCCATTCACAAAGAATTTCATTCCGTGGGTTACCGTGGTCGTGCGGCTGCTCCTAAGCCTTTCATCTCCACTCGGAATGCTACTACTCGTTTAGCATAGTGTAAAGAACATTTATCATGGACCGTAGCTCAAAGGAAACGGGTCCTATTAACTGATCAATCCAGATACGCGATCCATCAGTCTGATGGCCGTGTGTGGGTATGGCAGCAGCTGTATGAACGCTATTTACGACGGTGTACTGTTCCTATGGTCAAGTTTGGGGCTGGCAGTGTTCTCGTGTGGAGGTGTTTTTCGTGGATTGGTCCCGGCCCATTGGTTATAGTGGACAAACCTGTTAACCAGCACGTCTACTTTGTTACTCTGGACGATTATGCCCTACCAACTCTGTGGCAGTACTATGGAACCGAGCCTTGTTGGTACCAGCAGGATAATGCACCGAGCCATAAAGCAAGGACTGTTACGGCGTGGTTTGAATAATTCCGTATAGTGTGTGGACTGGCCAGCACAGAGCCCAGATCTTGATCCCATAGAGCACCTAAGGGAATGAATTAGAGCGCCGCATAAGAAGTTTGGAACCAAGGCCTACTACTGAACAACAGTTAGTGGCAGCATTATGTACTCAATGGAAGCGCATACCTATCACTGTGTTTCAAACCCTTGTCGAAAGCATGTCTCGAAGGGTCAGTGCATGCATTAAGGCCAAAGGTGGACCGACACCGTACTAATGTATGTCAATAAATGCTATGTAGTGTTTTTCTTTTATGTTTTCGGTGACTTTTCTCGATATAGTGTATATACTAACGCAGTCAAATACGCCACAATACCATTGATTTTGCAAAATATTTCCAACCAAATTGCATGGTCTTTGCACCAAGCGAGTCTTTCATGCCGATGTACCCTGGTTTGGAAAAAATGTCATCGGGATGGTCTGCTGTTATAGCCCATGCGTGGGACGCATGGTCATGGTAGATACTGTTCCGGGTTGACCTCAGTTGTATTTGGTAGTGAACTGTTGAACAGTGCTTTGTCTGTTGGCTCTGTACGGGTCGTCCAACACGGTGCTCACCTCTCACGTCAACCTTTCGGAGTCCTTTGCATATTTGCCTCCGAGTCGTTGTTTGACCATTTTCACCCCAGTCCTGATACACTTCAACTACGGTGGCTCGCGAACAACCCAACAGTTCAGCCGTTTGGGAAATCGAAACACCCACTCTTCTAGCTTCCATAATCGGTCCTTTCTCAAAGTCTCATAAATCCTTTTGTTTACCCATTACGCTCCGAATTATACTCCCTGCAGCTCCACTCACACATTTTACAAGCTACATTAGTCAACTAACCGCGCCCTCTCGGAAATCACGTGGTCAATGGGCCGCATCCACTTTTAACAGGGGTGGTCATAATTCAGTGATGTATAGAGCAACAAAAATTTAGGTAAAGATAAATAGGTTAAATTTTAATATGTAGTGAATAAATATTACTTTCAGAGCAAATGGTCCTTTTATGACCCAATTACCTTATGTGTCGGTATAAACACCGTAGTAAGGTTTAAACTTAAAATAAAGATTGCATCTGGCAAATTTCAATCTTGAAATCACTTCGGGTAATTGCTCGGAAAAGTTTAGATCTTTTTTATACTTTCAGGTTTCCCTTCGTTGATAGTTGCTGTTGTTTTGGCTGTCAACCACAGCATATACGGGCAATACAAAAACTAGTAAGTATATACTATATTCCTTATTTTTTTCCATAATATATTTTGTATTTTTATGTACGATATATAGAGTTCTGACATAACGGTGCTAATTTTATAAGCACGTACACAGTCGTATCAGAATAATATGACCACCTACCTAACAATGGGAATAACAACGCTCGGCGAGGAGGATAGTGGCGAGACGGCGTGGCATAGACGCAAAGAGGTACTGGAAGGTCTCTCAAAGCACACGTGCCCATTCGGACTACAGCAGAGCATGGAGGTCCCGTAGATGGCATGGTTATGAGTCGGCACGTCGAACCTTTCGATCCAAATAGTCCCACAAGTTCTCTATGGATTGAGACATTGCTGTCGTGTTCCTGGGACCGTTAGCGATGTGGCACGGCGCATTGTCCGGCTGGTACACACCGTCACCACCAGGATAATTAACCAACATGAAGGGATGCATGTGGTCAGCGACTATGGACAGGTAGCCATTGGTGTTCAAGGCCCGATCCAGTGGTACCAGTGATCCCAGGACATGCCAGAAGAACAACCCCCACACATGCACAATGCCACCGCCGGGCTGTACTTGAACGACAAGCGTGTCCGTTGTGAAAACACAAGTAAGTTTTTCCGCGACGCGCATCGAATTCGTGTTCCCTCACTCCGGAGTAAGTCGCTGTCCCAACTGAGCTACGCGGACAGAATATCTTGCTGCATATTTGCCCTCTTGACACGTGTTGTCACCTCTGTAGTACGTTACACCGTGTGTTGATCCTCGCATGTCTGACGCCGTATCCGCAGCAACCATCCGTCACTTCTGTGGAGTAGAAACCTCGATTCGTCGGAGAAGGCAACCTTTTTCCACTTTTCCACTGTCCAGTTTCCACTTTTCCACTGTCCAGTGACGGTTATCCCATGCGAACTTCTGGCTTCGTTGTCGATAGAACTGGGTTAAAATGGTCGCCTTGACGCAGCGTCGACACTGGGGACCCATGCCCGATAGGTGTTCGCTCTACTGTTATTGGGGACGACGTACCTGGGAGCCCCAGAGTTCATTTGCGCGGTCAATTACTGCACCGTTGCACGTCGATTTCTTTTTTCCAGGCGACGTTCTCCTCTGGGGTCGATGACCTTTGGGCCCCAGAGTTATGACGTGTCGGGAGGTACTCGGTGTTCCAGTGGTACATTTTTGGTACACCCTTACTACAGCACCTCGCGAACAGTCCACGAAGTCTGCTGTTTTTGAGATGCTACCACCCTTTGCGCGGTAGCCGATGATCATTCTTTTTTGAACGACCGTCAAATTACTACCTCTGCCCATTGTGCTGACTTTACGCACATCTGTCCTGGCCAGTCGGTTATAGTTCGTGTGGTCGACCTTGTCACGTGCACTGTGTGACGCGCCTGGGTGTGTATGCACTGTGATTCTGGGGGTGGTCATATTTTTCTGATACTGTTACAGGGTTTGCTGCTGAGTTATATTTCAGCACCCTGTGCGGAGGGTTCGTGGATGCTTCGTTTGCAGCAAGTTCTGTATCGGAGGTTTAACCCGTATTTCTCCCGATTGGAGCAGATAAATAAAATGTGAATAAACTATCAATCAAAATGTCAGCTCGCTCTTGCAGTGAGAGAAGTGTTTATTCATATATTATAGGGAATGTCTCAAAGCATTGTCCTTAATTCCATTCTTTCATTATCTGATTAACACACCGAATACCTTTCTCTCGAGTGGATCAATATTCCCTCTCCCGAATCATAAGCACTCATTGCTCTCTCTGGTTGGTGTGAACGAAGATAAGCAAAAGCTTATCTTTCGTTCACACCAACCAGAGAGAATGTGCCACTTCCTTTCACGGTCGCTTTCCAACACCATCTCTCTGCAGAAGAGAAGTCCAGTCCTTGGAAAAAAGAGTCAAAAACCCTCTGTTTCTGTGAAATACCCCCAAAAAGAACGTTCCTCTGTATTAAGGAGCAGATCCTCCTTAAAATCCTTCTATCTGTGAGCGCCACCTTCCAACTTCTGCAGCTTGCGTTTTTCTCTCGCCTGGGATGGCTGAAGAGCAATAAAGTCCAGTTCCCCTTTTCTCTCTGAAGGTGCAAAGTTCCTTAATTGGCTTCTCTGTCCCCTCTTCTTACTCCCTCGCAGGAAAATGCTAAAAACCCATAAATCTAAATTTCCTTCTGAAGAGATACGTGAGAAAGATAGTACTTTGATCATTGCCCGTACTCATCAGAATGGCGGGAAAAAATGCTTACAATTAGCTATCCAAAACGGTTACTTAACAGTTACTTGGCTTGGTATTTAGTCGTTTGTGAGTCTGGAGGAATTCGAGGCTGCTGTGGCGCAGTGGTAGCATGTCTGGCGCGTAACTGGAAGACCCTGGGTTCGATTCCCGGTGGCGGCCGATGAGAATTTTTCCGCGATTCACTTATAAATGCGGAAAGAGCAATGACTTCTATTTGACTTAACTTCACTCCTCATAAATATGGATGCCCAGGTTACAATACGACCTTGTATGTCATAATACACTCAATGAGCAAAACGTTTGAAACACCTACCTAATAGCTTATTGGTCTTTCCTGTAGAACGACTAACAGCCTGTATACGCCGACGCATCGACTCCACCAGATGCTTGAAGGGTTTGCGGAGGTAATGCCGGACATGCCTGTTGCAGCACTGTTCAAAAGTTCGCCCCGGGACGTCAGTTCTGCATCCATGGGCACGATGTTCCGCTCACTGCATCCCTGAGAGCTTCCGCAGAGTTTAAATCCGGGATCCTTGGGGACGACTGTATGGTTCCAAACTTAAATGAGTGGTTCTCAAGCCATGCCTGAGTGGTTGCGGGCCGGTGGGGGAGGCACATTGTCCTGATGAAACAGACCATCGCCCAAAAATGTGTAGGAAGGACATGTAAACGTGAAGGTGATCAGCCAGCAGATGCTGGTAAGGATCTCACAAGACGCACTTTTTTTTTGCTTGAAGATTTAACGACCACCGTGAGCAATTCAGTGGGCTATAAGCAGTCTCCCGTCCCTAATTTAAGGTCACTGGTTCCAGGGAAGGGAGAAAGCGAGTGCCGTAAGACAAACACAACATCCATGCCTCACAGGATTTTTTTTTTATTGGAGGTTTTTCTTTTTTTTTTTTTTTGATTGGAGGTTTTTTTTTTTATTGGACGTTTTTTCTTTTTTTTTTTTGATTGGAGGTTTTTTTTTATTGGAGGTTTTTTCTTTTTTTTTTTGATTGGAGGTTTTTTTTTTGTTGGAGGTTTTTTTTTTTTGATTAGAGGTTTTTTTTTTTTTGATTTGAGGTTGTAGTTTTTTTATTTGAGGTTTTTTTTTATAGGAGGTTTTTTTTTATTGGAGGTTTTTTTCTTAATTGGAGGTTTTTTTTTTTATTGGAGGTTGTTTTTTTTTTTGAGTGGAGGTTTTTTTCTTTTGATTGGAGGTTGTTTTTTTTTATTGGAGGTTGTTGTTTTTTTATTGGAGTTTTTCTTTTTTGGTTTTGTTTTTTTTTTTAGGTTGTTGTTTTTTATTGGAGGTTTTTTTTTTTTTTGATTGGAGGTTTTTCTTTTTGATTGGAGGTTTTTTTTTTGATTGGAGGCTTTTTTTTTATTGGAGGTTGTTTTGTTTTTTTTGATTGGAGATTTAACGACCACCTTGAGCAACTCAGTGGGCTATAAGCAGTAGCCCGTCCCTCATTTAGTGACACTGGTCCTAGGGAAGGGAGAAAGCGAGCGCCGTAAGACAAACACAACATCCATGCCTGACCGGGATTCGAACCCGGACCCCTTACGGACGAATGATCAGAGACCAGTGCCTTAGACCATTGCGCCACCGGGGCGGCCTCACGGGATTCGAACCAGGACCCCTTTCGGACTAATGATCAGAAACCATCGCTTAGACCGCTGCGCCAGGGGTGGATGTGTTTTGTAGACGGTTTTGAGAAAACGCACTGCGGCAGATTGTTACAAGACGATACTTCTTATCGAACATTTCTTTTACGTTAATTTACTGGCAAATATTTTGTATTTATTTGTTTCAAATTTGTTATGTAGTTATTTTCGTCATGGCAATTTGTTTACGACACGGTTATTCTTTTGTAAAATTTGTTTTACAGTTGTTGGATTTCCTATCCGGCTTTCTACTACGTTGTGGCGCTTCCAGTAGGGTTAATATTGGTCACCAATATTATCATATTTTGCTTGATTGTTTACTCTCTTACCTGTGGACTCCGAACAGATCTCAGATGCAACATTGATAGAAAAAAGGAAGCTATTCTACGCTTACGGGCCTCATTCTGCATATTCTTTTTACTGGGTGAGTTCTTCTCTTCTAGATTTTATTTTCCCACCATTTAACTTCCCGTTTTTCTGCTAAAGATATATACACAAATACACGATATTCACTTAATGGTAGATATAAAAACAACCTTCTAACGTCGTAGAATGGCCATTCATTTTCGAAATGAGAAATTAAATACAGATTTATTGTAAGTGTAATGAGTAGAATTACGATTTTTGAAACTGTCATTCGCGAATCTTCACAAGTTGTTCCAGTCCCAAACTCATAGCACAATTCTCATCATCATCATCATCATCATTGTCAACCATTATCAATCCACTGCTGAACGAAGGTCTCCCCAAGTTTCCTCCACAACGGTCTGTCTTGCGCCAGTCTCTTCCATGTCACTCCTGCATAATTTCGAATTTCATCCACCCATCTCCCGTGTGGTCTTCTTCTGGGTTTTTTCCTGTCCCTTGGAATCCAATCTAAAATTTCGGCTGTCCATCGATGGTCTGTTCTTCTGGCAGTATGTCCAGCCCATTGCCATTTCAGTGATTTAACTCTGATCATGATGTCTTCCACTCTTGTCATTTTTCGGATCCACGAGTTCCTCTTCTTATCTCTCCTGGTTACACTAAACTTGCACCTCTCCATGCTTTTTTGAGTTGTCTGCAGCCTTTGTATGTCTCTTTTAGTTAAAGTCCATGTCTCTGCACTATACGTAAGCACTGTAAGGATGCATTGATCAAATACTTTTCTTTTAAGGCACAATGGCATATTGCTCTTGAAAATTATGCTGTTTCTTCCAAAAGCTCTCCAGGCAAGTTTTGTACGCCGATTAATTTCTTCGTCAATGTGACCCTCACTTGATATCTGCTGTCCAAGATAAACGTACGTGTCTGTTATCTCCAGCTTTTCTCCATCAATCGATAAATCTTTATTTCTTGTAAAAGCATTGAACATCACTTTTGTGTTCTGAAAGTTCATTTTTAATCCCACTTCTTTACTCTTGTCAGCAAGTTCCTGGATCATACTGGTGTTAGTTGCAAAAATGATTACGTCATCAGCAAAACAAAGGTGTGCTAGATAATCTCCATTAATTTTTATCCCCTTGTTTTCCCAGTTCAGTGATTGAAAGACATTTTCCAATGTGGCATTAACGAGCTTCGGAGATATGGTGTCACCTTGTCTCACTCCCTTTCCAATTTTTATGTGTGTTGTATTTTCAAACAGCCGAATCTTTGCACATGCATTTTCATAGATGTTATGAATAATATTAATGTATGCATCTTCAATACCACAGGATTTCAGAGCCATTGTAACTGCTGATGGTTTCACCGAATCAAAGGCTTTTTCATAATCGATAAAAGCCATGCACAATGGAAGTTCATATTCCCTCGCTCTTTCAATTAGTTCTCTTAGTACGTGGATATGATCTATTGCGCTGTAGCCACTCCTGAATCCAGCTTGTTCTCTCGGTTGAGCTATGTTCACAATTCTTTTACATTTCATTATATTCTATATTTGGTCTTCCACCTAATTATTATAATTGTTTTTAAATGTTACCAACACAATCTTCTCCACAATTATCTCCCAACTGTCGTTCATTTAAGATTTTGAATAGGCAGTGATATACCCTTCAAACGAAGCAGGCACAGTTTGTATGATTTAATTCCTATTAATAACGACAATCTATGAAAATACCATACAGTAAAACCCACAACAAGCCGGTATTCAGCGAGGTGTCAAATTTAACGTGGAAAACAAGCAGTATGTTTTGTATGATGTTGATTCACAGCTTATTTAATCGTTTTAAACCCAACAAAATGTAATAAGTCCATGGATTTAGCGAGGGAGGGAAAACTTAAAATGATCATTTTTAACAAGCAAAATAATCAAACTGAAGGAAATTCCACATTTGGCGAGGCAGAGAAAATGTGTTCCGTAATGAAGGAATAGATACGGGGTGGGCCATATAAAAAAGGCCACGCGGCCAGACGTTGTTATGCGGGTTAAAGTTGTTTGGTGGGTGTCCAATTAAAACCGCTTTGTTCCACTTCTAACTGGTTTCTGCGTGTACAGCTGCAAAGTAATTCTCCGGAGTGGTGAGTCACAGCCAAAGCAGTGTAAGTACACGGTCATAAGTGTAAGTGAAGAGAGAACAAAGGCAACGGAAATGGTTTTAAGTACGGAACAGCGGATTTTTATTGTGGAACAGTATTTCAGAAATAACTTATAGACGGTTTTAAATGAGTTCTTTACAGAAAATTTTCCACATTGTGCAGAACCGGCGAAAGCAGTGGAACAGAAGTTAGTGCGGGAATTTCGTGAAACAGGCACGGTCTGCAACAGGAAAAGAAGCAAACACAAGACAATTCTTACTGAAGACAATATCAAGGATGTGTGCACAATGATGTTACAAAGCCCTCGCAAGTCGATTCACCGATTATCGTCTGCAACGGGAATATCTGCCACGTCATGCCGACACATACTTAAGGTGGATTCCCATTTTCGGCCGTACAAAGTTATGGCGCTCCAAGAACTTAAAACTCCCGATTATGCAAAACGGATGCAATATTGTAAGTGGTTTCAGGAGACCATTGTCAGCGGTGAAATGGACCCAACACTTTATTACATGACGAATGAAGCATGGCCCATCTGTCCGGGTATATCAATGCGCAAAACAGCAGGATTTGGACCGACACGAATCCCAGACGGACAATGGAATCTCCTCTGTACGACCAAAAAATAGACGTTTGGTGTGTTGTGTTTGCGACGAGGATAGTCGGCCCATTCTTTTTAACTGACACCATCAACTCGGAGCGCTATGTTCAGCAACTGTTCAACCTATTTGTTGCCGCACTTACAGAAGAAGAGCGAACATGTGCTTTCTTTCATCAGCATGGTGCAACGGCGCATACTGCGCGGAACAGTCTACGTGCTGCGCACGAAGTGTTTGGGGAGAACAGAACTGTATCGAAAGGACTGTGGCCACCCAGATCACCCGATCTCTTTACCTGTGACTTTTATTTGTGGGGAGCATTGAAAGGGAAAGTGTACGCAACTAATCCGCACAACCTTCATGAATTAAAAGTAAACATTGCGGATGCCATAGCCCAGATTACTGCCGATGAGTTGTGGAGCGTTACGAATAACCCATTCCGTCGTGTGCAGATGTGTCTTGATGTCGAACGACAGCACTTTCATCAATTGTTGTAAACGCAGATAAATTACTCCTGTTTTCTCTCACTTCAATTATTCTTTACCATGTATAATAACATTGCCTGACTGTTTTCGTTCAATATACTCGGGCCTCTTTTATATGGCACACCCTGTAGCATTAAGAATGAAATTGCAACGGCGCAGGGTAATTATTGTGTGCTAGTAGAAGAACGATGACAGAAAAGTACTTGTAATAAGGGAGGAGTACATCAAATGCTGAACGAGCAAGTTATGCAGAGATTCTTTCCGCCACCCATTCCAAAAGGCTATGCGTTAGATGTAACGCGTTACCAGAGTTGAGAACAGGCCACCTATTTCTAGGCAAAAAGAGGATGGATGGAGCTGAGGCATATTTAAGTGACTTTCTGGGACACAACTGCAAATAAGGATAGGAAAGTATTGAAATGAGAACGTCACCGGAAAGGACAGAGGAAGCAACATTTCCTGGAAATGCGTCAGATACTCCTTTCACCGACCAAGTGAGCGTTGCATTGGGAGCATAAGTGCTGCTTTTGGTACATGTGTGGTGTCTGTATGACATATAATCTAATTTAACTTTCATTTTTAGTTGTCTATCTCTATGTAAATTGTGTGTTCGTCCTCTGTTAACGTTTCAACCTTAACGTTATATTTTCTCACTCACAGAATATTATCTGGCAACAGTCTTGACGTCAAGGGTGAATGACGTACGCATGGTTGGCAAGCAAGACCGCTGCATACATAATGTATTAAGCTAGCAGAAAAAGTGCGGTGTATTAGCGGTAATCGTGGAAGCTGTAAGCGGTAGTTTTTTCTGCAGACAGAGTCTGTCGATCTGTAGTGCATGCATATAATTCGTGTTGGAGTTTCGTCAAACTGATATTGTGTTTACTAATTCACGTTAATTCGACTAAGTCAGAGGTTCCCAATCGGCGACACCACAGGGCGTCGCCGGTAGCAGGATTTTCAGTCCTGGCCGTAATAGAACCATTACCGCCGGAGCTGAAAACGCTGCTACCTTTGCGAGGCAGGATTTTCAGCTCTGGCGATAATAAAATCCCGGTACAGAAGCAAAGTTAACGTTGAGAAGGAGATCAGCATAACTGTACCGAATATTGTTCCCAGATTCGACGTTTTGTGTGACGAGAAAGAAGCTTCTGCATCCCGTTAAGACGCAAATACCTCTGTTTGGTGGTTTCTAAAATTACTGTAACAAGTTAGTAAAATCATGCAATGCATGTATTATGATACGCTTTCCAACATACCAGAAATCATTGCTCAAGTTATGAGGATAATGGCTGTGGAATAAATCTTGCTCATATGTCTTGACCTTTGATCATATTTCAATGATATTCAATAGAACCGGTTCAGTACACCTCCGGAACAGCATACTAATGTTTCGTCGCAATCGAAGTGTTTTTAGTCAAGTTATGAGGATAATAGCTGTGGAATAAATCTTGCTCCTGTGCCCTGACCTTAGACCCCATTTCAATGATATTCAACAGGACCGGTTCAGTATACCTCCGGAATTACATGATAAAGTTTTGTCGCGATCGAAGCATTTTTACGTAAGTTACGACGCATAGAAGCAATGGAATGGAACCCGCTCCTATGTCCTGATCTTTGGCCCCATTTCGTGCATTTTCAATAGGTTTCGGCCCCAGGTGGTCCCCTACCACATACTAAAATTTCATCGAAATTGAATCCTTTTTACGCACGTTATGACGCATAAGAGCAATGGAATGGATCCCACTCGTATGTCCTGACCTTTTCGTCCATTTTCAGTATGTTTCGTCCCCAAGTGGTCCCCTACCACATACTAAATTTCATCGAAATCGAACCATTTTTACACGAGTTATCGTGTGGACGGACAGACAGACGGACAAAGCTGGGGCATATACGCTTCTTCGACCTACGGTTGGAAAGCGTAAAAAAACGCAACTGCCATTTTAAAACAAGATATTTGAAAACCCTCGAATTCTGATAAAATTGTGGTAATAATCAACGAATTTTTATCTCACGTTTTTTAAAATCAAATACTCGTGCTGTGCCATTGGCTTGGTTTTTACTGTATATAGGCTTTCGATTCAGTATTTTCATGCACACATGAAAATACCGATGGTGTTAGGCAAACTCAATATGATGAAAATATATTCAGCGGATGTATTGTGAAAGAACTTCAACAAATTTTCCAATATCCTAGATAAAAAAGCTATGTTTGCACACATCACGTATGATTTTTGCAACATGCTTTCTGTCATTATTTTTTTCAAATTATTAGGCACGCTTATCTGAAAGTATAGACTTCTTCAATTACGGATAAATGCATGCGAAAGATGGCTCATTTTTATAGGGATCATTTTTTTCCTAAAAACTGCTTGAAAGCTGAAAAGTCCTAATACATACTTTTCTCAATATTTCAGGTCTATCGTGGGGTTTTGGATTCATGGCTGTGTCAAGAGCAACAGTGGTATTTCAATATTTATTTGGGATTACGACTACATTGCAAGGATTTGCAATATTTGCGCATAGTGTAAGTTTATTTTCCTTAAAATGTTTTGCCAAAGACACTTCTAAATACTTCAGATAATATTCAATTCTTATTTACCCCAACCAATGTAAAGTATCGCAGAAATACTTACATTGGTTGACGTCAAAGAGGAGGTATTCTGATATCACAATCAAAGATGAGGTATTCTGATATCTCTGTAGGAAGAACTATCTGATAAACGTCAACCAAATTTCTCATGCATACTTTCCTAAATACGCGGTTTCAATTTAAAAAAAAACGAAAAAAAACAACACAATTTTCAAAATTCAGTCGCCAGGGTGAAATTTGGCAGTTCTGTCTCCTTAATTTGCATATTATCTAGGTTAACAAATTTCGGGTATATAAATGAGTTGCAAAACGTTTTTCACAAATCTTCGAAAGATGAAGAAGATCTCACTTTACCTGATCGCGTCATTCCAACACTTCAGCAAAGAAATTTTCCGAACACCGCAATCTTATGCAAGATGGTGCACCCACTCTTATCGGATTAAACCTGCAAGCCTTACGGCAGCAGCAGTTTTCGAACGAGAGAGGGATCAAACGGTCATTTCCAATGCAATAACCGCAACGGTCACGATCATGTCTCGCTTACTAAGGCAATGTTTCCAACTTAGCTGTCTAAAAAGATAGAATTTCACATCTGAGACAACTCCACTCATGTCAGTTGCTTTCTGCCGTCTGTGTTGTTCAGCGAATCCAGTTTTAAGAGCATGGAGATGCAGGACATATAAAACCGTGAAGATAACTTACATAGTGCGCAAATTAAGGTGACAGGAGAGCCAAATTTCACGCTAGCGGTGGAATTTTGAACTATTTTGTTTTTCGAAAATCGAAACCGCATACTCAGAAAATTATGTAAGCCAAATTTAGTTCACAATTGTCCAATAGTAGCTTCTACAGAGAGCTCTGAACATCTCCTCTTTAATTGTGATCACCCTGTATTTATAGAAATATTAAAGTACTTACGTAAATGCACTAATTTCCATAAATAACGGAAATGACAGAAGAAACGAGATTTATTTGTAAAAGAAGGAGTAGAAATGCGTGAAGCTTCTGTATATGACGTGAAATGTAATACGGAGGCAGGTTATCGCATGCAAATCAGTGGTGATGACGTCGGCAAAACTATGCAAATGAGCGGTAGTATATAACGGGCTGTTGCGGAGATGGTGTGACATCGTCTGCGGAGTGTAAACAAAGAATTTTGAGATAAAGGATTTGTTGTAATGGCTGCAAGACATCATTTCACGGATGAACTGAGGTAGAGAGCGAACAAATGTAATCACTGGCTCTGATGTGTTGTATTTTCACTGTTGCCCATGTTGAAAACTTGAAAATTACATAGCCCCGGAGCGGGAATCGAACCCGTACCTACAGCTTACCGGTCGAGCATGCTATCCGTTACACCACAGAGGACAAGGAAGTTTGAAGCAGATGGAATCTAGAAATCTGAGAACATTTCAGATTTGCGTTAGTCGAAGCAACTCTAAGCTTCATCGTAGCGTACCAATGACCTTTCCTCACGTCTGGGGTCAGATGTAGGTCTTTTAAGTTCCAGTGCTTCATTGGATATCATACATAAATGGGAAACAAATTTCCCGGAAGAAATAATTCTTCTCAAATACATGGGAGGCGATACAAATGTAATCGGTAATCGGGAGGTGCGGGTTCGATTCCCGCTGCGGGGCAATGTACTTTTCAAGTTTTCCGAAAGAGTGGCTAC
This sequence comes from Macrothele yani, assembly GCA_039090855.1. Classification (NCBI taxonomy): domain Eukaryota; kingdom Metazoa; phylum Arthropoda; class Arachnida; order Araneae; family Macrothelidae; genus Macrothele; species Macrothele yani. The sequence continues at coordinate 20,200,216 of CM077026.1, read as the reverse complement.
ATGGACAATAGTGAAAATATGGAACATCGATGCCAGTGATTACATTTGTATCTCCTTCCATGTATTTGAGAAGAATTATTTCTTCGGGGAAATCCGTTTCCCATTTATGTATGACATTCTAGAGATCGAACTGAAGATCAACGGCAGGCCAAAGTGAGGAGGACGTTACAAGATTGCTATATGTGAGTTCTTTTATGGTTTAGAGGCATTGAAACAGATCTCAAAATACGTAATTAGATTTCCGAAGGCACAGCAAGGACTAACATGTCTGTGGATGGCCGATATCTCCGATTAAATGCGCCGATGAACCAGACTGCAACCCCGAAACAGGTGTGATCTGCCCTTGCTCCAGCTACAGGAACGGTGACATCTGCTTTCTCTCTGCGCATAAGGTTTCACGGAGGTTGTCTTTATGCTAGACCATCAGCCCTTTACGCACCCCTTAACCTCGTCAGAAGTGAGGAACGTTTGAATTGGGATAGACGTCACGTCAGTTGGACTGTAAAACAATAGAGGTCAATACTCTTCATATATTAGTCCAGATTTTCTTTGCTGAGTGATTCAAGGCATTATCTTATCTGGAGATAGCAATGGACACGCTATCATCCTTTTATGACCCGTAAAAAGGAAACATGTTGCTGGTAGCGTGCTGTATCGGGGTGGCATCTCGTTAGTTGGACTCACAGACCTCTATGTGCTTCCAAGAGGAACTATAAATTTCGACGCTAAAGGGATGATGTCCTGGACCCTTATGTTCACCCTTATGCCGACCTCTATGTGCTTCCTAGAATAACCATGAATGCTTCACGCTGAAGGGATGATGTCTTGGACACTTTTGTTCACCCTTATGCAGACCTCTATGTGTTTTTAAGAGGAACCATTAATGCTTGACGCTAAAGGGATGATGTCCTGGACCCTTATGTTAACTCTTATGTAGACCTCTCTGCTTCCAAGAGGAACCATGAATGATTGACGCTAAAAGGATGATGTCCTGGACACTTATGTTCACCCTTATGCAGAACTCTGTGTGCTTTCAAGATGAACCATGAATGCTTGACGAGGGAGGAACTTCTAAAATCTTTGCTTTCAAGAGGAACCATGAATGCACCGACGAGGGAGGAACTTCTTAAATCGAATGGAAAGTGCGTAATCGAGGAGGAGGAACTATGCTAATAGGCTTATCCCACAGTGCAACCCAAGAGAGATACAGACGTCGTATGGTAGTTTTGAGAGACGAGAAGTACCGGAATTTTTTTAATACATAAACTGTTCTCTTTGAACTCAGTGTGTTCATTGCGACCCTGATGACATAGTGAAAAGGAACGGGGAGGACAACGTTGGAGCAAAGGTAAAAACATGTTTTTTTTTTTTTGTTTTTTTTTTGCAACTTTAATTCATCTCTGAGTTGCATAGTCAGAATTTATATTTTATTTACAAATGATTAGGAAGGTCAGTGTACGAAATTAAGCGGTAACTAGAAATGGGAATGATTAAAAAATTTTAAAAGTGAATTACTTATCTTTAAGAATATGGAGTTGAAGAATGAATTTACCCAGGGAATATAGGCATCCTGGTGAGAAAATACCGGTAAAGGAGGGTTAATTAAATTACGTTCAAAATTGAGGAGCGGCATAAAAACAGCGTTGGTTACGAACGGAAGAGAGTACGTAAACAGTGGAAGAATACAGGTAGATCTCGGTATACGCGGTTTCGGATTTACGCGATTCAGTGGTGCCATCTGTTAACACGACGAGGAAACAATAATTACAATAATGGGTTTGCACATCTTTCGATGTTTTTGTCAAGACGTCAGTGCTCGCTCAGATCAGATCGGTAGAGCTGTAAAGCTGCGTGTGAGAGGATCTATGATATCAGGCAAAAGGAAAGAAAGTGTGTCTTTCTAGGGGAAGAAGCGTGTACGAAGCTTGTATTCGTTAGAAATAAAGTTAGAAGTTCTGGATATCTGTGAGAAAGGTGAGAGTATTGTTGACATCCAGCGTGTTTTGGGACTTAGTGAATCCACTGTGAGAACTATTCGTGACAATGTGGAATCAATTCGAAAAAGTGCTCAATCTTCAACCAACTAGAGTGACCAAATCTCACTCGGAGGCGATGGAAAGAATGGAGAAGATTCTAAGCCATTGGATTGAGCAGCACATGTCTCTTAATGGAGCAGCTATTCAAGCTAAAGCTAAGAGTTTGTATGCAGATCTGACGAAAGAAGAGGACATGAAAATTATTTGAAAGAATAGGGCATTAAAATAATTTTCTGCATTAAAATTAAGTTTCAGAAAATTAATATTGTTTGTTTGTAATCTAAATACTATATAACCCGATTATTTGACACTGAATTTGTGAATAAGTGAGAACCTAACCCTATATTGTTCGTACAAAATGCCTGCCGTTTCAAGCGAATTCGGTATGCACGGCGATTTCGCGGAACGTATCTATCGCGTATACCGAGATGTACCCGTAGTTCTTGAAAGTCTCAAAATTCAAAGAACGATCTACATAAATATTTACGCCTGAAATACTAACGATAAGCTATAAAATAAGGTTCCTGAAAGTGTAATAGCAGAATCAACAAACAGTTTTTTCAAAATAAATATTCGTTTGTTAATTTCCAAAAAGTTCCAATCAATGTGTTAAGTGTTTACACTTATTAAGTTAAACTCTGATCATTTATTTTCTACATATGAGTATTATCAGTGGTAAGCAAGTCACACCGTATTTAATTATTATTCGTATCTGTAGCAGATTTGTCTTCATTGGGAAAGAAATTCATTCAAGTACATAATTTGCATAGTATCATCCAAATTCTATGTACGGTAGTAGTATTTTCAGGCATCAACAAAGTGATACATTGCTCGAGGTATTTCCTTTTTCTCTCTACAATTTAACCCTTCAAGCGGCAGATGAATCTGAACTAAATGTTGCCCAAAACTCTCCGCACGCTTACCAAACAGAAATATTCACTTAGCGTTCGTGTTTTGTGGAAGCTGCCGTCCAACGGTTTTTATCCACTGTCATCTGATCAACCCTGACCATGAACCTGTCACCGTTGGTAGGCTTCCCACTAGTCTACAGTGATATTCATCCCACTACTACTTGGTGACAGTCCTTGGTATCCCACTAGTGCTTTCTTGGTGACAGGCGTTTGAAGTTCTTTATTCTCTCCTCCATAACCCAAGACATGACGGAGGCATCATTCTACTGGGTAATAAAACAAGTGACTCAAATATCTTCTCTATACTTTTTCAAGTCCTTTGTCATTGTTACAGCCCTTTTAAAGGGTAATGTATCAGAAAGGTTTACAGTCAGTCATCTCCTTAAATCACCACTTTGAATGGCATAGCAAAAGGGGGAAGCAAATCTTTCTCATAAGCACTTTGACTCGTTCCAACTGCTTTTGGTCCACTTCTTAGACTGCCAATATATTCGTTCGCACTGATTTCAGTCCATTTTTCTAACCCCGAGTTAATTCGTTCCAGCAGGTTAAAGGGTTAAAATGTTTCAGGAATCTATTCAGAGGTTCAACCAGTAATTATTCATTGTTTAAATTTAATGACAATCATGGTAAAAATTACGGCATGTAAAGAACTATGATATCCGCAGGACACTGCGTATTAAACACAACGCCCGCTTTCAGATGTTGAGACTACGTCGGCTCGACGCTGGGAAAACGTGGTCTAAGACAAACCGGAGCAGTTGGGTCATGGGGACGGGTCCGTGTCCGGGTGCTTATTACCCCCAAGCAGTAGTTAGTGCGAAGTTTAGGTTGCTTGGTTTATAGTTAGCTTATTGTCTTGAAGTAATCCGGGAGCGGGACAACACGGTTGCCCGTCGATTGCCCTTTACCAGTCGACGGAGGCGACGTTCTCCTCTGGGGTCGATGGCCTTTGGGGCTCCCCAGTTATGACATCACGAGGTACTTGGTGTGCCAGCGGCCCATTCTTGGTGCACCCTTACTGCAGCACCTGGCGAACAGCCCACAAAGTCTGCTGTTCCTGAGATGCTTCCACCCTTGACGTTGTAGCCAATGATCATTCCATTTTGAATGTCCGTCAAATCACTACCTCTGCCCATTGTGTTCACCTTCCGCACTGTAACTCATCTGTCCTCGCCGGCCGCTTATATTTTCGTATGATCTACCTTGTCCTGTGCACTCTGTGACGCGCATGGGCATGTACACCGTGATTCCGGGGTGGTCGTATTATTCTGATACGACTGTGTAATACATAGTGGTTATAAAAACGAGTCTCGGTTGGGATTTGAGGGAGAGAAGGACGTATTTTCACACGCGTGTAAGTAGGAAGGAATGAGAACCGATTTTGGCGGGAAATACATAGAGAAAGCCATCCAAAAATACCCATCTTCCCGCTAGAAGTATATATTATTTATTTTGACAAACTGATATTTTCTCTTTGTCCCCCCCAGTCTAAAGAATAAAGATGCTTTCGAGCAAAATCACCTGACGTTGCATTCAATTTGTTTAACTATTTGCGTCCCTGCTCCAATGATATAGGAATCTGAAAACAGCGATTCTTCTGAAAATATGGCTTCCACCTCAATACGTAACAACCACGCCAACAGTATTAAGAAATTTCGATATCTCTTTATCAGTCATTTTCCTTAGTGCAGATTTCGGAAAATTTCAACTTCACATCAATTAGAGTATACTAAAAGTCGTCATTTGTGTATTTGTATTTACTTCATCATTTGTATTAATGTGATAATTATTAGAAGCGTCATTTCCTGCTAAGGAATGCTACAATTTTTTCTCGAAATATTTTGAACGTTTGACTGACTCTGTGAATGTTCTTGCACATAACATAGGCAATTGTGAACATAAGATTACGAAATGAATTTGTTTTTAACAAAATCTGTTGAATTGTTTTTGTTTTAGGTGCTTTGTGATAAATCAACCAGAGACTTATGGAAAAGTTTGTTTTCTGTTCCTTCACGTTTACCAAAATCTCAATCAAGTCATCACACATCAATGGAAGGGATGACCACGAGCTCCAAGGATCGTTATCGTTCACAATTAAATCTAGCCAAGCAAAGGACCCAGATCTAATTTTGGGTGAAAATAACGAGATAAAAGTGTGTTTAAGTGACGAAAAATGACACAAATTGAGTATCTATTAAAAGTTACATAAACGAAGTGTCATTTAGAGAATGAAAATATTAGAGATAGTTTGCCACAAAAAAGTTTTTATTCCTTGATTAGTGCCATCGCACTTCAATGGTTGTGTACCCAGCTGTTAATACACTGCCTGACAGAGAAAATTCCACACCACGAAGACATGAACGAAACGCCATGCAAATTGAAGGGTGGGTGCACACGGGCAAGTTATGCTAATGAGTGCATTTGCAGGCCAATCGCACGAACGGCGCGCGGGATATAAGCGGACAACCAGCCCGTGAGGCCGTCAGGGGGACGTCGTCATGGCAGCGAGAAGTGGGTGGTTCTGCTGCATCGTGTCTGGAGAACAAACCCAATGCCGTTAAGATGCAGTCGTATGTGATTACGTCAAACCGATGAGTTCACAAGAGGTGTCATCGTAGGCCTTCGTACCGCAGGATGGTCCTTGCGTCGCATTGCGGAAGAAACGCAACGTGATGCCACAACCGTCCGTCGCATTTAGAGATAGTGGTCCCAGGAAGGATCTGTGCAACGTCGTAGAGGGACCGGAGCACGGAGACGGACATCCGAGTTCCCCAATCGTCGCATCCGACGTCATGCCGTAGCGGACCCACAGCCCACAACGGACGACATTTTGCGGAGTGTACTGGGAGGCTTGGATGCTCCGATATCCACGGGGACAGTGCCTCGCCGACTGGATGCGTCTGGTTTGCTGTCCGTACGTCCGTTGCGAAGGCTACCCTTAACATCGAACCATCGTCTTCACCGCTTGTCGTGGTGTCGCTCCAGAGCTGCGTGCGGTGCCGAACGGAGCAGTGTGCTGTTCAGCGACGCATCTTGGTTCTGTCTCACCATGGATGATCGCAGTGTGAGAGTCTGGAGGCGACGTGGCCAACGGACGGATTCCTCCGCCATTGTGGAGCGCCACACAGCCCGGCAACGTGGAATCATGGTGTGGAATGCTTTTAGCGCCAACAGCCACTCACCGCTGGTACGAATTACGGGCACATCGACGGCACGCTGCTATGTTGACGAGGTGCTGCGGCCCGTTGTACTACCGTATCTGCAGGGCATCACAAACGCCGTTTTACAACAGGATTAACACCCCGTCCGCATACCGCTCGGATCAGCCTGAATGTTTTACACGGTGTGGGGATGCTTTCGTGGGCAGCACGATCCCCCGACCTCTCGCCCATCGAGCATCTGTGGGACACGATTGGACGTTGGTTGAGTACCTTCCCACCCCCGCAAAATGCAGATGAACCGTGGACTCGGATCAAATCCACATGGTCCACGATACCCCACGACTGTATTCCGACTCTCATTGCCTCGATGCCACGTCGGATTCAACGTTGTATCGTCCAAAATGGGAACCACAGTCCTTATTGATCGACCTGCATATTCGGCCACTGGAGCTTAGTCTGTATGTGACAATTAAATCATTTGTTCAGGACCTACTTGGGTATCCGTGCGTGTAGTTTGGTCTGTTTTCGAGTATTCCTTCATGGTGTGGCATTTTGTCTGTCAGGCAGTATAAGATGGGATTAATTCACGTTCATTTTAGACTTCTGTTTCTTTAGTATTTACTTCTTTCATTTGAAGGTAATTTCAATCACGTCGTCTACTTGCCTTCAATATTAAATTTTTTAAATAGTTTTCCTCGTTAGAACTATCGCCTAGACCAGGGGTTGGCAACTTGCGGGCTTTTAGGCCATTAAGTGCTGCCTTGTGAGTGAAACCAAATTTTACAGAACAAATCTTTTTATTTTTAATATGTTTTTGTTTGTATTTTATTATTTTTATCTTAATCTTAAAATGACGGTATTTAAAATACCAAAGAGTAAAAGAAGATTCAACAAAATAATGATCCACGACTGACGGCCATAATTAAAACGTTAGTAAGTCGTAACGACTATTTTGACACTGCTACGCTCGTGTTTTCGTTCTATGGCTTCTAAAGAACTACAGGTGGAATTGATTGAGCTCTCAGAAGATGATGTAGAAGATTTTAGGAAGGGAGTGTCTGACCCCAGGTCTTAAACAACCCTTAGAAATAGGAAGCTATGAGATTGGGGCTAGAGTGCCCGATAGGAAAGAGACACGGAAGCGAAGTAGAAAGGGGGAGGAAGACGCCCTTATTTATTAACGGGGGGCCAGTACCCGGGGTTCGACGGCTTAACGTGCCCATCCGACGCACGGTGGATATTTAGTGGATCGAGCGTTCGTACCTGCTGGGATCGAACCTGAGGTCCTTTCCGTGGCAGTCACGAACGTTGCCCACTCGGCCACTGGTGGCTCTCAGAAGATGACATTTTAAGGTCCTTATTTGACGCTAAGAAAGATCCAATTGAAATATGGAAAAATGAAACAGTATAACCACGCCTTCGGCAACATGCACGATAAATGTTTTCTTTCTTTTCAACCACTTATTGTTGCGAAGCTACATTCTCCTACCTAACCCAAATCAAGATGCCCTTAAGGTCAAAAATGACAGATACCCATCTAGAGTATCAGCTAATAGTGCGGACCTCCATGTTGCAACCAAATAGTTGTATTTTTTTTGTTGTTGTTGTTGTTTTATTGGAGGTTTAACAACCACCGTGAGCAACACAATGAGCTGTAAACAGTCGTCCGTCCATAATTTAGGGCCACTGGTCCCAGGGAAGGGAGAGAGCCAGTGCCGTAAGACAAACACAACATCCATGCCTCACCGGGATTCGAACCCGGACCTATCTCGGAAGAATTATCAGAAACCATCGCTTAGACTACTGCGTCACCAGGGCAGCATCCCTAATTTCGGACCAATGGTTCTGAGAGAGGCAGTGCCGTAAGAAAAACACACCATCCATGCCTTAACCAGTATTCGAACCCAGACTCATCTCGGACGAATGGACGGACAAAAGTCAGTTCTTAGACTGGTACTATACCACTGGTGCGGGGCATAGTACAGCTCTGTAGCAGCTCAGTCCTGGTCGTAATCAACAAACTACGACCAGCCCTGTTTTACAAAAATACACATTTCTGTCGAACCCCATGAGTGTGTTTCAGTATAGCGACTTCCTTTAGATCTGTCTCTGGTAAATACTGCTCAATCAGGAGAGCGTCTAAAGGGTAAGAGTGAAAACGACTTGGATAATCATTCAGTTGATTCGATGAATTAGCTTGAAAGTGATATTGCAGAATGGAATGCAATTTATTTCACGTTTTAAAATTTAAATTTCTAAGTTGATAAAGTACAGTCATTTGCAAAAGTTTTAAGACCACCTGCCAATTTATTGAAAATTAAGATTTTCAAAGAAACAACTAAATACTAGTCAGAGACATTTGAAAACGTGACACCACAGATGAATACTTACATTCTTTAGAACACAAAAAGACAGAAATCAGTACTTTGTGGGGCCACTTTTGCTTTTAGAACGGACGGAATACGATGTGGTATACTTTCAATGAGGGCTTTGCGGAAGTCACTTGAAATGTTATTGCACAACACATACTTTATCGTGTCAATCAAAGCTTGGGAATTTGATGAAAACTTTTCTGCTACCTTATCTTTTAAAATGGTCCGCAAATTTTCGATGGGGTTAAAGTCGGGACTATTACCGGGCCAGTCAAACACAGCCATGCTGCTCCTTTGCAAGTAGTACTTTACTGGCTTTGATCTGTGGCATGGAGCACAATCATGCACAAAGATTGTACATCTGTGCAATTGCGTATGAGTTAACATCTTCTCATGCAACATTGCCCTATAAAAAAGGACCAGTCATGGTAGTGCCTCTCGGCAAAAACGATTATGAAGCAGTACCGGATGCTGACACAACACCCCATTTCATCTCACTAGGCGCTGCCCCGGTGGCGCAGTGGTCTAAGCGATGGCCTCTGATCATTCGTCCGATAGGGGTCCGGGTTCGAATCCCGGTCAGGCATGGATGTTGTGTTTGTCTTACGGCACTGGCTCTTTCCCTTCCCTGGAACCAGTTACCCTAAATTAGGGACTGGCGACTGCTTATAGCCCATTGAGTTGCTCACGGTGGTCGTTTAACCTCCAATCAAAAAAAATCTCACTAGGCGGATGTCTCACGGTGCTAACGGTGTATATTTTATCAACGGAGTATATTTCATCTGTACAGTGGTTTTGGGATTGTAGCGCTCACCTGCGGTCCTCCACAGTCTGAGACGGTGGTCGTTCGTTCCCATACAGAAGTGGGATTCGTCGGTGAATAGTATACGCTGCTAGCCCGTAGCATTCCACGTTGCTTGCTACTGACGCACAACTGCAATCGACGCCAACGATGGTCATGTGTTAATGGAAGAAAACGTAAGGTCCGTCGAGAGTGCAAATTCGCCTCTTCTAGGCGTCTGGAAATGGTTCTGGCGGACGCAGGATTCCCTTGTACAGCCGCCGCATGTCTCTATATATTGGACAAGGACGTCATTCCATCTCTGCGTGCCGCTTTCATGATCCCACGGTCCTCTCTGCTGGTGGTGTGTATGATTCGAACGGAGCCAGTCCGCCGTGTCCGGGTGCCTTCCCATGTCCATTGCTCCCAGCACGATCGCACCGTACTGTCCGACCGGCTCAAATGGGGACCCATTCGGCACGCCAGCCACCCTGCCTCTCTCATTCTGACGATAGGCCTCGTTCAAACTCCGTCAGTTGCTCGTACGCACATCTACGGCGGCTCCTCGGCATGTCTATAGCTCAGGGATCTTACCTAACTTTCACCGTGCACTTCGGCATTCATGTGGAGTCCCCTGCGCGGTGCCTTATAGGACCTAAGGATTGCGATTGCAGCACCGGTCTTGGACGCGTGGGCATGAGGAGTCGAAATACTTTGGGGATGAATTGAAAGTCCGACTGCTATCTAGACCAAACAATCCAACATCGTGACAGACTTGATTATTGCTGTTGTTGGAGAATGGTCGGTAATTCTCGCAGCAACGTACCAGAATCCATTGAAAACCCATTCCAGCAGAGTTGAAGCTGTGGTCAGAGATGGAAACGAGTCACGGGTCGGCGGGTCAATGGGCCACCAGTTCGAAAACATTTTGAAAGTCAAACGGATCAGGTCAAGGTGTTCTTGACTCGATTTCGACCTGGTTGTATTTCTGTTTTATTTTTGAAAAGAAAAAAATATTTCAAAGAACCCTTCAGATGTTTTCGAAATAATACTTCAGAGCTGCAGAGTATGATCCAGGAAGTGTGATCCATAAAGGGTAAAGAAATGGGTATAAAAGTGAACTTTCAGAAGACAAAACTGAAGTATACTGTAATGCTTTAACAAGGTATGAAGATTTATCAAGATAGGGAAAGCTGGAGATAACCAATTCCTACATTTACATTGGGCAGCAGATGCCAAGCGAGAGTCAGGTTGATGAAAAAATTAATTGGCGTATAAAACTGGGTTGGAGAACTTTTGGAAGAAGCAGTACAATTTTATGAGCAATATACCATTATGTCTTAAAAGTGTTTAATAAATACATCCTTCCAGTGCTTACGTACGGAGCAGAGATGTGCAACTTAACTAATGAAGGCATACAAAGACTGCAGACAACTGAATGAACCGTGGAGAGATGCATGCTTGGTGTAACCAAGAAAGATATAAAGAGAAACTAGTGGATAAGGAAAATGACAAGAGTGGAAAACATCTTGGTCAGAGTGAAAGCCCTGAAATGGCAATGGGATGGAGATATTGCCAGGACAACGGACTACCGATCAACAACCGAAATTTTACACTGGATTCCAAGGGACAGGAAAAAGACCCAGAAGAAGACCACGTGGGAGATGGGTGGACGGAGGACACTGACCGAAGACAATCTGTTGTTGAAGATACGTGGGGAGATCTTCGTCCAGCAGTGGATTGATAATGACTGATAATGATGATGATGTATTCGAATTTATAATTCAAAGCAGATGTGGCCGAGTCGGGGGATGTCCAATCATGTCGCGCCCGGGTCGGGTCTGGGTCCAAAGTTTTCGACCCGTTTCCAACTCTGCACGCAAGATAGTATTCTAGGTTAAGATGAGTTTACACAGATATTGATACACTTTAAAACCTTGGACACTATACATGCTTCTTTCAGTTGTCTTAACCCCGGAAAGTCATCATTAGTAACAGTCCATATATCTCTGATTCATAAGTAAGAACCCGATGGATGCAGTTATTAAACGCTTTTCTTTTAATACACAATAATAAATTGCTTTGGGAATTGTAGTTTCTTTCAAATATTTTCTAACCAAGTTTAATAGTTCTATTTACTTCTTCGATGTGGTTTTCGCTCGGTATCTGTTATCCAAATTAAATACGTACGTGAATCCGCTTCTTATGAATCTGCTCTATCAATTTCTAGATCTTCAGTTCTTGTAAAAGCATTGTACATCAACTCTGTTTTCGATAAGCTAATTCATAACTCCACTTCTTTAATCTTGTCAGCAAGTTTCTAGATCATAATCTGCAACTCCAAGGTGGTGCCTGTAACAATGGCTATGTCGTCAGCAAAATGAAAGTGGGTTAAACAATTTATTTTAACTTTTACGCTCTTTTCTTTCCATTTCAGTAATTGGAAGAATTCTGCAATGCGTATTGAAGAGCTTGGTGCCAGTTTTTGATACTCCCACTCCAATTTTTATTTCTTATTTTCTCTCGAGTAGTCGAACATTGCATTTGTATTTTCATGCATGTTATTCATAATATTATTGTATGAACCTTCATTACATCAGTAATTCAAAGACATTTTAAAGGCTGATGGTTTCACGGAATGAAATGCATTTTCATATTAAAATAATCCATACCTAGTCCAACGTTCATATTCATTCGCTCTGTTATATTTATATATGTGTGTGTGCAGTTCAATTTATGAATTCATTGTATTTGCTTTTTTCTATTGAAGTACATAATTCGGTACTATGTTTTTTCTACCTGTTCATGAGGTGAAAGATTAATGACATGTATAGAATAAGTATAGAATGACGTAATTTCATGTTCATTAAATATTTTCGTTTTATGTAAAAAAGTTCTGTCATTCTATGAATGTTTTCATGACATAAGGATATTATTTGTGAATAATTTGCCCATGAATATTCAACTATAACTTTTGAATGTTATTTATGAATTATTGTACTTCACTATTTATAATTTTATTTGGTAGCTCTCGTTTAAATGTCGATGTGTATTTGAAAAACGGCAGACCCAATAATGATATTGATGTGTTACACATTTTTGAATGATTTATAATTCATTGAAACAAATGCTTGGTCCTACTACGAAAACTATCTCTTTGGTACTTAGCCAATAGCAACAGCCTTTCTTTTAAATATGTTTTTTAAACTTTGGTTACTTTTCTATGCACAAAGAACGCTCATAGCGAAGTAAATCCGTTTTTTTTTTTCGTGTTGTAAATTTGTATAAAGATTAGCCAAGCTTTCACAATCTACTGGGAGGCTTTCTTAAGGCATTTAGCCAAAGAGATATTGCCTTGAGAAAGCCTCCCATTGAAGTGTGAAAGCTTGGCGAATCTTTATACAAATGTACACCACGAAACAAAACGGCTTTACTACGCTATAAACGTTCCTTGGGTATTCAGGACCTGGTGTATTTAAAATACGACTTACTTTTCTATATTCTACAGTATTGTCACTATACCACAAAACCTTATGAATTAAATTTCAGCGTGTATTGTTAAATAACATTGACATTTACATTGTTTACTGAACTTTTCTCGTTATTAGGTTGACGATTCCTGTCGATATCTGTTCATCATCAAACTACTAGCTCTTGCTCTCATTTTTCCTCTCAAAACCCAGTATTGTGAATTCAAAACTCATAGTACTGGGTCTAGATTTTAGTCCCAGTTAAGACCCAGTATTATGAGTACAGGAATCTCACATAACTCACAATAGTGGGCCTCACTCTCATCTCTTTAATATCTAATACACAGTCGAGTCACATTATTGTGACCACCTCCTACTTTTGACGTCAACAGTGCGTAGCCAATGAGAGAAGACACGTGTCGTGAGGTCGCTTGGAGGGTACATAGGATGTGCTGTAGGCATTCTGAAAACATATCATTCGTTGCTGTCATGGATAAAAGGAGAGATTTATCAGATTTGCAAAAAAGGATGATTATTGCCTTTCGGGCTAAGGGTGGCAGTATTTCTGAAACTGCACAGTTTATGAATTGTTTGCGTGCTGCTGTGGTTAAAGTGTATCGTGATTGGAGAAATGGCCCCACTGTGAGTAAGGGACGTGAAAACTGCGGAGCACCACGTGCCATTGATGTGAGAGGTGAACGTCGGCTTTGAAGGTGTGTGAGGGCCGATCGACATGCTACAGTAGAGCAACTCACTGGCTGAAAGAACCAGGGGGCTACCGGAAGTGTGTCTAAAACGACAGTTCAGCAAACCCTGCTGCGTAAGAGACTCCAATGCAGTTGGATGGTCACTGCACCTGTGCTAACGAAGGTGCATCGGCAGAAAAGGCTTGCATTTGCACACAGCAGTATCGGAATTGGGCATCCGCTTATTGGCAAAGGATTGCCTTCTCCGATGAGTCACGTTTTCAGCTTCATCGAACGGATGCACCTTTGCGTATAAAGCGAGAAAAATCGGAGAACAAACACTCTTTAGCCATTGCTGGATGAACACAAGCTGGTGGTGGCAGCGTTATGGTTCGGTATTTTCGTGGCATTATCTGAGTCCACTCATACCTGTGGAGCGTGGTCTGCACGGATGAATCCATCCCTGCAGACTACGTACACCCATACATGCTTATTGTCTTCCCTGGGGCAGATGGGAATCTTCCAGCACGACAATGGAACGTGTCACACAGCTGGAAATGTCCGAAAGTGGTTGGAAAGCACGATGAAGACTTCAAAACACTTCCCTGGCCCCTGAATTCCCCAGACTTAAACAAAATTGAGATCTGTGGGACCACCTCGATTGTGCTGTTCGCTCTATGGATCCTCCACCACGCACCCTCCAGCAGCTGTCAGATGCACTGTAGTCAGCATGGCTCCACATACCTGTGATCACCTTCCAGCACCTTATTGAATAATTTCCAGTACGTCTAGCTGCTGTCCGCGCTGAACACGGCGGTTACTCTGGATATTAGCTAGTGGTCACAATAATGTAACCCGACCGTGTATGTCTTTATAATGGTACAAAACGTTGTATGTTTTAATATTTCTAAAATTGAAAATGCAAATTTGAATAAAGATCAATAACTTCTTTTTGTTTAGCTCACAATGTGTTTATTCTTAATTTGTGTTTGGATAAAATGCTACCAGGAGGGTTTGTAGAATGAAAAATTTTTTCAGGACAGAAATTATTTTCCTAACATCCAATATAAGGGAAATAAATAGGTAAAATATTAGGAAGAGAATGTTCCTGTCATTAATTTCAGATATTTTTCTTCCAACTAGATAAGAAATTCCCATGAGTATTTAATTTCTGATTAAATAACATGAGGCTCCTGATTTAAAAGTTGCACTTCAATTTCTTAAATACCAGAACCCAAATTTTGCTTTTCAATTTTTTAAGAATGCGTTAAAGTTCGTGAAACTCACGTACTAAGAAATACAGAGGGTGAGTCGAAAGTTTTGCAATATTTGCATAACTTTATGTCTTCATACGTACCTTTACGACGAAAGCTGACTAGCATTCAAAGTATAGGCCATCGTGTTGCACCGTCTTTAGAGATCTGTTTTTTTCTTTTTTGTTTTTCTTTATTCGAGGTTTAACGACCACCGTGAGCAACTCAATGGGCTATAAGCAGTCGCCCGTCCCTAATTTAGGGTCATTGGTTCCAGGGAAGGGAGAGAGCCAGTGCCGTAAGACAAACACAACATCCATGCCTCACCGGGATTCGAAACCGGATCCCTTTCGGACGAATGATCAGAGGCCATCGCCTTAGACCACTGCGCCACCGGGGTGGCTTTTAGAGATCTGTCTGCAAGTTCTTCGATTCTGCAGCGGTACCAGTTCTTGTCCTTCGAGGCGAAGAACTCCTTCACCCCTACTGCCACCTCCTCTTGGTTGTTGAAGTGCCGCTCGTGAAGGAAGTGGGCCATGGACCGGACCAAGTAATAATCTGACTGGGCTAGGTTCGGACTATATGTTGGGTATGGTATCAGTTCGATGCTCTCAAGTTCCTGGAGTTTCGCCCGGATCGTCTGCGCGGTATGAAGCCAAGCATTATCCTGCTGTAGGAGAGCGCACTTTCTGTTCACCAGTGCCGGGAACGTCTCCTCCAAAACGGTATACATCCGCTCCAGCTGTTCAGAGTAGAGGTTGATGTCGATGGTCCGACCGTCTGGAACAAATTCGGAATGGACTATCTCCTTGAAACTCAACCAGACGCAGAGCATCACCTTGTGTTCGAAGCGCCCACGTTTGCCAACAGGTTCAGGAAGCTGTTCCAGGCTCACTGCCGTTGTGTGTTAGGATTACGGAAATGGACCCACTTTTTCTTTTTTTTTTTTTTGATTGGAGGTTTAACGACCACCGTGAGCTCAATGGGCTATAAGCAGTCGCCCGTCCCTAATTTAGAGTCACTGGTTCCAGGGAAGGTAGAGAGCCAGTGCCGTAAGACAAACACAACATCCATGCCTGACCGGGATTCGAACCCGGACCCCTTACGGATGAATGATCAGAGGCCAGCGCCTTAGACCACTGCGCCACCGGGGCGGCAGGACCCACTTTTCATCGCATGTAACAATTCTCTTGATGAAACGTACATCGCGCGAGTTTTCTTGGAGTTTCGTGCGCACTTCCACTCTGCGGTTTGCTTCAGCTGGCATCAGTTCGTGAGAGACAATGCGGCAGCTCCTGTAGACCTCGCCGAGGTCCTGAAGGTGACGAACCAAGGTGGTCGGTGATATGTCCAGCTCGCCTGATAATCTCCGAGTGCTGGTTGTCGTATTTGCCTGTACGGCCTGGCGCATGACCTCCGAATCCAAGGTTCGCGACCTACCTGTCCTTGGTTGATCGTCGAGGTTCCTGTCACCTGAGCGAAATTTCTTGAACCATCTGGCTGCGGTGCTGTGGTCCACGGTACCTTTCTTTTTCGCATGACAGATGCTTCGTGTTGCTTGAGCAGCGTTATGGCCGAGTTCAAATTCGTAAAGCAAAAGTTCCCGAATTAACCGTTTGTGGCTGTTCATCTTTTAGGCGTCCCAACCACAGACCGAAGACCGACACGCAATGCTGTTCACAGCAACGCCTACCACTTTGTATCCCTTTCCACTGACTGCGGTGCGCGACTTGAACTACACTGGTTTCCGTAAATTTAGGAAAAATCACAAAAATAGCAATAATGCCTTCAAAAAGAAACCAATCGATACGAAATTTGAGTATGATGTTATATAAAAGGTGCTGTATAGAACTGCAATATGCAAAATAGTGCCGCTATGTTGACGAGGTACTGCAGCCCGTTGTACTACCGTATCTTCAGGGCATCACAAAAGCCATTTTACAACAGGATAACGCCCGTCCGCATACCGCTCGGATCAGCCTGAATGCTTCACACGGTGTGCGGATGCTTTCGTGGCCAGCACGATCCCCCGACCTCGTGCTCGTCGAGCATCTTTGGGAAACGATTGGACGCCTGTTGAGTACCTTCCCGCTATGTTGAAAATGTTTTCCCCCACCAGCATCACCTGCAAGCACCATATAAATGCATGTGTGAGAGTAAGACTGTCAGTTCCGCTGTGATTGGGAGATAAGAAATCTGGAATAGCCAATTCCTTACAATGACTTCGAGGCATCATTTGACGGAAGAACTACGATGGAGGGCCATTTTTTGATTAGAGGCAGGTCAAAATCAGACAGAGGTGGCCAGATGCTTAAATGTGAGTCCTTCTGTGGTTCATAGACTTTGGCAACAATTCAAAACCACAAATTCGGCATCCAGAAGGTTCAGCCAAGGACGGCCAAGAAATACATTCGAATCGCGATTAAACGATATAAATACAGTCGAGCAAGAAATACAGTGGAGCGCCGATGACGGATATTTGCAGTTGTGCGCACGAAGGATTAGAACCTCAACTCCAACCCAACTTAGGTCTCGGCTTGCTGCAGCGACCGGAAGGATGGTGTCAACGTCTACTGTGCACAGAAGACTTCGTGAAGGTGGTCTGTACGCGAGGCGACCAGCCATTTGTGTGCCGCTCTCCTCGCGTCACAGGAGGGGGCGTTTGAGATGGGCACGTCAACATGTCCATTGATCAATGGAGGGCTGTTCTCTTCACATATGAGTCCAGGTTTAGCTTGCAAAGCGATAGCAGACGTTGCTTGATTTGGAGAGAACCTGGAACTCTTTCTCATCCATCAAACATCCGTGAAAGAGATTCATACGGAGGAGGCAGTGTCTGTATGTGGGCTGGTATCTCTTTGGGTTGACTCACAGACCTCCATGTCTTTCCACGTGGAACCGTGACTGCTCAAGTCTATAGAGATGACATCCTGGATGCTCATGTGCGCCCTTATGTCGGTGCAATAGGTGATAATTTCATCCGACAAGACGACAACGCTAGACCACACAGGGCTCGTATCGTGGAAGATTATTTTCAGCAGCAAACAATTCAGCGCATGGAGTGGTCAGCTCGATCTCCGGACCTGAATCCCATCGAGCATATTTGGGATGCTCTAGGGAGACGGGTTGCTGCTCTCAATCCTTGCCATGCTTAGAGCAGCTTTGCCAGAACAATGGCTCTCGCTTCCTACTGACCTCATAGACCGCATAATCGATAGCATCACACATCGCTGTATGTGCTGTATTGCTGCTCGGGGTGATCATACTCCATATTGAAAATAACTTTCCTATACCAAACTGACACATCCAATTTGTCAATTTCATACATGTACTAATTTCTAAAACATCATAGTTGCCTGGTACTTTGTTTTCGTGTTATTTTGTACCTTACTATGTGTTGTATACTTTGTTTGAGTTTCATTAAAATCAACATGTAACTTTTTGAGTTATCGCAATTTTTGTGATTTTTCCTTAATTTATGGAAACCAGTGTCGTTTAAACACATGACATACCCTCCGCAGCACAAGAGGTTTTGCAATTATTGCAAATCACCCTCTGTATAAATCGCTTTGGCATAATGTCACAGTCGTAAACAGATCTTATTATGATCTCTCGAACGTCGGTAGAAATTCAGTTGTTTTTTTGTTTGGGCGCTTAACGACCACCATGAGCAAATCCTAGTGTTATAAACTATTACCCGCTCCTAATATAGGGCCACTGGTTCTAAGGAAATAACGGAACCAGAGCTATCAGATAAACACGGCATCCGTGCGGGGATTTTTTTTTTTTTTTTTTTTGATTGGAGGTTTAACGACCACCGTGAGCAACTCAATGGGCTATAAGCAGTCGCCCGTCCCTAATTTAGGGTCACTGGTTCCAGGGAAGAGAGAGAGCCAGTGCCGTAAGACAAACACAACATCCATGCCTCACCGGGATTCGAACCCGGACCCCTCTCGGACGACCGTGCGGGGATCGAACCACTGCCCATCTTGGAGGAGTAGTTAGAAGCCAGTGCCTCATTTCTGCATTTAACGAATCCCTGGATATAACGTTCATTCCTGGTGTCCTCTCCATGAACGTTTAATCGCGATTCGACTGTATAGCTTTATGCCCCGTAACGTTTTAAGCGTACGCAATTTTGAACAGAAAATAGGTAAAAAATATCTTCATAGTGAAAGGTGTATGTGTAAGAAACAATTTTTTCAATCGGGTTCTTAGATATGTATGCCTCTAGTGGCTAATGAAAAATTGAGATTCACGTTAAACGTTATCGGAAACAAGGTGAATTTTTCAAACCGCATTTTTGGGAATTTGAGATAACAGAAAAAAAGGTGAAATACATTTACGCTATCTTAACAGAAAACTGCATTATTTTGGGGAGAAGAAATATGCAAAAAATGGTTTTGGGGTCAAGCGATATCTCAACAAGGAAGAAGCTTTTTTTTTTTTTTTTTTTGATTGGAGTTTTAATGACCACCGTGAGCAACTCAATGAGCTATAAGCAGTCGCCCGTCACTAATTTAGGGTCACTGGCTCCAGGGAAGGGAGAGAGCCAGTGCCGTAAGACAAACACAACATCCATGCCTCACCGGGATACGAACCCGGACCCCGTTCGGACAAATGATCAGAGGCCATCGCTGAGACCACTGCGCCACCGGGGCGGCGAAGCTTTTTCATCGAGTTTTCGAAAGACATATAGTAGTCGCCAAAATTATGGAAACCTTTTGGAAACAGTGTATTTTTGAGGTCTGATGGCTCATAACACCACTTTTTTGGGGAGTAATACCGTAACATTTATATCAATAGAAAGATAAGCTCATCAAGAATGTAATACAATACCTTTTATGAAGGATTTTGTATTAGAACAGCAGTTATAAAGAAGAAAAGTGAAACAAAAAAAAATGAGATATACAAAAATTATCATCCTGTCATTTAATACTTAAATGTCTAACCTTTAGCGTTAATTACGGCCTTACAACGCTTTCCCATGGGGTGAACCAAGTGTTGTAGTTCTGCAGCTGTTATAATGTGAAACCAAGATTGAATTATTGCTTCTATTAATTGGGTTTTATTGCTGGGTTGCTTCTGACTAACAAGTTTCTTTAATCGGCTCCATAGATTTTCCATGGGGTTAAGATCTGGGCAGTTCCTAGGCCATTCCAGCAGTGGAATATGATTATCTTGAAAACACTTTTTGCACACAGCAGTAACATGACATGGAGCTGAATCCTGTTGAAATATAAATGTTTCATTATCTTGGAAAAGATCAGTGCGGAAGGCTTCAGTTTGGGATCAAGTATTTCATTAATGCATTTTTGGCCATTTATATTCCCATTAATCACGCAAATTCTGCCCACACCTTTTGATGTCCTACAACCCCAGATCATAACACTAACTGGGTGTTTCACGGTGCATGTAATGCAATCAGGATGCAAATCTTCTCCGATTCTTCTCCTTACATATTTTATGCCATCACTACCAAACAGGAAGATGTTTACCTCATCACTCCAAAACACACTATCCCAGTGTTCCGCTGTCTAGTTAACATGGGTTTAGCCCAGTTTAATCTTTTCCACCTTTGTCTGAGAGATAAAAATGGTTTTTTTCGTGGAGTTCTAGGTTTTAAACCAAATTCCGGCAGTCTGTGCCGAACAGTCCTTGCACTCAACTTCACATTGCATCGCGCCATTTCATCTTGTATACACCCAGATGATTTTCTTCTGTCACCTAGGCACAGTCACTTAATTCTTCTATCATTACTTGTTGTTTTGCACCTTTTCCGGCCTTTAACAGTCTGATTTTAAAGTGACTGAGTCTCCTTATACCTCTTCAAAAATTTAGAAATGTCACCTTTGGTTAAGTTTCCATCAATTTTTCCTCTAATTTCTTCATAACTGAATCCTTGTTCACTTAACGGTACTGTTTTACATCGCTTTCTGGGTAACCGGTCAACTCTTTGCGCCATTTTTTTAATTTTATTGCGTTTTACAAGCTCACTAAATGAAAGAACACACACAAAAAAAACAGCCAACTTGATAGCAATCACATAACACACTGACAAATGTCCTCTTCTCAGCTTCAATACATGACATCAATAGCTGAATCCTATTGTGACCTGATTGGCTCATTGTCAGAACAAGATGACACCTGATTGGATCTCTAAACACTCATGCTCAATAGCTACATTCAAATGAAGGAAAACTACTTCATATCAACCTAAGCAAGTTGTGCTTCTATTTTCTGGTTATTTGGCTATAACTTTTCATATAATACATATAATTGAAAAAACATTGTTGCATTACATTCTTGCTGAAATTATCTTTCCATTGATATATAATTTTATGGTATTACTCCAAATAAAGGTGGTGTTATGAGCCACCAAACCTCAAAAAAACACTTTTACCAAAAGGTTTCCACAATTTTGGCCACTACTGTACGCATATGATACAGGAGGTCGAGAACGAAACTGAAACTCCAACACAAGAAGCACCCCGCATGCCACGCCGCTGCATGCGCTACCTAATGTCCAGCCTGCATCCAT
Organism: Macrothele yani; assembly: GCA_039090855.1. Lineage (NCBI taxonomy): Eukaryota > Metazoa > Arthropoda > Arachnida > Araneae > Macrothelidae > Macrothele > Macrothele yani. The sequence goes on along the minus strand of CM077026.1, from coordinate 20,179,002 downwards.
TTCGCAGTCGACCAAAGAGAGCGGAGTGTGAAGGTGCATTAGCAGAGACTGTACGGAGGTGGATTGGTAATGGTTTGGGCCGCAATATCGTGGCAGTGTGTTGGCCCGCTGATTGTTCTTGAGGGGCACAACACTGCCAAGGACTATTGGACAATTGTGAAGGACTAGGTGCATTTAATTGTTCAAACATTGTATCCTGACGGTTGTGCCGTGTATCATGATGATAACGCACCGATACGCAGAGCCAAACTGGTGGAAGAGTGGTTTACTGAGCATGAAAGTGAGATTGAAGATCTGTCATGGGCTGCACAGTTACCCGACTTGAACATTATTGAGCCATTCTGGGGTGTTCTGGAGGAGCGAGTCAGAAAATGTTTTCCCCCACCAGGATCACTTTGTGTACTAGCCATTTTTCTGCAAGAGAAGTAGCTTTAAATCCATCTGACCACTGTACAGGACTTGTATCGGTCCTTCCCACGACGAATTGCAGCTGTATTTGGCCTCCAAAGTAGGCCCTACACTGTACTAATAAATCGTTGTGTCCTGAACCCATGTGTTTCGGTTTCGTTTTCCTCCACTTGTATCTACTGGCGGAATTGCATGTTGAAAAAAATGATAAACTTTCCGCAAAATATTTCTAGCGATGAACTATGTCCTATGCAAAATGGATTTTTTGAATTGGATTTTTAGAAGCAGAAATATCTGGACAATCTCAGTTTACCCCTAATTCTCTAGTACAGTGGTTCCTAAACTTTTTGAAGAGCGGAGCACTTTTCAAGAGAGAAATTCGTCACGAAGCACTATCTTCACCCTCATGCCAAAAGCACATACATGCATTTTTGGCTGCATGTTTTACCTAAATGTATTTTTCAAATTGTTAGTCGATATTGTATCGTATAGCAAAAGCACGAATTATTTTTCCAATTCTAAGTAGCTTAAATTTTGATCTAAACTTAATTTTGTCTATTGAAAGTCATTAAAAATTGCATCTTTAAATGTCGTTTTCTAAGAACATCAATTTTGCACATACGCTTTTCTGACACAAGGGCGGCGATATTTTCACCTAGCACTTACATCGATACTCAACCGAATGACAGCAGTTTTGATGATGGGATTTATTTTTAAGCATTTGGGCATGTTAAACATCAAGTTTTATTTCATTCGCAATGTTATTTTCTCCACTAATTTCAGAGAAATAAGGAACTTACTTAACTGTATAAACGAAAAAAAAGCATATAGTAAGGCAACAAATTTGAGAATAAATTCAAAGAAAGAATTATAAATCCAAGATATGTTACGCACGTAGGTAAGGTACTTAAAATCATTTATGGCAGCTCCGGCGGCGCAGTGGTCTAAGCGATGGCTTCTGATCATTCATCCGAGATGTGTCCGTGTTCGAATCTCGGTGAGGTATGGATGTTGTGTTTGTCTTACGGCACTATCTCTCTCCCTTCCCTGGAACCAGTGGTCGCAAATTAGGGACAGGTTACTGCTTATAGCCCACTGAGATGCTCACGGTGGTCGTTAAACCCCCAATTGAAAAAGTGTTGATATAGTTGCAAAACCAAAAATGCCACTTGGAATCGAAAAAGAACGATGAAGCATAACCCTGAAACTTAGATTTTAATGAGAGGGATGGAACTGTTTTGATTTGCACAATGTGGCTATATGTTGTTGAATTTGGTACAGCTGCAACCGAATATCTGCCTCTGCACTGATGTGGTATCTGTATTTTGTTTTAATAGCCACATAGGCAGAGAATCCTGATTCATATAGGTTGTTGCAAATGGGAGAAGTATGATTTTCGCTTTACAGAATATTCAAGCAAAGCAAACTGAATTTGCTTGCACCCTTTACTGGTCATCAATGTAACACTTCTCAGAAAACTTGAAAATTTAATCGTCCTGGAGCGGGAATCGAACCCCGCGTCTCCCAATTGCCGGTCGAGTATGTTAACCATTATACCAGATTCTTATGTCTCATTTGCTTGGAACTTCTCTATCTTGGGTGGTATAATGGCTAGCATACTCGACCGGAAATTGGAAGATCCGCTCTAGGACCAGGAAATTTTCAAGTTTTCTGAGAAGTGTTACATGGATGATCAGTAAGTGGTACACGCAAATTCAGTTTGCTTTGCTTGACTATTCTGTGAAATTTCCATGGATTATGAAGAATATTTCTTCCTTCACTTATTTTCGCTTTATAAGAAAAAACTTTAAATTCATCTTTAAGCTGGCACCAAAATTCTGATAATGACTGCTCAGTTGCAGAATTCTGTTTTATCGCAGTATCTGATGTCAAATCAATCAAACACTCATACTGCTGCGACGTCAGACAGGCTGGCTTCTCCGACACGGCAGAGTATAAGTTTACAACAGTTTTCTTTAAATTTTTCGTGGAGTTTTTCCGGAAAATAACAGTTGAAACTATCAACTAAACTTAGCAGGTGAACCTGAAACTCATTTAAGATATCTCCAGGTATGTCGAAATCTAGTTCTTCTCTAAATTCTTTTACCATTGAGAAGCTGTCTAGATTTCAATTTTCCGTTGATTCCGCCCAAAACTCAATTTTTTTAAACGCTTGTACTTTATCGCTGGAGTCAAAAACAGTTATTACTTTTCTTTCAAGAGAGAGGTTTAAGTCATGAACTTTAAAAAAATTCTGCTAAATATGCCAATTTCAAGAGCCAACGCTCATCACACAACCTGTCTCCTAAAGCGAAATCGTCAATCAGGAAGGTTCTGACTTCAACCATTACTTCGAAGAGTCGAGTCAAAGGTTTGCCGCGAGAAAGCTACCTTACTGGGTGAAGAGGTAAAGACGTATATAGACTCCCCATTTCATCACACAACATTTTGAATAGCCTTGTATTCTTAGATCGAGATTTGATAAAATAAATTAGTTTCCCGTTTTCGTGCAAGACTTCAATTAGGGAGGGCGGCACTTTTTCAACAGCAAGGGCATGGCGGAGGAGGACGCAGTGGCTAATGCTGCACTCCTTGACTTTTTGTTTTATTCTTGAGATAACACCGGACGTCTTTCCAGTCGTGGCCTTTGCGCCGTCGTGCACACACACATCAACGTACTTGTCCCATGGGATGCTACTCACTGTAAAAATTGCTTCTAACTGGAAAATTTCAGGGCGACTTGTCGCTAACGGCTTGCAAAAAAGCAGATCCTCTTGAAAAGACTAGCGCCCAAATACTATTAAAATTGCCAACCCGGCCACATGCATTGATTTATCCATTTGGAGCAAAAATTTAATTTTAGTGTATTTTATTCGGGAAAGTAAAATTGCTTTCACGTCATCTGCTAAGTCCCCGATTCGTCGCGACATGGTGTTATTTGACGGAGTAACTGTGCCTACTAGTTTCGTGGCTTTTCCATCCAGCATGCAATGAACCATGTCTTTTACGCAAGGCTTGGTAAGGTTTATAGGGATGGTATGGGCTTCACCAGTTTGAGCAACTTGGTAACTAATTAGGACGCCATCAAAGTATTTTTGTTAACTGTTTTTGAGTGATAAAATATAATTTTCTGGGCTTGTGTAAGTTTACCGTACTTCCTTCTGAAGAAATCAGTCGGTTTGCCCTTGCATTCTAGATGGACCCAGCCAAACTGGCGGCGCATTTTTGCTGGGAACATCGCCCTGTTTGATAACACTTTGCCACAAATTACGCACTGTGATTTGTTGTCACGGGTCTCAACGAACCCAACGTCCAAGTAAGAATCGTGGTACTTCCTTTTTACTATTCTTTACCCTGTGGCACTGGCCTCCGAAGAACTAGTCATTTGGTTCAACACTTCAGGGCCGCCCCGGTGGCGCAGAGGTCTAAGCGATGGCTTCTGATCATTCCTCCGAGATGGGTCTGTGTTAGAATCCCAGCTAGTCATGGATGTTGTGCTTGTCTCTCTCTTTTCCCTGGAACAAGTGGCTTTAAATTAGGGTCGGGCGACTGCTTATAGCCTATTGAGTTGCTCACGGTGGTCATTAAACACTCAATAAAAAAAAATTCAAGGGGTTTGGGCGCAGCAGCTTTTGCTGATATGTCCAAAAACCCTTCATGCCGTCCAGCAATTTTATCACTAGCAACTGCCCCATCTTACTCCATAATACAATTGAAAAATAATATTCGTATCAGCTGGGTAAATAATAAAAGGAATAACATAACTTTGGACATGCCTGTTAGCTGCTGGTACTTCCACAGCTACTGGAGGTACTTTGACGGAGGGTTTTAGGGATCGAGACTTTAGCCAGCGTTACACTGTAAGACAATGAATGATATTTCCTGAATCACTGCGTAGGTGATCCCAAAAACCTGCAGTGGGAAGGTGTTTCGTCCTCAAGAAGGAAGATCAGAAAAGTTATATTAACGTCATTGTTTACAATAAAAAACTTAAATTGAAAAGCACGCACTAAGGCAAAATAAATAAAAACACACTGCATCGTGATTTGATTTGTTTGGATTCTCGACTTAATGCTGACCGAACTGCAATTAACTGCTATAGAAACTTTCCAGATAATTCTGGAAAGGTTTCGAAGCTAACAATCGGATCTAAAAGCGCGGAGTTCTTACAGAGGAAACGGAGTTAGCGTGGCGCTGCTGAGTCTCTCTGTCTGGTTTCCCTGCTTGCAGTCTGCGTGCTTCGCCGACGTTTTCGATGTTTCTCGTGGTTCCGAGAAGGTGCGGGCGGGCAAAGCTGGCTGAGGTGACGCATGACACGCACTTCAGTCAATAAAACTTGGTATCTATACTGCTTCACAGCACGCTGCAGGAGCTAAATAATTTCTACCCAATACTTACCTATACACAGTACATCGCTGCACAAATTCACAGTTCTGAGATCTTGTCACATTTATTTATATTTTTATTTCCAATCTTTTCGCGGAGCACAGTTTGGGAACTTCTGCTCTAGTGGAACAGTCTGCAGCTTAAAAATAGGGATGCACTTTAGAATTCGGCCCCTGTCGTCTGCTTCAACGAACGCACGGATGGAATCACGGGAGAAACGTCTCGCGATAGGTGGCGCTGCAGCTGCGTCGGCGTTGTTTGCTGCTTCGCTGCCTGCATTACGTAATCGGTATGTGGTTTGTGTGGGACGACTGTTAAGGACGAGAAATATGCGGCGTGGGCTATTTTTTAAAGGAATGGGTATATTTAGCAATATGGCTTACCCTGGAAAGGGCCTTTATGGAATATGAGCAATTCAGGTGTTGTTAAATATTTATAACGACGGAAAAGAAGTGTTTCCTCCTCATTGAGGGCCTGTCTATCTAGTACGAATATTTCACTGGAAAATATTACGTACTAGGGAAGATGGGTTTGATACCAATCATCACCTCAAAACAGTGTTCAGAGGGAAGACGACAATTTCATCGGAAGAAATATTCCAGAATGTGGTCTGCCATGCGATGTTTATGAATTCCATTGGATAGTGTGCGTTTGAGAGGCCGCCAATTGTTCTCAACACCTTGAGTATGCGCCCCAGTAGTCGGAACAACGAAATTGAGCGAGTGGTTGACTGACAGTTGTTGAAAACCGCAGGATGGGAGGTTTCGGTACGCAGCCCATTGATCCGTCATTACAGTACTTCCAGGCTGAACATGTTTCTGGATGAGCAGCAGCAATGTCTGAGCAGAGTGGTTATTCTCCTGGCAGATCTCTACCCTGAATCTTTTCGAATCTCGTTCAAAGATGCCAAAGATCCAGGTGCCCTCAACGAAACGACCAGGATTATACTTCCGCTTCCCAACTTTCGCCTCATCCACTTTTACGATTATACCAGGGCCTCGAAGCTGTCCTTCGTCTTGTTCGTAGGCTACTATAAACTCTGCGACTAGTTCTCTGCAAGACTGATAATAGTCGCTGACTGTCACAGAGGATGTGGAAACCCCACACTGGGAAGATTCCTCAATTGCATCATCGTAGGACAATCCTTTGTCGAAACAATATAAAAGAGCCATCACTTTATCAAGAAGAATACAGGCAGCTTCAAACCACGTCCCAAGTAAACGGGACCACTGCTGACTTTTCCCTGTAACGTTATTCTTCATGCACCTGAATTGTCCTAAACGATGTCACATATCCATTCGCAAACTCGTTGGATGACCTGCGGAACATATTTGTTCGGTTGGAAGCAATCCTTTCCGCTCACACCAAGCAATACGTGGTTCTTCTTCCTTCCCAACTTCGTCGAAGAAACGCCTCGAGTTCCACATCGCGACTGACAGAGCTACACCGCACGCTGGAAAAAACACAAGCCCAAAACAGGGCGAACAGAAGTAAGTCAATATGCCTCATGGCTCACGCACTGAGTAAAGAGCGATTACGTAACACACACACAGCCCTGGAGCAAACACCGAGTACAAGCAAGCAGCTGCAGCACCACCTATCACTACACGTGTCATTTCCCGTGATTCCTCTCCGGACCCCCAGAGGAATGTGCAAGTAACCATGTTTAAAATATAACCAAAAGCCTAATGTTAAGAAATCCGAAATATTCGTTCTTTCCATCCTTGGTTTGAATGCGCTAAGCAAAACTGCTTAAGCCACGGGAAGTGACGTGACGTTCCCAAACTCTCGCAGCGCAGACTCTTACCACCTCAAAGAGAGAGAGAGCAGAAACAGCTGATATGTTTTGGCTTCACTCAAAACGGGTCCCTTCACCTCCTCTTCTTCTAACCTCCTTGAGTGATCACTGTTTTGATTTACACTAACCAAAACCGCGCCAAAATGAAAACTTGGCGGCAATGTCAACAAACATGAAATACGCGTTCGCTTTATCAGGAGTAAATAATCTGTAATCTTTGGATTACGTTACAAGCCAGTACTGTGTCGCAACTGTGAGATTAGCATAAAAATACAAAATAAATAGTTAACACCAAGAATACTTTTCAGAAACTTCACGTTGAACGCTCCAATACGTTACAATTCATGCTGGGAAGACCAAAAGTTCTTTGGACCTGTCGGTAGGCTGAAATATGAATAATTACAGGCAAACCTTTTTGTTTTTCATTTTAACAATGAATATAACATGAATTTCAGTTACAGAATTGCTGTCTGTAGTGAAATCTATGTTTCTTAAATTTGCTTGTTTTAATTTATAACCCATACAAACTGATTTTGTATAGAAAAAGTACAAACGTAAGAAATTACTGTTTAGAGTATAAAAGTTTTTCGGAGCTTTGATTACCTGTAACAAGAATGTTTTCAAGGCCCTATATGTGAATAAAAAAAAAAAATAATAATTCGGAGGTGTTATTGAGGCACATTAATTTTCATGTGATTGAGGCTACATCCAGGGCGCTGAGGAGGGCGGGGTAGATTTTATAAGGGCTAAAAAGATGGATCAGTAGAGAGAGAGAGAGAGGCTTGGAAAATAATTTTACTTTTGTCTCATATGATTTCCTCTGGGGGTCATTCCATGTCAGATCACCCAGGGCATGTCACCCACCCATCTCAGATTTTTGTGAAAATTGGCACAGAGTATTCTACTGGTGAGATATAAAACCAGTTAAAATTTTAGGTCAGTCGGTCCAGTAGACCTTGAGTAATGCCACTTTAAAAATTGGGTACCTCTGCCTTTGAAGTCTTCCTGAGCTGAGTTTTCACAACTACACTGTAGGACAAAAAAAATCATAACTTCACAACTAACTGTTGCAGCCACATAATTTTTATTCTTAGATGATCTACATGATCCATACATTTCGAAACAACTTGTTTTTGCACATTTTCAGAATTAAAAGAACACTTTTTTTTTTAATTTAATGAATGATAAAAACATGAAAAATTAAGGCCACATTTTTATTAAACAAAACTTTTTTTCAAAATGAGCCTCCACTTCAAATTTGCTAAAAATATTTTCATGTATGTACTATAATGTAACCTTTCATTAGGAGAAAAAATACTTCGGGCAATTCGCAATTTTGGCGAGGAAAAAAAAATCCAAACGGCGTCTTTTATATATGTAACATTCCGACATATTACCCAATTTTTTAATTAAGTGGTTGCTTGACCATTTTAACCCCCCCCCCATAGTTTAACCTTGTCAGTAAGTAGCTCAAAACATTTTTTATTTTATTTTTATGTGCCACCATCTTGGATATATGTTCATTTTTCTTTTCTGCGGCAGGCCAAAATAGGGCCTCACAATGGTTTTGAAAAAAGGCAATTGTTTTCCTCTTATTGTAGATCGAAAGTTTTGGTTTTCACCACCTTAAGGAGGACATTTTCAGCTAACAGAAAATGTATAGAAATGATAGAAAATATTTTCTTTAACCTTGCTTAAAATGGCATTGAGATCTGCAATACTTGAAGCATAAATCACCATTTTTGATGGGCTGTTAAGGTGACTGGGAGTTGGAACTCAGAGTTGGTAATTTTTGTGCAATAGTTATGGCTAGTAGAGTTTTCAGCTATGGGGAATTTAAGTCTGGGTTTGCCCCCCCCTCCCCCTCAAGTTTTAAAATTGTCAACTTTTGCTGATTTCAAGGTTACGTATCTCAAAAGGGAGACCAGATAATATTTTTTTTTTCCACCAAGAATACCCCTACTGATACTCAACAAAACGTGTGAGTTTCATTTTGTGGTTCAAACTGATTTAGAAGTTACAGGCTCTGAAATATTTGTGAATAAATATGGTAACATTTCAGCACTCCACTCCAAAATGCACAGAAACTGATGAATATTTATGCTTTTTTCTGTTTTCAAAATATTTTTAAGTTTTATGGGATTATATTTTAAACACCTTTAACTACCAAATACTATATGTGCAATTTATACATAAGGTAAATAAAAGAACTAAAAAAAAACTTGCCAGACCATATTGTACAGTTTGCGATTCACAAACTTTAACAGCAACACTTGTCTAGATGTATAGCCTTACTTCTGCGAGTGCACTGCAACTCACTGTAGTTGTTATTGTTGAATTTAATATTTTGACCAATTTCAATTTGTAATTGATCAAAACACTAGCCTGCAAAGCCATGCTCACAATCACCAACCAGTCAAATCACCAAAGTTTTTTTATAGTTGCCGTGCTTAAAAATAATCACCAATTGCGAAAAAGCGACCGACAGGGCCACTTGGGCCACTAAGCGACCGACATGGCCAACATGGCCAACAGGGCCACTAAGCGACCGACAGGGCCAGTTTGAATTAAAACTAAATGTTATCCCAAGCTCCTTTTCTTTTTTGTTTTTAAGAATACAAGCAACTGCAAAGATTAGGTGTCTCTAAATTTCTTACTAATTTTAATAAAAATATAAACTAATGGAACAAACCATTTTACGAATTATTTTGACATTGAATGATATGTTTATGTATGATTTATAAATGAACTTTTCCTTGGTTACATAAGAGATAAATGAATTATTTTCTCTGTCAGTTTGAATTAAAACTAAACACAATTACTAATTTTCATATGAAAAAAACTGACTGAGCCAGGTTTTCAGCCTGTTTGGATAGGCTGTATGTTCTTCCTGTTGCAGTGTTTACCTCAACGAAACATAATATATGTGTCAGAGGTACTTCACAATCATTAATTAAGCCAATAAAAAGATTGAGAAGGCCCATGTGGGTGCATGAGTCGAACAGTCACATCACCTTCATTATAGCCGCCCCGGTGGCGCAGTGGTCTAAGCGATGGCCTCTGATCATTCGTCCGAAAGGGGTCCGGGTTCGAATCCCGGTGAGGCATGGATGTTGTGTTTGTCTTACGGCACTGACTCTCTCCCTTCCCTGGAACCAGTGACCCTAAATTAGGAACGGGCGACTGCTTATAGCCCATTGAGTTGCTCACGGTGGTGGTTAAACCTCCAATCAAAAAAAAAAAAAAAAACCTTCATCATAGTTAATCTTTTTAATAAATCCCACATGCCAACAGGAATCATATACACATGCTATGCAGCAGTTAACATGTAACTGAAACTCATCTTGAAAATTAGTTACACTGATTTTGGAAATAATACTGTAATATTTATCAGAACTTAATCTCTCAGCACCAATTCTGAAATTGGGAAGTGGTGTAAATTGATGCATTGTGCGTGTACCGGGAAGAGCTTTTGCTTTCTCAAAACGGGGACTAAGCTGATTACGCACTTTGTTCATCTCTTCTGCACGCACAAAGAAAAATGTAATTTCTTTTATATTATCTTCGCAGAAGTTATACATTGTTGCAGCAGATGCTATTTGTTGAGCTAAAGGTCACTGCAAACTGGGTTTTGTTGTTAGCCTTTTTACAATCTGCACCAATACCCTCAGATAGTGACTTGCCATGGCTTGCGGCAAAAAATGACCATTTTATATTGTGCAGAACAACCATCAGTGAAATACTCAATATTTCTGCCTGTAGTAGTAATACACAACTCTTTTCTAAACTGAAGGAAGTAGAAACATCCACAATGACTAGAAATTTTAGTAGGAGGCAAAAACAGAGATAGCAAGCGAGGAAAGAACTTTATTTTGAAGTCCTGTAAGGAGGAATGATTGGAGTGGGGGGGGACTCAACATTCATTAGTACTTATAGTTGACATTTCATTATTGATACAAAAAATTTAGGTTGGACGTTGTTGTTGTTTTTTTTTTTTTCGTTTTCTTAGAGATATTTGCATGCACTGGATGAAAAACTAACTAAAGAAAATTCATATACCTTATTACAACTTTACATTCAACAGCTTAAATTACTTTTTATTTGATTGCACATTTTAAATATGAAAGTAGAATATTTCTCCTTGTTGAGTTTATGTACTATATATATACTTGCAAAAAAATATGAAGATCCAAAATAAATTATTTTATTTGTTGATGATCTGAAATGTATGTGTGTGTGTATGTGCATGCATGTATGTTCTCCCAGACTTAGGTACTCCATAACTGAAAACTACTAGCCATTGTTATCACAAAAAAATTCCCAACTTGGGGTTCCGATTACCAGTCACATTAACAGTCCATCAAAAATAGTGATTTATGCTTGCAAGTATTGCAGATTTCAATGCCATTTTAATCTAAGTTAAAAAATATTTTATATCATTTTTACACATTTTCTGTAATACTAAAATGTCTTCTTTAAGGTAGTGAAAATGAAAACTTTCGATCTGCAATAAGAGGAAAGCAATTGCCTTTTTTCAAAACCATTGTGAGGCCCTATTTTAGCCTGCCACAGAAAAGAAAAATGAACCTATATCCAAGATAGTGGCACATAAATATAAAATAAAATTGTTTTGAGCTACTCACTGATAAGGTTAAACTAATGGGGGAAAAGGCATATAAAGTGGTGAAGCAAGCACTTAATTAAAAATTGGGTAATATCATGTCGGAATGTTCCACATATAAAAGACGCCATTTTGGATTATTTTTTTCCTCGCTAAAATTGTGAATTGCCGAAAGTATTTTTTTCTCCTAATGAAAGGTTACATTATAATACACACATGAAAATATTTTTAGCAAATTTGAAGTGGGGTCTCATTTTGAAAAAAATTGTTTTGTTTAATAAAAATATGGCCTCATTTTTCCATGTCTTTTGTCATTAAACTAAAAAAAGGTTCTTTTATTTCGGAAAATGTGCATAAACAGGTTGTTCCCAAATGTGTAGATCATGTAGATCATTTAGGGAAAAAATTATGTGGCTGCAACAGTTAGTTGTGAAGTTATGCATTTTTTTATCCTACAGTGTAGTTGTGAAAGCTCATAGTGCAAAAACTTCAAGGCAGAGCTACCCAATTTTTAAAGTGGCTTTACTCAAGATCTACTGAACCAACTGACCTAAAATTTTAACAGGCTTCATATAGCACCAGTACAATACTTTATACCAATTTTCACAAAAATCTGAGATGGGTGGGCGACATCTCCTGAAAAGGCTGGGTGATTTGACATGGAATGACCCCTTGGTCAGAAACCAGTTGGTAGCAAGGCTGGATTAAGAGGCAGTCTATAGGGGGTCCACCATGACCAAGGGCCCAGGAGGCATGCCTGAGCAAATAGTAGAGAGGTTACTTTTGTCTCATATGATTTCCACTTGGTCATAAACAGAGGCTGGAAGAATAACAGATAGGGTCAGTGAGAGAGTTTCAGCTTTTTCACTACCATACACCCTCATCTCCCAATTTGCACTTGGAACTGTTAATGGTCCAAGTCACCTGCGGTTTCATATTACATTTAACAAAAGAGATGAACAAAGGTATGCAATGATAAATTATTAGAAAATTCAAGACAAAATGTGGAAATCTTAAGCTTTTAACTTGTGTCCATGTGAGAAAATGAAAAATACAATGACTTATTGAGAAAACTGTGCAGGTAATTTATGAGTTTGAAGAATGCACTATGTGTTAATTATCACAAGCATATCGCTGCACTGTTAAAAGAATTTTGGTAGGTTGCACCAAAAAGTGGTGCTACACCAGCTGCATCACTTTTTTGAAAAGATACACTATTCTGTGGTGCAAAATAAACCCAAGAACATAATGCAACCTTGTACCAAAACATGGTGAAAAGTTGAACCACATTGTTGGGTTTTGTTTGCAAAACACAATGGCGTATCTTTTCTCAGAAAGTGGGGCAGCTGGAGTAGCACCACTTTTTGGTGCAACCTACCGCAATTTCTTGATTTTTTTTTATTGGTGTTTTAACGACTACCATGAGAAACTCAATGGGCTATAAGCAGTCACCCGTCCCTAATTTAGGGCCACTGGTTCCAGGGAAGGGAGAGAGCCGGTGGCGTAAGACAAACACAACATCCATTCCTCACCGTGATTCAAATCCAGACCCCTTTCGGACGAATGATCAGAAGCCATCGTTTTAACCACTGCAACACAGGGGCAGCACAAAATTTTCAACAGTGTACAGTTTCATGTTTTAATAGACTTCATGACGATTTTCCATGATAATTCTTTGATGGCCCACTCAAATGTCTTAGCCTAGGGGCTTTGGCCCTGGATCGTAGAAGAACAGATTTCAAGGCAATGGCTTACAAAGGATGAAGGTTTCATGTCATTGTGTACGGTGGGATCAGTGAGACAGTTTCAGCTGTTTTACTACCATCCAGCCACACTTCCCAATTTGCTCTTGGAAACATTAATGGTAGAAGTCCCGTGTGGCTTCACATTGCATAACAAAAGAGATGCCCCTAGAAAAGTATACAATAGTAAACTATTTAAAAAACTTAAGATAAATCTTGGAATATTAAGCTTTTAACTCATGTTCTTATGAGAACAATAGAAAATACGGTGACTTATTATAAAAACTCTGCAGATAATTTATTAATTTGAAGAATGCATTATGTATTAATTATCACAAGCATATTGCTACACTTTCATGTTTTAACAGACTTCATACTTATTCTCCATCATAAGTTCTTTGGGGCCCCATTCAGATATCTTATCCTAGGGGCCCACTAAGTTCTTTATCCAGCCCTGGCTACATCAGTGGTTCTCAAAGTGGGACGAGGGGTACACTATTAGTTAGCAACCATACTAAGTTGCACAGTGAACCAATTTTCATGTCAACAAAATTATCCATCGAAATTTATGGCTAGTGTTGGTAGGGTGTGTGGTGAAGTTAATGCGTCCATCTCAGCACTCTCCAAACTCGTATAAGGCAGTATTTTCCACCTCTCTCTGAATACAGTGAATGGATTCTTGATCCATTCACTTGTAATTTAGAAATGTCTAACATTCCGTTGTCAAATAAAGAATAATCGATTGAGATATCTTGTGATACTGGTTTGAATTATTCTATGAAACCATTGACTAGGTTTTGGATTGCAATGGGAAAATATTCATCTTTGTCGAGCATTGCCATTAAATATGTGTTGCCTTTTACAACTACGTATTTGTGTGGAACTGGTTTTTCATCCTTAACCACCATCAAAACATGCTGGATATTGAAGATGACTTACATTTGTACCTATGAGCAAGATAACTCCAAATATTAGTACATTTTGCAAGAGTAAACAAGATCATCTCAATAAACATCTCATTGATTACTAAATAAATATGACTTTACGAGTTGTATTGGATTTTTCTAACAATTCATGCAATTTCTGTGACATCAGTATACATAATTTTTGTAAAAAATATATATGTATGTATTTTTTTATTTTATACCCACATATATACCAGTGGCATAGGGTGACCTATAAATATTTTTAAAATTGCTCTCAACCTTCTTCCATGGTGTGAAATATAATTTCAGTGGATTGTGACATTTCCACAAATACCACCTTCTGAAATCATAAAGACCACATAGTATGAAGTAGAAGTTTTGTATATATATATATATGCAGTACTGTGTAACATAAAAAAAAAAGTAGAAACAAAACAGTAGTAAACAGTAAAAACAAAACAAAGTATGTTTGCGTTTGCTTCCAGTTATCCAGGACATTTTGCTATATCTCCACATTAAAAGTTCTAGACTGATTCTTATGTTTTTGCACCAAGCAAATATTTGGTCAATGTGGGACCAAGTCCATTTAACGATTCTTTTTCTTCATCCCTTAATAAACTAAAAGGATGTTCCAATAAAAAGCCCCTTTGTTCACTTTACTTACACAAATGAACTTTACAGCTTAACTCCACAAACGAAAATCAGCTGCTCACTGTCCAGCGAAGTGGAAGCAAAACTGCTGTTGTTAAACAGAAGGCGACCAGCCCCGAATGACAAGTTTTGCACATGCACAGTTTAGTGCGCATCTGCTCATTTAGTACTGTTCTCTGAAGCTTTATCAAGGCGATGAGTTGATGGGTGTCAGCTCTATACCACCACGCTTTATTCATTGTGCTCTAGTAAATGGAGATTACCTAAATGGACCTGTTTTCTCATTTAGGATTTCTCCATGAATACAGGTTGCAAAGTTTCCATGAAGGGCAATCCTGAGCCGGTCTTCTCCAGTTGTTTCCTATCGCGCTGATTAAACGGTCTTCCCGTCTAGTTGGAGGTCTACCAGGTTTTCTCTTGGTTGATCTCGGATACCAGTTTGAGGCACAGTAGGCCCACCTGTTGTCGATGAGTCTGACGGTATGACATGCCCTGCCCATCGTACCTTGTTTATATCGTTTTCACTACTTTTTTACTCCAGTTAAATTTTTGATAGTTGTGTTTGTGATGTGATCTTTTTTACTTATCTCCAGGATTCTTCCTTCCGTGGAATGCTGGGTGGTTTGAGGATTAAGTTCCACTTTTTGAGTGGTGCTCTATGTTTCAGAGCCATATGTTAGAGATGGGAAGATACAACTGTTGAACATGCCAGCTCTTATTTTAATATCTAGCTTTGGATCTGTGATTGTGGTTTTGGTACGGTTAAAGGAGGTCCATGTCACTCTTTTTCTTTTAGATATTTCTTCAGAGATGTCATTATCCATATTTATTGTTTGCCTGAAGTATGTGTAGGAATCTACATTTTCTATAGTGAAATTATTTAGTTGGATGATGGAATTTGGACAGTATTTATTTCTCGTTCATTTCATTTGGTTTTATCAGGGAAGATTTCTAGACCTATTTGATACAGATATCGAAGGCTGTTATGTGTTACTCAGTTACTCAACTATTTTAGTAGCTACATTTGCATTCAAAAGATCTGGGAACTAGTTACTAACATGGATCTTCTTTCAGAATTTCCAATTAAAAGAAAAAGCTTTTTTTTTTCTCTCATTTTCGTGCGGGGCTTAGCTCCAGATGCACATAATGACTCAACACTACTGATTGCCTTAAAAATCCGTGCACCAAGAAAAAAACATGCGATTAACGCAAAACTCGACGAATAGCTATGGATAGGGCAGACATTCAACTGATAAAAACTGTGTGCAATTCTGCATGCCCGCGCATCCAAGACCGGTGCTGCAATTGCAATCCTTGGGGCTTATAAGGCGCTGTGCAGGAGACTCCACGTTCATGCCGAAGTGCTCGGTAAGAGTCAGATGAGATCCCTGAGCAATAGACATGCCAAAGAGACACCATAGATGTGCATACAGGCAACTCACGGAGTTTGAACGAAGCTGCTTTGTCAGGATGAGAGAGGCAGGGTGGTTGGTGCACCAAATCAGCCACCATTTGTGCCAGTTTGACAGTACAGTGTGATCATGTTGGGAGCAGTGGACACTGGAAGGCATCCAGACACGGCGGACTGGCTCTAGACAACCCAGACACGTCACCTGCAGAGAGGATCGTGACAGCAGCATGCACAGATGCAACAATATCTTTGTCCAATATCCAGAGACATCAGGCAGCTGTACAAGTTACTCCTGTGTCCACCAGAACCATTTCCAGATGCCTGGCAGAAGCAAATCTGCACTTTCCACAGCACTTACGTTTTTGCCATTAACACCGGACTGCTGTCCGTGTCAGCAGCGAGCAATGTGGGATGCTACAGACTGGTGGGGTATAGTGTTTAGCGACAAATCCCGCTTCTGTATGGGAACGAGCGACCACTGTGTCAGTGTGTGGAGGACTGCAAGTGAGTACTGCAATCCCAACCTCACTGTATGGCAGCACACGTCCTGAACAGCAGGCATGATGGTCTGAGGAGCCATCGCGTATGACAGCCAGACTTTCCTCGCAGTGATTCGAGGGACGTTGACAGCCCAGCGCTACGTACAGGAGATCTTGCGGCCCGGAGCCATTTTCCAACAAGATAACGCCCGTCCGCACATGGCTCGGTTTTCCCATGACTATCTACGTCATGCTTTGACGCTTCTGTGGCCTGCCAGATCACCTGATCTCTTGCCCATCGAACATGTGTGGGACCAGATAGGACGTCAGCTTTCTTCATGTCCTAGTTTTCGTGATTTAGAGCATCAGTTGCAAGAAGTGTGGGCCAATCTGTCCCGGGATAACATACGGCATCTCTTTGACTCCATGCTGGACCGTATCTGAGCATGAGGCGGTCCGATGCAATACTAACATACTACTAATGTGTACCGTATGTCCGCAGGAAACCGTCCTGCTGTTGTGATATTGTTATCACTTCTGTCCTTGATATGTACCATCTCACTACTAAAATCTCATTTCAATCCAATGCCTCTTTCTTGGTGCATGGATCTTTATGACAATGAGTGTACAATCATAAACATACTGGAGTAAAGTTTATATTTTTATTTGCCGCCCCGGTGGCGCAGTGGTCTAAGCGATGGCCTCTGATCATTCGTCTAAACGGGATCCGGGTTCGAATCCCGGTGAGGCATGGATGTTGTGTTTGTCTTACGGCACTGGCTCTCTCCCTTCCCTGGAACCAGTGATCCTAAATTAGGGACGGGCGACTATTTATAGCCCATTGAGTTGCTCACGGTGATCGTTAAAAATCCAATAAAAAAAAAAAGTTTATATTTATTAGTAGAGGAGTATCCCTAATATCTAATATACAAGAAGTATGCAGTTTAGCTAAATTTTCCAAGGGGCACTTGAAGAACAAAAGTTGCATGATATCAGAATTTTTTAGGCATAAATATGGCTGCCAATAAATTGCAAATAGAAATATATGTGCTTACACACCACTGTGGCAAAATTGGGTCAGATAAAGAATTAGAAACTATGTGCAAAATACTCTTCGCCATGATTGCTATCTGAGGCTAAAACAATTTTTCAAATTGAACTTTTAAAAGTAGGTATGGGAAGCATGCAATATGCATTTATGCCTTCTAGCAGAAAACTGCTTTACCTGAAGAAACTGGACAAAATGGTCTTTGTAGTGAAAGGTATTGAATGGGAAAAGATTTTTTCAATTGGATTTTTAGTATGGGTCATACAGAGCAGCAGAATGTAGATGTATGCATGTACACTGTATGCTAATAGTTTCCAAATTATTAGCAGATTTTGCACATAGTTTTTGCATGTAGATTTAAAAAAGTAAAAATGTTATTTACAACAATTAAAACACTTGCTCAAGGCTTTACTCAGACTAATATACTTAATTCTATTTTAACTTGTTGAAAAACTTTCACATCTTCAGAGTTCTTTTGTTTTTACAGACATTTCTGGCCTCCAGATTTTATCTCAATGTATAGGAACTGTATCAAAACTTCAGTTTACACAGAAAGAATTTAAATGTTGTTGCCAGGTTCTTCTTGCAGTTTCCAGTTATTAAATTAAAATATTTTCCTCGTGTATTTTGTAAGACTACTTTTTTTGAATCTGTTGAAAATGAAATTTATAATTTTTGAAGGTTAGTTAGTGGAACTGTTTTTTTTTATATATATATAAAAGCTTTTTTTAATTAGTCTCTTGTATTTATGAGGTTCATAGTCCAATATTTTAATATTTTGCCATAAAGGTCCATTTCACACACATGCACATTCAATTGTAATGCACTTATTTTGTCCTCATTGTAATCTGTAATGTTCTAGTGTTGTTTTATTAATAAAACAATAAAATAATAACCATATTTGTTCTTTAAATTACCTTATTCTGTTATTATCATGATTTGCACCTGCAGCAAGTTTTCTGTTTCAGTGGTTGTGCATGCAGATTGAGATACATTTTATTTTTATACAACTCTGGAGTCATATAGAATAAAATGTATTTTGAATTCAACAAAATTTTTGCTCTCTAGTAGCGGCAATGTTATGCATCAGGAAAAGATCAAAGATCATCCTTCTCACATTTCAGGCTTTCCCACTGTTGCTAAGTGTCCCAGTTTAATCAGGTTATGTCCAGTTTTCGAATCCAATGTCTGGAAATTTTTTTTTTTTTTTTTTTGAGAAAATGTTAAGTTTTTGTGAACTAGTAATCTTTTGCTCATTTATTGCTGTAATAGGCTTAATGTTCACTACCATTATTTTCATACAAGTTTTGTCCACAAATGATTTTCAATTCAACATTCACTGCACGCTTATAGCATCTTAACATTACCGTTATTATCACTGGCAGATCCCACAGGGTAAAGATAAAAAACTGGTATTTTTTTCCAACTTGTCGATGGCCAATGGTTGGTCAAAATCCAGTTGCCACCTTGCCGAGGCTAATTTGTGCTGTATATGCATAATATTGCTATACTGTATCTTTTATATATACATGGACTAGTAGTTAGAACAGCACACTATCTGTTGCCCAGTATGTAATTAAATGCATAAATGTAATCTAAAAATCCTTAGCATGTTTACCAGGAATGAGAATGTTCTGTAATTTTTGGAATGGTGAATTTTTCTGATTAAACTGCATTTTTTTTTCTCTTTTTCCACCTCACTTTTGTTCCTGATTATATATATTTTTTATTTGTCTGATCATGTTCCTCATTTTTAATATCTTCAGTTATATTTAAAAGAAGCACAGCTTTGTATTTCTTAAGAATTGTTTTCTTATTAAATACATGCGTGCACTCCTGTCTCTTCAAAATCAATCGGTACAGCAATCGTTTTGGCCCACTTCCCCATTTTTAAAGTGAAATTAACCCTAAAATAGTTTTCACATCAGTGTAAACAATGCAGTACCAATTTTTTGATATATAATTTCACTTGAAACATGGTTTCACATTCTTTTTTTTTTTCTGTAGTAGAGGGTAAATTAAGAATTCTGAATTTTGTTTAATGTTAATTAATGTTCTGAAATGCTACTTTGGTCACACTGAGAAGGGGAAACGCCTCTATGGGGAACAAAAATGGCAACAAAAATTTGAAGTTTTTTTTTTTTTTCTTTGGTGTGTGTGTGTGCGAAAACCAGGAAAGAAGCTTTTTCAGAACCTGAACAACGTAGCTTGTATTCCGATCTAACCATGCGTTTAACTAAGTTGACTGCCAGGCATGCTACATATGCTACTTCTGCTCAGACCGATGGTGCCTGGGAAGTTGGTTTGTGACATTAGAGTTCCATCAACCTCCAAGTGTCAGTCTTTGATCCCCAACTTCATCAGAAAAATCTAGCCTTCCCTTCTTGAAGTTCTTGAAGAGCAAATCAATAAATAGATGTTACCTACTTTGGAAAGGTCTGTTTTCCCCCACATGTGACACGGATGATAGAAAATGTGTTTTCTAATTAATAGGAGAATTTTTAAAAATGCAAATAAATTCTAAAGTTATTAATGAAAAATAATTTGGCCACCAGTCCATGTGGAAAAGCAATTTTTCGAGCTTGGCGACTTAAGTAACTTTTACTAAGCGCCACTTTGTTTTATCTAGTTGCCCCATGATGAGTAGCAACCTCTAATTTTTATCTTTACCTCGGAGAGGTAGATGTATGATTGCAGGAATGGTGAACATTCATCTTTGGTGTGACCTTCATTGCAGGAATCCCTGCTGGTGAGACCAAGTCAGGCTATGCTGTAGAAAACCAGTTTCATGGACTTCGACAAGAGTGACACTCACTGCTCTGTCACACACTTATGTCATTCACTGATCAGCATCTGAGAAGTGCATAGGTTTCTGATTGTCACTCATGGTTTTAAGATTTTGACTTTAAATTGCATGATGGGGCAAACATATGGAAATCAAAATTTTTGGCTGAAATATTCTGAAGATTTTAACTTTGTTAAATCATCTTAAAGAAAGAAAATACCATGCCTACTGTGCAGATTGTAATTGCGACTTTTCTATTGCTCATGCTGGGTGTGGGAATATTGTTATTCACTTGAAAACTGTCCCCAAAGCATGTTTTCAATGCTAGTTCAACTAAAGCATTTACAGAAACTTCAAGAGTTTTATGACAATACCCAGTAATTCAAAAGGAATTTGTGCTGAAATTCTTTTCACAGGGTCTCTGTTGGTGCATAATATTCCAATAGCAGCATTTGAATGTGTTCCTTGTTTATTAGCAGTGAATCAGTTGTATAAAAATGAAATGAATCTGCATACACAACCATTGAAACAGAATAACATAATTTAAAGAAAAATTAATAAAACAATAAATAATTATTAAAATGTTACAGATCCCAATGAGGACAAAATAAGTACATTACAATTGAATGATCAGCAATGTGTGTGAAATGGACCTTTATGGTAAAATAGTAAAATATTGGACTAAAATTCTCGTAAAAACAAAAGACTAATTAAAGACAATTTTGATATCCAGAAAAAACTTTTGTAAGTCTACTATTCTTGAATTAAGTTGTTGAAAATGTTATTCATAACTTTCCTTTTAAAGTTCCATTAGTAGACCTTTAAAAGTTATGAATAACATTTTCAACAACTTAATTCAAGAATAGTAGACTTACAAAATACATATGGAAACAATTTTAATTTAATAACTGACAATTGCAAGAGGAACTTGACAACAAACTTAAAATTCTTTCTGCATAAATGAAACTTTTGATACAGTTCCTATACATTGAGAACAGGCCTTGATAAAATCTAAAGGCCAGAAACGTCTGTAAAAACATACAAACTCAGAAGATGTGTAATTGAACGTTCTTCCAGTTAAAATAGAATTAAGTATATTAATCTGAGTAAAGCCTTGAGCAAGTGTTTCAATTGATAGAAATAAAAAAATAATAATCTACAAGCAAAAACTATCTGCAAAATCTGCTAATTATTTGGAAACTATTCGCTTACAGCGTATGTCTACATTCTGCTACTCTGGGAGTGATGTTCCCAAATCCTTCAGAAGTGAAAGAATATGCTTGCGGTCAAACAAAAATTATTCATATTGCCCAAGAAATTGACTTCACATGTTTTTGCAAGTATGATTAGTGCTCTCAAGAAAGGAACCTTTTCCTTTGCAACAGATGGTAGCAATGATGACAGAGACCAGCCTTATCCAATCATATTGACTTACTTCGATAGTTATAAAAAGTAGACAGAAAGCAATCTGTTTTGTTTTTTTACCATTACTTGAAATAAGTTTAACAGGAGAAAATAGTGCAAAGCTGGTGACTGAAGAATTTGGAATATTTCTTGGGGAAATTGCCTTGTTTTTGTCCTATGACAGTACTCTTTTTGTGATAGGGGGAAACAGTTGTATAAGACAAATCACAAAAAAAAAAATAAAAATATATATATATTATTTTGGAATGTATTTGTCACCTTCTCAATTTTGATGCTGAGAAAGGATCTGAAGCCCCACCATTTCATAAATCGATAAATTATTGGTAGACATGAGAAAAGTGTAAAGAGAAAATGGGAACTTAAAAATTTCAGTTTCTGTGTAAAGTGGAACCTTTGAAAATACTGTAACAATTGATGCATGAGGTGGCTGTCCCTTGTAAAGTGTGTAGATCATATGCTGCAGCAATTGAGATCTGTTCTTGTAACAGTTTTCCATCGTTTGAAGCTTGCCTGCTTCGGACGGTTGGAGATTGATGGTTGTTGTTCTTCTGCTCGTTCTCGGAATTTTTTGTTTTATTTTTTCTTTCAAAATTTGATCCTTGGTTTTGCATTTCTATATATATGTATACATAATAAACAAAATTCTAAACTAATGTGGCAAATTAATAATCTTCCATAACTTTAACATGAAGCAAGGGAGAACAAACAAATTTATGATAATTAAAGTGTGTGGTAAAGAAAAGAAAGGTCAACATTTCATTCTATAGTCACTGGCATAAGATGACCAGTGTTGTGTGGAACCATGTGCAGCCAACACACCCAAACTTATAGTACACACAACCTTTGTTAGTATGGATCTCTTTGAAATTGATTTCGGTTATGATGGATGAAATATGTATGTCATAGCCAAGGCATCTACTCCATTCATTTTCCCTAATACAGACATACCAGTTGTTCCTGACTCCAATCCTACTGTTGAGTCTACTTTTGCTCATAACCCTTCCACTGTTGACCCTCTTTCACTGTAGCCTTCTACAAGTGATGTGCTGCCTCAGTGGTCAAGTGGTTTGACACACTGGGCCTGGGTTTGAGTCCTAGGCATTGCATGGGTGATTTGTTTGTTTGTTGGTCTTCTCCCATCCCTAGAAGCAGTGGTCGCAAAACTGCTTATATACCTATGAGTTGCCCATGGTGGTAATTAAATTTTGGAAAACAATATAAGACAGGACTGTCAGAAGAGCATCATAGCTCCATTGGTCCTGCTGATCTATAAAATGTAATTGAAATTTCATTTTGTTAACTTTTTTTTTAGTATAATGTTTACAGCATTATTTTATATTTTTTTATTTAGTATAATGTTTACAGTGGCCATTACAACACTCCCACCGAGACCAGAACTGACTGTTGCTGGTATGGGTGGACAAATTGCACAAAGTGTGGTTGCATTTGTGTGCCAGATGTCTATCACACACGTCCTTGTTAAGTATCTGGATAAAGAGTGAAAGGGGATTCATCTGTGAAAAGCACATCATGCTGCTCTGTATTCCATGATGTGTACTGTCGGACACAGGTACATATTTGACTGTGGTGAGTTGATGTTAATGCTATGTATCGCAGCGTCCTCCCTGCTCTGAGTCTGTACTCATGTAGATGGTTTTATACCGTTTGAGTACATACTGTGATACCAAAAGCAGCTCGAAGTGATTCCTGGAGTTGGCTACTGGTGATACTAGGCATTCTCCGAGCACTTACTGTTAGGGAGCGATCTTACCTCTTGGTGGCCATCCTAGGACAACCACTCCTGGGTCAAACTGCAACATTTCCATGCCGTCGAAATCTTGTGCATAGCTGTTGTACTACACTTTGCGAAACTCCTAAAGCAGCAGCAACATAGATCTTCCATACATTTGCCTGTAACATGCCAACAGCCCTATTTCTGTTGCCACCTGAAATGATGTCCAGACATGCTTAAACATTGTCTGGACATCATTCTTGTTTAGTGTATGTGTTTTGGCTTGTTTTTCCAGTACTGTACATATATACTCTCCTTACCCAAATATAACAAACAATTGGCAATAACAGACACCATTACCCCCTATTGTCCATTATAATGAGGGTTTATTCCATAATGTTAATTTATATTCTGTTGAAAAAGTCATTTATATTCTCCTTTTTCTCTAAGCTTTTGCCTATTAGCAGAGGTTTATGGCCTTGTTGTCTGTCGAGACCTGTTTGTAATGCTTTGAATCCAGTTCTTGAAGTTTGTGGACAAAATGCCAAAAAGTGTTTGCTAATGAACAAAAACTGAGAGAAAAAGGGGAGTAACTGAATACAATTTCTATTTCTGAATAAAGCCAGAAGTAAGTGTTTTCTGTTTATTTGTATAATGATTTTTTTTTTCAATATGTGTTTGAATAGGTGTCACTGTACCTGTGATAGAAGACACTGAGATGAGCACCTGAACATAAAACGGAAAATCATTTTGTTCAACATGGGTATAGTAACTAAACCCAGCAAGCCACTTGATTCTGCAGGGAATGGTAATCAAAACAAGAATTCCATTTCTTGAAATTTACTTGACATATAATTATTCAACTTCATTTTAATTTGTCATTTATGAACAAATACCTAAACTAAGCTTGTTTTGTTTATTTTGGGGTCATTTCATGTCAATTCAATATAGCAATCAACCTTAACATCTCCAGTTTGCATGAACACAACTTTTATTATTTTAAATTCTATGTTATCAGATAGCTGATCCTAGCGTTGATAAAAAGCATGTTACGCAAGGTTTTGTACAATACATGTAAGTCTGAAAAATTCCAAGAAAGTTTTTTTTTTTACGTACTACACACGCCATCTCTTGGGCAACACATGAACTATTTCCCATGAACCCCCAGTAAGCGATTGTAAGTTTTTCACCCAGTCCCACTTTGGCCGTGGTGCTGGAATTTTGACCTTGTCACAGACACTTTGGCCGTGCTGGAATTTTGACCTTGTCACAGTTTAGAGAGTGGAACAAAGAGCCAACATTAAGTTCTGCTTTAAATGTGGCAAATTTGCATCGGCAACATGCAAATAGATAAAACAAGCATACTGTAAATGTTTATCTCAGTCCACAGTGTATGAATGGTATGTATGTTTTCTTGATGGTCAACAGTCATAGCAGGATGATGAAAGGAGCGGACGACCTTCAATGAGCAACACTGATGAAAATGTGCAATCTGTTCGTGAACTGCTAGCTGTGAATTGTCAATTAACATGTTCTATGACAGCAGAATAACTCAATATTAGTAAAACAGTAGTACACAGCATTATTCATGATATTCTTCGCAAGTGAAAGGTATTCGCTAAGTTCGTCCACACTTTCTCACTGTGGCACAAAGAGAGCTGCAAGTCCCTACTTCTCAAAACTTGGTGGAAATGGTGACTAGCAATCCAGCCAGATTTTCTCAGCAAGATAATAACTGATAGTGAATCATGGTGTTTTGAGTATGTTCCATCCACCAAACGACAAATAGCGAATTATCAAGTCCAGCGAAAAAGGTGAGGGCTGTAAAGTCAAAAATCAAAACGAGATGCCCATTGCGTTCTTCGATTCTCGTGGGATTATCCACCATGAATTTGTGCCTGAAGGACAAACAGTGAATGGCTTATTGTACAATGAAATTATGGATCACCTTATCAAGTGAATTCGATGAGTTAGACCAGATCTGCATTGAAGTGGAGAATGGTTTCTCCTCCATAATAATGTTCTGTCACGCACCTCGAACATTGTTACTCAGTTTCTTGCTAAAATCCAAGTGTCAACAATCATGCATCCCCCTACTCACAGGATCTAGCTCCAGCAGAGTTTTTTCTGTTCCCCAAACTCAAAGCACCCATGAAGGGAAGAGGATATGGGTCTCTTCCAGACATTCAAAGTACAGTGACAATGTACCTGAAGAACATCCCAGAAAATGATTTCCCTAGGGCATTTGAGAAATTTTTGGAACAATCCAGGCTGTGTATTGAAAGGGGGTGGGGACTATGTTGAAAATTAAATCAGCAAAGTTGCTACATGTAAGAAAATTTCACTGAATTATACCTGGAATTTTCTGGACCGACTGTGTATATAATTCATCATGCAGTTTTGTTCCAAAATTGAGAAAATCTCAAATTTAAATATTTAAAAGTGACTTTTCAAAAAATTACATTTTGAGTTTCTTCATTCCTTGGTGTATGGTAATTTGGAAGTGGCTATCTAAAACAACCAAAACTTACAAAGAATTAATTTATTTTAGCAAGTCTTTTCAGAATGCATCCCCACTAAGCGGTGGGAAGGAGTGGGTTATTTCCAATTAATACTTTCAATAGAGTACCAAAATCTGTACTTAGAAAGTCTGAAATTTCACTTCTTGAAAAATGACAATTTAAATATTTATAAAAACTTAAAAGAGAAACAGATAAATGTTTATGGATTTTATTCCTATTTTAGTATTTTGTCTCAAATTTGGGGTTTAATAAATTGAAAAGTATTATAAAATTATATTGAAAAATACTGTATTGCATTTTATAATATTGGTAGCTTAGATTTTGCGTGCGTTTTGTATAGACACTGCAGTCATATAAGAATGTACTGCTAAATGAAGAGTTGAGTTTTCATGGATGGAATTGCATAGCAATATGTATTTTTTAATTGTGTATTTCCGTCACTCTCATAAAATTTACAGTACATGGATAAAACATTATTTGATGTTTGAAAGACATCTGAAATAGATTTTTTATTTGTAAGGTACCTTTCTAATGCTTAATGTTGTTTAATAAATGGTTAATTTAGAGTAAAAATACCTCTGCTTTAGAATATCGCTTTCAGAAGACACAGTTTGAGTTTCTGTTTTCTTTGAGAAACCAGTTTGGTTTGTTTTTCCATTATGCAACCACTCAGCTTTCTTCCCTTCAAATAGCCAACCAAATTTGACCTCAGTATTAGTTTCAGTTTAGATTTTGAGGTAAAGAACTGAATTGCTGCCTATTTTTGAGGTAGTTGTACATTGAAACCTCCGAATAACGGTCACTGCTCGGACCAGAGGGAAATGACCATTGTTAGGAGGTGACTATTGTTCAGAGGTTAGGCCTAAGCAAATATTGCTAGGCCATTGCGTTTGTGCAAAAGCAGAATAAATATATAAAGCTTATGCACAATAAAGAAAATGTTGCAGCACTTTTTCCAAATGCTAACTGCTAAATAAACTGAATATAATAATTAAATAAATAATTCATTGTGCAGAAGATTTCAATTACACAGTGTCTGACGTTGTGTTAAACAGCCCTTAGAAACAGCAAGCTAGGAGGTTAACGTTAGAATTTCTCATTTAACTGATGAAAAAAAAAAAGCTGGGTTGGACTCTGTCTTTATAGGTAACACCTGCACAGACCTTAATCTGGGACACCTGCCTAATAAAAAAAAAAGTGATCTAGAAGATTTTCACTTTTTTTTAGAATGGAACAATACCTAGGCTTAAGTCTCGGGTTATACATGGATATTATCTTTGTTTTGAAGATGGCAATCCGATTTTTGGCGTAAATGTGACAAGGATGGTAAGTCAGATAATATCCAAAAACTTGAAAATTTTCATCGTCCTGGAGCGGGACTCGAACGACCAAGTTTCAAGTTTCCGATCAATTTGAATATAACCATCACAGGATTCACTAGTCCAAGCAACCGGCATTCATGTTTAGCGAATCTGGAGGTTAAGAATCTTATCCCGTGTTTGCCTGGAGAAGTAGATAAATCATGAAAGAAATACGGGATTACGCCATATAATACAAATTTTGAAGATGACAATCCGATTTTTGGCGTAAATGTGACAAGGATGGTAAGTCAGATAATATCCAAAAACTTGAAAATTTTCATTGTCCTGGAGCGGGACTCGAACCAGCGTCTCCCAGAAAATGCTCGGGTATGCTAACCACTACACCACCCAAAACGACCAAGTTTCAAGTTTCCGATCAATTTGAATATAACCATCACAGGATTCGCTAGTCGAAGCAACCGTCATTCATGTTTAGCGAATCTGGAGGTTAAGAATCTTATCCCATGTTCGCCCGGAGAAGCAGATAAATCATGAAAGAAATACGGGATTACGCCATATAATACAAATTTTGAAGATGACAATCCGGATTTTGGCGTAAATTTTCAAGTTTTCGGATGTTATCTGACTTACCATCCTTGTCACATTTACGCCAAAAATCGGATTGTCATCTTCAAAATTTGTATTATATGGCGTAATCCTGTATTTCTTTCATGAATTATATTTGTTCTTTAGTTCTGGATTTCCTTTCCTAGACCTAGAAGCTCTAGATTATTGGCTTCTCATGACCTTCGATGCTGATCGACATAGTTGATATCAAGCAAAAGAAATTGAATTCTGTTTTTACTTAATGCTGTGATACAGTATAATTCCACATTTGAATAAAAGTTTAATAATTGTGTAACTACTGCATTATTTTTCAGGAAATTTGTGTTCCTGCTGTTTACGGAAAGAAAACATTCAGCATACTATTATGAAGTTTGCCACTCATCTGTTAGCTTTAGCTTTGATCTATGGAGCATTGTGGGGAGTTCTAGGGGTTGAAGTTTTACCTGAGACTGAATTATTTTCTTTGCTTGTTCTAATTGTTTCATGCCATGTTGGAGGAAAATTGATGGAACTTATTAAACTCCCTCCGTTACTTGGTAAGTACCATGTGTTATCTGTGTTTTTAATTAATCTGTATGTTTTTCTATTTTTTTTTAGTGTATTCTGCTCATTAGTTTCACTTCTTTGTTCCATAATGCAAGTGTTTATTTCATAAACTGTGTATAATGTGATTAATGTATGAGGAACGGCCTTCCAGAAAGTAAGTACTATTCACGCATCACTCCCTCGTAAGTATTCACTTTGAAGTCACATACGAGCAGACGTGTTGCCTCATCTATTAGCCACACACTTACTCCATTTTGTGAGGTTGTGCTTATGTTAAAGGTTTGCGCTGTGCATTTATAATGTGTACATTAATGGAATGGCCCACGAACTGCAAAGTCTGGTCTGTGATAAGGTTTCTGAGTGGGTGAAATGTCAAACCAAGCAAGATTCATGGCAAATTTGCGAAATTTAAACATGAGTGCAAGAATGGTGCGGATGTAAGTTTGAATGTTTAATGAAGGATGTTAACTACGAATTGCACAGTGGTAAGCCTTTTCTGGTCACTGAAGGTTTGGTGGAGAGAGTGAATGAAAGCATTAGGGAAAACTGACACTTCACAATTTCTGATCTTTCAGAACATTTCTCTGAAGTTTCGCAAGCATTACAGAAAAGCTTCCGTACCACAAAGTGTGGTACCGAAGCTTTCTTAAAAAACTTATTAAAAGCTTATTTATTGTGTGGTACTGAAGCTTACTTATTAAAAGCTTATTTAAGCTTTTAATAAGACATAAAAAATATAAAATGACACCTCCAAACATTTATAAAAAGAAACTTCAAAACTTTGGTTATAAAATGACACCTAAAAATGTGGTTATAAAATGACACTTCCATGAAACTTCTCCATGTTTTTCATTTCCAGGGACTTCCCAAACATTTACGTGGATATTTTTAGTTGTCGGAAAAGTAATGACATATTTTAGCCATGTTTTGCAAAGGCCATTTATTGATAGAAAGAACAAAGATCAATCAATGATATAATGCCCGTTTTGTTCAATAACCTTTTGCCATCTTTCAGTGAGCTGCAGAATGCCTCGTTCATAAAAGAACCTCTCTTTCGTGGTGAAAAACTGTACAAGGTGCTGATTTACATCCTCATCTGAATTGAATGTTATACCATGCAAGGACTGTTGAAGAGAGCAAAACAAGTGGAAGTCTGATGGCGCAAGGTCAGGCAAGTATGCTGGATGGGGCAACACATCCCATCCAAGCTCCAATAATTTTTGGCGGGTGATCAAACTTGTGTGTGGTCTCGCGTTGTTGTGATGGAACGCAACACCTTTACGATGAACGAGCTCTGGACGTTTCTGGATGATGAATTCGTTCAAACTGTCCAATTGCCAACAGTACACATTCGAATTGATTGTTTGGTTCCGTGGTAGGAGCTCGAAAAACACGACACCTTTAAAATCCCACCACACTGAGACCATAACCTTCCGCTGATGAATGTCTGCTTTGGATGTCGTTTGAGGCGAAGCAGCATGTTGGGACCTAGACCGTTTGCGCAGCACATTGTTGTACACAATCCACTTTTCGTCATCAATTATCAGTCGCTTCAAAAAAGGATTGTTTTCCTCACGTTTAATGAGCATATCGCAGATGTTTATATGCGCCGTCAATTGAGCTTCTTTGAGTTCATGAGGAACCCCCACATCGAGCTTGCTTACGTATACCAGCTTCTTCAGGTGGTCGTGAATGCTTGAATGATGGATGTGCAATGTGTCTGCAATCTCTCGTGTCGTGTAACGTAGGTTTGACTCAATCAATGCCTTGATTTGGTTGTCATCAACCTCGGTGGGCCTCCCGGACCGAGGAGCATCGTTGAGGTCAAAATCACCAACACGGAATTTTGCGAACCACCGCTGGCACTGACGTACTTGTAGAGCATTATCACTGTACACTTTACGCAACTTTTCACAAGCTTGAGGTGCGTTCTTCCCTTTACGGAAGTAAAACAGTAAAACATGGCGAAAATGCACAGTTTGGTCTTCTATCTTCAACTTGATGTCAAATCTCCGCAAATCAACCAAATCGCTCACTATTCCTTTTAGACTGCAGCTAGAATTAGCACCTGTCGAATGCCATAGCGATAACAGAGCTATGGCATTCGTTTGCGCATGTCTCTAGTACTTCCAAAACTGCCCAACCGCCATCGGGTGCCAAAATACGTCATGACTTTTCCGACAACCCAATAATATGTTTTGAGGTTTCATTTATAAAGGAAACCTCAAAACATTGTTTATAAAATGAAACCTCAAAACGTGGTTATAAAATGACACCTCCAAACCTTGCTTATTATGAGCTTATTTAAGTGTGGTGCTGAAGCTTACTTATTAAAAGCTTATTTATTAAAAAACTTATTAAAAGCTTATTCACAATAAAAAAAGCTTATTTATTGTTTGCTGAAGCTTTTCTGTAATGATTTCAAAACTTCCTGATTTTTTTAATATAAAAAGAAATCATTACAGGAAAGCTTCAGTACCACAAATATTCAAAAAATCAGGAAGTTTCAAAATCATTACAAAAAAGCTTCAGTACCACAAAGTGTGTACACAATGGGTGCGAAAGATGTTGATGGAAGATCATAAACTGAAGCACCTGGTCTGCTTTGGAATTTTTGTACCAGTACACAAAGGAAGGTGATGATTTTTAAAGCTGTATTATGACAAGAGGTGAGACTTGGGTCTCTCATGTCACACCTGAACTGAAACAGCAGTCCCTGCAATTGAAACACATCATTCGTCCAATGATAACCTGAAGACAGCGGTTGAGTGGTTGCTCAAAACCCAGGCGGCACACTTCTATGAGAAGGGTATCCAAAAACTTGTGCCATGACATGACAGTTGCCTTAACATCCACGGGGAATATGTTGAAAAGTAGAAAAAGGTATGTAGAATTCATCACACTTTAAGAATTAGTTACCAATATATACACACATATATTTTCTGTTTTTTTATTCAAACGGTTCTTACTTTCTAGATGGCCCTAGTACTAAGGAGCATTGTTTGCACAACATGAATCTGATTTGATTATAGGACTTGGTGGAGGCCAATAATATATCTGCTCGTGAGATCAGTCAAGGTGGGATGTTATCTGGCTGTTGCATCAGCATGTCTTTCTAGTTTATCATGATCAGGGCATTCACATAATATGCTGTCTGTACATGTTGTTCCATTTTACATTTATCTTATGTAATTTAAGATTAATGAAGGTAGAGATGTTAATCAGTAGAATTTCATCAGCATCAAAGCAGATTTCTGTAAAAATAGAATTATTTACCATGAAGTTTGCAAAGTGCAGGGTAAACCTTGCTGTGTTCTGTCAGAAGCCCTTGACACATATATTTTAACCATAGAACATCTCATTTTGCTATTTGTTACAACAATTTTGCTTGTAATGCAGAAACTCCTGTTGTAGTTTATCTTCAAATTGTGCACTGTCATAACTTCTGCAGGTCATACAACAGTGCTGACAGAAGTCCTTCAGTTTCAACAGCCATCAATTTAGAATTCTTTGGAGAATTTTCCAAAAACGATATTTTCAATTTCTATCTCACAATGAGCATTTATCCGGCTGCACATTTTTTTCTTTCTTTTCCGGGGCTTCCTTTTTTTCTTATTTATTGTTTATTTTATTATTATAACTATTATTATTATTTTTTGCCCCTTTGGCAAAATTGATAATTGAAAGCATGACCCTTGCCTTATAGCTGAATAGTGAACTTATCTTTTGGGTTGATGAACTGCAGTTGAGACATGAGGTTATGTTTATTCTGTACACATAGAACGTGCGTTCAGATTTGAAGGTGTCTTATTTATTTCTCACAAGATGCACAAGATAAATAAAATTTACCTTATTTTTATATAGAGCATCCTAAAGCCTGCACTAATTTTTCTTTCAAATTGTGAACGTTTCTGTGGAAGTATATTGAACCAATTGATAAATATGGCAGAAGCAACAGTTCATAGAGTCAGAAATTTTCTGTTATGAAGAGCATCTCTCAATGCAGGAACAACCAAAAGACATGATTTTGACCAAGCTATTCATATTGAATAACTCAGTTATCTTATTGCGTGGCGTTATTGATTATCACATTAGATGATTAAAATTTGTCATGAGACTATTGTCTTTTATTCTGTTTCACATATATAGCTTTGGTTTCGGGTCAGGGGCATAGTTGTAATATCATTTGACATCAAATAAAGGTTGGTAGATGGTATATAGAAATAAGGCTTACCTCATTCATTCGCATATTCCTTTAACTGTGCTGTCAAACGTCTTTCATTGTGACCTTTGAGGAGCTTAGGCTTCACGACATGAAAAAATTGAACCATGATAGCAGAAGTAAAATTACAAAAATGAGGTTGATAAAACATGAAACAAAGTTTAAAAACCTGAATAAGAACATGAAAAGACAAGCAAATGCTAATAAAAACATTGATATCGACAGCAAAAATTCCTGGCAGAATGTAAGCGACAAAAGGCCAAAAACATAAACCCATTGATTGAACACATGGACACACTGATTAATGTTTTTTGCCTTTTGTCACTTACATTCTGTCAGGAGTTTTTGCTGTCGATATCAATATTTTTATTAGCATTTGCTTGTCTTTTCATGTTCTTATTCAGGTTTTTAAACTTTGTTTCGTGTTTTATCAACCTCATTTTCACAATTTTACTTCTGCCATCATGCTTCAATTCTTGTCATGAAGCCTAAGCTCCTTGAAGGTCACAATGAAGGATGTTTGACAGCATAATTAAAAGAATATGCGAGTGAATGAGGTAAGCCTTATTTCTATATACCCATCTACCAACCTTTATTTGATGTTAAATGATGTTATGACCATGCCCCTGACCCAAAATCAAAGCTTATGCATGTGTAACAGAATAAAAGATGATAGTCTTGTGACAAATTTTAATCGTCTAACACGATAAATGACCAAAAGATAATTAGGTACAAGGTGAGATAAATGTAAAGGATTTGGGGTACCATCAGTTTTGTAGCCTTTAAATTAAATTCACAAAAGTTCATGCTGACATCTTTTTAAATGTCTTTCAAAAAACAGTTCGTGCTTATGTTATTATTATGTCAGTTTATCCATCCCTCTGTGGAGACCACACCTTTGCACCTATTAATCCCGTTTGAAAAATTATTTTTGAATTAGGAATTTTTAACTCTAAGAATAGAGATCCATATCTTTTGTTCTTAGAAATTAAAGAGAAGTGAATCTGTAGGAAGAAATAATTCTTCACTATCACATGGCAGGCACATATGAATGTCCTTACCACCACAGAAGCATCATACTTTTGCTATTTTCGATGCAGCCATCTTTACAGAAAACCATAAAATTCAGGATCTGGGGTTGTAGAACCATAGTGAGGGATTCAACGTATAAAAGGACAATATAGTATTATATAAAATCATTGTTCTTAAAAATGTTGTGTCCACAAAAATGTTTTTACTCAGGACCCATGGCCTACATGCTTCTTGTTCCATCCTAATCCTGGCTAACCTTTTGAACCTTTCCATTTATTCACTGTATTCCTATTTTATTTTATTTTAGAAATCCAATATATACCATCTGCTTTTATTTATGGTAACTGCAGCATAAGTGTGGTGTTATGTTTGCTGGATAAACTTAAAGAATGGTCATCGGTTAGAATTGTTGTAAAGTGTAAAGCTTTGATGTTTCAACCATCAGTCACATGAAGCAAAGACAACTTTGGAGGAAAGACGGACACCAGCTGGCTAGACATTTTTCGCATCAGGAGCATTTAAGCCTTGTTAGAGTACTTGTTCATAGGGTTTGGGTTAGTGGCTCTTAGGAAGGAAAGGAACCATTCATTAACTTGAAATAGGTGAACAGTGCATGTGTTGGTCCGATTTAACTTAGACCTTCAACAACTAGAAGTCTCAATGTAAATAGGACATTATTTTATGCATAAACATATTATGCTAAATATTAGTTGTTGCCCCAGTGGCCAAGAGGTATGAGGTGAGCTTGGGTTCGAGTCCCATGTGAGGCATAGGTGGTGTGTTTGTCTGATGGTGCTGGATGTGTCCCTTCCTTGGAACCATTGGTCCTATGGGTGACTACTATAAACCTCAAACAAAGGTCTTCGCTGTTTCCACATTTATAAGTGAGTCACGGAAAAATTCTCATTGGCCGCCACCGGGAATCGAACCCAGGGTCTTCCAGTTACGTGCCGGATATGCTACAGCGGCCTCGAATTCCTGCGGTGGCGGCCAATGAGAATTTTTCCGTGACTCACTTATAAACGTGGAAACAGCGAAGACCTTTGTTTGATGTTCCTGGTCCACGTCAAATGTCTGTATTACTTATAAACCTACAAATTGTTCATTGTTGTCATTAAACTCCAAAACAAACAAATATATATTCATTTTAATAATATTTGTGAAAAACTAAAATGAACTTAATTTTCTAATAACTCTAAAAAGGAGGAAAGTGTTATTGTGCCTACAGGCTGAAAATTAAGAACTTTCTGTAAATTAAGAAAATCAACAATTCATTTTTAAGATACCATTTCAAATCCTTGGCTTTTAAAACCACCTTTGAATCAAGAGAAAAGCTATTCCTTTTAGCTAAAAAAGAGATTCCTCAAATGTAGATCAGCATTGCTGGTCTTATCAAGGGAATCAATATAAATCTAAATGTTTTGGTAATTTTGATAAATGTTTTAGGAGATTTTAAAAAAGGGCCAAGTTTTATTCAGGCTTAAACTTTTTACAGGTGGCAAAACAATAGCTTATCAGCATTCTCAACCCAATGCAAAAGCCTTGCTAGAAAAAATGAAGATTACAATAACTCATGAAACATTATTGTGCAGTAATAAAACTAAATTTGAAATCATTGACCCTTTATAGTTATTGTCAAAACCCAATGGTTTTAGGGTTTTGCTGTAAATATAGAGCAGTATTGACTGATATTCTCTTAATAAGACCAGCAATGGTGATCTATATTTAAGCTGGGGTGAAAGAGTTTAGCCAAAAGGTGGAATTCCACCTTTTGGGGAAAGTCATTTGGGGAGTTCCTGAAATTGAGAAAAAAAATAACTTTATAATAAAATAGCTCATATGTTGTATATATGTCCATAGGTATCAGGTTTTCTGAACTTGTGCCTGCATCATGTAAATTTTTGTGTCGGTAAACTATCTAATTACTCAGATCTGGAAAGGAAAACAAATTAGATCAATATAAATATGGGATTGACATTATATTGGTTTGGTGTAAGCACATTGACTAAAATAAAATTCTTATTCATTCCTAAAGAAATGTTAGACAATTTTATGGCTTTTATATATGCATATATGGTACTTAGGGTAGTTAATGAATGATGAAAAGTTAATTATTTTTGTATATTCCTATGTGGGAAAAGTTCAACTTTTTCTGCCATGATCATTTTCATGTCTGTTTAAGGCATTTATTTTTTAACTAAGTAGGAGTAGACTTTCCCTTTGTTCAAAAGTAGTTTTTACCAAGGATTTGATATGGAACCTTAAAAAAAATTGATTTGTTGGTTTTCTTACATATATGTACTACTCAAGTACAGTACCTGGTAGATTTCTGAAAATATGAATTCGTCCAAAAAAAAAAATATTTTCTTGTCCCTGTAGTGCTTCTGTTTTCTTTTTCTTCATTTTATTTTGCTTCCAATTTATACATAAGTAAAATTTACTTTGTGCTTTAAATTTTTAGGCATGCTGATAGTGGGATTTATGTTTAAAAATGTATCAGCTATAAACATTGCTAAATACATATCAACAAAGTGGGCTAGCATTTTGAGGTAAGCATTCATAAAGACTCCTAAATTTTATATTTACTTGCCTATAGCATTTTATTTTTAATTTTTAATGCTTACTATTGTTAGCAGGAGGAAAAACTGTGAAATTGTAATAAAAAAAATAATAACTCATGCACAATACACATGTCAGCCCATATTTCATTAATGTTATGCAGTATGTAATCATTTATTTGGAACAAACCCTTGGGGCATAGAAATTAAGGAAGAAATATTCCTCAGAAATGCATGGGAAATTCACTAAATTATTCTCAAAGCAATAAGAATTGTGTACGGAATTTCCTGTAGTTTACTTGTCTCTATGTAACATCTCCTTAGAAAATTTGAAAATTACATTGCCCTGGAGCAGGAATCGAACCCACATCTTCCAATTTCTGTATGATCATGCTATCCATTACACCACCCAGGACGATCCTTCAACTAACGGAAATCTGAGGTTCAGATTCCTAATCTGTAAGTGCTTAACCTTAGTTACTTGGAACTTCATTGTCCTGGGTGTAATAGATAGTGTACTCGAATCAAAATTGGGAGGTGCGGATTGAATTCTAGCTCCAGGGCGATGTAATTTTCACAAGTTTTCTAAGGAGATGTACATGAAGACTAGTAAACTACAGGAAATTCAGTACGTAATTCTGATTCTTGTGAATAATCTAACGCTATAGGGTTTTCTGGATATGGGGCTTTTCTATAATTTAGAGCACCTAAAATCTAAAAAACATTAACATAAGGACTGCTAAAACTTTACTGATAAAAATAAAACAAAAAAACACTCATATTTTAGCAGTCCTTTCTGTGTTGCTGTCCCAGAAAAATAATCCTTTTAAAAAGTCTGCAATGTGAGAACAAAAGCCTGAAAGCTGTCTGCAAGAGAAAGGGATGCCTAAAGGTCAAATTCACTATAAATGATTTTATGCCACACAGTTAAAAAGAAAAAAAATTAATGAGCCAGTTTAACATTTCATTAGTAATGAATCTTCCATTTTTCAAGCATGATTTTGTATTATCATTGGAAATATTTTGGTGTAATTTGTTAGAAATATATATGAATGTGTCAAAGCTTTAAAAACTTCTTCACACATTTTTTATCTCTGGTTGGTGTGCCTCGCAGATGCAGTACTTTTGTTTTGTTATTGTTATTTCTATGTATTTGAACTGATAAAAACAAAGTAATTGATAAAAGATATTGCCTTACTTTTGCTTGGCTGTTCCTTTGAAATAATCTTCCAGTGAGACTTATTTCCCCCTACATATGTAGTCGGCTGTGGCATTCACAGTTGTTGGTTCAAGACTGTGATCATTGTAGTTTTAAGTTCTGGACATATGTATGGAAGGAAACTTCAGTCAAGAACTTACACCTGCAAATGACCGCTCCCTAGAAGACCACCATATACTTAAAACAATGATTGTGAATACCACGAATGACTACATATGTGCTTAAAGAATATGTCTTTCTGAAAGATTCTTTTAAAAGAATAAACAACCAAAAGTAAGACAATATTTTTTATCAATTGTTTTATTTTTAACAATTCAAATGCGTAGAAATAACAGCCAAAAACAATGCATCTGTGTGGCATGCTGACCCAGGGAAAGAAGCATGTGAAAAGCTTTTTAAACATTTTTGGCACATCACATATATTTCTAATGAATTACACCAAAATGTTTGCAATGAGCCAGTTTCAGATTTCGATAATAATTCAAACTAGTATTTAGTTACAGTATCCCAAAACTAGCTTTATCTTGATAAAAAAAATGCTGAAGGAAAAAAGAAAAATTCGTTTTCATCCGGAATTTAAGCTTTGTCATTTTCTACAGGCTTCTGGACTTTTAAAAATCTCGAGTTTGCGGAATAATGAAAAAGTTGAAATCCGTAAAATTAAATAAAAATTTTTATTTTTTAAATCATTTTGTATTTAGTTAACTGATAAAACTTTTCAACTTCCTTCATCAAAGGAGGTTGTACTTGATATAGGAATTCTATTCTTTCTATTTCCTGCAACAATTTTGTTTTAGTAGGAGCCCAAGTGACAACTTAGGTGACTTAGCTGTAGTCAGTTATCATGTCAATTTTTCAGACACAATAGTAATTTGACATTTCAATGTTTTGGAAATCGTACTTGGTCGATTGTTTGTTTCAACCAAAAGATGCCACGATTTCCTAACATGTTGATATTTCAACTTCACTGGTTTATCTCCTTGATTATGCGAAAGGTTTAAGGCCAAATTTTCCCATAATCTGAATAACAAACACATCACCAATGTCGTTTTTAACTTGATCATATGAGATTCTTCCATGGATGTGTGGAATCCACCCCCCCCACCCCCACCCCCATTTATTTTTCTTCATCACTTGTGTTGCTCCAAAATTGATGGAAAATTCGAGATAAATTTTTGTGGGAATTAGTGTATGTGTGTGTGTGAGAGTGGGGGGGGGTCTTTTTTTCATTTGGGGATAGTGAGATGGGTTTTCCTCTTCGGGGCACTCCATGGGCAACAATGGCACACAGAACAGCAACAAGGGCCTCTGTGAATCTTGGAAAGGTACCAGCTAGTTCTGTGTGACATTGGTGAAAAGATCCCAACTCATTGGGTTTTGTTCCAGAATCCTTAGGTTTGAATGACCAACTGGAACCGTCAGCTGTGGGCTAATCCCCCTCACTGGTGTACTTACCTGATTAAAAAGACACAAAGATACAATGCCCCAGACTCTAGTGTGGATATAGCTACCACACTTGAGAAGGAAGGCCATCACAGAAAAAATTTGGACACATAAAAAGGAGAAGTAAAAATTATCTGGTAGTTTGTGTTTTTGTGGAGCTAACCTCTGAATCTCAGAGAACAGCTTAAATAGAGTTAAATTTTTTCCCATAATCCTGATTTCCTTACCTTGCGATTTTTCTTCTGGCCAGTATTGTTAACATTTATTCCATAAATATTTGAATTTCAGCTTGAAAATGGAGGGAAAATTTCCCTGTAATCTTCAAGCACAAGGTTCTTCTGCAGACTTGAACTACTTCCATCATAATTTGGGTGATTTCCAAAATTGATGCATAACTGCACTGAAATGCGGGGGATGGGATGGGGGGGATTTGTGGTAGTGGTGGTGGGTTGTTTTTCATCAAAGGACGTAATTTCGACTTTCAAAACTTTTGAAAACGGAAGTTAGACGAAGTGACTATTTCACCTGTAATCATAATTTTTTTTTTCTGTGATGTTCGCTTTATTCTGTGTTGCTGTTAAATGACAAATATTTTACATTTTGAATGCAGTGATGTGCT
Source organism: Macrothele yani (assembly GCA_039090855.1). NCBI lineage: Eukaryota > Metazoa > Arthropoda > Arachnida > Araneae > Macrothelidae > Macrothele > Macrothele yani. The sequence goes on along the minus strand of CM077026.1, from coordinate 20,139,501 downwards.
CCAGTTTAATATTTACATAAATAAATTTTCAATGAACAATTGTATCTTGCTCATGCCATATTACAGTATATCACATTGTTTCACAGCATGTTCTGATTTTTCACATGGTTAAAATGTTCAGCTTCTATTTCTTCTTTGTCAGTCTAATGTATGTTTGATATGTAAAATAGTGGTCTATATAAAAATGTTTTGTGTGAAACTCATTTTGTGAATTTAGCTAATAGTTTTGAGAAAAATTAAATAAAGTTGTGAATTTGTGGTGTGTGTGGTTCATCGATATCAATGAACCATATAAAATTGTCAAATTAAAGTATTAAAAAAACATTATATCTCATGTGATTCTATCATAAAGTTCACATATACAATTACGTGACCACATGGTTCTTCAGGAAGACGCTTTGATGTCTGTAAGTTTTGTTTTACATGTTCTGTAAAGTGAATACAGTCTGTGGTGGTGCATAAACTTATTCAATTAAAATATAAATCAGTTAAAATTCCTAATTTACTCACTGAAGTGCGTGCTCAGTCCAACGTCAGTAGTTATTGAGTTTCTTTGTCCAAAGTTGTATCTTGCTTCAATATGGTCAGTTGTTAGGGTTAGTTCGAGAGCCACTTCGTCATAAGTTGTACCCTACTTCAGATATGTCCAGATGTTAGGGTTAGCTCCGTTCTGGCTGTGTTGACATCATATTGAATGGGTAAAGGTTTCCAGATAATAATTAAAGATTCTTGAGTTAAGAGTTACTATTTACATACCACTTGAAGTTCCACGTCGTACTTGGCCTTTAGGGCTATCTCGTCAATGCTGCACTCTCTTGGAATTGCTGAGGAAGTCTTCAAGTTTGGTCAGGTTCATAAAATATTTAAAAGCTTTGAAAGATTCCAGTTAAAATCGTTATATACACCACCTCATACCGTCCACAGTTTCAATCATCGGACGTGCGTTTCACCTAGGCTGGCATTTTCAATGGAGACTTCACCCTCTGTCGAAGTCTGCTATCTGAAAGTCTCGTGTCCACAGTGCGCATGTTCCCCATTTAATCCATTGCCAATGCCATCTAGTGTCAGGTCACATAACTTTATCTTCATCTATGTCATTATCACCCTTCCTTTTTCTCTTCCTCTCTCTCCTCTTCCTATTCCATTTCTTCTCAGTTTCGATCAGGTTTCTCCAAGCGTACGAAAGGTCGTATGGACTGTTATTATTGCAGTTAAATGGTTTGGTCTTATTTATTATTACTGCTTCTGCTACTTGTGTTGTTCTCATATTATTCTGCTGGTTTAATATTGTAATTCCTTCCCAATAAGGTATACATTGATTATCCAAACAGAAGTCAATAAGTGCTGTTTTATTCTCTCTTCTGCTCCAGCACTTATTAAAAACAGCACTTATTGACTTCTGTTTGGATAATCAATGTATACCCTATTGGGAAGGAATTACAATATTAAACCAGCAGAATAATATGAGAACAATACAAGTAACAAAAGCAGTAATAATAAATAAGACCAAACCATTTAACTGCAATAATAACAGTTCATACGACCTTTCGTACGCTTGGAGAAACCTGATCGAAACTGAGAAGAAATGGAATAGCGAGAGGAGAGAGAGGAAGAGAAAAAGGAAGAGTGAGAATGATGTAGATGAAGATATGTCACAGGAATGGGGTTCTCAAGAGAGTCCCGCATGGCTGTGTATGAAAGTGTAATTGTCCCTACTCTGATGTATGGCAGTGAAACCTGGGTGCTACAGAAGAAACATAGGAGTTGAAAACTTCTTCCTGTATCGCATACAAGACCTGATGGAAAATATTTTTCACATAATTTCTAATGTTTGGTAAAGAATGGTTTGGCCACCAGGGGACATAAGTGTTAATTTCTGCTTCTGATGTATTTGCAGCAAAATCTGAGCTCCTGAAAACTTGACTAAACATTTTTTTTTTTCGTGGACCGATACCGCTTACATTGAAAAACCTTTTGAGAATACTTTCTTCCTAAAATAATCCATGGTTTTCCTACCAGGAGGCGTAAATTCATATCGTATATTTGTCCATAACTCTGCTTCGAAAAGTGAGATTTGAAAAATTCTTTCTTTGTTGGAGAGCATTTCTGTTGCAAAATGTTTCTCATATAAATTCAAATTTTTCTTAACGCACAGGTCTGCAACCAGAGGACATAAGCTTACAATTCTGTTTACAGCAATATCTGTAGGATTAGAAACCCGATTGAAAATCTTCTTTCTTCCATCAGACACTACAGTTTTCCATACCGGTTCCATTGACTTTGAATAGCTTTGATAAATTTAATTTGTGTCAGTACAGATTCAAAAGACATGCTCATTACATCCGAAAAATCGGTGTCATCTTTTATTATTATTATATTTTATTTGAATTGATTTTCTTATCTATTGCATGGTCCACTTGATAGTACAGATATGAAGTCAAATAAAGTCATAGTTATTCGTGGTTTAAAAACTGTCATACAATGTTACCCATATCGAAAATCACTGCCTCTTGGATTTTGGGCCTTAGGTGCTGTAGACCAAAAACATCAAGATGAGTTATAAGAATCAGAGGAATTATACCAGTTGTAGAGATAAATTAGCAGGCATATATGAACTATTTTCAGCTTTCATGTCAGTTTAATCTCTGCAGCCAGTTCCACATACCTGCTGATTATTGTTGCATAAGTAGTCTAAATATTACTGTCTAATGGCACTAATATGTTGATAATGATTGCTTCCTTCTGCCTTTTGTCATGTAGTACTATGTCTGGATGATTTGCAGAGATAGTTATGCCTGTTTTGATATCATTTGATCTGATGGTCCCAATATTTTTAGAGAGGAGCTCCACACTTCCTCCTTCATTATTATTATTAGTGCCATTTGCGGCTAAGTTTGCCACATTTACCAGAACTCATTCATACCTGTTTTGAATTATAAAACAATTAAATTGGGCAAAACTTCTTCAGAAAAAGAAAGAGGAAGGATGGGGAGGTCCCCTGTTTGCTTCTGGTAATAAAATATATCAGTTGAAAATTGAAATGAATAACTTCTGACATTCTGGTTGATTAGAAAATTTCCACACTTGTGCATCAAATTTAATGTTAAATTCTATGATATTCAAAACTTTAATAATTTAGTAAGCTGAACTTCTGTATTTGTAACTCTGCTTTAATGATGTGCATCTTCTGCATAAGTAGTTAATTTTATTCATTTCATAATTTGTGGTTTTAATTTTTAGGAGCATTGCCCTTGTAGTGATACTCTTAAGAGCTGGAATGGGGATCAACCCGTCTGATTTAAAACGCCTGAGTTTTGTGTGTTTTCGGTTAGCATTTATACCCTGCCTCATTGAGACTGCAGCCACAGGCATAGCATCACATTTCTTCCTTGATTTGCCATGGACTTGGTGCTTTATGCTGGGGTAAGTTGGTATGGATGAGTAAGTTGTTAAATTTACTGTCCTTTTAAAGGTGTTGAGACACATGTCAATTTTGCATTGGCACCAGTCCCACTAACTTAGTGGTGTATTAGTCTTTATTTGGCTGTTATAACACATTCCACCATCCTGGGTAGGCTTGTAGTCAGTGAATCATATAATAGAGATGATATAACCCTTCATTCATTTTAACAAAATTTCAATGGGCTAAGGAATACATAAATTCTTCATCATCACCACTGAAGATAAGATACCATACTATGTAAGAAGCAGCTCCACACTTCCTCCTTCAATATTCATTGTTAGCACCATGCACTCCTGCTGCAGTTAATTTCCATGCATCTGCCAGACCCATCCATTTAATCAGGATAGAGCACATTTTGTCATTCCGTAGAACTGATATCTTGTGCTGTCCAATCTATGGAATGACGAAGGGACTCCATTAGCAAAGGGACTCCAGTGGGTCAGCAGCTCCCGTAACCTATTGCGGCTAACGATCGTCCAATGGTCTTGGTGGAGACATTTGTGGCACTTCTTTATTAAAATCTGGTGTGATTTGTGCCACTGTTGATGTCCGATTGGCTGCAATTTTGCGAAACAGATGTTGGCAGCTGGTTGTGTTAATCCACCACCCTTCTCTGTCCACAGTGCTGTCCACGATGAGATGTTATTCCAGAAATAGTATGTACCCAATATGCTCTTTATACCGTGAACTCATGTGTTGGGCATCTCATTATCATTCCTCTTTTAAACTCTGTTAACTCTCAGGATTTATCCATAATGACATCAAATTGTCATTTATGTTAATTCAGTAATGTCCTCCTACCTATATACCTGCCAGTTGTGAGTTTGTCCACCAGTGAGGGGGATGACAGTGTCACATTGCCCAGGAACCAGGTGTCTTATGATTTCTGTTCTCTCAGTATATACATATATGTATATATACATTGAGTGGCCACTTTATTATGATCACCCCCTCGGTGCTCCGTTGGGCCACCTTTTGCCTTTAATACTGCGTCGATTCTTCATGGCATGGACTCCACGAGATGTTGATAGGTGGTTTGTGGAATCTTAGACAATGCTTGATGAATAGCACTTTCCAGGAGTGTGAGATTGCAGGGTTGTGGATCCAGCTGTCTGATGGCTCCTTCAACTTCATCCTACAAATTCTCAATGGGGTTGAGATCTGGAGATTGTGGGGGCCACCTAAGCAAAGTAAACTCACCGGCATGTTCCTGAAACCAATCCTGTACAACACGAGCACTATGGCAGGACACATTATCTTGTTGAAAGTAGCCATCGCCATTGGGATAAACCATCCACATGACAGGATGCACTTGGTCTGCAACGATGTTTAAATATGATGTGCCAGTGAGACGTTGATCAACACGAATTAAAGGTCCCAAAGCATGCCAGGAAAACATTCCGCAAACCATAATGTTGCCTCCACCAGCTTGAAGGGTTGTATCAATGCATTTGGGGTCCATGCTTTCGTGCTGTTTCCGCCAAATTCTCACTCGGCCATCAGCCCGATGCAACTAAAAACGTGATTCATCGGACCACATAATTTGTTTCCAATTATCGACTGTCTAATCCTTGTTCTCCTGTGCAAACTGGAGACGTTTTCTCTTGGGAACTGCACAGACAGCAAAGGTGTTCGAACAGGCCTTCGGCTGCCATATCCCATCCGATGCAGTGTATGGCGAACAGTGCGTGCAGAGATCATTTGAGGGTATCCTTGATTAAGATGGTCTGTAATTTGCTGCACTGTTGCCCTTGTGTTTGCCTGTTACCAGTCTGGACACTCTCCGTTCCGCCCGAGCAGTTACTAGTGGATGACGACCACACGTTGCACGTAGAGACCCAGTTTTTTTGGCTGACAGTCCAGTCTTTAAACACTTTAACAACAGCTGCTCAGGAACATTTCACGAATGCGGCGGATTCGGTGATACGCGCTCCATGGCTCCGAGCTCCTACAATCACCCCATGTTGAAAGTCCGTCAAATCGCATTTTTTTACCCATCTCATCATCCGAAGATCACTTCTACTACTGTTGCAAGTACTAAGCTTTCCCTTTTTATACTAGCCTCGCCCTCTGGCGGCAACAGCGTGCAGCCATAGCTCATTTGCTTAAAACTGTCAGGAGGTCATAATAAGGTGGCCACGCAGTGTATATATAAGGTAAATTTACGTAGTTTCATAAATTTTCAAACCAACTTTTGAAATTCCATAGCGCCGGAGGCTGCACATAAGAAAAATCAAAATCATAACACATCAACCAAAGCAAATTACTGAGACCAGATGAAAACTGATTCGGAAAACCTAAGTCAGAGACCGAAGAATCAACCAGGAAAAAAAGGAAGAATTATAGAAATATGGCAGCTGTTATCGATGGCGTCTTCAAAGGCTAGGCATGGACAACACTTCTCATATCTCCATATAGACCAAAAAGTGTGGGTTTCTGCATCATCCAATTTTCAAGAAAATAATAACTAAACAGAAAAATTGCAAAAACTCTTCCCAATTACGAATAAGAATCCCCCACTGCTACTATTGCTATCCGAGAAGAACAAGGATTCTTATTAAGTGTATTCGTAATTGGGAAGAGTTTTTGCAATTTTTCTGTTTAGTTATTATTTTCTTGCAAACTGGATGATGCATAAACACACACTGTTTGGTCTATATAGAGATATGAGAGGTGTTATCCATGCCTAGCCCCTGAAGATGCCATCGATAACAGCTGCCATATTTCTATAATCCTTCCATTTTCTCCTGGTTGATTTTTCTAATACCATCGTACTTGATGGTTCAGTTTAGTTAGGTTTTTCAAATCAGTTTTCTTCTGCTTTTAGTAATTTGCTTTTGTTGATGACAGGTTGATGCTCTCCTGATGACGGCAACCTGGTTTAGTTTTCACATGTTTTGAAGTTCCTTTTTTAAAAATTTTGCATTTTTGTTCTGTAATGTTTTCATTCTATATATCATCATCATCATCATCATCATTGTCAACCATTATCAATCCACTGCTGGACGAAGGTCTCCCCAAGTTTCCTCCACAACGGTCTGTCTTGTGCCAGTCTCCTCCATGTCACTCCTGCATACTTTCGATATCATCATCATCATTCATTATCAATCCACTGCTGGACGAAGGTCTCCCCAAGTTTCCTCCACAACGGTCTGTCTTGTGCCAGTCTCCTCCATGTCACTCCCGCATACTTTCGAATTTCATCCACCCATCTTCCATGTGGTCTTCTTCTGGGTCTTTTCCTGTTCCTTGGAATCCAATCTAAAATTTCGGCTGTCCATCGATGGTCTGTCCTTCTGGCAGTATGTCCAGCCCATTGCCATTTCAGGGATTTAACTCTGATCATGATGTCTTCCACTCTTGTCATTTTTAGGATCCACGTGTTCCTCTTCTTATCTCTCCTGGTTACACCAAGCATGCACCTCTCCATGCTTTTTTGAGTTGTCTGCAGCCTTTGTATGTCTCTTTTAGCTAAGGTCCACGTCTCTGCACCATACGTAAGCACTGGAAGGATGCATTGATCAAACACTTTTCTTTTGAGACATAATGGCATATTGCTCTTGAAAATTATGCTGTTTCTTCCAAAAGCTCTCCAGGCAAGTTTTGTACGCCGATTAATTTCTTCATCAATGTGACCCTCACTTGATATCTGCTGTCCAAGATAAACGTACGTGTCTGTTATCTCCAGCTTTTCTCCATCAATCGATAAATCTTCATTTCTTGTAAAAGCATTGTACATCACTTTTGTCTTCTGAAAGTTCATTTTTAATCCCACTTCTTTACTCTTGTCAGCAACTTCCTGGATCATACTCTGTAGCTCTGATGGGGTAGTTGCAAAAATGATTATGTCATCAGCAAAACGAAGGTGGGTTAGATAATCTCCATTAATCTTTATCCCTTTGTTTTCCCAGTTCAGTGATTGAAAGACATTTTCCAATGTGGCATTAAAAAGCTTCGGAGATATGGTGTCACCTTGTCTCACTCCTTTTCCAATTTTTATGTGTGTTGAATTTTCAAACAGCCGAATCTTTGCACTTGCATTTTCATAGATGTTATTAATAATATTAATGTATGCATCTTCAATACCGCAGGATTTCAGAGCCATTGCAACTGCTGATGGTTTCACCGAATCAAAGGCTTTTTCATAATCGATAAAAGCCATGCACAATGGAAGTTCATATTCCCTCGCTCTTTCAGTTAGTTCTCTCAGTACGTGGATATGATCTATTGTGCTGTAACCACTCCTGAATCCAGCTTGTTCTCTCGGTTGAGCCATGTCCAGTGTCACCTTCAAGCGGTGTGAAAGAACTTTAGTGAAGATTTTATAAACCACTGATAGGAGGCTGATAGGTCTGTAGTTCCTGAGATCCTCAATGTCACCTTTTTTATGTAGCAAGATCATTGTAGCGTTGTTCCAATCCTCAGGAATTTTCCCTTCATTAAGGCATCGAGTGAAAATTTGGGCGAGTACTGTTTCGATTTCTCCACTTGCTTCCTGTATGATGTCTACAGTAATTCCATCTTCTCCTGGAGCTTTTCCCCGCTTCATGTTCTTGATTGCATGTGCAACTTCTGCTGGAAGGACTGGAAGAACTCTGGTACTGGTACCTTTCGTGATGTCTGGAGTACATGTATCATCCCTTTCATATAATTTGGAGTAGAAATCTTTCACTCTTGTCAAAATTTCGCCTCTATTTCTTGTTACAGAACCATCTTCTTTTCTCAGTGCCATAATCTGTTTTTTTCCCTTACTGAGATGTCCCTTTGCTATCTTTAGGCTTTGGTTGTTTTCAATTGCTTTCCTCACTAGCTCACAGTTGAATTTCCTTACGTCTTCAGTGATACTTTTTCATACTGTCTTGCATAGCTCTATATATTCCACTTTGGAAGTCACATCTTCTTTAGTTGTCCTCATCACTCTTCTTTTTTGCATCAACATTTTGGTTTTTCCTGATAATTTGTTCACATGCAATTTGTTCTTAGACCCAGCTAATTTTGTTGCTGTTTCCATAAGAGCTTTGGTTACTTTTCTGTTAACTTCAGAAATATCCACTTCTTCCGATGTTAGGCTTTCTAAAGCAGAGAACCTGTTCTTCAGTTCCAATTTGAAGGTATTATGGTGTTTTTTAAGGTTGGTTATGTCAATACATTTTGTTTGTCTTATGAGCTTGCTACGTTCGAGTTTAGTGTTGAGGTGCATCTTACATCTCACCAATCTATGGTCACTGCCTGTGTTGAACTTGTTTAGCACACTGCAGTCTTCTATGACGAATTTTTTGTTACACATAATAAAATCAATTTCACTTGTCGTCCCATTTGGATGTCTCCATGTCCATTTCCTGTGTGGCTTTTTCTTGAAAAAGGAGTTCAAGATGAAAAACCCTTCTGCCTCTGCAAACTCTACGAGAGTATTTCCACGCTGGTTTCTGTTGCCGTGACCGAATTTACCTACTGAAGTTTCATTCTGTTGCCGTTGCCCTATTTTTGCATTGAAATCTCCCATAATTATCTTCAAGTGCTGCTTACCTTTGTTATTTAGATCACGAATTTCTTCATAAAATTCTTCAATTTCTTCTTCAGCATGACTTGTGGTGGGTGCATAAGTTTGAATAATCTGAGCCTGGTATCTTCTCGACAGTTGGATAACGAGTCGTGCAGCTCTGTCAGAGGAACTTTCAACTTCTACAACTTTATCCTTCAGTTTCTTGTTTATTATAAATCCAACACCACTAGTTCTGCCAGTATCTGTCCCACGATAGTAGAAGAGATGTCCACTTTTCAGTTCAATGAGATCTTCTCCTTTTCTCCTTACCTCACTTAGCCCGACGATGTCCCACTTGATCCTTTGCAGTTCCTCTTCCAATTCAAGAAGCCTTGAATCAGAAGATAGGGAGCGTCCGTTATAAGTAGCCAAGGTCAGCATCAGATGGCAGCCCAGTCCGGTCCTCCGGGGATTCTTAGCACCCTCTGCCTTCATGTCGCACTGGCCGCTGCCTTGGCCAGGTACATTCCAGCTGCCGGAGACTGAGGGCCAAGATTTAAGTTGTGGAGTCATTTTGGAGGGGTTTGGCCATAACTCACCACGCTGGCCAAGCGGGTTGGTGAGTGTGGGATAGCATTTCCTCTAATCCCGATGGTATAGTTATACCGCTATTGGCGGTCGTCAGAGCCCCTTTAGTGGGAACAGGATGTACCACGAGAAGGCGGGGTTGACATTTGTCAAGGAGAGGCTGTGATGTTACGCATCACCTGACCTTACATATATATATGTATTAATTTGATTTGTGGTATAGCACTTGTGTGCAGTTGGAGTCAGAATATCGTGTGGAAATTTTCCCGTGGGTCCAAGATGGCCTTTCCTTCTTGCACGCACTTTCTTCGCTGTAGGAAATTGATATTTTGCTTGCAATATGTGTGGAAATAGATGACTATTGAATAAGGAACATTCTCTGCCATGACAAAATTGTTTTGTAGTGTTATCATTGTGCCAAGTTCCAGATTGCTTCATATAAATTTTATACAGAGCAATTTTTTATACGGCAAAATATTTTCCACTTCACTGAAGATTTTACTTATACTGAAACATGTTTTGTACCCATAGGATTTAATAAGAATTGTAAATGCATAGTAAATTTTACCCCAATTTGCAAAATATAAAATGCAACACTGCATACATACGTTTATATGTATGTATGTAATGTGTATGCAATATATATATAGAGTGATTCACTCTGGACTTTACCCCAAAAAAAGTGCTATAATTTTGAAAGGGGAGGAAAACATTTCAAGCTGAAATTTGAAGACGAAGTGCCTTACCTTTTCACAATCACATCGATATCAAAGAAGATGTTGAAAATGTCAGCCATTTGCATCCAAACAGAGATCAACTTGTTGCTGCATATTGTCAAATGTAAGCCTTAGCCTGTTGGTATTTATTGCTTCAATTTCCTGTGTGATGTTGTTTTTCATCTGTCGAATAGTCCTGGGCTTATTACTGTGTACAGTACCTTTCAGATGACCCCATGAGAGGTAATTGAGTGGAGTTAAATCTGGAGACCTGGGCGGTCACAAATCTTTGGAGATAACCCGATCGCCGAATAAACTTCAAATCTCAGCCATGATGGCATTGGAAGTGTGACGAGTCACACTATCCTATTGGAAGAAGCCATTCTGCAATTCAGTATTATCTAGTTGATTCATGAACTGCATGAAGATATTGAGATACACTTCTGTGTTGACAGTCTGTTCAAAGAAAATGGGACCGATTATCCGGTTCCTTGAAATGGTGCACCATATGCCAGTCTTTGTGGAATGCATTCTTTCCTCGTGAATGGCATGGGGATTCTCACTCACCCATACCCATGTATTCTGTGAGTTCACATAGCCTGAAAGGTGGAATTAGGCTTCGTCCATGAACCATGAAATGTCTGTTGAGCCTGGATTTTGACTGACAAACTCATTAAACCACCAGCAGCAATGAATTTGTCTTCGGCATGTCAAATGATAATAGCTCGTGAACAACTGTAGCATGATATGGCTTCAGTTTACCCATTTTTGCAGCCCTCTGGCAAGTGGAATATGGCAGTCTTGTTACTTGCAGCAGCCTGTGTAATTCCACTGACGGAAAGTGAAAAAAGAACACCAAGAAGGAATTGGCGGACGATCATGAAATTTACATATGTTAATGGGGTCGAGTTTACGTAAGTGTGATGTTAATTTCAGGACCAACCGGTGAGCGTTTATACCACAGCACAGCATAATATGCAAATTATCGTCGGTGGTATTTAAGGAGTACGGCGAAGTGAATGTAATCAGTCGTCGGCGTACAGACACGGGCGAAGACCCTGAAGAAGCTTCAATGCCTGGACATGGAAGACGTGTACGATTTCAGCAGTTATCGGACTTTAAGCGAGGTCATCTAGTCGAACTCTGCGAGGCAGGGTGGTTGTATCATCGTATTGCGGCGCGAATTGGATGGGAAGTATCGGTGGTGGTACGATGGTGGCGTAGATGGTCTGAGGAACATTACCACTCGAGAAGACGTAGAACCGGGAGTCACAGACCGACTGATCGACGCATAAAAAGAGCGGCGTTGTCAAGCAGAACATCCACTGCGACGCAAATCCGAGCTGCCATTGCACCTGAGGTGACTGTGCGAACAATCCGTAACCGTCTACTGGATGCAGGACTACATGCACGTGTGCCTCTGGCATGTGTACCTCTGACTCCAGCCCACCATTGGGAACGGCCGCAGTGGTGTCGCCAACGTCTGCACTGGAGAACGCAATGGCGATCTGTCATGTTCAGCAATGAAAGCAGATTCTGCTTGGGAGCCTCCGATGGCCGTATGCATGTTCGCAGATGCACAGGGGAGGGTCTCCACCCTTCTTCCATCCGCCAGCAACACACAGGGTCTAGACCTGGTCTCCTGGTGTGGGGAGCGATTAGCTATCACTCCCGTACACAACTAGTGTTTGTACCGGGTACGTTAAATGGTCCATCGTGGTGTTTTCCAGCAAGATCACGCACGCGTACACATGGCACGTGCAATGCAACATGCACTTCAGGGTGTGAGACAACTTCCATGGCCTGCACGTTCACCGGATTTGTCCTCCATTGAGCACGTGTGGGATTTTATGGGACAACGACTTATCCGGTCTCCACGGCCAGCCACGACCATCCCCGATTTACGCGTCCAGGTTAAGGATGCTTGGAACTCAATACCCCAAACTTACATCCAACATCTGTATGACAGGCTCCATGCCAGAATTGCACAGTGTGATGCAGTTCATGGCGGTTCAACCTCGTGTTAACCATGCTACATGGAAATGTTATTTTTCAGTTTACCAGCAAATACAGCTGTATTTTGCCAAAATGTTTTGATCATGTTATCCTCTGTATTCTGTTATTATGCTGTATAAATTTCGTTGGTATCAGACGTCTTCTTCTTGGTGTTCTTTTTTCACTTTCCGCCAGTGTATTTCTCTGGAGACTGTAACAACCTCTTTTCCACACACTGCACAGTGTTTTCTGACATTGCGGGTTGCCCTCCTGAATGCGTATCAACAAGGCTTCCTGTCGTCTCAAGTTTCTTTGCAATAATAGCAATTAAGTCCCTGACCCCATCATCACATATAATATCAATCTGCAAGGAGAAACAGTGTGAGAAAGAAAAGGCAGGTGTGTACACTATACCATTGGTATATCCTGACAACATGGAAAAGATATATATCGGAATGAAAAAGTGATCCTTGAATACTAGATGTAAAGAACATGTACAAAGTGTCAACCAGGACATACAAAATACATCCCTTGCCAGAGAAGTCGTGCAGTCATCGGCCACTCCTGTATGGAATAGTATTAGAAGAATTGCCCCTTACACGAAATTTAAAGAGTCTGCCATCAGGAAAACAATCGAAATTCTCTCCAGCAAAGTAGCATGCAATGATATGATCTTTACTGAACTACCAATGGCATGCATTATTAAAAGATGGAAACATATCATGGCGCACCGTATAGTTGTGTGATAAAAATTAATGTAATATGTTCATGATGTCACCCACTTTATTTTCAGAAATCATCTTTGTTCCCTACATGTTCCGATTCCCTGCATTTTTAAGTCTACCACTGCCTTGAAAAAGCCTCCCAGTGATGTGTGAAAGCTTATACCACAAAAATAAATGGATTTAATATGCTATATGCATTTCTTGTATTCACAATCTGGTGTATTTAAAATAACATCCATACTTTTCGTCAGGTAGTGTATGTATATGAGAACTTCTTGACAGAGCTTGAATATTGCACTGTAAAAATGTTAGAGCAAGATTTTAACATGGATGAAACTTCATCTTTGCAATGTGAAGTTACTATCAGAGCTTTATTCTGCAGTATCTGAATTTACAGTCTGTTTAATTATTATTGTTCACAGGGAGGAATGGAAGCACAGAAGGGATCTCAAGAGAAGAGATGTGTAAAGCTCTAAAATCTCTTCAGAATGGTAAGTCTTTGGGAGTTGATGGCATAACTGCCGAGATGTTGAAATATGGTGGTGACTGTAATTGGCTGGTTAACTGAAATTTGCGAGTTGTGCTGGGAGTTAGGAATGGTCCCTCGGGATTGGAAGGATGCTATCATTGTTCCCTTGTATAAGGGAAAAGGCGATCACAAGAACTATCGTGGTATTAGTCTACTGAGAGTGCCAAGGAAAATGTTTGGTAAGGTCGTTATTGAAAAAGTACGGGGTCTTACGTCAGAGAAAGTGTGGGATGTTCAGATTGGTTTTATGCCTAGTAAAGGCTGCACTAACCAAATTTTTGCATTACGCATCATGATTGAAAAGTATTTGGCTGTTGGTAAGAAAGTTTTTGCTGCCTTCATAGATTTAGGGAAAGCTTACGACCGAGTAAATAGGACACTTTTGTGGAAGGTATTGAATGAATATGGTGTTACTGAGAATCTACTTAACAGTGTAAAACCCATGTATGCTGTCAGTAGAGTTTGTGTACGAGTGAATGGTTTTCTAGGTGCAGGAGTCAGACAGGGTTGTGTAAGGTCACCATGGCTGTTTAATATATGTATGGATGCATGCATGCATGATGCCAAAATAGATAATACTGGTTTATGTCTTGATGACATCCGTGTGTGCAGATTGCTGTATGCTGATGATACTGTCCTGTTGGCAGAGAGCAAAAGGGAGTTGCAGAGTATGTTGTCTCGGATGTACGAAGTTTGCATGAAATTCAAACTGAGTATAAATAAGGGAAAAACCAAAGTTATGGTTTTTGAGAGAGGAACTGGTAGTACTGAATGTAATATATGTCTAAATGGCACAGTGATTGACCAGGTGAATGAGTTTGTGTATTTAGGAAGCATGTTTGACAGAGTGAACAAATTGGATGGTGAAATTAGTAGGCGAGTGAATTCTTCAGTGAAATTCATGGCTGCTTTGGGAGGTTTTCACAGGAATGGGGTTCTCAAGAGAGTCCCGCATGGCTGTGTATGAAAGTGTAATTGTCCCTACTCTGATGTATGGCAGTGAAACCTGGGTGCTACAGAAGAAACATAGGAGTTGTTTGTGTGCTGAGACATGTTCTGATTGTGTGAAGAATGAAGATGTGTTGCAATTGTGTAATGTGAAGCAAAATGTTGTTAGCAAGGTGGAGGCTAATATGCTTCGGTGGTTTTGCCATGTTGAAAGAATGAATGATGAGATGCTTACTAAGAAAAGCTTTTTAGCCCAAGTGGCAGGAAGGAAAGGTAAAGGAAGGCCAAGGAAGTCATGGGAGGATGAGATTCAGAAGTGTCTGCATGAAAAAAAGATTATGAGTATGAAGTATAGAAGATCTTGTGTACGGCATGTGATGAATGTGAGTGAAGCCCGAGTTGTATGTCAAGATCGCTGTAAATGTAGAAGTTTGATATGGCAACAGTAAGTAAAAATTATCTGGTAATTTGTATTTCTTTGTAGAGCTAACCTCTGAATATCAGAGAACAACTTAGTGATATGATGATGATGATTAATTATTATTGTTATTGCCGACCTGAATTAACGTTTTCTACTTCATTTGAATTTCTTTGCAAATAACTCATCTGTAAAAATATGGCTTCAGATCTTAAGTGTAGCTTATCTCAAAAACATTCCAATTTTGTGTATGATGATTTTTCCTGTTTTCTTTTGCAAGGTTCATTATTTCTGCAGTTTCAGCTGCGATTGTTGTTCCGGGTATGTTGATGATTAGAGAAGAAGGGCTTGGAGAGAAGAAAGGAATACCAACATTAGTTATTGCTGCGTCATCAATGGATAATGTAACTGCAATAACAGGATTTGGAATAATGCTTGGTATTGTGTTTTCTCAAGGTTAGCAAATAAGAATTTTAAATTTTTTTTTATTTTTTTTTGCCGGAATATACATGGATAATTTGTGGCAAGTTAGTTCAAAACAGACTTTTTTCTTTATACCTATTATTATATCACATGATTTAAAATTTTGAACCAGGTTTAATGTACCCTGAATGTCCATTTCATTACTTCATCCTTGCATTTTACAAAATAAAGTATCTCATCAGCATCAGATAGTCATATCTTGTTCTTTGAAGTAGGTGGAATTGGGGCATAATTACACAGTTTGGCATGATGATGGTAAAGACAAAAGATTTAGTTAGCCTTTGTATGGTATGGTAGCTAGTCAGGTTTTCACATGGGAGAATGTCTCAGCCCTTTCTCATGGTTTTCCTGCTCTTACAGTCAACTCCCTCATAAAGAAATATGAAAACCATTCGAAAATTGAATGCCTCCTTCCTCAAAAGAAAGAAGACCTGAAATTCTGTGGTTCTGTTTCTTACCATCCTTCCTATGCTTATAAGTTACAGATTCTTTTTAGAAGTTTTGGTTACCATCTTGCCATTAAATCTACCCCAAACATCTTGAAACTTCTACAAAGGGATAGGGACAAAGTTGAAAGCCTGAACCTCCCAGGAGTTTACTGCATTCCTATCTCTTCTTCTACTGGGGATAACTTATACATTGGAAGCACATACAGGAGCATTAGCCATAGAATTTTAGAACATAAAAAAGATGTTTCGAAAGCCAATCCTAATACTGCCTTGTCTATTTTGACAATGGAAGACACATCTGCAGTTCCCCACTGGAACGAAGCAAAACGAATAGCTTCTTTTGACAATCGTTTTGCCCTCTGTTACCATGAAAGCCTGGAAATTATTTTCAACTCAATGACTTGCAATTCCGAATCTCCTCTCTACATTCTGATGATCTGGAGATCAATTCTAAGTTTTGGCAACAAAAATAGGAAAAATTCAAATGTAGAATCTGGCAACAATCTTAGTCCTCCATTGGCGTGATGAAGACCTAAGATAAGGTCGAAAGCTTCCAAATAACGAACTTTTTGTAAAAGTTTTCATTTAACGTAACTAGCGTGATCAAGTTACCTTTATTTGAGAATGTCTCAGGTATATTGAAAGTGTATATTGAAATTGCTATAAGCTTGACCATTTTATAACATTCAAAAATGGTCAAGCTAAGAGCAATCTTATGGTACAAAGTAGTTTGTTCATGATACAACTTGAGCCGAGCAACAGTCCAATAGCAACTGAAACAGCAATGATGAATGCTGAAGTAATTGTACCTCAGAATATACATGAGAGCTTTTAACCTTACTGGATTCCACCCCTGTGCATGAACAATAAGGGAATGCAATTATAATGGACTGAGGAATACAAATACTGTACCAAACACCATATGACTGGAAAAGTGTATAGACATTTCATTTTCCAGTTAGTCACAATTCTTGCTGCTTCATGCTTGTGGGAGGACAGTCTGTGATAGACACCACAAGTTCATGGATCCATCTTAATGGAGTTATCAATCAAAGAAGATCATATTATTAATACTAACATTAAAATGTTGTTTTTAAACTATGTGGCTATATATATGATATGCTATTACTGCAGAATACAAATTCAATAGTCCTTTTTACTGTTTTACATGCAGTGTTTTGCACAATTTCCAGAAGTCAAGTGCTGCACATTAAAATAAGCCTTTAGACATAAGATGTAACCTCAGTCAAAGAAGTAGTGAATATAAACTGCTTACCGTGAAACTTCATATTGTCGAAAATATGATATTGCAGGGTATGTTCTCCAAATAGGATGAAGTGATTTGTAATATATACACAGTATGCTGCTGCCAATTCTGATTGTAAAAACCATAACCACCAAACAAACCATTGAAAGAAGAATGAACAAAGAATATTTACAACAATTGAACCTAGGGTTAAAGACGAAGTATACTAGGCCTAAAATTACAGATTGATAATCTAAAAACATTGCATTGAAAGATTAAAAACATTAAAACCATGGAGCACAATATCAACTTCTTTCATCATGACCTTCAGACTAGTTTCGCCACCCCGGTGGCGCAGTGGTCTAAGTGCTGGCTTATGATAATTCGCCCATGAAGAGTCCGGGTTCAAATCCCGGTGAGGCATGGATGTTGTGTTTGTCATACGGCACTGGCTCTCTCTCCCTTCCCTAGAACCAGTGACCCTAAATTAGGGACGGGCGACTGCTTATAGCCCATTGAGTTGCTCACGGTGGTCGTTAAACCTTCAATCCAATCCAATCCAATCCAATCAGACTAGTTTCAACTTAAAATATGAAAACCTTCCTCGGTGTGTTGTAGTTTGCGCTAGCATAGTAGCGAACAATGTCATCTGGCTCATTGGAGCATCCACTAAGATGCTTCACACTCTGTGCCATGTTGCCACCTTCGTTATACATCTAATTCTGTATCAGATGACACTTTAGCTCTGTGGCGCCATCTATGGATGTTTTAATTCATTAGTTGTCCTTCTTTGTAAATATCCATTTTTTCTGTCTTTCTTGTTCTTCAATTTAAAATCAATCAGTGTGTGAATTATTACACGTAATTATAGTTGTAATAATCCCACACCAATTGATTTGCCTTTTGCCTAGAGATATCTGATTGAGCAAGAACAAAAGGATAAATTAAAGAAAAAGAAAGACAGAGGAAAGGAATATTTACCAAGAAGGGCAATTAAAGAATGAAAACATTGATAGATGGTGCCACAAAGCTAAAGTGTCATCCAATACAGAATTAGATGCATAATGAAGGTGGCAACATTGCACAGAGTGTGAATCGTCATAGTGGCTGTTCCAAAGAGCCAGATGACATCGTTCACTACTATGCTAGCACGAACTACAACTCAGTGAGGAAGGTTTTCATATTTTAAGCCGAAACTAGTCTGAAGGTCACAATGAAAGAAGTTGATATTGCACTTCTTGGTTTTAATGTTTTTAATCTTTCAATGCAATGTTTTTAGAATATCAATCTGTAATTTTAGGCCTAGTATACTTCGTTTTTAACCCTAGACTCAACTGTTGTAAATATTCTTCGTTCATTCTTCTTTCAGTGGTTCGTCTGGTGGTTATGGTTTTTATAATCAGAATTGGCAGCAGCATACTGTGTATATATTACAAATCACTTCATCCTATTTGGAGAACTTACCCTGCAATATCATATTTTCGACAATATGAAGTTTCACGGTAAGCTGTTTATATTCACCACTTGTTTTACTGTGGTTATATCTTATGTCTAAAGGCTTATATTTATGTGCAACATTTGACTTCTGGAAATTGTGCAAAATATTACGTGTGAAACAGTAAAGAGGACTTCTGAATTTGTATTCTGCAGTAATAGCATTATTATAAAGATCATTTTCCATGAATTCGTGGATGTTCATGCTCCGTGTGTCCAGAAATCTAGGTTTCCATAAAAATGTGATTTTTAAAGCAAATTTTGTGTGAATGCATCTTTGTGTCTCCAAGATTCTTCTGTGTGCATTAATTGAATGTTGGTAGGAACTCAGAGTGAGCCTTTGTAATTAAAAACAAGAAGCAAGGGTGTCTTTTGCTTGAAATGGATTTCTGACAATACAGGAGACTTCATTAACAATGAGTACTGCTGTTGGCAATTTGTCTGCAGAAGTGCCTGCTGCTTTGAAGTGATTGTGATAAAAGCTTGCTCCTTAAAGAGGGCACAACATCAGAACTGTCAGTTGAGTGACTTCCTCATTTGCAAGTATTGTTAAAGCTGTCACCACTGCTCCTACATTATGATGTGCAGCATTGTTTTCATTGTGAAAAATTCCAGGACTCTTCCAGAAACTTTCATAAAAATATAAAAAGTTGAAAACTTTCCAGTCCTGGAAAAAAGGGAAATCAAATTCTGGTACTTTTTCAGGAGCCATGCAAACCCTGTGAATATGCTACAGAAATCTTGAACAATTAAATGTTTTCATCAATGTTTAGTGACTTCCAGATGATTCCAGTTGATACATTATAATAACCCAAACATTCTGACACTGAAAATCTCATTTTTTTAGACCTACTGATTCTAGGGGAATCACAATGAAACTCAATTTTTCATATTAGGTGTACAAATGAGTTTTAAAGTATTTTAAGACAACGCAACATGTAATTTGACAGAAAACAATACCTTTACAAATCAAAATATGCGTTGTCATTATCTATCACCTTCATCCATCGGTCAGGCAGCTGACGGATTCCAGCCATGAAGAATACTTTGTTGTGTGACTCGATGAAGTCGTCAGTCCATTTTTGCACTTTATCACATATCCGGAACCGTACAGCAGACAAACCATGTTGCATCAATCGGAACAAATGATAGTCTGAAGAGGCTATGTCGGGATTATATGTCGGGTGCTCCAAAACTTCCCAGCCGAGCATGAATAACGTTTCCTTGACCGATTTCGCGACATGTGACCTAACGTTGTCATGCAGTAATTTCACAGGACGCAATCCTTTGCCTACGTTTCCGACAGATTTCCTGGTTCAATCGCAGCAATTGTTGCTTGTAGCGATCAGCAGTAACAGTTTGACCCTGTTCCGATTGTTCATAATAGAGGGCACACTTCATATCCCACGAGATGCACAGCAGAACTTTCTTGGAGTGAATATTGCGTTTCGGTGTCAAAGTCATTGATTCACAAGGTCTACCGAGTGTTTTTTGCATTTGGGATTGTCGTACCATATCCACTTTTCATCACCCGTAACGATTTTCCACAGGAAAGACTTTATGTGTTGTTTATTCAACATGTTCGAACACTTCATGACACGCTCATACTTGTTCCTCTAGCTCAGGTCATGTAGCACCCATTTTCCTTCCTTCTGAATCTTTCTCACTGCGCGTAAATGATTGGAAATGGTTTGTTGAGTTACCCCCAGTTGTTCAGCTAGTTCTTTTCGCATTTGAGACGAATCTTCATCCAGCAATGCTTGTAGTTCCTCATGTGCAACCTTCTGCGGGGCTCCACTATGATCTCGATCGCTAACATTAAAATCACCTGCTTTAAACCTTCTAAATCAAATTTCACATGTGCTTTTCGATACAATATTCTCCCCCAGAACAGAATAGATTGATGCACATGATTTTGCAGCAATTTTTCCTTCATGAAATTCTTAACAAATGCAAAGTCGAATAAATGCAGTATCGCTTGCCATCTTTCACTTACCGATGTGCAAATGCATTTGATTGTTAGGCAAACTTCTGTGTCACATTTTATACTGGGGACCAGTTATGGTCATATGACAGCAACGTGGGGGAATGTCGGATGTGTAAATTAGCAGTATATGGTATACAAAAACGCTTTAAAGCTTATTTGTACACCTAATATTTTTATGAAAGTTTCTGGATGAGTCCTGGAATTTTTTCTTCCAGTAAAAAAATTGGTCAAAATATTTGGATTGATTCCATCACTTTGTTTCTAGCTCTCTGTGGTGTCTGCTCACAGTGACATAACTTTCTTACATGGAGTAAAGAGATGTGATGGCATTTCTTTCATCTCGTGTGACATTGCAGTTTAAGATTTTTATGTGCCATATTTCCAGCAACCTTGGTTTGTCTGCAGTTGGAGTCCTCATAGTGTGTAGAAACCTTCCCATGAGCTCAAGATGGCCCTTCCTTCTAGCATGCACTTTCCTCACTGAACAGGACTGATATGTGGCCTTTCTGATGCCAGTGTGCTTGAGAATAGATGACTATGGAATAGAGAATCTTCAGTGCCATGGCAAAATTGTTTTGTATTATCATTATGCTAAGTTTCAGATTGCTTCATATAAGTTTTGTACTAAGCAATTTTTATATGGGGAAATTTTGCTGCTTCATTCAAGATATAGCACATACTGAAGAACACTCTGTAACTTCATAACCCATAAGACTTCATTAGAATTCTAAATGCATAGTAAATTTCACTCCAATTTGCAAAATATAAAACAATGCACCATGATTCTAACAAAAATTTAAGCTACTGGCATTTTTTGATAAACTCCTAGAAAGGTCATGGAATTTATTGTCTGTAAATTTGTATGAACCCTGTATTTAGTCATATCAGAGAAATTTAATTGCGAAGGATGTTATTGGACAGTTTCTCATGCTAAGTATAGTGCTAAATTTGCTCATGTACACTGAATTAGCAAATGTGAGAGACAGAATAATTTCCAGGCTCTTTATCTTGCCTTATAAACATTCCTGACCATATAGATTAGTAGTGTGGCAATGTAACAATTTTTAGTTTCCATCAGAACATTTTCTGCCTTTTTCATTGCACACCAAAAGGAAAAAAAAAACATCAAGCCAAATAATATATAAATTTAGTCTTAAAGCAATTTATGCATGTTTTTTTCACTGTAAAGCATTGAGGGTCCATCAGAATGTGGGAATCAAGTTGGGGAAACTATTTTTGTGAAATCTCAAGATATTTATTGGCCATTTTAATTTGGAATCTAGTATTTTTGAGTTAATAGTGCTCAGGATGTATTTATAAAAGACATTATTGTAAACCCACTGTAAAAAAAAATCCTCTGAAATTACTGTGTTGGTAGGAAGGATCAGGTTTTGGTATGCAGATATGTCAGCAAAATTATATTTTTACCTGTTTTGTAACAAATATACTTGTATTCTTTTTTACTTTACACATAATGAAATGAAGCTGGTTATTCATATAACTGATGAGCACTTTAACTACATTCAATCTATAAAATTCCTTTGAAAGTAAAAAAAAATAGTAATCAGAAGTCTCAAGTTGGTAATTTCATTTCACTGCTGTTTTGAAATTATTTCTCTGCAAAATCTCAACAGCCGGAAAGAGCCTTCTTCCCTTTTAAATTGCTTTACTGTTTTTTTTTTTTTTTTTTTTTTTTTTTTTTGTAGCTTTGGGAAGAAGCCGTGTTCAATAAAACTTTCTGCTATTTGCTTCCAAGAGCTTAAAAAGTATGTGTGGTTGTCTGTATTCATAGTGTTTAGACAATGATATTTTTTTCAACACTGAAGAAGACTGTAGGAACAACAGTGATTATTTCCAGTGCTCCTTAATGCCATAATAGTAGTATTGTAATTGTATTAGTTCAGAAACTTTTGTGATGCTGTGTTGTCTATACATACTGTATACATAGAGAGAGATATATATACACTATCTACCAACAAGTAATTGGACACCCCTGCAATCGACGATATCTGCGGTCCTGATACACATCACGGCCGCCGCCGTTAAATATCATGTGGGAAACAACAACACAACTAGTCGCATGCAAGATGCCATGCAGTTCGGAGATCTCTGATTTCGAGAAAGGTGTAATCGTCGGGTATCACAGAAATGACCGATCCAAATGTGACATATCCAGCGAGTTGAAGTACCCAAAATCGCCAGTGGCCTACGTGATTGGTAAGTGTAAGATGAGAGGTGACTGTCGGAATGTGCCCCGACCCGGCAGACCCACAAAACTGGGTGTTAGAGACCGACGGGTGCTGGCCAGAGAAATTCAGAAGAACCGCACCAAATCGATAGGCCACATCCGCAAGGAGTTTCAACAGACATCCGGGAGTGTTCTTTCAATGAATACCATCCGTAAGGAAGCCCATCTGCTCGGTTATCATGGACGTGTTGCCGCCCACAAGCCTTTGATCACCAAGTCCAATAGCGCTGCTCGGCTAACGTGGTGCAAAGAACGTCGACAGTGGACCGTTGAACAGTGGAAACAGGTTCTCTGGAGCGACGAATCAAGGTTCACCCTCTACCATTCGGATGGCAGGGTCTGGGTTTGGCGTCTGCCTGGAGAACGCCTCCTGCCGGAATGCATTGTGCCAACTGTGAAGTTCGGCAGCGGTTGAATTATGCTATGGGGGTGTTTCTCCTGGTATGGCATGGGACCCTTGGTCGCAATTCCTGGTAGACTCAACGCCGAGATCTACTGCACCATTTTGGATGACCATGCGCTTCCTAAGTTGTGGCAGTTTTACGGGGTGGACCCATGTTACTTTCAGGATGACAATGCCACCTGTCATGTTGCGAGGTCCACCATGGCTTGGTATGGTGACAATGGGGTTAATCGAATGGACTGGCCTGCGCAGAGCCCGGACCTTAACCCTATCGAGCACCTCGGGATGAGTTGGAGCGTCGACTTAAGGGGTGCCCCCACCATCCGAAATCGGTGAAAGAACTGACCTGTCTTCTCCAAGTCGAGTGGAAGAAAATACCACTAGCCGTTGTACAACGCCTGGTTAAGAGTATGCCCCAGAGGGTTGCAGCTGTAATTGCCACTCGTGGAGGCTTCACCAACTATTGAAGGTGAATAAACTTTGTTTTCCTTTTGCTATCACAGGTGTCCGGTTACTTGTTGGTAGATAGTGCATATATATAGAATAAAAACATTACAAAACAAAATTACAAAATTTTAAAAAAGGAACTTCAAAACAAGTGAAAACTAAAAACAGGTTGCCGTCATCAGGAGAGCATCAACCTGTGGAAGTGGCCTTTCTAGTACCAACAAAACGACAAAGCAAGCCAAAATTGTCGGTTGGTCATGCTCCCTAGGCCACAAAACCAAATTCTAATAAGCACAAGAACTCCAAGAATCATATTTATACAACTAAAAAAAGTAATTAAAAGCTTACCGGCAGAACAAACCACCATGACAAGACATCAAACAAAACTGAATAGAGCACCCACAAGAACCCAAATATATACACTAATATAAAAGGTGGTCACGGTTAATCAACTACCTGGTAAGCCGAAAAAGGTGTAAATTGACAAGATGCAAAACTGTCTGGAATGTTAGTGACAATGATGTCATCAACATATCTTAGAGAAATCCCAGGTAAAGGATGATTGGCAACAAATCTATCCTCAAAGAAATGTAGATAGAGATTTGTTACCGTGGGTGATGGGCTGTACCTCCAAACTCGTGGTATCCCGAAGGGCAGTCGCTTTTCTAGCAGTTTGGCTAATCTCTATCTACATTTCTTTGAGGATAGATTTGTTGCCAATCATCCTTTACCTGGGATTGCTCTAAGATATGTTGATGACATCATTGTCATTAACATTCCGAACTTTTTGTGTTGCGCCACTGACTTGTATACTGACGACCTTACCCTAGAAAAAATCAACAGATCGTCTACTTGTGTTTGTACCTCGATTTAGAGGTTCAGGTGGACGAGGAGGGAAGAGGTGTGGTGAACTTATTTGATAAAAGAAACTCTTTTGAGTTTGATATCATTCACTACACTCACTGGTCATCCAACATTTCAAAAGTTATAAATCGCAATCTACTCATCTCTCAGTTTCATAGAATAGCTAAAATTTGCTCTACACAGTTCTTACTTGTAAAAAATCTGAAAGCTCTTCTTTCTAAACTGCAATCTAACAACTTTCCTAAAAATTTCTTAAGACATCATTTTAACCATTTAATTTTGAACTATAATTCAGTGTCCAAGAGTTTCAAATTGCACATTGACATGCTTTATTAACCTAGGACCTAACAATTTTAAGTATATAGGCAACATAAAGTGCTATTTGGTGTGTCCCTAATAGCTGAAGATCCTATCTTCATACACAGTTTTGCATCTTGTCAATTCACACATTTTTTGGCTTACCAGGTAGTTGATTAACTGTGACCACCTTTTATATTAGTGTATATATTTGGGTTCTTGTGGGTGCTTTGTTCAGTTTTGTTTGATGTCTTGTCATGGGGGTTTTGTTCTGCTGGTAAGCTTTTAATTACTTTTTTAGTTGTATAAATTTGATTCTTGGAATTCTTGTGCTTATTAGAATTTGGTTTTGTGGCCTAGGGAGTATGACCAACCGACAATTTTGGCTTGCCTTGTCGTTTTGTTGGTACTAGAAAGGTGCTCTCCTGATGACGGCAACCTGTTTTTAGTTTTCACTTGTTTTGAAGTTCCTTTTTTAAATTTATGTATTTTTGTTCTGTAATGTTTTCATTCTGTATATGCTACTACATGAGGTTTAGCTGCCTTCGGCGCTTCTCATGGTATTAGCCTTTTTGTCTTAATTTCTTTTGTGTTATAATAATTTTTTTATAAAGCATTTTTTTGTTTTATTTATATACTATTTATTATATATATATATATAAACGAAAATGAGGCTGCAGATGCAACTTGTCTTTTTTTTTTTTTTGTCCTTATTATATTCTGGATTCCTCTTACTTGTCACAGCATATTTGTTTATTAAATTTTTAATACCTTTAGGGTACCTCTTATGCACTGATAACTATTTACAATTTTTGAAACTTTCTTCTATTCTCATAATGATCTGAGAAATGTGGATTTCTGTAGCCACGTTGTTTCATGTTTCTTGCCATTAAATAAACTTAACTACAGTTGCATAGCGAATCAGCAAAATTGACATTTGTGCTACAATTTGAAGTCTGTGATGATTTTAATCCATGAAACTTGCAGTGTTCTTACACAAGCTATTTATTTTTGCAGGTAATCTGGTATGGACTATAGCAAAAGGCCCTTTGGAAGTCCTGGCTGGTTTAGCATTTGGTGGAATCTTGGGAGTTGTGTCTTGGTACATTCCCAGCCCCGTAGTGGTAAAGTGTATATTTCTTACAGTAAATGAAGTATGAGTGCTGTTCTTACATTTCACTGAACTTCAAGATTCTTCATTTAAAGAGGCTTTGAGATCTTTCTGAATATTTGTATCACTTTCTGTTCTATCCTAATGAAAACTTACTTTAAAAGAACATGATTCATCAGCATGATTTATGCATGTGCATTCATCAACATATGAGTGCCCATATTTGCCAGCTTGTAAGTCAATATGTAGTATAAGTCGAATGGATTAAATTTCTGTATTTCCTTATCTTCATTCATAGATAAGTCAATCCTGAGTATAAAATGAGGCTAGAGCAAATGCAGTTAGTGTTCTGCAGTTCTGTAGCTATATTTTTAATGTTACAGTAAATGTCAAAAGGAAGAGAAAGTGAGATAACCAGCATTTTTCTTTTCAGCAAAAAGTTGAATTTTGCAAGCTTGCTTTTTTCTTATGAACTCACGCTACCCATATTCCTTCCCTCCGATCAATCAGTCAAAGAATCCGCTACACAAAAGCTTAAGATAAACGTCACACAAGTATGTTAATTCAGTGATGCTTGCAGCGTGAGTAATCATTCACAGCTTTTCCTACTGATTCTGACTGAAATCAGAAACCAAAAGAGCTTTGGATTTCTATCATAAACATGAAATAAATTAAGATAAGCATAATAATTGGAAGCATAAATATAATATTATTAATTGGAAAGGTTTTTCTACTGATTCTGATTAAAATCAGAAAGCAAAAGAGCTTTGGATTCCTATCGGAAACACGAAATAACTTAAGCATAATAAGTGGAAGCATAAAAATAATATTATTTTTCTACTTATCATTCTGATTGAAATCAGAAACCAAAAGAGCTTTGGATTTCATCGGAAACATGAAATAAATTAAGATAAGCATAATAATTAGAAACAATAGTTGATTTTCATTCAGTTGAGCTATACAATTGAGAGATTGACAGGGCAAAAGAAAAATACTTTAGCTAGCCACTGGTCATTGCTATTTTTAAAACACAACTGCTGCTGGCTGTGAACATGATGTAACCAGCTAATCAACTGCGTGGCAGCAACATGTTTCAGAGGTTTAATCATTATGAGGTAAATGAGGTGCACCTGTTGCAGTTCTGGTGACTTTGCAAAGACAAAGGTGAATGCCAGCCACCAGAGCCTTTGAAGGGGTCACGAGGGAGATGCTATTAACACAGAACAGCTGCCATTCCAAATCAGTCACAGCAATTTTAATTATGTTTCTGTTAAATGGAAATATTTTATGTCTTGGTGATATCCGTGTGTGGAGATTGTTGTATGCTGATGACACTGTCCTGTTGGCAGAGAACAAAAGTGAGTTGCAAAGTATGTTGTCCTGGATGTAAGAAGTTTGCATGAAATTCAAACTGAGTATAAATAAGGGAAAACCCAAAGTTATGGTATTTGAGAGAGGAACTGTTAGTACTGAATGTAATATAAGTCTAAATGGCACAGTGATTGACCAGGTGAATGAGTTTGCATATTTAGGAAGCATGTTTGACAGAGAGAACAAATTGGATGGTGAAATTAGTAGGGGAGTAAATTCTTCTTTGAAAGTCATAGCTGCCTTGGGAGGTTTTCTTAGGAATGATGGGTTCTCAAGAGAGTTCCGCACAGCTGTGTATGAAAATGTAATTGTTCCAACTCTGATGTATGGCAGTGAAACCTGGGTACTACAGAAGAAACATAGGAGTCATTTGTGTGCTGTATAAATGTGTTGGGGGGGGGGGGTTTGTGGCAAGACACATTCTGATTGTGTGAGGAATGAAGATGTGTTGCAGTTGTGTAATGTAAAGCAAAATGCTGTTAGCAAGGTGGAGACTAATATGCTTCGGTGGTTTGGCCATGTTGAAAGAATGAATGATGAGATGCTTACTAAGAAAATCTTTTTAGCCCAAGTGGCAGGAAGGAAAAGCAAAGGAAGACCAAGAAAGTCATGGAAGGATCAGATTCAGGAGTGTCTGCATGAGAAAAAGATTATGGGTATGAAGTATAGAAGGTCTTATATATGTCAAGTGATAGATGTAAGTGAAGCCTGAGTTGTGTGTCAAGATCGATGTAAATGGAGAAGTTTGATACGACAACAGTAAGTAAATAATCAGTTAAAAATTTATCTGGTAGTTTTTATTTCTTTGTTGACCTAACCTCTGAATATCAGAGAACAGCTTAGTGATATGTATTTATGTATCAAATGGAAATTTCTGTTGTGACAGCTTTTAAATAACTTCCTAGTGACAAAATATTACATTTAATTTTAATATTACATTTACAAATGTAATATTGCATTGCAGGTGCTCGGATCATGAGCGAATTTAAAGCACAATATGTATGTGTGTATATATATATATATATATATATACTTCTCATTGAGGAATTTTAATGATTAATCAATAGATAAGTCAATGTAGTGTATAAGTCGAGGCACAGATTCCGGATAAAAAAGTCATATCTTATGCGACGAGAAGTACAGTAATCCTATTTGCTGTTTCAATTTCTTGTCTTTATAAATTAATTAAATGTGTTGTAATGAGAATAATTGGCAGTGAAGCATATAACACACAAAACATTAGAATAATTATTGATGTCGACATATCACGCATAAGTTACGTTAAAATTACAAGTGCTAATACCACGTGTTTAATTCCATGGCTGATGAAGGTAAAAGTCGCTACCAAAACATCCCACCACTTGTAATTTTTACGTAACTTATGCGTGATATGTCGACATCAAGAATTATTCTAAATGTATCGCTCATGATTATCGTTTTTATCTAGTCCCACCACATGATATGGCCTACGTGATGCATGTTGTTCTGATCCTCTTTTGTTAGAAACATGTTTCATTGTAGATGAATGTAATTGTTGTCACAAATGTGCCATATTTTCACTGTTTCCATGTAGCCAAAAAACATAGTCCAATGTGTCCTGCTCTAGGGCAATGTAGTTTTCAAGTTTTCTGAAAGAGTTGCTGCATGGAAACAGTAAAGATACAGGACATTTGTGCCTACAATTACATTTGTATTGCTTTTCATATATTTTTGAACAATTATTTCTTCTGGGAGATTCATTTCCCATTTATATGTATGATATTGCAGATGAAGTTCAACATATGTTCTTCATAGCTTTTCTTTCTTACTTATGGGGGTTGTTCAAAAAGTTTGTACTCTAACACTTACAGAAACCTGTGCTATTTTGATTCTTTAAAAAAAAAAAAAAAAAATCATAGCTCCCAGCCACTGCAACACAGTTTTCTGACTGAGTGTCTTTATCTCAGTGGGAAAAAGGTACCGTATTTGTTCTAATTTTCCAGCCATGCATCCATGGCAGCTACCCGGGCCCTTAGTTAGCCCTCCCAGATTGATAATCCTAGGGGCATAAATTTGTGCTCTGAGGGGGTTTAAAAAATATAAATGCACAACCTATGAATAAATTTACTGAAAAATGTAACTGAAGAAGAAAGTTTTACACTTATTATTTTTTAAATACTTTAGTTAGCCACATACGTTATCCCACGTGACTGGCCAACCACGATACAGAGTAGGCTACATTGTGAGGTGTGAGCCCCTCTTATGCATGAAAGAGATTGTCTGAAACAGCGAACGGGGGTGTATAAAACAATACACAGATATACCTAATCACCATGACTTTTCTGAGCATGCTGTAGGGATGAAGAGCTAATTAGTCATCCATGCTCTGTCGCGTAAAGCTCCTGTGTGTGTGTGTGTGCATTTAACCTTGAATGGAATTTTTCCAAGACCTGCTTCGAAAGCATTTTCCTGTTGTTTCGTTCACTATCTAATACCCACTAATTCTGTGCTGGCTTTTTTTTTCCAGTTTAGTGCTCTTATGACTTTTTGCATTTTTTAAAAGTAGTGAAGTTTCTTTGTGCCTGATTGCATTTACAAAATTTAATTCTTTTCTAATTCAGCCATTTTTAAGCTAAATATATTGCACAACTTTTTCAATTCTAAGAATATTTAGTCATTTTATAAACATTATGCACTGAGCTAAATTGTTTCCAGTATTTCAACTATTCCTACACTACCTTTGTAGTAAATAAAGTTTCTCATACTATTAATGTTCTCCAAAAACATTTTCTCAAGAATCTTTCTAATTTCATACTCTTCATTGAGTTTTCTTAAATTCTTTATGCAGCTTGAACTCCTTTGATGAAAGTTATTCTGTTGAAAGGATGAACTCCACGCAGTGTGTGTGTGTGTGTCTTACAAATTACACGTGGATATGAAATGCACTTCCAACTAGAATTTAAAATTTTCTTCATATTATTATCATTATTTACATTATGTGTGTTCCAAATTTTCCTTGTTGTTGTTTTTAGTGTTAATGTAAATTTACACAGAAATTGTAAATGATTTTATTTTCTATTTCAGGAAATGCCAATTCTTTTCCGTACAATTATTATGTTTTTTGGTGGAGTGATGGTGACTTTTGTTAGTCAGTCTTTAGATTTTGCAGGCGCAGGTGCCATTGGTTGTATAAGTCTTTCTTTTGTTGCTGCTCTTAAATGGAGGACTGAGGAAGAAAAAAACGTATGAATTTTTTCTTGGTACATTTATGTATAGTTTGTATGCACCACACACTGTGAAGAATTGCATGTATGCAACAAAAAATATACTCTAGTATTGAAAATTATGATAAAACAACATGTACATAACTATGTACTGTGGTCAAAATATTTGGTACTGTCTTTAAAAATAACTAGTAATACCTAGTACAGCTGACCATATTTAATTTCAGACAAATTGAAATGTGTGAAATATAAATGGTTTTAAAGAAAATTGAGAATGAGAATAACAGTAGTCTTAAAAATGGCAAAAAATTCTCACAAAATTAGTTCAGCATGGATGTCAGTTGTTTCATTACACACAAAAGCTTCATGGTTGCTTCTTGTACTCTCTTTAAGATTTCCTATGATATTCATAAAAAAAAAAAAAACACAAATCTACAACAATTGTATTGTTTGAGATGAGGTACCTGTTATTATTTTCGATGTGCTGATTTCAAGTATTATATAGAAATTTGCCTATTATGCACAAAAAGAAATTTTAAAATCATGGAATTAAGTAAAGCAAAAATAAGTAAGTAAACAAAGGTTTTACATGTCAATTGATTCTGCCCTATAGCAAAATAAAAAAAATTACTTAAATTTTTAATGGAATAAAAATTAAAAGTTTTACAGGTCACTGCTTCCGTTCCTGCAAATTGATGGTTCCACACACTCTCTAGGATTGCCATATTTTTATTAGTTCAAAATGTGGACAAAATCGAATATGACTTTGACAAAGTTCTGGACCTTATTTTATAGTATAAGCAATATTATCAAATAGTCATGATATTATTATAAAATACTTGGATCAGGGTAAATTCCATCATCTCCATATGAATATATTCCATGTTTTCATGCCATCAAACTTAAATACCTGTGGGATAGAAATGTTTTAATTTTTTTGCCAATATTGCAGCTAATTCTTATTGTGTAATAAACTTGCTTTTCCTTCTGATTGGAGTGAAACAGCCAAGTGGGTTGGACAATCTCTGTTAAACTGAGGCATATGGCATACCTGCCAGGTTTTATTGTTTACCCGTAAAATTTACCAAAATGTGACTTGTTTTACGGACAAAATGTTAGTTTTACGGATTTGGTGATTCTCCGAAAAAAATTTTCTTTTTCTGATGATTTTGCACCCACTATTAAAACTTTTTTTAAATGTAATCCATTCAAAGTAAAGTGACGATGTAAGTTACGAATAAGTTTTCAGTTACATGTGTTTATTTGGGAACATTTTGCTGTAGTTTTCCCTCATTTTAGGTTATTGTTTTGCTTTTTTTTCAAACACTAGAACACCAACCAGCTGGGCTTGTTTAACTTTGGGCTTGGTTCTCTCCCTCTCTCTTGCGCGCGCTGTTTCCCACCTTCTTTTCAGATAATGCATTGTTTGTCTCCCGAGTCGCAACTTCTCAGCCGGCCAGCATGGGGTGTGTCTTGCATTGGAGCAGGTGTCTTTATTCCTCCTAGTTCGAAATGCTATCTCAGAACGTAGTTATCGTAGAAAAAAATTCAAACGGATTTTAAATCTGTGGAATTTTTAAGCCCAGATCGATACCCAACATGATGAAATTAAGCAAAAACTGCCAGTTTTGTGAAATTAAAAATGCACTGGGGCATGGTTTCCTGATTTCTTCTCTGGCAATAAATTTGACCAAACAAAAGAATGCTACTATAAGAGGAAGTTAAAAAAAAATGTATGTCCAATGTTCATTCAAGCCAGTGCTGCTCCAGCAATGATTTATTTTGCTGGTCCATTAGTCAGTAAGTTTTTTTTGCTTTCCAATCGCGCTTTGTTCATCACTTGATAATGTTCATAAAAATGTCTTGGCTTGATTCAACGAAATTAATATGTTGGGGTACATACTAATTTGTGAAATCTCTATTGAAAATGGTCAAAGGTAAGGTCAAGACATTATTTTCAGTTGCTCTCTGCTTTCTATTTATTTCAGTTGCTCTCTGCTTTCCTATTCATTCTTCCGGCCTTTTGTGCGATGACTTGCGTAAAATCAAAGCATGATTGTGATGAAGTTTGGGTATGCTGTTCAGCACCCACAGTGGACCTATCCTATTGAAAATGGTTGCTATCAGCATTCATGGGGACAGTGCAGTAGTACAAGCGCAAGATTTGTTTGCTCGCGTTTTAGAATTTTAGCACAATGTCTTCCATGGAAATTGATCGATTTGGATCGAATTTTTAGTTATAAAACAACGCGTTTGTGGTAGCTTTGTAATTTAGAAATTAACAGGCACAAAAAATGTTCTATAATACAGCAAAAACACGCGAAATATACAATATCAATTAATTCATACTAAGAGATTCATAAAGAAAACAGTAAAGTATCGTGAAGAACACGGTTGCTTTTGCAAACCCACACTTTTTTGTAGGTATGAAATTTTGGGCTTTTAGAAAACAACTCTGAATTTTAAAATATCCGGATTTTGACAGCACGAGTTTAATCTAAGGAGGGAGTAGACTTTTTTCTTTTTTTTTTTATCTGTTTAAAAAAAAACGCCATTGGCTTTGTAACTTCTATCAAACCGAATTGTGTGATATTTAGAAATTTTCATTTTTTGAAACAGAATACGTGTATTCCGCATTTTGTCATGTTAAGCCATATTATTATTATTATTATTATTTTTTTTTTTCAGAGATATAAGATCAGAATTAAAATCCTGGTTCAAATGTTTTGTGCTGTGGCTACGCCGCAAAGGGAGCAGGGGACAAGATAGGGAGGATGTCACCGACAAAGTGCCTGTATCATTTCTCATGACGCCTGATGTAAAAGACGGTTGGTTTTGTTTCGGCAAAACTCATTGTGTTAGTTTACTGCAGGAGAGGGGGTAGTTCAGATGTTGATAGGCCCAGATTGTTTTTGTAAAAAAATAACTGGACTAGAGAAGTTCTATTCAGTAAAATGAGGGGGAGGGGGAGAACAGGAAGGGAAGACAGAACTATAAAATCAGTTTCATTTGGATGTATAAAGGATGCCGCTAAAGGGGTCGGACTTGGTAAAAGACAGAATCCGACGCCTGTGAGGAATGATGACATCCATAACTAAAACCTAAACCTTTGTTTCTAGATGAAAGAACCTTTCAGTTGCTCTCTGCTTTACTAGCTGACCAGCTCGAATCGGATAACTCTGCAATCAGTATTTGTTTCCTCTTCAAATTGCAACTCTTTAAGCTGCTACTATTTTACTATAGCAGTTTTTACTTGCATTTCCCCCCCCTAGTGGTAATAAATTTTGTATTAGTGATTCGCTATGAGCAGCAATTATAAAACGGAAAAAAGTACTATCAAACATTCCGCGATGCGTGTTCTGCGGAATTCCCATGTATTGCGAAATCTTCAAAAAATGGAAAATATGCGTTTAAATATGCGTTTAACATGTCGATGCAATTTCAACATTTCGCATGGTGAATGATATTATAAATCATATTTCTAGTGACAAGCATAAATATAATGTTGACTGCGTGGAAAAAATAATGAAATTGACTTCCTTTGTTAAAAGTTATAATGAACTGGATGCGATTCGTACAAAATGTTTGTTCACTTCATTTTTAGTTTAACATAATTTACCAGTTAGTGTCTCTCAGTCACTCTTACTTATTTCTTGTTTTTTTTTATTTGACTGTCTCATCGTCCGTGTCTCCGTAAGATAAAAGCCTAACATGAAAATGGTTTGTTTTTGAAAGCATTTTATTATGTTTCATGATGGCGTGGAACACGGTCCCATTGAAAGGGTAAAACATCCTTCTCTTTAGATGCAAACTTCTGTAAAAGTAAATTTTTAACACTTTATAGATCATAATGATAGCATAGTAATGAGAAATTATGTATGAAATCTATTTTAATCAATATAAATGTGCCGATAAATTCAAACATCTGTAGTCACTTCAATTACAAGTTTATACTTGATTTGGGTAACATCATTTTTAAATTGATATGTTCGGTACATTTAATCAATATGTACGACAAGTAATCTAATCGAATATACCGATTAAAATTTTCATCGATTCATTTTTTTTTTACGGATTTCTGTTTCTGAAAGTTGGCCGGTATGCATATGGTAATCTTACAGTTCTTCTGTAACAGGTCTGAACATGAATATGGTAACACTTGGGGAGCACAGGAAAAGGTGCTTAGGGAAGAGGAAATAACAGGAGAGAGAAACATGTGGAAGCAGGGTTGAAGCGTGTATAAACTCGCACTTAAGCTTGTATCCACCTCTCTGTGGGCTAAAATATGTCAGTTGGAATTGTGTCTCTGCACTCAGCAGTTGCTTGTTAGTTGTCTATTGTATTTGTTTGGTTTTAATGTAGTTATTCTGGCGAACCAGTGACTGGTTCACCAGAGTAAGGCAAAAGATAGGAATGGTAATTTTTGTGATAATGGCTGCACAAGAATATGTTAACTGTGTAGACAGATTTCTGTTATATTTGTGGGGAATTAGTCATCTGGAAGCAAAACGAAAAGGAAAATTACAGACTTCATAAAAACAAATCTTACTATGCATACTTTGAGGTGAAACTTGGGGACCAGGACAAATGATAGTCTCCATGTTCACATGACACATACAGGATTTTGATAGAACATCAAACTTCCACCTACAACCGAAAGTTCAGAAACTTTTTGAAGAGACCTTGCATCCACGTTTCACTCATGGTTATAAATAGAGTCAAGAAACTATCTTCATCCCGCTGAAAATGCTGTAACATTGCATTAGCTGCTGCAACTTAATAACTCTGCTGATCTGCAGTTAGGAATTTAGCATCCATTTGTCTAAGAGCTTTCTCATGCTCAGAACTTCATGATGTCGAATCCAACACATTATGGGACATACCCAGAATCTTCATGATCTTCATTTGCAGATATTCTTCAGTCTTCCAAAATCATGTTGTGTACAGCATCCACATTTTGTGGAATGGTGATCACAACAGGCTTTCCTGGACAGTCATGATGACTGAAACAGCCCCGCCAGAAATCTACAAACTCAGTGACTAAATATTGTTTTGTCTAGCCTTTGTATCCTGACTTCTTTCAATCAGATTTTGCTAGTTCCTGTGTGTAATTGATTCATTCGCCACATTGCATAGTGAAGGTGAACCAGGGGATTTTCATGAAATTGAAGAGAACCAAACAGGTTTCCACTTGGTACAGAAGAAGTAGGGCCCTGCACGTTTTTCTTTTTCTTCTTTTTTTTAATTCAAAAAGTTGGTGCAAATCATGGTCAAAACTGAAACAGTATGTACCTGAAAACAGCTGTATGTCAAATGTCAGTTGAAAAAATGAGTGAAGAGATGCTTGTTTTTTTAAATGCTGCATATACTCATGTATAGGCTAAGTTTTGAGATCAAATTTTCGAACCAAAATTATGAGATTGATCTACATACAAGTAACACAGATATTTATGAGTACGAAAGGAAAAGAAGGCTATTGGATCATCTGATCGATGGCGCCACTGCGCCTGAATGACGGAGAACGGGAAATCAGACGAACCACGCGAGCACTGGAAAATTCGCTACGTTTCGCGGAGATGACGGGTGGTACATCTGTTGCGTCCGCTCCTTGAAAATGGCCGGGACAGAGGCTGAAAGTGCTAGGATGTTAAGCTTGTTTCCTGAGGGGATAGAGGCCCTTAATTGTTGAATATTGTGGTTGTGTCAGGTATTTGGGTTTATTTTAATTTGGCACTGATGTGCAATTGTAAATAATTTTGGGTTACAGCTTTTTAACTTTGACGTTTTAGGAAATGTGTAAATAGGTTTTTTATTGATTGAAGTTTTAATTAGATTAATGTGTTTTAGGGAGTTCAATTGTATATATTTGTGGTAGATTATTTTGAATCGGAATTTGGGTCGTAGTGAAAAGAAAGGAAGGGAGTGAAATTTGCGTGAGTTGAAAAAGATTTTTATTTATTATTATTTTTTGTGTTTATTTTGAGGCCTCGAACCACGATGTAAATGAGAAAAATACGTGTTGGAAATGTGTAGAGACGAAAACCTCCTGAAAGAATTAGGAATTAAAGGTGAGTAACCTCAAAATATAGATTTTCATAATTAGGAGGTATGGAATTATCTGTGATTGACAGTTACAAACAATGTCTCTTGTTTTGTATTGGGCTTGGGCATCATGCGAGCTATTATTTATCAGTTGGGTTATCTTACAGCCATATCAACATAAATCATATTGTCATCATTACAACCAGGTGTGAAATGCTGAGTTGATAATAACTAGTCTGCATTGACCACAACATGAATGATTGCTGCGAGAGAGAAGATCAAGGCATGTTCATAGGCCTAAGTAGAAAAAAAAAATCATTGTGCATATAATGTGTTATACACTGCCGGACAATTGCTAAGGACGGATGACAATAGCAACGATAGCAACCATAAAATGGAAGGCAGGAAAATGTGAAAATTAGCATAAGTGTGGGATACAGTAAGACGTGTTGTGCGTATGCAAATTTTGGATTGCCGAACTTGTTCGTGACTTCATAGCACTGATAAGAGATATAAAGGATTTGACACGTATTGACCGTTGTTGTTCAAATGCAAAGTTGAAAGAGAAAGAATCAATTGACGAACTTGCAATTTTCAGTATGTCTTTCCGACATCACTTAGATGATTTTACGCGTGGCCGTATTATTGGCAAGATTGAAGAAGGGCGAAAAATAAAAGATGTTGCCAGGGAGTTCGACGTCAGCCACAGTGTTGTTTCATGTCAAACAAATGGGGAGTGTAGCAAACGTCACGGGGTAGGTCGTGTTTGCAGTACAACACCTGCAGAAGATCGGTACATAGTGCTATCAACAAAAAGACACTGGCGCAGCACATCTAGTGAGGTAGCAAATCATTTTATGGCTGCTACTGGCAAGCGGATCTCCCGAAAAGCTGTCACCAGACGTTTGCATGAAGGAGGACTATACGCCCGCCGTCCTATTGTGTGCATCCCATTGTCCAAACGTCACCGTACCGCCCGTTTGCAATGGTGCCATCAACATCGCAATTGGACTGATAACGACTGGTCTGCTGTCCTCTTCTCAGATGAGAGTAGATACAGTCTATTGTCTGATTGTCGACGACAACTGATCTGGCGTGATAGTGGTACTGCATATTGTCCAGCAAACATACTGGAAAGGGACCGATATTCGACATGTAGTGTCATGGTATGGGCTGGCATCATGATCAATGGCCGTACGTCCCTCTATGTGCTTCCAACTGGGACTATGACTGGCCAACGATACATTAATGATGTTCTGATACCTCATGTTCGCATGTTCCGTGGTGCTGTCGGTGATAGATTCATTTTCATGGATGACAACGCAACATGTCATAGAACAGTCGCTGTCCAGGAGTGTCTTGAGAGCGAGGATATTCAACGCCTCGTATGGCCAGCACGTTCTCCAGATCTGAATCCTATTGAAAATGTATGGGATGCTTTGGGGAGGAGTCTTGCTGGTCGCCAATGCCCTCCAATAAACAAGGACACCCTCATCCGTGCACTGACAGAGGAATGGGATAAATTACCCCAACAGCTGCTTGATAATGTTGTGCAAAGCATGACACGACGTGTGGAATCTTGCATCGCCCTCCATGGTGGCCATATCCCATATTGACATCTTACACCGGAACGCCTGCGGACGGTAATTGCATTTTTCACGTTTACGTATTCTGCACAAAATGGCCTGTTTGTCCCTTGAACACGTTCCAAAGCCTTCTGGATTTCAGAGCACAATAAATTGTCTTTCTTGTAATGTCCTGGCATTCTGACATTATTTTATTTCACTTGGCATCCAACCACACTTACTTTTTTATGCGCTATATAGCCGTTTATGATCCGTCCTTAGCAATTGTCCAGAAGTGTATGCTGAATTCTAAAAATAAAAACAAAAAAGGGCAATCAGATTATGTATTAGTTATGATCAGATACACCAATTTGTGTGTCAGTGCTAACTCAAGTACTATAAAGAGCTTTCAGTTAAGCTACTGTTAGTTCTTGCTGATGACCATCTAAACTGCTGATCTTATCAATTTTCAACAAGTGTGACCCTTTAGTAATAGTCATTAACAAAGCACTCAAATTTCATCAAAATTTAAAAAAATAAAATGTGGCATTTTAGTAAACATGCTTGTACAGAGGTTGATTCACGTTTATAGTGGCAAAGTAACATGCATGTCATATACAAATCGTGTTCCTCATGATTATGTAACCAAGTTTATTGTGCAGTAGCAGCCTTCCACTTTAAGAGCATTTGTAATTTTGCTTTTGTATTGCTAAGATGCCTCCACAAGTGATTCCAATCTGGGAGGGGTATGCGAGGCCCTTTCCAAAGAAGGTTTTTCGTATGCAGCAATCCAAAAAAAAAAAAAAAGGTGCAAAGAAAATTATTGTTGTGTGATTTCTAAAAATGGCATACGTCAAGTAATTAAACGTGCAAAAGAGAACTTTGCAGCCTACTCAAACGGCACACAAATGCCACAAAAAAAAAAAAAACACCCTAAACCAAAGAGGACTGGTTAATATAAATCAAATACGTGGAGATAATGTAAATGGACGATGTCATTGCTCTGTCCACGTTATTTTATAATAAACAACGCATAGCGACTGAAAAATTGTGTTCCGACACCGCTGGGATCGAACCCCAGATCTCTCGATAACTAGTCGAGTGCGTTCGCATTTACGCTACGGCGTCAACATTATCTCCACGTATTTGATTTATATTAACCATTTCATTGCCCTTTGAATTTATCAGCTAGAATTAAATATCTGTTGCATTAAATGCCACCAGATGACGACATCTCAGTTGCTGAGACCATCAATACGGATTCGTGTAGTCAGATGCTGACTGTTAAACCACGCATGGCACTGAGAATTGTTGATGCCGTAGCGTAAATGCGAACGCACTCGACTAGTTATCGAGAGATCTGGGGTTCGATCCCAGCGGTGTCGGAACACAATTTTTCAGTCGCTATGCATTGTTTATAAAATAACGTGGACAGAGCGATGACATCTTCCATTTACATTATCTCCACGTATTTGATTTATATTAACCATTTCTATCGCCCTTTGAATTTATCAACTAGAATTAAATATCTGTTGCGTTAAATGCCACCAGATGACGACATCTCAGTTGCTGAGACCATCAACTCAACACGGATTCGTGTAGTCAGATGCTGATTGTTAAACCACGCATGGCGCTGAGAATTGTTGACGCCGTAGCGTAAATGCGAAGAGGACTGCTGAGGTGGTGTGAAAAGTCAGGTCTCTTGTAAAGAAAGAACATCCAGCAATGCAAAAGCATTGCACAGCATGTAGACATCTCACAGGCAACTGTAAACTGCATTATCAAATCTGAGCTACACTTAGAAAAGCGGTTTAAGTCTAACGTCCACAAGATCCTTCTGCACCACATTTCGAAGTGGATAATGAACTGCAGGAAACTGTATGAGGGACACCTAGCAAGGGACAGGTGGAAGTTTATGGTCACTTTGGATGAAGCATGGATATATATACCTTAATGACCTAAACAAAATCCGGGCAATGTACTATCAAGAAAAGGAGGTGAAGTCATACCCATAATAGGTACATGAATGCAAAGAAAGTTCTTCACACGGATTTATGGTTGTGGCAGGTTATTGCTGTACTGGCAAGTTAAAGCTGTGAAAGGTTGCTAATAATGCATTAAATAATGCAGCTTTTTATCAGACAAACATTCTTGACCCAATTTACTGCAAATAAATTCCATCCTGATACGGCGCAATGGCTTCAAATGTAAGGATCCACCAAGATAAGGCTTCCAGCCATATGGCTAAGTCCACAGTGGCATACATGTGGAAGATGGAAGCTGAGACCGAGACTCATGCTATACCATTCTCCTCAATCCCTGTCAAATCCCCAGATGCCTCTCCCTTGGATTTCTATGGCTTTAGGTTACTTAAATGAGCCCTCAAAAGTAGACAACCCAAAAACTATTGACAGCCTTTGGAAAATTTGCAAAGAGGAGGGGGGAAAGAATCTATCTTACTTGTCTGCAAAGAAGCCTGCTACAGTGGGCATTGCACTACAGAAGGATAATACAGGAATATGGTAAGCACATAGAACAACACCAGAAGTTGGTGCCATGGTATTTCATAACTGTATGATCCTGCAATCTTTGTCACTATAAATGTGAAACAACCTCTGTATTTACTACATACTGGTGGATGCTCATGCTGTTACCAACTGCTTACCACTCAATGCAAGCCTCACCAGAACATGCTACGCTGGCAACTAGTAAGGCATGGAATGTCAGAGGCTTGTACATGCAGAGTACTGGTGCCTAATTCTTTTCCAGTGTACCTAACTGGGAGAATTGGCCCCTTACTTGTGCATGAGACTAGAAAAAATTCCAGATTTTCAGAAATACTGAAGTCATCTTTATACACTAGATTGATCAAAAATTAGAAATTTTCTTCCAAAAAAAAAGGGGGGGGGTTGGATTATACATGATATCAACCCATTGGTGAGTATATACAATAAATAGTTTTATAACAATATCTTGAAAATTTCATTTCTGTGCTATTTTAAAGTACTAGTACTTTGACTAAATATTGGGTTGTCGAAAAAGTCATGACTTATTTTGGAACCCGATGGCGGTTGGGCGGTTTTGGAAGTACTAGAGGCATGCGCAGCTCTGTTATCGCTATGGCATTTGACAGGTGCCAGTTCTAGCTGCAGTCTAAAATGAATAGTGAGCGATTTGGTTGATTTGTGGAGATTTGACATCAAGTTGAAGATGGAAGACCAAACTGTGCATTTTCGCCATATTTTACTGCTTTACTTCCATAAAGGGAAGAACGCACGTCAAGCTTGTGAAAAGTTGCGTAAAGTGTACAGTGATAATGCTCTACAAGAACGTCAGTGCCAGCGGTGGTTCGCAAAATTCCGTGCTGGTGATTTTGACCTCAACGATGCTCCTCGGTCCGGGAGGCCAACCGAGGTTGATGACGACTATATCAAGGCATTGATCGAGTCAAACCCACGTTATACGACACGAGAGATTGCAGGCACATTGCACATCCATCATTCAAGCGTTCACGACCACCTGAAGAAGCTGGGATACGTAAGAAAGCTCGATGTGGGGGTTCCTCATGAACTCAAAGAAGCTCAATTGACGGCACGTATAAACATCTGCGATATGCTCATTAAACGTGAAGAAAACATCCTTTTTTGAAGCGATTGATAACTGGTGACGAAAAGTGGATTGTGTACAACAATGTGCTGCGCAAACGATCTTGGTCCTGACATGCTGCTTCACCTCAAATGACATCCAAAGCAGACATTCATGAGTGGAAGGTTCTGGTCTCAGTGTGGTGGGATTTTAAAGGTGTCATGTTTTTCGAGCTCCTACCACAGAACCAAACAATCAATTCGAATGTCTACTGTCGGCAAGTGGACAAATTGAATGAATCCATCATTCAGAAACGTCCAGAGCTCATTCATCGTAAAGGTGTTTTCCATCACGACAATGCAAGACCACATACAAGTTTGATCATCCGCCAAAAATTATTGGAGCTTGGGTGGGATGTGTTGCCACACTCAGCATACTCGCCTGACCTTGCGCTGTCAGACTTCCACTTGTTTCGCTCTCTTCAACAGTCCTTGTGTGGTATTATGTTCAATTCAGATGAGGCTGTAAATCAGCACCTTGTACAGTTTTTCGCCACGAAAGACAGGTCCTTCTATGAATGAGGCATTCTGCTGCTCACTGACAGATATCAAAAGGTTATCGAACAAAACGAGCATTATATCATTGATTGATCTTTGTTCTTTCTATCAATAAATGACCTCTGCAAAACATGGCTAAAATACGTCATGACTTTTCCGACAACCCAATAATTTGTTATTGTTTCTATTACAGTGTAGTGTCTAAATAGTACATTATTGTTTCTTTTACAGTATAGTATCTAAATAGTGCGTTATTGTTTCTATTACAGTATAGTGTCTGTAAAATTCATTCAGTGTTGTGGCAGGTATTTGAACCTCTTTTGTTTGGACTCATTGGAACTGAAGTCTCGACTAGTGATCTACAGCAGGAAGTTGGTAATGAATTTTATGAAATATTTTGGATTCATGTGTAACAGAGCTGTTTAATTCGAGGCTCTTAACCAATATTTTGATGTAATTTCAGTTCACATGATGTTCAAGTGTATAAAGATACATTTATGCATCTTCTATTTACCAGCATGTGCTTTTCATGACCTCACTACCTGCAATACTTTCCATGATCAAGAAATATAATATATCTTCAAAGTCTCATATCAGTTGGAGCCATTTTGAGAGTTCACTTCAGTTGTCATTTTCATTTAACCCTGATAGAGGATGTTTTCCTTGTGAAAAGCAATGCCAACGTTCAAACTTTTGAAAACATAGGTGTTTATTAAATAACACTTATTTTTATTTTCTTCCATTGCTTTCCACTAATGTTTTACCAAGTAGGTTA
This sequence comes from Macrothele yani, assembly GCA_039090855.1. Lineage (NCBI taxonomy): Eukaryota > Metazoa > Arthropoda > Arachnida > Araneae > Macrothelidae > Macrothele > Macrothele yani. Next base: position 20,096,510 of record CM077026.1, on the reverse strand, counting down.
GGTTCAAAAAGTTCCTGGAATCACCTCTTGATATTTTCATAAGTCTGTCAGGTACTGTACTGAAGCACTGTAAGCACGAACTGTCAGCCTTATAAACCGGCGTATAATCGATGCCCTGTGAAAGCGGAAAGCACCAGCCGACACAAGCAAGAGTACAGAGTGACAAGAATGCAAGTTAAACACCAGAGACATTGATTTACACACCTTACGGACTTTGAGAGAGGCCTGATCATCGGGCTGAAAACTGCAGGGTGGTCGGTGCGTCGTATAGCCCACCACGTGGATTATTCTGACCATACTGTCCGACTGTGTTAGGAGCAGTGGACAGGTGATGGCATTGCCACATAATGAAACAACTCCGGATGGTCCAGGAGGACCACCGGTAAAGAGCGTCGACAGATCGTGCACAAGACACGAACGGATCCCAAGGTGACCCGATTAACTATACAGGCAGATGTAGCGGCTCCTGTGTAATTCCCGATGCCTCGTGTGATTGCACCGCCCCTTACATGTGCTGCCATTAACACAGGAACATTGCCTGCTCCGTGTGCAGTGGTGCCAGGCCAGAGCAATATGAACGCCACAGACCGGCGACGTGTGGTGTTTAGCGATGAGTGTCGCTTCATTCTGGGGACAGACGATCATTGTGTCCAGGTGTAGAGGTCAACGGCACGATCCCAACCTCGTTATCGAGGCCACGCCTCCCCCACTGCAGACATTATGGTCTGGGGAGCCACTGCCCATGATAGCCAATCAATTCTAGTAGTGGTGCATGGATCATTCACAAGCCAGCGGTATGTGGATGAGATCGTATGGCCCCATGTGCTCCCATTCCTGGCTGGGATTCCAGGTGCACTGTACCAGCAAGATGATGCCCACTCTCGGGACATATTTCCTATCGAGCATGTTGGGACCAGTTGAAAAGCCAGCTGCCGCTGTGCTGCACTATCTGGGATTCGGAGTACGCCGTCCAATACGTGTGTGCCAGTCTGCCACAGGACAACATCAGGCGTCTGTTCACCTCCATGCCAAACCATATTTCAGCATGTATCGCCGCACGAGGCAGTGCGACGCGCTATTGTAGATGACCGGATTGCGTGCCACAGATCCCTCTGTAATTGTCCTGCAGCTCTGTTTTTGCCATCATGTGTATCATTACGTCCACAAAATTTCAGTTCAATCTGATGCTTCCTTCTTGGTGTGCAAATTTCCTTGTCCGTGAGTGTATATACGTCATTTGCTGATGATACCATTTACTGCATGGGTGTGGTGGCAGTGGGAATGGTAGGGCCCTTCCCAGTTTTTTTGGTACCTTAGTATATATACGGTGAAACTTCCTTACTGGACACTCCTAAATAGCGGAGACCTACATTTAGTGGACAGTTTTGTAATTTCCAGTCCCAAAGTATATGCAGTTGTGTGCCTTTACTTTCAAACAGTGGTCCCTATGAATGTTGAACAGTGATCTCGGTCATAAAACAGTTAAAAATATGAAAATTCATGAGGGAAGGGGATGGCAAATTTTTGCCAAGATTTTTGTTTTAGCTTCTTTGACGGAAATAGGGTACCTTTTGTCCTACATATCGCCTTTACAAAAATTACCAGTCTGTGGTTTCATTAGGGCCAATCTTTCTTTAGAAATGGGCAAAACAGCTTCTTCCAGACGAAATAGGGTATTCATTTTCAACCTAGAAGAATAGGATTTAAACATCTTTTTCAAACTAATTACCAAATTTTTGCCAAGATTTTGTTTTAGCTACTTCGACGGAAATAGGGTACCTTTTGCCCTACATATCGCCTTTACAAAAATTACCAGTCTGTGGTTTCATTAGGGCCAATCTTTCTTTAGAAATGGGCAAAACAGCTTCTTCCAGACGAAATAGGGTATTCATTTTCAACCTAGAAGAATAGGATTTAAACATCTTTTTCAAACTAATTACCAAATTTTTGCCAAGATTTTGTTTTAGCTACTTCGACGGAAATAGGGTACCTTTTGCCCTACATATCGCCTTTACAAAAATTACCAGTCTGTGGTTTCATTAGGACCAATCTTTCTTTAGAAATGGGCAAAACAGCTTCTTCCAGACAAAATAGGGTATTCGTTTTCAACCTATAAGAATATTTCCATGTTTTTGAAATAATGCACATAAAAATGAATAGTAGCATTTTCCGATCGATTTCTGAGTCGGAAAATGAACTGCTAATATGACTAGAAGAATAGGATTTAAACATAATTTTCAAACTAATTACCATAATTTTTGTTGTATTATCCACACCAACGTATAGTCCGCAGACCACAAAATTCACATAGAAATTTTTTTTTCCTTCGTTTAATCCGCACCAGAGTATAATACATTCAGAAAAAAAATCACTGTATAATCCGCACATCATAGATGTTGAACCGGAAGTGGAATTTCCAACAGAAAAGTCGATCACATAATGACCCAGGAGTCCGGAGAAGTAAAATAAAATAAAAGATTTTGTTAAATGAAGAAATTCATTTTTAAAGGTTACTTTTTCATATTTTTATCTCCGGACAAATAAAACTGAGTGGCATCATGACGATGCAGCTCCATAGTACGTATTGCATTACACCTTACCAGTGGCGAAACGCTGATGCAGAACAAGTAATAGAAATACCGTATGTACTCGCCCATAAGCTGAAAGTTTTTGGAAGAAATCCTGCTTTCATCATTGGGGGGATCGGCTTATACGTGGGTCAATAAAAAATAATCCTAGACTTCCATGAATTCTTGCGCAGAATTTACTGACGGATTTGTTTGCGTTTTAGATCAGGACACAACTGTTTTCTGATCTTCTCAAAACTATTGCGCAGTGACACGATCATATCCTCAATTGTGTCCACCACTTTAAGTTTAAATTCGGCAGTGTAACTGAAACGTTTCATTTTCAAAGATATCATGAATAGCAATGAGGGAAAATATCAGTGGCAAAGGTGTTGGTCAAAACGGCGAAAAGACGAACTAAACAGAAGGCACGGCGCACATGAAATCCAAAAGGAGGAACACATAGGTTCGTTCAGCAAGTGCTGTGTGCACTTCATTGGCGGGTTGCCAAAACCAGAGACCGCACGACAGTCAGAGTTGTCCTTCTCGACGATACAAAATGACACCTGCCGTCCCTCCCCATAACTTTCCCAATCTTTCATTACAACACCCCTCCTCCCTCCTCTGCGCTCCGTACAAACTCCTGAACTGAGGAAACATTTTCCAAGGGAGTTCCATTTCCAATTATACCCCCTCTCTTGTACAATTACCCTGCAGATTTTTTCAAAAATCAAAAGGGCCATAAAACTGTTTTTTTTTTTTTAAATCGGTGTATTATCCGGATCAGCGTATAATCCGCAGAACCTATGTTTTTAACTTTTTTAGCAGAAAATTCACTGATTATAAGACGAAAATTATGGTACATTTCTGAACAATGAAGGGAATACAAAAGATTTCCTTATGATCGATGAAGATCTGTGCATCAATGGAGTAACGAACAATGTGTGCAACAGGGTTCCCATGCAACCTGGAATTCTCAGCGAATTTGAAAATGGTTCCAAAAATCAGGAAAAGTTGCCCTCTTTTTTTGTAAAAATCAAGGGTTACTTTATTTTGCTAAAAAATACTTTTTTGTTTTCAGATTTCAAACTTTTGTTTGCAATTACTGCCTGCCTATAATTTGGTAGATCTTACTTTCAGTTACATTTTTCCTTTATTTCCAAATAAAGATGCAAAATTGAGTTTTAAAAATTGCCTTTTGTTAAGTTTTTGTTCAATTTCTGCTGACAGTTGTTATAACATGGAACAGTTAGGCAAAATGGCTTGACACACTTCTGCTTGGAGAAACACTTCACAAGAGAACCAACCAAGCAATGGATCAAAGTCGTTTGTCTGTTGGTTCTCTTGTGACATACAGTATTTCTGTGTACAGGAGCCATTCCATCATTAAGCTTCGCTTCATTGTGTTATAAAAAAACTAAAACTAATCAAATGACAGATTTTTTTTCACATATGGCCCATTTCTATGAGAATGTATTAGCAAATTCTATGGGGTAGTTTTCACAAAGGTTCATGGAATTATGGTACAAAAAATAATGTGCACATTGAGTTCTTATTAATGAAAAGCAGGTAATTTTATAAAGCCGAATTACTTAAAGAATTTACACGTGTGCTTTGGTGAGGGAATGAAATTGACAATTTATCGCAACATGATGGGGTTGACACTCAGGAAAAAACCCACCATTTTAAGGAGACAAGAACAATCAGGAAACCAGTACACATTTAATTATGCAACAAAATATTGGCTGTTAGCATCAATGACCTTTTGCCATTTTTCAGGCTGAAGAATGCAGTGACGAAATTTTCCACCTCTGGAACTGTGGTGAACCGCTGTTGGGCTAGAGCATGTTGCATAGATCGAAACAGATGAAAGTCCGAGGGTGCAATGTCCGGGGAGTAAGCCGGGTGCGGTAAAACCTCCCAGTGTAAATTGTTCGAGGGTTGATTTCGTGGTGGCACCAACATGTGGTCTGGCATTATCGTGTAACAGGATGACTGGGTGGCGTCCTTTACCTGTCCATAAGCGTTTCTGCTCAATTGCTGCATTCAGTTTCATCAACTGATCGCTATATCGTTGTACAGTGATTGTTTCACCCGGTTTCAACAATTCGAAGTACGGCACTCACTGCATATCCCACCACAAACACAACAGCACCTTTTCCCCGTGGATATCCTGTTTTGCAGTAGATGTTGATGGCTGGCCTTGGTCGACCCAGGATTGCTTGCATATGGGGTTGTTGCAATAAACCCATTTTTCATCCCCGGTGACAACTTTCCACAAGAAATTCTTCCCTTGAAACCTCTTCACTAACGACATGCAGATGTCCAATCGTTGACCAATATTACGCTCCGTTAAAGTATGTGGAACCCACTTACCAATCTTATGGATCTTCCCCAAGGTCTCTAGATGCCGTACCACCATCGATTGAGCCACTTTCAAGCGTTTTGCCAGTTGCGTGGTCGATTGTGTGGCATCCCCTTGCAACTGCGATTCCAGCTCCTCGTCTGGGAGTTCCTGTGGTCTACCTGCACGTGGCTTGTCTTCCAAGCTTAGATCACCTTTCTTAAACCTGGCAAACCATTCTCGACACGTCCGCTCACCCATAACCGTTTTGCCACACGCCTGACATATTGAACTGTATGCTTCACTTGCACTTTTCCCTAAATTAAACATGAGTAACAAACAGTGCCGCAAATGAACTTTATCGACTGCCATGCTTGGCTTCATGTACAAACTGATAGCACGGGTCGCCGGCCGGTTAGACTCCCTATGGCCCCCGCTAGCGGGGGTGGCAGAAAACTTTTGCGTACCCCTAATATATCATATTTGATATGAAGTTTTTTGTATTGTGAGCCTTGTTGTTTTCAGAATTCAATCTAATGAATAGCAGACAAAGAGAGAGAGGTAAACACACACACATACATCATACATACAGGGAAGGTTAAAAGTTCCTGGAATTATCTCCAACTATGGGGATGAAGAATCATGCTGGGGAAACTGAATCCAAGCATGATTCTTCATGCTCGGATTCAGAGGTTCACAGCATGCATGACATCATCTGATGGTAAGTGGTGCCATTCCATTAATCTGAGATAGGGAGGGGGGGGGCCTACATCATCATCATGAGTATTACATCATTTGTGTAAGATATTTTTTAATCACTTCTCTTAACTTTCCAAGGGGTTTCGTAACATTTTCTTTTATTACTTCACATTGAGGAAAAAAATTAATGAACACCCTTTTTTTTTTTTTTTTTTTTTTTTTTTGTCCCAGAAGACAGTTGCCAAGATTTTTTGCTTTCATTCCAAAGATTTTCTTCTGTACTCTGAGTCATAAATCAGTGTGTAAAAATCATTTAAACAGTTCTTTTTTTTATTTTTTGCAGGTATGGGGACACTTTCTTTGCTTGTAGGCTTAATAATTCGAATCATAATCACATACTTTATAACATATGGAGCAGGTCTAACCTCAAGAGAAAGGATTTTTATTTCATTTGCTTGGTTACCCAAAGCTACAGTACAGGTAAATATTTTCAGTGTTGAGTTCATAAAATATTTAGCTTATGTTTCGCTTTGTGCTATGTGTCTATGAGTGTGTTGGAAAATTGATAGTTCTTCAAAGTTTATTTGTATATTCCTTTCTTTTTTCTTTGTGTGTTGTTCAAATGTCTATATTTCACAATGTTTATTGATGTGTGAAGTTTGTAGAAAAATTTTCAGTTTATTGTGCTGATTTTTGTTTATGTGGGTGTCTGTAATATAATGCAAAGAATAATAGCCTAGTCCCTATAATATGAACAGATAGAGATAATCTGCAAAAAAAAAAAAAAAAAAATGGCATATCTTTTGAGATAGTTGAAAAGGATTGTTAAAAGTTGCATATCTTACTATAAAAATTATGCTGACATCAAATCTTCAAACAGTCTGCATAGAATGCAATCACTCATGCAAAACATGAATATAGAAAGCACTTCATTTGCATGTGTACTTTATTTCATATTTAAAGTGTTGTCATACAAAAACCAAGGTAGCCTCCCCCTGTTGGATAATGGCTTGAAGAAAACATTTAAGTAATGCTATAAACTGGAAAGTAACAGGGAGGCTCAAGGCCAAGCAAAGTCAGTTTGAGGGATCCATATGGCTAAATGTGAATCATAGTGTTATCAGATGTTTTTGGAATCAATAAAAAACCAAACTCATACATCCAAAAGACCTGCTCTTAGGCAACATCAAATAGTAAGACCCATTAACTGCTCCTAAATGCAAGGAGCATTAGAACCTATACAACATGGCAGCTTGCTTCAGACCACATGGCATCCACAGGAAGGTTTGTATCATAGAAAATTATATCCAGAACAATGCTTCATAGTATTGAATCAGTCTTGGCAACATTCCAACTGGGTTCAAAGTCAATGGGCTGATGTACTGTTCACTGATGAGTCCTCATTTGGTCTTCAGACTTATTCCTGATGACTGTTGGTCTGGAGACATCCTGGAACCAGAAAACATCCCACTAACACCTGAGAAAGAAGCAGTTTTTGAGATAATGGTATGGTAGGCATCATTCTTGATGGCTATGCAGATATTCATGCCTGAAACCAAGGCACTGTAACAACTTTTACATATCACAATGAGATCCTGAAACCTTATGCTCATCTGTTTCTTGCAGCAATGGCTCTTGATTCTGATTTAATGCATAGAAATACTTTCCCTCTTAGAGCTCACTTCATGCACCAATACCTAGGGTGTGAAAGCATACACTGAAGTGCCAGAAAAACTGGTACAGGCGAGCTTATGCAAAATACATATCAACGTCACCTATGCACATACTCGGTTGCGTCCGCCAGTGCGTATATAAAGCGATAGACATCCTTGCCAGCTGTCAGAGCTGTTTTTGGCATGAGAATGACAAGTAATAACGATTTAAGCAATTTTCAATGCGGTGTCATAGTTGGCATTCGTGGAATGGGCCGTATTTCGGAGGTAGAAACGAAGTTCGAATTTTCACGGACGACCAGTGCAAGGCTGTACCATGACTACAAGCAAGAATTCCGGCAAAACCTCCAACCTACAATACCAGTGTGGCCGTAAAAAGACATTGTGTGAACGTGACAATCGCCGGCTGTCAAGAATCGTTTCACGCGATAGGCGTGCAACACTCTCACAGGTATCATCGGAATTCAATGCTGGGGCCTCAACAAGCATCAGTGTCCAGACTGTGCAAAGTACCCTGCACGATATGAGCTTTGGGAGCCGACGCCCAACTTGATTCCCCTTGATGGGTGCATGACACAGAGCTATGCGCCTCGCTTGGGCACGGCAACACCGCCGCTAGACACTTGATGACTGGAAACAAGTGGCCTGGTCTGTTTCAGGCAGATGGAAGGATTCGTGTATGGTGCAAACCCCATAAGGCCATGGATCCTGCCTGTCAACAGGAACTGTACCGGCTGGTGGGGGGTCCATAATGGTATGGGGTGTGTTTAGCTGGACTTCACTGGGACCCCTGGTACGTCTACAAATGTCTGTGACCGGCCAACGCTATGTGCACATCCTTTCTGACGAGGTACACCCGTTCATGTCCTGCATTCATGCTGATGGGTTGGGCCTGTTCCAACAGGACAATGTACCTCCAAACAAGTGTCGGGACACCACACTATGGTTAAAGGAGCATTCATCTGAGTTTGGGGTGTTGCCATTCCCACCCAAGTCCCCAGATCTGAACATGATAGAACACATTTGGGATGTCATGCAACGCGCTATCGAACACAGGAATCCGAGACCTCAGAATACACCCGAATTGTGGAACGCTCTGCAGGAAGTATGGTGTGCGTTGCCTACAGCATATTTCCAGAAGCTAGTGAAGTCCATGCCCCCATCGTATTATTGAAGCAAGATACAACTTTGGACTATTTACATACCACTTGAAGTTCCGAGCCCTAATGGCCAAGTACGATGTGGAACTTCAAGTGGTATGTAAATAGTAACTCTTAACTCAAGAATCTTTAATTATTATCTGGAAACCTTTACCCATTCAATATGATGTCGACACAGCCAGAACTGAGTTAACCCTAACAACTGGACATATCCGAAGTAGGGTACAACTTATGACAAAATGGCTCTCGAACTAACCCTAACAACTGACCATATTGAAGCAAGATACAACTTTGGACAAAGAAACTCAATAACTACTGACGTTGGACTGAACACGCACTTCCGTGAGTAACATCTTTAGGACTTTTAACCGATTTATATTTTAATTGAATAAGTTAATAATGCACCATCACAGACTGTATCCACTTTACAGAATGTGTAAAACAGAACTTACAGATGTCAAAGCGTCTTCCTGAAGCACTTTTTTCCAGTCATCCGACGTCCAACTTGCATGATCTTTGCACCACGCAAGTGTTTTGTGCCAATGAACCGTTGTTAGGAGAGGATATAGGTATTGATTGTCATCTACTGTTATATACGGTATTGTGCGAGCTTGCGATGCGTGGTAATGACAAATACTGCTCCGAGTTGACCTCTGTTGAACTGTTGAACATTGCTGCATTTGTTGGCCTGTACGAGTTGCCTCTCGCATAACCTTTTGCTGTACAGTGCTCACCTCTCACATCAACCTTTTGCTGTCCTGTGCAGTTCACTCATGCATGTTTCTGGTCGTCTGACAAAGCATGTGGAACAAAACTAGCACAAATACCCCTCCCAACCTTCCCCCATCTTGCACTGAAATTTGATTAATCGTCTCCTTATTAACACCGAGCTCACATTCCAGCATCCCCAAGGTCGCACAGCGATCAGTTTTTGTCCTTTCGTGAACTTTTCGCACTGTGTTCTGATGTGCACAATGGAATCGGGTGTCTGGGCGATTCGTCAAATTCAAATCTTCCCACCCATCCTTGAAATGTGCATACCATCGAAATATTTGTGTACAGAATAGGCAATTAACCCCATACATATCATGCAACAATTCAACTGTCTCAGATGCAATTTTGCTGATTTTCAAACAGACCTTGAAAGTTGCTCTGTACCCCATGACAGAGCATGACAATGTTCTTCCACCGAATGACGTCATGCACAGTGTAAATAATACATACATACATATCACTTAGTTGTTTCTGAGATTCAGTGGTTAGCTCCACAAAGAAATACAAGCTACCAGATAATTTTTATTTACTGTTGCCATATCAAACTTCTCCATTTACAGCGATCTTGACATACAACGCGGGCTTCACTGACATCTATCACATGTTGTACACAAGATCTTCTATACTTCATACTCATAATCTTTTTCTCGTGCAGACACTCCTGAATCTGGTCTTCTCACGACTTCCTTGGCCTTCCTATGCCTTTCCTTCCTGCCCTTTGGGCTAAAAATATTTTCTTAGCAAGCATCTCATCATTCATTCTTTCAACATGGCCAAACTATCGAAGCATATTGGTCTCCACCTTGCTAACAACATTTTGCTTCACATTACACAGCTGCAACACATCTTCATTCCTCACACAATCAGAACATGTATTGCCACCCCCACCCCCACCCCCTAAGTCCTAAGTAATGCATTTCTCCAGCACACAAACAACTTCTCTGTTTGTTCTGTAGTACCCAGGTTTCACTGCCATACATCAAAGTAGGAACAATTACACTTTCATACACAGCCATGCGGGATTCTCTTGAGAACCCATCATTCCTGTGAAAACCTCCCAGAGCAGACATGACTTTCAATGAAGAATTCACTCGTCTACTAATTTCACCATCCAGTTTGTTCTCTCTTTCAAACATGCTTCGTAAATACACAAACTCATTCACCTGGTCAATCACTGTGCCATTTAGACTTACATTACATTCAGTGCTACCCGTTCCTCTCTCAAACACCATAACTTTGGTTTTTCCCTTATTTATACTCAGTTTGAATTTCATGCAAACTTCATACATCCTGGACAACATACTCTGCAACTCACTTTTGCTCTATGCCAACAGGACAGTGCCATCAGCATACAGCAATCTGCACACACGGATATCACCAAGACATACACCAGTATTATCTATTTTGATATCACACATGCATGCATCCATCAATATATTAAACAGCCATGGTGACATTACACAACCTTCTCTGACTCCTGCACCTATAGAGAACCATTTTGATAAAACACCATTCACTTGTACACGAGCTCTACTGCCAGCATACATGGCTTTTACACTATTAAGTAGATTCCCAGTAACACCCTAGTGTAAATAATCACCTGTGCAATTATCACACAAACACTGTCACCACCACATAGCTGATAAATGATTTATCAAAAACCCATGCCTTCCCGGTAAATGCATTTTACCGGGATTTAAAAAATGTTTTATTACTTAATTGCCACATTGTGTATATGGAGCTCATAGGTTTTGTCCCTCTGCAGACTTGTAGTGTACTATATTTGAAGCATTTTGTTAGGAAGTTTTAGCTGTTTCATATTTGTTTCTTATCTAGCTTCATTATTTTGTAGGCAGCTGTTGGTTCTGTTGCCTTAGATTATGCAAGAACAGTTCAGTCTGAGCCAGTACTTGAAATATATGGAAAACAGGTAATTTGTTTTTTTTTAATGGATAACAGCATGCATTACAAAAATTGATTGAAAAATTCATTTAAGACCTGTAGTTCAATGACAGAGTGAACAAAGTAGTACCATGAATTGAATTGGAGATTACACCATACAATACAAATTTTGAAGATGACTATCCGTTTTTTGGTGTAAATATGACAACGATGGTACATCAGATAATATTCAACAACTTGAAAATTTTATCTGCTCCTCAGGGCAATCACGGGATAGGATTATTAGCCTCCAGATTCGCTAAACATGAATGCTGGTTGCTTCAACTAGCGAATCCTGTGATGGTTATATGCAAATTAATCGGAAACTTGAGATTTGGTCGTTCTGGGTGGTGTAGTGGTTAGCATGCCCGGGCACTATCTGGGAGATGGGGGTTCTATTCTCGCTCCAGGACAACAGAATTTTTAAGTTTTTAGATATTATCTGACTTACTATCCTTGTCATATTTACACCAAAAAATGGATTGTCATGTTTAAAATTTGTAAGTAGTACCAATTCTTGATACAAGAGTTGTACTGAAAGTAATGCAAAAGTGGGCATAATTTTTTTATTAACTAACAGAGGTCGTTCAAATTGCACATGTTACTAAAGTAACTCTTTCTCTATGCTGAACATAGTCTTCATCACAAACGATGCATGTGCACCCTCGTTGAACACAATTTTTAAATCTTTTTTGAAAAAAATGCAGGCATGGACAGCTGTACCCACTTCTTCACAGCCACTTTCACCTCATCTGCATCATCAATTCGTTGTCCCTGGAAAATGTCCTTCATTGGACTGAACAGGTGAGAGTCGGAGGGCACCAGATCTGGGCTGTATGGTGGATGGCAGACCACAGACAGCCTAACTTGCTGATCATCTGATTGTTGGCAAAGATGTGTGTGCTCTCGCATTGTCATGGTGAATGTGGATCCTTTTCAGATTCTTGTTCGGTCTCTTCCTCCTTATGATACTCTAAGCTTCTTGAGTGTCTCAATGTACCGCTTGCTGGTGACAGTACGGCCACATTCCAGAAAATCTAGCAGAATGACACCCCTCTCATCACAAAAAGCAGTCACCATGACTTTCTGTGCTGATCGCTGGCTCTTGAACTTCTTAGGCCTTGGTGAAAAGGTGTGACACCATTCCATAGATTGATTCTTTGTTTCCGGGTCATAAAGATACACCCACGTTTCATTGACACCATATCAAAAAGAAACATGTCTTCATTGGCTTCAAACGCTTCCAGCAGATCAGAGTAGACTTCCACCCTTCTCTCCAAATCGGGTGCCATCTCCCGAGGTACCCACTTTGCACACACTTTCCGATACCCCAAGTCTTCTACCATCTTCTGTATGGCATCGGGACCACAGTCCAGTTGTACAACAAGCTCACAGATTGTGGTCGTCTCTCCGCATGAATCAATTCATCCACTCACTGACCCCCGCACGGGGATAACTGGTTTTCCAGTTATTTGGCCCCGCACGGGGATAACTGGTTTTCCAGTTATTTGGGGAGCGGCGCCCCCACGGCCCGAGCTGACCTTGTGACTGGTCAACATCTGATGTCATGCCACCGCTTGATTTTTATTTTGGTGCTGTTGGTGTTTGCAGGGATGGCTGTTCATCCAGCTGTTGGGGAGTCGCGTCCCCACGTTCCCGAGCTGGTCTTGTGTCTCGCTTTTTCGTTTTTATTTATTTTCTCCACTGGCTAGTTGCCCGTGTTGTATACTTTACCTAATCGCTACCACGTTATGTACTAACACCCCGGTCTTGTGGTTTTGTTACCCTCCACCACTAACTGTTTAATATTAACCGCTCAGTTCGTAGGTTGCTGAGATTCCGTTTAGGTTCCCTTCCAGGATTTGTCTTCTTTGGATTTCTTTTCTCCTTTTAGCTGGTTTGGGTGCTAGACCTACCTGCATGTTTGCCGCGTGCGGAGACCCGTGAGGCGGAAATGGGATGTCTGGCGGCTGAGGTCGCAGGAGACCGGATAAGTGCCTCCTGTGTGCCAACACTCCTCTTCGACCCCGGCTTCGCTGTAAACGGGAGGCTAGAGACTAACCCACCTCTAGTCAGAAGTCTTGTACCAAGTTGTGTGCAGGGCTTTAGCGGCTTTTTGTCGTATAGCACGGCAGGGTGAGCCCGGGGGCTGTGGGATCATGCCAAAGGCGTTGGCATGACAGTACCCGGAGACCGAAGTGTCCGCCGAGTGCGTGTGATCACAGCCAACGGACTATATCTGCAACGTATAAGCTCCAGAACTGTGTCCAGCGTCATTTTCTTGGCTTGCAGACCTCCAGTTCTCCCTTGTAGGGCTCGGTGGTGGGTGGAGTAGTCTGCAGACGAATCTTCCACCTTTTTTTCCATGGGTAAAAAGAACAAAAACTCCAAATTTAAGTCACCTGACAAAATGATAGTTGACAACGACTGTCCTTCGTCTTCTCAACCTACCAAGTCTCATACCCTTAAACGGTCTTTAGACCTTGACCTGGACCAAGAATGTGGAACCTCTTCTTCGGCAGCTGTACCAGTCGCTCCGAAGCGTCGTCTCCCTCGATTGCTGTGACTACGCATGCTACTCACTTGCTTGTAGAATCCATCGATCCGCATGAGAGACTGTCCACCAGATCTCCCTTTTTCATTTCTAAAGCTTTGGACGCTGCGGTTGGCCCCTTGAAGTCTGTGAGGAAGCTTCGCTCTGGGGACCTGCTTGTCCAAACTTGCAGTGTTTCTCAGAGTAACACTTTTCTGAACCTCACTAGTCTTCAAGGCATTCCTGTAAAAGTGACACCTCACCCGTTTCTTAACACCTCTCGGGGTGTTATTTCGGAGTTTGATCTCTTGCCATGCAGTGAAGACGAATTCGTGACTGAACTTGCTGATCAAGGTGTTATTGCTGCACGTCGTATGATGTTCCGGCGTGATGGTTCCATGATTAAGTCAAAAAATGTCATCTTGACTTTTAACTCCCCGAAAGTTCCGACCGAAATCAAGGCTGGCTACTTGGTCTGTGGAGTTCGCCCGTACATTCCCAGTCCTCTGCGCTGTTTCAGGTGCCAGAGGTACGGGCATTCACAACGTTTCTGTAAGAGTTCCGCTCGTTGCGCAAATTGTGGCTCCAGTGAACATGACGGGGAAGGTTGCACTTCTGCGGCCTGCTGTGTTAACTGCGGTGAGGCCCATGCAGCTTACTCCCGCAACTGTATGAAATGGAAGGACGAGATGGCGATCCAGCGCCTCAAGACCCTGGAGGGCCTCTCGTACCCTGCTGCCAAGGCCAAGTTGGGTATACCCACCACTCGACAGCGTACTTTTGCCGCAGTAGTTCAGTCTCTGCCACAACCCGTGCAGCCCTTTGTTCCGCGCCCTGTAGCTCTCGCCGCCCTTGCCAAGCGATCTACAGCTGACCAAGCGACACAGGTGTTTTTCCCCGAGCTCGAGATTTTTCGAATACCTGATTCTGGGCCTTCTCTTTTGCTGCCGACCGTCTCTTCCAGTTTCCAGCCGAAAGCCTGCACGTGCGGAAGACCCGGCCCTCAATCCGCAAAGGTGTGCAGTGTCCATCCAACTGTCTCGGCCTCAGCGAGGTCCCCACCCTCAACCAACATTATAGAGGAACATAGGGGGGAGGAGAGTGACAGTTCGTCCCCAGCCTCAAACAACATTGCAGAGGAACATGGGGGGAAGAGAGTGACAGTTCGTCCCCGCCCTCTGCCAGCATTGCAGAGGAGTGTGGGGGAAGAGAGTGACTCATCCTTTGTGTAGTTGTGTTTAAAAAAAAAAAAATTATAATTATAATAGTAAATTAATAAATTTTTATATAAACCTAATTAACTACCTTGTCTTCACAGTTAACTACCTGTCTTCATCATACTCTTTTTCAACTTTTACCAAGCCTGTCTGCTCTTAATCATTTTCCACGTTTTTAAAAATCTGTGGCTGATAGTTCTTTGTCTGGCGCTCTTTGGCCAAACCTGGCCCTTGCGCCAATAAAATCCAACAACCAACCAACCAACCACTCACTGACGATTTGTGTCAGTGGTCGCAGATGATGGTCTCCCACCGCTTGGTTTGTCTTCAATGCTGGTTTCCCCTTCTTTAAACTTCTTCATCTATCTTTGCACATTGCTCTTGTCAATGGTGTCATCTCCATAAACATTCTGTAGCATTCTGTGGATGTTGAACAGCCTCCACGTCAGCCTTCCTTCGTCAAGAACTCAATGACGACACGTTGATTCTGCTTTGAATCCATTATTTACCTGCAATGAAGAAGAATAGTTACTGTAGAGGAAGAGCTGCCTACCAACATGTGCAATTTGAACTACCTCATTCAGTTAGTAGAAGTTATGCTCACTTTCGCATTACTTTCGGTACAACACTCATTTTTAATTTCATTTAAAATGTATGTTTTCCTGTTTCTTAGTCACTTCTTGCTGTATGAAGAGAAAAAGCAAGTACTTTTTCTTTCATTTAAAGTGATATCAATGTTTAAAAATGCCACTGCATATGTTTACTGTGCAGAAGACTTTACAGGGAACAAAAGGCAGCAACGAATTGAAGTTCCAAATTTGAACTTTCATTTTTTGTAGACAAAAGGGAAAATGCTTGTTCTTTTTGTCTGTTGATGTAGCAAGAGGTGATTTACAAATGAGAAACCAGGCATTTTCAGAAAAAATGAACTTCAGAAAGTTTTAAAAAGTTCTGATATCATCAACTCCTTGAAAACTCCTTAAACAGACTTCAAAAACTCAGTATACGAAACCTGAGAATCATTTTCATTTATTAGCCAGGATTTTCTCCTGAGTTGATAATTCTTCATTTTTCTCTAGTGTTTTTTGATATGAGTTCCTAAAATCATGTAGATTTGAGTAGTGTATTTGTGACCACTTTCACTTCAGCAGTGAATTCCAGGTAAATTTCACTCAGGTTTTTGTCTTTAGTCAAATCTTTTAAGCTGGAGAACCTTACTTTTCATGATTAGTGGAGACAGAGTTATTGCAATTAGAATTTTTTAAGGACTTAGGCTATTTCAAAACAAGTATTAGGAATAAATGGCCATGTTCCTGACGTTTAGAAAAAGTGTTGTGGGAAAGATAGTCAAAGGAGATATTGCTATGGCTTAAAAAACTGTTTAAACAGTTTATATGCAGTGCTAAGGTTTAGAGCCTCTGCTGTGTTTACAGGGTGATTTGACTCGCTTTTAATGGGATCTTTAGTTGAACATTCCTAAAAGGCTCTTCAAACGTAGTTATTAAAAGCACTAATTTCATGCTGAATTTGCATGTATTTTGCATAAGGAATAAGGATGTTACCATTTTTGTTTGATCAAATAACATGGTTTAAAATGTGGTGATCATTTGATCATTACATCCAAAAATGAATGCAGTTATTGCTTTGGTAATCTTTCAAAAATTAATCAAGGTTTTCTTGCTTCCTTTTTTTTTTTTTTTTTTTGGAATATGCATTACACAAAACAGAACAAAAAAATTACTGTTGTGGAATTTTTTTTATTTTTTTCCAGCCATCAAGCTCAATTCACTGTTATTTTTTGGTTTTATATTTCCCTCATCTTTTATAGATGGGATGTTTTGTGGTTTCATTTAAACTAAAGATGGGATGTTTTAGAATACCAAAACAGCTAGAATCAAATTAAACTTAAAAGATATGTATGATATCTTCCAATGTTTTTCTTTGAGTCTTGGAAATCATGAAAAAATGCATTGGTGTGGGGCTGGGTTGGCAAGGTAATTTACTCGTTACATATTTTACGTAAATTACGTGTAATATACAGGTACGCAGACGTAAAAAACTAATTTTTTTTCATGTGTGCGTATGAATAATATAATATAAAAACCACTTTAATTATATTACATTTTAAACTTAAAACTTCTTGTATATTTCAACTACGAAATCATTATTCTCTTAAGATTGTTCATACAGCTCAGCCACCTATTAACAGCTTTCTTTTTAGAAACTATAATTTATCTGTTCTTTCTTGTGTATTAAAAATGGAGAAAATAATCTACCTCTTTCACTAGCATCGATAAAAATCACAATGTATATTGAATAGAATTCAAGATTATGAAAAGGTTGACCGCCGCGATTCATAGTAGGAAGTCTTCAATTAGAATGTTGAGCCTCCTTCAACGACTAGTGAGGAGGGAAAAAAACAGTATTTATTAAGAATGCTCTCAGCTTTGAACTGAAGGCAACACTAAAACCTTCCGCATTTAAATAACAGAAAAAATGTGTAGTTCGCATAGTTATAGTTTTACCGCCGAGTCAATGAGAAGTTGCCGACGTTGAACTTTTGCATCTGCCTAGCAGTGAATAAAACTACGGTATTAATATCTGCCATGCCAAGTTTTACGTTTTACCCATAAAATTTACAGAAATCGTACGCTTGTTTTACCATTATTTTATGGAGCGGCGTATTTTACAGATTTTTTGTAGATAGGTTAATGCCATATATTTATTACCTAAAAAACTTTTCAAAGAAAGAATAATTAGCCCAAAGGCATCTGTATGCTCTGATTCCCCTGATCACAGTTACTTTCATTTCTGCTCCCCAACCCTCTCTAAACTCAGCCTGTCAGTAAGAACTTGGAAATAAAGTTTGTAGGATTATTAATATTGGTGATAACAGCTGAAAGACGAAGAAAAATGCGTTTTTAAAGGTATTTTAGCATTCTAACACAAAATTTTAAGTTAAAAAACACTGGTAACTTAAGGTAAATCACTGCAATGCATTGCTTATAGCTGTAATTTTACAGTTACAAATGTTTTTTGTTTTTTTTCCCTGTATATGTAACCTAATGATAGTATAATTAAAGACTTAATTCTGTACTTATTGCATTTTAATTGTTATAAGCATGCAATATTGCCAAACATCCTACTTGTGTAGCATATGAAATCGATATATCATACGCATAATGAATCGGTTTTCAGTCGACATGCTCGATGCATTTCATCAATACATGTTAGTCAGTCTATCGTGTTGATTAAATGTTCTCTAAGCCGCCCCAGTAGCGCAGTGGTCTAAGCGATGGCTTTATGACCATTTGTCCAAGAAGGGTCCAGGTATAAATCCCAGTGAGGCATGGATGTTGTCTTTGTCTTACGGCACTGGCTCTCTCCCTTTCCTGGAACGAGTAGCCCTAAATTAGGGCTGTGAGCTCACTGATCAAAAGAACATGAATCCATATGTTTCAGGCCATAAAATGAAGTTCTGTGTTCCACACTGGACAAAAATTGGTAGTTTGAAACTTTAGGGACACAATAGTTCTTTTATCTCTACCTATGCACTGCAAGATAGTAATAGTTATATCAAAGCATTTGTATAACTTGTTTATAAAGATAGTAATGGTTATATCAAAGCATTTGTATAACTTGTTCATAAATCTCTTAAATTCTTAGAAATTCTGCTTTCATTTCTTTGAAAAAGAAATTTAATAAATCTTTGCACAAAGCATTAGTTTTTTTTTTCTACCTCTGCTAAATGTTTCATTTGTTTTGTTTTTTTATATTTCAGTTTTTGTGGTTGTTGTTTTTTGTCTTCAGGTATTAACAATTGCAGTTTTGTCCATCCTGCTAACTGCTCCTGTGGGTGCTGTAGCCATGTCATTACTTGCACCTATACTTTTGAAAGAAACTGAATCTGTTTATCAAAGGAAACAATCCGTATATTCAAATTCATTTCCTGATAATTCTTCTGGCTTGACAAAAACCACTTCTTCGAATTATGGTTCATGTACTGACATTAATCTCTCTGTAGGCAGTGACAGAAAAGTGACTGTGCAACGTCCTTACAGCTATTAAATTTATATGAATAATGTTTTATAAAGGAAAAATGTTTGCTTGGTAAAATGAACACTGTTTCGACGATGTACATCTGTATGATAAAGTAAATGTTGATATTGTAACTGGGCATTACTCACAATAGAATGTTACAGACCTAGGACTTGCTTGTCAGGTTTTATTCTGAAAGTTTTGGAACTATGTTTTTTTAAACGTGATTTATGTATCAATATATAGAAAATATTCTGATTCTTTCAGTTTTAAAACCTTTTCGTGGTACTCTTTTGCAGTATTAAAATATAGTGTGTTTCTTATTATATATCATTATTTTACATTGTTTTATATTTTAAAATTATTTTTACAGATGCCATGGGAATCAAGAAAACATTTTTATATTAATTTGTTTGTGTGTGTGTGTGTGTGTGTGTTACTATTCCATAAACATGTTCTGTATTTTCCTCTGTATAATCTGTGGTGGCATATAATCAGCAGACCATGTAATTCAGATGACAAAAAAATTTTCCTTCATATAATCTGCAGGCCTTAAAATTGTACACCCTACTTAAAAAAAATAGTTGCACTCAGAAGGAAGCATCCGACAGGAATGAAACTTGGTGGGTAGGTTTGACATTGTAAGACATGCAAATGATTCAGATGTTGCGCATGCTTGCTATTCTGACTCATGCTGCTGTGCTGGTTGCATCCTTTGCAAGTGAGGTATGCCTCAGAGAAAAGTTCGGAAGTAATACGAGCAGTTGGAGGAGTTCAAGAAGAGCAGAAGGAGATGTTCTTATTGCCATATTGCACACCATACCGGTCATGCGGATATCACCATAGCACGCTGTTGGCGGCAGTGGATAGAACAAGGCACGCAGCAGTGACAGGAAGGGTCTGGGAGACCTAAACAAACCACAGAGAGGACCGATGGGTTGTCAGACATGCGTAGAGTGACCCAACTGCCATGATTGCAGATATTCAGCGAGCAGTGGTGCTCTCCGTGCTTCATCTGATTAGCGCCAGCACCATTGGCAGCCGGCTGCATGACATAGGACATGCAGACTGTTATGACGACTGCCCTTAACACCATTGCATCATCACCAAAGACTGTAATGGTGCCATGCCAGACTGCCATGGAGCCACCCAAAATGGCAGCAGGTGATCTTCAGTGACGAGTCCCGCTTTTGTCTTGGTGGAGATGACCAACGAATCTATGTGTGGACGCACCGTGGTCAGCGCCAAGATGAACAGTTTGTTGTCGAGCGTCACATGTCCCAAAGGCTTGGCGTCATGGTGTGGGGTGTAATTGTCTACTATCCCAGATCACCTTTGGTGTTCATTACAGACACTTTGACGGGCCAACGTTATGAGGTCCTGCAACCAGTGGCCCTACCTTTTCTGAACGCTCACTCCAGTGCGATTTTTCAACAGGATAATGCGCATCCACATACTGCTGCTGTCTCGAGAGCTTGCCTTCAAGGCACTGACAGTCTGCCATGGCCAGCTGCATCGCTAGACCTATCGCCGATTGAAAATGTGTGGGATGCTATTGGATGTGCTATCCACACTCCACTCCTACCGCACAATCTGCAGGAACTGTGTGAGAAGATTCAAGCTGCATGGGATGGCTTATTACAGGATAACATTAGGAACCTCTACAACTCCATGCCGAGACGTCTGGCATACTGTGTGAGCAAACATGGTGGCCCGACGCCATACTGAGAGACACTACTTATTGGTGTGTATTTCAATAAGTATTGCTCATATCAGTCTCAATGTTCCATCATTTATTGTTCCTGGTAAACTTTACCTTCCTGCCGAATAGCATTGCGATCCGACATGTCCTTCTGGGTGCAACTATTTTCTTGATGTAGAGTGTATAATTTGCATCTGAGAAGTTAGTCACAAAATGTAATTTCCCACAAACAAAAACAAACAAACAAACAAGCAAAAAAAAACAAAAACAAAGCACAATTCACTGGACGATACAGAACTCCAAAGAAGTAAGAAAAGAATGATCTTATAAAATAGAATAACTGAAGACAGTTCATAGTTTTTTAGATGAATAAAAAGTAAAGATTCATAGTTTTCTTTAAAGAGAGTAAAGAACAAAAATTCTTAGGGGGGTTTTTTTGGGGGGGTCGATATTACAGTAATTCCATAGAAGCTGCAAACAACTTGGCATCTATGAAAATATTTCAGTCAAAGAGTGAATGAAAACTTTCATTAATGTAATTAGTGCAGCAAAAACTAATGAATGAGACTTGTGAAGTGATTTCCCACAATAGTGGTTACATGTTGTAGGAAGCTCAGCAGCACCAATGAACATGTGTGTTGCTGAGTGCTGAGCTTCCCACTGCATATCTTGCATGAGCACAAATAGTTCCATTTTTTATTGCATCACATTTTTTGTCAGAATGCTTGTAAGTAAAAAAAAAAAAAAACATTTTCCTCCTAACTATTTTTGGACCACTGTTTTTGTAGTCTGTTACATGTTTGTATTATTAATAAATATTTTGGCATTCATTTTTCAATTGTACCTCCTCTCCTGCATAATTGCCACGTGGATTTTTAAAAAAAAATCAAAGTGCTGCAAAAACATATTTTTAGGGTATTTTTTAAGTTGTGTATTATCCTTAGAACCTAAATTTATAACATTTTAACGGTTAGCTGAAGATTATAATTATGACAGAAATTACAGTATTATTCAAATATGTTTATGGAAGCTAATGTTATATATTGTTATATAGGATTTTAAAACTTTGTTTTTCAAGTTTTGGAAAGCTTATTTCAAACAGAGTTTGAAATACTTTTCAGCATAGCAATTTTTCATTAAAATTTTGATATTAAAAACTGCTTTTTTTTAGCTGTGCAATGCAAGAATTCTGTGGCCAAGACAATGTCATATTTTTTTCAAAACTTTATTCTTAAAATTTGATATAAATATTTTCCTTAAAATTTGAAATGAGTAATTATTTCTAGAATTTGGCATTAGAAGTGACATATTCAGCTGTTACCATGTAGCCATCTCAGAAACATTTTAAATTGTGTTTACCAACCTGGTGGTGCAGTGGTCTAGGCGCTGGCGTATGTGGTTTAGGCGCCATTTGTATGAGTTAGGTCCGGTTAGTATCCCAGTGAGGCATGAATGTTGTGTTTGTCTTACAGCATTGGCCCCCTCCCTTCCCTGGAAACATTGACCTAACATTAGGGATGGGCGACTGCTTATATCCCATCGAGTTGCTCACAGTAGTCGTTAAACATCTAATTAAAAAAGAATTGCATTCATCATGGAGTTGGAATCAAACCTGCCTCTCTTGGTTTCCATTTTGTTTCCATTATTCTGATTCCAAACCTGCATGTCTTGGTTTCTATTTTGTTTCCATTATTTAGATTTCAAATCTGCATCTCTTAGTTTCCATTCAGATTTCAAACCTGCATCTCTTGGGTTTCATTTTGTTTCCATTATTTAGGTTTCAAACCTGCATCTCTTAGTTTCCATTTTGTTTCCATTATTCAGATTTCAAACCTGCATCTCTTTGTTTCCATTTTGTTTTCCTTATTCAGATTTCAAACCTGCCTCTCTTAGTTTCCACTTTGTTTCCATTTTTCAGATTTCAAACTGGCATCTCTTAGTTTCCTTTTTGTTTCCATTATTCAGATTTCAAACCTGCATCTCTTTGTTTCCATTATTCAGATTTCAAATTTGCATCTCTTGGTTTCCATGCTAACGTTACACCACAGTAAATTTTCAAGCTACTGAAGCTTAGAAATCTGAATACACTTCAGTTTTTTACTAAATAAAGACTCCATTACACCCTCATAGTTTTCTGAGGTAATGGCTGTGCAATGTTGGTTGAATATGACACTTCAAAGTTGAAAAATTATATGCTTCTATGACTGCCATGTATTTGCAAAGATTCTGTTTTCACTAAATTTTGTGTAGTTATTCCTGTCTCTTCTTGATTATGAACGTTTTTGTTAAATGTTGCCTTCTTTTTTTACTCCTCATGAAATGTATGTACCTGCATACATCCATTTCATTAAACTTCTCTGAGATTCATAGGTTAGTTCCTCAAAGATCATCTGCTTAAACAAAGTTGCTGATAACACTACATATTAATGTAATTTTCAGTATATAAGACGACAATTTTTACTTCTGAAGTCTGAGCCTCAACTTATCTATTAATTGGTCATTGAAATTTCTGAATGAGAAAAAAATATATACACTGACGGAAAAAAATCCCAACACCACGAAAAAATAGTTGTACAGGAATGAAATGGCGGCAATACATTTGTATAGGTAACATATTTAATCGATTAAGGTTTCAAGATCACAGCTTATTGTAAGCGAGAGAAGAGCCATTTTAAATGTGAAATGCTGGTACAATAATAACCGGTGTAACCGCCAGAATGTTGAATGCACGCACGCAAACGTTCATGCATTATGTCGTACAGGTGCTGGATGTCAGTTTGTGGGATACAGTTCCTCGCCTGTTGCATTTGGTCGGTCAATACAGGGACGGTTAATGCTGGTTGGGGGTGACGCTGGAGTTGTCGTCCAATGATGTCCCATACGTGCTCGATTGGTGAAAGATCTGGTGATCTAGCAGGCCACGGCAACATGTCGACACTCTGTAGAGCATGTTGGGTTACAACAGCGGTATGCGGGCGAGCGTTATCCTGTTGGAAAACACCCTCTGGAATGCTGTTCATGAATGGCAGCACAACAGGTTGAATCACCAGACCGACGTACAACTGTGCCGTCAGGGTGCGTGGGATAACCACGAGAGTGCTCCTGCTGTCATAGGAAATTGCTCCCCAGACCATAACTCCAGGTGTAGGTCCAGTGTGTCTCGGCCGCAGACAGGTTGGTTGCAGGCGCTCACCTGGCCTCCTTCTAACCAACACACGGCCATCACTGGCACCCAGGCAGAACCGGCTTTCATCAGAAAACACAACGGATCTCCACTCCGTCTCCAATGAGCTCTAGCTTGACACCACTGACATCGCAAACGGCAGTGGTTTGGAGTAAGTGGAATGCACGCTACAGGGCGTCTGGCTCGGAGCTGTCCTTCAAGTAACCGATTTGTAACAGTTCGTTGTGTCACTGTGGTGGCAACTGCAGCTCGAATTGCTGCCGCAGACGCGGTACGATGCGCCACGGCCATACGCCGTACACGGCGGTTTTCCCTCTCAGTAGTGCCACGTGGCCGGCCGGAACCCTGTCTTCTTGAGGCAGTACCTTCCCTTGACCACCGCTGCCAACAATCATGCACAGTGGCTACATTCCTGCGAAGTCGTTTTGCAGTATTGCGGAAAGAAAATCCACCTTCTCGTAGCCCTATTACACGACCTCGTTCAAACTCCGTGAGCTGTTGATAATGGCTTCTTTGTCTTCTTAAAGGCATTCTTGACTAACATCAACACACTACGTCGAATCTCAACAATAACTAACACTCACGAACGTTACAGCGCATATTTACAGCAAACCTGCTTTGCATGTTCCGCGGGGTGCTACTAGCGCCACACGCATGCGCCGAGCGCGAAATTTGCATAGACGTCATCTTACAGATGTACTCTCACCGCCTACCAACTGTCGTTTATCTAACACAACCCCTTCTTGGTGTTGGGATTTTTTTTTTCCGTCAGTGTATATACACATACATATATTGTGCCTATTTAACTCACCTTCATTTTGCTGATGACATTGTCATTTTTGCAACTGCCCCTTCAAAGCTGCAGAATACAATCCAGGAACTTGCTGACAAGAGTAAGGAAGTGGGATTAAAAATGAACTCTCAAAAGACAAAACTGATATACAATGCTTTTACAAGAAATGAAGATTTATCAGTTGATGGGGAAAAGCTAGAGATAACCAATACCTAAATTTACCTTGGACAGCAGATATCAAGTGAGGGTCAAATTGAGGAAGAAATTAATCGACGTATAGAACTTCGTTGGCGGCTATTGGAAGAAACCGTACAATATTTCAGAGCAATATGCCATTATGTCTTTAAAAAAAAAGTGTTCAATTAATGCATCCTTCCAGTGAGTGCTTATGTATGGAGCAGAAACATGGGCCGTAAGTAAAAACAAAGGGGGGGTGTATATGGTGTACACAACCGCAGGAGTTTACATAGAATTACGTTAGGTTAATAGAGAAGTGAAAATGTCCTGGGTTGAGGAAACATTCCTCCCACAATACGTGACAAATACGTCATGACATTCAACACAGCAATAAGACATCACCGAATTGACCGCAATTACTGTTTCACACGTGAATGAAATCACATCAGAAAACTTGAAAATTTCATACCCGTGGAGTGGGAATTGAACCCGCATCTCCCTATTTCCGTTCAAGCTCGCTATCCGTTGCACCACCCACGATGACGAATTCGCAAGCATCTGTGTGTTAAGATGGAATTTTCAAGTTTTCTGGTGTGATTTAATTCATTTTTCTAGTGAATTTTACTTGTTGCTTTTGTGGGTTCTTCGTACCATTAAAATTCAGAAGCTTCTCAATTTCTTCTTTAGGATAGTTATTTTCTGCAAGTATGACTTTAAGTTCTTCTTTATGGGCTTCTTTTTTATCTGCTGTAGAAACTATTTTATTAATTTTTTCTAAAAACTGACTTGCTACATTTTTCTTAATAGAAACTGGATGATAGGAATTGAAATCCAATAGTCTGTTAGTATTCATTGGTTTTTTATACCAACTAGTGAGGAATTTTTCATCTTCATAATAGATAGTAATATCTAAGAAGTTAATTCTTTCTTTTTGAAGTTCAATAGTGAAATTAAGGGAATCATCTAATTCATTGAATGAGTCTAGAATTCTTTCTGGAATAATTTCTGAGCTATCTATTATAAATAAGATGTCATCCATGTATCTGCTATATAAGCAGAAGTATGTGGGTTGTACTAGTATCTTTTCTTCTAGTTTTCCCACATAATAGTTAGCTAAGAGTGGGGAGAGTGGGGAGCCCATAGCTAGCCCCGATTTTTGAATGAAAAATGTTTTCCCAAATTGAAAGTAGTTGTTCTGCAACAAGAAAGTAAGCATTTCAAAAATTCCAACTAATAAGTTTTTTTCTTTGTTGTGAAAAACTATTAGGTCTGCCAAATCTTCAGCTATAAAGTCTATAAGTTGATCTATATTAATGTGAGTATACATAGATACTATGTCTAAACTACCCATAATAGGAGAATCTAATTTTGGAAGAAGTTCTAATTTTTCGTTTAGCTGCATTGAGTTTTTTATCAAGTTAGGTGGCTCTTTTAAAAGCTTCTGAAGGTGTGACTTTAAAAAGTAGTTTAGATTTGAAAGAATAGAGTTTTTTGAGTCAATTATTGGTCTAATTGGTTGGTGTTCTTTATGCAGTTTGACTATTCCATATATTTGAGGTAATCTGAACTGTAATTTTGAGAATTGTTTATAGTTTTCTGGAAGCTGGTTTTTCTTTTTTTGAAGTGAAATAAGCTTAGAGACTTTTTAATCAAATCTGGTAGTGGGTTTTCTTTTACTTCTTCATACATAGGCTTTTTAGTTCTGCTTCCATCTTTTCTTGATAATCTTTCTTATCCATAATAGTAATCAACTTTTGTCTGTTTTCACAGCAACTACACTTTTTTTTTTTTTTTGTAGAATTGTAAACATAGCTTTATGATTGGAAAAGTAGGTAGCATAATTGCATGTTAAAACATTTGTAGGTAAGTATCTATGAAATGCAATGTTGATGCGGCTATTAGAACTGAGCCTGGAGGGCTCTATTAAGCATTCGTTTGAAAGTGTAAGTGCAAATTGTTCTTGCATGAAGGTGATGAATGATTCATTTTTGGCTGTAGACAAATCAATATTTAAATCGCCAACTAACAAGGTCAGTGACTTATCTAAATTCAAACTGAGCAAACTGAAAGATTCAAACACTTTAGGTGTATAAGCTAACAGTTGTTGTAATATAAAATGTTTAGCATCGTCTAACTTTGTCCCTGGGGTAATATATACACACACTAGTAACACTTTATCGGCTTCATTATCACCAGTAAATATATCAGCTGCACAAATATCACCGAACTTGCAAGGTGTGACATGTTTTAAGTATATGTCGTAGGACAGAAAATAGGGGATCGTTCTTGTATATAGCAGCACCACCTGCTCGCTAAGATGGCCACACAATGCAAAATACAACTGCATCCTTTGATCGGACTGGTATTGTCATCATGCATCCAATTTCCACCGAGAGCCATAACATCGGATCATTTATAACATCGGCGACTAGTAAATCTCCATAATGAGCATGTAAGCTCTGTGCGTTGAATGATAAAACATGTACAGTTGTTAATGGAGAATAATCGAAAATTCTTCTTTTTTCATGTTGTACGTGTTTGAGTAGTTGTTTTCCTCTTATTTTGAAAAATTTCTCTGCTTGTAGACAGGTGGGGCTTCGTAGCAGTGCAGGTAAACGGCTGAGTACATTGTGCCTCCTCTTGCACTGTCTGCACAATTTCAGATGAGGTCAAAGCAATTTTTTTCATACTCTCTGGCCTTCAACCTTCCTCTGCTTTATGTTTTCTGTGGTTTCTTACATGTTGCGCGACAGTTTTTCTGGGTATCTTTCATTTCTGAAAATATCTAAAAATTTTAAAAATGAACGTGTGCTCTTCTTACAGAGTTTTGAAAGCTCTTTCCGCAGATATTTTGGTTTTTACCGTACTGTAAAGAGTTTTTGAGATATTCACCTTTTAATGCTGACACAATGTGAAAATCAATATTCAAATTTTCAAGGTCATAACTTTTAATCTAATTAACAGATTTTAAAAAATGAAGCATTTTTAGGTTCCGAAGTCCTTTAGCTGTTAAACACTTTTGATCCGATATGAAACGGTTGCTGCGTACTGAGCTTGAACCTGCGTTACAGCATTTGGTAGCGCATCCACCACTAACATTACACCCTGCTCAATGAGACATTAAACGTAATTCTACATCAAAAGACATACAAAGATTGCAGACAACTGAAAAAATGCATGGAGAGATGCATGCCTGTTGTAACCAGGAAAGATAAGAAGAGGAACTCGTGGATAAGTAATATGACAAGAGTGGAAGACATCATGATCAGAGTAAAATCCCTAAAATGGCAATGGGCTGGACATGTTGCCAGGAATATGGACAACTGAAATTTTAGACTGGATTCCAAGGGACAGGAAAAGACCCAGAAGAAGGCCACATGGGAGATGGGTGGATAAAATTCGAAAGCACGCGGGGAGTGACACGGAGGAGACTGGCTCAAGACAGAATGTTGTGGAGGAAACTTGGGGAGACCTTCATCCAGCAGGGATTGACAATTGTGCTTTAAATTCTGTCGTGATCTGAGAACCCAAAACGTGATATTACATTTATATCAAAATATAACATTCCGTCCCTAAGAACGTATTTAAATATTTTTACAACAGATATTTCCATTCGACAGAAACATTAGAATTGCCATGGCCAATTTTGAGTGGCAGCTGTTATATGTTAATAGCATACCCATGATTCAAGAAGTTTTCAGTCAAGGAGTTTTGACTGAATTAATTTTCCTTTTCAAGGGCCCTTGAAAGTCCTTGAATTTTGTAAAAGTACTTTTTTTTTTTTTTTTTCCTTTCACTAAATTTCAGAATAGCCCAAGGAGGTTAGAATAAGATATCTGGAGGTGCCCTTGTTAATGAAGCAGTACCACTTTGCATGAAGTCCATAACCGCAAGCGATGGCTGTCAAACTGTGGGAAAGCTGATGTTTTCAGCAATGCATTTTGTGTTGGCCGAATCGCCTTCTTTCGTCGCTAATGTTTCCAATTTCGCATCGTAACTTGCTGCCAATGTGCGAGAAAATGCTGAATTTATAATGTTCTTAATTATTTTGAGGTTACCTCCCATTTTTATTTTAAATTGAAATACGTGAACATTAGTGCAAATTCTAAACAAAACATAACATTACAATTGAAAATTTCACCCGTGTAAGAATTCATTGCGGTTTGACACGGTTTCTGCAACCAAAACCCACACAATTCAAAAATACACACAGTTGAAATTACATAGGTATCATGTAAACTACTTCAAATTCTCACTCCTTGTGGCTTCATGGTTAAGAGATCAGGGCATCTCCAGAAGTATTATTCAAACCTCCTTGGAATAGCCTCAGTTAGTTGAAGAGAAGTTATTGCCAAAATGTCGCAGGTGGCTGCACCGAATTGTGGAATGCTCTCTTGGAATCAGGAGCACGTGGGTTTCACATTTCTGTTTTCAACGTGATTGTAATTCTAAACTACGATAAGTGAAGGTGAAGGGGTGTAAGGTACTAGCATCTCAAACCAGGCATGCAATTTGCTTAGTGCTTGCAGCCCAGTGCATTTGAGGAGGAATGGTGCTTTAACTGTTTTCTCCATGGTATAATGTTTACTTTTTCACATGGCTGTTGATTCTAAATGTGTGATGAAACAGCAATCAGCTAGTATAAAGATGCAGATCTTAGTGACAAGGAATAAAAGTCCTGCAGTGGTCTATGTCCAATGCTACAAAGTGTGCTTATCTAATCTGTTTTGGAATAGCACCTTATTTTACTACAGATGTTTTTAGATGTGTTAATGAACTAGACTTCTACACATTATTGTTTGATGAGAGTTTGAACCTTGCTACACAGTCAAAGCAGGTAGACTATCATGTTCGCTTCTGGAGTGCAGAAAAGAGCCTAGTTCTTAGCAGATACTGTACATCTGTTTTCATGGGTCACTATATTGCTGAATTAACATTGGCATCTATGTGTGATGCTACACAAAAACTTGATTTGTCCAAGGTGTTAAACATATCAATGGATGGCCCAGCAGTTAACTGGAATGTTTTTAGCCTTCTGAAACCAAATGGTTAACGTAACTAGTTGTGGTATTCGTGCATTGAACAATTGTTTTAAACATGGATGCACAGCTTCTTCATGGAATGTATGAGGGGAAGTCAAAGTAATTTTTCCAACATAATATATTTTGTATTTATTAGTACCAAAAAAAGTATGTACATCTCTTAGATATGGCCATCCATACACTATTTCTCAACGTAGTCACCTTGTCTGTTGAGACACTTTTCAAGCCGAGAGATCCATACATCAAAACTATGAAAGTTTGGCAGTTGCCCATACAGCCATTGTTTCAGTGCATTCTTCGCGGTGTCATCCAATGGGAATCATTTCCCACGAAGGAGCTGCTTCAACCGTGGGAAGAGGTGAAAATCTGACAGAGCCAGATCAAGGCTGTAGGCTGGATGTTGCAGAATTTCTGATTCCCAGCTTTCCAACAGGTTCACTGTGTAAGGAACTGTGTGCGGGCGAGCATTGGTATTCAACATAAGCATGCATTGCGATGACATTTCAGGCCTTTTTCGTCAAACAACTCTCTTTAGGGTAGCTTGATAAGCAGTAGTGTTGATTCTTGTTGTGGAAGGTGTGAAATCCACCAGAAGCACACCAGGCATGTCCCAGAACACAGTCGTCATGATCTTCCCACTGCTGGTGGATATCTTGAATTTTTTGATAGCGGGGGACCCTGGATGCTTCCACACCATGGATTGGGCCTTTGAATCAGGGGTGTAGTGCAATACCAGGCATGTCCCAGAACAGAGTCGTCATGATCTTCCCACTGCTGGTGGATATCTGGAATTTTTTGGTAGCGGGTGACCCTGGATGCTTCCACACCATGGATTGGGCCTTTGAATCAGGGGTGTAGTGCAATTTCCATGTTTTATCTCTGGTGATGATGTGCCATAAGAGATTGTCACCATGTTCATTGAAGCAAAGCAGATGGATGAGAGAAGCACCCATGTGGTTATTCTTGTGTTCCTCTGTCAGTTGTCTGGGAACCCACTTACTGCACACTTATCGATGGCCCAAACAGTCATGAACAATGTCCCATACGGTGCCATGTGAAAGATGGAATTTTTCTTCCAGGTGATGTGGTGTCACACAGCGATATTCATGTAAGCACTTCTCAATTGCATCAACATGATGTGCTGTCCTTGGTTCACCATGAACACTCACTGTACCACCACTGAAATCACGACTCCATGTTCACTTCTGCTGCACTATCATCACATTTGGGCCATACACAGCTTGAAGTTCACTGTAAATTTCAATTGGCGGCGTCCCTTTTGCCCACAAAAAGCAAATGACTCCTCAGTCTTTCCTCCTTTGTCCATTCAACCAGAACAGCCATTTTGAATCTATATAGTTCAGGAATGTGTAATGCCTCTGGAGATTCAAACTGCAGCCACCTAAAACAGAACATGTCAAGTTACATGCCAGTAAAAAACATTTTCAATACATGCAGTACTTTTAAAGTTCTTCAATAGGGGAAGGTACTTTCTGACTTCCCTCGTAATGTCTCTGGAGCTTTCGACTGCAGGCACCTAAAACAGAACATGTCAAGTTACACATCAGCAAAAAACATTTTCAGTACATGCAGTGCTTCAGCAGGGAAAGTTACTTTCTGACTTCCCTTGTAATGTCTCTGGAGATTAAAGCTGCAGCCACCTAAAACAGAACATGCCAAGTTACACATCAACAAAAAAGCATTTTCAATACATGCAGCACTTCTAAAAGTTATTCGATACAAAAAGTTACTTTCTGACTTCTCCTCTTAGCAAGTTTTCTGGTTAGCCTTTATCAACTTTATAAAGACTGTCCTGCAAGAAGAGAGGACTATTAGAATTCAACGAACTTCGGAAAAATGTCCTAAAAGTTTTGCAGCTATCAGTCGCTGGAAAATTGTCCTGATGCTGAAAGAGTCATTGAGATGTGGGAGAATATACAAACTATGTTTCCCTTAGTGATAAAGGGAAATCTGTAAATATCCCAAAGTGCAAATCATACCTTGTAATTTCACAGGCATGCAAAGATGTCCTGATGAAAGTGAAGCTGAATTGTTTCCTTTCAATTTCTAAGATTTTGCAACTCTTTGTAGTTCACTACTAAAGGGACTCTCCGTTGTTGTCATTTTTAGTTCAAGATGTTAAAGAAATAGTATTGGACTGTTTAAAATGTTTTATCATATTGAAACTTCCGAAACTAAATGAGATCGACACTGCATATGATGTAACCATTTTTTGTTTCACTGATACGTCTGCATATTCATGCATCAGTCAAATGAGCCTTGGTTTCACTGGGAATAAATTGTTCAAGTTACTTAGTTCCAGGAAAAAAGTGTGTGTCAGTGATAAGGAGACCTGAAATCTTGTGGAACAATAATACCTCACCAAAGTATGCTGCTATGTTTAGATATAACCATAATTTTAATTAAACTTAACTGTTTGTTACAACTCATTTTGATGTTTCTTGAGAGTTCTTATTGGGTACGAATATGGTCTTGAAATTTTTTGTGAGTCCTGGAAAAGTCCTTTACTTTTTTGGTGAGAAAAGTGTAGAAACTATGATACCCCTCAAAACTCCTTCAAGGCCCCTGTGAGTGGCATTCATCCCTTGGTTTTGCAAATCCTCCAGAACTACAATGAGTGCACCTCATTTATCTTGTGATGATTAAACCTCTGAAACACGTCGCTGCAACTCCGTTGATTGGCTGGTGACGATCGTTTTGACAGCTGGCAGCACTTGTGCTTAAGAACAGCAATGACCAGCTGCTAACAAAGACAATTTTGTTTTCGCTCTGTCAATCTCGTTTGTATATCTCAACTGAATTAAAATCAACTCTTGTTTCCATTTATTATGCTTATCTTAATTTATTTCATGTTTTTGATTGAAATCAAAAGCTCTTTTGGTTCCTGATTTCAATCGGACTCTGAACTCTGTGAGAACAAGAAGTGAGCCATAACTTCTGCTGCAGACATCACTCTGATTTTACGCAGTTGTGTGACTTTTTCTGTTTGTTGTTGATTTTTTACCCTTTTGCACTGTGGATTCTCCGACTGATCAATCGGAAGAAAAGAGTAGCGTCAGTTCGCAAGAAAAAAACAAGCTTACCAAATGCAACTTTTTGCAACAAAAAAAATGCTGGTTATCTAATTTTCTCTTCCTTTTTCTAATATTTACTGAAACACTTTAAATATATGCAACGTATGAAAACTCCATTTGTTGGTGTAACACCGTGAACCCAACCAATCGCATTCTACGACATTTGCGAAAAAATTTTTGGCGATTACCTTTTTGTACTATTATAACTAGGGTAGTAATCTTATCGCGGGAAACAAAAGCAAAATTCAAGGGGTAAATTGCAAAATTTCGGGATTTGGCGAAATATCGCATTTACTCAAAAATTTGGCTTTCAGGCTGTTTCCCACGCTTTGGATATGTAAGATACGTTGTCTGTCACAAAAGTATTTCGGACTTATTAACGCACTGAAGTATTGCCTCGCTGACTGCTTTAAAATTCCAAAGTGATGGATTCCTTTATGGATTCCAAAGTGATGCACTCGAGGAAGATAGCATTCAAAGATGTTTCAGCATTACAGCTTTCAACATTCGTTTCAGCTGATGGAACAGCAAGAATATCCAAAATGTACCTATCTTGTATCTTCTGAATCAGTTGTTTCGTTTGCTACAATGTTTGCATCGTTTCCTGATTTTAAAAAAATCTTTCACTTGTTGCTTGTGAATATCATACATTTTTGGCAAATAACATTTCTGCCTACACATGGTATTTGGAATAACAGCAATAACTTTCAACGAATTTCCCAAGTAATTTTTTAATGTAGAGTTATCCAGTTTGTAAATTGGGATGGTAGCTGCACAAAAGGCCCCAGTTGATTTCAAATGTTCCGTTCAGCGATGCTGTTCCCTTTTCAAGTAATTCATCAGCACATTTCTGCAATATTTTTGGTTGACTGTTCACACTTTTTTTAATGCTGCTGGACACAACTGTCCTTTTCACAACTGTCCTTTCTTGAAAAATCCGCTAATATATGTTGCAAAACGAACAGAACAATAGATTTTTGTTCACATGAAACATTTCCTTGCTGTACTGCTTGTATCTTTCTGTTGCACTCGTTTTACTCACGTGGCTATCATTCTCGAAATCAACGAACAATATCTAGAAACTTTATAAACTAAACACTCACACGAAAGCACAAAAGTTTTTTAAGCTAAGCGTTTGCGAAACTCAAACACTTTTCTGTTAACCGCTTTTCCGAGCTAAAATTACTAATACAATTGGCGCCATCCGTTTTACTAGTGCGGTAAGTCGTCGAGGTCATTCAGCAGTAGCGGGAAGTGGAAATTATGAAAGACCAGACCTGCATTCTTCAGCAGAATGCATGTTTTGTTGTTTTGTTTTTTAAATACTCCTTTCAGCAGAGCAAAGCTTGCCGCAGCAGTGTTCACGTCGTCCTACTTGGAGTTCAGTTTTACAATAAAAATCTTTAAAATACATTTTAAAAATATTTTTTCACTATTTGCCATCAAATTACATACTTTAACATATATATCTATTTTTTTCGAAATATGTACCCAAATAATTTAGGACGCTAAACTACACATTTACCCTCATCTTTGATAGAAGCATGAATTCGACCACGCATTTCCTCGCTATGCGGTTCATAATGAAATGACTGGATGTGAGAGGACCTTTCAGCATTTTCATCGCATTGAATTAGCTTCAGATTGTCAGAAAAAATGAAGAAATTGCAAAATATGAGCACATTTCACCAATCACGTTGAAACATAATAGGAATCGTGAAGGAACAGACATTTGTTTATGCCCAACGCCATCGTATGGCGTCACACTTCGACGACGTATATCTGCAGATGCCCTCATCAATGTAGCAGTGCCGGGCCGTGGATGGCATAGTGATCAGCGTTCGTAACTGCCACGGAGAAATATTGGGTTCGGTCCCAGGCAGGTACGAACGCTCGAACCACTAAATATCCGCCGTGCGTCGGATGGGCACGTTAAGCCGTTGGACCCCGAGGACTGGCCCCTTGGTAATAAATAAGGGCATTTTCACCCCCCTTTCTACCTCGCTTCCGTGTGGCTTTCCTGTCGGGTACTCTAGCCCAAATCTCCTAGCTTCCTGTTTCTAAGGGTTGTTTAAGACCTGGGGTCAGACACTCCCTTCCGAAATTCGTCTACATATGATCTGATCTGAATGTAGCAGTGCCACTTTGCGTGAAGCCTGTAAATTGTAACCGCGAGTAGACCGCCCCAGTGGTCTAAACACTGGCTTCTAACCATTTGTCTGAGGTGGATCCGGACTCGAATCGTGGTGAGGCATGGATATTGTGTCTGCCTTACGGCACTGGCTTTCTTCCCTGGAACGAGTATTCCTGAATTAAGGTCGGGCGATTGCTTATAGCACATGGAGTTCCTCGCGATGGCCGTTAAACCCCTAATTACAAAAAAGTGATCTACGCGATGGCTTCTGAGCATTTGTCCATGATGGCTATGAGTTCGAATCCCGGTGATATATGAATGCTTGTATTATAGCACTGGCTCTCGCCCTTCCCTAGAACCAGTAGCCCTAAATTAAGGACGGGCGACTGCTTATAGATCCGACTTGCTTACGGTGGTCGTTAAACCTCCAATAATAATAATAAAAACAAGGCCTTGGTTAATCTCCCAATGCCGCCCCGGTTGCGCAGTGGTCTAAGCGATGGCTTCTGATCATTCGTCCGGAAGGGGTCCGGGTTCGAATCCCGGTGAGGCATGGA
Organism: Macrothele yani; assembly: GCA_039090855.1. Lineage (NCBI taxonomy): Eukaryota > Metazoa > Arthropoda > Arachnida > Araneae > Macrothelidae > Macrothele > Macrothele yani. The sequence continues at coordinate 20,060,880 of CM077026.1, read as the reverse complement.
TGTTGTGTTTGTCTTACGGCACTGGCTCTCTCCCTTCCCTGGAACCAGTGACCCTAAATTAGGGACGGGCGACTGCTAATAGCCCATTGAGTTGCTCACGGTGGTCGTTAAACCTCCAATCAAAATAAAAAACATATATATTTTGTCCGAGATGGGTCCGGGTTCGAATCCCAGTGAGTCATGGATGTTGTGTTTGTCTTACGGCGCTAGCTCCTCCCCTTCCCTGGAACCAGTGGCCCTAAATTAGGGGCGGGCGACTGCTTATAGTCCAGCGAGTTGCTCACGGTGGTCGTTATAAACCTCGAACGAAAAAATCTAAACAAACAAACAAAATAGAATAAAAAAAAAGAAACATTTGGAAGGGAGGGGGTGACCTTTGCTCAAAATTTGTTTTTCTAGAAGCTTTGCAAAATCGTAAGGCACTATGATGCAGCTAAACGTTAGTTTCGTAATCTAAAAAGCTGAAGCTTTTGATTATAGTGAGTGGAATTCACCTGTTAAAAAAAACGGTACGCATTTCTTTTATTTTATTCAAACAGCTTCTCTTTGTATGAGATACGCTCCCAAACGTTTGGGGGACAACAATGGTAGGAATAAATGAAAGAAAAAACAAATGCTGTGTGAGAGACAAGGACTATAAACCCGCTGAAGACATTCAGTTTACATTAGTTGCTTGATCAGCAGTTGGCACAATTTTTAGAAAGATTTTTCTATTTGTTGTGACGTCAGAAAATTATGAGCCACACATTCTGCTGTGAGCCGTGAGGATGTAGCGATTGTATTGCTTTAGCTGTCACTCGCATACACGCAAGATATATCCGTAACCTGTTGGCTTCCTTCACAATGTCAACATCTGCGAGAGCTGGGTCAACAGCATGACATTTCAATAGAGGTAAACAACACCTAAGGATTAGCATTGCTTAAGGTTATAAATATAAATTTCTTGTATCATGACGCTACAGATTTCGTGAGCAATAAAATAACCATGAAATTTCATGATAGATCCTTACCCGGTACGTTTGAAGTTTGTTACAGAAGCAAAAAAAGTAAGTGCCGTTTGTATATGGGTCTTGATTTCGTTTGCCGTTTGGTAAAATACATCGGCTTCCAAAGTTGCAGTGGGTTCCCTCCTCTTGCTATTATTATTTGATTTTCATATAGACGGGAGAAAAGGAGGTTTCTGCTGAGTGTGCTCGTCTGATAGGCATAATATCCGTACAAAATGCAGGGAACAAAATAGAGGGGATCAGGATATTCCGTTGAAAAAATGACAAGGAAGCTGTAAAGAGAAAATATTGTTACAATAATCTCACTGTTTTTTCACTAGCTATAAATTTGGGAGTTATTTCTGTTTCTTTACTGTATTTATAGTAATGGAACTTTCGTACAATTGGATATCACATAAAATGAAAAGAAAAAACAGCTTCAGAGCAAAAGCCTTCTACAATTAAATCTTAGTAGAAAATGAAATGAAAAAAGCTGATTGAAAGAAAAAAATACACGCCGCCCTTGGGCTGAACTGGAATCTTGATAGGCGAATCCCAGTGAGGCATGGATGTTGTGTTTGTCATAGGGCACTGGCTCTCTCCCTTCCCTAGTACCAGTGACCCTAAATTAAGGACGGGCGACTGCTTATAGCCCATTGAGTTGCTCACGGTGGTCGTTAAACCTCCAATAAAAAAAGCAAGAAAGATGACACCGAATTTTCGGGTGTAATAAGCACGTGTTTTGAATCTGGTCTGACGCAAATTAAATTTATCAAAGCTATTCAAAGTCAATGGAACCGGTATGGAAAACAATAGTATCTGACGGAAGGAAGAAGTTTTTCAATCGGGTCTTTAATCCCTCAGATATGCTGTAAACGGAATCGTGAGCTTACAAACTCTTAGAAACAAAGTTATCGACAAAAATAAGATGTGACTTCACGTCCTTTGGTGGGAAAACCATGCATTATTTTAGGAAGAAAGTATTCACAAAAGGTTTATCTATATAAGCAGTATCAATCCAAGAAAAAAATTTTAATTTAGAAAAAAAATATGAAAAAAGCTGATTGAAAGAAAAAATACATGCCGCCCTTGGGCTGAACTGGAATCTTGATAGGAATGGGTAACTAATGGCTTATAGGAATTTGAATTGCTCATGGTGGTTGGCGATTGTTAAATCTCTGAGAGCCGCCCCGGTGGCGCAATGGTCTAAGCGATGGCCTCTGATCATTCGTCCGAAAGGTGTCTGGGTTCGAATCCCAGTGAGGCATGGATGTTGTGTTTGTCATACGGCACTGGCTCTCCCCTTCCCTAGTACCAGTGACCAATTAAGGACGGGCGACTGCTTATAGCCCATTGAGTTCCTCACGGTGGTCGTTAAACCTCCAATAAAAAAAGCAAGAAAGATGACACTGAATTTTCGGGTGTAATAAGCACGTGTTTTGAATCCGGTCTGACGCAAATTAAATTTATCAGAGCTATTCAAAGTCAATGGAACCGGTATGGAAAACAATAGTATCTGACGGAAGAAAGAAGTTTTTCAATCGGGTCTTTAATTCCTCAGATATGCTGTAAGTGGAATCGTGAGCTTACAAACTCTTAGAAACAAAGTTATCGACAAAAATAAGATGTGACTTCACGTCCTTTGGTGGGAAAACCATGCATTATTTTAGGAAGAAAGTATTCACAAAAGGTTTATCTATATAAGCGGTATCGGTCCAAGAAAAAAAAAAATTAGTCGAGTTTTCAGGAGCCCAGATTTTTCTACAAATACATCAGAAGTAGAAATTAACACTTATGACCCCTGGTGGCCAAACCATTCTTTACCAAACATTAGAAATTATGTGGAAAATATTTTCCGTCAGGTCTTGTATGCGATACAGGAAGAATTTTTCAAATTGGAGTTTTAGGAGCAGAAAACGCAATTTACCATTGTGCGCCCTAGCGGAAAGAAAGTCTATGATTTACTTGAAAATTTTGAATTTATAGGATTAGAAGTAGAGATATTGACAAAAATAAGATATACACTACGTCTCCTGGCGTAGAAACCGTGCACTATTATAAGAAGAAAATGTTTCTAAAAAGTTTGTCGGCATGAGTAGTATCGGTCTACAAACAATGTTATTTTCAATCGAGAATTTAGAAGCTCATATTTTGCTGCAAATACATCAGAAGCGGAAATTAAGGTTTACGCGCCCTGGTGGCCAAACCATTTTTTTACAAAAATTAGAAATTATGTGCAAACAATTTCCCATCAGGAGCTGTATCCGGTGCAGAAAGAATTTTTCAGATCGGAGATTTAGAAGCAGAAATATAAGGGGAAACGCAATTTACCTTTACGCCCCTTAGCGGAAAATCTATGAATTACTTGAAAATTTTGAAATTATGTGAAAAACATGTCACACAGAAAACACTATACAACAAAGAAGGAATTTTTCAAATCAGACTCCTAGAAGTCGAGATATTGACAAAAATAAGATATACATCTACGCCCCCTGGCGGAGAAACTGTGGAATATTTTAGAAAGAAAATATTCCGAAAAGGTTTGCCGATATGAGTGGATTAAGTCCACGAAAGAATTTTTTTAATCGATATTTTAGAAGCTCAGATTTTACGGCAAATACATCAGAAGCGAAAATTAACCCTTACGCCCCCTGGTGGCCAAAGTATTCTTTACCAAAAATTCGAAATTATATGCAACAGATTGTGCATGAGGAGATGTATCCGCTGAAAAAAATAAATTCAAATCGGAGTTTTAGAAAAAGAGTTATCGGAAAAAATGCAAATTACTTTTACGCCCCCTAGCCAAAAATCTATGCGTAATTTGAAAAAGAAACTATATCCAAAATACTCTTCGACATAAATGGAATCGAAAAATAAAAGATTTTTTTCAATCGGATGTTTAGAAGGAAATATGTGGAATAAAATGTATTTTTGAATTCGACATCATCTGCATTTACGCCCTCTAGCGGCGAAATTGTACATCGTAAAAAACGAAATGAAGGATCATCATTCGCATATTTCAAGCTTTCGAATGCAAAAAGAGTTTTTCAAATCGGACTAATAGTTGCAGAGATACAGTGGGTACAGATGGACGGACTGACGGACAAACCGATAACATAAGCACGATCTTTTTTTACAAAAGATGTGCTAAAAACAAAACAAAAAAATTCCTGAGGAAAAAAATATGTGAAGAAACGAAATTTGCTTTTTAAAAGTTTCAGTTTATTGTTCCTTCAAAAATTTTACTCAGCTGTAGTATTTATTACTTGTACCAGTAAATAAGTAAAATAGCAGGTCTTTTTACGTAATTTGTTGTCTTTTCTATGAAATTACCACAGGAATAGAATCAAAGCACTAGCATAAAGAAAAATGGAAAATCTGTGTAATTTCTGTTATCCTCTCCAAAATTTAAAATTAATTGAAATCAGTCATTCCATTCAAATTGACACACCGTTTCAAACAGATATTATATGAGGGTTGTAACGAAAGTAACGCAAAAGTAGACGTAACTGTTTTATTTACTGACAGATGTTCAAAATGCACATGCTGGTAGAGTAACTCTTTCTCTATACATGGTAGTACTCAACATAGTCTCCATCACAAGCAATGCATTTGCACCGTCATTGAACCCAAATCTCAAATCCTCTTTGAAACAATTCAGGTGTGGACTGTTGTACCCATTACTTCACATCCACTTTCACCTTGTTTATGTCATCAAATCGTTGCCCCTGGAGACTGTCCTTCATTGGACCGAACAGGTGGAAGTCAGAGGGCACCAGATCTGAGCTGAATGGGGGACGACCGACCAGCCTGATTTGTTGCCAAAGATGTGTGTGGTCTTTTATTGTCATGATGAATGTGGATCCTTTTCAGATTCTTGTTCAGTCTCTTCCTCCTTATGGCTTCTCTAAGCTTATTGAGTGTCTCAATGTTTCTCATGCTGGTCACGGTACGGCCATGTTCCAGAAAATTAAGAAGAATGACAACCCTGTCATCCCAAAAAACAGTCACCATGACTTTCTGTGCTGATCGCTGGCTCTTGAACTTCTTAGGCCTTGCTGAAGAGATGTGACACCATTCTGTACATTGATTCATCATTTCCAGATTGTAAAGATACGCCCACGTTTCATCCCCTGTCACTAGATTGAAAAAAAACGTGCCTTCATTCTTCAAACGTTTCCAGCAGATCAGAGCAGATTTCCATCCTTCTCTCCTTCAAATCGGGTGTCAACTGCCAAGGTACCCACTTTGCGCACATCCTATGTCTTCCACCGTCTTCTGTATGGCATTGTGACTACAGTTCAGTTGTGCAACAAGCTCATGGAATGCGAGTTGTCTCCCCACACGAATCAATTCATTCACTCGCTGAAAATTTTTGTCAGTGGTCACAGATAATAGTCTCCCACTGCGCGGTTTGTCTTCAGTGTTGGTTTCCTTTTCTTTACACTTCTTCATCCATCTGTGCACATTGCTCTTGTCAATCATGTCATCTCCGTAAACATGCGTAGCCTTCTGTGAATGTTGGATAGCCTGCACCCTTCCTTCATCAAGAACTCGATGATGGCACATTACTTCTGCTTGAAATCCATTATTTACCTGCAATGAAGAAGAAAAGTTACTATAAAGGAAGAGTTACTCTACCTATATGTGAAATTTGAATGACCTCTGCCAGTTAATAAAAAAGTTGCCCTTTTTTGCATTACTTTCAGTACAACCCTCGTATTTTTATGAAATTTGGAGTGCTTAAGGTGGATCCACCTAAAATCTTTGCCCTGTATTTCCAATGGGCAAACTTCTGTAGCCATTTTCTTCGCAATTAATGCATTCCCAAGGATAAAAATTTTAACAGCGATAAAAATGACTTCATATTATAGCATAGTATACTTAGTATTTTCTAAAACTTAACCATAATTGTATTAAAAATCAATAATTTTTCCTTTGGTGGTGTTGAGACCAGAAAATAGATGGCACCACATCTACATGTGACTTAGGGTTTTAGTAAATGACCAGTTAAGAGTCACAGCATAAATATTTCCTGATTGCTGTATAAAATTCAATCACAGTCAAATGGAAATTTCTGTAAAAAGCATCTAGAAGGGTTATAGAATACTACTAACATGTTGGTTTCTTTCTAGCAGTAAAGAGAAAGTCAGAATAAAGAAGACAACATTCTCTTACCTTGAACCCCAGAGAATGATGTGACCGTGGAAAACGGAAGACAGACAATAAGAATATGTAAAAACACAGTTAAAAAAAAAAAGAGGTGAGAAAAATAAACACCTTATCAATCTAACTGAAGTGAAGCCATCTGGAAGTAAAATTAAAAAAAAAAAAAGTGCAACTTCAACTAACGGAATGTTGATGTATTCCTTTAGTTGAAGGAATACATCAACATTCCATTAGTTGACATCACACCAACTAATGGAATGAAATGGAGAAAACACTTTAAAAATATGGCTCTTGTGAAAAAAAAATCACCTTAATCTAACTTTTAGTTAGATGAAAGTTTAGGCCTCCATGCCACAAAAAAAAAAAAGAAAAAAAAAAGTAAAAATTGGGACCATTAGCTTCCAAAATGCCACGCCAAACGTGCATGGTGCATTAAGAGGGCACAAAAATATTGCTTCCTAGATTCAAAGCTGAGAAAAAAAACAATTTTATCTCATCAAATTGAACTTATCTGTTTGAAAAATATGGAAGAATGAAAGCTGAAATAAACTGAGGGGGGGGGAGTTGCCGGAGTTGCCTGCATGACCTATCAATCACAGCTTCGTGTCTGGAACAGAAGCTGACTTTACAAAAGGCATGAAAATTTTCCTTCCTTTGTTTTAAAATTTAAAAGCTAATAATGTTAAGAAAATAGAAAAACAGTCTGCACACCTTTCCGAGAATCTGTGACGGGTGTAACCATGTCGTGCTGTTTCTGCTACCAGGTGTACATGTTAATATGGTCTACATATCTTAGTACTATTAGCAAACTGGATCAGGCCATAATGTTTCTCAGTAATTGCATAAGATATGTATGTGGCCTACAGCAAAGATAGTTGCGAAGGAAAAAATAAACCAGGTAAAATATGCCTCTATATCCTCTAGTATTACCAGTTACCACAGTTTTTATTTATAAAATTGTGCTAAAGGATATGATAAGGGAAAGGATTTATGTGTGTATTTAGTGCGAGGAAAAAAAAACATTAATGCTAGTATTACTTATTGTGTATTTTTTATGTTATTTCTGTGTTTCATTGTCAAATTATATGTTTGTAACTAATGGCATTTTTTTTTATGGATGCCAGCAATAAAAATAAAACACATAGAAGATTTAATGAAAGTTTTATGTGTTTCTAGATATATAGGGATCAGCTGTTTATGAAAAAGTGATGTGTGGAAAGCAGTCATAACATCGAAAAAAATCATTTCATTTGCTATGGAAATCTCTGTTATTGAATCTGGGGACCAACTTCTTACTGAGGAGCAAGGTAAGGAAGATATTAATACATAGAAATTAAAAGATAAAAAAGTTCATGAAGTGACATTCTTTGAGTGTCTTGTTGAGTATCATCATATCACTAAGCTGCTCTATGAGGTTCAACAGTTATTTACGGCTCAAAGCAAGGTCGTGTGATAAATAAAAGTTTGTGATGCAGTATTAAATAAAGTTTGTGATGTTTCTTATTTTAATATGATGTATCAAACATCTGCATTTACAAGAGTCTTGGGACACAACTGAAGTTGAGACACATCCATGATACAAAACCTTTCATACAGATTATGTAAGTAATACAGTAAAACCTCCTTAATAGACACTTCTAAATAATGGACATCTCCATTTAGTGGACAGTTTTGCGATCCCCAGTCCCAAAGTATATGCAGATAGTTCTGTTTATTTACTTACAAATAGTGGACCCTCTGAATAAGTGACAGTGATCTTGGTCATAAGACAGTTAAAAATATGAACATTCATGGCAAAAAAAATTGTCAAATTTTTACCCCAAAGATTTTGTCGGATATTAAAAGAAACTTAGGGCCAACAACTCCCCAAAAAAGTCTGACATAGGGCTTTAGGATCTTGTCCTTATAGTGCTTAGCATTCACATTGCCTCCTACAAACACATAGCGTAGTGGGTAGCCATTGAACATAATGCCACTCCACACAAGCAGACCACTGTCTCAGAAAGTCTCGTGTTTGTAGACTTTTAAAGAATATTACAGGTTTCATGTTCCCTCAAGATCAAATGTTGATAGGAATCCATTTGCAGACTAAAAGTTGACTCGTCTGTAAAATGAACATTAGTCCACTCACCTGGGCTCCAGAAACAAAGTTGTCTGCTCCGATTCAAGAGAGCTCTCTTATGAGATGTGATTAATGGGATGCAAACCATGGCAGGGTTCCCGGGGTCCTTATAAATCCTTAAAAAGTGTTTAATTTTTTTAGGGTGCTTAAAAGTCCTTTATTTTTGCCAAAAATTCCCCAAAGTGCTTAAAAAGTACTTATTTTTATTTTCTTAACTGCCTGTGTGAAATGCAGAAGTTACAATATAATGCATACAACTTTGCTGCTGGTTGGTTGTGCTGATGATGACGCTGTGTGACATTGGAGAGCACGGAGCAGGAAGAGCTCTTGTCGGAAACTCATGGCGAACTTTGACTTTGGTCTCACAATTCAAGCCATGAAATAATTATGTGCAACATCAAAATCTAGATCTTGTAACTTGAACTACAGTTTTATCATTTATATTCTTTTTCTCTCATATTAAAACTGATTTGACCAGTAGAACTGTCGTTTAAATTGCATGTTCTAATTTATTACATCCATAAACTTGAATTATATGCAACAATTTTGCAAGCTTCATCAACAGACTTCAGTTCATATAGTTAAGTCATGTGTAAAAGCATATTTATATATATGTATGTTATTTTTGTGTGTAGTTTGTAAGGTTCTTAAAAAAATTTGTAGGGTGCTCTAAAGTTCTTAAAAAGTGCTTATATTTTTGGGGAGAAAATGAGTGGGAACCCTGCATGAGTCTCCTGACATAGAGGCCAATTGCATTACAAATACAATTATTTTATTGCACACATTTCAAACTTACAGTCATGTGAAAATGCAATACACCAGGAGGAATCTGAACATATTGGTTTTAAGGCGATTCCCCCTATCAAATGTAAGAAAAGGAATATATAAAGGCAAGTAAGATGGTTAAAACAGAAATGCCACTGTTAGCAGCATAGCTTGGAACTATAATTTAATGATAGGATTGAGATTCATTATGGAGATCAGGATGATTTACAATATAATTTCGCACAGACCCAGAAAACTTTTTGCTATTTTCCAGAGATCTGATGCTCTCTGGGAGATTATTCCATAAGATAATGGCTTTGTACAATATGCTGTTTAAACCATAATTAAGTCTAACAGATGGTAGACATATTTTCTTGTTAGCAACAGATCTGGTGATGACAGCATAATCCAGATATGTAATGTCAGATTGAAAAATAGGCAGTTTAAAATGCATTATTTTAAAAAACATGATGCCTAGTTTCAAGGTAAAAATGTCATGAATTTTTAGAATATTTAGTTTTATGAATAATGGTTTTGAATGTGACATGTAATTTGTGTTCAGCATATAGCTAACAGATTTCTTCTGTAATTTGAGCAAGCATAACTTATTGTTTGCACTTACATTTGAATACCAGGATTCCAGACAATAAGAGAGATGGGTATAAATAAAGGCATAGTAAAATGTTTTTATGGCATTGATAGAAGAGATGCTTAATTTTACTAAGCAGGCCAACCTATAAGAAAACCTTTTTAAAAACAAACTAAACAGGAGTATTCCAGTTAAAGAATTCATCAAACCAAACGCCTAGATACTGAACTTTGTTCACAATTTTAAATGAGACATCGTTAATCCTGACTGGAAAGTTATTTATGTCATCTCTTTTATGAACATTTCGGAAATATATGGAGTTGGTTTTTAAAATATTAAGTGATAATTTGTTAGAGCATAACCAATCAGATAAATTTTATAGATTAAGCAGTCAATATATTGTTTGTCTTGGTACCGTAACCCCAGTGATGGCGGTGAGCTCTAAAGAAAATTGTCGGGCTGTATAGGACCTACAACATCTTGCGGCTAAAGCAACATAATATTCCTCGTGATGTATCCTACACCTTGGGTAACCTTGAGAAAACTTTCATGACACCCCACCAGTGTCAGTGAATTGCTGCCGTGGCTTTGAAACCACTCTGTGGTGGATATTCAAGTTCCTAGCAATCTGGCCTGAGACGGGCATGCCTCTAGTTGTCCTATCGCTTGCCACCATAAAGCATGGGATACACATGTAGCAGACATAAGAAAAGCTTTGCACCCACTGGTATGCTTCTTACATGTGATGTCAATGAAAAGTACGACTGAGATTCCCCATAGTCTTTAAATATGTAACTTAATTTTCACTGGTGTCGAAAATTAATGTGACAAATGCAAATTTGAGAATTGGTCAAAAACAAGTTGACCAATTGTTAAGTTTTTTCAAAGTCGTGCATGGGGAAATGCTAGGTTGACGTACCCAAGCAACACTGTACTGGCTGCTATGTGGAAATACGCAAATAACGAGTGTGCTGGCCAGCATGCAACCTTGATATAGGTCGTTATGAAGCAGCACGCAGCAATTGAACCTTGAGTTGGACTGTTTGTGGAAAAGTGGCTCCGCACTATCGCTTACAAGATTCTTTGCGGTGGAGAGTGATCACCAGATTGGAAGCAGGACAATCGCAAGCTGCGGTAGCAGGATGGCTGAATGTGTCAATGTAAGTGATCTTCAATCTCTGGAGACAGTTCCAGGAAACTGGAACAATAACTAGAAGGCTGGGAGAAGGAGGCCCACAAGCCATGACAAGTCAAGATGACTGGTATTTGTCTCCAACAGTTAACCATCATAGGAAATCAACAGCCAGGCAACTCTTTTTTTCCCCTGTGAACATCATTTGAGTGAATCACGAAGTTCCTCCGTTTCTTTAGTCTCGGCAACACCACCCTATTGTAGTTTATTGAAATGTGCTTCAAAAGAGTCCGAAATGCAGTTTTAAGTTCTATGCGTTTTTTTGCCTTGGGAATGTCATGATTCTGTAGTATATTAAATTGGAAGCTATGACTGTCCAATTGGAATTCTGAAGAATCTACCCTTTGATTTGGTGCCTCCGGCACTTGCGTTTACTCCCTGTATGAGTCATCATTACATCCCTTTGAGGATTATGAGGGCATTGTTTCTCCGCCCTGTGATTATCGGGTGAGCGATTTTTTATGTGGTGCCATATCCATCAAGTAAAAGCCAACCATGTACTGATGAAGATTGTTGGCTTACTAGACCGAACTTAATTGGATGCCCTTCTCCTGCAGAACTCTTTGACTATCTTCGTTTATTACCAATGGTACATCGACGACTGGTCTTATCTGTGTACTCTGCATGACACAAAGGATGACTATTAAATGTTGCCTTTGAGGATATATGCACATTGCCTGCCTCAATGGCATTACTGTCCAACTCTACAATTCGATGTCGTATAATGTTGTTTAGTCGTGTTTGTTATCCGGGAGTGATGCTGCCGTGTTGTCAATGTAAATATCTTGAAGTTCTTGCACTTGTTACCAAGCATTTTTTTTTTTTTTTTTGGCCTTGGGAATGTCATGATTCTTTAGTATATTATCAGTGTTTTATTGAATTTCTCCTTCAATGCAGCTATGCAGTGCACTCAAAATATGGTTTTCGTTGTTTTATGTTTCTGTTAAAAAATTCATGTGAATGCATTTCTTTTATTTTTTGTAGGTTTAGGTTGAATATTGTATATTTGTGCTGTAAATTCCATTGCTCTATTTATCATAAACCAGTCATCTTGCCTGCAGATTTCAAACTCTTGCAGGAACTTTCCTCTGCCATGGGAAACACAATATTGAGGCAAACAGTTTACAATAGACTCCATGAGAGAGGTCTGCATCCCACTCGCCACATCACACAGAAGGGTCCATCTGAATTGTGCCTGAGGACATCACCCTGGACCTCTGATCAGTGGGCCTGTGTTCTTTATGAGTCATGGTACAGCCTAAAGGTGGATTCTTGATGTGCATACATTTGGAGAGAGGTGGAAAGCTGAAATCTTCCCTCCAACATTAGTGAAGTTGACCACTATGGTAGTGGACTCCTGGTTTGAGCTTATCGTGTTGGATGGATGCATGCAGCTGCACTTGTTTTCAGGAGGCACTCTGATGGCAGCTCACTACAGGGATGACATCCTAGAGCCTTATGTTTGACTTTTCAGGGAAGCTGTTGGCTTCCAGTTCCCTTTATGGACGATAACACCCGTCACTATAGGGCTTGGCTAGACTACGAATACCGGAAGAGTGAGGATATTCACAGGATGGAGTGGCCAACGTGATCTCTGAAGCAGAACCCCATAGAGCATGTCTGGGATGCTCTGGAGAAAGCAATTGCAAGCCTCCAGAATCCTCCCTAGAACTCCAACCTGCTTTGGTGGAGGAGTGGCACTTATTGCCTCAAACTGTCAGTCACAGCCTTTTAAACAGCATGAGAGCTCATTGTGCAAGCTGTATTGCTGTTCAGGGTAATCACACTCCCTATTATTCCCTCAAAATCTGCACCACTTCATTTTTGCCATGCTGTCATGTGCATGATTCTTCCTCATGAGGTGATGGCATTCCTTTTCTGTTGTGTATTGCTGCATTATCGATATTATATGTATGGGCGTACCAACTGTCATTAAATTATGTCCTGTGGACTATGCATTATTTATGATGTTGTGTTTGTCACATTAATTTTGGACACAGTGTACATTTTGGACAGCATTTTGCTCACAGATGTGCAAATTTTACTATGGGCATTTATTTGTTGTGTTCATTTGCACATGTCATGAGAACACTAACATTTCATTAAGTACTTTGGATTGTTTGCCCACTATTGCCTTTTGGACACCAGCATAGTTGGGCTCAGAAGTCAACCTCTCGAATGGCGAACGCCACACAATAACGGAAAACTGTTGAAATCCAGGCGTGTGTGCTATTCAGAGATTTTTCTGTAGTTTATAATAAAGGATCCTTCTTTGAAATGATGTATCTTGTAAAAGAAAGGACAAAAATAATATCAGCAGACTGAGAAAGGCTTGCAGTGAACAAATGTCATCAGTTTTTATTGTTGTGAATGCTTCAAAATGATTGGGTTATTAGGGGGAGTTAAAATTTTAGCTACTTTCCCCTTGGCAGTGTGCTGTAGATGTCTGCACAGGCCTTAATTTGGAATGTCTGGGCCAGCTTAGACATTCCAGTTAGACATTCCAGTTTATGTCCCAGCTGGTTTCATAGTTTTATCCCATTTTCTCTGCTGCTTATTGCAAATAATGCAAGGTTTCCTCTGCATATATATTCCAGTATATTCCATTTACTACCTTAGTAGTAAATGGAATATAATGCAGAGTGATGTGCCATTTCTGTTTGGAATTCCTCCCACACATGGAGTGTAGACTTGACTATCTACTTCTGATATGAATGTAAACACATTTCTTCTTCCAGGTTAAGTATAAACAAGGTATTCTTGATCCCCAAATGTAGAAACAAATACTTCGAACTTCCTCATCTCAATCATAGCAACGAATCACATTAAAAAAATCGGTGATCGTGTTTTGTGAAGCTGAAAAGTCTGTGTAAAAATTTATTGGAAAAGAAAACCAAACAAACACGTGTTCTAATAGCTAACTCTGTACACACACATTGCTCGGAAATTACAGTCAGGTGTTGTATGACATTGAAACACATTGACTAATTTAGGGCTTGAAAAACACCATGCCTGAGATGCCAGGGGCATGTAAATTATTGGCCTGGGCAGGTAAATAAAAAATCTAGTTACCCAGTGTGGGCAACTAAATTCAAAAAAAAAAAAAAAAAAAAAAAAGACTCGTTGCATGTCATGCTTCTTTCACTGCTAATCACTAGAAGTTACATTATTGTTATGGAGTGCCAAGGACAGAAGAATAGCTCTTCTTTAATTATATTGTGCTCTAGGTCCAGAAATTGGAACCGTATGTAGTTTTGCTCCAAACGTTGTTTATAGTCATCAATGGGATGCTTGCCTCTGGTGATTAGTGACAAAGGGCAAAAAGTTTGACAAAAGGAACATGGCATAACTACTAAATTTCTCTAATATCAATTTCATCACCATACCATTTCATACCAATTTCAGCATCATCTTAAAGCTTGGGATACACGCTTTTGTGCATTGAACATTTTCAATACAGACCCTCTAAACAAAAATGCAAAACATGTAAAAAAAACAAAAACATATTTTTAACTTAAAAAAAATGAGGGTTCTGATTTGCTACCTTAAAAGATATATTTTCCAGGGCATCTAGCTGTTACTACCTGGGCAGGTAAAATAATTTCTGCACATGCCTGGCTGGGCATGTAACTTTTCAGATATTTTTCAAGCCCTGTAATTTCAAATCACCTGCACTTGAATAATTTACACGAAATCTGTATAGCAACAAAACTGACCCTGCTGCCAATATCCTAGCTATAAGTGGTCATAACTGAGTTTCCTTCCCAAATGTAAATTTTAAATAAATCCCATAAAGTCATGAAGCAACTGTGGTGTGTGTAAAAATTATGCATAGGGTAACTATTCAAATCCCCGACCACTGTTGCAGTCATGGTGTAAAAGAAAATTAAACTCAAAAAAGTGAAAATGGAATTTCATTTCAACTTTCAAAGAAATAAACCAGCCCATTTCAGATCTTTATCTTACAGCCCTGCTTGTCAATTTCAGCTGTAATTGATCAGTGCACTCTGTAGTTGATGTACTTCCATGTCTTTTGATTCATTCAATGATCTTTGGCATCTGATTATTTAATAATGCAGTCTCTTTTTTGTCAGTTGAAATGGTTTTAATTAGTGCATTCTTTGGTTGATGTACTTCCACGTCTTTTGATTCACTTAGTGATCTTTGTCATCTGATTGTTCAATAAGTCAGTTGCTGTTTTGTCAGTTAAAACGTTTTAATCAGTGCACTTGGTGGTTAATGTCTTTTGATTCACTCAGTGATCTTTGTCAACTGATTTTTTAATAAGGCAGTCTCTGTTTCTAATAATTCATGACTTCATGGCTTCCTCTAATTACTTTCAGTACCATAAATATTTAACGGGAATTGTAGAGGATAAATTTATTAAGGTACATTACATCTCAAATTTTTTATCTATAAACTAGATCATTGTCAGGAGTTATTGCGTCTTACTACTTCCACAGGTCTGGCGACTAAGCCTGGTGGATTTGCCATCCATCATGGTCGTTGATGTTGCCATCTTGTAAATTTCCAGGGATTCCTCTAATATCCAAAATCCCTGGAAATTTACAAGACACAAGATGGCAACATCAGCGACTATGCTGGATTGCAAATCCACCAGGCTTAGTCGCCAGACCTGTGGAAGTAGTAAGAAGCAAGAATTCCTGACAATGATCTAGTGCATAGATAAAAAATTTGAGATGTAATGTACCTTAATAAATTTATCCTCTATAATTCTCATTAAGTATTTATGGTCTCTGTTTTATCAGTTCACACAGTTTCAATAAGTGCACTCTGTGGTTAATGTACTTCCATAATTTTTGATTCACTCAGTGATCTTTACCATTTGATTATTTAATAAGTCAGTCTTGGTTTCGTGAGTTGAAATGTTTTTCTTTAATCCTGGAACACAGAATATTAAACTTCCAGTACAAGCCCGGCTCGAGCCCAGAATTTTTCATGTAACTGATTAAAGAAAAAGAAAAAAATGCAGATTAAACTTGGGCTTTTTGGCTTTTTAAGGGCTAGGTTAGGCTAATGCAAACCCAAGGTGTGCTGATCTCTATACAGAGCCATGGCTGTGAACTGGTGTTACTTAGAAGGACTCACATTTTGCTTGCATGAGATGGTGCATCTGCCTTCAGAAAAACGTTCATGATCAGTTTGCTGTGGATATTGTGGTGCCACAAAATAATCTGTGTGCTGGTTGCTGAGCGAAACAACTACTGGGTGTGAAGAATGATAAAACTTTGCACAGATAGACATAAAAAAAAAAGGAGAGGAAAGAAACTTGCCTCCTTATATTTCTTATACCTAAGAAGAAAACCTAGCCTAGGTACTACAGCAATTGTAGTGATATCTAGGATTAAGAATACCCTGACCTCTGAAGATTTGATTTTTTTTTTTTTTTGTTGGATATGTTGAGAGGTAGCACTCTTTTGTACTTTTATTGAAGACAGTCTTATATTTGCTTCATTCATCTTTCAAATAAATTGTGATAAGAGCAAGTAATCAACTGAAAAAAGCACACAACTGAATCCATAATTCTTCCTGGAAGAAACTAGCCTCTATTTTATAAAAAATACATTTTTCTAAAACCAATTTGCTGATGTTATGGTTTTAAAACTTATAATTTTGACATTTTATTATTGTCATTTGTTATCAGGATAATAATAAAAAATATTTCTCAAGAAATCCAAAATGCAGTCTAACTCAGTTTTCTATTATGATGAGTAATTTTGAAATCTAAGAACCAGCATTTCTTTAAAATCTAAGAACAAAGAGAATATAGTGATTAAAAGCTATGCCTACCGAGCAGAATCCCCCCTCCCCCCACAGAAAATGATGAAGACATGATGGCTGGCCAGCATATTTGGGATTTAAGTAAAGTGTTGACCTGGTGTTAGTTGAACCAGTTGGATTTCAATTAAGAGATGTGTGTAAATGATAAAAGAAATGAAAAACATGAATATAGAAACAAGTGACTAAGGATAAATAAAAAATTGATTGCATTTCTATGAATGTTTTATATATATATTCTTCCAATCCACTCCTGGTATTAGAAAAATATCGCACACAACACAAAGCAAAAAAAAAAAAAAAAAAGAAAAAGAAAATGTGCTTGAAACAAGAAAGAAATAACTTGCATTTCCAATTATTTCTGATAGAACTTTTGATGTAACGATAGGTGAAAGCTAGGAAGCATTGTCAAGACTGAAAATTAAGAGAGAAGTTGTGGGCCCCAAAACTATGGTATACAAATGGAAGACATATGCCACTACAAGATTCATAAGCTTGGGAGTCAACTCTAACTTTCTGTGAAATGCTATTGCTAAATAGGAATTTTTTTGTAGCTAGGTACTTTTATAGACAATTACGGTACATTATGAGTTGCATTAGGAAAAAAACTGTTAATGCATTCAAAATCTGACATTTGATTTGTTTTTCAATATTAAATTTAGTGACATAATGCTGAATTTCAGTATTTCTGATAGATTTCGCCATGTTCTAAAACTTTTGTTCAGTGCAGTTTTGTAAGAAATGACAAGTCATTCTGTGTGTGTTTTGAGGTTGCGTGGTTAGCAGTGGTGGGTCTTCCTATCTTTCTCAATAACCTTGTAGCAATAAATGTATGGTTCAACAAGTTAGTAAAATCATGCAATGCACTGATTATCATGCACTTTCCAACATACTAGAAATCATAGGAAAATGCCTTGGTTTTGAGGGGACTAAACTATGGTATAACATTTGAAGTTCAAATATATCAAAATTAAATCTCTTTGTGCATGTGTTACCTATTTCTGTTATCAAGAGCTACCACACATAGCCATTTTTATTATAATTAAAAATCCCATTTAAATTGGGCAATTTTCATCGAAGTTCTCGTGTGAAAATAATGGCTAAGGAATCTCACGCATGCTTACTGCCCGCAATTGCTGACAAAAAACATTTTTGGCGGAACTGCTTCCAAAGTCGTTACGGAACAACATATTGTAATTTGTCGCAATCGAAGTATTTTTACGCAAGTTATTACTCAAGTTATGAGGATAATGGCTGTGGACTCAAGTTATGAGGATAATGGCTGTGGACTCAAGTTATGAGGATAATGGCTGTGGAATAAATCTCGGTTCCTGTGCCCTGACCTTTGACCCCATTTCGATGATATTAAACATAATTGGTTCAGTATACCTCCGGAACAACATACTGAAATTTTGCCACAATAGAAGCATTTTTATAATGGCTGTGGAATAAATCTCGCTCCTGCGCCCTGACCTTTGACCCCATTTCGATGATATTCAATAGAACCAGTTCAGTATACCTGTGGAACAACATGATAAAGTTTAAACTTCAATTAATAGAAACTCACCTTTCAAGGCTTTTGTTCCTTTTGCTCACATTTGTTGCATGTATATTTCCAGCAGACTTGTCATTACACGTGAAGGCCCTTTCATGGTCATCATATCTTTCATCCCTGTGTCTTGTTGTATACATTTTGCTAGTTTTGGAGTCATTTCTATTATCATATCTATTTCTGAGCCAACATATTACAATTACTTACACATATTCATCACACACACACACAAAATTCCCCTTTTTGCAACATATCCTTAAAAAGCTAAAAACACATTATATACAATTTCCACTTGGCTTGTCCAATACCTTAACCCTAGTACACTTGGTCGCATTGCTTCCAACGCCATAACATTCACCACTTTTTGCATACATTCATATTAAAACCTTTGAATGTATGTGAAAAGTGGTGAATGTTATGACGTTGGAAGCAATGCGACCAAGAGGATTAGGGTTAAGGTATTTGACAAGCTGAGTGGAAATTGTATATAATGTGTTTTTTGCTTTTCACCTGCTGTGTAGAAACAGGCCTGTATGGCAATTTTTCTACAGATGCATGCTTTCGTGCAGGTATCGGGTTTACTGCAAGCTGACTTACCCAGTCTATAGGTGCAAGTCTCCATTTCTTGCTGACTGAAAGAATAAAATTTTTTAAAAATTATGCTGAAAGGACAACAGAAAATAAAGTTATCTTTGTTTTTTTATAGTTTGTATCATTTTTTTCTCATTGGATTTTATCTTGGCACCCCCAGATTTTGGCACCTCTAGTTTGCCTAGTGGTTGAACTGGCCCTGGGAGTTAGTTGATTTTAATGGCATAAAGGCCAGGTTTGGCCAAAGAGCACCAGGCCCTGGGAGAGGTGTGAGCTGTGCTCTAAAAGTGATTTCATTCTAACATCAATGATGGATGGGGGAAAAGCACATAGAAGTTGCTGATGAAAATGTAATTGTTATTAACCTAGATCTTGGATTTTTATCTTCTGTAGTCGCCTGTAATAATTCCTGGATAAAGATATGACCTCAACAACAACAACAACAAAATTCATGTAAATCAATCTTCAGAATTCTTCAGTAAAAAAATTTTGAATGGCACCATCACTGAGAAATGTCATGTGATGTTTACTCATCAACTGGTAAGCCATTATTACATAGTACTGCACATCTCAGAAACAAACTTTAAAAGGTTATTGCTATGCAAATGTGCTTAAAAGTTGTGTAATGAATATTTTTTGTAAAAAAACAAACAAAAACAGTTTTCGATGAAACAGTAGCTTTTGCTTCAAGGCAATACACATCCACATACGGCATGGCTGCAAAAGTATTAGGTGTGCAACTTAATTCTTGGCTCCTAACTGCAAGCGATCATAGAATGTCGGCAAATGCAAATAGCTGTGTGTGATAATGGCTGATTGCAGGCCATCCAACAGCTTTCCAGGCAACCGTAACCACCCAGAGCTGTAGTGACAGAAGGGACAAAAGTTGATGGTGAAAGCAATGTCGTTCAAGAAGCAACATTTGAGGCACTGCCTCCTGTTTGCGTTTCAGCTGAAAAAAAGTGTCGCAGAAACTCAGAAAATGATCTGTGCTGCTTTGGGTGAGGCTGCTGTGCGTGTAAAAAGTGGTTCCAGTGGTTTAAGCAGGGAAATTTTGATCTCCGTGATGCAGAACGTCCGGAACAGCCACAGAAAGTTGATGATGAGGAACTGGAACAACTGTTCGACGCAGATCCTTGTCACACACAGTCAGGGCTCGCCCAGGAACTCGGAGTAACACGGCAAGCCATTGCAAAGCGCCTGCACAAGCTTGGACGGATTCACAAGGAAAGCCGTTGGGTGCCCCACCAACTCACAGCTGCGAACAAGTCTAGGCGCTGCGATGTTGCTGTGTCCTTGCTGTCCAGATTGAAGAAGAAGGATTTCCTCCACAAGATTTTGACCTGAGATGCGAAGTTGATCCTCTACGATAATCCTAAGCGGTGCAAATCGTGGGTTTATCCAGGTCAGCCTACCACCAGTACCGCCAAACCAAATATCCACGCCAGGAAGTTGTTGCTGTGCATATGGTGGGATCAGCACGGTGTCATACACTTTGAGTTGCTCAAACCTAGTGAAGCGGCCAATGTTGAGCGTTATTGTCAGCAACTCATTCGTGTGAGTGACACACTGGAGGCGAAAAGGCCATACACTGGCAAGGGTAGAAGGTCGGGGTGTTGGTCCTGTTGCTTTAAGATAACGAGCATCCTCACACCGCAAAAACGACTTTAAACATGATCACCGACCTGGGATGGAAGATTTTGTCCTACCCGGCGTATTCTTCAGACTTCGCCCCGTCAGATTATCACCTCTTTCGTTCCCTGCAACATCACCTGAGTGTTATGCACTTCACTTCTGTCGAGGAGGTCCACACAAGTATTGATGACTTTATCAACTCGAAACAGCCCTCTTTTTTTTTTTTGCAGTAACATTCGACAGCTCTCTGACCAATAGTTCAAATGTATCCAACATGACGGGGATTATTTTCCTGACTAGGCACGTATTCGATTTTCTATAATTTGCTGTCTGCGTGTTGTGCCTGTGGTTGAGAATTAAGTTACACACCTAATGCCAACAGACATTGATTAAATACCTTTAAAACATGCACTGTAAAGTCCAGGTGCATAATTGTGGGATTTTTGAACATTACCAATGCTTAAGCATGAGCTATGCTGACAGAAATTCAGCACTAATACATATTTGAAATAAACCATCTCTTCCATTCACATGATGTTAAGAAAAGACCTGCTGCTTGTGTTTGAAATATAAGTAGATTGTTAGGAAAAAGTTTATTGCTTGTGAAGATCATTAGTTTGAAAATGAAATGGTACCCAACCATCACATACTGAGTAGTGTGAGTAGCCAGATTATTGTTTTTTTCTACTTTTCTTGTGTGTAATTGATAACATTAGACTTAAGATTACTGAAATTTTGTTATATTTTGCATTCAAATATTCTAAAATTTTATGAAATTTATGGTGATTTGCTTTAATGAAGTCACATGTGTGAATGTAAGAAGTATATGGTGTGATTGTGGTTTCCTTGTTTTTAATGTTTTGGGAACATTTTATTTATTTATTCATTTGCTTGCTTGTTTTTTATTCATTCATTCATTCGTTTCCGTCATTGCCTAACTGAACTACTTATTATTTTTCAGTAATGAAAAAGGGGCGACTTTCTTCTTACCTCAACAAATTGAAAGTTGAAGCAGTTGCTCTGAAATATACCACTCAGTTGTTAGCTCTGATATTGATCTATGGAGCACTGTGGGGAATTCTGAGTGTTGAAGTCTTACCTGAAAGTGAAATATTTGCTCTGATTGTCCTAATTGTGTCATGTCATATAGGTGGAAGATTAGTTAAATGTATCAAACTGCCACCATTACTAGGTAAAGCAATACATTTTCTTGCTTAATTTTCATTATTTATCCTAAATGCCAATGATACTGATATTATGCTTGAACAGTGTTTATCCTGTGATGTAACCCTCTGCTTATATACATTCAGTAGACAAAACATTAGAGATAGGGTTGATGGTCAGTTGTCACAGGCATCTCCCATGCAGAGTGGAATAGACCCAAACGGAACACAAGTGATAAATAGGCAGACAGCAGGACTTCTCAGAAGTGTATCACAACTGACAAACATGGGTAAACGTGGTGATCTAAGCAACTTTGATTGTGGACGCATTTTCCGTGCAAGACAGATGGGTCATTCTAGAGCCCAAGTAGTAAGAACCCTAGTGTTCCCGAGAACAACCGTATAAAGGGTGTACCGCGAGTATACAATCGACAGATGTGCCAGTGACCTGAGAGCAAGCAGTGATTGACTACACACCATTAATGGCCGAGGTCAACATAGACTATCCAGGCTCATACAGACTGACTGCTTGGCAGTGATGGCACAAATCACATCCGTGTTTAATGTAGAAGGCCCAAGGTGTGCCAGTGAGTGAACAGTACAGCACACACTGCATACCCTGGACTAGAGGAGCCGATGCACTACTCACGTGCCACTGTTGACTGCTCAACATTATTGGAAATTGCTCTTCACCGGGTGCTGGGAACATCAAAACTAGACCTCTGAAGAGTGGTGCTGTATTGTTTTCAGCTGTACCGAGCTGATGGGAGGGTGCAGGTGTTGCATTAACAGCATGAGGTGATGGCCCCATTGTGCCTGTTCAAGGTGATGGTGGCTCTGCCATGGTTTGTGGCACCTTCTCATGAAACACATTAGTTCCTTCAGTGTGTCTGGAGAAGTCCTTAACCACTGCGCACTGCTAGCATGCACTGGCTGATCACCTACACACTTTCCAGTCCTTTGCACATCCTGTGGCTGATGGTCTGTTTCAGCAACACAATGCGCCACTCCACCAGGCCGCAACCACCCAGGCATGGCTCAAGGAACACTCATCTGAGTTTGGAACCATCTAGCGGCCCCCATTGTCCCTGGATATAAACTCTGTGGAAGCTCTCTGGGATTGCATGGAGCAGAACATCAGGTCCATGAATCATGGACCAATGTCTCGGGCAGAGTTGTGGACAATGCTGCTACAGGCATGGCTGGCATTACCTCTGAAAACCCTCTGGCATCTGGTGGAGTTGATGCATCGGTGTACACAGGCTATTATTCACACTAGAGGAGGTCCAACAGGCTATTAGGTAAGCATCTCTAACGTTTTGTCCATTGAGTGTATGTATGCTGCTGTTCCTTTAATAAAATAAAATAAACTAAAATAAAATGTGTGCATGGATTTTAGAGATTAAAGCCTATTTATTTACCTTTGTTAAAGCCCTACTGTGGATTTCGAAATGACCCTCAAGAGGGTGCTGTGAGCATTAATTTTGTGCTTATCAGTCAGTGTCAGTGCTGTGCTTATGTGAGTGTGTTGTGTGTATCTCATGGTGACCAGAGTGTTCATCCTCATGGAGACTAGAGTATTCATCCTCATGGCGACCAGAGTGTTTGCCCATCATTAATATCTCATCAGTGTAATTATAATAAATTTCTACAGTCCATTTAAGTATAAGTGTTGACCTAAGTGACTTACTGTTCCTTTGCATCATTCTACATTTTGGTCCTAGCGACCTGGAAAGTCATGCCAGTGACCTACAGATTTGTGCTGTGTTCAAGAGAGAAGTCAGTGTTTTTGTTTCAGTTCTATTTTGAACCATGGCGTCATTCGCTGTGAATAACTTGAGTCCTTTAATGGATACATTGGTTGTGGAAATAATTACGTCCTGGAAACTGGTGACTTGCTTCAGTTTATGAATTTTTATTCTACAAGTAAAGTTTTATAAAATGGAGAAAGAATTGCTTGTGGTTTGTGAGTCAAATATTCAATAAATGCTCTACATCAATACGTGGCTAATTGCATGGTATTATGCACATTGGTATGCAATGCTACTTATTACTGTTTCACACATTGTATTGTTTCATTAACTAAACTAGTTTCAACTCTTCATTTTGCGAGTCATCCTCAGTAGCGTACAATGTTTGTGTTTCCAAAGAGGTCGTTGTATCACTGGGTCACTGATCGTTCTCATTATCCGCTGTGTCATTGTTGCACATGCATATTATGGTCGTGGGTTTGTTTGGACATCATCTTCTTTTTTATTTGCTTCTCACGTTCCACCAAGAATTTCCATGCATATGGCAGGTTGTAGGGGGTTGTTATTACAATTTATTTCCAAAATTTTAACAGGAGAGAGATGAAAATGGCATTAATCCAACACTGCCAAGAGAATGATGTTATCCCAGATTGGGAAAACGCAAAAATTTTAACAACACACAATGCACACCAACAAATCCTAATGGCAGAGGCAGTATTGATCGAGAAAACTCGTGATATAAATTGTAATAACAACATCCCCTACGACCTGCCATATGCATGGAAATTCTTGGTGGAACGTGAGAAGCAAGTAAAAAAGATGTCCAGAGCTCAGTGTCAGGTGTTATTTATACTGTTTCATGACCTTCACACATGCTGTTATTTTCTTGTAGTGGATTCAATTTGCATACAGACGCAGTGGTCATAATGTTTAGGCTCTTCGGGGTATACCTGAAGATATAAGGATTAATTGTTCCTTGAGGTTCTGAGTACATTTCTTTTTCAGAAACTTTTTTCTTCCTGACATCCTCATGTTATGTGCTTGACATTTTGTTATGCTGTATTAATTTTATCCTAAATGTCTGATTATTCTTTTAAATTTTTAGGCATGCTGATTGTCGGCTTTATGTTTAAAAACATACCAGCCATAAACATTTCAAGGTACATCTCTTCAAAGTGGGCTGGCACATTGAGGTAGGGAGAACTTTTTATGGTTTTGATGCTTTTTTTTTTTCCTTCAGTAGTTTTGAACTTTTAATTTCCTAGTTCTTACTTAAGATACTAAGTTCAATTACAGAAGAATACTGTATTAAGAAGTTTTAAGCAATACATTTCTGTCTAATTATAATGAAATCATCTGGCTTCCTCAGAGGCTGAGTGATCAGAGTTATGAACTTCTGGCTAATCTCCCAAATTGGACCTGGACTTAAGTTCTAAATTAGCTGTGGGTAGTGTGTTTTTCATATGGCACTGGTTCTGAGCCTTTCCTGGAATTAGCAGCCCTAAGTTAGGAAAGAATAAATCCTTATTCCCTAAAATGCTTATGGAGGTTATGAAATCATGAAAAAAAAAATATATATTATATATATATAAGGCATAATAAAGGTTAAACGTAAATTTTCAAAACAGCTTTTGAAATTCCCAAGTGCCTGAGTCTGCATAAAAGAAAATTCAAATACCAAAATCACCACATATCTGAAAGCTGGAGCAACTGATTCGGAGAAATCAAAAGAAGAGATATATAATAACCAACCGGGAGATAAAAAATGATTATAGAACTATGGCAAGCTCCCATTTATGGCTTCATCAAGGGCTAGGCACAGACAACACCTCTCATTCATCTATAAAGACCAAAAAGTGTGGTTTCTGCACCATAAAGTTTTCTACAAAAAAAGCAAAATACTTATCAAAAACACATTAATAAAATATTAAAATGAAATAAATCCACTCCAAAACAAATAAAAAACCCCGCAGATAACCTACATTTCCCGAGACCCCAAAACTCCTCAAAAAACACAAATGAAAAAAATTAAAGGGAAAGAAAAAAGCACCCTGAAAAAGTAGTCTCCTTTGCCAGTTTCTTGTAAGTAGGTTAACTAAATTCAAGCTATTTTCTACCTTTAGGTATTTAAAGAATATGCTTGTAAATAGTCACATTTATTTAGTGCACGGTTGTAACAGTGTTTTTCCTAGGTACTCTAACATTTTATACTTCGTGGACTAAGTATATTGGATTCTATTTGTGTGAGGTCGAGCTCCAACCATACAGTTTGCTAATGGAATGGTTTTCAGTTTTTTTTTGGATGCTTTATTTTTTCTCCAAATTTTTTTTTTTTTCTTTAATTTTTTTAATTTGTGTATTTTTGCAGTCTTGGGAAGTGTAGGTTATCTATGGGAGGTTTTATTTGTTTGGGGGTGGGCTTATTTTATTTTAGTATTTTATTTATGTGTTTTCTGGTTATTATTTTGCTGTTTTTGTAGCAAACTTTATGGTGCAAGAACCCAGTCTTTATAGAGGATGATATCTGTTATCTAGTTTAATCCCACTTCTTTTTAATTCCACTTCTTTACTTTTGTCAGCAAGTTCCTGGATCATACTCTGCAGCTCTGAAGAGGTAGTTGCAAAGATGACTACGTCATCAGCAAAATGAAGGTGAGTTAAGTAATCTCTATTAATCTTTATCCCTTTGTTTTCCCAGTTCAATGATTGAAAGACATTTTGCAATGTGGCGTTAAAGAGTTTGGGAGATATGGTGTCACCTTGTCTCACTTTCTTTCCAATTCTTATTTGTGCTGTATCCTCAAATATCCGAACCTTTGCACTTGCATTTTCATAGATGTTATTAATAATGCTAATGTATGCATCTTCAATACTGCAAGATTTCAAAGCCATCGGTACTGCTGATGGTTTCATGGAAGCGAATGCCTTTTCATAGTCAATAAAAGCCATGCGTAATGGGAGTTCATATTCTCTTGTTCTTTCAATTACATAGTTGTCTCAGTACTTGGATATGATCCATAGTGCATATAATATATATGTATAGCTATATATTGGAACCAAAACATCATCACAGCATACACTCGACTCCTCTCGTTACAAATGAACCCTTCTGAGCCATTGCATTGCATGTGACTTTAAGTAGAATGCCGTGTAGAAGCATCTGTTTGTGCCTGCCTTTCAGTCAAGTCATGGATATACAGCTTTGAAGTTCTGTGTTCGCTTAAGGAAAACAAATTCGGAAGTATACAAGTGTTGGTGCAAAATGTACGAAATGTTGGCGCAGGCATATGGTGAGAATGTGTTGCCATATCTAACAGCACAGTGGTGGTTAAAAGAATTTTGCAAAGGCCGCAAATCCTTTCAGAAACAAGGTGGACCTGAGGTGTTGCCAACAGCCATTTCTGATCAGACGGTAGGCACTGCAGCCGTGATTATTTGTGAGGATTGTAGAATCACAGTGAGACAAATGGCAGAACATTTATAGATTTCAGAAGTGTCCACACTATACTCAGTGACAAACTACACATGACAAATCAGCAAATCAGTGCAAGGTGGATTCCTCGGTTTCTGATGCCTGAGCAAAAACAAGTGCACGTTGAGGTGTGTGAATTTTTGAAGCAACAATTTGCTTCAAATGAGATTTACCTAAAGTCAGTGATTACAGGTGATGGAACTTTTCTTTATCACTACGATCCAGAGGGCAAACAACAGAGCTCTGTATGGAAAACTCTGTCATCCCCAAAGGCAAAAAATGCAAGGTGTGAAAAGTCTGCCAGGAAGGTAATGCTTATTACTTTCTTTTATTACCAAAAAATGGTGTACCAGAATGTTGTGCCGCCGAATACCACCATTAATACAAATTATTACGCGTCTGATTTGAAAAAGCTGATTGCACATATCCATGAGAAGCATCTGTACATTCACCAAAATGGTTTGGAACTCCACCATGATAACGCTCGTCCTCACATGGTGCAAAAAGGCACTACTTTCTTGGCTGAAAATAATATTGGAACAGTTCCACACCCTCCATACAGTCCAGATTTAGCCTCCTGTGACTTTTTTCTTTTCCCAACTCTCAAAAAGAACTTGCAAGGGCGTAGATTTATGTCAACAGAAGAGGTGTAGTCAAAGCTTCAGAGGCGGCTCTGAAAAGGATGCCGAAAGATGGCTTCCAGCATGTCTTTGAGGAGTGGCAGCAGTGTTTGGACAGGTGCATTGCCTCTGGAGGAAGTAGCATATTTTGAAAAGGACCACGGACATATGCAGTTCAGGTTTGTACATACATGTTTAAAATTTTGAGTGCCACCACTGAATTTGGGAAGCATGACTCAGAGGTAAAGAGAATGGTCAACTTAGTGGAAGGTAGAAAGATCCAAAAACTCTGCATTTGAGGAACAAGGTAGAAAGGGAACAAAATAAAGGAGCTATGTGCTGGCCACAAGTTCTTCTATAGTGCAGCTTATGACCAAAGCAAAAATGGAGTAAGGGTTATCCTCTAAAAGGACTTAAAAGATAATACTAGACATGGCTCAACCAAGGGAACAGGCTGGATTCAGGAGTGGCTACAGCACTGTAGATCATATCCATGTACTGAGAGAACTAATTGAAAGAACAAGAAAATACGAGCTCCCATTATACATGGCTTTTATTGATTATGAAAAGGCTTTCAATTCCATGAAATCATCAGCAGTAGCAATAGCTTTGAAATCCTGCAGTATTGAAGACGCATACATTAGCATTATTAATAACATATATGAAAATGCAAGTGCAAAGGTTTGGATATTTGAGGATACAGCACAAATAAGAATTAAAAAAAGAGTGAGACAAGGTGACACCATATCTCCCAAGCTCTTTAATGCCACACTGCAAAATGTCTTTCAATCATTGAACTGGGAAAACAAAGGGATAAAGATTAATGAAGATTACTTAACTCACCTTCATTTTGCTGATGACGTAGTCATCTTTGCAACTACCCCTTCAGAGCTGCAGAGTATAATCCAAGAACTTGCTGACAAAAGTAAAGAAATGGGATTAAAAATGAACTTTCAGAAGACAAAAGTGATGTACAATGACTTTACAAGAAATGAAGATTTATCGATTGATGGAGAAAAGCTTGAGACAACCAATATCTACATTTATCTTGGGCAGCAGATATCAAGTGAGGGTCACATTGATGAAGAAATTAATCGGCATATAAAACTTGGATGGAGAGCTTTTGGAAGAAACAGTACAATTTTTAAGAGCAATATGCCATTATTGTATCTCAAAAGAAAAGTGTTTAATCAATGTATCTTGCCAGTGCTTACATATGGAGCAGAGACATGGACCTTAATTTAAAAAGGACATACAAAGACTGCAGACAACTGAAAGAAGCATGGTGAGATGCATGCTTGGTGTAACCAGGAAAGATAAGAAGAGGAACTTGCGCATAAGGAAAATGACAGGAGTGGACGACATCATGACGAGTGAAATCACTGAAATGGCAACGGGATGGACATGTTCCCAGAAGAACGGACCACCGATGGACAACCGAAATTTTAGACTGGACTCCAAGGGACAGGAAAAGACCCAGAAGAAGATCCCATATGAGATGGATGGATGAAATTCAAAAGTATGCTGGAGTGACAAGGAGGAGACAGGCTTGAGGCAGACAATTGTGGAAGAAACTTGGCAAGACCTTCATCCAGCTGTGGATTGATAATGGTTGATGACGATGATGATGAATATACAGTAAAGCCTGCCTAAAATGACCACCTTTGGAAATGAATTGCATTTTTCACTATAGACAGATGGTCACTGCGCATGGCAGACTTTGGTATAGGCATGATTATGTCTCTCCAAATTCTGGGTATTTGGGCAATACAGTCTGACGATGTGCATTAAAAAGTAAATGAAATTTGAAAACATGCATATCAAGATCTAACCTTTCAAAGCTTATGTGAGAAATCTTTTTAAGTGGCCTTTTTAATGTACTGTGTTTTAAAAAGAAATTTAAGGGGGCAAAATTTTACCTTGCATTTTTAAGTAATTTTTTTTTTTTTTTTACTTTGGGATAACAAACTCTATGTTAAGTGCATTTATACAGTCAGTTTCTGAACATACCATTTCACTTGATCTGCCTTTTTTTAGAAAAAAATCTCAAATTTCCTTTATTTTAAATTCATTGTGTTCATGATTGTACTTTTTCAGCAAACAACACAGTCTAACACAGTTGGGGCAGTTGACTCATTCATATGACCTCATTAGTTTGCACATTGTTAAAATATCCTTATTTTATGGCACATCAGTTTCCATCTCTGATTCACATTCTTCTGCACTGTCAAAAATTTCTTCAGTTATGCTGACCTTGTTTAGAAGTTCATCTATAATAGTGTCTTTTAGTGAAAATCCTCTATTCATTGTCTTTTAGAGTTTCTGGATCAGTTAAACTATGAAGCCGAACATTTTTCTTAGAATTAAAATGTTACACTGGTGTGCAAAATTAACATGACAAATACAAATTCAAGAATATGTCCAAAACGAGGTGGCTAATTGTAAAGATTTTTCAGAGACGTCCAAGGGAAAACGCTAAATCGACATACCCAAGCAACATTGTGTTAGCTCCTATAGATGTATGCAAATGATGACTATACGTCATCGAGCTGGCAGCTATGTGGTCTTGATAAAGGTTCTGAGTGGGGTGTGGCAATTGAAGCTTGAGTTGGACTATTAGCGGAAGAATGGCTGTACACCATTGTTTAGAAGATTGCGATGGAGAGGGATCGGTAGATTGTAAGCAGGGCAATCTCACAAGTTGAGGTAGTAAGATGGCTGTATATTTTGAGGCAAGTGATCTTCAACCTCTGGAAACAATTCCAAGAAGCTGGAAAAACAGCCAGAAGGCTGGGTCAAGGATGACCATAAGCCACAAGTTAAGATGACTGGTATTTGTTTCTAACAGTTCACCACCACAGTCGACAGCCAGGCAACTCTCACGGAGCTCTCCTCTGTCACACAAACCGTGACATCAAGGCAAACACTTTACAGAAGACTCCATGAAAGAGGTCTGTATGCAAGAAGGCCAATGGTCTGTATCCCACTTGCTGTGTTGCACAGAAGAGTCTGTCTGAATTGGGCCCAACAACATCACTCCTTGACCCCTGGTTAATGGGCCTGTGTTCTTTTCAGTGATGAGTCACAGTACAGTCTAAACATGGATTACCAACATATGTGCATTTGGAGAAAGGCAGGAAGCTGAAATCTTCCGTCCAACATTAGGGAAATTGACCGCTGTGGTAGTGGAGGACTCCTGGTTTGGGTTGGATCATGTTGGATGAATGCACGCCCCTGCATGTGTTTCCAGGAGGTACCTGACTGCTGCACTTTACAGGGATGACATCCTAAAGCCCTAGGTATGGCTTCTCAGAGGAGCTGTTGGCCCCCAGTTCCTTTTTATTGACAATAAAGCCCGTCCCGTAGGATTCGACTAGTCAATGAATATCTGGAGAGTAAGGATATTTACAGAATGTAGTGGCCTGTGAGATCTCTAGACCTGAACCCAAGAGAGCATGTCTATAATGTAAAACTGCTATTAAAAGCAGCGACAATACTGTTCGTCACATATATTTTGTTTAAGTATGCAGGGTCG
Source organism: Macrothele yani (assembly GCA_039090855.1). Taxonomy (NCBI): domain Eukaryota; kingdom Metazoa; phylum Arthropoda; class Arachnida; order Araneae; family Macrothelidae; genus Macrothele; species Macrothele yani. The sequence goes on along the minus strand of CM077026.1, from coordinate 20,029,939 downwards.
AGTAGTTAGGTCCATATAATGATATGAATATACAAAACAAACATTAATGGTAAAAATTTTTTACTTACTCATAATAATTTCGGCATTTTTAGTCACTGTGGCAAAGCTTCTGCCTGATAGAATGGACATTTGCTTATTTAGATGAGATCCAAGTTCTGTTTGAACGGAAGATTCACGGATTAAAAAACACTATTTTGAGTTAAAATTCTATACCCTTGTATAGGTGTTTGCAAGGAATGATGATTAAAACGTGAAAGTTAAAAACCCAAATGAATAAAAAGGACACAAAAGGAATAAAAGCATGGACCCATTAACTTAATTCACCACTGCAACACACTTCCAAACATGTTTCGGCATAGAAATGTTGCCTTCCTCAGTGGAAACAGTAGTGTGGCACCAGGTCCTCGTCGATGATCCAGCTTTCGCAAATACTGATTTAGTAATTGTGGTTGCAGTCACTCTGTTTCCTTGAATTTTTACATCGTCACAGATTATGGCATCAACTGCATATCACTGCGCAAGCCGTTAGTGGCGGCATCTATGGCATTAGTCGTTCTTCTTGCTGTGACCTTGGTATCGCTGCTTGTAACTAACTGTTTATTATTATTATTATTATTTGGAATATTATTTTAAAACATTAGATTATTAAAAATATTTTAAAACATCAGATTTTATTTTGTCAAGTTTATATAAATGTATAATTTTTTTTTCACTAGGAATATTGCTTTGGTGGTTATACTCTTGAGAGCTGGCACAGGGCTCAATCCATCTGATTTAAAACGCCTAAGTTTTGTGTGTTTTCGACTAGCATTTTCGCCATGCATTGTTGAATCTGTGATCATCTAAATAAGCAAATGTCCATTCTTTCGGGCAGAAGCTTTGCCACAGTGACTAAAAATGCCGAAATTATTATGAGTAAGTAAACATTTTTTACCATTAATGTTCGTTTTGTATATTCATATCATTATATGGACCTAACTACTCCAACCTGCATACTTAAACAAAATATATGTGACGAACAGTATTGTCGCTGCTTTTAATAGCAGTTCTACATTGAAGTCTTTGGCCACGTAATATCGCGACATATACTTTTTTTGCTTATGGGAATATAAGAGCATGTCTATGTTGCTCTGGAAAAAGCAATTGAATACCATCAGCCCTTTTCCTAGAACCTTCTCGGTACTCTGACAGACCTTGGTGGGGGAGAATCACTTATTGCCCCAAATTCTCCTTCACAGCCTTGTAACCAGCATGAGAGCTTGTCGTGGGAGCTGTATCACTGTTTGGGGTAATCACACTTCCTATTAGGCCCTCAAAATCCACGACATTTTCTGCATCACTTCTGGATTGCATGCTATCATGTCCATGCTTCTTCCTCATCAGGGCCGTAGCCAGAAAGAAATTTCGAGTGGGGGTTTCTGAATTTGAAAATTGATTTTGAGTCAGGATATAATCAACACAGCAATCAGACGTCACCAAATTGACTATAATTATCGTTTCTCACGTAATAGCAATCACATCAGAAAACCTTAATATTTCGTCATCGCCCTGGAGCAGGAATCGAACTCGCGTCTCCCGATTACCGGTCGAGCATGCTATCTGATACACCATCCAGGACAGCAAAGTCCCAAGTATCTGAATTTTAAGAGCTCCGGAATGTTCTCCAACTGCATTCTTAATCAAAGCAAATGTACTGCCATCTAGAATTGTTAAGCAAATCTCTTCAGCATGATTGTGTACATGCTACAGAGAAGAATATTTCTTCCACATTGTTTCAATGTTAAGTTTTTTCTCTGTCACATATTATTTGCACACGAAATTCTTCTTTTTAATTTTTATTTAATACTCCCCATTTTTCAAATACTAACTTACATGCTATACTACTTACAAAAGTTTATAAAACAATTATTTTATTTTTGAGACGTTTTAAACATTTCGGGAGGGTTTAAACCTTCAAAAGCCCTCCCTGGCTACGGCCCTGCTCATGTGGTGATAGCATTCCTTTTCTGTTATGTATTGCTGTGTTATCAATATGCATATGTCAGATGTCTGTACCAAATGTCATTAAATTCTGTCTTGTGGATTTTGTGTTTGTCATGTTTATTTTAGACGCCAGTGTATTTTGCAGGAAGCATCCCATTACCTGAAGGCAATTGATCATTGAGCTTTTGCACCATAGAAATGTTGTCCCCTGACAGTAGTGTGGCAGCAGGTGAAGTTGAAGGATTTAAAAATCCAGCTTTTGCAAAACATTTAGTAATTGTGGTTGCAGTCACTTGTTTCCTTGAATTTTTAATTCACATTATGGCATCAAGAACACTGATGGAGTTGGTAGTTTGATTAGTCGATTTTTCTTGCTGTGACCTTGGTATCGCTGCTTGTAACTAACTGTTTATTATTATTATTATTATTTGGAATATTATTTTAAAACATTAGATTATTAAAAATATTTTAAAACATCAGATTTTATTTTGTCAAGTTTATATAAATGTATAATTTTTTTTCACTAGGAATATTGCTTTGGTGGTTATACTCTTGAGAGCTGGCACAGGGCTCAATCCATCTGATTTAAAACGCCTAAGTTTTGTGTGTTTTCGACTAGCATTTTCGCCATGCATTGTTGAATCTGTGATCATGGGTATAGCTTCTCACTTCTTTCTGGACATGCCTTGGACATGGGGGTTTATGCTTGGGTAAGAGGAATTTCGATGAGTTATGCTGTATGATTTTTTACATGCTACAGTAAATATATTTTCATGATTTGCACATACTAAATATAGAAAGTGTTGATCATAATGGTAAATATTTAACATTAATTGTTGTGTATTGATGATGTCTCATGAGATTTTATTCAAATATTTATCCATGACACTACCATCAAACTGGCCTGTTTGTCATCTAGGTGTAGCCTGGAATTCCAGGTTTACGCAATATTCCAAACCCAGAAACCCAGGTTTTCTAGTTTTGTGTAGGAATTTGGGAATCCTCAGTCACATGATTTCTGAAAATGTTATGAATTGGTAATTAATTAAAAGAGCCTTTCTAGGTTTAAAACTATTGTGCATGCTGAGAGGAAGGCTACTTTTATCATTTTTGGCAGCTGTATCTACACTACTGGCCACCCAAAATGCAACACCAAGAAGGACATGAGATAGCAAAGCCAGATTTACTGGACACATAACAACAGATACAAAGATGAAATGATTGAGCTTACAGGCCCGTGCAACTTGCGGAACACGCAGACATCAATAGTTCGTGTGTCCCCCATGGCTGGCAATAACGGCAGCTACACGCCGCGGCATCGAACGAAAGAGGTTTTGCATGTGGGCTTGGGGTATGTCGGTCCAGGCTGCTTCCACACGTTGCCACAGTTCATCAGGTGTAGCCGCGGGTTGTGCTTGCCAGGTCACTCGGTTGCAGATCAGCGACAATACGTGTTCGATGGGCGACATATCGGGAGAACAGGTGGACCACGGAAGCCGTGACACCTGGTGGGCCGTGAAGAATTGATGCACAATGCATGCCATGTGCGGGCGCGCATTGTCCTGTTGAAATGTGGCCGCCGGCAGGTCCTGCAGGTAAGGGAGGACTACAGGCTCCAAAACGTCGGAGATGTAGCGGTGGCTGTTGAGTATACCGGCGATGCATACCAGAGGGGTGTGGGTGTCATATCCAATTGCGCCCCAAACCATAACGCCAGACGACGGACCGGTATGGCGATGCAAAATGCAGGCGTCATACAGTCTCTCGCCGCGGTGCCGCCACCCGCGGATCCGACCATCGTGGTGTTGCAGGCAGAAGCGGGATTCGTCGGAGAAGACAATGTCGTGCCATTCCGTAGTCCAGGTGCGGCGTTCAATTGCCTGCTGCCGCCGCACTCGCTGGTGGTGTAACGTCAATGGTAATCGGAACAATGGGCGCAGTGTGACGAGCCCCTGCTTCTGCAGGCGACGTCGAACGGTACGTGCTGACACAGGTTGTTGCGCACCATACCCTAATTCCTGCGCTAACGTTCATGATGTGGCGGTGCGAGCCGTCAATGCCTGCCACACAAAATGCCGGTTCTCTCGTTCGGTGGTGTGCCGCTGCTGCGGCAATCACTCACGTCGGTTCGTCCGTCCCTCCTGCACCCACCAAATCCATACTCGCCTCACTGTGGCTGGATGTCGTTCCACACGGGCGCTGATGTCTCGGTACGATAAACCGCTGTCGCAATAAGCCACTATTCGTCCTCTGTCAAACTCTGAAACATGCTGAAATGACTGCCGTATTCTGCGACGAGGCATCAGGAAGCTTCCCACGCACAGGTTCGGCAGCACAACACACTTACACCCGCCTTCTGTGCACCCTTCTTATAGTGCTTCTCGGTGGCATGCCGGGTGCACATGATTTGCATATTCCCTGTAATGCTAATCGTTTGCATGTCTTCTTGCGGGCGACGCATGCTGCGAATTTCAGGCCAGTCGGATGCTTCCTTCTTGGTGTTGCATTTTGGGTGGCCAGTAGTGTATATGGAATAATTTTGCTACATAAGATTCAATGAATCCATTGAGCTAATTGCAAAATTGACAAAAATCACTGTAGGATGTTATGGCAGCAGAACATAAGCATCCGGAACGAAACTGATCTCCGTAGTTTTCCTAAATGTTCTGAAGTTTAAAATTTGACCCCAAAAAGGCAATTTTTGAAGTCGAATTTCACTATTTTTGAGAGATCTCCAACACCATTACCATCTCATATAAAGTTCAAAAATGCAATTTTCGAAAGATTTCAAACCTACTGGATTGGTACAAAAAAGGTGCAAAGTTAAATTTCACAAGCATTAGTGATTAATTGTTGTGTTGCTGGTTAATATAATGTTATGTGTAATATGTAAGCAATCTGTACCTGTACTGAACATTACTTTATACAATATAAATAATATATAAATAATATGCATTATGTGTATATGTTACACTGAGATCAAGGTTCAGGGTTTTTGTTTGGTCTCACAATCACTCATAATCATAGTACTTTGGAACAGAAAAATACAACTGATATTGTAAGTCTATTCCATAATACAACTTTTTAAGGTTACTTTATTTTGTTCTTATGTTCTGTTCTTCAAAGAAAAAAAAAGTCTGCACTTTGCTTCATACTTTGTTTTCCTTTAAATTGTTAACAGTTTCTTGAAATTTAAAATATGGTCTGTTATAACTTTTTAAGAATGCATTACTTAAAATCTGCTTTATTCTTTTGAACTCGTATAGTATTTGACATTAAAGCTAATTGTGCTCATGATATTGGTGGGCTTAGTGATTCTTGATTTAGATTGATCTCATTATACGACCTGGTTTTTCCTTGAAAGACAGAAAAGTAGATTCTTTGCACCCCCCCCCCCACACACACACACACTTTACTTTGCATGTACAAGTAGGACTTACGTTTTGGGCATCATTAATAATTTTACTTGTCCCTGAGAAATAATTCCTTGTGCATACATATGAACAACTTCAAGATGATGCCAACAAATGGATCATTCCTGCTTTCTTAGAAAGTTTAATCACTACTCCATGCAAATTCATACCTCTATGTAAAACATACCTTTTGTATAAATCCATTGTAAAAAATTAAATGTGTAAAACTTAGAACTAAGTCAAAAGCTTAGAATGCACTCCCTTTACTTATGTTATTTCTTGTGGGAATTCTTATCACACTCAGTACAAATTCACTGCAGACTGACTCCTCGTGACTGGACCTACATGCTTGAATTTGAAGACTAATTTTCGTAGTAAGCAGATGAATTAAGTAACATAAAAAAAAAACAGTTTTATTGTGTTCCTAAATCCCTCAATCATATGGATTCCAAAAGAAGTGGAAATATAATGATGGTATAGTATTTTTCAAAACTGTGCTGTACATTAACTACCATCCAGACTTCTGTTCTTGGAAAACCGGGAATTTTAACCATGCCTGGCTCTTTCTTTTCAAAAGGAATTCTTCCAGTCCTGTAGGACCACACAGCCATGGCCTCAACCATAAAGCCTAATCTTGAACTGTAAGATTCAGCATTTTGCTGCTGCACTAAAGAAAAAATATTTTGACTTTCAAAATGGTGAATGACTTAGCTTGTGACATAATCGCTTACTCTTTATATTACCTCCTCATTTATTAGGCATGATCAAATGAAAGCCGTTTGAGCCAATTTATTAATACAACTGAAAATAATTGATGACATGACTATTCCTAGACTTATGAATTACAAATACAGATCTCCAAATTATGGGTTTTCTCTAAGGAATGAAAGGAAATATTTCCTTTTATTCCATAGAAAAAGCCCATAATTTGGAGATATTTGTAACGAATGAAAAGTCACATAAAAAAACTGTGATAGTAATAGAAAGATCAGTGTTTAATGATACATGGATGCACTAGCTTTCATTAGAAGTCACCATAGGCATTCAGACAGGCATCCTGCAGCATGGAAGACGTGTTCCATCCATGAAAAACTAATTTGGCTGCTCCTTGAACCATTTGAATACTGCGGCCTTTACTTTGTTACTTCTTCATCTGAAAGATCTTACTAATCCTAAAGTTTAATATGCAATAAATCATGCGTGGAAATTTTTGCTTCATTATTGGTTTCTTCATATTACGTGAAATGGCTTTTCTATCGAGATCTACTAGAAACTTTTTCTGCACAGTTTCTTAATTCAGCGGCTGGTGGGAATAAGTAGCTGTTTCTATTTCTCAATGTTTTATGAAATGTAGAAATCTGGTTGATTTTTTCTCACCAGTTTCATGAACTAGGAATAACTTTGAAAAAATTTATTCGTGTTGGAAAGGATTCAATGGACATGCTTATTACAACCGAAAATTTGGTGTCATCTTTCTTGTTTGGACTTTGACGCTTTTGTAAAATGTTAATCTTCTGAAATATGATGTTGTTGCAATTGTAGCCAAGATATATCTTATAAATTCCCCACACTACTCATCAGTAAACGAACTGATATCACTTACTTTTGTAAAGCAAAATAAAATTATTTAAAGTTAGTGGTAACATATTTAAATGCTGCGTGACAAATAAATGTGTGACAAATAAAGTAAAGTAAATGAAAATTTGTTTTTCATGATCCCTTATGTGTAACATTAGTGCAGATTATTTCTTTTTGTATGCTAGAAAATATATGTTTTAATTTTTTGTTTTGTTTTTGAGGTTCGTTGTTTCTGCAGTTTCCCCGGCAATTGTTGTTCCAAGTTTGCTTCACATTCGGGATAAAGGTCTTGGAGTAAGCAAAGGAATACCAACATTGGTAATTGCTGCAGCATCCATGGATGATGTAATTGCGATAACAGGATTTGGAGTGCTGCTTGGTATTGTGTTTTCCGAAGGTGAGGTAATAAAAGTTTATTTATTAATTGTCAGCTCATTTGCAGTAATTGTTTTCAGTGAAGTAAATGCATTTAACTGGTCTTAAGTAGTGCTTTGTTTTTATATCATGTGTCATCCAAATGTGAAATGATGAGCACTGAAATTTCTGTGTCTGGAAAATAATTTTTTTAGATTGGTGGAGTTTTGCAATTCTTGTGCTGTAGACAAAGGGGTCATTCCATGGAACATCATTCAGGTGTGGTTGCTGATACATTTTTAAAACTTTCATTTTTTGTCCATCTGGAAAGTCATATTTTACAAGTTCAAATCTGGGGTTATTTTTTTTTTTTTTTAACATCCACCATTTTGGATATACTAGCCAAGATGGCTGCCGCAGTGTAGGAAAATCAGACCCAGACAGCCTTTTTGCTTTTTTTTTTTTAACTACACAAAAACCATAAGTGGCAGACAGCTTCAACTGGTCTCATTTTAATGAGCACAGGTCCATCTATAAAAGAAATCCATAAATATTTATTAAAAATAAATTTACTGAGGAGAAATCCTTAACTCAAATTCAATATCAAAATTGATTTTTTTTTTTTTTTAGTTTTTGTTCCATAGCAGTTCTTGTAAGGGATTAAAAAAATGGTCTTTGGCTTATTTTTAGTTTACAAGGAGTACTTTGAGCTGGAAAAAAATAATTGTTGGTGTGTACACATACCTGCCAACTACTACGGAATGTCCGTAGTTTCTACAGATTTAGTTGTTTGACTGCAGAACTCACTGTTGAAACTACATATCTGGCAAATGTTAATTTTTTTTTTTTTTTTTTTTGCTATTACGAAACCACACGAAATACCGTCTGGGGACAGTATTTCGTGTTTCAAAACTTTCGAAAATGGCAGTTAAACGGAGAGTAAAATTTTGCGTTTGTGTCCAGTATTCTTGCTAAATGATATTTTAAATCGGTGTAAAACTGAAGAGAATTTTGGGGAAGGGGTCGTTTTCCGTCTGGTGACGGTTTTTCGGGTTTCAAAACTTCCGAAAACGGTAGTTAAACTGTGTAAAAAGTTTTGCCGTAATCGTAATCTGTTTCTCCCGATTTGCATTTGTGTCCAGTAGTCTTGTTAAATATCATTTTATTGCAAAAATGTTTGTATTTCATCTTGAAACTGTAGGCAACAATTTCGAAAACAAAAGTTAGATGCCGTGAAAATGTCCTCGTGATCTTTCGAGGAATTCTGCCTTTTGGTCATTTGCAACGAGATCGATGCACCAGTAAAAAAATTTGGGGGGTTAGTTGGTGGCAACACGGGGGGGGGGCGTCGTCGTCAAGTGAACGGAATTCATTTTTACAAAACTTTCAAACACGGAAGGTCGACGAAGTTCAGATTTTTTTCATAATCGTAATTTCTTCAGTGTTATTATTAAATAGCATTTTTTGCATAAATATTTGGATTTCAGTTTGAAAATAGGGGGAGATTTTTCAAACCTGGAAGTCGGACAGAGCAAAGATTTCTCCTGTAACCCTCCCACCCCCGCGCGCAATTTCCCCGCTCTCCTGCATTGTTAAATATTCCCCATCCCATAAGTTTTTGCATTCAAGCTTGATAAGAAATGGGGAAATTCCCCAAAATGTAAGTGGCAGAGTTGGAATATTTGTAAAAATTGATGCATGGTGTTCGAAATTATTAATATTCTTAAAGTTACACCATTTATCTAAAACAGTTAAAGCTTAAAGGAAAGAAAGAAAAATTAATCAATGGATGCTGTGCAGCTACAGAGTCAACAAAAGGCAAACTGACAGTATCCGCATTCTTGCTGTGTGTTTTGATTTTTCACCCAGTTAAAACATTCAGTTTTTTTCCTTCTTTGGTCTCGTCATAACCTGCAATGTCAGAAGCAGTATGATCATATGGTAAGTGGAGGTTTGCGCACTGCACATTCACTTGCTTGGATTTCCCATCTGTCAAGCGTGAAATTCTGAATGCATCTGACTGATTTTTACTGGTGGAAGTTTTAAAATTAAATCTCACAATGTTACCTATCATACTCTCACCAGGGATATCAACTTTGTGTTTTGCATGTGTTAAGTTTGTTTCATTAGTGTCCTTGTTTGTTGTGGTGTGTATTTCTCTTTTTCACAAAGAGATGGATCGTTTTGTAAAAAAGCATGTATGTATGCCGCATGATAATACTAGTTATTACTGACAAGGCTCTACCCAATGTTGGCAGATATGTATACAATCCCTTCATGCAAATAAAGAGTTTGAAGTTGCTGATTTTTCAAAAAATTGCAAAATTTGAAGTTGTGTATCTAAAAAGGGGAAGGTATAAAAAATCTGAAACTTTCACAAAATACTCTTCTGTGTGTCTACAGAGAGGTGTAAAAATTGCTACTTGTTTTTTTAAGTACTTTGTTAGTTACAGAAAGTCAGCATTGCAAAAATAAAATTGTACTTTACTTAAAAGAGGGGTGATGATTATAAGTTTTTCATTAAAAATCAAGAATAATGGTATATGAAAATAGTATAATAAGATTAAATAAGAAGTACATGACTGCAATTTGGAAGTTATTTGTAAAACCAAAATTAAAAGTTGTCCTAAAAGGAGCCAATACCTACCAAAAATATGATTACTGTAAATTCTCTTCAAAAAGTTCTGGAAAATTAGCAAAAACCTCAGTGTTGCATTAGCCCAAGATTAATAAAATTAAAAAATATCTTTCAGAAGTTAAATAGTGAAGTCCTATCACTTGAAGAGATATACAGCACAGATCGCACTATATAAATTTGTGCATTATATATTATGACTGAACAGTATTTGTCTGTTGGAAAGGAAGTTTTTCTGCCTTTCTAGATTTGGAGAAATCTCATGATCAAGTAAAAAGGGTTCTTCTGTGGAAGATCTTAAATAATTATGGTATACCAAGGAATCTGCTTTATGTGTGAAAGCTATGTATGTATGCTGGCAGTAAAGTGGTGTTTTATCACAATAGCTTTCTATTGGTATAGAGGAGTCAGACAAGGTTGTGTAATGTCACCATGACTGTTCAATACATTAATGGATGCCTGATGCCAAAATAGACAATACTGGTTTATGTCTTGGTAATTCCTGTGTGTGCAAATTGCTTCATGCTGATGACACAGTCCTGCTGGTGAAGAGCAAAAGTTACTTGTGTTATATGTTGTTCTTGATGTATGACATTTGCATGAAATTCACTCTGAGTATATATGAGGGAAAAACAAAAGTTGTGGTTTCTGAGTGAAGAATTGCTAATAACATAATGCAAGTGAATCTATAAATACTAGACTACAAGTGCTGTGATGATTATAATATTAAGTTCACAGTTATTTTATTTTTCATGCCGACCAGTGATGTAGAAGAGCCTTAGTGTGGCTTAGTGACGCTAAGGCACTTTTTCTGTAAGCTTAGTGGTGCTAAGGCTCTTTTCATGGTTAGTTGGGAAGAAAAGCAGGGCAAAGGAATTTTTAGATGATCGTGTGTGTAGAAAGAACACGGATTTATATGAAAGCATGCTCGTAGCTTAACAGGACATTCGTATTGCAAGGTCAATACTAAACTAGGATCACACAGTAAGGCTTGATCATCCATGTAGACAGAGCAACAAGTAGCCACTATGGTGTCATTCACTATTCACCATTCCTCTGGGTGGGCCTGGGTTCGAGTCCCAGTCGAGGCATAGGTAGTGTGCTTGTCTTACAACACTGCTTTTCCCCATTCCTTGGAGCCAGTGACCCTAAATTAGGGACAAATGGCTGCCTATATCTCATAGAGTTCCTCATAGTGGTTGTTAACTCCACTTCCCAAAAGTGACAAGTGTTTTATGGTTGAGAAGGGCATTTTGGCTAAACTCCCCATCAGCTGCAACAAAAGTAATCTCCGGAGCCCATTCTGTGATTCCTTATGAGTAACGTAAAAGGACACTCCAGGGGTCTGAGTGGTTAGAGGTACTGGCTTCTGGCCAATCGTTCAAGATGGGTTCTAGCTCTGGGCAAGACATGGGTGGTGCGCCCTCCCCACGGCACTGGCCACTCTCGGAACCAATGGCTTCCAATCAGGGCTTGGCGACTATGGCCGAAGATGATCGCTGTGGTCATTATTCCCGGAAAGAAAGAAAAAGCTACGCAAAGGATACCTGCCACTCTCACCCCATAATCTTAACAAGAGCGGTAAATAAGTTTCATATATTCAGTGTGAATGACACATTATTTAGAACTGTACAAAATGACAGAACAGTATATCTAAAGGGAAACTTTACATTCTTAGAATCTGAATCCCATGTAATTTTTGCCTATTATTTGAAATTGCTCCAATTGAACAATTATAATAAAAGTTGACACAAATAATTAGTAATAAAACTTCAATAAAAATACTAACTGATGAAAACATTAAATAAAATTCTAAATTGCTTTCAAACATTTTAAGGTCCTTCTTTCTGGGTTTGTTTCACCTAACCTGTTCACTGCTAAGGCACTTTTTTTCTTAGAACTACATCACTGATGTCGACCAAGGTTTCAAAACCTTGGTAGACATGAAAAAATAAAATAATTCTGAATATTGTTTTTCTTATTATTATACATAATGCAAGGTCAGTCTAAATGGTACAGAGATAGACCAGGTGAATTAATTTGGACATTTAGGAAGCATGTTTGACAGAGTAAACAGATTAGGTATCCTATGTGGGGAAAAAGTCTCCGGACACCCTCTTATGCAAGAAAAATGGAACATTCCTATAGATCATGTGTGCCAGGTTTCCTTTAAAACTGCAGGTAAGCTCCCCAGATGTCATATATCATCTACTCGTTAGACATGGCCACATGTGTTGAGCTTACTGATTTCCAAAGAGGTGTTGTTACGGGGTGCCATATCAGCAGCCTGTCCGTGCGTGCAATTCCAGAACAGTTGCGACACTTGCAGTCAACTGTTTGAGACGTTATTAGTAAATGGAAATGCGAGGGACTTACAACTGCCAAGAAATGTTCAGGAAGGCCAATTAAATTGATGGAAAGAGACAACGGAACCCTAAAATGTGTTGTCCGAGGGTACCATCATGCCTCTGCACAAATCATCACCAAAGAATTTCAGGATTAAACAGGGGCAAGTGTGTGCACTGAGACAGTTTGTAAGGAACTGTATAGGTTAAATTTCCATGCCCAAGTTGCTGCCTACAAGCCAGTAATAACATGTAAAAATGCGAGTAAGCAACTTACTTAGTGCAAAACACGTCGTCCATTGACCCTAGACCACAGGAAATGAGTGTTGTGGAGTGAGCTCCTGGAATTTATTTCCTGTAAATGTGTACAAACCCTGTTAGCTGTGGTGTATGCATGCAGATTGTCAAACCTGTGTTGTTGTAGGTTTTATTAGTAAGCAATATTAGAGTAATATCCTTATTGCTGACTTACTAATAAAAGTGGACTGATCCAAATGTTTTATGGATATTTTAATGATGAGATGACATGCATGGAATTCTATTGCATACAGATATTAAAATGATCCATTTTTGCATTACGTGCAGTTTTTGACCTACTGTGATTTCATTTGAAGCATACTAACTGCTATTGAATTGAAGAACTGTGCCTTCTCATAGTTAAAATTCTGCTAGATAGCCTCATGAAATAAAGGGACTCTGAAGCTCATAGGATCATATTAATTATTTTCCTGTTCTATTTAGGAAAAGAAATTGAAAGCAGTGTTTTGAGATGAAAGTACACGTATTTACATCATATATGCAACTTATTTAGAAAAGTATGAATAAGTCATACCTGCCAACTCTTCCGGATTTTCCGGAAGTTTTACGATTTTTTTTTTGTCTTCCGGTTTCCTGGCCGGAAGAACTTTTCTTCCGGGTTTTAAAATTTTCTGTATTTTTTGCTAAACCATTGTGCTCCAAAATACCTGTGCCCCGTTGTCGTCGTCGGAACTTCGGCACAGTAAATTCTCTGTCCACACCGTTCCGCTTGACGCTGAATAAGATCATGTGGTGGAAAAAAAGATTCAGAGACTCTGAGTACTGTGGATTTTACATAGTTACTGTGGAAATCATCAGTCCCCTACGGACGACGGAAAACATTGAGTATGCTATGGAAATAGTCGATCCGCTACGGACGACAGAAAACGTCAAGTATGCTATGGAAAAAGTCGGTCCACTGCAGATGACAGAAAACATAGAGTATGATATAGAAATCGTTGGTCCGCTACGGACGACAGAAAACATCAAGTATTCTATGGAAATCGTCGGTCCACTGCGAAGGACAGAAAACATCAAGTATGCTATGGAAATCGAAAATCTCAGTGAAATAACGTTATTAAACATCTGTGTAAAGTTTATTTTCATGTTTTCAAGATCCTAACACTTGTTAATGGGTTCTGAAGACCACCATGAACTACTCCCAGTCTGTGTAGACCCTTATTACATTTACTGCAGGATTCCTTTTGGTGTTTGAGGAAAACTAGAAAAAGAAAAAAATGTTAGCTCCACTTAGAGTTTCTCAACCTCAGAAGCAGGTCTGTGTTCCTGATATTGTTAAATAAAGCAGAAGAAAACAGTATAAGTTTGAAAAGAAAAAAAAAATAGACATTGAAAGTGGCCAGGTACTTCTTAAGGAATCAAAAACAAAAAATGTCCGATATCCTGGCACGTATTGGGAAAAAGAAAGAAAAAAAAAGACAAAGAGCAGCAAGAAAAAAAACCAACAACTGAAATTCTGCATAGGTATCCAAAAGGATAGAATTTTTTCTTGCTGACTTGTACGGATGGAGTGTTTCAAAATCTAGTAAATTATACATAATGGACTTCTTTATTAACCTTTCCCTTGTTTTGTTGAAATGCATATAAAAATTTGTGTGTAACTATTGGAAAACAAAGTGTACAGTTTTAGCTCTGTGTGGACATTTTATAATGTATAACAAACTAACATCAGAAAAATCTTCCTGATTATTATGCAATCTTCTGTTGTTTTTTTGGCAATCTGGTTTTTCATTAAATTTAATTGACAGGTTTTATTAGTAAGCAATATTTAGAGTTATTTCCTTATTGCTGACATCACTTACTAATAAAAGTGGACTGATCCAAATGGATTATGGATATTTTAATGATGAGATGACACAGTATGATGCATGAAATTCTATTGCATACAGATATTTAAATGATCCATTTTTGCATTGCATGTTGTTTTTGATGTACTGTGATTTCATTTGAAACATACTAACTGCTATTGAATTGCAAAATTGTGCCTTCTCATAATTAAAATTCTGCTAAATAGCCTCATGAAATAGACTCAGAAGCTCATAGGATCATATTAATTATGATCTAAATAGACTCAGAAGCTCATAGGATCATATTAATTATTTCCCTGTTCTATTTAGTGGAAAAAATCAAAAGCAGTGTCTTCAGATGAAAGCACACATATTTACATCATATATGCAACTTATTTGGACAAGTATGAATAAGTATTAAAATTTTAGAGACACACTTAAGTTACATAAAAAATTTAAGGTAAGGAAGTTTTTGACTGATAACTTCAGTCTTTATCAATCCCAGTAACAGATGGATGATGATGAAGGTAAGTGATTACCTAATGTGTAAAGTCGTATATGTTATTTATTTTTCAAAATTGATTTCCATATTAATGGAATGATAAAAGGATAACCAGAAAATATAGTTTTGGGCCTGGGAAATTTTTTGAGACTTTCCCAATAAAACCTGTATAATAGGTTATGTCTGTCCCTAATGCTCTGACATCATTCAGTACTTGCAATACCGTCTGCTTTTACCCAGTGGCCAAAATCGGAACTAATCTCACCGCTATCGCATGATACGTAAAATCAAAGAGAAATACCAGAATAAAACCTATAAAATAGGCTACATCTGTCCCTAACATTTTGACATCATTCAGTATTTGCAGCGCGATCTGCTTTTATCCGGTGGCCGAAACCAGAGATAGGCTCACCGCAATTGCATTATATGTAGAATCAAGGAGAAATACTCTAATAAAACCTATATAATAGGCTACGTCTGTTCCTAATACTCTGACATCATTCAATACGTGCAGCACCATCTGCTTTTATCCGGTGGCCAAAATCGAAACTAAGCTCACCGCTATCGCACGATACGTAAAATCAAGGAGAAACACCGGAAAATAAAATAAAGTTAGCAAGACAAACGGCTTCATCTGTGGCAACATGCACGTGCTCGAAAAACTGTCTGTGATGTTTGTTCTGTTACGTAGGTGTTATGTTGTATTTTATTTCATTTCCTTTGCATTGCAGAGTAATTTCATTAAAAGGAATCAGGTTATTATAAATATAAATACCCAGATCTATTTAAAATACTGTAACCTACAATGAAAACTGAAATTTTGAGATGTGAAAGTGAGCAAAATCGCATCTAAAAACATTTTCAGTTCCTTACAGAAGTCCAGCGTCTGTTTAATTTGTTTTCAGTCTGCTTCAATTAAAAATTTCACCCCATCCTAGGTCGGGCAGCATCCCCTATATAAGAATATTTATTTAAAGTTTAAAAGCAGCCATCCTAGGATGGGCTGCAGGCTAGTAGCATAATGAAAAACGATTGAATGAGCAGTTCGTTTGGTTACATTATTGGGAAAGTTTGGAAATTTTTCTCAGCCCCAAAAACTGTATTTCTGATTCACCTTTTGTCTTCCCATTAACATGAAAATTAATTTTACAAAATAAATAATGAATACGACTTCATTGATCTAGCAACCACTAACCGTCATTGTCGTCCAATTGTTACCAGGTTGATAAAGACTGAAAATAACAGTTTATGGCAAAAACTGTGCTGAAATATAGTGGAGTAAAAAGTTCTATGCATTTTTGAACAGTTTTTCTTCAAAAAAGAAAGAAAGAAAGATAAAAATGTTAATTAAAATCATCATATTTGCAGGTAACATGGCATGGACCATAGCCAAAGGTCCTTTGGAAGTTCTTGTGGGCTTAGCTTATGGAGGAGTTTTAGGAGTTACAGCCTGGTATATTCCCAGTCTGAAAATGGTAAAAATATTTTTTTTTTGCTATCTATAATGTGTAATGTCAGTTGAAATTTATGCATTTCATTGCAAATCATGCACTTTGCATTAGCTGGATTACAGTCTGCATATAAAGTGTGAAAATCTTTCATAGTAAATAAATCTTTCAGTTGCCTCTGCAATGGCATAAAAGACACTAACACCACTTAGTGCCAGAATTGTGAACTACAAATAGTAATAATAATAATAATAATAATAATAATAACAACAACAACAACAACAACAACACAAGTGCAGGCAGAGTGTTCCACAAGGTAAATGGTATGCAGTGTAAAAGGAATTTTTGAATTGAAATTTTAGAAGCAAAGATATTGACAAAAATGGTGCCCCTAGTTGGAAAATTATTCATTATTTTTGGCAGGAAATACACACAAAATGTTTTGGTAGTTAGTAGTATCTGACCAAAAAGGGATTTTTTCAGTTGGCACTTTAGACATGCAGATATTGCTGGTAATATGCTGCAAATGAAAATGCACACTTATGCCCTCTAGTGGCACACTTGTGTGTTAAGAAAAAATTTAAATTATGTATGCAAAACATTTCACATAGAAACATTCTCTGCCAAAGAAAGAATTTTTGAAATCCGACTGTTAGAAGCAGAGATACTGATGAAAATAAGGTATACACATCTATGCCCCTGGCAAAAAAATATATGCACTGTTTCAAGCAGAAGGTATTCTCAAAAGATTTGTCATTGTGAGTGGTATCTGACTGAAAAATACTTTTTAATCTGCTTCAGGAAGACGCTTTAACGTCTGTAAATTCTGTTTTACACGTTCTGTAAAGTGGATACAGTCTGTGGTGGTGCATTAACTTATTCAATTAAAATATAAATCGGTTAGAAGTCCTAAAGATGTTACTTACGGAAGTGCGTGTTCAGTCCAACGTCAGTAGTTATTGAGTTTCTTTGTCCAAAGTTGTATCTTGCTTCAATATGGTCAGTTGTTAGGGTTAGTTCGAGAGCCATTTCGTTATAAGTTGTACCCTACTTCGATTATATCCAGTTGTTAGGGTTAACTCAGTTCTGGCTGTGTCAACATCATATTGAATGGGTAAAGGTTTCCAGATAATAATTAAAGATTCTTGAGTTAAGATTTACTATTTACATACCACTTGAAGTTCAACGTCGTACTTGGCGATTAGGGCTATCTCGTCAATGCTGCACTCTCTTGGAAATGTTGAGGAAGTCTTCAAAGTTTGGTCAGGTTCATAAAAAATTTAAAAGCTTTATATTGTTCCAGTTAAAATCATTATATACACCACCTCATACCGTCCACAGTCTCAATCACCGGACGCGCGTTTCACCTAGGCTCTACCCTGGCGTTTTCAACAAAGACTTCACACCCTCTGTCGAAGTCTGCTATCTAAAAGTCTCGTGTCCACAGTGCGCACGTTCCCCATTTAACCCATTGCCAATGCCATCTAGTGTCAGGTCACATCAACTTTATCTTCATCTACGTCATTCTCACTCTTCCTTTTTCTCTTCCTCTCTCTCCTCTCCCTATTCCATTTCTTCTCAGTTTCGATCAGGTTCCTCCAAGCGTACGAAAGATCATATGGACTGTTATTATTGCAGTTAAATGGTTTGGTCTTACTAATTATTACTGCTTCTGCTATTTGTATTGTTCTCACATTATTCTACTGGTTTAATATTGTAATTCCTTCCCAATGAGGTATACATTGACTATCCAAACAGAAGTCAATAAGTGCTGTTTTATTCTCTCTTCTGCTCCAGTTCTTCATGTGTTCAGTCAATCTGATTTTAATATTTCTTTTTGTACTGCCTATATATTGGTTGACGATTTTATTTTGATTATTTATTATTGGTATAGAGTAGACACCCGCTTTTTGTAAGATTGGGGTCTTTCTGTGATAGTTACTAAGAGATTTCGTTATATCTCTCGTTTGTACACCAAAATCTAGGTCATATTTTTTACATGTTCTCTTCATAATAGTTGTGATCTCCGGTATATATGGTAATGATCCACAAATTTTTTTTACCTGTTGAGTCTGTGTACTCCTTTGTTGTTTATTTCTAGGGTTGCATCTATTAATAAGGTTATTTATTTTCTTCCCATCATAACCGAAGTTTATTGCTGTGTTCTTCATCCAATTCAATTCATTTTTTAGTAGTTGGGCATTAGATGTATGAGTAAACGCTCTATTGATATATGATCGGAAAGCTGCAAATTTGTAAGATGCTGGATGGTGAGAGTTCTCAGGAATGATATTAGTGATGTTGTCAGGTTTTCTATATACTTGGAAATCGATGTTATTTTGTTTATGAGATAGTAATATGTCAAAGTATGGTAAGATTCCATCCTTTTCTCGCTCCAAGGTAACTTTAATTGTTTCGTAATAGCTATTATATTCATCTATGTATATCTGTAGCTGGTTATCATCATGCTGCCATACCATAAGGATGTCATCCACGTACCTGCAAAACATCGATGGCTGTGGTATATCTGTTTTCAGTCTCATAGATTTTTCGATGTTCTGCAAAATCACCTCTGCCAACAAACCCGAAATCGGCGATCCCATTGGTGCTCCCGATAATTGTCGATATATTTTGCCTTCATAACCGAAATAAGTGTCTTTATCAATAAAAAGAAGTGCTCTTCTTATGTCTTCAATTTGCTGTGTTGGTATTTTATTTTCACACAACCTTTCAACAATGAGGTCAATTGCATCCAGAGTAGGGGTATTCAGGAAGAGGGATATCACATCAAGGCTGGTAAGTCTTATTTTCTTATTCCAATTGATTGCTTTATCCTGTATTAGTGTAATTACCTCTGTGGGACTGTTCACAGTATATTCATATTGTTTGTAGATAGGAGTTAAATAATTATATAGTGCTCGCTCAAGATTTATCATAGGTGACTTATTTTTCGCAACAATTGGTCAAAGTGGATTTCCAGGTTTATGAGTCTTTATTTTACCATAGATATTCGGGGTTGTAGCTCCCGTGGGAGGATATGCTTTCTTTTTAATCGTATCAGGAAGGAAACTGTGATTTTTGAAAGTCATCAATGTACGTTATATTTTTTCTGTTGGGTCTCTGTCTATGATTTCAACGCCTAAGTCATGTATAGTTTTTTGCATTTTTTCACCATATTCTATCCTATCCATGATAATTAATTGGTTAGTTTTGTCAGATGTTGTTATTACGATCGATGAATTATTTCGTAATTCTATAAGTGCTTGTCTTTCATATTTTATCAAATTAGGCTTCTCTATGTGTTTTGTCTTTCATGATATATCCACTTTACAGAACGTGTAAAACAGAATTTACAGACGTTAAAGCGTCTTCCTGAAGAACCTTGTGGTCACGTAATTGTATGTGAACTTTATGATAGAATCACATGAGATATAAAGAATTTTTTAATCTGATTTTCAGAAGCTCAGATATTACAGCAAATACATCAGAAACAGAAGTATGCACTTACTCTCCCTAGCGGACAAGCCATTCTTTATCAAAAATCTGAAATTATATGCAAAATATTCCCCACCAGGAGGTCCAATGCTAAAAGAATTTTTCAAATTGGACGTTTAAATGGTTCGTACACTTCTTGAAAACCTTGAAAGCACTTGAAAAAGTTTAAGTCTCCAAATAGTACTTGAAAAAAAAAATTGTTTTTAAGTAATGATATGAAAGAGCATGTGTTAAATAATTGTTTGTGCTAAAAAGATGTATGGGAGACCTGCGTGTGGTTCTGAGAAAAACTCTAAGCTGATCAAATAGTGCAGAACTTGCATTCAACCCAGGGAAGTGTGTAGAAACTGGTACCTTGGCTATGATATCATTACAGAGTAAGTAAAATAAGTGGAGTGATGTATTCACAAAATTGTGATGGGCTTCTGTTTACTAGGGTTAAGGGTGCCTTCTTGCCGGAGGGTGGAACTTCAAGGAATTGCTTGTGCTTTATGCGTGGACCCTTTGTCTCCTGGCTGCATCAAAAAAATGTATCAAAGTTGTGCATCAAAAGTAAAAGGTTAAAGCAAACAATAAGTATACCAGCAGATGAATAGAAAATAATGTACCCTTTTAAAACATTCCACAAAATAAAATGATTTTGAAAAACACCAAAACAGGGACAATTCAAAGTTAATAAAATAAACCAACTGGGGGGCAAGGGTAATGGCAGGCCATTGAAGGTGAGCCCACCCCAGCTAAGATTGCTGGTCTGAACTTACTACCTACCTGCTGACTGACCGACCGACAGCACACATTTGATGATTTGGGTTAAAAAAGTCCTTGAACTTATTTTGCTTGAAAGAGTACGAACCTTGGTTTAGAAGCAGAGATATTGGGAAAATTACAATTAACACTTATGTCCCCATAGTGGAAAAACTATGCATTACTTGAAAAAGAAACTGAACCTAGAATAATATTCATTGTTAATGGAATGGAAGAAAGAATTTTATTTTTTTCGATAAGGTATTTAGAAACAATTACATGAAATAAAATATATTTTGAATTCGATGGCATCTGCATTTATGCCATCTTGTGGTGAAGTTGTGCATCATACAAAAAATGCATAGATGGCAAGTAGTACAGAATTTCCATATTACTACGAATTTTTGGTTGGAATCACGGAAGTACAGACATGACAATGCAATTACAGAAAATTGCCAGTATCATCACTTGACTTTTCTGTATTGGAAACAGGCATGTAATTCTTTTGCGGAATTCCACTTTTTCCTCATCATTTGGGTCATTCGTGAGATCAATACTGTATACTGAATAGAATGGGGGGGGGAGAGTTGGGGAGCCGTTTTCCCTCGGGGGATGGAATTTCACCTTTCAAAAATGAAAGTTTGATGGATTCGGTCCTTGATTCCCCCCCCTTTTTTTAGCCGTGGACATTGTAATGCTCAAAAGATTACAAATATTTAGATACAACTCACCTTTTCATGACCTGACAGATTAATTCTAACAATTTAATTCGAATGCAAATATTAAAAAAAAAAGCATTTTTTTTATTTAACTTTATTCACAAAATTTAAGAACACTGTTCAAAATCTTAAGTTATTTTCCATATGGTTTACGATCTGAGTTTCAGATCTTTTCATCATAACACTTTAAAACATTAGGCCTGGGGTCAAACTTGTCTTCGGACGGACCTTCAGCGTCAGTACTCACGAGAGCATTAAATGTGTTTGTAAGTTTAAACTGCTCCTCCAATCACCCTGGATTCTCTTCATGAAACTGGACCCAACCTCACACACAGAAGTTGATAAAGGAAATATACTGGATATTTCTACTAGTGCCAAAACGTTTTTATAATGTTTGTACTTTTCAAGAAACATTAGTTTCCAGAAAGCAGTTGTTCCTTTTTGTATGTGTCTAAAATATTCCACACGTGTAATGCAGTGGCTTGTTATAAGTTCACACTAAAACATTCAAAATTTTTCTACTAGCAACTTTTGCTAGAACCACTTTATCACTAGCAAAATGCATTTGCCTGCTAGCCCTACTAAATACCAGTCGAAATCAAGCCCTGGATGCACTACAGATTTCTCTTGTAATCATAATTGTTTTTTTACTTGTGAAGTTGCCCCTGTTCAGTATTGTTGTTAAATATAATTTTTTGCATAAATGTTTGTATTTCAGCTTGAAAATATGGGCAACAATCTCCAAAACAGAAGTTAGATCAGCAAAAATATCCCTGTGATTTGTAAATTCTATTTCTTGTGATGTTCCTTCTGCCCTTTATCGTTGTTAAATATTTTATTCCATTAATATTTGCATTTCACTTGGAAATGAAGGGAAGTTTTCTGAAGACAGAAGTCGGATGGAGCCCGAATTTCTCTCGTAATCATAACTTTTTTTCTCTGCGATGTTTCCACTGTCCTGTATTGTTGCAAATTTCCATAAGTGTTTGCAATTCAGCTTAATAAGTGACTGAAAGTTTTCCAACACTGGAAGTGGTAAAAATCTGTAAGAATTGATACATGGTGTTTAAAATCTCAAAGTTACACCATTTATATAAAACTGTGAAAGCTTTTTTATCTTGCATTCATGGTCCTCAGGATGAAAGTTGTTTCAGCATGATTGTAGTCATAAAGTTGGGAAGAATGAACATTGAAACCTATTTGGCTATGCTAACTACAAACATAAAATGTGGGGTAAGTCTAGAGTTCAGTTCTTCAGTAAAATGGATTATATAGGGGAAGCAGTGGATTCCAACTCTGCCAGAATCTGAGGGCATTAAGGAGGGGGGGGAGAGAGAGAGAGAGAGAGGGAAAGAGAGAGACTATAAAAGATCGCTGAAGGCAATATTTTAGATTTCTTCTGTAGGCAGCATTTTTAATTCTGCAACAAGAAAATTATTGTTTAATGTATTTACTCTTTTCTTTATTTCTATGGTAATTATTGTGACAGACTGGAATTTGTTGCCATGCTAGATACCCAAATTTGTAGCTGTGCGATGGATTACGGAAAATCTCTCTATTTAAAAAAAAAATGTAACTGTAGCCGCTGCTTTAGAAATTTCACGACACTCGCGCTCTGTTTAGCTCACAGCGCAAGAAGTATTGAACACAAAAATTTTAAATTTACACTGTTTGTAGAGAATTGTTTGGAGAACATGCTGAAATAAACAGTTTTTCGATTCTGGCAGTACTTCAAGAGCAGTGGCATCGTTAGACCAATTTTTCGGGGCTCAAGGCCTTCTCCCCTTCCAAGGAAGCGCAAAGCACTCCCAATCAAAATAAACCTTTTCTTGTATTAGCTTACCTTTACCTATGTAATATTTTCCCATTAAAACAAAAAGGCACATGGGAATTTTCTTAAATATTTGGTTGTCAAAGCAAAAAAAACTCTTCCTTCGATTCCCTTGTTTTTTTCCGATGAGGGGTCAGGTGTTACAGCAACAGCATTAAGGTGAACGTCAAGTAATTTTGCTTCATATACTTCCAATGGAAAAACTTCTGTACACATTTTCTTCACAATTAGTGCGTTCCCAAGGATGAAAATCTGAATATCGATTAAAATAGCTTCATTTTATAACTTGGAATACTTAATATTTTCTAAAACATAACCAGAATTATGCAGACCAACATTTGTTTGCCTACTGACGTTATCAAAGTACAGGTCGCGCCATCTTTTTTCTGGTTTCAACACCACCAAAGGAAAAGTTATTGATTTTTAATATAATTATGGTTATGTTTTAGGAAATACTAAGTATTCCAAGTTATAATATGAAGTTATTTTAATCGATGTTCAAATTTTCATCTTTGGGAACACACAAATTGTGAAGGAAATGTGTACAAAAAGTTTTTCCATTGAAAATATAGGAAGCAAAATTACTTGACGTCCGCCTTAAGATAACATTACTCTAGTTGAGATAATCTCGTCACCTGGTCTCTGCAGGGGTTAGGCCATTAGGGAACAATACGTCAAACAACTTAATGATTTACGGGGGTGGTAGTATCGTGGAGTGGAGGCACGTACCACCAGTCCCAAGCTAACAAAAGCCCAAATTCTGAGAATCAGCCATAGGCCGAAAGAATGAAGGAACGATGTACAACAGCAACTGCAACATCTTGTTGGAAACGGTAATATTCATGTGAAAAAATGGCATCTTTACTAGGGTAATAAAAAACAGCATGAAATGGAGCAGAAGTTTCCACTAAGTGAAGGCATTTGTTTCATAGGGTAAAGGGATTTTGGTGGGGTATTAGCGCAAATCTCGTTACTGTAGTTTATTGGTGGATGTATTTGGCCATCGGGTGAGAAATAGAATGAGGGCATTGAGAGTGGAGAACTGTCATATGATAGATTCTTTTTACAAAACAGTGTTGCTACATATTCTTCTCAGTTAAGTGCAGTTGATTTTTTTTTTTTGGTCCACGTCAAGCTATACTTTCAGAGCTTGTAGGATGGAAATTTTTTTAAATAGCGCCGTGAAATGCTTCACTTAGAAAATAGCCTCAAACAACGGTCTTTAACCAAGTAGTTACTGTGTGCACGAGCTCTCTAACACACAAGAAATGCATTCTAGACAAAAATGCTCTATTTATTGTCAATTTTATTCAAATTCAGTTTCAGACAATTGTCCTGTGATACAGAGGAAAAATTTGGTATGTGTAAGGTTATATATATTATCATCATCATCAACATTGTCAACCATTATCAATCCACTGCTGGATGAAGGTCTCTCCAAGCCTCTTCCACAACGGTCTGTCTTGTGCCAGTTTCCTCCATGTTACTCCTGCGTACTTTCGAATTTCATCCACCCATCTCCCATGTGGTCTTCTTCTGGGTCTTTTCCTATCCCTTGGAATCCAATCTAAAATTTTGGCTGTCCATCGATGGTCTGCTCTTCTGGCAGTATGTCCAGCCCATTGCCATTTCAGGGACTTAGTTCTGATCATGATGTCTTTCACTCTTGTCATTTTTCGAATCCATGAGTTCCTCTTCTTATCTCTCCTGGTTACACCAAGCATGCACCTCTCCATGTTGCTTTGCGTTGTCTGCAGCCTTTGTATGTCTCTTTTAGTTAAGGTCCTCGTCTCTGCACCAGATGTAAGCCCTGGAAGGATGCATTGGTCAAACACTTTTATTTTAAGACATAATGGCATATTGCTCTTGAAAATTGTGCTGTTTCTTCCAAAAGCTCTCCAGGCAAGTTTTATATGCCAATTAATTTCTTCATCAATGTGACGCTCACTTGATATCTGCTGTCCAAGATAAACGTACGTATCTGTTATCTCCAGCTTTTCTCCATCAATCAATAAATCTTCATTTCTTGTAAAAGCATTGTACATCACTTTTGTCTTCTGAAAGTTCATTTTTAATCCCACTTCTTTACTCTTGTCAGCAAGTTCTTGGATCATACTCTGCAGCTCTGAGGTAGTTGCAAAAATGACTATGTCATCAGCAAAATGAACGTGAGTTAGATAATCTCCATTAATCTTTATCCCTTTGTTTTCCCATTTCAGTGATTGAAAGACATTTTCCAATGTGGCATTAAAGAGCTTGGGAGATATGGTGTCACCTTGTCTCACTCCCTTTCCAATTCTTATGTGTGTTGTATTTTCAAACAGCCAAATCTTTGCACTTGCATTTTTGTAGATGTTATTAATAATATTAATGTATGCATCTTCAATACCGCAGGATTTCAAAGCCATTGTAACTGCCGATGGTTTCACTGAATCAAAGGCCTTTTCATAATCGATAAAAGTCATGCACAATGGAAGTTCATATTCCCTCACTCTTTCAATTAGTTCTCTCAGTACGTGGATATGATCTATTGTGCTTTAGCCACTCCTGAATCCAGCGTGTTTTCTTGGTTGAGCCATGTCCAGTGTTACCTTTAAGCGGTGTGAAAGAACTTTAGTGATTTTGTAAACCACTGATAGGAGGCTGATAGGTCTGTAGTTCCTGAGACCCTCAATGCCACCTTTTTTTATGTAGCAGGATCACTGTAGCATTGTTCCAATCCATAGGAATCTTTCCTTCATTAAGGCATCGAGTGAAAACTTGGGCGAGTACTGTTTCAATTTCTCCACTTGCTTCTTGTATGCTGTCTACAGTAATTCCATCTTCTCCTGGAGCTTTTCCTCGCTTCATGTTCTTGAGTGCATGTGCAACTTCTGCTGGGAGGACTGAAAGAACTCTGATACTGGTACCTTTCATGATGTCTGGAGTATATGTATCATCCGTTTCATATAATTTCTAGAAATCTTTCACTCTTGTCAAAATTTCGCCTCTATTTCTTGTTACAGAACCATCTTCTTTTCTCAGTGCCATAATCTGTTTTCTTCCCTTACTGAGATGTCCGTTTGCTATCTTTAGGCATTGGTTGTTTTCACATGCTTTCCTCACTAGTTCACAGTTGCATTTCGTTACGTCTTCAGTGATACTTTTTCGTACCGTCTTGCATAGCTCTATATATTCCACTTTGGAAGTCACATCTTCTTTAGTTGTCCTCATCTCTCTTCTTTTTTGCATCAACATTTTGGTTTTTCCTGATAATTTGTTCACATGCAACTTGTTCTTAGACCCAGCTAATTTTGCTGCTGTTTCCATAAGAGCTTTGATTACTTTTCTGTTAACTTCAGAAATATCCACTTCTTCTGATGTTAGGCCTTCTAAAGCAAAGATTCTGTTCTTCAGTTCCAACTTGAAGGCATTATGGTGTTGTTTTAAGGTTGGTTATGTCAATATGTCCCTTTGGCAGAGAGCAAAAGTGATTTGCAGAGTATGTTGTCTCGGATGTACGAAGTTTGCATGAAATTCAAACTGAGTATAAATAAGGGAAAAAACAAAGTTATGGTTTTTGAGAGATTAACTGGTAGCACTGAATGTAATGTAAGTCTAAATGGCACTGTGATTGGCCAGGTGAGTGAGTTTGTGTATTTAGGAAGCATGTTTGACAGAGAGAACAAATTGGATGGTGAAATTAGTAGGCGAGTAAATTCTTCATTGAAAGTCATAGCTGCTCTGGGAGGTTTTCACAGGAATGATGAGTTCTCTAGAGAGTCCCGCTTTGCTGTGTATGAAAGTGTAATTGTTCTTATGCTGATGTATGGTAGTGAAACCTAGGTACTGCAGAAGAAACATAGGAGTCGTTTGTGTGCTGGAGAAATGCGTTACTTATGAGGGGGTTTATGGCAAGACACGGTCTGATTGTGTGAGGAATGAAGATGTGTTGCAGTTGTGTGATATGAAGCAAAATGTTGTTAGCAAGGTGGAGACCAATATGATTTGGTGCTTTGGCCATGTTGAAAGAATGAGTGATCAGATGCTTACTAAGAAAATCTTTTCAGCCCAAGTGGCAGGAAGGAAAGGCAGAGGAAGGCCAAGGAAGACATGGGTGGATCAGATTCAGGAGTGTCTGCATGAGAAAAAGATTATAAGTATGAAATATAAAAGATCTTGTGTATGGCATGTAATGGATATCAGTGAAGCCCGAGTTGTATGTCAAGATCGCAGTAAAAATATCTGGTAGTTTGTATTTCTTTTTGGAGCTAACCTCTGAATCTCAGAGAACAGGTTAGTGATATGTATGTATGTATGTATGATGGTAATGTCAATACATTTTGTTTGTCTTATGAGCTTGCCACGCTCGAGTTTAGCATGGAGGTGCGTCTTACATCTCGCCAATCTATGGCCACTACTTGTGTTGAACTTGTTTAGCACACTGCAGTCTTCGATGACGAATTTTTTGTTACACATAATAAAATCAATTTCTCTTGTCGTCCCATTTGGATGTCTCCATGTCTATTTCCTGTGTGGCTTTTTCTTGAAAAAGGAGTTCATGATGAAAAACCCTTCTGCCTCTGCAAACTCTATGAGAGTATTTCAACACTGGTTTCTGTTGAAGTGACTGAATTTACCTACTGAAGTTTCATTCTGTTGCTGTAGCCCTATTTCTGCATTGAAATCTCCCATAATTATCTTCAAGTGCTGCTTGCCTTTTATTAGATGACGAATTTCCTCATAAAATTCTTCAATTTCTTCTTCAGGATGGCTTGTGGTGGGTGCATAAGTTTGAATAATTTGAGCCTGGTATCTTCTCAAGAGTTGGATAACGAGTCATGCAGTTCTCTCAGAGGAACTTTCAACTTCTACAACTTTATCCTTCAATTTCTTGTTTATTATAAATCCAACACCACTAGTTCTGCCAGTATCTGTCCCACGATAGTAGAAGAGATGTCTACTTTTCAGTTCAATGTGATTTTCTCCTTACTTCACTTAGCCCGACGATGTCCCACTTGATCCTTTGTAGTTCCTCATCTAATTCAAGAAGCCTTGAATTAGAAGATAGGAGTATCCATTGTAAGTAGCCAAGGTCAGCCTCAAATGGCAGCCTAGTCCGGTCCTCCAGTGATTCTTAGCACCCTCTGCCTTCATGTCGCACTGGCCACTGCCTTTGCCAGGTACATTCCAGCTGCCGGAGACTGAGGGCCAAGATTTAAGTTGTGGGGTAATTTTGGAGGGGTTTGGCCATAACTCACCATGCTGGCCAAGTGGGTTAGTGAGTGTGGGATAGAATTTCCTCTAATCCCGATGGTATAGTTATACCGCTATTGACGGTTGTCAGAGCCCCTTTAGTGGGAACAGGATGCACCACGAAAAGGCGGGGTTGACATTTGTCAAGGAGAGGCTGTGATGTTGCGCATCACCTGACCCCCAATCCATCATTCCTAGCGATGCCACTATTCAAGAGCTGTTGTTTTTCAAAGTTAAGGTAAGCAAAAAAGTACTATCAGTTTGTGTTCTGGATGCACTAACAGCAACAGAACCACAAAACTTTGTAAGCATGTAGGGCCATGACTGAATTTTTGCACCTCGTCACCCTTTTTTTTATAATTTCAACTTAGTTTACAAGAAATTAAATTTTAAAATTTCACAAAATTCTCTATTTCACGATGGGATCCATTAAAAAAAACCTGGACATATGTAAATCATAACGCATTGCAATTTTTACAGCATAAACTCACAGCCATCATCCACCTTTTAAAAAAAATTAAGAACAAATAATTTTCAGATTTTTAAGCATTTTTTAAAAACGCAAAGGAAATGAACGAATAGCTTCCTCTGTCTTCATCAGTAACCACACAGGAAAGTCCCGTGACCTACTGCCATGGTGACATAGCTATTTTTAGCGTTCTCTTCTCACTGGGTGAAAGAACAAGTTGCTGTCAAACTGGTAATGACGCAATGCTTAATGATGTAGTGCAGCTTTTAAAGTTCGGCGTTTTCTGTCGGCATACGTGAATACCTATGTAAATATAAGCTTTTGCTTCGTACATAAAAAGCTAAGAGGGGGAAATGCGAGTGTGTTCGTCCGCTAATTGTTCGACCACTTCTAAATGACCTAGAGATCCAAAAATTTGCATGCTGATAGGTCTTAAGGTCCAAATACCCAGAGAAGTCTGAAAACCCCAAAATGGCCACTTTGTAACATTGTCTGCTTGATTTTTTTGCGAATTGTGAGACCACTTCTAAATGACCTAGAGACGTAAGAATTAGCATGTTGGTAGGTCTTAAAGTCCGGATACCTGCAAATGCACGAAACCTAAAAAAAAAAAAAATAAATAATAATAATGCTTTGGAACATTGTCTGCTTGAATTTTTACCACTTCTACACCTAGAAAAAAGTCTGAAAACCCAAAAGGGTAGCTTAGCTTTACTGTTTCAAAATGCTGATAGGTTTAAAGATAATTTTGTCAGAATCATTTAAATGCTTTGAAAATTTCAAATTTCGATTTAAAATTATGCATATGGTTTTACGTCAAACCATATGCATTGATGTCACGACACGGTTCTAAATTGTAAAACAGTTACGGATTTTAAAATACTTTTCCCTTTCTTTAATTTTATGTTGAAAAAATTATTTTATAGATTCACCGTCAGGAGAATAGGCATGATTTGCTAGTTACTAAAAAAAAAAAAAAAAACATGTTTATTACTGAAACAAACTTCCACAGGTTGGCATCTAAAATGCAAAGCGAGAATCATCATTCTCACATTTCAAGCTTCCCAGTGCAAAGAGTTTTTCATATTGGACTAATAGTTTTAGAGATATGATGTCCACAGATTAATGAAGTGATGCCATAAGCACATTTTTTTATGATTATTATTTTTTCTTTTTATGGAAGATGTGCTAAAAACACAGGAAATAAAAAAAGGGCACTTTTGTCATAGAATCCAGGGGCAAGATGAATTTGTGTGACAGTTAGCAGAAGTATTTGCTGTACAAGGCCATATCAAAATTTTAAAGGCAAATCAAGTAATTATCCACAAATCACTTTTCTTTTTTTCAATTTTACCATATGTTGCAGTTTAATTTCTTCTGGATGTTTTTGTAATTAACAAAGTTATGAACAGTCATAGATCATTTCCTTATGTAGATGTGACATTTTGTTTCATGTAGAAAAGCAGAGCTCCTAAATCCTGGACCTATTTAATAAATTATAGGAATTAAACTAACCACAGCAAACATTATCACAATGTGTAACATATCATGAATTACTTGAATCTTCATTCAGTATGTACTAGTTTATTGACCAACTTTGTTTTTAAAATTTAAAGTGAATTTATTTGATAAAACTAGACATTGTAATTATAAGAAAACCCAGAGGAAGAAGGAAGTTCTGGCACAAAATGTTTGTTTGTTTGACAAGTATATCAAAGCATCAAAGTTACACTGTGTTTGTTCCCTATTTTGTAATTATTTGCTATTGGAATGCCTCAATTTATAATTTTTCAGTTATGCACTAGTTTATCAAAATTGTTCATGTTTTTCTGTTTCAGGAAAAGCTTGTATTGTACCGAGCCATCATCTTGTTTTTTGGTGGAGTGTTGGTGATGTTTGTCAGCCAAGCTTTGGATTTTGCTGGAGCTGGTGCCATTGGCTGCCTAAGTCTTTCTTTCGTTGCTGCACTGAAATGGAGGACTGAGAATGATGAAAATGTATTGTCAAATTTCATTTTCTTTCATACTTCAATCTTCCTTTTGTTCAGCTGAGAGTGATGAAAGCGTATTGTTAAGTTTAATTTTTTTTGTGCTTTTAATCTTTCCTTTGTTCAACTGAGAGTGATGAAAACGTATTGTTAAGTTTAATTTTTTTTTGTGCTTTTAATCTTTCCTTTGTTCAACTGAGAGTGATGAAAACGTATTGTTAAGTTTAATGCTCTTTCATGCTTTAATCTTTCCCTTGTTCAACTGAGAGTGAAGAAAACATATTGTTGAGTTTCATGCTTTAGCCTTTCCTGTGTTTAACACACAGATATACATCCAGACAAGATGAGAAAGTATTACAGAACGTTAGGGTATTTTTTATTCCCATTATTCCACAATAATTTTTTCCTCTTTTTTTTTTTTTAATCCAAAATGTAACATTGACTCTATCATCTGTTTTGCTGATTGTCTACCCAGCTTACTTTTACAATGCTTAATTAAATCGTAAATTCCAGCGTTTTAATGTTGGGCAAATTCCTTTCATGTTTTGTGAAAAAATTTTGTCCAATTTGAAAAAAAAAAAAAAAAAACCAAAAAAAAAAAAAAACACAAAGCCAGGCTCATATTGTTTTTTGTCTGAATGTAAGAGTTGCAGTCAGTGGCAGATTAAGTCAGCAAAACCAAGCTGGGAATTTTAGTTTTGTGGTCCACTACAGAAACACTCAATCCCACAAGGAAACACCTCATAAATTTCCTCAGGAAAAAAATACTGTTAACTCCTGGATGAAATAGAATTGTTGAAATATGCATTGTAAAACTAATTCAGTCATGAACAAATTTTAGCGGCAATTTAAAGGTGAAAGAATTTTAAAAATCCACTCATGACTGAATGTAGCATATCAAATCATGCTCAAAAGAGGGTATTGTACCAGATAATTATATTTATTTGGTCTCTGATCATCAGATCTGAGAAAACAGCTTTGTGATATATATATGTATGTATGTATGTAGAAAGTGCTGGATTTTGTACCTATGTAAATAGTTGTCGAACAGTGTTTGAATTTTTTGCTGTAGTAGGTATACGTGGTGCCATAGAATCACTGCTTGTGTTTAGTCAGAATGCAACATGACCATATATTGCTTCTTCTTTCTCATTATTTGCTTCACTTTGAAGGCATCAGATGATACAGGTATTTTAGTGAAGAAAGTTTGGATGCATTTGGATTCTTATGGTGTCTATTTAGTTTTACAGCATTGAAGCTAATTCACAAGAAGAGGTGTGTCTATAACAAAGACTATGCTAAATGATACCACACCCTTCTGCTGATGAGGCTTCCTGCTTTCAGCCAGTGAGGTTTTTGATTCTCTGGCACATTGGAATGAATGTGGCATTTCATCTAGTGCTTGCAACACATGGAGTTCTAAGAGATTTAAAACTAAGAGCTATGTTTTTATGAAGTCTATGTTCTGGGATATGAGGAGTGAACAGGAGCACACTGGGCACTTAACTTTTCAAGAGCCAATTGGAGCCTTCTGGACACTTTCCAAGAGCCAACGGGAGCACTCTGACACTTTCCAAGAGCCAACGGGAGCACTCTGACACTTTCCAAGAGCCAACGGGAGCACTCTGACACTTTCCAAGAGCCAACGGGAGCACTACGGACACTGCAAGATCCACAGTGCTTTATAGGATTGGTATCCTAGATGAGCTGGTTTTAGGGACCTGACCCTTGCAACGAAAAGACAACTCTTCCAGACTTGAATCAACATCTTCAAGTATGGTTGTGTCGCTGCACTGAGACTTCATCTCCATGTCCAAGTTCAAGAATATTGACACAATTTTCTTTTAGTCGGTGATAGAATAAGCACTTTTCAATATCTTGACTTTAGAATGAATTTTTCCTATCCCTAAGGACCAACTAACCCATGTTCTACCACTATTCACAAAGAACCTTCTCTACTTCAAGTCCTGATTGGGAAGTTATCTTGCATTCGTAAGAAATGAATGCTACTTTTTCTTTTAAACGCAAGTAGTTTTTGCTCTTCCAACTTAGCCAAGAAACACAAAGAAAAAAAAAATCCTTGTTGGGGGCCATTCCTAAAAGAAGCAGGGCCTCTCAGAGCATTTATGGCTCTCACATCAGTGCACAGATATGTTGCTATCTAGCATTGTTTCCAGTAAGAAAAGCTGCTGGCCATTTTCTATAAATGAGCTCAGGCAGACTGAAGAGTATGTAGATTATGATTGTACCTGTCTCTTTCCACACAGAACAAAAGTGATAAAAAAAATTGTTCTCATCATCCATTTGTGAAGCTTTTAAAAGAGAGAAATGCTGTTTTACAGATATTTCAAAATTTTATTCACTTCCCTTTTCAGATATGGAAGCCTTACTTAATGTGCTATCCTTTTTCTCTTTCTTTGATGCTGCAGTTCTAACATTTTGGTATAATCTCTCTCTGGATATATGTATGTACAGGGTTCCCACTCAACCTGGAAAACAGGGAAATCCTGGAATTCTCAGGGAATTTGGAAATGGTTCCAAAAATCAGGGAAAACTCAGGGGAATTACCCTTTTTTGTAAAAATCAGGGAAAACTCAGGGAAAATTACCCCCCCCCCTTTTTTTTTTGTGAAAATCAATGATTACTTTATTTTGCCAAAAAAACTTATTTTTCAAGATTTCAAACTTTTACTTGCAATTACTGTCTGCCTAGAATTTGGTAGATCTTACTTTCAGTTATATTAAGTATTTCCTTTATTCTCTAAAAAAGATGCAGAATTGAATTTTTAAAATTGCCAGTTATTAAGCTTCTGTTCAATTTTTGCAGGTAGTTGTTATAACATGGAACAATTAGGCACAATGGCTCCTGCTTGAAGAAATACTTCACAAGAGAACCAACCAAATGATGGATCAAAGTCCTTTCTCTGTTGGTTCTCTTGAAACATGTTTCTTTGAACAGAGCCATTCCATCATTAAGCTTAGCTGCATTGTGTTATAGAGAAACAAAAACTATTCAACTGACAGATTTTTTTTACATATGACCTGTTTCTATGGGAATGTATTTACAAATTTCGTGTGGGTAGTATTCACAAAAGTTCACGGAACTTTGGTACAGAAAATAATGTGCACAGTTGTTATTAATGAAAAGCAGGTAATTTTATAAAGACAAGTTACTTAAAGAATTAACAAGTGTGTGCTTTGGTGAGAAAAATGAATGGAATGGAATGAAATGTAACAATTCTTTGCAACATGCCACTGTGGAAAACTTTAGAAACCATCTGGAGAACCTGGAAAAGTCAGGGAATTTTTGTATTACTGTTGAGTGGGAACCCTGATGTATGTATGTATGTATGTATGTATACATGGTTACTACAAATGAAATAGACAGTTTCAACATTTTATAAAACCAAAATTATGTAAGATATTGACACTCATGTGCACCATTCTATCACCAGTAGTAACAATTTTATTATATAGATGGCATCGCTAAAAGATCGTACGTTTTCATCATCATGTGACCAGCCGGGCAAGATGGCCACAAGTGCTGTGGAGATGGCATTCTGTGTGCTTGAATTAGGCAAAACAAATTCTGTTACTGTTGTTCTGTGGCATTGTAGACCATGTTTCAAGAAATCACCATCAAATAAACAATCCATCCACGACTGTCACAAGAAATTTGGAACAACAGAATGTATTTATGTGAAGAGAAAAGGAATCCAGGGCTCTGTGTGCATCTGATGAACAAGTGGAGTGTGCTCATTTACCAATGCAAACCAAGGAATCCCACAATGATGGCAAATTAGGAGTTACAAATTCTACAACCAACTGTTTTGAAATTTTTGAGAAAGCAGCTGGAAATACAAAAACCGCAGTTGTTGTGTAGTGCAAGTGACAGTGGCAGAACTACATGGCGCAACAGAAATGCAGGATCGTTTTAAAGGAGATGGTTTTAGTGAAAGCCTAATATTCAGCAATGAATCAACATTCCATGTAAGTGGGGAAGTTAACAAACATAACATTCAATATAGGGGACTGAAAATTTTAGAGCAGCAGTGCAGCATGTGCGAGATTCCCTGAAGGTTAATGTGTTCTGCGCTATACCCATAAAAAAGTGTAGGCTTCTTTTTCCAAGAAAACACTGTTATGGGAAGTTCTTATCTTGATATGCTAATTATTTGGTTGATGCCTCAACTGCACAAAGACAGTGACAACTTCATTACGATTATGGGCAAAACACGTAACAATATTATCAAAGAAAGGTGACTTGATCACGCTAGTTACGTTAACTAAAACTTTTACAAAAAGTTCGTAAGTTGGAAGCTTTCGACCTTATCTTAGGTCTTCATCACGCCAATGGAGGACTAAGATTGTTGCCAGATTCTACATTTGAATTTTTCCTATTTTTGTTGCCAAAACTTAGAATTGATCTCCAGATCAACGGAATGTAGAGAGGAGATTCGGAGTTGCAAGTCATTGAGTTGAAAATAATTTCTATGCTTTCACGGTAACGGAGGGCAAAACGATTGTCAAACGAAGCAATTCGTTTTGCTTCGTTCCAGTGGGGAACTGCAGATGTGTCTTCCATTGTCAAAATAGACAAGGCAGTGTTGGGATTGCCTTTCGAAACATCTTTTCTATGTTCTAAAATTCTATGGCTAATGCTCCTGTATGTGCTTCCAATGTATAAGTTATCCCCAGTAGAAGAAGAGATAGGAATGCAGTAAACTCCTGGGAGGTTCAGGCTTTCAACTTTGTCCCTATCCCTTTGTAGAAGTTTCAAGATGTTTGATGTAGATTTAATGGCAAGATGGTAACCAAAACTTCTAAAAAGAATCTGTAACTTATAAGCATAGGAAGGATGGTAAGGAACAGAACCACAGAATTTCAGGTCTTCTTTCTTGTGAGGAAGGAGGCATTCGATTTTCGAATGGTTTTCATATTTCTTTATGAGGGAGTTGACTGTAACAGCAGGGAAACCATGAGAGAGGGCTATTGTAGAAATTTTGGAGAGTTCTTCTTGAAGAGAGAGTTGGCTGTTGCAAATGATATGAGCCCTGTGGATGTAGGACTTCAATGCTGCAAGCTTGTAGAGATGCAGGGTGCAAGATTTGTAGGGAATGATGTTAGTGGCTGCAGAAGGTTTTCGATAGACGGAACGAGTAATGGAGAGATCAGCGTTTCTGCAGATAGGTACATCCAGGAAATCAATTTTGTGATTTACTTCCTTAGATATAGTGAGCTTAATGGAAGGAAATTTTTCTGTAATGGAGTTGATCAGTATCTGTAGCTCAGACTCGGAATGTGGCCAGCTAATGAAAATGTCGTCTACATATCTTAACCATAGGGAAGGTTGAAAAGGGTGTAGAGGAATTATGGAAACTTCAATATGTTGCATGTAGATTTCAGCAAGCAGAGGGGAAAGAGGTGAGTCCATGGGGAGACCAGATTGTTGCCTATACACAATTTTGTTGAAAACAAAACAACTATGTTGATGAATAGTGTGGAAACAATCATAAAGATCTTTGATAAGAGGACCGGGGGGTTTAAAATGAAGAATCAATTTCTTCATGAGGAGCATGTAGGAATCAAAATATGGTACAGAGGGAAACAAAGATTCTACATCAAGAGTATACAGATTATCACAAGGAGGAAAGGAATTAGGAAGGTTGTGGATGAAGTTTGAAGTAGAGACAACTGTATGAGGATGGTTGGCTGCCAGGGATTTGCATTTGAGGACCAATCTCTTTTCAAGGTTTACTGCTGGAGAAAAAGAATATTCCACTAAAGGTCTGATGGGGTTACCAGCTTTATGCAGTTTCACTTGCAGGAAGAGCCTGGGAGTTCTAAAGTAAGGAGGGGGTGATATATCACCAAGGAAGGATTGAAGAGTTTCTTTCTTAGCTAATCTGTCAACTGAGTTTTTGAGTGAGTTGGTGGTGTCTGACTGTAAAGGGATGCAGTTAGCAGATGTAAGAAAAGAAAGCACTTTTTGGTTTAGAGTTTCTTTACCAATGATGACAAGCAGATAAAGTTGGTTGCCCAGTCATCATTGGTAAAGAAACTCTAAACCAAAAAGTGCTTTCTTTTCTTACATCTGCTAACTGCATCCCTTTACAGTCAGACACCACCAACTCACTCAAAAACTCAGTTGACAGATTAGCTAAGAAAGAAACTCTTCAATCCTTCCTTGGTGATATATCACCCCTCCTTACTTTAGAACTCCCAGGCTCTTCCTGCAAGTGAAACTGCATAAAGCTGGTAACCCCATCAGACCTTTAGTGGAATATTCTTTTTCTCCAGCAGTAAACCTTGAAAAGAGATTGGTCCTCAAATGCAAATCCCTGGCAGCCAACCATCCTCATACAGTTGTCTCTACTTCAAACTTCATCCACAACCTTCCTAATTCCTTTCCTCCTTGTGATAATCTGTATACTCTTGATGTAGAATCTTTGTTTCCCTCTGTACCATATTTTGATTCCTACATGCTCCTCATGAAGAAATTGATTCTTCATTTTAAACCCCGGTCCTCTTATCAAAGATCTTTATGATTGTTTCCACACTATTCATCAACATAGTTGTTTTGTTTTCAACAAAATTGTGTATAGGCAACAATCTGGTCTCCCCATGGGCTCACCTCTTTCCCCTCTGCTTGCTGAAATCTACATGCAACATATTGAAGTTTCCATAATTCCTCTACACCCTTTTCAACCTTCCCTATGGTTAAGATATGTAGACGACATTTTCATTAGCTGGCCACATTCCGAGTCTGAGCTACAGATACTGATCAACTCCATTACAGAAAAATTTCCTTCCATTAAGCTCACTATATCTAAGGAAGTAAATCACAAAATTGATTTCCTGGATGTATCTATCTGCAGAAACGCTGATCTCTCCATTACTCGTTCCGTCTATCGAAAACCTTCTGCAGCCACTAACATCATTCCCTACAAATCTTGCACCCTGCATCTCTACAAGCTTGCAGCATTGAAGTCCTACATCCACAGGGCTCATATCATTTGCAACAGCCAACTCTCTCTTCAAGAAGAACTCTCCAAAATTTCTACAATAGCCCTCTCTCATGGTTTCCCTGCTGTTACAGTCAACTCCCTCATAAAGAAATATGAAAACCATTCGAAAATCGAATGCCTGCTTCCTCACAAGAAAGAAGACCTGAAATTCTGTGGTTCTGTTCCTTACCATCCTTCCTATGCTTATAAGTTACAGATTCTTTTTAGAAGT
Source organism: Macrothele yani (assembly GCA_039090855.1). Taxonomy (NCBI): domain Eukaryota; kingdom Metazoa; phylum Arthropoda; class Arachnida; order Araneae; family Macrothelidae; genus Macrothele; species Macrothele yani. The sequence goes on along the minus strand of CM077026.1, from coordinate 19,991,858 downwards.
TTTGGTTACCATCTTGCCATTAAATCTACCCCAAACATCTTGAAACTTCTACAAAGGGATAGGGACAAAGTTGAAAGCCTGAACCTCCCAGGAGTTTACTGCATTCCTATCTCTTCTTCTACTGGGGATAACTTATACATTGGAAGCACATACAGGAGCATTAGCCATAGAATTTTAGAACATAGAAAAGATGTTTCGAAAGGCAATCCCAACACTGCCTTGTCTATTTTGACAATGGAAGACACATCTGCAGTTCCCCACTGGAACGAAGCAAAACGAATTGCTTCGTTTGACAATCGTTTTGCCCTCCATTACCGTGAAAGCATAGAAATTATTTTCAACTCAATGACTTGCAACTCCGAATCTCCTCTCTACATTCCGTTGATCTGGAGATCAATTCTAAGTTTTGGCAACAAAAATAGGAAAAATTCAAATGTAGAATCTGGCAACAATCTTAGTCCTCCATTGGCGTGATGAAGACCTAAGATAAGGTCGAAAGCTTCCAACTTACGAACTTTTTGTAAAAGTTTTAGTTAACGTAACTAGCGTGATCAAGTCACCTTTCTTTGACAACTTCATTTTCCAACAGGATGGAGCACCACCCTCGCTGGCATTGGAGAGTTAGAAATTAACTTGATGAAACTTCCACAGCGCTCGATTGGCCATGCAGCAGATGACAACATGTCACTCATATGTTGGCTACCAGGAAATACGAATCTAATACCCTGTGTTTGTTTTGTTTTGTTTTGTTTTTATGGGGCTATGCCAAAGACAAGGTCTTCATCCTTCTCCTTCCTGTTAATTTATCTGGTTTGAAACAGCATATCACAGCAGCTACTGCTGGATTTGATGAAGATATAACTGCCTCAATCTATGCCATGTGACTAAGAGTGCACACATCCAACATCTGTAAGTCACCATAACAAACCTCAAGAGTTTCCGTACAAAGCTGTGTAATGTAGGTGCCAATATCTTAAATAGTTTGGGTTATATAAAATGTTGAAACTGTCTATTTCATTTGCAATATCCCTGTATGTTTATGTATATGTGATGCATGTGTCTTTTTTACTCTTACCAAAATCATGGCTTAGAATTGTTTTGCAGTTAATATATTACTCATAGCCACAGCAAGGGAAAAATTTAATTTAATCGGAAGAATATGAAAGACTATTTGGAAACTAGTTCAGTACACTAAGTAATCAGTTTTTGAAAAACTTACTTTTTCTATAGTATATGAAATAATCGTCCGATATTTCTTAATGTTTCAGTTTCTCACGTTGCTATGACAGTTCGACTGGCCAACATATAACGTTCGCCGGTGAAAATTTATATGTCAATTAACCTTTATAGATAGAAATTATGAACTCAGTATATTTATGCTCACCTCTTCATATCTACCTCGCCTTTCATCGTCATGTCAGTCAGTAGAATTTTCAGTTCCTCTGGTTCTTTGTCTTTCACAAAAAGATTAGGCCCATGTGGTTAGGCCCATTGTTTCAAGTCTGTTCTACCATTTGTTTATACTTGTAGGGCCTTTGTACATGAATATTAGTATGGGCAAAGTTCCGTCGTCATTCACAAAAATCATATAGATGAACAATAAGTGAAAGATATACAATGGCAATGAAAAATATCTTTCGTCGCCATCGTATATCTTTCACTTATTGTTCATCTATATGATTTTTTTGAATGACGACGGAACTTTGCCCATACCAATATTCATGTACAAAGGCTCTACAAGTATAGACAAATGGTAGAACAGACTTGAAACGATGGGCCTAACCACATGGGCCTAATCTTTTTGTGAAAGACAAAGAACCAGAGGAACTGAAAATTCTACTGACATGACGATGAAAGGCGAGATAGATATGAAGAAGTGAGCATAAATATACTGAGTTCATAATTTCTATCTATAAAGGTTAATTGACACTTAAATTTACACCGTCGAACGTTATATCTTGGCCAGTCAAACTTTCATAGCAACTTAACGTGAGAAACAGGAACATTAAGAAATATTGGAAGATTATTTCATATATGATATCTTATTCAACTGTATAACTTCATGATTTAGTTAAATACCATAATGTGAATCTTAAATTAATTTTTCTTGCTTAAATTTTCTTAGTTCCGTCTGCAAAATCTATTTAACTAAGTGCAGCATTATCTTTCTATTGCAGGAAAATATCTGTAAAATAACTGCAGTATTGTGGCAGATATTTCAACCACTTTTGTTTGGACTCATTGGAGCTGAAGTGTCAATTGGTGATCTGCAACAGGAAGTAGGTAATGACTGTTTTCCTAAGTACTTTCTATGTTATTATGTTTTCCAATGTAGAGAAGATGTTCCGTAGCATAAGATACATCATCTTGCACTTGTATACCAACATAGTGTTCAGGTATGTTAACATAGACCACAAAAACATGAGAAGAATATTAGTCCTGACTTTCCCCATCTCTTTACGTTTTCATTAATGGCTGATTTTACACTTTCCATCTCTCTTGTTCTAGGTCTGCCTTCGTTGCTCTAATGACCTGATATTACACAACATAACATCTTGGGAATCATGCATGTCTAAATCATCTCTGTAAAACTTATTTTGGGATAACTGCTATATTGCATATTTACTTCTGTTCATATGTTTTAGTTGTCTAATATTTAAGAATGTTTTGAGACATATGTTTATATGACTATCATTATTTAACAAATGAAATAGGTATTCACTTTTGCCCAACTCAGTCGTAGCTTATATTTCCTTAACAGTAACACGTTGATCTTGTTCTGTTATTGCTGTGTTTTCAGTTCTTCCATTATTCTTGATATTCTCCAATGATTTTCTTTAAAACTCTTAGAACAGTCCTCCATTTTGACCTGAACCGAGCAGGAACTGTGTAAAGCTGAAGGACCCCCGTCTTCAGTATGGTGGAGGAAGGAAGCTCATGTGACTGCCCAAATCCAGTTTTATCTGGATTTCTACTCTTTTACCTCAAATGTTACAATGGAGGCAAAACTTTTCAGTCTGCCTTTGTAGTTTCCAGTTGACAAAACAGCAGATCTGCTGAAAAAATCACCATTTAAAATATTTCTGGAAAGTTAGTTGAAATAGCTTACTTTTTACTCTGAAGCACCTGGTTCAAATCACAAGAAGTAATACACTCAGTAAGCAAAATATTGCATACCTGCCAAGTTTTACAGTTCACCCGTAAAATTTACGGAAATTGTACTTGTTTTACGGTTATTTTTATGGAGCGACATATTTTACAAATTTTTTTCTCAAATAGATTAGTGCCATGTATATAAAAGAAGAAATTGCTTTTTTAAATGTATTTTTGCATGCTGACACAAGAATTTAAGTTCAAAACCACTTGCAACTTTAAAATGGGAAGTCACTGAAATACTGTATATATCACTTATAGCTATAATTTTGCAGTTACAAAGGCTTTTTTACTTATACGAAAGCTTATGATTGTATACTAATGACTTAAGTATGTTCCGACTACATTTTAACCGTTATAAGCGAGAAATAATGACAAACATCTCTTTTCAATTGTACAGCATATGAAATATTCAATATGCTCGATACATTTTAGCAGTATGTTCGATATGTCATTTAATCTGACATGTTGGTTGAATGTTCTCTGAACTTTTTTTTACAGATTTCTATTCTTGAAAGTTGGCAGCTTTGTTATTGATACAGGTGATGGGCAGTTGACATGGGCATCCCTTGCACAGAGTGGACTAGACCCAAACTGAATGCAGGCAATAAATAGCCGGACAGTAGGGCTTTCCAACAGGGTATCTCAATTCAGAGTTTAAGCTGGCTCAAAAAATGCTGTAGCAGAAATGCTAAAATGAAGGAAAAAGTTGTAGCAAAATGCTAAAATGAAGGAAAAAGTTGTAGCAAAATGCCAAAATGAAGGAAAAAGTTGTAGCAAAATGCTAAAGAAATTTAGCCTCTTTTGTCGATGAACTGACACGCTACAAATCATCGTAGTGGACGAACTGGCGCGCAACGAATTGACGCGACACCGTCAGACCGAACAATGGATGACTGAGTTTCCGTCGTATGACAGAATACTTTTACCCACGAATTAGCGCCAGAATTTAAATTTTTCCCCTGGACTATGGGAGTTCAAATTTTTGGAAATTTCGGAACACAATCGCCTCTGTTATATTTAAATGTCTGTCGCCATTTTGTGACAGGACGCTAATTCTCTCGCGCGTTTTAGATTAATTCATCGCATTTTGCGAAAATAGCAATCGTAGCTTAACCTCTGTCTCAATTGACGAACACGGGTAAATGTAGTGATCTGAGTGACTTTGATCATGGATTCATAGTTGCAGCAAAACAGATGGGCCGCTCTCTCACTCGAGTGGTAAGAACCGTAGGGTTCCTGAGGGCAATCATATCAGGGGTGAGTACACCATCAATGGCTGAACCAGTGCCCAGAGAGCAAGCAGTGGCTGACCACATGCCATTGATGACACCGGTCGATGTAGACTATCCAGGCTCGTACAGGCGAACAGCTTGGCAAAGTTAAATGTTGAAGACTCACATCCCAATTAAAATTCGGAAGCCCAAGCAGTATCAGCAAGAGAATGGTATGGTGCACACTTCACCACACACCATTGATGACTGGGGTTAACGTAGACTATCCACCACAACTTCTTGGCAACATTGGCACAAATCCAGTGGTGGCTCGTGGCTAAGATACTGCGGGGTTCACTACGTTTCTATACTCACCTACGTATATTCACCGACAATGAAATTTGCACACCAAAGAGGAAGCATCGGATTGAACTGAAATTTTATGGACATAATGCTACAGATGAATGATATGCATGATGGCAAAAACAGAGCTGTGGAACAATTACAGAGGGATCTGTGGCATGCAGCCGGTCATCTTCAATAGCATGTTGCACTGCTTCGTGCGGCTATACATGCTGCAATACTGTCCGACATGGAGGTGAACAGACGCCTGATGCTGTCCTGTGGCAGACTGGCCCACACGTGTTGGACGGTGTGCTCCAAATCCCAGATAGTGCGGCACAGTGGCAGCCGGCGTTTCAACTGGCCCCACACATGCTTGATAAGGATCATGTCCGGGGAGTGGGCAGGCCATGGAAATGTCTAGACATGACGTAGGCAGTCCTAGTCCACCTGACCCATGTGCAGGTGGGCATTATCCTGCTGGTATAGTGCACCTGGAATCCCGGCCAGGAATGGGAGCCCATGGGGCCGTAGGATCTCATCCACATACCACTGGCCCATCAATGATCCACACACCACTACTCGAGCTCATCAGCTATCGTAGGCAATGGCTTCCCAGACGATGACGCCTGCAGTGGGGGAGGTGTGGCGCTCGATAGTGAGATTGCGATTGTGCCGTTTACCCGGGGACCTCCACACCCGGACACGATGATCATCTGTCCCCAAAATGAAGCGGCACTCATCGCTAAACACCACACATCAATGGCAACACATGTAAGAAGAGCTGGGATCCCAGATTCGCTTCTGCAAGATTTTGGGAAATGATTTGTGGGCACACAGGAGCCGCTACATCTGCCTGTGTAGTGGACTAGGTCCCCATGGGATCTGCCCATGCCTGGAGCACGGTCCGTCGATCCTGTCTACCAGTGGTCCTCCTGATCAGTGCCATCACGTGGCGGGCTATACGGCGTGCCGACCACCCTGTAGTTTTCAGCCTGATGATCCAGCCTTTCTCAAAGTCCATACATTGCATAAATTGACATCTTTGGCATTTACCCGGCATTCTTGTTGCTCAATACTCTTACTTGCATCAGCCGGTGCTTTTCGCTTTCATGGGGGATCAACTACAAGCTGGTTTATAAGGCTGCCAGTTCCTGCTTGCAGCACCACCACGGGGTGTGCAGTCATGTGCACTTGCACCAAACTTGGATCATTTGCACACCAGCACGCACTCTAGCTATTTGCTAGGTTTCGCGGTTTTAGCATGTTTTCTTCTAGGTGCACAGATTCCATTGCTCGTGAGTGTATATGAAAGTCTGTGTAATGTTGTGTATGTTTCATGGCTCATGTAGACTAGTTTGGTGACAATAAAATAAGAAATCGATTCATGCTCTGAATATGCAAATGAAAATGTTACTGGTATGGTCAACCTTAATAAATACGAAGGAGTTTCAGTACTATAGTGAGTTAAAAAAAAATAATACACCACTACAAAATGAAAATTTGCTTGGATAAACAGTATGATACAAGCTCCGATCAAAAAGTTCTGAGACTCGGCCAATATGCAACAAAGTACCTACGTTACTTAAGTCTGGCTATGATCTCCCTCAAAGTAGTCTCCTTGGGCAGCGATACACGGCTGCCAGCATTTTTGCCACTGTTGGAATGCTCCCTGGAAGTCCTGTTCGCGAATCATGTGAAGCACCGTCCACGATTCGCGCTGGATCTCGTCCACGGTTTCAAAATGGCGGCCCTCGAGCTTCAGCTTTATCTTCAGAAACAGAAAGAAGGCGCAGGGGGCCAAATCCGGCAAGTAAGGTGTGTGAGGAAGGGTAGTAATGCTGTTGTGGCTGCAAAACTGGCGTGTTGCTAATGCTCTGCGAGCTGCTGCATTGTCATGATGGATCAGGAAATCACCCCTGTGCCACATTTCAGGTCATTTGCGGTGAATGTCCTCCCTAAGACACCGCACAACATTGCAGTACAATAGGGCAGTGACGGTCTGTCCCTGGGGTACGAATTCACAGTGCACAACCCCACGAATGTCGAAGAACACGATGATCATGCTTTTGGTTGTGCTCCGAATCTGTTGAACATTCTTCAATCTTGGAGATGCCGAGCTGTTCCACTGCGAGACTGTTGTTTGGTCTCCGAGTCATAACCATAGACCCAAGTCTCATCCCCAGTGATGATCTGCGACAGGAATGTTAGATCATTCACCACCTGCTGACGAAGATCTTGACAGAGTTCGACACAGAGCGCCTTCTGTTCGGGGTTCAGAATCTTTTGGCACAAACTTTGCAGCAATACGGTGCATGTTCAGAACCAAAGTCAAAATTTCTTGCACTGTTCCGTATGACACATTGATGACGGTAGAAATGTCTTGAATGGTTCTCCGACGATCCTCATGCACCAGTTCCCTAATTTTGTCCACATTTTTGGGGGTTTTGCTCGTGGACGGTGGCCTTGACCTCTTGTCATCTTCTAGTGCCGTTCTGCCGCTCTTGAAGCGTGAGTGCCACTCAAAACACCTCGCATGACTCATTGCTTCATTTCCATAAGCCTGCCGCAACATTTCAGGCGTCTCCGTTCCCGACTTGCCGAGTTTGACGCAGAATTTGATGTTCGCTCGCTGCTCTAGTTTGCAGCCTGTACCGAAATCACAGCTGTGTTCTGCACGTGGTCACCAAATATCGTGTAGCACAGCTCCCGATGTTCACAGAACAATGCCACTTGGCACAGTGACTCATGAAGGGCACTGCCATGGACTGCAGCTCGCGCATCTGCTTGCTGCCATCTGTTGGCGCACTACGTACCTAGTCCCGGAACTTTTTTAGCACACTACGTATTGGCACCCACCTGAAATCAATATTGCGTCTGGTTCCCACCAGCTACAAAAGCACTGCCACTTCAATGCCCAGTAGATGCTACTGCAACCGTTACTTCTGCTGATGTTGGGACTGTGTGTTTGTATAAGAAACCCATCCTTCGTTCCTTTTTCGCTGCAAATCTGTCAATTATGCATTCGTTAAAATTCTCAAGCTGGTTGACGAATTTTTTCAATGGACAGTATTGCTAGTGCAGTCAGTCTGTCTTCCTCCATTGTACCCAGAAACGTTTTAATCCTTTTTAAACAAGAAAACCATCTTTCTGCTTCTGACGTTGTCATTGGAATTGTAATTATTATTTTCAGGAGTTTTTCTTTTAAGTTATTCTCCAGCAAAAATCCTAACAGGTCAGTTGCTTTCTTTACATTCTGAAAATTATCTTTTCTGTAGATGGTCTGCAGTTGTGTTTTCAACTTGTTCTTGTTAAGAAATGGATACAACTCCTCTACACATTCCAAAGTTTGCTCCAGGGATGCCTTTCTGAAACTGGTGAAACTATGATAATCAAATAAATTTGAAGTTGACAGATGTCCAGAAAACTCAAATCTTTCTTCAGCTTGATATATAATTTAAGTTGCAGACTTCTTTTGCAGCAGCATTTCATAAAATTTTTGTTTCTTCAGGTCTTCTTTTCACACTGACTTCTTCCACAGTAATGTTGTCAACGTTCTCTCTGATCTTAACAATTTCATTAACAAAGGCCAATATTGCAGTTTTCACTGATAGGGAGCTTACTCCTTGTTTCTATAAAGTATTGTACACAATATCAACATTGGGCATTGTACAAGATATCAGTATGACAAAGTATTATACAAGATATCAACATGACCCTGTAGAAAAATTGAATCCAGAAGTCGAATGCAGGTTGCAGCATTTTCAGTTGGAGTCCTTGAGCTTGATTTATCGTTTTCATTTGTTTACTAGTTTCTAGAATTTTCTGAAAACAATCAATTAAAGCTTCTGTATTTTCATAAAGTGTTACGATTGTCTTTGAATGGAAATTCCATCTTGTATTAGATCCTGATGGTAGTCTTCTTCCAGCTATTTCATCAAGAACTTGGGTTCTCTGAGATAAATAGGCAAAGAAGTTAGGGATCTCAGGAACATTAGCAAAGAAGACTATAACTTCTTTGTTCTGACTTACTACTTGATCCTTTATTAAGTTAAGTTGGTGAGCGTAACAGTGAACAAAGTATGCATGCAGATAAACATCTTTTAGGATAGTTTGTACTCCCGAATGTTGACCACTCATAACTCTGACTCCATCGTAGCTTTGTGAAATTACTTTTTCTCCTTGCTCCCCAATAACTTCTTGTAGAACATTCTTAATGCAAGTAGCCACAGCAAAGGCATCATGATTGTGAGGATTTAAGAAAGTCCAAAATCTGTGAACCGGCTTTCCATTGGGTAGCATGTATCTTAGGACAACTACTAATTGAAACTTAAAGGAAACATCAGTGGTCTCATCAGCAATAACAGAAACGAAATCGGCAGCATATATTTCCTCCGAAATCTCTCTCCTACATATACACAACATGCAATCTAACAAATCGTTCTGTATATCTTTGGATGTACCCTTAAAAACAGTGGCTGTACTAAAATGCTCCTTCAGAACATTGTCAAGAACTGATGCAAAGTCAGTTAAACCCCTGAATGTATCTGCATTGCTTGATTCAGTTGTCTCATCATGTTCTTAAAGAGCTAACTCGAACTCTCCACAAAATTTAATGCTGTCAATAATCTTTGAGAGAACATAGCAATTTTTCCTTACTTGATCATTATGATGTTCTATATTTCTCCTGAAAGCCTCACTGAGTTGCTCTCGAATTTCTATTTTGCCCAGTACTGAGAGATCAAGGCAGGCATTCATGTGAGCACCAAATACCTCATGTCTCTTTATTTTTGGGGATAAATGTCCTAAATCCGTCACACCTGTTTTTGTCCAGGTGGTGTCTTTCCCCTTAGCAAACAGCAAACACGGAAAGCCGTAAAATCGTTTGTTATGATCACAACCACAAATCTGGTTGTTCGCATTGTACATCACTGTATTAAACAAATGGCAATATTCTTTCCCTCTCGCACTTCTGTATAGTATTTAAAGCAAGGACTGGCCTACCTAATTCTTTAATCCTGCATTTCTCTTCGGGTGGCAGCGTAGAGAAGTCTGTTTCCAAAAGAAACTTCACACTGTTCATTTTAGAGCAGAACACACAAGCACAGTTAGACTCACCTCGCACACAATACCCACAGAACAACAAACAAGCAATTAATGGATTTACACGTAGCTGATTTACACCCACTGATACCTAAATAAACAATTAAATGACGCTACTTCTAAACTTACATTTTTACAGTTCCTCAGGAACTGTAAAATGTAAGCTATGTGTTACGGAAGTGAAAGATTTACAGTTCCTGAGGAACTGTAAATCTTCCACTTCCATAAACTGTAAATCAAACCCAAAAATCTCCAGCTGTTCTGTTAGCCACTGTCGCATGAATTATAACAGAGGAATCACTGCCACCCTTGACCCCATTCGAAAGGTGATGTCACCAAATCGCCTGACTTCCTCCATGAGTAATGGCTTCACATCGACCCACCGAGGGCGCTCATCAGCTGCACCTCTTATCGCTGCAAGGTCATGCAGCGGCTTCTCACAATGCTAAAGCTTGTGAGAAGTTTTGCAAGGTCATGCAGTGACTTCTTACAATACAATGCAATGCTAGAAACATCTGTAAAAATCCAAAAGAACTCGGAGGGAATTCGGAAGATTAAACAAAATTTCTTAAACTGGACCTAGAACCAAATGAATATATCTTGGTAAAGCCTTGAGTAAGTGATTTAATACATGCTAAAGCTAGCTATTCACTGCTCCCAAAGCGACACCTTCCCAACCATTGCATTTGGAAGGCCAATTGGGTTTATTTCTGCTTCTGTACCCAGCTGAGATTCCAATGCAAAAAGACCTGCAGAGGCAGAAAATGAATTAAAACTGGGCATGGCAATGAGTCAGCTGAGACCAGGGATTAGGATAAACATAAAAATATGCCCGAAGGGATATTAAAAGTAATGATTTTGCTAAAACGAAATTCACGTAGGGGGGTCACTGAACCTATAGCACACGCCACCACTGCACAAATCACATCTAGGTTAAATACCGGAGGCCCAAGCAGTGTCAGAAAGCAAACAATATAGCGCATGCTGCATACCCTGGGATAAAAGAGCCGATGCCCTACTCGTGTGCCACTGTTGACTGTTCGTCATCACAAATTACACCTTGCCTGGTGCTAAGAACATCAAAGCTGGACCTCTGCAGAGAACATCAAAGCTGGACCAATGCAGAGAACATCAAAACTGGACCTCTGCATTGTGTGGTGAGATGAATCCCATTTTCAGTTGTACTGAGCTGACGGAAGGGTGCGTCTGTGACGTCAGCGTACAGCGCCAATAAACCAGGTTGGCGCTTTTCAAGGTGGTGGTGGCTCTGTAATGGTTTGGGAAGCCTTCTCACATTAGGCCCCTTAGTGTGTCTGGGAAGGTTCTTAAGAACTGCGTGCTACCAGTATGTGCTGGCCGATCACTTGCACACTTTCATGGCCTTCTTGCATCCTATGGCTGATGATCCGTTTCAGAAGGACAATGCACTGCCCCACTGGGCTGCAACCACCCAGAGGAACATGCATCTGCGTTTGGAACCATTCAGTGATCCCCAAACTCTGTGGAAGCTCTCTGGAGTGCTAACATCAGATCCCTGGATCCTGCCCATCGTCTCGGGCAGAATTGTGGAGAATCTGCAACAGGCATGGGTGGCATTACTTTCAAAATCCTCCGGCATTTGGTGTAGTTAATGCTTCAGCATGTACAGGCTTGTGCAAGTGGAGGACCAACATGCTATTAGGTAGGTATCTCTAATGTTTTGTCCATTGAGTGTATGACCCTGTGACTTTCTCCCTTTTGCCAGAGGGCCATTGTTACATCCTTGTCTCAAAATCGCTTGATTCTAGGATGATGAAATGATTCTAAAAAAGGCATAATGATTCACAGCACTATCAGTATGAAATCTACTTTTTGTGATAATCTCTGGTGAATGGAAAGCTCTTTAATACTAAAAGAAAAGTTAAGTTGCAAATTACTTATGCATAATTATTTTGCAGTAGTCTTAAATATTACATTGGAAGGATTGTTTCGTTCTTACTTTCTTTTCTTTTTATTCCTTTAAGGCATGGGAACAGCTGCCTTGCTAGTGGGTTTAATCTTTCGAATACTCACTACATTCTTCGTAATATTTGGAGCTGGACTGACCATAAAAGAAAGAATTTTTGTTTCATTTGCATGGTTACCTAAAGCCACAGTTCAGGTAAATATTTGATTCTGCATGAAATATTCTTTTTGGTTTGTTTTGTTTTGCTTTTGATCATGTGAGTTTTGTTATTTGTAAATATTTGTCAGAATAACACTGAATTTGGGTACTGGTGCTAATTATGACATGGCATTAGTAAATAGCCATTTCATAGTTAAGGGGTTTCTTTTCAGTGTTGTAGTTTTAAATAAGTATGCTTTAGTAGTTTTAGGATTTTCTTTTCTTATCTCTTCTAATCAGCTTTGATTTTGAAAAATTAATTCAAACTTTATGCCCATCTTAACATATGCATACATTTTAAATCCCCCCCCCCAAAAAAAAAAAACTACTGCCCAAAGCATAGCAAATATCTCAGAATGCTTTTGAAAAGTTGCAGAACTTCACAGGCTTATGGGATCTGGAGCAGATGTACATTTTGACAAATTAGTGTCCCCTGTCCAGTGGTGGGTTTAAAGTCCATGTGCCCTCAGCTGGAGGTCATTTTTGGGGCCTGTGTGGTGCAGCCAAAGTAATTCTTGCAATTATGTAACATTTTTCACATCATTGGAAACTGTAAAGTAAATTTATAGCAAAATACTAAACTCTTAAAGAAAGTAGTTAATTTAAATTCCATCATATTCTATTCTTTTAAACTCAAACTACTCGTACATATGTTGAACATAAAAATGGTTATAAGACAGGCAACACTTCTCTGAATTTTGTACTTACAGTAGTGGCCAAAATTGTGGAAACCTTTTGAAAAATTGGGATTTTTAAGGTTTGATGGCTCATAACACCACTTTTTTTTGGAGTGATACCATAAAATTATATATCAATAGAAAGATAATTTCATCAAGAATGTAATGCAACAAAGTTTGTTCAATTATCTATATTTTATGAAAAGTTATAGCCAAAGAACCAGAAAAAGGAAGCACCACTTACTTAGGTTGATATGAAGTAGCTTTCCTTCATTTGAATGTAGCCAATGAGCATGAGTGTTTAGAGAGCCAATCAGGTGTCATTTTGTTTTGGCAATGAGCCAATCTGGTCACAGTAGGATTCAACTATTGATGTCATGTATAGGAGCTGAGAGGAGGACATTTGTCAGTGTGTTATGTGATGGCTATCAAGTTTGTTTGATTTTGTTGTCGTTTTTCTTTCATTTAGTGATCTTGTAAAACGTAATAAAATTAAAGAAATGGTGCAAAGAGTTGACTGGTCACCCAGAAAGTGATGTAAAATAGTACTATTAAGTGAGCAAGGCTTCAGTTATGAAGAAATTAGAAGAAAAATTGGTGGAAATTTAACCAAAGGTGGCATTTCTAAATTTTTGAAGAGGTATAAGGAGACTCAGTCATTACAAAACCAGACTGGTAAAAGCAGGAAAAGGTGCACAACAGCAAGTGATGATAGAAGAATTAAGAGACTTTACCTAGGTGACAGAAGAAAATCAACTGGGTGTATGCAAGATCAAATGGGACAATGCAATATGAAGTTAAGTGCCGAGAACTGTTCGGCGTGGACTGCAGGAATTTGGACTAAAAGCTAGAATTCCACGAAAAAAGCCATTTTTATCTCAAACAAAGGTTGAAAATATTAAACTGGGCTAAAATCCTTGTTAAGTAGACAACGGAACAATAGGACAGATGAGACCAAAATATCCCTGTTTGGTAGGGATGGTATAAAATACGTAAGGAGAAGAATCGGAGAAGATTTGCATTCTAATTGCATTACATGTACCGTGAAACAACCAGTTAGTGTTATGATCTGGGGTTGTATGACATCAAAAGGTGTGGGCAGAATTTGTGTGATTAATGGGACTATACATGGCCAAAAATACATTAATGAAATACTTGAGCCTAAACTGAAGCCTTCCGCTTGTGATCTTTTCCAAGATAATGAAGCATTTACATTTCAACAGGATTCAGCTCCATGCTGCTGTGTGCAAAATGTGCTGTGTGTGCAAACCGCATTTTGCTGTGTGCAAAACGTGGTTCCAAGATAATCATACTCTACTGCTGGAATGGCCTGGGGATCGCCCAGACCTTAACTCCACCGAAAATCTATGGAGCCGACTAAAGAAACTTGTTAGTCAGAAGCAACCCAGCAATAAAACCCAATTAATAGAAGGAATAATTCAATCTTGGTTTCACATTATAACAGCTGTAGTACTAAAAAACTTGGTTCACTCCATGGGAAGGTGTTGTAATTCTGTAATTAATGCTAAAGGTTACCCAACTAAGTATTAACTGACATGTTGAGAATTTTTGTATATCTCATTTTTTCTATGTGTTTCACTTTTCTTCTTTGTAACTGCTGTTCTAATACAAAATCCTTCATAAAGGTTATTTCATTACATTCTTGATGAAATTATCTTTCCATTGATATATAATTTAATTGTATTACTCCAGAAAAAGTGGTGTTATGAGCCATCAAACCTCAAAAATACACTATCTCCAAAATATTTCCACAATTTTGGCCACGCCGCCCCGGTGGCGCAGTGGTCTAAGCGATGGCCTCTGATCATTTGTCCGAACGGGGTCCGGGTTCGAATCCCGGTGAGGCATGGATGTTGTGTTTGTCTTACGGCACTGGCTCTCTCCCTTCCCTGGAACCAGTGACCCTAAATTAGGGACGGGCGACTGCTTATAGCCCATTGAGTTGCTCACGGTGGTCCTTAAACCTCCAATCAAAAAAAAAAAAAAAAAAAAAAATTGGCCACTACTGTATTTCCATAAAGTCCTTGATTTCTCTGTTGTAATTTGGAGTAAAAGAAATTAAAAAAGGATTTGAGAGTGGACTTATTTGTTTCTAGTTATCATAGAACAAATAAAAGTAAGTTTCCACTGTGTTTGTTGAAGGCTAATGACTGTCAACTCAGTATTTCTGTGAAAGGTCTTGAAAATTTATGTTGTATTGGGTTGGTGCGAATGAAATGTCCGGCAAAGGACCAGCACACGTGGACGGCGAGAACAGAAAAGTAGGACAGCTTACCTAAGCAAAAAAATCTCCTTTTGCATCGACACACAGTAGCCATCTGTCTGACAAGGCCATGATCCCGGAACAAAAAAAGTCGTGTAGTTGGGACCCAAAGAAGTCATCAAGTGCACGTTGAACCTCGTTGTCTGATCCAGGCGACGAAACAGATGAGAGTCTGTCGGAGACAAGTCCAGGAATTAGGTAGGATGAGGCAGTGCTTCGTAGCCCAAGGCACTTAGTGTCAGCATCGTTCATTGTACGACAGTAGGGTGGTCGTTGTCCTGGAGCAGAAGAACACCATGTCTGTTGACCAAAGCCGGTTGTTTCTGCAGCAATTTCCAGTGCATCTGGTGTACTTCAGCACAGTAACGTTCTGCAGTGATGGTTTGGCCTCTTGCCAAGAAACTCTGATTATCCCGGCTGTGGACCACCAGACAAGGAGCATCATCTTCTTGGTGTGTAGGGATGGCATAAGATGCCATCCTGCAGGCTGTGCCTTGCTTAGCCATTGTGCAGATCATTTACGATTATTATAAAGGACTCACTTCTCGTCGCAGGTGAAGATTTGGTGCAGTAGAGGTTCCTGTTTATTCCTGGAAAGCAGCGACGTGCAGACTTCAAGACGCATAGTCTTGTTGGCAGTTGTCGACTCATGCTGCAGCCACATGTCCAGCTTTTTTACCTTCCCCAGCGCAGCCAGACGCCGAACAACTGTCATGTGGTGGACACTTACTTCTACCGCTATCTCACGACGCGTTTTTCGGGGTCCTCTTCAATCACGCGTAACAGAACATCGTCAGAAACAGCAACAAGTCGGTGACCACGTGCTTCCTTTTGCAGGTCCGTATCTCCGCTTCGAAACTTCACTAACCGTCGCCGAATGGTTCGTTCGTTGGCTGTATTCTCCCCAAACGCTATGTTAACGTTTCGAGTGGCAATTCCTGCAGAATAGACTTCTTTAAATTTATGCAGGAAAATGACTCTCAAATCTGGCGTCTGCACGTTTCCTTTGCAAGCCACGTTGCATCCAAACAAACCACGCCCAAACCTTGTTCTTCACACATGTGCTAGCTATTTATATGAACTGTGACGTAATACCTGCAACACCTGTGGGTGGTTCCATTCCGCTGTGGTGGGGGTCCTGTCTCCACTGCTCGTTCGCGCCGGACATTTCATTCTCACCAACCCAATAACTTGGAATTTATCTGAGTCTGAAGCAGAGCACCTGTGCATGTAAATGTTGTGGCAGAAAATTGATTTTTCATTGGTGCCAGAGGCAGACAACTATACATGCACATGCAATGCCAAAAATGAAGTAAAACAGTACTGAATTATGTCTTGGGAATTTCTAGGCATATAGTTTGATGTGTGCTGAACCCACAGTCATGTTATCCAACAGCAAAAGTGACTTGCAGAGTATGTTATCTAGGATGAACAAAGTATATACAAGGTGTGCATGGCCCCCATAATCCTGGAAAACCCCTGGAATTGAATTTTCCCTTTTTTCAAGTCTGTAAAATCTTTGATTTTTCAAAGGTTCAGGAAACTTTTCTTTCACAGGAAAAAAAAAAAAAATGGTTGAAATTGCAAATACTTATAATAATGTTAATAAATTCTCTTAATAGGTTTTTATTCTACAAATTTTTCGAATCACAATTAATTACACAAATAGTCTCATAATATGACCATAACTCACCTTCTTGTTGATCTGTCAGATGTTATTTCCTCCAACTGTGCTCGTTTGTTTTTTATGTCATCAGGAGATGGACAGGCTTTTGTACATACATTTAGTAATACATAAAAAAGATTTAAACTATTTAGTTTATGATATGTATATTTTTTATATACACTGGCGTGCAAAAATTAAGGACGAGACGGTTTTTCGAATGTAACGTCGTGCAGAAGTGCTCCACATCAACTCAAATCATACCATAAGATCCCCAAAATGTAAGAATATGGGACAAGTGAGCAAAACTGTCCAAACAAGGAATCCAAAGGATACAAAGGCACTTTATTGAAAAGGTAGCTTCGAGCACAACTGGACAGAAGACAGAAATATCCATGTGACAGGCAGCTGCCAAGAAAAATCCAGTCTTTAGTACGGGATATGATCACCCCTGACTGCGTTGCAGGATTTACAACGTCTGTCCAGGCTAAGGACGAGGTTGTCAAGTAGCTGTTGAGGCATCGCAGCCCATTCCTCTTGTAGCGCCAATTGCAGCTGCGGAATCGTTGCTGGCGGCTGATGACGTGCTGCCAAGCGCCTCCCGAGAAGTTCCCACAGGTGTTCGATTGGATTTAGGTCCGAGGACCTTGCGGGCCAATCCATGCGTTGAATATCTTCACTCTCCAACAGCTCTGTGGCAGCCACTGTACAATGAGGTGTAGCGTTGTCGTCCTTGAAGAGGAACTCAGGACCCACCTCTAAACAGATGCACGTGAGGCAGGAGAACCTCGGTACAATAGCGGGCACCAGTGACTGAACCTCCTTGGAAGATGTGGAGGTCAGTACGGCTGCCAAGCATGATACCTCCCCAAACGAGAACTCCACCACCTCCAAACTGGTCTCTTTCGATGATGTTGGAGGTGTGATTGCATGTTCCCTGCTCTCTCCAGATGTGTATGCATCCAGAATCGCTCGTCAGATTAAATCGGCTCTCATCCGTAAAGAGAACTCTACCCCATTGCTGATGTGTCCAGTTCTTGTGTTCTTGACACCACAGAAATCGCCGTCTCCGATGAGCAGGCATTAATGGCACACACCGTACTGGTCGTCATGCAGATAGACCACTTTTGTGCAGCCTCCTGGCCATGGTAAAACACGATAACGGGTGTCGAGTTGTCTGTTGCACGTGCCTTGCGATTTCTCCCACTGTCTGCCGTCTGTCTCTTCTTGCCTGTAGGACAATATACCGGTCGTCCGCCGCCTTGGTTGCTCGTGGACGACCACTGCTAAACTCTCGGACCGCTGTTCCTGTCATTTGAAATGCTCTCCAAGCCCGTGAAATGATGCTGTGAGCGATCCCGAACTCCTCGGCCACACTAGTCACACTTCGATCTTCTTCCAACTTCCCAATGACGCCACCTCAGGTAAAGTCATTCAGATGTCATCGACTGGATTGCCTGTTGGCCATATCACAGGGTGGTAGCAACTCGACGTCCGTACACCGTGCAATAGCTTTCACCAAATTGCTGAGCGTACACCGCCCGTGTGCTTTATACCCTTCCAACCCCCCCCCCCCCACGTCATGCTGCAGATATGTGCATGCCCTACCGTACCGGACCCTAGTCTATCTCCTGAGTGGTCTTTCGGTCCGTTCTGCCTGCTTGTTCCGCTGTTATTCTAATTTCTTCTCTTCATCCTTAATTTTTGCACACCAGTGTATATTTTAATCTAGCATCACTTACATAATTTCATAAGTATAGTATGATCAGTAAAGCGATGCTAGATTATAATATATATATAAATATATCATAAACTACATAGTTTAAACCTTTTTATGTATTACTAAATGTATGAAAGCCTATCCCTCCTGCGATGATATTAAAAATGGGCAGTCAGGGGAAATAACATTGGAAAATATGGTAAAAGAATAGATCGACAAGGAGGTGATAAGAAATAAGTTATTGTATTGGTCTCTGAAGCAATTTTTAAGTAGAATTTAACTGTGAGTGATGTACTTTTTTTTAAAGTGTTTTCATGCATTTGATTGTACATTTCTGAGAGATATGTTACAGATTTTTAGATGCTATATTAACTTCCTTGGGAATTTTATTGTGTTTTGAATTCCTTTTGAAGTAAATATGATTGCATCTGTTGTTCTCTTAAGAGAAATATTGGTTTTCTAAAGTACCATGCTGTTATTTTGATTATTTCAGGCTGCAATTGGTTCTGTTGCATTAGATTATGCTCGGGCAGTTCATGCAGAGCCAGAAATAGAAGCTTATGGGAGACAGGTAATTATTTTTTTGGATGACTTTAAATCAGTTGTGTTCTCTTTTTTTTAACAGCTTGTCAGGTATGTTTCAGTAATTTTTTTCTCTTGATGTGTTTTGATTTGAGATTTTTTTTTTTTTTTAAAAGGTGTTCAATATTATGAAAAGTCTACAAGTTCTCTTTGAGAACTTGTAGACTTTAGCTTCTTTAATAGAATCTGCTGAAATTGCAGTTCTGTGCATTCTAAGCAAAATTACCAGTTCTAAGTGCAACTTTTTTTTTTTTTTTTTTTTTTTTTTGTAAAATAGTGATTTATTCCATTAAAGTTTGTTTATTTTTAAAAGGGAAGTATCAGAAATATGTAAAACTAGCATGTTATATTACTGTTTGACGTGATGAAATGCAACAACAGTGTTAAAGTATGCTATTTTTTCACGTGAGTAGTTTTACACTAATAAATCTACGTTAAGGATGAACATGTGAAAATCAAATGTAAAAATTTAAGTGTCATTGAATAAGTTTATGGACTATATATTCTATGGCTGTACATAGCTTTATGTACATGTACACTGATGAGTCATTACATTATGACCACCCCCAGCCTAGAGAAATAAGCGCACCTGGAGCCCAAACGGTGGCTCAGGTGAAGTTCACAGTGCAGTATATATACAATCCGAGGACCAGCTTTTGGTTAGTAGAGTGTTCAAAGTCATAATGTCAAAAGCTGCTGATTTATCGGAGTTTAATAAAGGACAAATTGTGATGGCACTGCACCTTGGAACTACAATCTTGGAAATGGCGCGGGGCTGTGGGTGGTTCACATGCTGCTGTAGTGAGTATGTATCAAAAGTAGTGAACATATGGCCAAACAACGAACCGTCGTTCACAGCTCATTGATGCCAGAGGGGAGCGGAGACTGTCACGCATTGTTCACAGTGACCACAGGGCCACAGTGTGACAAATAATCCACAGCTACAACAGTGGTAATTAGGGCAATGTGTCACAGCACACAGTTCATCACAGCCTTCTGTGCATGGGCATGTGTAGCCGAAGACCCAGCCGGTTTTCCATGCTCACTGCACGTCAGCGCCAACAACGCATGAAATGGGCCCAAGATCATCGAGATTGGACCGTGGATGATTGGAAGAAAGTGGCCTGGTTGGAGGAATTAAGATTCCTGGTGCATCATGTAGATGCCCTGGTGCCGATACACCGATTACCAACAGAGGCTATGGCACCTGGATTCACTGTTAAACGGAAACAGGCTAGCGGCGATGTAATGCTGTGGGCGATGTTTTATAGGGATACTTTAGACTCCATTATCCCAATAGCATAATCCTCGTGGCAACTGTGTTCCCTGCTGGTGATGGCCATTACCAGGAGAATTATACGCCATGCCACACTGCCAAAATCGTCAAGGAGTGGTTCGAGAAACATGCTGGTGACTTTCTGTTAATGCTCTGGCCTCCAAATTCACCTGGCATGAACCCAGTGGAACATTTGTGGTTCGACTTGGATAATCGGATTCGCACTACCCCCCCCCCCCCCCCCGAAATATACAGGAACTGGAAGACCTACTGTTGACATTATGGCACCAGATACCTCAGGATACCTACCACCACTTCGTCGTATCGATGCTTTGCTGAGTGGTCGCTGTTTTTCATGCTAAATGGGGTCCTACAGCTTATTAGGTAAGTGCTCATAATGTAATGGCTCATTGGTGTATACAGTCCCCCACCTGACTGTACTGTGTATTCTCTGTGTGTATATATATAAATATATATATATATTCTATTAAGAAGAGACCTAAGCAAAAAAAATATATATATATATATATTTTTGACTCATACCAAGTACAACATAGAAAAGGTTATGTATCTACCGGTGTGAGTAAAAGGAGAAAAGATAAAAAAATAAAATAAAACAACTGAATGTAGAAAGTGTCGAGAATACTGAGCCTTGGCTTTATCAAGGACCAGCAAAAACTCTGCATTTTCTCACTTCCACAAAGACCTAGTTGGAAATGGGTTTCTGCAAGGCCATAGATGCAAGTAACAAGCCCACCAAAAATTGTTTTAAAAAATATATATATGTCATGACCTCCGCAGAGTTGTATGACCTAGCTCTAGTTAACAATTTCGCTTGCATCCATAACCTTCCTGGCCCGACCCATGCTCTTCATCTGTTACTATTAAACAGAGAGAAGAAGATTAAAGAGAACTCAAGCTGTGAGAGTGACATAATAATTAGAAATAATTTTCAGCTATAACGAAATGCCAAGTTCGCCTGAGAGAGAATTTAAACCTGAAAAGCAATGCAAAAGAAATCCAAATTTTTACATTGCAATTAAAAAGGAAATATTAATTTTTTAAAACTCAGATTTTTGAAAGAAAACTTGATTCTAAAACCCCCTACTCTACAACTTCTGACAACACAAAAACGAGAATAAATTAAAGACAATAATTAACTAAAGAAAAGCTTTGTGAAAGTTATATGACTTAAACAATTAGTTGCAATATGTACAAAGTATTTCAGCAGTGCTTTAAGTGCATAATTAAGTAGTTATTAAGAACTTAACTACTTTGAAAATACAGCGCAAAGAAAAGGAACTATGCTTAGCCATCTGCTGGGCCTAAGTATCCTGCAAGACGCGCAAAGTTACCAAGAAAAGAAAGAGTTAAAACCCGCAAAAATGTTAACAGACAAGCCAGTGCCTAAAAGCTGAAAAGCAAAAAACAACAGAGAGAAAAAATACAAGAAGTACAAACATTGAACTTATAAAACCTAAAACCCAAAGACAAGGAAGAGAGCTTACCTCTTATGCAACTAAACTTTCTCCACACAAGAGAAAAACATGGCTGACCTCTTCCCCAAACGTCCTAACACTTCTGCCACTCCCTAGTCGCTGGGGGGCAGTGTGTGTGGGGCTGATGGCCTCCTCATACTGAAAGAAACCAACTCGCGGAGATTTTAACCAGAGAAAAAATATATATATACTTAAGACTGTGGATCTGTATGATCAGAAAGAGCAGAATTAACTCTCCAGAATACATGAGAAATATTATAAAATACACAAGTGGTGTATTTAATAATCTTTGCATGTATTAAATTGGTTCTAGACATTCTTAAACATATTCTTAAAGATAAAATTTCTCTTAAAGAATTTTCCAGTAATTTTGTAACCATCAGGTTTCTAAATAAAGCCTATGATCATCTCAATGTAAGGAAGCTGTTCTACAATAATGCAATTTTTTTTCCCATCCACAGGCACCAGTCTATTGTAAGTTTTAAATATGTTAAGACCGTAGGGTCAATAGTTAAAAACTACAAACTTAACTCTTCGAGTTACATTCCTGTAATTACTACATGTTCTTGTGATGAACATAAAGAAACAGTTCACTATGATAAGAATTACAACCATATTATCACCGGAAACTTGAGTTTTGTTGAAAGTGAAAAGCTTAGGAATTTATTAGAGTATGGTTCTAAATTTAGACCTTCCTTCACAATTTCCAAAGAAAGGATTCTTGAGAGCTTCACTCAAGATGTTAATAGGTACATTGTAAAAACCAGTTTAACATACAATCAGCCTATTGAGGCCTTCGCAGAATGGAAATATAATGTAATCAATAGCTTCACTTGTGAGTTGGCAGGTCTGGACTTTTGTTTCGATAGAAATCTCTTTTTCTCTGGAGATGCTAAAAGGTCACTCTCCAAACTACAAGACCTATTTATTTTTACCACTACGGATAAAGCTAGCAATAATTTTGCAATTATCTGTAAGAAGTTCTATTTTGATTTGTTAACTATGGAACTCAATAATAGAGTAACGTACGAGCCCGTAAGTTATTCTACCAAGCAGTTAGAAAATCGGTTTAAGGCATTCTTCAAGAAACTTAAAATTCCACAAACTAGAAGATATGGGCCTGAATTTCCATTTCTTTTTGCAACGGTTAAGTTTCATAAAGATCCTGTGAAGTTCAGGTTCATAGCTAGTGGAGTAAGGAGTCATAAAAAGAAAATAGATCTTGCTTTTGAAGATGTCTTAAAGAAGGTTTTGAAACACATTAGAAACTGTACTAATTTGATGTACAGAGATTTTTGGATAATTAATAATAATGCAGAAGTAATTTCTACTATACTCAAAGTATGTCCCTTAGATATTAATAGTTATGATTTTGAGAACCTATATACTAATCTGCCTCTATCAGATATAATCACTACCTTTAAAGAGCTGTATGCAGAATTTAAACTTAACCAATTTGTTAATGTAGGAGCTTGGAACTCTTATCTCAATTGCTGCATAAAAAATAACCATATCTTATATAATAATACTCTCTATAAGCAAGTGAACGGTATTCCCATGGGAACATCAACCTCCACGAATATCGCTAATCTATTCCTGTTCTTTAAGGAATATAAATTCATTAAAAATCACCCCACCTGCTCAGATAACTACCTTTACACATTTAGATATATTGATGATCTGCTGTGTATCAATAATTCAGAAGTTATAGAGAGTGATTTTGATAATATCTATCCTAGCTCTCTTAACTTATGTAAAACCAACCACAGTAATCAGGAACTTGAGTTCCTAGACTTAAGCATTAAGCTCAACAGAGGTAACCCATCTATTAGCCTCTTTGATAAAAGAGTTAATTTTCCTTTCAAAGTAATTAAATATCTACACTGGAATAATAACATATCAACCAAAGTAATTGAGAATGTACTAATTTCTCAGGTCCTAAGAATTTCAAGAATTTGCAGCAACAATTTGGACTTCAATTACCACATTAATATACTATTAGATAGTTTTCTAGAGAACGAAATTCCTTCTTCTTTCATCAAAAGAACTTTAAGAAAAATTATTCTGAATAATAGAGTAAGGTTGGCAGATCTGCTTTAATTTTCTACACAGTTAATAATATGATTCTGACCAATCAAAGCCGTAAGGAAGTTGGCTAGAGGATGCCTATTAACTACTAAAAGGAACCTTAGTGCTATGGATATGAAGGTCTTATTAAAACAAAAAATTAAATAATATAGACAAAATCACAAAAAAAGCTTAAAAATCTGTTTATAAAAGAAAATAAAAACAAATAAAAAAGAAAACTAGTTATTCATCACTAGGATAGCTATACTAAAAATAGTAAAACTAACATTAAAATTAATAAGATTCTGAATAATCTATAGAAGCTCACTAAGGTTATTTAATACATGCAAAGATTATTAAATACACCACTTGTGTATTTTATAATATTTCTCATGTATTCTGGAGAGTTAATTCTGCTCTTTCTGATCATACAGATCCACAGTCTTAAGTATATATATATTTTTTCTCTGGTTAAAATCTCCGCGAGTTGGTTTCTTTCAGTATGAGGAGGCCATCAGCCCCACACACACTGCCCCCCAGCGACTAGGGAGTGGCAGAAGTGTTAGGACGTTTGGGGAAGAGGTCAGCCATGTTTTTCTCTTGTGTGGAGAAAGTTTAGTTGCATAAGAGGTAAGCTCTCTTCCTTGTCTTTGGGTTTTAGGTTTTATAAGTTCAATGTTTGTACTTCTTGTATTTTTTCTCTCTGTTGTTTTTTGCTTTTCAGCTTTTAGGCACTGGCTTGTCTGTTAACATTTTTGCGGGTTTTAACTCTTTCTTTTCTTGGTAACTTTGCGCGTCTTGTAGGATACTTAGGCCCAGCAGATGGCTAAGCATAGTTCCTTTTCTTTGCGCTGTATTTTCAAAGTAGTTAAGTTCTTAATAACTACTTAATTATGCACTTAAAGCACTGCTGAAATACTTTGTACATATTGCAACTAATTGTTTAAGTCATATAACTTTCACAAAGCTTTTCTTTAGTTAATTATTGTCTTTAATTTATTCTCGTTTTTGTGTTGTCAGAAGTTGTAGAGTAGGAGGTTTTAGAATCAAGTTTTCTTTCAAAAATCTGAGTTTTAAAAAATTAATATTTCCTTTTTTAATTGCAATGTAAAAATTTGGATTTCTTTTGCATTGCTTTTCAGGTTTAAATTCTCTCTCAGGCGAACTTGGCATTTCGTTATAGCTGAAAATTATTTCTAATTATTATGTCACTCTCACAGCTTGAGTTCTCTTTAATCTTCTTCTCTCTGTTTAATAGTAACAGATGAAGAGCATGGGTCGGGCCAGGAAGGTTATGGATGCAAGCGAAATTGTTAACTAGTGCTAGGTCATACAACTCTGCGGAGGTCATGGCATATATATATTTTTTAAAACAATTTTTGGTGGGCTTGTTACTTGCATCTATGGCCTTGCAGAAACCCATTTCCAACTAGGTCTTTGTGGAAGTGAGAAAATGCAGAGTTTTCTGCTGGTCCTTGATAAAGCCAAGGCTCAGTATTCTCGACACTTTCTACATTCAGTTGTTTTATTTTATTTTTTTATCTTTTCTCCTTTTACTCACACCGGTAGATACATAACCTTTTCTATGTTGTACTTGGTATGAGTCAAAAATATATATATATATATATTTTTTTTGCTTAGGTCTCTTCTTAATAGAATGTGAATTCTGAATTTTCAAAACTGCTGCGTTGCGCGTTTTGATCTTCAGGTTATTTTGCAACTTTCGTTTTAAATTCTAAAGTTTTTCCTTAGTTTTCAGTTTTGCTCTTCAGTATATATATATATATTTTTTTTTTTACAGGGTTATTGAAAATGATTCATCTGATTTCAAAAGATCATAATTCCATACCTTTGAACCATGTATAACCTTGGCATACACCAAATGAAAGGAGAAATCTCCAAGTTTTAGTAGGTTACTGCAAGACGGCTCTAGGGTTGCTGTGGCTTTGTGACAGTCTGTGAGAAAATGGGGACCATACAGCAGAAAGGCTCTTTGTGTGCTGCAAAAATTCAAGGCATGAATTGGTAGTCGCAGTGCAGCATGAGTTTCATAAATGTTATGGTACCACCGATGGATAGTCAGGTGCTCAGAGTATCTGTCAGTGGTATTGGCAGTTTGAGGAAATAGGATGTTTGTGTAAAGGCAAGAGCACAGAATAACTGCACGTGTGAAGTGTCTGAGGATAATGTGCAAAGTATCAGACAGAATTTGTCACGTAAACCGAGGAAGTCAGCCAACTATGCCAGTGGAGAACTGGGAATTCCTGAGATGACAGTTTGTTGTGTTTTGTAATGATGCTTATGATAAAGCCATACAGGTTGGAACTGTTGTAGGCTTTGAGACCAGGGGACAAATTAAAGTAAAGGAACTTTTGCCAACTCATGTAGGATGTCAATTTTGCTCCCCGCCTGATGTTCAATGATGAAACAACTTTTCATTTTAGGTAGCAAGGTGAAACATCACAACATTCATATATGGGGCATCAAAAACCCACATGCAACAATCAAGCACGAGTGCAACTCCCCTAAAGTTAACGTCTTCTGTGCCATTGCCGAAGTAAAGGTTTGCTTTCTTCTTCATGGAAATCACAATAACTGGTAACTCATATTTCGATATGAATGCTGCAGAACTGGCTATTTCTGCAGTTGAATGAAGATTCTGGCAACTACATTTTCCAGCAAGATGGGGCACTGCCTCATTGGCATTATGCTGTTCACCGTTTCATCAACAGTGCTCCCTTGCTGTTGGATTGGTTACAGTGGACTCAGTGACTTCGTGCTGCTTTACAGCTGGCCGCCTTGGGCACCGGATCTTATGCTGTGCATTTTTTGGGGGGGGGGGGGATATGTTAAGAATACTGTGTACATGCCACCATATTGCCTACTACAACTTTGAATGAGTTTAAAGAAAAGTGTTGTTGCTGCTGTGGACTCAGTGACAGTGGACATACCGGAGTAAGTATACAAGGAAGTAGAATATCGTCTAAATGTTGCTCGTGTAGCTAAGGGAAGTCACATTGAGCACTTATAAGGTGAGAGACAAAACTTGGACAGTTTTTCTATTGGTTGGTGTATCATTACTCACTCTGTATGTGTAAACTTTGAAAATATAGTCATTTGAAATCAGATGAATAATTTTAAACAACATTGCATATTCAAATAAGAATAATATGGGAGAAAATGCATTTTTATTCAAAACAGCATTGATCTTTCATGGAAAATTTTTGATCAGTTAACAATAGTGGAAAACTTGGATTTTTTACCATTCTTCTTTCAGTGCAGTTATCAGATTAACACTAGAAGAGGGATGTATTGGCCTCACCCCAATTCTTTGTTCCAGTTCATCCCAAAGGTGTTTAGAGAGATTCAGATCAAATCTGCAATGGCCAGCTGGCCTAATTCTTAAACTCTGTTTTCCTTAAACCTATGCTTACAGTGTTGGCTATGTCCTGAGAGCATTGTCATGCTGGAACACATAAGGCATAATTTCATAGCACTACCAAAGTGTAGATAATAGAACATTGCCTAAAATGTCAATAAACACAAGCTATGGCTATTAAATAACAAGACTGATATTATAACTTTAGTTAAATAAGAAACTTACATTTTAAACTCTTATTACCTTTAGTGTACTCCCACATCAACACACTATTGCATTCTGATCTTTCAGTGGGCAAAGCAATGCTGTAACTCATCTAGTGTGATCCCTTTGAGAAACTTGGCTATTCTCTTCTTCACTACAGTAGCTGATTCAAAACAGATTCCCTTGATTACAGATTTGACTTTTGAAATTTGTATTGGACCAAATCTGGCAAGTAAGCAGAATATTTAAGCACTGTAATGCATTTCTTGGCTAAAAGCTGCTTCACTGAGGGCACTGAATGAACTGGTGCATTGTCCTAGTGAATGAGGAAGCCATTTTTCTGTAACTCTAACCTATGACTGGCTCTCTCAAAGTAGCCAGAACCTATTTGTAGTAATTCTGGTTCACTGTTGCTCCATCAAGTACCCACTCTGCTTTAATGTCATAGAAAACAATTAACATTGCCTTGACATTGCCATGCTTTCTTCATCCTTTGTGATGCTGGTATTATCCAACTTTTTTTTTTTTTTTTTTTCAGGGTGATATTGGAAGATACAGGTTTCCTTATAAGTGGTAACACTTTGTAAAAGGTTGAGGTTTGCCTGAGTTTTTCCCCAGAGTGTCAGCACAAATTCATGTGCTGTTTTCTTTATGTTGAACTGTGAGAAACTTTGGAATTATATCTTGGCACAAACCTTTGTCATGTTCATATTTTCATGTAAAAATTGCCTTACAATATCTGTATCAATGTTTTCAAACAGAAGCAGTTCACAAAAGTCCAGTGAATATTTTTCATTAAGGCCTAGGAAAACTTGATTCACTATAGCTGCATAAGTGAGAGAATTCTTTGGATTCATTTGAAGGTAAAACTTCAGAGAATAGTAATTGTTATGGTATGTGCTCCTTGTGACTTGGAACCTTCTGATAGGAAGAAAGATTTCTGGAATGAGCTAAAAGCTGTTTTGAGCCAGTTTGGTGCTAAAGAGAAAGTTATTATAGCAGGATATTTCAGTGCTAGAGTAGGTGTGCAGAATGAGATTTCTGATATGTTCTGGGTAAGTTTAATGACCCTTGTGTGAATGATAATGGTTAAAGATTAATTGAACTCTACATTGAGAATAGTTTGTGTGTATCTAATACGTCTTTCAACCACATGTATATCCATAAATAACTTGGGAAAACCGTATGCTGGTATTAAAGAGTGTAATAGATTTTGGTTTATGATCAGCATCTGAAACACTTAGTTCTTGATACCCGTGTGATGAGAGGTGCAGATTTTGGCTCTGATCATCACCTGTTAATGTTACAGGTGAAACTGAATGTTGGTGGGAGTAGGAGGTATAGGAAGATGCCTGTGATAAAAAGAATAAAGGTTGGAAGGCTGTCTAAAGAACATCAGTGTTACTCTGATTTACTCAGTGAACATCTGAATGAGTTGAAGGCGTTCAAGAAGGTTGTGGAAAAGAAGTTGACATGTTTTAAGAATTGTGTTGTCAGTGCCGCTGAAGAGGTCTGTGGTACTGCAACGGTGGGTAACTTAAATGTGATGCTTGGTGGAACAATGAGATTAAAGAAGCAGTAAAGAGAAAGAAGGAAGCATACTTGGGGATGTTGCAAGGTAGAGAGTTTCAGAGGATGAATATCGCTATAAGAAGCATGAGGCAGCAAAGCTGGTTCACCAGAGTAAGGTAAAAGATAGGAAAAGGAAGAAAGGCATGATTTGGCCTTTTGGAAAGATAGAAAAACTTTCTGGAAGTACATAAGACATAGGAAAAAGAGGGGAAATAAAATTCTAAGTTGTGTGAAGAATGGGATTGGAGAAATGATATGGGAGTCCAATGAACTAAGTGAAAGATGGGGTGAGTACTCCTGTGATTTATTAGATCATGAAAGCAAAGGTGATTCTCAGGCCGAAGCAGATCATGTCATAGTGAGGGATGGAAACATTGGTGGAATCTCAAGAGAAAAGGTGTGTAAAGCTCTAAAATTTCTTCAGAATGATAAGGCTTCAGGAGTAGGTGGCATAACTGCTGAGATGCTAAAATATGGCGGTGACTGTGATTGACTGGTTAGGCAGACATTTGCCAGTTATGTTGGGAATTAGGAATGGTCCCTCAGGATTGGAGAGATGCTATCATTGTTCCCTTGGATTAGGGAAAAGGTGATCTGACTGACTGCAAGAACTATTGTGGTATTAGCCTATTAAGTGTGCCAGGGAAAGTGTTTGGTAAGGTCGTTTTTGAAAAAGTATGGGGTATTGCATCAGAGAAAGTGTGGGATGTTCAGAGTGGTTTAATGCCTGGTAAAGGCTACACTAACCAAATTTTTGCATTATGCATGATGATTGAAAAGTATCTGTCTGTTGGTAAAAAAGTGTTTGTGGCTTTCATAGATTTAGAGAAAGCTTATGACAAAGTAAATAAGACTCTTCTGTGGAAGGTACTGAATAAATATGGTATTACTGGGAATCTACTTAATAGTGTGAAAGCCATGTTCACTGGCAGTAGAGCATGTGTACAAGTGAATGGTGTTCTATTGAAATGGTGTTTTTTATTGGTGCAGGAGTTAGACAAGGTTGTGTAATGTCACCCTGGCTGTTTAACATATTTATGGATGCATGCATGCATGATGCCAAAACAGATAATACTGGTTTATGTCTTGGTAATATCCGTGTGTGCCGATTGCTCTATGCTGATGACACAATCCTGTTGGCAGAGAGCAAAAGTGAATTGCAGAGTATGTTGTTCTGTGTGTATTGAGTTTGCATGAAATTCAGACAGATTATAAATAAGGGAGAAACCAAATTTATGGTTTTTGAGCGAGGAACTGTCAGTACTGAATGCAAGATAAGTCTTAATTCCACAGAGGTTGACCAGGTGAATAAGTTTGTATATTTAGGAAGTATGTTTGACAGACAGAACAAATTAGATGGGGCGAAATTAGTAGGCGAGTGAATTCTTCACTGAAAATCATAGCTGCCTTAGGAGGATTTCACAGGAATGATGCGTTCTCAAAGTAGTCCCGAATGGCTGTGTATGAAAGTGTAATTGTTTCTACAGAGGGTGAGTCAAAAGTTTTGCAATATTTGAATCGCTTTATTTCTTCATACGTACCTTTATGACGAAAGCTGACTAGCATTCAGCGGCCATTGTGTTGCACCATCTTTAGCCATCTGTCTGACAGTTCTTAAATTCCGCAGCGATACCAGTTCTTGTCCTTTGAGGTGAAGAACTCCTTCACCCCAGCTGCCACCTCTTCCTGGTTGTTGAAGTGCTGCCCATGAAGGAAGTGGGCCATGGACAGAAACTAGTAATAATCCGACGGGGCAAGGTCCGGACTGTATGCTGGGTGTGGCATCAGTTCGATGCCCTCAAGTTCATGGAGTTTTGTCCGGGTCGTTCACGTGGTAGGAGGTCCGTTGTCCTGCTGTAGGAGAGCACACTTTCTGTTCACCACTGCCGGGTACTTCTTCTCCAAAACGGCATATATCTGCTCCAGCTTTTCAGAGTAGAGGTTGGCATTGATGGCCCGACCGTCGGAAACAAATTTGGAATGAATTATCCCCTCGAAATTCCACCAGACATAGAGCATCCATGGTTCGCACGCTCCTTGAAAACCTTGAAAAGTCCTCGAATAAAAAAGTTCATTTTCAAGTCCTTGAAAATACTTGAAAAAGTTTAAGACTCCATAAATAATACTTGAAAAAAATTGTTTTGTTTGTTAAGTAATGATATGAAAGAGCATGTGCAAAATAATTGTTTGTGCTAAAAAGTTGTATAAGAGATTTCTGTGTAGTTCCAATAAAAACACCAAGCTGATGAAATAGCGCAGAACTTGCGTTCAACCCCGGGGTGTGTGTGGACATCTGGTGCCTTGGCAATGATATCACTACAGGGTAAAATGTCAGCCATAGGAGTAAAATAAGTGGATTGATGGATTCACAAATTTTGATGAGCTTCTGTTTACTGGTGTTAGGGATGCATTCTTGCCGGAGGGTGGAACTTCCAGGAATTGCTTGTGCTTCATGCATGAACTCTTTCTTCTCCTTACTTTATCAAAAAAGATGCATCAAAGTCATGCATCAAAAATAAAAGGTTTAAATAAACAATAAGTGTTATACCAGCAAATGAATATGAAAATAGTGTACCCTTTCAAAATATTTCGCAAGACGAAATGATTTCGAAAAAATACCAAAACAGAGGGGCAATTCAAAGTTAATAAAATAAACGAACTGTGGGCAAGGGGTAATGGCAGGTCATTGAAGGTGTGCCAGCCCCAGCTAAGATTAATGTTCTGAACTTACTAAAATGTCTACCTACAGACTGACGGACAGTACACACATATGATAATTCAGGTTTAAAAAGTCCTTGAAAAGTGCTTGATTTTATTTTGCTTGGAAGAGTACAAACCATGGCATCACCTTTTGCTCGAAGCGGCCACGTTTGGCAACAAGTTTAGGCAGCTGGTCCGGGCTCAACCACTGCTGTTATGTGTTAGGATTAAGGAAATAGACCCACTTTTCATCACACGTAACAATTTTCTTGATGAAACATACATCGCACAGGTTTTCTAGGAGTTTTGTGCGCACTTCCACTCGGTGGTTTGTTTCAGCTGGCGTCAGTTCGTGAGGGATAAGGCGGCAGCTCCTGTAGACCTTGCCGAGGTCCTGAAGGTGACAAATGATGGTGATCTGTGATATGCCCAGCTTGCCCGATAATCTCCCAGTGATAGTTGTCGGATTTGCCTCTACGGTTTGGCGCACGTCCCCCGAATCCACAGTTCGCAGCCTACCTGACCTTGGCTGATCGTCGAGGTTTCTGTCACCTGAGCGAAATTTCTTGAACCATCTGGTTGCGGTGATGTGATCCACAGAAACTTCCCCTTTTATATGACAAAAGTTTCGTGTTGCTTGAGCAGTGTTATGGCCTAGTTCAAACTCGTAAAGCAAAAGTTCCCTAATTAGCTGGTTGTGGCTGTTCATCTTTTAGGCGTCCCAGTCACAGACAGAATGACATGCAATGCTGTTCATAGCAACAACTACCACTTTATATCCCTTTCGACTGAAAGCAGTGTGGGACTTAAACTAGTTTAAACACGTGACATACCCGCTGCAGCACATGAGTTTATGCAAATATTGCAAAACTTTCGACTCACCTTCTGTACTCTGATGTATGACAGTGAAACCTGGGTACTACAGAAAAGAACATAGGAATCGTTTGTGTGCTGGGGAGATGCGTTACATAAGGGGAGGGGGTCACGCTCTGATCATGTAATGAATGAAGATGTGTTGCAGATGTGTAATGTGAAGCAAAGTGTTGTTGGTAAGGTGGAGACTTATATTCTTAGGTGGTTTGGCCATGTTGAAAGAATGAGTGATGAGGTGCTGACTAAAAGAACTTTTTCAGCCCAAGTGGCAGGAAAGAAAGGCAGAGGAAGGCAAAGGAAGTTATTAGAGGACCAGATTCAGGAATGTCTGCTGAGAAAAAGATTATGAGTATGAAGTACAGGGTGTACACAAATTAGTTGGGCAAAAAGAATGGTTTATTATGTGTAGTTATATAGGCACACATGAGAGTGAACAAGATTATAAGATAGTGAAACACACCAAGTTTACCTTTTTCACAAATGTTCGATGTGGCTGCCCTTCGTTACTCTGCAAATGTCCCATCGGTACATCAGTTCTTACCATATGTGAGTGAGCATGTTCACGTCGATCAAACCAAGTGCAGTGCTGATTCGTGATTTCAATTCAGGAATGGATTTCGGAAGTGGCGGACGGTAAACCTGGTCTTTAACAAAACCCCATACACTGAAATCTAGGGGTGAAAGATCTGGTGATCGTGCTTACCATGGACAATGGTGTCTCTTTTCGGCGCACTTTTGTGGTATTCTCGACGGAAATTTCGTTGCACTTGCACGGCGGAATGCGTTTCATGGAACCACAGACAGCATTTCGCTTTTTCACCGCCGGTATACGTCTCCATCATTACGCGAACACAGAACGAATGATGAACAACCACAACCTACAGCTCACTGAGACGTGGACATGACACACCTAGCGCCATCTATCCGCAAACTTAGGGCACACTAAGACTCATCTGCATTTGAACCGGTAACTTACAATTAATATTTTGCACATCATTCACTTACGAAATTGCCCAACTAATTTGTGTACACCCTGTATAAAAGTTCTTGTGTGCGGCGTGTGATGGATGTTAATGAAGCTGAAGCGGTGTGCACAGATCGTTGTAAATGGAGACATTTGATACACCAACAGTAAATAAATTATAGTTCCATCAGTTAGATGTTTACTTTGCAGATGGTCTTTATTTGAGGAGCTTCTGAATTGCAGAGAATAGCTTAATGATGTGTATGTATGTTGAGATAACAATTAAAAAACAAGAAAGATGACACCGAATTTTTGGGCGTAATAAACACATCTTTCGAATCCATTCTGACACAAATTAAATTTATCAAACCTATTCAAAGTCAATGGAACCGGTATGGAAAACAAACTGACGGAAAAAACAAGTTTTTCAACTGGGTTTTCAATCGCTCAGATATTGCTGTAAACGGAATCATGAGCTTACGCCCTCTGGTTTCAGACTTGTGCGTTAAGAAAAACATGAATTTATATGAGAAACATTTCGCATCGGAAACGCTCTCCAACACAGAAAAAAAAATTCAAATCGGAGTCTTAGAAACAGAGATATCGACAAAAATAAAACGTGACTTTATGTCACTTGGTGGGAAAACCATGCATTATTTTAGGAAGAAAGTATTCTCAAAAGGTTTTTCAATATGAGCGGCATCGGTCCAAGAAAAAAAATAAATTTAGTCGAGTTTTCAGGAGCCCAGATTTTGCTACAAATACATCAGAAGCAGAAATTAACACTTATGCCCCATAGTGGCAAACCATTCTTTACCAAACATTAGAAATTATATGAAAAATATTTTCCATCAGGTGTTGTATGCGATACAGGAAGAGTTTTTCAAATCGGAGTTTTAGAAGCAGAAATAATGCAGAAAACGCAATTTATCTTTGTGCCCCCTTGCGAAAAGTCTATACATACGTACATATCGCTAAGCTGTTCTCGGAGATTCAGAGGTTAGCTCCAAAAAGAAATACAAACTTCCAGATATTTTTACTTATTGTTGTCGTATCAAACTTCGCCATTTACAGCGATCTTGACATACAACTCGTGCTTCACTGATATCCATTACACGCCTTACACAAGATCTTTTATACTTCATACTCATAATCTTTTTCTCATGCAGACACTCCTGAATCTGATCCACCCATATCTTCCTTGGCCCTCCTCTGCATTTCCTTCCTGCCACTTGGGTTGAAATTATTTTCTTAGTAAGCATTTCATCACTCATTCTTTCAACATGGCCAAACCACCGAAGCATATTGGTCTCCACCTGGCTAACAACATTTTGCTTTACATCACACAACTGCAATACATCTTCATTCCTCACACAATCATATCGTGTCTTGCCACAAACCCCACGTAAGTAACGCATTTCTCCAGCACACAAACGACTCCTATGTTTCTTCTGCAGAACCCAGGTTTCACTGCCATACATCAGAGTAGGAACAATTACTGTTTCATACACAGCCATGCGGGACTCTCTAGAGAACCCATCATTCCTGTGAAAACCTCCCAGAGCAGCTATGACTTTCAAAGAAGAATTCACTCGCCTATTGATTTCACCATCCAACTTGTTCTCTCTGTCAAACATGCTTCCTAAATACACAAACTCACTCACCTGGTCAATCACAGTGCCATTTATACTTACATTACATTCAGTGCTACCCATTCCTCTCTCAAACACCATAACTTTGGTTTTTCCCTTATTTATACTCAGTTTGAATTTTGGTTTTTCCCTTATTTATACTCAGTTTGAATTTCATGCAAACTTCGTGCATCCGAGTCAACATACTCTGCAACTCACTTTTGCTCTCTGCCAACAGGACAGTGTCATCAGCATACAGCAATCTACACACACGGATATCACCAAGACATAAAAATACATCAAAAGCGAAAATTAAGACTTACGCCACCTGGTGGCTAAACCATTTTTTTTTACAAAAATTAGAAATTAAGTGCAAAAGATTTCCCATCAGAATTTGTATCCGGTGCAGAAAGAATTTTTCAAATCGGAGATTTAGAAGCAGAGATATATGGGGAAACACAATTTACCTTTATGCCCCCTAGCGGAAAGTCTATGAATTACTTGAAATTTTTGAAATTATATGAGAAACATGTCACACTGAAAACACTATCCAACAAAGTAGGAATTTTTAAAGTCGCACCCTTAGAAGTAGAGATATTGACAGAAATAAGATATGCCCTCTGGCGGAGAAACTATGGAATATTTTAAGAAGAAAATATTCCGAAAAGTTTATTGTGTGGGTGGTATCAGTCCACGAAAGAATTTTTTCAATCAATATTTTTAGAAGCTCTGATTTTATGGCAAATACATCAGAAGCTAAAATTAGCACTTACGACCCCTAGTGGCCAACATATTCTTTACCAAAAATTGGAAATTATATGCAAAAGATTTGCCATCAGGAGCTGTATCAGCTGAAGAAAAAATTTCAAATCGGAGTTTTAGAAGAAGAGTTACCAAAAAAAATGTAATTTACTTTTACGCCCTTTAGCGAAAAATCTATGCGTAATTTGAAAAAGTAACTATATCTAAAATACTCTTTGACATAAATGGAATCAAAAGATAAAAGAATTTTTTCAATCGGATGTTTAGAAGCAACTATGTGGAATAAAACGTATTTTTGAATTTGAAATCATCTGCATTTATGCCCTCTAGCGGCGAAATTGTACATTGTAAAAAATGAAATGAAGGATCATCATTCACATATTTCCGGCTTCCCAATGCAAAAAGAATGTTTCAGATCGGACTAATAGTTGCAGAGATATCGTGTCTACAGACGAACGGACGGACGGACAAACCGATGATGTAAGCACGATCTTTTTTTACAAAAGTCGTGCTAAGAAACTGTTTGGAGAGAGAGCTCAAATACAGAAGCATTATTAAGCAATGTTATGTTCATTAGTTATAAACATGATTAACTATGATAATCTTCAACTTACTTGTCTAGTATAATGGACTCCATAAGGGACTTGATGTAAAAAATCTAAACATGCTGAAAATCCTTTTGGAGAGTCTCTTGAAAATCATTCCATTAGGACATTAAAAGTAGTAAAGTGTGTTATTGAATATGAGAAATAACTTTAAAATCATACATAGATATCACCAGAATGTTGTCAATTTCAAAGGTTAGCTCCTCAAATCAAGCTTCTCTATTTTTAAACATATGGTGTTAGAATTTACTTAATGTCAGTGTATCAAAAGTTTCCATTTACTGCAATCTTGGCACACAACTCAAGCTTCTCTGACATCCATCACATGTTTTACACAAAAATTTTTGTACTTCATACTCATTATTATTATTATTATTATTATTATTTTGTTGCAGGTATTCTTGAATTTTGTCAGCCTATGATTTCCTTGACCTTCTACCTTTCTTTCCTGTCAATTGGGCTGAATAAGTTTTCTTAATATCTCAGCACCCATTTTTTCAACATGACCAAACCATCTCAGAATATTTGTCTCCATCTTACTACCAATATTTTGCTTCATATTACATATCTTCATTCCTCACATGATCAGAACTTGTCATGCCACAAACCTCTTTTAAATAAAGCATCTCTCCAGCATGCAATCGACTCCTGTCTCTCTGCTGCAGTACCCAGGTTTCACTATCAAACAGCAGAGTAGGAACAATTACACTTTCATACACAGCCATTCAGGACCTTTTCAAGAACACATCATTCCTCTGAAATCTTCTTAAAGCACATATGACTTTCAAAGATGAATTCACTTGCCTACTAATATCACAATCTAATTTGTTTTCTCTGTTAAGCATACTTCCTAAATATACAAATTTATTCACTTGGTCTATCTCTGTGTCATTTAAACTGATTTTGCAATAATTACTAACAATTCGTTGCTCAAAAACCATAACTTTGGTTTTTCCCTTATTTATACTTAGTTTGAATTTCATACATCTGGGGCAACATACAGTATGTATGCTGCAACTCATTTTTGCTCTCTGTTAACAGGACTAAGTCATCAGCAATCTGCACACATGGATATTACCATGTATAAGCCAGTACTGTTGGGGTTTTTTGGCATCAAGCATGCATGCATGCAGAAATATATTAAGCAGTCATGGTGACATTACACAATCTTGTCTGACTCCTGCACCAATAGAAAACCATTTTAATAAAACACCTTTCATTCATACCCAGGACAGTGACTAATAAAAGGATATAATGTCATTTTAATTTCATTTAATTATGAAATCACTGTATGTTTGGTTCTCAGTTGTTTCTCTTCTTGTCATGTCTTGCTTTGGTTGAGCAGCTCCTCTTACTAGAGTCAAGATGATAAAGTTGACAATCTTATTCAGTAGTAAAACCATCTTACTATCATATCTTCTGTTGTACATGCTGTTGTTTTTTATATCTTCGGATTCAAAGTCGAGCACCCCAAAAGGAAGACTTTGTCTTCCTTTGCTGAACTTTGAATCCGAAGATATATATATATATAAAAAAAAAAAAAAAAACATGTATAACAGAAGATATGATAGTTTTACTATTCAATAAGAAACACAAAACACATAATTTAGTATGCTCAGCATGATATTATGAATGAGTGAACTCCAAGTTGACAATGTTGGCTCGACTTGCTTTTAAAAATTCTCCAAATGGACCAACACAGGGAATCATATGACTGTGG
Organism: Macrothele yani; assembly: GCA_039090855.1. NCBI lineage: Eukaryota > Metazoa > Arthropoda > Arachnida > Araneae > Macrothelidae > Macrothele > Macrothele yani. The sequence goes on along the minus strand of CM077026.1, from coordinate 19,953,725 downwards.
TCTTGAATTAATTTTAGCCCCTATTGCAGAGTGAAACTCCACTAAATTTTGATTTAAGAAACACATTACATTTCATTTTATTTGCAAGAAAGGAATAGAGAGGGAAACTTACCTCCTAACATTTTACCAAAGACATCCATGCCTGTTCAAGTCTATAAGACAATTGAAGCCGTGTGATGGTATTATATTATGTGGATCATTTTATGAAAACAAATGTGATATGTGCCATTTAATGAATCTGCCACAGCTGAGAAAGTCAGGTGTTGCCCATGGCAGCTACATCTGTCCAAGAGAGAGAGATCCAAAGTAAAACATCAGAAAATATGTGTGAAAATATTTTGAACACTATGAAAAATTGAAAATCTTTGGTCAAATGTCTAAAAAAGAAAAATTTTGAGACTTATCCCCCAAATTGACTACACTGAATGTATGTGTGTGTGTGTGTGTGGGGGGGGTCATTGACACCATTCCTAGACTTTTTCAGTTGTTGGTGTTATTGGTGCTGTGAACTGCTGTTGACGTCAGCAATTCTGCATACCTTGCCAAAAAAAAAAAAAAAGTTCTCTTTCCAAAAAATGTAAAAAATATTAAGGAAATAAAAAAATCTCCACCCCACCCCCAAAATGCTTCAAACATTTGCTAGTTTTGGGGTCATTCCAGATTTGTAAACACTGGATTATAGGTCAGGTGTAGTGTTTCATTAATGTCTTGAAATGTACATTTTCAGAGAGAACCGATTTTTAAAAGCCATATTGAAAATTTTATTTTCTTCTCTTTTAAGGTGTTAACTATAGCTGTTTTGTCCATTCTGCTCACTGCACCCTTGGGTGCTGTCGCTATATCATTGCTTGCACCATTACTTTTGAAAGAAGATGCCCCAGATTACAATCCAGCTCCAGAGAACTCCTCAACTGGAATCAAAAATTCTGCTCCAGAGGAAGGTGGTGGTGATTGCAGCAAAAGTGAAACTCATGCCTCTGAATATACCAAAGTATCGGCAGTATAGCATCAAAAATTTTATTAAAGCTCAGGGTCTTTTTTTTTTTTTTTTTTTTGGTAGAATTAACATTGTAATATAAGAAAGTGCTAATTGCATAGTTTTTAATTGATGTTGCTTCTCCAAACCAAGAACTCCATTCAAAGTATTAATGAAAAATATCACTGAATAAGCCCTAACTTATTTATTTATGTACTGCCAGTCCATTCATTTTATAGACACTGATGTACAGTATTTTTTAAGTATTTCAATACAGCCGTGTGATGGTATTATATTATGTGGATCATTTTATGAAAACAAATGTGATATGTGCCATTTAATGAAAAATTATTTTTCCAAATGCTGTGGACTGATAAAGCATGTTATTTTTTGCAAATTACTAATCAGGTATTAATATTTAATTCACTTTGTGTTTTGCTATTTAAATTTTTTTTTCAAAGTTTATAAGCATTCTCACTCATCACAATTTTATTTATTTGCCATCATTGTATATAGTTCATCAAACATAACTCATCAGTGGTCCATGAAAGTAAAGAAAGTTTTTTTTTTTTTCTAGATTCTGACAGCCTGATTTGTTATATGAGTATGATCTACTCTATAAAAAAACTTTAAAACACGCTTAAGTTATGTACAAAAATTTAATTTAAGGAATTTTTCAACTGATAACTTCAGTCTTCATCAGCCTTGTTGCTAGATCGAAACAATGATGATGACAGTGGTTGCCAGATCCGTAAAGTCATATTCGTTATTTATTTTTTAATATTGATTTTCATATAAGGTACGATGGAAGGGGAGTTAGAATTGCAGTTCTTGGAGCTGAGAAGAATTTCCAAACTTTCCCAATAGCATAACGAAAAACAATTAACGAACAGGCTATCGAGAAACATTAGAAATTTTTTTCTGCTAAAAGAACCAATTCTGATTCCCCTTTCATCATACCATTAATATGAAAATCAATATTAAAAAAGAAATAACGCAAACGACTTTACGGATTTGGCAACCAGTACCATCATCATCGTTTCCATCTAACAACAAGGCTAACGAAGACTGAAGTTATCAGTTGAAAGCTTCCTTAAATTAAATTTTCTTAGATAACTTAAGCCTGTTTTAAAGTTTTTTATAGTTATTATCGGCAGTTACTTGTTTATGTCCATTTTTTATCATGTTGTCATCTCCTCTGTTACAATTTCTTCTTAAATACACTGGTGTCCAGATATTGAAGTCCAGAAGGCAAATAATCCAAAGAGTTCAACAAAATGTTACTATGTTACAGAACATATGCAAATGAGCATGAAAAACAAATGTCCACATTAAATTTTGCATTTAGTGAGCAAATTGCTGTCCGATTTGTAAATGGAGTTGCACACTTTAAAGCCAATGGGGAACAGCAGTGGCATGTCTTGTTAACAGCATGTATATATAATAAACATTCCAGTGGCTGCAAATGTTTTCCTTATGTTTCGTACACATGTGCCTGACGCAGAATGGGGATGCGTGATAGGATGACTAGAAGCAGAATGGTGATGCATGATAGCATGACTAGAAGCAGGCCAGTCTCAGGCACAGGTCACAAAGGACTTGAATATCCATCCCAGAGTGGTTTGACGGTTATGGTGGCAATGGCAATTCAACAACACTAGTAGTATGTCACAAAGGCCCGGCCAAGGTTGTTTGAGGCATGTGACACCTCGTGAGGACCATTATGTCACTTTAACCACATGGTGTCATAGCTCTTGTACAGCCCAGCATTGCCTTTGGAGCTCTCCACTGCCATTGGGTCTATGGTAGAGATAAGACGGGCTGGGCCCGAGCCTGAGAAGGGCCGCGGGCCGCATATTAGTTACATCTCGGGCTCAGACGAGTTACTTATATAGTCTACCTCTAACCTCTGAATGATTGTACAATATATGATTGTATGATATTTTATACAGTCTATCTTTAACCTCTGAATGATTGCCAATGATTTTAACTGTGGATTGTTTGGTTTTAGCATTTCATTACTTCAAAATTCTAGATACCCCATTGCTTTCTTATAGACATAGTCTTATAGTTACGATACAAAATTATGGATTTGTTCACCAATTCTGAGTTACTAATTAATAAGACCAAGCAGCAAAGATGTTTTTTGACCAACTGAAGAAGTGAAGCGAATTCAGAGGACAAGGTGAGAAGATATTCTTGTGAATTTTGATTAGGCATGTCATAGAACATCAAGGCTTGTAAGAACACTTACTCCCACCACTCTTATGTTGTAATTATAACGTAAGAAACAGAAATAATGATGAACAAGTAATCTTTTCAACTACTTTTACTTATGTATTTCCACATAGAATTACCAACAAATCCCTCAATGGTTTCATTCATTGTATGAATCAAATAGCAGCTTGTCAGAACCCTTCATGAGCTATGCACTGATCTCACTGAGGAATAGAATTCTTCAGCTTCAGAGTTCAATAACCTGGAAATGAGTATGTATCATCATTGTGAGACTAAGTAGTCTGTCCACATGAGATGATAACTTTCCTAATTGAGACATTTCTAGGTTACATTCTTACAGCTCACCTTAGTGACATTTGCCGATGTGACCCTGTATACACAAAATGTGTACATATTTGTTTTTTTTTATGTTTATTATATTTATGGCTGTCTCTTTACATGCCAAACGTCTCTACCTGCTGTTATGTGTATTCCTTTTTATCCTCGTGAATGCCTTTCAGACTTTAATTTTGGACACCAGTGCAGTTCTGATAGGGAGTGCAATATCCAACAGTAATTTTTGTGTAAAACTGCTGCAATTTATGATGTAGTATTTCTCTTTTGAATGGTTTAATGCAGGGGTTCTTAACCTTTGGGTCATGACCCAAACGTGGGTCGCCGGGGCTTCCGAGATGGGTCGCCATACAGGGGTTGTCCAAAATAATGGAAACACCTTGAAACAATAGGTGTTATGCACCTAATATGGTGTGGGGGCACTACTGGCATTTAAAACTGTTTGAATCCTCCTTGGAATGGACGCATACAAGTCCTGGATGGTGGAAAGTGGTATGTTGTATCATTCATCTTGCAGAAACTGCTCCAATTCCTTGAGAGACGCTGGAGGAGGATAATGGGATCCTCCTCCAGCGCAGACCACAGGGGCTCAATGATATTTTTTAAGTCCAGTGATTGTGCAGGCCAGGGAAGGTGTGCAACTTCATCCTCATGTTCCTCAAACCGTGATTGAGCAGTTCGACTTCTGTGAATCGGGGCATTATCATCTTGAAAGGTGCAATTCCCTGACGTAAACAATGTCTGCAGTATTGAATGCACATGGTCCACCAAAAGGGTGACATAGTCACCGCTAGTGATCCGCCTATGCAAGGTGATAATGGGACCTGCTGCAAACCTCGAGATCATGGCCCAAACCATTACGGAACCGGCCCCATGCTTCACTGTAGGAAAGATACAGTCTGGGTTTTAGGCTTCTGCAGGGGTTCTCCACACGTAAACCCATCCTGTGGTGGGGAGTAGTGAGAAACTTGATTATTCGGAAAACAAGACATGTTTCCATTGATCCGCAGTCCACGTTTTATGTTCCTGGCACCACTATAGTCTCTGTTTCATATTTACCTGTGACACCAGGGTTTTGCAATCACAGCTCTGCTGTAAATATTGTGCTTATGCAATTCCCTTCGCATGGTATGGGTCAACACTGAGTTTTGGAGATGTGCATTAAGCTCAACAGTCACTTTTGTCGCCGTGATCTTCCGCCTTGTGGTCACAATCTTCTTTAATGTCCTCCTGTGTCTCGCAGTGAGTTTGGTTTTCCTTTTCACAGTTGTGTCTCACATATGATATTGAGCCGTGAACATTGTATGCTGTCATGACCTTCGACACGGTACCTCTCGATACCCCCAATACTTGTGCCACTGTGTTGACCGACGCACCAACCAGATGGGCTCCTACAATCTGCCCTCTTTGGAACTCCGACAGGTCACTCATTGTGCCTTCATCTGTAACGAAATTATGCAAACACTGATTTACAATGCAATCGCACAGACCCTTGAGACTATAAGCAACACTTTTTACAAAAAAAAATTGTAGCTCCATGTTTGTTTTACTCAAAAAGCAACACATACCAAAGTCACTGTTTTCAGCGAGGTGTTTCCATTAATTTTGGACAACCCCTGTAGCTTATCAGAAAAAAATTGAAAGCGTTATAGAAAATGCTGAAAGTCTTTCCTCTCTTTAAATACTTATTGGGACAAGCTATTCCATGGTCTTTTATGTTTTTGCCAACATGAAGGAGCTGTTGCCTCAACCCAAAGTAAAAAAGACAGCTGGGACACATCCCAAAAAATGAAATAGTAGCTAAAACCTTTTCACTATAATTTAATCTGTAAAAAGCAAGTTGACTTCTTTCGGTGCCTGATTAGCTTCTTTGGCCCATCATGTTTAAAATAATCAAGTCTAAAGTCATGCCATCCAACTGACTTACATATTATTAGGAATTATTGTAGGCCGATCTGATGGCACAGTGGTCTAAGCGCTGGCTTTTAACCATTTGTCCGAGAATGGGCTGGGTTCAAATCCCGGCGAGGCATGGATGTTGTATTTGTCTTACGGCAGTGGCTGTTTCTCTTCCCTGGAGCCAGTGACCCTAAATTAGGGATGAGTGACTGCTTATAGCTCATGGAGTTTCTCACAGTTGTAGTAAAACCAACAACAACAAAAAAATTGTGGACATCACTGCTGATGGTTGTATACCAGATATTATTTAATGTGAAACAAAACACATACCTCAACAATTTAGCATGAAGAGCCTTTGCTAAAACACTGCTTATAAAGCACAACCACAGCAGTGCTGCCATCTGTTAAAAGTAAGTAAAGCAAAAGATGCCACTGAATTTTCTGGTAGAGTAAGTATGTCTTTTTACTCATAGGATGTGTGGTTCTCAAAGTCTTTTTAAATCCTTAAAAGTGCTTAATTTTTTTAGGGTGCTTAAAAGTCCTTAATTTTTGCCAGAAATTCTCCAAAGTGCTTAAAAAGTACTTATTTTTATTTTCCTAACTGCCTGCATGAAATGCCAAAGTTACAATATAGTGCTTACAACTTCTGCTGCTGGTTGGCTGTGTTGATGATGACGGTGTGCGACATCAGCAGAAAGCCCATGGAAGAGCATGGGGGCAGGAGGAGTCTCAGAGACTCGTGGCGAAGTTTGGCTTTGGTCTTACACTTCAAGCCATGAAATAATTATGTGCAATATCCAGATCTAAATCTTGTAACTCTTTAACTACAGTTTTATGATTTACATTCTTTTTGTTGCATATATGATTTTTTCTCATATTAAAACTGATTTCACCAGCAGAACTGTCTTTTAAATTTCATACATTCTAATTTATTACATCCACTATGAGTGGAAGCAGGGCAGGTGCTTGGGAGTTTGGCACCCTAGGCACGCCTCATCCTTGCGCCTCCAAAAAATTTTTATTCTTTGTGTGGCCAAACATAGTGCATTTATTCAATAATTATTTCAAGATGCAAAAATAAAATGCAAACTAAATAGAAAGTAACAAATGGAAACTACATTCATTTACTTACTGGGCCAATGAAAGTGAAATTAAAATTTCATTTTGCATGCTCTCTTTTTCACAAAATTGCCTACAAGTGTCTTCAAATCTATGTCATGGGCAATTTTTTTTTCGATCGATAATGCATGTAACCCAACAAGGTTCTTTCCTCCTGCTACCCCCAATGGAGAGAGGAGGGAGAAAGGAAAGGAAAGGAAAGGAAAAGAGAAAATAATTCTATTGGAATGAATATAGCAGCAGAGCCTCTTTTACTCTTGCCCCTGTTATTACTAGAAAATAGACTGAGTGAGGCAATTACTAGCCTTTAGGCAAGCCACTCAGGTAACACAGTGGTCCAAGTGTTGGCTTTTGACGATTTGTCTGAGATGGGTCCTGGTTTGTATCCTGATGAGGCGTGTATGTTGTGTTTGTCTTACCAAACTGGCTCTCCTTCTTCCCTGGAACAAGTAGTCCTAAATTAGGGATGGGCGACTGCTTATAGCCATCCAGTTGCTCATGGTGATCATTAATCTCACCCTCCCTCCATTCCTAAAGAACTTTAGATTTTGAGCATTGTTACTATTTGTGATAGAAGAAGTGGATGGTCTAGATATTTCCATTGAAAGCCGGATAATACAGAATCCATTTTATTGAAAAAAAACAACAACAAAAACCTTGTGCTGCTCTCAGGCGCTGCCTGACTTTCCTGTGCACAGAGACAAGCTTGGTTTATGGCAGTTTTACAACAGATGCATGCTTTCGTGGCATGGTGATGGGGGAGGGGGGGATTTACGGCAAGCTGACTTACCCATTCTATAAGAACAGGTCTCCATTTCTCAATGGATAAGAATTCACAACTTGCGTTATCGAATGGACAAGAGAAAAAAAAAACGAGTCTATAAGACCTTACCCAGTCCATAAGAACAGGCCTCCATTTCTCAATGAGTAAGAATTTGCAAGTAATATCGAATGGAGAACAGAAAATAAAATTGTCTTTGTCTTTACTTTTTTTTCTCATATATTAACTCATTTGATTTTATCAACTCTTAAGTCTTAGCACCCCTTAAATTTTGGCGCCCTAGGTAGCTGCCTAGTTCACCTGATGGCTGAACCTGCCCTGAGTGGGAACCCTGCGTTATCTAAAATGTAGTAATAATGAAACGTAAATTGGCACACAAAATCTTATTACTGAAGTTTTGGTGATAACTTAGAAAATTATATCTAACTCAAAAATATTTTTTCAGTCAGCATTTAGAAGCAGAGAGATATTGTGGTGTCATAGGAAAATGTATGGCTGTGCATTACTGGAAATAAAAAACTCCTTGAAGTGGACTTTTTATTTCCAGTAATGATGAATGGACCACAAAGTGGACTTTTTATTTCCAGCTATTATGAATGCTGACCAGTGCAAAAATAGTTTTCGTTTTTTTCAGTTGGATGATATGGTCACAAACAGAAATATGCTTTGATGCTCAAAGAAGCAAAAGCTGCAGATCATGAAAAAGTAGAAGGAAAATGTTTTTCATAGCAAAAGCTGGTGCAGGCAAGAAGAAAAAAAAAGTGAAATCAGACTTAGAATCAGTGAAGGAAATTGTGCATGTTGGCCCCTCCCTATACCGGGAAAGCTTCATTTTAAGTAGAAAATGTGCACAAAATTACATTAAGAACTTATTCCAAAATGGAACTGCAAGATAAATCCACAAGATTTTGCAAATTATAGTCCAGAATATTTTTGACAATTGACAATTACAGTCAATTCAGTCCAGAATGCATTCGTGAAGAGCTGAACTGGATAAAAACTTTGGCCAGAGATTTTGGATACTCAACTAAAGCCATTAGCAACTTCATCGAAGAACACATAACAAAGGAAAATAAAAATTTCCAGTCACCAAACAACAGCAAATATAAATATTGCAGGTCACTCCCATATGTACCAGAAGTTAATAATAATTTGAAAAAAACATGTTTAAAAAATAATATAAATTTTGGAACTCAAGTACAAGATATTAGATCCTTGCTAACAATGAAAGGACAACATGGTTCAATCTTGAAGAAAGCGGGAGTATACTCTATCCCAATAATTGATCAAAATAATGCAATAATTTCACTGTACATTGGAAGCACAAAAAGGAATATTAAAATAGGAACACCTTTCCAACTGGAACAAAAAAAGAAATAAAAACTTCCTTAATTAAATTCTGCATTTAAAACCAAACTACACCATCATGGGAAAATATTGTCTCCTTTCTCAACAAAAAACATGGAAATCTATATTAACGGCTGAAGCTATATACTTATCGAAAAAACAGAAAATTGCAATATCTTTTCAAACAGAAAAAAAACACTAATCTTGCCAGACCCATGGAAAAATATAATAACAACAGAGAAGAAACTATTTCAAAAATCAAAAAATAAACATAATAATATTAAAAAGAAACAATTGTGAATCAAATTTCGAAGATCGCCAGTAGATGGAAGCACGGAACAAGGGAACAGACGGAATTTAAGGCACAATAATACATCTGTCAAAGTTGGTTTTGACCGAGACAAATAGTCACCATTCCTGCTGAGGATGCTGTGGTAGCCACACGGACCAAACGTGTACAGGTGGTCAATAACGATGCGTAGGCCTAAGATGAGAGAGTTGATACACAGTGGTTCTTGAGAGAGATTGAGATAAATGAGTCTTTGTGTTATACGGTATTCCTATGTACTAAATAGATTACAATAGATATTATGACTAAAATTTGATGCCTACTGGAAGCTGGACCTGGGTGAGGTATCAGAAACATCGACTCAGAAAGGACATGAGAACTCATGGGACCGGAAATTGCAACAGCAGTGTGTAAATATGGTTTTAAATAAGTTATTTGTGTGTTTCCTCATAGTGCGTGTATCAACATATGTACATTAAAATAAAAAAAAATAACTTCAAGACTTTTAATGACGGCTGGACTTGAACCGTATAAAGAATTTTATGAAGACACAGATTAAATCTCCTGTTGACCTTGACGTGAGGAGGACACAGTGGTGCAGAATCTTTTAACTATAATAAATGTTCTTTTAATTCGTAAATTTTTGTGTTGTCCACAGTGAGAATACGATGAAGTGTTTTTTCTGTTGCTCCCTTGGTCTTTCATGGAACTGATATTATGGGTGAAAACAGTGTGTCTATCAGGGGAAAATGCATGTCGTCTATCGAGTTAGTGACGTATATGGGATATTAAGAACACTAAGAAGCAAGACTCAAGGTAAATAAACATCTTTATTTGAATCAAATAACAACATAAAAATAATAACTAACAAAATGTGTAAAGCTCCTCTAAAGAAGGCTTAAAAAACATGATGAACAGAATAATTTGACAGTAACTGTCATAGCATGAAAATCAATATACCCCGTAATAGGAACACCTGATGAGAGAAACGAATACATATCTCTCACGGAAGTGTTATATACAAAAGTTTCAATGAATCCAATGCAGTAATTGCCAGAATTGACAAAAATCTCTGTCGGATGTTATGCCAGCAGGACTTAAGCATCCAGAGCTGAACTGATCTCCATAGTTTGCCTAAATGTTCTGAAGTGCAAAATTTGACTTTAAAAATGCAATTTTTGAACTCAAATTTCACCATTTTTAAGAGATCTCTCAACACCACAAATAAAATTCGAAAAGCATTTTTTGAAAGATTTCTAACATACTAGGAAATAGTTGGTACACAAAAGGTGCAAAATTAAACTGCATAGGTGCTATTAGTTAACTGTTGTGTAGCTAGTTAATGTAATGTTTGTGTACAGGTAATATATAAAAAATGTGTACCTGCATTGTACATTATGTATATCATCATCATCAACCATTATCAATCCATTGCTGGACGAAGGTCTCCCCAAGTTTCCTCCACAACGGTCTGTCTTGTGCCAGTCTCCTCCATGTTACTCCCACATACTTTCGAATTTCATCCACCCATCTCCCATGTGGTCTTCTTCTGGGTCTTTTCCTGTCCCTTGGAATCCAATATAAAATTTCGGCTGTCCATCGATGGTCTGTCCTTCTGGCAGTATGTCCAGCCCATTGCCATTTCAGGGATTTAACTCTGATCATGATGTCTTCCACTCATGTCATTTTTCTGATCCACGAGTTCCTCTTCTTATCTCTCCTGGTTACACCAAGCATGCACCTCTCCATGCTTTTTGAGTTGTCTGCAGCCTTTGTATGTCTCTTTTAGTTAAGGTCCACGTCTCTGCACCATACGTAAGCACTGGAAGGATGCATTGATCAAACACTTTTCTTTTAAGACATAATGGCATATTGCTCTTGAAAATTATGCTGTTTCTTCCAAAAGCTCTCCAGGCAAGTTTTGTACGCCGATTAATTTCTTCATCAATGTGACCCTCACTTGATATCTGCTGTCCAAGATAAACGTACGTGTCTGTTATCTCCAGCTTTTCTTCATCAATCGATAAATCTTCATTTCTTGTAAAAGCATTGAACATCACTTTTGTCTTCTGAAAGTTAATTTTCAATCCCACTTCTTTACTCTTGTCAGCAAGTTCCTGGATCATACTCTGCAGCTCTGATGGGGTAGTTGCAAAAATGACTATGTCATCAGCAAAACAAAGGTGGGTTAGATAATCTCCATTAATCTTTATCCCTTTGTTTTCCCAGTTCAGTGATTGAAAGACATTTTCCAGTGTGGCATTAAAGAGCTTTGGAGATATGGTGTCACCTTGTCTCACTCCCTTTCCAATTTTTACGTGTGTTGTATTTTCATACAGTATGATATATAAATATTATCTATTATTTATATATGTAGCACTGAGGTCAGGATTTTTAGCACATTTTTTTTTAAAAAAAGGTAATGCTTATGTTATTGGTTTGTCCGTCCATCTATAGACACCATATCTCTGCAGTTGTTAATCTGATTTGAAAAATTCTTTTGTATTGGGAAGCTTGAAGTATGCAAATGATGATCCTGCATTTTTTTTTTTTTTTTTTACAATGTGCAGTTTTGCCACTAGAGGGCGTAAATGCAGATTATGACGAATTCAAAATACATTTTATTCCATATATTTGCTTCTAAAGGTCCGATTGAAAAAAAATATTTTACCATTCGATTCCATTTACGTCGAAGAGTATTTTAGAGGAGATTATTTAAAAGAATGGGAGGTCGAACTTTCGAATTAGAGCCTACTTCATCATCAGGACTACGTCACTGTGGTAGTTGTTTCCACTCAGTCGGAAGTGCCCAACCGCAATTATCATTAACTGTAGTAGTACTTCTCCTTGCTATTTCCATCCCTTCTGCTAGCTTCCTCTTTACTAGGTGTGATTGGTGGGCGATTATTTTTGCTGAATCCCAAATTATGGAATGTCCACTTGCTCGTACATGTCTGTCTAGCCCTGTTTTGCTACTAATGTTCCTGATTGCTGCCTGGTGTTCCTTGAACCGGACTTTACTGCTCCTTCCTGTTTCTCCTATGTAGCTTTTACAGTCGATGCAATAGACTACTCCTTCTTGCATTTACAGTCGATGCAATAGGCTACTCCTTCTTGCATTTGGATGTCATTTTCTTTGTTTTGCAGCTGGTAGGAATTTCTTTAACTTGTTTTTTAGATCTGGGACAGGTGTAATATTATATTTTGCTTTGATCTGTTTTAGTTTTTTGAAAGTACTACAATTAATGATAACTGTGGTTGGACACTTCTGACTGAGTGGCAGCAATTACTCCAGTGACGTAGTCCTGATGAAGAACTAGGTTCTAGTTCGAAAATTTGACCACCAATTCTTTTAAATAATTTCCTCTGTAAGACCCATAAAAATAGTTATTTATGCAGTGAACTATGAACAGAGGAGCCATAAATTCATTTACAATGAGTATTTTAGGTATAGCCATTTTCCACTAGAGAGCGTAAAAGTAAATTGCGTTTTCCCTGATATCTCTACTTCTAAAATTCCGATTTGATAAAAAAAAAATTTTCAGCGGATGCAACTCCTGATGGGAAATATTTTGCATATAATTTCTAATTTTTGGTAAGGAATGGTTTGGCCACAGGGAGTGTAAGTGTGAATTTTTGCTTCTGATGTATTTGCCACAAAACCTGAGCTTCTAAAATCTCGATTGAAAAAATTTGTTCGTGGACCGACGCCACTCACGTTGATAAACCTTTTCGGAATATTTTCTTCTTAAAATATTGCATAGTTTCCCCACCAGAGTGCGTAAATGTATATCATATTGTCAATATCTCTGTTTTTAATGGTCCAATTTGAAAAAGTCCTTCTTTATTGGATAGAGTTTCCAGTGCAACATATTATTCATATAATTTCAAAATTTTCAAGTAATTCGTAGACTTTCCACTAGGGAATGTAAGGGTGAATTGCTTTTTCCCCTATATCTCTGCTTCTAAAAACTCTGATTTGAAAAATTCTTCCTGCATTGGATAAAACTGCTGATGGGAAATATTTTGCATATAATTTCTGATTTTTGGTAAAGAATGGTTTGGCCACCAGGGGGTGTTTAACTTCCACTCCTGATGTACTTGCAGCAAAATTTGAGCTTCTAAAATTTCAATTGAAAAAAATTATTTTGTGAACCGATGCAACTCATGTCAATAAACCTTTCCGGAATATTTTCTTCTTAAAATAATGCATGGTTTCTCCGCCAGAGGGCATATATATCTTATTTTTGTCAATACATATCTCTGCTTCTAAGAGTCTGATTTGAAAAAATGCTAGCTTTGTTGGAGAGCATTTCTGCTGCGAAATGTTTCTCATATAATTTCAAATTTTTCTTAATGCACAAATATGCAACCAAAGGGCCCAAGTTCCAATTCCGTTTACAGCAATATCTGCAAGATTAAAAGCCCGATTGAAAAACTTCTTTGCCGCCCCGGTGGCGCAGTGGTCTAAGGCGCTGGCCTCTACTCATTCGTCCGTAAGGGGTCCGAGTTCGAATCCCGGTCAGGCATGGATGTTGTGTTTGTCTTACGGCACTGGCTCTCTCCCTTCCCTGGAACCAGTGACCCTAAATTAGGGACGGGCGACTGCTTATAGCCCATTGAGTTGCTCACGGTGGTCGTTAAACCTCCAGCAAAAAAAAACAAAAAAAAACCTTCTTTCTTCGGTCAGATACTACTGTTTTCCATACCGGTTCCATTGACTTTGAATAGCTTTGATAAATTTAATTCGCATCAGAACGTATTCAAGAGACATACTCATTACACCCGAAAATTCGGTGTCATCTTTCTTGTTTTGTTTCATCTCACAGTCACCCCTGGGAAATATATATTTATTAAAACTGTGCATTATGAAAAAAGTAGAAAGTTTGTATAAAATCCCATTTCATGATAAAATGTGTTGCAGACTGAAAAAAATAAAGTGTATCGGACTTTAAGAAGTAGAGATAGAGAGTAATAGAATGTATATGTGGACTTCTTTTCAGGAAAACTTTTATTTTAAGCTGAAAATCTGCACAAGATGCTTACTGTAGTGAAAAGTTATCTGACAAAATAAAGTATGTTTTCTCCATTAGGATTTTAACAAGTATTTTTGAATAAAATAAATATAGAGATAAGTAACCACTTGCAGTTTTTAATTTTTTTACTTCAAGGTACATAAAAGAAGTATTCTTAGTACAAAGCACAATTTAAGTTATAATTTTTGTACTGTCAAAAACACTTATAGCATAATAAAAATCCATTTATTTATTGGCATAAAAAAGTGTATAGAATTGCCAAGCTTTAGCTGTCTTCTGGGAGGCTTTTTCGAGGCAGTAGACAGACATAAAATGCAGAGAATTAGAATGCATAAGAAACGAAGATGATTTTTGAAAAATAATGAGGAATTTATGACACAATTATATACACTTTCTGTGGTGTGCTGCGATGTGTTTCCATCCTTTAGTAATGCATGCCAAACCATTTGCAATTCCCAAACCATTGGCATGCATTATTAAAGGGTGGAAACACATTGCAGCACACCATATAATTGTGTTATAAATATGTAATACTGCTTGTGATGTCTTTTATGTTGTTTTTCAAAAATCACCTTTGTATCTTATTAATGTGTTTTAATTATCAGCATTTTATGTCCATCTACTGCCGTGGCAAAGCCTCCTAGTGGAGATTGAAATCTTGGTGATTCTATGTTGGGTTTTTTTACGCCAGTAAATAAACAGATTTTTACTACACTGTAAGTGTTTTTGATTGCGCATAATCTGGTGTACTTGTAACTGGTATTATAGTTTTTGTTTTCTGTTATAGATGTATCTTGAAGTGTGAATTCTGATCAAGTATTTGTGTTGTCTGTTTCTTAAGAATGTGTATTTCATGTTAGACAAATATGGAAAATGTGTTTAAGAGTATATCCAATAGAAATTCTGTTATCTACTTTTGAGAATTCCACAGAAAATTTGTATCATAGTGTTTTATTTCTGATAGATATTTGAATCTCCATTTCATAGATCTACTAATTAGCATGTTCTGTTACGTTTGTGAAGATTTTATGCTGTAAAGATCTTTCTGGATATGGCCTTAAGTGTTGTTAAGTGTTTCATTGCATATTATTATAGTGTTGTAGAACCATGTCACACATCAGAGTATTTAATGTGCATGTAAGACTTCAATGCAAAAAATGAAAATATTTAATTCTTGTAATATTAAAAAATCTAATCATGAGTAAAAATTTTTTTCTGAATGCAAAATGTGTAAAAAAATGTTATAACAGCAAGCAATGTTTTAGTTTTATTGTGAACTTTTTTTAATGTGAACAGTATTATTTGGAGTGTTAGAACTGATATGGAAAAGAAAGAATATAAATATAATTTTTTTGCTATATAAAAATGCATCCATCTTAGTAAGCAATAATCAAAAGTCCGGATTTTTATTCTCCTGTTCTCAATTTTTTTCTGTAACCCTTGTGCCTTTTCACACAGTGCTGTCTTCACCCACAATGTTAAAGTGCTTCTCAGAAGTTTATGGACAAAACTATTATTCTGATTTTGGAATAACAGTTAAAGTGTAACAACTACAAACAAATTTATACACGAATAGAATTAAAAACGAAATAAATATGTAATATTAAAAAAATACGAAATATTCAAAGTTTAATTTAAAAAAAGTATGCATGAAAACGAAACTGTTTCAAAAGTATATGGACAACTAATTAAATCGCATTTTTCAAGCATTAAATTTAGAAATTAGCATATTCTATTTTTGGGCATATGACGTAATTACCTTGGGACTTTAAAACGCTGGGGAAATATTTCATTTCTTATTGATAGTAAAATGCCACATGTGCAGTTTTCTCAAGCCGAAGTTGTTAAAATATAGCATTTTAAAAGCCCAAAGTTTGAAAGTTGAAAGTATTACAAGATGTGTGAATCACAGCAGATCTGGTATTTATAAAATGGTATCGAAAGGTGATAATGCTGCTCCAAAACAATGCTCTGGGCATCCAAAGAAGACGACTAATCAAGATGATGGAGAGATTTTGCGATTAGCTTTTAGCCAAAATAAAGGTCTACGTCAAAGTGCCAGTGGTTTAACTGTCCAAGTATCAAGGGCAACAGTTCGGCGTTTGCAGTCAGGTAAGTTTCATACATATCGCAGTTTCCACCGTACACCATTGCTAAAGCAACACCACAGAGAAGCGCGTCTTTTGTGCGTCAAATCACACATGCACTGGAAAGACGAATGGTTGACAGTGATATGAAGAAGCTCAATATGGTTGGTCCAGATGGCTGGGCTTACTACTGGCTTGACCTATGACAGGAACAGGAACCTCCCTCTTTTTTCAGCCAGCAACTAGGAAGGGGCTCTGTCATAGTGTTGGGGGCATTCAGCTATAATGGTACAACTGATATTGCTTTCTTGCAAGGTGAACATTGGACATTTCAACAGGAAAATATTCGTGATCCACTCCTCTTTCTCAACTTGAGCGTTGTTTAGGCAGTATCAAGTGACTGTTATCGAATGGCCATCCAAGAGTCTTGACCTAAATCCAGTCGAAAACCTCTGGTGGGCATTCACACGTGATGTATGTGCTAATAGTCATCAGTTTTCAACCGTGAATGAGTTAAAGCAGCAGATACAACATTGCTGGTTCTCCCTGAAGTCAGAACCTTTGCAAAGCCTGGTTCAAAGCATGTCTCGTCAAGTCTTCAAAACTATTCATAACAATGGATCAAAAATTTGAATTTAAACAGGAAAATATCAGCTGTCCATATATTTTTGAGATCATCATCATCATTGTCAACCATTATCAATCCACTGCTGGACGAAGGTCTCCCCAAGTTTCCTCCACAACGGTCTGTCTTGTGCCAGTCTCCTCCATGTCACCCCTGCATACTTTCGAATTTCATCCACCCATCTCATGGTTACACCAAGCATGCATCTCTCCATGCTGCTATGAGTTGTCTGCAGCCTTTGTATGTCTCTTTTAGTTAAGGTCCACGTCTCTGCACCATACGTAAGCACTGGAAGGATGCATTGATCAAACACTTTTCTTTTAAGACATAATGGCATATTGCTCTTGAAAATTATGCTGTTTCTTCCAAAAGCTCTCCAGGCAAGTTTTGTACGCCGATTAATTTCTTCATCAATGTGACCCTCACTTGATATCTGCTGTCCAAGATAAACGTATGTGTCTGTTATCTCCAGCTTTTCTCCATCAATCGATAAATCTTCATTTCTTATAAAAGCATTGAACATCACTTTTGTCTTCTGAAAGTTCATTTTTAATCCCACTTCTTTACTCTTGTCAGCAAGTTCCTGGATCATACTCTGCAGCTCTGATGGGGTAGTTGCAAAAATGACTACGTCATCAGCAAAACGAAGGTGGGTTAGATAATCTCCATTAATCTTTATCCCCTTGTTTTCCCAGCTCAGCGACTGAAAAACACCCTCCAATGTGGCATTAAAGAGCTTCGGAGATATGGTGTCACCTTGTCTCACTCCCTTTCCAATTTTTACGTGCGTTGTATTTTCAAACAGCCTAATCTTTGCACTTGCATTTTCATAGATGTTATTAATAATATTAATGTATGCATCTTCAATACTGCAGGTTTTCAGAGCCATTGTAACTGCTGATGGTTTCACCGAATCAAAGGCTTTTTCATAATCGATAAAAGCCATGCACAATGGAAGTTCATATTCCCTCGCTCTTTCAATTAGTTCTCTCAGCACGTGGATATGATCTATTGTGCTGTAGCCACTCCTGAATCCAGCTTGTTCTCTCGGTTGAGCCATGTCCAGTGTTACCTTCAAGCGGTGTGAAAGAACTTTAGTGAAGATTTTATAAACTACTGATAGGAGGCTGATAGGTCTGTAGTTTCCGAGATCCTCAATGTCACCTTTCTTATGTAGCAGGATCATTGTAGCAGTGTTCCAATCCTCAGGAATCTTTCCTTCATTAAGGCATCGAGTGAAAATTTGGGCGAGTACTGTTTCGATTTCTCCACTTGCTTTTTGTATGATGTCTACAGTAATTCCATCTTCTCCTGGAGCTTTTCCTTGCTTCATGTTCTTGATTGCATGTGCAACTTCTGCTGGAAGGACTGGAGGAACTCTGGTACTGGTATCTTTCATGATGTCTGGAGTGCATATATCATCCCTTTCATATAATTTGGAGTAGAAATCTTTCACTCTTGTCAAAATTTCGCCTCTATTTCTTGTTACAGAACCATCTTCTTTTCTCAGTGCCATAATCTGTTTTCTTCCCTTACTGAGATGTCCCTTTGCTATCTTTAGGCTTTGGTTGTTTTCAATTGCTTTCCTTACTAGTTCACAGTTGAATTTTCTTACGTCTTCAGTGATACTTTTTCTTACTGTCTTGCATAGCTCTATATATTCCACTTTGGAAGTCACATCTTCTTTAGTTGTCCTCATCTCTCTTCTTTTTTGCATCAATATTTTGGTTTTTCCTGATAATTTGTTCACGTGCAACTTGTTCTTAGACCCAGCTAATTTTGTTGCTGTTTCCATAAGAGCTTTGGTTACTTTTCTGTTAACTTCAGAGATGTCCACTTCTTCCGATGTTAGGCCTTCTAAAGCAGAGAACCTGTTCTTCAGTTCTAACTTGAAGGTATTATTGTGTTTTTTAAGGTTGGTTATGTCAATAGATTTTGTTTGTCTTATGAGCTTGCCACGTTCAAGTTTAGTGTTGAGGTGCATTTTTGAGATAGCCTCATATATATATATTTTCGCATTTATTTTTTCACAAATTCTGTGAGTATTATGTTTTTTTTTTTTTTTTTTTTTTTCATATTTTATAAGTATTCTTTTTTAATTTCATTCATACATAAAAACTTCTATGGTTGTTACGCTTTTTATTTAGCTGTCTTTCTAAAAATTCGGTTGTCCATAAACTTTGAGATGCACTTTAAAAGTTTTAGTAAGATTACCTATACATTTAGGATGTTTCCAGACTTACAGGGGAAGTATTAGAAATTAAATCAAAGCTCTTCATTGTTGTTTATTATGAAATGACTTCGTTCAAGTTCGTTAAAGATTTTTTTATCTACAAATTGTTTGATAGTTCAGCCTATGTTTTTAAGTAAAATGCTTTACTCTACAAGAAATATATTTTTATGTAACTTTTTTTCTCATATCACTCAGGCATTTTCATAAGACATTTAAATCATTATCATATGATTTAGATGAATTATATGATTGTGATGTTTAGCAACTAATTAAATTGATGAACCTTTGTAAACTAAATGAAATATTTCACACCATTAAATTAACTGTGACAAACGTAATATTCTTTCCTTGTTCGTTTGACTTGCTTTTACTTTCCTTTATTTTTGGAGGTCTGAAAATGTAATGAAAAGCAATACAAAACCATGTTTTCTCTCTGCTTATGTAGACATCACTCAGCACGAGATCCATCCTGGTTGTAATCATTTAAGTTGGAAAAAACTCATTTTATATGTAGTTCAAATTAGTCAAATAAATCAAATTTTCCATCATATGGCATGAGGATTTCCTGTTTTGTTGTAGACATATATGCACATACACCAAAAAGCCAAAGCATTAGGATTATGTGCCTTCTGTGATGTTGGTCTTCCATGTGTCGCCAAAACAAGTCTTAGCCGTCCCAGTGGCGCAGTGGTCTAAGCGATGGCCTCTGATCATTCGTCCGAACGGGGTCTGGGTTCGAATCCCGGTGAGGCATGGATGTTGTGTTTGTCTTTCGGCACTGGCTCTCTCCTTTCCCTGGAACCAGTGACCCTAAATTAGGGACGGGCGACTGCTTATAGCCCATTGAGTTGCTCATGGTGGTCGTGAAACCTCCAATAAAAAAAACAGAAAAAAAAACAAGTCTTACCGAGCTAGCCAAAACATTATGACCATGTGCCTTCTGTGATATTGGTCTTCCATGTGCCACCAAAACTAGTCTTACCGAGCGAGCCAAGACATTATTGACCATGTACCTTCTGTGATATTGGTCTTCCATGTGCCGCCAAAACAAGTCTTACCAAGCGAGCCAAAACATTATGACCACATGCCTTCTATGATGTTGGCCTTCCATGTGCCACCAAAACAAGTCTTACCGAGCAAGCCAAAACGTTATGGCCACGTGCCTTCTATGATGTTGGCCTTCCATGTGCCGCCAAAACAAGTCTTACCCAGCGAGACATAAACACCACAAGATTTCTAAAGGTTTGTTATGGTACCTAATACTAAATTTGTTGCCAGCAGATCCTTTAACTTTTGTAAGTTATGTGGTTGACTTGCCACAGGTTGGATTTGCTGTTCCAACACAAACCACAGATGCTCAATTGGATTGATGTCTGGGAAATTTGAAGGCCAGTGCAAAACCTGGAAGTCTTCCTCATGTTCTGCAAACCATTCTCAAGCATTCAAGGCAGTGTGACAGGGCACATTATTTGCTGAAAGAAGGCACTACTAGAGGGGAATACTGTTGCCACGAAAGGATGTAACTGGTCTGCAGTGATGTTTAGGTAGGAGGTAAACATCATAGTTTCCTACACATGAATGACTGGACCCACGGTTTCCCAGCATTACATTGCCCAAAGCATTACACCTCCTCCACAGTCTTGTTTTCATCCCATGATGCATCCTGGTGCCAAAACTTAACCAGATAAATGATGCACACATACCCGGCTGTCCACATGGTGCAACAGGAAATGAGATTCATCGTACCAGACTACCTTCCAATTATTCAAGATCCAGTTTTGATGCTCACGACAGTGAACAGAATTTAGCATGGGCAATCAAAGTGGCGTACGGCTATGTAGCCCCATTTTCAGCTTGGTTCAATGTTGTGGCACATTGCTTCTGTCACCAGCATTCAAATTAAAAATGATTTGAACCACATTGCCCCTCCTTTTGGGTCATACCATATGCAGAGGCAGAGCTAGGATCTAGGATTTCTTTCACCAGGGGCATAGCATAGTTAGGCACCCCCACTCCCCTCACCCTTCCTTCATCAACAACATATTAACTAAAATTTATTTAAAAATTTTTGAGATTACATCTGCTAGCATTTCATTAAATTTTACAATTGCAATTTGCGTTTTTTTTTTTTTTCTTTTTGAGGTTCAAAATGAACAAAACTCGTTTATTAATATAACAATCATGGAGTTTTGTGATATTGAGCACAAATGACTTATTAAAGAAATTATCAGTTTATTCTCCTTCATCATTATCTTTTTTTTTTTTGCTTGGAGGTTTAACGAGCACCTTAAGCACCTTAATGGGCTATAAGCAGTCGCCCGTCCCTAATTTAGGACAACTGGTTCCAGGGAGCTAGTGCCGTAAGACAAGCACAACATCCATGCCTCACCGGGACTTGAACCTGGACCCACAAGAACAACTGATCATAAGCCAGCGCTTAGACCACTGCTCCACCGTGCCAGCCAGTTTATTCTTAAACCACTAATTTCTTTGAATGAATCTTAACAGTTAATAATATCAAGAGTTATTTTACAGTAAAAACAATAATTAATTCAGTATTTTAGTCTTAACCAGGTAATAAGTTTCCCGTGTTCAAAAACTGGTCAAGTGGTATTTCAACACACTTTTCTATCACTTTCTCTTTAAGTAAATAACTGTAACATTATTACACTGTTCACTAAAATAACACTTAATTCAATATACAAACTATTTTTTATTCAATACACAGACCTTTGAGTTTTAAACTTCGAGAAAAAATTTCCAGTTACAGGCATGTCTACAACTTGACTTTTCTGGCAGCAAAAAAAAGCTTTTATAATATCATCATAAAGTTTTGATGGCCTCCCCGGTAGCGCGGTGGTCTAAGCGATGGCCTCTGATCATTCGTCCGAAAGGGGTCCGGGTTCGAATCCCGGTGGGGCGTGGATGTTGTGTTTGTCTTACGGCACTGGCTTTCTCCCTTCCCCAGAACCAGTGACCCTAAATTAGGGACGGGCGACTGCTTATAGCCCATTGAGTTGCTCACGGTGGTCGTTAAACCTTCAAGTCAAAAAAAAAAAAAAAAAAAAAAAACTCATGTTCTATGGATATCACACTTAAATTTGTTAATCTCTGTTGGCCAGCAGTGCTCTGCAGATATGTTTTGATATGCTTAAGCTTACTAAAACTTCTAATAGCTGGGCGGGACGACCAATCAGTTATGTGAACTACATGGTAATCGCGTATCTTTATTCATCATCATTGTCAACCATTATCAATCCACTGCTGGACGAAGGTCTCCCCAAGTTTCCTCCACAACGGTCTGTCTTGTGCCAGTCTCCTCCATGTCACCCCTGCATACTTTCGAATTTCATCCACCCATCTCCCATGTGGTCTTCTTCTGGGTCTTTTCCTGTCCCTTGGAATCCAATCTAAAATTTCGGCTGTCCATCGATGATCTGTCCTTCTGGCAGTATGTCCAGCCCATTGCCATTTCAGGGATTTAACTCTGATCATGATGTCTTCCACTCTTGTCAATTTTCTGATCCACGAGTTCCTCTTCTTATCTCTCCTGGTTACACCAAGCATGCACCTCTCCATGCTTTTTTGAGTTGTCTGCAGCCTTTGTATGTCTCTTTTAGTTAAGGTCCACGTCTCTGCACCATACGTAAGCACTGGAAGGATGCATTGATCAAACACTTTTCTTTTAAGACATAATGGCATATTGCTCTTGAAAATTATGCTGTTTCTTCCAAAAGCTCTCCAGGCAAGTTTTGTACGCCGATTAATTTCTTCATCAATGTGACCCTCACTTGATATCTGCTGTCCAAGATAAACGTATGTGTCTGTTATCTCCAGCTTTTCTCCATCAATCGATAAATCTTCATTTCTTGTAAAAGCATTGAACATCACTTTTGTCTTCTGAAAGTTCATTTTTAATCCCACTTCTTTACTCTTGTCAGCAAGTTCCTGGATCATACTCTGCAGCTTTGATGGGCTATTTGCAAAAATGACTACGTCATCAGCAAAACGAAGGTGGGTTAGATAATCTCCATTAATCTTTATCCCCTTGTTTTCCCAGCTCAGTGACTGAAAAACACCCTCCAATGTGGCATTAAAGAGCTTCGGAGATATGGTGTCACCTTGTCTCACTCCCTTTCCAATTTTTATGTGTGTTGTATTTTCAAACAGCCTAATCTTTGCACTTGCATTTTCATAGATGTTTTTAATAATATTAATGTATGCATCTTCAATACCGCAGGTTTTCAGAGCCATTGTAACTGCTGATGGTTTCACCGAATCAAAGGCTTTTTCATAATCGATAAAAGCCATGCACAATGGAAGTTCATATTCCCTCGCTCTTTCAATTAGTTCTCTCAGTACGTGGATATGATCTATTGTGCTGTAGCCACTCCTGAATCCAGCTTGTTCTCTCGGTTGAGCCATGTCCAGTGTTACCTTCAAGCGGTGTGAAAGAACTTTAGTGAAGATTTTATAAACTACTGATAGGAGGCTGATAGGTCTGTAGTTTCCGAGATCCTCAATGTCACCTTTCTTATGTAGCAGGATCATTGTAGCGGTGTTCCAATCCTCAGGAATCTTTCCTTCATTAAGGCATCGAGTGAAAATTTGGGAAAGTACTGTTTCGATTTCTCCACTTGCTTCTTGTATGATGTCTACAGTAATTCCATCTTCTCCTGGAGCTTTTCCCCGCTTCATGTTCTTGATTGCATGTGTAACTTCTGCTGGAAGGACTGGAGGAACTCTGGTACTGGTATCTTTCATGATGTCTGGAGTGCATGTATCATCCCTTTCATATAATTTGGAGTAGAAATCTTTCACTCTTGTCAAAATTTCGCCTCTATTTCTTGTTACAGAACCATCTTCTTTTCTCAGTGCCATAATCTGTTTTCTTCCCTTACTGAGATGTCCCTTTGCTATCTTTAGGCTTCGGTTGTTTTCAATTGCTTTCCTCACTAGTTCACAGTTGAATTTTCTTACGTCTTCAGTGATACTTTTTCTTACTGTCTTGCATAGCTCTATATATTCCACTTTGGAAGTCACATCTTCTTTAGTTGTCCTCATCTCTCTTCTTTTTTGCATCAACATTTTCGTTTTTCCTGATAATTTATTTACATGCAACTTGTTCTTAGACCCAGCTAATTTTGTTGCTGTTTCCATAAGAGCTTTGGTTACTTTTCTGTTAACTTCAGAGATGTCCACTTCTTCCGATGTTAGGCCTTCTAAAGCAGAGAACCTGTTCTTCAGTTCCAACTTGAAAGTATTATGGTGTTTTTTAAGGTTGGTTATGTCAATAGATTTTGTTTGTCTTATGAGCTTGCCACGTTCAAGTTTAGTGTTGAGGTGCATCTTACATCTCACCAATCTATGGTCACTACCTGTGTTGAACTTGTTTAGCACACTGCAGTCTTCTATGACGAATTTTTTGTTACACATAATAAAATCAATTTCACTTGTCGTCCCATTTGGATGTCTCCATGTCCATTTCCTGTGTGACTTTTTCTTGAAGAAGGAGTTCAAGATGAAAAACCCTTCTGCCTCTGCAAACTCAACGAGAGTATTTCCACGCTGGTTTCTGTTGCCGTGACCGAATTTACCTACTGAAGTTTCATTCTGTTGCCGTTGCCCTATTTTTGCATTGAAATCTCCCATAATTATTTTCAAGTGCTGCTTACCTTTATTATTTAGATGACAAATTTCCTCATAAAATTCTTCAATTTCTTCTTCAGGATGACTTGTGGTGGGTGCATAAGTTTGAATAATCTGAGCCTGGTATCTTTTCGAGAGTTGGATAACAAGCCATGCAGCTCTGTCAGAGGAACTTTCAACTTCTACAACTTCATCCTTCAGTTTCTTGTTTATTATAAATCCAACACCACTAGTTCTGCCAGTATCTGTCCCACGATAGTAGAAGAGATGTCCACTTTTCAGTTCGATGAGATCTTCTCCTTTTCTCCTTACCTCACTTAGCCCCACGATGTCCCACTTGATCCTTTGTAGTTCCTCTTCCAATTCAAGAAGCCTTGAATCAGAAGATAGGGAGCGTCCATTGTACGTTGCCAAGGTCAGCATCAGATGGCAGCCTAGTCCGGTCCTCCGAGGATTCTTAGCACCCTCTGCCTTCATGTCGCACTGGCCGCTGCCTTGTTGCCAGGTACATTCCAGCTGCCGGAGACTGTGGGCCAAGATTTAAGTTGTGGAGTCATTTTGGAGGGGTTTGGCCATAACTCACCACGCTGGCCAAGCGGGTTGGTGAGTGTGGGATAGAATTTCCTCTAATCCCGATGGTATAGTTATACCGCTATTGGCGGTCGTCAGAGCCCCTTTAGTAGGAACAGGATGCACCACGAGAAGGCGGGGTTGACATTTGTCAAGGAGAGGCTGTGATGTTACGCATCACCTGACCTTACATCGCGTATACGGTCCCTTATGTGACGTCTCTCATTCGCCCAATGAGAAGAGTTGTTAGAAATATATAAAACAATCTAGTACGATGAAACACAACATGCTAGAAAACTGCTCGCAACGACAGCCCAGCAGCGTATGAGGGAGAACTCCAAGCAGCACGGTGACGTCACAAATGGTCTCCCAACCTCTTCACAGAGGACCGTGTCGGCATTCGGTTTCTCAAAGCGATGAACCAACCCTTCTCTCTTTTAAAGCCCTGGATTTCTTGTACGCTTTCCTCCTGAAGTTGTGTTTTTGTTGTCAGTTAGTGCGCGCGTGGTTTGAGTTGATAATTAGCTCAATTTAACTGTTAAAAATAACAGTTAAAATGAATTTTGGTTTTCGTCATTCTATTAATAATTATTTTGGATACGTTTTTTCGTTAGAAGATGCCTTAACGCTATCAAAAACTTCTAGATATCTACTAATACACATTATACTAAAAAACGTGGTGTATTTCACAATCTTGGGCAAGCCCAGTTACGTGATATTAAAGGTGTGAAGAAAGATGTTATGCTCGAAGGGGAACAAAAAATGTTGAAAACAGGATATTCCACTCAAAATGGTTTCAATTTGCAGAACACACACAGATGGAGGGAAATAAGTAGTCTAGGTGTATACTTAAATAGTGTGCAGCCTGACTACATAGGCCTTACACGAGTATAAAACAACCCATTTTCTAATGACACTGCAAAGTTCACTGATCAGCTACACATCAAAACACCTACCAATCGTGAATTTTTGTCGCGAAACACATGACCGAGCAGTTTTCATATATCAGCTTTTTCGAGCTGTATACGGATTTTTTCCCCCACCCGATTTCATGCTCATCTCTCGTGAGAATTCCATTAATAACGATGTTCAAGATCACACACATTTTAGGCACTCTTGAAGCTGTTTTCATCAACCAATGGATATGGTCGGATATCTGCCTAAGGGCGAAATGCTGATTAAAAACCCGGTAAATAAAGCACAATTAAAGAAATATTGATAAATGGTGCTGTAAGTCATGCAATAACAAACACCTTTCTGGTATGTACAACACTGAGAAAGAGTTGAATCAGAATTCCTAACAGTAATCAATAAAAAAAGAGAAGATGTTCGGAGCTAAAACACTGAATAAGGCTGCAAAATTGTCAACAAACGACCACTTTCTCGTCAGCGTACAAGAAATCACAGTGGGCCGCCCCGGTGGCGCAGTGGTCTAATCGATGGCCTCTGATCATTCGTCCGAAAGGGGTCCGGGTTCGAATCCCGGTGAGGCATGGATGTTGTGTTTGTCTTACGGCACTGGCTCTCTCCCTTCCCTGGAGCCAGTGACCCTAAATTAGGGACGGGCGACTGCTCATAGCCCATTGAGTTGCTCACGGTGGTCGTTAAACCTCCAATCAAAAAAAAAAAAAAAAAAAAGAAATCACAGTGGAAGGAGATACCTTTTCTAACAACGCTTCTCATTGGTCGAACGGGAAACATCAAATAAGGGACCGTATATGCGATTCCAGTCTCCTCCAGGAGACTGGCACAAGACAGACCGTTGTGGAGGAAACTTGGGGAGACCTTCGTTCAGCAGTGGATTGATAATGGTTGACAGTGATGATGATGATGATATACGATTACCATGTAGTGTCCCACAATCGCAAAACATTATACATGACCGTGATTTGCGATGTAACATGGTCTTGTTCGCTGAGCCGTTGGGCCGCGGGTGACCTAGTGGTCAGCGTTCGTGACTGCCGTGGAGATAACCTCAGGTTCGATCATGGGCAGGTACGAACGTTCGAACCACTAAATACCCATCGTGCGTCGGATGGGCACGTTAAGCCGTCGGACCCCGGGTACTGGCCCCCGGTAATAAATTTATTTTGTAGAATTTGTAATTTATTAATATTATACTGTGTCCTTTGTCCCCATGATAGTATGCAGTAATTAATATGAGTTTGAAATAATGTGCAATACAATGAGATCAATGTTTTAGTTGCAAGATCAGTCAGCATATAACTTACTATAACAATGTTTCTAGATAGTTGTTTAATTAAAAGGAAATCAATATGTTTATTCCATTTGAGGGCAAAATTTATTGTAGTTCCCAGGTAATTGAATGAAGGTACTATATAAATACTTTTATTACTAAGGGATATTTGTGCATTTGGTGTTAAAGGAGAAAACGTATTAGAAAAATCATTGCTTTAGTTTTATTAACATTAATTATTGATTCATTTGAATTTAATCAGTCGGAAATAATTTGCAACTGTTTATTACATTTTGTTCAGAGGCGTACTAATAGCCCCCGCAACCTCGCGGGGGGATGGGGGGCTCGTGGTTAAAAGGGTCTCTAGCCTGAGCAAAAAGATTTTATAAAATTGTTTGCGGGAACTTCGTATGAAACTGGTTAAAGAAATAGCCAGGAATTAAGGCAGCT
Organism: Macrothele yani; assembly: GCA_039090855.1. Lineage (NCBI taxonomy): Eukaryota > Metazoa > Arthropoda > Arachnida > Araneae > Macrothelidae > Macrothele > Macrothele yani. Next base: position 19,925,896 of record CM077026.1, on the reverse strand, counting down.
TTGAATAAAGTATTAAGAAGAAAAGCACTTTTTTCTCAGTAAATACGCAAAATCTTGAGAAATTTTCGTTGCTTTAGTTCATAACATGTTAGTAAAATCATGCAATGCATTGATTATATATAATACGCTTTCCAACATTACAGAAATCATAACTCAAGTTATCACTCAAGTTATGAGAATAATGTCTGTGGAATAAATCTCGGTCCTGTGCCCTGACCTTTGATCCCATTTCGATGATATTCAACAGAACCGGCTTGGTATACCTCCGAAATAACATAAAAAAGTTTTGTCACAATCGAAGCATTTTTACGTAAGTTATGATGCATAAGGACTATGGAATAGATCCCGCTCCTGTGTCCTAACCTCTAATCCCATTTCGCCCATTTTCAATAAGGTTTGTCGCCAGGTGGTCCCCTACCACATACTAAACTTTCATCGAAATCGAACCTTTTTTACGTTAGTTATGGCGCATAATAGCAGTGGAATGGATCCCTCTCCTATGTACTGACCTTTGACCCCATTTCGTTCACTTTAAATAAGGTTCCTTCCCAGGTGATCCCCTACTAGATACTAAAATTTCATCGAAATCGAACGGTTGTTACGCGAGTTATCGTGCTGACGGACATACGCACACAACGCGTGACGTAATGAGGCAGATGGGAATCGCGACCATCTGCTCGCAATACTGTGGCGTCATAAACCTTTAATAGGATCCGCACATAACGCGTGACGTAATGAGACAGATGGCGTGACCGCGAGGCAACATTCTCAAACGCGAGTTGTGACGTCATAAGATTTCTAAGCATTGGTAACATTAATGGAACAACGCCATCACTAAAAACGTTATAATTCGGGGTTGTTATTTAACCCACTAAACGAATTCTTCTAAAGTCGAGATCAAGCTAAATCGATTTCTAGTACCAGAAAACGGTAGGTTAACGACTTTCATCAAAATTCTTAGAGCCGTTTTCAAAATAAAATGTACATACATACATACATACAAGAATTGCTACTTTAAGGTGGACGTCAAGTAACTTTGCTTCCTATACTTCCAATGGAAAAACTTTTGTACACATTTTCTTCACAATTAATGCGTTCCCAAGGATGAAAATTTGAACATCGATTAAAATATCTTCATTTTATAACTTGCAATACTTAATATTTTCTAAACCATAACCGTAATTATGCAATCGAACATTTTTTTGTCCACTGACGTCATCAAAGTACAGGTCGCGCCATCTTTTCTCTGGTTTCAACACCACCAAAGGAAAAGTTATTGATTTTTAATATAATTATGGTTATGTTTTAGAAAATATTAAGTTTTCCAAGTTATAATATGAAGTTATTTTAATCGATGTTAGAATTTTAATCCTTGGGAACACATTAATTGTGAAGGAAATGTGTACAAAAGTTTTTCCATTGGAAGTATAGGAAGCAAAATTACTTGACGTCCACCTTAAAAATATGGGATAAGGACAATGTAATGGATCGCAATCCTATGTCCTGACCCTTGACCACATTTCGTCCATTTTCAATAGGGTTCGTCCCCAGGTGGTCCCCTACTACATACTGAAATTTCATCGAAATCGAACCATTTTTACGCACGTTATGACGCATAAGGGCAATGGAATGCATCCCAATCTTATGTCCTGACCTTTGATTCCACTTCACCCATTTTGAATAGGGTTCTTCCCCGGGCGGTCTCCTGCCACATAGTAAACTTTCATTGAAATCGAACCATATTTACGCTAGTTATGACGCATAAGGGTAATGGAATTATCCCGCTCCTACGTCGTGACCTTTGACTCCATTTGTCCCATTTTCAATAGGGTTCGTCCCTAGGTGGTGCCGTACCACATAGTAAACTTTCATTGAAATCGAACCATTTTTACGCAAGTTATGACGCATAAGGGCAATGAAATGATTCCGCTCCTACGTCGTGACCTTTGACCCCATTTGTCCCATTTTCAATAGGGTTCGTCCCCGGGTGGTCCCCTACCACATACTAAAATGTCATCGAAATCGACCCATTTTTACGCCTGTTATCGTGCGGACAGACGGACGGACAAAGCCTGAGCATATACGCTTCTTGACGGGAAAGCAGCTTTTCAAAAGAACTTGAGGCTCGTTGTAATAGCTCTCGCTGTTACAAGGGGCCTCAACATAGGCGCAGCGTGAGGGGGGCACGTGGCCCCTCAACTTGAAAATTGGGGGAAATAACGGACGAGGGTCAGTTGCACCCCTCACAGAACCTGTCAATCAAATTCAAGGGTGAATTGCATCGGACTCCCTGTCGCATGGGATAGTTTCAGCGGACCCCCCCCCCTTCCCACGAGGAATTTGCTGACTGTTTCGTAGACGATTTGATGTCGGATGGTTTCCCTCCGTTTCCCCTCAGTTTCCCCGAATATCGTTTCCCCTAATGCATAATCTTGTCCTAAGGTTCTTTTGCCTTCCCTCTGCCGGTTTACTCGTTTTCCATCAATCCTTTCTTTGAATGTGGGGTGAGAAAAGGTCATTTGTAGACAACACGGTACTGCAACTTCAGACAGTTTCAAACAAGAAACGCCGTACAATACCATTCCGGGTAAGGATTTCATACGTTTTAGCGTTGGTTTTGTAGAATTTAAATTTTCTTGGTTACAACTAAAAAAATTAATGGATTTTGTTGTAGAAATTATTCAGTCAAAAAAAGGTCAATCTATGTATGGTATAAATCGATATTTGTACGAATTCATGAACCAATTAAAAACCCAGCACGCCAATTTTAAAAATCAGATGGCTTTGCTTGACGTTGGAAACCGGCCTCCACACCTCAAATTGAAATACAAGAAAATCAATGAAAAAATAATGTTGACAAACGAATATATTAACGAAGAATATAGTTTAATTCTTTTTATGTCATCTGTTGGATTTAATTTAACAGATGCGAGGTAACTTAGCAAATACTGTTGCTGAATGCCATTCAATACTTAATAAATGCTAATTTAATTAGTTATTCAACAAATTATTACAATGTATCTTATTTTCAATGCCACGAGTGTTTTTAAGTTTTTTGTTCTATGTCAAACTATATATAAATGTTATTGTAGCTATGCTTCTGCATACCAGTTAGGGCAAAATATATGTATGTAATCTGTATGTATAAAGGCGTGACGCTCTTCCTTTGCAAATTCAAATAGGAATACCAATATAAATAAGAACTGAACGTGGCGCTGTGGAATTAATCGCAACTTTGACCGAACTATTAGGGGAAACTGGAATCGTAATTTTTGATCCAACTATATTAGGGGAAACGGGAATTGCAGTAACAATATTAGGGGAACCGGGAATATACAGTATATACATAGGGAGAATGGGCCACAACGAACCACCTGATTAGAGGAAACGACATTCGGAGAAACAAGAGGGCACCATGTCGGATATCCCGCAGGATGTAAGGATGGAAAAATACGCTGATTATATGACAGATACATATGTTGCTGAAGAAGCCAAATTCCCACCCATAATATGAGCTTCGGATAGAATAGGAGGAGAGCGAACAACTAATGCCTGTGAATCATTTCATGCAAAATTCAATTTTAATTTCAGTGCACCTAGTCCAAATATTTATGTTTTTGTCGAAGTAATTAAGCAAATCCAGATTGATGTTTATGCATTGAAAAATAGTGGAAATGTCATAAAGCAACCTAACAAAAATCTGAAGAAGAGAATGGGAAATATGGAAAGAAGGAAGCAGAAGTACAAGAATAAAGAACTTACAACATTTGAATTTTTAAAAGCTATTTCTTATTATGGTTCTAAGAGGGATAAGAAGAAATAAGACAGAGAGGTAAAAGACAGATCATGAAACAAGACAAGAGAACATAATTTTGCTTTAAGACAAAGACAAGGGAAACTCATTCCTCAAATTTTTTAAACAGGCCAGAAGCTATTATCCTCTGCAAGTCCTAAGCCTAGGAAGAGTGTGAAGGGAAAATTATGCAGATGAAAAAAAAAACTTACTTAATTTCACCCCCTACCCCCAGCTTTCTTCCGCGGCGTGAGTTGCACTGGTGCAACTCACGCCGCGGAAGAAAGATAGTGAAACGGGTGAGTTGCACTGGTGCAACTCACCCGTTTCACTATCTTTCCAGTGCAACTCACCCACTCCCAAAATAACTAGTCGTTTCCCAGCAAAAACAGTCTTGGTGGTCCAGCACTTCGTTGCCGCTGCCGAACCGTCAATAGCATATCCGGGCTGCCAACAGAAGGGCCAGCAGTTCAGACCAACAGTTGGCACCCCCATCAGTTTCATATGCCACAACAGGGCCATCAGTTATCCATCACAGGCAGTAGCTGCCACAAGTGGCCCTTCAGCGGCCCTGCAAGCACGTGCCATAAATGATGGCTAGCCTAATGTGGTCCGCTAGTCTCCCGGCAGTGGAAACCGGCAATCACGTGACGTAACTGGTGGCTTGCCGATTCGTGTCCGCCAATTTCCCAGTAGTAGCCACAAAAAAAAAAAAAAAGTCAAGGACAACCGCAGTTTTCCAAAGCTACAACTTTTTCCCCCCACCCTTACGAAGCTTCTGAATTATAGCCGTGCGCTGGGAAAATTTTCTCAACAGACCGGATAAACGCCCGTTTGGATCTGCGTGGAAACGAACCAGGGCTGTCGGTGTGGGAGGCGAGCTCTCTACTGACGGAACTGATTTGCCACGCATGAGCGTATGCTTGAAGCTGAGTCTCTTCCCTGCAGAATATGTAATCGAATGGTTCTCTCTTTAATTTTATAATATTGCGAGGTATTTTTCATAAATGTCAGTTTCATATAATTCATAAATTTATTTTTTCAATGTAACGATAGTTTTTTTTTTTTACCTTAACTTCACTCATTTTCAAGGAGTATACCAACTTAAAGGCGCTTTCCAAAGTTTCGTGCTGTCCTTTGTTGAATTAATATATTTACCCGTTCATGTCACATTCTGTCACATTTTTAACGTTGTATCTTTCCTTTCCGTTGTTCGAAGCTACATTTGTTTTAAAGAGGAAAGATATTTTATTTTACTTCTCGTTATTTTTAGAAGCGAATTCCTCCAGTCTTGTGTATTCAACCTATGGATGAGTACATTATATCCACACAGCGTTGCTTTTTTTTTTTTTTTTTTTCAAATAATTGATAAATTTTGTACGCGTATAATTATTTTTTTCTTTTTTTTTTCAACAAACGTTTCTTTAATGTTTTCCCAGGACTGTTGTTTCAAGCGGTTTCAAATTATTTCTTGTTTTTCATCGGAATGGAGTGAGTGTATTTCATGGCTTAATCTGATAATTTCGTCGACGTTGCATTTCATTAGGAAATTAATTCGCCTCTCTACATATGGCTGTACTTTCTTAACATCCACTAAAATAACGCAATGGCGATAGCGTCGTCTTTAACTAACTGGTACCACGAGAGACACAGCACGTACTGCTTCTGCGCATGCGCAGTCCCGTTGCTTCCACCTGGTGTTGGGGTTGCATCGGTTTTCAGCTATGGACGACTAGTGGCACTTGCTTGGAGGCCCGCAATTCACGGCAATGCTGCAGGGCCATCAATGGCTCGCCAACTGATTGCGCTGCTATCAACGGACCGCTACCGGGCCGTGAGCGGCAGATTTCAGCCAGCAGTGACCCATCACTGCCAGCTGGTGGCCAGCAGTTTCCCAACGCTTGTGTTTTTGCTGGGTTGCCTTTTAAATGTTATAAAGTGTGACATATAGCCAAGGAAACAACGCTACGCAATAACGAGCATTGCTATGACTGCTTCCCAGCAGTCATTCCGTACACAATAGCATGCAGTCATCTGATGATGGTTTCATCATCAGATGACTGCGTGAGGTGCTGTGAAAGGCATGATTTTTTTTTTTTTTCATCCTCTTCAGAGTGAAACAACCAAGCGTACACCTTGCAGTTTTGGATATATTAGGCATGTAAAAGCCTAAGTTATGGAAATTGAAAAGGAGCATTTTCGGATAAACTATTTCCGAGGATGCATCCCCCCCCAACATCAGTGTACACTTATTTGTACCCCCCTCCCTCCGTACATGAGATTCTTCCGCGGATTCGCGGAATTCCGCTTTTTTTGTCATCATTTAGGTTTTTTCGAGATCGATGCAAAACTGAAAAGAATTTTTTAGGGTTAGTTGGGGGAAGCGGCAGATTTCAGCCAGCAGTGGTGTGGAGACTGTATTTCGCTTTTCAAAACTTTCGAAAACAGAAGTTAAAGGAGTGAACATTTCCCCCGTAATCTTGTTTTCTTTTTCTCCCGAGATTTCTCCTGCGCAGTATTATTGTTAAATATAATTTTATTCCATAAATATTTGCATTTTAGCTTGAAAATGGAAGAAAAATTCCAAAAACGGAACTTGGCGCGAAAATTTCTCTGTGATGGTACGAGATTTTTCAGTGGATTCGAAGAATTCTGCCTTTTCCGTCGTCATTTCCATGGTTTTCGAGATCGATGCAGAACCGAACAGAAATTTCGGAGAGATTTGTGGAGGTGGTTGTGGGGTGGTTTTCCATCGGTGGGACCTTCAGAGCTTTCGGAAACGGAAGTTAGAGGGAGTGAAGGTTTCTCCCGTAGGTAATCCTTTTTTCATGGCAATGTTTATTCTACCCAGTAGTGTTGTTAAATATAATTTTATTCCGTAAATACTTGTTTTGCAGCTTCAAAATGGAGGAAAACTTTCCTAAAATGTAAGTTGGACAGAGCATAGATTTCGCTGTTAATCGTTTTTTTTTTTTTTTTCTCCGCGATGTTACATTTATCTTGTGTTGCTGTTAAATGGAAAAAAGTGAAAATTATATTTTTGAATACAGTGATGTGCTCCAGCTTAATATTTACATAATAAATTTCAGTGCACAATTTGATCTTGCTCACGCCGTGTTATATTCACGCTGTTTCACAGTACGTTCTTATTTTTTACCAGTGCGGTCAAAAAAGTTCAGCTTTTTTTTCCCTTCGGCAGTCTCATGTATGCCCCTCCCAATAAAAAATTTCTTTTTTTGGTCACGCTGCGTCTATGGGCCTCAGGTTCACAGCCTTTGTAATAGTTTCTATGCAGGTATGTTAACAAGAGAACGTGAAAAAAAATATCAGTTCAATAAGACCTGTGTCATTTTTTTTTATAACAGGGTCAAAAGAATTTTTTCACTATGTGCTAAACAGTGTGGCATTATGTTAAGTGTGTTTTATATATTCCAGAGTAAATAATTTAAGTAATTTTACGTTTTTTTCTCTCTACAGTTCTTAATCGTTGCTTAGTTATTTGCTTACTTACGTTGTTTGTGACCTTTCGTATAAATCGGAAAAGTCATTAGACACGGCAGTTGCATGTTTCATGCGAGTGTGATCGTGAGGCATGTCAAAAAGCAGGCCTTAGTTCTTTAAAATAATAAATTTTGCATGATATGATTAACTTTGAGGTAAGTATTTTGCATAGTAACACGAATCGGGAACCAGGGCAATCATTTTAACGTACACATTTGTGTTTACGCAGTAAAGTGGAATAATTTTGATTTTACGAAAAATACTCGTAGGCTCCGAAGAATTTGATGTATTAAAACACCCGTAAAGCCTAGTTAGTAATATGGAAGTTGAAATTTTTAGTTATTGAAAGCTAATGGATTTTCGAAAATGGGCCTCGAAATCAATTTTTGAGGGTGGGGGAGGGGTGAATTTTTCGGGTACGCCACTGATTGTGTTAGTATTTCATCTAAGTTTTTTTCCTTTCATAAGAACAGTTGTATCATCAGCATACAGAAAAAGATCCATATGAGTTGACAGTGAAAATAAATAATTAATATATTTATGAAACAATATAGGGCCGAGGACAGAACCCTGAGCTACTCCTGATTTCATAATTTGAAATGAGGATTGACAATGCTCGATTTGTGTATATTGTTGTCTGTGAGTTAAGTAATTTTTGAAAAGTGTATAAGTGTTACCCCTGATTCCTATATTTTGTAATTTAGAAAGAAGAATATCATGATTTAAAGTATCAAATGCCTTTGATAAATCCAGACGTAAAGCTATTGTTGTATATTTTTGAGAGAAATTATTTTTGTATAGCAATTTGAAGGTATAGCAATGCTAATTCTGTAGATTTATCTGCTAAAAATCCGCATTGGTACTGACTAAACTAAGTGTCTTATATTTTTGAAGGTAGGAAATTAGTTGAGTATAAATTAATTTTTCATGGATCTTGGCAAACATTGAAAGATTTGCTATAGGACGATAATTATTAGCTTCATTTTTTGAACCATTTTTGAGTTTAGGAGTGATTTTGGTTACTTTTAAAGCATCTGGAAAAATTCCTGAATGAAGTATATAACTCTATAGAGTTGTAAATTATAAGTAATGAATCAACAATGACGTTTGAAACATAATAAATCTGGGGTGAAAATCATCATAGTCTGGTCCTGAGTTGGTGTTACTTTGTTTAAGTATATGTAAGAGTTTAGTTCTTGATAAATATTGAGTATAATGGGTATTAGACATATTCAAATTTTGCTTGATAACTTATAGGATAGACATAAAATAATCATTTGAAATGGTGACCATTTCATATCTTTCTGTAATTTTTTGGTCATCTGAATTTGTTCAGGCGTCATTATTTTTTCCGAGTAATAAATTTAAGTGTTTCCACATTAATTTTGCTGCATTAAGAGAGCAAATATGTAAATAGTAATCACGTTTGAGCATTTGTATATCGGAATTTAATTTATTTCTATAAGTTTCGAAGTTATTAAAATCTATTGCTGAATTTATTTTCAGAAATTTGGTATACAACTTTTTTTTTTTTTAATTATACGATTTAGAAGCTGTTTCGTTATCCAGGGCTTACGACATATCTTTTTCGCTCTATTACTCTTCCAGGAAATTAGGGAAGTTTGATCATATAATTCCTTTAATAATTTGAAAAATGCATTGTGCTAGGGGTGTTCAAATGAAAAGGTACGAAACGTCATAAGAACGTAACCGTTAACATATTTGCCTATGCCGCTATGGGAGAACGTAGCGACACATCTACGGATGCGATTGGAGTCGCTGGCGTGGATCGGAGCATGCGCGGGCGCCCGCATGCGCAGGAGAGAGCAGAGGCTCTTATAAAGAGCTCCGTCCAATTGGCTACTTGTTGAATTCCTCCAGCACAGACGAACCATTAACTCCGATGTGTACTGTGAGACACTCCGAAGCCTACGCAGGTCATCAAGAACAAAAGACCGGGGCTGCTCACGGAGGGTGTGGTTCTGCTCCATGATAACGCGCGTCCACACGTCTCCAGGGTGACACACGCGGAACTGGCCAAGTTCCAGTGGGAGCAGCTTGACCATCCGCCCTATAGCCCGGACATGTCGCTCTGCGATTTCCATGCGTTGGTCCCCTGAAAAAACATCTGAAAGGGAAGCGCTTCCACTCGGACGACGAACTCAAGGACGCTGTGCAGGACTGGGTCTCGTCACGGCCACAGGAATTCTGGGAACAAGGAATCCTTCGGCTCGTTAATCAATGGGATCGTTGTGCTACGGCCTATGGTGTATACTTTGAAAAAGTCTTCATTTATACCCACAGTGTCGTTTCGTACCTTTTCATTTGAACACCCCTAGTATACAGAATTTGGGTTATCGAATGAGAGTATTTCGTTCCAGTTAATGATACACAACATATTACGGAATATTTCTAAATTAATGTTATTAATTTGTCTTGTTCTATAAAATACAGTATTTTTGTGAAAGTGCCTGTAATGTACACTAAAGGTGATCTGACATCGCAGGCAATTGCGCCCCACAGTAAGACTTTCTGGACGTGTGACGCTCGACAAAAAAGCGTTCATCTTGGCGCTGACCACGGTGCCTTCACACATGGATACGCTGGTCGTCTCCTCCAAGACAGAAGCGGGACTCGTCACTGAAGATCACCCGCTGCCATTCTGCATGGCTCGATAACAGTCTGGCACTATACACCATTGCGGTCTTTGGAGACGATGCAATGGTGTTAAAGGCAGTCGTCGTAACGGTCTGCGTGCGTGTAGTCCTACGTCGTGCAGCCGTCTGCCAATGGTGCTGACACTAATTGGACGATGCATGGAGGGCACCACTGCTCGCTGAATATCCGCAGATGTGGCTGTTGGGTCACTCTGAGCATTTCAGACAACCCGTTGGCCTTCTCTCTCCGTAGTTCGTCTAACTCTCCCAGACCCACCTTGTTCTATCCACTGCCGCCAATAGCGTGCTATGGTGATATCTGAACGACCGGCATGGCGCGCAATACGACGATCATCATCCCGCTTCCCGGAGCCCGACGATGCGGCCTCTCGAATTCCTCCAACTGCTTCCGAACTTTTCTTCGAGGCATACTTCATTTGCAAAAAATACAACCAACACAACAGCACGAGTCAGAGTTGCAAGCACGATCAGATCAGATAATATTTAGAGGATTTTAGGAAGGGAGTGTCTGATCCCAGGTTTTAAACAACCCTTAGAAATAGGAAGCTAGGAGATTTGGGCTAGAGTGCCCAATAGGAAAGTGACACGGAAGCGAAGTAGAAAGGGGGAGGAAGACGACCTTATTTATTGTGGGGCCAATACCCGAGGTCCGACGGCTTAACGTGCCCATCCGACGCACAGCGGATATTTAGTGGATCGAGCGTTCGTACCTGTCTGGGATCGAACCTGAGGTCTTCGCCACGGCAGTCACGAACGTTGTCCACTAGGCCACCCGCGGCCCAATGTGACGACCTTATATAGCCGGTCAGGACCAGCGCTACGCCCCCCCCCCCCTTCCGAGCGTGATACTTAAATAATTTGCATGTCTCACGATGTCAGACCTACCCACAAAGTTTCATTCGTGTCGGTTGCTTCTTTGTGGTGTATATACTTTTCACTAGGAGGCATGTAAACACTGGAAATTTCTTCAATGAGAGCGATTTGTGCCCATATAAAATCTAATTTCCAACACTTTATAATAATATGAATGACACTCGTTAAGCACAAAGCTACGTTTAGGCTATGTTGAATTTGGATTACTTTTTGGGAGAAATTGGGCTGGAGTTTTGCGGACTATCTGGCAACATTGGTCAAGATACTGTTAGAGGCTCTTATCATTCTACTCACCTGCAGCCCGTCCTATGACAGCTGTTTTAAACTTTAAATAAATATTCATATATAGGGGATCTTGCCCGACCTACGATGGGGTAAAGTTTTTAATTGAAACAGATTGAAAACAAATAAAATAGATACCAGATTTCTGTAAGGAAATATACTAAAAACTCATTCATGTAAGAGCTGAAAATGTTTATAGATGTGATTTTGCTCACTTTGGCATCTCAAAATTTCATTTTTTATTGTAGGTTAGAGAGTTTTAAATAGATCTGGGTATTTACATCTATAACAGAAAGTGCGTAGCGAAATGCTTTGCAAACTGTATGATATTGTGGCATATTTGAAATATTTTGCAAAATGTCTTAAGATAAGCAACACAAAACTCGGAAAGTTCGATAAAATAAAAAAAAAGTAAAAAATAATTAAAGCATACAAATTAATATTCGAATTGTGCTAAATTAAAATGATATACAAACTCAACTTGCTGCGATATTAAGAATTCAATTCGAATTTTGTAGATCGGATGATACGACGTAGAACTTAAGTAACTGATAATCCAATGTTTTTAAATCAGCACGCGATCACCTTGACATCTCAAAGTGATCATCCAATGTTTTTAAATCAGCACGCGATCACCTTGACATCTCAAAGTGATCATCCAATGTTTTTAAATCAGCACGCGATCACCTTGACATCTCAAAGTGATCGTGTTCTATTATATAGCGCGCAATCACTTTGACATCTCGAGAGGGTCGTGGTTGGCCTGGTGGGCAACGTTGTGACTGCCACGGAAAGGATCACAGGCAGGGACGAACGCTCGATCCACTAAACACCCACCGTGCGTCGGATGGGCAAGTTAAGTCGTCGGACCCCGGGTACTGCCCCCCCTCCCGGTAATAAATAAGGGCGTCTTCCTCCCCCTTTCTACCTCGCTTCCGTGTGGCTTTCCTATCGGGTACTTTATTCCAAATCTCCTAGCTTCCTGTTTCTAAGGGTTGTTTAAGACCTGGGGTCAGACACTCCCTTCCTAAAATCCTCTACATATGATCTGATCTGACATCTCGAGAGCATCCACGAATTGATCGATACGCTCAGTAGTTAGAAACTTGTTTTCGGCTCGCAGAATAATTAAAATGGGAGCATGTGCCGGTCCTCGTTTTTGAAACTCAGTCGCGTAGATATGAGCTGTCGATTATCTCAAAACACTAAACTGTCTGATCTGCCATGAGTGATTTTAACTTCAACTCGTAAGAAAGCCCCCTGCGATATATTTTGCAAAATGTACGATAATGTGGCATATTTGACTGCGTTTCCTCTCATCGTCAGTAGATGGCGCGACGTCAAGAGTTCCACACAGAGAGAGAGAGAGAGAGATGGGGGAAGAGAGAGGAGAGAGAGGGCGGGAGAGGAGAAGGGGAGAGGAGAGAGAGAGAATGACAGAGATCTGGCTGTTTATATGTATAATTATGGCCCTTTTTTAGGTTCGATGTTTAAGCCTAATTGCAGCTTGTTGCAGAAAATATATAGGAAAGGAATAGGTAGGAAAATTGCAGTTTTAATTACCTTATTTGCTTACAGTCAGGGGCGGCTCCTGCTATGGGGCTGTGGGGCTGCAGCCCCCCCCCCCCAAGCAGTTTTTTTATGCCGTACCAAGAGAGAGAAGTTTTTTGAACTCAACTGGAAGTTTTTCCTGCATAACACCACTGGGAGCGGAAGAAAAGTTGGCGGACTGCGCTGCTTTCAACCCTGACGGGTATTGAAACTTACTCATATTTGAAACTCTGCCTATTCCCACATCAGTTCGTTTCCTTTGAATAAAACTTCCCTGGGGACTGCATTGATGGCAGTCTCGCTAGCGGGGTTGCTCGCAAACGCAGTCTCTCGTTGGGTGGGAATGCATTGCAGGGCCTGTGTGCTTTGTTGATTAATACGATTCTTGTGCTTCCGAATAAGAAATAAAATAGGGGAATGAATTAAAAATAATGACGGATGTTGAAATAAAGTATTAAATAAAGTATGTTTGAATGTATTACTCAACCTGTCTTTTTTTTTTTTTTTTTTTTTTTTTTTTTTTCACGCAGTTACATGGAAGGCACAAACGGGTCTTTATTCCGCACATGGGTGCCAAATTTCTTGTTTTGTCTATGTAGCCATCTCTTAAGAAAACTTGGATTACCTTGGAACAGATGCATCTGAATCTGCATCTCATTTCTGCGTGAGCATGCTACTGTTATCCCACACAGGACATTGTAATTATAAGCAACTGAAGCTAAGAAGAGCTTCTAGCTCTGTATCAGTACACTACGAGAAGGCAATTGCTTTCATTAGTACAAATCTAAATGGTAAATCAATGAAGGAAGAAATATTTTTCATAATACATGGGAATTTTCACAGCAGTCAGATGCTAAACTCTGAATTTGCTTGTAGCTCTTACTGGTCATCCGTGTAACATCTCTCAGAGAACTTGAAAATTTCATCGCTCTTAGAGTTTATGATCTGATTGAAATGAAAAATTTGAATGGATTCAGCTTCCTAAGATACATCTGTATACAGAGTCTCCACCGCGACGAAATTTTCAAGTTTTCTGATGTGATTTAATTAACGTGTGAAACAGTAATTACAGTAAATTCGGCGATGCCCGTTTGCTGTGTTAATTATCATGACGTATTTACCACGTATTATGAGAAGAATATTTCTTCAACTCTGAATACCTAAACAACTGGAGATTTTCTTAACACCGCTAGATGGCAGCAGAATCTGCACGATACTTGTGAGCTCGCTGTCGTGAGTGGTGCAACGGATAGCGCGCTCGAACGGAAATCGGGAGATGCGGGTTCGATTCCCGCTCCACGGCCATGAAATTTTCAAGTTTTCTAATGCGATTTAATTCATGTGTGAAACAGTAATTACAGTCAATTCGGCGATGTCCGATTGCTGTGTTAATTATCATGACATCTGTATAGCTTCAATTGCCTGGAAATTTTCCTGTGTTGTGTAACTGCAGCCCACTCGGAAAAAAGTCAGGGGATGTGGGTTCATTTTCCACTCATGGCAATCAAAATTAAGTTTTCTGAAATAGCTATGTGGGAAGCAATATTAATATGGCTCCTCTGTACCAACAAAAGGATATGTCTTAAAGAAACTGATGTAACAATTTATTTAAAGGTGTTGACTGTGTGTAAGTAGTGATTAATCTAAGATATTTAAGTTGCACTTCCTCTTACAAATGCAAGAAATCCTTTGGTGTCGTAGAAAAGCAGGTAATTTATTAGCAATTCATAAAATTAGTGACAAAGGCAAATTTTTAAATATGACGATGATTTGGTGCCAGATGACAGTTTACTTTGGTCGTGATTTCAAGAATTCCTTGAACCCCTGCAAAGGTTTTTCATTGATTTCCGCATAGTATGGGAGCTCAGATTTCATCTTTGTTATCCATGCAGCAATCTTTGGGTAGGCACTGAAGTCATAATCCACCACCTGTAAAGAGAAAATTGCATTTATTATAATTTGTTAAAAAGGTAACAATTGCAGCACAGATTTGGAGCAGTTTCATCCTTCCATTAATTAAATTTTACTGAAAAGCTGAAACAGCTAGCAAATAGAGCTACAATCCTTCCAACAGTAGCTAACATTTTTTATTTTGTACAGTAATGTCCAAATTAAGGTCACAAACACATTTTTTACAATAATTCAAAATAGCAACCAGTAAATTGTTTAAAATTGCTGTCATATATACTTTGGGGAACGATGACTCTAATGTAACCCAGGTACTGGCCCCCAGTAATAAATAAGGGCGTCTTCCTTACCCTTTCTATTTCGCTTCCGTGTCACTTTCCTATCGGGCACTCTAGCCCAAATCTCCTAGCTTCCTGTTTCTAAGAGTTGTTTAAGACCTGTGTTCTTTTTTTTTTTTTTTTTTTTTTTTTTTTGGGTTGGAGGTTTAACGACCACCGTGAGCAACTCAATGGGCTATAAGCAGTCGCCCGTCCCTAATTTAGGGTCACTGGTTCCAGGGAAGGGAGAGAGCCAGTGCCGTAAGACAAACACAACACCCATGCCTCACCGGGATTCGAACCCGGACCCCTTCGGACGAATGATCAGAGGCCAACGCCTTAGACCACTGCGCCACCGGGGCGGCTAAGACCTGTGTTCAGACACTCCCTTCCTAAAATCTTCTACATATGATATGATCTGACTCTAATGTAAGGGCCGCGGGTGGCCTAGTGGGCAACGTTCGTGACTGCCACGGAAAGGACCTCAGGTTCGATCCACTAAATATCCGCCGTGCGTCGGATGGGCACGTTAAGTCGTCGAACCCGGGTACTTCCCCCTCCCCTTCCGCGCCCGGGAATAAATAAGGGCGTCTTCCTCCCCCTTTCTACCTTGCTTTCCTGTTACTTTCCTATCGGGCACTGTAGCCCAAATCTCCTAGCTTCCTATTTCTAAGGGTTGTTTAAGACCTGGGGTCAGACACTCCCTTCCTAAAATCCTCTACATATGATCTGATCTGAATCTAATGCAAGAGCACCCTAGCCCAAATCTCCTAGCTTCCTATTTCTAAGGATTGTTTAAAACCTGGGGTCAGACACTCCCTTCCTAAAATCCTCTACATATGATCTGATCTGATCTGAATCTAATGTAGCCGCCCTGTACAGCATGTTTGGGATGTTCTAGGAAGAGCCATTGCACGACATTAACCCTCTTCCAGGATCTTCCAGGCGTTAAAATCCGCACTTTTAGAAGAATGGGATTTGTTGCCGTAAGCTGTTTTTAACAACCTCATTTACAGTATGAGGGCTCTTTGTGCGACTTGTAAAGCTGTGTGAGGTGGCCACACTCCGTATTAGCTGGACCATTCTCGAGATATGATGCATCATGTTTGTACCGTTTTTGGTCTAATTTGCATATCGCAGGCAATTTACCTCCTGTTTATTTTGTTATGTTGCTATTGGATGTCTCATATAGTATGAGGCATCTATGTACCAAATTTCATTTCAATAAACCGTATAGTTTTCAAGATATCACAGAATATGTGTTTGTGACTTTAATTTTTAACATCAGTATAGTTCAAGTTATATTTAAACACATGCAGTTTTGGAAGTTTTAGGGATGCTTTAGGTGTAGGTAGTTCTTTGAATACTTATAACTTTTCCAAAGCTGTAATGAAAATGTGGGGATGTGATGCTTGGGAGCAGTGTCATACTGTAAACTTTGTGTTTAAGGCACACACACACACACACACAAAAACACAAACTCGTGTGCAGCAGAATTCCACCTTGATAGTTTTTTAGTTTAATTCTTCCATTACTTTGTCATAAAATGTGGGCTTACACATCAATGTCTTCAGCAGAACATTTTCAGTTGTTAATGAAAAGTTTAAATAATGCCTTGCCCTTATATACTACATGTCTGCATTCATTCAGTACGCAAGAGCAAGACATTCATGAATAGGTATTTATTCTCACAATTTAATAGCACAAGTTAGTTAGTTCCCTCGAGCATTTATCCGAACCAGAGGCCGCGGGTGGCGTAGTGGGCAACGTTCGTGACTGCCACGGAAAGGAACTCAGGTTCGATCCCAGGCAGGTACGAACGCTCGATCCACTAAATATCCGTCGTGCGTCGAATGGGCACGTTAAGCCGTCGGACCCTGGGTACTGACCCCCCGGTAATAAATAAGGGCGTCATCCTTCCCCTTTCTATACTTCGCTTCCGTGTCACTTTCCTATCGGGCACTCTAGCCCAAATCTCCTAGCTTCCTACTTCTAAGGGTTGTTTAAGAGCTGGGGTCATACACTCGCTTCCTAAAATCCCCTACGTATGATCACGATCATTATCCGAACCAAGTTTGAGCAAAGCTTTGAAGAATTTGCAGAGCGTTTAACTCTTTCAATCAGGGGAAGAGTAAGAAATAATTAACTTCTAACCTAGCAAAATCAAAGCTAATCAGATAGGTGTCCTTGAGTGAATTCAAGATCTTTTAGGGAAACTGGATGCTTTTGGCACTATAACGTGCCGGCCCGGTGGCGCAGTGGTCTAAGCCCCCTAGTTGGGTCCGAGTTCGAATCCCGTGAGGCATGGATGTTTGTATTTGTCTTTCGGCACTGGCTCTCATTGTGTTACTTGTCCAACACTGACTCTCTGTTTACATTGATCATTTAGCTTTCAAAAGCATGTTTGATGTGTATTTGTTCACAATGTGTTACTTGATCAACACTGGTCTCTCTGTGTAAATTGTTCAATTGGCATACTGTAAAATGTATGATATGTACTTGTTACTATGAAAAATCTGTATCCTGTCTATGTCTGATTATTTGGCATGTCCCTGTACCACCAGGCCAGATAAATGATTTTAAACTTCTAATGAAAAAAAAAAAAAAAGAACTCAAATGTTCCATGTAAGGTAGTTATGGGGGATTATCATAATTTGGAAACTACCAAGAAGTAGGACTTTGCCCTCTTAGAGGTTACAGAACAGTGAAGGTTGAAGTACACTTTAAAATAAGTGCATAAATAACATTAACATGAATTTTAACTATATTTTTAGTTTTACATTTTTTACCGTTTCTAACCGTAGGTTGAGAAGCGTATATGCTCCAGCTTTGTCCGTCTGTTTCTCCGCACGATAACTCCCATGAAAATGGTTCGTTTTCGATGAAATTTTAGTATGTGGCAGGGGACAACCCTATTGAAAATGGACGAAATGGGGTCAAAGGTCAGGACACAGGAGCGGGATCTATTCCATCGCCCTTATGCGTCATAACTTACGTAAAAATGCTTCGATTGCGACAAAACTTTATCATGTTGTTTCGGAGGTATACTAAACCAATTCTATTTAATATCATCGCAATGGGGTCAAAGACCAGGGCACAGGAGCGAGATTTATTCCACAGCCTCATAACTTGAGTTATAACTTGAGAAATGATTTCTGGTAAGTTGGAAAGCGTATCATAATCAATGCATTGCATGATTTTACTAACTTGTTTTGTTTAAGAAAGGGGGTAGTTTTTCGTACAGTCATTGCAAGATAAACACAGCAACAAAACTGTTTCAGAGCTACTGTTCTAGGTGATGATCATAATTTGGAAACTTCCAGGTATTAATGAAAAATTTCGATTTGCCATTATATGAAGGAACCTATCAGAAAAGCATTATATTTGCATTTAATAATTAAGTTCCGCACCAGAAGCGTAACTAGGGCGGGACAGCCCGGGCGCAGCTCAAGAAAGGGCGCGAAAACCACTGCTTACAATATAATTAAAATTGGAAAGGAAATTTTTGCACCAATTTCTGGTACAGTTTTTTCGCGCCATACTTTGCCGTTTGTCTATATACAAAATTTTGTTATAATGTTTCACCAGTTTAGGTTCTTGGCAGCTTAAAATTCGCACTTCTTCCCCAAAATGTTTAGGCGATGTTATATTTGCTCACATTCAGGAATTAAGGCGCGGTTGGGAGTACGTTTGAAGATGAGGATATCCTTCACATTGCCGAAGATTTTGTGGAAGATACTGAATTATTGCTACGACTACAAGCCATTACTGTCAGCTGCATTCTGTCCATTTGATCTGATACAGAAGGTCTGAATTCCGAATTAATTGGGAATCTCACCTCCTTCTTCCCCTTCTACATTTTACAATCCTAAATAACGTCCTGTGTCCAGTTTGGCTTCACCACCCAGAACATCCTTGATAGAAGTATAAGGGCCGCTCCGGTGGCGCAGTGGTCTAAGCGATGCCCTCTGATTATTCGTCCGAAAGTGGTTCGGGTTTGAATCCCGTGAGGCATGGATGTTGTGTTTGCCTTACGACACTGGCTCTCTCCTTTTCCTGGAACCAGTGACCCTAAATTAGAGACGGGCGACTGCTTATAGCCCTTTAAGTTGCTCACGGTGGTCGTTAAACCTCCAATTAAAAAAAAAGTATAAGGGAAATGCAGGAAACTCCTCTGAGTGATCCCATTTCCTAACTCCTTCCTACGCAATTAAAGAGGGTAAAAAGACGTTCTTTTTTTGAATATGAAATGACACCTCGCTCTACGATATCGTATTTACTGTACATATTCCAATAAAGATACTTAAGCATTAGGTTATTAAACTACAATGAAAATAACAATCAGCGTAGCTGGAAAGCCTCAAAGGCCTCGTCCCGACCCGACAATAAGAAGTTCCTATATGAATGAAAATGAACCCAACTTAAGCAACTAAAAGCACGCACTTCAAGTGCATTCCGTGTTTTGCTGCTTAATGAAAGATAGCAAGCTCTTATATTATTGTGATTTCTCTTCTTAATTTTTTTTTTTTTTTTTTTTTTTTTTTTTCGATTGGAGGTTTAACGACCACCGTGAGCAACTCAACGGGCTATAAGCAGTCGCCCGTCCCTAATTTAGGGTCACTGGTTCCTGGGAAGGGAGAGAGCCAGTGCCGTAAGACAAACACAACATCCATGCCTCACCGGGATTCGAACCCGGACCCATTACGGACGAATGATCATGGGCCAGCCCCTTAGACCACTGCGCCACCAGGGCGGCCTTCTTAATTAAACTAGACGGTAGAAGAAATTTAAGAGTGTTTTAATCTCATGCTAAGCAATGAAGACTCCATGCTGAATTTGTATGGATCAAAGAGTTCTGTACCCTTTTACAACATTTGATCAGATTTACATCAGTTGGTTTCCTGAAAATGCTGAACAGACACAGTCTATTGTGCCTCCTCCATAGAGACACATTGGGGTGTGACGCTATTTTTGTCGAGCGATGTATATTTATGCACATATATACTAATGTACACTATTAAATTATTAATGTAGTTATATAAAGCAGAAATATAGGTGGGGGAGCAATATTTTGTGGTTTGCCCAGGCGCAGAAATCTGTACTTACGCCTCTGTTCTCCGTAAAATATTAGACAAATGTGACGAGCTTTTGAAAGGAAAAGAGGTGTAACCTGTTTAAGGTAAAGGGTATAAAACATACCCGAGTTTAAGGACGTGCAAAATATGCAGCTGCACAAGGCGACAAAGTTTGGGGGCGGCAAATAAAATTGAAATACGGAAAATGACAAACAAAGCTGTGAAAAATCACGAAGAGCAAGCAGCTGCTATCTACTGCAAGTAGCAGGAGTCAAAGTCACAACAGCAGCTTGCAAGTAACACAGCAGAATTCACTCGGTAATAGTTAACACAAAGCTGTGACAAACCACGATCATGCTGGGTAGGAATGACAAAGTGACGCTGTTGGCTGGACGATCACTAGTGAGATAATCTTGTAAAAGCGTTTCGTTTTGAGACAGTATGTTCACACATATTGTGAAACATCAGTTACTGAAGTCTGTTTAACATATTGTGAAAGATTTGTGTTGCAGACCTGTTGTTTACAGAAATCGGACGTATCTGTTTAACGAATAAAGAAAGTGGTTTGGATAGCCATAAGTCGATTTATGTTGTCATTGAATCTTGGCCATGATCTTGAAGTGTTTGCTATATATGACAGACTTTCAGCTACAAACATCAGAGACTCATCCAGGAAAGTGGCAAATTAAGGCTATAATATAAGCAAAGCTTCAAATTAAGATTTAAGTACTAAGTTAAGTATTTTGAAATAAAACTAATTTGAAGATACAATTCAGCAAAATTTATAACTTATTTTATATTTTT
Source organism: Macrothele yani (assembly GCA_039090855.1). NCBI lineage: Eukaryota > Metazoa > Arthropoda > Arachnida > Araneae > Macrothelidae > Macrothele > Macrothele yani. The sequence continues at coordinate 19,905,114 of CM077026.1, read as the reverse complement.
GTTTTAATAGGTATTTGTTAATGACTTACCTCCACAAATGTCAAACTTCCAAGGATTGAAAGGTCTGCCAGTGTGCGCTCTGAACCAGCTACATAGGGAGTTTTCTCCAAGAAGCCATTCAAGTATTCCAGAGCCTTCTTGTACACTTCTTCCTTAACAGGATCAGGCTGTTCATTCTTGAACAATTGTGGGTACTATGAAAAAGCAGAAATGTATAATGAAAACTGATGCTCAGTCAAAGTCAACATTTTACAAACTTATACTTTACTGAAGTCAATGTAGCATTAAATTTTTAGACTTACTGTAACATTAAGATACTGCGTACTAACGAAGTCATGGCAAAATCCTAGTGATGTAATTTCTTAAAATTACAATTATGTAATACGGGAGATTACTAGGATGACATAAAAATTACTTTTTTGTCAAATTTTGGGGTGCACACTAGCCCATCGTCGGGACTGAGTCAAGATTGTAGGCGCTGCGACTCAAGCGGTAACACCAAGCCTTTATGGTCATTAATCTTGGCACCTCTTCTTTCAATTTGTAGACTTTCTTTCAATTTCCGTTTTACACAGTTAATCGAATGTTAGATACCCTGTATGTGTTTGCTAAGCCTTGTCTTGTTAGAAACGTTCCTAATGCAGCTTTATGTTCAGCCACACGGGTGCAAAGTTGTCTCCCAGTTTCTCCTACATGTGTGTTACCACAATTGCAATGCACAGTGTAGAACACTCCTTCGTGAAGCATCACATTATCTTCTTTTTGTTTAACGGGTGGGAATTTTTTTTTTTTTTTTTTTTTTTGAATTTTATTGTTTAAGTGTGGGGCAAATCGAACCTGGAATTTAAAGCTAATCCTCCGAAGCCCTTCAAATATACTGTACCTTTATGGTAATTGACCTTTCTAGTAAGTTTGATGTTATCGCTTGATTGTTTACGATTCGATTTGATCTTTTTGTTAAAACATTTTTCTGTCATTGTAGAAGGAAAATTATTTTCAGCCAGAGTCTTTATTAATTCTTGTTTATGGATTTTCTTTGAAGTTTCTCAAGAACAGGGCCGTAGCTACCGGAAGAGCAGGGAGGGCGTTTACCCACCCAGAATGGTCATTCCAAGCGCGTAAATTGATGTTCTGGGGGATGTATAAAATAGAAATTGCAATGATGAATGACAAACGTCACGCTATCTCTTAATCGCACTAATTTACGCTTCTACATTTGTAGTGCTCAAACGCATCTGAGGATGGACACCGCAGCGAGTCTGAAAGATCTTATGCTTCCAACTTCATGATGTTTAACGATTTTTAAGAATAACTAATCTTTGAAACGATCATCGAAGTTGTATTTAAATTGTTTTTATGCATCACAATTTGAATCGTGCAAAGACGGTAATGCTTTACATTAAGTGAATTATGTGGCAAGAATATAATGAATCAACGAACTGAAGCGATGAAAGATTTCCTTCTTTAGCACGATTTAATGATTAAAAGATGGAGAAATATATACAATTAAAACCATGAGCACTTTCGAGGCAGCAGCTGCCTCTTCTTCAGATGTAATAAATAGATACACATTTAATCTATATATAATATAGATCATTGCATTGTGGGAAGCATGGGAAGTTATTAGCCAATAGTAATCTACATGCGCCAAAATTTTGCGTATACTGTTGGCCCAATGGTCTGAAGAAAACATGGAAATATATTACAGAAATAAATGGTGTAGGGTGGGGTGAACATTCAATTTTAAGTTTATATTACAATTTATAATTTACATTTTTAATAAGGGATTTCCAAACGTTATGTAAATCCCTTATTAAAAATGTAAATTATAAATTGTAATATAAACTTAAAATTGAATGTTCACCCCACCCTACACCATTTATTTCTATTTATATATTTCCATGTTTTCTTCAGACCATTGGGCCAACAGTATACGCAACATTTTTGGCGCATGTAGGCTAATAATATTGGCTAATAACTTCCCATGCTTCCCACAATGCAATGATCTATATTATATATAGATTAAATGTGTATCTATTTATTACATCTGAAGAAGAGGCAGCCGCTGCCTCGAAAGTGCTCATGGTTTTAATTGTATATATTTCTCATCTTTTAATCATTAAATCGTGCTAAAGACGGAAATCTTTCATCGCTTCAGTGATTAATGTCGCACGAGTCTTCAATATTTGTTGCTGAATCAACGAAATTGTAACTAAAAGAGAAAGTTACATCCTTCAGTATTACCTTTTTAAAGACTTTGGTTAGTGTCATACAGTATTCCATGCAGTTAACCAGGGTACAGAGTAACATACACTGTGAGGTGTAAACACCCCATATCCTTGAAGGGAATTTTCCAAAATAGTGAATGGAGACATAGAAAACAATATAGCGATATGTTTAACCTCCATGACCTCTCCAAACGTGTTCTTGGGATGAAGAGTTAATCAATCATCTGTGCTCTGTCGCAGACGTTTAACCTTGAACAGAATTTTTCCAAGCCTTTCCCCTAAAACTTCTTTCTACTGTTACGATCACTCTCCGGTACTCATTTGTTCTACGCTGGTTCGTTTTTCTTTCTGCATTTCTGTGGAGGGTTGTGTTGTTGGCGTTCACATAACTTATGATTTACTTCGCATTTACAACCTGTGGTTGTTGGGTATTTACTTAGTTTTTACATTTCGAAAAAAATTATGTCAACACCTGAAATACAATTTTTGAACGATCATAATACTTCCCCATAACGGCAGTGTGTGAGAAAGTAAAAACTACGTATTATTTGGGTGGAACTCGAAGACGCTTAATTTTGAACACGAAGGGGCATAATTTCAATTCTCGCTCTCCTAGATAATAAAAGTTTGCTACGGTCCTGCTGAAGAATTCAGTGCTTCTATTTTTTTCCAAGAATTAGCCAAACTAATAAAGTTCTGAATTACCACTCTTACCATCCCTCCTATATTATAGACCACTGAGTTGTTAACGGTGGTCGTTATACCCCCAATAAAATTAAAAAAAATAATGAACAGAATAGCCAAAGGTAAGTGCAATCTGCAAAACAATCTGCAAAGAATCCCAAAATCAAAGTTATGTTTTTTACAAAATTTCTTTAGAATAGAGACAATGGGTGGAGGTAAACTCAATGAAACCAACAGACTGGGTCTTGGACATCTCAGGGCGAAGTTTAGTGAAACGAAATCGTTGAACGCTGTGTAGTAACTCGAGAAAGATATTCGAAGAATAGCCGCCGCCTCGGTGGCACAGTGGTCTAAGCGAAGGCTTCTGATTATTCCATCCGAAATGGATCCGGGTTCGAATCCCGGTGAGGCATGGATGTTGTGTTTGTCTTACGGCGCTGGCCCTCTCCTGGAACCAGTGACCCTAAATTAGGGACGGACGACTGCGCATAGCACATCGAGTTGCTCACGGTGGTCGTTAAACCTCCAACATAAAAAAAAAAGAACCTAAGGAGTGGCGCGTAGCAGTACAACACTTATACTCTTCACTTTCGGCTTAAAAGCTGCCGTAACACGCATACAAGGTCCCACAAGGAAACGTGTACGCCCCTTAAACATGTCTTGGTAATTTTGGTAAATAAAGATCCGAATTTTTCTCAAGATGTTCAGAGGATTAGTTTTTTACATTCAAAAACGAAGATGCAGTTGTACATACATTGCAAGAGAAGAATGTAATTCATACTGTTGAAGATTCTCTCGAGGCTATTTAATTGTGACTGTAAGCCATGACTTCCAACTGCATTCAGTCAGTTTAATGTGGTAGAAAAAGACGAAAGTTCGAAGCAGTTAAAAGCAGCCATACGTACTATCTGATTTAAGCATTCCTTACAGAGATATTGGAGTGAGATGTTGATTTTGTTTTGCTGAGCATGAATATTTACATCGATGAACCATTACAGTATGACCACCCCCAGTCTAGAGAAACGAGCGCGCCTGGAGACCGAACGGTGGCGCAGGTGAAGTTTACAGAGCCGTATATATACAACTCGAGGACCGGCTTTCGGTTAATGGAGTGTTTGGCGTCAGAATGGGGAAAAGCTGCCGATTTATACGAGTTTGATAAAGGACAAATTGTGGTAGCACGGCGCCTCGGAAATCAGATCTCGGAAACTGCGCGGCTTGTGGGTTGTTCACGTGTCGCTGCAGTGAGTAGGTATTAAAAGTTCTGCAGCCAAACGACGAACCGTCGTCCAGCCGCGTGTCGTCCGCAGCTCACTGATGCCATAGGGGAGCGGAGACTGTCGCGCATTTCTCACAGCGACCGCAGCGACAAATCACCCGCAGCTACAACAGTGGTGATCAGGTCAATGTGTCACAGCACACAGTTCATCACAGCCTTCTGCGCATGGGCCTGCGTAGCCGAAGACCTGCAGGGTGTCCATGCTTACTGCACGTCATCGTCAACAACGCATGAAATGGGCCATGATCATTGAAATTGGACCGTGGATGATTGGAAGAAAGTGGCATGATCTGACGAATCAAGACTCCTGGTGCATCATGTAGACGGCCCAGCGTGGATACGCTGATTACCAACGGAGGATATGGAACCTGGATGCACTGTTGGGCGGAAACAGGCCGGCGGCGGCGGTGTTATGCTGTGGGAGATGATTTCTTGGGACACTTTAGGCCATATTATCCCAATAACACAATCCCTGACAGCTGCTAGGTATCTGAACATTGTTGCAGACGAAGTTCACCCGATCATGGCAAGTGTGTTCCCTGCTGGTGATGGTCCTTACCAACAGGATAATGCGTCATTCCACACTGCCAGAATCTTCAAAGAGTGGTTCGAGGAACACGCTGGTGACTTTCTGTCAATGCCCTAGCCTTCAAATTCACCTGAGATGAACCCAATTGAACATTCCTGGTTCGACTTGGAAAAGCAAGTTCGTGCTAAATCACCACCACTCCGAAATGTCAGGGAACTGGAGGACCTGCTGTTGACACTATGGTACCAGATACCCCAGGATATGTATCACCATCCCCTCGAATCGAACCCTCGCTGAGTGGCCGCTTTTTTGCGGGCTAAAGGGGGTCTTTCAGCGTATTAGGTAGGTGGTCATAGATCATCGGTGTATGTGTATGTATATACAGTGTGTTTCACTACTAGGTTGACCCGGTAAATGAATTATTACACAAATATTTATTGTGGGAAGATTAAACTATATCTGAAAAAGTGTCGCCGCCCCGGTGGCGCAGTGGTCTAAGGCGTTGGCCTCTGATCATTCGTCGGAAGGGGCCCGGGTTCGAATCCCGGTGAGGCATGGATGTTGTGTTTGTCTTACGGCACTGGCTCTCTCCCTTCCCTGGAACCAGTGATCCTAAATTAGGGACGGGCGACTGCTTATAGCCCATTGAGTTGCTCACGGTGGTCGTTAAACCTCCAAAAAAAAAAAAAAAAAAAAAGTGTCATTGCAGCAAATGCTGGAAGTGGCAGCCTTTTTGTTGCAAACATAGAGCGACACGACCTTCCGTACTGGCAAAGATTAAAGCAAACATAGAAGGTGTAATAAGGGCAGTTTCAGTGGCAATGTTGCGCTTTAATTCGTCGAACGTGTGTAGATTCTTTCTGTGCACCCTGCCTTTCGGCATTCCCCAAAGGGAGAGTCCGGGGGTGCCAGATCCAGGGAGCAAGGCGGCCAGAGTCCTTTAGAAATTATTCTGTTCTCGAAGAAAGTGCTGATGAACCGAATGGATTTTTTAGAAGTGTGACAGGTTCCCCCGTCTTGTTGTAAATAACCAAGGGACAGCTTACGATTGTCCAACAGCTTGACTAATTCCTCTAAAATTTCCATGTACACATCTCTGTTCACATTTCTGTCGAAGAAAATTGGACCCGCTATGCGTGTACGAGACATCGCGCACCATACTCCAATTTTTTGTGGGTGAAAGGGGCTGCTTGTAGATGGCATGCGGATGCTGTGCAGCACAGACGCGCATATTCTGGGAATTTACATAGCCAGAAAGGTGAAAGCAGGCCTAGTCGGAAAGCCATGTTAAGTCCAAAATGTCCTCATTACCTTCAGTGAAGCATTTAAACCACTGGCAGTAACGACGCCTCTTTTGCAAATCAGGCGGAAGCAATTCCTTCAGCACTGTTACTCGATAGGGATGTATTCTTGCTTGGTTTGCCTCTCGGTGACATGATGACGTTGAAATGCCCACCTCCTGTTAAAAACGCCGCAGAGATTTCGTCGCTGACTACTTCAACCGAGCCTGCACTTCCCTCACCGTATACGCTGACATTTTCAGTCGACCTCCTGTACAAATCGGCACCAGCGTACCCGTGTTCTCCAACATTTACACCATTTGGTGCATCGCCTGCTTTGAAGGTGCAATTTCGCCATACGTTTCTTCAAACACTTTCCGACACCTCCTGTTACCCAGTACGAGCGCAAGAGAAAAACGCGTTGCTCTATCATCAGCATTATCTCAACTGACAAGTAGCAGCTGCAGCCAGTGATGGTAGGTAGTAAAATTGAGTTTACCCATATGAAGCGAAGAAAATACCCATTTATGGCCAAAAACCCCATATTCGCAAAAATTACCTGCAAATGTATACGTATATTAGGTGCTTGAATTAATTCCCGCTGTTTTTTGCCACACAAACACCTGTGTGTTGCCACAGAACGGTACAGGATAGTCTATTCAAAGTAGTGTCCGTTGGCAGCTACGACCCTTTCCCACCGTTGGGGTAACAAGTGGATTCCGCGGTAGAAAAATGCAGGTTCTTTCGAGGCGAACCTTTCATCGAGCGATTTTTGGATATCCTGCGACAGAAAGGAAGTGCTGCTATGACAGGCCCAGTTGTAGCGACCGGAACAAATGGAAGTCCTGAAGGAGCAATGTCCGGAGAATAAGGAGGGTGCGGGTAAGAAGTCCCAGCCAAGTGCCTCCAAGAGTTCCTTCACGGATTTGGCGACATGAGGTCTAGCGTTGTCGTGGAGAAGAATAACCTTGTCATGTGGGATCCAATTTCCGAGCTTCTGGATCATCATTCCCATTGCCTTTAAACGTTTGCTAACCGTTGACTCATCGACCCGTAATGTTTCAGACAACTCGTGGAGCGACCAACTTGAATCCTCGTCCAATAAGGTCTCCAATGCGCCATCTTCGAACTTTTTAGGCTGTCCAGGGCGCTCTTTGTCCTTCATGTCATATTCGTTGGCTTTGAAGCGTCGGAACCACTCTCTGCATGTTGTTTCCGATAGGGCATGTTCCCCATAGACCTGCACTAGCAAACGATGACTTTCCGCTGCAGTTTTCTTGAGATGAACGAAGAAGAGTAATGCTTCCCGCAAGTGCTCCCTTTTTGGTAGGAAACTGGGCATCGTGAATGCGATACAAACTCGTGTTCTGTGTATCCTCCGATCGCGTGTCACACACTGCTTCGCCCAGACTACGGACGGTACGTGCGTGTGCATGAGAGGTCACGTGTGGCCCGGGTCACAGCGCACCACTGCTGCGCTCTATTGGGCAACAGCGGGAATTAATTCAAGCACCTAATACATCTTTTAGCTTAATTTTTTTTTTAGAAATTTACTTAAAATTCTGTCTCTTTACCCATTAACTTATTGAAATTTTTTTGCATTAAAAATACCATAAAAATACAAATTATGATTTTAATAACATTATCTAGGTACACTAATTCAGGCTTCAGCTTTAAAAAGCAATGAAAAACTGTATGATTAAAAACATTATGTTTACTCTCACATAAGTATTATACATGGAGGTTAGAATAAAATATCTAGGGATGCCCTTGTTAATGGAGCAGGCAGCAGTTTGCATGAAGCCTATAACCGCGAGCAACGGCCGTCAAAGAGCGAGAAAAGCTGATGGTTTTCAAGGCCATTGCAATGCATTTTGTGTTGGCTGAATCGTATTCTTTCGTCGCAAATGTTTCTAATTTTTCTTCGTAACTTGCTGCCGAAGTGTGAAAAAATGCTAGATTTAAAAAAAAATTAATTATTTTGTGGCTCCTTCCCATTTTTAAAATGAAATACGTGAACGTTAGTGCGAATTCAAAACAAAACAACGTTAAAATTGTAAACTTCTGGATTGGAGGTTTAACGACCACCGTGAGCAACTCAATGGGCTATAAGCAGTCGCCCGTCCCTAATTTAGGGTCACTGGTTCCAGTGAAGGGAGTGAGCCAATGCCGTGAGACAAACACAACATCCATGCCTCACAGGGATTCGAACCCGAATCCCTTTCAGACGAATGATCAGAGGCCATCGCTTAGACCACTGCGCCACCGGGGCGGCATTGAAACCTTCACTCGTGTAAGAAGTATAATTCATTCCGGTTTGATATTAGCACGTTTTCTGCAACCCAAAACTACGCAATTCAAAAATGCACACAGTTGAAATTTCATAATAAGGCCGCGCCCCGGTGACGCAATGATGTATAAGCGATGTCCTCTGATCATTCGTCTGAAAGGGGTCCGGGTTCGGATCCCGATGAGGCGTGGATGATGTGTTTGTCTTACGGCACTGGCTCTCTCCCTTCCCTGGAACCAATGAGTCTAAATTAGGGACGGGATACTGCTTATAGCCCATTGAGTTGCTCACGGTGGTCGTTAAACCTCTAATAAAAAAAATAGATAGGTATGATGTAAACAATGTCAAATTCCCACATCTTGCGGCTTCACGGTTAAGAGATTCAGGACATCTCCAGACGTACTATTCTAATCTCCTTGGTATTATATCATATATAATCATGTTTCACTATAATAGAAGTTTTCAGTAATGTGCAATTTTTAAAAAACGAGATGCATAAAATTAGAAGTCTCCGTACGACTTTTAAAAAAGCGATGGAACAATTTTACCCATAAAATATAAAACATACCCATATACCCATTCCTAATTTTCTTTTTCAAAAAGATCCACGAAATGGGTAATTGCCGCTCCTGTGGCGCAGTGGTCTAAGCGATGGCCTCTGATCATTCGTCCGAACGGGGTCGGGGTTCGAATCCCGGTGAGGCATGGATGTTGTGTTTGTCTTACGGCACTGGCTCTCTCCCTTCCCTGGAACCAGTGACCCTAAATTAGGGACGAGCGACTGCTTATAGCCCATTGAGTTGCTCACGGTGGTCGTTAAACCTCCAATCAAAAAAAAAAAAAAAAATGGGTAATTAATTACCCACTATCTGCCATCACTAGCTGCGGCAGTACCAATGTGCGCATGGAGTTGGCTCCGCGCCAGATGTTACGTCATCCGTCTGGAGAATTCGACAACACGGCGTCTGGTGTAGAGATGAGCTCGGGCTCGGACGGGATCAGAATTCATTAACTACCGAAAACCCGGGCCAGTGCTCGGAATTACACGTCTTGAATTTCATTACTGTAATTAATTCAACACGTGTAATTCCGAGCCCGGTTGAATTACACGTGTTGAATTTCATTGTGGATTTGTTACCATGGTGGAAGGATTTTCAATTTCCTAAGCTAGCTGCCATTGCAAGACAAATTTTGCTTAGCAAAACTTGCATTATGCATTGTCCAAAGCTATGGCCCAAGCAAGGATTAGTTTAAGGAGGTCTGGTATCGTAAAACTGGGAAAAAATCACATTCCCAGTTTCTGTATTTTATTAAAAAACAAGAATCTTATCTTTAAAATTATGTATTAATTTCCAAAATTGTGCAGTTAGAAGTATTGTTATTTATTTTTTAAAATTTCCTCACTCCCGCGATTTTTGGGGTGACGTTGGTTTTTAGTGCAGCAGGTCGGGTTTTAGAGAAAAGAAGATCAAGTTGAAGCGCTGAGGCATTAGATGCTATCCTCTCTCTTTCTCTCTTTTTTCATGATGAACTTGATCTGGAAACTGCACACACTATGATAATATTGTGATTTTTATACTATTAAGCGCAAAGTTTTGTTAATGTTACAAAATGCAGAATAATCTGGTCTGGAATGCTTTTACGTTCTTTTTTTTTTTTTTAATTTTGGAAATTTCCCTACGTGCTTTTTTTTTATATTCTACTACATCACTCTTAACTACCTTTACCAATTAGCATATATGTAAATTATATTGCAAAGATTAGTTTTCTACACAATTTCAAATACTTGCAACTGTCTGTACGGCGTTGTACGTTTTATAATGCAATTTATTCAAAATGAAAGGAAATTTAGAAATCAAAAAGAAATAACGAATGGAATTTTTTGTTTCTAAACGATTTTCTTTTCTTCAGCTTTTACCAAAATTACTGATTCGCCTGATACGGTCGAAGGGCACGTTGATTATTTATTTATTTTCAAATCCGCATTTTCGAACATTTGGCTTAATGCGTAGATTTCTAAAAAACATATTTATATTGTGAAGTGGACTAACTGAACTAAACTTTTAAACTAATGATTTTTAAAACTAATCCTTGCTTGGGCCATATATTTGGCCAGTGTATAATGCATAAATTCAAGCCTTGATAAGCAAAATTTTCCAAGAATCCGGACCCGGACGTGCCCGGGCTCAGCAAACACATGTAATCAAAGAAAGCGGGCCGGGCTCCTAAAATTGAGCCCGAACTGATCTCTAGTCTGGTGGCATTCGCTTTCCCATTAATTCAGGTACGTTGAACCGCAGTTTAATCTTGCTACTATAAATAGTATTTCTGTAATCATTCATTAACAGGGTCAACCTAGTAGTGAAACACTCTGCATTTTCATACACTGTTAAATTGGTAATACATAATATACTATTATGAAGTTGTAATATGAGATAGAAAGATAGATGTGAAGCACAATATTTTGTGGTTTGCCCTCGGCAGAGAAATGCTCAGTTATGCTTGTGAGAAAGTTGTCTGCATATGGAAATCCAACTATTTGAATATAAGAATTAGTACTTACAAAGAAGTCACCTTGGGCTTTGTATAGAGTGCCAATGTCAAAATAGAGCAATCTGTCTACAAGAGCTCTCTTCACGGGATCCTTAGGATACAAGGGGCTGTCGGGAGCATATTTATTAGCAAGATAGCCCATGATAGCTCGGCTGAAAATAATACAAGAAATTCAGTATTTTTTCAACAAAAATCTCAAATCTTAAAAATACTTAGTTAATAGAATTTCAAGTATCAATGACCAGGACAACTGAATTACAAAGCTAAGACTGTCTTGCGACATTTCATATCAAGCAATTTGCAAGCCATTTTTAGCACGTCTTTTGTAAAAAAAGATCGTGCTTCTGTTATCGGTTTGTCCGTCCGTCCGTCTGTACCTACGATATCTCTGCAACTATTAGTCCGATTTGAAAAATTCTTTTTGCATTCGGAAGCTCGAAATATGCAAATGATGATCCTTCATCTCGTTTTTTTTTACGATGTACAATTTTGCCGGTAGAGAGCGTAAATGCAAATGATCTCGAATTCAAAAATACGTTTTATTCCACATGTTTGCTTCTAAACATCCGATTGAAATTCTTTTTTATCTTTCGATTCCATTTATGTCGAAGAGTATTTTAGATATAGTTACTTTTTCAAATTACGCATAGATTTTCCGCTAGGGGCTTTTAATAAATTACATTTTCCCCAAAAACTCTTCTTCTAAAACTCCGATTTGAAAAATTTTTGCTTCAGCGGATACATCTCCTGATGGAAAATCTTTTGCATTTAATTTCAAATTTTTGGTAAAGGATACTTTGGCCATCAGGGGGCGCAAGTGTTAATTTTTGCTTCTGATGTATTTGCGATAAAATTGGAGCTTCTAAAATATCGGTTGAAAAAATTATTTCGTGGACTGATTCCACTTACATCGATAAACCTTTTAGGAATATTTTCTTCTTAAAATATTGCACAGTTTCTCCGCCAGGGGGCGTAGATGCACATCTTATTTTTGTCAATATCTCTACTTCTAGGAGTCCGATTTGAAAAAATCCTTCTTTGTTGGATAGTGTTTTCCGTGTGACAGGTTTTTCATATCATTTCAAAATTTTCAAGTAATTCATAGACTTTCCGCTAGGGGGCGTAGAGGTAAATTGTGTTTCCCCCTATATCTCTGCTTCTAAATCTCTGATTTGAAAAATTCTTTCTGCACAGCATACAGCTCCTGATGGGACATCGTTTGCAAATAATTTCCAGTTTTTGTAAGAAATGGTTTGGCCACCAGGTGGTGTAAGTCCCAATTTCCGCTTCTGTTGTATTTGCAGCAAAATATGAGCTTCTAGATTCTCGATTGAAAAAAAGTCGTTTGTTGACCGATACTACTCATGTCGACAAACCTTTTAGGAAAATTTTCTTCTTGAAAAAATGCATGGTTTCTACGCCAGGGGCATAGATGTATATCTTATTTTTGTCAATATCTCTAATTCTAAGACTACGATTTGAAAAATTCCTTCTTTGTTGGATAGTGTTTCCGATGCGAAATGTTTTTTCCTATAAATTCAAAATTTTCAAGTAAATCATAGACTTTCCGCTAGGGGGCACAAAGGTAAATTGCGTTTTCTACGTTATTTCTGCTCCTAAAGCTCTGATTTGAAAAATTCTTCCTGTATCGCATACAAGACCTGATGGAAAATATTTTTCACATAATTTCTAATGTTTGGTAAAGAATAGTTTAGCCACCAGGGGTCATAAGTGTTAATTTGTGCTTCTGAAGTATTTGTTGCAAAAAGTGGGTCTCCTGAAAACTCTACTAATTTTTTTATTCTTGGGCCGATACTGCTTATATGGATAAATATTTTGAGAATACTTTCTTTCCTAAAATAATGCACGGTTTTCCCACCAGGAGATGTAAAGTCACATCTTATTTTTGTCGATATCTCTGTTTCTATGAGTTCGTAAGCTCACGATTCCGTTTACAGCAATATCTGAGGAATTAAAAACCTGATTGAAAATCTTCTTTCTTTCGTCAGATCTATTATTTTCCATACCGGTTCCATTGACTTTGAATAGCTTTGATAAATTTAATTTGCGTCAGAACGGATTCAAAAGACGTGCTTATTACACCCGAAAATTCGGTGTCATCTTTCTTGTTTTATTGGGGGTTTAATGACCACAGTGAGCAACTCGATGGGCTATAAGCAGTCACCCATCCCTAATTTAGAGCCACTGGTCCCAGGGAAGGGATAGAACCAGTGACAAACACAGATCCATGCCTCACCGGGACTCAGAGGTGTAACCATGCATTTCGGCGCGCTTGGCAAACACAAAATATTGCATCTCCTTCGTCTTTCTATCTTATATACACTTCCCGACAAAGAAAATTCCACACCTCGAACCACGCAAATTACAGGGTGGGTGCACACGTATAAGTTATGCAAATGATTGCATTTGCAGACCAATCGCACGAACGTTGCGTGGGATATAAGTGGACAACCAGCCCGTGAGGCCATCCGTCGAGACGTCGTCATGGCCGCGAGAAGTGAGTGGTTCTGATGTAACCGTTTCTGGAGAACGACCTAAGGGTACCAATGCTGTTAAGATGCCGTCGTACGCGAATTCGTTAAACGGATAAGTTCACGAGAGGTGTCATCGTAGGCTTTCGTACCGCCGGATGGTCCTTGCGTCGTATTGCGGAAGAAACGCAACGTGATGCCACAAACGTCGGTCGCATTTGGAAACAGTGGTTACAGGAAAGGATCTGTGCAACGTCGTAGGGGGAACGGAGCAGGGAAGATGGACGCCCGAGCCCACCGATCGTCGCATCCGACGTCATTTCGTAGCTGACCCACAGGCCACAACGGGCGACATTTTGCGGAGTGTACTGAGCGGCTTGGAGGCTCCGATATCGACGCGGACAGTGTAGCGCCGCTTGGCTGCGTCTGGTTTGCTGTCCAGCCGTCCGTTGCCAAGGCTACCCTTAGCAACGAGCCATCGTCGTCACCGTTTGGCGTGGTGTCGCTCCAGAGCTGCGTGGGGTGCCGAATGGAACAGTGTGCTGTTCAGCGACGAATCACGGTTCTGTCTCACCACGAATGATCGCCGTGCGAAAATATGGAGGCGACGTGGCCAACGGGTGAATTCGTCCTCCATTGTGGAGCGCCACACAGCCTGGCAACGCGGAATCATGGTGTGCGGTGCTATCAGCGCCAACAGCCACTCACCGCTGGTACGCATTACGAGCACATTGACGGCAGGCCGCAATGTTGACGAGGTTCTGCGGCCCGTGGCACTTCCGCCGTGTTTGCAGGGCATACCGAACGCCGTTTTTCAACAGGAATAACGCCCGGCCGCATACCCTTGAATCAGCCTGAATGCTTTACACGGTGTTCGGATGCTTCTGTGACCAGCACGATCCCCCGACCGCTCGCCCATCGAGTATCTGTGGGATGCGATTGGACACCGGTTGAGTACCCTCCCACTCCCGCAAAATGAAGATGAACTATGGACTCAGATCAACATCACATGGTCCACTGTACCCCAGGACTCTATTCGGAATCTTGTTGCCTCGATGCTACGTCGGATTCAACGCTGTATTGCCCAAAATGGGGACCACACTCCTTATTGGTCATCCTGTATATTCGCCCACTGGAGCCTAGTCTGAATGTGACAATTAAGTCATTGGTTCAGGACTATCTGTGTGTGCAGTTTGGTCGGTTTTCTGGCATTCATTCATGGTGTGGCGTTTTCTCTGTCAGGCAGTGTATATTATACATGAGCCACTGTTTATGAAAATTGCAACACCATGAAGGAATGATCGTAATCACGTGAAACTTGCAGAATATGCGAAGCAGGGTAGGACATACAGATAATTAGAAGTGCAGATTCATTGCGCATGTCTGGGCCCGGCAGCGCCCTCTGTACAGTCGAATGCGGGGTATAAAGAGAAGGATGTTTAGGATACACACTAGTAGTGCATCGCGGACAGCGAGTTATAAAAGGGTCTCCAGGATTCAATAATGCCTCGGCGATGACGGAGGGCGCAATATCAGCATACGACAGAGTTTGAACGGGCAAGAATAATTGGTCTGTGTGAAGGTGCACATTCGTACCGAGACATTGAAGCTCGGACGGGACATAACGCCGCGATAGTGATGCGCGTGTGGCAGCAGTGGACCGAGGACAACCAGATACATTAATAATCCGGCAGTGGACCGAGAAATGCGATGACACCGCAGAATGACCGACACACATGGCAGTGACGGACCGTTCCGCACCTTCGCAACTGTTAGCACAACAGTGGAGCACTGCAAAAGGTATAGCTTTGTCTGCCTCCACAGTTTGACACCGTCTGCTGCACAGAGGACTGGTTGCACGCATCCCTCTGCGGCAGATTCCTTTGACCCTGAACCATGGACGCCTCAGACTGGAATGGGGTTTTCAATACACAGAATGACACAACGACGTGCTGATTCGCAACACGTCGTATTTTCGGACGAGTCCCGATTCAACTTGGACTAATATGATGGCCTCATACGCATTAGACGGTATTGTGGTGAGCGCCTTCTACCAGATTGCATTGTCTAGCGTCATATGGGCCGTACGCTCCAAGTGTGATGGTGGAGTTCCATTATGTACCATTCGAGATTTCGGCTGCTACGACTTGAAGGCAATTTCAACTGCAATCGATACATCAGGGAAGTTGTACAAAGCAGAAGCCATACCCTTCCTTCAGAGCACTCCTGGCGTTATATTCCAGCAGGACACATGTTGACAGGAATGTTCAAGCCCTCTTCGCAGCACAACAGATACCGCTTCTTCCCTGGCTTGCACGTTGACCAGACATGTCGCCTATTGAATATGTCTGGGATATGGTCACTCGACAACTGGCCCATCAAATCCTTCAGTGGTTAGTACCAATAATTTGTGGACTCGCATACATGCCGCCTGGCAAGCTATTACCCAGGACATCATCCAACGCCTTTTAGATTCAACGCCACGCCGTCAAGAAGCTCTTATTGCAGCTCGCGGTGGCTTAATAAGGTACTGATTTTGCAGCTAAAAATTGCTTTATCGTTCTGAAAATTAAATCACTTATGTACAGTCATAACATGTGGTATAAATTTCATTCGAAGCTCCTTCTTGGTAATGCAATTTTCACGAACTGTAGTGTACACTGAAGAGCAATTGAATTAAAGACAGCTGGCGTTATGCAAATGTAGCGCTGTGGGTGGCCCTGTAAACGGAAACGACATGACGTATGCAGCGATCCGACAATATAAGGAGTGATGTGACGGGAATCAGTAAGAGTCGAACGCAGTATTGGTAAGACGAAGGACCTAAGCGCATTTGATCGTGGGCAAATTGTCGGGGCGCGACGAATGGGTCACTCCATCTCGGAAGTCCAGCAGGCACTGGGATTTTCATGAGCCACTGTGTCACGGGTGCACCGTGAGTACATCGAATCCGGTAAAACCATCGCTGCAAGGGCCAACTGCCGTGGACAACAGCGTGTGGATGAGCGGACTCATCGTCGGCTAGCTCGCATTGTAACAGCGGATAGACGGGCCACAGTGCAAGAAATCACTCGGCAATTTAACGCTGGTGCACAAAAACATGTAAGCAGCCACACCATCCAGAACCATCTCCTCGCTATGGGGTACAGAAGCCATCGTCCCACGAGGGTACCGCTGCTGACCGCACATCACAGGGTGCAAAGATTATCATGGGTGCGGAAACATCGCCACTGGACCCTAGACATGTGGGAAAAATGTTGCCTGGACTGATGAGTCGAGATTCACATTGGTACATGCGGATGGCAGGATACGAGTACGGCGCAAACCACATGAAGCGATGGATCCTTCTTGCCAGCAGGGTACTCTTCAAGCTGGTGAGGGAGGTATTCTCGTCTGAGGACTGTTTACGTGGACTGAAATGGGACTCCTGGTACGTGTGATATCGTCCCTCACTTGTCAACGTTAACGGGATATCCTGGACGACCATTTGCTCCCGTTTGTGTGTCTTCAACATCCCACTGTAGACCTCATCCTGCAACAAGACAATGCAGCTCCCGAATTGTATCCGAATGGTTGGATGAACACTCCACCGACGTGACCTCGCTTCCTTGGCCAGCTAAGGTCACCTGACCTCAATCCCACCGAGCACATCTGGGATGCCATCGAGGTAGTTGTTCGAGGCTCTGACTCCCCTCCATCAAATCTTCGTGAACTGTGGGAGCTTTTTCAGGGGTCGTGGATCCATATGGCTTTCCAACGCTTCCGGTGTCTTGTCGAGTCCATGCCTAGACGAATCGCCGCCGTCAGCATGGCGAAAGCTGGTGCTCCACGTTACTGGACAGGTATCTCTAATTCATTTGCTCTTCAGTTCACAGTGGTATCATAATAATATGACCATCTACCTAAAAATGGGAAATAACCACCCTTGGCCTGGATGGCAGTGACGAGACGGCGTGACATGGACGCAATGAGGCCTTGGTAAGTTGCCGGAGGCACACGTGCCCATTCGGACTGCAGCGAGGTGCTGGAGGTGACGTGGTTGAGGGTCGGGACGTTGAACCTGTTGATCTAAATATTCCCACAAGTGCTCTATGGGATTGAGGTCAGGCGATTTCGTGTGCCAAGGGAGAACGGAGACATCGCTGTCGTGTTCCTGGAACCAGTCACGCACCACCTGAGCAATGTGACACGGCGCCTTGTCGTGTTGGAAGACACCACCACCACAAGGGTAAACGTCCAACGTGAAGGGATGCATGTGGTGGACAGATAGCCTTTGGCGTTCAGCGACCCATGCAGTGGTGCCAGCGGTCCCAGGTCATAACAGGAAAACATCCTCGAGACAGGCACACTGGCACCGCTGGCCTGTATTTGACCGACAAGCGTGTCTGGATGTTGCTTCTCCGTCTCGTGTGTTTGAGGCCACATCCACCACCGCTTCTGTTTTGTAGAAACCTGGATTCGTCGAAGAAAGCAATCTTTTTTCACTCTTCCACTGCCCAATAGGAACTATAGGCGTCGTTGCCGATGGACCTGCGTTATCGTCGGTGTATTGACGCAGCATCGACGCTGGAGACCCATGCGTAACAAGGCTCGCTCCACTGTTATCTGGGACACGTACCTGGCTTCCCAGCGTTCATTTGCGTGGTCAATTGCTGCAGTGCTGCATGTCGATTGTCCTTTACCAGTCGACGGAGGCGACGTTCTTCATCTGGGATCGATGGTCTTTGGGGCTCCACAGTTATGAAATAGGGATGTACTCGGTGTGCCATTGGTCCATTCTTGGCACACCCTTACTACAGCACCTCGCGGACAGCCCACAAAGTCTGCTGTTTCTGATGCTTCGCCGATGATCGTTCCTTTTTAAGCATCTGTCTAATCACTACCTCTGCCCATTGTGATCACGTGACGCACTAAGGCTCATCTGTCCTGGCCAGCCGCTTATATCTCCGTGTGGTCGACCTTGTCACGTGAATTCTATAACACGCCTGGACGGGCACACTGTGATTCCACTGGTGGTCATATTATTCTGATACGACCGTGCATATCAGTGAAGAAAACTGATTGCATGGCCATCACACGTGCTATAATGATGAATTAGATATTTGAGTTGCACAGCATTAGTTTATCAAGTTTCTTGATGAAGGGCAGGAAAATCTTTTAGTGTCAAACGTAAGTGACCAAGCAGTATGGTTAAGTCCACGGATATGTTAAAGATAAATTTAATCTTTGTTATAGCTGAAAAATTTGACCTTACCTTTCCCATAGGTAGAATCCATTGTCATCGATGGTAGGAACACAATGTTGGGGATTCATCTGTAAGAAAAAAGTCACTGAGTTTCGTAGCATGTTTTACACAAGTTTTTGAGTAGCAGATATGGAAATTCAAAATAATAATCGTTAACATCATTTGAGCTTTGTCTGAAAAATTATTTTCATAAAAACAGTTTCCTCCTGTCTGCATGTTGGACGTTCACATCGTACAATTCTCTGTACTTTAGTGAGAAAAGTTCCATGGGACCAAGCACGCAGCTATAAATTAAGCTACAGCTTACTACAGTTGGACATAAGTTGTTGGACTAAAATCCCAGGTTCACTGGTAGGCCCTACCCTCTTTTTGTTATCATGAATGAGATACTAGTACCCACTGTGATGACTCATACCCAAGGGCGTCACTAAGGATAAAAGAGGACTGCTGAAGAAAAGCAGTGCTTTGTGACAATGCGTCATGCCATCCCACTGATATTTGTTCTAGAATGGAGACATTGTTTTAAAGTTTCTTCCCCCGAATGTGACGTCACCCTATGAAACACATTTGCAGAAAACATTCTCTGAGACTGGTACTTCAAGAAGATGAAAAACTTGTGAGTTTTAGGGAGAAACGATTTTTGATGCAGTAAATCTCATTTAACGCTTGGAATAAAGTTAAAATCTTAACACTAATTCATGGCTAGAAAAATCTGATCACTGATATCGTAGAGGAAGAAAGTTCTGCCGACGAAGACGTAACAGCATCGGGCCTCTTTGAAATCATTTCGGGTGTCCAAGGATATGATAAAGTAAGAGAAACAGGGCCGTAGCTATGCTCCAGAACCGGAGAGGTGGGGGGGGGGCGAAGAGTCATGGGGGAACTGAAGGGTCATCTAGTGGACGCTATGTTCAGCGTTTTTCCACGAATACAGGCGCGAGTTTTGCCTTATTTGTAATCTCATTTTGTTAATTTACTTCATTTGCGAATAATTACGCCAAAAGGCAAAAACAATTAAATAAAATACAAAATCTAATATATAAATTTGAATGTTTGTTTGCTTGTTCGCTATGCAAACTATAGTTTTCAATTTGGAAACACCAAATTTGGTATAGTATCTTACGGTACTCTAACTTAGACGTTAGACGGTTTTTGGAAGGGGGTCGGAGCTCGGGATCAAGAAGCGGTCGGTCCCGATACAAAATTTTTGCAAAAAATTCCATTTCTTACTTTTTTATTTTGAATTGGTATACTATCTTATGGAACTCTAACTTAGACTGTAGACGGTTTTTGGAAACAGTTGGGGCCCGGGGTCAAGGCGCCTCCAAACAAAATTTTCGTAAAAAGTTCCATTTTTTACTTGTTTTATTTTGAATTTGAATTTAATACTTTTTGTTGTGTTAAGTGCAAGAATTGATTTGTGTGTGTGTGTGTGTGTGTGTGTGTGTGTGTGTGTGTGTGTGTGTGTGTCAAATGCTTTCCAGTGAAGAACTGCAACAAAGTCCAACATCGGAAGTAAAGGTGAGTAATCAACAAAAATCAAACAGAAAAAGTAAAAATACTGTGTGCCTAAGGATTCTACAGAGAATCAATTTCAAATTCAACGAAGAAATGAAATACAGTGACAACTTTATTCTCCAATTGGATGGTGCACCACCGCACTGGTTAGGTTACGTGCGAGATTATCTCGATGAACATCTTCCTCACCGATGGATTGGACGAGCCGCGGACTACAACATACCACTGACCCAAAGGCCACCCGGAAGCCCTGACTTAACACCTTGTGACTTTTTCCTGTGGGGGTACGTAAAGGGCAAGGTATTCGCCCCTCCCCTTCCTGTTGATCTAGCGGACCTGAAACAGCGTATCACAGCCACTATCACTGCACTTGATTCAGATATCTTACCTCGCTTTTGGGCGGAAATTGATTACCGGCTCGATGTGTGTCGTGTGACTAAGGGGGCACACATAGAATATCTGTGACTGTCTCTAAAAAAACGTGAAACATTCCCCTACAATTTTGTTACAGGTAACATAAAACATCTTATATTATTCTTGTTTTATAGTGCGTTGAAACGGTATACTTCTTTATGAGTCACCCTGTATATATAGTCAGGAAGGGACGTATAAAAGCAACACCTTAGTGGACCTCTATAGGCTAAGACATCAGAGTGGGCTACCGACGCTAAGGCATCTGAGTAGGCCTCCAAAGAAATTATGAAGGACAATCATTATAGAAGTCCATTAAAACACGAAACTGTAGCAATATAGTTATGATAATTAATACGCAGTGCATTCTTCAAACCCATAAATTATGTGTAGAATTTTCATAAAAAGTCACTGTATTGCCCACTGTTCTCACAATAGCATGAGTTAAAAGCTAGGATTCCTAGATTTTCGTCTTGAAAATTTTCATAATTCAGCATTGTATACTTTTCTTGGTGCATCTTTTATGTAATGTCACAATGGATCTCTCCCATTAGCATTTCGAAGTGCAAACAGGGAGGTCTGGGTGGATGGTAGTAAAAAAAACTGAAACTGTTTCGCCGATTCCGCTGTACAAAGCCATATGGAATGTGTACCTTTAGTGAGCCACTGCCTTGAAATATGTTCTTCTTCTAACCACTACTTGTGATTGAGTGGAAATCATACGAGATAAAACAAACTATTTTACTTCTCTCTATATACAATGAAGAGCAAATGAATTAGAGATACCTGTCTAGTAACGTGTAGCACCACCTTTCGCCCTGATGACGGCGGCGATTCATCTCGGCATGGACTCCACAAGACACCGGAAGCGTTGGGAAGCCATACGGATCCACGACCCCTGAACAAGCTCCCACAGTTCACGAAGATTTGATGGAGGGGGGTCAGAGCCTCGAACATCTCTCTCGATGGCATCCCAGATGTGCTCGGTGGGATTGAGGTCAGGTGACCTAGCTGGCCAAGGAAGCGAGGTCACGTCGGTGGAGTGTTCATGCAACCATTCGGATACAATTCGGGAGCTGTATTGTCTTGTTGCAGGATGAGGTCCTCAGTGGGATGTTGAAGACGCCCAAACGGGAGCAAATGGTTGTCCAGGATATCCCGGTAACGTTGACCTGTGAGGGACGATGTCACACGTACCAGGGGTCCCATTTCAGTCGAAGCAAACAGTCCCCAGATGAGAAACCCAGCCCCACCAGCTTGAAGAGTACCCTGCTGGCAAGAAGGAAACATCGCTTCATGCGGTTTGCGCCTTACTCGTATCCTGCCACCCGCATGTACCAACGTGAATCTCGACTCATCAGTCCAGGCAACATATTTCCACATGTCTAGGGTCCAGTGGCGATGCTCCCGAGCCCATGCTAATCTTTGCATCCTGTGATGTGCGGTCAGCAGTGGTACCCTCGTGGGACGATGGCTTCTGTACCGCATAGCGAGGAGATGGTTCTGGATGTGTGGCTGTTTGCACGTTTTTGTTCACCAGCGTTAAATTGCCGAGTGATTTCTTGCACTGTGGCCCGTCTATCCGCTGTTACAATGCGAGCTAGCCGACGATGAGTCCGCTCATCCACACGCTGTTGTCCACGGCAGTTGGCCCTTGAAAGGATGGTTTTACCGGATTCGATGTACTCACGGTGCACCCGTGACACAGTGGCTCGTGAAAATCCTAGTGCCTGCACGACTTCCGAGATGGAGTGACCCATTCGTCGGGCTCCGACAATTTGCCCACGATCAAATGCGCTTAGATGCTTCGTTTTACCCATACTGCGTCCGACTTTTACTGATTCCCGTCGCTTCACTCCTTATATTGTCGGATCGCTGCATACTTCATGTCGTTTCCGTTTACAGGGCCGCCCACAGCACCATATTTGCATAACGCCAGCTGTCTCTAATTCAATTGCTCTTGAGTGTATAAATACTGTAGTAGTATGTAGTTCATTTTTACGGTATACAGTGCCATTTCCGGAATAACCGTGTTTTCCGTGCACATCCAGGCATTGATTTTAATTTTTTTCACCGGGCGCAGAAATGCCTAGTTATGCCTCTGCAGAGGATGATTTCAAAGAAACTGCCACAGCCGGTTACTGTCTGTGGCAGTTTCTTTTCAATCATTATGCAACTACTAATGAGTTTCCATTCATTATTAAAGTGTTTGAAAAGATGCATTAATACCGCAAGTATCAAGATCAAAACGCGTGGTTATAAATCAGTTTATTTACTGGTATAAAATAGCATACAGAAATCGTCGAACTTTCGCCTTCCACTTAATGGGAGGCTTTCTCAAGACAGTAGTTGTACATAAAATGCAGAGAATTAGAACTCGTAAGAGACAAAGATTAAATTTGAAAATACAGTGGAAGACATTGTGAGTGGTATTACGTGTTTTTTATCATGCACGATTATGCGCTGTGTTGCCACGTGTTTCCATCCTTTAATATTAAATAGAAACTCATTAGTAGTTCCATAGAGAGCATGATTGCATAGCTACCTGTAGAGGATTTCAACCGTTTCTCTGATAGAAATCCTTCAAGTTCGTGTGTAAGGGGAAATCACTTCTAATATTATTCCGTATAAGAGTTACAAAGTAGTATTTGACTTCCCTGGCAAGCATCTTATTCTGCTAACACTTCTCATGTGTTCTTTACATCTAGTGCCTAAGGATAGCTTTGTCATTCTGATACAGGGGGCGTATTTAGGGGAGAGGGGTCAAGCGGTCTTGCTCCCCGAAAGTGTTTCAATGTTAAAATGCGACTTACATTGTACATTACAAAAATTCTTTAATTTAATAAAAATGCATCAACTTACATTAGAAATGATGAAGAAACCGAGGCTGTCGTATGCACAATTGAATAATTAAAAACTTGCATTTAAAAAAATGCTATTTACTTACAAGTTAAAATAAGCTACACTGGCAAGCACTTACGAGGTTACTTTAGCCTCATCATCGGGCCCAATTGCGCGAAAGGATGGTTACAGGGATTTATATACAATCATGGAATAACAAATGGTGTTGCCAATCTAGAAATGGCATATTACAAATAATTATATGTAAATTTAACTCACGTATCTGGAGATCCAACAGGTGAGGCATTTAGCTGGTTCTACAGCAGAATCCAAGGGCGAGACAGGCAAATCGTCATTGCAACACCTGGAGGCGAACCGTGTAATACACAAACTTTCAGCAAGCAATAAAGAATGTTTTTCAGGTGCAGAGGCAATCAGAGTGGTACGACTCCTACTTATTACTCGCGACTGTTCACACCCATGGAGCCATAAGCTAGCTGCGTCTAGATTTCTACTCAAACGCTCCTATTCCCATTCCTCGAACCCCTCTTTACAACGAGCAGAATTTCAGAGGATTTTGGCAGTTGCTTCGACGTTTGGCTACTCTCACAACGACATATCCCGCCTGGACAGAAGGATGAATCGTCTTCAATTCACAGCATTGCAACGGGAGTCGCAAACTGTACGATATGTGGGTACGGTTGACTACAACCCAACCATTGTCAACATCCTTGGGAATGCCTGCGCTAGGGACTTTCAATTTATTCAATTTGCTGCGAGAGGACCGTGACAAAATTCACCCACTACATAGATATGGTGTTTATAACATCCCACTTGTTTCTTATTCACCGGATTCTGAAGTCACCTCATATATAGGCTCTACCCTACGTTCAGTGCAAGTACGGGTGGCAGAGCACAAACATGCAGCTCGTGTAGGCTCTACCTCTTCTGCCTTAGCCCGCACAGTGGCGCAAGGTCAACATAACCCAGACTGGAGTCGTACCACAGTGATTGCCTCTGCACCTGATAAACATTCTTTATTGCTTGCTGAAAGTTTGTGTATTACACGGTTTGCCTCCAGGTTTTGCAATGACGATTTGCCTGTCTCGCCCTTGGATTCTGCTGTAGAACCAGCTAAATGCCTCACCTGTTGGATCTCCAGATACGTGAGTAGTTAAATTTACATATAATTATTTGTAATATGGCATTTCCATATTGGCAACACCATTTGTTATTCCATGATTGTATATAAATCCCTGTAACCATCCTTTCGCGCAATTGGGCCCGATGATGAGTCTAAAGTAGCCTCGAAAGTGCTTGCCAGTGTAGCTGTTTTTAACTTGTAAATAAATATCATTTTTTAAATGCAAGTTTTTAATTATTCAATCGTGCATACGACAGCCTCGGATTCTTCATCATACCATTTGGCACGAAGTCTTTTGTCACTTACATTAGAAAATAATGTTTTAATTTCTTCTATTTTTCATTAACTTTTATTTTGTCCTGTTAGATTTCAAAAACTTCCATTTTCTGTCGGCCACCGCCGAAAATAATAACAATAATAATAAATTTACATACGCCCCTGTTCTGATGTATAACTTTTTTGCGTTGTTAGGGTATAATGAAGTGGTATAGCGTAAACACCCGCTTTCTTTCTTGCATTGCCTCTCATCGTGGTTAGATAATATATGCGATGAAGGTGCCTGATTTTATTGCTATAGTGATGTATATTTACATATTAAATTCTTCAACCAATATGTAAAGCCTGGGATATGCGATGGATCCTGCAAAGTGGGAAACTATATCGTGAATTTCGAAGACGGCAAAAAATTTCCCGAAGAACAGACACTTATCTGAAATTGGTGGATACATCTTTGTAAGTGTTTAATGTAAGCTGGTCTGGAATAGAATGCCTGAAAGCACGCAAAAATTGCGCAATGATTGTCTTAGATTTACGCATTTCGACAAGTAATCCCTCCTTTTAATAAATACCTTCAGGAGGAACCTAAGCATGCCAGGTTTGATAAGCTTCTTATCGGACTTTTCTTTGTTCAACGTACTTAACAATAAGCTCCACGAAAATTATTGGAAAACTTAGACAACGCGTTGCTGGAAGGCATCTGTAATGTACACGCGCTCGGATTGTTAATGTTGAAGAAGCCATTTTTAATTCAAACACAAGGTTACACAATAACAGCGTCTGCCTGTTTGCTATTTATTAAACATTCAGAGAATGCCCACCAACACTAATGGAAAAGTGATGTATTTGGCTCAGGACACGCACACCTTCTTTTCTTTTTAATTTGCGAATAGCTTTTTTAATATAGATTTATTTTAATACTGGTGGCATGTTATTCAACTTACGTATCTGACACCAATATCGAATAATTAGGCAATCAACACAGGTCTGTTTGGGCGGATGATTTCCTTAGAGAGCAGTCAGACATGCTGGCCGGAAGGAAAGTCATTAGAGCTGGATGTTTGCGGGTCAGTTCACGGCTGAGGAAACGTGTCAACATGAATATGTGGCAGATTGCGTAAACACTGATCTACATTGAAATTTAGGATTTCAGTTTAATCCCTAGCAATACTTCAGCGGTGAGCAAAGAAGCAAGTCGTTAAGTTGCTTTCTCACGGGCAAATGAAATCCTGATCCAATAATACTTAAATGCAGACAGCATTTCTGTAAAATTAGTTTACATTCCCGTATTTGTTCCACAAAATTCTCAAAAAATGTGCGCACAAGGGCGGCAAGAATTTGAAAAATCTATGCTAAATTACACATTCTGTGTCATTTGTAGGATGCTTTAAAAAATAATTACTAAGTAAAAATTAACGAGGGTTTAACGTACGAAGGGTAGATTTTTCAGTTTTAAGGCTCCTGTCTACATGGACAATTATTTGGTTGTGAAGGTCCGACAGGGAACTATAAGGGCCGGATTAAGGCCTCAGCGGGTCCCTAGGCTGAGACATTTGAGTGGGCCTCAAGGCTAAGACATATGAGTGGGGCCCCCAAAGAACTTATAGCGGGGAATCGTTATGAAGTCCGTTAAAACACGCACCTATAACTACTAAATTATCTGAGAATTTTCATAATAAGTATCTGTATTTTTCATTGTTTTCATATAGTCCCCAAAGAACTTGTGACGGAGAATCATTATGAAGACTATTAAAACACGAAACGGTATCAATATGATGATGATAATTAATACGTATTGTTTAAACTAATAATTTTACCTGCAGAGTTTTCATAAAGAATCATCATATTTTCCACTGTTCTCACAAGAACAAATTTTGTCTTTGATTTTCTAATGATTTAGCATTGTATACCTTTCTTAGTGCATCTTTTTTGCCACGCAATGTGAAGCCACAGGGGACTTCGACCATTAACGCTTCCAAGTTCAAATTGGGAGGTGTGGGTGGATGGTAGTGAAAAAGCTGAAACTGTCACTCCGACCCCGCTGTACGCAGCTACATGAAACTTATACCCTTGGTGAGTCACTGCATTGAACCTTATAGCCTCTGTTTCTGACCAAATTAGAAATCATACGAGACAAAATAAAACTATTTTATAAATATCTCTCTCTTTAGCTACCTATCATTTATTTGCCTGAGCATGCCTCCTGGGCCCTTGGTCACGGTGGACCCCAATGCTGTAGCACCTATAGCCCCCACCTCAATCCGGCCCTGGGAACTATTAATACTTTCCTTACGCTAATTTAAATTTATGTAGAAAAAGCAGTGGCGCTTTCAGTGAGCGTGACCTACGGGCCCAGGCACTTTTCATGAGGTATGATTTGGACCTTTGTTCTTGGCTGTTTATTTTTAAAATATAATATATTTGTGCATACTGGTGCTGTCCTGAAAAAAAGAAGTGGCGTGGCACTCCGAAGACCAGCTCAGGCGTTGACCTCAGCAAGTATGCAGAGAGGGGGCGGGGCAACAATATTTGAAGTCGAATATTCGAATATATACGAGGGATTGGACAGAATAATGTGAATACGAAGCTCAGAGGCGTGACTTTTAATGCAGCTGTGTATGTCACAATACGCAAAGGTATCCACCACTTTTTGGATGTAATAACTTTGTTTAGAACCTCAAGGTCCTATTAAGGTGTCAGATATGATATTTCCGTGCTACTCCAGGCCCCAGTATCACCGAAAACAGTGCGCATGGAACTGCATAAACAAGATATCCACGACAGAGCTGCTATTGCAAAACGTCTGGTGACGCGGATGAATGCACAGCTGCCACGGCAGTGGTACCAGGTACAGCGTGGACTACCAATGCATGGAAGCGTGTAATATGGTCGGATAAATCCACATTCACACTATTTCCCCACCGCAGGTTGTGTTTACGTGTGAGAACACCGTCAGAAGCGTACAACCCAGACTGTCTGCTCTCAACAGTGCAGCATGGTGGTGGTTCTGTTATGCTCTGGGCGGTCATATCGTGGTTTTCAGCAGATCCCCTGACAACCTTGAAAGGATGAATGACAGGCAGGGCGTGTGAAACCATTTTGGCCGACCAAGTTCATCCAATGGCTCAGGCATTGTTTCCTGCAGGGGATGCCATCTATAAAGATGATAACTCCCCAATTCACAGAGCTCGGAATGCCCAATTATAGCTTGAGGAGCATGGGGACGAAGTTTCTAATCTTCCTTGGCCTACCCAGTCACCAGACGTAAACATCATCGAGCGTCTGTGGTCTCTGTTGGGAAACAGAGTAAGATCCCGTTATCCTCCTCCTGCATCTCTCGAGGACCTGGAGCAGTTTATGCATGAAGAATGATGTAACATTCCACTAACGACCATCCAGGATTTGTGTGCATCTATTCCAAGGAGGAGGATTCAGGTGGTTTTGAATGCCAAAGGTGGTTCCAAACCCTATTAGGTACATAAAATCTTGTTTTCTTAGGTGTTCACATTATTCTGTCCAACTCCTGTATATTGGTGCCCTCCTAAAAAACGTTACCCTTACAGTTTCCTAAATCCCATCTGGCACTGCCAAATTACGGGGGAGGGGGAGTTAGTTGGAGCAGTGGATCAACTGTACACTCAGGTAAAAAATAGTCTTGCGGCACCAGACTCCGCCAGTCCCGAAGTTCAGAAAGTGAGCGTTCGGCTACAACACTGCATCTCTTAAAATCATAACTACGTAATACCATATTAGAACTGAAAGTCAATGGGTTAGAGTTGATTTGTTTTTTTTTTTATTGGAGGTTTAACGACCACCGTGAGCAACTCAATGGGCTATAAGCACTCGCCCGTCCCTAATTTAGGGTCACTGGTTCCAGGGAAGAGAGAGAGCAAGTGCCGTAAGACAAACACAACATCCATGCCTCACAGGGATTCGAACCCGGACCCCTTACGGACGAATGATGAGAGGCCAGCGCCTTAGACCACTGCGCCACCGGGGCGGCGGGTTAGAGTTGCTTCACATTAATCGAGAATACACACTGAAAACTGAAGAAGATGAACAAGCAAAAAAAAAAAAAAAAAAAGTTAGTAAAAACATGCAATGCGTTGATTATGATACGCTTTCCAACATACCAGAAATCATAGGAAAATGCCTAGGTTTTTACGAGACTAAACTATGGTATAATGTTTCAGGTTCACATATATCAAATTTAAATCTCTTTGTGCCCGTGTTACTTATTTCTATTATCAAGAGCTACCACACATAAGCCGTTTTATAATTAAAAATCCCATCTAAATCGGGCAATTTTCACGGAAATTATGATGCGAAATTAACGGCTAACAAAACTCACGCATGCGCACTGCCCGCAATTGCTGACAAAAAACATTTTTGGCGGAACTGCTTCCAAAGTCATTCCGGAACAACATATTGTATTTCGTCGCAACCCAAGCATTTTTACGCAAGTTATTACTCAAGTTATGAGAATAATGGCTGTGGAATAAATCTCGCACCTGTGCCCTGACCTTTGATCCCATTTCGATGATATTCAACAAAACCGGTTCAGTATACTTACGGAACAACATGATAAAGTTTTGTCACAATCGAAGCATTTTTACGTAAGTTATGACGCATAAGGGCGATGGAAAGGATCCCGCTCCTATGTCCTAAGCGTTGACCCCATTTCGCCCATTTTCAATAGGTTTCGTCCCCAGGTTGTCCCCTACCGCATACTAAAATCTCATCGAAATCGAACCATTTTTACGCGACTTATCGTGCGGACAAACAAACGGACAAAGCTGGAGCACATACGCTTCTTCAACCTACGGTTGGAAAGTGTAAACAAGTTAGTAAACTCATGCAATGCATTGAGTATGATACGTTTTCCAACATACTGTTACAAGGCACTAGCAGTGTTCCTGCCGAGTCGGCCGGTAACGGTGCTTGAGACCTGAAGTACAATTTAGTTGGCCGCGGCACCAGGTGAGAATCTCAGGTGCACTGCTGCACTCAAAGATTCACACCAGAACATAAAAAATGAAAAGTTGAAGAATGACCCGAAGCACAAGGCTTGTGTGAATCCACCGTGTGAACAAAATAACAACAACAAATAAAAAATAAAATAAACTAAAAAAACGATACTTTGGGATCAGAGTTGTGATGAGGTTCACCCGCAATCACCAATTCGTGACTGAGTGTAGTGGTCCGGATCTTACTCCGGTACATTCAATCCCCAACCAGTCAGTACAACACTCACTTTCGCAAATAACACATGATTCTCAAATACACAACACAACATTTAATAACGTTCTGCGAGATTTAAACAGATACGGCGCTCTCTAGGCGCATAGACAATTGCCCCTCATATGTGGGCAGCATACGGTGTCACACTTTACTGTCGGAAGACGCAGGCGACTGAGTCTCCACCGGACTATCTGAACAAGAGATACTACTCGTTTACACACTAAATAGAGCTGCAGGTGATGTTCATATACAATTGCTTAGAGAATGAAAAACAAATTATATGCAAACGATCACATTAAAAATACTCGCGACACAAAATACACAAGCACGTTAATTTGCGGTATAAGATTATAGGTGCGAAATACTGCCAAAGTTAATTAACTAAATCTAATAAGCATGCACATGCAGATCCCTTCCCCGCTCGCTTTGGCCCTGAACCAAAGTTAAAAGAAACTGTCTCGCCCAGCGGAATTTGTGGCCACACCCTCTCTCTTATTCATGTAAAAAAAATAATCAGGAAATGGGCCCGGTAAGAAATTGAAATCTGTATGTGCAGGTATTTCCTCTGAGGTTCAGTCACTCAACATTACTGCATCTATGTCCATGCAGCTTTGGGTGTCGGGATGGCACAAGTTCGCAGATGTGCAGAAGAAGAAAAAGGAAATATTCATCTACTTACAGTTTCGTGACTTTGCTGTGCAAATCCATTGTGCATCACATAATATCACACGACAAAAAAAAAAACACGCACACACACACAGACACTTGCACCATGTGGCAGCACCGATGATTTAACACTTCACTTTGACGCTTGATGTAAATGAAGCACACAATTAAAATGGTGATATCACGCCGCACTTTGTTGCGCTGATGCGAGTATACACGGATCCACTCTTGTGAAGATTTAAAGGTGGCCGTTAAACAAAATAGCCCCTCTCACATCTGCTGTTGCAGTTTCCGAGACTGATTTTCTGTGTTCCTGGGAAATGATTTTTGTTGTCGTGAAGAAATAATTGTGAACATCAACTGCTTGGAGAGTGGAACACATTCAATTCCGCTGCTGCTATAGTAGATTCCGTCCGTCGCTACCTTCCGTCCTTTTTGACCGTTCATTCCCAATTCGGTCAGTTCCTTTCCGTTAGCATAACATCTACCCTGCCTGAGTACGCAGTTCAAATATGAACCTCGCAGGTTTTGTTTCCATTTTTTTTTTTATCGAGTTGCGACCGCCAGCCCCTGAGATTAATTTTCTCGGCCGAGCGAAATCATACGTGCTTTTACCTTAAGCGTATATCGGCAACTGCCGACCGAAAACAACGCTCGAATCCACCCCCTATTCTTTTCGGCGATTCTATACTCTTAATTGCCCATTGTCCCTAGCGGACGTCAGAGTATCTTTCTTGCTGACAGAGTTATGTGTCTGCTGAGGGTCTCTTGGCCCACCCACTGAAGTAAACATACGGACCACAGCGTTAAGCTACAAGCGGAAAGAAGAAAAAAAGAAAAAGTGAAAAACCACTTCGAACAATGCTGCTTCCATCCGCATTCGAAAGCACATTTCCCTCGTTCGTTTTGCAGCCCCTCTAAGACACTTGAGATAGGAATTTTTATGTTTCACTTCAGGGCTATGTGTGAGGTCTAGCAATTCAAAATGGCAAAAATATTGCGTTTCTTGCCTTCAAAAGCATTGGAGCGAATTCCCAATTATCCCGCAATTTTGTTAATTAATTTAGAGAACAGCCGAAAGAAAAAAAAAACGTAAATGAGAAATAAATAAAAAAACTGAACTGTAAAAGAACATGTGAGCCTGCCGAACTGTGATTCCTAGCTGCCTCATACCATACGCGACATGGCGGACAAATTTTAGAGTTTTCTTCAGGTTTTAGGATGGGGGGGGGGGGGGGGGGGGTGTCCACTGTAACAATACCAGAAATCAATACTCAAGTTATGAGGATAATGGCTGAGGAATAAATCTCACTCATGTGCCCTGAACTTTGACCCCATTTCGATAGTATTCAACAAAACCGGTTCAATATGCCTCCGGAACAACATATAGTTTTGTCGCAATCGAAGCACTTTTACGTAAATTATGACGCATAAGGGCAATGAAATGGATTACGCTCCTATGTCCAGACCTTTGACCCCATTTCGCCCATTTTCAATAGGGTTTGTCCTTTATCACATACTAAATTTTCATCGAAATCGAAGTATTTTCAGTCAAGTTATAACGCATAAGGCCAATGGAATAAATCTCGATCCTATGTCCTGACCTTTGACCCAATTTCTTCCATTTACAATAGGGTTCGTCCACAGGTGGTTCCCTATACCACATACTAAAATTTCATCGAAATCGAACCATTTTTACACGAGTTATCGTGCTGACAGACAGACAGACAGACGGACAAAGCTGGAGCATATACGCTTCTTCAACCTACGGTTGGAAGGTGTAAAAAACAGAAGGCTGAAATACGACTAAAGTAATAGTAAGTAAAAGTAACATAAGAGTTGTATCAAATCAAAAACTATTTGTCGAAATGAGTGTCGTCATCGTCAGGGATTGTTAGTCTTGCTGAAAATCCTTCAAATACCGTCAGTGAATAAAGAAAGACATCGCTCTTTCTACGTTTTAGCAACACACAGCAACCGAAAAATTGTTATTCGGTCACTGCTGGGGAAATGAATCCCAGATCTCTCGATATCTAGCCAAGCGCGTTAGCCTTACACCACGGTGGCCAACAATCCACGGCGCTATGTGTGTTTTTCTGTCAGTTTTTTACGCTTTCCAACCGTAGGTTGAAGAAGCGTATATGCTCCAGCTTTGTCCGCCTGTCCGTCCGCACGATTACTCGTGTAAAAATGGTTCGATTTCGATTAAATTTTAGTATGTGGTAGGAGACCACCTGAGGACGAATCCTATTGAAAATGGTAGAAATGGGGTCAAAGGTCAGAACACAGGAGGGGAACTATTTCATCGCCCTTATATGTCATAACTTACGTAAAAATGCTTCTATTGAAACCAAACTTTAGTATGTTGTTCCGGAAGTATACTGAACCGATTCTGTTGAATATAATCGAAATGGGGTCAAAGGTCTGGACACGGGAGCCAGATTTATTCCACAGCCATTATCCTCATAACTTGAGTACAAATGTTTCTATTGAGACAAAACATTAGCATGTTTTTCCGGAGGTATACTGAACCAATTCTCTTTAATATCATAGAAATGGGGTCAGAGGTCAGGACCCAGGAGCGAGATTTATTCCACAGCCATTATCCTCATAGCATGAGTAATAACTTGAGTAATGATTTCTGGTATGTTGGAAGGCGTATCATAATCAATGCATTGCATGATTTTACTAACTTGTTTAGTCTTACTGTACGATGGAAAAAAGCGCCATTATACAAATGAAGAATGTTTCAATAGAAGGCAAATTTTTTTTTCCTTCTAGAATTACTTGTATCTTTTAACCATTTAACAGTACGTAGTGTAGTATACTTGTTTTCTCACACAGAAAAATAGCAAAACATATAGGATTAACCATTATGTGATGATAAGAATATAAGCAATAAGAATATTAGTAATTTCCAGCAATATTTATTTGAATATTTTTTGCGCATACATTTTAAAAATGCACTCATAGCACATTTACTTGTATTTAAAAAAAATCATGCCCTCCCCCTCCCAGAAAAAAATTCTGGGCACGCCCCCCTGCAAATTGATGGAGATTACCAATTAATAGATTTACTTCACCACACTCTACATTTGGCGATGTTTTGCTATATAACTCAAGAATTCAAATACAAACTGAAGTTTTATTCAAGGTGATTGAAAGATGTTTGCTGAGTAGCTGCAAAGTATTGACAGGGGTTTGGGCCCATGAATGAGCCCCTGACACGCATAACTTCGCCTTCAAAAAGATTGGGGTTTTGTAGTACATTCAGTTTCCACTTTCTCGTGGGAATGATGCATAGTTTTGCTTTAAATATGCAGAAGTTTCTGATCAACAATCTCCCGGAACACTGTTCTCGTTCACTTGGTGCCCTAATATCTGGGGAAGAGTCGACTATTCAGAGAGCGTGTTATTTCGCCTCAATGAAGATTGAGGGCTTCAGAAAACTGGCACAAGTCCAGTTCTAGCGCGAGATAGTGGTAACTATACTCAGTTGCCTGTTTTCTAGCAATGATAAGTGAGATTAAGCGGTAATCAAGTTAGAAATATTTTATTTCTATAGTGCACTCGCGCGATTCTGCTTTACCCCAATAACTTCTGGTGTGTGTGTCACGGAAGGTTCCACAGATTATTTTAGAAAGTATGTGTAAGTTGTTTCTCTGAGGAAGATAAACCCAAATTTCCGATAGAGCTCGAAATTTCTAATTGTAATATAAGATGCAGTAGCAATGACGTAAATTTTATTGCCGTTATATTTTCAATTTATTGAAGGGATTTAGTCCATACTGCGGAGTCTTACCAAATTCTTAGAGTAGCTGTCTCGTACTCAGCTCGTCGGAGTTCGGCCTGATGTGCGATAAAAAAAAAAAAACAGACTGTACCAGGGGAGCCAACTTCTCTAAATTATGGGGGATGGGGGGGGGGAGCAGGCATGAAGAGATCAGAATCAGACGTGGGGGCATGTCTCTTCCATTGTCAGGAGGGAAATAAAAAAAGGGTGCAAAAAGATAAACTATGAGATTCAACGCATATTTTAAAATGCAATGGTAATTGTTCATCAGCAAATGAACAAGAAAACAGAAATATTCATTTGCGGAATATCAATATTTTTAAAAATAAAATTAAGCCTGTGATTTTATAAAAATATCCAGAGATTTTATTTCCAAAGTTTAGCAAAAATATAAGAGAAATTAGCTGGGCTACTCAAATAAAGAACAAGAAGCGCAAAAAATCAATAGATAAACAAAGGCGCTACAGGTTACATGTTTCTGTATTTTATTCATTTTATTTTTGATAATTGTTTTAAACATTTGCCACATATCACGAGAAACACTATTAATACGGGGCTGGAAATTTAGTCTCTTATCAAATGAGCAAAGCTGAGATTGGGAAAAAAGTTTTTATTTATTTTGTTATTTATTAATTTTTTGGAATTAAATCGCTTTGGCCTCAAAAGATGGAACTTGGTCCATCATACGAGGCTAAAGCGATTATTTAATTAAACAGGACCAAAAATATTGGGTGAGCACTGCCCCCACCAAGTAAAATTATTGGAGAGGCAAGATTCATCTTGCCCGCCTATAGGGGGCATTTATATAGACTATACACCATTGTTCACAAAAACAGTGAGTTCGTAAGATAAAATATAGAGGTATTTACACCATTAATTGCACTGGGAGAGAGAGAGAGAGAGAGAGAGAGAGAGAGAGACAGAGAGCGTGAGTGAGATAGGGAGAGTGAGGGAGAGAGAGATATAGATAGAGAGAGTGAGTGAGAGAGAGATGGAGAGAGAAAGAGTGAGATACAGAGAGTGAGAGAGAGATATAGAGAAAGAGAGAGAGAGAGAAAGAGTGAGATAGAGAGAGAGTGAGAGAAAGAGTGAGAGAAAGTGAGTTTTATCTATTATTTTTATTTTCCAGTTAAAACGATATATTTCTTAGTGCAGGGAATAACTAAAATGTGGAGTGTAACTAGCTGTCTTAAGCACGATAATTAATTAAGATTTTAATTATCGTGCTTAAGACAGCTAGTTACAGTCCACTTTTAGTTATTCCCTGCACGAAGAAATATATTGTTTTATCCCAGAAAATCCAAATAAAATGCTATAGATTCGAAAATGTACAAGTTTGTAAAATACAAGTGGTAAAATGAAAAACGAGAAAACGAAAACCATGTTACCTGCATAATCTCGAATCACTCGTTTTATTTCACGCCCACAAAGATCTTGGGATGCGAAAGATGCATAGCATAAATTATCTACAAAGAGTACCACGGTACTCACTCGATTTTTATCATCTACCATTCAATACACTGATGGATGAAGGTCTTCTCAAGCTTCCTCCACAACTCTGTCTCAAGACCAGTGTTCGAAGTGGGCCGGTATGGGCCGGTATGGCTTACCGATAGTTAACAGATATGGAAATGAGCATACCGGCAGTTAAAAAATCATTGTTTACCATCCCGGTATGTAATAAATTAAAAACCCGTCACAAATTACGTAAAGAAATTAGGATGAAAGCACAAATTTTAAAGCAAAAATCGGCAAATGACATTTTTAACGGATAATATTGTTAAATGATTAGCAACTGGGACTGAAAGAGACCACAACCCCTTCAATGAAGGGTTATTTTACGCTTTCCAACCGTAGGTTGAAGAAGCATATATGCTCCAGCTTTGTCCGTCTGTCCGCACCATAACTCGCGTAAAAATGGTTCGATTTCGATGAAATTTTAATATGTGGTAGGGGACCACCTGAGGACGAGCCCTATTGAAAATAGGACAAATGGGGTCAAAGGTCACTACATAGGAGCGGGATCCATTCCATTGCCTTTATGCCTCCGGACTTGCGTAAATAGTGTTCGATTTCAATGAAATTTTAGTATGTGGCAGGGGACCACCCGGAGACGAATTCTATTGAAAATGGGTGAAGTGGGATCAAAGGTCAGGGCATAGGAGTGGGATCATCCCATTTCCCTTATGCGTCATAACTTGCGTAAATATGGTTCGATTTCGATGAAATTTTAGTATGTGGTAGGGGACCACCTAGGGACGAACCCTATTGAAAATGGGTGAAATGAGATCAAAGGTCAGGACATGGGATCGGGATCCATTCCATCGCCCTTATGCGTTATAACTTACGTAAAAATGCTTCGATTGAGACAAAACTTTATCATGTTGTTCCGGAAGTATACTTAATTGGTTCTGTTGAATATCATCGAAATGGGGTCAAAGGTCAGGTCATAGAAGCGAGATTTATTTTACAGCCATTACCCTCATAACTTGAGTAATAACTTGAGTAACGATTTCTGGTATGTTGGAAAGCGTGTCATTATCAACGCACTGCATGATTTTACTGACTTGTTTAAATTATTACATTAATTTTTTTAATATTATATACATTAATTTTTTTATACAAAAAAAATGTGGAATGATATGTATTTCTTTCGAAACCTCCGCCTCCTATTTATATTATGTGGATCTATGGTCAACACCATACCGGCGGTAGCTTTGTGCCACTTCGACCACTGCCCAAGATAATCTTTTATGCAGTATATTCAACACAAGAAGAAAAACGCTATCACTGTATATTTCAATTAATTGCTGGCTACATCAATTCATTGTGCAAATTTTATTTCTTCACAGCACCCCAAAATCAAACTAATTAAACAAAGTGCAGAATTATGTCACAGTATAAAGGAACATTTCCATTTTGTTGTCTGCTTCACCCAATTCAAAAACTTTGCTTTTAGTTTTTCCGGTCCAACCAAATATCACTCATTCCAGTGTTCCAGCTGGTCAGTAAAATATAGCAATTAAATTCCCATGGCTCAGCACTTCCGTTTGATCGAGTCGAATACGCACTGCATTATTTCCCCCTGACGTTTCCCGGTTTTTGCTAAAAAAATTATTTCTCCTTGAGTTTTCCCAGATTTTTAGATTTATTCTCGGATTCCTTGAGGTTTTCTGGTCGGCTGACAAACCTGATGGAGATGCGGTAATATTCCTCCGGAGTGTTCATAATATTACAACAATGGATTTGTTTTCCAGTTCGACGTTGGAATACGTACTTCTGCCTCGTGGTGGATTTTTCCCTGTTCCGGCACTCCACCGATTAAAAATTAAACCAAACTGAATTCTTTTTTACGCTTTCCAAGCGTAGGTGAAGAAGCGTATGTGATCCAGCTTTGTCCGTCTGTCCGTATGCACGATAACTCGCGTAAAAATGGTTCGATTTCGATGAAATTTTAGTATGTGGTAAGGGACAACCTGGGGACGAACCCTATGGGAAATGGACGAAATGGGGTCAAAGGTCAGGACGTAGGAACGGAATCCATTCCGTTGCTTTTATGCGTCATAGCTTACGTAAAAATGCTTCGATTGCGACAAAACTTTATCATGTTGTTCCGGAGATATACTGAACCGGTCCTGTTGTATATCATCGAAATGAGGTCAAAGGTCAAGGCACAGGAGCGAGATTTATTCCACAGCCATTATCCTCATAACTTGACTAAAAATGCTTCTATTGCGACAAAACTTTAGTATGTTGTTCCTGAAGTATACTGAACCAATTCAGTTTAATATCATCGAAATGGGTTCAAAGGTCAAGACATAGGAACGAGGTTTATTCCACAGCCATTATCCTCATAACTTGAGTAAATGATTTCTGGTATGTTGGAAAGCGTATCATAATCAATACATTGCATGATTTTACTAACTTGTTTTATACTTCTCACTTTAAATTGAGTTCGCGTTCGTGAAAGTTTATGTGAACTTCGCATTTCCATCAAAGAGCAAAACATTTTTGAAATTTAGATTTAATTTTTTCTTATCAAATGCTTTATACTTTCTTATAAATAAAAACGCCGAGTCGTAGACCGGGTGTGTGTGTGTGTGTGGGGGGGGTCTGACCCCAACTAACCGCTATGTGTGTGGATATGGCACTGCATTAATGCAAATCTTGGTTCAAAGTGGATCGACAATAGGTTTTGATGAAGAAAAAAATTGCTTACCTTAGTGAATTTCGGACACATTGTTTCTCCTCCCAAGACGTCCATCTCCCGCACGGAAACATTCAAATCTAATTCACGAACAAGCATCAGAACCGCTCTACACGGACTACAGGCAGCCCCACAGTAAATCACTATCGTCATTTTCAGTTGCTGCTGTTTGTCTCCGTTCCTGCTGCTGCAGCGGCATCTTATTTATAAGCACAACAAAAAACAAAAGTGAATGTTTTTTGAAAGTCACTTCCTGGACAAAGGCAATATCGCTCGGCATTGTGAAACCCGGATTTCACAAGTTTCGTCAAGGACTAAATTCTCAGAAGTTTAAATAAGCAAGAACTTATTCTGCTGAGTCATTCATTTGCTAAGCATTTGTTTGATTATTACTGGTTACATCATAAAAAAGAAGTGCGTTGGTGCTCCGAAGACCAGCCCAGACATTTACGACTCCAGCAGGTGTGCTGCGAGGGTGCGGGTGGGGGTCAGTGCCGGATTTAAGGCTTTTGAGGCCATAGGCCAAATTTTCTATGCGCCCTCCCCCACCCATATTTGAATTTGCTCCTATAAAGATTGTCTAATAAACTTATTTTTAAGTTAAGAATATAATAATTGGTAGTATAATTTTGTTGTTATATAAGTATTATTTGAATAAAAATTATTTTGATTTAACTTGCTATTAAATTAAAGGTTACAAAAAAAAAAAAATATGTGTAAACATAGTCAAAGAGCTTCATGCTTATCCAGGAGTAACACTTTACATTTTGAATGCGCTCTTTATCCACATTCAAAATGTAAAGAACTACACTTTACGTCGCATGCTGTCTCTATCGCACTCGTACGAACACGGGCGTGCTCGCAATAGAGCTATTATTACGTTCTTATTTCTTTAGTTATCATTCAAGATACAATAAAAAATTACCACTACTTTGTTTTATTCAAGTAAATTAAGATAACGGTACCTCCCTTTTCTAAGTTTGTCTACTCTATTATTCTCTCCGTTTTTCTGGATTCTACACCTGAGGCCCTCTAGAGCCTGGGGCCCCTAGGCCCCGGCCTAATTGGCCTAGTGGTAAATCCGCCGCTGGTGGGGGTGGAGGTGGAGGAGGGGGTTAACATACCTTTGAAATCGAATATATATAATCATCATTGTCAACCATTATCAATTCACTTCTGGATAAAAGTCTCCCCAAGTTTCTTCCACAACTGTCTGCCTCGAGCCTGTTTCCTCCATATCACTCCGGCATTCTTTCAAATTTCATCCATCCATCTCCCATATGATCTGCTTCTGGGTCTTTTCCTGTCCCTTAGATTCCAGTCTAAAATTTCGGTTGTCCATTCTCCTGGTAACATGTCCAGTCTATTGAGATTTCAGGGATTTTACTGGGATCATAATGTCTTCCACTCTTGTCATTTTCCTTATCCACGAGTTCCGCTTCTTTTCTTTCCTGGTGCAAGTATACATCTCTCCATGCTTCTTTCAGTTGTCTCGAGCCTCGTCTTTTTGAGTTAAGGTCCATGTCGCTGCTTCATATGTAAGAACTGGTGAATGTATTTTAAATACGTGGAGATAATGTAAATATACAATGTCATAGTCTGTCCACGTTATTTTTATAAACAACGAATAGCAACTGAAAAATTGTACACCCGACACCGCTGGGATCGAAACCCAGATCTCTCGACAACTAGTCGAGTGCGTTCGCTTTACGCTACGGTGCCAACAATTCACAGCGCTATTCGTGGTTTATCAGTCAGCATCTGGCTACACAAATCCATATTCATGGGCTCAGCAACTGATGTGTCGCCATCGAGTGGCATTCAACAAAGCAAGCTGTTTAATTACAGCTGATAAATCCAAAGGGCGATAGAAATGGTGAATATATTTTAAATACGTAGAGATAATGTAAATATACGATGTCATCGCTCTGTCCACGTTATTTTTATAAACAACGAATAGCAACTCAAAAACTGTACATCCGACACCGCTGAAGTGGAAAGATGCATTGATTAAACACTTTTCTTTTAAGACATAATGACATATTGCTCTTGAAAATTGTACGGTTTCTTCCAAAAGCTCTCCAGCCAAGTTTTATACGCCGATGAATTTCCTCATCAATGTGAATCTTGCTTGATATCTGTTGTCCAAGGTAAACGGAAATATCGGTTACCTCGAGTTTTCCCCCATCAATCGCAAAATCTTCATTTCTTGAAAAAGCATTGTACATCAGTTTTGTCTTCTGAAAGTTCATTCTTAATCCCACTTCTTTACTCTTGTCAGTACGTTCCTGAATCATGCTCTGCAGCTCTGAAGGGGAAGTTGCAAAAATGATTATGTCATCATCAAAACGAAGGTGAGTTAAATAATCTCCATTAATCTTTGTCCCCCAGTTTTCCCAGTTCAACGATTGAAAGACACTTTGCATATACAGTATATACAGTGCTTCCGGTAAACACACATATATACTGTATATACTATATATATATACATAAATAATGCAGAATCCAAAGAAGGAAAATAATTTTTAAATCAAGGACAAAGCATAAAACAAATAAAAACCGAGAATAAAACTGAAAAACAAAACGAACTGTAACGTCCGAAGCAAACAAGCTTTGGAACAAGCTAAAGACCAAAAAATAAAATAAAAAATAATAAAAGGAAAAAGACACCAGAAGATCATAGCGATGCAGACCAATGACTGATTCTCTTCATGGCTTCGTCAGGGGCAAGCATGAAGAAAATCACTCACGTATCCACAAAGACCAGAGAAGTTGGGTTTCTGCCAGTCTAGTTTACTTTAAGGACAAATTATATTTAATTTTAAGGTCAAATTTGACTAAAATAAAAGGGACAGATAACCCAAAAACAGCAAACTAAACTACATTGCCCAACTCACACACAAACGTTTTGCTGTTTTCGGGCTATCTGTCTTTTTTATTTTAGTCAAATTTTACCTTAAAATTAAATTTAATTTGTCCTTAAAGCAAATTAGACTGGCAGAAACATACACTTTTCTGGTCTTTGTGGATACGTGAGTGATTTTCTTCATGCTTGTCCCTGACGAAGCCATAAAGAGAATCAGTCATTGGTCTGCATCACTATGTTCTTCTGGTGCCTTTTTTATTTTATTATTTTTTATTTTATTTTTGGTCTTTAGTTTGTTCCGAAGCTTGTTTGCTTCGGACGTTAGAGTTTGTTTTGTTTTTCAGTTTTATTCTCGGTTTTTACTTGTTTTATGTTTTGTCTTTGATTTAAAAATTATTTTCTTTCTTTGGGTTTGATTCAAAGCAGGATTCCGGCACATTAATGCTCTAAAATCTTGAGGGAGAGAAACGTCACCTCATTCTGTGAACTCGCTGAAAAACTTACTACCTGGTGGACTCTCATGTACCCACTCATTGGTATATACATGGAATGACTCATATAATTCATAGTGGAACAACCGAAGTGGATCGGTTTGTGTACTTTCGTGGATCTAACTTAAACAGCTAAAGAGTGTAAGTAAATGAAAAGTATTGTCAGACCAAGAAAGAGGTTTGGATGGTGGCAGCTACTACTTGAGTAACCGAAATCTATAATTCCAGCAAGTGCCTAATTGCAAAGCTACGCACCAAGGCGATATCAAAAGAAATAATAACTACACCACAACCATGTCTAAGCAATTTGTTTAGATTTCTGTGGAAACATCTTAAGAGGGCGCTACTGATGTCAGCTTTCTTTTCGTGTCCCCTTTTACCCGCGCTTCAGATCATTTTTGTTTTGGCTTTCCCTGTGCGCTCGCTCGTAAACAATGAAAACAAAGCGAGCTGAATTTAACAGTGATTTTGTCACTGTCACTGAATGTAACATTGATTTTGTCACTGTCTCAAGCGAGATGGTTAATCTTCGTTCCATTACTGCTCCCGTCACCCCTGTCTACGGTCGGATTGGACCCTCCAAAAGGGCACAGACCTTGGAATTTGAGAGGGCTTAAAATATTTTGACGAACTCAAAATAATTTACCTATTTAGTTCTTCTTACAACTGTACACACGCGTGACGGGCCTACACCCTCTAATTAACACAGCATCCAATATCGCCGCAAGGACTTCCAAAATAACATAATTTTTATTTTTCCCCATGTGCTCAAAGCATTGTTGAATACTGTGAATTACTGCGACCAATATAGAAAAAAATTTGGGATAAGTGAATTTTATTTTACAAAATTAGAAAAACACCTAACATTTAAGAAACAAATCTTGTACAAGATAATTACACTGTATTTTTATATAAAACATATTTTCCTAGACCTGACTTTCCTTTCTCAGATTTTCTACTTTTGTTTAAGAAATCTTTGCAGGTGGATCAGTCAGTGCCTTACATGTGAAGTGCCAGACATTTTCTGGGGAGAGCGGGGCGGGGGCGGGGGGGGGGGGTTTAGGCTTCATTTAGTCACAGTAAGTTCATTACAGAAATTAGAAATGGAAAAGGGTGAGAGAGAGACAGAGAGATGTCATTGTGATCAAAACTTATTCGAGGGAGTTGAGTTACGAGCTAAGTAAGTCTACGTAGGCACGAACTTAAAAAGCCTACGAAAGGCTCTCCCTAATAATCAAACTTAGGAATTAAACCGTTCTTCTTGTCTAATAATAACTTAAATTTTCTTAATTCTTACCTCAGTAACGAAAAATTACGCAGGGGCCGAACATGCGTTGCCCACGCATACGATCAACACCAAACGCAATCCCTCAAGGCTCGTAAACAATTCAAAATGTGATTTCCACAGCTCCAAGGGCGCTCACACGACATGGCCCCACGGACCATGAAAGAGGTGTGCCTTCCCTCCTGCTGTCGCCGGGCGCCCCTTGTTGCTGAACGTCCCCCACCCCCAAAACCTGTAATCACTCTAAATTCAATTTCACCTCCGCCTCGTCTTGATTATTCGAATATTATTTTGAGTCAGCTGCATATACAGGGTGATTGTAAAGTCCTTCAACAAAACAAAAGGGGTGATAGTACACATCAAGACGAACAATATTTGCAATAGAACCTAGGGCCGCATTCCACTTCTAGTGCCAGAAAAGAGTAAAGTTGCATATCCACGTTGAACCTTCAACAGTGAAAACAAAGAGACCTATCTAATTTATGAATTGCGCAATTCAAAGAAAGACTCAAAGCAGCTGCTCAAACTGGCGTCCAAGGGCGTCGATGCACAGCCCCCACCGGCGAATGAAGGACTGTCGCACCCTCTCGTAGACTCCCGGTGTGCTGTTGATCTTGTCCACAGCAACAGCGATTCGCGCAACGAGGGAGTCCACAGATGCCTCGTACACCAATGTTTTCAAGTTCCCCCAGAAGAAGAAGTTCAGTGGATTAAGGTCCGGGGAG
Organism: Macrothele yani; assembly: GCA_039090855.1. Classification (NCBI taxonomy): domain Eukaryota; kingdom Metazoa; phylum Arthropoda; class Arachnida; order Araneae; family Macrothelidae; genus Macrothele; species Macrothele yani. The sequence goes on along the minus strand of CM077026.1, from coordinate 19,861,070 downwards.
CGTGGAGGCCAAGCCACAGGTACACCGCGTCCAATCCACCGGGCGGGATGTGTTGCATTTAGGAAGTGTAGGACCTCCGTGGCAAAGTGTGCTGGGACCCCATCATGCATAAACCACGTGTCCCTCCATGTGGGGAGCGGAACATCCTGCAACAGACCGGGAAGCACTTGCTCCAGGAACGCACGGTACGCTGCCCCGGTCAGACGTATACGTCAATTTTCATGTGATGTTCACACGGTAATATTGCTGAACGGGTTCGGCTGCGTTTTTAAATATTTGCTTCTCATCGTCTACGCACGTGTTCAGCGCACCTAATTTGCATCTTTGTGCTTCTCATCGTCTACGCACGTGTTCAGCGCACCTAATTTGCATCTTTGTGCTTCTCATCGTCTACGCACGTGTTCAGCGCACCTAATTTGCATCTTTGTGCTTCTCATCGTCTACGCACGTGTTCAGCGCACCTAATTTGCATCTTTGTGCTTCTCATGTACTGGCTGGAACTCCGTGGTGCCTGCTGGACGTTTTTCGAACGGGCTCTTTTCTAGCACTAGGAGTGGAATGCGGCCCTAGGATCCATTGCAAATATTGTTCGTCTTGATGTGTAGTTTATTGTTCGTCTTGATGGGTAGTTTGTTGTTCGTCTTGATCTCTTGTTTTGTTGAAGGAGTTTACAATCACCCTGCATGATATACGTACTTGTAAGAGACAAACAACTTTTTGTGAGTAGAGGGGGAAGCCAAATGTATGGGTACGCATGAAATTCGTACTTTTCCCCAGCGATATGTTCAAAAAAGCACCGAAGGGGGGGGGGGGCTTTACATCGAAGCGTTACTGCACACGAGAGAACATAGCCATCTGCTTGAGCGAGTCCTGTAGTTTGATGACTATCCACTGCCTAGTTAGTTTGCTAAATGTTAAGTACTGTTTGATTTTTGTATAAAATTAACATCCTCCAAAGCCGGCCCCGGTGGCGCAGTGGTCTAAGGCGCTGGCTTCTGATCATTCGTCCGTAAGGGGTCCAGGTTCGAATCCCAGTCAGGCATGGATGTTGTGTTTGTCTTACAGCACTGGCTCTCTCCCTTCTCTGGAACAAGTGACCCTAAATTAGGGACGGGCGACTGCTTATAGCCCATTGAGTTGCTCACGGTGGTCGTTAAACCTCCAATCAAAAAAAAAAAAAAAAAAAACATCCTCGAAGTTATGATATATGCTCTCCGAAACTGTTAAACCAAACTAGTTATCCCTGACTTGCATTTTTAAAACTTAGGAGTTCCCAGGATATTAGCCCACAAAGTACGTCCGAGATTACAGGGGGACGAGGGTTCCTGACAACCAGACCAAATGTGGCATGCGGGAGGATGGTTTAGTAAGTCGGACGTCCAGCGGCTAAAATATAGTGGATAGCATTTCTTCGTTTTTTTTTCTTTTTTTTTTTTCTTCTTTTACTAGTTAAGAAAAGGTATAAAATATTTCAGATTTCTGATGATATTTAGCTAAATAAGAATATTAATTTCTTGTATTTGTACTACCAAATCTATCGAGTTTTGTAGGTGGTATAATCGGAAGTGTTGCAACCTTGAATGCGTGTGCTCATTTGTAGATCTTTATTTCAGAATGATAAATTTCTGGTAGCATTTGGGAATAAATTAATGCCGAAATAATAAATATATTCTGATGCAAACGTGTAAATATATGGAAGATTCCTTTAAATAATTATATGTTTTCTTTCTGTTTCTCAACGGACTTTTAAAAGAAGTCGTCAGAAATAAAGGGGGTTTCGGGAATTAGGAAGTACTTTTTAGGGGTGTGTGTCAACAATCGGACTAAATGTGATATGGGATGGGGGGCGGGGGGGGCGGGATCTAAAAATAGTAAAAAATCACGGACGTATTTTATAGAATTTATTACCCTTTAGGACTGCCTTATAAACAATTACAAAGATAATTCGGGCAATGTTATTACTTAGACAGCCAGTCAAATTATGAAAACTGAAAGAATTAAAAATCAATCTATTGGTAGGTTTAGGGGCTAATTAACATTGAATAGCCAGAAAAATCGGAAATGAGATGCGGAATGAGGTGCCCTGACTGGGAACACAAGCCAAACGAGATGGAAATCATGAAAGTAATGAGATCTGTCACGAAAGTCTTTCTGATATTACTTACATTGTGCGCACGAAACGGAAGCTTCAGGAACATGCGCAGTAGGAGATAACGAGACCGAGTCTTCCTGGGAGAGTAGATGCACGTGCCAAGAAGTACGAGTTTTTACTACTTTACATGGCCTTCGGCAACTTCCCCGAATTCAAGGTTAGTTTTGTCTTCTCTGAAAAGAATGTTGAATTTTTCACAGCACGTGCGATATAGGAAATCCGAAGGTTCCGACTGATTTATTAGTTAAGGCTACATCAAAATATTTTATGTCACAAGTTTTGTGTATTTATTCACTAAAAAGACCCTGGGTTACCAGCAGAGGCGTATTTAGAGTGCAAGGGGCCAGGAGACATTGCCCCCCGAAAGTGTTTCATTTTTTTTTAAGTTTTTGGTTAAAATGCGACTTACATTAGAAAAAAATATGCCTTAATGTAATAGAAAATGCATCAACTTACATTAGAAAAAAATGCTTTAATTTTTTCTTCTATTTTTCATTAACTTGTAATTTTGTTCTGGTGGATTTCAAAAACTTTCAGTTTTCGCCCCCCCCCGAAAAAATTCTATACACGCCCCTCGTTTCCAGGATGTTTTTAAGATACCAGGAATTAAGTGACTTCTCAGGAGCGATGGAGGGGGGATATTAGAGGGCGCAATGCACCAGGGCCTTATTATTAAAACTGTCAATGGAAAAATTGTTTATAAAAATGAGGAAGAAACACAGTTGGATTGACCGAAACTTAACGGGGACATTTTCGCTGCACTGCCTATTTTAAAAAGCTATTCTATAAATATATTACTTGCTCAGTTCGATAAGCGGTTTACTGTCTAAATCAGTGCCAAAAGAGATATATCTACATATCTTACCCAGATGAGCTATGCTCCTATTGAATCTACACACATTAACATCACCTAAAGAATGTGGTAAATTTAATGCGGATGTATCAGTAGATCAGTTATAAATTATAAAAAAAACTTCTGGAGGAACACACAAAACATTCAAGGCCCTAAATAGATTCAACACATAATTGATAGCAATTTAAGCGCTATCTTCCTAAACTTGATCGGTTTACAACTATTTTTGACTAGACTAGTAACCTCGCCACAATCTGAAAGATCAATTGGCAAGCAAAAAATGATAAAAGCATTTAAGATCAATCATGAAAGTAATGAGATCTGTCACGAAAGTCCTTCTGATAGTTTGTCATTTTTAGCGGTATTAAGCATAGAAAGTGAATGAGAAGTGTGATTTTGATTCCGCAATAAAGAAATAGATCCAGAATAAATAAATAGAGAAAAAATTATTGATGAGAATTTACAGAAAAAAATTATTCCAAAAATAAGCACAAAAATGGATCGTCAGGGTTGTTTTTTTAAATATTTTTCTGCAACAATGACAGTTGTATTTATCTATTTTAGCTTTTGTGGTATCTGTGTCTTGACTTTTAGTACAAACAAAAACAATTTGCTTACTGTGGAATTCCAATGAAGTTAAAATACTCATAACTCATGCATGCTTGACCAACAGACAACATATTCTTAATTATTTTTATTACTCTATCATTCTATTGACTTCAAACATTTTTTATGTTATGGATTTATGAGCAACCAAACGGATACTTGGGTAAAGAACGATTGTATTAATTTTTGGACGATGAGAACTGTGTAATTAACAAAACAAAAATTACACATTCTTAAAGTATCAGTCGATTGCAGTATTGCCTATAAAATTAAGTTTCTGTCAAACAATGAATTTACAACTTACGATTGTTGGTGTTAAAATTTTTATCTATATAATAAAAGATTTCCATATTGTGTGTGTAGGGGGGGGGGGCACATTAATTCATTAATGGTTTTGCATCTGGGCCACGCCACGCCACGCCACGCCACACTCCTGTGATTTACCATTTCGAATCAAAAGATATATAATAAAAGTGGACAAATTTTGCATATGTACATTTATTACTGGACGAGAAAATGGCGTTCAGTAATAAATGTACGTAAGCAAAATATAGCTGCATCAAAAATGGCGGTAAAAGTGCTATTGAGAAGGAAGATTATTACAATTCACTATCCTTAAAATGGTATAACTTCGCTCCTGAAAGACATTGATACCCAGGTTACAATATAACAAAAATAACTTTGTAGCACCAGTTAAAAAACTAACAAATTTAATGTTAAAGATTAATAAGAATGTACACGGATACATAATTAAGTCTTGTGTGGGTGCGACCGTCGTTAAAACGAAAACTATAGTTTCTCTTTAAAAATTAAGCACATTTTTCTTAATTCACTTTAGTTTACACAAATACGAGTACACTTGAATCAGCTGTAATCGTATTAACCTCGAGAAGTTCCAATAGAGTTATTATTACAACATTTAAAATTTATTCGTTAACTTCATCGTTCAGCTTTTCCACTCCACTAACATCTCAACACACATCTGTTCTACCTATATCATTTAAAATTCTCTTCTCTCTCACTGATTCCTAAGCCTTGAATTTAGATAGATTTCAGTTACTTTCACTTTTATATCTTAAGCCTTACGAAAATACAGATTCAACTAACTAACTGGGGTTCGACATTGTTTGCGACAATGTAATCACACAACAGCTATTAAGACAAGGACGGGAATAATTCGGGTCATGCATTGAAAAAGGGAAGAGCAGTTACTTATCTCTCACAATTCTGGCTGAAGGTTCCAGAGGCTTGGACGCACATGGTCATCGTGCGCGGTAATTCGAGCAATATGGTCATCTTATGGCTGGGACACTTACCCGACGCTCTTGGGGCTCTGATCTTCGTAAGAACTCATTGCAATTTCCTCACTTCTTTACGTTTTCAGACCAAGTCGTCACCTGCCAAGTTTAATGTAACCTGGGCATCAATGTTTGTCAGGAGTGAACTTAGGTAACCATTTTGAGTATAATAAATCAGAATCACCTTCCCTTCCCTTAGCGCCTTTTTTCTCCATTTCGATGAAGCTGGTCAGTGAGCTGGCTCTCACTTTCTTAGCGTCCTATCTGAGGGAAAGGTTGATTTATGGGTTTTGTTGCTGTGCGAGGGAGAAACTGGATAATGATCTCTGAGGGGTGAGAGGAAGGCAATTAAGGAACTTTCGCGCCTTCTAGGAATAAGGGGACACTTTTTGGCGTTTCTTAGCCGCCGACTGCTCTCTTCTGGAGCGATTCGGTTGGAAGGCAGTGCGAGCGGAAGGTGGCGAGAAATTTTAGCTCCTGGAGTGTGAAACCGGATAATGTTGATAATAAGAAAAGCAATACTGGCCTCAACGGAAAGGAGATCGACGAGTTAGTAATGTAGAAATTAATAGAAATCGGAATGAGACCTTACCCATATCTGCAAGAGCGAGTTATAACTTTAGCTGATATTTTATTTATCTGCTCCAGCCGGGTTGAACTCCCGAAACAAAAAGCTCCGATCAAGCGAAGCATCAACGAACCTCTCACCAAGGGCACTGAAATATTGGGTTGTTTCATAATTATTGGCCGATGCCGACAAGGCGAATTTTCATAGCCGGTTACAAAGGAGGGAAACTACTAAACGCCCATGGAAATTGAATCGGTTCAGTCCACGTGTACAAAACGGTATTTCAGACAGATCACAGCAGTTGGGGACGTGATGGAGCAACCCGACGTGAGATTAGTGATTTTGCATGAATTCAAACTTGGCCGGAATGTGTCCGAAACGGTCGCAAATGTCAATAGAGCGTGAGTTGTCGAAACGAAGAGTGACAGAACTGTCCGTAGACTGTTTTCCAAGTTCCATGCCGGTGATGTTGCCATCGGCCATGAGCCAGGAGCCGGTCGACCGGTTCTGTATGACCCTGTATATTTAATGCGGAAAGTGGAAGAAAAACCAACGTCCACAGTACCGAACTTGGTCATCAGTGACAGTTTCCAGACACCTGGCAGCTATGGGCAAGGTTAAGAACTGGATACTTGGGTTCCACACGAACTCACCGAAAAGAAGCAGATACGGCGTCTGGAAACATGCATTGCCCTCCAAAAACGCGAGGCTAGTGCTCCCTTTCTGCATCGGATCCTTACGGTTGATGAAAAATGGGTGCTTTATGACAAAAGGAAGCGAACAGCGCCATGGCTCGATAAAGGGAAACCATCCAAATACATGTCCAAACCCGAGTTGCACCCACTGAAGATTCTGATCTCTGTGTGGAGGACTGCCAAGACTGTGGTTCATTAGGTGTTTTTACCGCGAGGTCAAACAATCACAACGGACGTGTGCTGCCGTCAGCCGAACGAATGTCACCATAAATTATACGGCAAACAACCATCGCTCGCCAATCGTTTGGGTCCCATACTGCTTCAGGATGGCGCACAACCGCATGTGTCTGTTGGAAGCATGCCAAAAAATCAAAGCTTTGGGGTACGAGGTCCTCTCTCACCCTGCTTATTCAACCAACTTGGCCTCTCAGACTTTCACATGTTTCGCCATTTGGACCGCTTCTTGAGGGGCAAACGGTTCGCTAACAAGGATGCTGTGATTTCTGCTGTTAACGATTCCTTGGACAACTGTGATGCCAGTTTCTGCAACCGTGGCATTTTTGCACTGAAAATACGTTGGGCTTAGTGTATTGCTGTCGAGAGCAGAAAATTTTCTGAATAAAATGCAATTCGTCGTCTGTTACTGCTGTTTGTTTCTTTGTGTCCGAATCGGCCAATAATTATGAAATGACCCAATATAATTCAGTGACAAGCCCTGTAACATTAACTACTCTTTCGCCCCCCTCTTTTTCAGGGTGGAACTCTAAAAATTTACTATCCTATCCGATTGCTTAGCGGCAGCAAAACCATCTCCACCATTGGGTATTCTCTGTATCTGAAGTAAACAGTGGTCGACTGCACTCGGCGGTCAACCTTTTCCCTACGCTGCGGAGCTGTCTGCACGCGGTACAAAGCATCAAAGGGTTAAGATTTGCCGCCAAAACTATAAGTCCCATTCACCTAACAATAGCTGGTGCAAGGAATTTGCTTAGCGACCGGACGTTGGAAGCCAGACTGTCTGAGCGCGGTGGGCGAGGCTGAGAATCCTTTTCCTTTGCTAAAAACAGAATTCTCTAAGCTCCACCTACAAGAGAAATGATATTGTAACCACTGGCTTCAAACACAGCCGGCCCTGAGAACCTAACCATGCTTTCCCAACAAAAAAAAATTCCAATACAAATTTTGAAGTTATGAATCCGTTTATTGTTGTAAATATGACATGAATGGTAAGTCAGATAATATCCGAAAACTTGAAAATTTCGTCGTTCTGGACGGGAATCGAACCCGCGTCTCCCGGTTTGCTCCCGAGTATGCTAACCACTACACCACCCAGAACGACCAAGTTTCTGATTAATTTGAATAAAACCACCACAGGATTAGCTAGTCGAAGCAACCGGCATTTATATATAGCGAATCTGGAGGATTAGAATTCTTTCCCGTGATTACCCGGAGGAACATAATATCAATTAATGAAATACGGGATTACACCATTGTACAATACGCATTTTGAAGTTGTGAATCCGTTTATTGGTGTAAATATGACATGAATAGTAAGTCAGATAATATCCGAAAGCTTGAAAATTTCGTCGTCCATATATGAATGCTGATTGCTTCGACTAGCAAATCCTGTGATGCTTATTTTCAAATTAATCGGAAACTTGAGACTTGGTCGTTCTGGGTGGTGCAGTGGTTAGCATACTCGGGAGCAAACCGGGAGACGCAGGTTCGATTCCACTCCAGGACGACGAAATTTTCAAGTTTTCGGATATTATCTTGCTTACCATTCATGTCATATTTACACCAATAAACAGATTCACAACTTCAAAATTTGTATTGTACAATCAGTGGCGCACTCAGGAATTCTTGTTGGAGAGGGCTGTATGTATATAGTATACGCACACATTGTGTGTACACATATGTAGTGTACGCCTATAGTTTATATACGGTTGTGACGTACGTCGCTCTTAATCTCTTTGGTGCTTTGAGAAGAAGACACTATATAATTTTTTGAACATGTAAAATAATATTTTTGAATGTTTAATTTCTGAAGTGCGCCGCTCTTAATCTCTTTGGGGCTTCGGAAAGAAGACACTATGTAATTTTTTGAACATGTAAAATAATATTTTTGGATGTTTAATTTGGGACGTACATCGCTCTTAATCTCTTTGGTGCTTTGAGAAGAAGACACTATGTAATAGAAGACACTATATAATTTTTTGAACATGTAAAATAATATTTTTGAATGTTTAATTTGTGAAGTACGTCGCTCTTAATCTCTTTGGGGCTTTGGAAAGAAGACACTATGTAATTTTTTGAACATGTAAAATAATATTTTTGGATGTTTAATTTGGGACGTACGTCGCTCTTAATCTCTTTGGGGCTTTGAGAAGAAGACACTATGTAACAGAAGACACTATGTAATTTTTTGAACATGTAAAATAATATTTTTTAATGTTCAATTTGTGACGTACGTCGCTCTTAATCTCTTTGGGGCTTTGGTAAGAAGACACTGGTGTTATTTTTTGAACATGTAAAATAATATTTTTGAATGTTTAATTTGTGACGTACGTTGTTCTTAATCTCCTTTGAGGAGGCTTAAGCCCCCAAAGCTCCATCCGTGGGTGCGCCAAGGTGTACAATAGGGTAATCAAGTATTTCATTCAAAGAAATTTCCTTTGTCTCTTGACTAAAACGCACGTGCATATTGTGCAAATTTATTTTAATAATTTTGCATATAAGTGCAGTGCAGAAAACTAAATTAGCTATTACCAAGTAATGTGCAGAGTATACTTTTTCCTCCGTAGAAATCTAATTGAAGGAAATAAGGAATATTCTCTAAGTATTTGGGTAATATTAATTATATCCTTTGTACATATAATAAGGAAATTTGTTTCGTTAAATATTTCCTTGAATAATAACGGAAATAAAGAAATTGCATTAGGATAGTAAGGATTGCAATTTTTTTTTCTTTTTTCTTTGAGCATGTCCGGCATGACAGGAAATGTAACTAACACCTTAGGTATAAATTTAAACAACAAATTGCTCATTATTTAGTGCTGTATTGTTTCTTTTGAGAAAATCCTGAAAGGTTTTATAAACATTTGTACGAAAAGAATAAAAACCTCCGTATAACGTTCGAAAACGGGCATAATTTTTTTTAATTAAAAGCACTTCGTTTTGCTAAATGCTTCTCATAAAACAAATAGTTCATGACTCTAAAAACGTCCCGAAGAGGCTTAGTATTTCGCGCTCAATACATTTTTGCTAAAGAAATTAGCATTTCAATTGACCAGTCTGTAACAAACTTAAGATATGCCTAAATTTAAAAAAAAAAAGGCACCTTAATGTGTTGTCAGCATTAGCTTGGTCTTCCATAGAACTTAGGGTTGTTTCCCCCTTTCGTTGAGTTTACCGGTTTTTTTAGCCCACCCTGCCACCTACCTAGTTCAAGATGTGCCATATTTTATTTTTTTCAACTTTAATTTGAAATTTACCAAGGAATAATAATTCCCGTGTTTTTCGTCGTGTAGCCCAACGTATGTTCCCCAAGGAAGAGAGGTTTTTCATCTCCGCAGAATGGTTATTAAAAGAGCATCGGTAAAACCATGAAACTTCGGTTGTTCTCCACTCGTCCAAATCCTCAACATAAGCTTTTTTTTTTTTTTTTTTTTTTCTTTCGGTGTCGTCGCAAAAGCGACCGGGGTTGAAATGATATGATCATATGTAGATGATTTTAGAAAGGGAGTGTCTGACCCTAGGTCTTAAACAACCCTTAGAAATAGGAAGCTAGGAGATTTGGGCTAGAGTGACCGATAGGAAAGTGACAGGGAAGCGAGGTAGAAAGGGGGAGGAAGACGCCCTTATTTATTACCAGGGGGCCAGTACCCGGGGTCCGACGGCTTAACGTGCCCATCCGACGCACGGCGAATATTTAGTAGATCGAACCTGAGGTCCTTTGTGTGGCAGTCACGAACGTTGCCCACTAGGCCACCCGCGGACCTCGTTGAAATGGTAGTAAAAGCGACAGGCTTAAGAGGGACCCGCTTAATGCTGAGGAATGGGGACAGAAAGAAAGAAGAGAAGTCAGATGTGGGGTGGGAGAGAGCTGCTGACGATGCGGTGTGACGTGACGAAACGGGTAGTATTTGTGACCACTACGTGAACTACGGAAATGCGTTTTCTCTATACAGCGAAAGAAGTTGCTTTGTACCAAAGTACGTCACAGGGCCCTTGCAGAGCCATCTTGATAACAACAGAACTTCAGGTTTTTTTGTATTGGAGGTTTAACGACCACCGTGAGCAACTCAATGGGCTATAAGCAGTCGCCCGTTCCTAATTTAGGGTCACTGGTTCCAGGGAAGGGAGAGATCCAGTGCCGTAAAACAAAACACAGCATCCATGCCTCACCGGGATTTGAACCCGGGCCCCTTACGAACGAATGACCAGAGGCCATCGCTTAGACCACTGCGCCACCGGGGCGGCACTTCAGTTTTGAACGCGAGTCTGTGGACTCACAGGGAGTTTTCTCCCACATGGTAAAATAGGAAGGATTGAATGTCTTTCACTTTCGATAACATTATTAGTCGCATAAATAAAATTGAAATGCAGTTGTTACCATAAATACCATACTATTTGTACACGAATAAAGAAACTAAATGAAAAACTTCATAATAACAGTAAGTGTATCACCCTAATTCATTTCAACGAGATATTTTCAGTGCCACTTTTCAATTTTTCGCGCGATTCTTTAACTGTGGGTAAAGTATAATGTCGAATTTTAGATCTCCAAGAAATATAAAAAATAATATATCTTTGATTAATTTGTCATTTTTAAGAATAGCTTATTTATACTCAACTTTATTACAACCACGTAATAACAACTCATTAGAAAATGTAGAAAATATCATTCTACAAAGCATTTCCTACCTTCATGTCTTACTCTTTCAATTCCTCATAGATTTTTTACACGTATCCGGAATTTTTATTCCAAAAAAATTCTGCAGAAATAGCTGTTGTAAATTTCAGATCTTCATACGAACGCTCAGTATTGGATTGGCAGTCTATAAACAGCCCCGGAAGTAGATTTTTTTTGCGGCTCACTGTTTGCAAAAATTGTAAAAATGCCTCTTAAACTTAAAATTAGGGGTTTGCCAACATCACCATTTCCTGTTTAAAAGTATTTTTAGCAGAAATCTAATAATTATTGTTCTGTTTGTATTCACAAATTAACATTTTACTCCTGTTTCTGGACTGCAGCTGAAGATACCCCTAGTAAAATTGTATCTATTTATAAAACATAAAACACTTTTCCCAAGCAATAGCCATAGTACGTTCTCTACAACAAATTGTCGAAGATTTTATTGCACTCGTGTGCGAATTTTACTGCGATAGCTGCATTCAGAATTATTTGTAAGCTTCTTCGATTTTAGTAAGAAAGGAAATCCAAGTTTTCTAAAATTTCATTTTTTTTTCAAGACTATGAAAAATGAAGTTCGAAAGCATCAAAACATCGATCAAAAGATTTAAAATTTCTGTAACAGCAAGAATTTCAATGGTAATTCATATATAAAGTGAGAGAAATTAAAGAGTGCGCAAATTGTTTAATCAAGTTATTTTGTTATTGGCCAAAACTGATTGAAATGCAAGACGCCTGCTATAGGCGCAGTCTTTTCGTAGTCCGAAACTCTGACTGCCCCATCTCTCATCTGATCTTTCTTTTCCCATCCCTCTGCGTTAGGCAGGTCGCATTTACTACCATTTCAACCCCGGTCGCATTTATCGTTGGGAAGACCCCAGGTGGTCAACACCTAATCTCCCCAATCTGCCTCCTCTCCCACCCCTCTTCCGGTCACTTTTGCTACCATTTGAGCCCCGGTCGCTTTTACGACTGCTTCTTTTTTTCAAGTTAGTAATTGCACTGCTGTTTGTTTCTACTACTAAGTAGGGGATTCCAACACGGAATGTGGAGTCTAAAGATATACCAGCGTTCTACGACAATGAAGAGCAGGCCGTAACTGACGACTACTTTCAGGACAAAGTTGCTGGCTTGAAGGAAAGGAGCTAAGATGGGAAAAGGTATTTTCTGCGTGTCCTTATTTCCCCTCAACGCTAATCCACGAAAACATTTGCTTTAAGGCATTTCTCCTAGGCATGAAATTTTCTTTTAATCAGGGCATATTACTGGTGTTGGTGCCAGTGTGTCATATTTATTATACGAGCATGTAACTCTTTACGTAAAGTTGCGGTCAAACTTTCTCCAGCAAACATAATACTCCCCCACCCATTCTGATTTTGACGTCCCTGGCTGTAAGCAGTTGCCCGTCCCTAATTTAGGATTACTGATTCCAGGGAAGGGAGAGAGCTAGCGCCCAAACACAACATCTATGCCTCACCGGGATTCGAACCCGGACCCTTTCGGACGAATCATCACAAGCCGTCGCTCAGACCACTGCGCCACCGGCCCCTGGTTCCAGGGAAGGGAGAGAGCCAGTGCCGTAAGACAAACACAACATCTATGCCTCACCGGGATTTGAACCCGGAGCCCTTTCGGACGAATGATTAGAAGCCATCGCTTAGACTACTGCGCCACCGCGGCGTCGAGTTTACTGTTTTAATATGTTCGATAGGCTGAAAAACAAGCCCATTTCTAATATTTGGTTGCTGTAGGAAAAGAAAAATCGCGGCCGAGTTACACTTGCATGTTAGCTACGGTGAATGCAGGGGGTCGCAGTGGTCTAAACGATGGCTTCTGATCATTCGTCCGCGATGGGGTCCGGGTTCGAATCCCAGTGAGCATGGATGTTGTGTTTTTCTTACGGCACTGGCTCTCTCCCATCCCTGGAACCAGTGACCCTAAATTAGGGACGGGCGACTGCTTATAGTCCATTGAGTTGTTAACGGTGGTCGTACCCTCAATAAAAAAAAAAATGAAGGGGCGCCGACTTCATCAGACGTGGAAGGGTAACGTCTCTTCCATTGTTAGGATGAAAATTAAAAAATAAGGGCAAAAAGGTAAACTACAAGATTCGATGTATTCTTTAAAATACAATTATACTTACTCGTCAGCAAGTGAACAAGGAAACAGAAATATCCTTTTGCTGAATATTCATATTTTTAAAAATAAAATTCAGCCTGTGGTTTTATAAAAATATCCAGAGATATTTTATTTTCAATGTTTAGTAAAAAAATATGAGAAATTAGCTGGGTTACTCAAATAAAGAACAAGAAACGCAAAAAATAAATAGATAAATAACGGCGCTACGGATTATACATTTCTGTATTTTTATATATTTTATTTCTGATAATTGTTTTCAATACTTACGAATATCACGAGAACATGTCAAACACAATACAGGGATGGAAACCTAGTTTCTTATCAAATGAGCAATAGGAGGGAAAAGTTTACTTATTCTTTTATTTACTAATTTTTTGGAATTAAATCGCTTTGGCCTCATAAAGTGGAGCTTGATCTTCCTTATGATGACCAAATCGATTATTTAATTAAACAGGATGAAAAATATTGGGTGGGCACTGCCTCCCAGTAAAATTATTGGAGGGGCAAGATTTATTGTGCCCCTCCATAGTGGGCGCATATGGGAGAATGTAAGAAAAACATAAGAAAATCCTACAGAATTTGTTTACCTTGAGAAACTCCGGTTTATTTTGCTCTCCAGTCATAAGATTAATCTCCTTCTTGTTAACATCAATGCCGAATTCTTTAGCCGTCATGTAAACGGCCCGGCAGGGCCCACTGGCCGAAGCGATGTACAAATCAATAGGCATTGCTGCAGTACGGGAGTTCTTCGACGCAACTGAGCTACACGACCCCAGAGTGATACGTGTGGTTTATGCAACACTTTTTATAACAAGAGTGAAATGGCGTCCTGGGACGCTTGGCAGCCGCTGAGTGGCTGAAGAGATCAACTGGGGGGAAAGAGGGGTCACACCAACGAGTGCAAGTGCACAGAGGTGGAAGGAACAAACTGATAACAGTGCGGTTTATTACGGCGGAATGTAAGTGGCAACACAGGTAATGACGAACTCTCTCAGACGCGGTGGGATCCTTTCAAAGGCCACACACACACACACACACAACACTACAAATCGAAACTCACGGTCCGCACTGTGTCTGGTGTTAGAGAATAAAACCCTGGTTCCGCGCTCGTCCCTGGTAGGTAGACGCTGAGTCACAGACACTTGTTGCCTGGCAACCTTTTTCTTTCTATTTTATTCTTTCTAATTGAGAGCAATGGCCTCCGTCCGCGCTTCGTTGGGTTGCGTTCTTTCATTTGGGTATCCGGTCTGCTGCACGAAACGAATTCAAGTAGATCGAAATCTGGCAAGTCTAGCGTTTTTACATTCATTTCGGGCCTGTTTTGTTTTACTTTTGTCCGTGGCTTCGCTTCTTTTCAGATGCCAGGATGAGCTGCTGCTTGTTTTAACCTTGTCAAAACGATACGGTTTGGTATTCAAAGTGGTCGGATGCCGGCGGGGGTGAGGTTTTGATACCCCGAGACACGTGCAGAGAAACAGCTCTTGCTACCCGAAAACAAGGTCACACTACAAGGAGTAGTAGGTCACATTACGATACTTTTACGTTTTCGCGCGTATTCCGGAAGATGCTTTTTCAATACGGGAGGGAAATCGCGGGCGTATACTACAACTTATTAAGCGAGGCCACCGTGCGTAATTTCTACCACACCCTCACACATGGATACTTTTATTTTTTTTTCGTTTATTGTTTTGTTAGGGAGTTTAACGACTACCGAGAGCAACTTGATGGTCCACAAGCAGTTTTCCGCCCCTAATTTAGGGACACCGGGAGAGAGTCAGTGATAGACACACTACAAATGCTTTATCCTGGACTCGAACCCGAGCCCAACTTTGGCACTTTCTCAGAAGCACGCCTCCGACCCCTAGAAAGCCTGGGTGAAAGAATACATTCAACTGTTCTACTTAACGCAATCAGAGGTTTCTACAGGAATTTTAAATTTGGAGGGGTGTTGAAAAACTCTAGGAGGTGTTAGATGAAAGCAAATTTTTCGAAGGATAAATATTTTTATTATGAAATATTTAGGCTTTAAATCTAGGATTAATAATAGGAAAATTTATTTATTTATTTATTTGCCATGTTTCACGCAGTTAGCAGCACACATTACAAATCCTTAATAAACCAGAAATAAACGACCAAGTGAAAAATCGCATTATATACTTTTGAAAAACACGTATTTAAATATCAATAGTGCAACATAGCAGGGAACCGGGGGAAAATGCTAATGTTTGCCTGACTAGTCCCTGGCCCCTAAAGAAAGAAAACATGTCAAGTAATGTACATATTTTTCAACTTATATACAGTCGTGGCCAAAAGTCTTACACCAGTAGACCGAAAGTCAATTTTTGATGTTTGAAGTCAACTTATACAGCGTAATGGTAAAGCCAAGAATACGCATTATACATCATTTTATAGGAAATTTTATGCTGAATTCAAATATTTTTACAGAATGTTATTACCAATAGTAACGAAGTTACAAGCAAAAATATGCAAGTGAGGAAACACAAATCCGTTATTGAAAAAACGTTCGCGCCCCTCTAATCCACTATAGCTTTCTCCGACGTCCGCTAGTGAAATATAAAAGGATGTAGAATCGTCTGCCGACTTAGATGGGCCGCGTGTGGCCTAGTGGGAAACGTTCGTGACTGCCGCGGCAAGGACCTCAGGTTTGATCCCAGACAGGTACGAACGCTCTATCCGCCGTGCGTCGGATGGGCACGTTAAGCTGTCGGAACCCGGGCACTGGCCCCCGGTAATAAATAAGGGCGTCTTCCTTTCCCTTTCTGCCTCGCTTCCGTGTCACTTTCCTATCGGGCACTTTAGCCCAAATCTCCTAGCTTCCTATTTCTAAGGGTTGTTTAAGACCTGGGGTCAGACACTTCCTTCCTAAAATCCTCTACATATGATCATTTGATCATTTTTCCGACTTAGAGGCAATCTTCTCGGGTACTGCCCCCCCCCGGTAATAAATAAGGGCGTCTTCCTCCCCCTTTCTACTTCCCTTCCGTGTCACTTTCCTATTGAGCGCTCTAGCCCAAATCTCCTAGTTTCCTGTTTCTAAGGGTTGTTTAAGACCGGGGTCAGACACTTCCTTCCTAAAATCCTCTACATATGATCATTTGATCATTTTTCCGACTTAGAGGCAATCTTCTCGGGTACCCCCCTCGGTAATAAATAAGGGCGTCTTCCTCCCCCTTTCTACTTCCCTTCCGTGTCACTTTCCTATCGGGCACTGTAGCCCAAGTCTCCTAGCTTACTATTTCTAAGGGTTGTTTAAGACTTGGGGTCAGACACTTCCTTCCTAAAATCCTCTACATATGATCATTTGATCATTTTTCCGACTTAGAGGCAATCTTCTCGGGTACTGCCTCCCCCCCCTCGGTAATAAATAAGGGCGTCTTCCTCCCCCTTTCTACCTCGCTTCCGTCTCACTTTCCTATCGGGCACTGTAGCCCAAGTCTCCTAGCTTCCTATTTCTAAGGGTTGTTTAAGACTTGGGGTCAGACACTCCCTTCCTAAAATCCTCTACATATGATAATTTTTCCGACTTAGAGGCAATCTTCCCGGGTAGTGGCACCCCGGTAATAAATAAGAGCGTCTTCCTCCCCCTTTCTACTTTCCTATCGGGCACTGTCGCCCAAGTCTTCTAGCTTCCTATTTCTAAGAGTTGTTTAAGACCTGGGGGTCAAACACTGCCTTCCTAAAATCCTCTACATCTGATCGTCTTCCGACTTAGAGGGCCGCGGGTGACCTAGTGGGCAACGTTCGTGACTGCCACGGAAAGGACCTCAGGTTCGATCCCAGGCAAGTACGAACGGTCGATCCACTAAATATCTGCCGTGCGTCGGATGGGCACGTTAAGCCGTCGGACCCCGGGTACTGGGCCCCCGGGTACTGGACCCCCGGTAATAAATAAGAGCGTCTTCCTCCCCTTTTCTACTTCGCTTCCGTGTCACTTTCCTATTGGGCGCTCTAGCCCAAATCTCCTAGTTTCCTGTTTCTAAGGGTTGTTTAAGACCGGGGTCAGACACTTCCTTCCTAAAATCCTCTAGATATGATCATATTCCGACTTAGAACGCAGCTGCTTGAAGTTTATGCAGAATTCCTGGTGATATTTTAATTTCGGAATGTCAAAGACCCGAAAATTGGCCCTGCCTCTTCAAACCAGGACAAAAATTATTGCTTTGCATGAACTTGGATTCAGTAGTCATAAAATTGCTGTTAAATGTGGCTGTGATCATTCCACTATCTTGCGCACCATTAAAAGAGTTGCAGAAACCGGATGTGTGGGCAGGGATGCCCCAAGCTGGGGTTCAACGGGTTCGAAGCACCCGGGCGCCAGCTTCCGGCGGCGGTAGGCAGGACCCCTCAATCACATTTTTCGGTTGATAAATAAATATCAGTGACGTGGGAGAAATTGAGAAAACGTTTCACTGTGAGAAATCGTAATGCTACGTGTTCACGTTTATTTTTTAGTAAAAATAATTCGTTTATAATTCAACAGAAAACGTCTTGAAATCAGAGAATATTTTTTACTGTTTTGTTCAGTAACAGATACTGCGGGCAAAGGGGCCGTGCATAAAGTACGTCCATGATTTTTTACTATTTTTAGACTCCCCCTTCCCCCATGTCACATTTTGTCCGGTTGTTGACCCCCCCCCCCCCATGCATAAAAAGTACGTCCTAATTCTCGCAATCACCTTTATTTTAGACGACTGCTTTTAGAAATCAGTTGAAAAACAAAGAAAACATGTAATTATTTAAAGGATTCTTCCATATATTTACACGTTTGCTTAAGAAAATATTTATTTTTTAGGCAATAATTTATTCCCAAATGCTACCCAAACTTTGTCATTCTGAAATAAAGATCTACAGATGAACACACACATTCAAGGTTTGCAACACTCCCGATCATACCATCTACAAAACACGATAGATTTGGTAGCACAAATTTCAGAACTTAATATTTATATTCTGATTTAGCTATATATCATCAGAAATCTGAAATATTTCATACCATTTTTTGACAATTAAAAGAAGAAAAAAAGAGAAAACAAAACGAAGAAATACCATCCACTGTATTTTTGCCGCGGGACATCCAAATTACTAATTCCCCCCCCCCTCCCCCATGTTACATTTGGTCCGGTTGTCAGGAATCCTCCTGCCTCTGTAATCTCGGACGTACTTTATGGACGGCCCTAAAGGATTGAAAATTCTTTTTCTAATTTTTTTTTTTTTTTTTTAATTTTGAAGATTTCTGCATTCATGATATGCGTGGCCGGCGCTATGACAATGGGGCCAATATGAAGGGAAAACACAATGGACTTCAAAAAACATAATTACTCGTCTTATGACCCTTATGCATTTTATGTACTTTGAGCGGCTGATACTTTAAATCTGGTCGTAAATAACGACGAAAAAATTTTCCACCGCCCCGGTGGCGCACTGGTCTAAGCGATGGCCTCTGATCATTCGTTAGAAAGGAATCCGGGTTCGAATCCCGATGAGGCATGGATGTTGTGTTTGTCTTACGGCACTGTTTCTCTCCCTTCCCTGGAACCAGTGGCCCTAAATCAGGGAACGGGCGACTGCTTATAGCCCATTGAGTTGCTCACGGTGGTCGTTAAACCTCTAAAAAAAAAAAAAATTCCTACAGATTGTGAACATTTTCAATATCGTTCAATAAATATATGCTTTCTTTTCTGAATTACCTTATTGATGGCAAATTTTAAAGAAAGAGCTTCCAGCGTTGACCGTAAAACCGTGCTCTGAAACAAGGTGAATCGATGAAATAAGGGTAACGAGGACTGGGGTACAATCACGATGTAATCCACGATATATTGTATTAAATTTTTTTGTTAGAATAGTTAAAGGAACGCCCGTCATGTTCAATGCTATATATATATATCATCGTCGACGTCGTCAACCATTATCTATTCTCTGCTGGATGAAGGTCTCCTCAAATTTCTTCCACAACGGTCTATTTTGCGCCAGTCTCCTCCATGTCACTCCCGCATACTTTCGAATTATATCCACCCATCTCCCACTTGGCCTTCATTTGGGTCTTTTCCTGTCCCTTGGAATCTAGTCTAAAATTTCGGGTGTCCATAGTTGGTCCGTTCTCCTGGCAACATGCCCAGCCCATTGCTATTTCAGGGATTTTAGATGTTTTCCGCTCTTGCCAGTTTCCTTATCCATGAGTTCCTCTTCTTATCTTGCTTGGTTGTGTGTGTGTGTGTGTGTGTGCCCTCTCGCCATCGGGAAGCTGTAACATCTTCATCATCGTACATGACGAAACTTTTTTTTTACCGGTAAATCGGTCTTTTGTGTGAATTGACAGAGAGAGAGAGAGAGAGAGAGAGAGAGAGAGAGAGAGAGGAAGCTGACTTCTTGGATTATTCGCTGCGTCATCTGAACTAGAGTTTTACAAATTTCTTTTTCCTTCATTTTCATATGAGACAATGTTTTATGAAAAATCTTACACACACGTGGTAATCCAAAACGACTTAACAACTTTGAAGGCACGTAGATTTTTATTCAGATTACTTGCAGAGTTCTGCGGCTAGTTTCGATAATTTAGGGTAATTACTGTAACTTTTTACAATTTCATTATACCTAATTCATTTATACGCTTTTATCGATTATTCGTTAAATTTTGGATTTCATATTTTCAAAAATACACCGTTCTTGGATTCCTTTATTCGTAACCCAGTAGGTTATAACTTGGAAAGAGTCAAAACAGCTTTTTTTAATTTCTTTTGGCATGAAATATGATGAAATTAAAGATTTACTAAATAAAGTTACCAGCTTTCTCTTTTTTCTCAGAATTCAAGAAATTTGAAAGAAGCGAAGTTTATTAATATTTTACTCTGCACTAATTTTAAATTAACTAATGGACAAAATGCTTTAAAAGCAGTGATGCATATAAGTAAAGGATGTATAATACGGATATTGATATAAAACGAAATCTTATACAGATATACTACTTAGTACATCAGAGGTAGTTTTTTTTTTTTTTTTTATTGGAGGTTTAACGACCACCGTGAGCAACTCAATGGGCTATAAGCAGTCGCCCGTCCCTAATTTAGGGTCACTGGTTCCAGGGAAGGGAGAGAGCCAGTGCCGTAAGACAAACACAACATCCATGCCGGACCGGGATTCGAACCCGGACCCCTTACGGACGAATGATCAGAGGCCAACGCCTTAGACCACTGCGCCACCGGGCTCAGAGGTAGTTGTGGAGTCATTTTGGGGTATCTCCCAAACCCTTTAATGCCCCATTGGAAAATGTCTTTCAATCACTGAACTGGGAAAACAAAGGGATAAAGATTAATGGAGATTATCTAACCCACATTCGTTTTGCTGATGACGTAATCATTTTTGCAACTACCCCATCAGAATTGCAGAGTATGATCCAGGAACTTGCTGACAAGAGTAAAAACGTGGGATTAAAAAATAACTTTCAGAAGACAAAAGCGATGTACAACGCTTTTAAAAGAAATGAAGATTTATTGATTGATGGGGAAAAGCTGGAGATAACCAATACCTACATTTATCTTGGACAGCTGATATTAAGTGAGGGTCACATTGATGAAAAAATTAATCGGCGTATAAAACTTGCCTGGAGAGCGTTTGGAAGAAACAGTATAATTTTCAAGAGCAATATGCCATTATGCTTTAAAAGAAAAGTGTTTGATCAATGCATCCTTCCAGTGTTTACGTATGGTGCAGAGACGTGGACCTTAACTAAAAGAGACATACAAATAATAAGTACAGACATTTGACGTGGACTACGAACATCAAACAAAGGTCTTCGCTCTTTCCACGTTTATAAGTGAGTCACGGAAAAATTCTCATTGGCCGCCACCGGGAATCAAACCCAGGGTCTTCCACTTACGCGCCGGATATGCTTCCACTACACCACAGACTCACACAATGCGAATTTTTCAGTGACTCACTTATAAACGTGGAAAGAGCGAAGACCTTTGTTTGATGTTCCTGGTCCACGTCAAATGTTTGTATTAATTATTCATTCGCCTTCTAATTATTTCTTCAGTTGCTGCTTACCATCTTTGGTGAATCCCCAGCATTGTGCGGGGCTCCAAGAAGCAACCTGCTAAATTGGCATGGCAGTCAGCTTGTGTCAGTCTGGAGGAATTGGAGGCCGCTGTGTTGTAGAGGAAGCATATCCGGCGCGTAACAGCAAGACTCTGGGTTCGATTCCCGGTGGCGGCCAATGAGAATTTTTTCGTGATTCACTTATAAACGTGGAAAGAGAGAATACCTTTTTGTTTGATGAGACATACAAAGATTGCAGACAACTCAAAGAAGCATGGAGAGATGCATGCTTGGTGTAACCAGGAGAGATAAGAAGAAGAACTCGTGAATCAGAAAAATGACAAGACTGGAAGACATCATGATCAGAGTTAAATTCCTGAAATGGCAATGGGCTGGACATACTGCCAGAAGGACAGACCATCGATGGACAGCCGAAGTTTTAGACTGGATTTCAAGGGACAGGAAAAGAACCAGAAGAAGACCTCATGGGTGAATGAAATTTGAAAGTATGCGGGAGTAACATGGAAGAGACTGGCACAAGACAGACCGTTGTGGAAAAAACTTGGGGAGACCTTTGTCCAGCAGTGGATTGATAATAGGTGAAAATGATGATGATGATATCAGAGGTAAGGTTTTTTTCTTCATATAGAGAAAATACGAAATCCCACAGAATTTCTCAAGCTAGTTTTTATAAAGAAATTACAATAAAAAAATTTATACAAAAGTCAAAATAGACACACGCTAAAGTAGAAAAGAAAGTATTCATACACAGTCGTATCAGAATAATATGATCACCTACCTAATAATGGGAATAGCCATTCTTGGAGAGGATGACAGCGGCGAGACGGCGCTGCGTAGCATGGACGCAATGAGGCGCTGGAAGGTTCCCCTTGGCACACGTGCCCATTCGGACTGCAGTAGAGCACGGAGGTTTCAGTGATGATGTAGTTGTGGTTAGCGATTTAGCCGGCCAAGGGAGAAAGGAGACATCGCTGTCGTGTTCCTGGAACCAGTCACGCATTCCCGTAACGACGTGCAACTGCGCATTTACCTGTTGGTAAACACCATGACCATCAGGGTAAACAAATGTCCAACATGAAGCGAGAAGCGAGAATGGACAGGTAGCCATTGGCGTTCAGAGACCCACCCAGTGGTACCAACGGTCCCAGGTCATACCAGGAAAACATCCCCCAGACATGCGCACTGCCACCGCAGGCCGGTACTTGACCGACAAGCGTGTCCGGGTGTTGGTTCTCGTGTGTCTGACGTCATATCCGCCACCGCCCGTCACTTCTGTAGGGCAGAAACCCCCATTCGTCGCAGAAGGCAACCTTTTCCCACTCTTCCACTGTCCAATGACGGTAGTCCCATGCAAACTGCAGGTGCCGTAGCGATGGACCTGGGTCAAGATGGATGCCTTGACGCAGCATCGACTCTGGAGACCCACGTTCGCTCAACTGTTATCGGGGACATGTCCCTGGGTGCCCCAGCGCTCATTTGCGTGGTGAATTTCTGCACTAATGTGCGTCGATTGCCCTTTACCAGTCGACGGAGGCAACGATCTGATCTGGAGTCGATGGTCTTTGGGGCACCACAGTTATGATGTCGGGAAGTACTCGGTGTGCTAGCGGTCCATTCTTGGTACACACTTACTACAGCACCTCGTGAACAGTCAACAAAGTCTGCTCTTTCTGAGATGCTTTCACAATTGGCGCTGTAGCCGATGATCATTCCGCTTTGTACGTCCGTTAAATCACTACCTTTGCCCATTGTGCTCACGTCACGCACTATGACTCGTCTATCCTAGCCGGCTGCTTACATTTCCGTGTGGTCGACCTTGTCACGTGCACTCTGCGACGCGCCTAGGCGGGTAACCCGTGATTCCGGTGGTGGTCATATTATTCTGATACGACCGTGTATATGCATGCACGTCTTACATTATACATTAGCGTAAACTAAAATCATTTGCCGCCCCGGTGGCGCAGTGGTCTCAGTGCTGGCTTCTGATCATTCGTCCGAGATAGGTCCGGGTTCGAATCCCGTTGAGGCATGGATGTTGTGTTTGTCTTACGGCACTGGGTCTCTCCCTTTCCTGGAACTAGTGGCCCTAAATTAGGGACGGGTGACTGCTTATAGCCCATTGAGTTGCTCGCAGTGGTGAAAACCTTGAAACCGCAAGTGCGTGAGCAAATTTCAACAGTAGCCTCTGTCGGACAATCCTCCAAGGCTTTCTCAGTGGGAAAGACGACCAATAACTGACGGCGAGGTTCTGTAGCATGTGTAATTCGATTTCCGCGTAAATCGTCAGAAATGCGACGGATCTTGCCAACAATTTTACAAACATGATTGACAAGGAGAGGAAGCGCAGTAGCAGGCACTTCCTGTGGAACAGGATAGAACGTGATGTTCACCGGGCGCTTGGAAAAAGGCGAAGGGATGAGATAATTTGTTCCAATCAAAAGTCCGTATCCTCTTTGCGCTGGAACAGCTCTGAAATACCCTGAGGGGTACGAGAAATTCCGGCAGATCATATGTAGAGGAATTTAGAATGGGAGTGTCTGACCCCAGGTCTTAAACAACCCTTAGAAATAGAAAGCTAGAGGATTTGGGGTTAGAGTGCCCGATAGGAAAGTCACACGGAAGCGAAGTAGAAATGGGGTGGAAGACTCCCTTATTTATTACCGGGAGGGGGGATACCCGGGTCCGACGGCTTAACGTGCCCATCCGACGCATTGCGGATATTTAGTGGATCGAACATTCATACCTGCCTGGGATCAAACCTGAGGTCTTCTCCATGGCAGTCACGGACGTTGCCGACAAGGCCACCCGCGGACTAAGAAATTCCGGCAATAGACGCTGACGACACATGACCTGAGAGGGCCTTCATGTAGCGTGGCAAAGGAGTATTCGGTAAGACATGAAAGAGCATACCTCTATCCAGGAGATTATGGAACTCACGGCCAATCTGCGAATTTTCATCAATCGTGACCTTCACCTTGTGGTTGGATACCTGAATCATCGGTGTCGATTGCAAGAGACCATCAGGTTGAGAAGAAACTGACGTAGAAGCAGCGCTGCGCTGCACTGTAGAGGCAAATGACATCCTCGGAAGAAATCTGTGCGAAACCGGCTGTCACAGATTGCAGTAAGTGAAGAGGAGCAGTGTCACAAGGCAAGGTTGTAGTCGGAGCATGCCCAAGGCACGGCAGTAGTTACAGCTGTATCCCGGTAGGGCACCAAGGCATAGGCAGAAGCAGAAGGCGCTGCCAAGTGCAGGGAAGGCACCTGAGCAGACGCATCTGAGGAGGAGAGTACGTTAACTTCCATGGATGTAGGAAGTACGACGTGACGTGCATCCGCCACGCCCAGAGATGATAAGGATAGACTGGAAGGCACCATGGTAGCAGCTTCCAAATAAAAACAAACGAGCTAACGATATGAAAACGGAAGAATATGAACAAGTACAAGGACGATATCGCCAGAAAAGTAGCTCAAAACGTACACAATACCTTTAAACAGGAGGGCACGCATCAGGTGAGTGCGGGACGAGGTATATCACACTAGAATGCATAAAATGTAGCAGCCACCAATACAACGTCGCTCCAGAACGAGCAATGGGCTGGACATATTTCCAGGAAAACAGACTATCGATGAACAACCAAAATTTCAGATTGGATTTTAAGGGACAGAAAAAGACCCAGAAAAGAGATTTCGTGGGACAGTCCGTTGTTGAAGAAACTTGGGGAGACCTTCATCCAGCAGTGGATTGGTAATGATGACGATGATGATGCATTCGAATATATAGTTCAAAGGAGATTTGCCCGGGCCAGGTTCCGGTCGGGTTCGAGATATTTGTCCGGGCCAGGTTCCGGTCGGGTTCGAGTTCAAAGTTTTTGACCCGTTTTCAACTCTGACCCCAATTATTTGGGTGCTGTAAAATAGGCTTAGGTCGCGACGTTTCCCCATTACAGGTGAACGTTTATTGATTACGTACAGAGAACAGGTGTGCACAAATTACAGTAGCCGCACGTGACGTTAATATCACGTGGTACTTCGTTATTGCTCCGAATATGTAAAACGGTGGGTGTTCCTAATGAAGAGCTAACTCAGTGTATATATTAACTATTGTTTAAATTTTAAACACACACATGTCATGTACGTTCAGGAAAAAGCAGTTTCATTACAGTAACAATAGCTCAGCCCTAATAAAATCCGCCATCGTTTGCAGTCCATTTCTGACAAAATTTTATGCCAGTAACCACACATCCGAGAGGTCTGAGGACCTAGTTTCTGATGATGCTCCTGGGTTCGAATCCTGGGTGAGGCATTGTCTTTCGTCTCTGCTCCTTTCTCTTCGCCGCAGCCAGAGGCCTTATATTACGAACGGGCTGCAGCTATAGCGAAGTAACTTATGGCGGTCGTTAAATTTCCTCCCCACCCCCGGAAAAAAGAACACGTGTCCCCCCCCGTCTTATCTTGAAATCCTAAAAACAATGTTTTAAAAGAAGGTAAAACAAATATTTATGCTGGCCGAATGGCTGGAAGAACAAGTTTCTCGCTAATCGGGGCTGGGACATGGTACGAGCTATGGATGAGACATTGCTGGTGGCCCTGTTCCTTCTGTACAACTGTGGCACTAAATTTAGGCAAAGGTGAGACGCTGTATCATCAGATGCTTTGAGGGGTGGGTGGGGAAGTCGGGATGGTTGAACACCGGAATGCCGTCTCGGTGGTCAAATGGCCTAAGGCGCAGGCAACTGAGATGAATCTGGATTCAAATCCCGGAAAAGGCATGGCTGGTACATTTGTCTTTGAGCGCAGGCTAGGTCTCTTCCCTAGAACTAGTGTCCCTAAATCAGGGAATGATTATAGTGATCGTTAAATCAAAAAACGCTGTACCGGTGGCGCAGTGGTCAAAACGATGGCTACTGATTCTTCGCCGAAGGAGGGGTCTGGGTTCGAATCCCGGGTAAGGCATGGATTTTTGTATTTGTTTTTCGGCACTGGTTCTCAGTGTGTTACTTGATCAGCACTGGCTCTCTGTGTGTTGATTTATCATTTGGCATACTGTATACCATGTTCGCTATGTCTATGTGTTACTTGATCAGCACTGTCTCTTTCTATGCTACTTGTTTATTTGGCATACTGTATACCATGTTCGCTATGTCTAAATGTGTTATTTGAACAACACAGGCTCTCTCTGCGTTACTTGTTCATTTGGCATACTGTAAACCATGTTTGCTATGTCTCAATGTGTTCCTTGATCAGCACTGACTCTTTCTATGCTACTTGATTATTTGGCATACTGTATACCATGTTCTCTATGTCTATGTGTTACTTGATCAGCCTGTCTCTCCCTATGTTACTTGTTCATTTGGCATACTGTATACCATGTTCTCTATGTTAATGTGTTACGCGATCAGTACTGGCTTTCTCTGTGTAACTTGATCATTTGGTATACAGTATACCATGTTCGCTATGTCTCAATGTGTTACTTGATCAGCACTGGCTCTCTCTGTGTAACTTGATCATTTGGCATACTGTCTACCATGATCGCTACGTCTATGTGTTACTTGATCAGCACTGGCTCTCTCTGTGTAACTTGTTCATTTGGTATACTGTATACCATGTTCGCTATGTGTATGCGTTACTTAATCAGTACTGGCTCTGTGTAACTTGTTCATTTCGTATACTGTATACCATGTTCGCTATGTCTTAGTGTGTTACTTGATCAGCACTGGCTCTCTCTGTGTAACTTGATAATTTGAGATACTGTATACCATGTTCTCTATGTCTCAGTGTGTTACTTGATCAGCATTGGCTCTCTCTGTGTAACTTGATCATTTGGCATACTGTATACCATGTTCTCTATGTCTATGTGTTACTTGATCAGCCTGTCTCTCCCTATGTTACTTGTTCATTTGGCATACTGTATACCATGTTCGCTATGTCTCAATGTGTTACTTGATCATTTGGCATACTGTATACCATGTTCGCTTTGTCTCAATGTGTTACTTGATCAGCACTGGCTGTCTCTGCGTAACTTGATTATTTGGCATACTGTATATCATGTTCGCTATGTCTATGTGCAATTTGATTAGCCTGTATCTCTCTCTATGTTACTTCATCATTTGGCATACTGTATACCATGTTAACTATGTACATTGTTTATGCAAACTGAATCATCTACTGTCTATGTCTGCCTGTAAATACTGTACAACTATGTCTGTTTATTTTCTCACCGTATCTGTACCACCAGGTCACAAATCATTCCAAAAAAAATTAAACCCTCAATAATGAAAAAAAAATCTTAAAACAACGATAAAAAGAAAAGAACAACTACGAAAAAACAAGAGAGGGGGGGGGGAGGAGTCAATAAGTATAAACTTCCAGCACCTTACCCGTCTAGATGCTGTCCGCGCTTCACACGGCGGTTACTCTGGATATCTGCTATTGGTCACAATAATGTGACTGGATACTGTGTTTCGGTTCTTTGGTGTATAACATATTCTATTTTTCAAAGAATAGGAGCTTGCTTTCCCTGTAGAGGGAGCTGGAATTCCTCAGTACCTGCATAGCTACGGTCCTGACTCGACTACAAGAACTAAGTCCATAAGTTTTCATTCATTTCTCGTTTTCAGATACAAAGTTTTGGTTATGGAAAAAAAAAAGTTGCAAATGGCTCTGTATCTCTCAAGACCAATTTTATTACTGTTTTTGGCGTCCAAATGCTGTAATTACAACCATATTATTAAATATTTGTTACTACTGATGAAAGACAATTCTGCCAAGTAGCTTGAATTAATATTTTTAACTCAACGCTCAAAGACGAAAAAAAATTTCAACGTCGAGATAGCTTTATTCATGATCAGTATTACTGATTTCCCAGATCTGCTGTTATCATTGTAGGGAACATCGTAGTACACGTGTATATGTGCATTCCATCCCATATCTGCTTTTCAGGTGATTTACAAAAGGAGAGATACCCTGTCTAAAGGTGGACGAGATTAGGGGCAAAGGGATATTATGAAGTGATATCGGAAGACTTGTGAAAAGAATCGAAGCTATTATCTTACTGTTGTTTCATACGCTGAACAACTCGTATTGCGAGGAAAGGTTGAAACGTGATCAGATTAGCAGTTGCTCACCTTGAGACGCATTGATTGGGAATGCTCTCTTCGGCTTCTTTATTTCTAAGTGCAATGTCGCTTTTGATAGCATGTGTGCGTTGTACGCGCTCCTCGAACGAACCTGTTTCGTCGATGCAGGTGCCCGAGTGGTCAGAGGCGAGGTCTTGTGGTAAATCGTTCGAGTTATGTCCGAGTTGAAGAACCGGTTCAGATATGGTGGCAGCATTTGTCCTACGGTGCCGGTTCTGGTCCCTTTCTGGAGCTTGTTGACTTAGGGAAGAACTCCTTCCTTAAAGCTTTGAACGCTCAACGGGGTCATTTAACAGTTCTCAAAATAAAAAAAAATACGTGAAACAGTGGAGCAGAACAATATTTTATATGCTCACTTAGTTCTCAGATACGTGCAGTGTTTAAGAAGTGAAAAAGCCCATACACAAGACCTTTTTTACGCTTTCCAACCTTAGGTTCAAGAAGCGTATATACCCCAGCTGTGTCCGTCTGTCTGTCTGCCCGTCTGCACGACAGCTCGCGTAAAAATGGTTCGATTTCGATGAAATTTTAGAATGGAATAGGGGACCACTGGGGACGAACCCTATCGAAAATGGGCGAAATGGGGTCAAAGGTCAGAACACAGCAGCGGGATCCATTCCATGCCCTTATGCGTCATAACTTACGTAAAAATGGTTCGATTTCGATGAAATTTTAGTATGTGGTACAGAACAAGTGGGAACGAACCCTATTGAAAATGGGCGAAATGGGGTCAAAGGTCAGGACATAGGAGCGGGATCTATTCCATTACCCTTATGCGTCATAACTTGTGTAGCAAATGGTTCGATCGATTTCGATGAAATTTTATTATGGGGTAGGGGACAACCTGGGAAGGAATCCCATCGAAAATAGGAGAAATGAGGTCAAAGGTCAGGATACAGGAGGATCCATTCCATCGCACTTATGCGTCATAACTTACGAAAAAATGGTTCGATTGCGACAAAACGTCATCATGTTTTTTTGGAGATGCACTGAACCGGTTCTGTTTAATATCAGCAAAATGGGGTCAAAGGTCAGTGCACAGGAGCGATATTTATTCCACAGCCATTATCCTCATAACTTGACTAAAAATACTTCTATTGCTACAGAACTTTAGTATGTTGTTTCGGTAAACTGAACCAATTCTGTTTAATATAATCAAAATGGGGTGAAAGGGTTGGGCACAGGAGCGAGATTTATTTCACAGCCATTATCCTCATAACTTAGTAATAACTTTTTTTTTTTTTTTTTTTTTTTTTTGAGGTTTAACGACCACCGCTAGCAACTCAATGGGCTATAAGCAGTCGCCCGTCCCTAATTTAGGGTCACTGGTTCTAGGGAAGGGAGAGAGCCAGTGCCGTAAGACAAACACAACATCCATGCCTGACCGGGATTCGAACCCGGACCCCTTACGGACGAATGATCAGAGACCAGCGCCTTAGACCACTGCGCCACCGGGGCGGCAGTAATAACTTGAGTAATGATTTCTGGTATGTTGGAAAGCGTATCATAATCAATGCATTGCATGATTTTACTAACTTGCTTTTTTGTTTTTTTTAAGTTGGTGGGGGCACTTCAATGATTTATTGACCAACCACGAGAAACTGTACGGGCTATATATAAGCAGTCGTCCGTCCTTATTTTGGGGTTATTTGTGCCGCGGGTGGCCTAGTGGGCAACGTTTGTGACTGCCACGGAAAGAACCTCAGGTTCGATCCCAGGCAGGTACGAACGCTCGATCTACTAAATATCCGCCGTGCGTCGGATGGGCACATTAAGCCGTCGGACCTCGGGTACTGCCCCCCGGTAATAAATAAGGGGGTCTTCCTCCCTCTTTCTACTTCGCTTCCGTGTCACTTTACTATCGGGCAGTCTAGCCCAAATCTCCTAGCTTCCTATTTCTAAGGGTTGTTTAAGACCTGGGGTCGGACACTCCCTTCCTAAAATCCTCTACATATGATCATCATTTTGAGGTTATTTGTTCCAAAAAAGGAGAAGAACCAGCGCCGTCACCCATATCTCATCCGAGACTTGAACCTCGTTCGAACTCGGAAGAATTGTCAGAAGGCAATGCCTTAGAGCACTGGCAACCGGGCCAGCATATGCAGCGTCTCTCGAAATACTCTGCCGTACGTATTCCAGAAATCGGGAAGTGATGCTAAAATATGGGATGAAAAAGTATGTTAGTTTGAAAAGAAAACACAGCCAAGGCTCCAAGTAACAAGGACGGGGGCAGTGCATATTGAGAGGGGGGGATTTGGGGAATACATGTGGCAAAAGCCCTTTTAACTTTGTTACGGAGTCAACAACAAAAATGTGGCACTGAAATAACATTTCGTATTTCTTCACATAAAATTTATTATAATTATACTTTATAAACTTGTTATATTTTTTAATAATCTTACTATATAAAAGACAACACATGCGGTGACGTGGATTAGTTTTTAACCATAAAGAAACAACATTTATATTCCGGTTTACACATCGTATTATCCGTAACCGTTCCTATTTAATGTTTTGTTTACGTCTTTTTTCTTGCGTTTGAAGTTACTCTTTTTTTTTCTTTTTTTTTTTTCGGGTGCGATGGAGGTGGAAACACACAGTTGTAGGTTGTAAGATGTTTTACTTTACTGGCGCTGAGTAAGTCAAGGACGAACGTTACTGTCCTTCGCGAATTTGACTGTTGTTTTGAACCTCTCCTATGCCTCGTCAAAAAAGAAAGTTAGACACTGGACAACTTTACGATGCATTGCCAGGAGTTCGACAGTTTGATGATATCATAGATGATGTCCATATGCCAGAACAAGGAAAAATACTTCCAGATTTTGAAAACATATTTAAGAAAAATAACGTATACGAAGATATTTTCCAACGTCGTTGAGCCGCCCCGGTGGAGCAGTGGTCTAAGCGATGGCTTCTGACCGTTCGTCTGTGATGGGTCCGGGTTCGAATCCCGGTGAGGCATGGATATTGTGTTTGTCTTACGGCCCTGGCTCTCTCCCTTCTTTAGAACCAGTGGCCCTAAATTAGGGACGTACGACTGCTGATAGCCCATTGAGTTCTTCACAGTGGTCGTTAAACCTCCAAAACAAAAAAAAAAACGTCGTTGACTTGACTTAATTAATAAATGCTAAAAATAGTCACAAAAAAAAAGTAATACAAAAAAATAAAAAAAATAAAAAAAAAAAACGTGAGGTAGCGCGGGAAAGGGAGTCCACGTCTTATCCGCAACCGTTCCTGTTTAATGTTTTGTTTACATCTTTTTTCTTTCGTTCGAAGTTGGAGTTCTTTCTTTCGGGTGCGATGGAAGTGGAAGAAAAGGCAAGACTTGCGACGACGTGGATCACTTTTTAACCATATACAAACAACTACGTACGCTGTTTAACAGAAGACGAACATTTACATTCGGCGACTGCTTATAGCCCATTGAGTTGCTCACGGTGGTCGTTAAACCTACAACCAAAAAAAAAAAAAAAAAAAAGAACATTTACATTCCTGTGTTCACAGCGTGTAATTCCTAACCGTTCTTGTTTAATGTTTTGTATACATCCTTTTTCTTTCGTTCGGAGTTAGTTTCTTTTTTTTTTTCTTTTTTCGGGTGCGATGGAAGTTGAAGCACACATTTGTAGGTTGTAAGATGTTTTACTTTACTGGCGCTGAGTAAGGCAAGGACGAACGTTACTCTCCTGCGTGAACTTGGCTGTTGTTTTAAACCTCGCCTATGCCGCATGAAGAAAGAAAGTTAGACACTGGACAACTTTATGTTGCACTGTCAAAAGTTCGACGGTTTGATGATGTCACAGTTAAAGTAGTCCATGTGCCAGAAGAAGGAAAAATACTTACAGATTTCGGAAAGATATTCTGAAAAAATATCGTGTACAAAAATATTTTCCAACGTCATTGACTTAACTGATAAAAGAAAAAAACACAAAAAAAGTAATACAACCCCCTCACCCCCCCCCCCCCCCGAAAAAAAACCCCATGGTGCAGCACGCGAAAGGGGGTTCACGTCCCTTACAAAGGAAGGATTATCATCCGGCAAACCCATCCGAGCCGCGGGTAGCTTAGTGGTTAGCGAGTCAGACTGTCAATGGAGGGTCCCCAGGTTCAATCCTGGGCTGATCTCCCAGAGATGGTGTGATTTGCCAACATTCGTTGAACATCGGACGAGTACGTTAAATAACGGCCCCCTGGTTGGACCCCCCGGTTACGTTGGGTATCCATTCGTACTCACCCCTGACTTTCTCTCACCCCTCTATGAGCAACATCGTACTTGTACTGTGGCGCCATCTACTGTGTCCACGCTCATTTACAAACTGTTCTGTTAGCGCCGCTAAATTTGCTCTCACTCTTTCCGTTTCTGTGCCCTTCCCAGAAGGCGGACCCGCTGTACGTGGTTTGGGCCTAAACCTTCTCTGTGGGAGGAAGTCCTACGTGAAAATGCTTGGCTGTATCGGCAAACGCTTCCGTATTTTGTATTTCTATGGATGAGCAAAGAAGCATATCAAGGGTATGTTTCAATGCACATTCATTACTTACGATGGCTCTGAAAATATATTAATAAACGCTTGAATAACAATAAGTGATTTCTAGAACCCGTTGTATTTTTATCACAACGGACTTTACAACTAGCACTTATCATAATTTTATTACATAGTACGACAATTAAGTATTGAGACTAATGTTTTTTTTTAAAATTCTGGTAAAACACACGGGTCAGAAAGCCATGATTTTTTGATAAGTCATTTATCAGCGATGCGGTGGCAACAGCGATTGCATGAGAATTGCGCAGGTGATTATTTACGCTGTGCATGACGTCATTCGATGGAAGAAGTGTTATCTAGTCTATGTGGTTGAAGATAATAAAATAGCTATAAGTAGAGGGTAAATAAAAAATTATCCGCACTTGCGTCATAATTTTTTTTTTAGGTTGGCAGCATTGCCTTCTGCGCACGCATGCTATAATGCGGTATTCTTGTGGTTATATTGCTGAAGTTTGATCTTAATTGCTACATTTTTCTTTGTTCTGTTACAGAGTAAACATGGCCGCCCCGCTGGCAGTGTGCACCGAGGAAGAAAAGAGCAGTGATCCGATTCAAGGAAGAACAGAGAGCAGTGATACGATTCAAGGAAGAACAGAGAGCAGTGATCTGATTCAAGGAAGAACAGACAGCAGTGATCCGATTCAAGAAAGAACAGAGAGCAGTGATCCGATTCAAGGAAGAACTGATAGCAGTGATCCCATTTAAGAAAGAACAGAGAGCAGTGATCCGATTCGAGGAAGAACAGAGAGCAGTGATCCGATTCAAGGAAGAACAGAGAGCATAGATCCGATTCAAGGAAGAATAGAGAGCAGTGATCCGATTCAAGGAAGAACAGAGAGCAGTGATCCGATTCAAGGAAGAACAGAGATCCGATTCAAGGAAGAACAGAGGGCGGTGATCCGATTCAAGGAAGAACAGAGGGCAGTGATCCGATTCCTCTGGTCTGAAGGTGTACCAGGGCCTGAAATTCATCGCAGGCTTGCAGCACAATACGAGGACAGTGCTCTACCACGCAGAAGTGTGTACGAGAAGTTTAAAAATGGCCGGACAAGCGTGAAGCCTGAAGAGGGTGCAGGACGACCATCAACCTCAACCACTGACGGGAAGATTCAACAAGCTCGGGAGAAGATTCTGGCGAACCGACAAGTGACCACCGGTGAGGTTGCCTGTTCTCTGCAAATCAGTTATGGTTCTGCATACGAAATCGTCCACGAGAAACTTGGTTTCCGTAAAGTCTCTGCAAGATGGTTGACAAGACATCTTCCCGTCAGTGGTGGAGGATGATGGGCGTCCTGCACCCTCCTCATGCTTCACGCGCGTCCGGCCATTTTTAAACTTCTCGTACACACTTCTGCGTGGTAGAACGCTGTCCCCGTATTGTGCTGCAAGCCTGCGATGAATTTCAGCGCCTGACACACCTTCACCTTCAGGAATCGGATCACTCCTCTCTTCTCTTCCTTGGTGCACACTGCCAGGTGAGCGGCCATGTTTACTTTATAACAGAACAAATAAAACTGTAGCAATTAAGATCCAACTTCAGTAACATAACCACAAGAACACCACATCATAGCATGCGCGCGCAGAAGGCAGTGGGGCCAACCTAAAAAAAATATGGCGTAAGTGCGGATAAATTTTGATTTACCCTCGTAATAGTTTTTGCAATCCTTTTAGATCTCTTAAAAGCGGTTTATTCTTTTCTTTACTTAATCTCAGAAAGGTTGTCCTTAGCTTAGTAATTCTTTCTCCCTGTTCCCCTGAAACTAAAATTTCCTTCCCTAAATCCAGCTTCGGTCATTTCCTACGTCTCTCTTCTGCCGCTGCCGAGAAAACCTCCATTCCCCTGGTCAGCTTAAGATGTGCTTCCCAACACCTGAGTGCTTTCCTCACCTCCTCCTTGCGACTGCTGGCTTTCAATCCCTCGAGTTGACTGTCCTAACTCCCCCTATGTTTCCACCCAAACTCACTCATTTACCTCCACAAAACCCATGGGGAAAAACGCCGGCGTCGGCTTAACAAAACTTCAAGGTGGAATTTAAGAGGACTTGCCGCTTTTATTCGGCTGCTTTGAAATTAAGAAGGCAAAGATCAAATGCGCTGGACAATACCAATGCGTCTACAAAATACAAAGGCCCAGACCCATAGATGCGATGAACTGGCGTCTCTAAATAAATCGTGCTTCCGATGTTTCATAGAAGGGTGATACGGCAAAATTTCCTCACGCTTCGGGGAAACAAGTTAGTAAAATCATGCAATGCATTGATTATGATACGCTTTCCAACACGCCGGAAATTATTACTCAAGTTATGAGGATAATGGCTGTGGAATAAATTTCGCTCCTGTGTCCTGACCTTCGACCCCATTTCGATGATATTATACGGAACCGGTTCAGTGTATCTCTGGAACAACACGATAAAGTTTTGTCGCAATCGAAGCATTTTTACGCACGTTATGACGCATAAGGGCAATGGAATGGATCCCGGTTCTATGTCGCGACCTTTGACCCCATTTCGTCCATTTTCAATAGGGTTTGTGCGGAGGTGGTCCCCTACCACTTAGTAAAATTTCATCGGAATCGAACCAATTTTACGCAAAGTATGACACATAAGGAGAATGGAATGTATCCCACTCCTATGCCGTGACCTTTGACCCTATTTCGTCCATTTTCAACAGGATTCGTGCGGAGGTGGTCCCCTACCACATACTAAAATTTCATCGAAATCGAACCATTTTTACGCGAGTTATCGTGCGGACGGACAAAGCTGGAGCATATACGCTTTTTCAACCTACGGTTGGAAAGCGTAAACAAAGCCAAAGGAGCACTGCAGCGAAATAAAAGTTGCGAAATGAGATTTAATATCTTTGCCTAAAATTCTAGTATTAAATCTCCGTAACAGAACATCGACACAGTTCTGTCATGGAGCAGAGGGCTAATATCCGATTCTGTTTGAAAATCGGCAAAACTGCATCTGAGACAGTTGAATTGTTGCGTGATGTGCACGAGGATAATTGCCTTTGTTGTGTACAAACATTCTGAGGGCATGCAGGTTTCAAGGATGGGCGGAAAGATTTGGAAAATGACGAAAGCGCTCGCCGCCCGATTTCAGTGTGCACGTCTGAGCTCATTGAGAAAATTAGCGAAAAAGTGATCGTTGTGTGACCTTGAAGATGCTGGAATATAAGCTCGGGGTCAATAAGGAGACGATTCGCAAATTTTAGTGCAAGATTTGGGGGAGGGGGGGGAATGTGTGCTCGTTTTTTTCCGGATGCTTTTTCAGATGACCAGAAACATGCACGAGTGGAGTACCCAAAAGACATCCTGGAGACTGCAGAAACAATGCAATTTTTTTCCAAGGCATTGTGACATGTGATGAGACTTGGTGTCTTCGTTATGATTCTGAAACGGAACGTTAGAGTTCTCAAAGTCGCCACAAGCGCCCAAAGAAAGAAGATCAGGTTACAGAAGTCCAAAATCAAGACAATGCGTGTGTGCTTTTACGACAGCAAGGGAATTGTGCATCACCAGTTCATTCCTGAAGGTGTAACTATTGCTGTCAATGCTTACACATTCATTTCGTAACGATTGTGGAAAAGCATTGTTCGTCTCAGTCCTAAGTATAAAAGCAGGTAGTGGTTTCTTCTTCACGATAATGCACCCACACACAAAGCAGTCACTGTACAGCAATTTTTGGCGCAAAAACAGTTGCGTGTACTCAACCATCCCCCTATTCTCCAGATTTGTCATCGTGTTGCTACTTTCTATTCCCTGAATTAAAGCTGCCTTTAAGGCTGTCTTTAAATGAGTGTAAGAGAAATTCTATCCTATATATTTGCAATGTAAATTCTTTTGTTCACATTTTCTCAAAAACCATTACTTTGTAGTGTTTGAAATTTGGAGCACAAATAAAAACGACCTATAGCTAATATGTGTCGCAATTATTATTCCGAAAACATTGTTAGAATATTTTTTTTTTAAATGCAATTTATCTGACTCGAAAGTATTCCAATTTAGGCTCTAGATGGCGCGATAAGTCAGCTTAGCACTGTCTCTGTCTGAAAAAAAAAAAAACGAAATCTCTCATTTCTCTCTGATTTTTTTGAATTGTCTAGGCCAAATAGAAATAATTGAATGGGGCTAAAAGTGAGACTGGAATCTTGTCTCCCATAAATCATCTTAAATCCTACTGTGCGTTCATTTTTTGAAGAGAAAATGTGTACAGTAGCACAAAACCTCTGAATTTGAGCAATAGAAACTCCGCCTACCTACTAAGCTCCACCCCAAACAACGTTATTGGTTAAAACGTAACAACGCGTATGTTGTCTTTTCGTTGTGGAGCCAACGAGAGACCGCTTCCATTCTGAATATGGCAAGGCCTACAGTGATTCGGTGACTTCAACTTCTAGGACAGTCCCTCAAGACGTAAAAGCTACACCCAAGGAGTGATTTTTGGCGCCATCTATCGCAGAAGAGGAACCCTAACACTTATTCAAAGACAGCCTTAAAGGGAAAAGTTTTTCAAGACAGTGAGCACATACAAAGAACTGTGACATTAGTTCTTCACTCCATACCAAAATATGGCATATGCAAGTCCTTCCTTTCGTTGGCTGAACGTGCCACTTCTTGAATTAACGCAGGGAAAATGCACTTCGGATGAAATATATTCTCTTTTTGGTTGTGTGAGGAATGAAAATGTGTTGCAGTTGTGTAATGTGAAGCATAATGTTGTTAGCAAGGTGGAGGCTAATATGCTTCTGTGGTTTGGCCATGTTGGAAGAATGAGTGATGAGATGTTTACTAAGAAAATCTTTTTAGCCCAAGCGGCAGGAAGGAAAGGCAGAGGAAGGCCAAGGGAGTCGTGGGAGGATCAGATTCAGGAGTGTCTACATGAGCAGATTATGAGTATGAAGTATAGAAGGTCTTGTGTACGGCGTGTGCTAGATGTCAGTGAAGCCCGAGTTGTATGTCAAGATCGCTGTAAATTGAGAAGTTTGATACAGTAATAGTAAGTAAAAATTATCTGGTAGTTTGTATTTCTTTGTAGAGCTAACCTCTCTGAATCTCAGAGAACAGCTTAGTGATATGTATGATGTATACGTACGTGAGTTTTCCTGCTTTTCCGTTTTCCTTCTAACTTTCTAAAGTCATGAAATGCCGGTGAAACATGGGTTCACTATTTCGAACCCCTCACGAAGCATGTGACGCGTGTCTGCAAACACACAGGCTCGCCTACTCCGAAAAAAAGTCCGCCAAACCAAATCAGCTGGGAAAGTGATGATGATTATTTTCTTTGATCATAAAGGTGTAGTGTACCAGCGTGCCGTTCCTCCACAATTTACTATTAATGCTGAGTATTACATTTCAGTCTTGACGCGTCTGCGACGACATATATCGATTAAGCGACGTGTGCTGGTGGGCAAGTGGATCCTACATCATGATAACGCCCGCCCATACATGTGGCTGCTTGTGTTCAACAGTTTCTTACGAAATGCAGTATTAAAACCATGCCACAGCCTGCCTACAGTCCTGAACTCGCCCCGTGCGATTTCTGGTTGTTTTCAACAAAGAAGGAGAAGATCCGTGGCGCAGCGTTCAACACAGATGCTGACGTTATTGAAGATGTGCGGGGTCGCTAAAGAAGCTTCCACAAAATGCCTTCGCCACATGCTTTGAAAAGCGGACTGAACGATGGCACCCTTGCATATCATCCGAGGGAAGATACTTTGAGAAAGAATAACATATATTTTGCTCTACCTGTATATTTCTTCATTTTGTGTGATTTTACTCCCAGTTTCTATGGAACGGCCGTTGTACAAAGATCTGTGACATCAGCTCTTCACTCCATACCAAAAGATCACCTATGCAAGTATTTCCTTTCGTTGGCTGTTCGTGTCACTTCTTGTATTAACGCAGGAGGAATGTACTTCGAATAAAATATATTCACATAACTTTTCCTGATATTCCATTTTTTAAAGAAATTCTGTCTCATTTCTTAATTGCCGTATTACTCGTAGTATGATACAGTTAAAATTTATTATAATTTTATTACTCTTTCATTTTATTTAACTATTAAAGATATCAGTTCAGTTTGAAACAATGACGACAAGAATCACGTGATACGGTGAGTTCAGTAAACCAGCGAAGCTACTTTTTCCTGGCAAGGTCAAACTCAGAACTCAAAAGAGAGGGAGCGAGGGAGAGGGCATTCCTTTAACAGAGCTCGCTAGCAGCCGGGAGTGCGTAAGTAAAAAGCTTGAAGACTAGGTGTATGCTTTTTACAAAACATTTAAACAAATTTGAAAGTGACTGTGGGAAGTTCGCTCTCGGAATGATTTACACCATAAAGCAGATTTTTACAAGATCAACTCTCAGGGTAGTGAGGGTAAAAGGGAAGAGATCGAACTGGCGTTACACCATACATTCCGCACAGCTTGCAGCTCGTTTGAAATCTTATCTAAATTCGAACCAGAAAATTTGCATTTTGAGAAATTTTTGGCACAATCTAGGTAGGCAAATGACAGATTCAAGTGTTCCTGTCTCAGGCATGCTGTAAAGAAATTCTGAAATTCACGAGCCACTTTCCTTGATTTCTTTCGTGAATTAACGAAGCATATTTCTGATACAACCTTTTCCGCGAAATTCACTAGCCACTTTCCGTGATTCCTTTCGTGAATTAACGAAGCATATTTCTGATACAACCTTTTCCGTGAAATTCACTAGCCACTTTCCGTGATTTCTTTCGTGAATGAACAAAGCATATTTCTGATACAACCTTTTCCGTGAAATTCACTTGCCCCTTTCTGTGATTCCTTTCGTGAATTAACGAAACATATTTCTGATACAACCTTTTCCGTGAAATTCACTTGCCACTTTCCGTGATTTCTTTCGTGAATTAACGAAGCATATTTCTGATACAACCTTTTCCGTGAAATTCACTAGCCACTTTCTGTGATTTTTTTCGTTAATTAACGAAGCATATTTCTGATACAACCTTTTCCGTGAAATTCACTAGCCACTTTCCGTGATTCCTTTCGTGAATTAACGAAGCATATTTCTGATACAACCTTTTCCGTGAAATTCACTAGCCACTTTCCGTGATTTCTTTCGTGAATTAACGAAGCATATTTATGATACAACCTTTTCCGTGAAATTCACTAGCCACTTTCTGTGATTTTTTTCGTTAATTAACGAAGCATATTTCTGATACAACCTTTTCCGTGAAATTCACTTGCTACTTTCTGTGATTCCTTTCGTGAATTAACGAAGCATATATTTCTGATACAACCTTTTCCGTGAAATTCACTAGCCACTTTCCGTGATTCCTTTCGTGAATGAACGAAGCATATTTCTGATACAACCTTTTCCGTGAAATTCACTAGCCCCTTTCTGTGATTCCTTTCGTGAATTAACGAAGCATATTTCTGATACAACCTTTTCCGTGAAATTCACTAGCCACTTTCCGTGATTTCTTTCGTGAATGAACGAAGCATATTTCTGATACAACCTTTTCCGTGAAATTCACTAGCCACTTTCTGTGATTTTTTTCGTGAATTAACGAAGCATATTTCTGATACAACCTTTTCCGTGAAATTCACTAGCCACTTTCTGTGATTCCTTTCGTGAATGAACGAAGCATATTTCTGATACAACCTTTTCCGTGAAATTCACTTGCCACTTTCTGTGATTCCTTTCGTGAATTAACGAAGCATATTTCTGATACAACCTTTTCCGTGAAATTCACTAGCCACATTCCGTGATTCCTTTCGTGAATGAACGAAGCATATTTCTAATACAACCTTTTCCGTGAAATTCACTAGCCACTTTCTGTGATTCCTTTCGTGAATAAACGAAGCATATTTCTGATACAACCTTTCCCGTGAAATTCGCTAGCCACTTTCTGTGATTCCTTTCGTGAATTAACGAAGCATTTTTCTGATACAACCTTTTCCGTGAAAGGACGGGAAAAACTCTGAATTTCACGGATTTCTCGTACGCCAGAAAAATTCTGAGTTTTCAAAAACCTTTTCGCAATTCCTTTTTTACATTGACAGTAAATTACCGTTTCCAAGATGTGTTATCGGAAAATTCTGAATTTTCAGAAATCTTTCTGCAATTCCTTTCTTATATTAACTGGAAAACTTCGTTCTCACTTTTTCTGTAACCATATGACGGACAATATCAGGTAATAGGAGAGATTCACGGCAATATTTGAGTTTTGATTAACTGTTAAATTTCAATAGTCCGTCGAAGTATTTGATTTTGAAGTTCCGTTGGGAGATCGGATATTGTGGATAGTATATCGCATGTATTTTGGTTGCTATGGGACAGCATATTTCTTCTAATCTTCCCCATTTTGTGCACCAGCTATCATATATTGTGTTACCGTAAGAAACCAGGTACTTAATTTATTGTACAGGTGATTGTACGACGTCTATGTATCAGTCTGTGGAGTCCTTGAAAGTTATTGTCAGTTGGAAAAAAGATCTCAAACTCCAAATCATTCTGTTGCTTCGAAAAGCCATGAAAAAGAAATTACGCAATTTGTAATAAGACTTCCTACAGAAAAAATAAAATGTTTATAAACGTATTAAAAAATAATAAGCTGCAATATAAAATAAAATGTCTAAATCACTCGCATTAATTGAAAAAAATATCATCGCCCAATTAGTTTTACCTTGAACGTGAGTCTGAGTCCTAAGACTTTCTGGCTCAGTGGTTAAGACGCGCGGTTTCAACCGAAACGACCTGCGCTCGATCCCCACTACCGGCGCGAAAGGACTGAAATATTTCGCGTGTTGTGTTTTGTTAAATTTCTGTCTAAATACAGAAAAACTTGAAACTACCTTTCTGAAATAAACAGAATTACTAACTACGAAAAATCAGTGAAAACATAGGTTTAAAAAACGGGCAATTTTGAAAACGGAAACTCCGTTAAAAGATGAACACTTACCGGCAACTTGCTGCACGTTATTTTCTGAAATTTTCCGTGAATTCACATAACTCATTTTTAACAGTGTATGTTGCAATATTATTAGGGGGGAAAAAAGAATCGATTTAAATTTTTCGAAAATTGGTGTTAGATTTATCTACGCATGCCCCTCAGTAACGCTGCTTTAGAACGAAGTTTTTTTCTCTTTCGGAAACCATCTATAATTATTATTTGTGGACGTTTAGTTCTCAGGAAAGAACGAGTGCATTTTTCAAATTTGTCAATTAATTCAAGCATTGTAGAAAAATTGACATTTGAGTAGAAGAAGATTTTGAGGACGTTTAGTTCTCAGGAAAGAACGAGTGCATTTGCAACTGTGTCAATTAATTCAAGCATTGTAGAAAAAATGTCATTTCTGCAAAAGATTTTGATGACATTTTGTTCTCAATAAAGAACGAATGCATTTGCAACTTTGTCAGTTAATTAAAGTATTGTAGAAAAATTGACATTTGAGTAAAAGATTTTGTCGCAAAGAAATCGACAAAAAAAAAAAAAAAAATTAGTTTTAAGTAATTTTTATAATTTGCTTATTGCTTTCGTCTTTCTCTGAGGTATTCGATCGATTTACAGTGAACGTCTGTATCAGCACTATACCTTAAAACAAATTCCTAACGATAGTATTGCTTACGCTGAAGATTCGAAGGCAAAACTTGCAGACAAATGTTTCATAAGTATCTTGAAATCAAGCAGTTTCATTTGTTAATATAAAAATTGACGGTGAAGTGAAGTTTCAAATTGTACACAGTAAACTTGCGAGAAAACGATATTTAAAATTTTTGTTTCAATGATCAATTTTATTTTATTCATGTATTAAAAATTCCATAGAGTTGTTCCAGAGATTACACTGTTTCTCTTGTGAAAAAATAATAATTCAAATACGAAATTCAAATTGGAAATGCATTTTTTATATTAAAATAAGCTTTCATAGGTGCGTCTGATTTTTCTTGGCCCATGGCGCTGTAATGTATAAACTCATCTCTAACTTCAGGATTCCTTGATAATGAATAGTTAGAATAGGTTTAGAACTTTTTGGAACTAGCCTGGTACAGTATTACTGTTGTTATCAATGTTTTGTCTTCGTCTTTTTAACAAAACATGCTGCCGTTCGTTTATAGTCTTAGTTGGCCGTAGGAGTCACACAGAAGTTTTCGTTGAAAACTGGGGTGGTCAGAACACAGTAACAGCTTAATTTTTAGCAGAGACGTAACTTTGCTCCCACTCTTGGCTGCTGCCCCGGACGCAGCTCAAGAGTGGGAGCTAAATTCACTGCTTACAATGGAATTAAAATTGGAATTGAAACTTGTTTCTGGTACAGTTTGTTTCCCCCGCTCGATTCCTTGTCATTTGTCCATTTACAGAATTTGCTTAAAATATGCTTCGCCAGTTTAGGGTACATTCACGAATTAAAATTTGCATTTCTTTTTCAAAATGTGTTGCAAGGGATATTAGTTGCTCACATTGAAAAATGAAGACGCGGTTTTGCTTATGTTGCAAGAGTTCGAGATTCTCTGGGAGCTATTTGATCATTACTGGGAGCCACTACTTCCAGTTGCGTTCGGTTTGTTTGAGTGGTACTGAAAGTACGGAGGCTAATAGTGGCACCCATATGAGTACTTTTAGGGGAGGGGGGGGGGGGTTAAGAAAAATCCTTATCTCTTTCAAGGCTGTCAAACATTTTAGTAAATGTACAAGATACTAAAATACAACAAAAATAACTGATACAATCAATCATCAATATCTTATTATTTTTAAAAATGCCTTAAAAAAAGGTTTCGTCTATTTTACTGTTTTAAATTTATCAAAAATTTGGCTATACCAACGGCTGGGGGGCGGGTGCTCGAGTCCCTCCCTCCCGCCTCTCCTTAGGGGCGCCCTTGGAGGCCAAAACAATTGGAACAAGAAAGATGACACCGAGTTTTCGGGTGTAATGAGCATGTCATTTGAATCCGCTCTGATGCAAATTATATTTAACAAAGCTGTAGTCTCTGACCGAAGAAAGCAGCTTTTCAATCGGGTTTTTAAGC
This sequence comes from Macrothele yani, assembly GCA_039090855.1. Classification (NCBI taxonomy): domain Eukaryota; kingdom Metazoa; phylum Arthropoda; class Arachnida; order Araneae; family Macrothelidae; genus Macrothele; species Macrothele yani. The sequence goes on along the minus strand of CM077026.1, from coordinate 19,817,080 downwards.
CCACAGATATTGCTGTAAACGGAATCGTGAACTTACGCCCTCTGGTTTCAGACTTGTGTGTTAAGAAAAATTCGAATTTATATCAGAAACATTTCGCAGCGGAAACGCTCTCCAACAAAGAAATAATTTTTCAAATCTGACTCTTCGAAGCAGAGATATGAACAAATACAAGGTAGGCATCTATGCCTCCTGGCGGAAAAACTGTGCATTATTTTAGGAAGAAAGTATTCTCAAAAGGTTTATCGATGTGAGCGGTATCGGTCCAAGGAAAAAAAAATTATCAAGTTTCAGGAACTCAGATTTTGCTGCAAATACATCAGAAGCAGAAATTAATACTTATGCCCCCTGGTGGCCAAACGATTCTTTACCAAATATTAGAAACTATATGAAAAACATTTTCCATCAGGAGCTGCATGCGATACAGGAAGAATTTTCCAAATCGGAGATTTAGTAGCAGAAATATCGGGGGAAACGCAACTTACCTTTGCGCCCCTTGGCGGAAAGTCTAGGATTTACTTTAAAATTTTGAATTTATATGAAAAACATTTCGAATCGGAAACACCATCTGGCAAACAAGGAATTTTCCAAATCGGACTCCTAGAAGTAGAGATATTGCCAAAAATAACTTATACATCCACGCTCTCTGGCGGAGAAACTATGCAGTATTTTAAGAAGAAAATATTCCGGAAAGGTTTATCGACGTGAGTGGCATCTGTTCACGAAATGATTTTTTTGAATGGAAATTTTAGAAGCTCAGATTTTATGGTGAACACATCAGAAGCAAAAATTAACACTTACGCCCCCTGGTGGCCAAAGTATTCTTTACCAAAAATTGGAAATTATTTGGAAAAGATTTTCCATCGGGTGCTGTATCCGCTGAAGAAAAAAATTTTCAAATCGGAGTTTTAGAAGAAGAGATATCAGGGAAAACATAATTTATTTTTACGCTCCCTAGCAAAAAATCTATGCGTATCTTGAAAAATAACTGTACCTTAAATACCCTTCGACATAAATGGAATCGAAAGATAAAAAAATGTATACAATCGGATGTTTAGAAGCAAATGTATGGAATAAAATGTATTTTGAATTCGATATCATTTGTATTTACGCCCTCTAGCGGCGAAACTGTACATCGTAAAAAAAAAAAAAAAACGAAATGAAGGATCATCATTCATTCGCATATATCAAGCTTCCCAAGCCGCCTCGATGGCGCAGTGGTCTAAGCGATGGCTACTAATCATTCGTCCGAGATGGGTCCGGGTTTGAATCCCGTGAGGCATGGATGTTGTGTTTGTCTTACGGCACTGGCTCTCTCCCTTCCCTGGAACCAGTGATCCTAAATTAGGGACGGGCGACACTGCTTATAGCCCATTGAGTTGCTCACGGTGGTTTTTGAACCTCCAATCAGCCACCGCGGTGACGCAGTGGTCTAAGCGATGGCCTATGATCATTCGTCCGAAAAAGGTCCGGGTTCGAATCCCGGTGAGGCATGGATGTTGTGTTTGTCTAACGGCACTGGCTCTCTCCCTTCCCTGGAACCAGTGACCCTAAATTAGGGACGGGCGACTGCTTATAGCCCATTGAGTTGCTCACGGTGGTCGTGAAACCTCCAATAAAAAACAAACACAAAAAAAAACCTCCAATCAAAAAAAAAAAAAAAAAATCTTCCCAATACAAGCAAAAAGAATTTTTCAAATCGGTCTAACAAGTACAAGGATACGGTGTCCACAGATGGACGAACGGACAAACCGATAACATAAACACGATATTTTTTTACAAAAGACGTGCTAAATGGCGTAGAAACAGTCAGGCTGACATGGAAGAGCCTGGCTCGACACCATTGTAAGTTAGGGAAGAAATTTGAGGAGACCTTCATTCAGCAGTGGATTGATAATGGTTGATGACGATGATATATAGTAGAAAAAGATGGAGGGCGAAATATTTTGTGGTTTGCCTCGGGCGCAGAAATGTTTTGTTACGCCTCTGATTTTTAGCCTCCGCACCAAAGATATCATCAGACATTCTGTGGATACGTTACAAAAGTCCAACAAAAGAAAAAAAAATATTCGGTATTTGCTTTTATCTTTTGAGCGTAGTTTTGCTACTTCACTAAATGTCCTTAGCTAAGGTTGATGAACATAGAAAACACTGAACAGCTAAGTTGAAATAACAATACATTTTTAGTTGACAGTCATGAAGTCGAAGTGCGCCAGATGAAACTTAACAAAAAATTCATATATCTTCACAAACATAATGAAACTCGTCTCGGCACCTCGGTTGAGCAGTGGTCTAAGCGATTTGCTTCTGCCTATTTGTCCGAGTGGGTCTACGTGAGCCACAGGCGTTGGGTTTGGCTAACGCCACTGGTTCCCTCCCTTCCCTGGAATCAGTGACCCTAAAGCAGGGAAGGGCGACTGCTAATAACCTTCGAGTGGCCAAGCATTGTTCTGTTGGAATATAGCTCCAGGATAACACTGAAGGAATGGTATCATCCCTGCGTCTAAAACATCCCTATAAATGTATCGCTGGCTGTTCAGGGTTCCGTCAGCTCGAGTCACGATTCAACTTGATGCACCATGATGGTCGCATACGAATGTGATCAGGCGAGATCGCAAAATGAACCCAACGGCACCCAAAACCACGACGCTTGGCGTTGAGTCGATATGACGCTGCAACGTGCCGTATACCATATGTCTTTACATTCGTATGCGACCATCATGGTGCATCAAGTTGAATCGTGACTCGTTGGAAAACACGACCTGTAGCCATTCAGCGCACCAATGTCAGCTTTCGAAACCTCACTGTAGTCTAAGTCGACTAAGGTTGAGGGTCAAAGGAAAACGTAGCAGTTCGCTGCTACGACCAATCCTCTGTTAAACAAACGATGTCGAACTGTGCTGGAGTACATATCCTGACCTGCGACAGTGGTCCACTGCTGCGCTAACACTGCGGGTGTCGCTGTGCGATGGGACATTGCCATGCGGACATTCTTCCTTTGGTGGACAGCATTTCCGGTACGAAATGTTTGTCATATACCTTCAAGTTTTTCTTAACGCACAAGTGTGCTACTTGAGGGCGTGAGCTCACGTTTGCGTTTTCAGCAATACCTGCGGAACAAAAAACCCAACTGAAAAAAATATTTTTCGGTAAGATACTACTAACTATGAAGACCTAATATTGGAAATTATGGTTTCAAATGGATTCACACAGGAACCGCGAACAGAAAAGCTAATAATTCGTGAATTCCATACTAAAGCACTTGTTTCAGATTCTTAGTGGTGCGGGTTTCACTTAATCTGGAACCAGGATTTTTATGGGTTTTTTTCTTTTATGTTACACTGCTGATTTCTGGAAGTTTTCGTGAATAGTACAAATTGAGAGTACTGGAGCGACACCAGGTCATTTGGCCGTGAGATTGTTACGACGTTGCCATTTGGCCCTGCGATCGTTAGGCTTTCGTGGTTTGGTTTATGAGAGATCAGATGAGATCATACGAGGTTCGATCAAAAAGTTCGGAGACTTGGCAGATATACAACAAAGTACTTACTTTCCTTAAGTCTGGCTATGATTTCCTTCAAAGTAGTTTCCTTGGGCAGCAATGCACCGCTGCCAGCGTTTTTGCCACTGCTGGAATGCTCCCTGGAAGTCCTCTTCGCGAATCGTTTCAAGCACCGTCTGCGGTTCGCGCTAGATCTCGTCCACGGTTTCAAAACGGAGACCCTTGAGCTTCATCTTCATCTTCGGGAACAGAATGAAGTAGCCTGGGGCCAAATCCGACGAGTATGGCGGTTGAGGATGGGTAGTCATGCTGTTGCGGCTGCAAAACTGGCATGTTGTTAACACTCTGTGAACTGCTGCATTGTCGTGATGGAGCAGGAAATCACCCCTGCGCCACATTTCAGGTCATTTGCGGCGAATGTCCTCCCTAAGACGCCGTAGAACATCGCAGTAAAAAAAGGGGGGGGGACGGTCTGGCCCCGGGGGACGAATTCACTGTGCACAACCCCACGAATGTCGAAGAACACGATGAACATGCTTTTGGTTGAGCTCCGGGGCTGTTGGGCCTTCTTCGGTCGTGGAGATGTCGGGCTCTTCCACTGTGACGACTGTTGTTTGGTCTCCGGGTCGTAATCGTAGACCCAAGTCTCGTCCCCAGTGATGACCGGCGACAAGAACATTTCATGCGTCTCCGTTCCCGATTTGGTGAGTTTGAACCAGAATTTAAAGTTCGTCCGCTGCTCTAGTTTGCAGTACATACCGAAATCGCAGCTGTGTTCTGCACGTGGTCAGCAAATATCGTGTAGCACACGCTCCCAATGTTCACTGAACGACGCCACTTGGCACAATGACTCATGAAGGCCACTGTCCTCGACTGCTTCTAACGCATCCGTGTACTGCCATCTGTTGGCGCGCTACGTAACTAGTCTCGGAACTTTTTGATCGCACTACGTATGTAGAGGATTTTAGGAAGGGAGGGTCTGACCCCAGGTCTTAAACAACCCATAAAAATAGGAAGCTAGGAGATTTGGGCTAGAGTGCTAGATAGGAAAGTGACACGGAAGCGAGGTAGAAAGGGGTAGGAAGACGCCCGTATTTATTATCGTGGGGCCAGTACCCGGGGTCCGACGCACGGCGGATATTTAGTGGTTCGAGCGTCCGTACCTGTCTGGAATCTAACATGAGGTCTTTCCGTGGCAGTCACGAACGCTGACCACTAGGCCAACCGCAGCCCAGTTTCGTGTTGCTCGTTCGAGCTCAATAAATACCCTTGGAAAGGGTCTACGCACAGTGGGGTATCAGAAAAAACCCTTAGGATTTTTATAGGCAGATAGAGTCGTCAAAAGAGAAGTTTTCTTTTCATAGGCTTTATAATTTTTGCGATAATGCTTTTTTTTTCGCCTCCGATTCGACTTTAAATAAATCATTATTAAGGAACATTCCTTTAAAGCGTAAATTTTGCAATAGTATTTAACATTTTAAAATTTCGTTGATGTGCGTTTTTATAAGGCCATCCCGTAAAAACACTTGTAAACCAGGTCTCACTGTATGTATATATTTATACATTTGATGAAAATGCCGATCCTTCCAATATTAACACCAGCGTGGTTACTGCATATTTTTTCATCGGACATGAATTATGAATATTATATTTACGAATGAAGGATTTTGTTTCGGAACGTGATGCAATCGAGGAAAAGTTGAACAGACAGCTTGCGTAAATATAATATGTCTTCCCCGAATGAGGGTTGTTCTGATGCGATCTGATCTAAAATCTTGCACGCAGTAAATTACACAGAAAAAAAAATAGAGCGTGGGATTACAAGCATTTTTCCTAGTTTGTCTTTCCGATATGCTTGCGTTGAGCGGAACGGCTACGATGAAAGAGATTCATGAATCATCTAGATATGAAAGCTTAATTAGACCACTTCTCGTCAAAACCCGTGATGAATGAACTGAATGAGAAATGCCGTAGAAAATAAACAGACGATAAACAGTTGCAATTTTCAGCACCAAATGCTGTGATGATTTTTCGGGAGTAAAAGTACCTAGCCATAGCTACCTAATGAGACAAAAAAACAATTAGTAAACTCATGCAATGCACTGATTATGATACGCTTTCCAACATACCAGAAATCTTTACTCCAATTATCACTCAAGTTATGAGGATAATGGGTGTAGAATAAATCTCACTCCTATGACTGACCTTTGACCCCATTTCAATTATATTCAACAGAACTGGTTCAGTATACTTATACTTCTGGAACAACATGATAAAGTATACTTCTGGAACAACGGTATACTTCTGGAACAACATGATAAAGTTTTGTCTCAATCGAAGCATTTTTACGTAAGTTATAACGCACAGGGGCGACGGAATGGATCCCGATCCTGTGTCCTGACCTTAGACCCCATTTCGCCCATTTTCAATTGGGTACTTCCCGAGATGGCACGCTAGGACATACTTAAATTCATCGAAATCGAATCATATTAGCGAAAGTTATGACGCATAAGGGCAATGGAATGCATCCCACTCCTATGTCCTATAACCTTTCACCCCACTTCACCCATTTTCAACAGGGTTCGTCTGCAGGTGGTCCCCTACCACATACTAAATTTTCATTGAAATCGAACCATATTTACGCAAATTATGACGCATAAGGGTAACGTAATGGATCCCGCTCCTATATCGAGACCTTTAACCCCATTTCACCCATTTTCAAAAGGGTTGGTCTAAAGGTGGTCCCTACCAAATACTAAAATTTCGTCGAAATCGAACCATGTTTACGCGAGTTATCGTGCGGAAAAACGGACAAAACGATGTCGAACTGTCTTCTTAAAATACTGCATGGTTTCTTCGTCAGGGAGCGTAGATGTACATCTTATTTTTGTCAATATTTCTGCTTCTAATGGTCCTATTTGAAAAATTCTTTCTTTACTGGTTATAGTTTCTGGTGTGACATATTTTTAATATAATTTCAGAAGCATTTTAAGAAGGGTGCACAGAAGGCGGGGTGTAAGTAGTGAAAGTGTGTTTTACTGCCGGACCTATGCATGGGAAGCTTCCTGACGCCTCGTCGCAGAATACGGCAGTCATTCCAGCACGTTTCGGAGTTCGAAAGAGGACGAATAGTGGCTTATCGAGAAAGCGGTTTATCGTACCAAGACATCGGCGCTCGTGTGGGACGACATCCAGCCACAGTGAGGCGAGTATGGATTCGGGGGTGCAGGAGGGACGGACGGACCGACGTGAGCGATTGCCGCAGCCGCGGCACACCACCGAACGAAAGGATCGGCATGTTGTGCGGCGGCCATTGACGGCTGGCACCGCCACATTACGAACGTTAGAGCAGAAATTAGGGTGTATTGCGCAACCGTACCGTTCGACGTCGTCCGCAGGAGCGGGGACTTGTCGCACGGCGCCCATTGCTCGGATTACCATTGACGTTACACCACCGGCGAATGCGGCTGCAGTGGGCCGTTGAACGCCGCACCTGGACTACAGAGTGGCACGACATTGTCTTCTCCGACGAATCCCGCTTCTGCCTGCAACACCACGAAGGTCGTGGTGTTGCAGGCAGTCAAACCATAACGATGTCTCTTGGCGTTATGGTTTGGGGCGCAATTGGATATGACACCCGCACCCCTCTGGTAAGCATCGCCGGTACACACAACAGCTACCGCTACATCTCTGACGTTTTGGAGCCTGTAGTCCTCCCTTACCTGCAGGACCTCCCAGCGGCCACGTTTAAACAAGACAATCGCGCCCGCACGTGGCACGCATTGTGCAACAATTCTTCACGGCCCACCAGGTGTCACTGCTGCCGTGGCCCGCCTGTTCTCTCGATATGTCGCCCATCGAACACGTCTGGTCGCTGATTGGCAACCGAGTGGGCCGGCAAGCACCACCCGCGGTTACGCCTGATGACCTGTGCCAACGTTTGGAAGCAGCCTGGACCGATATACCCCGAGACCACATTCAAAGCCTCTTTTGTTTGATGTCGCGGCGTGTAGCGGCCGTTATTGCCAGCCATGGGGGCCACACGAACTATTGATGTCTGTGTGTTCCGCAAGTCGCACGGGCCTGTAAGTTCAATCGTTTCATCTTTGTATCTGTTGTTATGTGTCCAGTAAATCTGGCTTTGCTATCTCGTGTCCTTCTTGGTGTTGCATTTTGGGTGGCCAGTGGTGTAACAAGTTAGTAAAATCATGCAATGCATTGATTATGATACGCTTTCCAACATACCAGAAAACATTACTCAAGTTATGAGGATAATGGCTGTGGAATAAATCTCGCTCCTGTGCCCTGACTTTTGATCCTATTTCGATGATATTCAATACCGGTCAGTATACCTCCGAAATAACATGATAAAGTTTTGTCGCAATCGAAGCAATTTTGACGTAAGTTATGATGCATAAGGGCTATGGATTAGATCCCGCTCCTGTGTCCTAACCTCTGACCCCATTTCGCCCATTTTCCATAGGTTTCTTCCCCAGGCAGGCCCCTACAACATACTAACATTTCATTCAAATCGAAACATTTTTACGTCAGTTATGTCGCATAATGGCGATGGAAGTAATTCCGTTCCTATGTACTGACCTTTGACCCCATTTCACCCATTTTCAATAGGGTTTGTCCCCAAGTGGTCCCCTACCACATACTGAAATTTCACTGAAAAGGAACCTTTTGTATGTTAGTTATGACGCATAAGAGCAGTGGAATGGATCCCGCTTCTATGTCGTGACCTTTGACCCTATTTCGTTCACTTTCAATAGGGTTCTTTCCCAGATGTTCCCCTACCCCATACTAAAAGTTCATCGAAATCGAACGATTTTTACGCGAGTTATCGTGCGGACGAACATACGCACACAACGCGTGACGTAATGAGGCAGATGGAATCGCGACCGTCCGCTCGCAAGAGTGTGACGTCATAAAACTTTAATAGGATCCACACACAACGCGTCACATAACGAGACAGATGTCATGACGGCGCGCCAACATATGAATTGCGAGGGTGTGACGTCATAAGGTTTCTAAGCATGAATAACATTAATGGGACGACGCCATGACACTAAAAACGTGGTATTTCGGGTTGGTTATTTAACCCACTAAACGAATTTTCCTAAAGCCCAGATCAAATTAAATCGAATTCTAGTACCAGAAAACGGTAGGTTAACGACTTTCATCAAAATCCTTAGAGCCGTTTTCAAAATAAAAATTACATTAATACAAGAATTGTTCCATTAAGGTGAACGTCAAGCAATTTTACTTCCTGTTCTTCGAATGGAAAAATTTCTGTACACATTTTCTTCCCAATTATTGCGTTCCCAAAGATGAAAATTTGAACATTGATTAAAATAGCTTCATTTTACAACTTGGAATACAACATTTGCAATAATAATGCAATCCAACATTTGTTTGTCTACTGAAGTCATCAAAGTACAGGTCGCGCCATCCTTTTTCTGGTTTCAACACCACCAAAGGAAAAGTTACTGATTTTTAATATAATTATGGTTATGTTTTAGAAAATATTAAGTATTCCAAGTTATAATATGAAGTTGTTTTAATCGATGTTCAAATTTTCATCCTTGGGAACACATCAATTGTGAAGGAAATGTGTGCAAAATGTTTCCATCGGAAGTATAGGAAGCAAAATTTCTTGACGTCCACCTTAATAATATGGGATAAGAGAGATGGAATGGATCCCAATCCTATGTCCTGACCTTTGACCCCATTTTGTCCATTTTCCAGAGAATTCGGTCCCAAGTGTAGTCTCTTACCACATACTAAAATTTCATCGAAATCGAACTATTTTTACGCACATTATGACGTATAAGGGCAATAGAATGCATCCCGCTCTTATTTCCTGACCTTTGACCCCAATTCAATTATTTTCAACAGGGTTCGTCCCCAGCCGGTCCCCTACCACAATGTAAAATTTCATTGAAATCGAACTATATTTACGCAAGTTATGACGCATAAGGACAATGGAATGTATCCCGCTCCTACGACGTGACCTTTCATCCCATTTGTCCCATTTTCAATAGGGTTCGTCCCCAGGTGGTACCCTATCACATAGAAATTTTTTATCGAAATCGAACTATTTTTACGCCAGTTATCGTGCGGACAGACGGACGGAAAAAGCTGGAGAATATACGCTTCTTCAACCTACGGTTGAAAAGTGTAAAAAAACAGATACTTTCACCTGCATCGGGTTGACTCATTAACCATTTTTTAAAACTCATTAACCATTTACCGTAAAAAATAAGTGGTGTGAAAGTATCTGTATTTTTAACTACCCATAATTACCTGATGAAAAGAAAAACAAGAAAGATGACACCGAATTTTCGGGTGTAATAAGCACGTCTTTTGAATACGTTCTGACGCAAATTAAATTTATCAAAGCTATTCCAAAGTCAATGGAACCGCTATGGAAAACAATAGTATCTGACGGGAAAAAGAAGTTTTTCAATCGGGTTTTTAATCCCTCAGATATTGCTGTAAACGGAATCGTGAGCTTACGCCCTCTGGTTGGAGACTTGTGCGTTAAGAAAAACACGAATTTGTATGAGAAACTTTTCGCACAGGAAACGCTCTCCAACGCAGAAATAATTTTTCAAATCGGACTCTTAGAAACAGAGATATCGACAAAAATATGATATGACTTTACGTCCCCTGGTGGGAAAACCACGAAATCTTTTAGGAAGAAAGTATTCGCAAAAGGTTTATCCATATAAGCCGTATCGGTCCAAGAAAAAAAAAATTTAGTCGAGTTTTCAGAATCCCAGATTTTGCTCCAAATACATCAGAAGCAGATATTAACACTTATGCCCCCTGGTGGCAAAACCAATCTTTACCAAACATTAGAAATTATGTGAAAAACATTTCTCATCAGGTCTTGTATGCGATACAGGAAGAAATTTTCAAATCGGAGTTTTAGGAGCAGAAATAGCGCAGAAAACGCAATTTACTTTTGTGCCCCCTAGCGGAAAGTCTATGATTTACTTAAAAATTTTGAATTTATAGGAAAACATTTCGCATCGGAAACACAATCCAACAAAGAAGGAATTTTTCAAATCAGAATCCAACAAAGTAGGAATTTTTCAAATCGGACTCTAAGAAGTAGAGATATTGACAAAAATAAAATATACATGTACGCCCCCTGGCGTAGAAACCATGCATTATTTCAAAAAGAAAATGTTCTAAAAGGTTTGTCGACATGAGTAGTATCGGTCAACAAACGACTTTTTTTTTTTCAATCTAGGTTTTAGAAGCTCATAATTTGCTGAAAAAACATCAGAAGCGGAAATTAAGACTTTACGCCACCTATTGGCCAAACCATTTTTTACAAAAATTAGAAATTATGTGTAAAGGTTTTCCCATCAGGAGCTGCATGCGGTGCAGTAAGAATTTTTCAAATCGGACATTTGAAAAATAGAAGTAGAGCTACTGACAAGAATAGGATATACATCTACGCCCCCTGGCGGAGAAACTGTGGAACATTTTAAGAAGAAGATATTCCTCAAAGGTTTATCGATGTGAGGGGTATCAGTCCACGAAAAAAAAATTTTAATCGATATTTTTGAAGCTCAGATTTTATGGAAAATAGCAAAAATTAACACTTAATTGGCTAAAGTATTCTTTACCAAAAATCAGAAATTATATGCAAAAGATTTTCCATCATGAGGTGTATCCGCTGAAGAAAAAAAAAATTCAAATCGGAAATTTAGAAACAGAGATATAAAGGGAAAGCAATTTACCTTTACGCTCCCTAGCGGAAAGTCTATGAATTACTGGAAAATTTTAAAATTATATGAAAGACATGTCACACGGGAAACACTATCCAACAAAGAAAGAATTTTTCAAATCGGACTCCTAGAAGTACAGATATGAACAAAAATAAGATATACATCTACGCCACCTGGCGCAAAAACCATGCATTATTTTAAGAAGAAAGTGTTTCTAAAAGGTTTGTTGACATGAGTAGTATTGGTCTACAAACGACGTTTTTTTCAATCGAGAATTTAGAAGCTCAATAATTTTTTGACATAGGACTACGTCTACGACATCCTCACCTTGAAATAAGTCCTTGAGTAATAATCTCCACTGTTCCGGGATGTTAAATGGTAGATGGTCATTGCAACATTTATGAGCAAACTTAATGATAAATAAACTCTCCGTAAATAAAATACATCATTTGGTAGGTGCAGTGGCTAGAATCGTACCTTATCCCATTTTGGCATGTAACCTCTTTGTGCAATGGTCCTGGCAAGTGCAGTGACAGCTGATCCAGAACGAATGGAATTCCTGACATCCGAACGCCAAGAGATGGTGGATCCTACACATATCGATTTCGTCAGTTCCAGAGGTATACACTATACCCCATGCTTATTGATGGGCAGCACTGGGTCTCTGAACTTCTTGATTAATGAGAAGATGTGCCTGGTTCGAACCCCGAAGTCCAAATTATATTTTCCACAAAAGTCACCTCTGACCTCTGTATGACATTTTGAAACAAGCATCACTTTCTGATGAACAAAAGCACGCAGTTTTTTAGAATGCTTTTCATAAAACTAGTAGCTCATGACCTCTAGAAATGCCCCGAAGAGGTTTAAATAGTATTTAGGTAAAGAAAATAACTAAAATTTTCACTAAATAAATAACTTTTCAATTCATCAGTTTATAAAAACTTAAGAAATGCCTAAATATTAAAAAATAATGATAAATGAGGTATGATAATTTTTTGACACCAGTAGGTTTGTCCTTCACTGTACTTCCTGCTGTCTGTTACACCACACGGAACTTTACGTTTAAATGTACGATGGGCTGAAAAAAAAGAAAAGCCCATTTGTGCAAAAAAAAAAAAAAAAAAAAAAATTGCGACCGAGGATCGGGTTACACTTGCATCTGAACTATGGCACGTAAAGAAAATATAAGTCACTCTTACAACGCTTAAATATTTACTTACAATGAAAGTGTCCAGTGTATGTTCAATTTCAGTAAAAAGATCAATAACCTTCAAATTAACTTCAATGCCGATTCCTTTTACCGCCATTACAACGGCCCGGCAGCGCCAAAACCAGGGCTTTTCGGCTAGATGGAAGTACAAATCAACAGGCATTGCTGCAGTGCGGGAGTTCTTCAACGTAACTGAGTGAGCTAAATGACCCTAGAATGGGGCTTTTGCAACACTTGTTTATAACAAGAGTAAAATGGCGTCCCGGGACCCTCGACAGCCGCTGAGTGGCTGAGGAGATCAATTGGTAGGGAAAGAGGGGTCACCAACGAGTGCAAGGGCACAGATGTGGGAGGAAGCAAGCCCATTTCACTAGACCCCACTTCGCACATTTTAATATTTCGTAAGCAGTAGGTTTGTCATTTTCATGTAGGACTTCCGTCCACAGGGAGTAGAGTTTAGGTCCCAGCCACCTACAGCGAGATCGCCTTTTGGGCAGGACACAGAAACGGAAGGAATGAGAGCAAGTCTAGCGACTTTTGACAGAACAGTTTGTAGTGAGATTAGAGTACAGTAGATGGCGCCACCGTACAAGTACGATATTGCACATAGATGGGTGAGAGAATTTCAGGGAGGACATAGGAAAGGATACCCATTTAACCAGTGGGTCCAGCCTGGGGGCCGTCACTTTACGTGCTCGTCCGATGCACGGCGGATATTCAGGGTCCCTCCCACCTCCACCCTCGAACTACTCTCTGAACGGCGGATATTCAGCGATTGTTAGTAAATCACACCATCTCTGAAAGATCAGCCCAGGCTAGAACCTGGGGACCCAGCATCGATGGTCTGAAACACTAACCACTAAGCCATCCGCGGCTCCATTTTAATATTTAAGTAGCCCATTGCTTTATTACCGAATGCAGGGTTGGTCTGAGTGTTTTGAGCCCCGCCCCCTTCCTTTGATCATTGTTTTTTGTTTTTTTTTCAGTAAGAAGTACCTAAACACAGTAAGAAATAGCTCTAATCACAACTTAGTATGCTCAGTAGATGTGTCACTAACTCACTATTATATGCTACGTTACAAAAAAAATAGTCTAATATAATAATAATAAATAATAATTTTACTCACAAACGGAATCATACATAGTTGTCTGCGTTATTTATCAGGACGACCAAATCCCTCGTTGTTGACTTTTGCTACAAGAAAAGGCAACAACGAGGGATTTGGTCGTCCTGATACCTCCATCTCTGAATGGGTAATACGAGCATTGGTTTAACAACTCACTCGGGGACCTTCAGCCGTAGCAAATTCTTTGCATGTGTATAATTTCAGTTTTCTTTACTTGATGTATGTTTCTCCTGTTAGATTAACACTAGACGAAATTCAACTTTCTCGAAACTAACCGTACCTAAAATAAAGTTAAAAAAAATAAAAATAAAAACAGTCCTTGCCAGTTATGAACTTTTTAGAAAACGCACCCTGTCATTTTTCAAGTGAAAATATTTCGCTCTTTTAAGATTTCTAACATATCTGAAAACACTCCTTTAAGGCAAATGATTTCCCCATGTTATTCTATGGGATTTTAACCTGTTTTTCAAATCCGTGTTTTCCCAAAACCGTCCTCTAAATAAAATGATGTGAAATATTTTTTAACCTAGACGAAATTTAACTTTCTCGAAACGAACCTTATCTAAAATGACGTTGTAAAAAACAATCCTCCTCAATTATGAAATTTTTCAAAACGTACCCTGTTACTTTTCAAGTGAAATATTTTGCTCTTTTAAGGTTTCTAACATGTCTGAAAACGCTCCTTTAAGGCAAATGATTTTTCCATGTTATTCTATGGGATTTTTGCGACTATATAAAAAAACTGAAACTTAAAAAATCGCCCTCTCAATGAAAGCAACAAATTGGCGATGTTTGTTTCAGCGTGTGAGACTTCTTGCTGTCTGTTCCTTTATAAGAATCAAGAGAAAGAATGTACTTAGAATACGACTGTCTGTTCTTTACGTTCAAGATTAATATGATCTTGAGGTAATTAAATAAATGGTGTGTGATCTTGTATAAAAAAAACAGATGCGATAGAGATAACCTATTTAGAAACGAATGTAAGGGGAAACGAAAGTTAACGTATAAAGGGAAATACCGCAAAACACAGATGTTTGCAATCATGTAATGTCTGCTAAGTTAGAACTGGTCATTGAGTGAATGAAGTAAACGCAAAGTTTTGACGCATTTCGATGTAAAGAGAAATAAATAGGGGAAAGAATGTGGTTAGGTGTGTTCATACTGACTCTGACGAGGTGAATTAGCAATAAATATTTGGAAATACATGAAAAAAAGTAAAAATAACCCGTTAAGAATATGATTTTTGACGAAAGTATGATATTTTAGTTGATATGACATGAGAATAAATGTTGGGGGGACTAAAAAATATCTGAAGTTTTTGTTATATTTCTGATGTTAGGAAAATTGTTATGGAAAAGTGAGGGAGATAAAGTCGTTAAAAAACAAAATTGTTGGAAAGAAACAAGAAAAAAAATTGAAGTAGAGTATAAAGCAGTTGCAAAGCAAACAAACAAATACATAAACAGAATAGCATTTCAAAAACTAGATTAAGTCGTTATACAGGGAAAAGAAGTAAGTCTCTCTAAAAAAATTACTTTTGTTTGGGGAAATACGATCTTTTAGCTATGTGTTGGGAACAACTGTGTTTCTGATGAGTTAGCAGAATGCTATACAGAGAAAATGAATACCGGTAAGAATACGATGTTTAGTGGAAGTACGGACTTTGTCGCTGTTTCCAGAAGGAATGTTTTTTCGGTCGAGTTAGGAAAATATACAGAACATATATTGCAAGTAATACAAATTTTAGTAAAAATACGAACTTTTTAGAATGTTTGTTTTGAGAGTGAATACTTTCTGTTGCGTCAATGAATAAAAAAGTATAGCAAACTAAGATAGAATAAAAATTATATATTCATATTTCACGTACATGCAAGCTTTTAGGAATACTTAAAAGCAAGTAAGAAACATAATTTAAGTTATGTAGGGAAACAAAATACATCGTGCAATATCTAATCGTTAAGAAACGTTTGCTGGAAAGAAATCGAAAAAATAAAGTTAGAAAGAATAAAAGTGGACGAAAGTTTGTAAAGTTTGAAAAAAATAAATAAAACGGATACATCAAGAATTCTAATGATATGCAAACATAGAATAGCATTTTTAAAAAATAATTTAAGTTACATAGGGAAAAGAAATAATATTGAAGAAACGTTTATTGGAAAGAAATGGAAAAATAAATTCTTAATAAAAGTAGAAGTAGAATAATGCCGATACATCGAGAAGTTTGAAAAAAGTAATGCCAATATATAGTGAAGCTTAATGAATACTAGTATAGAATAGCATTTTGGAAAATAATTTAAATTAAATAGGGACAAAAAGTAATAGTGAAGAAACTTTTGTTGGAAAAAAATACTATTTAAGTCGAATTTTACGTATAACCACTAAGATCTGTATAATTCACGTACACTTACACGAAAAGCAAAATAGAAAAATGGTTTAAGTTATATAGGAATACATTAAAATCAAGTAAGAAAAATGATTTAAGAGGAAAAAATAAAAAATAAAAACTTTTCTTAAAAGCGATATTTTAGAAAAAATGTTATGAAAAACTTCGCTAAATAGAAAAATTATTTATGAAATAAAGAAAAAAGAACTGTTTAAGTAAAAATAAAACAATAAAATTCCCTAGTAGAGGACTGAGACGAAAGAGAAATGCATGAATCAAGAGCGAAAATTAAATAAAAAAATAAATCGTAGGCTAAAAAATAATTCTCGATCGAATAACGAGTACAATCAGCTCCGAACATTACTTCGCTAACATACATTAAACAAAAGTCCACGAACGTCGGTAAATAAAAATTCATTAAGTGGGGAAAATAATGAATTATCTGTTTAAAAGTTTGGTATAATAAAACAAGAATAAAAAAATAGATAGTAAAATTTTGTGATGGAAAGCTGGTCGGGTTAATATTTCATCCAGCAGAATAGCGATGTCATCCAACGACAGGACATACATATCTATTTTTTCAAAGAATTGTAAAGGATATTAAAAACCCATGAAGAAAAACAAATTATTTGGGGAAAACCCCATTCAAAATTTTAAAAAATCATCCGAAGGAAGTAGAAAAAAAAATCACTAGAAGAGGGATTAAAAAAGTTTCTACGCACGTGTTTGATAAAAAAAATTAAGCATTTGTAACATTATCTGCCCTCCGTACCGAAAGAGTATTGCGAAATACTAATTTAAACATAACACCAACTCCACAACCCCATGATGTTACCCACCCGCATATTAAGGCAACGCAGTCTTATCTCCGAGCACCCCTGCGGCACCCCCATGACGTTATCGGTCCCAAGCAATCACGCAAGATGGCGTAAGATGTGAACCTCCGCTACTCCATGACCCTCCACCTACCAAAGTGGAAGGTCCCATAGGTTAACATTGACCCTCCACTGGCCCAGAGCCGCCCTTTTATACACTACTGAGGGTTTTTAACTCCTATGGGTTTTTAAGGTTTTTAAAATATCGTGCAATGAGGGAAGCTGCCCGAAAATGTGTACTACTGCATAACAATTCGCTGTCATAATTCTTTGAGGGCCCACTCAGATGTCTGAGCCTTGGGGCCCACTCAAATGTCTTAGTCTAGGGGCCCACTAAGGCCTTATCGGGTCTTGACCAATGGCCGAGCGGTCTGAGGTATTAAATTCGGATCATTCGTCTGAATTGGGCCTGATTCGAGTTCCAAATGAATCATGAGTGGTGTGCCGGTTTCTCTTCATCCCCAGAAACAGGTGACCCCAAATTAAGGAAGGGCGACTGGTTATAGCCTAACGAGTTTCACATGGTGATCATTAAACTTCGGAACAAGGAAATCCACAGACGCAAATTGTAATCGTGAAATATCTTCTAGTCTGAGACGCTTGACCGGCCAAAGAATAGAGAGATGAGAAAAGTGTGAAAGAAACAGAAAAACAGAAAGGAAGCAGAGAAAGTTTATTGATGGACAAACCGTCGTGGTGTTCGTGTTTCGCTTGGGCGTGCAGCAGTCTGCACAATGTTTGCGTGGCACATGCAATGGTAATGCCGTCGTCAGAATTCTAACGAGACGGTTTAACCGAAACATCATCGATCAGCAGCTGGCGTCTATGAACAGCTGTATCACTAGGGAAAGAAAACGGGAATTCCTTGAAACGAATCGATTTTCTCATTACTTTTTAAGGATTCTCGACAAGCATACTCTAAACGCCGACTTTCGGATAAACAAACCATTTTGTAAAGTGGTCTGTTGGTAGAACAACCAAGAAATCGTCCCCAGAGTTGTTGCTTTTCCTAGGAAACAATACTGTCGCATTTAATGACGGCCTTTTAACTGGGAAAAAAGAGGAAAATTTGATGAGAGTTTAAATTTCTTCATGAGCACATTGCAACTCAAACAATAAACTAAAAACTCTCTCCTATTTATTTTTTGTTTCGACATTTAAATAAAAGTTTTAGAATATGAAAGTAAGAAGGTCGTTCTCGAGAAGTTCAAGTTCTAACCAGGGTGGGAAATTAGAAAAAAACTGGCATGTGCAAAATCTGCCTAAAATTCCAGGCGTAGATCTTAAAATACCGTAAGTAGAATCTGTTTTTCGAGTGAAAAACATATAACTAACATGCATTTAAAAGGAATTGTGAATTAGATAACTAAATATAGGGTATTTGCGGAACCCATTTATATGTTTGAAATTTAACCTGTGTGAATAAAAGAATTTGTGGGGGTGGGGTAGTTTTTGTAGATTTTTAAACAACATTTTATCAAAACTCACTGTAAACTGCAGTTTAAAACTCTTATTTAACCAGTAAAATGTTCTTTATTTTCTCGATCAGATGTCTATAATAAGTACCATGAACAACTAAACTAAATTGAAATTTGCTGTATTTTCATAATTTGGAGATTGGGTCCACCATATTCAGCTTCTTGTACTTAAAATAAACTGCGTGTATGAATTCACATATTTCTCTAACACCACAGATTTGTCAGTTTATAAAAAAAAGTGAAGTGGAGAGGCGGGGGTATCTTGGGATCTTTAGTCATTTACTGAGTTTTCATCAGCTACACTACATGAGTCATATGAAGTTTACATACTTAGTCCGTAAAAAACGACAACTAAACTTGTGACATATACTCTAATTTAACTCTCATTTTTAGTTCCTTTTTCAATGTAAATTTGAGTGCGTTCTCTTTAGCATCTTTCAACCTTAACGTGATATCCGCTCTCACATAAATACGATTCGCAACACTTGACATCTGTGACAGTGACGTATGCTTGTTGCGATAAGAACGGAATGATATATACAGGGGAAAGTCCCATTAGCCTGGAATAACTTGCGAACGGAGAGAGACACCGTTATTCAAGTGAGATAACGGTAAAGTAAAGCGACTACGCCCGATCGAATACAACCGATAGCAGCGCCCCTAGTGGCGAAATGCGGAAGTTAACCATTGCAAATCGAAAACGAAGAGAGATAAAGCAAAATTTCGAATTACAAAGTTGTAGAGCATCAATTAATTACTACAAAACGACATTTGTTTTACGCGGGTAAGATATTGTCGCCTGAATACCCTAAAATGTCCGAAATCGATGCGCGACCTTTTGTGTGAACGTTTGAAAGGAACAGGCAAAGGTATGAGCAAATACACACAATTTATTGCATAAATGCGTACTTATGTCAATACAGTTTGATGACGTCAGACAAAACAAAAACAAAAAATGTAAACTGGCGCACAGTGATAAAAAGTTAATGTCGAGTATATTCGAAGAGTTCGCCATTGCCCACGATACACATTTGTATTCGTGAAAGTAACTGTACATGCACATTCCTCAGTATGGAAGGTGTCACACTATTGCAAGCATCTGTAACACGACTACGTACATCCAGCAGACTTGTAGGCGCTGTTGCATACATCTAATTTTTTACGTAATCCCAGAAATCCAAGCTCGCCATTTTCACACAGCGTACGTAGATCTAAACTTCTGATCAGGGTACATCCTGCTACTGGTTTTTATAACGTTGGTGTGGTACAACGTCACAATCTGCATTTGCATACAGCTACATTTGCGAAATGAAATGTGAATATGCAGATTCGAATCGTCGCGCATCGATTTAGGACATTTTAGGGTATTCAGGCGACAATTTATCTTATCCGTGTGAAACAAATGTCGTTTTGTACTAATTAATTGATGCTCTACAACTTTGTAATTGGAAAATTTGCTCTATCTCTTTTCGTTTTCGATTTGCAATGGCTAACTTCCGCATTTCACCACTAGGGGTGCTACTATCGGTTGCATTTGATCGGACGTAGTCGCTTTACTATACCGTTATCGCACTTGAATAACTGTACCTCTATCCGTTCGCAAAGTTATTCCAGGCTAAAGGGACTTTTCCTATGCACCCTGTATATTTGAAAAGTGATTTTTATTGAATTGTAAACTGAAAAAAAAAATCTTTAATTTTTCATGGGAGGGGGGGGGCGGAGATTGTATCACATGTGATACATCAGGACCGAGATGCTGTAATTGTAATATTTAAGAATTCGAAAAATTACTGGTTTAATTAATCGATTTTCAAGTTATATTATGCAATATTATATAATATATCATAATTAATTTTTAATGGAACAATGTGAAAGAATTCCAGGAGCCATTGAGACACATTAACACCTTACAGTCTGAACACCGTACTGTATTTAATTCATTGCACATTGAATTTCGGTATCTCCTTCTGTGGGCGCTGTCTCAAAAGTCAAAACCCCATGAAGATTAAGAAAGCCTCAGAACTGGTCTGTGAAGTCATGATGCTCCAGCTTCGAGCTCTCTCTTCCTGAAAACGCCAACGAAGTACCGCGGTGTTTACGCAGAGAAATAATTTCTCGAGTGCGATACTAGACAATTTGCGCACACAACAATAAATCGACCATGTTTTTTTTCTCTGTAATTTTTATCCTTAGATAACATCGAAAGATTACATCTTTAGCTTTCATTTTTTTTTCTCAGTTTACAGCAATGATACCTGTAAATCGGGGAATTACAAAGTTTTGCTCTTGTGATGGGAAATGATTTCATGTACGGGTCTTAAAACTAAATATTTCAGGAAATTTTTCCTTTTGTTTGCAATTTGGCTAAAGGAGCACAAACATACGCTTTTTAACGCATAAAGTGAAAAGCCTAGCATTTTACGTTAAGCATTTTTGCAACTACGATTTTTTAAGTGCGTTAATGGCAAATTGGTAGGACTGTATGAACGTAATAATTTCACTTAAATCTTTTAGAAATTCCCTTTGCGTTCGATTCACTAAAATGAAAGAAATTTTTTTTTCTTAATTACGTAACAAACGCGAAAGCAAAATTTCCGATTTAGTGAATGCATTTCCTGAAAATACGGTAAGATGTGTGCTCAAATCTTACAAATACTTCTAGAAGGTAAAAAAATAAATAAAATAAGTTAGAATCATTTAGGAAAAAGTTCTTTGTCAAATGAACATGGATTGTATCAATTTGGATACCTTCAAATTAATGCACACAACACTGCAAATTTTATGCTGGAAAATCTGAATGGCACATTTTTTTCCATTTTTCAATATCTGTAAAGATATCAAATAACACATTAACAGATTCCCTAAACAGCGGAAAACACATGCAGCAACAAATGTGTTCCTTCATTATGCATAAGTACTTTTTTTTCTTCCACGATGTGCTTCTTGCACAGGGACGAACGTTTCACTGCCAATATTTTTGAAACTATCCTTATACATGACGTGACTATGAATGTAACAGGAAATTAAAGTGCTGCTTTGCAAAAGAGTTCAATGTAGACAATTTAAGTTCATAGTTCTCTAATCCGAACCTCAATCTCTACCACAACTTAATTTCAATTAAATTGTACATTCACTAACTTAAAAAAATTGTAAACCCATGAATATATGTACATACATACATTTTAACTTATCAGCCAGTAAACTTCAGGGATCGTGCTGAAGTTTAACTATATAAGGGAATTCTTTTGGACACATTCCAAACTTTCGGATACATGTGTTAGACATTCCAATAAACTTTTCTTAGGGCTAGCCTTCAGATAATCAACGCATCAAATAGTTCTGTACATTTCGTGCGAAGTCTTGTTTTAATTAGGACACTGATACACAGTAATTTTTTTGAAGAAAATTTACATGTTTTACGGAAATGAAATGTTGATTAATAAATAACGTAATTATTTATTAGAAGTTTTTATGCCTGGTTAACCTTAGTACTTGATGCTCTGATATCTGTACATCTCCTTTTTTTTTTTTTTTTTTTTAATTTGAACACTACTAACTACGAATTTTGTAAAGAAAAATAACATTTATTTTATAGAAATGAAATGTTGAATGGCAAGTAACATTATTTAAACCACAACAAATAATGAGCTGATAATCGGAAAGCTAGCCCTTAAATTTTACTCCGTCAATCAAAATAACGACTAACAATTCACTAAATTATAGTTGTATTTACAACGAAAGTAGAACATGCTATCATGAAAACAATTAGGCTTAACCAACCTTTGAATTCACGGTGGGTTTAAAATTCTTTATTCGTACGGAAGAAATCCATGTTCTTCGAAGGCTTTCACCTACAGGAAAGCTGAAAACAGTGGCTTTTGGATGTGCTTTATAATTAAATCTACATAAAGGCATTAAATATTTTCCAGGCATGTGGTATGAAAATGCTAACTCACGTGCACGACTACCGAAAGCTTAATACTGCCCAATGCCGCATGAACGCGCAGCTAATATTGGCATTTCCCTTGCGTTTACCTTTTGACCTCTCTGGAGAGAGGGATTGCGATGGCCCTCTGACCGTGACGTCACACACCTTCGCAGTTCGCGGGCTGGGGCTTGCTCTCCAGGGGGTTTTGGCTGTCTCCGGTCATCTCAGGCATATTTCTTACTTGCTTATTTCGTGCTCAATCATGTCGCATAGATGTAGGAATAATCCTACGTTTAGGAAGTGGTTTATCATTTGAGGATTCGTCAGAAAAAATGAATAAAAAATACTATAAGTGAAAATTTCAAGTAATTATGTTAACATCATTACTTGAAAATTTCTCTTAAATTATATTTATTAAATATTACATAGATTGTAGAAAACATTTTGTAAATACAAGTGTAAACACCCGCTAAAAATAACTCATAAAATTTTTTCCGACAGGATTGGAAACCATTGTATCACCAGTGATACAAAAATGTTTAAGAAGTTGCTACTATCTAATATGTTGACGAAACTTTAAACAACTAATTTATACTTGCCAAAATAGAATGTTCATACTTAAATAGATATAACGTTTTTAATTAAGTTGTTATCAAACACTTACCAAGACCATGTGAAGACATCGTGTTTTTCTTACAAGACGCCGCTACAAGTCTCGAAAGTTGACTTGTGTTGCCATTTATTGACAATAAGAGAAAATTTAGCAAATTACTTTACAAATTTAGCAAATTAGTTTCACATGTGATACAACCAGTTCTGGAAGATTTTCTGCCATTAGGCATTTTTAAAAAAATGCGAAACCATTGTATCATATGTGATACACGGGAGCCAAGGAGGATAATGTTTGCGAAGCAGCAGCGTGTGGGATTTGATGGTGAACGTTAATGCTAATTGTGGATACGATATTGTTTAATTACCGTTTCAGTTATTTAAAGGTTGCGTGTTGTGCTATTTATAAGTACAAGTTACGACTAACGTTGTCCGGATATTATACCATGCTGTAACAAGTGTTGGCTGAAATAAAAGATAGATTAGTAAGTAACCTTTTTGAAGTTATTTGACTGACTCCTGATTCACTATATGTGAAAAGAAAATGATCAAATGTAGAGGATTTTAGGAAGGGAGTGTTTGACCTCAGGTTTTAAACAACCCTTAGAAATAGGAAGCTTGGAGATTGACACGGAAATGAGGTACAAAGGGGGAGGAAGACGACCTTATTTATTACCGGGGGCCAGTGCCCGGGTTCCGACGACTAAACGCGCCCATCTGACGAACGGCGGATATTTAGTGGATCGAACGTTCGTACCTGCCTGGGATTGAACTTGAGGTCTTCTCCATGGCAGTCACGAACGTTGCCCACTAGGCAACCACTATAGGTGAAGTTTTGGAAGTGGATTTATGTACTGTTCAGTAAGTCAGCTGCCCACAAACGCTACAAGCTATAATTACCAAAAGTTATATAAGTTTTCCAGACACCTTTCTTTGCATATATGTCTCAAATCAAAGATTCATTAACCATCTTATGGCCTTTGGTCTCTTATAACACCCCAGTAGATCTTTGAGTTTTGGTAACTCTATTGACTGTTGAATTTTTTTTAACGCCATTTCGTGACTTTTATTTATGTAGTACGAAGCACAAAACCTTTAGTGATTATAAGTTCTGAGCAGTTAATAAGTGTTATATACGTACTTTACCATGGGGTCCTATGCAGTGCGTGTAAATAAGATTTGAGGGACTTAGATATCGCCCCTTCAGACTATCACCTGTTCCGATCTCTGTCGAATGCACTCCATGACAGAACGTTCAACAATGATGTTGATCTCCAGAATTTCCTTGATGGCTTCTTTGCAGCAAAACCTGCACGTTTTTTCGAGAATGACATTGCAGACCTATCCAGAAGTTCGGATACCATCGTAAACAACGGGGAAGCGGGATACATAGTTGATTGATTCCCTTTTTCCTTCTGATGTAACACATTCCTGTAGTGCGGTGAAAAAAACGTTATGAACTTATGCATCAATCCAGTGTACTGGCATATAGGTTTGGGGAATCTGGGAGGGCGAAGACATCACCGACACACACTCTGGTATGTAACAATATTTGTGACATATAATGTTCACTAGTCCCATGGTTAACTGTATTGTGAATATGTCTTTAACTCGGACACCTAGACTAGACCCGAAATCCGGGACAGTCCCAGCCAAACCGGGTCGTATAGTAAACCTGATGATTATTAGGACAAGTATTAAACAAGAAAGATAACACCGAATTTTGGGGTGAAATAAGCACGTCTTTTGAATCCGTTCTGACGCAAATTAAATTTATCAAAGCTATTCAAAGTCAATGGAACCGGTATGGAAAACAATAGTATCTGACGGAAGAAAGAAGTTTTTCAATCGGGTTTTTAATCCTTCAGATATTGCTGTAAACGGAATCGTGAGCTTACGCCCTCTGGTTGCAGACGTTCGTACCTGCCTGGGATTTGTGCGTTAAGAAAAACATGAATTTATATGAGAAACATTTCGCACCGGAAACGCTCTCCAACACCGAAATAATTTTTCAAATCGGACTCTTAGAAACAGAGATATCGACAAAAATAAGATGTGACTTAACGTCCCTTGGTGGGAAAACCATGCATTATTTTTGGAGGAAAGTATTCACAAAAGGTTTTTCCATATGAGCGGTATCGGTCCAAGAAACAAAATTTAGTCGAGTTATCAGGAGCCCAGATTTTGCTACAAATACATCAGAAGCAGAAATTAACACTAATGCCTCCTGGTGGCCAAACCATGTTTTACCAAACATTAAAAATTATGTGAAAAATATTTTCCATCAGGTGTTGTATGCTATACAGGAAGAATTTTTCAAATCGGAGTTTCAGAAGCAGAAATAACGCTGAAAACGCAATTTTCCTGTGTGCCCCCTAGCGGAAATTCTATGATTTACTTGAGAATTTTGAATTTATAGGAAAAACATTTCGCATCGGAAACACTATCCAACAAAGAAAGAATTTTTCAAATCGGACTCGTAGAAGAAGAGATATTGACAAAAATAAGATATACATCGACGCGCCCTGGCGTTGAAACCATGCATTATTTCAAGAAGACAATGTTCCTAAAAGGTTTGGCCACATGAGTAGTATCGGTCTACAAACGACGTTTTTTTCAATCGAAAATTTAGAATCTCATATTTTGCTGTAAATACATCAGAAGCGGAAATTAAGATTCATGCCCCCTGGTGGCCAAACTATTGTTTTTTTTTTTACCGAAATTAGAAAATATGTGCAAACGATTTCCCATCAGGAGCTGTATCCGGTGCAGAGAGAATTTTTCAAATCGGAGATTTAGAAACAGAGATATAGGGGGAAACGCAATTTACCTCTACGCCCCCTAGCAAAAAGTCTATGAATTACTTGAAAATTTTGAAATTATATGAAAAACATGTCACACTGAAAACACTATCTAACAAAGAATAAATTTTTCAAATCGGACTCCTAGAAGTACAGATGTTGACAAAAATAAGATTTACATCTACGCCTCCTGGCGGAGAAACTGTGGAATATTTTAAGAAGAAAATATTCGGGAAAGGTTTATCGAAGTGAGTGGCATCAGTCCACGAAATAATTTTTTCAATCGATATTTTAGAAGCTCAGAATTTATGGCAATAGCATCAGAAGCAAAAATTAACATTTACGCCTCCTGGTGGCCAACGTATTCTTCACCAAAGATTTGAAATTATATGCAAACGATTTTCCGTCAGGAGGTGTATCCCCTGAAGAAATTTTTTCAAAGGACATTGACAGCTCGCACCGCCACATCACGAACGTTAGCTCAGGAATTAGGGTGTGTTGCGCAACAACCTGTGTCAGCACGTACCGTTCGACGTCGTCTGCAGGAGCGAGGAATTATTGCACGGCGCCCATTGCTCCGATTACCATTGACGTTACACCACCGGCGAGTGCGGCGGCACTGGGCCGTTGAACGCCGCACCTGGACTACGTAATGGCACGACATTGTCTTCTCCGACGAATCCCGCTTCTGCCTGCAGCACAACGATGGTCGGATCCGCGTGTGTCGGCACCGCGGCGAGAGACTGTATGACGCCTGCATTATGCATCGCCATACCGGTCCGTCGCCTTGTGTATGGTTTGGGAGCGTAATTGGATATGACACCCGCACCTCTCTGGTACGCATCGCCGGTACACTCAACAGCCACCGCTAAATCTCCGACAATTTGAAGCCTGTAGTCCTCCCTTACCTGCAGGACCTGCCAGCGGCCACGTTTTAACGGGACAATGAGCGCCCACACGTGGCATGCATCGTGCAACAATTCTTCACGGCCCACCAGGTGTCACTGCTGCCGTGGCCCACCTGTTCTCCCGATATGTCGCCCATCGAACACGTCTGGTCGCTGATCGGCAACCGAGTGGCCCGGCAAGCACCACCCGCGGCTACGCCTGATGAACTGTGGCAATGTGTGGAAGCAGCCTAGACCGACATACCCCAAGCCCACATGCAAAGCCTCTTGCGTTCGATGCCGCGGCGTGTAGCAGCCGTTATTGTCAGCTATGAGGGCCACACGAACTATTGATATCTGCGTGTTCCGCAAGTCGCACGGGTCTGTAAGCACAATCGTTTCATCTTTGTATCTGTTGTTATGTGTCCAGTAAATCTGGCTTTGCTATCTCGTGTCCTTCTTGGTGTTGCATTTTGAGTGGCCAGTAGTGTATATATATATATTTTTTTTTTTTTTGCCATTTTTTGTGACCGGTTCAATACACTACGAAGAACAACATTGCGCATTTAAAAAATTATGTGTGGATTTTCTCTATGTGGCGTAAATGCCTCCTATTTTTTTTTTTTTTTTTATGAAATCCGCTTTTGAATTTTGTTCGTGTTGGAAAAGATTCAAAATACGTTCTCATTACACTTAGGAATTCATTGTCATCTTTCTTTTGTTAAATGTGTAAATCCAGTGCTATTGTAAATCTAGATATAACACTGCGTGAATACGTATGAACTACTGGTAAGAATAGTGTACCGAGGAAATCTATTTACGTCGGCCGTTGCAAATGCAAACTTCCGGACGATACAACAGCCTTGGGAGCTATCTTGGAACAAGGAAGAATGGTTGCAAATGCTAAGCGTCTTAAGGGGCTGTCCATAAAGTACGTTCGACATTACCGGTGGAGGGCGGGTTCTGACAACCGGACCAAATGTGTTGTGGGGGAGGGGGAGGTTTAGTAATTCGGACGTCCAGTGGCAAAAATATAATGGATGGTATTTCTTCGTTTTGTTTTCTCTTTTTTTTTCCTTTAATAGGTAAAAAAAGGTATGAAATATTTCAGATTTCTGATTATATTTAGCTAAATCAGAACATTAATATTAAGTCCTCGTATTTGTACTACCAAATCTATCGTGCTTTGTAGGTGGTATGATCTGGAAGGAGTGTTGCAACCAAGGAGGTTGGAATAGAGGAGTAAGGGCCAGCCGTTCCCGTCGTGCAATCAAAGTGAAGCCACCGAAACGTCACGTTCATGACGTCACAGCCAATCACAGCCTCTGCCGCCATGTTGGTGAGACGTTTGAGCATTAAATTCGTCTGCTCAAAGTGCTTCAAGTTTGTGACGTCATCGTTACTCCATCTATTATTCTATTATTGCAACCTTGAATACGTGCGTTCATTTGTAGATCTTTATTTAAGAATGACAAAGTTCGAGTAGCCTTTGGGAATAAATTAATGCCTAAATAATCAATAATTTCTGAAGAAAAAGTGTAAATATGTATGAAAGATTCCTTTAAATAATTCCATGTTTTCTTTCCGTTTCTCAACGGACTTCTAAAAGCAGTTGTCAAAAATAAAGGGGATTGCAGGAATTAGGACATACTTTTTAGGGGAGGAGGCGTCAACAATCGGACAAAATGTGACATGGGGAGGGGAGGGGGTGAGTCTAAAAATAGTAAAAAATCGCTGACGTACTTTATGGACGGCCTCTAAGCTAGGTATTAGGAGGTCCAGACCAGAGGTCTGCACGGGTCCAATTGGGCCCGGATTTCCAAATTAGGACCCGTGCAAGACCTTTAGCCTAGACTGGCAACGTAAATTATTAAAAACACTTAACTGATAGCTAATTTTTAAGGATATTATGAAAGTGAAAACGAGCAGTTCAAGGGTTAAAGTTCAATTCATTACGAAATAATAAATGGGGCGGAAGTGATTCCCTTGCGTTACGGGATCCATATCTTCGTCGTCTCACTTGATCAGTCATTTAAAAAATCTTCAAAATCGCTTGATACAATCGTGTTTTGGAAAATGGAGCGTGTTCATAAATTTCTCTTTCCAAGTAGTAAGCCATCGAAAAAATGTCACTTGTTCACTTGTTCAACTCACCACTAGTTTTTATTTATGTTCTTAAGGACCCGATCTCTTATCTCACTCTCCTCAATGATCCCAATTTTCCGCAGCTCTGCACAAATCTGCGATTCCCCGAATTCCTTATACTTTCAACAGTCTTTCTCTCTTTCAAGATTACTTATAGATCGTGCCTTTCCTGTGTTTCAAATCACTGACTTCAAAGTCGTAAACACACGAGCGTAATAAATGGACTGCGACAATTCCATGGGCGTTAAACAGGAAAGTTACGGAAAAGATGCTGGCCATAAGTTGACGATTACAATCCCAACTAGAGAATGCAAACTAAAGTAATCATGCACTTATTAAAATAATTACAAAGGAAACAACTGTAGCACTTTTTTTTTTAGCTTGAAACTGTTAACTGCAAATCGAAGTTTAATTTCTGAAAATGTGTACGACAAGCATGAAAAGTTATTTAGTGCCATAGTGCGTAGTTTGAGAAGCTGTTATACAAAATCGAGTCACATTATTGTGACCACTAGCCAACGAAAGAAGGCATGTGTCGTGAGCTGGCTTGGAGGGTATATAAGGTGAGCTGTAGGCATTCTGAAAACATATCACTCCTTACTGTCATGGATAAAAGGAGCGATTTATAAGTTTTGCAAAAAGGGATGATTATCGGCTTTCGGGCTAAGGGTGACAGTATTTCTGAAACAGCGCAGTTTGTGTACTGTTCGCGTGCTGCTGTGGTTAAAGTGTATCGTGATTGTAGAAATGGCACCATTGCGAATAAGCGACGTGGAAACTGCGGAGCACCACGTGCCATTTATGTGAGAGTTGAACGTCGGCTGCGAAGGAGCATAAGGGCCGATCGACACGCTGCAGTGGGGTAATTCATTGGCCGAATGAACCAGGGGGATGTCGGAAGTGTGTCTAAAACAACAGTTCAGCGAACACCGCTGCGCATGGGGCTCCGATGCTGACGGATGGTCACTGCACCTGTGCTAACGAAGGTGCATCGGCAGAAAAGGCTTACATTTAAATGGCAATATCGGAATTGGAATTCCGCTGATTGGCAAAGAATTGCGTTCTCCGACGAGTCATGTTTTCTGCTTCATCGAAGGGATGGACGTTGACGTATAAGGCGATAAACATTGGAGGAGAAACACTCTTCAACCATTGTTGGAAGAACACAAGCTGGTGGGGGCAGCGTTATGGTCTGGGGAATGGCATTCTCTGGGTCCACTCATACCTGTGGAAGGCACCATGGACCGAATTCATTCGAATCCATCCTTGCGGACCACGTACACCCATATATGCTGATTGTCTTCTCTGGGGCGGAGGGGATCTTCCAACACGACTTTGCGACGTGCTCCCATTCCTGGCTGATATTCCAGGTGCGCTATAACAGCAGGATATTGCCCGCCCGCACACGGCTCGGGGCAGCCTACATCAATTCCCAGAGCTGCCTACGTCATGTCCAGACACTTTTATGGCCTGCGCACTCCCCTGACATGTCCCCTATCGAGCGGTTTTCTATCGAGCATATGTGAGACCAGTTGAAACCACAGCTGCCGCCGTGCCGCTCTATCCGGGATTTGGAGCACACCATCCAACACATCTGGGCCAGTCTGGCGCAGGACAGCATCAGGTGTTTGTTCACCACCATACCGGACCGTATTGCAGCATGTATCGCTGCACGAAGCGGTGCGACGCGCTATTGAAGATGACTGGACTCCGTGCCACAGATGCCTGTGTAATTGTCCTACAGCTCTGTTTTTTCCATCATGTGTATCCTTCATCTGCATCATTACGTCCATAAAGTTTCAGTTCAATCCGATGCTTCCATCTTGGCGCATAAATTTCATTGTCCATGAGTGTAGTTAGGACTTTGTCCCATCGGACTACCACCTGTTTCGTTCCATGGCCCATTTTCTACGAAGACGGCACTTCGCTTCAGTGGTAGATGAGGAATCTGGCATCAGAGAGTTTCTGTCCTGGAAACTTGCTGAGTGGTACCGCATTCCCTATCAAGTCCGTGTTCACTCCGCCCTCGTTCACTTGGTCCAGTTCATTTCGCTCACGATTCATTTTTTCCCCCGTTCACTTTGTCCGCTGTTCATTTAGTCCACTGTTCATTTCGTGCACCGTTCACTTTGTCCACATTCATTTCGTCCTCAGAATGGTTGGAAATTCTCTATTTTGATGGAATTTTGTTACTAGGCAGAATGAAAAGGTCAGCAGACATTGCTTACATGCGATTTGTTTTCCTTGTTTAAGTTTTTTTTCGATGTAGCTATAACGATTTTAAATGTTATTTAAAATAAAACGAGGAACTGAACTTTGAAGAGCTTTTCAACTCTTTTGTGTGGTACGACATCGATCAAGCCTAGTGGTCAGCTTTTGTGACTGACAGGGAGGAACCTCAGGTTCGAACGCTAGAACCACTAAATATCCGCCGTGCGTCGGATGGGCACGTTAAGCTGTCGGACCCAGGGTACTGGCTCCCATGTAATAAATAATGGCGTCTTTCTCCCCATATCTACCGCGCTTCCGTATCACTTTCCTATCGGGCAATCTAGCCCAAATCTCCTAGCTTCCTATTTCTGAAGACCTGGCGTCAGACACTCCCTTCCTAAAATCCTCTACGTACATATGATCTGATATCAATCACTACGACATAAATCAAAGTTTTGCAAAAATCTTTTAATGTTTTAAAATACATCTTTTATGAATATTATTTTCATATCGTTCTCAGGTTTCCAGTATATATATTTTTTATTTTGATTAATTGTTTATAATTTTCGTGTTACCGATTTTCATACGAATGAACTATAATGCTCTATATACGTGTTATAGCTATTTAACAGAAGAAAAAATATCCACGAAAGCTAAGAGCTATATGAAAACAATATACAAGATGTATTTCAAAGGATTTTTGTTAAACTTTGATTTATGTTATAGTGATTGACATTGTACCACATAAAAGAGTTAAAAATCTCTTCAAATTTTTACTTTAAATAACATTTGAAATCGTTTTATTGAAGTGACGGGAAAGTAATGTCGTTTCTTGGGGGCTGAGTTTGGGGAGCAGTTGCGAGGTGTTTATGTACGTTCAACGTAAAGTAAGTGTATGTACAAGTGAATGAATTATTTGCCTTTAACTTACGTTGGTATGTTTGTCTTCTAGACTTGGAGAACAAAATCAGTGACATAAAACCCGAGGACAGCCATGTTCGTCATTGTATGCTGTTATTAATTTCACAAGGGGAACAATGCAACCGTGGCTACAAATAGTATTTGCGCTGTTAACCCGAATGTTTTGAATGTCCGCAAGTACCAGCGTTGGTTCTCCCAATTCCAGTAGGGCAATTAATTTTGAACTTTCTGATGCCCCTCGTGCAAGAAGGACAATTAATTTTGAACTTTCTGATGCCCTCGTGCAAGAAGGGACAATTAATTTTGAACTTTCTGATGCCCCTCGTGCAAGAAGGACAATTAATTTTGAACTTTCTGATGCCCCTCGTGCAAGAAGGACAATTAATTTTGAACTTTCTGATGCCCTTCGTGCAAGAAGGACAATTAATTTTGAACTTTCTGATGCCTCTCGTGCAAGAAGGACAATTAATTTTGAACTTTCTGATGCCCCTCGTGCAAGAAGGACAATTAATTTTGAACTTTCTGATGCCCCTCGTGCAAGAAGGACAATTAATTTTGAACTTTCTGACGCCCCTCGTGCAAGAAGGACAATTAATTTTGAACTTTCTGATGCCCCTCGTGCAAGAAGGACACTTAATTTTGAACTTTCTGATGCCCCTCGTGCAAGAAGGACAATTAATTTTGAACTTTCTGATGCCCCTAGTGCAAGAAGGACAATTAATTTTGAACTTTCTGATGCCCCTCGTGCAAGAAGGCCCATGGAGCTGGACGACGACCTGCTGTGTACAGCCTTTGAGGCAGACCCTCGTCAAACTACTGATGAATTATCCCAACATCTTAATGCATCATGATCTACTGTTCAAGAACACCTGCAACAGATAGGGAAGGTCTATAGACAAGGAGTTTGGGTCCCACACCAACTTTCACCTGACAACAAAGCCCAGCGTTCCACCATCTGCAACTCTGTGTTCAGCCGACAGGAAAAGGATCCATTTCTTCATAGAAGTTTCATTGGAGATGGAAAGTGAGTTCATTACGTGAACAGCAAACGCAAAAACCAGTGGTTTTCTCCAGGTCAGACACCAGTTCTTACGCCAAAACCAGGTCTACACCGCAAAAAGGTTTTGCTCTGTCTTTGGTGGACTACCGCTGGCATAGGTCACTTTGAGCTCCTAGAACCCGGACGGACCATAACGACAGATATCTATTGTCAACAACTGGACCGTTTGAAGCAAACGCTTACTGTAAAACATCCAGCACTGGTCAACAGAAAAGGTGTTATCCTGGAGGATAACAAATGAGACCTCAGACGGCGAGACGGACCCAGCAGACGATCAAATATTATGGCTGGGAAGTTCTACCGCATCCCCCTTATTCCTTTGACATTGCACCATCTGATTACCATTTGTTCAGATCTCTGCAGCATTTTCTTAACGGGAAAAGATTCCACAATATTGATGATGTCAAAACAGGGCACTCGGACTTCCTTTCATCACAGCCAACGTCTTTTTATAAGACGGCATTAAAAGTTTGGTTTCACGACGGGCAAGTGTGATCGATAATGATGGCGATTATATTTAATAATTGATTAAGAAATAAATTTCTTCTGTTACAAATAGTGTTTCTCTTCTTTACATTACTTTCCTGTCTCCCCAGTAGCTTAATCGAAAAAAAAAGCAAAAAAAGAACTTAAACAGGAAAAAATATCGCATGTAAGCAATGCCCGCTGAACTTTTTATTCTTTTTAGCAATAAAAATTCCATCAAAACAGAAAATGTTCACTGTATTCTTTCTATTCTGAGGCCGAAATGAATGTGGACAAAGTGAACGGGGACAAAGTGAACAGTGGACTAAATGAACAGCGGGGACAAAGTGATGGCTGGTTGAAGGATTTTTATGGCGCAAGGACCATGTTTGGCCAAAGAGCGCGGCGGACAAAGTGATGGCTGGTTGAAGGATTTTTATGGCGCAAGGACCATGTTTGACCAAAGAGCGTGGCGGACAAAGTGATGGCTGGTTGGAGGATTTTTATGGCGCAAGGGCCATGTTTGGCCAAAGAGCGCGGCGGACAAAGTGAACATGGACGAAATGAACTGGACCAAGTGAACGCGGACGAAATGAACTGGACCAAGTGAACGTAGACGAAATGAACTGGACCAAGTGAACGTAGACGAAATGAACTGGACCAAGTGAACGTAGACGAAATGAACTGGACCAAGTGAACGTGGACGAAATGAACTGTACCAAGTGAAGGTGGACGAAATGAACTGGACCAATTGAACGGTGAACTGAATGAACTGGACCAAGTGAACGGGAACTAAATGAACTAGACCAAGTGAACATGGACGAAATGAACTGGACTAAGTGAATGTGGGCGAAATGAACTGGACCAAGTGAACGTGGACGAAATGAATTGGACCAAGTGAACGGTGAACTAAATGAACTGGACCAATTGAACGGTGAACTGAATGAACTGGACCAAGTGAACGGTGAACTAAATGAACTGGACCAAGGGAACATGGACGAAATGAACTGGACTAAGTGAACGTGGACGAAATGAAATGGACCAAGTGAACGGTGAACTAAATGAACTGGACCAATTCAACGGTGAACTGAATGAACTGGGCCAAGTGAACGGTCAACTAAATCAACTGGACCAAGTGAACATGGACGAAATGAACTGGACTAAGTGAATGTGGGCAAAATGAACTGGACCAAGTGAACGGTGAACTAAATGAACTGGACCAATTCAACGGTGAACTGAATGAACTGGGCCAAGTGAACGGTCAACTAAATCAACTGGACCAAGTGAACATGGACGAAATGAACTGGACTAAGTGAATGTGGGCAAAATGAACTAGACCAAGTGAACGTGGACGAAATGAACTCGACCAAGTGAACGGTGAACTAAATGAACTGGACCAAGTAAACATGGACGAAATGAACTGGACTAAGTGAATGTGGATGAAATGAACTGGACCAAGTGAGCATGGACGAAACGAACACGGACAAAGTGATCCGTCATCGTGGTGCCGCCATGGGATCGTGGTACAACAGTGGTGATCAAGACAATGTGTCGCAACACACAGTTCATCGCAGCCTTCTGCCCATGGGCCTGCGTAGCCAAAGACTTAGTCGGGTCCCCATGCTCACTGCACGTCATCGCCAACAACGCATGAAATGGGCCCAAGATCATCGATATTGATCCGTGGATGATTGGCAGAAAGTGGCTTGATCTGACGAATCAGGATTCCTGGTGCATCACGTAAACGGCCGAGCGCGGATACGCTGATTACTAAAGGAGTTTATGACACCTGGATGCACTGTTGAGCGAAAACAAGCCGGCGGGCGCTGTGTTGTGCTTTGGGCGATGTTTTTTTTGACACTTTAGGCCCCCGTTATCCCACTAGCACAAGATATGTGAACATGACAGGTATGCGGATCAAGCTCACCCATTCATGGCAACTGTGTTTCATGCTGGTGATGGCCATTACCAACAGAATAATGCGCCATGACACACTGCCAGAATCGTCAAGGAGTGGTTCGAGGAGTACGCTGGTAAATTTCTGTTAATGCCGTGGCCTCCACATTCACCTGACATGAACCCAGTCGAACATTTGTGGTTCGACTTCAAAAATCGGGTTCGCGCTAAATCACCATCACCCCGAAATGTACGGGAACTGGAGTACCTTCTGTTGATATTATGGTACCAGATACCCCAGGATACCTATCGCCACCTCATCGAATCGATGCTTCGCCGAGCGACCGCTGTTTTGCGGGGTAAACGGGGTCCTACAGCTTATGAGGTGGGTGGTCATAACGCAATGGCTAATCTGTGTATTTTGCAAAATGAGGTGAGAATGTATGACTTTCTTGAATCATTAAAACTTTTAGTTGTAAACAGGACGAACGTTTGACTCATCCTGGCCCAACAAACAAATGAAACACAACTATTCATTGCAAAGATTAACGCCCAACTGGCAGCTTTTCTGCCTTAAAGACAAGGTTGAACCGTTTCTCCAGATGTTTCACTGCTGTTCCAGCCCCAAAGGATCCACGTTTCCTCAAATGTTTCCAGAATAATGTTCTGACCAGCAAATTTGAACAGAAACATTGTTTTTTGTTTCGGGCAATTAGCAACCAACATGAGAACCTCTAAGGGCTACAAACAGTCGTCCGTTCCTAATTAAAAGCCACTGGTTCCTATAAAGAGACGGAGCCATCTGACTTACCTCCCATGTTTCATTCGGGTCCGCCCCGGTGGCCGAGTTGGCAGAGGCGTAGGTTTCTGACTAGTTGCCCGTTTAAGAGTCCCAAGTGAGCCATCCGTAGTGTGTTGTCCTACAGAGCTGGCTTTCTCCCTCCCCGCTAGACCCAGTGACTTTAAATTAGGGGTGACATATGACAATTAACCCATGGAGTTTCTCAAAGAGATCCTTAAACACCAAAACAAAGTGCCTCACTAGGACCCATCACCTCAAATCACTCTGCCACTGCGGTGAAAAACATTATTTTGTAGATGATCACTCAGACAGAATCAGCAACTTGAACCTTCATTTGTTTTTTTGTGCTTAACTCAATGTTTCCAACAACTAGACGTGACAGAGAAATCTGAGCGCCATTTTTGTAATCAGCATATCGAAGTTAATAAGAGACGCAACAAATCTCATACTCAAACAAGACTGTCGACCTGTATTTGCTGTTTATCTTTCCCACTCCCACATGATATCTTCAGCCACTAAGCGGCTGCCAAGCGTTTCAAGACAAGCAATTTTTTTATCCTTGATGTGAAAAGTGTTGCAAGAGCCACACTTGCTGCTCCGCTGTCGTGTAGCTCAGTTGTATCGTATAATCGCTCTTCTGCAACTATGCCTATCGACGTATATTATTCTCCAGCTAGCGCGCCATGCCGGGCCGTTTTAATGACCGTTAAAGAACTCGGCATTGACATTAATTTGAAGCTGGTTGACCTTATGAGCGGAGAACATATGAAACCGGAGTTTCTCAAGGTAAGTAAATATTTAGGTTCTCTGAAATTACTTTCTACTAAGTATTCCATGGTGTGTCATCATCATCAATCATTATCAATCCATTGCTGGATGAAGGTCTCCCCAAGTTTCTTCCATAAAATTTTGTCTTGAGCCAGTCTCCTGCATGTCATTCCCACATGCTTTCGAATTTCAGCCACTCATCACACATCTGGCCTTTTTCTGGGACTTTACTGTCTTTGGAATCCAGTCTAGTATTTCAGTTGTCCGACGGCGGTGGTCAGTTCTTCTAGCAATATGTCCAGCCCACTGCCATTTCAGTGAGTTTGCCTGAATCGCGATGCTGTTGGCGTGGTTATTTTAAGTGTTGAAGTGGACGCCAACTTATCAGATGAATCGCTGTTGTTTGAAGGTTCCTGTCATTGGAGCAGGGAAGCAAATAAATAAGTAGTTAAACAAATCAAATGTAACGATAGGTGATTTCGTCCAC
The DNA here is from genome assembly GCA_039090855.1 of Macrothele yani. Classification (NCBI taxonomy): domain Eukaryota; kingdom Metazoa; phylum Arthropoda; class Arachnida; order Araneae; family Macrothelidae; genus Macrothele; species Macrothele yani. Next base: position 19,779,780 of record CM077026.1, on the reverse strand, counting down.
ACATATCTTTATTCATCATATTGGGGGAGAAAGGGGAAATAGTTAGTCTGAATAAATAGTACAGTGGTGCCGCATTGCACGCAGATTCTGTTTTACGCGGATTCAATTATATATGCGGTCAGCCCCACTGCTAGATTGATATCACATGCGAAATGGAGCTACCAAAGAATCAATCAATGCCAGTACGCAATTTGATTGATGTCCAATCAAATTTTTTATTTCTTCCTCCAGAATATCGACGAAGCCTTCACCCCCAATCTGCTTGGCCATCTGAGGCGTGACTGTATAACGAAGTGAATTTCTCCGTCATTTTTATCCGCGCCGGGGTTCGAACCCGAGGCCGCTTATTCCGGAACAAGTTGCTCTACCAATTAAGCTACGCGGACATTGATTCAAATTGCTATCTGCCTTTATGTCGTGTGCGTCCTTCTGGCAGGTACGTCACATCTCCTGGTACGTTACATCATCTCCCCCTTATTTTTCTTTTTTCGAAGTGCTGCTCATATTTTTCCTATCTCGCGGTGTGGAAATAACATCACACCAATGCGAGATTTTGAACGGCCGGGTCATCCGGATAGTTCGGGCGCCATTATAACGAAGTGAATTTCTCGGTCATTTTTGGTCTACGCGGGATTCGAACCCGAGGCCGCTTATTCCGGAACAAGTTGCTCTACCAATTAAGCTACGCGGACATTGATTCAAATTGCTATCTGCCTTTATGTCGTGTGCGTCCTTCTGGCAGGTACGTCACATCTCCTGGTACGTTACAACTGTGTCAATGATTTTAAAGGTTTTCCTACCATCGACGAGGAAGCAAAACATAGTACTCAGATGGTCAATCAGATTGGGAGTGAAGGATTCATCGATATTCTGGAGGAAGAAATAAAAAATTTGATTGGACATCAAGAACCGTTGACAAATGAAGAGTTAGAAGAACTTGTTAAAACTTCCTCGGACGAAGATGATGACGATGACGCCGACGAGCAAGTTGAAACTGCCAGCTGTAACTGCACAAGTTTGCCGAAATTTTCCAAGCACTTGAAAGATTTAATTTCTAACTATGATCCCTCTATGGAACGTAGCCTTGAAATAAACCGAATCACTGCGAACTCTTTAATGCCGTATTATGAGATTTTCCAGCAGCTAAAGATGCAGCGGCAACAGTTGTCGATAACGATGTTTTTCCAGAAAAAACTCCTTTTACTGACTCTCCCCGCCCAGAGTCTTCAACTACTGCACCTAATGCATCAGCTTTGGACCTCAGCTTTGGCGACCCCGCAGTGGTGTTACGTAGTGAAGGCAACGATTAGGTATGCATAAGGATTTGCATCATGCTATCTCATATTTTAACTGTAACTGTTACAGAAGTACGTATACATTGTTCTTGGTAAAATACATATTATACTGCAATAGATATATGTAAGCGAATAATACCATACATATACATATAATGAAAAAAACTCCCGTGTGAAGTGATTTATTGTATGTAGTTTTATTATTGGTTTTGAATACACGCGGTTTCGGCTTTACGCGGTCTCGTCGGAACGTAATCCCCGCGTAAAATGCGACACTGTTGTAAATACGTCCAACGAATGATGGATATTTCAGGCGAATGTCTCTACGTAATTCCTGCCAACATTTTCTTCTATTTCATCCAGTGCAAAAGCGTTTATCTCTGCCTTGCGTCCGAGCAAAGTCCTTCCGCGTTCTCCCTTGAAATCTCAAAAAAAACAAAACAAAAAAACTTCTCGTTTATGACTACTCCGTCCAATTCCCTTTCACTATGTATCCCAGAGGAAGATGCTCCTGGCGTAAGACGTTGACTATTAATTGCTTACTTGGACTGTCCCTGGTGGGCTCTCTCTGAGTGAGAGTGTCCTTCAACAACCGGGGAGGGGGAAGGGGCGTCCTTTTGTTCGTGGGAGGTCCCACGGTCCATGAAAGAACGGCTTTACAGGATCTGTTGAGTGCCTTATTTTAACTGAGGATGAATTACTAGTTGCACACAAAATAACCAAAGTTACTATTTAATTATAGTTTAAATATTTCCATATAACAATGCCACCAACTCCCATCATTTTCCTGTTTCACGAGTTCGTCCTATTATCTTTGATGGTGATACCAAGCACGCATATCTGTGCTTCTTTCATTAGTTTGTAGCCTCTGGATGTCTTTCTTAGAGGTCCATGTCCCCGATCTATAAGTAAGAACTAGAACGATGCATTCCTAAACACTTTTCTTTTAGCGCATAGTGGTAAACTGCTTTGAAAACTCGTCCAAGTTCAAGGCCGTGTTAATTGTTTGGTTTGACATCAAAGGGCAGATGAGCGGGTTTCTTGTGGAGCAACGTTGAACCAGCATTACTGTAAATAGGTTCTGGTGATTTTGAGAGACCGAGTCAGAAGAAAGAGGCCAGAGTTGTGGAAAAATGGCTTCATGCTTCACCAGGACAATGAGCTATCTCATTCAGCGCTTAAGGCCGCGGGTGGCCGAGTGGGCAACGTTCGTGACTGCCACGGAAAGGGCCTCAGGTTCGACCCCACCAGGTACGAACGCTCGATCCACTAAACACCCGCCGTGCGTCGGATGGGCACGTTAAGCCGTCGGACCCCGGGTACTGGTCCCCCGGTAATAAATAAGGGCGTCTTCCTCCCTCTTTCTACTTCGCTTCCGTGTCACTTTCCTATCGGGCGCTCTAGCCCTAGTTTCCTATTTCTAAGGGTTGTTTAAGACCTGGGGTCAGACACTCCCTTCCTAAAATCCTCTACATATGATCATGATCATCATTCAGCGCTCTCAACCAGATAAGCTGCAGCATTGCTTTGCCCAGTGGAAGATCAGAATGCCGCGGAATGTTCATGGGAAGAATTTAAAATGTTGCTTATTTAACAGAAGTTATAGCGTCGATCTCGTTATCTAAAAGCCATTCCTCGTAAATGAATGAATAACTTAAAATAAATAATTAAATTGATTAAACTAAATAAATGAATAGAGTAAAATAAATTAATTATTTAAAATGAATAAATGAAAATAAATAAATATATAAGTGAATAAATTAAAACAAATAAGTTAATTAAAATAAATAAGTAAATGAATAAATTAAAATAAATAGATAAATGAATAAATACCATTAGAATAAATAAATGAGCGAATAAATACAATTAATGCAAATGAATAAATCAATCAAAATAAATAGATAAATGAATAAATACCATTAGAATAAATAAATGAGCGAATAAATACAATTAATGCAAATGAATAAATCAATCAAAATAAATAGATAAATGAATCAATAAAACTGGAACAATGAATGACTAAATGCAGCTAGAATAAATAAGTAAATTAATAAATACAATTAGAATAGTAAGTGAATGAATAAAAACAATTAGAATAAGTAAATGGATGAATAAATACAATTAGAATAAGTAAATGAAAGAATAAATGCAACTAGAATAAGTAAATGACTGAATAAATACAATTAGAATAAGTAAATGAATGAATAAATACAACTAGAATAAATTAATTAATAAATACAATTAGAATAAGTGAATACAGCTATGATTAATGAGTAGATGAATAAATGCAATTAAAATAAATGAATAAGTACACTTGGAATAAGCAAATAAATGAATCCAATTAGAAAAATGAATTAATAAAGACAGATTAAAATAAGTAAGTAAATGAAGGGATAAAGACAGATTAGAATAAATAAGTAAATGAAGGCATAAATACAATTAGAATAAATGAGTAAATGAATGCATGAATGCAATTAAAATAAATGAATATGTAAATGATTAAATTAATGCAGTTAGAATAAATGAATGAGTAAATGACTGAATGCAAATACAATAAATAAGCAAATGAGTGAATAAACGTGATTAGAATAAATGAATTAAAAAAGACAGACCAGAATTAATAAGTAAATGAATTAATAAAGACAGGCTAGAATAAATAAGTAAATGAATGAATAAAGAAATTAATAAATAAAGAAAAAAATAAGTAAATGAATGAATAAAGATAGATTAGGATACATAAATGAATGAATAAATATAATTAGAATAAGTAAATGAATGAATAAATACCACTACAATAAAGAAATGAATGAATAGATACAAGTAGAATAAATGAATGAATAAATACAATTAGAATAGTTGAATAAATGAATACAATTAGGATTAATAAATAGATGAATGCAATTAAAATAAATGAATAAGTACACTTGGAATAAGGAAATAAATGAATCCAATTAGAAAAATGAATTAATAAAGACAGATTAGAATAAGTAAGTAAATGAAGGAATAAAGACATATTAGAATAAATAAGGAAATTAATACATAAATGCAATTAGAATAAATGAATATGTAAATGATTAAATGAATGCAATTAGAATAAATTAATAAGTAAATGATTGAATGCACACAGAATAAATATGCAAATGAATGAATAAATGTTATTAGAATAAATGAATTTATAAGGACAGACCAGAACTAATAAGTAAATGAATGAATAAAGACAGGCTAGAATAAATAAATGAATGAATAAATACAAAGCAGAATAAATAAGTAAATGAATTAAAAATGCAATTAAAATAAATTAATAAGTAAATGAATGAATAAATGCAAGTAGAATGAATGAATAAATGAAGACAACATTCTGCAATACTAATGTAATTTTTTTACAGATGAATCCTCAGCACTGTGTTCCTACTATTGATGACAATGGATTTTACTTGTGGGAAAGGTAAGGTGCAATATATTTCTCAGGTGGGACATCAAGTGATTATAGATGTATATCCATAATGATAAGTAGAACGTCCGGGTGTGTGAAATTTTCCGAAATAATTCATCAAGAAATCGTGGTAGACACTTCAAAATTTGGCAGATTGTTTTTCTTTACCGTCCTAGTTTCAGTTGGTGAAAGATCTCACGAGAGTGCAGGCAAGGAATGTTAAAATGCACAGGCAATAAGGTACTGTCACACAACGTGCATCACGTGAGACCGGGAAATGTCATGCGGGAAGGTTCCACCCAGAACCGTCAGCAGGAAAGGTAGCATCATCGATGTATCGATGACTTTAAAAAGTCCCTGCGATGCTTGTTAGGTGGGATCGTGAACAGAATTTAATAGCACCCTACATGCTAACGCTCCGACATGCATGCCACCTGCACTCGTTTACCCCACCGTACGAGGATCTGGCCAGCATGATTTATCAGGTTGAATCTAGACTCATCGGAAAACAGTATGCGCTTCCAGTCGGTTTTCTCGGCACCATTACAACCCGAGGCCTTGGTGCTGCAACGTCAAGGGTAGTCTCAGCAACGGAAAACGATCTGCAAATACGGTCTTCAACAAACGACGTCGAACAGAGCTTACGTTCAGCGATTATAATTTAAATGATTCCAGCACTGAATTTGGAAAGTTGTTTTCGTGTAAACTTACCTTAATAACTTTTACTTTGATTTTTTGCGTTAAATTACTTTTTTCCCGGCACACTTGTTATTTAGTCCCTTCACGACTTGCTTTAGACTGTGCTATTTTACCGTTTTGTTTGAAACTTCATACCGAAGCTTTTTCTACAAAATAATGCGACATCTGGTGTTACAAATCGGAACTATCTAAATTCTCGACAATGTGCTATTGGGGCCACATCTGCTTTTAGATGCAATCTTGCTCATTTTGACATCTCAAGATTTCAGTTTTTATTGTAGGTTAGCGCGTTTAGATAGATCAATATTTTGCAAAATGTATAATATAATCAGCACTAAACTCGGAAAATTAGTTAAATTAAAAAAGTAAAAAATAATTAAAGTGTACAAATTAATATTCGTATTGTGCTAAATTAAATTAATATAGAAACGCAACTTGCCCTGATATTAAGATTTTTATTCGAATTTTGTAGACCGGATAAATAGAACTCGGGTCATTGACAATCCTACGTTTTTAAATTAGCACGCGATCACCTTGACATCTAAAAGTGAACGCGTGCTATTATATAGCAGGAAATCATTTTGACATCGTGAGAGCACATACGAATTGATCGATAAGTGATGGCGCAAAAATGCAGACTTTGCTGTAACGTCAAGCGCTCCAGAGAAACAGACAGATAGTTCTGGGTGTTTATATAATTAATGTTTACTGATTACGAAATTTGTTTCGACAGCAGATAATCTTTTCAGACCGGCTTTACTGTAATATCTGCTGCTAGGTAGTCCTGAAAAGTAAAACCTAGTACATCACAAACTTCTTAAAATGGTAATGTTAGCCGATAGAGCCAGTGATTACCTTAAGGCAGGGTTTGTCAAACTTTTTGGTCTCACTGCTCTCTTCACTCTGTATGAATTTGCGACGGCTCCCAAACATACAAAAATATGCAACCCATGTTATAAATTCATATATGCATGTTTTCACAGATAATTTTATATTTGTTGATAAAAAATGTGTGAAAAGCTTACCTTTAAATATAATTGTTTTAAATTAAATATTAACTTAAATATTATTACTTATTATTATTAAACGAAATAGGAATGTAATCCTAAAATTTTTAAATGAAAACTATTTTATACAAAAAACAAAAAAGCATCTTAAATTTGATCAACTAACATTTTTCTGTATTAAATCAAGCACTGTCTGTGGGAAGGATGAGCTTGTTATTTCTTCATTAGATGCTCAAATCTCGGGACAAGTTCGGAAACGACAATTATCATCTTCTCGACGTTCACTGTGGACCTTTGGTTTTGATGACAGCCACTGCAGAAAATCCCGTTTCACATATATGCGATGGTACAAAGGGAACCAAAATTCTTAAAGCCTTGTTAGCTACTTCAGAGTACACTTGCTTCATCGATGACCAAAATTCTGGTAGGAAAGACGACATAAACTTGGGTTTCAATGCAAAGTTCTATGAGATATCTAGAAATTATTCTTTTTCTGCAGTTGAAAACATCAAGGGAGGATCAACGCTGAAGAGATATTTGATCCAATTGCGTTGTTGAACATCTTCTGGAAAGTGCTTCTTAAAATGATAAATGAGTTGCGGCAAATGATCCAGAAACACTAACTTCTCGGTTTCATTCAATTTAAAATCATTTTCACTTTAAAATGTGTGCAATGTAGGAAAGCAGTTATTTAGAACTTCCTCTTCCATTTTTTCCCCCATAGGGCTCATTTTCTTTCGAAGGCAGAAATTTTTGTCCATTAGCAGCAAAATGTGAGTCTCATTACTTTGCAGGGATACATTTAATAAATTTAGCTTTTCAAATGTATCACACAGATATGATAGCTTTGAAAGAAAAACACTGTCTTTAAACTTCTTGGAATATTTCTGTTCAAGAAGATACGAATGAAGTTCCCAAATAAGTTCAATTACTCTTGACAAGATATTTCCACATGAAAGCCAGCGAGACTTGCAGTAGTAGAGAACTGTTCTCAGCCTCCTTATCTGCACATCTTTGTTCAAAACATTTGGACTTAAGAGGTCGAGTTTTAATGAAGTTTACTACTTCGATTACTGACTGCAGAACTTCGTGTAAAACAGGGCTGATGTTCTTAGAAGCAAGAACTTCCCTGTGGATGACGCAATGTGCTCTCATGGCGTGAGGAGTCTTTTTTTTAAATGAGCGCCCTTCAGTCCCCCGTAACTATGTGCCATAAAGCGGGCTCCGTTTGTGCAAACGCCTACACATTTTTCCTAGTTTACACTATTTTCTGCCATAAAAGAATATATGATCTGAAACAAGTCTACTGCTTTTGTATGATATGTTATACTTCTGCACAGAAGAAGATCTTGAAGTTTATTATCATCATGGATGTATAAATCTCACATAACAAATCAAATGCGCATCATTATGGCTATCAGTGTCTTCATCCAATTGAATGGAAAAAATCCTTGCCCTTTAGTTTTTCAATTAACCGGTTATTAACATCGTCAGCCATATCGAGAATTCGACGACTAACGGTATTAGCTGATAATGGCACACTTAGCAGTTGCTTGGTAGCGGACCTACCATAATGGAAACCATGTCCATAGCAGCTGGTAAAATGAGCTTTCAGCAATAATGTGTGACTTCTTGCTCTTTGCTACTCGATAAGCAACTCTGTAGGATGAAAGAAGAGCCTTTGTCGGGATTGTCGCTTATTTAGTTAAAATTGCCTTTAGCTCAGCCATTCCTTTCAACTTAGAACACAAATACTCCCGTGGTTTGTTTACCAAACTTACATGAACTGTTTCCAAATGACGTTTCATTTTATTGGGGAGCATGTTTTCAGCAGCTAGTATACTTTAAAACAGATAACACAGTGTGGACGTTGTTCATTTTCCACAACAGTACACGTGAACCCGAAATCTAGGTAGCTTTCGTCATATTTCCGGTATTTTTGCTTCTTGTCGTCTTTTAAACTGCTTGTTATTTCCGAAACGTCACGTTTTTTATTAGCATTCAAAAACTTATCTATCTTGCCTGTTCTTAAAACGTAAAGGAGATACATACAAAACATACGGAAAGCTCACAAACCACTACACATCCGTTATCACGAACCGTAAGAACAAGAAAGAGTCCGGTATTCACGCGGCGCTGCAACAAAAGGGTGCCTTCACTGCAAAGCTAACTGAATCATCAGAAACCAATCATATCATGATCATATGTAGAGGATTTTAAGAAGGGAGTGTCTGACCCCAGGTCTTAAAGAACCGTTAGAAATAGGAAGCTAGGAGATTTGGGGTAGAGTGCCCGATAGGAAAGTGACACGGAAGCGAAGTAGAAAGGGGGAGGAAGACGCCCTTATTTATTACGGGGGGGGGCAGTACCCGGGGTCCGATGGCTTAACGTGCTCATCCGACGCACGGCGGATATGTAGTGGATCGAACCTGAGGTCCTTTCCGTGGCAGTCACGAACGTTGCCCACTGGGCTACTCGCGGCCCCACCAATCATATCACTTTTGCTCACGTTATTTTAATCGTTGGAAGGAGCCACGTGACATCCGGGGGACACGGGGAAACATATCCAGGAATGTTTTCTATTTGAATGGGGGTGGGGGATGCCATTGTCCCCTTATTTCCAGCCTTTTCAGCGAATTCCAACAGCGCGACGGCGACTCCCTTGACCAAAGGCTGCGACGCACAGTTTGAACAGCCCTGCCTTAAGGAATAAATCTAATATGAATTTTAATTTACTAAAGTGGAATTTTAATAATATTTCATGGTATTTTTTTTCTAGATGAGTTTTTGCTGAAATATGTTCTTTCGTTTCATTTTCAGTCGACCTATCATAACCTACCTTACCAATAAGTATGCTCCAAACAGTTCTTTGTATCCTAAGGACCCTCAGAAGAGAGCTGTTGTTGACAGAATGCTTTACTTTGACATTGGAACTGTGTACAAAGCCATGTCGGAGTACATTGTAAGTAATAGTTGTGTCACCCTTATTTTTTCTGTTCATGCTATTTTATGTCCACAGAAAATAATAGACTGATGGTGATACTCTTTCATATTATATGCCATTAACTCTCCAGTAACTCAGTGCAAACTGAACAAATGAAGATCTGTTGGGATTTATCTATGTTATGTAAGTGAATTAAACTGAAACTAGATTAGTTGGTTAATAAATGAGAATGTAGTTCACTCTGTGGTGCACTTGGTATATAAAATATAAAAGTGCCTCCAGTAACTGAAATTTCCAAACTTGGCGCTTATTGTTCTGAAGCTAGACCGTCCTCTAGTATTATCGTCTCTTTTCGCACCACTCGAGGAGATTTCTAAAGCAAACTCGCTATTTAAATAATTCTAACCTGCTACCACTTGGTTCAGCTCTTTTGTCACATTATCACCTTTTGATCTCAGGGGATTTGAAAACCTATAATGAAAACTTCATCCTGGCAAACTTGAGTAATTTAATGTTACAAAAATTGTAACTTGGAGTTTATTTTGTGACGTATGTTACCTATCTTAACTTTCCTACATTGTTTGGTGTGTGTTTTGTAAATGTTAGCTACCTCGTTACGCTTTCCGAACTTAACGACGCTTCTGAACTTCCAAGTCCTTTGTAGAAGCACTAGCAGTCAGTCATGTAATTCGACGATAAAGACAATTGTGCAAGCGTGTTACGTCAACTTCAGTGCGATATATTTGTTATTTCACAAGCGTTTAACTTGGTCAGTTATTGCGCTTGTTAAAAGTTTCTTCATTAATAAAACTTATATAATATAGTCTGTTCCTAATCATAGACCACTGGAAAGAAGAAGCCCTGAAACGAATGGATTTCTCTGAGGTCACGTGACCAACTGAGTCCCAACTACTGTGTGTGCGTCGTGTCAGCTATCAGAAATGTGCTAATGGTATCAATCAGAGTAGCTGGAGAATTTCATAAAACGTGCGCTGATGAAAACTTCGAAGGTTGTGTTGCAATATCAATAAAATGTGCTAATATTTACTTCATAAATTACTTTGAAAGTTTTACACAAAATAAAGGAAATTGTAACTTGTAAACGAAACTGACAAAGTGTTTATGAAGTTTTTACTTAGAGTTCCAGCTGATGGGATCTTTCAAATTTGCCGCACAAAATAAATGAAATGTGCTGTTGTTTTGTTGATAAATTACTTAAAAAGTTGTGACACGAAATGCGAATATTTTGATGGCATATAGGATGTCTTCATCGATCCATGATGACGGCTTGTTTGCAATTTTTGTTTCGCTCCTCGTGAACTCCCTGTTGGATTTTTGAGGAACTTTTCTCGATTTCCTTCTACTTTTATGGAAGGACTTGACTCCGCTGCCATTCCGGAGGTTCCGGAGTCGGTATTTTTGGTTCTGGCCTATACCCGTAATGTTAACATTACCAGTGTGCGGTGTCAGAGTGTTCCTTATTCATGGATTACTCAAGGAAGAAGACTTTTAGTACTTTTCGCATTTCTTTTGCTTCACATGAACATAATTTCTGAGTTTTTCTTACTGTCATTTTTTTTTGAAGGTCGGACTTTTGTCGTTTGAACTTATAGCACTTAGTAAATCTACCACTAAGGAAAACAACAGCGGCGCAAAAACATCTTTGTAAGATGTGTACATCTTACGGAAATGCTGAACCCTTAAACAACTGAGATAGTTTTACCAACAAAACATATGCATAACAAATTATTTTTTCAATGTATATATAAATAACTAAACTTCGCAGTTACCTAGTTGAGCAGCCGCAGATCAGATTTTCTGTTTCAACACAACCACAGATGGTCGATTGGATTGACGTCTGTGGAATTTGGGGCCAGGGCAATACATGAAAGTCTTCCTCATATTCTTCGAACTATTTTCGTACAATCCGAGCAGTCTGGTAAGCTGTATTTTCCTGCTGAAAGAATGCACTACTAGAAGGGAATTCCGTTTCTATGAAAGCATTTACCTGGTCTGCAATGATGTTTTAGGTAGGTTGTGGAAGTCACAGTTCCCTGAACATAGATAACTGACCCATAGTTTCTCAGCAGAAGGTTGTCCAAAGCATTACACTTCCTCCACCGGCTTGCTTTCGTCCGATGGTGCATTACGGTGCCAAAACTTCCCCAGGTAAACGATGCACAGGTACCCGGGCTTCGACATGGTGCAACAGGAAACGAGATTCATCGGACCAGACGATCTTCTTCCAATCATTCAGTGTCCAGTTTTAATGCTTGCGTTCCCATGGTAGACGCTTTCAACGGTAAGCTGAGGTTATCACAAGCACACGGAGCAGCCTGAGGCTACACAGTCATATTTTCAGCTTTCGACGGTAAGCCGAGGTTATCACAAGCATACGGAACAGCCTGAGGCTACACAGCCATATTTTCAGCTTTCGACGGTATGCCGAGGTTATCACAGGCACTCGGAGCAGCCTGAGGCTACACAGCCATATTTTTACCTTTCAACGGTAAGCCGAGGTCATCACAGGCACTCGGAGCAGCCTGAGGCTACACAGCCATATTTTTACCTTTCAACGGTAAGCCGAGGTCATCACAGGCACTCGGAGCAGCCTGAGGCTACACAGCCATATTTTTACCTTTCAACGGTAAGCCGAGGTTATCACAAGCACACGGAACAGCCTGAGGCTACACAGCCATATTTTCAGCTTTCGACGGTATGCTGAGGTTATCACAGGCACTCGGAGCAGCCTGAGGCTACACAGTCATATTTTTACCTTTCAACGGTAAGCCGAGGTTATCACAGGCACTCGGAGCAGCCTGAGGCTACACAGCCATATTTTTACCTTTCAACGGTAAGCCGAGGTTATCACAAGCACACGGAACAGCCTGAGGCTACACAGCCATATTTTCAGCTTTCGACGGTATGCCGAGGTTATCACAGGCACTCGGAGCAGCCTGAGGCTACACAGCCATATTTTTACCTTTCAACGGTAAGCCGAGGTTATCACAGGCACTCGGAGCAGCCTGAGGCTACACAGCCATATTTTTGCGTTTCAACGGCAAGCCGAGGTTATCACAGGCACTCGGAGCAGCCTGAGGCTACACAGCCATATTTTTACCTTTCAACGGTAAGCCGAGGTTATCACAAGCACACAGAACTGCCTGAGGCTGCACAGCCATATTTTCAGCATTATTTTCAGCTTTCGACGGTAAGCCGAAGTTATCACAGGCGCCCGGAGCAGCTTGAGGCTACACAGCCATTTTTTTCACCTTTCGACGGTACGCCGAGGTTATCACAGGGACACGGAGCAGCTTGAGGCTACACAGCCATATTTTCAGCAATGTTCGATTTACTGTCTGTTGTGGCACGTTACTCATGTTACCAGCATTCAAATTATCGGTGCCACAGCATCTCTTCTGTTGGTTCGTATCATGCGAGATAGACTTCGCTGAACTTTAGTATAGATGTGCCGTTGGTCTGCCCATACCTTGAAGGCGGTTCGTGGGCTCTCCCACTTCGGACCACTTCTTGAAGGTAGTAACCCCGGCTGACCGTGAGCATCCCACAGTCCTCTCTGTCTTGGAAATGCTCTAAAACAGGAGTCTGACCATTGCAATTTGGCCTTTATCGAACTCGCTCAAAAATCTGCTGTCTTTCGTATCTGAAACCAAGAATAACACTGATTAACAAAGCACAGTCTCAAGTTATACCATTGCAGGACTTTCACACGCGAGGTCATTTACTTGCAGTTGTTTCGATTTGCATAAAGGTACACTGGCAGGGCCGGATTAAGAGGGGGGTCTATAGGGGCTACAGCCTTGGGGCCCCACCATGACCAAGGGCCCAAGAGGCATGCCTGGGCAAGTAATAGAAAGAGAGGGAGAGAAAGAGAGAGAGAGAGAGAGAGAGAGAGAGAGAGATAATATTGTTTTACTTTTGTCTCATATAATTTCCACTTGGTAAGAAACAGAGGCCAGAAAACGATCAGATTTCAAGACAGTGGCTCCCCAAGGGTAAAGGTTTCATGTTACTGTGGTCAGCGGTGAGGGCGACACAGTTTCAGATTTTTCATTACCATCCACTCACATCTTCCAATTTACACTTGGAACCGTTAATGTACGAATTCCCCTTTGGCTTCATATTGCGTTTAACAAACTAAATGAACTAAGAAAGGTATACAATGCTAAATGATTAGAAAATCCATGACAAAATCTAGGAATCTAAAGCTTTTAACTCATGTTTTTGTGAGAATGATGAAAAATACAGTGACTTATTATGAAAACTCTGCAGATAATTTAGAAGTTACAGTTTTGTGTTTTAACGGACTTCATAATAGTTCTCCGTCATATGTTCTTTGGGGGCCCACTCAGATGTCTTAGCCTTAATGCCCACTCAAATGCTTTAGCCTAGGGGCCCCTGAAACTTTTTGTGGATGAGAGACCATCATGTAAGAGAGGGGGGAGGGGGTACATATGCCCAAGTAGTTATGAGAATCTGCCAAAACATCTTTCGGACCACTGCCCATCAAGCGAGGATTACACTTACAGGAATTGTGAGAGTCTGCCGAAATGTCTTGTGGATGAGGGGCAATAAATCGTGGAATGCATATACCATAGTTGTGCTGGTGTACCGAAATTTCTTGTGGATAGGTCACCAAGCGAGGATTACGTACCTCGGAATTCTGAGGTTTTGAAGTGGAAACCTGAAGTGCGTGTAGAACCTGGACACGATGTTGCGAGTTATTCTCCATCCCAGTGTCGGGGTGGAGAGCATTCGGATGGCCTTGAAACACAAAGCGAGTACGTATCCAGCTCCTGTGCCTGAAAAGAATGGAATACAGTGTGCACCTAATGGTACTGTTCAAGTTCTTGTGTCTTAACTTCAAGAACAGTATGTATCAAAAATTTGAGATCAAGTTCTAGTATCTTGACTTCAAGAACAGTACATATCTAAAATTTGAGATCAAGTTCTAGTGTCTTGACTTCAAGAACAGTACATATCTAAAATTTGAGATCAAGTTCTAGTGTCTTGACTTCAAGAACAGTACATATCTAAAATTTGGGATTAAGTTCTTGTGTCTTAACAGCAAGAACAGTAGTTATCTAAAATTTGGGATTAAGTTCTTGTGTCTTAACAGCAAGAACAGTAGTTATCTAAAATTTGGGATTAAGTTCTTGTGTCTTAACAGCAAGAACAGCAGTTATCTAAAATTTGGGATTAAGTTCTTGTGTCTTAACAGCAAGAACAGCAGTTATCTAAAATTTGGGATTAAGTTCTTGGGTCTTAACAGTAAGAATAGAAGTTATCTAAAATTTTGGATCTAGCTCTGACGAATTAACTGCAAGAACAGCATATATCTAAAATTTCGGATTACGTTCTTGTGTCTTAACAGCAAGAACAGTACATATCTAAAACTTGGGATTAAGTTTTCCTGTGTCAATCGAAAGTTAAGGCTTGAGCGGTCTGAAGCAGTAAAGTTTTCAAAGATAAAGACAGTTAAATATTCCGTGGATGTGTTTATGGACACGTCATGCGGTACTGTTGAAAAGTCCACTAATTGCGCTTGTACGGTATCTGGCACATTGCTAAAAAAATTATATATTGCCCATACGTGTTGGGTTAAGGTGCATGTCTAGCGATTTTGCTCCCTATACTTCCAAAGGAAAAAAATTGTACCCTATTTCCTCAGCAAAGAAAGATTCCCGATACATCAAAATTGGCCCATTGATAAAAAAAACACTCTAACTTAGATTGTACAGTTGATGTTTTTGGAAAAAAACGTTCTTGAGCTGTATTAAAAATCAATTACTTTACTTCGATGTAGTAGTAAGGAAGAAATCGCCACCTGTAAGCAAGTATCAGAGCTTTATCAAAGTAAAGTTATTGATTTTTTATACAGTTCAGGAACGGATTTTGCAAAAAAAATAATGAACAATCTAAGTTAGAATGCTTTTTTATCAGTGCGACAAATTTGACGTATCGGAAATCTTTCTTCGCTGAGCAAATAGGGTGGAAATTTTTTCCATTGGAAGTGGAAGGAGCAAAATCACTGGACGTCCACCTTATCGCGGCACCCTGAAGACGTGCTTGCTTTCCATAATTTAATAGTGGAATATTTAAAGCCTCGGAATCAGGAGAAGTGTCACTAAATGCGACATGAAGATTGTTTGTGATGAAGCATTTTTTAAGGTCATTTTGCTGCAACCAAGTGTTGTGACCATATAATTATCTGGTTCTTCCAAATAGTTAAAGTTGGCATATCCACGATCCCAACTGACTTATGAAGACATTTTACACTATTTCGACTTTCTTTGGCCCTCGAGCAAGGAATCTTAACAACCGTGTGCATCCGTGTTCAACATATCATTTTTGTAAAAATTTAGTGCTGGATTGACTTTATAGTAAACTTTCTCATGAAACTACAAAGTATTGACTATAACTGCCAATAAAACATTTTTTTTTCTTATAGTATCCCCCGATGTTCTACAATCAAAAACCTGATCCTGCTAAGGAAGAAGCGTACAAGAAGGCTCTTGAACAATTAAATAGTTTCTTAGAGAAAACTCCTTATGTTGCTGGTTCACAGCGCACACTAGCCGACATTTCAGTCCTTTCAAATTTGACATTTGCGGAGGTAAGTCAGTGATTTCAAAAATGCAGCGTTTCATAAATGCCACAATTTATTTCCTGGACAACATTAAACATCACATATTTCCCTAGAAGCTGTTATGCCTTGATTTCAACAGATGTGAGTTTTTGAACAGATTTATGCTTTGAAGTCACAATTAAGGTGGACATGCGCACGCGCGCGCGCGTGTGTGTGTGTGTGTGTGTGTGTGTGTTTGTTTGTTTGTGTGTGCGCGCGCGGGAAAACTAAATGTTTTTAGTAATACTTTATGAACTTAGATTCAGAGTTTTAATCAAAGGAATAGAAATTTCTAGTAATTTTTTATTAGATATCTGAATCTAAGTTAATAAATATAGTGGCTTTGGCATGCTATAGTTGCTAAAACTAATTTGGTCGCTGTATCATTAATAAATTGTTTTGAAAACTTCAGGATGAGCCAGGTTTTGTCCTGTAGCGTCACACGGGAGAGGCCTTAACACGTTAAATTCAAACCATGGAAGTTCCTTTACTTACCGAAATGATGACGGAAACAACACCGATTAACTAAAGATACTAAGTATACAGCACAACTTTATTCAGAATCGGCTACATGTCACTGGGTGCCATGATACAGATGCATCACTGCCAAAGACGGTACGACGGGAAGAGGAGGTCCTCAGTAAGTGATAGGATACTAAAGGATATAGTGGAACTGTATTCAGAATTGGTTGCATATCACTGGGGGATATGATACAGATGCATCACAGCGAAAGACGGTACGAAAGGAAAAGGAATTCCTCAGTAGGTGAACTTTATTCAGAATTGGCTACATAGCACTGGGTGACATGATACAGATTCATCACTGCCAAAGACGGTACGAAGGGAAGAGGAGGTCCTCAGTTGGGGAACTTTATTCAGAATTGGCTACATAGCACTGGGTGACATGATACAGATTCATCACTGCCAAAGACGGTACGAAGGGAAGAGGAGGTCCTCAGTTGGGGAACTTTATTCAGAATTGGCTACATAGCACTGGGTGACATGATACAGATTCATCACTGCCAAAGACGGTACAAAGGGAAGAGGAGGTCCTCAGTTGGGGAACTTTATTCAGAATTGGCTACATAGCACTGGGTGACATGATACAGATTCATCACTGCCAAAGACGGTACGAAGGGAAGAGGAAGTCCTCAGTAGGGGATATGATATTAAAGGACACAGTAGAGCTTTTTTCAGAATTGGTTACATAGCACAGGGTGGCATGATACAAGTTCATAACTGCCAAAGACTGTACGAAGGGAAGAGGTGAACCTTAGTAGGGTAAAGGATTTTCTCTAACATCAAAGCAGGATTTGCACCGTCTGTCCATACTTCACACTGGGTTGTTGATGAGTTCTTGCAGTAACATCAACCATTCTTCCATCAGCGCTGTCTTCATCTGTTGGACAGTTTCTGGTGTGTGTTGAAGTGCCACAACGCGTCTCCCCCAGAGCATCCCACACGTGTTCTACGAGTTTTAGGTCAGGGAAACGTGATCACCAGCCCAACCGCTGAATGTCTTAACTTTCTGAAGACATTCAGCGGATGTACAGCCACCGTACGATGAGGTGTGACGTTATCGTCCATGAACATGAAATGTGGGCCAGTGACATCTCGCAACAGAAGAACATGAGGAAGCATTACTTCATTACAGTACCTCTTATTAGTACTTGCAGGTTTTACGTCCATCGATTAGAATACCTACCCATACGAGAACACCGTGACCGACATACCTATCCTTTCCCTGATACCATACATGGTGCCATACCGAATGGCTTGGCATGGCAGCACTCGGTATGGTGACATACCGACTGCCTCTCTCACGCCAGATTAGCTGAAATACAGAACTAAGAGAGAGGACATCTGTGGTTAGTATTCTGAACAAATATGTCATTACTGCGCATGAATGTTCCTTCACATAATGTAGCTGATTTGAAAATTTGCTCGTCACTCCGGTGGCCCAGTGGTCTAAGCGATGTCCTCTGATCATTCTTTTGAAAGGGGTCCGGATTCGAATCCCGATGAGGCATGAATGTTGTGTTTGTCTTACGGCACTGGCTATCCCCCTTCTCTGAAACCAGTGACCCTAAATTGAGGACGGGCGACTGCTTATAGCCAATTGAGTTGCTCGCGATGGTCGTTAAACCTCCAATAAAAAAAATAAAAAAAAGATTGCTCAGAAGTCTATCACATTTCCATATACACTGGCGGAAAGTGAAAAAGAACACCAAGAAGGAATTGGCGGACGATCATGAAATTTACATATGTTAATGGGGTCGAGTTTACGTAGGTGTGATGTTAATTTCGGGATCAACCAGTGAGCGCTTACGCCACAGCACGGCATAATATGCAAATTATCGTCGGTGGTATTTAAGGAGTACGGCGAAGTAAATGTAATCAGTCGTCGGCGTACGGACACGTGCAAAGACCCCGAAGAAGCTGGAATGCCTGGACATGGAAGACGTGTACGATTTCATCAGTTATCGGACTTTGAGCGAGGTCGTCTAGTCGGACTCCGCGAGGCCGGGTGGTCGTATCGTCGTATTACGGAGCGAATTGGACGGGAAGTATCGGTGGTGGTACGATGGTGGCGTAAATGGTTCGAGGAACATTCCCACACGAGAAGACGTGGAACCGGGAGTCACAGACGGACTGATGAGCGGATCGATCGACGCATAAGAAGAGCGGCGTGGTCAAGCAGAACATCCACTGCGACGCAAATCCGAGCTGCCGTTGCACCTGAGGTGACTGTGCGAACAATCCGCAACCGTCTACTGGATGCAGGACTACGTGCACGTGTGCCTCTGGCATGTGTACCTCTGACTCCAGCCCACCGTCAGGAACGGCTGCAGTGGTGTCGCCAAGGTCTGCACTGGAGAACGCAATGGCGATCTGTCGTGTCCAGCGATGAAAGCAGATTCTGCTTGGGAGCCTCCGATGACCGTATGCGTGTTCGCAGACGCACAGGGGAGCGTCTCCACCCTTCTTGCATCCGCCAGCGACACACAGGGCCTACACCTGGTCTCCTGGTGTGGGGAGCGATCATCTATCACTCCCGTACACAACTAGTGTTTGTACCGGGTACCTTAAACAGCACCTCCTACATCAACAACATCATTCAGCCCGTTGTTGTGCCATTTGTAAGGCCGGTCCATCGTGGTGTTTTCCAGCAAGATAACGCACGCCCACACACGGCACGTGCAACGCAACATGCACTTCAGGGTGTGAGACAACTTCCATGGTTACCGGATTTATCCCCCATTGAGCACGTGTGGGATTTTATGGGGCAACGACTTATCCGGTCTCCACGGCCAGCCACGACCATCCGCGATTTACGCGTCCAGGTTGAGGATGCTTGGAACTCAATACCCCAAGCTTACATCCAACATCTGTACGACAGACTCCATGCCAGAATTGCACAGTGTGACGCAGTTCATGGCGGTTCAATCTCGTACTAACCATGTTACATGGAAATGTTATTTTTCAGTTTACCAGCAAATACAGCTGTATTTTGCCATAACGTTTTGATCACGTTATCCTCTGTATTCCGTTATTAAGCTGCATAAATTTCGTTGGTATCAGACGTCTCCTTCTTGGTGTTCTTTTTTCACTTTCCGCCAGTGTACATTTGTTTCCGTAAATTAAGGAAAAACAGGAAAATTGCGATAACTCAAAAAACAGATGTTGAAATAATGAGAAATTTGGTGAAAAGCGTGCATCTCATCGTACGTCAGAGAAAGACCAAAACATTTCGTAAGAAGTACTTCATTCCGAGAAAAAAAGAATGACAATATACAGAACTAGGTGAAGAATAAGGTGTTAAAATGAAATAAAGAAAGTACATCAATAGGGAGTGTGATCACACCTTCACAGCGATGCTTATGTTGTTGATGATGGTGTGTAGGAGATCAGTAGGTAGCAACGACCATCGTTCGTGCGAAGCTTGCCTAATCCCCTCCAGATCCTGCGGAGGCTGGTTGAGGACAGTAACACGTCTCCTGAGCGCATCCCACATATGCTCGATCGGATCAAGGTCAGGAGATCTGACTGGTCAATCCATATTGATAATAACGTCGTCCTGAAGATATTGTTCTACCAGCCGTGCTCAGTGGAGATAAGCTTTAGCGTGTTGCAGAAAAAAATTATTTTCTGCATACGGTGAACACAGGAGTCCAGGACATCATGTCGATTATTCGTAATTTCTTTTCGAGGCACATAGAAATCTGTGTCTCCACCTAAAGAGACACTACCTTATCCAGCACGCTACCCCAACATAAGTGTCCCTTTCACGGGTCATAGTGCGATGATAGCGTGTGCTTCTTCCTGTCCAGATCTGAACACGCCGGGAATTGCTCGGGAAAGTAAATCTTGTCTCATCTGTGAAGAGTACAAATCTCCATTGGTTTTAAGTCCATTTGCCGTGTATTCAATTTCAACGCCAGATATAGTGACATACTTGACTGAACTTCTGGAAATAAAACTTTTGCCTTTCCGAATTCAGAATCTATCGGCAAGAGTACTAATTTACATGCGCTTTACTTTAGTTCTATTGTACACTGCTGGCCACCCAAAATGCAAAACCAAGAAGGACACGAGATAGCAAAGCCAAATTTACTGGACATATAACAACAGATACAAAGATGAAACGATTGAGCTTACAGGCCCGTGCGACTTGCGGAACACGCAGACATCAATAGTTTGTGTGGCCCCCATGGCTGGCAATAACGGCCGCTACACGCCGCGGCATCGAACGAAAGAGGCTTTGGATGTGGGCTTGGGGTGTGTCGGTCCAGGCTGCTTCCACACTTTGCCACAGTTCATCAGGCGTAGCCGCGGGTGGTGCTTGCCGGTCCACGGCAGCAGTGAGCAGTGACACCTGGTGGGCCATGAAGAATTGTTGCACGATGCGTGCCACGTGCGGGCACGCATTGTCCCGTTGAGACGTGGCCGCTGGCAGGTCCTGCAGGTAAGGGAGGACTACAGGCTCCAAAACGTAGGAGATGTAGCGGTGGCTGTTGAGTGTACCGGCGATGCGCACCAGAGGGGTGCGGGTGTCATATCCAATTGCGCAACAAACCATAACACCAGGCATCGGACCGGTATGGCGATGCATAATGCAGGCGTCACACAGTCTCTCGCCGCGGTGCCGCCACACCCGAATCCGACCATCGTGGTGTTGCAGACAGAAGTAGGATTCGTCGGAGAAGACAATGTCGTGCCATTTCGTAGTCCAGGTGCGGCATTCAACGGCCCACTGCCGCCGCACTCGCTGGTGGTGTAACGTCAATGGTAATAGGAGCAATGGGCGCCGTGCGACAAGTACCCGCTCCTGCAGACGACGTCGAATGGTACGTGCTGACACAGGTTGTTGCGCAACACACCCTAATTCCTGCGCTAACGTTCGTGATGTGGCGGTGCGAGCCGTCAATACCCGCCGCACAACATGCCGGTCCTTTCGTTGGGTGGTGTGCCGCGGCTGCGGCAATCACTCACTTTGGTCCGTCCGTCCCTCCTGCACCCACCGAATACATACTCGCCTCACTGTGGCTGGATGTCGTCTCACACGAGCGCCGATGTCTCGGTACGATAAACCGCTGTCGCGATAAGCTACTATTCGTCCTCTGTCGAACTCTAAAACGTGCTGGAATGACTGCCGTATTCTGCGACGAGGCATCAGGAAGCTTTCCACGCACAGGTCCGGCAGCACAACACACTTCCACGACTTACACCCCGCCCTCTGTGCACCCTTCTTATAGTGCTTCTCGGTGGCGTGCCGGGCGCACATGATTTGCATATGCCCTGCAATGCTAATCGTTTGCATGTCCTCTCGCGGGCGACGCATGCTGAGAATTTCAGGCCAGTCGGATGCTTCCTTCTTGGTGTTGCATTTTGGCTCGCCAGTAGTGTATAATTAATTTCTGCTGTGTCTGTTATTTTTGAAGCTGTATTTAGATAATCAAATGTTTCATTTATGTAGGATTAACGCTCTCCAGAGAATTTCGGCATTTGCACTGTCTTCTCCATTGTTTATGATACAGAGCACGGGCTCTACAGTTGCGGTCACATCCTGTGTGTGGCTTGTCGAATTTGTTTCGGGATAGTAGGGCACAGGAAATAAAAAATTATAAAACCTTTGTCCACTCTGACAACAAAATAATTCAAAATGATTTCTAACTTTGGTATCATTTTGAACACAACCAGTGTATGTGTAACTTAATATCCATATCCATTGTATCGTGTTTAACACACCTCCAATGAGCACTTCAGATTTCTTTAGCTTTTTCATTCTCAAGTTTTCTAGAACAGAAAATTCGGCTCAAGTAGTTCTGGCACTGATTGCATGAGGTGGCTTTGCATTAGAATTTAAACAAATACTTTCGTTCCATAACTCTTTGCTAGTTTATATTGTTTCGTAGTATATTAGAAAAGTTCATAGATTGTTTCGTAGTAGCCTTAGAAAAGTTCATAGATTGTTTCGTAGTAGCCTTAGAAAAGTCCATAGATTGTTTCGTAGTAGCCTTAGAAAAGTTCATAGATTGTTTCGTAGTAGCCTTAGAAAAGTTCATAGATTGTTTCGTAGTAATATTAGAAAAGTTCATAGATTGTTTCGTAGTAGCCTTAGAAAAGTTCATAGATTGTTTCGTAGCAGCCTTAGAAAAGTTCATAGATTGTTTCGTAGTAGCCTTAGAAAAGTTCATAGATTGTTTCGTAGTAGCCTTAGAAAAGTTCATAGATTGTTTCGTAGTAGCCTTAGAAAAGTTTATAGATTGTTTCGTAGTAGCCTTAGAAAAGTTCATAGATTGTTTCGTAGTAGCCTTAGAAAAGTTCATAGATTATTTCGTAGTAGCCTTAGAAAAGTTCATAGATTGTTTCGTAGTAGTCTTAGAAAAGTTCATAGATTGTTTCGTAGTAGCCTTAGAAAAGTTCATAGGATTCCAAAATTCGCCTCATCTAAGGCATTCTTAAAATCAGTACCTCCGTGCATTTTAGTATAAATTGAACTACTAAAACCAAACAACAATAACTAAAACAAACTATAGCTGATAAAGATTGTAGCTCCATTTTATAAACTTTTCACCTTTTGAATGAAATAATTTAGAATCAATCTGCTAAAAGACAATCTCTGTACATCTGTGCTTTAACAGAAAATCTATTATAACAAACGCAATTTTCTTTTTACAGTTGGTGGATTATGACTACAGCCCCTACCCAAAGGTTTCTGCGTGGATCAAAAAAATAAAATCTGAGCTCCGGTGTAATGAAGAAATCAATGAAAAACCTATACAAAGTTTCAAAAAATCTTGAAATCAAAATCTAAGTAACGTGTTCTTTGGCGCCAAACTTAAAATCAGTGTTACATTCAAGAACTTGACTTTGTAAGTTACTAATAAACTACTTGAGTAAGTGAAGCTCAACGTAAAAAAAAATTTTGATCTTTTATTTTTGTACATAATCCAACACACACTACCTACAAGCAACTAACATGTAAATTTATTTTTTGTTACAACAAAAAGTTTCTTCAGGCTTTATTGAGTAATAGGGTTAAAACTGCTTGTATATAGACTTATAGATTTAAGATTTAACTTAAACTTAACGTTCACTTATTGACTTAATTTGCTGAATCCTTATTATTTCAATTCGTATCGTTTCTTGTTCGTTGCCGTTGCAAGCTAAATTAAATATGGAAATCTCTAATTAGATAATCTCAAATAAACGTCCAGGATAAGTTATGAGACAGTATTTACAAGTTGAAAGTCCACTTTTATTATATCTCCCAACAAGTAAAGTATTCGTCACTTGAGTATGTCCTTGAAACAGAAAAGTGAAATACGCTTCAATCTACTACTTCGTAGCACAATACGTTTGACAATTATCGCTCGCCGTCACCAGCTATAAAACACAAGTATAATTTTTTTTATATACCGTACTCCTCTCAAACCATATCTGCCAGCAGCTCTCAGTCTCTGAACCTCATTCTCAAAATCAACATAACTTTAACCCTGAATACAGCTCTAACTAAACTCTTGTCGAACTTCGTTCTATTAACCCTTTTCACCGCACTTTGACCAACTATCAATCTGCCAATTTAAAAAAAAACCTTGTCGGGAGAAATTCTGTGGAAACACTTTACGAGGAGAAATAAATTTACGTGAGAACACAAATACAGAAGGAAGGTTAAAACAGAGGTGTGCGTCACAGCTTTACTGCAATTTTCATATAAATATAACCATCACAGATTTTCTTATTGTATTGGATGCATCATTCATTGATGAGATATATTGACGTTTCAAAACATTGTTTGATGCAGAAAACAACGAGAGTTGATTTGCCTTCAGTGCTTGAAGAAGTACAAGAACTAGATCCTTAAGGCTCTACGAGACCCGCCATCTTGTATTGCTGCTTTCTCTTGTTAACCAACGGGCAAGCGTATTTCACAAATTGCTCGGGCAATTGTGCACATTTTGGAACACAGTTTGTGGCTAACGCAAGATATATAATAAATAAAGAGTTCCCTGGTTTCAGATTTTCATTTTGGACTCTCTAAGTATTTTTTAATAATATATAAAACTATGGAAGACGCCTTGGTACGACTTTCGCTGCAGATAAAAAATGAAGGGAAAGGTCAATAAAAATTCTAAAACCAGGGAACTCTTTATTTATCATATATCTTGCGTTAGCCACAAACGGTGTTCCAATATGTGCAAAATTGCCCGAGCAATTTGTGAAATACGCTTGCCCGTTGGTTAACAAGAGGAAGCAGCAATACAAGATGGCGGGTCTCGTAGAGCCTTAATGCATAAGGCCGAACAGAAAAATAACTTCATTGAAAACAACTTTATTTTAAATACACCAGACTTGAATAATCGTGAAACGCATATAGCAAATTAAATCCGTTTATTTTTATGATGTAGTCAGCATAAAAATTCGCCAAACATTCACACTCCACTGGGAGGCTTTTTCAAGGCAGTGGTAGACATAAACATGTAGGAAATAGAAACACGTAAAAAACAAAGATGATTTTTGAAAATAAGGTGGGTGACATCACGAGTATACTACTGTATACGAATTTTAATCACGTAATTATACGGAACGCCGAGATGTGTTTCCATCTTTTAATAACGCATGCCAAACCATTGGTAGTTCAGTAGAGACCATATCATTGCATACCAGTTTGCTGGATAGGATTTCGACTGTTACCCTGATGGCAGTCTCTTTAAAGTTTGTGTAAGGGGCAATTCTTCTAATATTATTCCTCACAGAAGCGGCTGATCAATGCCTGACTTCTCTGGCGAGGGCTGTATTCTGCATTTCCTGGTTGACACTTCGTATGTGATATTTACATGTAGAGTCCAAGGATCGCTTTGTCATTCCGATATATATCTTTTCCGTGCTGTCAGGATATACCAACGGTGCAGCGTACACATCCGCCTTTTCTTTCTCACACTGTCTCTCCTTGCAACTTGATGTTATATTAAATATGAAGAAAATTTCAGGAAAAACAAAGATGTTGATGCAAAAGAGAAAGGAGATGAGTACAAATAAAGACGTAACTTCCAAATTGGAATATATAGAGCTATGCAAGACAGTGCGAAAAAGTATCACTGAAGACATAAGGAAATTAATAGTGAACTAGCGAGAAAAGCAAATGAAAACGATCAAAGCCTGAAGAGAGCAAAGGGACATCTCAGTAAGGGAATAAAACAATTTATGGCTCTGAGAAAAGAAGATGGTATTGTAACAAGAAATAGAAGCGAAATTCTGACACGGGTAAAAGATTTCTATTCAAAACTATATGAAAGGGGTGATACATCTATTCCAGACATTACGACAGGTACCAGTACCAAAGTCCCTCTAATCCTCTCTGCAGAAGTTACATATGCAATTAAGAACATGAAACGTGGAAGCTCCAGGAGAAGATGGAATTACCGTGGATTTTATACAAGAAGCAAGTAGAGAAATTGAAAATACGCTCGCCCAAGTTTTCACCAGATGTCTCAATGAAGGAAAGATTCCTGAGGATTGGAACAATGCTGCAACGATCCTGCTACATAATAAAGGTGACGTTGAGGACCTCAGTAACTACAGGCCCGTCAGCCTCTTATCAGTGGTTTATAAAATCTTCATTAAGGTTCTTTCACTTCGCTCGAAGGTAACACTAGACATGGCTCAACCAAGAGAAGCTAGATTCCTAAGTGGCAACAGCACTGCAGATTATATCCATGTACTGAGAGAACTAACTGAAAGAAAAAGAGAATATGAACTCCCATTAGACGTGACTTTTATTGATTATGAAAATGACTTTGATTTCGAGAAACCATCAGCGGTTACAATGGCTTTGAAATCCTGAGGTATTGAAGATACATACATTAGCATTATTAATAACATCTATGAAAATGCAAGTGCAAAAGTTCGCTTATTTGAGGATACAGCACAAATAAGAATTGGAAAGGGAGTGAGACAAGGTGACACCATATCTGCCAAGCTCTTTAATGCCCCATTGCAAAATGTCTTCCAATCATTGAACTGGGAAAACAAAGGGATAAAGCTTAATGGAGATTACTTAACTCACCTTCGTTTTGCTGATGACGTAGTTATTCTTTGCAACTACCCCTTCAGAACTGCAGAGTATGATCGCAGAACTTGTTGACAAGAGTAAAGAAGTGGGATTAAAATGAACTTTCAGAAGACAAAAGTGATGTACAATGCTTTTACAAGAAACGAAGATTTATCGATTGAAGGAGAAAAGCTTGAGACAACCGATACCTACATTTATTTTGAGCAGCAGATATCAAGTGAGGGTCACATTGATGAAGAAATTAATCGGCGTATAAAAGTTGCCTGGAGAGCTTCTGGAAGAAACAGTATAATTTTCAAGAGCAATATGCCATTATGTCTTAAGAGAAAAGTGTTTAATCAATGCATTCTGCCAGGGCTTACGTATGGAGCAGATTCATGGACCTTAACTAAACAAGCTAGTAAAATCATTCAATGCATTGATTATGATACGCTTTCCAACATACCAGAAATCATTACTCAAGTTATGAGGATAATGACTGTTGAATAAATCTCGCTCCTATGTCCTTACCTCTGACCCCATTTCGATGATATTAAACAGAACCGGTACAGTGTACCTCTGGAACAACATGATAAAGCTTTGTCTGAATGGAAGCGTTTTTACGTAAGTTATGACGCATAAGGGCAATGGAATGGATCCCGCTCCTATGTCCTGACTTTTGAACCCCTTTTGCCTTTTTTCAACAGAATTCGTACCCAGGTGGTCTCCTACCACATAATAAAATTTCATCGAAATCGAAAAATTTTTACCCAAGTTACAACGCACAAGGGCAATGGAATGGATTCCACTCCTATGTCCTGACTTTTGATCCCATTTTGCTCATTTTTAATAGAATTCATTCCAAGGTGGTCCCTACCACATACTAAAATTTCATCGAAATCGAACCATTTTTACGCAAGTTTTGTACTGTAAGGGCAATGGAATGGATCCCGCTCCTCTGTTCTGACCTTTAGCTCCATTTCGTCCATGTTCAACAGGGTTCGTCCGTTACCACATGCTAAAATTTTATAGTTATCGAAACATTTTTACGCAAGTTATGAACTATAAGGGCAATGGAATGGATCCCGCTCCTATGTCGTGAACTTTAACCCCAGTTCGTCCATTTTTAATAGGGTTCGTCTCCAGGTGGTCCCCTACCACATATTTAAATTTCATCGAAATCGAACAATTTTTACGAGAGTTATCGTGCGGACAGACAGACAGACGGACAAACTGGAGCATATGTGGTTCTTCAACCTACTGTTGGAAAGCGTAAAAACGACATACAAAGACTGCAGGCAACTCGAAGAGGCATGGAGAGATGCATGCTTGGTGTAACGAGGAAAGATAAGAAGAGGAACTTGTGGATAAGGAAAATGACCAGACTGGACGACATCGTGACCAGAGTGAAATCACTGAAATGACAATGGGCTGGACATGTTGCCAGAAGAACAGACCACTGATGGACAACCGAAATTTTAGACTGGATTCTGAGGCACAGGAAAAAATCCACAAGACCCCATGGGAGATGGATGGATGAAATTCGAAAAGTATGCTGGAGTGACATAGAGGAGATAGGCTGAAGACAGGTAGTTGTAGAAGGAACTAGGTAGACCTTCATCCAGCAGTGGATTGATAATGGTTGATGATGCTGATGCTGATATAGATATATATAATATTGAAAAGGGTGGCTTTGCTTTACTATTCAAAATGCTGATTGGTCTTTGGTTCCGGATTTCTAGAAAAGTCCGTAAAAAAATAAAAAATAAAATGAAAAGGGTAGCTTTGGAACAGTGTCTGCTTGAATTTTTCTACTACTTCTACACATAGAAGAGTCTGAAAACCAAAAAATTCAAGAGGATGGCTTAGCTTTATTCTTCAAAATGTTGATAGGTTTAAAGGTAATTATGCCGGAAACACTGAAATGCTGTAAAAATTCCATGAAGTTTTGATTTAAAATTAAGGGCCGCCACAGCCCGTTGCCGTTTTACCTCAAACCGTATGCATTGACGTCAAGCCTCTGTTCTAAATCGTAAAATAATTACGGATCTTTAATTACTCTTCTTTCCCTTAATTACTTTTCCCTTTCTTTAATTTTATGTTCAAAAAATTATTTTACAGATTCACCGTTTGGAGAAAGGGAAGACTGCTACTAGAGCATAAGCTTTGCTTAATCTCCATTAAAACAAATGGTTAATGAGTCTGTTTCATCACGGTGCAAGTGAAAGCAGATGTAATTTCTTTTGTCAGTGATGATTAAGTCTTTTGGTAGTTTTTCCCACTCCAGAAAAATCATTAAAGCATTGGGTGCTAAAAACTGCAAACGTTTCTTTCTTTCAGTTTATTTTCTACGACATTTCTTACCAAATTCTTTGATTACAGTTTTTGGTGGGAAGTGATCCTGCTAATTAAGCATGCATATCTAGATCATTCATTTAATGCCTTTCATAGTAGCCGTTCCGCTAGACCCAAACCCTTTGGAATAACAAACTAAGAGAAACACAGTGCTAAGAGTCCCACGCTCTATTTTCTTTTCTGTGTTGTTTACTACGTGAAAGATTTTGGTTCAGATTGCATCAGAATAACGCTCATACGGAAACGAAATGCATTTACGCAAGCTATCTGTTAAAGTTTTTTATCGTTTGCGTCCTGTTTCGAAACAAAATCCTTCATTGGAAAATTATAAAAATTATATTTGAAGTCACCTGAAAAAAAAATGCAGTAACCAACCAGGGGTTAGTATGAGGAAAAAATTCCCACAGAAAGTATGCCCATTCTTGAATATAGGAAGAAATTCCCACATCTTGAGAACAGATAAAACATCAATTGTTTATTGATGTTGTTTTATGTCTGTTAGAAATATGAGGCATTTCTTTTAATTTCATGAACAAATTACTTAATTTCAATTAAACAATCGACAAAACTATTCGAGCCGCCCCGGTGGCGCAGTGGTCTAAGCGATGGCCTCTGATCATTCAGTACGACCGATAATAATTCGGGTTCGAATCCCGGTGAGGCATGGATGTTGTGTTTGTCTTACGGCACTGGCTCCTCTCTCCCTTCCCTGGAACCAGTGACCCTAAATTAGGGACGGGCGACTGCTTATAGCCCATTGAGTTGCTCACGGTGGTCGTTAAACCTCCAATCCAAAAAAAACAAAAAAAAAACTATTCGAAACATTTCCCTTGCTGAACTACGCAACGTTACCTATAAAACAATGTGTGTTCCAAAAATAACAGAAGTTAATTGTTGTATGGAGCAAAACAATATTAATACTCGTGTGTAAAAACGGAATAAAATATTGTCAAGAGCCAGTACCATATTGAACCTAAAACGCTTACAGAGTCCTCAGGCGCAGGGCTTTTAAATTAAATTTAAATTTCAGTCTTGAATTTTAATGTAAAGGGGTTGCACACACATGTATTAGGTGTACAAAATAAGTTTTAAAGCGTTTCTTGTATGACGCATACCGCTAATTTACATATCCGACATTTCTCCGCGTTGTCATTTGACCGTAACTGGTCCAGAGTATAAAATGTGACACAGAAGTTTGCCCAACAGTCAGGGCTGCGGGTGGATTAGTAGCCAGCGTTCGTGACTGCCATGGTGACAACCTCAGGTTCAATCCTGGGCAAGTACGAACGTTCGAACCACTAAATACCCGCCGTGCGTAGGATGGGCACGTTAAGCCGTCGGACCCCGGGTACTGGACCCCGGTAATAAATACGGGAGTCTTCCTCCTCCTTTCTACCTCGCTTCCGTGTCACTTTCCTATAGGGCACTCTAGCCCAAATCTCCTAGCTTCCTATTTCTAAGGGTTGTTTAAGACCTGGGGTCAGACACCCCCTTCCTAAAATTCTGTACATATGACCTGATCTTATCTACCTAACAGTCAAACGCACTTGCACATCAGTAGGTGAAAGATAGCAAGCAATACTGCGTTTATTTGACACTGTATTCGTTACGAATTTCATGAAGGAAAAAGTGCTGCAAAAGCATATGTGAATCGATTTGTTCTGTTCTGGGGGAGAATATTGTATCGAAAAGCACGCGCGAGTTTTGGTTTAGACGGTTTAAAGCAGGTGATTTTGATGTTAGCGATCGAGAACGCAGCGGCGCTCAGCAGAAGATTGCACATGAGGAACTGCAAGCAATGCTAGATAAAGATTTGTCTCAAATGCAAAAGAGAACTAGCTGAACAACTGGAGATAACGCGACAAACCATTTCCAATCGTTCACGCGCAGTGGGAAAGATTTAGAGGGAAGGAAAATGGGTTCCACATGACCTGAGCCAGAGGAACAAGGATGAGCGTGTCATGAAGTGTTTGAATTTGTTGAATAAACAATGCAGAAAGTCTTTCTTGTGGAAAATCATTACGCGAGATGAAAAGAGGATACGGTACAATCCCAAACGCAAAAAAACACTGGGTAGACTCAAGTAGGTTAGAATAAGATATCTGGAGATGCCCTTGTTAATGAAGTTGTACCACTTTGCGTGAAGTTTATAACCGCGAGCGACGGCCGTCAAAGTTTGGTAAAGCTCGAGGTTTTGAAGGCTATTGCAATGCATTTTGTGTTGGCGGAATCGCCTTCTTTCGTCGCAAATATTTCCAATTTCGCATCGTAGCGTTTTGCCAATGTGTGAGAAAACGCTGATTTTATAAAATTCTTAATTATTTTGAGGCTATTTCCCATTTTTTTTACATTGAAGTACACGAACATTGGTGCGAATTCTAAACAAAACATAACGTTAAAATTGTAAACTTCACTTGTAACGTACCAGGAGATGTGACGTACCTGCCAGAAGGACGCACACTACATAAAGGCAGATAGGAATCAGAATAAAACTCCGCGTAGCTCAATTGGTAGAGCAACTTTTTCCGGAATAAGCGGCCTCGGGTTCGAATCCCGGCGTAGACCAAAAATGACGGAGAAATTTATATTCGTTATAATGCCGCCCGAACTATCCGGATGACCCGACCGTTCAAAATCTCGCATTGGTGTGATGTTATTTCCACACTGCGAGATAGGAAAAATAAGAGAATCCCTTCTCCAGCACTTCGAAGAAAAAAAAAAAAAAAAAAATAAGGGGGAGATGATGTAACGTACCAGGAGATGTGACGTACCTGCCAGAAGGACGCACACGACATAAAGGCAGATAGGAATCAGAATAAAACGTCCGCGTAGCTCAATTGGTAGAGCAACTTGTTCCGGAATAAGCGGCCTCGAGTTCGAATCCCGGCGTAGACCAAAAATGACGGAGAAATTTGTATTCGTTATACACTCGTGTAGGAAGTATAATTCATTCCGGTTTGATATTAACACGGTTTCTGCAACCCAAAACCACGCAATTCCAAAATACAAACAGATGAAATTACATAGGTATTATGTAAACAATGGCAAATTCCCACACCTTGCGACTTCACGATTAGGAGACCAGAGCATCTCCAGAAGTATTATTCTAACCACCTTGGGTAGACCCCGGTGAAGCAACGACTTCGACACCGAAACGCAATATTCATTCCAAGAAAGTTCTGTTGTGCATCTGGTGGGATATGAAGGGTGTGCTCTGTTATGAACTATTGGAACGGGGTCAAACTGTTACTGCTGATCACTACAAGCAACAAGTGGTGCGGTTGAACCAGGAAATCTGCCGGAAACGTCCATTCATAGGCAAAGGATTACGTTCCGTGAAATTATTGCATGAAAACGCTAGACCGCATGTCGCAAAATTGGTCAAGGAAACGTTATTGACGCTTGGCTGGTAAGTTTTGGAGCACCCGGCGTATAGTCCCGACATAGCCCTTTCAGACTATCATTTGTTCCGATCAATGCAACATGGTTTGTCTGCTGTACGGTTCCGGACATGTGAAGAAGTGCAAAAATGGGTTGACGACTTCATCGCGTCACAGGAGAGGATCCCGGGAGATTGGTACCCGGAAAACTCGTATCCATGCAGTTTCATCCCCTCCTGTTCAGTTATAATGTCTGAATTTCAGGCTTTAGCATCGTCTTCACCTCTTCTAAGTATTATGATACATTCTCCCCCTTCGAATTCTTAAATTATTTTATAAATTGAAGGAATCACGGCATTTGCCTAAAAGTGAATTTTAGAATACTCGTACCCCGGAGATTAGTACCGGGCAAATTGGTACCCGGCAAACTCGTACCCCGGAGATTGGTACCCTTCTGTTGCTTCGACGTTACGGGGCATATACAAATTGCACTAACAGAATATCTTTCCTCTTTGATGATTGTCGTTGTTGAATATCTGTTTTCTTGGTGAAAAACTCCTATAGACTTTCTTCCACCGCTAGGAAAACACAACGCAGAAAACTCTTACACCTTCTCATATAAAGGAATGTACACAAATTGCACTTCGTACGAGGTATTGTCAAAGCGTAGCAGTTTTCCTACAGTGACATAAAACGATAATAGGAAATTTCCTACTGACACCAAAGATATACAAGATCTTACAATGGCCTAAGGGGATATACACTGAAGAGCAATTGAATTAGAGATACCTGTCTAGCAACGTGTAGCACCACCTTTTGCCCTGATGACGGCGGCGATTCGTCTCGGCATGGACTCGACAAGACACCGGAATCGTTGGGTAGCCATACGGATCCACGACCCCTGAACAAGCTCCCACAGTTCACGAAGATTTGATGGAGGAGGTCAGAGCCTCAAACACCTCTCTCGATGGCATCCCAGATGTGCTCGATGGGATTGAGGTCAAGTGACCTAGCTGGCCAAGGAAGCGAGGTCACGTCAGTGGAGTGTTCATCCAACCATTCGGATACAATTCGGGAGCGATGGCACGGTGCATCGTCTTGTTGCAGGACGAGGTCCCCAGTGGGATGTTGAAGACGCACAAACGGGAGCAAATGGTCGTCCAGGATGTCCCGGTAACATTGACTTGTGAGGGACGATGTTACACGTACCAGGGGTCCCATTTCAGTCCACGTAAACAGTCCCCAGACGAGAATGTCAGAAGGGATTCAAAATACGTACTGATTACACCCGAAAATTCGGCGTCATCTTTCTTGTTTTTCCCAGTTTCAAAAAATTTTCCAGCGAAATGTTGTAATTTCCTCCACTGAACTACTGATATTGACAGAACCTCCCTTCAATTGCATCAGTTTGGAATTTTCTGGTAGGAGCGCAGTTATCCTTCATGTTTAGCATAAGATAAAGAATATCAATTTGTTCAAGATGCAGACTGTGGAAATAATAAAAAGTTGCTTCCGTTGAACAACCCTTACGATATTTTGCATGTATTGTTTGTATGGATTTCCGTGCCTTCAGCCAAACAGTAGATTCTACCAAAACATGAAATTTTTTCATCATCAGTATCGGAAAACGGCAATGAATAGACACTACGAGCAGAAGGGGATCCAGAAGTTTACCTTAAGGGTGGGAGAGAGCGGTCAATTGTTCAAAAAGAAAACAAAAAGATTGATAGAAGAGAAGAGACTTTGTGGAAAGGACCCGGGTAGCACAGATTTGCAATTTAATGTACGGCCAATTATTTTATTTTATTTTTTATTGAAGGTTTAACGACGACGGTGAGGAACTCAATGGGCTATAAGCAGTCTCTCGTCCCTAATTTAGGGTCACTGGTTGCAGGGAAGGTAGAGAGCCAGTGCCGTAAGACAAACACAACATCCATGCCTCACCGGGATTCAAGCCCACACCCTTCTCAGACGAACGGTCATAAGCTAGCGCTTAGACCATTGCTCCACCGGAGCGGCAAAGCCAACATTGAGCCACCGTCTTCTATTCCTAGAAGACGGTGGCCCAGTGTTGGGCCTACGTTAAGTTGCAAGGCTGTGTTACCTGGGGAGTCAAACACACACATACACATTGGATGAATTTCTACTCCTTTGCACGGTTTTTTTAGAAAAAAATTCCTCTGCAAAATAAAAATAAAATAAAAAATAAAAAAAACGATGTGCTAAATCTTTAAATCACAAATTGAAAGAAACAATAACTGAAAAATCAGCACTATCTTCCGGGCGTGCAATTGCCTTCTTTGCGAGGAAATGAGCTCCATGCTTTTTAAATATCAAGCTTGGATAGAAATTTTTCAAATAAATGTGTCCTACCATTTAGACAGCTGAATTTAATAGAAAAATTTCCAGCATGAACCATCGAGTCCTTTCTAAACAATACGACCGGTAATTCAACTTTAAAATATTTGTTCATTCTTTCGCAATGCACGATTCCCACTTCTTTTGAAGGAAATTTCCATGTATACTTCCCCTCATCAAGCCATTGCTTCGCCATCATTGTCTTACTGGCGATTTCCTATAGGAAGAAAGTGGAATTACAGTGAAACCTCCATTAATGGAAACAGACGAACAACGGTAAGTTTTGGTTGGTACAGAACAGCTTCCGGAGGATTAACATTAATAATAACCTCCGAACAACGAAACCTCATAACAGCGGTCAACGGACACCCCAGTCTACTGACGGACACCTTCGAGCAACGGCAAGTTTTGGTTGGTACAGAACAGCTTCCGTAGGATTAGCATTAACGATAACCTCCGAACAACGAAACCTCTTAACAGCGGTCAACGGACACCCCAGTCTAATGATGGACACCTTCGAGCAACGGCAAGTTTTGGTTGGTACAGAACAGCTTCCGTAGGATTAACATTAACGACAACCTCCGAACAACGAAACCTCTTAACAGCGGTCAACGGACACCCCAGTCAGTCAGGAGAAAAATCCAGCGGACACTCTGTCCTTAGATTTTAGGTAGTTCCTTCAATACTTCAGCAAGAGGGATAAGATAGTGACAAAGAATATATCTATTGCTAAACGCACAATGGGTTGGATTACGGTTGGTACAGTGGTATGCTTAAAGGAGCTAAAAGTTTAGTTCTACATGACGCGAGCTGCAGCCTCTATGTATGTTTCAATCGCTCCCAGGAGCTGCGGGGTTGGGCGTGGAATTTTGCGCGTTCGGGGCGATGTTTCTTGGTTGGCCAGGTAATTGTGCAGTTACGTTTTACTATCTAAAACATTCTTTTTTTTTCTTTCCAATAGTATTCTCTAACAGTAATATCCTAGCTTGCTGTTTCTAAGGGCTGTTTAAGACCAGACGTCAGACACTGCTTTCTTAAAATCCTCTACACCATGAATTATTTATTTAATTATTATATTCAGCAGTCAGCATTTGGAAAAAGCGCTGCAACGTTTGCTTTATTGTGCATAAACTTCATATGTTTACTCTGCCTTTGCAGAAACACAAACGGCTGAGCAATGTTAACTTAAACCTAATCTCCTTACAACGCCACCTCCTAACAACGGTCATTTTCCGCGCCACCGGAGTAGCACCTTTCTTTCTCTCGCTCTGTTTTTTCACTCCTGAAAGCGTATTCCATTTTATTGTGTAGATTAATCATAATATTGCTGCTAAATACATGTGATCTCTTAAGAGAAACACTAAATCTTCAGAGTTTTCAAAACTTACGACAGATTTTGGTTTCGTTCATAAAATATTCAAACTGTTATCTGCCTCTACATAGGCTCTTTGCAAGAGCGATAAGGAACAATAGAAGTTTCTCTTCGTTCTCGCAAATATTCGACAAGATAAAGTAAATCTTAACGTTTTTTATCTTTGACACGTGTGGATTTCCTGCTTTCTTTGCGTCTGAGACCTTGAACTCAACGAGCAAAAAATTATTTCTCCTTCCGTCTGATTGCATCCGCAGAGTTTGTGTTAGTCACCCACCATTATGTAAGATATCCTATTCATTCATTGAAGAAACGAGATAAAAAGTCGATAAAAATGGTGATAATCGCGCATGACGTTCTTTGTATCAGTTGCTGTTTAATTCTTACAATAGTACATTGCTTGAAGGATCTTGATAAAAAAAATAGTTACAGACTTTTAGTGATACATTATAATTTTTATTGGAATATCAGGAGCGACAATGCTAACAAGGATTGCTGGCTATGGCGACATTCCGTTTCCTCTTTATGATGAAGCAGACATTACACAGCAAATAAGTTATGCATTTTCCTCTACTGTAGGGGTGGAAGGCCGTCCCCTATTTAGCATAGACTGCTGTCGGCCTTGTTTCCCTGCGATTCAGGTAATTACCCCACGGCACAATAGAGAGAAGGTCCTTTTACAGATAAACTATCCACCATTAAATACTGAGGATATCCCGGCGCTCACTCTCTCAGCTTTCGTTGAATGTATCTGCTTTTTGAGAGAGGCGAGGGTAGATTTGCATAAGATAACCAAGGCAGAAATCATTCATCAGACATAAGTGGAAAATTAACAATTTACTATGGCTTTAAGGTTTGGCCACGACTGTTCACTAGGCAATGGCTCCTTTGTTTGCGGTAGACTCGGTACTTTAGAATGCCCATATTCAGTCCAGGGACCCTTACTCTGAAATTTTTCCTAGTCCATTCCCTGTAGCGTAAGCGAGAGCTAAGAACGCCTGCATCGCTTCGTTCACGCCGTTTTCCTTAACGCTTTAAAAAAAGGCCTAGCGCCTTCTCCTCGGGAACTCTGTCCGGCATGGGTTCATATCACGAACCCCTGCACTATCAAAAAACTCCTCCTGCCCCTGCGAACACCCAAGAACAACTCACTCTCTTCTTCGATGCAATCCCCCCCCCCCCCCCGAGGATCCATCTTTCTCGATTCTCATTGGCCTCTGCTTTATCTCCGCCTTGAGGCGAGAACGACCCCCTGGCGTGGAGCGTGCTTAAAGATGGCTACATGACCTCTCTCTGCTTCCCCCCTTTCCGTGACCTCGAGCCATGACCTGACCTTCGGACGTCTGTTCGACTTGCGGACTTGGCCCCTGACTCGTTCCTGCTTTTCCGCGTCTATTGCAACCTGAAGGCGCCCGGCTAGGAACAATACTTGTGGCCTTGGTGGATACATGGATTAACAAACCACATACATTGCTATATCATTGAAATAATACTTTTACCAGACTGTCTGGCGTCTGCTAGTTTCAGAATTTGTTTCGTGAGTACACTCGCCCTAAAGGACGATGGTTAGCTATTTCTTATAGGCGACCTTCAATTGTTCGTGAGCAAGACAAGAATGTTTCAAAGCGTTTTCTTGGCGCCATCTAAAAGTTATGTGTTTTCTCCCGCCTAAACAAAGAAAATCTAGAGAGTTCTGTGGCTGAGCTAATTTTCTTTGTTTAAAAAAATACCATGCTTTTCCTCCTCACACATATACCATTGCGTAAATTAATGTTCATCACAATACACGAATGTCTCTGTTTCTATAAAATTATGTAAAATAATGTCCGTCACATAATTTATGAATGTATCTGTTTTTATAAATTATGCAAAATAATGTCCATCACATAATTTATGAACATGATTAATTCTTCTCCCCTACATCTATTTAAAGATTTTTCAATTCACTTTCATTTATCTAGAAAAAAGAGATTATTGTTACTGCCCAATCGTTTAGCGGAATATGTTTTTACTGTACACTGTTAAAACATTTCTGCAATTCTCGAGTCAATTTCCATGACTCTATTCGTGAATTAATAAATCATATTTCTGATACAACATTTTCCGTGAAATGACGGAAAGAAATCTAAATTTCACGGATACGCTAGAAAGATAATAAATTTTCAAAAACCATTCCGCATTCCTTTCTGATATTGACGGTGAATTATCGTTTTTAAAATGTGTTAACTGAAAATTCTGAATTTCGAGAAACCTTTTCTCCGTTTTCACTTTTTCCGTATATTCGTATGACAAAAAATTTCCCGTAATGGGAGCGATTTGCGGGAATATTTGAGGTTTGACTAACTGTTAAATTTCAGTCGAATTTTGAAGTTCCATCGCGAGATCGGATATTGTGGATAGCATATCGCGTGGATTTTAGTTATTATAGCACAGGATATTTCTTCTCCTCTTCCACATTTTGTGCACCAGTTATTATATATTCTTAATACGCACTATTGACGTGGATTAGGAACATCAAACAGAAGTCATCGCTCTTTCCACGTTTATAAGTGAGTCAAATTCTCATCGGCCGCCACCGGGAATCAAACCCAGTGTCTTCCAGTTCCGCGCCGGACATGCTATCAAATGGTAACATCTCTGGTGCATCCTAAGGGTAGCATGTCAGGCGCGAAACTGGAAGACCTGGGTTCGATTCCCGGTGGCGGCTGAT
This sequence comes from Macrothele yani, assembly GCA_039090855.1. NCBI lineage: Eukaryota > Metazoa > Arthropoda > Arachnida > Araneae > Macrothelidae > Macrothele > Macrothele yani. The sequence continues at coordinate 19,741,023 of CM077026.1, read as the reverse complement.
GAGAATTTTTCCGTGACTCACTTATAAACGTAGAAAGAGCGATGACTTCTGTTTGATATTATATATTCTGTTACCGTAAGAAACTGGGTACTTAAATTATTGTACAGGTGATCGTAGCATGTCAATGTGACAGTCTGTGGAGTCCTTAAGACCAAAGGTATTACAACTACTGTTTATATCAAGAATAATTTTTTGACATGGGACTGCGTCTAACTCCGCGGATAGTAGGGGGCGACTTACGGCCTACAGTCTGTGACGAAAATAGGTCCCAACTGAAATCATTATAGCTTTAAAAATGCGTGCCGCACACTAATCGTGTTACCATATTCGTAAACAGCATGGAGTCCAATTCGCGTACAGCGCAATACGTAGTGCGCGCGACGCTCCCTGTGCGCGTTGGAGATGATGCAATAGTTCTGGGTGTGCTCCCGCGTTTGAGTCAGTCTATCTCGGCAACCGTGAGTGCAACACTGTTGTGCGTGGTATTGTTTTAAAGCTCTCGACGAGATCTATTCAAATATACGAAGAACATTTCGCAGTGGTTTAAACTGAACATTTTAAAAATTGTTTTCTTGTGAACCGCTAAACACTTTCGAGAATGTCGCGGTTCATCTGGACAACAACTGTCAAAACGATTGTTCATGGTATCGTTTTAAAGCTGTCGACGAAATCTATTCAAATATATAAAGAACATATCTCAGTGGTTAAACTAAAATTAAAAAAAAATTGTTTTCGTGTGATCGGGTTAACGTTTTCGACAATGCCACGGAGTTCGCAGAATGAACGCAAGCAAAAGTGGAGAAATTCAAAATGAGAGCCAAGAGCAAGTAATGAGGAATGCAAGAAGTCCAAGAAGACAGAGCACCACGTTGGGTAATTCGTGTATCGCTGTGCTTTGTGTTCGCAATGTATCCAGCATTATTTGTGAAAATTATGTAAGCTACTTTTCGTATCATAGACCTGTGTTGGCTGTAACAAATTAAATAAACGCTTTGAAACCATACTCGACTAGCTCATTTCAACTCTCCAAGTCGTAGACCTACGTTCCGAACTGACTGCTCAATCAGAACTGAGCCTACTCGTATTCTTTTTTTTGTTTTTTTGTTTGTTTGTTTGTTTAGGAGTTTTGTGAAAATATATAACAGCACATTTGGTCTTTTCTTAAAGATAATTGAAATTCATTGTCAGTTTAAATAGATCTGAAGTTCCAAAGCATTCTGTAGCTTAGAAAAAGGATGAAGGGGAAAAAAAAGCAAAAAACTGAATTGGCGATAAGTTCACCTACAGAAAAAATAAAATTATTACAAACGTATTCAAAAAATAATAAACACAAAATAAAATGACTAAATCACTCAGATTAATGCTAAAAATATTTTATCATTGCGCAGTTCTAGTTTTACCATGAAGATGCTGGTGGTTTCTAAGACATTCTGGCTCAGTTGTTAAAGTGCGCCATTTTTTGTTGAGCCAACCGAAACGACCTCGGTTCCAGCCCCACTGCTGCGAAAGGGTTCTTCGGTGCAAGGGCTGAAAAATTCAGCGTCTTCCATTTTGTGAAATTTTCGTAAAAATACGGAAAATTCTGAAACGAGTGTTTCTGAAATAAACAGAATTACTGATTACGGAAAATCTGTAAAAATACGGGTTAAAAAGAACCCGGCAACTTTTAGAAAAGGAAGTTTCGTTAAAAGACGGACTCCTACTAGTAACTTTGGTGCACGTCATTTTCAGCAATTTTCTGTACATTTACAGCACTTATTTTTAGCACGTCTTTTGTAAAAGAAAATCGTGTTTATGTTATCGGTTTGTCCGTCCGCCTGTGGACACCATATCTCTGCAGCTATTAGTCCGATTTGAAAAATTCTTTTTGCATTGGGAAACTTGAATTATGTGAATATGACCCTTGGTTTCGTTTTTCTTTTTCTTTTTTTTTACGATGAACAATTTTGCCGCTAGATTGCACAAATGCAGACGATATCGAATTCAAAATACATTTTATCCTATATATTTGCTTCTAAACATCCGATTAAAAAAAAATATTTCACCATTCGATTTCATTTTTGTCGAAAAGTGTTTTAGCTATACTCACGTTTTCAAGTTACACATAATTTTTTTCGCTAGGGGACGTAAAAGTGAATTGCGTTTCCCCCGATCTTGACTTTAGGAAAATTCTTCAGAGGATACAGCTTCTGATGGGAAATCTTTTGCACATCATTCCTAATTTTTGGTAAGGAATGATTTGGTCAAAAGGTGGCGTGAGTGTTAATTTCTGGTTCTGATGTATTTGCCACAAAATCTGAGCTTCTAAAATCTCGATTGAAAAAACTTCGTTTGTTGACCGATGCCACACACGTTGATAAACCTTTTCGGAATATTTTATTCTTAAAATAATGCATGATTTCTCCGGCAAGTGGCGTAGATGTATATTTTATTTTTGTCATTATCTCTGCTTGTAATGGTCCCATTTCAACAATTTAATTTTCCTTCTTTATTGGATTGAATTTCCGGCGCGACGTGTTTTTCATATAATTTCAAAATTTTCAAATAATTCATAGACTTTTCGCTAGGGGCTTAAAGTAAATTGCCCTTTCCCGGATATCTCTGCTCCTAAAACTCCGATTTAAAACATTTTTTCTGCAGAGGATACAGCTCCTGATGGGAAATATTTTGCATATAATTTCTAATTATTGGTAAAAACTGGTTTGGCTACCGGGGGCGCAAGCGTTTATGTCTGCTTCTGATGCATTTGCAGCAAAATCTGAACTTCTAATTATCTCGATTGAAAAAAAAAACATTTGTGGACCGATCCTCTCACGTTGATAAACCTTTTCGGAATATTTTCTTCTTAAAATATTACATGTTATTCCCGCCAGGAGGCGTTTATGCGTATCTTATATTTGCCCATATCTCTTCTTCTAAGAGTCCGATTCGAAAACTTCTTCCTTTGTTTGAGAGCGCTTCCGCTGCAAAATGTTTCTCATATATTTCATTTTTTCTTAAAGCACAAGTCTGCCAACAGAGGGTGTAAGTTCATGATTCCGTTTAGAGCAATATCTGCGGGATTAAAAACCCGATTGAAAAACTTCTTTCTTTGGTCCGATCCTACTGTTTTCCATACCTGTTCCATTGACTTTGAATGGGTTTGATAAAGTTAATGCTCCTTAAGAGGGTTGAAAAGACGTGCTCATTACACCCGAAAATTTGGTGCCATGTTTCTTGTTTATAGTGTAATAACTGAACCTTTTATCAAAAATATCTCGTTAAATCATATATGCCAACGTATTAAAAATTCCCCTCAAAAATTCTGGTTTATATATTGGCTTCTTGATTAGTAAATGCAGTGTCTAACAGACTCATTACCCAGATGCTTAAAAATAAAGCTAACTATAGTCGCTCCAACTTCACAAAATTATTGGAGTGAAGAGCTCAAAAATTCATTACTTCCCTCTCACTGTCGGAAGGAAAATAAAAATACCGTGATAAAAAGTAGACTACGAGTTTTGAAGTATGTTGTAAAACTCAGAAAAGGATTTATAATTGCTTACAAGTAAAAAAGCAAGAAAAAATGACTATTCTTGTTGAACATTAATAATTTTGAAAACAAAGTCGCCCTTTAATTTTTGTCAAAAGATCCGAAAAGATTTCATTCCAAATGTTTACTCAAAATTAGCATGTTAGAAATAAATAAACGAAGTGCAAAAGAGGTAAATAAGTAAAGACGCGAGAGATTATGCTTCTGTACTTTTATTAATTGAATCTAATTTTCTAATTATTGTTTTAGACATTATTTTAATAAGAAAAGCCTTTTCAGCACGATAGCGTGCTGAATATGCTTTTCTAATTAAAATAATGTTTAGCGCACGAAGAATCCTTATTAAAATTTTTTAAACATTTAGTGCACTTCACGAGAACGTATGATATTCAATGCGGAACTAACAAAGAAATGGCTGTGATTTTTGATGACCAGCAATGCTACAGTGTATGGGAAAAAACCTACAAAGTAACGTAGTGGTCAGTCACGAACCAAGATACATCACTTTTGGATAAAAAAATGAAATGGTCTAATTCACTCGCACAGAGAGCCTCATTTTTTACGCTTTTCAACCGTAGGTTGAAGAAGCGTATATGATCCACCTTTGTCCGTCTGTCCGCACGATAACTCACATAAAAATGGTTTGATTTCGATGAAATTTTAGCATGTGGTAGGGGACCACTGGGGACGAACCCTATTGAAAATGGGTTAAATGGAGTCAAAGGCCACGACATAGGAGCGCCATTCCATTGCCCTTATGCGTCATAACTTGCGTAAATATGGTTCGATTTCGAGGAAATTTTAGTATGTGGTAGGGGACCACCTGGGGACGAACCTTATTGAAAATGGGCGAAATGGGGTCAAAGGTCAGGACATGACATCGGAATCCATTCCATTGCCTTTATCCCATACTATTAAAAGATCAATTCTTGTATGTATGTATGAAAATTTTATTTTGAAAACGGTTCTAAGGATTTTGATGAAAGTCGTTAACGTACTGTTTTCTGGAACTAGAAATCGATTTAGGTTGATCTTGACTTCAGGAAAATTCGTTTAGTGGGTTAAATAACCATCCCGAATTACCACGTTTTTAGTGTCATGATGTCGTCCCATTAATGTTACCCATGCTTAGAAATCTTATGACGTCACACTCTCGCGATTGAGATGTTGGCGTGCGGTCACGCCATCTCTCTCATTACGTCACGCGTTGTGCGTGGATCCTATTAAAGTTTTATGACGTCACACTCTCGCGAGCAGATGATCGCGAGTCCTATCTGCCTCATTACGTCAGCTGTTGTGTGCGTATTACGCATTACTTGTATTTTCTTCTAGAACAAAAAGTGAGTTGTACGAGCTGCTTTGAGTTGATGCATAGTACAGTTTAAGCAGCGGTACGCTGATGCGTTTTTCCCCTCAAAAGGTAAACTGTTATTACAGCATTTTTTTTTGTTACGTTTTTGAATAGTCACTTGATGACGAGCGTATCCGCTGTTCTAAAATATGATTAGTTCATTTTTATAAATTACTATTAGCAGAATGTCACGTGGATCGTAAAACAATATAAAAAATATATGGCTAATCGACCCTCTGCGAAACGTGGCCGTTTCAACTTTAATAAGAATAAGTACAATACGGCACTGTTGGAACAAGAACAAGCGGAAGAAGTAAATATGGAACAGCTTGGACATTCAAGAGCCGATGGCTTACGATCACATTCCAGTCTCGAAACATATGACCTTCCATTGGAAGAAGATCAGCCTACAAAAAGACCATTTCGAGCAGCTAAGGCGAGGAGCATGGAAATAATGTCCGACGTTATTATAACCCTCAATGAATCTATATGGGAAGAAAACCTTGAAGAAATGCGGCGAATAAATAGACAGCTAATCGCAGTTGAATCATCCGAAGAAGATAACCAGCGCTTGGAAGAACTATGAAGCCGTGCATCATAGTGGAACGCAACCGAAAACGCGGATGAACGTGTTCAGCGACTGAAACACTTGGGACAACGTGCAATTGAATGACTTAGCATTACAATACTTGGAAATAACACATCAAAAAAAAAAAAAATTGTGCCCTCATACCCCCTTTAACGGAGCGATGCTCGGTGCTCCTGATATTGTGTTATAACTTACGTAAAAAAGCTTCGATTGAGACAAAACTTAATCATGTTGTTCTGGAAGTACACTGCATCGGTTCTGTTGAATATCATCGAAATGGGGTCAAAGGTCAGGTCATAGGAGCAAGATTTATTTTACAGCTATTATCCTCATAACTTGAGTAATGATTTCTGGTATGTTGGAAAGCGTATCATAATCAATGCATTGCATGATTTTACTAACTCGTTATTTATGTTTTAAGAATAATTTATCAGAGCTTTTAAATGCACGTACCACATTATTTCGCACCTTGCATGAATATAATTCACAAATACACAGTCAGATATTTTATTTTATTTTTTCGTATTTTTTTTTTTTTTTTTACTATGAATATAGCTCACGATTATTTATGATAAATTTACAACGACAGATTGTCGCACCTGTGGCGCAGTGGTGTATAAGATGGCTTCTGACTATCCATCCGTGATGGGTCTTGGTTCGAATCCCGATGAGGCATGGATGTTGTGTTTTTCTTACGGCACTGGCTCTCTCCCTTCCCTGGAACCAGTCACCCTAAATTAGGGACGGGCGACTGTTTATACCCCATCGAGTTGCTCACGGTGGTTTTTAAAACCTTCATACAAGAAAAAAAAAAAGAAGAAGAAGAAGAAGAAGGTGAGATGATCAGTGGAAGAACAGCGTATTTTTTTTAAAGTTTTGTGTCTTATTCCAGTGTTAAGAGGGCCTGGTACAAAGTTTCTGCAGACATGAACATCGAAATGCTCTTAGAAAAAATCTCATTGCACAGTAAATCAATGAAAGAATAAAAGGGCATTTCAGAAAGATGCTCCAAAATGAGGTCAACCGATTTCGACTTCGAGACAAGAAGCCAAAAACGCATCCAGAAGGCCTTACAACAGTCTTGTCGGGTGAGTGTCAATGACCTTTCCACACAACAGGTACCCCTCTCATGAAAGATATGTGAAAAGCACGCCAATAATTTGCTACCAACATCGATATATCAGTGATCTTTGGGGGAAAGAAATTTTGGCACTAATTAGTATCAATAAACATTTAATTGGCATCCTCAAAATATGTGTCTTTATTGATTTATTAAAAGACAGAAATGAACAAAGTAATTTATAATAAAGAAGATGAAGTAATAAATTCCATTAGAAATAGTCAGATAAAACTAATAGTGCAAACACTGGATCATAAGAATAACTGTACTATAAAGGCAATACATTGAAGAAATGAGTCTATTCTGTGTGGAGTATCTCCTGTCTGATTGACCAATCGCGACTGCCTTTAATTTTTATTTCTTCTGTTCTAGTGGTGTGTTTTGTTGAATGATCATAATTACTTCCAGAAAAGGGGCTGGACATGTCCACATACATTTCCTTTACCGAACGAATTTTAATGCCGAGCGGCCGATAACAGAAAACCTTAAAATCTCCTCATTCTACTGTACACTAGGGGTAGAACCAATACTCAGGGCAAAGCTAACCTGGTTATATTTTTTGTTTTAAGGTTTAACAACCACCGTGCGCAACTCAGTGGCCTATAAGTACTCCCCGTCCCTAATTTAGGGCCACTAGCTCCAGGAAAGGGAGAGAACCAATGCCTTACCGGGATTCGAACACAGACCCATCTCGGGCGAATGATCAGAAGCCATCACTTAGACCACTGCGCCACCGAGGCAGCCTAACCTGGTTACACTGTTAATGTTGTGAAACAACACGAGCGTGCAGATTTCCGTTTAATTGGCGTAAGAGTACAAACTAAAAAACTAGATTGCTAGCTTTCACCGCCGAAGACGGGAACCTTCATCAGGCTAATGTTTACAAGGTTGAGTACAGAACCATACTATTCCGTTTAATTGGCGTAAGAGTACAAACTAAAAAACTACATTGCTAGCGAAGACGGGAAGTTTTATCAGGCTAATGTTTACAAGGCTGAGTACAGAACCACACTATGAGTATGATTCTGTACTCAACCTTGTAAACAATCATACTATGAGTATGATTCTGTACTCAACCTTGTAAACAATCATACTATGAGTATGATTCTGTACTCAACCTTGTAAACAATCATAATATGCGTATGATTTTGTACTCAACCTTGTAAACATTAGCCTGATGAAGCCACCCGCCTTCGGCAGTGAAAAATAGCAATATAGTTTTTTAGTTTGTACTCTTACGCCAATTAAACGGAATAGTATGATTCTGTACTCAACCTCGTAAACATTAGCCTGATCAAGCTGCCCGTCTTCGGTGGTGAAAACTAGCAATCAAGTTTTTTAGTTTGTACTCTTACGCCAATTAAACGAAATAGTTTGATTCTGTACTCAACTTTGCAAACATTAGCCTGATCAAGCTGCCCGTCTTCGGTGGTGAAAACTAGCAATCTAGTTTTTTAGTTTGTACTCTTACGCCCATTAAACGAAATAATATGATTCTGTACTCAACCTTGCAAACATTAGCCTAATCAAGCTGCCCGTCTTTGGTGGTGAAAACTAGAAATCTAGTTTTTTAGTTTGTACTCTTACGCCTATTAAACGAAATAGTATGATTCTGTACTCAACCTTGCAAACATTAGCCTGATCAAGCTGCCCGTCTTCGGTGGTGAAAACTAGCAATCTAGTTTTTTAGTTTGTACTCTTACGCCAATTAAACGAAATAGTTTGATTCTGTACTCAACTTTGCAAACATTAGCCTGATCAAGCTGCCCGTCTTCGGTGGTGAAAACTAGCAATCTAGTTTTTAGTTTGTACTCTTACGCCCATTAAACGAAATAGTATGATTCTGTACTCAACCTTGCAAACATTAGCCTAATCAAGCTGCCCGTCTTTGGTGGTGAAAACTAGAAATCTAGTTTTTTAGTTTGTACTCTTACGCCTATTAAACGAAATAGTATGATTCTGTACTCAACCTTGCAAACATTAGCCTGATCAAGCTGCCCGTCTTCGGTGGTGAAAACTAGCAATCTAGTTTTTTAGTTTGTACTCTTACGCCAATTAAACGAAATAGTTTGATTCTGTACTCAACTTTGCAAACATTAGCCTGATCAAGCTGCCCGTCTTCGGTGGTGAAAACTAGCAATCTAGTTTTTTAGTTTGTACTCTTACGCCCATTAAACGAAATAGTATGATTCTGTACTCAACCTTGCAAACATTAGCCTAATCAAGCTGCCCGTCTTTGGTGGTGAAAACTAGAAATCTAGTTTTTTAGTTTGTACTCTTACGCCTATTAAACGAAATAGTATGATTCTGTACTCAACCTTGCAAACATTAGCCTGATCAAGCTGCCCGTCTTCGGTGGTGAAAACTAGCAATCTAGTTTTTTAGTTTGTACTCTTACGCCAATTAAACGAAGTAGTATGATTCTGTACTCAACCTTGCAAACATTAGCCTGATCAAGCTGCCCGTCTTCGGTGGTGAAAACTAGCTAGCAATGTAGTTTTTTAGTTTGTACTCTTACGCCAATTAAACGAAATAGTATGATTCTGTACTCAACCTTGCAAACATTAGCCTGATCAAGCTGCCCGTCTTTGGTGGTAAAAACTAGCAATCTAGTTTTTTAATTTGTACTCTTACGCCAATTAAACAGAATAGTATGATTCTGTACTCAACCTTGTAAACATTAGCCTAATCAAGCTGCCCGTCTTCGGTGGTGAAAACTAGCAATCTAGTTTTTTAGTTTGTACTCTTAAACAAATAAACGGAAATCTGCACGCTCGTGTTGTAAATATTCTTGTTGTATTCACAGCCCATTTTTTCAAAATCTTGATAAGAAATCTCTTGTTTTTCAGTATTGGTCCGGGCACTAATGGGATGCCATGTGTCGCTGACCCTTCCCCCTAAGGTTGATTGAAGGCAACATTAAAAGGAAGTTCCCGCGTTCCATCACGATTTCCCCCTCAACATCTCCTCCACCTTGCCAACCACCAGACAAAAGATTTCTGAATCAATATTTAATAACAGAATGAGTGTTTTAAAAGAACAACCACGAAGAAAGGAGCTAGCTTAGTGACCGCCAAGCTATTATCTCCCCGCCCACCCTCCCGCTGACAATTCTCACCTCCCGCTCGTCGCAATAAATATCCTCTGTGAGCCACCTTGAAGCAAAACAGAAGTGACAATGATGTCACCAAAATGCGAATATTTGTATTTTTTAGAAACGCGACCGAAACTGGGATGTTCGTTTTTATTTTCCATGTGCTTTTTGAGGTCTGGGTTCAAGCTCGAACACGAGCTTTTAAACTGGAACTATATATTTTGCAGAGAAAGTACACACTCTGTCACTTTAACTCTACAGTCAGGTTATCGCCTTGCTTTGAGTATAGTCGGCCAAAGCACTTAGGGGTAAAGGGTTATTTTAGAGGAATTTTACCAGCTCCGACCGTGGTCAGGCAACTCCACAAGGACAAGTGTATCTCACTTTTTGTCTCAGTAAGATAAAAGAGCAGTGGGACAAATGGAGAAATTATGTCGTCTGTGCTCTAAGATCAGGATACAGATTAGAATACCTGACAATGTGGCAACGCAATACGTTTACAAGTTTTTCTTCAAAATAGCACTCCTGGTGCCAATACTGCGAATCCTAAACAAACAAAGAAACAAATGGAAAACCCCTTTGGGCTCTTGAGGGGATTTTTGTTGGAATCACAGCCTTTCAGCAATAATAAAAAAAAGCAGGTGTTTACTCAATTCCAATAGGGGACAGCCAAAACAAAATTATCAGCCAATGTATAGGAAACACCAAAAGAAATATCAGGATAAGATTATCGTAACACATCGGCAATTGGTTCAGGAAAGAAAATAAAACTACACTTATCGACTTCTGTACAAATAATCAACGCACACCACTATGGGAGGAAATAAAATTGAAAAATCAGCAAAAAAACTGGACGACCATACAGATTGCTGAATCCATCTTAATAGAGAAGACCAAGTCACCAAACTGCAATAACAATTCCCCTTATGACCTTTCATATGCCTGGAGGAATTTAGTGGACACCGAAAAAAGATTAAAAGAGGAGCATAAAAATAAAATGAAAAGACAACGACAAATACAGGAAAATCAAAATATGACACCAGATGGCACCACCATATAGGAGGAAAACTGGCCCATTCGCAATATACATCATGACTTCTGCAGGTACGAAACGTTGTCACTTGCCAACAGACGTTTCATTTCCCGTTGAAAACGCCTAGGAAAAGCCTAGGGCGAAACGCGCCTGGGGATGCTGGTGGACGTGAGGAGGTGGTGCACGCTTCACCGTTTCTTCTGGCCATTCATATTTCATTTTGTTCTTTTAAATTCGTTCACTATCAGCCTTTTAGATTCGTTCGCTATAGTTTCTTGGATTGTTCATTGTTAGCCTTTTAACCTGCCTGTGGCATAGGTCACTACAGGGTTTTTATTTTCAGTTGTATTATTCTTTTGAGCTTACGATACAATATATAGCAAGGTTATTTGAGTCGACTAATACTTTGACATTGCTAAACACTATATTACAGCCACCATCGGATTTTTTTACAATGCATAGCCGCTGAACACCTGAGACCAAACAACTTGCGGAACTACGGTGGTATGCGAACGAAAACGACCTCTGGACGAATATACACTGGTGTGCAAAAATTTAGGACGAAGAGGAGAAATTAGCATAACAGCGGAACGAGCAGGCAGAACGGACCGAAACACCACTCAGGAGATAGACTAGGGTCCGGTACGGTAGGGCATGCGCATATATGCAGCATGACGGGGGGGTGGAATGTCGGAAGGGTAAAAAGCACACGGGCGGTGTACGCTCAGCAATTCAGTGAAAGCTATTTATTGCACGGTGTACATCGGTTTGAACGACGTGGAGTTGCTGCCACCGTGTGATATGGCGAACAGGCAATCCAGTAGACGACATCTGGATGACTTTACCCGAGGTCGCGTCATTGGGAAGTTGGAAGAAGGTCGAAGTGTGACTAGTGTGGCCGAGGAGTTCGGGATCTCTCACAGCATCGTTTCACGAGCTTGGAGAGCATTTCACACGACAGGAACAGCTGTCCGAGAGTTTAGCGGTGGTCGTCCACAAGGAACCACGGCGGCGGACGACCGGTATATTGTCATACAGGCGAGAAGAGACAGACGGCTGACAGCGGGAGAAATCGCAAGTCACATGCAACAGACAACTGGACGCACGTTATCGCGTTTTACCTTGGACATGAGGCTGCACAAAGGTGGTCTATTTGCACGACGACCAGTACGGTGTGTGCCATTAACGCCTGCTCATCGGAGACGACAGTTTCTGTGGTACCAATAACAAAAGAACTGAACACATCAGCAATGGGGTCGAGTTCTCTTTACGGATGAGGGCCGATTTAGTCTGACGAGCGATTCTGGACGTATACACATCTGGAGAGAGCAGGGAACACGCAATCACACCTCCAACATCAACGAAAGCGACCGGTTTGGAGGTGGCGGAGTTCTCGTTTGGGGCGGTATCATGCTTGGTAGCCATACTGACATCCACATCTTCCAAAGAGGTTCAGTCACTGGTGTCCGCTATTGTACCGAGGTTCTCCTGCCTCATGTGCGTCTGTTTAGAGGTGCTGTGGGTCCTGAGTTCCACTTCATGGACGACAACGTGGCTGTCGCAGAGCTGTTGGAGAGTGAAGATATTCAACGCATGGATTGGGCCGCAAAATCCCCGGACCTAAATTCAATCGAACACGTGTGGAACCTTCTCGGGAGACGCTTGGCAGCACGTCACTAGCCGCCAGCAACGATTCCGCAGCTGCGATTGGCGCTACAAGAGGAATGGGCCGCGATGCCTCAACAGCTCCTTGACAACCTCGTCCTCAGCATGGAAAGACGTTGTAAATCCTGCAACCAGGGGTGATCATATCCCCTACTAAAGACTGGATTTTTCTTGGCAGTAGCATGTGACATGGACGTTTCTGTCTTCTGTCCAGTTGTGCTCGAAGCTACCTTTTCAATAAAGTGCCTTTGTATCCTTTGGATTCCTTGTTTGGACGGTTTTGCTCACTTGTCCCATATTCTTACATATTGGGAATCTTATGGTATGATTTGAGTAGATGAGAGAGAAGGGAACATTCAATCACACCTCCAACATCATCGAAAGGGACCGGTTTGGACGTGGCGGAGTTTTCGTTTGGTGCGGTATCATGCTTAGTGGCTGTACTGACATCTACATCTTCCAAGGAGGTTCAGTCACTGGTGTCCGCTATTGTACCTTCTGCACGACGTTACATTCGAAAAACCGTCTCGTTTTTAATTTTTGCACGCCAGTGTATGTGAGTAATTGCTCTTGCTTTCTTTTAGTCTTTATTTTTTTAAATAATAACCGTGATAATTAACTTCATCACCATAATCACATGTCCGTATTTTAACGTACGTAATAGCAATTCTAAAAGAGGCACTGAATCTCTATATACTATGAAATTTGCATGGTTCTAAATGCTTGGAATCATTCAACGTGCACTCTTGGAGCAAAAAAATGACAGAAATTTATATGATTCTAAATGCTTGGGATCATTCGATGTACACTCCTGGGGCAATTAAACTACAGAAATGGGTATGATTCTTGGATCATTCTATGTACATTCCTTAGTAGTAGAAAAGGAACAGTTCTTTAACAAAGGAGGTGCCCCACGGTGCTCTATGGCACTGCGGCCCAGGTGCCTCCCTCAGCTGCCGTCCACAGCTCCGCACGGACGGATGTCGGTGTGGTCGATCATGACGTCAGTCGCATCCATTTTTACCACGTGATCTTTCCAACCATCTTTTGTTCGCAATTTTTTTTGTGTCCAACCGTGTTTCGTTGAGTCACCGTTTTCTCTTTGTGTCCAGCCATGACATTTCGTGTGCCACGTGTTTTGAGTGAGTTGCCATTTTCTCTTTGTTGCCAGCCATGTCATTTTGTATACCACGTGTTTTGGGTGAGTCACTATGTTGGATGGCATTTTAGAAAAATGCTTAAAAATCAGAAAATGATTTTTCTAAAAAAAAATTTCTTAAAAGAGGGATGATAGTTGTGAGTTTGTTTTATAAAAATAGCAGTGCGTTATGATTTATAGTTTGCCATATAGGCCCATCCGTTTCTTAAAATTGATCCCATCGCAAAATAGAGAGTTTTTTGAAATTAAAAAAAATTAATTTCTCGTAAACTAAATCGAAAAAAAAAAAAAAAAAAGGACAACTACATGTAAAAAATCGGCCATTGCCCTACATGCCTACAAAGTTCTGTGCTTCTGTTACAGTTAGTGTGACCGGAACGCGAACTGATAGGGCTTTTAGCTTACCTTAATATTGAAATACAACAGCTCTTGAAGTATCGCCAGAATCGAAAAACGGTTTATTTCAGCGTGCTTTCCAAACAATTCTCTACAAACGATGTAAATTTCATATTTTTGTGTTCAATACTTTTCTCATTGCGAGCTGGGAAAGCTGACTGTCGCGAAATTTCTAAAACAGCGGCAGCTCCTTTTTTTAGAAAAGAGTGATTTTTGTTTGAGGCCTTATTACAAATTACCTATTTCTTCCACCGTGATATTTTGTTTTCGAAGCAGTGGAATGCTTTGACACTTGAGATCTTTTTAAACTGACAATGACTTTTAATTGTTTTTAAGAAAGGGTGAAATTTACTGCTTCACAGTATTATTTTACAAAAACCCGAAATTTAAAATTTCATCTAGATTGCTGTTACAGCTTTTGTCTTAAAGAGTCCCCAGACTAATGTACACACACACACACACGTTATATGCAGTTATCCGTACAATAATTTAAGTACCCGTTTACTTACGGTAACACAATATGCAATAGTTGGGGCACAAAATGTGTGAAGAGGTGAAGGAATATCCACTACTACAATAACCTAAATACTGTATTATGCGATATGTGGTCTACAATATCTGATCTAGCTACAGAACTTCAAAATGTGGTCATCCGACAGACAACTGAAATTCAATAGTTTATGAAACCTCAAGTATTCCGGCGAATCGCCCCTGTTATCGGCAGTTTTCCGTCATATGGATATGTAAAAAGTCAGAACAGAATTTTTCGTTAATACACGAAAATAATTGCGGATAGGCTTCTGAAATTTTCGCCAGGAAAACCGTTTTCTCTATTGTTTGTTTGGGAATTTAACGACCAACGTGAGCAACTTGATGGGTTAATAAAATATGCAGCCGCACGCCCCTATCCCACGTCACGCCCCTAATGCCCTAATATATAAGTAGCCACACGTCCCTAATACTCTAATATATAAGCTGCCGCACGCCTCTGTCTCACGTCACGTCCCTAATACCCTAATATATGAACAGCTGCACGTTCCTGTCTGACGTCACGTCCCTAATACCGTAATTTATAAACAGCTGCACGGGCCTAATATATAAGCAGCCGCACGTCCCTATCTCACGTCATGTCCCTAATAGCCTAATGTGTAGCCGCATGTTCCTGTCCCACATCACGTCCCTAATTCCCTAATATATAAGCAGCAGCACGCCCCTAATTTAGGGCCACTGGTTCCGGGGAAGTGAAAGAGAAACACAACACCCATGCCTTACCGGGATTCGAACCCGGACGGAGAGTCAGAAGCCAGTACTTAGACCACCGCGCCGCCGAGCGTCAAAATTCATTTTAATCATTGTTTTAATATGACTGTTCGAGTTAGCCAAGGCTAACATGCATGGGCCCCTGCAGGAAATGTTTCAAGGGGGGTCAAGTGTAATTAATTAAGGTTTGGCTAATATGTAGAAAACAGTAATTCGTGAAAATGAAAGATTAATACTATTACTACTACTTATTTACTACACTAGAATACTACTACTACTATTATTAATATTATTATTTGATGCTGCTCCTGAAGAAAGTGTATGTTAGTAATAGTCATGTATTATCATCTGCATTGGTAACTGTTTTCAAAATAATGAACAGTGTCAAGCAGGGTCACGCCAAGCCTTTTAAGTTCAGCTCAGCGGAACTTATTTGGGCATACTACCCTACGGTTTGCTAGGTTTTCCGCTTTCACGTTATCGTTTTCCAATTACAAAGTTCCAATAAAATTGGGATATTAAATTAAACGCCCCAAACTCCATTTTTCCTTGTGGTCCAGTTCTGTGAGTGTAAAAAAAAGTAATAAATAAAATAAAATAATTTTTTTATATTATTTATAATATAATTTTATTTTATATATATTTATTTATTTAATATATAAAGTAAAATTGTACTATAAATAATATAATTTTATTTTATTATAAAATAAAATAAAATAATTTTTGTTTTATAAAATAAAACAATTTTTGTTTTATAAAATAAAATAAAATAGGGGTCACTTGACGCGACAGGGGCGGTCGTCGGTCAGAAGTCACATGTTAGCATGGGCGCCCTATTATTTTATTTAAAAGCCTTATCTTCCAAAGGGTCTGTATTTACCTCATTCATATGCTCGCAAAAATTTCCAACTCTTTCGATTTTTGCTAGCTATAAATTTCAAAAAAATAGAAGAAAATATTTAAAATTTTTTAATATGAACTATTTTTCGTAGTAGTTTACCTGTTTCTGTATGTTCAGTATATTTATTTTGCGGTGGGGTTTTCCTCAAAATGTATAAATGTTGTTTTCAAGGGAATAGGCAACGTTTTCAAATGTGTAAATAGAATATAATTTGAAAAACGAAACGAAATTTTCTTCAGCCTCCTGCCGCTTGCTTCGTGTTTATCAGCTTTATATATATATATATATATATATATATATATATATATATATATTCGGTGAAACCATCAGCAGTTACCACGGCTCTGAAATCCTGCGGTATTGAAGATGCATACATTAATATTATTAATAACATCTATGAAAATGCAAGTGCAAAGATTCGGCTGTTTGAAAATACAACACACATAAAAATTGGAAAGGGCGTGAGACAAGGTGACACCATATCTCCGAAGCTCTTTAATGCCACATTGGAAAATGTCTTTCAATCACTGAACTGGGAAAACAAAGGGATAAAGATTAATGGAGATTATCTAACCCACCTTCGTTTTGCTGATGACGTAGTTATTTTTGCAACTACCCCATCAGAGCTGCAGAGTATGATCCAGGAACTTGCTGACAAGAGTAAAGAAGTGGGATTAAAAATGAACTTTCAGAAGACAAAAGTGATGTTCAATGCTTTTACAAGAAATGAAGATTTATCGATTGATGGAGAACAACTGGAGATAACAGATACGTATGTTTATCTTGGACAGCAGATATCAAGTGAGGGTCACATTGATGAAGAAATTAATCGGCGTACAAAACTTGCCTGGAGAGCTTTTGGAAGAAACAGCATAATTTTCAAGAGCAATATGCCATTATGTCTTAAAAGAAAAGTGTTTGATCAATGCATCCTTCCAGTGCTTACGTATGGTGCAGAGACGTGGACCTTAACTAAAAGAGACATACAAAGGCTGCAGACAACTCAAAGTAGCATGGAGAGGTGCATACTTGGTGTAACCAGGAGAGATAAGAAGAGGAACTCGTGGATCCGAAAAATGACGAGAGTGGAAGACATCATGATCAGAGTTAAATCCCTGAAATGGCAATGGGCTGGACATACTGCCAGAAGGACAGACCATAGATGGACAGCCGAAATTTTAGATTGGATTCCAAGGGACAGGAAAAGTCCCAGAAAAAGACCACATGGGAGATGGGTGGATGAAATTCGTAAATATGCGGGAGTGACATGGAGGAGACTGGCACAAGACAGACCGTTGTGGAGGAAACTTGGGGAGACCTTCGTCCAGCAGTGGATTGATAATGGTTGACAATGATGATGATGATGATGATATATATATTTTTGAAATCGATAGAACTTCTCTTGCTAGTAATCGTTATATTGTGTCTGCATGATACATTTTTCGGAATTTTAAGCCAACATTACGTTGTCAAGGTCTATTGACAGATTACTTCTGACATTGCTCTTGCCTGATCGAATAATCGATTGCAATTAAGCGGAGTTTTCTAGCGTGACCGAAGTCACTTAAATGTTGGTCTGCCGCTCCGGTTTCCGAGTGGTACGTAACGTTGGCTTCTGATCACTCGTTCCAGATGGTTCCGCATTCGAAACCAGGGTGACGTATGGATGATGTGTTTGTCTTACGGCACCGGCCCTCTCCGAAGCCATCGTTATATTATATATAACGATGGCTCCGCTCTCTCCCCTTTCTGGAGCCAGTGGCCTCAAGTTACGGACAGGGGCGGATCCAGAAGTTTACTCGGGAGCGAGGGAAGGGGGGGAGGTGCAGAAGTCAGTATGAAATGTTTTTTTTTTTTTAATATAACGTTAGCATATACAGTATATATATAATCATCATTGTCAACCATTATCAATCCACTGCTAGAAGAAGGTCTCTCCAAGTTTTTTCCGTAACGCTCTGTCTTGTGCCAGTCTCCTCCATGTTACTCCAGCATATATATACAAATTGCGAGACGATGATTTTTTTGTCATTAATGCGAGTGATTTCGTCATTTACGCTTTCCAACCGTAGGTTGAAGAAGCGTATATGCTCCAGCTTTGTCCGTTCGTCTGTCCGCACGATAACTGCCGTAAAAATGGGTCGATTTCGATGAAATTTTAGTATGTGGTAGGGGACCACCCGTGGATGAACCCTATTGAAAATGGGACAAATGGGTCAAAGAGCACGACGTAGGAGAGGGATCATTCTATTACCCTTATGCGTCATAACCTGCGTACATATGGTTCGATTTCAATGAAAGTTTACTATGTGGTAGGAGACCACCTGGGGACGAAACCTATTGAAAATGGGGTCAAAGGTCACGACGTAGGAGCGAGATCATTCCATTACCCTTATGCGTCATAACTTGCGTACATATGGTTCGATTTCAATGAAAGTTTAAGATGTATGTGGTAGGAGACCACCTAGGGACGAACCCTATTGAAAATGGGGCAAATGGGGTCAAAGGTCACGACGTAGGAGCGGGATCATTCCATTACCCTTATGCGTCATAACTTGCGAAAATATGGTTCGATTTCAATGAAAGTTTACTATGTGGTAGGAGACCGCCTGGGGACGAACCCTATTCAAAATGGGTGGTGGGGTCAAAGGTCAGGACATAAGATCGGGATGCATTCCATTGCCCTTATGCGTCATAACATGCGTAAAAATGGTTCGATTTCGATGAAATTTCAGTATGTAGTAGGGGACCACCTGGGGACAAACCCTATTGAAAATGGACGAAATGTGGTCAAAGGTCAGGACATAGGATTGCGATCCATTCCATTGTCCTTATCCCATATTATTAAGGTGGACGTCAAGTAATTTTGCTTCCTATACTTCCAATGGAAAAAATTTGCACACATTTCCTTCACAATTAATGTGTTCCCAAAGATGAAAATTTGAAAATCGATTAAAATAACTTCATATTATAACTTGGAAAACTTAATATTTTCTAAAACGTAACCATAATTATATTAAAATCAATAAATTTTCCTTTGGTGGTGTTGAAACCAGAGGAAAGATGGTGCGCCCTGTACTTTGATGACGTCAGTGGACAAAAAAATGTTGGATTGCATAATTACGGTTTTGGTTTAGAAAATATTAAGTATTCCAAGTTACGAAATGAAGCTATTTTAATCGATGTTCAAATTTTCATCCTTGTGAACGCATTGATTGTCCAGAAAAAAGATGGCGCGACCTGTATTTTTATGACGTCAGTAGACAAACAAATGTTGATTTTGCATAATTATGGTTATGTTTTAGAAAATATTAAGTATTGCAAGTTATAAAATGAAGATATTTTAATCGATGTTCAAATTTTCATCCTTGGGAACGCATTAATTGTGAAGAAAATGTGTACAAAAGTTTTTGCATTCGAAGTATAGGAAGCAAAGTTACTTGACGTCCACCTTAAAGTAGCAATTCTTGTATGTAAGTATGTACATTTTATTTTGAAAACGGCTCTAAGAATTTTGATGAAAGTCGTTAACCTACCGTTTTCTGGTACTAGAAATTGATTTAGCTTGATCTCGACTTTAAGAAAATTTGTTTAGTGGGTTAAATAACCACCCCGAATTACAGTATAACGTTTTTAGTGATGGTGTTGTTCCATTAATGTTACCAATGCTTAGAAATCTTGTGACGTCACAACTCGCGTTTGAGAATGTTGGCGCGCGGTCACGCCATCTGTCTCTTTACGTCACGCGTTGTGTGGGGATCCTATTAAAGATTTATGACGTCACACTCTTGCGGCGGGCATTCCACTCTCGCGGCGGGTGTCGCTATTCCCATCTGCCTCATTACGTCACGCGTTGTGTGTGTATGTCCGTCAGCACGATAACTGGCGTAACAACCGTTGGATTTCGATGAAATTTTAGTATCTGGTAGGGGATCACCTGGGAAGGAACCCTATTTAAAGTGAACGAAATGGGGTCAAAAGTCAGTACATAGGAGAGGGATCCATTCCACTGCTGTTATGCGCCATAACTAACATAAAAAAGGTTCGATTTCGATGAAATTTTAGTATGTGGTAGAAGACCACCTGTCGACAAACCTTATTGAAAATAGGTGAAATGGGGTCAAAGGTTAGGACACAGGAGCGGGATCTATTCCATAGCCGTTATGCATCAAAACTTACGTAAAAATGCTTCGATTGCGACAAAACTTTATCATGTTATTTCGGAATTATACCAAGCCGGTTCTGTTGAATATCATCGAAATGGGATCATAGGTCAGGGCACAGGACCGAGATTTATTCCACAGACATTATTCTCATAACTTGAGTAATGATTTCTGTAATGTTGGAAAGCGTATTACACTGCCGGACTATTGCTAAGGACGGATGACAATAGCAACAATAGCAACCATAAAGTGGAAGGCAGGAAAATGTGGAAATTAGCATAAGTGCGGGATACAGTAAGACGTGTTGTGCGTATGCAAATTTTGGATTGCCGAACTTGTTCGTGACGTCATAGCGCTGATAAAAGATATAAAGGATTTGACGCGTATTGACCGTTGTTGTTCAAACGCAAAGTTGAAAGGGAAAGAATCAATTGACGAACTTGCAATTTTCAGTATGTCTTCCCGACATCACTTAGATGATTTTACGCGTGGCCGTACTATTGGCAAGATTGAAGAAGGGCGAAAAATAACAGATGTTGCCAGGGAGTTCGACGTCAGCCACAGTGTTGTTTCAAGGCTTTGGAAATCATTTCAAACAAATGGAGAGTGTAGCAAACGTCACGGGGGAGGTCGTGTCTGCAGAAGATCGGTACATAGTGCTATCAACAAAAAGACACCGGCGCAGCACAGCTAGTGAGGTAGCAAATCAGTTTATGGCTGCTACTGGCAAGCGGATCTCCCGAAAAACTGTCGCCAGACGTTTGCATGAAGGAGGACTATACGCCCGCCGTCCTGTTGTGTGCATCCCATTGTCCAGACGTCACCGTACCGCCCGTTTGCAATGGTGCCATCAACATCGCAATTGGACTGATAACGACTGGTCTGCTGTCTTCTTCTCAGATGATAGTAGATACAGTCTATCGTCTGATTGTCGACGACAACTGATCTGGCGTGATAGTGGTACTGCATATTGTCCAGCAAACATACAGGAAAGGGACCGATATCTGACATGTAGTGTCATGGTATGGGCTGGCATCATGATCAATGGCCGTACGTCCCTCTATGTGCTTCCAACTGGGACTATGACTGGCCAACGATACATTAATGATGTTCTGCTACCTCATGTTCACATGTTCCGTGGTGCTGTCGGTGATAGATTCATTTTCATGGACGACAACGCAACATGTCATCGAACAGTCGCTGTCCAGGAGTGTCTTGAGAGCGAGGATATTAAACGCCTCGTATGGCCAGCACGTTCTCCATATCTGAGTCCCATTGAAAATGTGTGGGATGCTTTGGGGAGGAGTCTTGCTGGTCGCCAATGCCCTCCAACAAAGAAGGACACCCTCATCCGTGCACTGACAGAGGAATGGGATAAATTACCCCAACAGCTGCTTGATAATGTTGTGCAAAGCATGACACGACGTGTGGAATCTTGCATCGCCCTCCATGGTGGCCATATCCCGTATTGACATCTCACGCTGGAACGCCTGCGGACGGTAATTGCATTTTTTTCACGTTTACGTATTCTGCACAAAATGGCCTGTTTGTCCCTTGAACACGTTCCAAAGCCGTCTGGATTTCAGAGCACAATAAATTGTCTTTCTTGTAATGTCTTGGCATTCTGACATTATTTTATTTCACTTGGCATCCAACCATACTTACTTTTTTATGCGCTATATAGCCGTTTATGATCCGTCCTTAGCAATTGTCCAGCAGTGTATAATCAATGCATTGCATGTTTTTACTAACTTGTTTTATTTTCTGTTGGAGCTTATTATTTTTCTGAATGGGTTTGTAATATTTTTTTTTTTTTACTGTAGGAGGACTGTTCACAAATTAAGCATTTTCCATCGTAATTTTTCGAAGCAACAAAATGCTTTGCAATTTGATTTTTTTAAACTGACAATGACTTTCAGTTATCTTTAAAAAAGGTGAAATGTATTTTTTTATAGTATTATTCCACATAAAAAAAAAACTTTTTAAATGGAAAGTTTACTCTTGAAAGCTATAATATTGTAGCTTTTGTCTTAAGTTGTCCGAAGACTAATACGTAGACATCGTATAATCATCTTTACAATAAGTGCACAAAATATGAGGAAGGAGCAGAAAAATCCTGTGCCACAATGAACAAAATTCATACGATATGCTGTCTCCAATATCCATTCTCGCTAAGGAATTTATAATTTGACTAACGATTGAAATTTAAAAGTAATCAAAACTCAAGTATTCTCACCAATTGCTCTTATTACCGGTAATTTTTCGTAATACGGATATACTGACAAAGCATGAACGGAGTTTTTCCGCTAATATACGAAAGGAATGGTGAATATATATATATATTTCTTTTTATATTTTTTTTATTGTTGAATATATTTGTTTATATATATCATCATCATCATCATTGTCAACCATTATCAATCCACTGCTGGACGAAGGTCTCCCCAAGTTTCCTCCACAACGGTCTGTCTTGTGCCAGTCTCCACCATGTCACTACCGCATACTTTCGAATTTCATCCACCCATCTTCCATGTGGTCCTCTTCTGGGTCTTTTCCTGTCCCTTGGAATCCAATCTAAAATTTCGGCTGTCCATCGATGGTCTGTTCTTCTGGCAGTATGTCCAGCCCATTGCCATTTCAGGGATTTAACTCTGATCATGATGTCTTCCACTCTTGTCATTTTTCGGATCCACGAGTTCCTCTTCTTATCTCTCTTGGTTACACCAAGCATGTACCTCTCCATGCTACTTTGAGTTGTCTGCAGCCTTTGTATGTCTCTTTTAGCTAAGGTCCACGTCTCTGCACCATACGTAAGCACTGGAAGGATGCATTGATCAAACACTTTTCTTTTAAGACATAATGGCATATTGCTCTTGAAAATTATGCTGTTTCTTCCAAAAGCTCTCCAGGCAAGTTTTGTACGCCGATTAATTTCTTCATCAATGTGACCCTCACTTGATATCTGCTGTCCAAGATAAACGTACGTGTCTGTTATCTCCAGCTTTTCTCCATCAATCGATAAATCTTCATTTCTTGTAAAAGCATTGAACATCACTTTTGTCTTCTGAAAGTTCATTTTTAATCCCACTTCTTTACTCTTGTCAGCAAGTTCCTGCATCATACTCTGTAGCTCTGATGGGGTAGTTGCAAAAATGACTATGTCATCAGCAAAACGAAGGTGGGTTAGATAATCTCCATTAATCTTTATGCCATTCTTTTCCAAGTTCAGTGATTGAAAGGCATTTTCCAATGTGGCATTAAAGAGTTTCGGAGATATGGTGTCACCTTGTCTCACTCCTTTTCCAATTTTAATGTGTGTTGTATTTTCAAATAGCAGAATCTTTGCACTTGCATTTTCATAGATGTTATTAATAATATTAATGTATGCATCTTCAATACCGCAGGATTTCAGAGCCATTGCAACTGCTGATGGTTTCACCGAATCAAAGGCTTTTTCATAATCGATAAAAGCCATGCACAATGGAAGTTCATATTCCCTCGCTCTTTCAACTAGTTCTCTCAGTACGTGGATATGATCTATTGTGCTGTAGCCACTCCTGAATCCAGCTTGTTCTCTCGGTTGAGCCATGTCCAGTGTTACCTTCAAGCGGTGTGAAAGAACTTTAGTGAAGATTTTATAAACCACTGATAGGAGGCTGATAGGTCTGTAGTTCCTGAGATCCTCAATGTCACCTTTTTTATGTAGCAAGATCATTGTAGCGTTGTTCCAATCCTCTGGAATTTTCCCTTCATTAAGGCATCGAGTGAAAATTTGGGCGAGTACTGTTTCGATTTCTCCACTTGCTTCTTGTATGATGTCTACAGTAATTCCATCTTCTCCTGGAGCTTTTCCCTGCTTCATGTTCTTGATTGCATGTGCAACTTCTGCTGGAATGACTGGAAGAACTCTGGTACTTTTCATGATGCCTGGAGTATATATTTATCATCCCTTTCATATAATTTGGAGTAGAAATCTTTCACTCTTGTCAAAATTTCGCCTCTATTTCTTGTTACAGAACCATCTTCTTTTCTCAGTGCCATAATCTGTTTTTTTCCCTTACTGAGATGTCCATATATATTTGGAGTCCGACATTATACGAAAGGAATTGTGGAAAGGTTTCTGAAAATTCAGAATTTTCCGTTAACACATCCGTAAAATGGTAATTTACCGTCAATATAAGAAAGAAACTGCGGAAGAGTTTCTGAAAATTCAGAATTTTCCCGTGGTACGAAACATCCGTGCAATTCAGGTTACTTTCCGTCATTTCACGGAAAAAGTTGTATCAGGAATATGCTTCGTTAATGAAAATGACGGAAAGTGGCCCAAAAAGGAAATGACGGAAAGTGGCCCGCGAATTTCAGAAATTTTTTAACAGTGTACTCATTACGCAACTGAACGTTTTACTCACCAATATTAATAATTACCTTGTAGTTTCTGAATTTAAGAATCTCCGGTGGTCGTGCGGTCTGAAGCTCTATTTTCTGAACATTCGTCCGAGATGGGGCCAGGTTGGAGACATGGATAGTGTGTTGATCTTACGGGGCTGGCTTTATACCGTTCCCTAGAACCAGAAGCCCCGAAATTGATCAGATCATATGCAGAGGATTTTAGGAAGGGAGTGTCTGACTCCAGATCTTAAACAACTCTTAGAAATAGGAAGCTAGGAAATTTCAGCTAGAGTTATCAACGGCCCTCCCCATACTAGAGACAGGCGAGTGCTTATATCCCAGTGCGTTTCTCATTGTGATTGTTAGTGTCCACCACTCCACACACACACAAAAAGAAATCCTGAAACAAAGAAAATAAATTGAATTGTAGCCTCTCTTAGGAGTGGCTCCCGCAAAGATAACGCAAATAATCGTTAAAGATCCCCATTTTTCATATTCAACATTAGTGTATTTTTGCATCAAAATACATGAAATGTAACATTTTCGAATCAGCTTGGTCAGACCATGGAGATATTTCTACCTCGATGGATTAATGGCGGTGGTGAAAGTAGGTCATTTGTTTTGGGGGAACATAATGTTTTTACTGTTAAAATTCTCGGCAAATTTACACACACACACACACACACACACACACGCACATTTCATTTCATACGTGTGTGTTCTTCTACATACACATAAAAAATTAAAAAAATATTCTAGGTAATAAAAGGAAACCCTAACGAATTTCTAATTGAGCTAAAAATGTCTATATCACAAAGAACAGGTTACGCGTCAGATGAAAGAGTTTCGCTTTTTCCTAACTGTGCAGCGATAATACTTGGAATTCACTAATCGTTTTCTTGCCTAATTCTCCATAATAATTATCGTGATTAATGACCATATTAAGTTTATCGACGTTATGTAGTATCAAAAGGACAAAAACTACACACCACGGTAACTTTAACTTGCACCTCAGATAGTGTTCATTTTAATTTTACCAAAGAAACCGCTTCTGTAAGACACCCTTTAGTTATCAGAGGGTGCCGTCCTTCTTTGGAGTCACTAAGGTCACGGCCAGCTGCTATTTACCGAACGGTTACTATGAATGAATATGAGTTTGGCATTCTAAAGCATGGACGGCGGAAGGTAGGGGACAGTGAGGTCCGGGACATCCCTGGAATTTTACGGTCCCCCTCACTGTGGTAGGGTAAGTACTAAACATCTTAAAAATTTGTGGTTCACACATGATATAACTTTTTTCTAATGAAACTTTCCTGGAGATCATCACCACGTTTCTCAGCTTTCTGGAAGACGCTCTAAATTTTAAAATAAATTTTGCACAAATAAATTGAAAAGTTAACTTACCATTGTGTTTTTTACTTTAAAAAAAGATCGCTAAAGAATTCTAAAAGGGCGATAAGCTGGATATATATTTCTAGAAGAACTGACAACCTTTAAAAACTGAGATATCAGATTGCATTCGACCAAGGGGCAGGAGATGACCCAGAAGTAGACAACCTGGAAGATGGGTGGATGAAATTCGAAAGCATGGTGAAATGACTTGGAAGAGATGTTGAGCATAAAAAATCATAAGTATTTTGTATTAAATGCATCTCTGCTTTTTTTAATTATTGATAAAAGACACGACTTCCTTTGTAACCTAATGTGTTCCAATTAGTGCATTTTTTTCTGTTTTTTTTTCATCCTTAAAAATTTTTAAGTGAATTTTTAAGCGAGAAAAGTAGTTAATATCTGAATTTCAGCACAATTTTTTGTAGTCTTCTTATTACATTTCACCTTTTAATATCGATGCATAGTTGAGTGTATGGTTGAGGCGCCAGCGTATGAGGGTAAACTTTGTACACTGTCTCCTTTAGATATCACCTACAGGAAGAAATCTGGAGGAAATAAAGTCCAGCAAGAGCGCGGTGGCCATATGATAAAAGACGAGTGAATTCTGGAATAAGTTCGGTCATTGGTGTACCGGAGGGTGGGGGTGGGGGGTGCAAAGAGCCATATGCACCCCCACCCCCGAATAATTTTGTCTAGTATTGAAAAATGAAAAAAATGTCGGTGACGTTATTTTGCTATTGTCGCCATTTTGGTCTTCCTTAAATTGCCCTTAGTTACTTCTTTGTTTGGAATGGTCAGACGATGTCACTTTGTTTGGAATGGTCAGACGATGCCTATTGTTAATGCCTACCCTCCCCCCGTGCGCCTTTCCCACTCGTATGTCACCAAAGAAAGAAGGGAACGAATTGGTGTTGTATATTGTAGTGGTCAGGGCGTCAGACTAATGAATGGGGGAGGGGGGTAAGCCTTTTATCTTGAGTACAATTTTCATGCTCATTTTTTTCATCACTTTAGGAAGGAATGATATCGTAGTGATAAAACAAAGAATTTAAGAATTTTTCGATTGTTGACTTTACATTAACATTATACATGTATAAAATTTTATTCGCTGATGCATAATACAGATGCAACTTGATGTAAATGATATGTATAGTGCTTGAACAGTCTGATGTAATTGCAGAAGTGATTCTTTGATGAAATTTAATTTTTAAATAGCGGTAATTCAAACTACAAAATTTCACATTCGTGGTTTTGACATTGCGGCGACGATATGCACCCCTTTATTTATGGGTACGCCACTGAGTCCGGTAGTATCTCCACGGATTCATTTGACGTGTGCCTCATTGTTACATTAGCTGTCACCAACAGTAACGTTCATCCTCATGCGTTGGTAGCCAAGGTCACAGTAGACTCGAAAAAGGTAGTCCCACAGTTCTCTGTTTGGAAACAGCCTGGTGTACTTCCTTGCGATTTTCAAAAAAACCCACAGACTTTTTGTTTTTGAAAAGCTATACACCCATTTTAATGAAACCAGGCCTTTTCTGTAAGAAATGGGGTATACAACATTATGATGCTGTTGCATGTGAACCTCATGAACTAATGAACCAATGGCAATAGTGATCATGTATGTCTACATCTAACGAGCACATCTCTTGCAGTATCCTGACTTTGTATGACTGTAACTTCAAACCTCTGGCAGCCCTGTGAGGGGTTGAGTAAGATGCTCCTTATTTGTGACAAATTCCCAATGACTTACGGGGAGATCGCAACAAGCGACGGTCATCTTCCTCTACAAACTGTGGTGTCAGTACTGGCTACACCTAGGACTCGTATCTCCAACAGTAGTTTTTTTTAAAGTGATATATGGCTTATTTGCTTTTGAATTGTCAGAACACATCTATACATTCATTACTTCATTTTTTCCTCCCCTGCAAATATTTGTTGTTTCGCTTCCATGTTATTGTGTTCGCATTCACGTACACTGAGTTTAGATGCGTCATTCCCACAATTATATTTCAAAATTAAGTTGTGCCCTCCTCCCCTCGAGTGTAAACATTGCACATGAAATTAATGATGGTGTAAGTTAAAACTAAGAAATGATTTGCAACAGTAACTATGCTCAGAATCGACAGACTTCTGAAATAATTTATCGTTATTTATTCTTGAATAAATATAATCGCACAACTGAAATGCTAATGTAAGTTCACTGATAATAATAAACATAGAGTGAATGAGTTATTAAACAACAACGACTCCGCACATTCTATTTAATCTGTTTTAAACAGTCTTACCGTGAATTGTTATCCATTCGGCACTTAACACAAACCAGTTTATATTCCAGTGAAAATCCTTTTAGGTGATCATAATACATGTACTCTTTTAGAGCACTTTTTGTAAGAACAACAAACAGCGAGTTCCCGCACATCACTGCGACGCCATTCCAACTAATTCATGTTCGCGATCCAATAATTCTCTGCAACGAGCTGCTGGCTATCGGCACCCGCACACAAGCACGAACCGAAACTCACAAATGTAAACTTGCGACAGATGTTCGAGGAAAATAAAATAAACAAGAAAAGAACGCCATCATCCAACAATTAAGCTGATTACTAGACATTTGTTAAAATGACTAAGTCATCATCACTTCTGATGAGCACTGCAGGGAAATAAGTTCTAACTGGGTGTAACGAATGATATATCCTGTGTATCGTTTTTTCAGTGAGTAATTAACGTCTTAAGAAGGCACCATACTATGCAAATTTAAAGTGTCTGGAATGTAAAAATCATTGATTTTTCAGTCAAGCTTGGGTAAACTGAAAATTGGCTTTGTACGTGCCACAGGTAGAATATCCTCGAAACGCATTTGTTTGTACAGGTACATCCTCTGCAAAAGATGCAGTATCTATGTGTAACTCACAATTAACATTTGTTCAAAACAGTGTTTTTTCATGAATATTTCATTCTTATAACTTCTCTTTAAAATCTGAGAAAACTCATGAGTAAATTGTCCTTATCTTTCTTAATTCAGTAAGCATAAGATTCAATAGGGGCTGTTACTATATTACCCATGCTTATCAAAAATTAATTCTACATCATGAATTGCACTTATTGGAGTTCAATTTTGAAATGCTAAGAGTAATTTCTGGAAATAATAAAAAATTATCTGTCCTGGTGCAAACGAAAATTTCAGGTACATTTTTATAGAGAATTATTTTTCAGATATATTATGCAATACGTTGTTCACATTTGTTAGAAATGTTTCACATTTTTATTCCCTGAAGGCTTCAAATGTTTCTGGAACTTTTCTTTGTTTACTGTGGAACGTTCCTCAAAATCAGGCTGCCACTGTTTCAAGGTTTTTCAGTGGCATGTGTAAAGTTCCTCAAAATTGTTGAAAAGGTTCCACAGGAGGCTTTCCGCTTTGTAAAATGTTTTCATGTTTATTGTGGAACGTTCCTCATAATAATGCTGACACCCTGGGACAGAATGTTTCAAAAATGTGTGGAAGGTTGATCACTTTTGTATAAAAGGTTGCTCTCCTTATTGTGGAATGTTCCACAAAATCATTTCGGGTCAATGTTTCAGACTTCTTCAAAAATGTGTGGAACGTTTATCAGGATTTCTTGCATAACATTTTCAAAAATGTTGAGGCAGCTAAGCTGCTCCTTTTTTGCAGTGCATAAAAAGTTATGGAAGAGACCTTCAGCTTCATCTAGCTGTGGATTGATAACAGTTGACGGTGATTTGTTAGATTACTACTCAGGGCCGGATTAAGGCCTTAGTGGGCCCCTAGGTTAAGACATTTGAGTGGGCCCCAAGGCTAAGACATCTGAGAGGGCCCTCAAAAAATTATGACATGGAATCATTATGAAGTCCGTTAAAACTCGAAACTGTAGCTATATGATTGTGATAATTAATGCGTATTGCATTCTTCAAACTAATAAATTATCTGCAGAGTTCTCATGATAAGTCGCAGTGTTTTTCATTTTTCTCCTAAGAACATGAATTAAAAGCTTAAGATTCTTAGATTTTGTCTTTGATTTTCTAGTGATTTACCATCAGTGGCGTAACTAGCCCGTGTTGCACCCGGTGCGAGAGAACCATTTAACGCCCCCCCCCCAGACATAATAAAAACAAGAAAGTTGACACCGAATTTTCGGGTGTAATAAGCACGTCTTTTGAATCCGTTCTGACACAATCGTCTCCCACCTGCACGCATCCGTTCGTTTGTGAACTTGTTGCCATGGAAACTGACTGTGGTTATATTTGATATTCGCGAAATTACAGAAAAACCCCTAAATTTCGCGAAATTACAGAAAACCCCCTAAATTTCGCGAAATTACAGAAAACCCCCTAAAATTTCGCGAAATTACAGAAAACCCCCTAAAATTCGCGAAAAAATAGCGATAATTCGCACCGCAAAACAATTGATAGCCTAAATGCAGTACTACGAGTAAGGTATTTAATTACATTTTGCAAGTATATAGAGTCGTCAAGGATATATAATATAAATGCATATGCATATTATCACGCATGCGTATTCTTACATGCGGGATTGGGGCGTATTTAGCGAATGGCCGGACTGAACAAGAGTTATCGCCGGTTTCGAACACCTTATTATAAGTTGGCTTTACTGTATACTAAACCGAACTGAAAGGTAAATGTTTTTTTTTTTTTATTGGACGTTTAACGACCACCGTGAGCAACTTAATCGGCTATAAGCAGTCGCCCGTCCCTAATTTAGAGTCACTGGCTCTAGGGAAGGGAGAGAGCCAGTGCCATGAGACAAACACAACATCTATGACTCACGGGATTCGAACTCGGACTCCTTTTGTACGAATTATACCAGAGGCCATCGCTTAGACCACTCCGCCACTGAAACAGGAGGTAAGAAGTTTATTTTTTGGTTTAGAAATTTATTTTTTAACTTAAAAGAAAAATTTATATGGAGATTAATGTACGATTATTGGAGGAAGGGGGGCTTCAGATTCGATTGAGGGCTTCACCCCCATTCCCTGACACTGAACTTCGAGAATAATTCTCCAAGTTCAGTCGCTCTTGCTCTGAACTTGGAGAATTATTCTGTGCTGTGTCAATTATGGCACATCACGAATCTACTGGACATTTAAATCTTTTGTCATGCTGTATCCAATTTCATTTTTCATGAGACTCATATCTCTTAATACTATTAAATTTCATTTTGTTTCTCATTCAGTGATAATTAATTTAAAACGGAACGTTTTTAGTGGTAGAAAAAAAGAAAAAAGCGCCCTAAAACTGGGAACATCTACAGTTTGCACGAGATGGAATACATTTCGCTTATTGAAAGTGAAAATGCTAAAAAAAACAAAATGTATTCCCCTGTGTGGAACCATTGCTGACAAACTCGTGAAGAGCTGAGTAGGATTTTGGCATTCCGCAGCGCATGAGCAGAACGTTGAATCATTTGCAGACAATTGTCCTAATCAATTCTCGGTTGAAGAATTAAAAACTTTTCTCGCCTACTTGTCTGGTGCTTAATACTGTGTAACGTGCGACTTGGCAGCTTTTATAAGGAAGTGCTTGAGAACTGTTGTGATGTAGAAAAAAGTCTTAATCTTCTTGATATTTCCTGTTTTTCATATGTACCAGAATATAGCTTGCAGCACTTCTTCAGTCGATTTGAAATTATCGATAATAGCCGTGTCCGAAATTTAGTAGCATATAAAGGCCTTTGATTCGGTGAAACCATCAGCAGTTACAATGGCTTTGAAATCCTGCGGTATTGAAGATGCATACATTAATATTATTAATAACATCTATGAAAATGCAAGTGCAAAAGATTCGGCTGTTTAAAATACAACACACATAAAAATTTGGAAAGGGAGTGAGACAAGGTGACACCATATCTCCGAAGCTCTTTAATGCCACATTGGAAAATGTCTTTCCATCACTGAACTGGGAAAACAAATGGATAAAGATTAATGGAGATTATCTAACCCACCTTCGTTTTGCTGATGGCGTAGTCATTTTTGCAACTACCTCATCAGAGCTGCAGAGTATGATCCAGGAACTTGCTGATAAGTGTAAAGAAGTGGGATTAAAAATGAACTTTCAAAAGACAAAAGTGATGTTCAATGCTTTTACAAGAAATGAAGATTTATCGATTGATGGAGAAAAGCTGGAGATAACAGACACGTGCGTTTATCTTGGACAGCAGATATCAAGTGAGGGTCACATTGATGAAGAAATTAATCGGCGTACAAGGCTTGCCTGGAGAGCTTTTGGAGGAAACAGCATAATTTTCAAGAGCAATATGCCATTATGTCTTAAAAGAAAAGGCTTTGATCAATGAATCCTTCCAGTGCTTACGTAAGATGCAGAGACGTGGACCTTAACTAAAAGAGACATACAAAGGCTGCAGACAACTCAAAGTAGCATGGAGAGGTGCATGCTTGGTGTAACCAGGAGAGATAAGAAGAGGAACTCGTGGATCCGAAAAATGACAAGAGTGGAAGACATCATGATCAGAGTTAAATCCCTGAAATGGCAATGGGCTGAACATACTGCCAGAAGGACAGACCATCGATGGACAGCCGAAATTTTAGATTGGATTCCAAGGGACAGAAAAAGACCCAGAAGAAGACCCACATGGGTGATTGGTGGATGAAATTCGAAAGTATGCGGGAGTAACATGGAGGAGACTGGCACAAGACAGACCGTTGTGGAAGAAACTTGGGGAGACCTTCGTCCAGCAGTGGATTGATAATGGTTGACGATGATGATGATGATGAAATGAATCACTCTTATTTTATTCATTTATTTTTTTTTCAGTCGATTGTGTAATGGAATCGAAAGAGTAACGAACTGCTTTTCGAAAATACGATTAGCAGAATTCTGGGGAAAAAGTTCATAAAAACATGAAAAACTATTTCTTAATACAATGAAACCTCATCAACGGACACTCTCGCATAGCCGACCTAGCGGTTTTGTGATCCTCAATCCCAAAGTAAACATGATACTGTTTTTTTAACTCCTAAGCGTACCCTCCGAAAAACGAACAATGTTCTTGGTCATAAGACAAATAAAAACAGGATCGTTCAAAGCTAAAAATCGGGAACGTACTGCCAGAAGGCCTCAAAATTACCCGATTTTTAGCTTTGAACGACTTCGGACGGAAATAGGATATTTTTTGTCCTCCAGATACCAGTGATGTAGTTCTAAAAAAGAACTGCCTTAGAGATGAATGGATTTGGTAAAAACAACCCTGAAGGAAGCCTTCAAAAGCTTACTAAAGTTTGACTTGCTGCTTTTATCATTTAGCATGTTCAATTAAATATTTATTATTTTTTATATTTTTAACAAAATTGCCTATTTAGGCAATTTAAAGCAAAATAATATTTCCTAACAGCCAGACGCTAAGAATATCTTTTTTCTTTAAGTGCCTTAGCGGTGAACATCATTCTAAACAATTTCAAATATTCAGTGTTAAAATTAGAAACCTTGAATATGTGCGTGACTTACAGGACACTTTCCCTAGGTTTTGAAGTGGCAGTAAAGATATCTTTTGTGTTGTATTTTTTTCGGGTTTAACGACTATCGTGAGCAGCCAGGACCATAGGCAGTCGTCTATTCTTGATTTGGTGCTCCTAGTTCCGGGGAGGGGAGAGGGTCAACCCCGAAGGGTGGATGCTTCATTCTGGGCTCGGGTTTGGGTACCAGCTCCAGAGATTAGACAGAAGCCAGCACCTCTGACCACCAGTACATCGGTGAAACCCGTAAGAAACCTAGGAATGGGCTCAAGGGACTACTTTTATACTAAAATAGTAGATGCCCATGGCGACTTTAGCAGAAATTAATATTACAATCATAAAACACTTGTCATGCCTGTTTAATTTTACTGAGTCGATTTTCCTCCAATCGCTAGTTTTAATATATGGAGAAGTCACCTTCTATCAAGACATTTTGAAAACTGCAGTCTCGACAAAGGAATTACTACTATTTTCTTTACTTTGGAACTTTTGTGATTCATGAAATACCCTAGCGCGTGAACATACAGTTGAGCCTCTTCCTGTAATGCGAACATCCGTTTAATAAACGAATGTGCCTACATATAAAACTATTCGATTGCTATATCTGCCTACATATAACACTATTCGATCGCTATATCTGCCTACATGATAATCTAAAAAATTCTTGTCCGTGCTTCTGTTACCATATAACCATTAAAAGTGCCTTAGTGAGGCTTAGCCTATAAAAAAAGTGCCTTAGTGAGGCTTAGCCTAGAAGAAAAGTGCCTTAGTGAGGCTTAGCCTAGAAGAAAAGTGCCTTAGTGAGGCTTAGCCTAGAAGAAAAGTGCCTTAGTGAGGCTTAGTCTAGAAAAAAAGGGCCTTAGTGAGGCTTAGCCTGGAATAAAAGTGCCTTAGTGAGGCTTAACCTAGAATAAAAGTGCCTTAGTGAGGCTTAGCTTAGAAAAAAAGTGCCTTAGCGCCGTTAAGGTACCCATGCATTTTTCAAAGTATTTAAGACTAATTTGTCGCCCCAGTGGCGCAGTGGTCTAAGCGATGGCTTGTGATCATTCGTCCGCATGGATGTTGTGCTTGTCTTACGGCACTGGCTCTCTCCCTTCCCTGGAACCAGTGGCCCTAAATTAGGGACGGGTGACTCTTATAGCCCATTGAGTTGCTCACGGTGGTCGTTAAACCTCCAATCAGAAAAAAAAAAAGAAAAAAGTCTAATTTATATTTCATTCAGTGAGATTATCTGGCACAATAAGAAGCCTGAAATGCTAAAATGAAGCAAATAATAGTTAATTACAGAATTTTTTTCTCTAGATAATCATTTATTTCATTTATTTTGCTTTTGTAGGCGCGACATTATTATATACAATGCACAGATACTGTGTAAATTTCCAACTCAGTTGTCTTATAAAAGTAACAAAAACATGCAAAATTTATTTTAAGTTTTTTTTTACCAATTTTAAAAATGCCAACTATTTTTTTCTTCAAATGATTTCTGAGCTAAAATAGGAGTTTAGAAGGGAGAGGTCATGGCGTCAGCCGCACACCCTGCGTTTTCCGTGGGCTCTACTTCGTATCAGCTGTGTATGTCCAGCGTGCCCAACTTGGGCTGCTTCTGTACTTTTCTATGGGGGAAATGGTTGACTTTGATGAGGTTCTAGAGGCATTCGTGCAGCATGTACAGTCAGGAAAAAATGAGGCCGAAATATACGTGCACATAACTAAAAATTTGCGAAACGTTTCAGAAATTTTGTTTAGTATTTTCTAAAAAAATTAAAAAAAAATTATGCTTCGTCGAGCCGACGTGCATATGGCGTAATAACCAATCACGGCCGTGCTAAAGCTGTGGGAG
Source organism: Macrothele yani (assembly GCA_039090855.1). Lineage (NCBI taxonomy): Eukaryota > Metazoa > Arthropoda > Arachnida > Araneae > Macrothelidae > Macrothele > Macrothele yani. The sequence goes on along the minus strand of CM077026.1, from coordinate 19,705,628 downwards.
CCTTGTTGACCTTCAAGGACTGCTGCAAATAGTAAGAGACGGCCGCTATCAACCTGAGCTCCAGCTCAGGTCTTCAGTAAGTGACGTCTCGTCACTAAACCCTCCCCAACCACAGGGCGCAGGAAACCAGATGATCAGATTTGGCTTCACTATAGGGGCTGATGATGCCATCTTCTCTCTCTTCTAACCTCCTTGGTCCCTGACTGCCCGAAGATAGGGTGAGTCAACTGACTGTACAATATATTTTCGCCTTTATCACTATGACCTCGAATAAGTTCTCGTCTCGGAATGTAGGGCTAGACTTTTGTATTTTGTGGAAACCCAGACAAACCGAATAATTTTCTTTTATAAAGGAAACAGTTTTAAATGCTCTTAAACAACGGTACTTAAGGTGTTGTCTATCGGGTCAAATTTGATGAGCACGAACAAATACTAATTCTTTTTTGAGGCACAATAAACAGTCTGAAGGGTAAATTTCTATTCTCACTTTCCATATATAGTGAACTAAGAATGAATAAAAAAAAACATTGAAAAACTGATAAAGAAAAATAAAATCTATGCACATATGCGTACGTGTATTTTTCGCACGAAATTCGCACACAAATATTAGGGGGTAGAGGAACCCACAACAAAATCATTGGGGGTTCAAAAAGTGTCTCGAACCCACGAAGTAGGCGCCTATGGTATGCAGTGATGTAGTGGGGCAGGAACGCCCCGGAACGCCCCGGAACGACGTGCCGGTACCTTTTTTTTCTTTTTTTCAGGCGGATAAGGTGGAGCGCGTCCACCTTATGAGCTTAAAGTGATTATTTAATTAAATAGGACGATAAATATCGGTCGGGCACTGCCCCCAATAAAATTATTGGAGGGACGTACAATCATAGACGGCCCCCCCCCCATTGTCGGCGTCTATGATTGTACGTACGTATTGAATATGAAGCGCGTTTTGTATTGTAAGCCTAGTTGGACTCAGAAGCCAACCCCCGAATAGAGGACACATCTCAATAGCGAATAAATGTTGAAATCCCAGAGTGTCCTCTATTCAGAGGTTTTTCTATAACTCCAACAACAACGATAACTTTGATCATAAGTAATGGTCGTTTTATTTAAGAAACTTTAAAACTGTGAAAAGAAAGTTTAACCTGATGAAATTGTCTTCCCAATACATAACCTTCATTCTTACAATTAAATGTGCTCATGCGGCATGGCCCAGTTGTTAACGCGCTGTGTGCAGAAATGGGAACTGGTCAAACGGATCGGGTCAAGACTCGATTCCGACCCTGTTTTATTTCCGTTTCATTTTTGAAAAGAAAAAAAATTCAGAGAAAAATACACACTGTGGAATTTTGTGCAAAATACTGGTGCTCGCGGAGTGATAAATGATTTGTCATGCAATATGAAGGAAGAGAAAAGTGTCCCAGAAGGAAAGTGCCCCTTCCTTCTGAGGGTCAATGAAGAAAACACCATCCACATTTTTAAAACTTTCAGCTCATCATAAACTTGTGGAAATTGGTGTTCCCGCGAAACATATTCTGAAGCTTGATATGTTATCAACAAAACAACAAAAACTGAAATTAAACATTCAACAAGTTGCTAAATTGAAAAAAATTGACTGTTATCGCCATCAAAATTAGGTGGAACAGCCTTAACAATACTGCGCAGGGACTCTTTGACTTTCGCAAATGTGTAAAACAGGTAGGCCATGTTTTGCTAAAGACGGACGACAGTTTCAATACGAAGTGAGTAAATTATACGTTTCTGTAACACATTTGTTGGATTTCCATACAACCTAAAATACCCACTGCGGAGAGACTTTTTGAACGCCTTGTATATATAGTTCAAAGCAGTCGGGTCGGATCCGGTCCAAATTTTTGACCCGTTTCCAACTCTGGCAGTCTGCAGTGCGGAAGCGAACGTTTCTGACGGGTGTTCGAATTCCGGTCCAGCCGGCCGTCTAGTCTGCGGTTTTTCCGGGGTTTCCGGTGACTACCTGGGCTCAGGGACGAGAAAGTATAGATGCTTCCCTGTGAAGTCGGCACCGGACGCACTTTACTCCTTACCCACATTCAACAGAGGAATGACAAACCGGCTGCATTAATTTGCCAGTAACCCTCAAAGACCCATAATCGTCTTTGCGGGACTGAACCCGTCATGGACCGACGAGATAAAGAGAGACAGAGAGAAATTCCAAAACTAAATTCTGAATGCTTCCGTACCTGGTAGGATGACGGTTCCGAAAATTCATATTAAGGCCACGGTTTTGCCACAGAGCTATGTTGGTTCTGGTTTTTTCTGCTTTGGAGCCAGTTCTTTAATTAGATAAGGTCTGTTCGTTTGTTCCAAAACAGGAGATGAACTAAGCTGCTTCGCGTAGCTAATAAGGTTGGAGATCTGGTGCAGAATCAGTAGATGAGATTTCGGGGTAAATTCCGAAATTTCGCGAAATACTGTATTTCCTATCAAATTCGGCTTTCAGACTGTTTTCCCACGTTTTGGATATACACTGAGTGGCCACTTTATTATCACCACCTGAGAGTTTTAAGCAAATAAGCTATGGCTGATGCACGCTGTTGCCGCCAGAAGGTAAGGATAGTATAAAAAGGGAGAGCTTAGTGCTTGCGACAGTAGTAGAAGGGATTTTTGGGTCACGAGACGGTAAAAAATGCGATTTGACGGACTTTCAACATGGGATGATTGTAGGAGCTCGGAGCCATGGAGTGAGTATCACCGAACCCGCCGCATTCGTGAAATGTTCCAGAGCAGCTGTTGTTAAAGTGTTTAAAGACTGGACTGTCAGCCAAAAAACTGGGTCTCTACGTGCAACGTGTGGTCGTCATCGACTAGTGACTGCTCGGGCGGAACGGAGAGTGTCCTGATTGGTAACAGACATCAGAAGGGCAACAGTGCAGCAAATTACAGACCATCTTAATCAAGGATCCCTTCAAATGATCTCTGCGCGCACTGTTCGTCGTACACTACATCGGATGGGATATGGCAGCCAAAGTCCTGTTCGAACACTTTTGCTGCCTGCAGTTAACAAGACAAAGCGTCTCCAGTTCGCACAGGAACACAAGGATTGGACAGTCGATAATTGGAAACAAATTTTGTGGTCCAATGAATCACGTTTTCAGTTGCACCATGCCGATGGCCGAGTGAGAATTTGGGGGAAACAGCACGAAAGCATGGACCCCAAATGCATTGCTAAAACCCTTCAAGCTGGTGGAGGCAACGTTATGGTTTGGGGAATGTTTTCCTGGCATGCTTTGGGCCCTTTAATTCGTGTTGATCAACGTCTGACTGGCACATCATATCTAAACATCGTTGCGGACCAAGTGCATCCTGTCATGTGGATGGTTTATCCCAATGGCGATGGCTACTTTCAACAAGATAACTTGTCCTGCCACAGTGCTCGTATTATACAGGATCGGTTTCAGTAACATGCAGGTGAGTTTACTTTGCTTAGATGGCCCCCACAATCTCCAGATCTCGGCCCCATTGAGAATTTGTGGGATGAAGTTGAACGAGGCATCAGACAGCTGGATCCACAACCCTGCAATCTCACGCTCTTGGAAAGTTCTATTGATCAAGCATGGTCTCAGATTCCACAAACCACCTATCAACATCTCGTGGAGTCCATGCCACGAAGAATCGACGCAGTATTAAAGGCAAAAGGTGGCCCAACGAAGTACTGAGGTGGTGGTCATAATAAAGTGGCCACTCAGTGTGTAAGATTCGTTGTCTGTCCCAAAAGCAGTTTTATTCGCGAAAGGTTTTTCATACTTATAGACGCACTGAAGTATTGCCTCGCTAACTGCTTTAAAATGTACGGATTCCAAAGTGCAGCACTTGAGGAAGATTGCATTCAAAGAGGTTTCGGCATTACAGTTTTCAACATTCGTTTCAACAGCAAGAATATTCAAAATGTACCTATCTTTTAAATCAGGTGTTTCGTCTGCTACGACGCTTGCACTGATTTAAAAAAAAATAATCTTTTACTTGTGGCTTGTGAATAACATATATTTTCGGCAAATAACATTTCCGCTATCCAGTTCGCATTTGGAATAACATCCATATCTTTCAACGAATTTTCCAAGTAATTTTTTAATGTAGGGTTATTCAGTTTGAAAAGTGGGGTGTTAGTTGCACAAAAGGCGCTAGTTAATTTCGAAAGTTAAGTTGAGCGATGCTGCTCTTATTTAGTACTTTTTCCAATTAATTCATCAACACATTTCTGCATTATTTTCGGCTTGTCTGTCCGGACAAACGCTTTTTTCTATGCAGCTTTCTTGCTAAACGCTTTTCACAACTCCAATTTCTTGAAAAATCCAGTGGTATGTTGCAACACGAACAGAACAATAAATAATTGCTCCCATGGAACTTTCCCTTGCTGTGCATCTGTTAGGTGAACTTATGCTATTCACGGGGCTCATTCGCAAAATTAACAAACAATATCTATAAACTTTATAAACTAAATATTCACACGAAAGCATAAACAATTTCTAAGCTTAGCGTCTGCGAAACTCAAACACACTTTTCTGTGAGCTGCTTTTCACAGTTTAAACTACTAATGCAATTGACGAAATTCGGTTTATGATTTACTAGTGCAGCAAGTCGCCGAGGTCCTTCAACAGTGTGTGTGTGTGTGGGGGGGGGGTGTAAATAATCAACGACGACATGTGAAATCCTCAGCAGAGTGCATGTGACTTGGGATTACCAGTCAAGCTTGTTCGATAAGAGTCTCTTCGCAACGAACAAAGTTGAGGGGTAATTCAAGGAGTAAATTTCTTATTTGGACTAGGATTACTTTGCAGTATATTTTTCGCGTAGAGTCTAATGAAGGTAGTATTAAAATTATTTAAATATGAAATATAATCTAAAAGATATAATAGAAATTAGGCAAAAAGAGAAAAAAAAATCTGAAATTCATGGATATATTTGATATTCACAAAATTACAGGAAACGCCCTAAAAATCCCGGAAAGTCGGGCCGCGAAGCAGTTATTGACCATCCAGTTGCTCATATTGGTCGTTAAAGACCCAAACTAGAAAATTTTGGAACCCACTTATCGTATTAATGTAGAGTTTATCTCTATCAGCATGCTATTTTTCTCTCCTAGCCCCGAATACTTTTATGAGTTGCTTGTGGCTTATAATCACTCATTATTTTCTTTCCCCTTTTTTTGCTTTTTCCCACGACATTTTTATACTGTACTAAAATGTTTCAGGTTTTGAGTGACAGAACAAAAACTCATTGTTGAAGGATGTCAATTTTCCATTGCAGGTGAGCTGCCAGAAATGATTTACAACCGACAAGCAGCAGGTTTTCTGACCATGATGATATTGTTTTCCATTCTATATAAAAAGTCCATGCGATTTGGAAAATGTACAAGAATCTGCCAGAGCGAAGCAACCTTTTCATCAGGTAAGAACTTATTTTTTGTCTTTCTTCTCCAGTTACGTTTGAGCAGACTCCTATGAAGCAGATTTCGAGATTTTTTTTTTTTTTTTTTTTTTTTTTGGAGGTTTAACGACCACCGTGAGCAACTCAAACGGGCTATAAGCAGTCGCCCGTCCCTAATTTAGGGTCACTGGTTCCAGGGAAGGGAGAGAGCCAGTGCCGTAAGACAAACACAACATCCATGCCTGACCGGGATTCGAACCCGGACCCCTTACGGACGAATGATCAGAGGCCAACGCCTTAGACCCCTGCGCCACCGGGGCGGCTATTTCGAGATAACCAACGTTCCAAGTGTTATAATCTCAACCAGGACCTAGCGCTTAAGAGATATATAGCATCTCGATGCGAAAAATTCTTTCGATCATAGAGGGTGTCCTACTCGCTACCGAACCATTTCTTTAATGATATTAACACCAATGAAGATATTGCAACGGAATTTGAAGTGGACTTACCTCATTTCGTGCGAAATGTGATGACATCACATCATGTGCTGGAAATGGCCACCATTTGCGTCCAGACAGCATTGAATTCGGCGCTGTCCGCCAACAAGCCGGACACGCCTCTCTGCTGCTTTGTTATACCATTTCATTATGTTATGCCATTTTGTTATGCCATTTCTGTCAGGCCATCCACGGCCATATATCTTCCAGAAGACCTCCCTCCTGGGTTTTTCACGCTCAACATAGGGAGTGATTACCGTGAATAGTACGATGCCCAAAAAGACTTCTATAAATCAGTAAAAGCCGGTGGATCACAGGGGTTAAAGCAGACTGGCGGTTATAGTCTTCGGCTGCTGTAGCCCTTCGCGACATATGGGTGGTGCGTTCGAAAATCAAACTGTAAACATCAGTGTTGAATTTCTCAGGGATTTTCGCTTTGATCCATTGACACCTATGTTCCATTTCATTCACATGATCGCCGATTGCTGGGAGTTATTATGCGTGCCGTAACATTCACGGCAAACCCAGGCTACGGTTGCGCTTGAATAGTCCAGGAGAGTGGCCGTTTAGGGTTGCTTAAACCGGCACTCCGGGCGCTTGCTCTCCTGGCACGTCCAAAATTACTCTGATCACTCGTTTTGCCCATTCTTATCCTCAATCGAAAGCTTCCTGATGCTTGACGAGCTGTTTTGCCTTATTTGCACCACACACCACGTTGATCTGCCGTCTGATGTGTTGCTGTGGGTCATTTTAGTAACAAGGGTATGGCAACATAATATACTTGTGTCTCTGTGTACATGTAGGCGTAAAACGCTTAAATGGAGCCAACCAGAGGTGGGACGAATCCTAAATTTTCTCGAATCCGAATCCGAATCCTAAAAGGTTTTCAAATTCCTCGAATCTCTCGAATCCTTCATGAAAGAATAATTATAAAAAAAAAGGGAAAGAAAAGACTTCAAAAAAGTACAGACCGGAAAACGCCCAGCGTATACTGATAGCGTGTACAGGTGAGAAGCTGCGGAGAATTGAGTAGAACTAGAAACGCTGAGTCTGATTTATCATTTCTATAACAAAGTTCTTACTTCCTGAGGTTATTGGAATAACTATGTACACTGCTTATGGGGTTTTTTTTTCCGGAAACGGATGAGTGGTTGGTATAAATATAATGTTTAGATAGTGTGGCTTAATTCACATTGAGGAAAATATGGGCAATATATGGAAAATTACAGAAAATTATAGGACAGAGGAAACTTGATGGAAAATCTTCGTGATGCGTTAAAATACCGAATAACAAACACGCGCACACAGACCACTGCTGTTTGATTTCTGGAAAGACGGGTTTACTATTAGAAAACAAATTTACTGAACCACATGTTTTTCAAGTAACAAGAGAAGTCTTAAAAGAAATAAAAGCGTTAAAAAGTACAAATACCCCCCCCCCCGCGAAAAAAAGGGAGAGAAAGAAAGAAAAAGAAACAAATAGACAACAACAACCAAACAGAACGAATGCCTGCACTTGAAATTCAGAGTTTGCTGTTTGTTGGAATGGAGCGCCTGCATCGCCTAACATTGCATTTTGTCCACGAGTTACCTAGAATGCGTTCAAAATATGTTTTTAATGTTTCCGATATGTTTTGCATCTGTTTCCAATCAATTCTGAATGTGCCCCTGATATGTTCTCAATGTGTTCTACAAATAAAAACACATTAATGTGTTCTTAAACTGGAACAGAATGCGTTCTAAAATTTACTTCCAATGTGCTCTAAATTCTAACACATTAGGAACACATAAATGTGTTTTTAATTAGGCTCAGAATGCGTTCTACATTTTACTTTCAATGTGTTCCAAATTGAAACACATTGCAACGCATTTAAGAACGTGTTATAAGTAGGAACACTTTGGGAAAGCATTTCATACTGTGTTCTCAGCAAAAACACATTGAGAACACATTAATATGTTCTTAAACTGAAACAGAATGCGTTCTAAAACTTACTCCCAATGTGTTCTAAATAAAAACACATTGAGAACACATTTCATAATATGTTCTCAGCAGGAACATATTCGGAACACATCAACGTGTTCTCAAAATATATTCTAAATAAGAGCACATTAAAGTGTTCTTAACCTGGCGCACATTGCGTTCTAAAATAAGGTCCAAATGTGTTCCGAGCATTTGCGGTTATTCAATTGAGAAGCAAGGTGCTTTATTTTTTCATTCTTGCAGCATTAAAAATCGTTACATGTTTGAACTGAAAGGTAAATCTTACTGTCATATTCCATCTTGGTTTTTTTCACCTTTTATTCCAATGAAAGAATTAATAAAGATTGTTAATTCAAGAGCAAAACGTCACTCGAAATTATTAAGCGTTTATGAGTGAAAAAAATGTATTTAAACATGATCTTATGGATTTCCAAATTCAGCGAACGCCACGACCTAATCTACGAGTATATTCCTACAAAGCAAGCCAACCGTACTTATTCTTCTTCGTCTGGAACTATTCATTAAGCCTTGGGAGGAGCGTTTCCCCAATGGCTAAACCTGCGAAGCCAACAATGCATTGACCAGGTCCTCTCAGTAACAAATAAGAATAGCAAGCAATAGCTTGTTGCAATATCTTTCGTATGGGTGGCGGTTTCTCATTGAGAGACGTCAAAACTGGATTACCATTATGTTCTACACAATGTAGAAATTGCAACACTGTGAAGTGAATGGGATGTGTTTTTCGCGGAATTACATTTACCTAATGAAGTGGTCATTGAATAATTACTTATCTATTTGCGAAAATTATTTTTACTACGTACTCGAATTTCTCTTACAATACCATTGCAAAAATCTCTGGCTAAAAGCATTTTCTCGATTCTTTTTTACACTTTCCAACAGTAGGTTCAAGAAGCGTTTAGGCTCCAGCTTTGCCCGTCTGTCTGTCTGTCTGTCTGTCTGTCCGTCTGTCTGTCCGTCCGTCCGTCCGCTCAATAACTCGCGTAAAAATAGTTCGATTTCGATGAAATTTTAATATGTGGTAAGGGACCACCTGGAGATGAACCCTATTGAAAATGGACGAAATGGGCTCAAAGGTCAGGACATAGGAGCGGGACCCATTACATTGCCCTTATGCGTCATAACTTACGTAAAAATGCTTCTACTGCGACAAAACTTTATCATGTTGTTCCGGAGGTATACTGAACTAATTCTGTTTAATAACATCGAAATAGAGTCAACGTTCACGACACAGGAGCGAGATTTATAACACAGCCATTATACTCATAACTTGAGTAAAAATGCTTTTACTGCTACAAAACTTTATAGTATGTTGTACAGGAGGTATAATGAACCAATTCTATTTAACATCATCGAAATAGGGTCAAAGGTCAGGACACAGGAGCGAGATTTATAACACAGCCATTATCCTCATAACTTGAGTAATAACTTGAGTAATGATTTCTGGTATGTTGGAAAGCGTATCATAATCAATGCATTCCATGATTTTGCTAACTTGTTTTCTTTACTCTAAGGACAATTTCTATAGCAACGAATGATCTTCACCTTTGAAAGTTGCAGATAAAATATCGGATCTCGTGAAGCTGGCAAGTAATTTATGAATTAACACATCGTGCGATGTGACTTGTGATATGTAAATTTAAAGCGTTAAAACTTCGTTCTACTGTATATATCACTGTCATCTGGTATTGATACCAAGGGGATTGGGCTACAGTGAAGAACACAATGGATAATTAGACAAGTTGGTATCATTTTCTTGTATGAGTTTAACTTGGGCACCATGAATCAGATACAACTCACAGCAAACATACAACGTTTGAAAAAGACACTGTGAGTAAACGCGAGACCCACCGTTGATTCGCTGAATTAGGATCCTGCGATATGAGCCTCGAAAGTCAGCCACGCGGTAGACCTGAAGTGCGAGTTGGAGACCTCGACTGAATCTGATCGGGGCCAACGTTTCTCCCCATCCCTTGCTAGGGCCTGGGCCCCGAAAATGTACGACTGCTATGCCGTCACACAAAGCGACTGAAGTAAACCTGTTGGAAGTCGTATTGTTGCATTAGCTTTTTTTTTTTCTGATTGAAGGTTTACGACTACCGTGAGCAACTTAATGTGTCAATGGGCTATAAGCAGTCGACCTTCCCTAATTTAGGGCCACTGGTTCCAGGGAAGGGAGAGAACCAGTGCCGTAAGACAAACACGACATCCATGCCTCACTAGGATTTGAACCCGTACCCATCTCGGAAAAATGGTCCGAAGCCAGCGCTTAGACCACTGTACCACTGGGGTGGCTGCGTTAGCTTCTTATTGCCACAATCGTTGTATTGCTTCATTCTGAGCTGTTTTCTCTTCGCTCAATCAGTTTTTCTGCTTCCATTCATTTGTAAACTGTTGGTGATTTCACAAGAACCACTTTTGTATGATATAGGCGGTCTTTTGTTTTCTTTGTGCACCATAAGAACGATTTATTGGTGTTGGAACTTGGTTGCGAGCTAGCGATTATTTGTTTAGTGTACGTGACGTCAGAACTGCAACTCAGCACGCTAGCTATTATTTGTTTATAGTGCCTGACGTCATAACCGCAACCACGGAAAGCTGGCAATAGTTTTATTTGGTGTGGCATCAGCAGAAGCAGACAAGAAACTTCAAGCAGCAAACTGGCGTTTTTCATTTGAAATTTATTCAATTAATTTTTTAAAAAATGCCCAGTTAATATCGGTGAAAGACACGCTTTTGTTCTAATTTCTTGTATTGGGTTAACAGAAAATGTAAAATCTTAATTTCCTGTAAAAGCGATATGAAAATCAAAGAGCCATAAATTCGAACCCTGACAATTACATTTCCATCAATATCCTCATTTCCAGTTTTTCTTCGCAACAACAACATACACTTTCTTTAATTTTATCTCTATGAGGAAATGCTCAATTTAACTGTATTACTGTCATTTGCAAAAGTTTAAGACCACCTGTTGGTATTAGGAGATTTCTGCCGATTACGTGAGCTACTGTCTGTATTACTCAACTTCCTATCGGCGTCGCATCATTCTACAACGGCAGCTGTTAATAGACCATGCGAGCGTCAGTTTGCATCTGATTTTCATGCTGAGAGGTTTTGTACGTATTTTCTATATAGCGAAAAATGGGCGAAAAATCATGACTAAGTGTTACTCAGAGGGCACATATATTGACTTTATATCATGACGGATACTCCTCACGTGACATAAGCAGAAAAGTGAATGTGAGAAAGAATGCTATTCATAATAGGATCATGAAATATCGAGATATAGGTGAATTTAGCGACCGAAAGAGAAGTGGCCGTCCGAGGAAAACAACCTCACGTGATGAGAATACCATAAGGCGAATAGTTACCTGTTCTCCGAGGAGCTCGTGCACGAAAATCAAGGCCTTTCCACATTCAAAAGGGTCTGGAATTAGTATTCGCCCTGTTTCCTGATGTCTTAGCAAAGATTTTGGATTAAAGTCTTATAAACTTGCATATAAACCTAGACTAACCTCTGTCATGAAAAGAAGGGACTCCAGTTTGCGAAGCGTCATCAATCGTGGATTGCTGAAAACTAGAGCCAAGTTATTTTTTCCGACGAATCAATTGGGCATCAATTTGAATCAAGTGATTCACATGTGCTTAAGCACATGTTCGTCGACAAAAGACAAAAGGTTTGATCAAAAATGCACCATTAGCGCCACGAGATAGGCAGTTGATATGGGGCGCTATGTCAGCATCCGGTACTGCTTCATTATAATTTTTGCCGACAGGCACTACCATGGCTGGCCTTTTTTATGTGAAAATGTCACGTGAGAAGCTTTTAACTCTTATGCAAGTGCAAAGATGCACAATATTTATGCATGATGGTGCTCCATGCCACAGATCAAAGACAGTAAAGAGCTACCCGCAGAGGAAAAACATAACTATGGCCCGGTAATAGTCCCGACCTTAACCCCGTCGAAAATTTGTGAATCAATTTAAAAGGCAATGTAACAGAAAAACCGCCATCGGTTTCACAAGCTTTGATTGACGCGATAAAGTACGTGTAGTGCAAAGACATTTCGAGTGACTACTGGAAAGATCTCATTGAGAGTATGCCACATCGTATTCTGTCCTTCATAAAAGACAAAGATGATAACATAAAGTATTGATTTCTGTCTTTTTGTGTTCTAAAGAAAGTAAGTATTCATCTGTGGTGTCATTTTTTGAAATATCTCTGACTTGTAATCAGTTGCTTCTTTGAAAATCTTAGTTTTCAAAAAATTGAATGACTACTTTTCAATAATTGACAGGTGGTCTTAAACTTTTGCAAATGACTGTATATCGCAAGCTGTATAACTTCGTTTTAGCAATATGAGATGAATCAATCATCTAAAAATATATTTGGTAGCGGGCGCAGCTCAGAAGAAAGCAATGCTGCTTCAGTGTCTCCCAGACCAATGTCCGTCGCTTTGTGTGAGGTCTCCCAGACCAAGGCTGAACTGGATCCCACCAGGCTGTAACATTAAGCAAAAACAGTGAGGACAGAAAAGATGAGTTGGGACACAGCGCCATCTATTGACGTAGTTCGCATAAACAAACTGATTCGTATCATTATTTACATTTGAGATTTTATTTATATTCACTTTCACGTGAACAGATGAATATTTACCTTCTGAATTCGTAGTACTTGGGCAATATAATTTTTCTGTAGGAATTGGTGTAATTGATGTGTAAATCTCATTCCTCTTTTATTCTTCAACGATCTACTAGGGCTGAGATTTTGGTAAATGTGTAGGTTAGCATCTTAAATTATTTCGTCGGAAAAATGTTAGTACCTGGAAAAAGTGCGACGTACAGATTTTAGAGTATGGAAATTAATGGCAAATTGTGCAGTAATTTCTTGTTTTAAATGTCTTTTAAAGATTTTTATCGTAATATTCACGGCATCTCACTTACACGTAAATATTACGATAAAAATCTTTAAAAGACATTTAAAACAAGAAATTTCTGTACATTTAGACATTAATTTCCATACTCTAAAATCTGTACTTCGCACTTTTTCCAGGTACTAATATTTTCCCGACGAAATAATTTAAAACGCAAAGCTACACATTTACCTACTATTTTACTTAATATCAGTTTATATAGCAGAGGTTTTTTTCTAAACTTGAATTAGGTACGCAATTATCAGAATGAAAATGCTTACCACAAACAACAGTTGAAGGCGACTTGTCATTAGGAGCAAAATCCTGACGAGATATTGCTTTCAGCAACCGTTGCTTTAGGTTCTGATCTGAGGGGAACTCGTGGAATGAAAATCCCAAGTTTTTCTTCTCAGAAGATGTGCACATCTGCACACAACAGTAAACCATTTTGAAAATGGGTTAGATTTTGTTGTGAAAACATCAGTTTGGTTTTAAAAGTGTAAGGTTTTTTAAAAGTAACACAATAAAAAACGACGAACGTACACAATCCAGCAATTCAAACAACGTGAAAAATGAGTTCTTTATACCTTGGGACGCAGTACCATCTAACTGCTGAAATCGTCCCTAACGCACAGTGGCCAATCACCAAAAGTCTATTTATTGTCTTCAACGTTAATGTTATAGCCTGTTCTTCATCCAGTTCAGCCTTGCCCAGACTAATGTCCATCGCTTTGTGTGACGTCACGGCAGCGGAAAGCATTGAGCGCCCAAACTCCGATCATGGGACGAGGGAGGAACTTTCCGAGGTAGGACAGCCTTGTAATTTAACGTAAGCCCAACACTGAGTCAGCGTCTTCTGTTCTCAAAATACGGTGGCTCAGTGTTGGGCTTACATTAAATTGCAAGACTGCGCTACTTGGGTTACCCCGATCCGATCCACTTCAAACGGTACGAAGAATTTGTGAGAGACTAGAAGTTACCTGATGTAACCATATCCCGATAGTTAACAGCCATAGGCAAATTGAAGAAGTTGACGGAAGAGTATAAAGCTCGAAGATTTGCTATCAGCACTTCTCTCCTTATCCGATACCAGATGAACGACATTTTGAGGAGCCTCCTCACGTGTGATGAAAAATGAATGCTTCATGAAAATCGCCGAAGTTCGGTGCAATGGGTCGACCACGGTAAAGACTCGTTACACTTCCGAAACCAATTCTCTCTTCCAAGAAAATTATGGTTAGTGTACGGTGGCCTTCAGCGGGTGTGATCCAAATGTCCTCCTGATTACAACTGGACGAAAAGATTACAGTCGACTAGTATTTTTAAGAACTTGACATTATGCATGGAAAATTGCCCACCAATTAGCCTGCAGAACATGGTTAGTGTTCGGTGGTCCGCAGAGGGTGTGATCCAAATGTCCTCCTGCTTACAACTGGACAAAAAGATTAGTCGACAAGTATTTTTAAGAACTTGACATTATGCATGGAAAACTGCCCACCAAAATAGCCTGCAAAACATGGTTAGTGTTCGGTGGTCCGCAGAGGATGTGATTCAAATTTTCTCTCCCTTACAACTGGATGAAACGATCTCAGTCGACAGGTATTGTCAAGAACTCGGCATTATGCATGATAAACTGTCACCAAATAGCTTGCAAAACATGGTTAGTGTTCGGTGGTCCGCAGAGGGTGTGATCCAAATGTCCTCCTGCTTACAACTGTACGAAAAGATTACAGTCGACAAGTATTTTTAAGAACTTGACATTATGCATGGAAAACTGCCCACCAAATAGCCTGCAAAACATGGTTAGTGTTCGGTGGTCCGCAGAGGGTGTGATCCAAATGTCCTCCTGCTTACAACTGGACGAAAAGATTACAGTCGACAAGTATTTTTAAGAACTTGACATTATGCATGGAAAACTGCCCACCAAATAGCCTGTAAAACATGGTTAGTGTTCGGTGGTCCGCAGAGGGTGTGATCCAAATGTCCTCCTGCTTACAACTGGACGAAAAGATTACAGTCGACAAGTATTTTTAAGAACTTGACATTATGCATGGAAGCCTGCCCACCAAATAGCCTGCAAAACATGGTTAGTGTTCGGTGGTCCGCAGAGGGTGTGATCCAAATGTCCTCCTGCTTACAACTGGACGAAAAGATTACAGTCGACAAGTATTTTTAAGAACTTGACATTATGCATGGAAAACTGCCCACCAAATAGCCTGCAAAACATGGTTAGTGTTCGGTGGTCCGCAGAGGGTGTGATCCAAATGTCCTCCTGCTTACAACTGGACGAAAAGATTACAGTCGACAAGTATTTTTAAGAACTTGACATTATGCATGGAAAACTGCCCACCAAATAGCCTGCAAAACATGGTTAGTGTTCGGTGGTCCGCAGAGGGTGTGATCCAAATGTCCTCCTGCTCACAACAGGACGAAAAGATTACAGTGGACAATTATTTTTAAGAACTTGACATTATACATGGAAAACTGCCCACTAAATAGCCTGCAAAACATGGTTAGTGTTCGGTGGTCCGCAGAGGGTGTGATTCAAATTTCCTCTCCCTTACAACTGGATGAAACGATCTCAGTCGACAAGTATTGTCAAGAACTCGGCATTATGCATGATAAACTGCCACCAAATAGCCTGCAAAACATGATAAGTGTTTAGTGCTCCGTGCGGGTATGATCCAAATCTCCTCCTGCTTACAATTGGATGAAAAGATTATAGTCGACAGGTATTTTAAAAAACTTGACATCATGCATAGAAAACTGCCCACCAAATTGCCTGCAAAATAGCCAACTCCTACATGCCACACAAAACGACAGACAGACAAACTGAGGAATGGATGGAAATAAGGAGAGATCTGTTATATGTTCACGTTTTACCCTATAGTGAAAAAAAAATTCTTCAATCCGATAATTAGAAGCACTGATGTTTCTACTGACAGATGGACAGACCGGGTAATTGAGGACAAACATTGGCAAAACCATGCTGATGCCTTTCACTACAAGCCACAAAACAAATTTCTTCGAACTGAATGTCGAAAGCAGAGACTGAGTTTCAGCGAACGAGCAGACCGACAGACAGAGAAATTGTGGAATGTATGGTTGGATGGATGGAAGGAGAGATTTGTAAAATGTTTTCTAATGTTTTCTCTTTTGAGGAAGAGAAGGAATTTTTCTAATTAACACTTCGAAGCGAAAATATTGTTTCTGCATACGGACGGACAGACGGATTGATAGACAGCGTATTGTACGCATAACTGCATCGATCAGTCGTAGGCCGAATTTCCTCCCTAGCCGTTAGAAACAGAAATATATGTTCATAGGCGGGCAAACAGAGAAACTCACGAAGAGAAGGACGGAAGGAGTGATGTCTGAAGTATTACACAGTTCTTTCCGTCCATGAGAAAGAAAAAGTGAGCATGTCAACATTTCGAAGCTTAAGTACTATTCATGCAAGCATAAAGACTGAAGGAAAGACAACTGAAATCGTACGCTTTCCCGAATGAGATTCGTGTTTAACTGAAATATGGAAACGCGACGAATTGACCGATAACCTTCTAATAACGTGGGACTCCATGTTCCACGCTAGCCGATCCAGAAGCTGCATCAGCTGAGGTAAGACACCTTACATCATCCACGTTATTCACCTCACCTATCCTCCGCGAATTATCATTAATCCAAACACCTGCACACCTTTCCACAGAATGAATCGGGTTTGGGTCCATTTCACCGAAAACCACTTGACCCAGGGGTTACTTCACCTAAAAGTTCATTTCACCGAAAGGTCGTTTCATCGAAAAGTTAGTTTTACCGAAACGTTCATTTCACCGAAAAGTTCACTTTACCGAAAGTTTTTTTAATCGTTTCTCAATCAAACATCAGTTGAAACCGCATTCAATGAGTTTGTCTCGTCTAGAAGTTCAACAATTTTTCTAAACGTCATACAGAAGATCGAGTTTCCACGATGAATCGTTTCTCAATAAGACATCAGCTGAAACTGCATTTAACGAGTTTGTCTCATCTCGAAGCCAGACAATTTTTCTAAACGGCATGCAAAAGCTCGAGTTTTCACAATGAATCGTTTCTCAATCTGACATCACTTAAAACCGCATTCAATCAGTTTGTCTCATCTCGAAGTTCGATAATTTTTCTAAACGGCACGCAAAAGCTCCAATTTCCACAATGAATCGTTTCTCAATCAGACACCAGTTTTTTTTTTTTTGATTGGAGGTTTAACAACCACCGTGAGCAACTCAATGGGCTATAAGCAGTCGCCCGTCCCTAATTTAGGGTCACTGGTTCCAGGGAAGGGAGAGAGCCAGTGCCGTAAGACAAACACAACATCCATGCCTCACCGGGATTCGAACCCGGACCCCGTTCGGACGAGTGATCAGAGGCCATCGCTTAGACCACTGCGCCACCGGGGCGGCAGACACCACTTGAAATCGCATTTAATGAGTTTGTTTCATTTCGAAACTTGACGATTTTTCTAAAGGGCACAAAGAAGCTCGAGTTTCCACAATGAATCGTTTCTCGATCGGACGGCAGTTGAAATCGCATTCAATGAGTTTGTCTGATCTCGAAACTCGACAAAGTTTCTAAACGGCATAGAGAAGCTCGAGTCTCGTTGGCAAAAGTGTGTTGCTGCATTTGGTGATTATTTTTAATTAATAAAGTTTATTTTGCATCCTATTTTGGGTGTTTAAAGTTTCTATCAATATTCAGACCTTTCACCTGCAACAATATCATATTTCTCGGTATTTAGAGGCCTTATGATACAGACAGTAGCTCAAGTGAACGTTTCTATTTATTTTCATTGTGAAATATATATTCATTGTCTGCTTCCGTGTCGAATAATTTGCAATGAAACATATGGCTGAGATTAATGAGCATTTATTTCTAGTTTATGTATTGATTTTGCTAATTGCTTACTTTTTCAGTCAGAATCTCTGATAACAGTGAACATGAAGACTTCAGTCTTTCTTATTTCAAGCCTTTTGCTCCTGACCTTGGTACTTTTACCATGTCTTGAAGGAAAGCCAAGTAAGTACTTAACGATAAAAAATAAATAATTTTCTTCATTTTGATGTTATTATTATCTTCACAAAAGGAATAATAAATATCATTAATATTACTACCTCCTTTAGAGAACAGTGGCAGATATAACTTTTTCTGAACATTGGTTACTATAGACATCAGATCAGGATTTTAGGAAGGGAGAGACTGACCCCAGGTCTTAAACAACCCTTAGAAATAGGAAGCTAGGAGATTTGGGCTGGAGTGCCCGATAAGAAAGTGACACGGACGTGAGGTAGAAAGAGAGAGAAAGACGCCCTTATTTATTACCGGCGGGCCAGTACCCGGGACCCGACGGCTTAACGTGCCCATCCGACGCACGCCGGATATTTAGTGGATGGAACCTGAGGTCTTTTCCGTGGCAGTCACGAACGTTGACCACTAGGCTATCCGCGTCCCCTTACTATAGACAAAAGAGGTGTGATAAAAATTTAAGCCGAATGCAGCCTTTCTTGCTGGGGAAGCAAAGGAGAGGTGTCTGACGTAACCGACCATTAACCCTCAACCCTTGTGCTCAGACCACATCTAAGGAGACAGGGGGTCCAGAGGCTAGATAGTATTTTGGGGCCTCAGTATTACTGGCACATATAGGATTTCACTATGGGTTGGATGAATAAAAATACCCAAAGGAAAACATTCCCAAAATATGACGAGGAAGTCACAAAAATATTCCCTCCGTATTGAAGTGTGTATCCAATGATTCATGGGCGAATGAATGGTAAAAAGAAAATGTAAAAATGCATTGTGAAAAATGGATATCAGTTCAGTTCTGCTTTAAACCATCCCCTCCCCCAGGGTTCAGCTTGTTGAAATTACATCGAAGTAGTGGGCAAAATAATATGATTCAAACGAGTTCTTAATTAATATCACGATTCAAACGAGTTCTTTCGATTTGCAGCAAATGCCAGTAGTCCTCCAGACGGCAATTTCCCTCAATTACAGACCTGCAAAAAAAAAAAAAAAAATTCTCTAATACTTTCGGAAGATTTGAGGATGTATTGGGGGCGACTATACTTTTTGCGGACTACTCCTAAAAAAGCGGAAAGAAATAGAATTTTTTTTCCCATAAGGTCGTTTTTTATAGTTTTTGCAGTGCTATCTGCAAAAAAAAAAGTTGTAGAATACTGTCAATTCTTCGAGCATCCTACATAATTCTGGGGCCCATTGAAAATGCGGGGCTCGGGGCTGCAGCCCCCCCTCTTAAATGGGCTCTGCTTGTGCTTTTCGCCTGGCCAGAAACTCGATTTGCAGCAAAGGCCAGCAGTCTTCCAGACTGCAAAGAGTGTAGTTTAACACTAGCGGCATCTTTTTTCCGTAGTATTTGTCATTTTCTTGTAGGACTTCCGTCCACAGTGAGTAGAGTTTAGGTCCCAGCCACCTACAGCGAGATCGCCTTTTGGGCAGGGCACAGAAACGGAAGGAATGAGAGCAAGTCTAGCGACTTTCACAGAACAGTTTGTAGTGAGATTAGAGTACAGTAGATGGCGCCACCGTACAAGTACGATATTGCACATAGAGGGGTGAGAGAATTTCAGGGGAGGGGCATAGGAAAGGATACCCATTTATCCAGTGGGTCCAGTCACTTAACGTGCTCGTCCGATGCACTGCAGATATTCAGCGATTGTCAGCAAAACACACCATCTCTGAAAGATCAGCCCAGGTTCGAACCTGAGGACCTTGCATCGATAGTCTGAACTGCAAACGACTAAGCCATCCGCGGCTCTGCCAAGAGTGTAGACGGTTCTTTGGTTCTTTTATACGAAACCCAGCATGTTAGAACTTTGAGAGAATTGAGACAGCGTTGCTGTGTTTTTCTTAGTGCAGCCAAAGTTGGATCACATCAAAGAAGGGTATGTTGTTTACTTTTGGTTTGGATGAGAACTTGCCTTCGCATTTCATGACTCTTGCATATATACTGTTTAAAAATCGATAAATCTGTGGAACGTAACTTCGTGGCTCCATTATTTTGTGGCATACTAGAATGGAATCCTAAATGTATCATCAATATTCAACATTCTGGTTCCAAATGGATGTACTCAGAATACACCGGGGAAATAGTAGCTGTTAATTCATGTGTCCTATACTGAAGCATTGGTCTTAGATTCTTGGCTGTGAGGATCTCACTTAATCTAGAATCAGGATTTTATGGACAGATATAATCGTCAAACGAAATGTTTAATTTTCATAGACTTTATGATTTTTGCAATGTGATAGATTATATTATAATTGGTAACGCTTTTTTGACTTCGACGGCAATTCGACTTTAAATAAATCATTATTGAGGAACGTCTTATACTCTTTTAAAGCATAAATTTCACAACAGTGTTTAACATTTTGAAATTTCTTTCGTACGTTTCTTAAGGCTGCATTTGAATGGAAGCATAGGGTTCATCTTCTATCCCATATCTGCAATGAAAATTTTATCCTATATCTGCAATGAAAATTCTATCATATATCTGCAATGAAAGTTCCATCCTATATCTCCAATGAAAATTCTATCCCATATCTGCGATGAAAATTCTTCTGTACACATTTTCTCGAAGACTATTACTTTGTAGTGTTTGAAATTTTGAGCACAAATGCAAATGATCCTTAGCTGATATATGTCCTAATAGTTATTCCGAAAAAATTGTTGGAATTTTTTTAATTCAATTTATTTGACTCCAAATTTTTACAATTTGGCGCAAGATGGCGCGATAAGTTAGCTTAGCAGGGTTTCTGTCTGAAAGAAACGAAATCTCCCATTTCTGTCTGATTTTTCTAATTATCTGAGCCAAATAGAAATCAATTAATAGTGGCAACAGTGAGATGGGAGTGTTTTCACAGCCCCGGTGGCGCAGTGGTCTGAGCGATGGCTTCTGATCCTTCGTCCGCGATGGATCCGGGTTCGAATCCCAGTGATGCATGGATGTTGTGTTTGCCTTACGGCGCTGGTTCTCTCCCTTCCCTGGAACCAGTGACCCCTAAATCAGGGACGGGCGACTGCTTATAGCAAAAAAGTTTTCTTCCGTAAATCATCTTAAATCCTGAATGAAATACGGGATTACACCATATACACTGCTGGACAATTGCTAAGGGCGGATCATAAACGGCTATATAGCGCATAAAAAAGTAAGTGTGGTTGGATGCCAAGTGAAATAAAATAATGTCAGAATGCCAGGACATTACAAGAAAGACAATTTATTGTGCTCTGAAATCCAGAAGGCTTTGGAACGTGTTCAAGGGACAAACACGCCATTTTGTGCAGAATACGTAAACGTGAAAAAAATGCAATTACCGTCCGCAGGCGTTCCGGCGTAAGATGTCAATACGGGATATGGCCACCATGGAGGACGATGCAAGATTCCACACGTCGTGTCATGCTTTGCACAACATTATCAAGCAGCTGTTGGGGTAATTTATCCCATTCCTCTGTCAGTGCACGGATGAGGGTGTCCTTCTTTATTGGAGGGCATTGGAGACCAGCAAGACTCCTCCCCAAAGCATCCCACACATTTTCAATGGGATTCAGATCTGGAGAACGTGCTGGCCATACGAGGCGTTGAATATCCTCGCTCTCACGACACTCCTGGACAGCGACTGTTCGATGGCATGTTGCGTTGTCGTCCATGAAAATGAATCTATCACCGACAGCACCACGGAACGTGCGAACATGAGGTAGCAGAACATCATTAATGTATCGTTGGCCAGTCATAGTCCCAGTTGGAAGCACATACAGGGACGTACGGCCATTGATCATGATGCCAGCCCATAACATGACATACATGTCGGATATCGGTCCCTTTCCCTGTAT
Organism: Macrothele yani; assembly: GCA_039090855.1. NCBI lineage: Eukaryota > Metazoa > Arthropoda > Arachnida > Araneae > Macrothelidae > Macrothele > Macrothele yani. Next base: position 19,683,947 of record CM077026.1, on the reverse strand, counting down.
GCTTGCTGGACAATATGCAGTACCACTATCACGCCAGATCAGTTGTCGTCGACAATCAGACGATAGACTGTATCTACTCTCATCTGAGAAGAGGACAGCAGACCAGTCGTTATCAGTCCAATTGCGATGTTGATGGCACCATTGCAAACTGGCGATACGGTGACGTCTGGACAATGGGATGCACACAGCAGGAGGGCGGGCGTATAGTCCTCCTTCATGCAAACGTCTGGCGACAGTTTTTCGAGAGATCCGCTTGCCAGTAGCAGCCATAAACTGATTTGCTACCTCACTAGCTGTGCTGCGCCGGTGTCTTTTTGTTGATAACACTATGTACCGATCTTCTGCAGGTGTTGTACTGCGAACACGACCTCCCCGTGATGTTTGCTACACTCTTCATTTTTTGAAATGATTTCCAAAGCCTTGAAACAACACTGTGGCTGACGTCGAACTCCCTGGCAACATCTGTTATTTTTCGCCCTTCTTCAATCTTGCCAATAATACGGCCACGCGTAAAATCATCTAGGTGATGTCGGGGAGACATACCGAAAATTGCAAGTTCGTCAATTGATTCTTTCCCTTTCAACTTTGCGTTTGAACAACAATGGTCAATACGCGTCAAATCCTTTATGTCTTTTATGAGCGCTATGACGTCACGAACAAGTTCGGCAATCCAAAATTTGCATACGCAAAACACTTCTTACTGTATCCCGCACTTATGCTAATTTCCACATTTTCCTGCCTTCCATTTTATGGTTGCTATTGTCATCCATCCTTAGCAATTGTCCGGCAGTGTAATACAAATTTTGAAGCCGCCCCGCTGGCGCAGTGGTCTAAGCGATGGCCTCTGATCACTCGTCCGAAAGGGGTCCGTGTTCGAATTTCGGTTAGGCATGAATGTTGTTTTTCTTACGGCACTGGCTCTCTCCCTTCCCTGGAACCAGTGACCCTAAGTTAGGGACGGGCGACTGCTTATAGCCATTGAGTGGCTCACGGTGGTCGTTAAACCTCCAATCAAAAAAAAATAAAATTTTTGGAGATAACAATCCGTTTTTTGGTGTAAACATGACAAGGATAGTAAGCCAGATAACATACGAAAACTTGAGTATTTCATCGCCCTGGAACGGGAATCGAACCCGCATCTGCCAGATAGTGCCCAGGTATGCTAACCACTACACCACCCAGAACGGCCAAGTCTCAGATTTCCGATTAATTTGAATATAAACATCACTAGATTCCCTAGTCGAAGCAACCGGCATTCAAACTTAATCGGAAACTTGAGACAGTCTTTTTGGGTGGTGTAGTGGTTAGCATACCCGGGCACTATCTGGCAGATGCGGGTTCGATTCCCGTTCCAGGACTACGAAATATTCAAGTTTTCGTATGTTATCTGACTTACTATCCTTGTCATATTTACACCAAAAACGGATTAAAATCTTAAATCCAATTATACGTTTATTTTTTGAAGAGGAAACGTGTACTATTTTATATTATCCGAGAACCGCTGAATTTAAGCTATAAAAACTCCACCTATTTACACCGCTCTACTTACTTACTGAGCTAAACTCCCAAATGAGCTGCAGAGTATGATCCAGGAACTTGCTGACAAGAGTAAAGAAGTGGGATTAAAAATGAATTTTCAGAAGGCAAAAGATGATGGTTTATCGATTGATGGGGAAAAGCTGGAGATAAACAATACCTACATTTATCTTGGACAGCAGATATCAAGTGAAGGTCACATTCATGAAGAAATTAATCGGCGAATAAAACTTGCCTGGATAGCTTTTGGAAGAAACAGCATAATTTTCAAGAGCAATATGCCATTATGTCTTACAAGAAATGTGTTCAATCAATGCATCCTTCCTGTGCTTACGTATGGTGCAGAGACGTGGACCTTAACTAAAAAGATACACAAAGACTACAGACAACTCAAAGCAGCATGGAGAGATGCATGCTTGGTGTAACCAGGAGAGATAAGAAGACGAACTCGTGGATCAGAGAAATGTCAAGAGTGGAAGACATCATGATCAGGGTAAAATCCCTGAAATGGCAATGGGCTGGACATATTTCCAGAAGGAGAGACCATAGATGGAAAGCCGAAATTTTTGACTAGTTTCCAAGGGACAGGAAAAGACTCAGAAGAAGACCACATGGGAGATGGGTGGATGAAATTCGAAAGTATGCGGGAGTGACATGGAGGAGACTGGCACAAGACAGACCGTTGTGAAAGAAACTTGGGGAGACCTTCGTCCAGCAGTGGATTGATAATGGTTGACAAAATACATATAATGTCTTTCACAACTGTCTGTCTTGAGCCCGTCTCCTTCATGTTACTCTGACATGATTTGCTTTAAAATTTATCTATTTATCTATCTATGTATTATATGTAAAATAGAAAGCCAGATAGGGGACGGGAGCAGTATTTTGTGGTTTTGCCCCGGGTGCAAAAATGTCTAGTTACTTCTTTTATCAGCAAGTTCCTTTATCATACTCTGTACGTCGACTTAATTTCTTCAATCAATCCCAAACAATCGTCTAGGCCAGCATTCGAATCCTTCAGGTGTGCTTGTCTTACGACACTGACCCTCTCCTATACCGAAGACAAGCGGCCCTAAATTAGGGACGAGACTCTGCTTTTAACTTTTAGAGTTGCTCACGGTGGTCGTTGAGCCCTGTTAAAAAAAAAAAAATTCGTTGATATATTTGGCATATCTGTTAAACATTACCAGACAGCGACACAGCTATATTTATAATTAAATAATTTTATTTATTACACTTTTTTTTTTTTGGATAATTTGTAGCTTAAAGAAATCTTGAAATGCTGTCACATTTTCGGTTCGCCTAGCATTCAATTCTTCAGTCACTTGACTGAAGGCTGACTAAAAAAGGAACTTCAGGCCCAACGAAGAAACTTCACGACTGAACGTGAATAATAAAAAAATTGTAATATTCAGTTTGAACGGGGTTGGAATTTCTTACAGTCATGCCATTTTGTGGTTTATTATTAATATACATACAACCATAAATATTTCTTACGCAGTTTACTTAGGCTTGAAATTCTATTTTTTTTTTCTCTCCCTTAGGAATGGAGCAATTACAAGAGCTTGAAAGCATAAACGATATGGAAAACTTGGCGGAAGAGTAAGTCTTCCAATTCACTAATGTTCTCTCTTATTAAAAATGATAACAGGATTGTATGTCCTGTTTTTGTAAAAGAAAACTTTTCCTAGAATTGCTTTTGACGTTGTACGGAAATATGCTTACAGCAGAGATACCAAAGTGAAACAATAAGTACATCCGCACTGACGCGTTTAAGAGCTGTATAAATTTTATTAAATGTATGAAGATAAATTCAGTCTCTATGTAATATTTACGGGGTTTAAAATAATGATGAGATAATTCACAGTAATCATTGCTCAAGGTTAGTAGATGACAAGGTTATGCTCATCCTACACTTCCGGTGACTGCTTCGTGACGTCACTGTCCAAATCGCCATTGTAAAACTACCTAATCGCCACGTTTCTTTGTATCTGCCCCATAGCAGCGTGTCGGAATTATTATTCGTAAACCAGCTGGGATAAATTTCATAAATTCTACCCGAATTTTTTAATGCATAATGTTTTCAATTTTTAATTAAACATTTTTTGGGAATGTTTCCTCATAACGAAATTCTTGATCATATGACAACGTTCTGCTGTGCAGTTTCCCTTCTAAATTTATATAAAAACTGCAAAATTCCCCTTGTAACTAAATTAACATTTGAAAGAATAACCGTGTTCTCGCCCTTTACCTAACAAAGATGTGCGGGAGGTATTTTTGAAATTTCCGTTACTAAAATATTCACATGACTCAATTTCTTCTGTATTTAATGTAAGTGTGCTTTTGCTCGGTGCTTGAGTTATAAAAATTGTTGAAAAGACATCTTCCTCCATAGATACAGTTCGGATCTACGATTCACATGTATGGACGGTGATGTCACTCAGTGACGTCACGATTATTGTTCTGTAAGGAAGGCGGGATGAGCAAACCTTACTGACTGTCTGTTAACCTTGTTCGGATCTACGATTCACATGTTAGGACGGTGATGTCACTCAGTGACGTCATGATTATTCGTCTGCGAGGAAGGCGGAATGAGCAAACCTTACTGTCTGTTAACCTTGTTCGGATCTACGATTCACATGTTAGGATAGTGATGTCACTCAGTGACGTCACGATTATTAGTCTGCGAGGAAGGCGGGATGAGCAAACCTTACTGTCTGTTAACCTTGTTCGGATCTAGGATTCACATGTTAGGACGGTGATGCCACTCAGTGACGTCACGATTATTCGTCTGCGAGGAAGGCGGGATGAGCCAAACTTACTGTCTAATATCTTTGATCATAACTAACGTGATGAAATAATGTTCGACGATAGTTTTATAAAACATTGTTGAGTAACAATGAAATTAATTATTTTGACGTCATTTCAGGGTACAGCATTAAAAAATCATATTTCAACAATGGTTTTGACTACATCCTTGTTACGCTTTCCAACCGCAGGTTGAAGAAACGTATATGCTCCAGCTTTGTCCGTCTGTCCACACGATAACTCGCGTAAAAAATGGTTTGATTTCGATGAAATTTTAGTATGTGGTAAGGGACCACCTGGGGACGAATCCTATTGGAAATGGACGAAATGGGGTCAAAGGTCAGGGCACAGGAGCGAGATTTCTTCCACAGCCATTATCCTCATAAATTGAGTAATGATTTCTGGTATGTTGGAAAGCGTATCATAATTAATGCATTGCATGATTTTACTGACTTGTGTTTGTTCCAGAAATTGCTGTACAGTGATTGCTCTGTGTGAGCGTGCGTTATCGTGAAGATAGAACCATTGCTAGTTTCCGTACTCAGGCCTAACACAAATATTCCTCTCCTACAGTCGTTTCAAAATGGATGTGTAATTATTGCCAGTGATAATGGTTCTTTCAGGAATGAACTCGTGATGCAGAATATTGCCAGCGATAATGGTTCTTTCAGGAATGAACTCGTGATGCAGAATATTGCCAGTGATAATGGTTCTTTCAGGAATGAACTCGTGATGCAGAATATTGCCAGTGATAATGGTTCTTTCAGGAATGAACTCCTGATGCAGAATATTGCCAGTGATAATGGTTCTTTCAGGAACTCGTGATGCAGAATATTGCCAGTGATAATGGTTCTTTCAGGAATGAACTCGTGATGCAGAATTTTCTTGACGTGTAAAAATACAGGAGCAGTCATCCTTTGGATGTCTGTGGCGACTTCCACTGAGCACTGACGCTTCATTTCAAAATCCTAACGAAAGCACTATGTCTCGTCACCTGCCATAATGCTTTAGAGAAAATTCTGTACTGTTTCGGCAGTCTCCAGGTGTCTTTTGCGTATTCCACTCGTGCATGTTTCTGATAGTCTGACAAAGCATGCAGAACAAAACGATATCAAACTCCCCCGCCCCTCCCCCATTGTTGCACTAAATTTGACGAATCGTCTCCTTATTAACACCTAACTCACATTCCAATATCCTCAAGGTCACACAATGATAACTTTTTGCCTTTCGCAAACTTTCTCAATGGATTTAGACATGTGCACTGAAATCAGGCGGCTGGCCTTTCGTCATTTTCTAAATCTTTCCGCCCATCCTTCGAACGTGCATACTATGGGAATGTTTGTGCACGAGATAGGCAATTAGTCCCACCATGCGCAGCAATCCAACTGCCTCAAATGCTGTTTTAAAGATTTTCAAATAGAACCGGATATTTGCTCTTTGCTCCATGACAGAGGTATGATGATGTTCTTCCACCGAATGATGATATATAGAGGATTTTAGGAAGGGAGTGTCTGACCCCAGGTTCTAAACAACCCTTAGAAATAGGAAACTAGGAGATTTGGGCTAGAGCGCCCGATAGGAAAGTGACACGGAAGCGAAGTAGAAAGGGGGAGAAAGACGCCCTTATTTATTACCGGGGGCCAGTACCCGTGGTCCTACGGCTTAACGTGCCCATCCGACGCACGGCGGATATTTAGTGGATCGAGCGTTCGTACCTACGTGGGATAGAACCTGAGGCCCTTTCCGTGGCAGTCACGTACATTGCCCACTAGGGCGCCCGCGTCCCTCTTCCACCGAATGACGTCATGCACAGCTTAAATAATCATCTGCAGTCCCGGACAGTACGTCCAATGACGACTGGTCCAATGCCGATTATTCCAATGGACTATTCGTCCAATGTACGATTATTCCAATGCCGATTCGTCCAATCGAATGATTGATCCAATGCCTATTCGTCCAATGGTATCATACTACCAATGGCCATTTTTTAAATTTTTATGAAAGGAATAATAACTTAAGTTATTATTCTCTTTGTATCCTGTTGAAAAATGATTTGAAAACATTTTATATGTTTTTTTTGAAAACATTTTATAAACCCGATAAAAGGCTTTGAACGGAACATTTCTCATCTGTTTACTAAGCACCTAGCCCGCGGGCCTTTACAGGAGATTTTAAGTTATAACCTACATATTTGGTATTTATAAACATTTTATAATAAAATGCATCAACAGATCATTTCTCAGATCTTTGCAAGGTACCTAGGCCGCGAGCATTTTTAGGAGATTTTAAGTTACAATTTAGGTATTTGATATTTATAAACATTTTATGAAATCTAATAAAAAGCACTCGGCGGATTATTTCTCAACTCTTTACAACGCACCTAGACCGCGGCCTTTTTAGAAGATTTTAAGTTAGAATCTAAATATTTGGTATTTGTAGACATTTTATAAGACCTCATAAAAGGAACTCAACGGATCATTTCTCAGGTCTTTACACAGCACCTGGGTCTTAGGCCTTTTTAGAAAATTTTAAGTTGCAACCTAGATATTTGATATTTGTAAACATTTTATAAAACCTAATAAAAGGCACCCATCGGATTATTTCTCAAAGCCTTTTCAGCTCTTTACAAGATGCCTAGGTCTTGGGCCCATCAATTAACATTCAGTGCCTAAGTAAAACGGCAATATTAGCATGATTTGATATGTAAAGGTTGTGAATATGATTTCGGTAGAATAAATACTGTTAAAAAGGCATAGGGCCTATAAATTAATATTTAACAGTTTTATTCTACAGTTATCATATTCGTTAATAGGGCCTATGAATAAGTAAAGTGCAGTATAATGCCTAAGTAAATGTGCAATATCATTAACTTGACTTGATGTGCAAACGTTGTGAATATGACATCGATAGAATCAAAAACTGTTAAAAAGGTCTATGCCTAGGGCCTATGAATTAATATTTAGTATCTAAGTAAAAACGCAATATTATTAACTCTACTTGATGTGTAAACGCTGTAAAAAATGTTAAAAAATCTGTTAGAATAAAATTGTTTAACAGGCCCTAGGCGTAGGGCTTATGAATTAATATTTAGTGTCTAAGTAAAGGCGCATTAGAATAAAAACCGTTTGAAAAGGCCTAGTTCCGAACCATGTCCAGTTTTCCAGTGGCCACTTAACCGAACCTCATTGCATGCTACAAACAGAAACGGGAGACTATTATTTAACGCAAAAGAGAAACATCGAAGTTGATTGAACCGCTCGTACATCAGTATCTTCATACGGCAGCGAGAACAGTATAACAAGAAACAAGAAAGTTGACACCGAATTTTCGGGTGTAATAAGCACGTCTTTTGAATCCGTTCTGGCGCAAATTAAATTTATCAAAGCTATTCAAAGTCAATGGAACCAATATGGAAAACAATAGATCTGACCAAAAAAAGAAGATTTTCAATCGGGTTTTTAATCCCTCAGATATTGCTGTAAACGGAATCGTGAGCTTACGAACTCTTAGAAACAGAGATATCGACAAAAATAAGATGTGACTTTACGTCCACTGGTGGGAAAACCATGCATTATTTTAGAAAGAAAATATTCTCAAAAGGTTTATCCGTATAAGCGGTATCGGTCGAAGAAAAAAATATTAGCCGAGTTTTCAGGAGCCCAGATTTTGCAACAAATACTTCAGAAGCAGAAATTAACACACATGACCCCTGGTGGCTAAACCATTCTTTACCAAACATTAGAAATTAGGTGAAAAATATTTTCCATCAGGTCTTGTATGCGATACAGGAAGAATTTTTCAAATCAGAGCTTTAGGAGCAGAAATAACGCAGAAAACGAAATTTACCTTTGTGCCCCCAAGCGGAAAGTGTATCATTTACTTGAAAATTTTGAATTTATAGGAAAAACATTTCGCATCGAAAACACTATCCAACAAAGAAGGATTTTTTCAAATCGTACTCTTAGAAGTAGAGATATTGACAAAAATAAGATATACATCTACGCCCCCTGGCGTAGAAACCATGCATTTTTTCAAGAAGAACATGTTTCTAAAAGGTTTGTCGACATGAGTAGTATCGGTCAACAAACGACGTTTTTTTCAATCGAGAATTTAGAAGCTCATATTTTGCTGCAAATACAACAGAAGCGGAAATTAAGATTTACGCCCCCTGGTGGTCACACTATTTTTTTTACAAAAATTATAAATTATGTGCAAACGATTTCCCATCAGGAGCTGTATCCGGTGCAGAAAGAATTTTTCAAATCGGAGATTTAGAAGCAGAGATATAGGAGGAAACGCAATTTACCGCTACGCCCCCTAGCGGAAAGTCTATGAATTACATGAAAATTTTGAAATTATATGAAAAACATGTCACACGGAAAACACTATCCAAAAAAGAAGGAATTTTTCAAATCGGACTCCTAGAAGTAGAGATATTGACAAAAATAAGACGTACATCTACGCCCCTGGCGTAGAAACCATGCATTTTTTCAAGAAGAACATGTTTCTAAAAGGTTTGTCGACATGGGTAGTATCAGTCAACAAACGACGTTTTTTTCAATCGAGAATTTAGAAGCTCATATTTTGCTGCAAATACATCAGAAGCGGAAATTAAGATTTACACCCTGGTGGCCAAACTATTTTTTTACAAAAATGAAAAATTATGTGCAAAACATTTTCCATCAGGAGATGTATCCGCTGAAGAAAAGATTTTTTAAATCGGAGTTTTAGAAGAAGAGTTATCGGGGAAAATGTAATTTACTTTTACGCCCCCTAGCGGAAAATCTATGAATTTGAAAAAGTAACTATATCTAAAATACTCTTCGACATAAGTAGAATCGAAAGATATAATTTTTATTTCAATCGGATGTTTAGAAACAAATATGTTTAATAAAACGTATTTTTGAATTCGGCATCATCTGCATTTACGCCCTCTACCGGCGAAATTGTACATCGTAAAAAAAAAACGAAATAAAGATCATCATTTGCATATTTCATGCTTCCCAATGCAAAAAGAATTTTTCAAATCGGACTGATAGTTGCTGAGAGATCGTGGGTACAGACGGACGGACAAACCGATAACAGAAGCACGATCTTTTTTTACAAAAGACGTACCAAAAAGAGTTTCCGAAAAAATAAGTAAGTAAAATCATGCAATGCATTGATTATGATACACTTTTCAACATACCAGAAATCATTACTCAAGTTATTACTCAAGTTATGAGGATAATGTCTGTGGAATAAATCTCGATTCTGTGCCCTGACCTTTGATCCCATTTCAATGATATTCAACAAAACCGGTTCAGTATACCTCCGGAACAATATGGTAAAGTTTTGTCGCAATCGAGGCATTTTTACGTAAGTTATGACGCATAAGGGCGATGGAATGGATCCCGTTCCTACGTCCTGACCTTTGACCCCATTTCGCACATTTTCAATGGGGTTCGTCCCCAGGTTGTCCTCTACCACATACTAAACTTTCATGGAAATCGAACCATTTCTACGCGAATTATCGTCTAGGCGGACAGACGGACAAAGCTGGAGCATATACGCTTCTTCAACCTACTGGAAAGCGCAAAAAATCTAAACACAATATTACGCATGAAATTTAACATTATTTTACATTCTTTGGACTACTGGTACTTCCGTACAATACCGAAGACAGAAACAGAACGGATAAGATTTGTTTCGCACGAGTAGCACTTCGGACAGATCAGACGGAGTTGGACGAATCGTACCATTGGACGAATCGTACCTTTGGACCAATTGTCCCTTTGGACGAATCGGCATTGGACTAATGGACCAATTGTCGTTGGAGGAATCGTACCACACGCGCTCTCTGCACGGCATAGCTGATAAATGGTTTATAAAAAAAGAAAAAGAAAAACATGCCTTCTCGATTTAATTGCCGCACTGATATTCACAAAAAATGAATTCTGATGTCTCCAAGGAATCAGTAGAATTTAGATTTTTTCTATTTATGTTGCGCAAAACTATGATTTCCTTCCGGGAAAAAAAAAAAAAATTCAATAGTAAACATGAATGATGTTAGTCTTTCCACAAGGCCTGTAAAACAGTGCTGCTGCATATAGTGTATAACAGTGTATAACATATACTGTATAACAGTGCTGTTGATATGTGTTATTTATCACCGATATCTCATTTCAGGAGGGCATGTAAATCAGAAGCCTCAAGCTGTGACAATCATCAGGAGTGCTGTGGCAGTCTGAAGTGCAAATGCACCTTTTTCTTTAACTGCAACTGCAGACCCAAAAGCTGGTGAGATTTCTTTTTCACAAATAAATGGAGCATTTGCGCTTCTACACAGCGAGACAAGACGCAAAATCTCATATTGTTAAACTATTATAATAAAAGATAATGCATTCTGAAAATACGTCAACAGCAGCATTGCTTTCTTATGTTTGTACTTATTTCAACCAGTACGCACGCTCAGAACTTTTCATTTCTTACTCAAAATGGAAACGACAACGAAAACACATACACAGTGTGCGTCAAAGAATTTTTAAGACTGGGTCTGTAAAATGAAATAGAAACAAGAAATTATAATTTGTTTTGGTTTGTCATTCAAAATAAGTCTCTCCGGCTTCAATACACTTGTTTCAGCGATTTAATAATGATTCGAATGCCAGTTCCAGTTCACTTTGCGGAATAGCCTCCAAAGCACGCGTCGAAGATGTTTGTATAGCCGAAATATCATTAAAAAACCACCCTTTTAACGTCATTTTAAGTTTTGGGAACAAAGAAAAGTCGCAGGGTGCTAAATCAGGCGAATACGGTGGATGATTCAACACACAGACGTTATTTTTCGCCAAAAATCTACGAACAAGAAGTGAGGTGTGACTGGGTGCATTATCGTGCAACAAACACCAACTGTTTTCATCTCGATATTCTGGACGAATGCGACGAATTCTGCCCATCAAACGCCTCAAAACATTTAAATAAAACTCACCAGTAATTGTTTGTCCACTTGGAACAAATTCTTTGCGGATAATACCCTTACTATCGAAGAATGTAATGAGCATTGTCTTGATTTTCGATGGAACTTTTCTTGTTTTTTTGGGCTTGCGGCGAGTTGTTTGGCTTCCATTCCGCACTTTGTCGCTTTGTTTTAGGATTATATTGAAAACACCATGTTTCATCACCAGTAACAATCGATTTTAAGAAGTTCGGATCATTTTCAGCGGCTGAAATGATGTCTCTGCAATGTGCACTTCTCCTTGATTTCTCTTTATTGGTTAACGTGTGTGGAACAAATTTAGCACAGACTTTTGTTTTGCCCAAATCTTCATGCAGGATGGTTCGAATCGTTTCTTTGTTGATGTTTAAAAACTCTTCCATCATTTTTAGGGACGCACATCGACTGTTTGCCACGAAATCACGCATTTTTTCAATAATCTCAGGTGTCCTAGATGAACTTGGTTTTCCGGTACGCTTATCATCTTTTAGTGTCTCTCTTTCGTCCAAAAAACGTTTGTGCCACAGGAAAACATTTGATCTACTTAAAAAAACTCACCGTAAACTTGTTTCATCATTTGGTACGTGTCCAAGGCACTTTTACCAAGTTTTGCGTTAAATTTAATAACAGCCCTTTGCTCCATCTTAATAATTTACATGAAAAAAATTTTACTTCTCTAATGAACGGCCGTTTCGTTTGAGTTACTTTAGCAACTGCGCAGTACTTTTGGCAGAAAGCAAGCAGATGGTCACGGTTTATAACGCATTCGCGATTACACTGGTGGCACCACCGTAGGCTGAAATCTAGCGCCAGTCTTAAAAATTCTTTGACGCACTGTGTATAATAATTTTGGTACTCTGACTGCAAAGCTGAAATCGAAGATCAGTGAACATGTTGTTAGCATTCATTGTTTTTAGGAAGAGCAAGTGGTGTACTGATGGACCCGCAACATTTGCAATGCTGGGGGGGGGGGGGGGGGCTCATGGTTAAAAGGACATCTAGCCTGAGCGAAGAGATTTTACAAATTTTTATGCGGAAACGTCGTATGAAATTGGTTAAAGAAATAGCCAAGGATTATAGGCAGCTTTAATCAGAAAAAAAGCAAAAAAAAAAAAGCATTTTTTTCAAGTAAATACGTAAAATCTTTAGAAATAATTTTCATTGCTTTAGTTCATAAAAACTGGATGACGGAGGAGCAGAGGCCCCTTGTGATAGCCATTGCTGTTACAAAGGACATCAAGATCACAACCCTTGCAATAGTTTCTGTGCAGGTAGGTTAACAAGAGAACGAACACTCACGGACAATGAAATTCGCGCACCTAGAAGAAAACATGCCAACCGCGAAACTTTCCAAACACACTTAAGAGCAATTCAATTAGAGATACCTGTCTAGTAACGTGTAGCACCACCTTTCGCCCTGATGACGACGGCAATTCGTCTCGGCATGGACTCGAAAAACACCGGAAGCGTTGGGAAGCCATACGAAGCCACGACCCCTGAACGAGCTCCCACAGTTCACGAAGATTTGATGGACGGGGGTCAGAGCCTCGAACATCGCTCTCGATGGCATCCCAGATGTGCTCGATGGGATTGAGGTCAGGTGACCTAGCTGGCCAAGGAAGCGAGGTCACGTCGGTGTAGTGTTCATCCAACCATTCGGATACGCTTCGGGAGCTGCATTGTCTTGTTGCAGGATGAGGTCTCCAGTGGGATGTTGAAGACGCACGAACGGGAGCAGCATTGTCTTGTTGCAGGATGAGGTCCCCAGTGTGATGTTGAAGACGCACGAACGGGAGCAAATGGTCGTCCGGGATATCCAGGTAACGTTGACCTGTGAGGGACGATGTCACACGTACCATGGGTACCATTTCACTCCACGTAAACACTCCCCAGACGAGAATGCCACCCCCACCAGCTTGAAGGCAGAAATGATCCATCGCTTCATATGGTTTGCGCCGTACTCGTATCCGGCCATCCGCATGTACCAACGTGAATCTCGACTCATCAGTCCAGGCAACATTTTCCGACATGTCTAGGGTCCAGTGGCGATGTTCCCGCGCCCATGCCAATCTTTGCACCCTGTGATGTGCGGTCAGCAGCGGTACCCTCGTGAGACGATGGCCTCTGTACCCCATAGCGAGGAGATGGTTCTGGATGGTGTGTACACGTTTTTGTGCAGCAGCGTTAAATTTCATTGCAGCCCGTCTATCCGCTGTTACAATGCGAGCTAGCCGACGATGAGCCCGCTCATCCACACGCTGTTGTCCACGGCAGTTGGCCCTTGCAGCGATGGTTTTACCGGATCCGATGTACTCACGGTGTACCCGTGACACAGTGGCTTGTGAAAATCCCAGTGCCTGCACGACTTCCGAGATGGAGTGACCCATTCGTCGGACCCCGACAATTTGCCCACGATCAAATACGCTTAGATCCTTCGTCTTACCCATACTGCGTCCGACTCTTACTGATTCCCGTCGCATCGCTCCTTATATTGTCGGATCGCTGCACACGTCATGTCGTTTCCGTTTACAGGGCCGCCCACAGTGCCACATTTGCATAACGCCAGCTGTCTCTAATTCAATTGCTCTTCAGTGTATGCTTGTATACAAATGATTCACGTTTCGTGCGATAGTGCATGACCACACACCTTGTGATGGTCCTTTAAGCACAAACGGCAGCCTTATTAACCGGATTGTAGTCGATGCCCCACGAAAGCAAAAAGCACCGGCCGACGCAAGTAAGAGTACAGAGGGAAAAAAATCCCGGGTAGATACCAGAAGTTAAGGACTTTGAAAGAGGCCGGATCTTCGGGTTGAAAACCGCAGGGTGGTCGGCGTGCCGTATAGCCCTGACCATACCGTCCGACTGTGTTTGGAGCGGTGGACACGTGACGGCACTGCCACACGGCGGGGCAGCTCTGGATGGACCAGGAGGACCACCGGTAGAGAGGATCGACGGATCGCGCGCCAGACACGCACGGATCCCACGGGGACACGGTCCACTCACTATACAAGCAGATGTAGCGGCTCCTGTGTGCCCACGAACCATTTCCCGACCACTCGCGGAAGCGAATATGCAATCCCAGCAGGCCTTACGTGTGCTGCCATTAACACCGGAATATCGGCGACTCTGTGTGCAATGGTGCCAGGCCAGAGCGACGTGTGGTGTTTATCGATGAGTGCCCCTTCGTTTTGGGGACAGATGATCGTGTCCGGGTGTGGATGTCCCAGGGTCAAAGGCAAAATCCCTACGTCGCCATCGAGCGTCACACCTCTCACAGTGCAAGCGTTATGGTTTGCCTACGACAGCCGACCAGCTCTAGTAGTGGTACGTGGATCACTGACGGGCCAGCGGTATGTGGATGCGATCTTACGGCCCGATGTGCTCCCATTGCTGGCCGGGATTCTAGGTGCGCTATTGCAGCAGGATAATGCCCGTCCGCACATGGTTCGGGCTGTCCAGGATTGCCTACGTGACATCCAGACACTTCCATGGTCTGCCCACTCCCCGGACATATCCCCTATCGAGCATGTGTGAGACCAGTTGAAACGCCAGCTGCAGGCGTACTGCACTATCCGGGATTTGGAGCATACCGTCCAACACGTGTGGGCCAGTCTGCCACAGGACAACATCAGGCGTTTGTTCGCCTCCATGCCGAACCATATTGCAGTATGTATTGCAGCACGAGGCGGTGCGACGCGCTATTGCAGATGACGGGACTGCGCGTCACAGATCCCTCTGTAATTGTCCTGCAGCTCTGTTTTTCCCATCATGTGTATCTTTCATCTGTATCATAACGTCCATAAAATTTCAGTTCAATCCGGTGCTTCCTTCTTGGTGCACAAATTTCATTGTCCGTGAGTGTAAAAAAAGTATCAGTTCAATGAGAAGAATTTTTATAACAGTGAGGGTAAGTTGTTATGTATTACATTTGTTTGCGCATAACTATGCATCCTTCCGAATATAATCAACGTAAAAAGTGTTCTGGGAGGGAGCGAAAAATCAAAGACCTGTGTCATTTGTTTTATAACAGAGTCAAAAGATTTTTTTTTACTATCTGCAAAACATTTTGGCATTATATTGTTACGTGGGCCCTTTATGTTGGGGCCCCTGAGATACAAATCCCTCTTTAAAAAAAACCAAGAACTGGTCGGAGGGATAGCTCCGAGCCTTGGATCCCTGAGAGAGATCAAGGGACTAGCATTGACAAGCTCAGGATTAAGGACAACACAGTCGCATTTAATTATTTACAACTATTTACAAATTATTTACACCGCTCATCCAGTTCTGGGAGCGAAGAAGGCAAGAACGCGCCCAGATCAACGCAATAGCAGTTCACAAGTTCAGATCTGCGCTCCTTAAATGGCAGTCCGCTCTGCTTAGGCACAGTTCTGCTAGTTGTATGCGAGAGTAATGACATGTACAATACTTACAGGTAGGTATCCTTCGTGTGTTTTATTAATCTGTGATGGAACTCGCCAGCAATAACCAGCCTTGAGATGGCGAACGCACACACTCACTGCTTCCGATATGTAGGCACCAACGTGCTGACGAGGCGGTAAGCTGTAGATTCCCGCGACTAGACACCGGTCTAACCGTCGGACAGAGGAGACAGAGCCGCTGAAAGATCTAGAGGGAGCTTAATTTCCTCTCACTCTTTAGCCCGAAAGATCTTGGGGAATCAGCCTATTGCGTCTCTAGCAGGGTCGAAGAAATTAATCTCTTCCATTCCGTTTTGTCCCCGGAACAGACCTACTACGCCAGATCTCAGTTGCACACTGCTGTTGGCTTCTCTTCTCTAGTGACCTCTTGACCCCCGACGCTCTTTCGAGGGTGGCAGGGATCTCTCTCAGTCGCACGCACTCCTCCTTCTCGCCTGCTGTAAACAAAACAGTTCAATGTCCTTTTAACGAGGGGTAGTACGACTTACATAGGCACTTTTTTGCGGAGTTTCAGCTCTAAGCGATTCCAACTAACGCAAAACGGATCTTGTACAACTCAGCGCGAATACCCTAACCAATTCGACTTCGTAACAATATGTTAAGTTTGTTTTTCATATTCCAGATTAAACAATTTAAGCAGTTTTGCGATTTTTGTGCTACAGTTCTTAATCGTTACTTAATTAGTTGCTTACTTATGTTGTGACATTTCGTATAAAGCGGAAAAGTCATTGAACACTGCCACACGGCAGTTGTATGTTTTGTGTGTGCAATCGTGAAACATTTCAAAAAGCAGGCCTTAGTTCTTTAAAATAACAAATTTTGCGTGACAGGATTAACTTTGACCTGTTTTGTAGTAATTTGTATCGGTAAAAAAGACAATCATTTTACTTATAACGTACGCATTTGTGCTTCACGTAATGAAGTGAAATAATTTTTATTTTACGAAAAATACTCGTAGGTTCCAATGAATTTGATTTATCGAAGCACACGCATGGAAGTTGAGATTTTTAGTGATTAAAAGCTAATAAATTTTCGCAAAAAGGCCTCGAAGACATTTTCTGCCGGGGGCTTCAAGGTTTTTCTGGTAAGCCACTGGAAATAGCTGTCGGGTTAGCTCCAACTACGAAAACGCTCTCTAGAACGAATCATCATATCACGTGGCTCAGTCTGGGACGGGCTCAGGCTCTGAGAGAAAGAACTTTCTTGTTTGCATTTTAAATTTGAATTTGTATTATTTAGCACAAGTGGTTTTTCTTACACGTTCTAGTTGGTAAAGAGAATTCTTCTGAAACTCGGTGGAAATGATCAGATCAGATGTAGAGGATTTTGGTAAGAGAGTGTCTGACCCCAGGTCTTAAACAATCCTTAGAAACATGAAGCTAGGAAATTGGAGCTAGAGTGCCTGATAGGAAAATGACTCGGAAGGGAGGTAGAAAGACGCACTTACTTATTACCGGAGGGCCAGTACCCGGGGTCGTCCGACGGCTTCACGTGCCCATCCGAAGCACGGCGGACATTTAGTGGTTCGAGCGTTCGCACCTGCCTGGGAGCGAACCTGAGGTTTTTCCGTGGCAGTCACGAGCGTTGACCACTAGGCCATCCGCGGCGCCGGGTGGAAGTGAGCACTCGGGAGGATTATTTATACCTGGTTCAGAGAGCAAATTAAATCCAATCATTAGCTGATTTCTGCGGAGATGGAAGAGCTTCTTCTTCAAGAGCTATAGATAATAAATAGCATTCAGACGAAATTCACGTCCTACCTCCACGCAGCAGCTCCGTGCTAATTCTATTAAAAAAAGATAGGCAGGGTCGGATCGGCCCAACGGTACATTTTCCGTTGGACCACTCGAGAAATGGCTCATTCATTTCCTTGTAAACTTTGTTTGAATTTTTTTTTAACGAGCAAATATTTATTTTGCTCTTTATGAATAATAACTAGTAACTTTATTTGGGCTTCATATCTGTCTTAAAAGTTATTTCCTTAAGGATGTCTTTCAATGAGTGTAAGCGAAATTCTATCCTATATCTGCAATGTAAATTCTGTTGTACACATTTTTCTCGATGACTATCGCTTTGTAGTGTTTGAAAATTTGAACACAAATAAAAACGATGTATAGCTAAGATGTGCCACAGTTATTATACCGAAAAATTTGTTAGAATTTTTTTTAAATTCATTTTATCTGACTCGAAAATATTCCAATTTGGGCGCTAGATGGCGCGATATGTTAGCTTAGCAGTGTTTCTGTGTGGAAGAAACGAAATCTCTCATTTCTTTCTGATTTTTTTGAATTATCTAGGCCAAATAGAAACAATTAAATGGGGCCAAAAGTGAGACTGGAATCTTGTCTCCCATAAATCATATTAAACCCAACTGTGCGTTCATTTTTTGAAGAGAAAATGTGTACATTAGCAGAGTAACCTTAGTAGGTAGGAGGGTTTCTGAGCTACAGAAACCCTCCTACCTACTAAGCTCCTCCCCCAAATAACGGCATTAGTTAAATCCTAACAGCACATATTTTGTCTCTTCATTGTGGAGCCTTTCCATTCTGAATTGGTGAGGTCTGCAGTGATTCGCTGACGCCAACTTCTGGGACAGTTCCTCAAGACGTAAAAGCCACGCCCAAGCAGCGATTTTTTGCGCCATCTATCAAAGAAGATAAACTCTAACACTCTTTCAAAGACAGCCTTAAGAAAAAAAAAAGCGTTTCCTTCTATCCATAATTTGGGTGTTTGCTCTGAAAAGACAAAATTATTTGCACTAATACGAGAAAGCTGTAGCCGGACCAAGCACGCTGTTTTAAATTAATTAAGCAAAATCTAACTACAGGTAGGTGTAAGTTATTAGACTTGGTAGGCCATAACTTCTTGTTAGCACGTCTTTTGTAAAAAAAAAAAAAGTCGTGCTTATGTTATCGGTTTGTCCGTCCGACAGTCCGTCCGTCCGTAAGCCTGTAGACTCGTAATCTTTGCAACTAATTATCCGATTTGAAAAATTCTTTTTGCATTAGAAAGCTTAAAATGTGCGAATGCTGACACTTTATTTTTATTTTTTAACGACGCACAATTTCGCCGCTAGAGGGCGTAAATGCTGAGGATATGAAATTAAAAATACATTTTATTCCATACATTTGCTTCTAAATATCCAGTTCAAAAAATTCCTTTGCCTTTCGATTCTATTCATGGCGAAGATTAGTTTCGGTATAGTCACTTTTTCAAGTTACGCATAGATTCTTCGCTAGGGGGCGTAAAAGTAAATTGCGTTTCCACCTATATCTCTGCTTCTAAAACTCCAATTTGAAAAACTATTTCTGCAGCGGATACAGCTCCAGATGGGAAATCTTTCGTATATAATTTCTAATTTTTGGTACAAAACGATTTGGCCACCAGGGGGCGTAAGGGTTAATTTCTGCTTTTGAGGTATTTGCAACAAAATCTGAGCTTCTGA
This sequence comes from Macrothele yani, assembly GCA_039090855.1. Lineage (NCBI taxonomy): Eukaryota > Metazoa > Arthropoda > Arachnida > Araneae > Macrothelidae > Macrothele > Macrothele yani. The sequence continues at coordinate 19,664,740 of CM077026.1, read as the reverse complement.
AATCTCTACTAAAAAATTCTTTCGTGGAAAGATGCTATTCACGTCGACAAACCATTTCGGAATATTTCTTTCTTAAAATAATGCATGGTTTCTCCGCCAGGGACGTAGATGTATATCTTGCTTTTGTCAATATCTCTGCTTCTAATGGTCCAATTTGAAAACTTTCTTCTTTGTTGGATAGAGTTTCTGGTGCGACATGTTTTTCATATAATTTCAAAATTTTCAAGCAATTCATTGACTTTCCACTAAGGAAAGTAAATGTAAATTGTGCTTTCCCCGATATCTCTTCTTCTAAAACTCCGATTTGAAAAAATCTTCCTGCACCGGATACAGCTCCCGGCGGGAAATGTTTTGATTGTAATTTCTAATTTTTTATAAAATATCGTTTGGCCACTAGGGAACGTAAGCGTTAATTTCTGCTTCGTAGGTGTTTCCATCAAAATCTGAGCTTCTAAAATATCGATTGAGAAAATTTTTTCGTGGACCAATACCGCTCATGTGGATAAATATTTGAGAATATTTTCTTCTTAAAATCATGTATGGTTTCTCCTACAGAGAAAACTTATATAATGTTTCCTTTTTTATATTTCTTCTTTTAACGGTTCGATTTGAAAATCTCTTTGTCTCTGGTACCTTCCTTGTAGTATGAGAAACTTTTTGTTCGCCATTTCTTAATCTTCGTAACATGCTTTTTAGCCGCTGTTGGAACTAAGTAGATGTTTCTATTTCTGGATGTTTTATCTATTGCTGGAACCAGTTGATTGTTTTCCAAATCGGTTCCATTGATTTTGAATAGCTTTGGTAAATTTAATTCGCGTCAGAATGGATTCAAAAGACGTACTTATTACATCCGAAATTTCGGTTTCATCTTTCTTGTTTTTTAATTCTGAAAAAAAAACACTAGTATCCATTAGAATTTTACACTAGTATCCATTATGATGGCCCACCATTTTCATATCTTTCTCCATCAATACAGACACAGCGATTTTCCGCAGAACTGGTTCATATAGGTCAAACTAGAGGGTTTGCTGTAGGAGGAGGTACCAATAATGTAAGCAGAGGATGATTTTGAACAAATAAGTGTTTATTTCGTTACTTATTACGATTGTAAGTGATCAGTAACGAAAGAAATCCAAAAATTAATTGCGCAAGGAAAATTTTTATATGGCATATGAGTTCGCGCCGCGCGCATGCACACAGGATAATTCAAAATGATTCATCCAATTTCAAATGGCTGTATTTTATTATTTTATGTGTTTCTAAATATATAGCGATTAAATGTACATAGGATAAAGAACAAAACATTCCAAGTTTAGTTTTCATACCTTATAAATGTTCTATGTGACTTCGGTTGGTCACGGAACTACGTGGAGGTGATAATGAAATTCCTGCCATACGCGATCAAGCATATCTGTTATCAGCGACTACAAAGTACTATGAATGCGAACTTCTAGCGTTGTTGGCAATGGTAGCACATGTACATTATCCTTAACATACCCCCATAAGAAAAAGTCGCAAGGTGTAAGGGTCTGGAGACCTGGTGGGCCACTTGTAGAGCACCTTGTCGTCGTGCTCACAGCGACAAGCGTAGCAGTTAGGAAGCTGTTCGTTAAGGTCGCGCTCAGTTTCTACTACTGGGTTTTCCCGTGACCCATATGCGAAAGTTGTGACGGTTGATCTTGTCACTTAAATGGAATGTTCTTCGTCACTAAAACACCAGGAGTGAAGCAAATTCGTCCTCCTCCATCGCCTCCAGCATGACATTTTTCACATTGACAGTCTTTCGCCCAGGTGCAGATACCCGAGTTACATTGCGCCATCTAGCGGTTACATTCGTAAACTCGGTGCGTTTCTCTTCATTTTAATGTGTGGTACGCTATTATTACCTTGATTTTTTCCGGAGCTATGATTTAATAAAATCGGATGAATCATTTTGAATCAGCCTGTATGTCAACTCTCAGAATAACTTTCATGGGGATTAAGTTGGGTTCCAGCTATTCCAGAGCCCAAATTTTTCAAAGAAAAAAGTTGTCCGGTAAAATATTACGTTTTGAGTGTTGTAGTCACGTGGCAAGGCAAACAGTAAGAATCCTTGAGACTATTCGGTTGACACGAGCTTCTGATAGATGAGCTGAGGCGTGGGGTGGTGTTGGAAAAATGGAAAAAGAAATGGAATGAACAATCCGAAGAAGACCATCTCGGGAGGAACGGAAGGAGCCAACGCAGCACAAGTACTCGTAGTCACTGAGATACTACGTCGTCCCCCTTCCACCCACCCAATGCCAATGAAGTGGCGTCGTGGGTGGTGGGTGGTATACGGATCACGAAAAAGGAAAAACAAATAATTTAATAATATTTGTTGCACTGCAGTTCTCTAGTAAGTAGGGAAACGGAAAGAACCGTTCTCTAACATCATACAGAAGCGTAAATTACAATATATGTACAAATACTTTTTTTTTACAATTTTTTTATTTCTTTTCACATTACAATTTCTTTTTTTTAAATCTCATTTGAAATGATTTATTTCCCGTAATTTGTATTGGGGAGGCTTAGTCAGATATCGAGGGGGCTTGGGCCCCCAAGAAAGGTTCTAGTTACGGCCCTGGGTTGTACAATACAAATTCGGAAGATGTGAATCATATTCGCCGCTAGATGGCAACACTACATAACAGAGAGAGAGAGAGAGAGAGGAAGTGCATTACTTAATACCACGGCCATATTTAAGTTTTATGTTAACGGAGTCATCAGGGGAGCGGACTTCTTTACCAAGGGGGGGCATTGACGTGAAAAGTTAAGACTGGGGGAAGCATGTTTCTCCAATGTCAGAAGGAAAATAAAAAAAAAGGGGGCAAAAAGATAAACTACGAGATTTGACGTAAAATTGTAATTGCTCATCAGCAAATGAACAAGGAACTTTTTCTGAATAATAATATTTTAAAAAATAAAATTCATCCCATGATGTTTTGTTAAAATATCCAGAGAGATTTTATTTCTAAAAGTTTATATAAGAAGAGAGTAATTAGCTGGGTTGCTTAAACAAAGAATAAGAAGAGCAAACAATAAATAGATAAATAAAAACTCTAAAGATTATACGATTCAGTATTTTTATTTATTTTATTTTTTATAATTGATTTAAACAGTTACCAGATATCACGAGAACGTGTGAAACACAATACGGGCTGCCAAACCAGTTTCTTATCAAATGAGCAATGCTGAATATGGAACAAAAGTTCACTTATTTTGTTATTTATTAATTTTTTGGAAATAAATCGCTTTGGCGTTGGCCTCATAAGGTGGAGCTGGCTTGAGCTCATGAGGCCAAAGCGTTTATTCAATTAAACAGGACGAAAATATTAGGTGGGCACTGCCCCACTAATTAAATTATTGGAGGGGCGAGAATCACCTTGTCCCCTTATAGTCGGCGCCTATGAGAGTTATATTTAACTTTCAAGTTATATCGTAACAGAGTAATATTTAAGCTAAAATGAAAGTTTTGGTTGATTAATTCCTACATTTTCGAAACAAAAAACATTTTTTTACATGGATTAACAAACAGAAGATTTTCCCCTAGAACTCGCTATGTAATGTTTAATCAGGTGCCTAAAGCGTTACTATCAATTTCCATTCCTTAAACAGAATTAAAGAAAAGCTTCTTCTGTATTTGCAAAGCCACCGCTAAAAATTCGTTGCGAAGAAATCAGCACTGACGTGCTGCCATCTATCTGCCAGCCGGCAATCACTAATCGCACAGAGCAGTCCAGGGCCAAGGGAAGCCCGTTTTTGCATTGAAAAGTCTCTTATCATATCTTTGTTATTTAATTTATCTGCATCCATATTTCACTAACCAAGCGAATTATACATATATTTCAGCCGTTTCTATCACATGGTATTTCGCAAATAACTTTTTTTTTTTTTTTTTATTGGAGGTTTAACGACCACCGTGAGCAACTCAATGGGCTATAAGCAGTCGCCCGTCCCTAATTTAGGGTCACTGGTTCCAGGGAAGGGAGAGAGCCAGTGCCGTAAGACAAACACAACATCCATGCCTCACCGGGATTCGAACCCGGACCCCTTCGGACGAATGATCAGACGCCAACGCCTTAGACCACTGCGCCACCGGGGCGGCCAAATAACTTTTTACAGTTTTTTATCCTAAGTAGTTACGTTAACAAATACGTAGCATCACATATAAAAACAAATTCTATAGCCGCCCCGGTGGCGCACTGGTCTAAGGCGCTGGCCTCTGATCATTCGTCCGTAAGGGGTCCGGGTTCGAATCCCGGTCAGGCTTGGATGTTGTGTTTGTCTTACGGCACTGGCTCCCTTCCCTGGAACCAGTGACCCTAAATTAGGGACTGGCGACTGCTCATAACCCATTGAGTTGCTCACGGTGGTCGTTAAACCTCCAATCAAAAAAAAAAAAAAGTGCTATAGAGCCTCCGGGAAGGGCTGGCTGGACCATTGGGTAAAGGCGAAGTCACCCCGGAACCGGAGGCATTACGAGGCCCCGCAACTACTGTTCAGAAAACAAAAGCAAAATCATTTCTGGTGGAATTTCTTATATGTATTATTCGTTCTCGTAAGTTTTGAGGAGCGAAACCCTAAAACTCAGAAGAAGGAATAGTATTATCATTATTATTATTACTATCTTAAGTTCCCAAACAACCCCGACATTCAAATAGGTTATCGACCTTCGCCGTACAGATACTGAGATTTCCAGTTTCAATTATTATTCTAATCACTCATTATTCTGTGACTCACTAATGTAGCAAACTAAATTTCATTATTCTGTGATTCCCTACTTTTTTTTTTTTTTTTTTTTTGACTGGAGGTTTAACGACCTCTGCGAGCAACTCAATGGGCTATATGCAGTCGCCCGTCTCTAACTTAGGGCCACTGGATTCAGGAAAGGGAGAGAGCCAGCGCGGTAAGACAAACACGACATCCATGCCTCGCGGGATTCGAACCCAGACCCATCTCGGACGAATGATCAGAAGAACCACGGCTCCCCCAGCGTGGCGGCTTAATACTTTCATATATTTAATAAGTTCTGTGTAAACCAGATACTAAAATTTAAAAAATAAATAAAAGGAACAACTTTTTTTTTTTTTTTTTTTTTTTTTTAAGGAGGTTTAACGACCTCTGCGAGCAACTCAATGGACTATATGCAGTCGCCCGTCTCTAACTTAGGGCCACTGGATTCAGGAAAGGGAGAGAGCCAGCGCAGTAAGACAAACACGACATCCATGCCTCGTCGGGATTCGAACCCAGACCCATCTCGGACGAATGATCAGAAGAACCACGGCTCCCCCGGCGTGGCGGCTTAATACTTTCATATATTTAATAAGTTCTGTGTAAACCAGATACTAAAATTTAAAAAATAAATAAAAGGAACAACTTTTTTTTTTTTTTTTATGGAGGTTTAACGACCACCATGAGCAACTCAATGGACTATAAGCAGTCGCCCGTCCCTAATTTAGGGTCACTGGTTCCAGAGAAGGGAGAGAACCGGTGCCGTAAGACAAACACAACATCCATGCCTCACTGGGATCCGAACCCGGGCCCCTTTCGGACGAATGAGTAGAGGCCATCGCTTTGACCACTGCGCCACCGGGGCGGAAAGGAACAACTTTAAAAACATTACTGGAAATTGCAGTCGCCCGTCCCTGATTTAGGGCTACTGGTTCCAGGGAAGGGAGAGAGCCACTGTCGTAAGACAAACACAACATCTATGCCTCACCGGGATTCGAACCCGGAGCCCTTTCGCACGAATGATCAGAGGCCATCGCTGAGACCACTGCGCCACCGGGGCGGCATTTTGTCATTATGATAGTTTTCGTGTGTGTTCTCTACGGAGGACGCTTTTCTCGTAACGACTTTATTAAAATATAAGATTTATTTTCTAGGTCTCGCAATGCAATTTTGATCCGGGTCCCCAAAATGAAATTTTGCCCACCGCTAAAGTTCCATCCGGCTATGCCTTATTAGTAGCGCTTGTTTTTATCTGCAGGAGCGTCTCCGAAGCAGGACTGGAAGCATGCATGCATTATGTCATTTAATTTAATTTCAAAAATTCATCAAATATTATTTTTTAAATAATGCACACCTTCAATCTTAGGGTATTATTATTGCATTGGGAGAGGGAGTCCGGACCCGTTTGACCCCCATGTTGGTGCACCACTGGATGTATATAATTAAAAAAAAAAAAAAAAAAAAAAAAAAAACCGCCATGAGCAACTTGATGGGGTATATATAAGTAGTCTCCCGTCCCTTATTTAGGGCCACAGGTTCCAAGGAGGGGAGTGAGCCAGTACCATAAGAGAATTACAACATCCATGCCTCACCGGGATTCGAACTTAGACCCATCTCGAACGAATGATCAGGAGCCATCGCTTAGAACACTGCACCACCGGGGGGGGGGGGGCGGAGGCGTCAGGGGTTTAACGATAACCGAGAGCAACTTGATGGGCTATAAGTAGTCGCCCGTCCCTTATTTAGGGCCGCTGGTTCCAGGGTGAGGAAAGACAGCCAGTGCCGTGAGGGAATCACGACATCCATACCGAGATTCTAACCCATACCTATGTCGGACGAATGATCAGAATCCATCGCTTAGACCATTGCACAACCGGGGTGGTGGTGTTAGGGGTTTTTTCTTTTTTTTTTTTTTTTTTGATTGGAATTTTAACGACCGCCGTGAGCAACTCAATGGGCTATAAGCAGTCGCCCGTCCCTAATTTAGGGTCACTGGTTCCACGGAAGGGAGAGTGCCAGTGCCGTAAGACAATCACAACATCCATGCCTCACCGGGATTCGAACCCGGACCCCTTACGGACGAATGATCAGAGGCCAACGCCTTAGACCACTGCGCCACCGGGGCGGCATTGTTAGGGGTTTAACGATCACCGTGAGCAACTTGATGTGCTATAAGTAATCTCCCGTCCTTTATGTAGGGCCACTGGTTCCACGGAGGGGAGAGTGCCAGTGCCTTAAGAGAATCACAATATCCATGCCTCACCGGGATTCGAACCTAGACCCATCTCGAACGAATGATCAGGAGATATCACTTAGAACACTGCACCACCGGGGCGGCGGCGGCGTTAGGGGTTTAACGACCACCGTGAGCAACTTGATGGGCTATATAAGTAGTCGCCCGTCCCTTATTTACGACCGCTGGTTCCAGGGAGAGGAAAGGGAGCCAGTGCTGTGAAGGAATCACAACATCCATGCCTCACCAAGATTCTAACCTAGACCTATGTCGGATGAATGATCAGAAGCCATTGCTTAGACCATTGCACAACCGGGGTGGCGGTGTTATGGATTTAACGACCACCGTGAGCAACTCAGTGAGCTATAAACAGTCTTCCCCTTCCCAATTTAGGATCAATGACTCCAGGAAGGGGGAGAACCAGTGCCATCAGACTAACATTACATCCAGGCCTCATTGGGATTCTAACCAGAACCAATCTCACACGAATTTCAGAAGGCCACCCCGGTGGAGCTGTGTTCTAAGCGCTGGTTTCTGACCATTCGTCCGAACGGGGTCCGGGTTCGAATCCCGGTGAGGCATGGATGTTGTGTTTGTCTTACGGCACTGGCTCTTTTTTTTTTTTTTTTTTTGATTGGAGGTTTAACGACCACCGTGAGCAACTCAATGGGCTATAAGCAGTCGCCCGTCCCTAATTTAGGGTCACTGGTTCCAGGGAAGGGAGAGAGCCAGTGCCGTAAGACAAACACAACATCCATGCCTCACCGGGATTCGAACCCGGACCCCTTACGGACGAATGATCAGAGGCCAACGCCTTAGACCACTGCGCCACCGAGGCGGCACGGCACTGGCTCTCTCCCTTTCCTGGAACAAGTGGACCTAAATTAGGGACGGGAGACTTATAGCCCATTGAGAAGGTTTTTTTGTTTTTTGTTGGAGGTTTAACGACCACCGTGAGCAACTCAATGGGCTATAAGCAGTCGCCCGTCCCTAATTTAGGGTCACTGGTTCCAGGGAAGGGAGAGAGCCAGTGCCGTAAGACAAACACAACATCCATGCCTCACCGGGATTCGAACCCGGACCCCTTTCGGACGAATGATCAGAGGCCAACGCCTTAGACCACTGCGCTACCGGGGCGGCCCATTGAGAAGGTTTAACGACCACAGTGAGTTGTTAGATGGTTTGATGACCACGTGGTTGAGTTGCTCACGGTGGTCGTTAAACCTCCAATCCAAAAAAAAAAAAAAAAAAAAAAAAAGACCACGTGAGCAACTCGATGGGGTATAAGCAATTGTTGATCCCTAATTTAGAGCCACTGTTTTCATGGAACTGAGAGACCCAGTGCCATATAAGGATGTGCTGCGGCGATCACCATGAGTTACTCCAAGTGCTACAAGCTGTCTCCTTTCTTAATTTGGGGTTCCAGGGAAGAGAGAGATTCAGTGCCGTAAGGCAAACACTCCACCAATGCCTCGTCCAGGACTTGGATCTGTCACTTCCCCCCGGTAGAGCAGAGGTCTAATACCTGTCTTGTCACCATTGTCCGAAATGGGTCTGGATCGGAATTCCGGTAAGGCATGGATGTTTTGTTTGTCTTGCGGCATTGGCACTCTCCCTTCCCTGGAACCAGTGGTCCTAAATTAGGAACGGGCAGTGGCTTATACCCCATAGATTTGCTCACGGTAGTCGTTAACCTCTCCTCCCTATAAACAGCAACATATTTCATCATCCCTCGCACTGACTTTATTTTTCTGAGTACCTCAAAAACTATTGCGGTTCAACTGAAAATAAATCGGCGTTCACACGTGGTACTAACGAATGGCTCTCTTCAAATTTGAAATGCCGCCCCGGTGGCGCAGTGGTCTAAGCGATGGCCTCTGATTTTGTGTTCGACCGGGGTTCGGGTTCGAATCCCGGTGAGGCATGGATGTTGTGTTTGTCTTACGGCGCTGGCTCTCTCCCTTCCCTGGAACCAATGGCCCTAAATTAGGGACGGGCGACTGCTTATAGCCCATTGAGTTGCTCACGGTGGTCGTTAAACCTCAAAAAAAAAAAATTGAAATCTTCGTTGTGTAGTTCATTTGAAGCCCCCTTTGTCTTTCTTTTTTTATCTCAAAAATACATGGTGGCGCAGTGGTCAAAGCGATGGCCTCTGATCATTCGTCCGAACGGGCTTCGGGGTCGAATCCCGGTGAGGCATGGATGTTGTGTTTGTCTTACGGCAGTGGCTCTCTCCCTTCCCTGGAACCAGTGACCCTAAATTTTTTTTTTTTTTTTTTGATTGGAGGTTTAACGACCACCGTGAGCAACTCAATGGGCTATAAGCAGTCGCCTGTCCCTAATTTAGGGTCACTGGTTCCAGGGAAGGGAGAGAGCCAGTGCCGTAAGACAAACACAACATCCATGCCTCACCGGGATTCGAACCCGGACCCCTTTCGGACGAATGATCAGAAGCCATCGCTTAGACCACTGCGCCACCGGGGCGGCGACCCTAAATTAGGGACGGGCGACTGCTTATAGCCCATTGAGTTGCTCACGGTGGTCGTTAAACCCCCAATAAAAAAAAATAAAAAAATAAATACATATATACATTTCGTCATGTAAATTTGTCAATGACGTTCAATAGTAACAAACCTCCCATCCCCGTGTATTTGCTCCTTTTCGTGACTCCCGTTTCAACCCCCTTGATTTCTTAAGCCACTCAGTAGCTGCCAAGCGTGTCAGGACGCAGGTTGACTTTTATTATAAAAAGTGTAGCAAAAGCTCCATTGTTACTTTTGGGTAGTGTAGCTAAGTTTTCTCGGACAATTTTCGTACTAGTAAAATGCCTATTGATCTGTACGTCGATCCCGAAAGCGGGCCATGCAGGGCTGTTTTAATGGCTGTTAAGGAACTAGGCATTGATGTTAATGTGAAGAAAGTTAAAGTTAAGGCAGGAGAGGCAAGAAAACCAGAGTTTATTATGGTAAGCAACTGTTTAAGTTCTGTGTAACTGGTTAGTATGTATATGTTCTGAAGGAGGGCCCTAATACAGATATAAGTATAACTCAACCTCTGCTTCTAGTTTCGTCCTCAACTGAGTGTTAAAATGAACTTTCTTTTTTAAAGTCCTGTACCCAAAAGCTAAACTTAAATGTGTGGTGAGTGACAGCTGGATGTAGTGTCGAAAATGACTTTCCCTTGACGAAGGGAAGAAGTACACTCACTCTAATACTCGTGTGTACTCTTAAGTGTTACAAAGCGTTCACTTTTGGTTTGTGTTTTAACACAATATTACTTCGGAACGTTTCTGGGACTAATTACACTCTGTGGGGGTGGAAAAGCTCTTAATTAACCTACCAAACAAAAGTTTCAGATTCAAAGCTGAAATTTCTACTTCTGGGAGGGTACAGAACTGGTATTTTCCCTCTACGGTAGTACGTAAGCACAAGTAGCAGTTTCCCAATCACTGGATTTCTCCTTTTGTTGGAGACTGGTCAGGGTTCTAATCCCTGCGAGGTGTGCTTGTCTTACGGAACTGGATCTCCGTTCCTGGAAACAGCTCTAAATTTGGGACTACCTACTTATCGGTGTTTCTCAAAATGGTAATTTAATTAAACTCAGTTGCTGTTTATGTACGCCCGAAACAACGTAGCAAATACTAAGAGGCGCAGCATAAATGAATGGGTGAAATTCTTCAGATATGAGCTTTTAAACCGGCTGGAACGAATTAACTCGGGGTTAGCACAATGAGTCTAAATAAACTAATATATTCGCTGTCTGAGAAGTGTGCTGAACCTGCGCATCTGAAAGGCTTGCTTTCCCGTTAATTTTGTTATTCAATGCAGTCATTTTGGGGGAAGATAGTCGCAATCCTTTTTGACAGATTACCTGCTAAAAGGGTTTTAACAATAGCGACAAACCTAATAAAGTGGAAAGAGACTTTAAAGTCGCTACTTTCTACCCGGTTACATATCAGGGTCACTAGCCCTTCGGCATCATTCCTTCGTGTCGGGGGGGGGGGGGGACTAGCCTATCTCCATCTTTCCGCAGATTGGAAGTGTTGTTGTGGAGCAGTTAATACAGTACCTTCACTTGTCAGGTTTATGGCCGGCACTGTTGATGCGAAAGTGAAGGAATTGTTTGCAAGTAGCTTTCGTAAAACCCGGTCGCTGTGAACACTTGTTTGAAGAGTACAGAACATTTTGGCTACTACTTGGTTCAGACACATCAGCCGCTTCAAGAGTTAAACTGCAATCTTTAGACTACTTCGTGAGTGCATAGTCTTCTAACGTAAGACTACTCTGTAATAAGTAAACATGCCAGTACTTGCGGCACGAAATGTCTTAAATCTGCCTTCAGTTATGACTAATCAGTCTAAACTGTAGTATCTCCTTCACATGCTGTAGTACTCGATATGTAGAGTCCTAAGGAAGCAAAACTGAGTTAAAGCATGCGGAAGTCAAAGAACTTACCCTTTGGTACTTGCTTATTTTCCGGGCTGACTAGCCAGCAATCTTTTGCTGGCTGCATGACTTAATGCTCGTTTACGATTTCCAACCGTAGGTTGAAGAAGCGTATATGCTCCAGCTTTGTCCGTCCGCACGATAACTCGCATAAAAATGGTTCGATTTCAGTGGAAATTTTAGTATGTGGTAGACCAACTGGGGACGAACCTTATTGAAAATGGGCGAAATGGGGTCCATTCCGTCGCACTTATGCGTTATAACTTACGTAAAAATGCTTCAACTGAGACAAAACTTTATCATGCTTCAGAAGTATACTTTACGGGCTCTGTTGAATATCATCGAAATGGGGGTCAAAGTTCAGGTCATAGTAGCGAGATTTATTCTACAGCCATTATCCTCGTATAACTTGAGTAATGAGTTCTGGGATGTTGGAAACCGTATCATAATCAATGCATTGCATGTTTTTACTAACTTGTTTTAACTTGACGGAAGTAACACTTAAAAAGTACTTTTATAGCATTTCACCTTTGCTTTGCATCTAAGGATAAGCTGTCTTGCATCTTAGTCTACTGGTTATTCAATCGAACTTAAACTAATCTCTAAACCTAACGACAAACGGACACTTGATTCCTAGTGATTGACTGGCTGTTAAACATGTTCTTGACTGTGGTTTCAACTTTTTTATAACTCAAGCTTAACCAAACGGCAAATCCTGTGACATCAATCTTCCAATAGTACCAACAGCAAAGAACTTAAACACTTAACAAATCTTACAGGAATGAAAGTCAAGAATGACTTTTTCCAGCCAAGTTTAGCAAGTGTAAAAGTAGGGCAGTGCCAATATTTCAGGTAAAATTACTTTCTTCAGTGACAGCGTGCTGTAATCGCCAAGCTATCTGTACCACCCAGACAGGATAGTTTCGCAAGAGCAGCGTAGGACACAATGGAAAACGTAGAGTACAACATAAATGAACCTGAAATTTAAGCTACGGTTATAAAAGCAGACCGTGGATTCGCTAGCAACATAAAACTTTCATACTAAAGGCCCTAGAGCTTGAGCTTAAAATAAGCGAAAATGTCTTATGCGGTAGATAACTCGTGCCAGGTCGATATCTTGCTGCTGAAATGATTTGAGCATTTCGTATTGTGCTAGTCTTCTGGTGAATGTTTTATCTAGCAAGGCCTTCCTCGCCACAGTAATTGCTATTATAACAGCATAGTTAAAAATGGAGGTTGGATGTTTACTTCAAACGTGACTGCACACTGAGTTGCTTACGGTGGTCGTTAAACCTCCAAAAATTGCAATACCAGGTATTGCAGCTGACTAAGATGTACAATACTGACTTAAAATACTGTTGAGCTCACTTGTTCGATTAAAGTGAATTTTCCTGAACTATTTGTGCTATCTCCGGATGTCTAGCTCCCGTTGACTGTAATTGTCTGCTGTCTGAACTTTAAACTCTGTAAAGAGGCTCTCAATGGAGTGTATATGTCGCACACTTTAAGACCAGCTTCAGAAAGCTGGTGTTATGCTTAACGTAAAAAAATTCTTAATCGGCTGTTAGCGGAAAACCCAGTTACGTAATTAAAATCTGCTGTATTAGTGAAACTGTGTTTCTAATTAAAGGTTGTTGCTATATCGGTCTGGAGCATTTCCTACGCCAGCGTTCAACGCTGCTAGTGATAATCGGGAACCAGGTTTCCTTGTATAAGAGGGACTCTCCTGCAGTCATGATTCGTTATTTATTACATCCTTAAAACACTAGTCCATGGGATAACTAATCCTACATTTGACCTCTCTGAACTAAGCTCGCGCATAAAATTTTGCAGATGAGTTTTCGTACTTGAGTTTAACTTTTTTAATTTCCTTTAGATGACACTGTCTTAAATTTCAACTAAGCATGTGCTCTGGATGGCAATGAGTCCATCGGCTGCTTAGCCCTTGGAGTACTCGGCAATCTGCCGACTTTCCCATTCTTGTAGGCTGGTACTTTGTAACTAGTAATTTCGAACGTTCCCAAGGGTTGATCCTCAATACAAAAAATACTCTGCTGGAGTAGAAAAACGGAATGGCCCATGAATGGTGCTAACAAATTAAACTTGCTACAGTTACATAAAGGCTTTCAATTAGAACCATAGACCATCAGTATTCAGCCTGTTATTTGCAGAGTGATACCCATTCTGATAACACATCCCCATGCCCTTTTTTGTTCCCGACTGACAGAAAATTCTACCGCAGTATTGCAATGTGTCCCGCTTACATTTATCCTAAAACATACTGGTTCATGGGACAAAATGGGTACGCTTAAAGATGTCTAGGCAAAGAAATGCCGTGGATTAGAGGACCCTGCGTAGGAAAATCACTGGCATGTGCATTCAGACTGAATTTCGAGATTTCAGTTTTAGACCTGAACTTCTGTTAATGAAAGTTTCCAAAGGGGAAACCTGTCGCAAGTTTTGATCATGGTTTAATGCTACATTCAATTAACTCTTTCCTTCACTTTATAAACTCGTTAAAGTTTTTTAAAACTCATTTTTCATAATTTAATCCAGGACCTAAATTCGCGGGAATCTGAGTTATTCCTGTTCAGTTTTCACAGCGGACAGCAAAACTGACATTCTCCGTCCTAATTTAATGATCTAAATTCGCTCCTGGCTAGAGTCCAACATTTTAGTCAAGCCAGTCTTGAAAGCAGTGTCATCCCAATTAACTTTATTTCTTCGTAATTCGGTGGTAAATGAGGATCAGATGTGAAAGCTAGATTCGGTTTCTCGTGAGCAATACGTATTTTCTTAAGTTTCACTAAGACTCAAATGTACGTAACTTACTGGCGTTTAGTTACTAGTATACTAATATTGCTACAAAGGTTTGGAGAAAACGGGAATATCTAAGTACCACTGATTCTAGCTTGTGTGAAAATACCCGCTGTAATGGTTAATGTTTTTGCCTGCAATTAGATATCTTAATGAGTATGTAAAAGTTGTCAAGCCATCGGTAACCCACCCAGCAAATGTGCTCCCATCCCTTGCTGTCAAAAAGGGATGGGAGTAAAATCTTTCCTTGAAATTTTGGCTTACTGTCAGTCTTGGTTTGCACGCTGATTGTTTTGTGATAAGTGACCCATTCTTGTGAAGCACTTCCTAGGTAAAAGTGCGCAGTTTTGTGCCTGTAACGTTCTGTCCTAGACACTAATAAAGGACTTCAGTCCCAATACCGTTCACGCTGGAGAACGAATCTTCCAGCCAGTGCCAAAATTAAGAACCCTGTATCTTAAGCAAATCACACGCGCGGGCTTATTACAAGAGGGTGGGAAGTTGGCTCCTGTGGGAGCCAGTCTAGCCGGTCCCTGGTCCGATTTTGTCACGATGGAGGATTTGCCGGATCCAGGGAGGATTGCTCACGCAACGCTTTCACTATCAAATTTTGAGTTCCGTATATTCTGGAAAGTCTACTCTTTTCGACTGAATAAAGATCACTTACTTCCTGATCAATGTAAAATTATCGTCCTGTGTCGGTGTAATTTCTTGACGGGTATTTGTTAGGTTGCAAACTAATGCACTTAGAGCTATACAGCTTCCCTGTTATAAAAAAACAAATTACTCAGAATTTTCGGGTGTAATGAGTAAGTCTTTTGAATCCGTTGTCTCAAATTAAATTTATCAAAGCTTTTCAAAGTCAATGGAGCCGGTGTGGAAAGCAATAGTATCTGACGGAAGAAAAGTTTTTCAATCTGGTTTTCAATCCCTCTGATATTGCTGTAAACGCATCGTGAGCTTACGCCCTCTGGTTGCAGAATTGTTAAGAAAAACATGAATTTATGAGAAACATTTCGCAGCGGAAACTCTCTCCAATATAGAAATATTTTTCAAATCTGACTTTTAGAAATAGATATCGACAAAAATAAGATGTGACTTTACGTCCCCTGGCGGGAAAACCATGCATTATTTTAGGAAAAATGTATTCTTAAAAGGATCTTCCATATGAGCAGTATCGGTCCAAGAAAAAAATCTACTTTTCAGGAACCCGGTTTTTACAATACATCGGAAACAGAAATTAACACTTATGACCCCTGGTGGCCAAACCGTTCTTTACCAAACATTAGAAATTATATGAAATATTTTCAATCAGGTCTTGAATGCGATACAGGAATTTTGTATCTTAAAATTTGCTGTGTTTTACACCGCAGTTACGAATTTTCTACTCCCAACGTAGTGTCGCAAGTTCCATTCAACGCGAGAAATTAAACAGCTTTTCTGTTGAAACAACCGGTTAGTTACCAGCATAGTGCTGCCAACTTAGTTGCACTGTAATATAGGTACTTACTTCATTGACTATTATGTCAAGTTCATTGCTCCCTACTGAATAATTCTACGCAGATTTTAACTGTCCCTGAGACAGTGCAGAAGAAATTTACACTGTTGCGATAGTTTATCCGGTCAAACTTCACAAAACAATCTGGTAATTTGAACGGTAGATTAACTCCCGACATAGACTGTCAATTACATTGACCACCAACCTAATCTGTAGGACCCCCATTAGCCTGCAAAATAGCGACCATTCTGCGAGGCATCGATTCCATGAGGTGGCGATATGTATCCTGGGTTACTGGTACCATAATGTCGACAGCAGATTCTCCAGTTCCCGTACATTTCGGGGTAATTTAGCGCGAACTCGCTTTCCAAGTCTAACAAATGTTTGATTCGGTTAATGTCTGGTAAATTTGGAAGCCAGGGCATTAACAGAAAGTCGCCAGGAAGTTCCTTGAACCACTCTTCTACTATTCCAGCAGTGTGGCATCCTGTTGGTAATGGCTATAACCAGTAGGAAACAGTTGGCATGAACGGGTGAACTTGTTCCTCAACGATGTTCAGATACCTCAAAGCTGTCTGATTGGGATAATGGAGCAAAGTGCCCGCAGAATAACATCGCCGCCGCCTGCCCGTTTCCGCCCAACAGTGCATTCATAGCCTCAGTTGGTATCCGCGCTCCGCCGTTTACGTGATGCACCAGGAATCTTGATTCGTCAGACCAGATCACTTCCTTCTAGTCATTCAGGCCAATTTCTGATCTTGGGACCATTTCATGCGTTGTTGGCGATGACTTGCAGCGAGCACTGGAACCTCGGCTGGGTCTTCAGCCATGCAGGCCCATGTGCAGAAGGCTGCGATTAACTGCGTTGTGACACATTGCCCTGGTCAGCACTGTAGCTGCCGGGATTTGTCTCGCAGTAGCCCTGCGGTCCCCGAACAATGAGTGAGTCTCCGCTCCCCCTTTGGCATCAATGAGTTGCGGACGACATAGCTGGACGACTGTTCGTCGTTTGGCAATCTGTGCACCACTTGTGCTGCTGTACTGAGTGCGTATCAAATGAAGAATCCTGAAGCCGCGCAGTTTACGACATCGTAGTTTGTCTCTAGACGCGCTCATTTCTATAGGCT
The DNA here is from genome assembly GCA_039090855.1 of Macrothele yani. NCBI lineage: Eukaryota > Metazoa > Arthropoda > Arachnida > Araneae > Macrothelidae > Macrothele > Macrothele yani. The sequence continues at coordinate 19,647,868 of CM077026.1, read as the reverse complement.
GGGATAGTCCTAATATAATGGCTAATCGGTGTATAATAATGTTGGACTGACCTTATCAGCAATAACTACTTGCAGCCAGCGTAGCAGTTTAAGCGAGATCATTGGACGTGGCCACTAGTATTCTTGAAAGTGCTGCGCGGATTCTTCCGCAGTTTAGGAGATTGTGCCTAGCTCTATCTTGCAGAAAGTTTCAGTGAATCCACCATACTATTCTATGAAATCAGTTTTGGCAACACACTGAATGCCTAGGTCCTCAATCTAAATCAGCCCAATGAAACTTGTTACACGAGCTTCTTTTTTGTAAATCTAATAACTATAGCATCACTGGTAGGAACTTTTACAAAACATGTAAGTGTTCATAGGAAGGAAAAAGACAATGTCCACAAGAACATTACACAGTAAGTGGCATTTTATGGAGTAATCTGTTTGCACGTTGGGACATCCATTCAATGCTCTCTTACAAACTCGATAGGTACAGATAAATGTGCCAACGTTGGCACACAAATTAGCAGCTGGCTTTCGGCCCACAAATAAGACCTAGTGTGCTAATCTGAAATTTGTGTTCTAGAAATTGTTAGCCTGCCGTAAACTAAGTGATTGTGGTCAGCCTGTTCTGAACACGTGCAAACCTGGTCACTCCACTTTTCGGGAAGTTCTCAAGTCGACTCCCGGTACAACTTCTGTAAGGAAGTAATAAACTTATTTTCGTAATAAAGCTTTTAATTGGACTTCTAGTTTCATCAAACTAATCCAATAACCATATACACTATCTACCAACAAGTAATTGGACACCCCTGCAATCGACGATATCTGCGGTCCTGATACGTCACGGCCGCCGCGGTTAAATATGGTGTGGGAAACAACGCAACCAGTCGCATGCAAGATGCCACGCAGTTCGGAGCTCTGATTTCGAGAAAGGTGTAATCGTCGGGTATCGCAGAAATGGCAGATCCATACGTGACATATCCAGCGAGTTGAATTACCCAAAATCAACAGTGGCCTACGTGATTGGCAAGTGGAAGATGAGAGGTGACTGTCGGAATATGCCCCGACCCGGGAGACCCACAAAACTGGGAGTTAGATACAGACTGGTGCTGGTCAGAATTCGGAAGAACCGCACCAAATCGATGGGCCACATCCGCGAGGAGTTTCAACAGGCATCCGGGAGTGTTCTTTCGATGAATACCACCCGTAAGTAAACCCATCTGCTCAGTTATGGACGTACTGCCTCCCACAAGCCTTTGATCACAAAGTCCAATAGCGCTGCTCGGCTAACGTGGTGCAAAGAACGTCGACAGTGGACCGTTGAACAGTGGAAACAGGTTCTCTGGAGCGACTAAGGTTCACACTCTACCGTTCGGATGGCAGGATCTGGTTTTGGCGTCTGCCTGGAGAACTCATCCTGGCGGAACGTATTGTGCCAAACGTGAAGTTCGGCGGCGGTGGAATTTTGCTATGGGGGTGTTTATCCTGGCATGGCACGGGACCCTTGGTCGCAATTCCTGGTAGATTCAACAGAGACCTACTGCACATTTTGGATGACCATGCGCTTCCTACGTTGTGGCAGTTTTACGGGGTGGACCAATGTTACTTTCAGGATAAAAATGCAACCTGTCATGTGGCGAGGTCCACCATGGCTTGGTATGGTGACAATAGTGTTAATCGAATGGACTGGCCTGCGCAGAGCCCGGACCTTAACCCTATCGAGCACCTCTGGAACGAGTTGGAGCGTCGACTTATGAGGTGCCCCCACCGTCCGAAATCGGTGAAGAAACTGACCTGTCTTCAAGCAGAGTGTAAGAAAATATCGTTAGCCGTTGTACAACGCCCGCCTGGTTGAGAGTATGTCCCGGAGGGTCGCAGCTGTAATTGCCGCTCGTGGAGGCTCCAACTATTGAAGATGAATAAACTTCGTTTTCTTTTGCTATCACAAGTGTCCAATTGTTGGTAGATAGTGTATATGGCATCTTCAAACTCAAACCAGTATAATCATGCTAAAGCCATAAGAATGTAGAAAGTTCTTCATAGCTACTCAAATCCGTATGCAACGTAGTACTAAACTAATTTACTTTCAGATTAATCCACTACAACGTGTTCCTGCAATAGATGACAATGGATTCTACTTGGGTGAAAGGTAAGGTTAACAAATCTGTTTCCTTAAACTGTCAGCCTTACTTAAAAGGCTAGTAATCTTGTTTGTAATAACGAAAAATTTCGAATTAGTACAAAAAGTGTGGAATATGAAGTGCAACTGTGCAGAGCAAAAACTACCATGAACTCTAGTCTGCAAATAGACTAGAATTTGGCAATGCATGTACTTTATTCGATCATTAATATTCCTCAGCTAAATTACTTCAAATTTCCAACCACTAAACAAGAACAATAAAATTCTTATACGTTAAGTGAGAAACAGAACTAATTAAGAAATAAGGGTGTTTACTTGAATATAGGAGACAAACAAAATGTATGACATAAGCTCATAAGACAAACAAAAGCTCATAAGACAAACAAAATGTATTGACATAACCAACCTTAAAAAACACCATAATACGTTCAAGTTGGAACTGAAGAACAGGTTCTCTGCTTTGGAAGGCCTAACATCGGAAGAAGTGGACATCTCTGAAGTTAATAGAAAAGTAACAAAAGCTCTTATGGAAACAGCAACAAAATTAGCTGGGTCTAAGAACAAGTTGCATGTAAATAAATTATCAGGAAAAACGAAAATGTTGATGCAAAAAAGAGAGATGAGGACAACTAAGGAAGATGTGACTTCCAAAGTGGAATATATAGAGCTATGCAAGACAGTACGAAAAAGTATCACTGAAGACGTAAGAAAATTCAACTGTGAACTAGTGAGGAAAGCAATTGAAAACAACCAAAGCCTAAAGATAGCAAAGGGACATCTCAGTAAGGGAAGAAAACAGATTATGGCACTGAGAAAAGAAGATGGTTCTGTTACAAGAAATAGAGGCGAAATTTTGACAAGAGTGAAAGATTTCTACTCCAAATTATATGAAAGGGATGATACATGCACTCCAGACATCATGAAAGATACCAGTACCAGAATTCCTCCAGTCCTTCCAGCAGAAGTTGCACATGCAATCAAGAACATGAAGCGGGGAAAAGCTCCAGGAGAAGATGGAATTACTGTAGACATCATACAAGAAGCAAGTGGAGAAATCGAAACAGTACTCGCCCAAATTTTCACTCGATGCCTTAATGAAGGAAAGATTCCTGAGGATTGGAACACCGCTACAATGATCCTGCTACGTAAGAAAGGTGACATTGAGGATCTCGGAAACTACAGACCTATCAGCCTCCTATCAGTAGTTTATAAAATCTTCACTAAAGTTCTTTCACACCGCTTGAAGGTAACACTGGACATGGCTCAACCGAGAGAACAAGCTGGATTCAGGAGTGGCTACAGCACAATAGATCATATCCATGTGCTGAGAGAACTAATTGAAAGAGCGAGGGAATATGAACTTCCATTGTGCATGGCTTTTATCGATTATGAAAAAGCCTTTGATTCGGTGAAACCATCAGCAGTTACAATGGCTCTGAAAACCTGCGGTATTGAAGATGCATACATTAATATTATTAATAACATCTATGAAAATGCAAGTGCAAAGATTAGGCTGCTTGAAAATACAACACACATAAAAATTGGAAAGGGAGTGAGACAAGGTGACACCATATCTCCGAAGCTCTTTAATGCCACATTGGAGGGTGTTTTTCAGTCACTGAGCTGGGAAAACAAGGGGATAAAGATTAATGGAGATTATCTAACCCACCTTCGTTTTGCTGATGACGTAGTCATTTTTGCAACTAGCCCATCAGAGCTGCAGAGTATGATCCAGGAACTTGCTGACAAGAGTAAAGAAGTGGGATTAAAAATGAACTTTCAGAAGACAAAAGTGATGTTCAATGCTTTTACAAGAAATGAAGATTTATCGATTGATGGAGAAAAGCTGGAGATAACAGATACGTACGTTTATCTTGGACAGCAGATATCAAGTGAGGGTCACATTGATGAAGAAATTAATCGGCGTACAAAACTTGCCTGGAGAGCTTTTGGAAGAAACAGCATAATTTTCAAGAGCAATATGCCATTATGTCTTAAAAGAAAAGTGTTTGATCAATGCATCCTTCCAGTGCTTACGTATGGTGCAGAGACGTGGACCTTAACTAAAAGAGACATACAAAGGCTGCAGACAACTCAAAGAAGCATGGAGAGGTGCATACTTGGTGTAACCAGGAGAGATAAGAAGAGGAACTCGTGGATCCGAAAAATGACAAGAGTGGAAGACATCATGATCAGAGTTAAATCCCTGAAATGGCAATGGGCTGGACATACTGCCAGAAGGACAGATCATCGATGGACAGCCGAAATTTTAGATTGGATTCCAAGGGACAGGAAAAGACCCAGAAGAAGACCACATGGGAGATGGGTGGATGAAATTCGAAAGTATGCAGGGGTGACATGGAGGAGACTGGCACAAGACAGACCGTTGTGGAGGAAACTTGGGGAGACCTTCGTCCAGCAGTGGATTGATAATGGTTGACAATGATGATGATGATGATGACTTGAATATAACAGATTTAATAAACACCTGAAGACTGAAATGTTGCATCTCGAGTGAACTTCATACTAGAAGCATGAGTTCTCAGTCGTCAAGAAAGAAACCCAACCCACTAGGAACCAGGTTAAGAAAAGTGAATTATGAATAGTGGGAAATGCCTACTTAAACAAAGAAAACCGGACCGTGGTAACCAAAGTTAATCTTAGTTTAAAATCTCAAAATTGAAAAAATTCCCCTGGAAGGCAGCTGCTTATGACTTGATAAGTGAATGTCTTGTGCGTTGCATAACAAAGCTCAATTAGGTAATTAGGGCTAGTATGGGTAGTTCTTTCTAAGCTACTGTAATGACTAAAATTTGTTGATGACAAAAGATTGAACTTTGAAGAAATTGGTTCTTGCCTTACTTCTGATTAAGGTAACTGCTGGACAGTTAACTTCCAAAATTAAGTTAGACGAGCAATTTTGTATTCATGGCAATCAGTGAAATTGAACTAACTCAGTTGCAGCATTATAAGCTTCCCTCAATCCTGATTCTTGGAATACGGTCAATTCTGTTAAGCTAGGTAAAGTTTCATTTTATGTCTTCAAAGCTTGGCAATATTATCCTAGTAATTAGTCTCAGAAAAATATTACCTGAAACATGATGAAATCACCAACTTCTAAATATACGTGAAACATGGTAGTTAATCCATGCGCTTAAGTCTGAATCTTACAAATAAGTTTTTGCTAGTTTAATTGCAAGGGCATAATGAATCTCCTGAACATATAAAATTCAAGAGCATTTAACTGAGGGCCCAAGCTGCTGTACACTAAGATCTGAATTTTTAATGCAATTGCTAAAGTAGTAGGTATGAAATTAAACCTTCTCATATTAGGAACTGCTTCCTGTAAGAGCTTGCCTTAGTTCAGTTCACAGAACATTCTATGGAAGATCCACGGGTAGTTTGTTGGCTATGCACAGTATATTCTATAATTTCACATAAACATGTGCATTTTCGTAGCTACGAACTTTTACACTTCCGTGAGTTTACAAGAAAACTTATTGTTCATGAATTTAGGACAAATCTACTCCTGCATGTGAATTTGATTATCAATCTCATTGTTAACCCTAAGCAAAAGTACTGAATTTGAGTTTGTGCTGATACTGCAGTTTTCAATATACATCCAGTAGTAGGTTTTATGGTAGAGGTATAATCACTTGGGCCAGCTCAGTTAAGGCCCCATTATCTTGCAGACCCATGAGTTTCTGCAAAGCTTCATAGAATGATCCGATTACTTGACAGCTACATGGGAATACTAAAACTAGTTCAAGAAATATTTCCTCAGCTGTAGTATTAGCTTCTTCGTGTTCTATACCTCTGACGATACATGCCCAAATACTGAAACTAGCTCAAAACACAAGCTGACTGTTTCCGTAGAAAAACAATCTCAAATTTTCTCTCCATGGGGGGGGGGGACGCTTGAAGTAACATCGCACGAGTACTTGATTGACCAAGAATTCATGTCAACATACACTATAAAGTACTGCGATACATGCAAAACTTCTAATAAGTGCAAAGAACTGGGCTGGAAGAGGAGGTATATTTATAAACCTGTTCTGTCGTGCTATCAGTAACTCTGAAGCGGATATGCTGCGTGGAAATGAACTTCCAGAGTTCTTGCATGGGTCGTCATAGAATATCACTTGTGCAACGTTTCAATACAAAACATTGCAACTAAACATACTAAAATCAGTGAAAAGATGTAAGCAGGATAGTGGAACTATATACAAACTGCCTTCAGGAAGGCCGCATAGAGAAAAGCTGTGGTAAACGTAAAGAAATCCAGTCCGTTCTTACTGGGCGGTTTAAAGTACTGAAGCAGGAATGCTTGTAATGGCTTGGTTATGTTACTATCAAGAGTTACTGTGGGCTGAGGTAGAGCAGTGGCAGACTAGCTACTCAGCACAATGAATACGAAGCGTCGTTTGGAGTAGTTCCCAGTCATTTCTGGTGTAGGCGACTAGAAAATTCTTTGGATTAATTTGCGCTTTTAACTCATCCAGTCTAGTGTTTAGATGTGACAGCCTGGCGAACGACGTTTGTCGCATTGTGCTCAAACTTAAATTCGGACTTTCCATAATGGTATTGAGTTTTTCGTGAATGGGACGCTGGTCGTTATACCATAAACTCGTGTAGCTCTACGTTCTGGATGATCTTGCCCTACCAACAATGGTAGTACTCTGGAAGTCTCTAATCACTATTGAGCTCCCTGCCACACATTACAAGGCGTGTGCAGGACTAATTGAGATCCAGTTTTTAGACTTACCAGCAGGAATGGCGGACCACTCGTGTAGACAAACCTAAAATTGGTTGACAGCATGCCTCTACGTCTTGCCACAAGCACGTTACAGAGGTAGTCATTTTTCCAGAAACATTTTGCCCCAATACTCTTGATGTGAAACTTCAAGCTACTTTAACACTTAGTTAACCTTAGATGTAAAATTGTCAAAAGTGCTTCAGTATCTAACACTTTTGCAAGCATTATTACAAGATGTTCTGGCATCAGAGGTTAGATAATCAGTATTGGACTTCAAATCTCGAGTGGTGTGAAATCTCTCATCTTGGCCTGTGCTAGAACATACCTTGTTTTGTTGACTAATGCACTGCTGTGTTTATGGGATCTGCCACTAAACTACACCCTAGCTTTACCAAAGAACTATGCCTAGCAAAATATTGCCCAGAAGAAACAGTTCTAGCTTCTAAACTGAGAAACTAACGTAGAAATAAAAATTGCGGGAATAGTTGACTAATGCTTGGCATGGCATCTGTACTTGTGTTAATAAAAGAGGAATCAATATTACACAATAGCACACATACCTAATTGAATCGGCGATTAAGTAATGTTTAATAATTACTGAACTAAACTAGCAATGCTACATCACTTTAAAGCGTATAAACTGACATGGTAAGCGAAAGAGGTGAGTCTTAACTCTTACTACGAATTCAGTGTTTTAAAACAATATTTAGATACGCGAATTATCGGAAAAGCTTATATAACGTACGCTAATGGCACAAACTTGCCAACTGACACTACATAATCTACCAGAGTACAAACTTGCTAATCAGCTGAATGACCTGATGTCTCAATACAATCTTTTGTTCTCCGCATTACTTGACTAGGTTGGAAACTTAAAATGTTAGCTTAAGATTTTACTTGTCGGATTAATTTTAAAAACACTAAATTTTCAATTTTCAGCCGAGCTATAATGACATATTTGGCCAATATGTACGCTCCAGAAAGTTCATTGTATCCTAAGGACCCCAAGAAGAGAGCTCTTGTTGACCAAATGCTTTACTTTGATATTGAACTTCTAGTTCAATTCCAATGGGATTACTTCGTAAGTACTAAACCCTCTGAACTCAAATGTTTGTATTCGATCTAATGTTCCCAAAAGGGATTTTTAAACACTTTACACCTTTTTTTTTATATGAATATTCCAATAAAGTAATTAAAATGTCAGTTAATATGTGTATTTCAGTTACGGTTTGTACAGGAATCAAAACTAATGAATTGAATGTTAAATTATGTACTCCGTGGTACATTTGGTCTGCTTCTAGCAATTTCAAATGTGGCCTTTGTTCTGAAGGGAAAACTTCTGGAATTCAATATTTGTATCTCTTCCAGTACACTACCAAAATAACTTTGAAGCAACAGGATTCATTTGGTGCTGCACTTCTAAATTTTCCTATTGAATCATAGTTAGTCTTATCGTGAAAATTTAATCAGAATTGTGGATGCGTGTAAAAGTGGCAAGGAAAAAAATCTAGTCTAGCATTAAATTGGTATGAAGTCTGTGTTAAAATGTCTATGAAGTGATCAATCTTGCATAAAGCAGAATAAAATCCTGGCTTACTTAGTAAACCGCAATTTACTAATGCAAACTTATTCGTTAAACTGTCGTGAAAATTTCCACATGTTTTAGTAGGAAAACCTTAGAAAGACTTACATTAAAAATATCTGTGCAGACACCGGACATTTAACTTAGTGTTAATTGGGAATTCTGTAGCGAACTCTCTACAGCAGTCCGGTACCTGAATTGTGAAGGTCTACATCGTTGTGGGTCTCACTGTACATCGAAAAACACGAAGCGGCTTTTGCACACTGGAAATGGGATGTAACAAACTAGGATTCAATCCTTAATTTTCAATCTCTCATCTGAGTGGAATTTAGTGCTATGGAGTACTGGAACTGACGGAGGATAGTTTTTGTTAGATTTAGTTGAAAGTAAGGTCAAATGTTGACTGTCAGGCCAGAAACATTCCTGAAAATTCAGACTGCCTGAAGATATATTAATGTTCAGATTCAATTCCCACTGAATGACTTAGTCTTGTCAGTTACCCAACGCACAGCTAGTTGTATATTACTGGAAAATATATTTGGTTAATGGCAACTTCTAAAATAGCTTTTAATGGGGCAGCAGAACGATGCCCTATCGCGATAGCACAAAGTGCCAGATTTCCTTAATTTAAATTCTCTTGAGGCGCCCCTACCCCCTAGAGGTGATGCACACACAAAGTTGAACGAAGCCTTTGCCGGCATAGTTCGATCAGTAGATTACCTCGTCTCCGGAGATTAAGACTGCAGTCCCATTACGGTCGTGTAATTTTGACTGTACACTCTTCTCCAGCGAGGCTACGGCGATACCAGTCTACGATAATGAGTTATCGTAGTGAGACATGGCTTCAGTTGACTCTGTTCGCATCTCATCCTCTCCGAATTTTGTTTAATGTTGTCTTTCTGATAGCTATCGCACATTTATCAAATCGATAAATCTTGGGTTTACTGTTCCAAACTTTATGAAGTCTGTTCAACTTCATAAAAATTCCAAATTGACCTTAAAACATGCTACCTTTTATGGTAAACTATCGTGACGTATTTGCGAGCATTGGGAACCAAATTGATTACCTCAATCTCTTCTTGAAAGCCTACATTCATCCTACTCATACTGAAGAAAGTGTAAGTAGTAATTCAGCAAGACTGTACAGAGTTTTCCTCGAATGCAAGGAAAGACTGCTTAACTTACCTAAAATAGAAATGCTAACCCTGAAAAGACTGGTTGGGGAGAAATTATTAGATACGAGGACACGGGCAGCTTGTCAAATAGGGACTTGGTATTTGAAACAAAATTCAAAACATTAGTGCCACATCAATAAGCAGGCAAATATTGCAACACCTTCCAGTTGACCACTGAAGAAATGGCTCGCTTCCCGTATTTAAATTTTGGCACGAATAGCTTGCTACTGATAACACTTAATGTGTTCTGTACGTACCAGCTAGTTTCGTGCAATATATAGTGTTAAAGTTATCCAGACTTGTGTGAGAACAGGTACGCCGGACAAAGTAACTACTGAACTATATAAGCCCCCGGTCATTGTTTTCCCATAAACCTTCAAATATTGGAGACCACAGTGTCCTATTCTTTGACTAATGTTAGTGTCAACCAAATTCTTCAAAGGAAATATCTGGCTAAATACGGCCTCGAGCTACATTCAAACTTAGTTTTCGTTTACGATGTAAGTGTTCTTAAAATGCGAAGGTTTCATGAATAGGTGAACTGAAGTACGTATCTTCGTAGTACACCAGAAAGATTCCAGTCGCTTAACTTTCATTTTGCAGTGAAACAGCAATAGAACTTAAGGTGCATTAATAAACACTAATTCTCTAAACTTTGATGGTGAAACATTAACCTGTCTTTCAGTCTACTAGGTATTCCCATATTCAAGCTCACGTTTTTTGTTCTTCACATCACTGGCAAGTAGCACCTATATGAAAACATTTTTTACAGGACAACTACAGGCAAATCTTTAAGATTCTCTAGAAACTTAAGGTAAGTCTGTTAACAATCATTGTAAAATGTTTTAGTAAGAATTACAGCAATAAGTTCATTGATTTTTAAATGCCACATTAACTCTGAGGAAGTATTTACTATTAACACTGTCACTTCCCTCAAAGCTGAAAGTTAAAACTGGATTTTATTTCAACGGTTTTCACTAAATGATCTTACTAAGAAAATTAACAAAATATGTGAAGTGTCCTGCAGTTAAACTTCACAGCTCTAACATCAACGAGAAGTTAGCATGAAACAGATTTAAACTAGGAATAAAACAATTAAGGTAGTCACATTATGACAGTCTCACTTTCGCCGTAAACGGCGCGTAGCCAATGAAAGAAGGCACATATCAGGCTTGGAGGATATATAAGGTGCTGTAGGCAACCTGAAAACAGAACTGGCTGCTGTATTGGATAAAGGAGAGATTGATCCGATTTGCAAAACGGATGATTTTTGGCCAAAGGTGGCAGTGCATTTCTGAAACAGCGCAGTTTGTGAACTGTTCGCGTGCTGATGTGGTTAAAATGTATTGTGGTTGGTGAAATGGCAAGACGTGGAAACTGCGGAGCATCACTTGCCACTGAAGTGAACGTTGGCTTCGAAGGTGCGTGAGCAGATCTACACGCTACAGTGGAGCAACTCTGGCCGAATGAATCGAGGGCTATCTGAACAGTCCAAAACGACTGTTCAGCGAACCGTGCTGCATATAGGGCTCAGATTCAGATGGATGATCACTGCGCCGGTGCTAACGAAGGTGCATCGTCAGAAAAAGCTCAAATTTGCACGGCAGTATCTGAATTGAACTAACGGTGATTGGCGAAAGACTGCCCTCTCCGACGAGTCACTTTCTGCTACATCGAACAAGAGAAGCTTATAAGGCGAGAAATATACTGGCCACCCAAAATGCAACACCAAGGAGGCATCCGATTGGCTTGAAATTCGCAGCATGCGTCGTCCGCGAAGATATGCAAACGATTCGCATTGCAGGGCATATGCAAATCATGTGCACCCGGCACGCCACCGAGAAGCACTATTAAAAGGGTGTACAGAAGGCGGGTGTAAGTAGTGGAAGTGTGTGCTGCCGGACATGTGCGTGAGAAGCTTCTTGATGCCTAGTCGCAGAATACGGAAGTCATTCCAGCACGTTATGGAGTTCGACAGAGGACGAATAGTGGCTTATCCCGACAGCAGTTTATCGTACCGAAACATTGGCGCTCGTGTGGGACGACATCCAGCCACAGTGAGGCAAGTATAGATTCGGTGGGTGCAGGAGGGACTGACTGACAAACCGACTTGAGCGATAGCCGCGACACACCACCGAACGAGAAGACTGGCATGTTGTGCAGCGGGCATTGACGGCTCGCACCGCCACATCCCGAAAGTTAGCGCAGGAATTAGGGTGTTGCACAACAAACTGCGTCAGCACGTACAGTTAGACGTCTGCAGGAGCAGCGACTTGTCGCACAACGCCCATTGTTCCGATTGTAACTGACGTTACTCCACCGGCGAGTGCGGCGGCAGTGGGCCGTTGAACGCCGCACCTGGACTACGGAATGGCACGACATTGTCTTCTACAAATCCCGTTTCTGCCTGCAACACCACGATGGTCGGATCCGCGTGTGGCGGCACCGCGGCGAGACTGTATGACTCCTGCATTATGCATCGCCATACCGATCCGTCGCCTGGCTTATGGTTTGGGGCTCAATTGGATATGACACCCGTACCTCTCTTGTACGCATCGTCGGTACACTCAACAGCCACCGCTACATGTCCTACGTTTGGTAGCCTATAGTCCTCCCTTACGTGCAGGACCTGCCAGCGGCCTCGTTTCAACAGGACTGCGCACGTGGCACGCATCGTGCAATAATTCTTGACGGCCCACCAGGTGTCGCTGCTGCAGTGTCCCCCGCTTGTTCTCCCGATATGTCGAACACGTCTGGTCGCCGATCGGCAAGAGTGGCCCGGCAAGCACTACCCGCGGCTACGCCTGATTACCTGTAGCAAATGCGGCGTGAAGCGGCAGTTATTGCCAGCCATGGGGCCACAACAACTGTCTGCGTGTTTCGCAAGTCGCACGGGCCTGTAAGCTCAATCATTTCATCTTTGTATCTGTAATGTGTCCAGTAAAGCTGGCTTTGCTATCTCTTGTCCTTCTTGGTGTTGCATTTTGGGTGGCCAGCAGTGTAGAACACTCTTCAACTATTTCTAAAGAACCCAAGCTGGTAGGAGCGGCGTTAGTCTGGAGAATATTTTCGTAGCATTCTCTGGGTCCACTCCTTTCTTGCACACTACATAAACCCGTACATGCTGATCGTCTTGCCTGGGGCGGATGGATCTTCCAGCACAATGCAACGTCAGACAGCTAGAAATGTCAGTGGTTGTATGAGCACGATGAAGACTTCAAAGTACTTTCCTTCACGAATTCTCCACATTTCAACCCAGTTGAGCATTTGTGGGACCACGTCGATTGTGTTCGCTCTATGGATACTCCACCACGCAACCTCCAGTAGCTGTCAGATGTACTGCTGTCAGCATGGCTCCACATACGTGTGAACACCATCCAGCGCTTTGGTCACTCCCAGCTGGCTGCTGCCCATGGCGGGTTATTCCGGGTCTTAACTGGTCACAATGTGACTATCGTTTCGAATGCAGAGGAAAACTGCTAAATCCTTCAGAAAATCTTATTTCTCCGATCCTTTACGAAAGGTCACCCAGTGAGCCATTCGTGATCTTTAGTCAGTCATCACTGTGCCGTGAGTGGTTCTTTTACTGATACTAACTGGCTCAGCCATTGCTATATTGAATAATGTTTAAATGTCTATCCCCGTGACTTTAGGAACTTGTTGGAAACAATCCCTTGCAATGTAGCTCAACTGCCAGTGTTTTCAGATCTTCAAGGGCTTAACAATATCTGCACAAACTGCTTCCTCAAATACGGCTGTTTTTAAATCCAAATAAAGACTATACTTCCAGCCATATGAAACAAATGTTTCTGCATTATGGTGAACTTCTCAGATTGGGTAATTCTAATTGCTGATTAACTATAATTCGGGAACTAAATATCTAGTTATGATCTAGAGTAGATAGCTCTAGAAACTACTGTACGTTCTTTCGACAGGATTTCTGTACTTCAAAATGCTGTACTAAGATTTTCAAGCTCACTGCAGATATTTTCCCGTGCAAGATAGCTTCTATAAACTGCAGAACGTTTTCGAACTTCCGTTCCTACAAGAAATTACTCAATGAAACTTAATTTTAAAAGCATTCCAATGATTGAGGGTACCATTGAATTCCTAGATTAGTCTGTAAAACTGGTTTTACTGTCAGCATACTAAAGATTCATTATTAAATACAAATAGATGTTGCCTGGCTGCTACTTAAAATATTTCAACTAAATGTTTGAGGAACGCATCATTTATAGCAACGTGCATTGCTAAAAATGTCTTTCAAATTTGGCGACCACAGGTCATGCACTCCTCTGAAAGCAGTTTATATAAATTGCTGTGAAACTACAAATCTGCAATTTCAAGTGCTGTGTTTGCAGAAACTAGCAATGTTTAGAGTACATGCTACTTGTGAATGCTGCTTCTTGCCAACGTACAAAACTAAAAGTGTACTGTATATGCTAGTATACTGACATTTTCAGTTATACATAAAAATATTGATACACAAAAAATTTTACTAAAAGTAAACTGAGCAGATTCTGACTTTCTCTTCTGCTTTCACGTAGCACCCTCAGAGAACCAGGAATGAACAACCCAATCCCGTTAAGGAAAAAATGTACAAAGATGTTCTCGGATGTTTAAATAGCTTCTTGGAGAAAACAGCCTACGTAGCTGGCTCAGAGCTCACTCTGGCAGATCTTTCAATCCTCGCACTTCTAACAGCGGTGGAGGTAAGTTTAATTTACTAATGTACCTTCAACGTATTTCCTAGTAAACTTGATTCAACTATACGTTGAACTGGGTTTTGACTTAAAGTACCTTTTTTAAAATGTCTTAGAAGGCTAAGTTGTGCATTACTGCATTAAGTGGTGCATCTGGAAATCTTAAGTTTTTCTAATTTAAGAACAGGCAGAACATTTCCTTCAGTTTTTGAAGTAATAGCCTATACTCTAAAAGACCAGTGGAATGAAAATTCCGTGCCTGAATAACTGAACTAATCCTCTAAGACATGCCAAGTAACACTTGGCGTTACTGTATGATGCAAAGTAGTTTAATATCAGTTTTCTTATGTTAGCCTCTGGCTTAGCAGTGTCCCTTTCTTAGCAATCTTAAATGGCCGCTTCAGTTTAAATGCACGCCTTTTCAATTACTTGCAGCAATGAGCCATTACACGAGACCACACCCCAGCCTCGAGAAATCAGCTTGCCGAACGGTGGCGCAGGTGAAGTTCAGAGCAGTGTACCTAAGACTAGGACCGGCTTTGGGTTAGTGTTCAGGATCAGAATGGGGAAAAAGCTGCCGATTTATCGAAGTTTGATAAAGGACCAGTTATAATGGCACGGAAGTCTCGGAACTACGATCTTTGGAACGGCGCGACTTATGGGTTGTTCACGTGCCGCTGGGGTGACTACGTATCAAAAGTGGTGCACAGATGGCCAAATAACGAACAGTTATCCAGCAGAGTATTCTGCAGCGCACTAGTGCCAGAGGGAAGCTGAGACTGTCGCTCATTATTCACAGCGACCGCAGGGCCACAGCGCTACGAATCACGAGCTGCTACAACGGAGGTGAACAGGGCAATGTCAAAGCACAATTCATCGCTGTCTTCTGCACATAGGCCTGCGTAGCCGAAGACAAAACTGGGCCCCTATGCTAACTGCACTTAATCGCCAACGTATGAAATTTGCCCAAGATAGCAATTGGACCGTGGATGATTGGAAGAAAGCGGCCTGACGAAACAAGGTTCCAGGTGCATCACATAGACGGCCTAGCGCGGATACGCAAATTATCAATCGAGGCTATGGCACCTGGATGCACTGTTGGGCGGAAACAGGCTGGCAGCGGTGTTATGCTGTAGGCGATGTTTTCTTGGAACACTTTAGGTTCCAATAGCACAATCCCGACAGCTGTCTGGTATCTAAACATCGTTGCGGACGAAGTTCACCCATTCTAGGAAACTGTGATGGCCATTACCAACAGGGTAATGCACCGTGCCACATTACTAGAATCAAGGAATTGTTCGAGGAATATGCTGGTGACTTTCTGCTACTGCCCTTGTCTCCATTCACCTAAAATGAACCCAATCTAACGCTTGTGGATCGAATTGAAAAAGCATGTTATCGCCGTACCCCGAAACGTGCTGGAACTGGAGAACCTGCTGTTATTATGGTACCAGATGCCTTACCGAGTGGCAGTTGTTTTTCAGGCTAGAAGGTTCCTACAGCTTGTTAGATGGTTATAATGTAATTGTGATCGGTGTATGAAAGAACACTTCAGCTTAATCTGCAAAAAACATCAGTGGTGTACAGTGAGCCATTCTTAAAAACTTCAGCATATAACCTGAACTTGTACTGAAGATTCATTAGGCACAATTTATCAGAAATGATTTTATTTTAGTTCAGAAATAAAATGCAAATTTAATTTCCAGGGAGTTTTCACCTTGACTATAGGCATTTCCGCTTTAATGGCCCTTACGCTTTACACTTCCACTAATCAGTATTGGAGCGTGGTGCTGATTCGCCATTGGTGGCTCGACAAGCTGTCTTCTTATGAACTAACACTGGGTATTACATAGGAAAACGTTTAGCATGCAGTCTTAAACTTTAGCATCTGGGAGAATTATCAGCAAACAGATTGCTATACGGATGGAGATGAGCACATGAAAAACTACGTAGCATGCACAGATCTGTACGAACACAATGTTGGCAAACGCATCGGTGGTTTTCCAATTCCACAAGCAACACTTGAAGTCTCAAACAAAACGCTTCAAGGCAGTATCCAAATTCAGAAAGCATCATTCTTCCATCTTTCAAGGGAAAGATGAGCCAGTAAAATAAAGACATCCTGGGTCCTTAACATTTGTCCAGAATTCTGGGATCGACTTAGAAGCCACCTAGGCTCACAATTCAGAAGTACTCTAAAAATGTGAAATATACTAAGCGTTTTAGATTAACGTTTGAGCCATGTAGGTTGGGGGTAAATATGTGAACTGTACGTACGCTACTTTCGTAGTATACGTATTTTTATTTTTACAAAATACTAAAAAAAAACAAGCTGCCGCTCAATTTAACCGGCTAATTCTGGCTGTAAACGGTCGGAAATTTTAGAAAGATTTGTTACATCAGTAACAAGAGGCACTCATTTTCTCTGCAAATGAATTCACAGCTCAAACTAGAAACTTTCAGAAAGTTTACTTTTGAATTTAGCCAGCAAGAAACCGTTAACAGGAAGGGTAACTGGGGTACATTATTCCCGTCAAATAGAAAATGTAAAATGAATATATTTCGTAGTTTGAGTTAATTTAAGAACAAGATCGGCGAAACTAGAAGTCCTAGGTCTTTACAAATTAAAAGATAATCCTAGTTTCGCCCAAAGAAACGAGATTCGCGGCAAAAATAAAATCCTAAGCAAATGCTAGCCTCCAGCACATAAAGGCAAACGTGTAAAACCGTATTTTGGGACTAAGTTAGCAAGTAATTTTGAATAGTATTTACGATTTTATTGAGGTAAGCATTTCACCCTAGCGTTCTCAATGTCAAGCTCAAGTGACCTCAAGTCCTACTTTAGAAGCGGAGGCCCAGCACACAAGTAACAATTGCCAGAGTGGATTCATTGTTCCTAAACTTGTGGATTTCGATCCCTAAGTGTACAGCATTTCAAAATATTGATTTTACTGTAAATTCCAGGCGTATTTGTGTTCCAATGGATATCACGGGGCAAATCTCAATGTTAGTTCCCACTGATTCGCGAAATATATTTAAATGTGTACAAAAACTCAACAATCCATTAACGGACTAATAGCCCAGGAAATAAAAGGCAAATGCCTGGAATAATTAGGGAAGCTGAATGTTGGCAAGTTAGAACAATATAGATTCCTAAAACTCCCTGCACAATCTTTGCTTTGCAGTGCCCCAAATTCCCATCCATAGACTTGGAAAATGACTTATTTTCATAACTAAATGCCGTAAATATTTAGTTTGTCCTCAAATTACCCACTAAATTGTTCCTCTTAAATTTTGAGCTAAAACAAAGCTTTTTTAAAAGGGTAAAGGAAACCGGTATTTTTGTGATAAGTTTTAATGTTATAGCTTCTCCCTTGACTTCAGAAAATACCCATCCATTTGGATGGTACTACTGGCGTACCACAGTGGGAAGTACACCTGCAGGAGATTCCCTCTACATTTTGACCAGGCATAATATCTAAAGACTGTCCTTCGTAAAGTCTCTTCACTGAAAGCAGGTGAGCTTTTCGGTGAGGAAAGTGACTGGATTATTGCTCTGTAATGTGAGCACTGCAGAAGCACGAGCCTCTGCTGTGTCACATTGTAGAGCAATATAATCCAGATCTCTACCCACAGTAACTTCCACAAGCTGATTTACAGCTACGGGATACGTGCCGTAGTTCACCCGGGAGAAAAGGTATTGCTAGGAATATTCCTCAGCGTTTTTTTCCCCTCAGTTTTTCTTCCAGGTTTTCCAACTTCCATCACCAATAAATTGCTTGAAGTTCTTTTCCTAGCCACCCTTGGACTTGCATTTCATAAGAATCTTCTGAGGGTTTACTTGCTTTCGATGTTCAAAGTTGTAGGTCAACATTTGATCTCAAAGCAGACTTAAGGTTTTGAATCTGAAGATAAGGTTTTGAATCTGAAAACTTCGTTCAAACTCTAGAGTGTGCTCAACCCATACAATGAGGATAAATTTTTTCCATTAAGTTTTTCCCGAGGAACTGCTCTTAGAGTAAAAATTCTACCTTGCCCTCAGTTTCAGATTTTAAAACTTAATGGCCTTGATTTTCCTAATCCATAAAAGCACAATGTCTCTTCACAACCGGTTATTACGTGAGCGAACAGAAGTCTCATTTCACTGTACTGTTCGACCAAACTTTATATTCTGTAAGGTTTCCGAAGTGAGTTTACCACCTTCCCGTTTACTGAAATGTTCTCGGGAGCAAGACCAACTAATAGACCTGCGTCTGAACCCATGACAACTTTGGTGACTGTTCAGTTTCTCCGTCGCCGCTACCCTGAAGTCTGCGTCGGCATCTTTACAAACGTCCATAAATTTTTCTAGTTCCGATGCAACTGAAATTAGTTTCTTTTTATCTAAATCCTCTTTACTTTATTTCAACAGTGGTGTCCCATGAGGTTTTTGGGCTGACCTGTTTTGTTTGTAGAATCTTAGAGTATCCAAAAAAATTGTCCATACCTTTTTGTAAGCACAAGCTAACCCGTGATTTTGAACTAATCCTAAACGACATCCGTAGGCAGAGAGTCGTGGCAAAATTAACCTCTATTACTGCTGCATATCGCTTAGGTGAAATGCTTCAATATCCTCAAACTTTAATGAGACCTTGTACCTTTTGCGAAGAGTAGCTTCATCAAAAACTGATGCTGGGATGCTATCGTATACTAGTGTTCTTGGTACACTTGGGATATCGCACAATATTCACTTAAACAGCTGTCTGAGATTTACACTAACCTCTTTCGATCAGATTCGTGCTTTGCTTGTTTTGACAATGTCTTCTGTCAGTTTAAGCTAAAGTTTCCTTAAATAGCAATCGCTGCAAATCTTACCTGATGAACTTCGTCACAGTATACAGATTTATCTGACAGAAAACCGGATGACAAGAGTTCACCATATAATTTTGCGAATAGGTTGTGGTGCTTAAGCCCCAAGTGAAATTTTCAATATGTCTGATCTTAATTTTTGTGACACGAGTTTATTTAGTGTTGTCCGTAAGTTATTGAAGTTCCCAAGAATTCCTCAACAGCTCCGTGGATTTAAAGTGTGTAGATACCCATTTAGACTGTGCTGTCTCCTACTTCCATGTATGACCTCAAACTGCTTTCATAGCACGCAAGACACTGCTTTCGAGAAATGTCAGTCCATATATCACAGCACCAGGCTCAGATTATTCAAACTTATACCAGGCTCAGATTATTCAAACTTATACCAGGCTCAGATTATTCAAACTTATGCACCCACCACAAGCCATCCTGAAGAAGAAATTGAAGAATTTTATGAGGAAATTCGTCATCTAAATAATAAAGGTAAGCAGCACTTGAAGATAATTATGGGAGATTTCAATGCAAAAATAGGGCAACGGCAACAGAATGAAACTTCAGTAGGTAAATTCGGTCACGGCAACAGAAACCAGCGTGGAAATACTCTCGTTGAGTTTGCAGAGGCAGAAGGATTTTTCATCTTGAACTCCCTTTTCAAGAAAAAGCCACACAGGAAATGGACATGGAGACATCCAATTGGGACGACAAGTGAAATTGATTTTATTATGTGTAACAAAAAAATTCGTCATCGAAGACTGCAGTGTGCTGAACAAGTTCAACACAGGTAGTGACCATAGATTGGTGAGATGTAAGATGCACCTCAACACTAAACTGGAACGTGGCAAGCTCATAAGACAAACAAAATGTATTGACATAACCAACCTTAAAAAACACCATAATACTTTCAAGTTGGAACTGAAGAACAGATTCTCTGCTTTAGAAGGCCTAACATCGGAAGAAGTGGATATTTCGGAAGTTAACAGAAAAGTAACCAAAGCTCTAATGGAAACAGCAACAAAATTAGCTGGGTCTAAGAACAAGTTGCATGTGAACAAATTATCAGGAAAAAACCAAAATGTTGATGCAAAAAAGAAGAGAGATGAGGACAACTAAAGTAGATGTGACTTCCAAAGTGGAATATATAGAGCTATGCAAGACAACACGAAAAGTATCACTGAAGACGTAAGGAAATTCAACTGTGAGCTAGTGAGGAAAGCAATTGAAAACAACCAAAGCCTTAAGATAGCAAAGGGACATCTCAGTAAGGGAAGAAAACAGATTATGGCTCTGAGAAAAGATGGTTTTATAACAAGAAATAGAGGCGAAATTTTGACAAGAGTGAAAGATTTCTACTCCAAATTATATGAAAGGGATGATACATGTACTCCAGACATGAAAGGTACCAGAGTTCTTCCAGTCCTCCCAGCAGAAGTTGCTCATGCAATCAAGAACATGAAGCGAGGGAAAGCTCCAGGAGAAGATGGAATTACTATAGACATCATACAAGAAGCAAGTGGAGAAATTGAAACAGTACTCGCCCAAATTTTCACTCGATGCCTTAATGAAGGGAAGATTCCTGAGGATTGGAACAATGCTACAATGATCCTGCTACATAAAAAGGTGACATTGAGGATCTCAGGAACTACAGACCTATCAGCCTCCTATCAGTGGTTTATAAAATCTTCACTAAAGTTCTTTCACACCGCTTGAAGGTAACACTGGACATGGCTCAACCGAGAGAACAAGCTGGATTCAGGAGTGGCTACAGCACAATAGATCATATCCACGTACTGAGAGAACTGATTGAAAGAGCGAGGGAATATGAACTTCCATTGTGCATGGCTTTTATCGATTATGAAAAAGCCTTTGATTCGGTGAAACCATCAGCAGTTACCACGGCTCTGAAATCCTGCGGTATTGAAGATGCATACATTAATATTATTAATAACATCTATGAAAATGCAAGTGCAAAGATTCGGCTGTTTGAAAATACAACACACATAAAAATTGGAAAGGGAGTGAGACAAGGTGACACCATATCTCCGAAGCTCTTTAATGCTACATTGGAAAATGTCTTTCAATCACTGAACTGGGAAAACAAAGGGATAAAGATTAATGGAGATTATCTAACCCACCTTCGTTTTGCTGATGACGTAGTCATTTTTGCAACTACCCCATCAGAGCTGCAGAGTATGATCCAGGAACTTGCTGACAAGAGTAAAGAAGTGGGATTAAAAATGAACTTTCAGAAGACAAAAGTGATGTTCAATGCTTTTACAAGAAATGAAGATTTATCGATTGATGGAGAAAAACTGGAGATAACAGATACGTATGTTTATCTTGGACAGCAGATATCAAGTGAGGGTCACATTGATGAAGAAATTAATCGGCGTACAAAACTTGCCTGGAGAGCATTTGGAAGAAACAGCATAATTTTCAAGAGCAATATGCCATTATGTCTTAAAAGAAAAGTGTTTGATCAATGCATCCTTCCAGTGCTTACGTATGGTGCAGAGACGTGGACCTTAACTAAAAGAGACATACAAAAGCTGCAGACAACTCAAAACAGCATGGAGAGGTGCATGCTTGGTATAACCAGGAGAGATAAGAGGAACTCGTGGATCCGAAAAATGACGAGAGTGGAAGACATCATGATCAGAGTTAAATCCCTGAAATGGCAATGGGCTGGACATACTGCCAGAAGGACAGACCATAGATGGACAGCCGAAATTTTAGATTGGATTCCAAGGGACAGGAAAAGACCCAGAAAAAGACCACATGGGAGATGGGTGGATGAAATTCGTAAATATGCGGGAGTGACATGGAGGAGACTGGCACAAGACAGACCGTTGTGGAGGAAACTTGGGGAGACCTTCGTCCAGCAGTGGATTGATAATGGTTGATGATGATGATGATGATGATATCACAGCAAAACTTTACTCCTCCTCAGTGAAGAATAGTTTGTTAATAAACAGCTTTCTCTGACTGTCTTGAACCTGTCTTCACTTTAACATAGGTGAGCCAACTTTGCATAAAGCAAGTGCCCTCCTACCCCCACGTTTTATTTCGAACAACCTAAGTCCCTCAGTATTAGTTTTTAAATGTTCTGTAACAACTTCCACGTGCTTCTGGTACCACGAGACTACAGGCACTGAGAAGTCAATCTTACCATGCCCCTCCTACTTTATAAAGTTGTACTAAGTAGTTACCGTGGGAAGACTTTTCCTACGTTCTGATGAAGTTTCGGAATAAACGCCTGCTTTTCCTATTGACAAATAAGTTTGTTCTGAAATCAAACTTCTCTTCTGAGCTCCTTAAACAAGATGTTGAAGCACGAGCCTGACTACCCTAGTGTTAATGCTGTGAAACAGATTTACCGACAATATCTGCCTCAGTATTTCTCCGCAGTAATGATGTGTCGTGGACCCTTCCCTCTAAGGGGTGACAAGGCAAAACAAAGGGGGGGGAACTTTGCGCGTTCTATGACTGTTCCCCTTCAAACCCCAACACCTCAACATTGCCGACCACCAGTATATTTCTGAATGAGTATCTTAAAATGGTAACCACGAAGAAGCAAGCTCAGTGACAGCTAAGTACCTATCCCCCCTTACCCTCAGGCTAAAATCCCGCCGCTAGCAGTATATATCATCCATGTATACTGTATTGCCTCTGAAGCTAAACCGTGACAACGACGTCGCCAAAATGCAAATATATTTTTGAGAAACGCGACAAACTAAAATCTTCACTTATTTGATGCACGCACATTCAGAACATTTATATTTCCATGTGCTTCTTAAATCTCAGTTCAAGTTTGAACCAGTTTTTAAACTCTAACAATACCATGAAGTGGAAGTTCATTCCGTATCTTTAACTGCGTAGTCAGGTTAACTTTGCGCTGAATATAGCTAGTGTAGTTTTGCCTGTGCACAACGTAAACACTAGTAGAAATTTCTTGCAACATTTCCTGCAGTCAATCGCGTAGTCTTAAATTAGCCTCAATGATACGTAAACTTGAACTTTTCAGTTTCTCAAAGTTCCTTTCCACAATAGCACAATTTAGAATTAAATCTTTTGTACATATTACGAAGTTCTAAAGAATACTGTTGAGCTTAAAAAAACAATCTAAGCTACAATCTAAACTAGTAGGCTGACTGAATGTTCTCCGGTAGTACCTGTTCTTTCACTACGTATATTCTAACGCTAACACACTTCCGAAATTCACTAATGGTATGAGACGGTGCCCTGCCACTAAACAATCATAAACACTGCCATATACACCGATAAACCATTCCATCATGACCACCCTGGCCTAGAAAAATGAGCGCGATTGGAGACAGAACGGTGGCACAGGTGAAGTTCAGAGAAGTACATATAACCCGAGGACCGGCTTTCGGTTAGTAGTGTTCGGAGTCTGAATGCGAAAAGCTGCCGATTTATTGGAGTTTGATAAAGGACAAATTGTGATGGCATGGCGATGTCTATCGACTACGATCTCTGAAACTGCGCGGCTTGTTCACGTGCAACTGTGAGCACGTATCAAAAGTAGTGCACAGATGTCCAAACTACGAACAGTCGTCCAGCAGTGTCATCCGCGGCTCACTGATACTAGAGTGGAGCTGAAACTGTCGCACATTGTTCAGTGACCGCAAGGCCACAGTGCGACAAATAACCCGCAGCTACAAGTGATCAGGGCAATGTGTCTGAGCACACAGTTCATCGCAGCTTTCTGTGCATGTGCCTGCTTAGCAGAAGACCCGGCAGAGTCCCATGCTCACTGCAAATCATCTCCAACAATGCATGAAATGGGCCCAAGAACGAGATTGGACCGTGGATGATTGGAATAAAGTGGCCTGGTCTAATAGATTCCTGGTGCATCATGTAGACGGTCTAGCGGGAATAGGAAACTACCAATTGAGGGTATGGCATCTGGATGCACTATTGGGCGGAAACTGGGCGGCGGTGTTATGCTGTGAGCGATGGTTTTCTTGGAACTTTAGGCCCCATTCTTCAATAGCACAATTCCTGACTGCTATCTGAACATAGTTTCGAATTGTTCACCCATTTATGGCAACTGTTCCTGGCTGGGGATGGCCATTACTAATAGGATAATGCGCCATGTCACAGTACTAGAATCTTCGAGGAGTGATTAAAGGAACATGCTGACTTTTTAATGCCCTGGCCTCCAAATGCACTTGAAATAAACCCAATCTAACCTCTATGGTTCGACTTGGAAAAGCAGGTTTACGTTGAATCACCACCCCGAAATGTAAGGGAACTAGAGGACCTGCCGTTGACATTATGGTACATACCTATCGCATCTCAGAGTAGATGCCTCGCAGAGGGCGGGTGATTTGCGGACTAAATGGGTTCTACAACTTATTAGGTAGGTGGTCATAATACACTGGCGTGCAAAAATTAAGAACTAAACTGTTTTTCGAATGTAACTTTGTGCAGAAGTGCTCCACATCGACCCAAATCATACCATAAGATCCTTAAGATGTAAGAATATGGGACAGGTGAGCAAAACAGTCCAAACAAGGAATCCAAAGACACTTTATTGAAAAGGTAGCTTAGAGCACAACTAGACAGAAACGTCCATGTGACAGGCGGATGCCAAGAAAAAAATCCAGTCTTTAGTAGGATATGATCACCCGTGATTGCATTGCAGGATTTAAGTCTGTCCATGCCGAGGACGAGGTTGTCAAAGAGCTGTTCGCATCGCGGTCCATTCCTCTTGTAGCGCGAATCGCGGCTGGTGACTTGCTGCCAAGCGTCTCTCGAGAAGGTCCCACAAGTGTTAGATGGGATTTAGGTCCGGGAACCTTGCGGGACAATCCATGCGTTGAATATATTTATTCTCCAACAGCTCGGCGACAGCCACTGTACGATGAGGTGTATCGTTGTCTTCAATGAAGAGGAACTGAGGACCCACAGCACACTCTAAACAGACTCACGTGAGGCAGGAGAACCTCTGTACAATAGCAAACACTAGTGACTGAATCTCCTTGGAAGATGTGTAGGTAAGTACGGCTACCAAGTATGATCTCGTCCCAAACGAGAACTCAGCCATCTCCAAACCGGTCCCTTTCGATGATGTTGTAGGTGTGATTGCGTGTTCCCTGCTCTCTGGATGTGTATACGTCCAGAATCGCTAGTCAGATTAAATCTGCTCCATTCGTAAAGAGAACTCTATCCCATTGCTGATGTGTCCAGTTCTTGTGTTCCTGGCACCACAGAAACCGCAGTCTCCGATGAGCAGGCGTTAATGGCACACACTGTACTGGTTGTCGTACAAATAGACCACCTTTGTGCAGCCTCCTGGCCACGTAAAACGCGATAACGGACGTCCAGTTGTCTGTTGCATGTGCCTTGCGATTTCTTCCATTGTCTGTCTCTTTTCGCCTGTAGACAATACAACGGTCTTCCGCCGCCGTGGTTGCTAGTGGAAGACCAACGCTAAGCTCTCGTACAGCTGTTCTTGTTTGAAATGCTCGTGAAACGATGCTGTGAGCGATCTCTAACTCCTTTGCTAAACTAGTCATACTTCGACCTTCTTCCCAATGACGCGACCTCTGGTAAAGTCATCCAGATGTCGTCTACTGTATTGCCTGTTGGCCATAACACACGGTGGCAGCAACTCGACATCGTTCAAACCGATGTACACTGTGCGATAGCTTTCAGAGAGTTGCTGAGCGTACACAGCCCGTGTGCGCTACACCCTTCCGACCCCCCACGTCCTGCTGCATATATGCGCATGCCCTACCGTACCGGACCCTAGTCTATCTCCTGAGTAGTCTTTCGGTCAGTTTTGCTTGCTCGTTCCGATGTTATGCTAATTTCTCCTCTTCGTCCTTAATTTTTATACACCAGTGTATAATGCTCATCAGTGTACGCAGTCAGGTCAGTACTAGTTTTCAGCGTAGTGAAGGTGTTTTAAGCATTGCTAACCGCACTGGTGATGCCTTGCCGCCTCATTGTGTAGCCAAGTCATGGGGAAACAATAAATACTTATGTTCTCTTAAAGCTGTACGATCAAGCTACAGCTTTTTTACTTTATTCAGAGTATTGCTTCAGGTTTATTTTTAGGAATATTATACTCTGGGGGGGGGAATAGTATGGTGGCATTAGCGTTGAAAGTTGGAGGACCATTTTATTTTTGGTTCCCTGGTGTTATGAAAGGTTTAATGTGAATAGTGTTTTCTGTTAACTTTTCAGAAGTTGGTGCCTTTTGATACTTATAGTAAAGCTTGTTTCAAAATTACAGAACTTTCCCATACTGTAATTTTGAAACAAGCTACAACGTTGACTTCAAATATTTGTTTTAAGCTGTTAAGGCTTGGGTTTAGCACAAATTTGAAAAGAACTTTTATAGTTCGTAATTAGAGAAAATTAAATCTTTACAGTTGGATGTACCCAGCAGTCGTGTTAGGCCTGCACTGGGCCACTTCTGGCTTCCAGCACTATGTTGCAGTTACATAAACTATCAATAAAATGTCCCGGCGGCCACCAGATGGGCCAGTGGCAAACCAACAGTTGACACCCCATCAGTTGTCATGCCAAAACAGGGCCATCGGTTATCCATCGCAGGCTGTGGCTGCCACAAGCAGCCT
The DNA here is from genome assembly GCA_039090855.1 of Macrothele yani. Lineage (NCBI taxonomy): Eukaryota > Metazoa > Arthropoda > Arachnida > Araneae > Macrothelidae > Macrothele > Macrothele yani. Next base: position 19,621,072 of record CM077026.1, on the reverse strand, counting down.
TCAGAGACCCTGCAAGTAGTGCCATAAATGTTGGCTAGCCTAATGTGGTCAGTGTCGTGGCAGACGGCAATCACGAGACGTAGCGGATGGCTTGCCGAATCTTGTCAGTCAACTCTTTTATTATTGGAGGTTTAACGACCACCGTGAGCAACTCAATGGGCTATAAGCAGTCGCCCGTCCCTAATTTAGGGTCACTGGTTCCAGGGAAGGGAGAGAGCCAGTGCCGTAAGACAAACACAACATCCATGCCTGACCGGGATTCGAACCCAGACCCCTTACGGACGAATGATCAGAGGCCAACGCCTTAGACCACTGCGCCACCGGGGCGGCTCAGTCACCTTTCCTGTAGTATATAAAAAAAAATCTCAGTTCATTTAAGGCACAACTGCTTTTCCCAACGAAACTGAAAGATTTCACGGCGCTGAGTAATTTTGCTCAACAGGTCCGTCAAATCGCCCGATGGATCTGACTTGTATCGAACCAAGGACTGCTTGTGTGCGAAGCGAATGCTCCAAGTACTACACTAGTCTGCCACGCGTGACGTCCGCTTTGAGATGAGCCTCTCTTCAGCGCGACGTGAAACTTAGGTTTCTCTTTTTAATTTCGCAATATTGAGTTCGTTTCAGTAAATCTTTCATATAATTCATAACTTTTCAACGTAACAATTTTATTTGCTTTAAGGGAACTTCACTCACTTTCAACGAGTGTACAAACTTAGACTTCTTCCAAAGGTGTGTGATTTCATTTTGGTCTTGAAAGGCGATTGTTTAATATATTTACACTCGTGTCACATTCTTACTTTTAATATTGTTTTTCCACTGTCCGAAGCTACATTTGTTCTAAATAGGAATGGTATTTTACTGCTGGTTATTCTTACCAGCGAATTCTTCCAATCTTGTGTATTCAACGCATGAATGAGTAAATTATATTCACAGCATCGGTTTTTCAAATACTAGATTATCTTGTAACAAAAATATCCATTTTTTGTGTACTCGGAAGACTCTTATTTCCAACAGATTTTTAATTTCTTTTCGGGACTTCTGTTTGAAGCGGTTTAGTGTAGAAAGACTACACTGAAAGTATTTCTGAATTTTCATGGGAATCTTGTTTAATGGTTGTTTGTATTCTCGATTCTTCGGGCAGAAATTTCGCTACGAAATCAGTTTTTATAAATATATTAATTTTCTCCTACGGTAATTTTCGTTCACGCGGCATTTAATTAGGAAATTCTCGCTACATATGGCTTGTAACATCCGCTAAAGCAATACGAGGGCGTAGTCTTCAGCTAACTGGTCCATCGATTGTACACGTGTTGCTTCAGCGCATGCGCAGTCCCGCTGCTCCTACCTCTTGTTGGGGTTGCGAGCTACGGGCCACAAGTAGCACTTGCGTGCTGGCCCGAAGTTCACGGCGATGCTGCAGGGCCATGAATAGCTGCCACCAACGGATCGCTCCCGTACCGTGAGTGGCATATTTCAGCCAGCATTGACCCATCTCTGCCAGCTGGCTGCCAGCAGTTTCCTAACACGTCTTTTTTTGCTGGCTAGAAAATTGTTTGAATCTGCGAATGCGAACTTCGGGAAGGAACTGAAACAAAGGGATGCTTTGGGAAATACAGGGTGTTTACCTCCCCCTGAAGTTCTCATAACTTGCAAACTGACGAACGTAATTCAGAGAAATTTGAAACTGACTAACCTTGGTGTATGATTGATTGGAATTTTAACGACCACCGTGAGCAACTCAATGGGCTATAAGCAGTCTCCCGTCCCTAATTTAGGGTAACTGGTTCCAGGGAAGGGAGAGCTAGTGCCGTAAGACAAACACAACATCCATGCCTGACCGGGATTCGAACCCGGACCCCTTACAGACGAATGATCAGAGGCAATCGCTTAGACCATTGCGCCACCGGGGGCGGCCTTTGGTGTAAGAGAAGTATGATCTCGGAGCAAGTTTTGAAAGTGGTCGCAATTAGTTTAAGCATGCCTGCACACGCCTTTTCATGTCACGGAAGGTATTAAACACATCGTGAGTCAAAGCCTCAATGTCCCGTAGTGTTTCCCTGCAGTTCCAGGAGACCGTGGCTTGTTGCGAACTTTCCTTTTCAGCATGCCCGCATAGGAAGAAATCCGGTGGGGTAAGGTCAGGCGACCTTGGTGGCCAAAGTCCCATAGAAAGGACACTATCTTCAAAGAAACAATCAGCCAGGCTGACCATAGGTGTGGCAGGTGGCACCATCCTGCTGAAAATAACCAGTACGGAATTCCGCGTAGTTAAACTGACTCACCAACTCGTGGAAGACTTCCATGTAGACTGCGTATTCGGTTGAATGCAAGATTGGGCCAATAATGCCACGCCGCGACGGAGTACATCACATCCCAATTTTTTCATCGTGAGTTGTATAATGAACAGTGTTGGTATTTATTACTACTAGCCCAAATACGGCTGTTCTGGGAATTGACGTGCCCACTTAGGTGGAACCACGTAGTCCAGTATTCCCGGATATGCATTGAAAACTGCTTGAACCACTGACTGTAATTCAGTTCCTTCTGTTCGTCGGGAGGTTTAAATTCCTGCACAGCAGAAAACTATGCATGCAACTTTTTCTTTTTGTTTGCAGCTCAGTGTGCTTCTGGAAACCTCATATACTGCGACAGTTTACGCAAGGATTTCTGTAGGGAGGCCAGCAGTCTGTTCTTCACTTCCCGCACCGTGACTTCTGGAAGTTTTGGACATCCTTCGTGGACACCCATTGTTCCCCTGGTTTCCGGTTTCTTCACCAAATACTGAATGGCAGATTTTGCCGGTGGTTTCAGAACTCCAAACTGCGCAATAAATTGTCTTTGGAACTCTCTTCTCGAAGCAGTTGCCCAGTACGTGCTGACAACGAACACGCACTGTTCCACTGTGTACCGGTTCGTACTGTAATTGCTCCTAACACAGGCTGACTATCTACTATCCCGTAACAGCACAGATGCGTCACACCAACTACCGTGGGACAGCGAACCCGCAATAGGCCTTCACTTCGTGCAGGCGCGGTAGACAGGCTATAGAGTAGCGCCGCCACTAACTACCCTCTAGCCCGTGTGTCGCGCCTGCCCGAAGTGAAGGCCTGTTGCGTGTTCGCTGTCCTCTGCAGTTAGTTGACCATGTTTCTCTTACACCAAGGTAGGTCCATGTCAGATTTCACTGAATTACGTCCATTAGTTTGCAAGTTATAAGGGGAAAAACAAATCGGGAGCGAGTGAAATTCCCTGTACAACAGTTCAAACAACTGGCTGCACACAAAATGCAGCTTCCCGTAGCTCTCAACATGACTTATTTCCTATGCCATTACGTACCTCAACCAGCTTCTCCAGCCACTGACTTAACATATTCACGAAAACAATTTGTACTGTACAGACACGATAGAAACTGAATCGAATCTAGGTAACTTTTAGCCAAAACGAGGAAGTGTATCATGTTGAATATACAAGGAAGTGTATGAAAACGAGATCTAAAACTTAATGTTTCAATGTTGAATCTTCAGAATGGAGGCTAAAGCTGCAGTGAACAAGACTACTTCTCTGTGAATGTAAATGGCTTTCAGCCTGTAGAGCTGACTGGTACTAAATTTTCGAAGGGCAAAGTAATCTACTGGATTTAGCACTAGAATTACATAACTTCAAATTATCTTAACTCTACGTGCATGAAAGTATTGACTACCTCACTCAATTTGGTACCTAAAACGGTGCGAAATAAGTTTACTCTCCTGCAGCCTTTAATGTGCAGAAAGAAAACTCTCCTCCGTACTCTGCTTTTTTACTTCAAATTTTCATGTTAGTTTACAGGACTAATATAGGTAACTTTAAAGTACCAATTAGTTTGTTTCAAATATCAGAGTATAAGATACACCTTGACCTAACTTGGTCTGCAGTTCTGGAACTGGTTTAGTGTTAATCTAAATCACATTAGATCTAAGACCCTCTCCAGCCCTGGCATAACACATCTTTACTACAGCCATCGAAAAGTACAGTTAAATTAACTGCATATGAGGTTTAAACTTTTAATTAAAAGCATTTTAATAACTGTTTTCAGTGTCTGTTATTGCGGGAAAATGCTTTTCTATACTCTAACTTTTAGAGTGAACTAGAGCTAATTTCAAGTTGTGCATGAAACTTGTCAATCTATTCTGAGCTCTTTAAACACACCCTAATAACTCCCATTCTTTACAGTTGAACAACTACGACTTGAGTGCCTACCCGAAGATTACTGCATGGAGGTTGAAGCTGAAATCTGAACTGCCGTACTACGCAGAAATAAACGAAAAACCTTTTGAGCAATAAGATATCTGGCTCCAGAAGATTACTTGTAGCGTGGCTTCAAAACTAATCGCTGTTATATTAAAGAATTCGGCTTTGTTGCATACTTTGTTACTAATAAACTACCTGCTTTCCTAAACTTTGTTATTTAATGTTTGTAGGAAAACCAAATTAGCTACTCTTAACATATTAAAAGTTATTCGAATAAGCTTCACTGCTTTGTGCCTTTTACTGTAATGTACACTGCTCAAAACAAAGGATATCGTACTTTTGATATGAATAACTGAGATCAGCTGTTTTTATGCTAAGAGATATAGAAAGTTATTAGAAAACTTCTGCATGCTTATAAACACTTGACTATGCAAAATGTTTTGTGACGTTAAAAGTTTCAGTCAGCGAATGAAAAGTGACTTATATCGTACGATCGTTTAGTCCAGGATAAAAACTACTCTCGTGCTTTGAATGTGTGTTATTGATGAATGTGATGTCCGAATGTCGTGGTTTACCCGAATCTGCAGCTTGGAGGGCTGTCGGTCACTTAGAAGCTGGTCAAACCCAATCTCAAGTAGCGGAAGTGCTCTGAATGTCTCAAAGCATGATTTCCGGGCTTTGGAATTGGTTTTCAGTTACCTGAAATGTAAAGCGGAGGCCAAAGCAAGGTCGTAGGAGAGCAACATCAAGAATTCAGGATCGGTTTTTAAGTGATTGCCAGAAAAAAAAAAACCTGAGTGTGAACGCCACTCTTCTGCAACGCGAACTCTGTACGGCTACTGTCACAAATGTTTCATCTCACTGTTAGGAATCTATTCCACAGTGTTGGCCTATATGCTAGACTACCTATGGTATGTTTCTTTAACTGCCTGCCCCCATTCTGCTCGCACACTTTGGGCACAGGACCATGCCGACTGAAGAAGAAATGGAGTAATGTTCTCTTCTCAAACGAGTTGCGCTTTACTGTACATCCTGGCAATAAGACTCCTCATTTGGATGGAATGAGGTATTCGTAACAACCAGTTTGAGAAAGTGTCCGATTTGGAGGAGGCGGAGTGATGGTGTGGGCCAGTATCAATAGTCGAACGAACCTGTACCTCGATTTGTGGCATCCGGTATGTCTGGGGAGAAGGGTTGCTGCTTGATTAACCTCTTCACAAAACAGTCCAGCAATTGGAAAGGGCTCTTCTGCAAGAGTGGGCTGGAATTCCCAAATTCAGCCCACTCCTGCAGAAGAGCAGTCCATCCCTCACAGGTGTGCAACTTTGCTTTCTGTCGAGGGGAAACCATTATTGGATAGTCTTTAAATAAAATTTTCTGGCAAAAAAATTACCTTTAGTTTATGTTCATAAACATGAATTTTTACGTTCGTCTCAAATTAATAAATTTAAATTACTAATTGTTTCGGCCATATTTTTCTCATAGCGTGCTATGTAGTTCCTATTCCTACCTCCGAAGTTTTCACTCGGAGGATCTTAGTTTTGTATGAAAACTGTTTTGAGCAGTGTACTTTGGATATACAAAATAAGGCTTGCCTCATAAGACTGTGTGCATCCAATAAAGTAAGGTAGTGAAACTCTCCTTATTCACTAAGGCGAGGTTTAAATGACCAGCGTGGCTACATATTTCATGTAGGCAGAAAATCTAGGAAACAAAATACTAGTTTCATTTATGGATACTAAGAACCCCCTTACTATGAAGATAATTCAAGCTTCAATAATAAAAGCAAATCTGAGCCGTGCAAAATGCTCCAGGCCAAAAAAGATGTGTAAACATTCGAGGGGCTAAGTTAAGGTCTTCAATAACTAGTTAATGTTTGCATTAAGCAGGAAAGACACAGCGTAGTTAAACGGTAGGAGTGGAAGTCGTTAAAATTAAGTTCTCTGGGCACAGAAGTTTCTCAATGAATTAGTCCCTGAATGACATACTGAAGTCGCTGTACATGGCATTTACAAAAACATTTACTTGAGTAAAACAATTTTTCTTTAAAGTGGCACATTTTAGTTCAAGTCTTGAGTGTCTCAATATCGTGAATTCCTGTGCTGAATTCTGTATTGTTCAGAAGAAAACTGGAGCTGAAAACCGAAATGCCTATCAAAGTAATACATCTATTGACGGGGGAATTGGATAGTGCACTTTTCAAGCACAGACAGTTGTCTTAAGTTATAGCCATTCACTCAGTTCCTGCTATTCAAGCCATAGCGTGGTCTTTATAAGGTTTTTTTTTTTTTTTTTTATTGGAGGTTTAACGACCACCGTGCGCAACTCAATGGGCTACAAGCAGTCGCCCGTCCCTAATTTAGGGTCACTGGTTCCAGGGAAGGGAGAGAGCCAGTGCCGTAAGACAAACACAACATCCATGCCTCACCGGGATTCGAACCCGGACCCCTTACGGACGAATGATCATAGGCCAGCGCCTTAGACCACTGCGCCACCGGGGCGGCCTTTATAAGGTTACTGGTTCCAATAGTTAAAGTACTGAATTTGGAGCATAAGTTGATCCCCCATCTTAAAGTAACCAACTAGTGTTCCTGTCGTGTGCCAGGGCACTTTGCGGTGAAACTGCCAAGAATGAAGAAATTGTTAAATAAGCAGAACTGGCTTTCAGTCCACGAACCGCAATGCTCTCCCATTGAGCGCGAAGACCACTGTATCGCAACTTACTGACCGCAAGGTTGTGCTTCGTATGCAGAACTCGGGTCATTTTAAGACTTACGGATAAAACTTGCTTGGCATGTCTCCCCCTTATCAAATGCGGGATCACAGTCTATTTGGCTAGACTAGGTGAAAGTAGATGCTTTTCATGATCCAGTGAACTCTCCCAACAAGCTTTTATCATTAAACTGGAGCATTACTTCAATTGTTAGTGTAACTCTGCGTAATCTCAATGTTTGTAAAAGTTTGAAGTGCTGAAACAAGACTTCTCTCTAACAGCTTCTAGTAACAATGGGCTCTTGAAGAGAAAAGCATTAACTATTGTTTAAGTTCATACCCTCACATATTTTCTATGACTTCAGTATCCTCCTCGAAGTGAAAACTTAATCTGTCTTAGCAAGAAACTACAAATCTGTCTATCGTAGATTTAACCAGACCTAAAAATCAGCTTAATCTAAATACAATTAACCAATTAGTGGGGAAAAAACTAATAAAAGGAAGTTAACGTAATGTTTATATTGATAGACTATACCAAAGCTTTTGATTCTACATTAAAAGCAAATGAGTTTAATAACACACACTGGAAGGAAAATGTCAATTTAATATTTGGAGATAATGGATCTCCTTGTCAAACTCCTCAGTATTTTGAAAACCCAGCCGAGGTTCTCATACACTGTTGTTGCAGTATATTTTAACTCTGTACTGGAAGATGTTAGGAATATAAACTGGGATGGAAAAGGACTAAACATAAATGGCAAGTACTTAAATCGCCAAAGATTTGCTGAGTAATTACATCTAGCAATAGCGAAATGTAAAATATGATGAATTTATGGATCGAAAGTTTTTCAAAAGGTCTTACAAACACAGCAGAAACTAAATATAAAAAATACAGAAAATTTTGATAGAAGGAAAAGAAACTGAGAAAGATTATTACATTTAGGTAAAGCAATCAGTTTTTTAAAGAGAAATCAATAGAATATTGATCAATATTTATAGGTTAAATCTCTCCAAATTATCCCTTTTTGGAGACTTAGATTATTTAACCGGCGATCTTCCATTGTGTTTAAGAAGTTATCGCAATCGATGCATTGCATGATTTTACTACGCTTTCCAACATACCAGAAATCTTTACTCAAGTTATGAGCATAATGCTGTGGAATAAATCTCGCTCCTGACCTCTGACTCCACTTCGATGATATTCAACAGAACCGGTTCAGTATACCTCCGAGACAACATGATAAAGATTTGTCGCAATCTAAGCATTTTTACGTAAGTTATGATGCACAAAGGCAATGGAATGGATCCCGCTCCTATGTCCTGACCTTGGACTCTATTTCGCCCATTTTGAATAGGGTTCGTCCCAAGTAGTCGCCTATCACATATTAAAATTTCATCGAAATCTAACAATTCTTACGCGAGTCATCGTGCCGACAGACTGACAAAGCTGGAGCATATGATTCTTCAACCTACGGTTGGAAAGCTTAAAGGAAAAAAATCTTCAATGCAGGTACTAACCCGTTTTTACTTATGGAAATGAAACTTGGAGTATCAGAGCGACAATGTGAAAAATAAGAGTATCTAAGAACGAATGTTGGGAATAACAAGATAGAAATGAAATTAAGAGAACTGGGATAATATAGAAAAGTCAAAGTGGAGATGGGCTAGACATATTGGGGAAACTGAAAGATGGACACTATTAATAAGAGGTGGAAAGAGACTAAGGCCCAGAGAAAAGATAGAGATTATCTTCAGAAATTTATGTGCTAAATGGTGGACTGAAGCTAAAGATCGAGGAAATTGGAAAAGACTGGGGATGCTTATACCCTGTAGTGGGTGTCAAGAGGCTAAGAAGCTAAAGCTATTCAGACTATTTGGAAACTGTTCCCACTTTTGTGGGTTGAATTTTCCAACTTGGTAGCGTCTCAGTGGTAAGATTCGCAGAAGAGCTACTTCAAAAACACACTAAGCGCATATTTTCTTACTGTGGCTTATTCTACAAATACCCAAAACTTAAATACGAAAATTTCCCAGAGTTGCACATCCATATACTGTATTAATCATTGACATAGAGTAATACATGTAATTTAAGAACAAAACATCTCTTGCATATTACACATAATCTCACACTGACAGTGCGCCTGAGTATGCAAAGTAATCAATCACCTGTAAGGCAGATACTGTCCATGAACACTGTACACTGGTGGCCACCCGAAATGCAACGCCAAAAAGGAAGCATTCGATTGGCCTGAAATTCGCACCGTGCGTCGCCCGCGAGAGGACATGCAAACGATTAGCATTGCAGGGCATATGCAAATCGTGTTCGCCCGGCACGCCACCGAGAAGCACTATAAGAAGGGTGCACAGAAGGCTGGGTGTAAGTAGTGGAAGTGTGTTGAGCTGCCGAACCTGTGCTTGGGGAGTTTCCTGATGCCTCGTCGCAGAATACGGCAGTCATTCCAGCACGTTTTGGAGTTCGACAGAGGACTAATAGTGGCTTATCACGACAGCGCTTTATCATACCTAGACATCGGCGCCCGTGTGGGACGACATCCAGCCACAGTCAGGCTAATATGGATTCGGTGGGTGCAGGAGGGACTGACGGAATGACGTGAGCGATTGCCGCAGCCCACCACCGAACGAGAGGACCGGCATGTTGTGAAGCGGGCATTGACTGCTTCCACAGCACGAACGTTAGAGCAGGAATTAAGGTGTGTTGCGAAACGATCTGTATCAGCACGTACGGTTCGATGTCGTCTGCAGGAGCGGGAACTTGTCGCACGGCACCCATTGCTCCGATTACCATTGACGTTACACCACCATTGGCGAGTGCGGCGGCAGTGTGCCGTTGAACGCCGCACGCGTGGACTACGTAATGGCACGACATTGTCTTTTCCGACGAATCCAGCTTCTGCCTGCAGCAGCAACACGATGGTTGGATCCGCCTGTGGCGGCACCGGGACGAGAGACTGTATGACGCCCGCATTATGCATCGCCATACCTGTCCATCGCCTGGCGTTATGGTTTCGGGGCCGCCCCGGTGGCGCAGTGGTCTAAGCGATGGCCTCTGATCATTCGTCCGAACGGGGTCCGGGTTCGAATCCCGGTGAGGCATGGATGGTGTGTTTGTCTTACGGCACTGGCTCTCTCCCTTCCCTGGAACCAGTGACCCTAAATTAGGGACGGGCGACTGCTTATAGCCCATTGAGTTGCTCACGGTGGTCGTTAAACCTCCAATCAATAACAATAACAATAATGGTTTCGGGCGCTATTGGACATGACAGCCGTAGCCTCCTGGTACGCACCGCCGGTACACTCGACAGCCACTTCATCGGTTTGGAGCCTGTAGACCTCCATTACCTGCAGGACCTGCCAGCGGCCACATTTCAACAGGACAATGCGCGCCAGCACGTGGCACGCATCGCGCAACAATTTTTCACGGCCCAGTAGGTGTCGCTACTGCCGTGGCTTGCTTGTTCTCCAGATATGTCGCCCATCGAACACGTCTGGTTGCTGATCGGCAACCATCACCCGCGGCTACGACTTGATGAACTGTGGTAACGTGTGGAAGCAGCCTGGACCGACATACCCCAAGCCCACATCCAAAGCCTCTTTCGTTCGACGCCGCGGCGTGGAGCGGCCGTTATTGTTAGCCATGGGGGCCACACGAACTACTGATGTCTGCGTGTTCCGCAAGTCGCACGGGCCTGTAAACTCAATCGTTTCATCTTCGTATCTGTTATGTGTCCAGTAAATCTGGCTTTGCTATCTCGTGTCCTTCTTGGTGTTGCATTTTGGGTGGCCATCAGTGTAAGTAAATCAATGTGGGGTATGAATGCCTTTCTGTAACATATACGCGTGTTTGACCCCTGTGTGCTTACTCGGAACAATTGTTGAAAAATTCCTGCTGGAGAGCTTGCCGTTCCTCGATCGGTACACTTAGGCGCTCGGGGATAGTTCCTGGTTGCGGTGTCTCTTCAGGTTTTCTCTCCAAGCATTCTGTATTGGGTTGAGATCAGGGAGTTTGTTGTCCCTTCCATTAATGAACATCTTTCTCAAAGTTCATCTGCTAAACGATGTAGGCAAACCTTTTTGACCACAAAAACTAAATTTAATCAGATAGCTCCACAGAAGAGGAATAACAGTACAGTACCGGTAACTGACCCTCGTTTTTCAAGCTGAAACTGTACGACCATTGACTATGATTCCCCAACGCGCAATTTATAGGTTCCTCACAATGTTATCGGCAGATGTAGGAACACCCAAAATCGGAAGTTAAACTGAGTCTTTCAACTGTAAATAAAACGTATCTCCCATTCGTCCAATAACTGTTCTAAACACAATCGTAAACGGACCTATTTGTGTGGCAGTTTTAAAGGTAAATACGCATCAGGTTTACGGACGTAAAGCCGCCATCAATCAGTCGAGTGCCGCCCCGGTGGCGCAATCGTCTTAGCGATGGCCTCTGATGATTCGTCCGAAAGGGGTCCAAGTTCGAATCCCCGGTGAGGCATGGATGTTGTTTGTCTTACGGCTCTCTGCCTTCTCTGGAACTAGTGGCCCTAAATTAGGGTACGGGCTACTGCTTATAGCATTGAGTTGCTCACGGCAGTCGTTAAACCTTCAATCAAAAAAATAAATAAATCAGTCCAGTCTTGCCACGCTTTGACGCGATTAATTTCTCAGTGCTAGCAAACAGACTTCTCATTTGAGTAGCAGGACTCAGATTCCGTTTTACAGTTAGCGCCTAATAACGGTCTTCTGACGTGTGCATCCTAGACTACTTTCGACACACGTGTGCATCCTAGACTACTTTCGACACACGTGTGCATCCTAGACTACTTTCGACACACGTGTGCATCCCAGACTGCTTTCGACACACGTCTGAAGGCATTTCCAGGTGTTTGGTACTTTGACAAAATTATGTGATCGATTGGCAACACTGGCCGCAGTACGTCCTTCCAATTTACGTATGATCCTACCACGTTAAAGTTCAGATGGCTATAAAGTTCGCCAGGCTTACTCACTTCAAAATGTTTCCACTACTATTCAAAGCATGAGTGAAACCGCACTCGCACCAACTATTCAAAGCGTTGACCAATTTACACTTCTTGCGCCACATATGTCGGAATGTGTCCGGTGTGGAGAAATTCTGTAGGAACGCTGACATTCATCTGGCTGAGTATTGGCGTGGTGTAAAGTCAACTTTCCGGTTTCTTAAGAAAAATCCCTTTCATGCTAAATGGAGATACGGATACCCATGAAGTGTTTCTATAAACAAGTGATCTGTTTAAGCTAATCGATGCTTTGATCGAACGAAAACCTGTTGCATCGCAAAGACTAAGTATTTCAGATTTAATCTGAGGTTCTCAATATTAAATTGCTTCTAAGCTGCAATTGTAAAAGTTATACCTATTATGATGTAACCTTTTCCAGTGAAATGACATTAGCCCTTTAACCGGCTGGAACGAATTAACTCTGGTATAGCAAAAATGAGCTGAAATAAGTTTGAATGAATAAATTCGCTCTCTGAGAAGTGGATCGAACGTAACTGGAATTAGTGAACCTGCGCACCAGAAAGCGTTCCTTTAGCTTTGTTATGACTACTTTCGCACATAACCACTTAGCAAATTAGTCATTCATGGGGATGATTGGCACTGATCTTTCCTGATAGATCACCTTCTAAAATATCACAATGGCAACGGACCTAAGAAAGGAAAGAAGATAACCGACTCGCTTGTTTCTACACAGTGGCATGATGTCCGTGTCAGAAGGGTTATTACTTCCCCACCATGCCATGGATCATAGAGCAGAGAATATACTAAGGCAGCGCTTATCACTAGTCACACGTTTATAATCTGTCCTGCTTAGATGGAAGGAGAAAGTAATTTTGTTTCCGTAGCTTTCGTAAAACCCAGTCGCTATGTGAACGTTTTTATTTGTGGAGCGCAGAAACGTTTGGTCATCATTTGGTACAGGTACATCGGCCGCTTAAAGGGTTAATGGCAGAAAAAGTTGAAGCTGAAGTTATAATCTGTTGGTGAGTTGAATAGATAATCAGTATGAAACATTCCTGAAGTAACCTGCATTAAGGAGGAAAAGAAATACATGTTCATCCAAAATATATGAATATAAATCTTGGAGTATGAAGCTCAAAACACTTATTAAAGGGAATTATATAATCAGGGATAATGGGTGAGTAAAGCTACAAAAATTAAGTCCTGGTTTTTGCGGTCCTAATTTCCGCGCGTTCAAAAGAAGTTTAAAATATTTTCCATTTCTCTCCCAAAACAATGTTACTATTGAAAAGCAGAACGGTCGCCCCGGTGGCGCAGTGGTCTAAGCGATGGCCTCTGATCATTCGTCCGAACGGGGTCCGGGTTTGAATCCCGGTGAGGCATATATGTTGTTTGTCTTACGGCACTGGCTCTCTTCCCTGGAACCAGTGGCCCTAAATTAGGGACGGGTGACTGCTTATAGCCCATTGAGTTGCTCACGGTGGTCGTTAAATCTCCAATAAAAAAAACAAAAACTACCAGGGTTCCTTATGCAAGTAGGTCGCCGCCCCGGTGGCGCAGTGGTCTAAGGCGCTAGCCTCTGATCATTCGTCCGAACGGGGTCCGGGTTTGAATCCCGGTCAGGCATGGATGTTGTGTTTGTCTTACGGCACTGGCTCTCTCCCTTCCCTGGAACCAGTGACCCTAAATTAGGGACGGGCGACTGCTTATAGCCCATTGAGTTGCTCACGGTGGTCGTTAAACCTCCAATCAAAAAAAAAAAAAAAATGCAAGTAGGTCTTGAACATGGAGAAATTTTAAACTATTTGAAATCAATTCTTGCAAAGTGCTTTGGCCACTCAGGTGGCGTAGTGGTCTAAGCGATGGTCTCTGATCATTCGTCCGAAAGGGGTCCTGGTGGATCATGGATGTTTTATTTTTCTGGGGCACTGGCTCTCTCCCTTCACTGGAACCAGTGGCCCTAAATTAGGGACTAACGACTGCTTATGGCCCATTGAGTTGCTCACTGTGGTCTTTGAACCTCCAATAATAAAAAAAAAAGTGCTTTGCATCCTCTTCATGTCTGGTGAATAGTCTAAAACTTTTGTCTCTAGTTATTCAGGCACTACTGGTATTGGCCTATGATCATTCGTCCGTAGGGGTCCGGGTTCGAATCCCGGTGAGGCATGGGTGTTGTGTTTGTCTTACGGCACTGGCTCTCTCCCTTCCCTGGAACCAGTGACCCCAAATTAGGGACGGGCGACTGCTTATAGCCCATTGAGTTGCTCACGGTGGTCGTTAAACCTCCAATTAAAAAAAAAAAAAAATCAAACTACTGGTATTGCACCGTGGCTAACACTACAGTGCTTTTGACAAGTTTTCTAAAAATACTTCTAAGTTTTTAAAAATAAAATATCTGATAGCGGGTAATTAAATTATAAAATGAGTTTACTACATTGCTAGTGCTTTTCAGTAGTTTTACTTTTTACGTAGACATCACAGGTAATTTTTTTTTGATTGGAGGTTTAACGACCACCGTGAGCAACTCAATGGGCTATAAGCAGTCGCCTGTCCCTAATTTAAGGCACTGGTTCCAGGGAAGGGAGAGAGCCAGTACCGCAAGACAAACACAACATTAATGTCTCACCGGGATTCGAACCCGGACCTCTTTCGGACGAATGATCACAGGCCATCGCTTAGACCACTGGGGCGGCCAGGTAAATTTAAAAGGTAGGCCTTATTGGGATTTATAAAATCAGTAACATTTTAATTTTTCAGACTATACATTATGCCTGTTCAGTAGCTGTCCCATCGTAGGCTTGCCTCTGTATTTTTATTTTTAAGAATTTTCCTGGTCTTCCCCAGATGCGCTACGATAAAGTTCAAGCAGCAGCACATTTATCTGCAATTTCTACTCGCCATGCGCAGTGTTAAGTGAACTATAGGTTTTCAGTTACCTGTGTGGGTGACTCAAACGTAAACAGCAAAGTGTAATCAATGAAGGAAAGATTCCCCATTCTGCAAGGAAAGAGTTTCCTTTCTCTGTTTTCAGTGCTACAAGAGAGCCAATGATCTTGAAGTAAATAACTGGAGTGTACAACGATGAGCTTTAACGTTATCACAACTTAACCTAATCGAATCGGTGAGGCATCTATCCGATGAGGAAGTGATAGGTATCCTGGGGTAACTGGTGCCACAATGTCAACAGCAAGTCCTCAAGTTCCCGTACGTTTAGAGGTGGTGGTGATTTAGCGCGAACCGCTTTTCCAAGTCGAACTACAAATGTTCGATTAGGTTTATGTCAGGTGAATTTGGAAGACAGGGCATTAACAGAGAAGTCACCAGCATGTTCCTCGAACCACTGCTTGACGGTTTTGGCAGTGTGGCATGACATATTATCATACTGTTAATGGCCATTACCAGCAAGGAACAGCTGCCTTGAATGAGAGAACTTAGTCCGAAACGATGTTGAGATACCTGACAGGTGTCAGGGATTGTGAAATTGGTATAAAGGGGCCTAAGGTATTCCAAGAAAGCATTGCCCACAGCATAACACCGCCGACCCCGGCCTGTTTCCGCCACACAGTGCATCCAGGTGCCACAGCCTCCGTTGGTAATCGCCGCATCAGCACTCGGCCGTCTACGCGATGCACCAGAAATCTTAAATCGTCAGTCTAGGCTACTTTCTTCCAATCATCCAGGGTCTAATCCCGATGATATTGGGTCAGTTTCGTGTACCCGAGGATGGTTCTGATGACGGCTTCGTAGAAGTTGAAAAGCTTTAACAGCAGTATTCTATGATGGAATGTTTAGTGTTCTTGAGCATGACGTGATTTTGGAATGACGTTTATTGGATTTTAATAGTGAAATGTTTTTAGACTTCGATTTTTAACTGGTTGCGCAACTATTACATGTGAACATCTACTTGCCACCCCGGTGGCGCAGTGGTCTAAGCGATGGCCTCTGATCATTCGTCCGAAAGGTGTCCGGGTTTGACTCCCGGCGAGGCATGGATGTTGTGTTTGTCTTATGGCACTGGCTCTCTCCCTTCTCTGGAACCAGTGACCCTAAATTAGGGACGGGCGGCTGCTTATAGCCAATTGAGTTGCTCATGGTGGTCGTTAAACCTCCAATAAAAACAACTATTGAATGAGAATTGTTTCAGTCTTGTATATATTTTAACATTTCAAAGAACTGGAAGTAATGCGCAATTTTTGTACGTGAATTGGAGAATAAAGGCAACATATACACTTTCCAATGGAGTTGTTCTTGGAGGAGTCGCGGCATGGCTGAGATTCATCAATGCATCCACAAAAACAGTGTCTCACCCAAAATGTGTCATAATATATCAGTTATGAGGTACGTTTACTTAGTATTTAAATCCCTATATCATGATATTTATTTTATCTAAAGACTTCAAAACCCTTCTTTACATCTTGCGTACTTTCGTAATGGCACGGAGTTCTAAAGATTCGCTGATGCAGTTTCATGGACCTTTCAGATCGTTTCTTTCCTTCAAGATTAAGATCTGTTCGATTTATAAGAAAGTCAGTGTACTTAAGATTCTTTAAGCTTTGAACGAGGGCCTTGATTTTAGGATGTGGTCTACTCATTAAGGTGTGAAACTTATGATCCTAGCCCTCTACCTCATTATTGGTTCTGTGCTGCAGATTGACATTTCCACATGTTAGTTGTACGCTAATTTTGTGAATGGGTAGCTAGAAAATTCTGTCTTTACAATTCCTGTACCTTTGGCTGCTGCTGTGAACTTTTTGAATTGATAAACATCCGTTATCTATGTCTCCATCTGGAAGGTGTGCTAATGCTGTACACATGCGCACATGAAGTCTAATTTATTTTTACGCTTTCCAACCGTAGCTTGAAGAAGCGTATATTGTCCATCTTTCTGTCTGTCCGCACGATAACTCGCGTTAAAATGTTTCCATTTCGATGGAATTTTAGTATGTGGTAGGGGACAACCTAGGGACGACCGCTATTGAAAATGGGCGAAATGGGGTCAAAGGTCAGGACATAGGAGCGGGATCCATTCCACCGCACTTATGCATCATAACTTACGTAAAAATGATTCGATTGCCACAAAACTATCGTGTTGTTCTGGAGGTATACTGAACCTGTTCAATATCACCGAAATGGGGGCCAAAGGTCATGGCACAGGAGCGAGATTTATTCCACAGCTATTAGCTCATAACTTGATTAAAAATGCTTCTATTGAGACAAGTTTAGTATATTATTCCGTACTTATGCTGAACCAATTCTGTTTAATATCCTCAAAATTGGGTCAAAATCAGGACATTTGAGCGGGATCCATTCCACTGCCCTTATACGTCATAACTTACGTAAAAGTGCTTCTATTGCGGACAAAACTTTGTCCCGGAGGTATACTGAACCTGTTCAATATCATCGAAATGGGGGTCAAAGGTCAGGGCAGAGGAGCGAAATTTATTCTACAGCCATTATTCTCATAACTTGAGTAACGTTTTCCAGCATACCAGAAATCATTTCATAATCGATGCATTGCATGATTGTACTAGCTTGTCTTTATAATCACTGGCTAATCCAAGTGACTTAACATGCCTCCACAGATAGTTAAACTGGATCAGCGAATCTCTAGAACTCAGCGACGTTACGAAAGTACCCAAAATGTAAGCAGGTGTTTGAAGTCTTTAGCTTACATTGTTAAATTAAAGGTTTAAAAAGTGAATTTCAGTGAAAATTATGTTACAGGGAAAATCTAATGTTGTACGCAAGTGCAATCAATTCTGCAGAGAATGCAAAAGTAGGGGTGTGTGCTAGACAGGGTAGCGAGGAAGATACAATTAGATGTACAAATAAGTTCTAAAGCGTTTTAAGACAACGCAACCTGTAATTTGAAAGAAACTAATACCTTTACGAATTCAAAATTTGTGCAGCAGTCACCTTTCGCCATCGGTCGGGCAGCTGATTTATTGCAGCCATGAAGAATACTTTGTCGTGTGACGCGATGAAGTCGTCAACCCGTTTTTACGTTTCGTCAGATGTCCAGAACCGTACAGCTGACAAACCATAATACATCGATCGGAACAAATTAGTCTGACAGGGACCTGTTGAGACTATACGTCGGGTGCTCCAAAACTTCCCAGCCAAACGTCAATAACGTTTCCTTGACCGATTTCGGGACAGTGTTGTCATGCAGTAATTTCACGGGACGCAATCCTTTGCCTGTGAATGGACGTTTCCGACAGATTTACTGGTTCAATCGCAGCAATTGTTACTTGTAGCAATCAGAAGTAACAGTCTGACCCAGTTCCAGTAGTTTATAATAGATCACACCCTTCATATCTCACCAGATGCACTGCAGAACTTCCTTGGAGGAAATATTGCGTTTCGGTGAAGTCGTTGCTTCAGCGGTGTCTACCCAGTGTTTTTGCATTAGGGATTGTCGTACCATATCCACTTTTAAGTACCGGTAACGCTTTACCACAAAGAATTTCTGCGTAGTTTACTCAAGAGATTCATATACTTCATGATTCGCTCATCCTTGTCCCCCTGGCTTAAGTCATGTGGCACCCATTTTCCTTCTGAATCTTTCCCATCGCGTATAAACGATTGGAAATGGTTTGACTTATCCCCAGTTGTTCAGCTACTTTTGGTGTTTCAGACTAATCTTAATCCAGCAATGCTTGCAGTTCCTTATGAGTAACTTTCTGCGGGGCGCTGCATCGTTCTCAATCGCTAACATAAAATTTACTGCTTTAAACCGTCTAAACCAAAACTCACACGTGCTTTTCGTTACAATATTCTCCCATAGAACAGATCGATGCACATGCTTTTTCAGCACCTTTTTTCCTTGACGAAATTCGTAACTAATGCAATGTCGAATAAATGCAGTATAGCTTGCCATCTTTCACCTACCGACGTGCAAGTGGGTTTGACTGTTGGGCAAATTTCTGTGTCACATTTTATACTTTGGACCAGTTACGATCAGATGACAACGCTGGGGAATGTCTGATATGTAAATTAGAGGTATACGACACACAAGAAAACGCTTTAAAACTTATTTGTACACCTAATATTAACATACAATATCTGCCACTCCCGACTTTAACTATACACGTTTCAGCATCTTCTAAACAAGTTATTAGTGGCAGAATAATGCGTTTCATACGTTTATGAAATGTTTTCTTATTGAGAAATTTCAGTGAATAGAAAAGTCGATGTGGCACATAAGTTGAGGCGTGAATTTCTTAAAAAAAAAAAACAGTCTTGTTTTATAAGCTGAAAAATGCGATACTTCTCCATATATGAAGTGATATTGACCAAAATCTTCTCATAAAACTGGAAAATGTTATTTACTTTTGTACATAAATGTATAGCAAAATCCCTACACTGAAAGTTTCCTTGGAATCGTCGTCTATAACATTTGTGGTAGTAGTCATTTGCATGAATGAAACGAAGCAATTGACATTTTATCATTTTTGATCATGTTCATCATTTGAAAAAAAGAAAGTTAATCATAAAAGTCCATTGTTTAAAAAGAGCAAGGAGAATGGGTGATCCTTCAGCTTACAGCTTCGTGATATTTGCGAATCTTTCCGCCTCGTCGTCGCTATAATATTGAGGCGTGTAACAAAACCTAAATTGCAAAAGTGGCTGTTCATTAATGTCATAGTAATAAGGAAGCTCCTGTTTCAGCTTGGTCAGCCATTTTTCTATGTTTGGGAAGGGACGAAAGTCGTAGCCATACACCTGTGAAAAAGATATTAAAAATACCGTTAAATAAAAGCTCTCTTTATTCATTATTTATTTTTCCAAATAAGTAACAAATTAGACAAACTTAGAGCATACTGTTGTAATATGTTCATTAAAAAAAAACAAATTTTGCCTTTGAAAAGTTGAACATTTGAAAATGTGTTCTGAAATCGTTCTGAACAAGGTGCAGATACTTCTGTTTCAATAATGGCTTTAATCATGTTTTTTGAAACTAGTTTCAAAAGTTTTCATTTCATTTGTTCATATTACGTTTCAATATTAATTGTATAACATAAGAAAACATATATAATATATACACTTCTGTACAGGGTAACCACAGAATAGGAAATTGAGTAAAATTCTATGTACACTATATTGACAAGTCACCGGACACACCTTCAAAAGCAAATGAGCGGATCCGCTGCGTTGTTAAGATGCGCGGTACAGCTGCAAAAGGTATAAAAACAAGCCTGCAGCTGTCGGCGATCATATCGCACTGTGAGGTTGAGTGAAAATGTCGCGGCGGAAGAGAACTGACTTTGAGAAAGGAAAGATTGTTGGGTGTTATATTAGTGGGTTGTCCGTAAGAGAAACCCGAGAGGCGTTTAAACATACCTAAGTCAACTGTTTTGGATGTACTGAATAAGTGGAAGACACATGGGGTGCCTGAATCAGCAAAACGTACCGGCAGACCAAAGCAAATCAGTAATAGAGGACGTCGAAGCCTCAGGAGAGTCGTTACAGCTAATCGACGGAGTGCTACACAAGACCTCATTGTACAGGTGAGTAAAAATTCTGGAACCTCTGTATGTACACGTATCATTCGCAGAGAACTTCATTCCATGGGTAATCGTGGTTTTGCGGCTGCTCATAAGCCTCTCATCTCCATTCGGAATGCTACTCGTCGTTTAGCATGGTGTAAAGAAAATTTATCGAAGATCAATGGAAATGGGTCCTATGGACTGATCAATCCAGATACACGATTCATCAGTCTAACGGTCGTATTTGGGTATGGAGGCAGCCAAGGGTACGCTATTTACTACAGTGTAGTGTTCCTATGGTTAAGTTTGGAGCTGGCAATGTACTCTTGAGGGTGTTTTTCGTGATATGGTCCTGGCCCATTGGCTATCATGGACAAACCTGTTAACCAGCACGTCTACCTCGATATTCTAGACAATTATGCCCTACCAACTATATGGCAATACTATGGAACCGACTTATAATGCTACCAGCAGAATAATGCACCGAGACTTAATGGTACCAGAAGAATAATGCACCGAGCCATAAAGCAAGGACTATTACGGCGTGGATTGACAATAACTCCGTATCGTGTGTGGACTGGCCTGCACAGAGTTCTGATCTTAATCCCACAGAGCACCTATGGGATGAATTAGAGCTCTGCATAAGAAGTTTAGAACCAAGGCCTAGTCCTAAGGAGTAGTTAGCGGCAGCATTATGTACTGAATGGAAGCACATACCTAGCGTTATGTTCCAAAACCTTGTCGAAAGCATGTCTCGAAGGGTCAGTGCATGCATTAAGGCCAAAAGTGGAACGACGCCATACTAATGTCAATAAATGCTAAGTTATGTTTCTCTCCTAGGTGTCCGGTGACCTTTGTCAATATAATGTACATATAGCCGGAGTGAACGCCAATTCCTTTAAAGTACATAGTCATGCCAAACGTCCTGCAGATATAAAATTTACGCACATTTATAATTTGAATAATTTTCTACCATTAAATTTGATATTTTAGTTTGTCAGCAAATATTTTTTAGTTATTTTCGAAAATGATTACTGATATGTGTTAGAATAATCTACCTTGTCACAAGGTAATCTATTATTTCTTGGGTTTATGGCGCGTTGATAGAGTTGGACTTTTTAACAACGAATCTCAGATGAGGTATGGATGGTGTGCCTGTGTGACCCTAAATTAGGGACTCTCGATTGCTTATAGTCTGAGGGTTTAACAACAACCGTGAGGAACTCTACTGGCTATAAGCAGTCTCCAGTCCCTAATTTAGAGCGATTGGTTCCAGGGAAGGGACAGACCCAGTGCTCTAAGACAAACACAACATCCATGCTTTACCAAATGTAAGGCCACACGTCGCACTGAGGTCTCTCGTACTGTGGTGTGGGTGGGCTAGCACATAGGCCAGGACGTCCACTGTCTGCACGTGCACACCTGCAAGTGTCGGCCTACCTGAACTGGAAAGACTTGTAATGCTCCCGGTTTCTCTCAGCCGGCGAACAACATTGATGATAGTAGCCGCAGTAGGATGAGAACGATTAAGGAAATGCAATGCATATTGGCGGGATGCCTCTCTTACCCGATGACCGAATTCCCCGTACAACATAACCATCTCGCAGTACTCCTCGTTGGAATAACTAGCCATGTGTAGACTCGAAGATCCAGTCCACGCACTGTCTGACAAAACTTCCCTGACAGCCAATTTATGCTTCCCGATGAGGTATAACGTAACGTTTCCATTTGTATATTTTCATCCATCCTTCGCTGTTTTGCCGGCAAAATTTGTTTACAGATTTTACGTTTTGCGATGTCATTCGTGACGTATTTATGCCGGTGATCGGATATCCAGAGACCTGCATTTCCGGACTTCTATTGGAGGTTTTGGTGATTGTAGGGCGTCATTTCATACTAAATCGGTGACGCTCTACACGTTTGCTATGGATTTTATTTCGCTATCTCTCTTGGTTCTCGCGATAGGATCGCTAACTTCCAAAATTCGCCGCGGGGGTGCTGCAATCGGTATCATCTGATAGAACATAGTTACTTTACTATACGTACACCCTACTTCCACAATTCTAGCATTTTGCGTTCAAAAGTTATTTCCCTGTTTAAGGACTTTCCAGTACACCCAGTATATTTTGAGCCTACAAGCTTGATATTCAAACGTGTACTGAGAACAATCGGTGCAACCCGTCGCGGAGAAGAGATGCGTTAGGCATAGAAGTGAGTGGTGAGGAACTGGGAACTATCAGATATTATAATTTCGATATACTTATCGATATTCCTATTCAATCATTTCGATATACTTATTCAATCATTTCGATATACTTATTCAATAATTTCGATATACTTATTTGAAATGATCAAAATCAAATGATGTATCACGAGGACTAAGTTGCTCCATTACGTAAACTCCAGTTTATACAAAATACAAGTTAGTAAAATCATGCAATGCATTGATTATCATACGCTTTCGAACATACCAGAAATCATAGGAAAATGCCTTTGTTTTGAGGGGACTAAACTATGGTATAACGTTTGAGGTTCAAAACTCTTTGTGCCCGTGTTAGCTATTTCTATCATCAAGAGTTACCACACATAAGCCGTTTTATAATTAAAAATCCCATCTAACTCGGGCAATTTTCACGGAAGTTATCGTGCGAAAACAATGGCTAACGAATCTCGCGCGTGCGCACTGCCCACCATTGCTGACAAAAAACATTTTTGGCGGAAGTGCTTCTAAAGTCGTTGCGGAACAACGTATTGTATTTCGTCGCAATCGAAGCATTTTTACGCAAGTTATCACGCAGAAGGGCAGTAGAAAAATTCATTAACATCTGTTGCGTAAAACATCTGCGCTGCGTCGTGTGTGAAACATCTGCTGGTCTTAATGCTTTAAGAAAATGTAATGCTTCTCGTATGTTGTGGGTAACCTAAGACTGTTTTCAGCCATTTTAAGTAAGAATTGTTACGGAATATACCCAAACACCATAAATGGTGAGCGTCAAAATCGAATAATCTTAAGTAACAATGCAGGAGGACGGAAGTGTATACTCCGTTCCTAAACCTTAAAATATATTGTTTTTACTAATAATTCGATTTTGACGGTTTCTTTGCACTTCGCTTCGTGGTTCCCCACAAAAGCATACTGAATTGTATCGAAATCAAGCAATTTCTAGGTGAGTTATCCTGCGCACCCTCTTCCCTATTCTGACTATTGATTCGTTCAGTATACCTCCGGAACAACAAACTAAGTTTTGTCACAATAGAAGCATTTTTACTCAAGTTATGAGGATAACGGCTGGGGAATAAATCTCACTCCTGTGCTTTAACCGTTGGCCCCATTTCGATGATATTAAACAGAATTAGTTTTCACTTGACAAGTTTCTACTGAAATAAACTAACAAAACGTTACCTTTCGGATTCCTCTAATTGCATTTTGATTCGGCACGTGGGATTATTTTTGTTAATATTTTGGAGTTTTTACTTCACATGTTGAGATTTGAATAGAGTAATTTATACAAAGTTGTATCCTTGGCATAAGGCACGAGTTATTTATGTAATACTAGCTTTTAGCCCGTCGATTTGCTGACGCGGTTTGTTGTGTAGTCTTTGTTTAGTTAGAGAACGGAACTCAATGTTAAGCTACGTCGGCGACACATCGTGGTTTTCGTGCAAATAAATCCGAGCAAAAAAAAAAAAAAAAATCAGGTTGTGCTGAAACATATTTGATTTTTTGTTTACTAACTGCAAGTAATTTTCTCTTGGATGGGTGAAATATCTGACCGTGAATCATAAGGGTTATAACGAAGTGAATTTCTCCGTCATTTCTGTCCACGCCAGGATTCCAACCCGGATCCCCTCATTCCGGAATAAGTCACTCTACCAATTGAGCTACGCGGACGTTTGTTCTGACTACTATCTGCCTTTATGTCGTGTGCGTCCTGCTGGCACGTACGTCACATCTCCCCCTCCCCGAAAGAGGGCCGGGGGCATGGCCCACGGGTCAGCCGTGACCATGAATCGTTGCAGGCAGCCATCCACTGTAGAACGTGCACTTGAGAACTACCAGTCAATCTGGTGTATGGAATGCAGCATCACACATTATTTTTCGAAGAGCTGTAGAAGGGATTCTCTTATTTTTCCTATCTCGCGGTGTGGAAAGAACATCGCACCATTGCGAGATTTTGAACGCTCGGGTCATCCGGATAGTTCGGGCGCCATTATAACGAAGTAAATTTCTCCGTCATTTCTGTCCACGACAGGATTCGAACCCGGATCGCCTCATTCCGGAATAAGTCACTCTACCAATTGAGCTACGCTGACGTTTATTCTGATTGCTATATGCCTTTATGTCGTGTGCGTCTTGCTGGCAGGTACGTCACAGGGTACGTTAATTAATTAAATAAAGAAATCTTATTTTGTGTTATTTGAAATGAATAATTATATGTGAACTGCAATTTGATGAATTATAGTGTAAAGAGCTTGTCCACGCCATCTTGTGAAAACATGTTGAACATCATTTTTTAAGCATTTCATCACTATAGCTAGACGTTAGTATCAATGTTATTCAAAACTGTAACTTCAGAAGTGAATGAATTAACATTATTTGTAGTTCACTTTCTTTGACGAAAATACTAATTAAATTATAAAAATACGGCTGTACTACCGAATCAGAACGCTTTCAAGTAATTTCCTATTTCCTGTGTATCGTTCCGCTTTGTTTACATACAACCTGGTAACACCCAAGGTGAAAGAAAGTAGATCACGATAACATACGAATTTTTTTTTATTATTATCATCGAAATAAATCTTATTGTAATGAAAATTATCATAGACATTATTATGAAAGATAATACCTTCATTTTCATATCACAAATTTATGCGTCATAATTCCATCTCGTGCCAGCAAAAGTTCGAAATAGCTCATGCGTATTCTTTTAGCTTTGCTTAAAGAATACGCTAGCTCCGGATAAAAACTAAAAAAAAACCGTAGTACTGTTATTCGATATATTTCCTTCATAAAATGTATTAACAAATAAAAATAGTCATTAAGGCGTCTATTATATAACGAAATTCTAAAACGCGTAAAATTTAGCGTGAACTACTTTCTTTCACGTTGGCTGTGATCAGGTTGTTTGTAAATAAAGCGGAACGATACACGGGAAATCGGGAACCACGTTTTCTCAAAAATTCGAAAAACTCAAATTCGAAAATCTAAGCTCGAGGTGCACATCCTCGGTATGTAATCTGTCTTCGTGCAAAATTTCTATGTTGAGTAGTTTTTTTTTTTTTGGTATCGCGAAGGACACACATACTCACTTCATTGTATCAATACACATAACAACAGAAATTACAGATTTCCCCGAATAATGATAATAATAATAATACTGAAAGTTACAGATGAATGTGTGGAATGACGCCCCGGTGGCGCAGTGGTCTAAGCGATGGCATCTGATCAATCGTCCGAAAGGGGTCCGGGTTTGAATCCCGGTGAGGCATGGATGTTGTGTTTGTTTACGGCACTGGCTCTCTCCCTTCCCTGGAACCAGTGACCCTAAATTAGGGACGGGCGACTGCTTATAGCCCATTGAGTTGCTCACGGTGGTCGTTAAACCTTCAATAAAACAAAAAAAAAATGTGTGGAAAAGCCAATAAAACATAGAAGACATTTTAGTCATCTGCTCTCTCTCTTTGTATCAAAACAATCTCTCAACAGATGCGACCACGAAGCTAAGATTCTGATGAACGTTAAATACCTCTGAATCCTATTACATGAACCAACCAGAACCTATCTTGAAAATCAAAATTGCATCATGTACTGGGACAAACATTGCATCATGTACTGGGACATTACAGACAATACCATTGACCATAATCAACCTGGTATTGTAACTGTAAGATGCGACCACGAAGCTAAGATTCTGCATGAACAGATTAGCATTAAATATCGCTTAATCCAAGTATTACAAGTACCAATCAAAAACTATCTTGAAAATGAAAATTACATCATGTACTGAGACAAACCTTTTATTACAGACAAGCCCATTGACCATAATCATCCTGATTTTGTAACTGTAGACAAAACACTGAAGAAGACACAATTAATAGATGTAGTAGTTTCGCTCACTCGTGCCTGAGAAAATTTTGAAATACGGGAACCTGCGAATAGGAATACAAAGGATATGGAAACAGAGCATAACACAGATTGTACGAGTTGACATTTCGGCAACCGCGGTACCTAATAACTTTCGAAAATTTCTTAAGAAATTAGTTTTGCCATAGGGACCCCTTCACCCAATCCAAAAAGGGAATTATTCTACAGATGTGCAAGATCACTAAAAAATTCCTGAATTATCAGGCTTGAGATGAAAATCTCCGCCTTGGCGCACAGTTCTCGAACGAAAAATTCCACAATAACAAAATTAACACTAATAACAATTGAAATAAAGAAAACATTTGAAATAAAATAAAAGTCAAGGATTTTTCGATATTTTAGAAGCTTTTTATGGATGTATTAATTGTATATTTTCTCAGAAATGTGGAAATAAGGGCAGCTTAAAATCAACCTCCCGTTTCAAGTACTTTGAAACGCCTCTGTGTTTATGCCTAAGAAACCTACGTTTTTTTCGCTCGGGAGGAGAGACAGACCTTCCTTCCTCATTGTGATGCAAGTCGTCCACAACTCCAGACACGCCCAAGGAGTTCTATGATAAACACTAGGTTCCATGCTTCCTTGATGCCTGCAGAAAACAAGTGATCCATTAAGTGTTTAAAAACAAAAAACAAAGGCACTACTTCCGTCCTTGGTTTTGAATTCGAAACCTGTCGCGTTGATGCTAAAAATCTTAACAAGGTCACTGTTTTTCCTTCCGATAACATTTTTATCACATTCTGATTTGCAGCGTGTGACGTGTTTCCTAGAAAACTTTATGACTAACACGTTAGATTTGGGCAGCAAGTAAAATCAGTTTAGGAAGCATTTACAAGAACAATGGAAGATATTTTAATCAAAGGACATGCTTAGTAGGAAAGATTAATTTCGGCTGCTTATGATTTAAGATGACAGGTAATACGCAAACAGCACCCACAGCTATTGAATTCAAAGTGAATTCCATAAATTAAACGACACTTACTGGAAGAATGAGTTAATTTCTGTCGGCATCCATTAAAATAAATCAATCTGTAAAATTCGAGGACTTTTCATTATTTTGCCAATGATAAATCATATAAATTCTATAGTTTTGAAATAACATTGATATATGATATATATATGAATACGAAACTAAATCTATCCAGAAAATCAATTCTTTTAAAGAAAATGTGTAGAACCCCCGTAGCAAAATCACTGCTACGGGCGACGTACATTGCAGGTACAGGTTCTATTTCGCTCCTGCAGACAAAAACTACATCCCCAGAGCTTTTTAAATTATCTCTTTCAGACCCCCGAATGCAAGTTTTTCGTCTTCGGACGCAATTTCGTCTTTTAGAACTATCCGAAAGACGAAATTCCGTCTACTTCAACTTCGAGTCAGACTTCCTTTCCGAAACGGAAGTTAGACCGACTGAAGATTTCTGTCATAAACGCAATTTCTTTTCGTACGATTTTCCCCATGTCCATATTGTTGTGAAGCGCCATTTTTATGGCATAGATGCTTGGGTTTCACTTTCAAAAGACAGGCAACAATTTCTGAAAACTGAAGTTGGATTTCAAGATTTCTCCTCTAATCGCTACTTTTTTGTGCTGTTTTCCTTGCGCTACATTATTGTTTAAATATAATTTAATTATGCAGATGTTTGTGTTTATGATTGAAAACGGAGAAACATTTTCTGGAAACGAAAGTTGGACGGAGCGAAGATTTCTCTCGTAATCATATTTTTTCCAAGCGATTTTACCTTTATCCTGTATTATTGTTAAATACGATTCTATTCCATAAATCTTTTTTTCAGCTTGAAAACGGAGGCAAAATTCTAGAACCGTTGTTTGCGATTTGTTTGTATGTTGAATAGCGTAACATGGCAAAATTCAATTCAATGAATATGAGTACGGTGGATTAAAAATTTCTAAAACGTCCCTGCGCTGAAATTAGAGTTTTGTGCTTGAGTAAAAGTTCAAAAAATGTATTAACTTGACTTGTTATGCAGACCTTCTTAATGCGAGCCCCACGGGCTAAGCATTGCTAATAGGACCTACGACGAGGTCATTGTAATAAATGTTTTCTGCCTGAGTAAATATATTGGATATCACGCCCAGAGAGTTACTGTTCTTAGCCGAGCGACGGCGTGTTACCAAAGCAAACATGTAGCAATGAGAAAATCATTGGAAATTTTCCTTCCAAAAAAAAAAAAATAAATAAAATAAAAGGAAAAACAAGTATCTATTTAAACATTTTGAATACATTCTTTTCCGAATGTAGCATTTATCATGCATTTATCAAATACTGTGTCATTTTATTGTCATTGCATTGTTATTCTTCCATAACGTTATTCTTCTGAAAACTGAAGTTGGATTTAAAGATTTCTCCTGTAATCGCTACTTTTTTGTGCTGTTCTCCGAGAAGTGCTATGTCATGTCATATGTCATTGTTCTCCGAGAAGTGCTATTACATTATGCTCACTCGTAACTTAAGATGAGAAACCCGAAATTTTATGACCAGTGCGTCTTTATGAAAATTAAAGCAATTGGAAGTAAAGAACGGCGCGTGTGAAGGTCGGCGCGTGTGAAGGAGCTCTGTTGATCAGATTTATTCTTCTTCTTCAGATGGGAAAGGCAACACACCCAAGCGAATAGACTATGATATCGCTCTGCCTACGTTATTATAACCAGCGCATAGCAACTGAAAAATTGTTCACCCGACACCGCTGGGATCGAACCCCAGAACTCTCGATAACTAACCGAGTGTGTTCGCTTTACACTACAGTGCCAACAATTCATAGCGCTATGCGTGGTTTATCAGTCAGCATCTGACTACATAGATCCACACTCATGGGCTCAGCAACTGATGTGTCGCTACCTGGTGGCATTAAACGGTGCAAGCTTGATGAGATTTATCAGCTGTAATTTGTAGCTTGCACCGTTGAATACCACCGGGTGGGGACACATCAGTTTCTGAGCCCATCAATGTGGATTTGTGTAGTCAGATGCTGACTGATGAACCACACATAGTGCTGTGAATTGTTGGCACTGTCGTGTAAAACAAACACACTCGGCTAGTTATCGAGAGTTCTGGGGTTCGATCCCAGCGGTGTCGGGTGAACAATTTTTCAGTTGCTATGCTCTGGTTATAATAACGTGGACAGAGCGATGTCATCGTCTATTGCATTATCTTAGTCTTTCTAATTCCTACACACTCAAGCGAATTCGATAAAGGCCAAAATGTAATGGAACAACTGAGTCAGAGCATTTTTCGAGACGGCAATGTGCTACCTTAACCATTTAACAACCATAACGCCCTTAAACCTAAAATACCATGACCGCCTGAAACGGCCGTTTAGAGTGAGAAGGATTTCCTATCCCCATGTGTTCTTTGAATTTACACGGCCTCTACGGGTTTCGCAAAAGTAACTTTGTCATCATTGTTGTCGCAACAAATAAGTAAAGCAGCCGTTGGTATAAAGTAGGCATTGATTCAAGGTTTTAGGAACCTGGTCGTTAAACGGCTAAGGAAGTGGTCCGAGGAGAAGAAAACCACAAATAGCCGGTAAGGTGTTGGCCGATCACGACATCATCTATGTTAGAGGTGAGTGAAGGCTTTCCCGTATGGTACCAGCCAACAGAAGGGATACTGTGGCGCAATTCGCCGGTAATTCGAACCCTGGTGACGGAAATAATGTGTCACAAAACACAGTACGCTGAACCCTGCTGAAAGTGGGAATGCGTAACCGCAGGTCAGTGCGAGTGCCCATGCTAAACTCGGTTCACCATCAAAAGCACTTACAGTGGGCAAGAGAGCAGTAACCCTGGGCCTTGAATGATTGGAAGAAGATTGTCTGGTCGAATGAATCCCATTTCCAGTTGAACCATTTGAACGGCCCTGTATGTGTGCGTCGTTTACATGGGGATGCCTTGGCACCATGGTGCACCATGGAACGAAAATAAGCTGGTGGAGGAAGTGTAATGCTTTCAGCAATGTTCTGCTGGAAAACTCTGGGTCCAGTCATTTATCTGTAGGAAACTATGACACGTCATCATTGCACACCAGGTACATCCTCTCATGGCAAGATATTCCTTTAAAGCAGTTCCTTCTTTCAATAGGATAATGCGCCTCGCCATGATGCCTGCATTTTCCCAGACTAGCTCGCAGAACACGAGAATGACTTCCAGGTAGGGATGGTCACATCTTGTGGGTAACATCGATGATCGACATCGGTGGTTACTCATTTCCAAAACATCGATAGTATCGGTGGAAATTTTTGAATGTATCGGTGGTTACTAATTTCCAAAACATCGATAGTATCGGTGGAAATTGTCGAATGTATCGGTGAAAACCTCGATGTTTTGGTAAATAAGCCTAAAAAGTCGTAGTTTTAAATTTGCAGCAGTAATTACGCAATAAATGTGCAAAATCTCTGTTCAATATAACAGTGATTAACCACCAATAACATCGGGTAACTAATCTTTATTAAAATGCTCGATGTATTAGTAGAAACCTCTGTTTTTGTTCGATGTAAGCCTCCATGTTTTGTTAAATAACTGAAGAACTCGCACTTTTCCAACTGCACCAGTAAACGGTCAAACGATTTGTAAAATTTGTCTTTAATATAACAGTGATGCTCACCAGTTGAACATCCAATAACATAATATTTGTTAAAACGCTCGATGCATCGTCAAAACCTCCGTGTTTCTTCGATGCATCGGTGGGAACCTCGATGTTTTGTTCATAAACTGAAGAATACGCACTTTTCTATCTGCAACAATGAATTAGTTATCGATTTGTAAAATCTATGCTCAACGTAACAGTGATACTCAACAATTCAACATCTAGTAAAGTAATATTTGTTAAAACGTCCGATGCATCGGTGGAAACGTCGATGTTTTTCGATGTATCGGTGTGAACCACGATGTCTTGCTAACAAGCCGAAGATTTCAAACTTTTTGATCTGCAGCAGCGAATGGGTGTGAACCACGATGTCTTGCTAACAAGCCGAAGATTTCACACTTTTTGATCTGCAGCAGCGAATGGGTGTGAACCACAATGTCTTGCTAACAAGCCGAAGATTTCACACTTTTTGATCTGCAGCAGCGAATGGGTGTGAACCCCGATGTCTTGCTAACAAGCCGAAGATTTCACACTTTTTGATCTGCAGCAGCGAACGGGTGTGAACCGCGATGTCTTGCTAACAAGCCGAAGATTTTACACTTTTTGATCTGCAGCTGCGAATGGGTGTGAACCACGATGTCTTGCTAACAAGCCGAAGATTTTACACTTTTTGATCTGCAGCTGCAAATGGGTGTGGACCACGATGTCTTGCTAACAAGCCGAAGATTTTACACTTTTTGATCTGCAGCAGCGAACGGGTGTGAACCACGATGTCTTGCTAACAAGCCGAAGATTTTACACTTTTTGATCTGCAGCTGCAAATGGGTGTGAACCACGATGTCTTGCTAACAAGCCGAAGATTTTACACTTTTTGATCTGCAGCTGCAAATGGGTGTGAACCACGATGTCTTGCTAACAAGCCGAAGATTTTACACTTTTTGATCTGCAGCAGCGGACGGGTGTGAACCACGATGTCTTGCTAACAAGCCGAAGATTTTACACTTTTTGATCTGCAGCTGCAAATGGGTGTGAACCACGATGTCTTTGCTAACAATCCGAAGATTTTACACTTTTTGATCTGCAGCAGCGGACGGGTGTGAACCACGATGTCTTGCTAACAAGCCGAAGATTTTACACTTTTTGATCTGCAGCTGCAAATGGGTGTGAACCACGATGTCTTGCTAACAAGCCGAAGATTTTACACTTTTTTATCTGCAGCTGCAAATGGGTGTGGACCACGATGTCTTGCTAACAAGCCGAAGATTTTACACTTTTTGATCTGCAGCTGCAAATGGGTGTGAACCACGATGTCTTGCTAACAAGCCGAAGATTTTACACTTTTTGATCTGCAGCTGCAAATGGGTGTGGACCACGATGTCTTGCTAACAAGCCGAAGATTTTACACTTTTTGATCTACAGCTGTAAATGGGCACATCGGTGGGTAAAATCTCTGTTCAATATAATGGTGATTGCTTACCAACTCATCCACAAGTAACTAATAATATTCCTTAAAACGCTCGATGTTTTATCGATGCATCTGCTCACATGCCTTCCAGAAAGATCTGGGTTTTCGGCAATGAATCAACTAAAACAGCCAATAGCAAGGTGACGTTTCTTTCCTCTTTATAAGAATGTAACAAAACGAAAAGCATTTATTTTTTCGTAGGAGATATTCTCTACCAGTTGCAAACATCGATCACGAAACTTCGATGTATCGGCTTCTGCAACATCGAAGTTAAAACATCGATCGTCGGTGGAAAAACATCGATGTTTTTTATGCCCATCCCTACTTCCAGGTATCGCCCTGGTCTGCAAATTCCCCAGACGTTAATTAAAACGAGCATCTGTGGTTTTAGTTGGAACAGCAAACCCATTCTGTTGCAGCTCAGCTACGCAACTCACTACAGTTAATGAATCTACTGGTAACGTGTTGGTACAAGATAACCTAGGGCACCTTTAGAAATCTTGCAGCGTCCATGATTCGCCGGGTGAGAGCTGTTTTGGCGGGAAATGGAAAACCAAAATCATGTTAGACAGGTGGTCATAATGTGCTGCTCTTCCGTGTATACTGCCAGTATTACCGCTTTATGAAGACACTACCTCATAGTACGTGCCACTCACTGGTGAAAAAGCTGTGACTGAAAGTTTTACAACACGAATCGTAAAATACATAAACATAACCATAATAAACGGTCGAATTATTAATGAGCAGTCAATAAGATAGATCTGCGATTAGCTGTATCTTCATTCAAGTTATGCAAAGTATTAGAAGATTGGTTTGCACGCCGTTGTCGTTCTCTATTTAAGCGACGTTTTCTTTCAGCTTTATCTTCTTCCATTACGTACTACAAAGAAAAAATTCCAAGGAACCAATATTTTTTAAAATTTCCATCACAGTGAATTAAAACCACGCCTGCAGTTACTTTCTTTCAATTTTACTTGTTCATTTTTATGAAATAAAATAACGCTGATTCCTTTTAATGAATTTCTTTTTATGAAATAAAATAACGCTGATTCCTTTTTATGAATTACTTTTTATGAAATAAAATAACGCTGATTCCTTTTATGAAATTACTCAGCAATTTTATTCCTTTTTAAGAAATTACTCTGCAATTTTATTCCTTTTTATGAAATTACTCTAAATGCGAAGAAAATGAAATAAACACGACATAACACCTACGTAACAGAACGTCGCAGACAGTTGTTCGAGCACGTGGGTGTTGCCACAGACGAAGACTTCTGTCTTACTAACTTTATTTTCCGGTATTTCTCCTTGATTTTATGTATCGTGCGATAACGTTGAGCTTAGTTCTGATTGCGATATAAAACCAGATGGCGTCATCAGTACTTGCAGCGCCACCGGATAAAACCAGATGGCGCTGCAAGTACTGAATGACGTCAGAGAGCTAGGGACAGATGTAGATTATTACATACAGATGTAGCTTATTATATAGACAGATGTAGCTTATTACATAGGTTTTATTACGGTACAGCAACAATTGCCACTGCATTGTTCATTCAGAACTGTCAGATACTTCCTCTATTACACCTATGTGCCGGCATTACAACAGTCTGAGCACTTTTACAGTTTTTGGGGTTCCGTCGTTTTTGGTATTGGAAAAGTCAAATGATTCAGCATATCAAATAGTATGGAAAGGGTAAGTTGCATCCTCCAGTGACAATATTATTTTTCTATGTTAGACACGATTCGTCCATTTATGTATTCGATCCCTATCAGATCAAGAGTTCGAAGAACGAATTGCATATGCTCTACAGTTTAGTGAGAGCATATACGTTATTGGGTTGATGACCTCATAGTTCATAGCTCTGTTTGCTCCCAGCAAAACAGTTCAAATAAAAATACACTCGTGGTCATAAAAAACAGAACGCCTAAAAGGAGTCGAGCTATACGACTTTGACATCCACTATCGCAGAAAGTATACGACTTTGACAGCAATATCTCTATTAATATATTATCTATATTTATATATATATGCACAAGACAGACCGTTGTGGAGGAAACTTGGGGAGACCTTCGTCCAGCAGTGGATTGATAATGGTTGACAATGATGATGATGATGATATATATATATATATGTTCTTATGATGTACCACCGTTAGAGCATACTTTTAATCAATTGACTGGGGTGAGACGGTAATTGCCGGTTTGAGGTTCTTTGTAAGGTCTCCCCAAGTTTCCTCCACAACGGTCTGTTTTGTGCCAGTCTCCTCCATGTCACCCCTGCATACTTTCGAATTTCATCCACCCATCTCCCATGTGGTCTTCTTCTGGGTCTTTTCCTGTCCCGTGGAATCCAATCTAAAATTTCGGCTGTCCATCGATGATCTGTCCTTCTGGCAGTATGTCCAGCCCATTGCCATTTCAGGGATTTAACTCTGATCATGATGTCTTCCACTCTTGTCATTTTTCGGATCCACGAGTTCCTCTTCTTATCTCTCCTGGTTACACCAAGCATGCACCTCTCCATGCTGTTTTGAGTTGTCTGCAGCCTTTGTATGTCTCTTTTAGTTAAGGTCCACGTCTCTGCACCATACGTAAGCACTGGAAGGATGCATTGATCAAACACTTTTCTTTTAAGACATAATGGCATATTGCTCTTGAAAATTATGCTGTTTCTTCCAAAAGCTCTCCAGGCAAGTTTTGTACGCCGATTAATTTCTTCATCAATGTGACCCTCACTTGATATCTGCTGTCCAAGATAAACGTACGTGTCTGTTATCTCCAGCTTTTCTCCATCAATCGATAAATCTTCATTTCTTGTAAAAGCATTGAACATCACTTTTGTCTTCTGAAAGTTCATTTTTAATCCCACTTCTTTACTCTTGTCAGCAAGTTCCTGGATCATACTCTGCAGCTCTGATGGGGTAGTTGCAAAAATGACTACGTCATCAGCAAAACGAAGGTGGGTTAGATAATCTCCATTAATCTTTATCCCCGTGTTTTCCCAGCTCAGCGACTGAAAAACACCCTCCAATGTGGCATTAAAGAGCTTCGAAGATATGGTGTCACCTTGTCTCACTCCCTTTCCAATTTTTACGTGTGTTGTATTTTCAAACAGCCTAATCTTTGCACTTGCATTTTCATAGATGTTTTTAATAATATTAATGTATGCATCTTCAATACCGCAGGTTTTCAGAGCCATTGTAACTGCTGATGGTTTCACCGAATCAAAGGCTTTTTCATAATCGATAAAAGCCATGCACAATGGAAGTTCATATTCCCTCGCTCTTTCAATTAGTTCTCTCAGC
The DNA here is from genome assembly GCA_039090855.1 of Macrothele yani. NCBI lineage: Eukaryota > Metazoa > Arthropoda > Arachnida > Araneae > Macrothelidae > Macrothele > Macrothele yani. The sequence goes on along the minus strand of CM077026.1, from coordinate 19,585,106 downwards.
ACGTGGATATGATCTATTGTGCTGTAGCCACTCCTGAATCCAGCTTGTTCTCTCGGTTGAGCCATGTCCAGTGTTACCTTCAAGCGGTGTGAAAGAACTTTAGTGAAGATTTTATAAACTACTGATAGGAGGCTGATAGGTCTGTAGTTTCCGAGATCCTCAATGTCACCTTTCTTATGTAGCAGGATCATTGTAGCGGTGTTCCAATCCTCAGGAATCTTTCCTTCATTAAGGCATCGAGTGAAAATTTGGGCGAGTACTGTTTCGATTTCTCCACTTGCTTCTTGTATGATGTCTACAGTAATTCCATCTTCTCCTGGAGCTTTTCCCCGCTTCATGTTCTTGATTGCATTTGCAACTTCTGTTGGGAGGACTGGAGGAACTCTGGTACTGGTATCTTTCATGATGTCTGGAGTGCATATATCATCCCTTTCATATAATTTGGAGTAGAAATCTTTCACTCTTGTCAAAATTTCGCCTCTATTTCTTGTTACAGAACCATCTTCTTTTCTCAGTGCCATAATCTGTTTTCTTCCCTTACTGAGATGTCCCTTTGCTATCTTTAGGCTTTGGTTGTTTTCAATTGCTTTCCTCACTAGTTCACAGTTGAATTTCCTTACGTCTTCAGTGATACTTTTTCTTACTGTCTTGCATAGCTCTATATATTCCACTTTGGAAGTCACATCTTCTTTAGTTGTCCTCATCTCTCTTCTTTTTGCATCAACATTTTGGTTTTTCCTGATAATTTGTTCACATGCAACTTGTTCTTAGACCCAGCTAATTTTGTTGCTGTTTCCATAAGAGCTTTGGTTACTTTTCTGTTAACTTCAGAGATGTCCACTTCTTCCGATGTTAGGCCTTCTAAAGCAGAGAATCTGTTCTTCAGTTCCAACTTGAAGGTATTATGGTGTTTTTTAAGGTTGGTTATGTCAATAGATTTTGTTTGTCTTATGAGCTTGCCACGTTCAAGTTTAGTGTTGAGGTGCATCTTACATCTTACCAATCTATGGTCACTACCTGTGTTGAACTTGTTTAGCACACTGCAGTCTTCTATGACGAATTTTTTGTTACACATAATAAAATCAATTTCACTTGTCGTCCCATTTGGATGTCTCCATGTCCATTTCCTGTGTGGCTTTTTCTTGAAGAAGGAGTTCAAGATGAAAAACCCTTCTGCCTCTGCAAACTCAACGAGAGTATTTCCACGCTGGTTTCTGTTGCCGTTGCCCTATTTTTGCATTGAAATCTCCCATAATTATTTTCAAGTGCTGCTTACCTTTATTATTTAGATGACAAATTTCCTCATAAAATTCTTCAATTTCTTCTTCAGGATGACTTGTGGTGGGTGCATAAGTTTGAATAATCTGAGCCTGGTATCTTTTCGAGAGTTGGATAACAAGTCGTGCAGCTCTGTCAGAGGAACTTTCAACTTCTACAACTTTATCCTTCAGTTTCTTGTTTATTATAAATCCAACACCACTAGTTCTGCCAGTATCTGTCCCACGATAGTAGAAGAGATGTCCACTTTTCAGTTCGATGAGATCTTCTCCTTTTCTACTTACCTCACTTAGCCCCACGATGTCCCACTTGATCCTTTGTAGTTCCTCTTCCAATTCAAGAAGCCTTGAATCAGAAGATAGCGAGCCTCCATTGTAAGTAGCCAAGGTCAGCATCAGATGGCAGCCTAGTCCGGTCCTCCGGGGATTCTTAGCACCCTCTGCCATCATGTCGCACTGGCCGCTGCCTTGGCCAGGTACATTCCAGCTGCCGGAGACTGAGGGCCAAGATTTAAGTTGTGGAATCATTTTGGAGGGGTTTGGCCATAACTCACCACGCTGGCCAAGCTGGTTGGTGAGTGTGGGATAGAATTTCCTCTAATCCCGATGGTATAGTTATACCGCTATGGGCGGTCGTCAGAGCCCCTTTAGTGGGAACAGGATGCACCACGAGAAGGCGGGGTTGACATTTGTCAAGGAGAGAGAGAGAGTGAGAGAGAGAGAGATACAATATCTATATTACTATATATATATATATATATGCTGTAGAAATTATACGACTTTGACAGAACATCTATACGACTTTGACAGCAATATCGCAGAAAGTATTAGGATTTCGGCATCATAGGTGCATGCGTACTGTGTCTGGAAAATAACATCGCGCCACGTTACAGAACGTTCTTCTGCTACAAGGAATAGTTAGCATTTCGGCGTCATAGCTGCATGCCCACTGTGTCTGGGAAAATAACATCGCGGCACGTCACAGAACACAGACAGAACGTTTTTCTGCTACAAGGAATGATTAGCATTTCGCGGTCATAGGTGCATGCGTACTGTGTCTGGGAAATTCACATCGCGCCTCGTCACAGAACGGAGACAGGACGTTTTGCTGTTACAAAAAAAAAAAAAAAAATGATCAGCGTTTCGTTCGGCGTCATAGGTGCATACGTTATGTGTATGGGAAAATCAGATCGCGCACGTCATCGAACGGAGCCAGGACGTTTTTCTGCTACAAGAAATGCTTAGCATTTCGGCGTCATAGGTGCATGCGTACTGTGTCTGGGAAAATAACATCGCGCCACGTCACAGAAGGGAAGCGGACGTTTTCCTGCTACAAGCACCACGTGGCTTGCTCGGCAACGATGCCTCTTCATCGTGGAAGACAGTCGTACAGTCACATCTGGGAGCTCGACAGAGATAGCATTATCGGCATGAGGAACTGCAATGCTTCTCTCCGGGAAATTGCAGGTCGTGTGGTGCGCAGTGTGTCCGTCGTGGCTACAATGTGCAGGGAATGGCACGAAGAAGGGCGTAGGATACGAAGAGAAGGTTCTGAACGCCATACACCGACAACGCCTAGGGATAACCTCCATTTTATGAGGTTGTCTTTGAGTGACTGTTCAGCATCATCAACCGCAGCAGTGGCGAACTGTGGCACATTCTCCCATGTCTGCTGCAACAGAACGTCGCCAGTTATTTCAGTTCGGACTGCAGACCTGTCGGTCCCTCCACAGGCTAGCTCTGACACTGTAGCAACAGACAGGCAGACTGCAATTGTACGTTGAACGAAGGGAGTGGTGTGACGAATTTTTTTTATTGGAGGTTTAACGACTACCGTGAGCAACTCAGTGCGCTATAAGTAGTCGCCCGTTCCTAATTTAGGGTCACTGGTTCCAGGGAAGGCAGAAAGCCAGCGCCGTAAGACAAACACAGCATCCATGCCTCACCGGGATTCGAACCCGGACCCATCTCGGATGAATGATCAAGAGCCATCGCATAAACCACTGCGCTACAGGGGCGGCGGTGTGAAGAATGACCCTATATCGTGTTCTTGGACAAATCGCGTCTATGTTCCCCTTCGACAGAGGCGTTGGGAAGGTTGTATTTGCACGAGGCACGAGGCATACAGCACCGACACGAGGTACGATCGTCTGGGGTGCTATCGGGTACAAAAGATGATCACTTATCGTGAGAGTCCGTACCACCAATAACCAGTGCCCTTTACGTCAATGGCATTCTACGGCCTTCCGTAAATGCAGGACGTCGTATGTTGAAACGACAACGCGTGCGTTCTTCAGGGATAAGAACGTTCCACTTTTGCCGTGGTCCGCTAGATCGCCGGATTCATCACCCATAGGAAATCTCTAGAACACGCTCAAGTGACAGGTGCCGTGGTACCACGGTCCACCAAAAACTGTTGATGAACTTAGGACACGGGTCAAAACAGACTAGATGGATATTCCACAGGACACCATTCACACATTACTTGATTTGATGCCTCAGCACGTATACCAGGTGATACAAGCCAGAGGTGGCCACATCGATTATCAGTTACATCGATACATCTGATATGTAAGACACCGAGATTCTCATTTGTTCTGTATTGCCCAATGAACATGTCCTGGCAGCCCCGGTGGCGCAGAGGTCTAAGCGATGGCCTCTGATCCTTCGTCCGAACGGGGTCCGGGTTCGAATCCCGTGAGGCATGGATGTTGTGTTTGTCTTACGGCCCTGGCTCTCTCTTCCCTGGAACCAGTGACCCTAAATTAGGGACGGGAGACTGCTTATAGCCCATTGAGTTGCTCACGGTGGTCGTTAAACCTCCAATCAAAAAAAAAAAAAAAAATGAACATGTCCTGTAAAATTCAAAGTCGTAGCTCGACTCCTTTCAAGTGGTGTGCTTTTTATGAACATGAGTGTGCCTTGTTAGCTCAGGCTCACTCTTTGATTTTTACAGTATATCCTGTCAAAGTCGTAGCTCGACTCCTTTCAGGTGGTGTGCTTTTTATGAACATGAGTGTGCCTTGTTAGCTCAGGCTCACTCTTTGATTTTACAGTATATCCTGCAAAAGTCAAAGTCGTAGCTCGATTCCTTTCAGGTTATGTGCTTTTTATGAACATGAGTGTGCCTTGTTAGCTCAGGCTTACACTTTGATATTTTCAGCATATCCTGCAAAAATCAAAGTCGTAGCTAGACTCCTTTCAGGTGGTGTGCTTTTTATGAACATGAGCATGCCTTGTTAGCTCAGGTGCACTTTTTGATTTTTACAGCATATCCAGTAAAAGTCGTAGCTAGACTCCTTTCAGGTGTTCTGTTTTTTTATGAACATGAGTGGAAGTACAGGTATTGGACAGAATAATGTGAACACCAAGCTCAGAGTCGACCTTTAATGCAGCAGCGTACATCGCAATACGCAAAGGTATCCACCACATTTTGGTTGTATCAGCTTGGATAAGAACCTCAAGACCGTGTTCAAGTGCTTTTAAAGTGTCTTCTTGCAAAATTTCTTTGAGGGTGGCGACGAAATGAGCGATCTAATGGACTAAGAAAAACGGCTAATTGTTTGTGGCCGGATAGTTTGTGCCTCCGTGAAAACAGCTGCCAGGATAGTGGGGGAATCGAGGGCTACTGTGTCTAGCATCATGACAGCTTACCGTAATCGTGGCAAAACCTTGTCTGCGAAACACAAGAGCGATCGGGAAACGACTCTGACTGATAGAGACAGAAATTAATTATAACCTGTAATAAGAAGCCACGGCGCCGAAAATTAGTGCGGAGCTCAATCTGCAACTCCAGACTACAGTATCAACGAAGCAGTGCGCAGGGAACTGAATAAACAAGATATCGATGGCAGAGTTGCTATTGCAAAATCTTTGGTGACCTTGTTGAATGCACAGAGGGGACGGCAGTGGCGCCAGAAGCATGAAACCTAGACTGCCGATGTATAGAAGCATGTAATGTGGTCGGATGAATCCATATTCACACTATCCCCCACAGCAGGGCGTGTTTACATGCGGAGAACACCATCAGAAGCGTACAACCCAGACTGTCTGCTCCCAACAGTGCAGCATGGTAGTGGTTCTGTCATGCTCTGGGCTGTCATATCGTGGTTTTTAGCAGGTCCTCTGTACACCGTGAAAGAACGGTTGACTCTTAAGGCGTATGAAAGCATTTTGGCCGTTCAATGGCTCAGGCATTGTTTCCTGCAGGGGATGCCATCTGTCAAGATTATAACGCCCCAATTCACAGAGCTCGAACAGATTAATCGTGGTTTGAGGAACATGGGGACGATCTTTTCACAGCCTCCCCAATCACCGAGCTTAAACATCATCGAGCCACTGCGGTCTGTGTTGGAAAACAGAGCAAGGACCCATTATCCTCCTCCTGCATCTCTCAAGGACCTGGAGCTGTTTCTGCATGAAGAATGGTGTAACATCCCACTAACCACCATCCAGGATTGGTGTGTGTTCATTCCAAGGAAGATCCAGGCGGTTTTGAATGCCAAAGGTGGTCCCACACCCTATTAGGTACGTAAAACCTTCTTTTCCTAGGTGCTCACAATATTATGTCCGACCCTTATAAGATACAGCATACGGTATGTTCCTTACAGGCGACTCAAAATGACGTTTATAATGTCTCCGGTAGCATTTCCTAACGCAATTCATGCAAATACATGCAGTAGCATAAGTAATAAATGACATGTTGCTTAACATTATGTGCGTGTCGTTATATGTATTGCATAAAAAAGGAGATTTACTGCCTGCTAATGTATGTACGGAGTTTGCTGAGATCATTCTGTAATAACTAGAAATTGCAAATTTCTTTGGTGAATGTTAGACGGAACTAGTAATTACGCATGCATAAACATCAATTACCCTTCACATGCATCACACAATGATCACGCTTTTCCAGAAGGATGCTTACGTTGTCTAGGAAAGCACATTTAAATTACCGTCGACCTTCTCGCGACAACAGAGTGAACGCAGTTTCTCACGTTTCCGCGTTACGCAGCAGAATCAGTTCCGTTATCGTCATCTGATTTTAGTTTTCCCTGACATCCGAAAACTTCGGAGAATCACATTCGCATATTCCGTACACGATTTGATCTTCTTTCGCTACGTCAATAGCTTTCGATTTGTACTATATATTTGATGAAAGGTTCAAGAGCTGAAAAACTCCCGAAAAGTTTCGTGAAAGAAAATTGTAGTATTTTGTCATACAGTTTTCAACAGACTCTGTTTTTAGATTTAAAGTTTAAAACGTATCGATTTAAACCCGATGATACACATCATGAGAAACGGTTCCTGCAATACTTACATTTTATCACTCTCCAAAATTAAATCACTTTGTGGTTTCAGAAGTTACCTGAAGAGATGTCAATCACACGTGGAGTCAATTTTGGTTTTAAAATATGGAACCATTTGCTAGAATGCCTAGGTAAAATTGCATATCAATCGTTAAATTCTGTTAGGTAAAAATATTGAAAATGTAAAAGCAATTACGAAAATGTTGTACAGTTAATCTATATAAGGTGTCGTGCGCGAAGCGACTATCTGGAAATCGTGCGCGAAGTGACCCTGTTATATTTTACCGTGGACGAAGCGACCCTGCTAATCGAATCATTTTACTTTTATATATATACACACACACACAAATCGTAGTCAAATTACTTACATCTAATTAATTAATTACTTACATCAAGTTTTTTATACTAAACACAAGTTTTTAATATCATTATATATATATATATATATTAGGTGTGAGTCAAAATTATATATGTATTTTTTTGCTTAGGTATCTTCTTTATAGAATATATATATATATATATATATATACACACAAATCGTACTCAAATTATTTACATCTAATTATTTAAGTGCTTACATCTTCTGAATTTTGTATCTTTTGTCCTTAGTCCAACTTAGTACGATAGCTTAATGCTTTCAGGCATTTTTTAAGGTTTTTAAATTTCCAAATTTGGCGTGTGATGCACAAACAACTATTAAAAGAATTAGGAGAACTTGGTCCAAAAAGGAAGAAAAAAATGTGTATACAAGTAGAAGAACGCATTCGTAAAATCACTGCGGAATTTGGAAATTCTAAAGACCTTAAAAAATACCTGAAAGCATTAAGCTATCAAAATTCAGAAGATGTAGGTACTTAAAAAATGCCTGAAAACATCAAAATTCAGAAGATGTAAGAACTTAACTAATTAGGTGTAAATAATTTGACTATGATCTATATATATAATATGTAAAATGATATTAAGAACTTGTATTTAGTATAAAAAACTTGATGTAAGTAATTAATTAATTAGATGTAAATAATTTGACTACGATTTGTGTATACACTGCTGGACAATTGCTAAGAACGGATCATAAACGGCTATATAGCGCATAAAAAAGTAAGTGTGGTTGGATGCCAAGTGAAATAAAATAATGTCAGAATGCCAGGACATTACAAGAAATACAATTTATTGTGCTCTGAAATCCAGAAGGCTTTGGAATGTGCTCAAGGGACAAACAGGCCATTTTGTGCAGAATACGTAAACGTGAAAAAAATGCAATTACCGTCCGCAGGCGTTCCGGCGTAAGATGTTAATACGGGATATGGCCACCATGGAGAGCGATGCAAGATTCCACACGTCGTGTCATGCTTTGCACAACATTATCAAGCAGCTGTTGGGGTAATTTATCCCATTCCTCTGTCAGTGCACGGATGAGGGTGTCCTTGTTTATTGGAGGGCATTGGCGACCAGCAAGACTCCTCCCCAAAGCATCCCGCACATTTTCAATGGGATTCAGATCTGGAGAACATGCTGGCCATACGAGGCGTTGAATATCCTCCCTCTCAAGCCACTCCTGGACGGCGACTGTTCGATGACATGTTGCGTTGTCGTCCATGAAAATGAATCTTTCACCGACAGCACCACGGAATATGCGAACATGAAGTAGCAGAACATCATTAATGTATCGTTGGCCAGTCATAGTCCCAGTTGGAAGCACATAGAGGGACGTACGGCCATTGATCATGATGCCAGCCCATACCATGACACTACATGTCGGATATCGGTCCCTTTCCTGTATGTTTGCTGGACAATATGCAGTACCACTATCACGCCAGATCAGTTGTCGTCGACATTCAGACGATAGACTGTCTCTACTCTCATCTGAGAAGAGGACAGCAGACCAGTCGTTATCAGTCCAATTGCGATGTTGATGGCACCATTGCAAACGGGCGGTACGGTGACTTCTGGACAATGGGATGCACACAACAGGACGACGGGCGTATATTTCTCCTTCATGCAAACGTCTGGCGACAGTTTTTCGGGAGATCCGCTTGCCAGTAGTAGCCATAAACTGATTTGCTACCTCACTAGCTGTGCTGCGCCGGTGTCTTTGTGTTGATAGCACTATGTACCGATCTTCTGCAGGTGTCGTACTGCGAACACAACCTCCCCCGTGACGTTTGCTACACTCTCCATTTGTTTGAAATGATTTCCAAAGCCTTGAAACAACACTGTGGCTGACGTCAAACTCCCTGGCAACATCTGTTATTTTTCGCCCTTCTTCAATCTTGCCAATAATACGGCCACGCGTAAAATCATCTAGGTGATGTCGGGAAGACATACTGAAAATTGCAAGTTCGTCAATTGATTCTTTCCCTTTCAACTTTGGGTTTGAACAACAACAGTCAATACGCGTCAAATCCTTTATATCTCTTATCAGCGCTATGACGTCACGAACAAGTTCGGCCATCCAAACATACGCACAACACGTCTTACTGTATCCCGCACTTATGCTAATTTCCACATTTTCCTGCCTTCCATTTTATGGTTGCTATTGTCATCCGTCCTTAGCAATTGTTCGGCAGTGTATATAAGTAAACTTATGCCATTAGCAGGGTCGTTTCGTCCACGACGGAATATAACAGGGTCGCCTCGCACACGATTTTCCACAGGGTCGCTTGGCGCACGGTCGCTTCCCGCACGTAATCGTTTATAATAAAAAGCATGCACTGTTCCTCACTGAAATTGCTGAACTGACAGGAAGTACTCTCTTTGAGTTCTATTTTTTATTTTTATTTTTTTTATTGGAGGTTTAACGACCACCGTGAGCATCTCAATGGGCTATAAGCAGTCTCTCTTTGAGTTGAGTTCAGAACAAGTAAAAGATGACAATGCACACAGAAAGTGCCTGAGCATTTTTATCACATCACCGATTTTTATTTACGAAAATGCTGTGAAAGACCGCGTCTGTTTGTCAGTCAGCTATAGAAGAAAGTACTGAAAGCACAGACTTGAAATTTTATAGTATAACCTTCACCAAAACACGGAGGAGTGCACTTCAGAACCCGCTCTTTTTTTTTTTAATTCGAATTTGCAAGTTTTAAAATACTTTATTTAGCTTATAAAGCATTCAACGATTGTTGAAATTTGATTTTAAAGTATGGTCTGCCATAAAAATTACCCAAAGTAGTTCATTTCATTGTTACGCAATATTATTATATTACACTCTTTCACAACAAGATTTCGTTACAATATGCATAAACGCAACATCTCATTGCACTATTACGGAAAAAAACAAGAACTGCATTAGAAACGTGGTAGAAACTTTTACAAAATACCGCTTTTTATTGGCCATCAACTTATACACGGTTCAGCCATTGCATTATGAGGTGGCGATAGGTATCCTGGGGTATCTGGTACAAAAACCTCGCGTAAAAATGGTTCGATTTCGATGAAATTTTAATATGTGGTTGGGGACAACCTGGGGACGAACCCTATTGAAAAAGGGCGAAATGTGGTCAAAGGTCAGGACATAGGAACGGAATCCATTCCATTGCCCTTATGCGTCATAACTTATGTAAAAACGCTTCGTTTGCGACAAAACTTTAGTATGTTGTTCCGGAGATATGCTGAACAAGTTCTGTTGAATATCATTGAAATGGGCGCAAAAGTTAGGGCACAGGAGCGAGATTTATTCTACAGCCATTATCCTCATAACTTGAGTAAAAATGCTTCTTCTGCGAAGAAATACAATATGTTGTTTCGTAACGACTTTGGAAGCAGTTCCGCCAAAAATGTTTTTCGTCAGCAATTGCTGGCAGTGCGCATGCGTGAGATTCCTTAGCCATTATTTTCGTACGATAATTTCCATGAAAAATGCACGATTTAGATGGGATTTTTAATTATATTCGGTGTGCAACTTAATTCTCGACCACAGGCACGACACGTTGACAGGAAATTATAGCAAATCGAATACGTACCTAATCAGGGAAATAGTCCCCGTCGTGTTGGATACATTTGAGCCATCGGTCAGGGGGCTGCCGAATGCCACTGCGGAAAAAAAGATTGCTGTTTCGAGTTGATAAAGTAATCAATACTTGTGTGGACCTCCTCGACGGAAGTGAAATGCGTATCACTCATGTGATGTTGCAGGGAGCGAAAGAGGTCATAATCCGACGGGGCGAAGTCTGAAGAATACGCCGGGTGGGACAAAACCTCCTATCCCAGGTCGGTGATCGTGTTTAAAGTCATTTTCGCGGTGTGAGGACGCGCGTTATCCTGAAGCAACAGGACCGATCTTCTACCCTTGCCGGTGTATGGCCTTTTCGCCTCCATTGCGTCACTCACATGAATGCGTTGCTGACAATAACGCTCAGTTTGACCGTTTCACCAGGTTTGAGCAACTCATAGTGTATGACACCGCGCTGATCCCACCATATGCACCGCAAGAAATTCCTGGCATGGATATTCGGTTCAGCGGTACTGATGGTAGGCTGATGTGGATAAATCTACGATTTGCGCCGCTTAGGATTACTGTAGAGGATCCACTTCTCATCACAGGTCAAAATCGTGTGGAGAAAATCCTTTTTCTTGAATCTGGAGAGCAAGGACACGGCAACATCGTATCGCCTAGACTTGTTCGCAGCTGTGAGTTGGTGGGGAACTCAACGGCACTCCTTGTGAATCCGTTCAAGCTTGTGCAGGCGCTTTGCAATGGCTTGCCGCGTTTCTCCGAGTTCCTGGGCGAGCTCTGACTGTGTGCGACAGGGATCCGCGTCCAACAGTTGTTCCAATTCCTCATCGTCAACTTTCTGTGTCTGTCCCGGACGTTCTGCATCACGGAGATCGAAATTTCACTGCTTAAACCATTTCTTACACGTACTGTAGGACACAGCAAGCCTCACCCGCACAGTAGCACTGATTATTTGCTGGGCTTCCGCGGCACATTTCTTCTTCTGAAACGCAAACAGGAGGCAGTGCGTCAAATGTTGCTTGTCGAACGACATGCTTTCACCGTCAACTTTCGTCCCTTTTGTCACTACAGCTGTGAGCGGTTACGGTTGCCTGGGATGCTGTTGGATGGCGCTGAAATCAGCCATTATCTCACACAGCTATTTGCATTTGCCGACGTTCTATGATCGCCTGCGGTTATGGGCCGATAATTAAGTTGCACACCTATTAAAACGGCTTATGTGTGGTAACTCTTGATAACAGAAATAAGTAACACGGGCACAAAGAGATTTAATTTTGATATATGTAAACCTCAAACATTATACCATAGTTTAGTCCCCTAAAAACCAAGGCATTTTCCTATGATTTCTGGTTTGTTGGAAAGCGTATGATAATCAATGCATTTCATGACTTTCTAACTTGTTCTGAATTACACTACCTCTACCGTGTTTTAGCGGTTCAGGAATAATACCAGTACTTAGAGTACTATTAAAATATGTATTAGTGGAATTAGTAATTCAGAAGATGGAAATGAGTGTGAACGAGTCGGAAATGTATACAATGCTACTCCGGTGAATGTTAAGTTATGGTACGTGTACTTTTGCAGTGAGCTTGGTATTTATGGAAGAAAAGCGAGGTAGTGCTCAGTAAATACGTCATCACATATCACACGTTTTCTATGACTGGCTGATCTGTCGAATGTACTTCATAGAAATATATCCAAATCGTATTGTCAAGATGTGAAGGGCGCGTGCCACTGTGCACTTCCTTCATGAATAATAGCTTTTTAGATAGGTGTACAAAGGGCAAAACAATAGCATATGGCTGAATGTAATGATTTGCCGCTAACAAGCTATACGTAACAATAAGATGTTATAAGGTACGTAGGTGAATAAAAAAAGAAGCTAGACTTTGCGCCATCTGATGTGGGATTGCAGTCAGACCGTGTGTACTTGGGAGCTAAGTAGACAGTACGTCGCAGCTGTCGACGGGTGGTGTTTTAGTTCAGTAACTGCGTAAGACGTGTCCGATTCAGGTCTTTCAGTTCAGTAACTGGGTAAGGCGTGTGCAGGAGGGCAATTCTTAATGGCGCGTCAACTGGATTTTTACTCCAAATCGGAAGTGCGAGGAACCATTCGGGTTTTGTTGGCTAAGCGCCTAAATTGTACTGACATTCATCGTGAAATCTGTGCTGTATACGGGGGAAGTGCCATGTCTCGCCCGCCCATTGTAAAGTGGTGCCAACAATTCGAAAAGAACGGACGAATACCCACGAAAGTAGACCATGCATTCCATCATTCACGTGAACGATAGAGTATGCATTCCATCAATCACGAGCAGCTGGAATTTCGGAAATTGTGTGCGAGATGGGTGCCACGTTTACCCACCGACCAGCACAGAAACCAACGTTTACTGTTCTTTTTGGCTCTTCTGCAACGGCTTTCTGCTGAGGGTCGCAACATTTTGAGTCGAATCATCACAGGTGACGAAACGTGGTTTCACCATTTCATCCCTGAAATCCAACGATCGTCCATGGAATGGAAGCATGTCACCTTTCCAACAAGGAAGAAGTACAAACACAAACTCCCGCCGTCTGCGGGAAAAGTCATGGTGACTGCTTTCTTTGAATATGAAGGTATTGTTTATGTTTGAAGAATTACCAAGATCTGTCTGTCGCAGTTCAAAAGGACAATAGATGGCACTGCCGCACTGGGCGAAACTCTGTCTCTCCTACAGGCTAAGTGAAGCTGGCTGCTGTTGTTCCTCTCTCTCGTAGGCAACGAAAGGGTTAAAATGGAGGTGTGTGTGCTTGTCTTATTGTAAAACAAAACCAAAACAATATCATCTTATGTGTGTGTTAAATCAACCTGCAGTTATCAGTGAACGATTATGGTATTGTGAATCAACTTAATGTGAATAAATTTGGATTACTTAATCCAAATCTATTCACAATTAGTTGATTCATAATACCATAAACTTATAAATTTGGATTACTCTCTCTCTCTTTTCGGTATTCCGTTCAGCAAATTGGAAAATTCTGGTTCTTTCATTAGTCGTCACTTGAGATCAATGCGAAAAGCGTTATTGAGTGCACATTATAGAATATTGCATCACTAACAGTTTAAACAGAATTTCTCCCAAAAGGGACGATTATCAATGCTGACTCATATTGCTTGCTACGAAATTTGTGAAATGCAATTAAGGAACAGACGCCGGGAATAAGTTGAGCGAAGATGTCATTCTGCTGCACGACAACTCCTTACCACACACAGCACGGAAAACAAAGGAATTGCTGCAGTAATTCAAGTGGGAGGTGTGGCAACATCCACCGTACAGCAGCGACTCGTTCCCGTGCGGCTACCATTTGTTTGGTAAAATGAAACAGGACCTTAGTGGACAACGATTCCAAACCGATGGGGTTATGAAAACTGCGGTCCCTAACTGGTTGCATCAAACGGAAGCGGGCTTTTTCTGTACAGGTATGAAAAAGTTAATCAGGCTTTTCGATAAATGTTTACAGTCCTTAGGCTACTATGTCGAAAAATGAATAAATTTTGTATCTTTACACCAGCATACATTCCCTGAGTATATTTCTAATTTTTTTTTTATTCAATAGTGTTACTAACTTTTTGATCTGCCCTCGTATTATGCATGAAACCTTCCCATATCATGATTCTTAGTATTAGGCCAGTATGGCACACCCGTACGTAGTATTAGGCCAGCATGGTACACCCGTACGTAGTATTAGGCCAGTATGGCACACCTGTACGTTGTATTAGGCCAGTATGGCACACCCGTACACAAGATGTATAATTATTATCCTAAGCGTATCTCTAGAAATACACACGATCGTTACTTGGCTGCATGTAAAAATATCACATGTAAATTAGGACAACATGATACGATACCAGACGGTCCAAGATCAGTGGCCTTCCTGTACCAAAATTTAAAACAGGCAGAACAGCAAGTTCGAAAGCTGAAATCCAGATACGCCATAAATTGAAGGTTTCATTTTTACGGCAGAAGAAGATACTCCACGCGTGTCCCATGACTGTGTGGGACCGTTGCTAAATAACGTACTACGTCTCACAGTTGCCTCTTGACCTGTCGGAACATATTTTTCTTATCTGGGAGGGCGGGACCTGAAATTTCTCCCCTTCGAGTTCAAACTTTCCACACTTTCACTCAAATAGTACGCAGTTTTTTGTTTCTCACACTTCCGTTATAGGAAAATATTATGATTTTTCAAAAGTTTCAGTTTTTGACATACTTTTACTAAAATGTAACAAGTTAATAAAATCATGCAATGCATTGATTATAATACGCTTTCCAACATACCAGAAATCACTACTCAAATTAGGAGGATAATGGCTGTGGAATAAATCTCGGTCCTGTGTCCTGACCTTTGATCCCATTTCAATGATGTTCAACAGAACCGGTTCAGTATACCTGCGAAATAACATGATAAAGTTTTGTCGCAATCGCAGCATTTTTACGTACGTTATGATGCATAAGGGCTATAGAATAGATCCCGCTCCTATGTCCTGACCTTTGACCATATTTCGCCCATTTTCATAGGGTTTGTCCCCAGGTGTTCCCCTACCACATACTAAAATTTCATCGAAATCGAACCTTTTTTACGTTTGTTATGACGCACAACAGCAGTGGAATGGACCCCGCTCCTATTTCCTGACCTTTGGCCCCATTTCGTTCAATTTCAACAGGGTTCCTTCCCAGGTGGTCCCCTACCACATACTAAAATTTCATCAAAATCGAATGATTTTTACGCGAGTTATCGTGCGGACGGACGTACGCGCACAACGCGTGACGTAATGAGGATGATGGAAATCGCGACCATCTGCTCGCAAGAGTGTGACGTCATAAAACGTAATAGGATCCACGCAAACCGCGTGACGTAATGAGATAGATGGTGTGACCGCCATCCAACATCTCAATCGCGAGATTGTGACGACATAAGATTTCTAAGCATGTCTAACATTAATGGAATGACGCCATGACAATAAAAACGTGGTGATTCGGGGTGGTTATTTAACGCACTAAACTAATTTTCCTAAAGTCGAGGTCAAGCTAAATCGATTTATAGTGCCAGAAAACGGTAGGTTAACGACTTTCATCAAAATCCTTAGAGCCGTTTTCAAAATAAAATTTACATTGATACAAGAATTGCTCCTTTAAGGTGGACGTCGAGTAATTTTGCTTCCTATACTTCCAATGGAAAAACTTCTGTACACATTTTCTTTACAATTAATGCGTTCCCAAGGATGAAGATTTGAACATCGATTAAAATAGCTTCATTTTATAATTTGGAATACCTAATATTTTCTGAAACATAACCATACTTATGCAATCCAACATTTATTTGCCTACTGACGTCATCAAAGTACAGGTCGCGCCATTTTTTTTCTGGTTTCAACACCACCAAAGGAAACGTTATTGTTTTTTAATATAATTAAGGTTATGTTTTAGAAAATGTTAAGTATTCCAATTTATAATATGACGTTATTTTAATCGATGTTTAAATTTCCATCCTTGGGAACACACTAATTGTGAAGGAAATGTGTACAAAAGTTTTCCATAATTACTTGACGTCTACCTTAATAGTAAGGGATAAGGGCGATGGAATGGATCCCAAACCTATGTCCTGGCCTTTGACCCCATTTGTCCCATTTTCAATAGGGTTCATCCACAAGTGGTCCCCTACCACATACTAAAATTACATCGAATTCGAACCATTTTTACGCACGTTATGATGCATAAGGGCAATGGAATGCACCCCGCTCATATGTCCTGAACTTTGAGCCCACTTCACCCATTTTCAATGGGATTCATTCCTAGGTTGTCCTCTACAATATACTAAAATTTCATCGATATCGAACTATATTTACGCAAGTTATGACGCATAAAGTCAATAAAATGAATCCCGCTCCTATGTCGTGACCGTTGACCTCATTTCTCTCATTTTTAATTGGGTGCGTCCCCAGGTGATTCCCTACCACATACTAAAATTTCATCGAAATCGAACCGTTTTTACGCGAGTTATCGTGCCGACGGACGGACAAAGCTGGAGCGTATACGCTTCTTCAACTACGGTTTAAAAAAACTTTGTAAATACTCAATGGTCAAAGGTTGTAAATATCAAATAAAACGAAAAAATTACTTGAATGCCGACAACACAGAACGCCGGCGCAACGTAAAACGAAAAACAAACCAGCACAGTACGAGTGAATATTAGATTGTGAACGTAAGATAGGAAGATTCTTTCGGGTTAGCACTTACACAAATTCCGTTCAAGGTTAAACGCTCAAAGCTTTCTGCGACAGAGCGCAAATGAATAATTGCCTCTTCATCCTTACGGCGTGTTCGGAAATGTCACGGAGCTCACGCATTACCGCATATTTTTTCTTACATTTCCATTCGCTTTTGAGGACAATTCCTTTCAAGCATATAAGACATTAACACCATCCAGTGTACTTTATTCTGTACCTGCGCGGAATATTGTATGCGACAATTAAAGTCTTTAAAAATGAAAATATTGAAATGCGTAATTTTCAGTAAATTTATCCACACGTCGTGCATTTTTACTTTTTACGTCCCCAGGGAATACATTTGCACCCCTGGTATGCCACGCCCTAGTGACGCAGTGGTCTAAGCACTGCCTTCTGACCATTCGTCCGAGACGGGTCCGGGTTCGAATCCCTGTGAGGCATGGATATTGTGCTTTGTTTTACGGCACTGGCTGTCTCCATTCCTTAGAGTCAGTGGCCCTGAATTAGGGACAAAAGACTGCTTATTGCACATTGAGTTTATAACGAAGTGAATTTCTCCGTCATTTTTATCCGCGCCAGGATTCGAACCCGGGTCCACTCATTCCGGAATAAGTTGCTCTACCAATTAAGCTACGCGGACGTTTTATTCTGGTTCCTATCTGCCTCTATGTCGTGTGCGTCCTTCTGGCAGGTACGTCACATCTCCTGGTACGTTACAACATCTCCCCCTTATTTTTTTTTATTTTTTTTTTTTTTTTTTTATCGAAGTGCTGCTCTTATTTTTCCTATCTCGCGGTGTGGAAATAACATCACACCATTGCGAGATTTTGAACGGTCGGGTCATCCGGATAGTTCGGGCGCCATTATAACGAAGTGAATTTCTCCGTCATTTTTCTCCGCGCCGGGGTTCGAACCCGGGTCCACTCATTCCGGAATAAGTTTTTTTTTTTTTTCTTTTTTTTTGGATTGGAGGTTTAACGACCACCGTGAGCAACTCAATGGGCTATAAGCAGTCGCCCGTCCCTAATTTAGGGTCACTGGTTCCAGGGCGGAATAAGTTGCTCTACCAATTAAGCTACGCGGACGTTTTATTCTGGTTCCTATCTGCCTCTATGTCGTGTGCGTCCTTCTGGCAGGTACGTCACATCTCCTGGTACGTTACAAGTTTCATACGGTAGTCGTTAAACCCCCAAACAAACAAATAAAAAAACGCCCCGGGTTTGAAAATTCTAGTAGAGCATCATTGCCCTCCTGGTAGTTGCAGCCCTGCTCTTGACTGCTACACACAAGCACCGATATCATGTATGCGATCACAGGGCTAACGAACTTATGCATTAGCTGACAGCATCCTTTTGTTCTTTTTTTTTTTTTTTTTTTCATTGGAGGTTTAACGACCACCGTGAGCAACTCAATGGGCTATAAGCAGTCGCCCGTCCCTAATTTAGGATCACTGGTTCCAGGGAAGGGAGAGAGCCAGTGCCGTAAGACAAACACAACATCCATGCCTGACCGGGATTCGAAACCGGACCCCTTACGGACGAATGATCAGAGGCCAGCGCCTTAGACCACTGCGCCACCGGGGCGGCCAACCTTTTGTTCTCCCTCCACCTATGAGATCACAATCACCCAATGAACTGAATTAAATAAAACTAATACTGTAGAATGAAGTAATCAATTTAGCCTTTCTTCTTTACTGCTAGAGAAGTACACTATATTGACAAAAGTAACCGGACACCCCTTGAAAAGCAAATGAACGGAATCTCTGCGTTGTTAAGATGCGCGGTACAGCTGCAAACGGTATAAAAACAAGCTTGCATATATTTCACACTGTGATCATAGCCCGCGATCATATCACACTGTGAGGTTGAGTGAAAATTTCGTGCCGGAAGAGAACTGGCTTTGAGAAAGGAAAGATTGTTGGGTGTTGGGTGTTATATTAGTGGGTTCTCCATAAGAGAAACCGAGAGGCGTTTAAACATACCCACGTCAACTATTTTGGATGTACTGAATAAGTGCAAGACATATGGCGTATCTGAAGCAGCAAAACGTATCGGCAGACAAAAGAAAATAAATGATAGAGGACGTCGAAGCCTCAGGAGAGTCGTTACAGCTAATCAACGGAGTACTGCACAAGATCTCAGTGTTCAGGTGAGTAAAAATGCTGGAACCTCGGTATGTACATGTACCATTCGGAGAGAACTTCATTCCATGGGTCACCATGGTAGTACGGCTGCTCAAAAGCCTTTCATTTCCATCGGAATGCTACTCGTCGTTTAGCATGATGCAAAGAACCTTTATCGTGAACCGTAGATCAATGGAAACAGGTCTTATGGACTGATGAATCCAGATACACGATCCATCAGTCTGATGGCCGTGTATGGGTATGGCGGCAGCAGGGCAAACGCTATTTACCTCAGTGTACTGTTCCTACGGTCAAGTTTGGAGCTGGCAGTGTACTCGTGTGGGGGTGTATTTCGTCGTATGGTCCTGGCCCATTGATTATCGTGGACAAACCTATTAATCAGCATGTCTACCACGATATTCTGGACAAATATGCCCTACCAACTCTGTTGCAATACTATGGAACCGAGCCTTGTTGTTACCATCATATTAATGCACCGAACCATTAAGCAAAGACTGTAACAGCGTGGTTTGATGATAATTCCGTATCGTATTTAGACTGGTTAGCACAGAGCCCTGATCTTAATCCCATGGAACACCTATGGGATGAATTAGAGCGCCGTATAAGGAATTTGGAACCAACACCTTCTACTTGGCAACAGTTAGCGGCAGCATTATGTACTGAATGGAAGCTCATGCCTATCACTCTGTTCCAAAACTTTGTCGCAAGTATGTCTTGAAGTGTCAGTGCATGCATTAAGGCCAAACGTGGTCCGACACCGTACTAATGTATGTCAATAAATGCTATGTTACATTTCTGTTCTAGGTGTTCGGTGACTTTTGTCAATATAGTGTATGTTTTCCCCCGTTGTTCATATCACGACTTCTTTGCTACAGTTTTCGCAAGCAGTGCGGATTTCTAAAATTCCACAGACTTTAACTCTGATTGGAAAAATTCAGTAGCAAATACCTAAAAAATCCAAAGATTTTAACTTTTTTCAGTAGTGAAAACTTTAAAAATCCGAAGATTTTAACTTTTTTCAGTAGTGAAAACTTTAAAAATCCGTAATTTTCAGCGTTTTTTCAGTAGTAATAAATAAAATTGTATTACGCCCTGGGTAAAAAAAAATATTGCTAGAGCAGCAAAATAACAGTGTAAATTTATAAAAAAGCGAATTTTTCCTTTAAAAATTATCCATAAATTGAAGATATTTTGTGAGAAACACTAATTAGCTCCAACATACATATATATATATCTTTTCACCTCAAAAATTAAAGTATGTTCCAATAAAAATATTATAGTAAACAGAGTAAATACACTGCTGGACAATTGCGAAGGACGGATTATAAACGGCTATATAGCGCATAAAAAAGTAAGTGTGGTTGGATGCCAAGTGAAATAAAATTATGTCAGAATGCCAGGACATTACAGGAAATACAATTGATTGTGCTCTGAAATCCAGAAGGCTTTGGAACGTGTTCAAGGGACAAACAGGCCATTTTGTATGCAGAATACGTAAACGTGAAAAAAATGCAATTACCGTCCGCAGGCGTTCCGGCGTAAGATGTCAATACGAGATATGGCCACCATGGAGGACGATGCAAGATTCCACACGTCGTGTCATGCTCTGCACAACATTATCAAGCAGCTGTTGGGGTAATTTATCCCATTCCTCTGTCAGTGCACGAATGAGGGTGTCCTTGTTTATTGGAGGGCATTGGCGACCAGCAAGACTCCTTCCCAAAGCATCCCACACATTTTCAATGGGATTCAGATCTGGAGAACGTGCTGACCATTAGAGGCGTTGAATATCCTCGCTCTCAAGACACTCCTGGACGGCGACTGTTCGATGACATGTTGCGTTGTCGTCCATGAAAATGAATCTATCACCGACAGCACCACGGAACATGCGAACATGAGGTAGCAGAACATCATTAATGTATCGTTGGCCAGTCATAGTCCCAGTTGGAAGCACATAGAGGGACGTACGGCCATTGATCATGATGCCAGCCCATACCATGACACCACATGTCGGATATCGGTCCCTTTCCTGTATGTTTGCTGGACAATATGCTGTACCACTATCACGCCAGACCAGTTGTCGTCGACAATCAGACGATAGACTGTATCTACTCTCATCTGAGAAGAGGACAGCAGACCAGTCGTTATCAGCCCAATTGCGATGTTGATGGCACCATTGCAAACGGGCGGTACGGTGACGTCTGGACAATGGGATACACAAATAAGGACGGCGGGCGTATAGTCCTCCTTCATGCAAACGTCTGGTGACAGTTTATCGGGAGATCCGCTTGCCAGTAGCAGCCATAAACTGATTTGCTACCTCACTAGCTGTGCTGCGCCGGTGTCTTTTTGTTGATAGCACTATGTACCGATCTTCTGCAGGTGTCGTACTGCGAACACGACCTCCCCCGTGACGTTTGCTACACTCTCCATTTGTTTGAAATGATTTCCAAAGCCTTGAAACAACACTGTGGCTGACGTCGAACTCCCTGGCAACATCTGTTATTTTTCGCCCTTCTTCAATCTTGCCAATAATACGGTCACGCGTAAAATCATCTAGGTGATGTCGGGAAGACATACTGAAAATTGCAAGTTCGTCAATTGATTCTTTCCCTTTCAATTTTACGTTTGAACAACAACGGTCAATACGCGTCCAATCCTTTATATCTCTTATCAGCGCTATGACGTCACGAACAAGTTCGGCAATCCAAAATTTGCATACGCACAACACGTCTTACTGTATCCCGCACTTATGCTAATTTCCACATTTTCCTGTCTTCCATTTTATGGTTGCTATCGTTGCCATTGTCATCCGTCCTTAGCAATCGTCCGGCAGTGTATTTACATGAACTAGAAGTTCTTCACGTTCGTCTTCAAACCGCAAAGAATGAAAAAAACACATTCATAGTAACAAAGAATTCCAGTACTACCTTAGGGCTTTACGCAAAAATACGAAAAATTAAAGAATTCCCAAGCTCTGGAAAGGGAATTAAAATTTCAGGACGTTCCTGGAATTCCATGGCCAGAGACGCTTATTGAAACATACTGAACAACAAGTTAGTAAAATCATGCAATGCATTGATTATGATAAGCTTTCCAACATACCAGAAAACATTACTCAAGTGTTATTACCCAAGTTATGAGGATAATGGTTGTGGAATAAATCTCGCTCCTGTGCCCTGACCTTTGACCCCATTTCGATGATATTCAACAGAACCGGTTCAGTTTATCTCCGCAAGAACAAGATAAAGTTTTGTCGCAATCGAAGCATTTGTACGTAAGTTATGACGCATAAAAGCGATGGAATGGATTACTCTCCTATGTCCTCACTTTTGACCCAATTTCATCCATTGTTAATAGGGTTCGTCGCCAGGTGGTCCTCTACCACATACCGAAATTTCATCGAAATCGAACCATGTTTACGAGAGGTATCGTGCGGACAGGCAAACGGACAAAGCTGGAGCATACGCGCTTATTCAACGTACGGTTGGAAAGCTTATATAACGGAATATTAAACAAGTTAGTTAAATCATGCAACGCATTGATTATGATACGCTTTCCAACATACCATAAATCATTAGTCAACTTATTACTCAAGTTATGACGATAATAGCTGTGAAATAAATCTCTATCCTGTGTCCTGACCTTTCACCCCATTTCGATGATATTCAACAGAATTGGTTCAGTATGCCTCCGGAACAACATGATAAAATTTTGTTTCAATCGAAGCATTTTTACGTAAGCTATGACGCATAAGGGCGATGGAATAAATTCCTCTCCTTTGTCCTGACCTTTGACTCCGTTTCGCCCATTCTCAATAGGATCCGTCCCCAGGTGGTCCCTTACATACCACATACTAAAATTGTATCGAAATCAAACCACTTTTACGCAAGTTATGACGCATAAGGGCAATGGAATGGATCCCGCTAATATGTCCTGACCTTTGATCCCATTTCGTCCATTTTTAAGAGGGTTCGTTCCCAAGTGGTCCCCTACTACATACTAAAATGTCATCGAAATCGAACCATTTTTACGCAAGTTATGACGCATAAGGGCAATGGAATAGACTGGATCCCTCTCCTTTTTCGTGACCTTTGACCCATTTTACCCATTTTCGATAGGGTTTTGTCCCCAGGTAGTCGCCTACCATATAAAAAAATTTAATCGAAATCGAACAATTTTTACGCACGTTATGACGCATAAGAGCAATGGAATGGAATCTGCTCCTATTTCCTGACTTTTGACCCCATTTCGTCCATTTTTAATAGGGTTCGTCCCCAGGTGGGCTCTTACCATATACTAAAATTTCATCGAAATCGAACCATTTTTACGCGAGTTATTGTGCGGACGGACAGACAGACAGACGTACAAAGCTGGAGCATATACGCTTCTTCAATCTACGGATGGAAAGCGTAAACAAAAACATATTGAAAAAATGCAACGCTATTGAAAACATTCAAGAAACTCTCCAAAACGTTTAAGGAATGTTAGAATACGGAAAACATGAAAATAAACTTTACGCACATCGTTGAAACGGTTATTTTACTGAGATGTTCGAATTTTGTAGTATATCCGATGCATTCTGTAATCCGTAGCCGGCCGACGATTTCCGTAGTGACTACGGAGAATCCGTAGTAGTTGGAATCTCTGAAATTTAAGTAGTGAAGAATGGTTACAGTTCCCCGTGTAGAGTATATAAATTGTCGCGCTCTTTGTGTGACATTTGATTTGCCCATAGTAGACGTTGCTAAATTTTTAATTAGTTGCACGTCTAAAAAATGCCGGAAAATGTGTTTTTTTACAGTATATTTGGTCGAATAATACCTGCTCATACGTTTTTCCGAAAGAGTGTGGAAAACTGTGGGGCAATTTTTAAGGAGTTACGGATTTCATCTTTTAGGTCCGGCTTCCGAGCACTTTCCTATTGATACACTTTAAAACTCTCCGTGTCTATTAAATAATATCACCACATGACAAAGGGAAAAGTAATCAAAGTGTTCATTGAGAGTGTTAGGAAAAGATTAAAAGATTGTGTGACTTGTTCTACAGAAGTCATATGTAAAATGTTTTGATGCTATCTGTATGGCAACGAGCATGCCGTTTAATCGACTGAGAGCACCAAGAAAGCATCTTTCTAAACGTCTCTGGCTTTGATTAATTCTCTTGTATCATAAGAAACCAAGAATAATAACCCATCATTTCTTGTTAGTTTTTTTTTTAAGTTTTTTTTTTTGCAGAGAGGGAGAGAACCACAATCAAACAGAAAAAAAAAATGGCCTTCGGTTAAATAAATATTTAAGTATTTCCTTTTTTCCCAGCTTTTGTTGTATTTGACGATTTCACAGCATATACGGCCTCCGTGTTGTAAGCCGTATGGTTTTCTACGTTTCCAAATATAGAAAACCAGAGATAGTTTGTTTTTCTTTAATTTAATAAAGTATTTCAAGCTGACAATTCAGTTAATTAAAGACAGTAACATTGTCCGCCTGTGGTACAAATGTCAGACTAATCACTAAACCTTACAAAAACCATGAAATGTTTTCATTTATAGAAGCGTCTTAGCTACATACACCGATAAGACATTACATTATGACCACCTACTTACCTAACAAGCTGTAGGAACCCCTTTAGCGCGTAAAACAGCGGCCACTCGGCAAGGCATCTATTCGGTGAGGTGGCGATAGGTATCCTGGGGTATCTGGTACCATAATGTCAACAGCAGATCCTCCAGTTCCCGTACATTTCGGGGTGTTGGTGATTTAGTGTGAATCCGCTTTTCCAAGTCAAATCCCAAATGTTCGATTGAGTACATGTCAGGTTAATTTGGAAGCCAGAGAATTAACAGAAAGTCACCAGCATGTTCCTCTAATTACTCCTTGACGACTCTGGCAGTGTGACACGGTGCATTATCCTGTTGGTAATGGCCATCACCAGCAGGGAACACAGTTGCCATGAATGGGTGAACTTGGTCCCCAACGATGTTCAGATACCTCACAGCTGTCAGGGATTGTGCTATTGGTATAATGAGGCCTAAAGTGTCCCAAGAAAGCATCGCCCACAGCATAACACCGCCGCTTCCGGCCTGTTTCCGCCTAACAGTGCATCCAGGTGTCATATCCTCCGTTGGTAATGGGCGTATCCGCGCTCGGCCGTCTACGTGATGAACCAGGAATCTTGATTCGTCAGACCAATCCACTTTCTTCCAATGTCCCAGTGTCCAATCTAGTTGATATTGGGCCCATTTCATGCGTTGTTGGCGATAACGCGCAGTGAGTCTGGGGGCCCGACAGGATCTTCAGCTGCGCAGGCCTATCTGGAGCGACGAACTGTGTGCTCTGATACATTGCGCTGATCACCATTGTTGTAGCTGCGGATGATTTGTCGCACTGTGGCCCTTCGGTCGCTGTAAACAATGCGAAACAGTCTCCGCTCCCCTATGGCATCAATGAGCTGAGGACGACACGCGGCTGGACAACGGTTCGTCCTTTGGCCACCTGTGCACTACTTTATATACGTACTCACTACAGCAGTACGTGAACAACCCACCAGCTGGGCCGTTCCCGAGATCATAGTTTCGAGGCGTCATGACAATTTGTCCTTTATCAAAATCCAATAAATCGGCAGCTTTTCCCGTTCTGACTCCGAACGCTCTGCTAATCGAAAGCCAGTCCTCTGGTTGTATATACACTGAGTGGCCACTTTATTATGACCACCTGACAGTTTTAAGCAAATGAGCTATGGCTGCACGCTGTTGCCGCTAGAGGGCGAGGCTAGTATAAAAAGAAAAAGCTTAGTGCTTGCGACAGTAGTAGAAATTATTTTTGGGTGACGAGATGGGTAAAAAATGCGATTTGACGGACTTTCAACGTGGGATGATTGTAGGAGCTCGGAGCCATGGAGCGAGTATCACCGAAGCCACCGCATTCGCGAAATGTTCCAGAGCAGCTGTTGTTAGAGTGTTTAAAGACTGGACTGTCAGCCAAAAAACTGGGTCTCTACGTGCAACGTGTGGTCGTCATTGACTAGTGACTGCTCGGGCGGAACGGAGAGTGTCCAGACTGGTAACAGACAACAGAAGGGCAACAGTGCAGCAAATTACAGATCATCTTAATCAAGTATACCTTTAAATGACATCTGCACGCACTGTTCGCCATAAACTGCATCGGATGGGTTATGGCAGCCGAAGGCCTGTTCGAACACCTTTGCTGTCTGCAGTTAACAAGAGAAAACGTCTCCAGTTCGCACAAGGATTGGACAGTCGATAATTGGAAACAAATTATGTGGTCCGATGAATCACGTTTTCAGTTGCAGCATGCCGATGGTCGAGTGAGAATTTGGCGGAAACAGCACGAAAGCATGGACCCTAAATGCATTACTACAACCCTTCAAACTGGTGGAGGCAACGTTATGGTTTGGGGAATGTTTTCCTGGCATGCTTTGGGACCTATATTTCGCGTTGATCAACGTCTGACTGGCACATCATATCTAAACATCGTTGCGGACCAAGTGCATCCTGTCATGTGAATGTTTTTCCCCAATGGCGATGGCTACTTTCAAGAAGATAATGCGTCCTGCCATAGTGCTCGTATTGTACAGGAGTGGTTTCAAGAACATGCCGGTGAGTTTACTTTGCTTAGGTGACCCCCACAATCTCCAGACCTCAACCCCATTGAGAATTTGTGGGATGAAGTTGAACGAGCCATCAGACAGCTGGATGCACAACCTTGGAATCTCACACTCCTGGAAAGTGCTATTCATCAAGCATGGTCTCAGATTCCACAAACCAGCTATCAACATCTCGTGGAGTCCATGCCACGAAAGAACGACGCAGTATTAAAGGCAAAAGGTGGCCCAACGAAGTACTGAGGGGGTGGTCATACTAAAGTGGCCACTCAGTGTATACTGCTTCGTAAATTTCACCTGCGCCACCGTTCGGTTTCCAGGCTCGCTCATTTGTCTAGACTGGGGGTGGTCATAATGTAATGGCTCATCGATGTATATGGTTCACTACGCTTTTAAATGTAGAAATAGTTTGTTTTTCTTTAATTTATTAAAGTGTTATAGGTTAATAATTCAGTTGATCAAAGATGGTAGCATTATCCGGCTGTGGTACAAATGGTAGACTTTAAGCAATGAGAAAACGTATCAAAAACCACAAAATGTTTTCATTTAAACAAGCGCTTTAGCTATGCGTAATAATTTTCTCACTTAGCTAAGAAGCATTACTGAAGATGCTTTTAGCTTATAATTAGCTGCACGCAGGTAATGAGGAATACTTACTTCTGCCAGTGCGATGTTCGATACTATGGAAAGATCTGCCAGTGTAATATGTGTTCCAGCGCAGTAGTTGTTCATTTCTAAAGCATCTTCCAGAATTGCGAGTGCTTTCTGATACACTATTTCTTTATCCATCTGAGGATCAGCACCACGAAATACCTGAGGGTACTGCAAATTTCAAAACAGCAATAAATAATTTTTAGGGAGCATTTGAATTCAGTAACATCATCACTTCTTCAAGAGTGTAACACTGCATTGTAATTAAAAACAGAAATTTAAAACATTGTTTTTCTCTTTGTAGCGTTTTTTTAGCAAAAGAGCAAAAATGCGCTATATTGACAAAAGTCACCGAACGCCTAGAAGAGAAACACAACAGAGCATTTATTGACATATATTAGTACGGTGTAGGCCCACCTTTGGCCTTAATACACGCACTGACCCTTTGAGTCTTGCTTTCGACAAGATTTTGGAACAAAGCGATATGTATGCGCTTCCATTCAGCAAATAATGCTGCCGCTAACTCTTGCTTGGTAGTAAGCCTTGGTTCCAAACTTCTTATGCGGCGCTCTAATTCATCCCATACGTGTTCTACGGGATTAAGATCAGGGCTCTGTGCTGGCCAGTCCACACACGATACGGAATTATCGTCAAACCACGCCGTAACATTCCTTGCTTTGTGGCTCCGTGCGTTATCGTGCTGGTGCCAACAAGGCTCGGTTCCATAGTATTGCCACAGAGTTTGTAGGGCATAATTGTCCAGAAAATAGAAGTAGACGTTCTGGTTAACAGGTTTATCTACGACAACCAATGCGCCGGGACCATACCACGAAAAACACTCCCACACCACGAGTACACTGCCAGCTTCAAATTTGACCGTAGGAACAGTACACCGTGGTAAATAGCGTTCCCCCGAATGCCGCCATACTCACACACGGCCATCAGACTGATGGATCGTGTATCTGGATTCATCAGGCCATAAGACTTATTTCCATTGATCTGCGGTCCACAATAAATGTTCTTTACACCGTGCTAAACCACCAGTAGCATTCCGAGTGGAGATGAACGACTTATGAGCAGCCGCCCGACCGCAGTAGCCCATGGAATGAAGTTCTCGGCGAATGGTATGTGCACATACCAAAGTTCCGGCATTTTTACT
Source organism: Macrothele yani (assembly GCA_039090855.1). Taxonomy (NCBI): domain Eukaryota; kingdom Metazoa; phylum Arthropoda; class Arachnida; order Araneae; family Macrothelidae; genus Macrothele; species Macrothele yani. The sequence goes on along the minus strand of CM077026.1, from coordinate 19,556,727 downwards.
GACCTGTACACTGAGGTCTTGTGCAGTTCTCCTTCGATTAGCTGTAACGACTCTCCTGAGGCTTCGAAGTCCACTGTCACTGATCTTATTTGGTCTGCCGGTACGTTTTGATGCTTCAGGCACGCCATGTGTCTTCCACTTATTCAGTACATCCAAAATAGTTGACTTGGGTATATTTAAATGCCTCTCGGTTTCTCTTATGAAGAACCCACTAATATAACACACGACAAAATATTTTCTTCCTCAAAGTCAGTTTTTTACCGCCGCGACATTTTCACCCGAGAACCTCACAGTGCGATATGATCGCCGTCAGCTGCAGGCTTGGTTTTATACCGTTTGTAGGTGTACGCGCATCTTAACAACGCAGCGGATCCTTTCATTTGTTTTTGAAGGGGTGTCTGGTGACTTTTGTCAATACAGTGTATAATTGATTTAATGAGACTGAAATGAATGCTCAGTGGAAATATTTGGCAAACGGATGGCGCAGTTGTCTAAGCGCTGGTTTATTACTATTCGTCTATAAGTGTTCGGGTTCGAATCCTGGTGAGGAATGGATGTTGTGTTTGTCTTACGGCTCTGGCTCTCTCCCTTCCCTGGAGTCAGTGGCCCTAAATTAGGGACGGCAGACTGCTTATAGCGCATTGAGTTGCTCACCGTGGTTGTTAAACATCCAATAAAAAAAAAAAAGAAAAACGGATGGCTTTTTTTTTTTTTTTTTTTTTTTGATTGGAGGTTTAACGACCACCGTGAGCAACTCAAATGGGCTATAAGCAGTCGCCCGTCCCTAATTTAGGGTCACTGGTTCCAGGGAAGGGAGAGAGCCAGTGCCGAAAGACAAACACAACATCCATGCCTGACCGGGATTCGAACCCGGACCTTACGGACGAATGATCAGAGGCCAACGCCTTAGACCACTGCGCCACCGGGGCGGCGGGATGGCTTTTTGAAAACAAAGCTAGATGTAAGTCACAGAGATCACTTAACGTTTTGTAACTCGTAACCGGGGATTTGGCCAGAAGAGACATTATGGTAGGAAGGCTGTAACAACAAAGAATGAGCTGCCATCTACCGGAAGAAATCATTAGAAGTATGCCTTGTAAAACTTTCGTCAAAGACTCTCTAAGTCGGCCTACAACCTCTTATTTAATTGGAGACGATGGAGGAGAGGTTGCAAATTTTTTTAAACGATTTGCCGAATACTTATGCAGTCTTTAATGTATGAACTGCTTACAGGGGCGGATTTAGGTAAGTCACATTGTTAAAATGCTACTTACCTAAATAATGTAAGTCGCATTGTTAAAATGCGACTTACATAATAAAAAAATGCTTTAATTTAATAAAAATGCATCACCTTACAATAAAAAATAATGCTTTAATTCTTTCATCTACTTTTTATTAGCCTTTATTTTGTCCTGATGGATTTTAAAAACTTTCATTTCCGATCGGCTCCCCTGAAAAAGTTTCTATATACACCCGTGACTGGACATGAAGTATATACTCTAATTTAATTTTCCTTTTTGGTGCCCGTTATTTTATATAGATATTTTATTCATTCACTTTAAACAGTTTCTAATCTTAACGCTACATTTTTTCTCTCGCTGAATGTTTATGTGACAACATGATGCTAAGTCAAAACTGTATGTGATCGAGACTGATAATAATGTTCTTTACGATTGAACCATAGCTCCAGTGAGAAGAAACTGTGTCAGAGTCTGATGAGAGATTGTTGAAAGCGCTCGAATTGCATTGATGTCGCAAAATTAGCGTTTGTTATTATACAAATTGATTGAATCTTTCACGTTGAATATTACGTTTGCTTTATCACCAAGGCCTCAAATGTTCATCTAGTTCCTGGGAAAGCAACGCTTTCTGATGTTCAGGTTCACTCGTCCTTGGGAAAGCAACGCTTTCTGATGTTCAGAGTCACTCGTTCCTGGGAAAACAGCGCTTTCTGATGTTCAAGTTCACTCGTTCCTGGGAAAGTAAAGCTTTCTGATGTTCAGGTTCATTCGTTTCTTGGAAAGCAACGCTTTCTGATGTACAGGTTCACTCGTTCCTGGGAAAGCAAGGCTTTCTAATGTTCAGGTTCACTCGTTTCTTGGAAAGCAACGCTTTCTGATGTACAGGTTCACTCGTTGCTAGGAAAGCAAGGCTTTGTAATGTTCAGGTTCACTCGTTTCTTGGAAAGAAAGGCTTTCTAATGTTCAGGTTCAGTCATTCCTTGAAAAGCAACGCTTTCTGATGGTCGTTTGTCCAACTTCTTACAAAGTGCATGTGTTCAGTCGACCTTTTTTCAGCACATTTTTTAAATCCGAGTTCATTCGTTCCAGACGGTTAACTCATCGTTGGTCGCTACACGTTGAATAACGCTAGTGGTTACGCGTGAAAGTTTTTCTTACACTTACTTCTTCCGGTGTTTTAAGTAGTCTACTCAATAATAACACTTCAAAATTCTTTCTTTGCAGGAAATATACAAGGGTTATTCCAAAATAACTGAGAATGTTTTTTTATAAAAAAAAATGCGTACCTTAATTATCAAGGAAATGGTCACCTTTTTGGAAATACTGTCTATTGCATCGAATAAATGTGCCCCGACGTTCCTCCCACTTTCTGGATGTCTGCAAAAATTCTTCTTTTGAATATGAAAAGAAATGGGAAACCCAAGTCGAACAAACTCGTTTCAAGCTCAAATGCTCGGTTAAAATTCTATGAATTGACGATTTTGAAATGTGAACCATATATTCTATACCTCTAGTTGATAGGTGTCTGTCTTCCCGTATAATAACACCTATCGTATTGATGTTTACCTCTGTAACACCTGTTGAAGTTCTTCCTCCATGCGCGATTAAAGCCGCTAATTCACGACCATTCATAAATTCTTTATGCCATTTGCAAATTGTTGATTTTCCTAGACATTCATTTTTATAAGACGGAAAGACTCTCCGACAGACTTCTTAAGTCGACAGCGAAATTCAATGACGCATCTTTGTTCCTCTTTCACATCCATTCTTTCGAAAAATCACAGGGCGAAAACACTTGTTAAGGGTTCACGAAACAACGCTTATTAAACTGCACACTACTGACAACGCATGCGTGATAGACAGGTGTGGCCGGTTGCTACGGTTACTACAACGACTACTGTTTTTTTTGAGACTCGTGCCAAGGTCACATTTTTTTTATAAAACATTCTCAGTTGTTTTGAGACAAGCCATGCGGTGAATATATGTTTTTACAAATCAAATTAGGCGAAAAACACACTCGTCTCATTGCGTTATCTATAAAAAAATACGCAACACAATCGCTAGTGGTCTCTTGATGAGAAAAGCTCTCACGTAATGCCAACGCCAGCGATCGTTCAATGAAAAAATTCTCACACGAAGCACACCTGAGCAAAGCTAGACTGTTTAAAGGTCAAAGACGCGCCAGTACTCATCGGAACTGATATTAGATCGTTGAGAAGATTCTAAAAGTCAGCTCCAGCGGGGGTGATACCCCCAGGGTCACTTCCAAATAAATGGAGCTCTTTACATCTTTATATACGAAGCGTGAGAGAAATGTTCGCGCGAAGCACACCGGAACAAAGCGCAGACTGTTTGGAGCTGGAAGACGCATCAGTCCTTATTGGAACTGATAACAGATTGTTGACAAGATTCTAAAAATCAGCTAACACGGGAGTTGTGCCCCCAGGTTCACTTCCAAAATAAATGGCGCTCTTTATATATTTAATACGAAGCGTGAGAGAAACGCTCACAGCGCTTGACGAGAGAAATGTTCACACGAAGCACACCGGAACAAAACGCACACTGTTTGGTGCTCGAAGACGCACCAATTCGTGTTGGAACTGATAAAAAATTGTTGAAAAGATTCTAAAAGTCAGTTCCAGCGGGGGTTGAGCTCCCAGGGTCACTTCCAAATAAATGGCGCTCTTTTTATCTTTATATACGAAGCGAGAGAGAGAGAAATGATCATAGCACTTGATCACAGAAATGTTCACACGAAGCACAGAGCAAACTTTTTGAAGGTCAAAGACGTGCTAATCCTTATTGGAACTGATAATAGATTGTTGAGGTGATTCTAAAAGTCAGCTAGCACACAGGTGGTGCCTTGTGGGTCACTTCCAAAAATATGGCGTTCTTTATAGCGAGCGTGAGAGAAATGCCAACAGCGCGACCAACGACGTGTTAAAGGGTTGAAAAGGGATCTGTAAAGGCTAAAGCGTTTGCTAAGAAGAAGACGATTAGCATAGAAGTTTTATTTTTCCCATTCATGTTCCATCGTGTACCAAAAGTCACAGGAAATAAAGTAGATACACATACTGTAGCTAGGCAGTCGGAGAAATAGAAATTTATAGCTGACCGAGATTACTGCATGCTTTCAATGGAAAATCAAAAGCCGAAAAAGTTGCAGCACTACCTTTACGTTTAAAACTGCGTACAAGTTAATTTTAAGCGAAACATGAAAAAGACCGAGCTGGAAGAGAGAACCAGTTTATAAGCTTGGAAGAGAAAAGAAATCAGTTCGGCGAGTGACATTTCTGCGTTTTAAAGAAGCGGTTACGTAACAAAGTATATTGGCAGTCAAGGATACCGATGATCTACACAAAAGGAAAACTCTAGTTTTTTACGCAGAAATAAAAACAAAATAAATATAAAATAAAATTTATATCTCACAACCTTTTCCCAGTACGAAAATCAACTGAAAAATTGATTTACAATTCAGTACTGTCGGTGATAAAATTAAGCATCACTGGCGAAAGCTACGATAAAACGTTTGGTTGAAAACAAATAATAAAAGCGTTGCTCAGTATGTTTTAAAATAAATGGAAATAAAGTAATGAAACTTTACTTTTGTTTGCCTCACAAAGGTTTGGTTCTTCAAGAGACAACGGGTAAAAATTTATTATTATTATAATTTTTTCCAATTTCGTGGAATTATCGCAATGCAAAGATATGAAAGTGAAAAAAAAAATGTGGCACTAGTTCAGACACTTCATGCGAAAAGCAAATCGTATGAACATTTTTAAGCAAATTATTCAGAGGTTTTACTGTACACTCCATCCATCCGAACCTGGCAGTTGGCGAAATTGAACTCTTCCACATTAAGGGGTGGTAGCAGGCATGATAGGCCATGATAGTAGTGAGGATTTGAAAGTCTCTCCCACCCCACCCAGTTTGTTCCAATGTCATTTGCTTAAAGGTATTGCTTCTGTCAGAAGGTGTGTGGGCGAAAGGTGTTACTGCCAGTGTGTTCCATTGTAACATTCACTTTCCAAAAACTCAGCTGACCACACAGAGAGCGATTAATTAGGTTCCCGATCATCTGTCGGGTGTTTTTTTCTCCGTTATTGTAATAGAGAGAAAATCTTCTGTCTGTACATCAACCCCACCTTATCCCACAAACGACTACTGAAAGCAATTTAACACCTTGTCCTTCAAGTGAGTTCCACAGGGAACGAGACACATTATCATGCCTGCTACCACCCCTAAATGTGGGAGAGTTCAATTTCGCCAACTGCCAGGTTCGGATGGATAGAGTATACACAGTGGGGTAATAAATTAATGAGACTGATCGTTTTTTTTTTAAATTCGGTAAAACACACGGGTCGGAAAGGTATGTTTTTTCGATAAATCACTAGCTATGCGATGGCAACAACGTTCGCCTGAAAATTGCGCAGATGATTATTTACGCCGTGCATGACGTCATTCAGTGGAAGACTTGTACAGCACTGTCATGGAGCAAAGAGCAAATATCCTGTTCTGCTTGAAAATGAATAAAGCTGCATCTGAGACAGTTGAACTGTTGCGTGACGTATGGGGCTGATTGCCAATCTCGTGCACAAATATTTCGACGGTATGCACGTTCCGAGGATGGGCGGGAAGATTTGGAAAATGACGAAAGGCCCGAACGCCCGACTTCAGTTCGCATGTCTGAACTCATTGAGCAAGTTCGCGAAAGCATAAGACGTGATCGTTGTGTGACTTTGAGGTTTATGGAATTCGAGCTCAGTTTTAATAAGGAGACGAGTCGTCAAATTTTAGTGCGTGATTTCGGCGGGGGGGGAGGATTCGAAGCATGTGCTCGTTTTGTTACACATGTTTACTCAGGCGACCAGAAACATGCAAAAGACACCGTGGAGACTGCCGAAACAATGCAAAATTTTCTCCAGAGCATTTTGACAATGACGAGACATGGTGTTTTCGTTATGATCCTGAAACGAGGTGTCAATGTACTCAGTAGAAATCACTACACTCACACAAAGAAAAGATCAGGTTACAGAAGTAGTAAATCGAGACAACGTTTGTGTGCTTTTAAGACAGCAAGGGGATTCTGCATCACGATTTCATTCCTGAAGGTACAACTGTAACTGGTAATGCTTACACATCCATTTTGGAACAATTGTAGAAGAAGATTGTCCGCGTCAGGTTTGAATACAACAAGTTAGTAAAATTATGCAATGCATTGATTAATTATCACACGCTTTCCAACATACCAGAAATCATTGCCCAAGTTATCACTCAAGTTATGAGAATAATGGCTGTGGAATAAATCTCGCTCCTGTGACCTGACCTTTGACTCCATTTCGATGATATTAAACAGAACCGGTTCAATATACCCCCGGAACAACATACTAAAGTTTTGTCTGAATGGAAGCACTTTTAGTCAAGTTATGAGGATAATGGCTGTGTAATAAATCTCGCTCCTGTGCCCTGACCTTTGAACCTATTTCGATGATATTCAACAGAATTGGTTCAGTATACCCCCGGAACAACATACTAAAGTTTTGTCTCAATGGAAGCATTTTTAGTCAAGGTATGAGGATAATGGCTGTGGAATAAATCTTGCTCTTGTGTCCTGACCTTTGAACTCCTTTCGATTATATTCAACAGAACCAGTTCAGTATATCTCCAAAACAACATGAAGTTTTGTTGCTATCGAAGCACTTTTACATAAGTTATGACACATAAGGGCGATGAAATGGATCCCGCTCCTGTGTCCTGACCTTTCAACGCATTTCACCCATTTTCAATAGGGTTCGTCCAAGGGTTTGTCCCCTACCACATACTAAAATTTCATCAAAATCAAAATATTTTTACGCGACTTATTGTGCGGACAGACGGACAAAGCTGGAACATATATGCTTCTTCAACCTACGGTTGGAAAGCGTAAAAAACGGGCAATAGTTCCTTCTTCACGATAACGCACCACACACAGTGTAGTCAGTGTGCAGCAATTTCTGACAAGAAAACAAATGGTTGTGTGCTCATTCATCTCCCCTATTCTCCAGATTTGTCACCATGTGACTACTTTCCATTCCCTAAATTAAAGCTGCCTTTAAAAGGAAACGTTTTTCAAGATATTGAAGGCATACAAAGAACTGTAACATCAAGTCTCCACTTTATACCAAAAGATGACCTGTGCAACCACTTCTTTTCGTTGGCTGATGTGGCACTTCTTGTATTAATGCAGGAGGAATGTACTTCGAATAAAATATATGCACATAAGTTTTGCTGCTTTCCAATTTTTCTAAAAATTCAGTCTTATTAAATAACTAGCGGAGATGCCCGGCGTTGCCCGGGATAGACATAAAGGTTTTTTCAAGTAGCAATGTAAATCACACTATAAAAAATATCCTACCATGATGAACAACGCTCAGTTTTCACGAGATATGCACGAGATTGTTAGCATTTTTACCCCTCTTTCTCTGTGGGCATTGGCGTTCTTTATTGTTTCCCAAGAATATTATTGTAATAAAGGATTTTCCAAATAGAGAGGAGAAAGAAAATATGGCCAATTTTGTAATAATATTTATTATTTTTAAAACATTTTTTTACACGTTACAGGCTGCAATTTTTCATTCTTCTTGAAAGCTGGATAACTCTTTCTCCGTTGGGAAGCTTTCCGGAGGACATTGGATATTTCGTTTATTTATTATTTATTATTATTTTTTATTTTTGGCTGCACTACCGAAAAACATCGCTTTAAAGTAGTTTCCAATTTCCCATGTATCGTTCCGCTTTGCTCACATACAACCTGATCACATCCAACGTGAAAGAAAGTAGTTCACGATAATATAGTGAATTTTTTTACCAATCTCGAAAACTAAACCCATTCGAATAATTCTTTCACAGTTGGGAAGCTTACTTCTTTCCGGTGGACATAGGCTACTTCTTTTATCTATACTAATACTAATACTAATCTTGTATTTAAATTTTATGTATGAAGAAGACCGTCCATTTTAACTTCAACTTAACCTTGATGCTATTTGAGAGGACCACGCCTATTGGTGAGAATCTGTAACTCCACCCATATTTGAGACTCCTGCGCCAATTGTTGGGAATCTAATGAAACCTGATCCTTACAAAGAAAATGTTATGGTAACATAAACAAAAAAATACTTATGACAATATGTTCCGCCGGTGCGTTGTGTTTTCAAAATAGGACTCTTCCCCGTATGCCTGAACCGCGGAAGCTTGCGAGGAGTGAGGCGTCACCTGACGACCGTTGCTCTGACACGCGGAGTAATACCGCAGCAGCCGACTTGCACCCAGTCTACAGAGGGCCCCGTAAAAACACATTTGACCCCCTTAGGGATGGAATTTCTAAAACTCGTCCCACCTGTATTTTAATCTGGGTGATAAAGAGTATGTATGCCAATAAATATACGATGCCCTTGCTCTGTCCACGTAATTTTATAAAAAACGAATAGCAACTGAAAAATTATACAACGAATAGCAACTGAAAAAAACAGCTTGCTTTGTTGAATGCCACTAGATGGCGCCACATCAGTTGCTTAGCCCATCAAATAAGGATTTGTGTAGTCAGATGCTGACTAATAATCCAGGAATTACGCTGTGAATTGTTGGCACCGTAGCGTAAAGCAAACGCACTCGGCTAGTTATCGAGAGATCTGGGATTAGATTCCAGGGTGTCGGACGCACAATGTTTCAGTTGCTATTCCTTGTTTATAAAATAACGTGGACAGAGCGATGACATCGTATATTTACTTTATCTCCACGTATTTGAAATATATTCATGTATGCCAATTTTGGTGCAAATCCGTCAAACCGTTTAAGAACGTATGCGGAACAAACATACAAACTTTCGCTTATATATATAAGAGAGAGAGATTGCGACACTGGGTATGATACATAGTATTTATGATTCAGAAAATATACAATTACTTCGTTCATTGAAATTATATGTGCTCTACTCTAGATAAGTTTGTATCACCGGAGCGCGTTGCACTGCACATAAGAAAGTTTTGTAAAATTTTAAATTACGAAACAGCAGGTCCAAACTCATTAGAAAAACATAGAATTCCAATTTTGCTTACGACACAGAGCATTTTAATAAATACGCCGTTTTGAAGGATGCAAAAGGCAGAAGTGAAGAGTGTTCGCTAGAAAGTGGGGACGAATTAATGCCGCAATTTATACTGGATAACTTACCAAATATTCAACCTGAGATTTGTACAGTGTCCCTTGATCATAGCTGAGCATCATGTCAACCACAGCACGCTTCTTTGGGTCCCTAGGGTACAAGGGATCGCATGGGGCATATTTATTTACAAGATATGTCATAATGGCACGACTAGAAAGAGAAAAGCAACATTATTAGTGTAAAAATAATACGCATTTTTTCATTGTTAGGGATAAATCACATGCTATTTGTACGAAAAACTAATACATCAGTATGATAATATCTCGAAACAGAAGTCTAAATTACAGGCTTCAGAGGCATAAACATACAGTGGAGGTTTAACTATCACCATGAGCAACTCAATGGGATATAAGTAGTCTCCCGTCCCTAATTTAGGGCCACTGGCTCCAGGAAAGAGAGAAAACCAGTGTTGTAAGGCGTAGCATAGACGGATGCAGTTCACGGATACTGTCTAGAGGATAGTATACTAGATTGTATCCAAATTACGCACTAGTTTGCCGACATTACGGAATGCGCGTGGGTGGTGTCCCATCATGTCCCAAACATATTCGATCAGTGAGAGATCTGGCCATCGGGATGGCCATGGAAATGTGTCGACATTACAGAAGCAGACTTGGAAATGCCGTGCCGTGTGTGGCTGGTCAGTATGCCGCTGAAAAATTACTCGGTGATGCTGCGACAGAAACGGCAAAGCAACAGATCGTAGAATGTCGTCGACGTACTGTTGAGCCGTGAGGGTGGTGCGGAGGTCTACCAAGGGTATCCGGCCATCGTAGAAAATCGCTCCCCAGATAGTCGGTTTTGCTGTGAGATCAGTGTGTCATTCCACGGCAAAAGCAAGGTCCGTGCGCCGGCCGGCTCGTCTCAAGACACGCATGCGTTGCTTATTGGCGTCAAGTGCAAAGCGTGACTCATCAGTGATGACAACACGGCGCCACTGGACACTATTCCACGTTGATCGGGCCCGATGGCACTGCAACCGGTGCCGGCGGTGGTCTCAGATCAGTTGCAGGCGGCGGAGTGCCCTCCTTAAGTGTAGTCCTCGTGCCGCAAGTCGTCTGACAACGGTCCGGACGGCACTTAAGTAACTGTAGACGCCGCAGCATGGCCACGGATGGCACTTAATAAGCACCTGAAAACGCCGCAACATGGCCACGGATGGCATTTAAGCATCTGCACACGGCTAAGCATGGCCACGGATGGCACTTAATAAACACCTGTAGACGCGGGAACATAACCATGGATAGCACTTAAATACCTGTAGACGCCGCAACAATTGCACGGATGGCTGACAGCGACGAATTCGGTTTTATTCGTGCGGCTGTCATAAACTCTCGATCCTCGCGCTCTGTCGTTGCCCTCGGCCGTCCAGTGTCCGGTTGCACGTGTGTTGCCAAGCCAATAGCTCTTGGCAGCCACATTTTGTTCAATAAGATATATTCACGTTTACGAGCAGCGACGAAATTTTAATTTGCATTTTAAGTGGCGGATTTTAAATAAAGGAGGAGTAATTAATTTGCATAGCGTAGTTTTGAAAACTCAAAGTTCAACGGAGAAGGGACAAGTCTAAAGATTTATTTCTTATTACATATTTTTCGCTTTGGAAGGAAGGGAACGAAAGATAATTTTTTTCTTTCACCAAAGACAGGAGCAGGTCACCGAGAGGAGACCCCTCCCCCGTTCAATTTTCCCCCTTTCGTCAACTACAGAAGGAAGCCACGCACCAGAGGATGCCGGAGAGGAAAGGGTTATTGACCTCCCTTCAGACCCCACCCAGCGGAGATCTTAAGAACGCAGCAGTTTCGGAGGAAACGGTGCTGAGCCCTTAGGTAAGCTCAAAGCATACCGAAAGGAGCAATTAAGCGAGCAGCATTGTGACGCTACGTTTGAAGATGCAATCAACAGAGGCCGAAAGCTTGCACAACCTGCAGCACAATCTCAAGTACAATATGCAGCACGGCATTTAAAACACTGGAACAGTGTAGTTGACATGATACAAACAAGTAGATTTATCACACCGGTAGGCGATTTCAGGGAATCTCACGGTAGGTGTCATTACGTGATTCGCTGGGCGCTTTTAGCGTAGCAGACCCAGAGGGTTGCATAAATAACGAATAAGCATAGATTTCGTTATGCGGCCCTAGCCAGTCAGCAGTGGAATTTTGGTTTTATGATAAGAGCAGTAGGCGGGATTTGCAAACAGCGGAGTCTTGGTTAGAACTGACCAAGACTATGGGCGCAATATAAAGCCCAATGGGAATAAAGCCGATTGGGAATGACTGCTGACTTAAATTTCTTCTCCTCGCTTTACAGACACTAATGACCCCAATATAAATGAAAAGGGAAATAAAGCAGGATGGCAAAAAACAGAATGGGAAGACACGGAGGAACAAGACGGCTACCCCCGACGCAGCTGCGATCTGCCTTGCTGCGGCTACATGAACCGTGGTGTCTGCTTCCACTGTTCGCTGAAGTCTTCACGCAGGACGTCTTTACTTTATGTTAGGCGACCAGCACAATACGTGCCTTCCTCCCCCTTTCGTCATATGGTGGGACGTTTGAATTGGGCAAGACTACACGTCAATTGAACTGTAAACCAGTAGAGATCAGTACTCTTCACCGATGAGTCCAGGTTTGCTGTGCGGAGCAATTTCAGGGAACTGGAGAGAAAGGGAGATGCACTATAATCTCGTACGACCCATGAAAGGAGCACGTATAGTCACGGCAGCTTGCTGGTTTGGTGTGACATCTCGTTAGGTGGACCCACAGACCTCTATGTGCTTCCAAGATTGTCTATGGGTGCTCGACGTCATAGGGATGATGTCCGGGACCATTATGTTCACCATTATGCAGACCTCTATGTGTTTCCAAAAGTACCAATGAGTGCTCGACGCCATAGGGATGATATCCTGGACTCTTATGTTAACCCTTATGCAGACCTCTATGTGTTTCCAAGAGTACCTATGAGTGCTCGACGCCATAGGGATGATGTCCTGGACCATTATGCCAACATCTATGTGCTTCCAAGAGGGACCCTGAATGCTTGACGCTATAGGTATAATGTCCAGCACCCTTATGTTCACCCTTATGCCGACCTCTGTGTGCTTCCAAGAAGAACCATAAGTACTCGACGCTATAGGGATGACGTCCTGGACCCCTATGTTCGTTTTTATGCTGGTTCCATAGGTGATGCATTTCTCCTACAAGACGAAAATGGTCGTCCAGCCGAACGAGGTTGGTACGTAGAACAATATTTTCAAAAGGGACTTGCCCATATGGATAGGCCAGCAAGGTCTCCCGACCGTAATGCGATCGAGCATGTCTAGGATGCTCTAGGGAGACGTGTTGTTGCCCGTCTCCCTCTGGGCAATATCTGGTGGGCTTACACAAGCATTGTACGAACAGTGGTCGTTGCTACTTACTGAGCTCCTAGACACTATCTTCAACACCATGAAACATCGCTGTGAGGCCAATGCGTTGCTCTGTGTGAAAGGTGAACAAACTCCGTATTGGTTATTTTATTTTGACATCTTATTTCCACCTAGTTTTGTATGAGCTACTGTTTGACGGAATGAAGCGTTTCTTAAGAAGTATTTTAGTGTCTTTCTTTAACGTACGGTATGGTACAGGTTTTCACGCAATTTCACATTTCCTTACGTATTTTTTGAGTTATGGCGATATCTTTGTTTTCCCAATAATGTATGGAAACCAGTGTAGTTTGAGGCAGATAATTATGTTCCCGAATATGTTTTGCAATAAATACTCTAAAGATTTTGACTTTTGTTTTCAATTTATTGCCTTCTCACGGCTAGTGAATTCATTTTACTGCCTTCTTACAGATAGTAATTTCATTTTATTGCCTTTTCACAGACATAACATGATCGTCCTTAATCTTAAATGCCAGGGAACATTTCAACCCACCAAATAATGGGCTCAGTTAAACAGAAATTTGTAACTGAGTAGGAACAAAATCTGGAAGCTGAAAAAACAGTTATCTCTTATCATAGCAATAAATGAAATGCACTTGCGACAACCAGCTCGTATTTTATTCTGAACAAATACTTGCGTAAGTTCCGGAAGATTTACTAGCTTTATTGTTCTTGATTGCTTCTTCCTTGAAAGCAGATAACAGCTTTTAATATATGTATTTCTAGCGTTCGCAATGGGCTACCGGTAACGTACTACGTCTAGACCTTACGGGTAATCAGTAGACAATGCCTACTAGAAAAAAAAACTATCAAAATTCCACAGCGATTGTGTAAGAAGGGTACCTGATGAAACGAGAATTTATTGAACTCTGTAAAAAAATATGTGGTGGGAATTCTCGAAATATTACCGAAAACAACGCCCAGCAAAATTGCCGGTAGGCAATCATGTAGTGCTAATCGAAAAAGTACAGGAACGCGCTGTACCTAAACTCCCAAAGCAGTTGTGATTTTCAATGAAGAATTCATTAGCCTACTAATTACACCATCCAATTTGTTCTCTCTATCAAACATGCTTCCTAGATACACAAACGCATTCATCTGGTCAAGCACCGTTCCATAAGTCAACCGACACCTAGAAAAGAAACACAACATAGCATTTATTGACATACATTAGTACTGTGTGGGTTCACCTTTGGCTTAATGCATGCACTGACCCTTCGAGACATGCATTCGACAAGGTTTTGGAACACAGCGATACATTATCTTCCTGGTGCCAACAAGTGTTGGTTCCATAGCATTGCCACAGAGTTAATAGGACATAATTGTCCAGAACATCAAAGTAGACGTGCTGGTTAACAGGTTTGTCCACGATAACCAATGCGCGGGAATCATACCACGAAAAACATCCCCAACAGGAGTACACTGGTAGCTCCAAACTTGACCGTACGAACAGTACACTGTGGTAAATAGCGTTCTCCTGGCTGTCTCCATACACATACACGGCCATCAGACTGATTGATTTTGTATCTGGATTCATCAGTCCATAGCACCCGTTTCCATTGATCTACGGTCCACGATAAATGTTCTTTACACCATGCTAAACGACGAGTAGCATTCCGAGTGGAGATGAAAAGCTTATGAGCAGCCGCACGACCACCGTAAGCCATGGAATGAAGTTATCTGCGAATGGTGCGTGTGCATACCGAGGTCCCAGCATTTTTACTCACCTGTACACTGAGGCCTTGTGCAGTACTCCGTCGATTAGCTGTAACGACTCTCCTGAGGTTTCGACGTCCGCTATCAGTGATTTTCTTTAGTCTGCCGATACGTTTTTCTGCTTCAGGCACCCCATGTGTCTTCCATGTATTCAGTACATCCAAAGCAGTTGATTTGGGTATGTTTAAACGCCTCTTGGTTTTTCGTATGGACAACCACTAAAGAAGCTGAGTCCATCTTACGGATTATAATGTCTCAGTAGGATTACAAATGTCTCAGTAGCTGAGACCATCGTACGGATTTATAATGTCAGATGCTGACAGAAAAATGCATATAGCGCCGTGGATTGTTGGCCACCGTGGTGTAAGGTTAACGCTCTCGGATAGATATCGAGAGATCCGGGAATCCATTCTCCGGCAGCGGCCTAATAACAATTTGTCGGTTGTTGTGCGTTGCTGAACGTGGAAAGAGCGATGTATTTGTTATTCACTGACGCCACATATTTATAGGATTTTCAATGTAACACCCAACAATCTTTTCTTTCTCAAAGTCAGTTCTCTCCCGCCGCGACATTTTCACTCAACCTCACAGTGCAATATGATCGCGGAGAGCTGCAGGCTTGGTTTTATACCGTTTGCAGCTGTACCGCACATCTTAACAACGCAAAGGATCCGTTCGTTTGCTTCGTCAATATTGTGTATATTGCATTCAGTACTAACAGTTTCTTCCTCAAAACCATAACTTAGGTTTTTCCCTTAATTACAATCAGTTTGAATTACATGCAAACTTCGTACATCCGGGACAACATACTCTTCTACTGGGTTTTGCTGTCTCCTAACAGGACTGTGTCTTCAGCATACAACAATCCGCACACACGGATATTATCGAGACATAAACCAATATTGTCTATCTTGACATCACGCATGCACGCATCCATAAATATATTAAACAGCCATGGTGACATTACACAACCTTGTCTGACTTCTCCACCAATAGAAAACCATTTTGATAAAACGGGATTCATTCGTACACAAGCTATACTACCAGCATAAATGTCTTTTACACTATTAAGTAGATTCCCAGGAACACCATATTTATTCAATACCTTCCACAAAAGTATCCCATGTACTCGGTCGTAAGCTTTCTGTAAATCTATGAAGGCAGCAAAACTTTCTTATCAACAGCCAGATACTTTTCAACCATCATGCGTAATGCAAAAATCTGGTTAGTGCAGCTTTTACCAGGCATAAAACCACTCGTTTTGAACAGTCAAAATCAGACTTCACGATCTACATGTTTTAGCATTAAAGGAACAATGTTTCACCATTTTGGTAAGAAAACACTAAAATGTTGGGACCCAAACTGCGGCCGTTTAGGTGTGAAAAAACTAAAATCAGCCCCATGTTATCGAGTACGATGTTGTTGGAAGCGGAAACTAATTTAGAGTGCAATAGTGAAAGCTATTTTATAAATGGAAGTTTTATTTCTCGAGATATTTGGGTAGAGAAAGTTTGGGTATAGCACGTCAAATTCTATAGTCCGCCTGAAAGGGGTCGGTAGAACTGCAGGAAAATTCATTGCTTCCACGGACTTTTTCCGCCTGTGTGAAATGGGCCTGAAGCTTCAGAGATAAAAATAATCTCCTCTGCTTCCAGGGTAATCAAGAGGCACTGACAACCGGACTAAATTCACTGACATACAATTAGACTCCTTAATAATGACTAGATTAATTAAATTCCTAATTACAATAATTTGCCACTGCATTAATTAAATTCCCAATTATAATAATTATTATAATAATGTCTAGATTAATTAAATTCTCAATTACTCGTACAATAATTTCTAGATTAATTAAATTCCCAATTACAATAATTTCCCACTGCATTAATAAAATTCCCAATTAAAACAATTTCTAGATTAATTAAATTTCCAAATACTGTACAATAATTTCTAGATTAATTAAATTTCCAAATACTGTACAACAGTTTCTAGATTAAATAAATTCCCAATTACAGTAATTTCCCACTGCATTAATTAAATTCCGAATTACAATAATTTCTAGATTAATTAAATTTCCAAATACTGTACAATAATTTCTAGATTAATTTAATTCCCAATTACAGTAATTTCCCACTGCATTAATTCAATTCCCAATTACAATAATTTCTAAATTAATTAAATTCCCAAATACAATAATTTCTAGATTAATTAAGCTCTTAATTACAATAATTTCCCACTCAACGTTCTTAACAACAGTAGAAAAAGGAGTTTAAAGGGACTGCCAAGCGAAAATGGATTTAGAGATAAACCCTACCTTCAAAGAAACATGGGACGTTAATTCCACTAAATGTGCAGTTTTTCAGTTGTATTTTTTATTGCAAAGGAATTATAGGACATTTGCATTTTAGAAAGAAAACAAATTATGCTCTATAGGGTTTATAAGAACAGGTGCTGGCGAATAAAAGAAGTACAGAAAAACCGTTCTATAGCCTCACTACACCACTGCTGGTAGTTTCCATCTTTTATCGAAATTTCCGTTTCTAACTACAGATTTTCCGTAGTTAGTAATTCCAATAAAAATGACATCAAAAGGAGGCAGCCACCACCTTGCTAGGTAATACAATCCTTCAAAATGATGGTATGAAAGCCTAAAAATTGAAACTTTTCCGTTACGTTCAAAGGATATTTATTGATAAAACTAAAAGCTTAAAAACATACATTAGACCCTTCGGGCAACCCAGTTGCCCATCTTCAGATGATTAAAAACTTGACAACTATAGTGGATGGCTAATGTATATATACTGTGAACATGTGATGAATGATGTCATAAAGGACCTCCTGACCATTGGCGCGCAGAATTGCACTCCACGCATTAACGTTAGCCAATGATAAGTGAAAGATTAATTTGTAAAAAAGTAAAGCAATATCATACATCAATACAATTGTTACGTGTTTACATATAATATGTCAAAACTTAAACTAAGCACATTGCTACAATATGGCAAAAAACAAAGGGGTGGGGCGGGGGGGGGTGTATGTTAACGAAAATGGTCGTTTCTTCACATGAAACATAAGAAACCAGAAAGGTAATTTACCAACACATGATGTTAGTATTTTTTAGAAAACTCTGTAAAGAATAAATTAAATTAAAAATAAAGTATAATTATTTCGTTGTCTTCATTGTGGCCGATATCAGTTAATGTCAATGCTTTTAATCAATCCTTTCCATTGTCCTGGTACAAAACCAGATAAGCTGTCATAACAGCATATGGGACCTCTGTTAAAATAATCAAACATTCATTAAACAGCAGCGAAGAACCAGGATGAGGAGTTATGAGTATATTGGCTTTCTTCCAATCTGGATAATGTACACCTTCATGAACTTTACGGGCTAATGCTGTCTTCATTAATCCATTCTTAATACAGGCTGTCCCAGAAAGGATTCCCTGATTTTAAAATGAAATAACTCGGAAACGGAGGTCGATAGAAGAATAAAACAAGTGGTATGTTTATTTGAAAAGCCGTAAAAATCTGATACAGAAATTTCAAAATTACTTACAAATGTTACCGAAAGGTGGCGCTTTACGCTGTAGTCGCAGTGCGGTCCTATAAATAATGCTGTGAAGCACAGAGCGATCAGTCGTCGGACAGTTTCGCTGTCGAAACGTGAAAGGAGGTTAACGTACTGAAGGAAGTGGATGAAGTCATGTATTCCGTGGAGCAACGTGTTTTTCTGGTACTCGAGTATCAGGAACTTCGTGGTTTATGCAACATGGGGCCCGATCACACCGTACCCCAGCGGTTTTTGACTTTCTTGAGGAATACTTTGGGAATAGAGTCATTGCTTTGAACTATTCCACATTTACTGGAACAGGCATGGATTGGCCTCCATACTCACCCGAGCTTACCCCCTGCGACTACTTTTTGTGGGGCACATTGAAGGACACTGTTTTTCAGAACGATTCTGCAGCACTGGACGAGCTTGAAGAGTTGATCGGTGAGGCATGTGCGTCCATTTCCGTTGACACACTACAGAGGGTGACTGACAATTTCATTCTTCGTTTGCGCCATCTCTGTGCTGCGAAAGGTGCACATTTTGAATCGATTTTCCTGTGATTGCAACGACTGCTTGCAAAGGACAGTTTATAGACTATTTCTCGGACGCCCTACTGCGACTAAAGCGTACAGCGCCACCTGCCGGCAACATTTGTAAGTAATTTTGAAACTTCTGTATCAGATTTTTACGGCTTTCAAAATAAACATGCCACTTTTTTCATTCTTCTATCGATCTCCGTTTCCGAGTTATTTCATTTTAAAATCAGGGAGTCCTTTGTGGGACACCTTGTATCATATTTATGTTATTTAAGTCGAAAGTTCAAAGAAAAAAATACTAACATCATATGCTGGTATATTACCTTTATAGTTTCTTATGTTTTATGTGAAGAAATGACCATTTTGGTTAACATACGCCCCCCCCTCCCATTTTGTCATATTGTAGCAATGTGCTTAGTTTAAGTTTTGACATATTCTATGTGAACCCGTAATAATTGTATTAATGTATTATCATACTGCTTTCCTTTTTTACAAATTAATCTTCCAATTTTGATTGGCTAACGTTAATGCGGTAAGTGCACTGCGCACCAATGATCACGGGGTCCTTTTGACATCATTCATCACATGTTCACAGGGTATACATTCTTCGGCCATCCACATAGTAGTCGGCCATCCACATAGTTGTCAAGTATTTAATCATCTGAAGATGGGCAACTGGGTTGCCCGAAAGGTCTAATGTATGTTTTTAAACTTTTAGTTTTATCAATAAATATCCTTTGAGCGTAATGTGTGAAAGTTTTAATTTTTAGGCTTTCATACCATCATTTTCAAGGATTGTATTACCGTGCAAGGTGGTGCCGGCCTCCTTTTGATGTCATTTTTATTGGATTAAGCACGAGATCACTTCATTAAATCAAGTTAGTAATTCCGTTTATTTTAGAACAGTCAGTTTTCTTTTCTATGTAGACACATTTACTAACGTGTCTCAACACTCTTTCATCCCTTAGCGTGTACGAAGTGATTGAATACCTTCCTTTTCCCTGGTGGGTTATCGAACCTTTTTCGTGTTCTACGTCAGCGGAGCGCGCTACCGACTGACCCAGAAAGTCACGTAACTTCAACCCACGTAGAAGGTAGAAATAAAAATAAACAAGTTAGTAAAATCATGCAATACATTGATTATAATACGCTTTCCAACATACCAGAAATCATTATTCAAGTCATCACTCAAGTTAAGAGGATGATGGCTGTAGAATAAATCTCGGTCCGGTGCCCTGACCTTTGATCCCACTTCGATGTTATTCAACAGAACCAGTTCAGTGTACCTCCGAAAAAACGTGATAAAGTTTTGTCGCAATAGAAGCAATTTTACGTAAGTTATGATGCATAAGGGCTATGGAATAGATCCCGCTCCTGTGTCCTGAGCGTTGACCCCAATTCTCCCATTTTCAATAGGATTCGTCCCCAGGCAGGCCCCTACAACATACTAACATTTCATCAATATCGAAGCATTTTTACGTACGTTATGACGCATAATGGTGATGGAAGTGATTCCGCTCCTATTTCTTGACCTTTAACCCCATTTCGCCCAATTTCAATAGGGTTCGTCCGCAGGTGGTCCCCTTCCACATACTAAAATTTCATCGAAATCGAACCTTTTTTACGTTAGTTATGACGCACAAGAGCAGTAGAATGAATCCCGCTCCTGTGTCCTGACCTTTGACCCCATTTCGTTCACTTTAAATAGGGTTCCTTCCCAGGTGGTCCCCTACCACATACTAAAATGTCATCAAAATCGAACAATTTTTACGCGAGTTATCGTGCGGACGGGCATACGCACACAACGCGTGACGTATTGAGGCAGATGGGAATCGCGACCATCTGCTCGCAAGAGTGTGACGCTATCAAACTTTAATAGGATCCACACACAACGCGTGACGTAATGATACAGATGGCGTGAACGCGCGCGCCAACATTCTCAAACGCGAGATTGTGCGGTCATAAGATTTCTAAGCATTGGTAAAATTAATGAAACGACGCCATGACACTAAAAACGTTGTAATTCGGGGTGGTTATTTAATCCACTAAACGAATTCTCCTAAAGTCGAGATCAAGTTAAATCGATTTCTAGTACCAGAAAACGGTTGGTCAACGACTTTCATCAAAATCCTTAGAGCCGTTTTCAAAATAAAATTTTCATTGATACAAGAATTGCTTTTTTAAGGTGGACGTCAAGTAATTTTGCTCCCTATACCTCCAATAGAAAAACTTGTGTACACATTTTCTTCACAATTAATGCGTTCCCAAGGATGAAAATTTGAACATCGATTAAAATAGCTTCATTTTATAACCTCGAATACTTTATATTTTCTAAAACATAACCATAATTATGCAATCCAACATTTATTTGTCAACTGACGTCATCAAAGTACAGGTCGCGCTATCTTTTTCTAGTTTCAACACCACCAAAGGAAACGTTATTGTTTTTTTAATATAATTATGGTTATGTTTTAGAAAATGTTAAGTATTCCAATTTATAATATGAAGTTATTTTAATCGATGTTCAAATTTCCATCCTTGGGAACGCATTAATTCTGAAGGAAATGTGTAGAAAAGTTTTTCCATTGGAAATATAGGAAGCAAAATTACTTGACGTCCATCTTAATAGTGTGGGACAAGGGAGATGGAATGGATCCCAATCCTATGTCCTGACCTATGATCCCATTTGTCCCATTTTCAATAGGGTTCTTCTCCAGGTGGTCCCGTACCACATACTAAAATTTCATTGAAATCGAACCATATTTACGCAAGTTATGAGGCATAAGGGCTATGGAATGAATCGCGCTCCTATGTCGTGGCCTTTAACCCCATTTGTCCCATTTTCAATAGGGTTTGTCCCCACGGCGTCCCCTACACATACTAAAATTTCATCAAAATCGAACCATTTTTACATGAGTTATCGTGCCGACAGACAGTCGGACGGACGGACGGACGGACGGAAAAAGCGGGAGCATATACGGTTCTTCAACCTATAGTTGGAAAGCGTAAAAAGACTTGCATCGGCCGATGAAATGTTTTTCGCTGTTAATGACAGTTAAATGGTCATCTTATTTGCTGTTGGAGATTATTATTTTTCTGAGTAGGTTTCTAACAATCTTAATTTTTTTTCCGAAGGAGGACTTATCACAAATAAAGTATTTTTTGCATTGCGATTTTTCCAAGCAACAATGTTTTGCAACTCGAGACCTTTTTAAACTCGCATGGCCTTCAATTAAGGAAAGGTGAAATCAACTGCTTCACAGTATTATTAAAAAATCTTTAAAAATAAAATTCGATCTTGACAGCAAAATAAAAGCTTTTCTGTCTTAAGGAGTCCACTGGCTGATACACAGTTATCAGACAATAACCCATAAAATAATGCTACAGAAGGTGAGTCGAACGTTTTGCAATATTTGCATGAACACGTGTGCTGCGGAAGGTATGTCGCGTGTTTAAATTAGCTCAGGTCGCGCACTGCAATCACTCGAAAGGGATATAAAGTGGTCGTCGTTGCTGTGAACAGTATCGCATGTCGTCGTTCTGTCTGTGGTTGGGACGACTAAAAGATGAACAGCTACAACCGGCTAATTAGAGAACTTTTACTTTAAGAGTTTGAACTCGGCCATAACGCTGCTCAAGCAACACGAAACATTTGTCAGGCGATAGCGAAAGGTTCCGCGGATCACAGCACCGCAACCATATGGTTCGAGAAATTTCGCTCAGATGACAGAATCTTAGACGATCATCCAAGGTGAGGTAGGCCGCGAACCGTGGATTCGGAGTCCGTGCACGAGGCCGTAGAGGTAAATCCGACAACCAGAACTCGGAGATCAGCAGGCGAGCTGGGCATATCACAGACCACCGTGGTTCGTCACCTTCAGGAGCTCGACAAGGTCTACAGGAGCTGCCGCATTGTCCCTCATGAAGTGAGGCCAGCTGAAGCAAACCACCTAGTGGAAGTGTGCACGAAACTCCAAGAAAACCAGCGCGATGTGCGTTTCACCAAGAGGATTTTTTAAAGTGGGTCTATTTCTCTGATCTGAACACACAAGGGCAATGGTTGAGCACGGCCCAGCTTCCTGAACCTGTTGCGAAACATGGGCGCTTCGAACACAAGCTCATGCTCTTCGTCTGATGGAATTTCGAGGGGATAATGCGTTGCGAATTTGTTGCACACGGTCCGACCATCAACGCGAATGGCTACTCTGGACAGCGGGTGCCGATGTATGCCGTTTTGGAGGAGAAGTACTCAGGCACTGATGAACAGAAAGTGCGCTCTCCTACAGCAGGACAACGCTCGGCCTCATACAGCGCGAACGACAGCGGCGAAACTCGAGGAACTTGAAGGCACCGAACTGATGCCACACCCAGCATATAGTCCGGATCTTGCTCCGTCGGATTATTACTTGCTCCGGTCCAGGGTCCATTTCCCTCGTGGACGGCACTTCAACAACCAGCAGGAGGTGGCAGCTGGGCTGAAGGAGTTCTTCGCCTCGAAGGGCAACAACTGGTACCGTCGCGTTATCGAAGAACTGGTAGACCAAACTTCAAGAGCTTCCCTTCAAAAAGGTGCAAAGTGAGTATCGATATCTTAAATAGTTTTGGTTTCATGAAATGTTGAAACTGTCTATTTATAACAAACACGGCCCACACACATTTGCATATTTTGCATTTTTCGACCTTATTTCTCTTTTAGAGCATTTGCTAGAGTTTTTAGGGCATTTTCTGAGGATTCGGGGCATTTGTTTATAGTTTCGGAACACCTTTTTTTGTTCATTGGCCGCGGATGGCCTAGTGGTCAACGTTCGTGACTGCCACGGACAAACCTCAGGTTCGATCCCAGGCAGGTACGAACTCTCGAACCATTAAATATCCGTCGTGCGTTGGATGGGCTCGTTAAGTCATCGGACTCTGGGTACTGGTCCCTCGGTAATAAATAAGGGCGTCTTCCTCCCCCTTTCTACCTCGCTTCCGTGTCACTTTCCTATCGAGCACTCTAGCCCAAATCTCCTAGTTTCCTATTTCTAAGGGTTGTTTAAGACCTGGGGTCAGACACTCCGTTCCTAAAAATCTTTTACATATGATCTGATTTTTTTTTGTTTCAGGGCATTTTTTTTTTGCATTTTCTAATTACCATTTTTTTAATTACCTTTTCCTAAGGATTATGCTTTCAAATTGCAACACTCAAAACCAGGATTGCCATATGACTAAAGCCAAAAACCTTCGAAAGTAGCTCATTCTGACAAGTCTGTCCAAGACTCTGTTTAGTGCTATCCAGTTTTGGGGAAAGAGAATTCCCACTGTCCCCTTTTGAAAGGGACTGTGGGGGAGGGTAGCGAACAAATTCAGAGCTTCTTATTTCTACCGTTGCTGGCATTCCAAAACCTTTATGTAATACCTGGCAGGTGTTCACTTGCTTTTTTTTTCTTTTCTTTTCTCCTGAAGTTTTTTTTTTTTTTTCTGAGGCTTTTTTTTTCTTTTCTTCTGAGGGTTTTGTTCTTTTGTTCTGAGGTTTTACAGTGCATTTTATAAAGAAAAGACAAAATTCTAGTTTACGAATTATCTAAGTTTGAAGCTATTTAATTTATAATTTCGGGAAAATGTGATACAAACTGTTTTAGGGAAGGTTTTCCTTTAAATTTTAAGAACATTTTTTCGATTTCTAAGAGCATTTTCTTTCACCCTTCTAAGATTATGTTTTAGGAATTTTTAAATAAATAACTTGTGAGCCCTGCTAATAACCCTGTATATATAGATTTCAAAAACCAGCCTTACCTTTCCCAGAGGTAAAATCCGTCGTCATCGATCGTAGGGACACATGATCTAGGGTTTATCTGAAATTATATAAAATGCAGCAAAATATTAATTTCTCTATTTAATAAAGAAGTAAACAAATACAGTCGAACCTTGTTAAACCGCCATGTTTTGTTCATCGTGATAAATTAGTGGTAAGCGAGGGTGGCGGTTTAAAGAGATTCATATAAAGGAGGGGTAAAATTAATTGAATGAGAGTATAAAGTACAGTACAAAATTATGTCCAACTGAGCCCGACTCTTCTCTCTCTCATTGTTTTTCCAATGAACAAGTTTCTGAATGTAATACAAGTCGAGGATAGAAAAAAGCATTTTTTTTTTCATCCACCCAAGTGTGGGGACAGGTTTTGCACTTTAAAGTCACTTTAGTGCTTTTGGAACCACCTTGAGACGAACCGAGCATTATGGCAAGGACCATCGTTCTGCAGGAATCAGCAATCCTTACCAGTAAACACCATGCACATGTACAGGTGTACCTGCTCGGAAATGTTGTTAAGATACTTCGTGATGAAATAGTAGAACTATATTAGTAGTCCAATTTATTAGCGCAAGAACAGCTCTGACGTATATTATATTTTAACTTTCCTTTTCTAGTTCCTCTTCCTATGTAAATTTGAGTTTGTTCTGTTTTGCACTTTCCAAACTTAACGTGATATCTTCTCTCCCACATGAATGAAGGTTTGGTAACACCCTGAAGTTAGTACGTAAGTGACGTATGCATGTGATAAGAACAAGACGAGATATACACTGCTGGCCACCCAAAATGCAACACCAAGAAGGAAGCATCCGATTGGCCTGAAATTCGTAGCATGCGTCGCCCGCGAGAGGACATGCAAACAATTAGCATTGCAGGGCATATGCAAATCATGAGCGCCCGGCACGCCACCAAGAAGCACTATAAGAAGGGTGCACAGAAGGCGGGGTGTAAGTAGTGGAAGTGTGTTGTGCTGCCGGACCTGTGCGTGGTAAGCTTCCTGATGCCTCGTCGCAGAATACGGCAGTCATTCCAGCACGTTTCGGAGTTTGACAGAGGAGGAATGGTGGCTTATCTCGAAAGCGGTTTATCGTACCTAGACATCGGCGCCCGTGTCGGACGACATCCAGCCACAGTGAGGCGAGTATGGATTCCGTGGGTGCAGGAGGGACGAACGGACCGACGTGAGCGATTGCCGCAGCCGCGGCACACCACCAAGCGAGAGGACCGGCATGTTGTGCGGCGAGCATTGACGGCTCGCACCGCCACCGCCACATCACAAACGTTAGCGCAGGAATTAAGGTGTGTTGAGAAACAACCGTGTCAGCACGTACCGTTCGACGTCGTCTGCAGGAGCGGGGACTTGTCGCACGGTGCCTATTGCTCCGATTACCATTGACGTTACACCACCGGCGAGTGCGGCGGCAATGAGCCGTTTAACGCCGCATCTGGCCTACGGCATGGCACGACATAGTCGTCTCTGACGAATCCCGCTTCTGCGTGCGTGCAACACCACGATGGTGGGATCCGCGTGTGGCGGCACCGCGGCAAGAGAATGTATGACGCCTGCATTATGCATCGCCATAACGGTCCGTTGCCTGGCGTTATGGTTTGAGGCGCAATTGAATATGACACCCGTAAACCTCTGGTACGCATCGCAGGTACAATCAACAGCCACCGCTACATCTCCGACGTTTTGGAGCCTGTAGTCCTCCCTTACCTGCAGGACCTTCCAGCGGCCACGTTTCAACAGGAGAATGGCCGCCCCGCCCCGGTGGCGCAGTGGTCTAAGGCGCTGGCCTCTGATCATTCATCCGTAAGGGGTCCGGGTTGGAATCCCGGTCAGGCATGGATGTTGTGTTTGTCTTACGGCACTGGCTCTCTCCCTTCCCTGGAACCAGTGACCCTAAATTAGGGACGGGCGACTGCTTATAGCCCATTGAGTTGCACACGGTGGTCGTTAAATCTCCAATAAAAAAAAACAAACAAACAGGAGAATGCGCGCCCGCACGTGGCACGCATCGTGCAACAATTCTTCACGACCCACCAGGTGTCACTGCTGCCGTGGCCCGCCTGTTCTCCCGATATATTGCCCATCGAACACGTCTGGTCGCTGATCGGCAACCGAGTGGCCCGGCAAGCACCACCCGCGGCTACGCCTGATAAACTGTGGCAACGTGTGGAAGCAGCTTGGACCGACATACCCCAAGCCCACATCCAAAGCCTCTTTCGTTCGATGCCGCGGCGTGTAGCGGCCGTTATTTGCCAGCCATGGGGGCCACAAAAACTATTGATATCTGCGTGTTCCGCAAGTCGCATGGGCCTGTAAGCTCAATCGTTTCATCTTTGTATCTGTTGTTATGTGTCCAGTAAATCTTGCTTTGCTATCTCGTGTCCTTGTTGGTGTTGTATTTTGGGTGGCCAGCAGTGTATATATAAGCATATATGTTTTTTTTATTAACTATGTTGATATTGACAAGGGCACTGCCGCTCCTCACTGCGCACATTCGGCAAAAATAAGCATCTAAAGCTTGCGAGAAAAGTAAATATATTCAAATTCAGAACGTCGGACCCATATGAATATCATCTGCGTGACAAACTCTAAACCTGCCGTTCCTGCATCGATTACCTGTACTTTCCACATATAAACTCGACCACCGTTGTATACCATAATTTCAAGCAATGCCACCGCCCCCCCCCCCACATCCCTTCTTAAAAAAGGCTGGTTAATTGGTATTTTCTTGCTTTCAAGTGAAATTGCAAAAACTTCACAAAACGGTTAAAACTCCTAAGTACAATGGCCGTTTCATAAAAACTTAGAGTAAAATCACACAAAATGAAGAAATATAGGTACAGCAAAATATATGTTATTTTTTCTCAATGTATCTTCCCTCAACGGTCCCATCGTTCATTCCACTTTTCAAAGCATATGGCGAAGGCTTTTCGTGGAAGCTGCTTTAGCGACCCCTGCACAGCTTCAATAACGTCAATCTGTGTTGAATATTGCGCCACGGAACTTCTCCTTCATTGTTGGAAACAACCAGAAATCGCACGGAGAGAGATCAGGACTGTAGGCAGGCTGAGGAATACTTTCAATACTGCATTTGGTAACAAACTTTTGAACACAAGCAGTTTCATGTGGGCGGGCGTTATCATGGTGTAGGGTACACTTACGCACCAGTTCCGGTCACTTAATCGATATGTGTCGTCGCAGACGCTTCAAGACTGAAATGTTATACTCAGCTTTGACAGTAATTTGTGGAGGAACGGCATGCTAGCAGCAGATCAGTAGATCAGTTCTGCAATATCAGATGAAAGTCTGTTTTACAGAAACAAAAGCCTCGACAATGTTTTACTTGATTTAGCAAAGCAGCTAATTAGTCTGTCTGAATTCAATATATACCAGCCCGATGAACGTGTTCACATATTTCCTCTTTTATTGCATTACTGATAAGAACAATGATTTTGTTTATGGTTGCCTTTGACAGAAGAGATACAAAATCGCCGCGACCAGTATTTGCTGTACTTTTTCGCACAACTTCATCTACATGCATTTTTAGTACGGGATCATACTTGCTACCAAGAGTAGAATTTATAAAAAGTCACCATAATCTAATCCAGGACTTTTAAAAGACATTCCATTTTCATAGGCTCCTCTCCTCGCTTACCGATTAATTTTACAATTTCAATTATCCTATCCAAAACATACCGCCTTTGTTGTACTTGTTTAGCTCTAATATTTTTTTTGCTGCGAGAAAAACTATCTGTATTTCGACTTCGCGATCTCACCATATGAGCTCCAATGCAGTGTAAATGTACTATTGATAGCTCATATTCCTTAATACGCTTATAAATTGTTTACGCTTTCCAACCGTAGGTTGAAGAAGCGTATATGCTCCAGCCTTTTCCGTCCGTCCGTTTGTCTGTCGGCACGATAACTCACGTAAAAATGGTTCGATTACGATGAAATTTTAGTATGTGGTAGGGGACCACCAGGGGACGAACCCTATTGGAACATGGGTGAAGTGGGGTCAAAGGTCACGCCATAAGAGCAGGATCCATTTCATTGCCTTTATGCGTCATAACATGCGTAAATATGGTTCGATTTCGATGAAATTCCAGTATGTGGTATAAAACTACCTGGGCACGAACCCTATTGAAAATTGGCAAATTGGGGTCAAAGTTCAGGCAGGGCATAAGAGCGGTAATTTATTCCATTGCCCTTATGCGTCATAACTTGCGTAAAAATGGTTCGATTTCGATGAAAGTTTGGTATGTGGTAAGGAACCACCTGGGAACGAAACCTATTGAAAATGGGTGAAATGGGGGTCAAAGGTCAGGACATAAAAGCGGGATCCATTTCATTGCCTTTATGCGTCATAACATGCGTAAATATGGTTCGATTTCGATGAAATTTTAGTATGTGGTATTGAGCCAATGGGCGAAATGGGGTCCCTTTTGAAAATGGGCGAAATGGGGTCAAAGGTCAGGACACTGGAGTTTGATCCATTCCATTGCCCTTGTGCATCATAACTTACCAAAAAATCTTTCGATTGCGACAAAACGTTATCATGTTGTTCCGGAGGTATAGTGAACCGGTTCTGTTGAATATCAACGAAATGGGGTCAAAGGTCATTGCACAAAAGCAAGATTTATTCCACAGCCATTATTCTCATAACTTGCGTAAAACTGTTTCTATTGCGACAAAACTTTAGTATGTTATTCTTGAGGTGTACTGAACCGGTTCTGTTGAATATCATCGAAATGGGGTCAAAGGTCAGGACACAGGAGCGAGATTTATTCCACAGCCATTATTCTCATAACTTGAGTAACAATTTCTGATATGTTGGAAAGCCTATCATAATCAATGCATTGCATGATTTTACTAACTTGTTTTGTATTACACTCACCCATTCCTTCAACGAATGTATTTACGTTTTTAGCTTCCGAATATAATAAGCACACTGTGCAGTAAAGAGAATTATTCTGCATATCATAAGTCAGCCACTGTCTTTTTGTTCCATCCTTTTTATGAAATAAAAACCTTGGTATCCAAGAAAACGATCCCGTATAAAAGGTTTAATCAGATGAGCATTAAAAAACCGATAAACTCATTCGAGTACGGCCTCGAGAATAAGGTACCCTTGTCGAGGGTTTTTCCGCTAGTACTTTGTGTATAAATAATTTGAGATCCGGTTAAAGACCTCAGATCTCTCGAAAACGAAGTACTTGGCAAAGATGGATGTAATTCAGCATGCTTTAAATAATTTTGGTTGTCAGTGCTTTCGGTTTGCTCTACCATATCAGTCTGGACCAAATTCAAAGGCATGAGATTTGTCACATCTTCAGCATTCATTATAATTTGTGCACAGGAAGATTCAGCCTGTTCTAGGGCTTCGGGTGCTGTTTCTGTTTGCCCAACTGAAACAGTTGAGCTTCCTGTGCCCAACTCATTCTGTAGAGATGAAATCAATTCCTTTGGTTTTGTGTCAGTTAACAAGAAGTCACTTACTTTTTATTAACCTTCCTTAAAAAAAGCCATCTGGTTAATGTGCGAAAGCTTGGAAAACTGATTTTTATTCTACGCCAATAAATTCTGATTACTAGTATAGTTATACCATTTTCTAGCATGATTTTTGTTTTTCTCTGTTTCACTGCGCTGCCTTTTTTCGTTTGCGGTTTTCCATTTTTCTAAATTAACACAATGAGGTATTTTAACCGACGAAATCAATTTTTGATTGTACATTCATTGTGAAAAATAACAAATTTTTAAATTAACAAAATTTAAATTCAAAGCTATCTTAAAGTTAGGGATCGTAGAAATTTCTTGCCATGCAAAACAAGCAGCTGAAAGCAGTGAGATGCCTGTATCAGTTTTAATGCCATTGCTACAAGCCCACGCCTGACACGTCTGCGGATTACAAACTGCATCTTCTGCACGTGGCACTTTGAGCTTTAACCTACGTATAAATTACGAAATCGCGCGTGTCAGGATTTTACATATACACTGCTGGCCACCCAAAATGCAACACTAAGAAGGAAGCATCCGATTGGCTTGAAATTCGTAGCATGCGTCGCCCGCGAGAGGACATGCAAACGATTAGCATTGCAGGGTATATGCAAATCATGTGCGCCCGGCACGCCACCGAGAAGCACTATAAGAAGGGTGCACAGAAGGCGGGGTGTAAGTCGTGGAAGTGTGTTGTGCTGCCGGACCTGTTCGTGGGAAGCTTCCTGATGCCTCGTCGCAGAATATGGCAGTCATTCCAGCACGTTTCGGAGTTCGGCAGAGGACGAATAGTGGCTTATCGCGACAGAGGTTTATCGCACCGAGACATCGGCGCCCGTGTGGTACGACATCCAGCCACAGTGAGGCGAGTATGGATTCTGTGTGTGCCGGAGGGACGGACGGACGGACCGACGTGAGCAATTGCCGCAGCCGCGGACAATCGCTCACGTCGGTCACCGAACGAAAGGACCGGCATGTTGTGCGGCGTGTATTGACGGCTCGCACCGCCACATCACGAACGTTAGCGCAGGAATTAGGGTGTGTTGCGCAACAACCTGTGTCAGCACGTACCGTTCAACGTCGTCTGCAGGAGCATGGACTTGTCGCACGGCGCCCATTGCTCCGATTATCATTGACGTTACACTACCGGCGAGTGCGGTGGCAGTGGTCCCTTGAACGCCGCACCTGGACTACGGAATGGCACTACATTGTCTTATCCGACGAATCCCGCTTCTGCCTGCAACACTACAATGGTCGGATCCGCATGTGGCGGCGAGAGACTGTATGACGCCTGCATTATGCATCGCCATACCGGTCCGTCGCCTGGCGTTATGGTTTCGGGCGCATGTGGATATGACATCCGTAACCCTCTGATACGCATCGCCGGTACAATCAACAGCCACCGCTACATCTCCGACGTTTTGGAGCCTGCAATCTTCCCTTACCTGCAGAACCTGCCAGCGGCTACGTTTCAACAGAGTAATGCGCGCCTGCACGTGGCACGCATCGTGCAGCAATTCTTCACGGCCCACCAGGTGTCACTGCTGCCGTAGCCTGCTGTTCTTCCCGATATGTCGCCCATTGAACACGTCTGGTCGCTGATCGGCAACCGAGTGGCCCGGCAAGCACCTCCCGGGGCTACGCCTGATAAACTGTGGCAACGTGTGGAAGCAGCCTGGACCGACATACCCCAAGCCTACTTCCAAAGCCTCTTTGGTTCGATGCCGCGGCGTGTAGCGGCCGTTATTGCCAACCATGGGGGCCACACGAACTATTGGTGTCTGCGTGTCTCTCAAGTCGCAGGGGCCCCTAAGCTCAATCGCTTCATCTTTGTATCTGTTGTTATGTGTTCAGTAAATCTGCCTTTGCTATCTCGTGTCCTTCTTGGTGTTGCATTTTGGGTAGCCAGCAGTGTAGTTTTTTTGCCTGGCAGGCGCCGGTAGCAGACACCGCACCACTAAATTGCTACTGCTGGTTTATAGAAGAGGAGCAATGTGAGGTAGACGGTTAGTCATAGCAGCATTCCACTACAGACGTAAAGGAGTGTATGAGAATGAAAAATTCAGAGGTGAAACTCCATATTGAGCATCAGCAACCCAGCGATGGAAAGTTGAGGTAGAAGAATATCTCACATTCGCAATAACATAAATGTGTAGTTGGTATAATATAATTTCATGAGTTGACAGCCTGAAAAACTTCCACCAACGTTCAGACCAGAACCCCCCCCCCCCCACACACACACACACGAACGCACGCACACACAAAGTTGTGAGAAAACGTATTACTTACCAAATTAGAATAATGTGATTTTGAAAAAAAACAAACAAAGAAACAACAACAAAAAAGAAACTCCGACACAGCGACCCACCGCGCGACTGGCCTATCCAACCCTGGCACTGAGCCGCGAGCTTGAGACCACTGCTCTAGACGGGCGTTTTAGGGCGGTCGCAGTAGTTCCAATGTAGGGGCATTTCAGGCGTTATGGTCGTTAAAGAGTTAGTTAAACCAAGGCGTTCTAGAAAACACGAGGTCGCAGCATTAGAGAGATGAGTTTTCTCCGTTTATGACGTCACTCTCATGTTACACGGCCTGATATGTGGGTGCCATGTTTTATGTCATACACGGCAGCGTCGCAAACCAATCGGAAGCCTTGGCTTCTGCGTGACGTCACTAAAAAAGCAAACTCATTCATTTCTAATGTCATTGCCTTGTGTTTTCTAGGCGGCCTTGGTTAAAGCTCCACCCTATTGCCACCAGTTTATCATGATGAACAAAATATGTTGGTTTATAGAGATTCGACTGTATGAGAAAAATATAAATATTTTGGAAATTTCCCTTTAAAAATATTTAAATTTCACAGCAAACGGAGCCGGCCATTTAATCGCTTCGTATCCTATCTTCTTATGTCATTATTATTGCAGCTGTGCAGTAATTCGCAGTTCCTATTACTCAGATAACCACTAACGACGTTGTTTACAAAATAAAAATGCGTTAGGGGTGACTAATCACTTCATGTTCATTAAAAGGCAACGCGAATGCTTTAGAATCACCAAGTAATAAAATCTGCGGAGAAATATTCATGCAGCAAATTTGCAAATAATTCTACATGAATTTCTATGGTCTGCAGCAAAAAAATAAGAAATTAAAATAGGAAATATAATGTTAAAAATAAATCAAAATAATCGCGTGAATTGATAGAGATTAAACAGTAGTTTCGTTGCTAGTATTTAGAAATACGGTGAATCATTGTTAATGAAATACAAATTGACCTGACGAAACAGAAATTGAGATTCTATGAATGAGAATTATTTAGTCTAATACACTTAAGACCTTGTCATGCTTCAAACGCTCGCCATGCAAGCCCTTCAGTTTACGTCTGTAACGCTGTTTGTGCGAAATGAATCATGGGATGCATGATTAAACATCCTATAGCTAAAAAGATAAATCCCTTTCACAATGAAGTATCGTACGATCAATTGTAAGATGTGTAAAATTATATCACTACACTTCATTTCTAAAACTCCTAACACCCGTTTGTCTTATAGCATCTTTTTCGCACGCACGACTAAATCCGTACTTAGATGTAAGACTCATAAATAAATGTCAAATAAATAACACTTATTTCAAAACATTTTCTTATAAGTTTAAGCGCATTCCAAAAAGATAACTGCGAACAAACTTTATTTCTTAGAGGAAACTAGTCATTTAGAAGAAATTCGTGCACAAGAATAATAGCTCATGCGAAACGACGTGGGCAACGAAATTTGTTTCCGTAGAATTGCCGAAACGATCGAAACGAAGTTACTAATAAAGCTATAAATAAGCAACAATAAATAACTTAAAGGTTTAAACATATTACAGAAAAATGAGCGCGCCTGGAGGACCGAACGGTGGCTCAGGTAAAGTTCACAGCGTAGTATATATACAGTCCGAGGACCGGCTTTCGGTTAGTAGAGTGTTCGGAGTCAGAATGGAAAAAGCTACCGATTTGTCGGAGTTTCACAAAGGACAAATTGTGATGGCACGGCGCTTCGGAACTACGATCTCGGAAACGGCGTGGTTTGTGGGTTCTTCACTTGCCGCTGTAGTGAGTACGTATCAAAAGTGGTGCACACATTGCCAAACGACAAACCGTCGTCCAGATGTGTGTCGTTTGCAGCTCACTAATGCCAGAGGGGAGCAGAGATTGTCGCTCATTGTTCACAGCGACCGCAGGACTACAGTGCGACAGATCACCCGCAGCTATTACAGTGGTTATCAGGGCAATGTGTTACATCACACAGTTCATCACAGCCTTCTGCGCATGGGCATGCGTAGCCGAAGACCCAGTCGGGTCCCCAAGCTCACTGTTCGTCATCGCCAACGACGCATGAAATGGGCCCAAGATCATCGAGATTGAGCCGTGTATGATTGGAAGAAAGCGGCATGGTCTGACAAATCAAGATTCCTGGTGCATCACGTAGACGGCAGAGCGCGGATACGCCGATTACCAACGGAGGCTATGGCACCTGGATGAACTGTCGGGCGGGAACAGGCCGGCGGCGGCGGCGGTGTTATGCTGTGGGTGATGTTCTCTTGGGACACTTTAGGCCCCATTATCCGAACAGCACACTCCCTGAAAGCTGTCAGGTACCTGAACATCGTTGCGGTCCAAGTTCATCCATTTATGGCAACTGTGTTCCTTGCTGGTGAAGGCCATTAGCAGCAGAATAATGCACCATGCCCCACTGACAGAATCGTCAAGCAGTAGTTCAAGGAACATGGTGGTGGTGACTTTCTGTTAATGCCCAGGCCTCCAAAGACACCTGACATGAGCCCAATCGAACATCTGTGGCTCATCTGGATAAAACGAATTCGCGCTAAATCACCACCACCCTGAAATGTACGGGAACTGGGGGATCTGCTGTTGACATTATGGTACCAGATACCCCAGGATACCTATCGCTACCTCATCGAATTGATGCTTCGCCGAGTGGCAGTTGTTTTGTGGGCACGTATAAAAAATGGTGTTACCCTATGTCTTACAAGCTAATGGTGTTTAGGAGTAGTGTTACGGGGGGGGGAGAGGAAGAGGGGATAGATAGTAATGAAATGTAAAGTCATAAAGAGGTCAAACGCAGAGAAAACTCACAGAGGAATAGTTAAGAAATCAAAATGTTGTCGCTTTGAAAATTCACTGTAAAGTGACACCAAATCAGATCCTACGTAGAGGATTTTAGGAAGGGAGTGTCTGACCCCAGGTCTTAAACAACCCTTAGAAATAGGAAGCTAGGAGATTTGGGCTAGAGTGCCCGATAGGAAAGTGACACTGAAGAGAAGTAGAAAGGGGGAGGAAGACGCACTTATTTATTACCGGGGGTCCAGTACCCGGGGTCCGACGGCTTAACGTGCCCATCCGACGCACGGCAGATATTTAGTGGATCGAGCGTTCGTACCTGACTGGGATCGAATCTGAGGTCCTTTCCGCGGCAGTCACGAACGTTGCCCACTAGGCCACCCGCGGCCCGTGACACCAAATCGACTAGCCAGCCTCTATTTATATGGGGCTAAGTTTTGAGAAGCTTCGAGTGGATTCCAGGAATTCTCGAAGGGTCGAGAATGAGCGAGAAACTTCTCGAATGTGCATTTCCTAGAAATCACTCGGACATTCAGTTCCAGGAAGGGCCATTAAAACGCGGCACGCGACAGGTCGGCGCCCAGTTCAGCCTCGTCGTCTGGCCGTCTCGTGCTACAATAATTTTGGAGCTAGTGACCAAGCGTAGTTTACTAGAGGAAGCGCGAAATTCAACTTGGCAAATTTCCGTTCACAAGGTAATTTCTAGTTTCCTTATTTTGATTCTACTTTTTATTTCTCATTCTTTAATTTCATTCAATTTTTATTTATTTTATTCTCCTGGAGCAGCCGCAGAGCCCATGGAGAGTGCACGCGGAGCCCTTAGGGCTCCGCGGAACACAGTTTGGGAACCACTGTCGTACAAGAACTTGAGTTGAAGAGCTTTCCTTCTCGATTGCAGAGAGGTCATCTTGAAGAATGAGAGGTTAGCCGTCGGGATGTCCGCTATATAAACACCAGTCAATTTGTTAAAAAAAAGGTGTCTAAGAATTTTTTTTTAATTTTCTCGATTTCATAAACTAGAGTTACGTGGTTAGGGCTCCAAATGATCGTCGCATACTCCAGTGAGGATCTGATCGTTGTCTCAAAATGCGAATAAGTGTTTGAGGACTCGAAAAATACTTGGAATGTCGCATGATGAATCCAAGATTTCTTTATACTGCACGTACAATTCTGTTGAAATGACTTTTGAAGTTCAAGTTGGAATCAAATACGAATACCAAGTCCTGGATATCGCTCTTCCGCCTAAGGGAATAGTCGCCAGCTTTGTAGTCGAAACGAATTGGGTTTCTTTTCTGCGAAAAGGAAACGAAATAACGCTTGGAGATATTGAGGTGGAGATGGTTTAACGTACACCACTGAGAGAAGCAGGTTACTTAAACCTCATTTCGCCTTAGAGGTATGCACTCGCTAATCCGGCCCTCCATAACCTGGCCTCCTTCTCCTTGCGTGGATTTTTGTTGCAGAAATATTGTTAATATCAGACCGGAATAAATTATACTTCATACACGACTGAAGTTTTCAATTTTGATTATATGTTTTGTTTTGAATTGGCATTAACGTTCATGCAATTCAATTTAAAATAAAAGTAAAAAGGATCCTCGAAATAATTAAGAATATTACAAAAAGCATCTTCATTAAAGTAGACAAAAGTCTGTGACATGTTTCGAAGTGACCACATAGTAGAAAATGCAAGATTTCATCTGCGCTGTATTGCAATTGTACATTTTATTTGCTGTGTATAGTACGTACACACACATATTGTTCCTTACTGTACTGATAATATGAAAAGATCATTTCATTGTTGTAAATGAGACAGTAGAGAACGCACTGATCGTGTTATTTTACTATTATCAGATGCTTGTCTCTTATTTATATATATTTTTTTAAATACATATGTACTACACATAGTAAACGTGTAATTGTAACATGAAATTTAATGACGAATTAAACTGAATTTTTAGGCAATCTCAGTAATCCGGCAGCCTTCTGTTCGAGGAATAGCCGGATTAACAACAGTCTACTGTATTGCTATAAAAGATCTCTGGAACACAAATCTAGTGATGATTTTATTTCTGAATCTTTACAATCGATCTATTGGGTTGTCGGAAAAGTCATGACGTATTTTAGCACCCGATGGCGGATGGGCTGTTTTGGAAGTACTAGAGGCATGCGCAGCTCTGTTATCGCTATGGCATTCGACAGGTGCTAGTTCTAGCTGCAGTCTAAAAGGAATAGTTAGCGATTTCGCTGATTTGCGGAGATTTGACATCAAGTTGAAGATGGAAGACCAAACTGTGCATTTTCGCCATATTTTAATGTTTTACTTCCGTAAAAGGAAGAACGCGCGTCAAGCTTGTGAAAAGTTGCGTAAAGTGTACGATAATAATGCTCTACAAGAACGTCAGTGCCAGCGATGGTTCGCAAAATTACGGGCTGGTGACTTTGACCTCAACGATGCTCATCGGTCGTGGAGGCCCACCGAGGTTGATGACAACCAAATCAAGGCATTGATCGAGTCAAACCCACGTTACACGGCACGAGAGATTGCAGACACATTGCACATCCATCATTCAAGCATTCATGACCATCTGAAGAAGCTGAGATATGTAAGCAAGCTCGATGTGTGGGTTCCCCATGAACTCAAAGAAGCTCAATTGACGGCGCGTATAAACATATGCGATATGCTCATTAAACGTGAGGAAAACAATCCTTGTTTGAAGCGACTTATAGCTGGTGACGAAAAGTGGATTGTGTACAACAATGTGCTGCGCAAACGGTCTTGGTCCCTACGTGCTGCTTCGCGTGAAACGACATCCAAAGCAGACATTCATCAGCGGAAGGTTCTGGTCTCAGTGTGGTGGGATTTTAAAGGCGTCGTGGTTTTCGAGCTCCTACCACGGAGCCAAACAATCAGTTCAAATGTGTAATGTCGGCAATTGGACAGTTTGAACAAACCCGTTAACCAGTAACGTCCAGAGCTTGTTCATCGTAAAGGTGTTGTGTTCCATCACGAGAACGCGAGACCACACACAAGTTTGATCACCCGCCAAAAATTATTGGAGCTTGGGTGGGATGTATTGCCACACCCAGAATACTCGCCTGACCTTGCGCCGTCAGACTTCCACTTGTTTCTCTCTCTTCAACAGTCCTTGCTTGGTATAACGTTCAATTCAGATGAGGCTGTAAATCAGCACCTTGTACAGTTTTTCGCCACGAAAGACAGGTCCTTCTACGAACGAAGCATTCTGCAGCTCACTGAAAGATGGCAAAAGATTATCGAACAAAACGGGAATTATATCATTGATTGAGCTTTGTTCTTTCTATCAATAAATGACCTTTGCAAAACATGGCTAAAATACGTCATGATTTTTCCGACAACCCAATATTAACCTCTACGGAATAAAACTCGACATGAACACACGCATACGTTTAAAGTCATAATAGTGTGCATAATTTATTTAAAGAGGATTTTGAATGAGAAAAGCATAAATGAAAGAACAAATATTTTCCCATGCTTTGGAGAACGCAGGCACTTTTTTCTGCGTGGTACTCCCCTCTTGTAATCCAGGCTCACTTTCGTAAACCCAACTCTTGTATTCCGTCCTCCAAAAAGTTAAGTTGTGTGCAATGCCGCTTGTGCACTGCCTGTTGTTCTTAGCAGCTGAGCAAGAGTATTTCCCTCGCAAAATGTCTTCGAATGGCCCAAAAACCATGGTAATCATACAGAGACAAATCCAAGATATGAAAAGGTTTAGTTGTTTTGATGCACAGGTTGTCTCGAATCGAAAAAACGTGTATATTTTTACATCGTAGAAATTTTCACCCAAAAACTACTTTAGCGAGCACTCGGATTTAACGAGAATTAAAGCTCCTCGTTAACAAGGAGCTTTTTATATTTCAACTGTATACAATGTAACCGAAAGTCTGGAAACAGCCACATAACTGGTAAAATAACGGTTGTACAGTAACGAAACTGGTGAATTGCTATAGGTAAAGAACCATGGCACATCGAAAATGACCAACAACGCCGCCCTCTGGCGGATATTTGCGGTACTTATGAAAACTAGCTTCGAAACAAAGTGAGATAGGGCAAAAAAGTCAACTGCAAAGTTGTAGAGCATTCGCTGATTACTAGGAAATAACACGTGGTTCACCGGAAACCAGCAAGAAAACGCCTGTAAACGCAACAAATGCGAACGTTAACCGGACGGTGTCAGTCGAAATACCGTTGGCTACCACGTTTCAGTTGGCAGGCATATGTAAATGAAGACAGTGACGTGGCCACCCCGTTCCCGGATTTGACTCCTCTAGATGTTTTTCTGTGGGGTTACTTCAAACAACAAGTATACTTCACGGAACCAACAGATGTCTAAGATTCGCGCAACGGTATCATCACCGCATGTCACAGTGTGACACCTGAAATGTTGGAGAATGTACGAATAGCCGTGCTTTCTCGAGTTCAGACGTGCATAGCAACCGACGGTGCGCACACTGAACAAGCCTTGGATTAGGTGCTCATATGGAATGTGTGAGTTTTGTATGCACGCATGTCTGACCTTTGTTATTGGTACGTAATTGCATTTTGTATATTACATAAAAATGCTTACTCTGTTTTAATAGTGTCATCATTCTTTTGTCCCTTATTCTGTGTATCCTGCGTGTTGCATGTAAGTTTCTAAGCACGGTTTTCCGACTGACACCGTCTGATGAACGATCGCATTAGTTGCGTTTACAGGTGTTTCCTTGCTGGTTTCTGGCAAACCACGCGTGGTTTCTTACTAACCTGTGGATGCACTACAACTTTGCATTTGACGTTTTTGCCCTATATTGCTTTATTTGGAAGTTAGTTTTCATAAGTACCGGAAATATCCGTCAGAGGGCACCACTGTTGGTACCATTCGATTGGCCATGGCCCTTTACCTATACCTAGCCACCAGTTTCGTTCCTGTACGACCATTATTTCACCAGTTATGTGGATGTTTCCGGACTTTTGATTACACTCTGTATATACATGTAGTGCAGCACTCATAGGCGTATGCTCTGCTTCTTCTATTATTCCATTTTCAGCCAGAATGACATAATTTCCCATTGGCAATTATGTTGGTGGAATAAAGAAAAGATAACTCTGTGGGGAAACAAAAAGCATCCGAATGTGCATAAATCCTTCTTGGTGTTGAAATCGATTACGCTCCTGCCAAAACGTAAATGGAAAGTATTTATCGATCCAATATTACGGCAACCTGACGGATGCAATTTTCGAAGGTAATGCCGCTTGCAGAAAGTTTGATGGTGTACAAATTTTTGGAAAAAGAAACGGTGGCGGCTCGTAAACCAGAAAAACAGATGAAATGTTACAAAATAAGAATTCCTAAAAAAATGCAAAGAAGGTCAGTTCTTCTATCTTTCAAGGAAGCATAGAGGTCAACAATACCATCGTAAAGCGCATGTTTAACTGCAAGTTCGCAGAGAAGTTCTTTTTGTATCGCGATATTAGATAACGACCTGTGAAACAGTGCTCCTTAAATAATTTTTTATTCGTTTCAAACTGGAAAAACATTCTGCTGGCAGAGTGGTTGAGGGTAAAGTAAGAATTAGAGAAAGTAATTTATACCCTTCTTGGAATACATCCTTATGCACATTTTATGTCTGCAACGACTTGCACACTGTATCATTTTCGGGACTCATATTTTCTAACAAAAGCACGAATTCAGAGCACACGGAGAGTAATAAAGAAACAGTTCTGAAGCTGAAATTCATACTCGCAGTTACTTAACACAACGGACGGAACCAGAATCGTTTAAACTCAAATTCGCACTGCAGAGGCTGTCATTTCGCTCGATTGGGGTGAACTGACAACCAGTAGCGCGGGCTGTCACTTCACCTTGATCATTGACGTCACTGATTGCTCTTATTCAGTGAACTCCAGGTTCCTACGTCGGCGCTCTTCATTGTACAGGAGTGAAGTGATTTGGAACTGCGGCTAGTATCTCTTCACGTGGCCTACGCGCAATTACAACGTCGTCTGTTCATCAGTTCGTAATGCCATTAATAACGGCGTGCTCACACTTTTAGCTTGATTTTAAAAACGGGAGAGGGTTCGTTTCAAATCCACAACATTTTCCAGAAATCATTCTGTGACGTACTATAGAGGTAAAGCACGTGTCGACACGACAAATCTGCAGCGATACATTCCGTCCGTGTTGCTTAATTGGGAGAGCAACTTACTCCGCAGCGGAGGGGCAAGATTTGATCCTCGTCACGGACAAATTTATGTTTTCACAATTCTTGTAAACGAAAGAGGGACAAATTTTAAAAATCCGATAAATTATTCGAAGAATTTTTTATTTTCGTAAATTTTGGGTGAAGTTGCACTTCACTCACTTCACATGAGAGCCGCCACGGAAAAGAAATAGTGATTTACCTTAGGAAGAATTATTTTTCTCTAATAACTGACGAAATTTTATAGGCTGTGATACAATATTCTTCTTCGAGTATTAAATGAAATATTCAGAAGTTGACGAATGACATACAGAATCGGAAGTCACTTAAAACAATGAAAAGAAAGAGTGAAACAGTGAACATTTTTCTGGAACTATTTTTCTATGTGGCAATTTGCTGGTATACTTTGATTACTTTGAATATTTTTTTCTCCTACATTTGGATTCTTTTCTGCTCAGTATTTCTTCTCGTATATTTCTATTTACTATTTTTCGTGTACAATTAAACTTCTTTTTTTCGTGTGCTTTCTCATAATATTTTTTTCCAATCTGAAGAACTTGCCGTTTCGTAACCTAATTTTGCGTGCAATTTCTTTAAAGAAAAAATCATATGCGGCCCACAAGCTGAAAAAAGGTTGCTAACTTCTACTTGGTACACGTAACTAATGGCAGTAAAAATACTATATGAAAAGTGAAAAACAATGATTGTAGAGAACAACTCAGGTGATTTTTCATCCCTCTCATTCTTGTTTGCTTTTCAAAGTAAGGGCAGTTGAAATGAACTTGTTTAAACGCAAAGGAGATGCAAATAAAGTTTCTGTGCCAACGTCCTTCAGCTGTTCTATTTGTTTTATTTCACTCTCCAAGACTCTTTTTCCTCTAAGAGCTTCCGAATCTAGTCAGAGAACCACCTCCTTGCTATCCTGAAACTCGTTATGTCGGTCCTGAAATCAAGGACATCTTCCGGACAACACCCGGGAATAAGAAAGATAAATAAATTACCGATCTAAAGATACGAACGTCATGATGAGTACGTGAGAAACAATGTAAGACTAAATTATAACAAAAGCGTCTGTTCTTCATAGCGTGCATGCATTTGTCAGATCCTCTTGATCATATTTACGCTCAGCTTGAAATGCTTTCAGTTTAAACGGTTTTACCGGAAATGACAAAATACAGTCCTGAATTCGGAAACGGCGTAGAACAAAGTTATTTTCAACTCGCTGAGATTTCGCCCTGCCAACGGAAAGCTTCATCAATGCAAGTTGCTTCAAATGAAAACAGAAACCGTTTGGAATTTAAAATTAAAATCAGTAGGACAGAAAATATTAGGGGTACAAATAAGTTTTAAAGCGTTTTAAGACAACGCAACATGTAATTTGAGAGAAAAAAACAATATCTTAACGAATCAAAATATGCGCAGTCATTATCTATCACTTTCCGCTATCGGTCGGGTAGCTGACGGATTCCAGACATGAAGAATACTTCGTCGTGTGACGCGATGAAATCGTCAACCAATTTTTGTACTTCGTCACATGTCCGGAACCGTACGGCAGACAAACCATGTTGCATTGATCGGAAAAAAATTGAAAATCTGGAGGGGCTATGTCGGGACTATACGCCGGGTGCTCCAAAACTTCCCAGCCAAGTGTCAAAAACGTTTCCTTGATCGATTACGCGACATGCAGCCCAGCGTTGTCATGCAGTAATTTCACGGGACGAAATCGTTTGCCTGTGAATGGACGTTTCCGACAGATTTCCTGATTCAATCGCAGCAATTGTTGCTTGTAGTGATCAGCAGTAACAGTTTGACCCTGTTCCAATAGTTCGTAATAGAGCACACCCTTTTATCCCACCAGATGCACAGCAGAACTTTCTTGGAGTTAAAATTGCGTTTCGGTGTCGAAGTCGTTGCCTCACTGGGGTCCACCACACTGTTTTTTGCGTTTTGGATTGTCATACCATATCCACTTTTCATCACCCGAAACGATTTTCCACAGGAAAGACTTTCTGTGTTGTTTATTCAACAGATTTAAACACTTCATGACACGCTCACCCTTGTTCCTCTGGCTCAAGTCATGTGACACTCATTTTCCTTCCTTTTAAATCTTTCCCATTGCGCGTAAACGATTGGAAATGGTTTGTTGAGTTACCCCCAGTTGTTTAACTAGTTTTTTTTGCGTTTGAGACGAATCTTCATCCAGCAATGCTTGCAGTTCCTCATGTGCAACCTTCTGCGGGGCTTCGCTACCTTCTCGATCGCTAACATCAAAATCATCTGCTTTAAACCGTCTAAACCAAAACTCAGACGTGCTTTTCGATACAATATTTTCCCCCA
Source organism: Macrothele yani (assembly GCA_039090855.1). Lineage (NCBI taxonomy): Eukaryota > Metazoa > Arthropoda > Arachnida > Araneae > Macrothelidae > Macrothele > Macrothele yani. Next base: position 19,513,082 of record CM077026.1, on the reverse strand, counting down.
GAAGAGAACAGATTGTTGCTCTTGCTTTTGCAGCACTTTTCCTTGATGAAATTCGTAACGAATGCACTGTCGAATAAATGCAGTATCGCTTACCATCTTTTACCTACCGATGTACAAGTGCGCTTCACTGTTGGGCAAACTTCTGTGTCACATTTTATACTGCGGACCAGTTACGGTCACATGACAACATAGCAGGGGAATGCCGGATACGTAAATTAGTGGTATACGTCGCACAAAAAACGCTTTAAAACTTATTTTTACACCTAATAGGTTTTAAATCATATTAGGTGCGTGGAAAAGTTCTACCCGTTTTTTTATATGGTAGAGGAGAGAAACAAATTAATTTGAATAAATAACGTCTCTGTTCTTTTACATAATTTCCATTGTTATCTATGACCTCTTGCCATCTTTCTGGTAGTAACTGAATTCCTCTCCCGTAGAACTCCTCCGTTTTGGAGTCAAAGAACTCTTGTTATGCAGTTTACATCTTCAACTTCATCAGAGATTTTTTCCAGCGCAGTTGTTCGGAAGAAATCGAAAAAAGTTGTAGTCCGTAGGTTCAAGATCTGGGGAATACGGGGGATGAGGTAACACTTCTCATCCAATGTCAAGCTATTTTCGCTGAGCAGCTAAAACTGTATGGGGTCTTGTGTTGTCATGTTGAAAGATGATACCTTTCCGATTAACTACTGGTGGAAGCTTAGATTTCGATTTTTCTTTCAGCCTTTCCAACTGTTGGCAGTACAGGTCAGCATTTATCGTTGGGTTAGGTGCAAGCAGCTCCCGGTCGATTATCTCCTTGACATCCCACCATACACTTAACAAGACCTTTCTCGAATGCAGTTCTCCTCTTGAAGTCGATGGAGCAGGATCTCCAAGTCAGCATACAGTACTTTGACGCTTTACATTTCTGTAAAGGACAACTTTTCATCACCCGTATCTAATCGTTCCAAGAAAGGTGCATTTCTGTGGTATGGAAGACAGGTGGTCGTGCCGTTCGATCTATTTGTTGCGGATAGGTCAAAGTTCGACTCACTGGTCGAACTTTGTGGTAAACACAAGCGTATGCATCTTTCTTTCTACTGCTGCTCTGTGCACAGAAAACCTTTTTGATAATTCTTCAACCGTTTGATGTTGGTCATTTGATATGGCTTGTTTGAGATCCTCTTCAAAAGTCCCTGATGGGCGTCCAGAACGTGGTTGACCTCTCCAGCTTCTATCTCCTGAATGGAATTTCCGGAACCAGCGGTCACATGAGCTTTCTCGTCTACAGCATCATCGCCATACACCTCAGAAATGTTGCGGCAGGCTTCAGCTGCATTGTTCCTTCTGTCGAGCTCATAAAGCAAACAATGCCTAATGTGATCCTCATTGCTTGACATTTTAACCCTTGTGTAAGAGCGAACTACATTATTAATGTAATGTCGGATTTTGGATTTTATGTTTTACGATAAAAGGACTGGAATTAGAAGTCAAACGACAAAGGAAAGACACTGCACGTGTTTTCTCATTTCCAGCAAAAGAACTCTTCTATTTTTGTTTTTATTTCCAGGACAGGAACGTTTCTAATTTCTTTGTTCGGAAGTCAGTTTTCTGGAAAATGGCGCACTGAACATTTCTAGCAGAGCATTTGCAAGTTAAAGTAGTCGGATTACTAAAGGCCCTTGAGGTTAATGGCTCTCAGTCGTATTGTCAGACTCCAAGATGACTCCCGACCGTCTGAAAAAAATGTGCGTGTTTATTATAACCAAGGCAGTTCGGAATGTACGAACACGATTGTGTAAACAATGATGTCAAGCCATGCTGCCCGTCGGAGTTTAGTTCGTGGAAAAGGTCAAGGTCGCGATAGGAGCCGTTAAGTGACCTTCCTACTCAGGAGCGAAGGCTGGGTGCCGGGAAACAGGTGGGTCGGAGAAGAGGGGGAGGGGGCAAGCAACAGCGGAGACTCATTGTCTGCCTTTCTCTCTACGTAGTTCATCACGCCTCAGGCAATAGAGTAGAGGTTAGCACGTGATCAGAATTGAGGAGAAGAGTGAGTTGTGAGTTGGAGTTTGTGGTGGAGACAGCACGGGTACGTTGCTCGGTAGGAGTCTCGGGACTTCGTATGCCCTCGTGAAGGAACGGGAATTTAGCGTCTTTGTGATACAGACCATTTTCAGGCTCTCACAAGCGCGTGGAGATTCTGTATCGAAGTTGCGGACAGTCTCCGGCTGGGATTATTAGAACAAGCAATAAAGTGTTAGAAAGGAGAGCTGCACCACGACGAAAGCGGAGGAGTGATAAAAGGCGTGAGTGATTTCTCGCCACGAACAAAATCTCCGATGCACAGCCTAGGCTTGGACAGCATTTCTTTGAATGACGATTAAATTTTGTTAAGATTGCAAAACCTTGATGGATTCCTTTCAAGGTCTGTCTCTTCGCTAATCATTCACCTCTCCCTTGATCAGCAGATCTTCATAGTAAAGCTGAGGTCGCACAGCCCCTGTCGGACTAATTAGTGGTTATCTAAGTAGCATGAACCTTGACCTATTGTCTGTGGGGCGCATGCTCCGTTGAACGAACGTTGATTATACAGCCTTGCAGGACTTTAGATTACGTAAGGTAGGTGGATGATTTACGTTGGCCCTTACTCCTTGGATGACTGGTTTACGAATGAGATGCACCTGCATACTTGGTGCCATTTTATAGCCTACTCCTAGAAGCATTTTGACCGTCACACGTGCCATCTGTTATTGCTCTTGTTGCTTAAATTTTTTATTTGGAATTTGCATCATGAAAAACGGGTACAACATTTTGCACACACCTGATATAATAAAAGATAATGAACTCAAAATTTACATAAAGAAACTAAAAATGAAAGATAAATCTGAGTATAAATCTTAAGAATTGATTATAACAATCGGACTATTCGTCGGAGATAACGGTTAGATATAGAAATATTCGTTTGCTCCGCTACTATATAAGGCATTACTGTTGCAAGAAATTCACGTCAAATGTTTTTCACAGAGAAATTTATCCGAAGTTTTAAACTGTTTCGCGGTCGGGCCTTCGCAAACCGAAACTTTTTCTCAAAAATGGAAATAAACGCCGCTATTAGAAAAATTGCGCATTCTCAGAAGCAGATAAAGCATGGGAATGTTTGTATGAAAATTTTCGTTCTGTGCAGCAAAAAATGCAGTCGAAATTTTTATTTTTATTTCGCGGTATAAGGACTGCCGCGAGGAAATCTAAGTGCTACATGCAGACTCTCATTCTTAATTTGTGGCCACTAGTTCCAGAGATGGGAAGGCAGTACCGTAGACGACCCTTGCAACATCCGGGGATAATGCTAGGGCAAACGGTCAGAAAAAGTGAGTTCAGACCACTCGGCCACTCGGGGCGGCCAAAAGTTTTCAAGTGAAACAATGACTGGAATGCAAGCATACACTTCCAACCTTTAGTGGTACAGCTGTTCATTGGGAGGATCGAAAAGTAATGCACAGTAATTTTTCTCTCTTTGCAGGTTGCAAGTAGAAGGTTGCAGTTTGGCAAACGAGTTTGAATATCAACCTACAGAACGGATCAGGTGTCGCCGTGGTGGAAGGCAGTGTGAATGACGACACAAATATGTCGCGTTTGTTAGCGTCGTCTACGAATGAAGAGCAACGCGGTTTAGTCCGCTTTTTGTGGGCTAAACGAAAAACTCCGACGGAAATTCACAATGAATGGTCGAAGTAAATAGTGGTGATTGCCTGGACCTCAGCAACATCTCTACATGGCGCAGTTTCTTTCCAGAGGGCCGTGGCACCCATACCGATTCTCAACGTTCCGGTCGACCTCACCTGCCACTGTGAGAGAAATTGAACAGGCAATTCTGAGTGACCGGCGGATTCATCTGCGCACATTGGTACAGAAGTTCAACGTGTCGTACGGTATAGCATATAATATTGTTCATGGCAAATAGCAATTTCGCAAGGTCAGTCCGTCATGAGTGCCCAAGAACTTGACAGACGACCAGAAGGGACAGAGGAAATTGCGCAATTTGGTTGGGAGGTGCTCCACCACTCACCGTACAGTCCAGATCTGGCACCTTCGGACTTTCATCCATTTGGTCCCTTGAGAAAATTCCTGGTCGGCCAACGCTTCGATTCTACTGACGAAGTCAAATCGGTCGTCTGCAGGTTGCTATACACCCAGAACACAGACATTTATGAAGAAGGTATACTAAAACTGGTACCACGCTGGGATAAATGTCTCGAGCATCTCAGTTCTTATGTTGAAAAATAGCTAAGAAGTGTCTAAACGCCCAGAAAACGGAATTTTATGAACAAGGTATACTAAAACTGATACCACGCTGGGATAAATTTCTCGAGCATCTCGGTTTTTATGTTGAAAAATAGATAAGAAGTGTCTATACGTCCAGAAAACGGACTTTTATGAACAAGGTATACTAAAACTGGTACCACGCTGGGATAAATGTCTCCAGCATCTCGCTTCTTATGTTGAAAAATAGCTAAGAAGTGTCTATACGCTCAGAAAACGGACTTTTATGAGCAAGGTATACTAAAACTGGTACCTACGCTGAGATAAATGTCTCGAGCATCTCAGTTCTTATGTTGAAAAATAGATAAGAAATGTCTATACGCCCAGAAAACGGACTTTTATGAGCAAGGTATACTAAAACTGGTACCACGCTGAGATAAATGTCTCGAGCTTCTCGGTTCTTATGTTGAAAAATAGCCACTCCTTGACAAATGTCAACCCCGCCTTCTCGTGGTACATCCTGTTCCCACTAAAGGGTCTCTGACGACCGCCAATAGCGGTATAACTATACCATCGGGATTAGAGGAAATGCTATCCCACACTCACCAACCCGCTTGACCAGCGTGGTGAGTTATGGCCAAACCCCTCTAAAATGACTCCACAACTTAAATCTTGGCCCTCAGTCTCCGGCAGCTGGAATGTACCTGGCCAAGGCAGCGGCCAGTGCGACATGAAGGCAGAGGGTGCTAAGAATCCCCGGAGGACCGGACTAGGCTGCCATCTGATGCTGACCTTGGCTACTTACAATGGACGCTCCCTATCGTCTGATTCAAGGCTTCTTGAATTGGAAGAGGAACTACGAAGGATCAAGTGGGACATCGTGGGGCTAAGTGAGGTAAGGAGAAAAGGAGAAGATCTCATCGAACTGAAAAGTGGACATCTCTTCTACTATCGTGGGACAGATACTGGCAGAACTAGTGGTGTTGGATTTATAATAAACAAGAAACTGAAGGATAAAGTTGTAGAAGTTGAAAGTTCTTCTGACAGAGCTGCACGACTCGTTATCCAACTCTCGAAAAGATACCAGGCTCAGATTATTCAAACTTATGCACCCACCACAAGTCATCCTGAAGAAGAAATTGAAGAATTTTATGAGGAAATTTGTCATCTAAATAATAAAGGTAAGCAGCACTTGAAAATAATTATGGGAGATTTCAATGCAAAAATAGGGCAACAGCAACAGAATGAAACTTCAGTAGGTAAATTCGGTCACGGCAACAGAAACCAGCGTGGAAATACTCTCGTAGAGTTTGCAGAGGCAGAAGGGTTTTTCATCTTGAACTCCTTTTTCAAGAAAAAGCCACACAAGAAATGGACATGGAGACATCCAAATGGGACGACAAGTGAAATTGATTTTATTATGTGTAACAAAAAATTCGTCATAGAAGACTGCAGTGTGCTAAACAAGTTCAGCACAGGCAGTGACCATAGATTGGTGAGATGTAAGATGCACCTCAACACTAAACTCGAACGTAGCAAGCTCATAAGACAAACAAAATGTACTGACATAACCAACCTTAAAAAGCACCATAATACCTTCAAATTGAAACTGAAGAACAGATTCTCTGCTTTAGAAGGCCTAACATCGGAAGAAGTGGATAATTCTGAAGTTAACAGAAAAGTAACCAAAGCTCTTATGGAAACAGCAACAAAATTAGCTGGGTCTAAGAACAAATTGCATGTGAACAAATTATCAGGAAAAACCAAAATGTTGATGCAAAAAAGAAGAGTGATGAGGACAACTAAAGAAGATGTGACTTCCAAAGTGGAATATATAGAGCTATGCAAGACAGTACGAAAAAGTATCACTGAAGACGTAAGGAAATTCAACTGTGAACTAGTAAGGAAAGCAATTGAAAACAACCAAAGCCTAAAGATAGCAAAGGGACATCTCAGTAAGGGGAAAAAACAGATTATGGCACTGAGAAAAGAAGATGGTTCTGTAACAAGAAATAGAGGCGAAATTTTGACAAGAGTGAAAGATTTCTTCTCCAAATTATATGAAAGGGATGATACATGTACTCCAGACATCATGAAAGGTACCAGTACCAGAGTTCTTCCAGTCCTTCCAGCAGAAGTTGCACATGCAATCAAGAACATGAAGCGGGGAAAAGCTCCAGGAGAAGATGGAATTACTGTAGACATCATACAAGAAGCAAGTGGAGAAATCGAAACAGGAGTCGCCCAAATTTTCACTCGATGCCTTAATGAAGGGAAAATTCCTGAGGATTGGAACAACGCTACAATGATCTTTCTACATAAAAAGGTGACATTGAGGATCTCAGGAACTACAGACCTATAAGCCTCCTATCAGTGGTTTATAAAATCTTCACTAAAGTTCTTTCACACCGCTTGAAGGTGACACTGGACATGGCTCAACCGAGAGAACAAGCTGGATTCAGGAGTGGCTACAGCACAATAGATCATATCCACCACGTACTGAGAGAACTAATTGAAAGAGCGAGGGAATATGAACTTCCATTGTGCATGGCTTTTGTCGATTATGAAAAAGCCTTTGATTCGGTTAAACCATCAGCAGTTGCAATGGCTCTGAAATCCTGCGGTATTGAAGATGCATACATTAATATTATTAATAACATCTATGAAAATGCAAGTGCAAAGATTCGGCTGTTTGAAAATACAACGCACATAAAAATTGGAAAAGGAGTGAGACAAGGTGACACCATATCTCCGAAGCTCTTTAATGCCACATTGGAAAATGTCTTTCAATCACTGAACTAGGAAAACAAAGGGATAAAGATTAATGGAGATTATCTAACCCACCTTCGTTTTGCTGATGACATAGTCATTTTTGCAACTACCCCATCAGAGCTACAGAGTATGATCCAGGAACTTGCTGACAAGAGTAAAGAAGTGGGATTAAAAATGAACTTTCAGAAGACAAAAGTGATGTTCAATGCTTTTACAAGAAATGAAGATTTATCGATTGATGGAGAAAAGCTGGAGATAACAGACACGTACGTTTATCTTGGACAGCAGATATCAAGTGAGGGTCACATTGGTGAAGAAATTAATCGGCGTACAAAACTTGCCTGGAGAGCTTTTGGAAGGAACAGCATAATTTTCAAGAGCAATATGCCATTATGTCTTAAAAGAAAAGTGTTTGATCAATGCATCCTTCCAGTGCTTACGTATGGTGCAGAGACGTGGACCTTAGCTAAAAGAGACATACAGAGGCTGCAGACAACTCAGAGAAGCATGGAGAGGTGCATGCTTGGTGTAACCAGGAGAGATAAGAAGAGGAACACTTGGATCCGAAAAATGACAAGAGTGGAAGACATCATGATCAGAGTTAAATCCCTGAAATGGCAATGGGCTGGACATACTGTCAGAAGAACAGACCATCGATGGACAGCCGAAATTTTAGATTGGATTCCAACTGACAGAAAAAGACCCAGAAGAAGACCACATGGAAGATGGGTGGATGAAATTCGAAAGTATGCGGGAGTGACATGGAGGAGACTGGCACAAGACAGACCGTTGTGGAGGAAACTTGGAGTGACCTTCGTCCAGCAGTGGATTGATAATGGTTGACAATGATGATGATACTAAAACTGGTACCACGCTGGGATAAATGTCTCGAGTATCTCGGTTCTTATGTTGAAAAATAGCTAAGAAGTGTTTGTACCCCCAGAAAATGGACTTTTATGAGCAAGGTATACTAAAACTGGTACCACGCTGTGATAAATGTCTCGAGTATCTCGGTTCTTATGTTGAAAAATAGCTAAGAAGTGTTTGTACCCCCAGAAAACGGACTTTTATGAGCAAGGTATACTAAAACTGGTACCACGCTGAGATAAATGTCTCGAGCATCTCGCTTCTTATGTTGAAAAATAGCTAAGAAGTGTAGTTTCATTGTGCATATGTTTTGTTTTGCCTATCTATTAAACTGTTGCCAAAAAAATAGTGTGCATGTGCATTACTTTTCGATTCACCCTCGTAACAATAAAATGCGTACAGAAAACGTTTGCAATAATGAAGCCTTTCCGACACAATCAAATATTTTCAATGCAAATTTTTAGCAAAAAGTAAGCTCATTATTATGCGCGGAGTGTTCTTTATAGTGAATCGTATCAGGTACAAAAATAATTTTTTCATCCGGATTTCTCGAATCAGGAAAACACTTGAAAGTATAAATATGTATTTACGCCCACTAACGGCAAAAGTGTACTTTATAAAAATCTGAAATTTTACTCGAAATGTTCGTCATCGTGAAAGATATGCGAAGCAATGGAATTTTTCAAATCAAACGTTTAGAAGGAAAGACACAGTCGAAAACCGAATTTAACTTTATGCACATTAGCAGTAAAACTATGTATTACTTGAAGAAAATGGGGGAAGGTGGGAATTGCCCTGATAGCCAGTATTAAACAACCAAGATAGGAGGTTTCCATTGGGAATTTTAAAAGTTGAAATAAGAATGTACGCTGAAGACGCCTGGCAGAAGAACTGCGCGTGAAGAAAGAAATATGCGTAAGATTCTTCTAGTAGGAGAAATGAGATGGAAATGGAAAGCTTAGGCATTCCGTTTCCATCTCACCTCTCTCTAAAAGTAGAAAAAGCAAGAAAATATTTTTTTACATATACCACCCCTTGTGGAAAAACTGAGCATTATGTAAAATGGATAAAATGGATGTATATGTATACCTTAGAATAGGAAGTGACACGCAAGACAAAATATTTCTCTCCAATCAAATAATTAAAAGGAGAGATACAGTAGCGGATAGAAAACACTTTGGGTACCTAGGGACAGACCTGGGCATTAAGAAAAATTCAAAAATATATAAGTAAACATGAAGAAAAACAAAATACATATTCATGCCTAGTAGCCGAGAAAACTGTGCTCTATTTTGAGCAGGAAATGTATGCATAAAAAGTATATAATGAGCGTTATCTGACATTAAGAAAAAAATCAGTCAGATTTTTAGAAGCGGAGGAAAGGTAGCAAACATGATGCCGACATGTGAACTTCCGCCCTCTAATGGCAAAATTTTGCATTACAGAAATAGCAAATATATGAGACATATTCTCTACCATAAACGTTATACGACGAAAAAAAAAAAAAAAAAGTCAAATAGATGCACAGTCATCGAGAAAGCTAAAATATAATTTATATCCTATGTTAGCAAAAAGCTGCGCGAATTTGATCAGGAAGAATGTAAACAACATTTTCCATTATAAGTCGTACGTGGCGAGAGAAAAAGAGAGAGAGAGAGAGAAAGAGAGAGTGAGGGAGAATGAGAGAGAGAGAGACAGTGAGAGACAGAGAGAGAGAGAGAGAGACAGACAGACAGAGAGTGAGACCGAGTGAGAGAGAGAGCGAGAGAGGAAATGAGGCAGTGACAGAGAGAGGTGAGAGTGAGAGACACAGAGAGAGGTGAGAGTGAGAGACACAGAGACAGAGAGAATGAGAGACAGATAGTGAGAGAGAAAGTGAGAGTGAGATACACAGAGAGACAGACAAACAGACGGACAGACACAGAGAGACAGACAGACAGACGGAGAGAGAGAGAAATCCAGTCTTGTTTAGAGGCATGGGTACCTCGGCAAATGAGTAATTACACCACTTAATTACAAAATTAGGAACATTTAGATATTATATGGAAATTATTTTCGACCAAAAGCGACCAAAAATATTTTTTAACCAGACTGAAAGATGCAGAGATAGCTAGAGAAATACAAAAAGTATTTACGCTCCCTAACGGAAAAGCTGTGCATTATTTAAAGTAAAAACTGTAGTCAAGATAGTTTTCGTGATAAAAGGTATCTTGAGGAAAAAATAATTTTTTCAATCATGCTTTTAGAAACAATGATTTGGAATAAATATACTTTACAATCAAAAACATCTTTACTTTCGCCCTCTAACGGCCAAGTACACACCGGATATAGACCAAATGGTGTGGATCTTCGTTTTCGCAATTCAGAAGTCCCAATGCAAATAGAATTTTTCAGTTTGGATAAAAAGATGCATATATATAAATATATACAAGTCTGCATCTTTTAATTGAACAATACATGTCCGCATCGTTTAATCGCACCTCTATTTGTACCGACGAAAAGGTGGGCATATTGAAATAAGCAAGTTCGTAATTTTTATTTTCAAAAACGAGCTAAAAAATGTCGAATTTTCCGCCTCAGTGATAAAATTTGCATTCGAAGAGCTCGAACACGCATGAGAAATCCCTACTTTGATTTCAACAATCTAATAATAAAATAATTAAAAAAGCAGGACTTTCAGAAATTCTGATTTAGTGAGAGTTATAAACATATAAATGCGAACGCAGTTTGTGTAAGCCAGTGTTATAATAATTTATCTCGTCCGACTCGTAAAACCGTGTTACGTATTTATATTTGTCGAACAACAACAAAATCATAAATCCTGCCATCCAGCGGAAAGATTTTTCAAACCGCGCCATCCAGCGGAATGATTTTGTATCTGATGTTCTTTTTTTTATTGGAGGTTTAACGACCACCGTGAGCAACTCAATGGGCTATAAGCAGTCGCCCGTCCCTAATTTAGGGTCACTGGTTCCAGGGAAGGGAGAGAACCAGTGCCATAAGACAAACACAACATCCATGCCTCACCGGGATTCCAACACGGACCCCGTTCGGACGAATGATCAGAGGCCATCGCTTAGATCACTGCGCCACCGGGGCCGGCTATCTGATGTTCAGTAAATTCTTTCAAACCGACAGCTGCAGCTACCGCCCCGGTGGCGCAGTGGTCTAAGCGGTGGCCTCTGATCATTCGTCCGAAAGGGGTCCGGGTTCGAATCTCGGTGAGGCATGGATGTTGTGTTTGTCTGACGGCACTGGCTCTCGCCCTTCCCTGGAACCAGAGACCCTAAATTAGGGACGGGCGACTGCTTATAGCCCATTGAGTTGCTGGTGGTCGTTAAACCTCTAATAATAATAAAAAAAAACGACAGCTGGGGAAGCAGATATCGTTGAACTCAAAATGTGAAATTACGTATATGTCAGCTCGTACGCCGTCTTGCAAGAAAATTCTGCTTCGCAGGAACCTGGAATTATATTAATCGTCCTGCTAAAAGTTAGTTATTTAGGGTGCAGAAGGAAATTTCGGAATACGATATGCGGAGGCGTGAATATAGAATGTAAAATCCAACATAATGATACCGCGAAACATGCATTTATTTTCAGAAAACGCTTGAAAAAGACATAGATAATCTGCTTTGGTTTCCACGAGTTCCGAAAGCGCAGAAATTCTTGTTTTGCTAACAAATGCTTTGTTACGTTATTTTTAATACACCACAATGGACCCAAGAAACGCATATAACGTATTAAATCCGTTTATTTTTATGGCGTAATAAGCACAAAGATTCGCCAAGCTTTCGCACTCCACTGGGAGGCTTCTTGAAGGCAATGGTAGACATAAAAATGTCTACCATTGCTACAGTTTCATGTTTTAACGGACTTCATTAATGATTCCCGCTAAAAGTTTGGGGGCCCACTCAGATATCTTAGCCCACGGGACTACTAATCCTTAATCCGGCTCTGACAAAAATGCATTAAAACGGTGGGTCATAGCGAAATTTGGCTTCACCTCTACCTTCCCAAGGGGGAAGGTTTATCCTCTATCGACGAGACCTTAGAAATGATGTATCTTACGATGGGGTGTAACATGTAGATATCCTATAGATCAATAGTTACCAGTCCACCGCACTAACACACTTGCGATTCAGCTTTTCTTTACATCTTGAGAACAGATTTTAGTTTGCGCACGCGCATATGGACTTTCGTAACTGCATCACATTTCATCGGTGTCAGGGTCCTTTATTACGTTCGTCTAAATCTGAATAATCTACAGGGTGATTCATAAAGAAGTATACAGTTTCAATGCACTATAAAACAAGAACAATGTAAGATATTTTATATTACCTGTAACAGCCGCCCCGGTGGCGCAGTGGTCTAAGCGATGGTCTCTGATCATTCGTCTGAACGGGGTCCGGGTTCGAATCCCGGTGAGGCATGGATGTTGTGTTTGTCTTACGGCACTGGCTCTCTCCCTTCCCTGGAACCAGTGATCCTAAATTAGGGACGGGCGACTGCTTATAGCCCATTGAGTTGCTCACGGTGGTCGTTAAACCTCCAACCAAAAAAAAAAAAAAAAAAAAAATACCTGTAACAGAATTGTAGGGAAATGTTTCAAGTTTTTTAGAAACAGTGACAGATGTTCTATGTGTGCACCCTTATTCACACGACACACATCGAGCCGGTAATCCATTTCCGCCCAAACGCGATACACGCGGTCGTCCAGGACTTTTAAGTTTGCACAAACAGCCTGTAGTTTCAAATTTTGAATGGCAATCGTAGATAGATTTTCTAGTTGGAGGTTCTTTTCCGAATCATGATCGAAAATGCCGTTGCACAATAGTTACAGATTCCGTTTTGCTCAATTCAAGAACACAAAACGCCTTCTCCACCGCAGACGCTGCCATTTTGACTGGCTGGTCACGTGACACGCGCGCTGTCGCCTACGTCACTTCCCTCAGTAGCGGGACACAAACGTTATGAGTACTATACCGTGCAAATTAATTGGGACAAGCTATTTTATTCTCAGAATTGTAATGTGATGACCCACGTAAACCGGTTTTATCAGCTGTGAGGTGGTATGACTGTTAGAACTTGATAGTAAGAATGTGGTTTGACCGGTTTTAAGCAGGAAATATGCACTTCAGCTTCAGTTGTGAGCTTTCATGTGTGACAGGTGGATGTTAGTTTTTGCTCTCTGTGAGTACGAGTTGCTTTCGTGTATTGAAAAATGGATATTTCCCCAAGGAAGCGTGCAAAAATAATTGCTCTGAAGGATCACACTTCTGTGACAGTGGGAGATATCGCTTCTGCAGTTGGTGTAGGCAAATCAAGTGTATCAAGATTGCTTACGCGATACAATGCATCTGGATTATCGTCTCCAAAAAGGATAGGTAAATGTGGAAGGAAACGAAAAACAACTCCACGAACCGATAAATATCTAATCCGAAATGGTAAAATGAATAAAAAAACAACAAAAAAAACAAAAACAAGCACCGACCTTCAAAGAGATTTATTGGCTAGTGGTTGGGATGTTAGTGATTCAACTGTACAGCGTGGGCTTCTGGAAGTTTGCCGGAAGTCAAGAAGACCAACGAAAGAACAATATTTGAATGCGAAAATGGAGATAAAGCGTTTAGCATGGGCCAAAAATATAAATCATGGACTGATGACGACTGGAAAAAGGTAATTTTCAGTGATGAAACTCATTTATTTGTGCAGGGGTACCAAGCAAATGTCGTTAGACGAAGCAACTGTGAACCCTTAAGACCTGAGCATGTCAAACAAACTGTAAAACACCCTCTGAAACAGATGTTTTGGGGGTTTTTCACATCAAATGGCACTGGAAGCTTAGTTCCTGTTCAAGATACGATGAATTCAGCCAAGTACGTAGAAATATTACAACGTAGGATTGTTCCATTCTTGCAAACTTTTCACGGGGCATTTCAACATGACATGGCCCCATGTCACAATTCGAAATTGGTAAAGAATTGCATGCTGGAAAATAACATTCATTTGCTTGATTGGCCTGGAAATTCACCAGACTTAAATCCCAAAGAAAACTTGTGGAATATTTCAAAGAGACATTTAGGTAAAATGAATATTTCAAAGAGAGGTTTAGGTACCAAAGAACGCATGATAACGAATGCTATAAAAGTGTGGTTCCACGATTATGAAGTCAAAAATATGTGCACTCAATTAGTGGAGTCAATGCCAAAACGAATTCAAGAGGTCATTTCTGCTAAAGGAGGACATACTTCATACTAATACAGATATTTATCAGTGTATATCAAGGCATAGAATGATATAAAGGCATAGCTTTGGAAAAAAAAGTGATTTTTTACTTTGTCCCAATTAATTTGCACAGTATAGTACATCTACTTAACGATCCGCAGTTGTGGTCTGTGTCTTCAACTGTTACCGTTTTACAGCATCTGAAAACTGTATACTTCTTTATGAATCACCCTGTATAATAATACTAATGATAAAAATAAATAATTTTTAATATCTATATTAATGATATTTTTAAATTACTAGAACATACTGATATACAATTATACGCTGATTATGCCACTATTTTATTACACGGTAATGACATAAATACACTTATTTCTCAGTTGGAAAATAATTTCACTTTAATTAATGACTCGTTGAGTTATAACGATTTGGCTATTAATATGACTAAAACAAAAATAATGATTTTTAGCAAACATTCTGCTTTTCCACGTAACTTAGAGAAAATAAAATTAATTGGACATGATGTTGAGCTGCTGCCCTGCCATACATATTTCGGTACCACTTTAAGTGATGATTTGAAATGGAATACACATATAGATCTACTTTCAACTAAAATTTTCAGAAACATTGGATTTATTAGTCACACTCTTAGACATCTAACCCCTAAATTAATGCTGGCGTTATACTATTCCATCATACAGACCTATTTTACCTACTGTATATTGATATGGGGGAAAACAACACAATGTAACATTCACAAACTACAAAAATTACAAAATATATTTATCATGTTATTGGAGTAAAAAATTAATACTGATCAATCTTCCAATTTGACATATAGAACAACTACACATCCCAATACTTTCAGTATATTAACTATACAACAATTATATGAATATAACTTCGAAAGGATTATGTTTAAAAGAATAAAATATAACCTTTACTATAATTTGAACACAATCAATATGCATACTCATACTTATCCAACAAGAAATAAATTTAAACTACTACGGGTATTCACACATACAGAAAATTTTAAGAATAACATAAATTACTCTGGCCCTAAATTATGGAATACTTTTCCTCATCATCTTACTGCTATTAATAATATTAATATTTTAAGGAAAAAACTAAAACTCTATCTATTGGGGAAGAACTAGCTCTGTCATAGTTTTTTTTTTTTTTTTTTTTTGACTAACTCTTTGAAGGTTATCTTGTTTACTTTTGGAATTTCATATGCCTATGCTCTTATTTGTAGTGAAAAATTGTGAAACTAGGATAAAATTCTACTTACACAATACTAAACTAATCATGGTGACCTTTCTTTCTTTATAATTTTCAGCACGTCTTTTGTAAAAAAGATTGCCGCCCCGGTGGCGCAGTGGTCTAAGGCGCTGGCCTATGATCATTCGTCCGTAAGGGGTCCGGGTTCGAATCCCGGTCAGGCATGGATGTTGTGTTTGTCTTACGGCACTGGCTCTCTCCCTTCCCTGGAACCAGTGACCCTAAATTAGGGACGGGCGACTGCTTATAGCCCATTGAGTTGCTCACGGTGGTCGTTAAACCTCCAATCAAAAAAAAAAAAAAAAAAAAAAAAGATCATGCTTCTGTTATCGGTATGTCCGTCCGTCAGTCTGTATCCACGATATCTCAGCAACTATCAGTCCGATTTGAAAAATTCTTTTTGCATTGGCAAGCTTAAAATATGCAAATGATGATCCTTTATTTCGTTTTTTTTACCATGTACAATTTCGCCGGTAGAGAGCGTAAATGCGGATGATGTCGAATTCAAAAATACGTTTTATTCCACATATTTGCTTCTAAACATCCGATTGAAAAAAAAATTATATCTTTCGATTCCATTTATGTCGAAGAGTATTTTAGATATAGTTACTTTTTCAAATCAAGCATAGTTTTTGCGCTAGGGGGCGTAAAAGTAAATTACATTTTCCCCGATAACTCTTCTTCTAAAACTCCGATTTGAAATTTTTTTCTTCAGCGGATACATCTCCTGATGGAAAATCTTTTGCATATAATTTCAAATTTTTGGTAAATAACACTTTGGCAACTAGGGGCGTAAGTGTTAATTTTTGCTTCTGATGTATTTGCCATAAAATCGTAGCTTCTAAAAGATCGATTAAAAAATTCTTTCGTGGACTGATGCCACTCACATCGATAAACCTTTTCGGAATATTTTCTTCTTAAAATATTCCACAGTTTCTCCGCCAGGGGGCGTAGATGTACTTCTTATTTTTCTCAGTATCTCTACTTCTAGGAGTCCGATTTGAAAAATTCCTTCTTTGTTGGATAGTGTTTTCCGTGTGACATGTTTTTCATATAATTTCAAAATTTTCAAGTAATTCATAGACTTTCCGCTAGGGGGCGTAGCGGTAAATTGCATTTCCCCCTATATCTCTGCTTCTAAATCTCCGATTTGAAAATTTCTTTCTGCACCGGATACAGCTCCTGATGGGAAATCGTTTGCTCATAATTTCTAATTTTTGTAAGAAAACGGTTTGGCCACCAGGGGGCGTAAATCTTAATTTCTGCTTCTGTTGTATTTGCAGCAAAATATGAGCTTCTAAATTCTCGATTGAAAAAAACGTCGTTTCTTGACCGATACTACTCATGTCGACTAACCTTTTAGGAAAACTTTCTTCTTGAAAAATGCATGGTTTCTGCGCCAGGGGGCGTAGATGTATATCTTATTTTTGTCAATATCTCTACTTCTAAGAGTACGATTTGAAAAATTCCTTCTCTGTTGGATAGTGTTTCCGATGCGAAATGTTTTCCCTATAAATTCAAAATTTTCAAGTAAATCATACACTTTCTGCTAGGGGGCACATAGGTAAATTGCGTTTTCTGCGTTATTTCTGCTCCTAAAGCTCTGATTTGAAAAATTCTTCCTGTATCGCATACAAGACCTGATGGAAAATATTTTTCACATAATTTCTAATGTTTGGTAAAGAATGGTTTAGCCAACTTGGGTCATATATGTTAATTTCTGCTTCTGAAGTATTTGTTGCAAAATCTGGGTTCCTGAAAACTCGACTAATTTTTTTTCTTCGACCGATACCGCTTATATGGATAACCCTTTTGAGAATACTTTCTTACTAAAATAATGCATGGTTTTCCCACCAGGGGACGTAAAGTCAAATCTTATTTTTGTCGATATCTCTGTTTTTAAGAGTTCGTAAGCTCACGATTCCGTTTACAGCGATATCTGAGGGATTAAAAACCCGCTTGAAATTCTTCTTTCTTTGGTCAGATCTATTGTTTACCATACCGGTTCCACTGACTTTGAATAGCTTTGATAAATTTAATTTGCGTCAGAACGGATTCAAAAGACGTGTTTATTACACCCGAAAATTCGGTGTCAACTTTCTTGTTATTTACTACTTACCAATTTACTTATATGATGTCAGAAAATTAGTTATCTCTGTTCCTGACTTATACGATCTTTATTATGGGTGCCGAGGGCTATATTAGGGCAATTCAGGCCTTTTCCCTCGTGCTTCCCAGTTGTCACTGGTTACACTATTATTATTATGGCACTGCTTTTGGTGTATATGGTCACAACTGAAAATAAAAATGAAATGAAACGAAATATTGATTTTGAAAAACTAAACAGTCGAAATACTTGCTATTGCCGCCACCATATAGTTTACTAAATATTTACTTTTTCTGACTCACATATTTTCTTTCACGACAATTGCATTCATTAATCCACCTAACTAAGAACCGCTCAATGTCAGGAATTAGTAAACCTTATTGTTTGCTGTTACGCTTTAATTCTACCTAGTATATAACGGACGGCGGCTCGTTGTTGTCGTGAGTGATGCAAATAAATGCAATGTGATGTAAGTAAATAAGTGTATACTCTCGAATCACTCGTTTTACTTCACACCCACAAAGACCTTGGCATGAGGATGATGCATGGGATAAATTATCTACAAAGAGCACCAGGGCAGAAATCTGCGCGAGCAGGGCTTGGTACATTCTCTGGCCCGCGGGCTTTTTTAGCACGTCTTTTGTAAAACAAAGATCGTGCTTATGCTACCGGTTTGTCCATCCGTCCGTCTGTACCCAGCAACCACGATATCTCTACAACTATTTGTCCGATTTGAAAAATTCTTTTTGCATTGGAAAGCTTTAAATATGCGAATGATGATTCTTCACTTCGTTTTTTTTTACGATGTACAATTTCGCCGCTAGAGGGCGTAAACGCAGATGATGTCGAATTCAAAAATACGTTTTATTCCACATATTTGCTTCTAAACATCCGATTAAAAAACTTATTTTGTCTTTCAATTCCAATTATGTCGAAGAGTATTTTAGATATAGTTACTTTTTCAAATTACGCATAGATTTTCCGCTAGGGGGCGTAAAAGTAAATTACATTTCCCCCGAAAACTCTTCTTCTGAAACTCCGATTTGAAAAATGTTTTCTGCAGTGGATACACCTCCTGATGGAAAATCGTTTGCATATAATTTCAAATTTTTGCTAAAGAATACTTTGGCCATCAGGGGGCGTAAGTGTTAATTTTTGCTTCTGATGTATTTGCCATAAAATCTGAGCTTCTAAAATATCGATTGAAAAAATTCTTTCGTGGACTGATGCCACTCACATCGATAAACCTTTTCGGAATATTTCCTTCTTAAAATATTCCACAGTTTCTCCGCATGATGTATATCTTATTTTTGTCAATATCTCGACTTCTAAAAGTCCGATTTGAAAAATTCCTTCTTCGTTGTATAGTGTTTTAAGTGTGACATGTTTTTCATGTAATTTCAAAATTTTCAAGTAATTCATAGACTTTCCTCTAGAAATTGCGTTTCCCCCTATATCTCTGCTTCTAAACCTCCGATTTGAAAAATTCTTTCTCCACGGGATACAACTCCTGATGGGAAATCGCTTGCACATAATTTCTAACTTTTGTAAAAAAAAAAATGGTTTAGCCACCAGGGGGCATAAGTCTTAATTTCCGCTTCTGATGGATTTGCAGCAAACTATGAGCTTCTAAATTCTCGATTAAAAAAAACGTCGTTTGTAGACCGATACTACTCATGTCGACAAACCTTTTAGAAACATTATCTTCTTAAAATAATGCATGTTTTCTCCGCCAGAAGTGGAGATGTATGTCTTATTTTTGTCAATATCTCTACTTCGAGGAGTCTGATTTGAAAAATTCCTTCTGTGTTAGAGAGTGTTTCCGGTGCAAAATGTTTCTCATATAAATTCATGTTTTTTTTAACGCACAAGTCTGCAACCACAGGGCGTAAGCTCACGATTCCGTTTACAGCAATATCTGAGGGATTACAATACCCGATTGAAAAACTTCTTTCTTTCGTCAGATTGTTTTCAATACCGGTTCCATTGACTTCGAATAGCTTTGATAAATTTAATTTGCGTCAGAACGAATTCAAAAGACGTGCTTATTACACCCGAAATTTCGGTGTCATCTTTCTTGTTTTAGTTTAGAGAACAAAGCAACGGGCCAGGCCAAGCCAACCTATTCTTTTTATCGCAATGGTAAAGAAAGAAAAAAGTTGTGTTCTCTGATTTCTTGGTAGGTTTAACTGTTTTCCTGGCTTTACTTACTTCCATAACATAGCCCAGGCCGTAATCACAAAAGCATGGAGAGGCACTCACAGTATTTTAACCATCTGTAGGTTTTAATATGGCAAAATCACTTTGGGGCTTGTTGACAACAAAATAATTCGACCCCGAGCGAGTGGGTGTGTTGTGTAGAATGTGGGACTGGGTCGTCTGCAGTGATGTGTGGTGTGCGTGTGTGTGTTGGTATGAGAGAGTGGGACAGCATCGATTGTTTCTCCTCTCCCTAATCTGTATAAGGTTTGAGTTTTGTAATGTTACCAGTTTAGTTAATATTTTTAGGTTTCATCATCATCATCATCAACCATTATCAATCCACTGCTGGATGGAGGTCTCCCCAAATTTCTTACACAATCACAATTGTCTGTCTTGGGCCTGTCTCCTCCATGTCACTCCAGCATACTTTCGAATTTCATCCATCCATCTCCAATGGGGTCTTCTTCTGGGTCTCTTCCTGTCCCTCGGAAACCAGTCTAAAATTTCGGTTGTCCATTGGTGGTCCGTACTTCTGGCAACATGTGCAGCCCATTGCCATTTCAGTGATTTTACTCTGGTCATGATGTCGTCCACTCTTGTCATTTTCTTATCCACGAGTTCGTCTTCTTATCTTTCCTGGTTACACCAAGCATGCACCTCTCCATGCTTCTTTGAGATGTCTGCAGTCTTTGTTTGTATTTTTTAGTTAAGGCCCATGTCTTTGCTCCATACGTAAGCACTGGCAGGATGCATTGATTAAGCACTTTTCTTTTGAGACATAATGGCATACTGCTCTTGAAAATTGCACTCTTTCTTCCAAAATCTCTCTATCCAAGTTTTATACGCAGATTAATTTCTTCATCAATGTGACCCTCACTCGACATCTGCTGCCCAAGATAAATGTAGGTATCGGTTGTCTCAAGCTTTTCTCCAACAATCGATAAATCTTCGTTTCTTGTAAAAACATTGGGTCAGGTGCGATTCGTCCAACGACGATTGGTCCAATGCCGATTCGTCCAACGACAATTCGTCCAATGCCAATTCGTCCAATGGACAATTGGTCCAAAGGTACGATTCGTCCGATGGTACGATTGGTCCAATGCCGATTCGTTCAATGGACGATTGGCCCAATTCCGTCCTATCTGTCCGAAGTGCTACTCGTGCTATAAAAGTCTCAACTGTTCTGATTCTATCTCCGATGTTATACGAAAGTATCGGTAGTCCAAGGAATGTAAAATAATGTTACATTTCATGCGTAATATTGTGGTTACAGATTTCTTGTTTTTTTTTTTTTTTTGAATCGCGTTTTTTTGTTATACTGTACTTGCTGCCGTATGAAATTACTGATGTACGAGCCGTTCTATCAACTTCAATGTTTCTCTTTTGCATGAAATAATATAAAATACTAGTGTTCTGTTTCTGTTTGTAGAATGCAGTGGGGTTTTCCGCCAACTGCCCAATGGAAACAACTGGTCGGGGTTTGGACAGAGGCCTTTTCAACAGTTTTCATTCCAGCGATGTCATATTCATAACGTTTACATATTAAATCAAGCTAATAATATTGCGCTTTTACTTAAACACGGTATATTAATTCATAGGCCCTAGGCCTAGGCTTTTTTAACAGTTTTAATTCTACCGATGTCAGATTCATAACGTTTATATATCAAATCAAGTTAATAATATTACGCTTTCACTTAAGCACGGAATATTAATTCATAGGCCCGCGGCCTATGTGCATAGCAAAGACCTCCGAAATGATAGGATGAGTGCCTTTTATAAAGTTTTATAAAATGTTTACAAATACCAAATATCTAGGTTGTAACTTAAAATCTTCTAAAAAGGCCCGCGACCTAGGTGCCTGGTAGATAGCTCAGAAATGATTCGTTTAATGCCTTTTATAAGGTTTTATAAAATGTTTACAAATACCAAATATCTAGGTTGTGACTTAAAATCTTCTAGGGCCTAGATGCCTCGTAAAGACCTGAGAAAGGATAGGATGAGTGCATTTTATTAGGTTTTATATCATATTTACAAATACCAAATATCTAGGTTGTAAATTAAAATCTTCAAAAACTGCCCGCGGCCTAGATGCTTTGCAAACAGCTGAGAAATGCTCCATTGAGTGCCTTTTACCAGGTTTATGTAAAATGTTTACAGTTACTAAATATACGGAAATTATCTTTCAAAAGGATATAAAGAGGAGAAAAATTTAAATTATTATTCCTTTCTGAAAAAAAAAAAAAAAAAAGGTTACCGTTGGTATGATGATACCATTGGACCAATCGTACCATTAAGCGAATCGGCATTGGACGAATCGGACATTGGACTAATCGTCCCTTTGGACGAATCGGCATTGGATGAATCGGTATTGGACCAATCGTTGTTGGACTAATCGTCCGGGACCGAAAAACATTGTACATCACTTTTGTCTTCTGAAAGTTCATTTTTAATACCACTTCTTTACTCTTGTCAGCAAATTCTTGGATCATACTCTGCACCTGTGAAGGTAACTACGTCATCAGCAAAACGAAGGCGAGTTAAGTAATCTCCATTAATCTTTAGGTTTATATTCAACTAAATATTTTCAATATTTCATTATTTAATTTTCACAATTTAATAAAATTGAATAGAAAGACAAAATAATACCAAATGGCACATCACGGGCCGGGCCGAGTGTCTAATATTTGAAACCGGTTCGTTCGTGCTGGGCCTTAAACGCACGGGCTTGGGCTGGGCCGGGCCGGGCTCATCAAATAAAAAGGCCCGTGTGGACCTCCATACCAGGGTACTCTCTCGATTTTTTTTTGTCGTTATGGTTTGGGTGTTTTACAGTCACCGTGAGCAATTCAGTGGGGCGTCGCCCGTCCGTAATCTGGAGCTACAGGTTCCGGGTAGGGGAGCGAGTCAGTATCGTAATACAAAAACACCATCCGTGCCTCAGCCGGGATTCGAACCCGAACTCATCTTGGACGAATGATTAGGAGCCAGTGCTTCGTACCACACGGCTACCGAGGCCGGTTTACCCAAGTTTAAGGGGCCACTAGAAATTTAAAACGGCCCGTTGTTCAAACAGCAGCATCAGGTCCATTTCGACCTGATTGCTATTCCGGTACATGATAACTAAACGGTGTGTTAATTGGGGTTCCTGCGCTGGGAACGCACAAATTAAGAAATTTTCGTATAAATACCAATCTGACGTAGACATTTCTTCAATACTTCAGCGGCGTTTGGAAATGATTGACTTGGAGGCCTAATAAGGGTACTTTTGACCGAAAAATCTGAATTTTTCTTAATCTTATATATAAATACAAACATCTGTTTGTCTGAAGCAGCAAAAACTCTCGAACGCCAAACTGTGACATCGTGAAATTTCCATAGCTTATTAAAACTGGAATTTTTAGGTCAGCGCAACTATTTTAAGTTCTCTATATACTGATCTGTAAGTTGTTCCGTTCGCGAGTTATGAATTAATTAATAAGCTAATCAATAAAGTCAGCTTCGTTTGCTACGCCATCGTTATCTGTTCGAAATCTGAAAGCACGTGACTGCATTCATCCACAGGTGTTCCTATTATTTGAAAACTGTGCATCAAAAAATGCAAAAACGAAATTTGCGAAATCTTAACGAGACGGGCGGAATTTTTTGTCAACACCATGAATTGCTAATAAGAGGAGTCCCTCGAAATTTCACCGGAATCTGGTCAAAACTTTTAAAAATAGGCATGGAATTTTTAATTTATCGGTAAACAGAAATATATACTCAGAAACGATTAATGACGGCCAATTAAAAAAGTTATTTACCGATTCAGACGAAGTTCGGAGGTCATGTTCTTATTAACGATTTATGGTGTTCATTAAAATTTCAGCCAGTTTCATAAAATATTCGCAAAGATACGTTTTTAACTTTTTTATCCCAGAGATTCGCCTCTCAATGACGTCTGAAACGGAAAGCACGTGATGCATTTGATCGTCGATAACAAATTGTTAACGAATTTTGTTCAGTCAGTGTTCTAATGCTGTGTCTCCTGGACGCGTGTTAAATAATTTGTAACGCTTTTGGTCCGTTTGATTCTACAATTGTATGTTGGAATGTCAAGAGCATCAGTGACAGACGTGTAGGGCGTCGGCTCCCGCAGACCAAGGTATGCAGCCTGCGCCATATCGTTCTCTCGCTGACGCTGCTTGGGCATCCGGCATTCAACCTAGTTGTGATTTCCGCAGTAGTTGTCAAGCGATCGATCTGTACAAGCCTCGATAGTCTACGGCTACTCCGGTCATCAGTGGCGTGTGGTCGGACACAGCTTGCTCTCTGGGTGCAGGTATATCCGCCGATGGTTCACGGTACATCCTTGATATAGTTGTCCTGGGCTATCCTAGAGTTCTTACTACTTGGGAGACAGAATGGCCCACTAGTCTTGCGCAATCAATGAGTCTACGATCAAAGTCGCCCAGATCACTACGTTTACCCATGTTCGTCAATTGCGATACACTATTGGGAAGGCTTGCCGTCCGCTTATTAATCACCGGCTTTCGGTTTGGGTCTATTTCACTCTGCGCGGGGGATGCCCATCACCCTTATCTCTAATATTCTGCCTACTAAGTGTATTTATATTTTCAGTTTCTAATGCAGCCGGGTTCCAGGCATTCCTACTGGCAGGTCTAATATTTTCGGTTCATTCATTCCTCAGGACAAATGAAGCAGATCCTTATTTTAAATAGCTTGAGGAATCCATTAATAGGAGGTTCGAACATTTATTCAAGTGTTATACACTGAGTGGCCACTTTATTATGACCACCTGACAGTTTCAAGCAAATGAGCTATGGCTGCACGCTGTTGCCGCCAGAGGGCGAGGCTATTATAAAAAGGGAAAGCTTGGTGCTTGCGACAGTAGTAGTAGAGATTTTTGGGTGGCGAGATGGGGAAAATATGCGATTTGACGGAGTTTCAACGTGGGATGATTGTAGGAGCTCGGAGCAATGGAGCGAGTACCACCGAAACCGCCGCATTCGTGAAATATTCCAGGGCAGCTGTTGTTAAAGTGTTTAAAGACTGGACTGTCAGCCAAAAAACTGGGTCTCTACGTGCAACGTGTGGTTGTCATCGACTAATGACTGCTCGGACGGAACGGAGAGTGTCCAGACTGGTAACAGACAACAGAAAGGCAACAGTGCAGCAAATTACAGACCATCTTAATCGAGGATCCCCTCAAATGATCTCCGCGCGCACTGTTCGCCGTACACTGCATCGGATGGGATATGGCAGCCGAAGGCCTGTTCGAACACCTTTGCTGTCTGCAGTTAACAAGAGAAAACGTCTCAAGTTCGCACAAGAGCACAAGTATTGGACAATCGATAATTGGAAACACATTATGTGGCCCGATGAATCACGTTTTCAGTTGCACCATGCCGATGGCCGAGTGAGAATTTGGCGGAAACAGCACGAAAGCATGGACCCCAAATGCATTGTTACAACCCTTCAAGCTGGTGGAGGCAACGTTATCGTTTGGGGAATGTTTTCCTGGCATGCTTTGGGCCCTTTAATTCGTGTTGATCAACGTCTGACTGGCACATCATATCTAAACATTGTTGCGGGCCAAGTGCATCCTGTCATGTGGATGTTTTTCCCCAATGGCAATGGCTACTTTCAACAAGATAATGCGTCCTGCCATAGTGCTCGTATTGCACAGGATTGGTTTCAGGAGCATGCCGGTGAGTTTACTTTGCTTAGGTGGCCCCCACAATCTCCAGATCTCAACCCCATTGAGAATTTGTGGGATGAAGTTGAACGTGCCATCAGACAGCTGGATCCAAAACCCTGCAATCTCACACTCCTGGAAAGTGCTATTCATCAAGCATGGTCTCAGATTCCACAAAACACCTATCAACATCTCGTGGAGTCCATGCCACGAAGAATCGACGCATTATTAAAAACAAAAGGAGGCCCAACAAAGTAATGAGGGGGTGGTCATAATAAAGTGGCCAATCAAGGTATAAAGAGTCACATTATTGTGACCACCTCCTACTTTTGACCTGAACAGCGCGTAGCCAATGAAAGAAGGCCCGTGTCGTGAGCTAGCTTGGAGGATATATCAGGTGTGCTGTAGGCATTCTGAGAACATATCACTAGTTGCTGTCATGGATAGAAGGAGCGATTTATCAGATTTTCAAAAAGGGATTATTATCGGCTTTCGGGCCAAGGGTGGCAGTATTTCTGAAACCGCGCAGTTTGTGAACTGTTTGCATGCTGCTGTGGTTAAAGTGTATCGTGATTGGAGAAATGACCCCATTCGAATAAGCAACGTGGAAACTGCAAAGTACCAGGCGCCATTTATGTGAGAGGTGAACGTCGGCTGCGAACGTGCGTGAGGACCGATCGACACGCTACAGTGGAGCAACTCACTGGCCGAATGAACCAGGGGGCTACCGGAAGTGTGTCTAAAACGATAGTTCAGCGAACCCTGCTGCCTATGGGGCTGACATGCAGACGGATGGTCACTGCACCTACGCTAACGAAGGTGCATCGGCAGAAAAGGCTTGCATTTGCACGGCAGTATCGGAATTGGATCTCCGCTGATTGGCAAAGGATTGCCTTCTCCGATGAGTCACGTTTTCTGCTTCATCGAACGCACAGACGTTGGCGTATAAGGCGAGAAACATCGGAGAACAAACATTCTTCAACTACTTCTGAAAGAACACAAGCTGGTGGCCACAGCGTTATGGTCTAGGGAATGTTTTCGTGGCATTCCATGGGTCCACTCATACCTGTGGAAGGCACTATGGA
Organism: Macrothele yani; assembly: GCA_039090855.1. Classification (NCBI taxonomy): domain Eukaryota; kingdom Metazoa; phylum Arthropoda; class Arachnida; order Araneae; family Macrothelidae; genus Macrothele; species Macrothele yani. The sequence continues at coordinate 19,486,597 of CM077026.1, read as the reverse complement.
CCGCATTCGTTCTGAATCCATCCTTGCAGACCTTGTACACCCGTAAATGCTGATTGTCTTCCTTGGGACGGCTGGGATCTTGCAGTACGACAATGCGACGTGTCACACGGCTAGAAATCTCTGAGAGTGGTTGGAAGAGCACGACGAGTACTTCCCTAGCCCTCCCCAACCCATTCCCCGAACTTAAACCCAATTGAGCATCTGTGGGGCCACCTCGATCGTGTTGTTCGCTCTATGGATCCTCTACCACGCACCCTCCAACAGGTGTCAGATGCATTGCAGTCAGCATGGCTCCACATACCAGTGAACACCATCCAGCACCTTATTAAGTCACTCCTAGTCCGTCTAGCTGCTGTTCGAGTTTCACACTGCGGTTACTCTGGATATTAGCTGGTGGTCACAATAATGTAACTCGACCGTATATATATATATATATATATATATATATAAGGTCAGGTGATGCGTAACATCACAGCCTCTCCTTGACAAATGTCAACCCCGCCTTCTCGTGGTGCATCCTGTTCCCACTAAAGGGGCTCTGACGACCGCCCATAGCGGTATAACTATACCATCGGGATTAGAGGAAATGCTATCCCACACTCACCAACCCGCTTGGCCAGCGTGGTGAGTTATGGCCAAACCCCTCCAAAATGATTCCACAACTTAAATCTTGGCCCTCAGTCTCCGGCAGCTGGAATGTACCTGGCCAAGGCAGCGGCCAGTGCGACATGAAGGCAGAGGGTGCTAAGAATCCCCGAAGGACCGGACTAGGCTGCCATCTGATGCTGACCTTGGCTACTTACAATGGACGCTCCCTATCGTCTGATTCAAGGCTTCTTGAATTGGAAGAGGAACTACGAAGGATCAAGTGGGACATCGTGGGGCTAAGTGAGGTAAGGAGAAAAGGAGAAGATCTCATCGAACTGAAAAGTGGACATCTCTTCTACTATCGTGGGACAGATACTGGCAGAACTAGTGGTGTTGGATTTATAATAAACAAGAAACTGAAGGATAAAGTTGTAGAAGTTGAAAGTTCTTCTGACAGAGCTGCACGACTCGTTATCCAACTCTCGAAAAGATACCAGGCTCAGATTATTCAAACTTATGCACCCACCACAAGTCATCCTGAAGAAGAAATTGAAGAATTTTATGAGGAAATTTGTCATCTAAATAATAAAGGTAAGCAGCACTTGAAAATAATTATGGGAGATTTCAATGCAAAAATAGGGCAACGGCAACAGAATGAAACTTCAGTAGGTAAATTCGGTCATGGCAACAGAAACCAGCGTGGAAATACTCTCGTTGAGTTTGCAGAGGCAGAAGGGTTTTTCATCTTGAACTCCTTCTTCAAGAAAAAGCCACACAGGAAATGGACATGGAGACATCCAAATGGGACGACAAGTGAAATTGATTTTATTATGTGTAACAAAAAATTCGTCATAGAAGACTGCAGTGTGCTAAACAAGTTCAACACAGGTAGTGACCATAGATTGGTGAGATGTAAGATGCACCTCAACACTAAACTTGAACGTGGCAAGCTCATAAGACAAACAAAATCTATTGACATAACCAACCTTAAAAAACACCATAATACCTTCAAGTTAGAACTGAAGAACAGGTTCTCTGCTTTAGAAGGCCTAACATCGGAAGAAGTGGACATCTCTGAAGTTAACAGAAAAGTAACCAAAGCTCTTATGGAAACAGCAACAAAATTAGCTGGGTCTAAGAACAAGTTGCATGTGAACAAATTATCAGGAAAAACCAAAATGTTGATGCAAAAAAGAAGAGAGATGAGGACAACTAAAGAAGATGTGACTTCCAAAGTGGAATATATAGAGCTATGCAAGACAGTACGAAAAAGTATCACTGAAGACGTAAGGAAATTCAACTGTGAACTAGAGAGGAAAGCAATTGAAAACAACCAAAGCCTAAAGATAGCAAAGGGACATCTCAGTAAGGGAAGAAAACAGATTATGGCACTGAGAAAAGAAGATGGTTCTGTAACAAGAAATAGAGGCGAAATTTTGACAAGAGTGAAAGATTTCTACTCCAAATTATATGAAAGGGATGATATATGCACTCCAGACATCATGAAAGATACCAGTACCAGAGTTCCTCCAGTCCTTCCAGCAGAAGTTGCACATGCAATCAAGAACATGAAGCGAGGAAAAGCTCCAGGAGAAGACGGAATTACTGTAGACATCATACAAGAAGCAAGTGGAGAAATCGAAACAGTACTCGCCCAAATTTTCACTCGATGCCTTAATGAAGGAAAGATTCCTGAGGATTGGAACACCGCTACAATGATCCTGCTACATAAGAAAGGTGACATTGAGGATCTCGGAAACTACAGACCTATCAGCCTCCTATCAGTAGTTTATAAAATCTTCACTAAAGTTCTTTCACACCGCTTGAAGGTAGCACTAGACATGGCTCAACCGAGAGAACAAGCTGGATTCAAGAGTGGCTACAGCACAATAGATCATATCCACGTGCTGAGAGAACTGATTGAAAGAGCGAGGGAATATGAACTTCCATTGTGCATGGCTTTTATCGATTATGAAAAAGCCTTTGATTCGGTGAAACCATCAGCAGTTACAATGGCTCTGAAAACCTGCGGTATTGAAGATGCATACATTAATATTATTAATAACATCTATGAAAATGCAAGTGCAAAGATTAGGCTGTTTGAAAATACAACACACGTAAAAATTGGAAAGGGAGTGAGACAAGGTGACACCATATCTCCGAAGCTCTTTAATGCCACATTGGAGGGTGTTTTTCAGTCGCTGAGCTGGGAAAACAAGGGGATAAAGATTAATGGAGATTATCTAACCCACCTTCGTTTTGCTGATGACGTAGTCATTTTTGCAACTACCCCATCAGAGCTGCAGAGTATGATCCAGGAACTTGCTGACAAGAGTAAAGAAGTGGGATTAAAAATGAACTTTCAGAAGACAAAAGTGATGTTCAATGCTTTTACAAGAAATGAAGATTTATCGATTGATGGAGAAAAGCTGGAGATAACAGACACGTACGTTTATCTTGGACAGCAGATATCAAGTGAGGGTCACATTGATGAAGAAATTAATCGGCGTACAAAACTTGCCTGGAGAGCTTTTGGAAGAAACAGCATAATTTTCAAGAGCAATATGCCATTATGTCTTAAAAGAAAAGTGTTTGATCAATGCATCCTTCCAGTGCTTACGTATGGTGCAGAGACGTGGACCTTAATTAAAAGAGACATACAAAGGCTGCAGACAACTCAAAAAAGCATGGAGAGGTGCATGCTTGGTGTAACCAGGAGAGATAAGAAGAGGAACTCGTGGATCCGAAAAATGACAAGAGTGGAAGACATCATGATCAAAGTTAAATCCCTGAAATGTCAATGGGCTGGACATACTGCCAGAAGGACAGATCATCGATGGACAGCCGAAATTTTAGATTGGATTCCAAGGGACAGGAAAAGACCCAGAAGAAGACCACATAGGAGATGGGTGGATGAAATTCGAAAGTATGCAGGGGTGACATGGAGGAGACTGGCACAAGACAGACCGTTGTGGAGGAAACTTGGGGAGACCTTCGTCCAGCAGTGGATTGATAATGGTTGACAATGATGATGATGATGATATATATATATATATATATATATTTTGCGTACTTTATGGGTTATATCCCATACAAGGAAAGCAACATTACTCTTTATCTTCATGGCATCTTCTTCTCTCTCTGCAGCCTCGAATGTCCTTGTCGTTTTCCCTCTCCTCGCGAGCCCCTCAACCGTTTGGGGGTCGCATTTCTGACACTTCGTAAGGAATGTCACTTTGGTTCTGCCTCCAGGCATGTAAGAAGGCCTACCGAGCATCACCATTGCATTAAAAAAACTCTCTTAAACAGTTCGGAAAACATGGTGTCTTTTAGCAAAAGCTTTACAAACTGGCCAGCAGTGTTTTATTAGAATAACTTGTCCGTTCTTATAAAATATATCTTACACTGCCGTTACTTGAGCACACACACACAAACACACGCGCGTGCGCACAAGATCATATTCATCACTGTACGGCAAATTTGAATAATGTACATCACTTGCGCACATAAATCATATTTAAATATTTATAGAGGCCTCTTGTCCACTGAGATCCTCACCAGTTATTTAATTTATTTCTTTTTCTTTTTGTTTTTTTGAAGACAGCACATATTAAAATAAAAAGATCAGCATATGATTAAAATCTGCAGCCTGTAGAAATAGAGGCATTACGCAGCCGTTTTGCTTGCCTGTAGTAAATCGCGGCCCTGGTCTAATGTGTCTGCCGCCATTTGCGACTTTCCTACCGCAGAAGTAACGAACGTACATGTCAAAGCAGCAAGTTGCAGCGATACGCCTTATTCGGTGCAGTTCAAGCGGTAGAACATCTGTCTCCGGAGAAGGAAGATATGGGTTCCAATATCATCTCCGCCAAATTTGGGCATTTACGCTATATTGGCACCGGAACGAAAAATAGTAGCCGAAAGATTTCATAGAAAGGACAACAGACCTTAAATTAGGCAATAATGACATAATGGGAAGCTTCGAAGTAACCCAAATGTACCCATCAATTCCCATGCACGAAGCCACAAAAAACCTTGTAGGATGGATGGAGACCTCTGGAATGTTCCACTGCAAATGTTTAGAAGCCATCTCAAATACTCTAGACGATCTAGCTATTCAAACTACTTACAGTTCCGTTCCAAAGTCTATAGGCAAACAAAAGGAGCTACCATGGGATCATCGATAGGACAGCCGACATTTTAGATTGGATTTCAAGGGACAGGAAAATACCCAGAAGAAGACCACATGGAAGATGGGTGGATGAAATTCGAAAGTATACAGGAGTGACATGGAGGAGACTGGCACAAGACAGACCGTTGTGGAGGAAACTTGGAGGGACCTTCGTCCAGCAGTGGATTGATAATGGTTGACAATGATGATGTGGCATAGGTGAAACATGGGCTCTCATATTCTATTGGATTGGTGCCATTGAAATGTCCGGCTAAGGACCAGCACACCTGGACGGCGGGAACGGAAAAGTAGGACAACTTACCTAGGCAAAATAATCCCACTCGGCATCGACACATAGTTGCCATCCGTTCAGCAAGGCCATGATCCTAGAACGAAAAAAGTCTTGTGTATAGGACCCGAAGAAGTCATCAACTGCACGTTTTCTGTCGCGAACAGTTTCCCGGACAGGAAGTGATCCAGGCGACGAAACAGATGATAGTCTATCGGAGACAAGTCCAGAAAATAGGCAGAAAATGGCAGTGCTTCATAGCCCAAGGCACTTAGTGTCCGCACCGTTCGTTGTGCGACATGATGGCGAGTGTTGTCCTGGAGCAGAACACCATGTCTGTTGAACAAAGCTGGTTGTTTCTGCAGAAATTTCCGGTGCATCTTGTGTAATTCAGCACAATAGCGTTCTGCAGTGATGATTTGGCCTCTTGTCAAGAAACTCCGATGAATTATCACGGCTGTGGACAACCAGACAACGAGCATCATCTTCGTGGTGTGTAGGGGTAGGCTTAGGATGCCGGCCAGCCAGTGCCTGGCTTAATCATTGTGCAGATCGTTTCCGATTATCATAAAGGACCCACTTCTGGTCGCAGGTGACGATTCGATGCAGTAGAGGTTTCTGTTTATTCCTGGCAAGTAGTGACGTGCAGACTTCCAAACGCCTAGTCTTCTTGGCAGCCACATGTCCAGCTTTTCGACCTTACACAGCGCACATAGACGCCGAACAACTGTCGTGTTGTGGACACCTACTCTGCGGCCATCTCACGACATGTTTTTCGGGAGTCCGCTTCAACCACACGTAACAGAACATCGTTAGAAACAGCAACAGGTCGGAGACCACGTGCTTCGTTTTGCAGGTCCGTATCTCCGCTTCAAAACTTCATAAACCGTCGCCAAATGGTTCGTTCGTTGGCTGTATTATGTCCAAACGCTTTGTTAACGTTTCGAGCTTCAATTCCTGCAGAATGGCCCAGTTTAAGTTCATGCTAGAAGGTGACTCTTAAATCCGGCGTCTGCCTGTTTCCTTTGCAAGCCACGTTACGTCCAAACAAACCACGCGTGAACCTTGTTCTTATCTGATCAGATCATATGTAGAGGAATTTAGGAAGGGAGTGTCTGACCCCAGGTCTTAAACAACCCTTAGAAATAGGAAGCTAGGAGATTTGGGCTAGAGTGCCCGATAGGAAAGTGACACGGAAGCGAAGTAGAAAGGGGGAGGAAGACGCCCTTATTTATTACCGGAGAACCAGTACCCGGGGTTCGACGGCTTAACGTGCCCATTCGACGCACGGCGTATATTTAGTGGATCGAGCGATCGTACCTGCCTGGGATCGAACCTGAGGTCCTTTCCGTGGCAGTCACGAACGTTGCCCACTAGTCCACCCGCGGCCCAAACCTTGTTCTTCACACGCTGCTAGCTATTTATAGTAACTCTGTGACGTAATACCCGCAGCACCTATGGGTGGTTCCATTCCGCTGTGGTGGGGGTCCTGTCTCCACTACTCGTTCGCGCCGGACATTTCATTAGCACCAACCCAATATTTGGCCCCTCCGCAGAATCAGTGGCAACAAATCAGGGACGGGTAATTGCCTTGGTCCTAAATACACGCTGTAGTAGTTCAGATCTCCGAAACAAACTAAAAATAACACAAAATATGTCTTCAACTTATACACACGAACTTAACAAAAGCGGGAAATGAATCACATGAATTATGTGTGAATAATTTGTATATACGTACACTTGTACACACAAAATATTTGAAATTGTGTCGACGGTAAAGCTACATTTAAAATAAAAACTTGATATTCTCAGCATCAGTAACATTCTTTTTTTCATTCAAGAAGTTCCTGAATTTTGAAACTTCGATGAAAATTTATAAAAATAACTAGTTATAAAATTCAAAAGAAGTTCTAACTGGTAAATATGGCAAAATTCTCTGGTGCCGCAGTGGTTTAAGCAATGGTTTTTCGCCCAGGGTAGGTCCGGGTTCAAACTCCCGGTGAGGCATGGATGTTGTCTTTCGGCACTGCCTCTTTCTGTTATATTGATAAATTGGGATCCTGTATTAAATGTTTTTTTGTCTTTTTCTTTTTGATTGGAGGTTTAACGACCACCGTGAGCAACTCAATGGGCTAAAAGCAGTCACCCGTTCTTAATTTAGGGCAATTGGTTCCAGGGAAGAGAGAGAGCCAGTGCCGTAAGACAAACACAACATCCATGCCTCACGGGATTCGAACCCGGACCCCTTACGGACGAATTATCAGGGGCCATCGCTTAGACCACTGCGCCACCGGGGCGGCTCTCAGGGATTTAACAATCGCCAACCACCATGAGCAATTCAAATTCCTATAAGCCATTAGTTACCCATTCCTATCAAGATTCCAGTTCAGCCCAAGTGCGGCGTGTATTTTTTTCTTTCAATCAGCTTTTTTCATATTTTTTTTAAATTAAATTTTTTTCTTGGATTGATACCGCTTATATAGATAAACCTTTTGTGAATACTTTCTTCCTAAAATAATGCATGGTTTTCCCACCAAAGGACGTGAAGTCACATCTTATTTTTGTCGATAATTTTGTTTCTAAGAGTTTGTAAGCTCACGATTCCGTTTACAGCATATCTGAGGGATTAAAGACCCGATTGAAAAACTTCTTTCTTCCGTCAGATACTATTGTTTTCGATACCGGTTCCATTGACTTTGAATAGCTTTGATAAATTTAATTTGCGTCAGACCTGATTCAAAACACGTGCTTATTACACCCGAAAATTCGGTGTCATCTTTCTTGCTTTTTTTATTGGAGGTTTAACGACCACCGTGAGCAACTCAATGGGCTATAAGCAGACGCCCGTCCTTAATTTAGGGCCACTGGTTCCAGGGAAGGGAGAGAGCCAGCGCCGTAAGACAAACGCAACATCCAATCCTCACGGGATTCGAACCCGGACACATTTCGAACGAATGATCAGAAGCCATCGCTGCGCCAGCGAGGTGGCTATTAAATGTTCGCTATGTGCTTTGAGGATGTCATGAAACGCTTATTTAATATACACTATCTTACACCATGAAATATATATATATCTGTATTGTATATCAAGAGTATATACGTGTGTTAATCAGGACAAAGAAATAAATGTATGGGTGAATTAAAAAAAAAATGTGATTTTAAAGAAGAAGCTTCCAATAAAAAAAATATAATTTTAAATTGCTGGAAAAATATTGGAGGTTCATTTACTGGGTTGTTTCTTTCAAGTCAGTTCACCGCTAAGGCATATTTTTAAAACATCACTGAATTATTCGTTAGTTTCTGAAGCATTCCCCAAGCAATAGGCTTCAGTAAACGCAAGAAACAATACGTAAGTACTCGAACAAAAGAACCATTCTATAAGTGGGACTTAAAAATTAGTATCCATGGCATGCGAATAACTACTCTGCTAGTCGGAAATTAAATTGTGTTTTCATAGACTAATAGGAAAAAAAGATTCGGACACTGACCTTTCGGAAATTGGTTTGTTTCTGAGTATCTCCAATAATCATGTTTTCTTCGTAGAGTTCTACTTCAATTCCAATGTGTCGAATAGTCATAAGCACTGCCCTGCAAGGAGGACTGATTTTCATCATGTATAACCGAATCACCATGTTCACAAAACCTGCACTAATTTAAAACAACAATTTCGACTGAAACGGGAATAAAGGAAACACGTGTGAGTGCAACCAAACAGCAGCTGATTTGCGTGAAACGGGACAGAACAAACAGATAAATGGAAGATCACACGCAGCCGAGTGCTGAGGGATTGAGCAACGGTTGTATTTGAAGTACGCAAACAGTTGATGCTGTGAAAGCTTGCCTACCTGGTGAGACCTTGAAAAATGGCGCCCTCTTCTGCGAATGGGCCAATCGCGTGGCGTTCTCCTCCTGTTGTTTATGCACGTGGTATCAATATCAATGCGTTTCCCTGTTCGTGATAATTCATTGAGATCGGATTCCATGCAAGTATTGGAATGTCATTTATGTTCTCGTGAAGCAGTCAAAACTATTGGAATAATCACGTAGCAAGGCTAGTAAGAATTAAAGTTTTTCAACAAGCCCGAAAAATGTGTTTTTGTAATGTTATTTTAATTCTACGCTGATGTAGTTTTACACAAAAATCCTTTCGCAATTGAAATGGAAAACGTCAAATCACCGGAAAATTCACTGTAATCCGCGACATTTTCACAACGGTAGCGGATGAAAAGATAGCGGAATTTTATTTTTTAGAGGAATCCAGCGGATTTTTTGAATCAAAGTAAAGGAAATTTCCGGATACTTAATGGTGGCGATGAGCTAATATATAATATATATATCATCATCAACCTTTATCAGCCCGCTGCTGGATGAAGGTCTACCCAAGTTTCTTCCACAACGGACTGTCTTGTGCCAGTCTCCTCTATGTTACTCCCACATGCTTTCGAATTTCATCCACCCATTTCCCATGTGGTCTACTTCTGGGTCTTTTCCTGTCCCTTGGAATCCAGTCTAAAATTTCGGTTGTTCATCAATGGTCTGTCCTTCTGGCAATATGTCCAGTTCATTGCCATTTCAGGGATTTTACTATGATCATCATGTCTTCCACTCTTGTCAATTTTCTAATCCACGAGTTCCTCTTCTTATCTTCACTGGTTACACCAGGCATGCACCTCTGCATGCTTCTTTGAGTTGTCTGCAGTATATATACAGTATACACTATATTGACAAAAGTCACCGGAAGCCTAGAAGAGAAACACAGCATAGCATTTATTGACATACATTAGTACGGTGTCGGTCTACCTTTGCCCTTAATGCATGCACTGACCCTTCGATACATGCTTTCGACAAGGTTTTGGAACACAGCGATAGGTATGCGCTTCCATTCAGTACACAATGCTGCCGTTGACTGTTGTTTAGCAGTAAGCCTTGGTTTCAACCATCTTATGCGGCACTCTCATTCATCCCATAGGTGCTGTATGGAATTAAGACCAGCACTTTGTGCTGGCCAGTCCACAGACGATACGGAATTATCGTCAAACCATGCCGTAACAGTCCTTGCTTTATGACTCGGTGCATTATCTCTCTGGTACCAACAAAGCTCGATTCCATAGTATTGCCACAGAGTTGGTAGGGCACAATTGTCCAGAATATCGAGGTAAACGTGCTGGTTAACAGGTTTGTCCACGATAACCACTGCCGGACCATACCACGAAAAACACTCCCACACGAGTACACTGCCAGCTCCAAACTTGACCGTAGGAACAGTACACTGTAGTAAATAGAGTTTTCCCATCTGCCGCCATATACACACACGGCCATCAGACTGATGGGTCATGTATTTGGATTCATCTGTCCATAGGACCCGTTTCCATTGATCTGCGGTCCACGATAAATGTTCCTTACACCATGCTAAACAACGAGTAGCATTCCGAGTTGAGATGAAAGGCTCATGAGCAGCCGCACGACCACGGTAACCCATGGAATAAAGTTCTCTGCGAATGGTACGCGTACATACCGTGGTTTCAGCATTTTTACTCACCTGTACACTAAAGTCTTGTGCAGTACTCCGTCGATTAGCTGTAACGACTCTCCTGAGGTTTCGACGTCCTCTTTCACTGATTTTCTTTGGTCTGTCGGTACGTTTAGCTGCTTCAGGCATGCCATGTGCCTTCCACTTATTCAGTACATCCAAAACAGTTGACGTGAGTATGTTTATATGCCTCTCGGTTTCTCTTACGGACAACCCACTAATGCACTGGCGTGCAAAAATTAAGGACGAGACGGTTTTTCGAATGTAACGTCGTGCGGAAGTGCTCCACATCGACTCAAATCATACCATAAGATCCCCAAGATGTACGAATATGGGACAATTGAGCAAAACCGTCCAAACAAGGAATCCAAAGGATACAAAGGCACTTTATTGAAAAGGTAACTTCGAGCCCAACTGGACAAAAGACAGAAACGTCCATGTGACAGGCGGCAGCCAATAAAAATCCAGTCTTTAGTAGGGGATATGATCACCCTTGACTGCGTTGCAGGATTTACAACGTCTGCCCATGCTGAGGACGAGGTTGTCAAGGAGCTGTTGAAGCATCGCGGCCCATTCCTCTTGTAGCGCCAAACGCAGCCGCGGAATCGTTGCTGGCTGCTGGTGACAAGCTGCCAAGCGTCTTCCGAGAAGGTCCTACACGTGTTCGATTGGATATAGGTCCGGAGAACTTGCGGGCCAAACCATGCGTTGAATATCTTTACTCTCCAACAGCTCTGCGACAGCCACTGTACGATGAAGTGTTGCGCTTTCGTCCATGAAGAGGAACTCAGGATCCGCAGCACCTCTAAACAGACGCACGTGAGGCAGGAGAACCTCGGTAGAATAGCTGACACCAGTGACTGAACCTCCTTGGAAGATGTGGAGGTCAGTACGGCTACCAAGCATGATACCGCCCCAAACGAGAACTCCACCACCTCCAAACCGGTCCCTTTCGATGATGTTGGAGGTGTGATTGCGTGTTCCGTGCTCTCTCCAGATGTGTATACGTCCAGAATCGCTCGTGAGACTAAATCGGCTCTCATTCGTAAAGCGAACACGACCCCATTGCTGATGTGTCCAGTTCTTGTGTTCCTGGCATCACAAAAACCGCCGTCTCCGATGAGCAGACGTTAATGGCGCACACCGTACTTGACGTCGTTCAAATATACCACCTATGTGCAGACTCCTGGCCACGGTAAAACACGGTAACGGACGCCTAGTTGTCTGCTGCATGTGCCTTGCGATTTCTCCCGCTGTGTGCCTTCTGTCTCTTCTCGCCTGTAGGACAATATACCGGTCGTCCGCCGTCGTGGTTGCCCGTGAACGCCCACTTCTAAACTCTCGGACAGCTGTTCCTGTCGTTTGAAATACTCTCCAAGCTCGTGAAAAGATGCTGTGAGCGATCGCGTACTCCTCGGCCACACTAGTCACACTTCGACCTTTTTCCAACTTCCCAATGACGCGGCTTCGGGTAAATTCATCCAGATGTCGTGTAGTGGATTGCCTGTTGGCCATATCACACGGTGGCAGCAACTGCACGTCGTTTAAACCGACGTACACCATGCAATAGCTTTCACCGAATTACTGAGCGTACACCGCTCATGTGCATTATACTATTCCGACACTCCCCCACCCTACGTCATGCTGCGTATATGCGCATGGCCTACCGTACCGGACCCTAATCTATCTCCTGAGTGGTCTTTCGGTTCGTTCTGTCTGCTTGTTTCGCTGTTATGCTAATTTGCCCTCTTTGTCCTTAATTTTTGCACACCAGTGAATAACACCCAACAATCTTTCTTTTCTCAAAGTCGGTTATCTCCCGCCGCGACATTTTCACTCAACCTCACAGTGCGATATGATCGCGGAGAGCTGCAGGCTTGTTTTTATAAGCTTTGCAGCTGTACCGCGCATCTTAACAACGCAGCGGAACCGTTGATTTGCTTTTGAAGAGGTTTCCGGTGACTCAATACAGTGTATATACACTGACGGAAAAAAATCCCAACACCACGAAAAAATAGTTGTAGAGGAATGAAATGGCGGCAATACATTTGTATAAGTAACATATTTAATCGATTAAGGTTTCAAGATCGCAGCTTAATGTAAGCGCGAGAAGGGCCATTTTAAATGTGAAATGCTGGTACATTAATAACCGGTGTAACCGCCAGAATGTTGAATGCAAGCTCGCAAACGTTCATACATTGTGTCGTAGGGTGCTGGATTTCAGTTTGTGGGATGGAGTTCCATGCCTGTTGCACTTGGTCGGTCAGTACAGGGACAGTTAATGCTGGTTGGGGGTGACGTTGGAGTTGTGTCCAATGATGTCCCATAGGTGCTCGATTGGAGAAAGATCTGGTGATCTAGCAGGTCACGACAACATGTCGACACTCTGTAGAGCATGTTGGGTTACAACAGCGGTATGCGGGCGAGCGTTATCCTGTTGGAAAACACCCCCTGGAATGCTGTTCATGAATGGCAGCACAACAGGTTGAATCACCAGACCGACGTACAACTTCGCCGTCAGGGTGAGTGGGATAACCAAGAGAGTGCTCCTGCTGTCTTAGGAAATTGCTCCCCAGACCATAACTATAGGTGTAGGTCCAGTGTGTCTCGGCCGCAGATAGGTTGGTTGCAAGCGCTCAGCTGGCCTCCTTCTAACCAACACACGGTCATCACTGGCACCCAGGCAGAACCGGCTTTCATCAGAAAACACAACAGATCTCCACTCCGTCCTCCAATGAGCTCTAGCTTGACACCACTGACGTCGCAAACGGCAGTGGTTTGGAGTAAGTGGAATGCACGCTACAGGGCGTCTGGCTCGGAGCTGTCCTTCAAGTAACCGATTTGTAACAGTTCGTTGTGTCACTGTGGTGGCAACTGCAGCTCGAATTGCTGCCGCAGACGCGGTACGATGCGCCACGGCCATACGCCGTACACGGCGGTCTTCCCTCTCAGTAGTGCCACGTGGCCGGCCGGAACCTGGTCTTCTTGAGGCAGTACCTTCCCTTGACCACCGGTGCCAACAATCATGCACAGTGGCTATATTCCTGCCAAGTCGTTCTGCAATATTGCTGAAAGAAAATACACCTTCTCGTAGCCCTATTACACGACCTCGTACAAACTCCGTGAGCTGTTGATAATGGCTTCTTCGTCTTCGTAAAGGCATTCTTGACTAACATCAACACACTACGTCGAATCTCAACGATAACTAACGCTCACGAACGTTACAGCGCGTATTTACAGCAAACCAGCTTTGCATGTTTCGAGGGGCGCTACTAGCGGCACACGTATGCGCCGAGCGCAAAATTTGTATAGACGTCATCTTACAGATGCACTCTCACCGCCTACCAACTGTCGTTTATCTAACACAACCCCTTCTTGGTGTTGGGATTTTTTTCCGTCAGTGTATATATGGCGGATTGGGTAGATGAAATTAGGCCTGGAATTTTAGTCTTGTGGTCCACTACTGAAACACATCCACCCACAGGGAAATATCTCACAAATTCCTTCATTAAACAAATTCTGTTGATTCCTGAATGAAAGGGAACTGTTGAATAATGCATTGTAACACTAATCAAGTCGTGAACTATTTCTTTGGTCACTGATCATCAACTACTCAAAGCTATTCTTACCACCACCTTGAATAGACCCCATTTTTTAAAAGTGTAAACATTTTGACACATAAACTACTACTAGTAAAATCAATGTTTCCTTTAAGAATAATGTGGATGGGACACGGATTTCGAAACATCGCCGCCGTAGAATCACTTTGTGCTCTATGTCTGCACGTGGATAAGGAAGTGGGGATGATTTACTATCAAACTTGTTACTAGTGCCTCCTTCAGCATCATAAAAGGAGAGTAGGGCCTACGAATGACACATGTCCTGTCCAACGACCCACGTTTAAGCGTTGCTAGCTCAATTTACGAGTATTTATAACAGCGTGCTTGGTCTCGCGGCAAATTTATCGCTGAAGAACAGAGAATTTTGCTTTGTAATTTTAGAGCAAACGCCCGAGATATACATATGCACTATATTGACAAAAGTCACCGGACAGCCCTTCAAAAGCAAATGAATGGATCGGCTGCGTTTTTAAGATGGGCGGTACAGTTGCAACTGTCAGGTTGAGTGAAAATGTCGCGGCGGAAGAGAACTGACTTTGAGAAAGGAAAGATTGTTGGGTGTTATATTAGTGGGTTGTCCATAAGAGAAACCGAGAGGCGTTTCAACATACCCAAGTCAACTGTTTTGGATGTACACATGGCGAGCCTGAAGCAGCAAAACGTACCGGCAAACCAAAGAACATCAGTGATAGAAGACGTGGAACCGCAGGCGTCGTTGCTGATGGACCTGGGTTAACATGGGCGTCTTGACGCAGCGTCGACTCCGGAGGCCCTTGAGTAACAGGGTTCGCTCTACTGTTATCAGGGACACGGATCTGGGCGCCCCAGCGTTCATTTGCGTGGTCAATTGGTGCATTGCCGCGTGTCAAATGCCTTTTACCAGTCGACGAAGGAGACGTTTTCTTCTGGGTTTGATGGTCTCTGAGACTCAACAGTTATGACGTCAGGAGGTACTCCGTGTGTCAGCGGTCCATTCCCTAACTACAGCACCTCGCGAACAGCCCATGACCTCTACTGTTTCAGAGACGCTTCCATCTTTGGTGTGGTAGGCGATGATCATTCCTTTTTGAATCCGTCAAATCAGTACCTCTGCCCATTGTGCCCACGTAACACACTATGTGTCATCTGTCCTGGCCGGCCGCTTCCATCTCCGTGTGGTCAACCTTGCCACGTTAACTTTGTGCCGCGCCTGGGCGGGTGCACTTCGATTACGAGGGTGGTCGTATTATTCTGATGCGACTGTGTATACTTATACTTTTACCGGAACGTCTGGATAGGAGGACGTAACTTATTTTCCTTCAACAAGTCTCGCCTGAATTGATCCAGCATGTACCAGCAGCCATCCGCCGTAAAATGTGGTTCCAGCACGATGGAGCGCCAGCTCATTTCAGCACTCAGGTATGTGATTGCTTGAACGCTACATTTCCAGGCCAATGAATTGGCCGAGGTGAATGCATCGCTTGGCCCACACGATCACCAGATCTGTCCCCTCTGGATTTCTTTTTATGGGGACATCTCAAGTCCGTAATGTATGAAACTCCCATTGATTCCAATGAGGAGCTAGTCTCCAGACTTTCAGTCATTGCTGCAGCTGTACGGGAAATGTTTGGTATTTTTCACAACATACGGGCGTCTTTACGTCGACAATGCGAAGCGTGTATCAGGAGTGGCTGCCGCCCTTTTGAGGAGCTTTTGTAAATGTAATTAATTTCAGTATTTACTTATTAATGTTTGCAAATTTGATGTAATTTTGTGATGTCTCGTTTTGTTTATTATTTTGTCTGCAATGAAGCTTTGTTTTGATTTGTTGCGCCATTCCTGTCTTTGCGTTGCGAAAGATGGCGTGTGTGGGGCAACGGAAAGCGCCCTCCAGCGCCTAACTGCGTAACTTATCACCATGTATTCTGATTTCGGTGTGTTCTATCAGTCCTTAAAGTTCGTTTAATTAGTTTTGAAACACCCTGTATATATAGCATCCTCCTCATGACCTCTTGAAGATTCCGTGGGTAGCATTCACCCCTGATTATGTGAAATCGCCAGAACTACAATGGGTGCACAACATTTATCTGGCGCTGATTAAACCACGGAAATATGTCACTGCCATGCAGTTGATTGGCTGGTGACAGACGTGTTGACAGCCGTCGGTGCTTGAACTTCAAGAAGAGTAATGGCCAGCAGCTAGCGAGGACATTTATTTTTCGCTCTGTGAATCACTCCATTTTATAGCTCAATTAAATTATTGGTGCCAATTATTATTCTTATCTTAATTTTGTCATATTTCCGATTGAAATGAAAACCTCTTTTGGTTTCTGATTTCAATCGGACTCTGTGAGAAAGCAACGAACGATTATTCATGCCGCAAACATACATCTGATTTGGCACATTTGTGTGACCGTTTTTTTAACGTCTTTTTTTTAAAGATCGTGCTTATGTTACCGGCAGTCCGTCTGTCAGTTCGTCTGTCCGTCTGTGGACAATATTTCTAGAAAAATTAGTCCGATTTGAAAAATTAATTTTGCATTGGGAAGCTTGAAATGTGCGAATGATGATCCTTTATTTCGTCTTTTTTTTACGATGCACAATTTTGCCGCTAAAGGGCGCAAATGCAGATGAAAACGAATTCAAAATACATTTATTCCATATCTTTGTTTCTAAATATCCGACTGAAAAAATATATTTGCCCTTCGATTTTCATTCATGTAGAAGAAATATAATCACTTTTTTCAAGTTAAGCATAGATTTTCCGCTAGGTGGCGTAAAAGTAAATTGCGTTTTCTCCGATATCTCTGCTTCTAAAACTCCGATTTGAAAACTTCTTTCTGCCGCGGATGCAGTTCCTGATGGGAA
Organism: Macrothele yani; assembly: GCA_039090855.1. Classification (NCBI taxonomy): domain Eukaryota; kingdom Metazoa; phylum Arthropoda; class Arachnida; order Araneae; family Macrothelidae; genus Macrothele; species Macrothele yani. The sequence continues at coordinate 19,469,552 of CM077026.1, read as the reverse complement.
ATCTTTTGCATATAATTTCTGATTTTTGGTAAAAAGTGGGTTAGACACCAGGAGGCGTAAGTGTTAATTTCTGCTTTTGATGCATTTGCATCAAAACCTGAGCTTCGAAAACCTCGACTGAAAAAACATTCGTTCGTGGACCGATACTACTCACGTCGATAAACCTTTTCGGAATATTTTCTTCTTAAAACATTGCATGGTTTCTCCACCAGGGGCGTAGACATATAACTTATTTTTGTCAATATCTCTGCTTCTAATGGTCTGATTTAAAAATTCCTCCTTCATTGGATAGAGTTTCCGGTGCAAAATGTTTTTCATATAATTTCAAAATTTTGAAGTAATTCATAAACTTTCTGCTAGGGGGCGTAAAGGTAAATTGCGTTTCCTCCGATATCTCCTCTGCTTCCAAAACTCCGATATGAAAAATTCGTCCTGTATCGCACACAGGTCCTGATGGAAAATGTTTTGCAAATAATTTCTAATATTTGGTAAAGAATGGTTTAGCCCCGGCATGGTTTTCATCATCAGATGACTGCATGAGATGCTTTGAAAAGCATATATATACAGGGTGATTATAAACTCCTTCAACAAAACAAGAGGGGTAAATAGCACACATCAAGACGAACAATATTTGCAATGGAACCTAGGGTCGCATTCCGCTCCTACTAAAAAAAAAGAGCACGTTCGAGAAACGTCCAGCAGGAACAAGGAGTTCCAACTAGTGCATGAGAAGCACAAGATGCAAATCAGATGCGCTGAACACGTGCGTAGACGATGAGGAGCAAACATTTAAAACGCAGCCGAACCCGTTCAGCGATATTACCGTAAACGTCTGACCGGCCCAGCGTAACGTGTGTTCCTGGAGCAAGTGCTTCCCGCTCTGTTGCAGGATGTTTCGGCCACCACACGGAGTGATATGTGGTTTATGCAGGATGGGGCCTCAGCACACTTTGCCACAGAGGTCCGATACTTCCTAAATGCGACATATCCCGGGCGGTAGGTTAGACGCGGTGGATCTGTGGCTTGGCCTCCACGCTCCCCGGACCTTAATCCACTGGACTTCTTCTTTTGGGGGCAGATGAAAACATTGGTGTACAAGACACCTGTATACTCACTGGAAGATCTCGTCACGCGAATCGCTGGTGCTGCCGACAAGATCAACATCACACGGGGAGTCTACGAGAGGATGCGACAGTCTTTCACTCGGCGTTGTGGGCTGTGTAATGACGCCTTTGGACGCCAGTTTGAGCAGCTCCTTTGAATCTTTCTCTGATGCGATTGGAATTGTGCAACTCATAGATTAGGTATGTCTCTTTGTTTTCACTTTTGCAGGCTCAACGTGGATATGTAACTTTACCCTTTTCTGGCACTAGGAGTGGAATGCGACCCTTGGTTCCATTGCAAACGTTGTTCGTCTTGATGTGTACTATCACTCCACTTATTTTGTTGAAGGAGTTTACAATCACCCTGTATTTTGTTTTTGCATTCTCATTAGGGTGAATCAACGCAAGCCCGGCACAGCTTGTAGTTTTGGATATATTAGGCATGTAAAAAAAACCTAAGTTTTGACACTAATGGCAATTTAACGGGAGCATTTTCGGAGAATGCCCTTATTTTATACTTATTTTTGCCTCCCCCCAAAAAAAAAATCTTTGGTCACACTACACCTAAGAGCATGATAGCTGAGATTGGTTAGGAACACACGATAGGATTACGCAGATTTGTTGAAAGTATGTTACGCTGAATCATCACGAATCATATGCATGGAAAGTATATTGTGATTATTATATGAATTGAAGCCAGAGAGTTCACATTCTGGCTACAGTTACCTTTCTGTTCAAAAGTTAAGGTGTGAGGCCAAAAAATTAGTGGACAAATGTAAGTGGTTGATTTGATCCATTACCCTCTCCGGTGTTTTTAGCACTTCTTTTGTTAAAAAAACCGTACTCATAGTTTCACTTTGTCCGTCCGTCCATCTGTGGACACCATATCTTTGCAAATATTAGTCCGATTTGAAAAATATTTTCTGCATTGGGAAGCTTGAAATGTGCGAATGATGATCCTTGTATTCCAGTTTTTTTCCGATGCACAACTTCGCCTCTAGAGGGCGTAAATGCAGATGATATCGAATTCAAAATACATTTTATTCCATACATTTGTTTCTAAATACCCGATTAAATTTTATTCCCTTCCGATGCCATATCTATTGAAAACAATTTTAGGTACAGTCTCTTTTTAAACTAATGCATAGATTTTCTCCTAGGGACGTAAAAGTAAATTGCGTTTTCCACGATATCACTGCTTCTAAAAGTTCGATTTGCTGGGGGCGTTTCCGATGTTTCCGTATTTCTCATACAATTTAAAATTTTTCTTAACTAACTCGTGTCGTGTGCCACCAGAGGGCGTACACTCACGTTTCCGTTTACAGCAATATCTGTAGGAGGGACTAAAAACCCGATAAAAAAAACTTTTTCGGACAGAGACTGTTAACTATGAGAACTCTTTGTGTGCATTTTCTTTCCAAAATAATGCACAATTTCACCTGTAGGGAGCATAAACTTTTAATCTGTTTTTTTTCAATATCTCTGCTTCTAAATGCGCGATTTAAGAAATAATTGTTTTTAACAATGGCTACCATTTACCTTGTGGAACACTTTAGGTTTGTGTTTGAGGAGTTTTGAAGCTCACAGTTCTGTTGTTAGGTGGTGTTTTTGCACTACAACAGCAGCAGTATTTCCGCTTTTAAAAACCTTATTGAGAAATTTTTTTTTTCTGTATGCCATTCGTCACAATATAAAGATGGGGTGCATTATCCTCTTTATATAATGCACAGCTTTCCCGATGGTGGCGTAAGGGTCAATATATTTTTTTCGTCACCTCTATTACAGGAAGACCTAAAAATTGGTACGCAATTTATATATAGCGTTTACCATGAAGAATACTTATCGCCTATTTTATTTTCAACTTTTCCGTTATGCAGAATTCTTCCGTTAGAAGGCGTAAAATTATATCATGGTTCCTTCTGTATTTCTTCTTTTAACTGTTCGATTTCAATATCTCTTTGTCTCTGATACCTTCGTTCTGCTGTGAAAAACTTTTTGTGCGCCATTTATTAATTTTCGTAACATACTTTTTAGCCGCTGGTGGAAGTAAATAGCTGTTTCTATTTCTGGAAGTTTCATCGATTGTAGAAGTTCGGTTGATTTCTTTTTCTGACAGGTTCCATTGACTTTGAATAACTTTCATAAATTGTATTCGCGTTGGAAAAGATTCAGAAGACGTGCTCATTGCAACCAAAAATTCGGTGTCATCTTTCTTGTTTTAATTTCCACGTTTCTAAGTGATATTTTTGTGTTCACAAAGTTCGGTACGAACTTGCAGAGACGAAGTTCATAGTTAAACAACTACAGTAAGCATTTACGCAAACATAAACTTTATATTTTTTCACCGTTCTCTTCGTGCTTGTATTCTGCCCACCATTTTATTTTTTGCTGTTACGTATAAATACAAATTTGCAGCTAAATACCAACGAAAAATTATTTTTTTACTTTCTTCATTTTCGAGGGTTTGAAAACTTATCTTGCATTACAGAACAGAAGTGAACAAGATGTAATTACGAAATCAAACTGATCTCGTTGTGACGCAGATGTCCCATGTTTCGCATAAAACATTTAAACAGTCTAAATAGAAGTATCTTCATTACGTAACACCTCTTGAGAGTTTATCCTTTTTTTCTGAGGAAAAACGTAAATGAAGTCTGAACAACAAACAAGCATATGCATATTGTTCTGTCGTCCTAAGCGGGAACCTAGGCTGATGTATAGGAGTATTACGTGTGGAAATGACTATGCCAGTTGTGATTTACTTAGTATGTTTCGGTGCAAGCTAATAAGTAGAGATAAAACACACTACACCTATATTTATAAATCTTAAAACGTCTTTCTTCAGTGTGACAGTTGTCTTTTGTTTTTGATGCGCCAGAGTCACTAGTGCGTAGTTTTTTTGTAAAAACCTGAAGGCTTTCACAGAGATTGTTTTATTGCCTCTGCGTTGGAGGTCCTATATTTAGGTTCAGTGGAGACATGCGTCATGCTTAAATAAATAACGTTTGAATATTACGTACACCAACGCTGGCAAACGCGGAGAAGGTCACTACGTCTGCATTTCTTAGCTTTGTGGCTATTCATAAAAACAAAATAAAACTGTTGACCCCTGAAAAACTGCTAACAAATCGAAATACTCCCGACAAGAGAAAGGACGATATTTTTTCTCCTCGAATATACGCAAAACGTCAGGTTGTTCCACTTGAAGATGCATAGAAGAGACTATCTTGTATTTGAATATACACTACGTTATCTAAATTATTCGGGCACTCCCAAATATTTGCATAAGTGCAAAGAGTGGCTACGTAGGAAGATGCGCTGTGAGTGGGGAGATATGTACATAAAACTTAGGTGTTCCGTCGTGTTATCAGTAAATTTGAAGCGGATATGCCGAGTTGAAGTGAACTTATTGAGTTCCAGCGTAAGCTGGTCATATGACGTCATTTGAGTAACGTTTCCCTACGGAGCATTGCAGCTAAATTAAACATACGAAAATCGACTGGCCGCCCCGGTGGCGTAGTGGTTTAAGCGATGGCCTCTGATCATTCGTCCGTAAGGGATCCGAGTTTGAAAACCGGTGAGGCATGGATGTTGTGTTTTTCTTAAGGCACTGGCTCTCTCCTTTCCCTGGAACCAGTGACCCTAAATTAGGAACGGGCGACTGCTAATAGCCCATTGAGTTGCTCACGGTGGTCGTTAAACCTCCAATCGAAAAAAAATCGTCTGTAAATTATGTCGTTAAGAACTGGAATCAAGACGGTGCAACTACAGATGAAACACCTTGAAGAAGGTCGCACAAACTGATGGAACGTGACAGAAGCGCCATGATAAGAAATGCTAAGAAATCCCGTTCTTTGCTTGCCGTTTTCGTCGTTGCTGAAGTAGAAAATGCTTGCAATGCCTCGGTTAGTACCATAACTATCCGCAGACGGTTGCACAGCGTGTGTCATTTTGACAGAGCAGCAGCACACAAGCCAGACATCAGCACCTTGAATGCGAAGCGCCGTTTGGAGTGGTGTGCCTCCTGTTGTTCCCTGACTATTGGCAGCAGCCAAGCTGCCATTTGGAGTTATGAGTCACGCTTTTCACTCTTCCAATCTGATTGGCGTGTCTGGATTTGGCAACAACCCGCGGAACAATTTTTGTTGGACTGTGTTCTTCCAAATGCTTGAGTTCAGCTGAGGCTCCATGATAGTGTGGAGTTGCGTTTCGTGGATGGAACATCGCCCGTTGCTTATTATACCACATACCATGAACTCTAAAGTGTACCTTGACCACCTGGGTAATCTGTCTTACCTACAATGTGGCACTATTATGGAAACGATCGTTGTCTCTTCCAACACGATCAAGCTCCCTGCCAAACTTCATAGCGTGGGCAGGATTGGTTTTTTGAAAATGAGGTGGAATTGTTATACTAGTTTGCTCAAAGTCCTGAGCTCAATCCCATAGAACACCTCTGGGATGAACGTGAGTGACGGATACGAAATGTACCACAACGGCCGCTTGCAGGGCGAATGGCGAGACCTACCGGCAATTGGTTAATAATGGTATGCTTCGACGTGTTGCCGCTGTCATATCCGTATAAGAAAAATATGGACCGACTAACTACTAATTGCGATAATAGAGCCATTTGTCCCAAAACATTTAGTGTCTGAATACATTTAAAAATATAGTGCAGCTGGTCTGATATTACATATTTAGTAAGATGTTGCAGATGAAATGAAATGTTAAATTATTGATGGAGACATCGAAGAATCAAAAAACATTACATTAATGAACTTGATTAATAAAAAAAAACTTTTTTAATAAAGGTATATCAAAGTTAAAACACGTTTCTGCTATTAATCCTTTAACGACCATAACGCCCAAAACGCCCGTACATGCAAACGGCCATAGCCTCCTGAAACGCCGGTCTAAAGTGAGTCAGAATTCCTACCCTTACCTGTTCTTAAAAGTTTCCCTACCTATGAGGGATCAGCAGGGATCACCCTCAGTCATTATTGTTGTTATTAAACAAAGAAGTGAACTAACAGACAGTTTCGGGCGTTATGGTATTTGGAGTGATAACAGATTTTTGGGTCATGGTCGTTAAAGGGTTAAGATACAAGCTGTTGAATGCTGTTGTGAAGAAATGTAGGATTTCGGAATGTGACAAACTCAAGAAATGCCATTTCAACTAATCATTTCGCCCGAAATGAGCTCGGGTGAGGCATGGGTGGTGTGCTTGTCTTACGGCACCAACTCCCCCTTCCCTAAAACCAGTAGCCCATATTTAGGAACAGGAGACTGCTTCATAGTCCTAAGAGTTGCTCACGATGGTCGTTTAGCTGTAAATAAAAACAAAGGAACGTAAACGTTCGTCATTATGTTTAACAAACAAAATATTCACCCGAGTTAATTTTCACCTCCAATAGGAATGGCTTTTCAATTAGTTCTGCTGTGCCAAATATCGTAAATATCTAAATATATGTAAATAAAATTCTTCTGTCTTTACACGTGTTACGTTATGCTCAGGAAGGTACAGCAAAGAGCTACCATGTCATCGTATACACCGAGTGACATATACGCTTCTCCAACCGTAGGTTGAAGAAGCGTATGTGCTTCAGCTTTGTCCGTCTGTCCGTCCGTCCGTCCGTCTGTCTGTCCGTCCGTCTGTCCGCATGATAACTTGCGTAAAAATGGTTCGATTTTGATGAAATTTTACTATGTGGTAGGGAACCACCTGGGGACGCACCCAATTGAAAATGGGAGAAATGAGGTCAAAGGTCACGAATAGGAGCGGGATTCATTTTATTACCTTTATGCTTCATGGTTCGATTTCGATGAAAGTTTAGTATGTTATAGGGAACCTCCTGGGGACGAAACCTATTGAAAATGAGCGAAATCGGGTCGATGGTCAGGACATAGGAGCGGGATCCATTCCATTGCCCCTATGCGTCATAACTTGGGTAAAGATGCTTCGATTGCGATAAAACTTTATCATGTCCGGAGGTACACTGTACCGGTTCTGTTGAATATCATCGAAATGGCGTCAAAGGTAAGGACACAGGAGCCAGATTTATTCCACAGCCATTTTTCTCATAACTTGACTAAAAATGCTTCTATTGCGACAAAACTTTAGTATGCTGTTCCGGAGGTATACTGAACCAATTCTGTTGAATAACATCGAAATAGGGTTAAGGTCAGGACACAGGAGCGAGATTTATTCCACAGCCATTATCCTCATAACGTAAGTAATAACTTGAGTAATGATTTCTGGTATGTTGCAAAGCGTATCATAATCAATGCATTGCATGATTTTACTAACTTGTTTAAAATGGTACGATGGCTACGAATGTTTTGTTTCACAGACGTTGCGCGAAGATGATTCTAACGAAATGCTCCCTTATGCATACAGTTCTGTGTGTAAATAAGGCACTTCAAAATGAAGTATACGCATTACGTGTGATCAGACGGAATCCAACTAAGAAAAAATGAACAATATAGTAACAAAATTTTATTGTCAGATTTCTGGACATAATTATAAGTAAATTAAACAAGGTCAATACTTTAAAATATTTCACAAGATACAAACAGATGCAAAATATATGCGGTTCTTTTGTGAAAAGGAGCCTTATTTTGCGAGTGGCACATTATGGGGAACGCACGTAACATGTGTTCGGAAACAAATGTTAACATGGGTTATTGAACACAACATGGAGGTAACATTTCCTATTTGTATAGTTATCCATGATGATGCATGGGAATAGGAATAGGGATTGAATGGGAGCAGTGGTGGCCACCTCCTCCGTGATGTTCACTAAGCATTTTCATTATCATCCCCGCTGCCATCATGGCTCCAATATGCGAACCACCACCTTTTCCTTTGCCTCCTCCAAAGAGTCCACCGCCTCCTTCTCCAGGTTCTGGTTTCGGATTACAGTTGACAGCAGACATCAGAAGAACAACAGAGAAGAACAGCAAAATAATATGCGATAAAGGTTTCCTGATTTCCATAATCTACATGAAGGAAGAGAAAAAAAACAACAACTGGGATACACGGAAAATAAGGGAAAGAAATCAAAAACTAAATACACGGGTCACAAAAAAGTTAGGGATATTGCATTATTGCATGAAATGAAGGATGTACGTATCTGATTCAAGTAACACGCATTGAAGCAACATCAGTGAGGCTACGTAACACAAACGATAAAGAGTGCATTTACAAAAACAATTTATTGTGAAATTTCCGCACACAGCAAGGTTTTTTTTTTTTTTTTTTTATTGGAGGTTTAACGACCACCGTGAGCAACTCAATGGGCTATAAGCAGTAGCCCGTCCCTAATTTGGGGTCACTGGTTCCAGGGAAGGGACAGAGCCAGTGCCGTAAGACAAGCACAACATCCATGCCTCACCGGGATTCGAACCCGGACCCCTTTCGGACGAATGACCAGAGGCCAGTGCCTTAGACCACTGCGCCACCGGGGCGGCACAGCAAGGTTGCACTGCAATATAGACATACATAATGTTAAATTGGGAGAATGTTCATACCTCTGGATTTCAGTACCCGGTAACATCACCTCTGTGTTGAAGAGCGTTTTGATACCTACTAGGCATACTTGCAATGATATTTTTGATGAGTGTCAGCTCGTTTCATATCATAGGTAACACATTACGGAGGTCTTCCAGTGTACTGGGGTATGAAACGTAGTTATCCATACTTCCCTGTACTGCGCCCCAAATGTTATCAATAGGATTCAAATCAGGAGACCTCGGAGGCAGCTCTAACGATTCAACCCCATGATTTTCCAGCTCCTCAAGCACGGTCAACACACTGTGGTTGGTTGCATTGTTATCGAGAAAACGGAATGCATGTCCAAATGGCAGTTTCAAATTCAAAGAATATTGCCTTTCGATCGAAATCAGCAGCTGGTTAAAACGATCTTTCGATGAAATGAACATTCGATAAAGTGATCTTTCGATGAAGTGAACTTTTCGGCAAAACGACCTTTCGGCGAAATAAACTTTTCTCTGAAATAAACTTTCGGTGAAGTGAACTTTTCGTTGAAGCAACCCTTCAGTGAAATGAACTTTTCGGTCAAGTGATTTTCGATGAAGTGACCCTTCGATCAAATGATTTTCGGTGAAATGGATCAAACTCCGTGAACAGTGATGTAGAAGAGGCTTAGCGGCGCTAAAGCACTAGTTTTCTAGGTTTAGCGCCGCTAAAGTACGCTTCTTGGTACCATGCTAATAGAATGCGACAAAGAACCTTTTTAAATGATCATGAATGCAAAATAGGGACAATTGTCTTCTGTATGCAAACATACTCGTTTCTTAATCGAATGTTAATACTACAGAAATGGCCACCCCGGTGGTAGAATGGTCTGAGGGGCAGGATTCTGACCATTCTTCCGAGCTGAGACTGAGTCTCAACCCAGGGTGTGTCATGGGTGGTGTGCATGGTCCCAAAGGTGCTGGATCTGTCTCTTCCCTGGAACAAGTGACCCGAAATGAGGGACCAGCGATTGCCTTATAGCCATAAGAGTTGCCCATAGTAGTTGTTAAACATAGAAGCAAACAAACAAACAAACAAAAAATACCTTGTAGATTGATCTACATAGTTGGTGGATTACGCAATAGGGTGTCTCACAAATCATCCAGATAGCCAAATTAATTTGTAGGAGATGGTTACTCCGTAGGGTTAAGATTGCAGTGCTCAGAAAAAAACCCGTTATTGATGGACATTTGTATTAAACAACTTACCACTGGTATCGACTCCAATAAAAGTAATCCCCTGAGCTCACTCTCTGACTCCTTACAGGCAATACAAAAATCTTCCACATGTACCATATAATCTAAGTAGAAACGGCGCATTAGGCATATTGAATTGTTGGAACTCTGTTAGTTCGCAAATATTCCCAATGCATATTTAAAATCGTATAGGACGCCACAGAGCCTTATTTCAACAAAAATTTTATAATCTTAGCATATGTCTCTGACGTTACATTCTTCCTGTTATTTAAAATTGCTCAGGTTACACAGTTTTAAGCAGTTTTAATATTAATTGATATTGGTAATTAGTAATGAAACTTAAAAAATAATAATGAATATTAAAAACAACGAATCAAATTTTGAGGCTATTCTTTTCCTACTCCGTCCACCGCTAAGGCACTTTTTTTTATTTAGAACTACATCACTGCCGTTGGAACAGTGTCACAGTGGTAAGGATTATCTTGTTTCGGTACACTGAGGCAGTCATGTTGCCTTGGCAAACATAAAAGGAAGTACGGCTATTAAAACACGATCCTTCCCAGATAAGAACTGAATGCTGCTGGTAAGCACTGCATGTAGTGTAGTTGCATTCCTGTGCCGGATCTCCTCCACTCGTGTTCTCGTCGAGTATCAAGATAATGAGCCACACGGGATTCATCTGTGAAGAGCATATGGTGCTATTCGGCATTCCATAACATATCAGATCCAGGTACATATTTGACGACGGTGAGCTGATGTCAATGCAATACATTTCAGCGTCCTCCTTGCTCTGAGTCCGTACTCCTGATGGCGGTTTCGTACTGTTTGATTACACACAGTGACACCAGAAACCTCTCAAAGTGACTCTCGAAGATGGTTACTTGTGATACTAGGCTTTCTTCGATTACTTAATGTCAGTAGCAATCTTGCCTTCTGATGGTAACCCTTGGACCACCTCTCTTGGGTCGATTTGCAAGATTTACATGTCGTAGAAGTCTTGTGTGTCTAGCCGACTTACTACAATTTGCGAAACTCCTAAAGCCACAGCTATATCGACTGGCTGTAACCTATCTGTAACATGCCAACAACCCTATTCCTGTGCTCAAACATCAGCTGGACACTATTTCAGGTTGATCCCACGCTGAATGCAATAAACATTCGGCAAAATTTTAGACCAAGCGGTGAAACGATCTGTTTTCCATTTCTCAGAATTAACACGCCACGTGCTGTGCTTACAGATATCAGGAAAAATTTGCATATCACCAGGTTATCCCTTCGAAACAGCAATATCCTTAAGTTTTTGTGACCACGGTGAAATAATGATGAAATGAAACCTGGAGAACTAAATACAGATAACAGGGAAATTTTTCATATCACCAGGTTATCACTTCGAAACCGCAATATCGTGAACTTTTTGTGACCACGGTGAAATAATGATGGAATGAATCCTGGAGAACTGAATCCAGATAACAGTGAAAACGAGTTTTAAATATTGGCTGTAAGGCGCTAGAGCAACGCACATCACGGAAATAAGTAAAATAACACGAAGGAATGATATTGTAGAATCATTATGATAATTAACACACTAATCAGACATCTTGGAATTGACTGTTTTTACAGTTCTTTGCGTAATATCAATTTCATCGCCCTGGAGAGGGAAACGTATCCGTTTCTTCCGATTACCGTTCGAGTATGCTAACTGTTACACCTCCCAGAACGAGAAAGACACAAGTATATGAGTGTAAAGAGCACCGGAAAGTAGTCCGAACGCATTATTAAGCGAAGGAACTGTGCTGCCCTCTAGCGTTGTTAAGCATGTCACCAGTCGTCGAAGTATATATTGCGATAGAAATATTCTTCTCATAATACGTGGAAAATACGCTATGGTAATTAACACAGAAATCAAACATTTCTGAATTAACTGTATTTACTGTTCTTCACATCATATCAATTGCATCAGAAAACTTGCAACTTTCATCGAACGGTAATCAGAAGATGCGGTTTCGCTTACCGCTCCAGGGCAATGAAATTTTCAAGTCTTCTTCTGTAATTGATATTACGTGAGAAAAGTAAACACAGTGAGTTCAGAGATGTCTGATTGCTGTGTTAATTATCGTGACGTATTTTCCACGTATTATGTGAGGAATATTTCTTCTACATTATATATATATATATATATAGAATCATTAGTTTACGAAGGATGTTGACTTATTTTTATATCTATAATTTAATCTTCCGTTTGGAGTTCGTATTCTATAACTACAACCTTTGCCGGTGGTCCGATTCGAACTCACGGCCACTTATTCCAGAGCGGCAGTTCTCACAACTCAACTACGCCAGCTGGCTTATCTCTGTTTTGTTATCGATGTGACCCCATATGTCCCCTCAGTGGTACGCCATGTTACGTAGTACGTTATTTCATCTCCACCTGCCGCCCCGGTGGCGCAGTGGTTCAAGGCGCTGGCCTCTGATCATTCGTCCGTAAGGGGTCCGGGTTCGAATCCCGGTCAGGCATGGATGTTGTGTTTGTCTTACGGCACTGGCTCTCTCCCTTCCCTGGAACCAGTGACCCTAAATTAGGGACGGGCGACTGCTTATAGCCCATTGAGTTGCTCACGGTGGTCGTTAAACCTCCAATCAAAAAAAAAAAAAAAATTCAATACTCAGTAACGCGTAAAGCCGTCTGGAGCAACAAAAGCAGCCGCCACAGGGCCTGGCATTAAATGGAAGAGGTTTTTGACATGGTCTTAAGAAATAACCTGTCAGGCTGCTTCTATGCGAGATCATCGATAATTTGTGGTGACTGACGGAGGCGCATGATGGGCCAGTCGCTTAGCTACCATGTCCGAAACATGTTCGATCGGGACAAATCCGGCGAACATGCAGGCCAGAGAAGAAGCGGTATCTGCAGCGCGTGGAAGACGTCTTGTGCAATCCCGGTCACATGTGCCCGATCATTTTCCAACTGGAATGCTGGAATATAGCACCTCGAAAAATCTGAAGGAAGGGTATCGAATCTGCCTCTAAAACATCCCTGATGTATCTCTTGCAATTGAGGTTTGCTTCAATTCTTATCAGGCGAGATCGTGAATTGAACCCAATGGCGCCCAAGCCATGAAGTTTGGCGTTCAGTCAGTATGAGAATACAAAGCGCGTTCACCTCGATGTCTTTGAACACGTCGCACACAACACAGAATATTTCGTATATGTTACAAGTACGTAGCACTGAAACAGTGAGACTTTTCAGATATATTGCGCAATGTAGCAGTAATGTTCACAGACCTTACGGTTACGTCAAAATGTCTTCAAACGTTACATAACTTTGAAACATAACCGTTACGTTACAATGAAAGGTCTCTGCAACTTCATGTTAGTGTTACGTATTTGAAAGACATTTGTGACATCATCATGTTACTGTTACGTATTTACTACGTTGAACATTATAGTTTTAATAAACTTTGTAAAATTACAATAAAAATATTGCACTCGACAGCTGTTTCAAAAGCAACAACAGTCGTATTACGAGTTGTTCACGTTTTCACAGATTCTCTTTTTTTTTTTTTTTTTGAATGAAGGTTTAACGACCACCGTGAGCAACTCAATGAGCAATAATCAGTCGCCCGCCTCTAATTTAGGGCCGCTGGTTCCAAGGAAGGGAGAGAGCCAGGGCCGTAAGACAAACACAACATCCATGGCTCACCGGAATTCAAACCCTGACACTTCTCGGACGAATGGTCAAAATCCATCGCTTAGACAACTGCGCCACCGGGCGGCTCTCACAGGTTCCACAGTTTGCTGTCCATTGGAAACAGTGGCGGCGTTTTCTTTACGCTTTCCAACAGTAGGTTGAAGAAGCGTATATGCTCCAGCTTTCTTCGTCTGTCTGTCTGTCTATCCGTCTGCCCGTCCGCACGATTATTCGCGTAAAAATGGTTCGATTTCGATGAAATTTTACTATGTGGTAGGGGATCACTAGGGACGAACCCTATTAAAACTGGGCGAAATGGGGTCAAAGGTCATGGCATAGGAGCGGGATTCATACCATTGCCCTTATGCATCATAACTTACGTAAAAATGCTTCGATTGCGACAAAACGTTAGCATGTTGTTCCGGAAGTACACTGAACCGGTTACGTTGAATATCATCGAAATGGTGTCAAAGGTCGGGACTCAAGAGCGAAATTAATTCCACAGTCATTATGCTGATCCAGTGAAGACAATCAGTCATTATGCTGATTGTCTTCACTGGGGCTGATTCGATCTTCCAGCACGACAATGCGACGTGTCACACAGCTAGAAATATCCGAGGTAGTTGGAAGAGAACGATGAAGACTTCAAAGTACTTCCTCAGTCCCCTAATTCCCTAGACTTAAACTCAACTGAACATTTGTGGGACCACCTCGATCGTGTTGTTCGCTCTGTGGACCCTCCACCACGCACCCTCCAGCAGCTCTCAGATGAACTGCAGTCAGCATGCCACGTACCTATGAACTCCTTCCTGCACCTTATTGAATCACTTCCAACCCGTCTAGCTGATGCCCGCGCTGCACAAGGCATTTACTCGGGATATTAGCTGGTGGTCACAATAATGTGACTCGACCATGTATGAATAAATTGGACACTGATGATGAAGACATTTTGAAAAATAGGGGCTAATAATGAACTATGCCATTTCCCAAAATTTAAGCTTTCCTAATAAAATTCATTCATGGAACTTACCTTTTACTAGAACTGGCTGATGATCGAAACTTTGAACAGCAGCTGCCTACGAGGGAATGAACAATATGTGAGGATGACGACTGCAACTTGTATTTATACTCGTTCTTCGTGACATTTTCTGCTCTCGTTAAGCAAATACCTCTTTCTTATTTCTGCAACTCTTATTTATGACGCAGTTCTACTACAAATCTCCCTAAGCTTTTGGGTCACTGAATCATCAGGCGCATCATATATTAAATTCGGTTCTTCACTGGATTGTTTTTCAGTGATCTCGTAGATTTCATTCAACCATGTTCGCACTGCCTGTGGGTTTAATGAAAAAGTGTTTCGATACGATTCATTTAACATCAGTAAAACCACAAGACTGATCATCATCTAACCGTCTTCTGCTTTCCCATTTCAACGGAAAATGAGAATAATTGCTTCGATGTCTATTGACGATGCCCGTAATCCGCTTTTTCACCAGAAGTCCCTGAACTATGCGGATGAGTGAATATTTGCTGTCGCTTCTGAGAAGATGGGAGTTCGTGAGTTTGACATATATATTCAATCTGTTTCTTAATCTCGATCAAGTAAACAACATGTTGTTTTTCTTGCTTCTTTAGTTCCTGCAAGTAGTGAAACCTCTAATCTAAAGTGATTTTGACGGAACGTGCTTTAAAACAGTGGGGGAACGGAACATTTATTGCCCACGGAGCATTCTGAAAGGCAAAAATTAACATTTTTATTTTTGGCTTGCTTTTTTTTGTTCTTGAAAGTATTACGACCACCGTGAGTAACTCAATGGGCAGTCGTTTGTTTCTGATTTGGAGTGACGCCATATCACATAAGCTCCAGATGGCCACAGATGCTATGGTCTCCACCAAGACACTTCGAAGAGAGGCAGATGCACTCGGGTATCATGGAGAAGTAGCCACCTATATCACAAAGACCAATAAAGCCATGCGGCTACGATGGTGTCAACAGCACGAAAAATGGATATTGGAGCAATGGGTAAGGTGTTATTGAGCGATGAATACCGCTTCTCATTATTCCGATCGGATGGACGTGTCTGAGTTTGACTGTAACCCGGAGAATGTATTCTGCTGGAGTGTAAATTGCCGATTGTGAAGCACGGAAGTTGTGGAGTTAGGTATAGGGCTCCTTCATCTGGTACTATGTGTGCCCATTGGTTGTTACTCATGGCAACATATACTCTGTGCTGTATACAGATATCCTGGATAGCTCAATGCGCTCAACGTCATGGCAGTTCTATGGACAGGACGATTGTTTCTTCCAGGACGAAAATGCCACTTTGCATGCTTCCAAGGCTACAATGGAATAGTATGAGGAAAATCAGGTCTCGCGGATGGACAATCCTGCTCAAAATACAGATCTCAATCCCATTGAACACATGTGGGATGAACGTGAATGGCGGGTGAAGTCTAGACCAACACGACCTTCTTCACGGACAGAGTTGCTCTACGTACTCAAGGGGGAATGGAGGAACATCCCGCTTTCCGTAATCCATGGATTTGTAGACACTTTACTTCGACGGATGGCTGCTGTAATCTCTGAAAATGAAGGCCCTACCTGCTACTAATGTACATACAATACTGTTTTTCTATTTACTTACCGCGTGCAATCATTTTTGCCTACATAGTGTAAGTTTTCCTTTTTATTTGTGTGATTCTTGGTTCTTAGCAACGATGATACATATCTTCGTTTCTAAGAAGACGAGCTGAAGAATCCCCCTTGCTTTGAATATCTCCCGTTATGAGAAATGCTTTGTGCTTAGTTTGAGATTTTTCACAGCACGCATTTCGTCCGGTAATTGCCGAAATAACTACAGTAGATTCCGGTTTATTCGGGCACATCGGGACTAGAACATTTTGGTCCAATAAAGCGGATGCGCCAGTTATGCGAAGTTGTATCCGAAACAGTTGATTTTGGACGTTCTTCAAGAATTGTCCCAAATAAACGGCTATCTCGATTAACCGATGGCCCACTTAACCGGAATCTACTGTACCTTTATCACAAAGAGCCAGTTTGGGATATTTTTCAAGAATTATCCCAAATAAGCAACTACGCCGATTATCCAACAACCCAGTTAACCGGAATCTACTGTATCTTTATCCAAAAGAGTTAATTTGTGAAGTTTTTCAAGAATTATCCGAAATAAATGGCAGCCCCTATGAACCGATGACCCAACTAACCGGAACGTACTGTGTTTTTATCCCAAAGAGTTAATTTGGGATGTTCTTCAATAATTGTCCAGAATAAACGGCTGGCCCGATTAACCAATGGCCCAATTAACCGGAATCTACTGCGTTTCTTTTTTCGGTTATTTTACCGATATTATAGAAATCCGGTCTTTTTTCGTAATCGGTTCAATACAATATGAAAGACACTTCTTATGCTGGGCGCATTTTAAATTATGCATCGATTTTATCTAGGAGGCATAACTGCACATTCTTTTTTGACGAATTTTTGCTTCTAGAAATCGGCTTTGAGACGTTTCTTTCGGAATGGAAAGTATTCAAAAGAAGTGTTCATTACACTTGAGAATTCGACATCATCTTTCATTCTGGCTTTTTCATCACCTATGCTGGCAATATTTTTTATACGATTTTTTATTTCTTCGACGATCTCGAACTCATTTAGCCACTGTCTAGTTGAATTAAGGACGCGTCGAATAACGAATTGGAGCGAAGCGGCATTTACGGAAAACGTTTAATCGCAGAACAATCAGGAATTACCCTTGTTTGCGCATGAAATCACATTTAAAATAGGATTTAAATCCATGTTTACGTTTTTATTTCCGAACTGAATTCCGATATCTTCTCTGCGTGACTTGTGGCTCTTTTGCAACACCTTAAAATTAATGTAGAACTCATTAAATTAATTTTATTCAGTAAAAATTGCTAAATATACAAATGTATGTATTCATATCGAATTACGCAAGACGTAGCAGACTATCCAATTTTTCCGCTTTGTTTAAGTTTTGACTCTTAACGGGATGTATCAGCCGGCGAAGAAATACGCCTCCTTGTGAGGAGAGGTTGTAAGGAAAGAACATCGAAATAATATGTTCTCATAATTTGATTCAATTTCTCGCAACGGAAAACGGATGGACTCTCGACGGTTACGATTAACTATAAATGCTGTATTCTTCCGCTTTTTTACATTTCGTCTCTTGACGTGATGCATCAGTTGAAAAAGAAAATAGTTCCGCGAGTTTGTGAGAGGAATAAAATTAAAATTTCATTTGAGTAAAATGATACGCTTAATTAATCACTGCGATCCATGTGCAAATTTTTTTTTTTGATTGGAGGTTTAACGACCACCGTGAGCAACTCAATGGGCTATAAGCAGTCGCCCGTCCCTAATTTAGGGTCACTGGTTCCAGGGAAGGGAGAGAGCGAGCGCCGTAAGACAAACACAACATCCATGCCTGACCGGGATTTGAACCCGGATCCCCTTCTGACGAATGATCAGAAGCCATCGCTTCGACCACTGCACTACCGGGGCGGCGCAAAAATTTAGGACGATCGTTAATTATAGGAGGAATCATCACGAAAGTTTTCCAATATAACTCAGATAAGAGGGGAACTTTGTTCGATTCGGTTCAAACATATTCGTCGACGCTTACGAATTCGTGCAAATATTGCATGACGGAACTTTGAGCTAATCTTTTAAGCAACGTCCTGTGCGGAAGACTGTGCAGATGCGTCAGAAATTTCTAGAAATTTCCGACGCATCTGTAAAGAAATTTCTGTCTCAGCATTTGCTAAGTAATATAAAACATTTACCAAATAATCGAATTTTTTAAATATCATACTTTAATATAACATGAGCAAGTAAATTATGTTTTTGCATTTTATACAATACAGCAATGATGAGCCTTAAAGAAAAATGATCAAGAAATTCAGTTACCTTTTATTAGGTCAGCCCCTCTCCCCTTTGAAACAATTTATATTTAACCCTTTAGCGACTAGATTCCTGAAATCTTGAGTCAACGCCTACTTTATACCAACGCCTGCTTTATTTATTTCTTTAGCGACAAAAACGGCGACTGAATGTTACTTCTGCGAAACCCCTAGATGCCGTGTAAATTGAAGGAACAAGTGGGGATAGGAAATCCCTTTCACTCTAGACGGGCGCTTTGGGCGTCGTGGTAGGTTAGGTGTAAGGGCGTTTTGGGCGTTATGGTCGTTAAAGCGTTAAGCATTCCGGCCCTTTTTTCTCTAGAAAAAACAAGAATGATGACACCGAATTTTCGGTTGTAATGAGCACGTCATTTGAATCCGTTCTGACGCGAATTAAATTTATCAAAGCTATTCAAAATCAATGGAAACGGTTAGAAAAACAAAAAACCGGTTTCTACAGTCGATGAAACATCCAGAAATAGAAACATGTACTTACTTCAACCAGCGAGCGTTACAAAAACTAACAAATGGTGCACAAAAATTTTCTCATAGCACAAGGAAGGTATCAGAGAGAAAGAGTTTTTTAAATCGAACGGATAAACGAAGAAATATGGAAGGAAATGTTATATAAGTCTACGTTTGCTAGTGGAAGAATTTTGCAAAACGGAAAAGTTGAACATAAATAAAAACACCGTCTATGTACGATATTTAATGTTAAAAGATGAAGAAAATTAACAATTAAAAACCCCACTAGTACTTTCGGGGTGACATTCACCCCGACATCAGGTGGACCAGATGTTTAGGGATACTCGCGCAAATGTATAAGAATACAGCAATGCACCACGGGTAAAAGTCTCAAGAGTCACAAGATTGTTTTTCCTACCGTCGCAACTGAGCAATCACCCTCGGTTGCGATAGCAACAATCACAATCTGGGCGAATATCAGACTGCTAGACACTCCAGCGCACGTACACTCACTACACCTTGTTGAAAGCCTGTACATTGAAGCCTTGGGGGACCGATGTTGTAATGACAATACACCTGTGGACATATCAAAAATTTGGAAAAATCACGTAGTTAATTTGAACTTTAGATTATAGCAGTTTAAAACAACATGTGAATTTGGCAATTGCCTTTAATATTGTAACAAAGTCTCTGTATTACACTATGTAAATGTTTTGATGTTGGAAATTACACGAGTGTGTTTGCTTGGTTGCGATGGTAACAATCACAATCTTGTGACGCTTGAGACCTTTACCCGTGGTGCACTGCTGTAATCTTATAAATTTGCTCGAGTATCACATATCCTCTGTTCCACCTGATGACAGGGTGAACGTCACCACGAAAGTACTAGTGGGGTTTTTAATTGTAAATATTCTTCATCTTTTAACATTAAATATCGTACATAGACAATGTTGTTATTTATGTTACATATTGTACAAAGTTGCTTTTATCTTTAGGAAAAAGTTGAAAATTGGCGAAAAATATTCTTCATAGAAAAAGCTATGCTAAGGAAAAAGAACTTTTCAAATACGTCTCCTGGAAGTAGAGGTAGCGAAAGAAAAAAAAAGAAAAAAGAAAAAAGAAAAAAGAGGTTTCGTCTTTTACATTCCCGGGAATAAATCTTTGCATTATTTAAAGAGGTTAATGCCCCACATATCTATTGTAGCGAATGGCATACAGTAAAGAAGAAACTTTTCAAAAGTGTTTTTAGAAGCGGTGATACTCCTGCAAACTAAAGTACAAAAACCTCACCAAGCAACAGAACTGTTAACAACAAAATACTTCATATACCAGCCTAAATTGTTCTACAAGGAAAGTAGAATCCGGCGTTGAGAGTATTTTTAAATCACACATGTCATCATCATCATCATCATAATCATTGTCAACCATTATCAATCCACTGCTGGATGAAGGTCTCCGCAAGTTTCCTCCACAACGTTCTGTCTTGTGCCAGTCTCCTCCATGTCACTCCTGCATACTTTCGAATTTCATCCACCCATCTCCCATGTGGTCTTCTTCTGGGTCTTTTCCTGTCCCTTGGAATCCAATGTAAAATTTCGGCTGTCCATCGACGGTCTGTCCTTCTGGCAGTATGTCCAGCCCATTGCCATTTCAGGGATTTAACTCTGATCATGATGCCTTCCACTCTTGTCATTTTTCGGATCCACGAGTTCCTCTTCTTATCTCTCCTGATTACACCAAGCATGCACCTCTCCATGCTGTTTTGAGTTGTCTGCAGCCTTTGTATGTCTCTTTTAGTTAAGGTCCACGTCTCTGCACCATACGTAAGCACTGGAATGATGCATTGATCAAACACGTTTCTTTTAAGACAATGGCATATGGCTCTTGAAAATTATGCGGTTTCTTCCAAAAGCTCTCCAGGCAAGTTCTGTACACCGATTAATTTCTTCATCAATGTGACCCTCACTTGATATCTGCTGTCCAAGATAAACGTACGTGTCTGTTATCTCCAGCTTTTCTCCATCAATCAATAAATCTTCATTTCTTGTAAAAGCATTGAACATCACTTTTGTCTTCTGAAAGTTCATTTTTAATCCCACTTCTTTACACTTGTCAGCAAGTTCCTGGATCATACTCTGCAGCTCTGATGGGGTAGTTGCAAAAATGACTACGTCATCAGCAAAACAAAGGTGGGTTAGATAATCTCCATTAATCTTTATCCCTTTGTTTTCCCAATTCAGTGATTGAAAGACATTTTCCAATGTGGCATTAAAGAGCTTCGGAGATATGGTGTCACCTTGTCTCACTCTCTTTCCAATTTTTATGTGTGTTGTATATTCAAACAGCCGAATTTTTGCACTTGCATTTTCATAGATGTTATTAATAATATGAATGTATGCATCTTCAATACCGCAGGTTTTCAGAGCCGTTGTAACTGCTGATGGTTTCACCGAATCAAAGGCTCTTTCATAATCGATAAAAGCCATGCACAATGGAAGTTCATATTCCCTCGCTCTTTCAATTAGTTCCCTCAGTACGTGGATATGATCAATTGTGCTGTAGCCACTCCTAAATCAGCTTGTTCTCTCGGTTGAGCCATGCCCAGTGTTACCTTCAAACGGTGTGAAAGAACTTTCGTGAAGATTTTATAAACCACTGATTGGAGGCTGATAAGTCTGTAGTTCCTGAGATCCTCAATGTCACCTTTTTTTAATCGCACATGTAGAAGCAGAGATATTGAGAAAAACAGATTAAGCAGTTGCTCCCCACCCCTAGCGGCGAAATTGTGCACTATTTTGGGAAGATAATACGCATACAGAGTTTGCATATATTGTGGTATCTGACCGAAGAAACAAAATTTTCAGTCGGGTTTCTAGTCCCGCAGATATTGCTGTAAAGGAACACGCGAATTTACGCCCTCTGGTGGCAGACTTGTGCGTTAAGAAAATTATATCCCTTCGCAGCGGAAACGCTTTCCAACAATGAAAGAATTTTTCAAATCGGACTCTAACAAACAGATATATCGACAAAAATAACATAAACGTCTACACCCCCTGGTGGAAAAAAACATGCATTATTTTAAGAAGAAAGTATTCTCAAAAAGTTTTTCAATGTGAGTGGCATCGGTCCACGAAAGAATTTTTTCAATCGAGCTTTCAGGAGCTGAGATTTTGCTGCAAATACATCAGAAGCAGAAATTAACGCTTACGCCCCCTGGTGGCCAAATCGTTCTTCACCAAATATTAGAAATATATGCAAAGCATTTCCCATCAGGAGCTGTATCCGGCCGTGCAAAGAGAATTTTTCAAATCGGAGTTTTAGAAGCAGAGACATTGGGGAAAACGCATTTTACCTATGCGCTTCCTAGCAGAAAGTATGAATTAATTGACATTTTTTTAATTATACGAAAAAGTTTCACACCGGAAACTATCCAACAAAGGAATTTATTTTCAAATCGGGCTCTTAGAAGCAGAGATATTGACAAAAATAAGATACACATCTACGCCTCCTGGCGGAGAAACCATATATTATTTTAAGAAGATAATATACCGAAAAGGTTTATCGGCGTGAGTAGTATCGGTCCACCTACGATTTTTTTCAATTAAGATTTTAGAAGTTCAGATTTTGCTGCAAATGCATCCGATGCATAAATTCACACTTACGCCCCCTGGTGGCCAAACCTTTTTTTACCAAAAATTTGAAATCACATGCAAAAATATTCCCATCAAGAGCTGCAGAAAGAATTTTTCAAATCAGCGTTTTAGAAGCAGAGATATTGTTGAAAACGCAATTTTTTTACGCCCGCTATCGGAAAATGCACGCGTAACCTTGAAAAAGTAACTATACCTAAAATAGTCTTCGACATAAATGGAATCGAAGGGTAAAATAATTTTTCCAATCGGTTGTTTAGAAGCAAATATATATGAGATGAAATGTATTTTGAATTCGATATCAACTGCTTTACGCCCTCTAGCGGCGAACAGCGCATCGAAAAAAAAAAAAAAAAAAGAAACGAAAGAAAGGATCATCAGTCGCACATTTCAAGTTTCCCAATGCAAAAATAATTTTTCAAATCTGACTAATAGTTACAGAGATATGGTGTCTACAGGCAGACGGACGAACGGACAAACCGGTAACAGAAGCACTATCTTTTTCGCAAAAGACGTGTAAGTGAGAACAACTGGCATTATATTGGCCCATGTAATAAAATGTATCGAGCTAACGACATTTATTTAACTGCCTAACTTAAAACAGCACTGATAAATTCTCTGTACCAAAACAAAAATTTTTTTAACATGCCGCGGCTATGGTTGCACATCCGGTAGAGCGTTGTTTATTTTTACCTTCCAGAAAGCTTTGTAACGTATACTCTAGATTCAGTTTCCTTTTGATTTTACTATCTCTGGTTATTTTATTTTCCTATGTAAATTATCTTCTTACTTAACGAGATGTTATTTCTCCCGCTGAATGAGATGTGACAATGAGTGTAAGTCATGACGTGGTGGTAGGCAGTATAAATAGGCGCGTTCAACGATACCAGGGAGAGCTTTTGTGTACGTGAGAGAGCTTTGTTTTATGTGTAGGAGATCTTCGTTTGATATAAAGAGAGCTTCGTTTATGTGAGAGGAACTTCGTTATATGTGAGAGGCAGATATCGAGTAGTTGTGTGACCTGTGAAGTGTGTGTTGGATAATACCAGGAGTTTCCCTAATAAAAGGTTTTCTTAGTAAGTACGTTTTTCTCAGTTCATAGTTTTGTCAGACCTCTGTCTGGCTGTTAGGTCTCTTTTATTAAGTGTTACTATTAACAACCAGCATAAGACTTTATTCATGATATAATAATTAACTACTACTACTACAACACAACAACTACTAGCAAGAACATTATATTCATAATAGCTTCACGTATAGTGAACGTGTCAATTTTTTTCCGTTCCCACCCAGTTTTAAACCGCATTATGTAAGAATCGCTTTGATTGTGAGAGTTAACCAGAGTTGTGAAATCTAGTGTCAAAGGTACAAAATATGTTGTTCACTCCATCGAGATTAAGAAACACATTGTCCGTGTTCCGAACAAGTCAAACTCGCAAAATACGAATACTCATGAACAGCAGTAAATATGCACTCATCTACAAAGTTCTGGTGAAAAAACGTATAATGCGCATTCTTAACAGACAACGGTGAAAGGAGAGAGTAAATGAGGTTAAAAGGTCTGTTTTGTGGTTTCACTCATGCTTACCCAAACGAATCGAACGACGCTTTCATTAAAGCCACATACACTGCAAAGCAACAAAACTGCTTCGAAAATTCGCAATGGCTTGCGAATTTCACTGAAAACTGAATTTACGTTGAAAATGGTTTTGAACTCGAATGATGAGAGAGAGACAGGTTTTTAGGAAAACAAAATAAGCGTTGAATTCTTCCTTTTTTACTAGCTTTCCATCCAGATTTTGAATATCTTTAAATTCAATAACAGTAGTTTTAAAGAAAGAGTTTTTTTGTTTTCATTTGTGCGAAGACAGTCATGACCACGTTAATCAGTGCGCATCATTGTTCTAGTTGTGCTTGGTCTTTAGAAGCAGATGTCTTTACCCTGTCCTTGAAACTACACCTGTCGACCGTTGGGCCGGCTTTCGTCTCAGAAATTTCTTCCAATGGCGACTCAATTGAATGGTACAGAATATCCAGGAACTCTTTTATAGCTGTGAGTATTTGGAACATAATTCCTTCTCGTGTTAAAAATTTAATTATCGCTGGCGTTTGAGATTTAAAGTCTTCTTTTTTTGCTATTGGTATACAAATCAATTTTAACTGTT
Organism: Macrothele yani; assembly: GCA_039090855.1. Classification (NCBI taxonomy): domain Eukaryota; kingdom Metazoa; phylum Arthropoda; class Arachnida; order Araneae; family Macrothelidae; genus Macrothele; species Macrothele yani. The sequence continues at coordinate 19,444,810 of CM077026.1, read as the reverse complement.
ATCCAGGGGCTTCGTCATCGTCTGTATATTTGCCAGCAGATGGTACAAAAGTTATAACGGTCGCTAAAATTCACGATTTGATTAATTAAACACCCGATGAACCTGAACCAAATTGTGCCCAAACGTTTCTGCGCTCCCCAGACAGAAAAAAATGTTCATATAGTGGCTGGGTTTGACGAAAGCTGAAGCGAAACAATTCCTTTCCGCAACTTATCTCACCAGTACCGATGATAAACGTTCCTCTGATGATTAGAACATCCTTCTAGTAGAGATGCCGAACCCGTGGAAATTCCAAGCCGTAGGATTTTTTTTCGATTGAAAGTTTAATGACCACCGTGAACAACTCAGTGGGCTATAAGCAGCCTCCCGTCCCTAATTTAGCGACACTCACTCCAGGGAAGGGAGAGAGTCAGTGCCGTTAGACAAATACAGCATCCATGTCTCACCGCGATTCGAACCAGGACCCATCTCGGACGAATGGTCATGAGCCAGCACTTAGACCACTGCGCCACCGAAGTGGCGCATGAAATTTAGTGGAAAAGAGAGAAATTTGTAAAGTAGATCCCTAAATGTAGGGAAATTTTAAAGAAAAATCGCATTTGCTCACACATTCACAAAAATAAAAACCTTTAATTTCTTAGGTGCTGAAACCAAACATCAGCCCCAAAAGCACTGAACAATAGATCTTCAAATGTAAAAGCTTCATCAATATACCCCAAAATCTCCGTGAAATGATTGTCCTTTTGGCAGTGCTCCCGTTTCCTTTTCGAGGGTGGTAAACATTATATGTCTACTAGTCTTTGGTGCATTAGTGACTTTTACTACTTTTTTTCGATGTTTAGCGACCACTATGAGGAACTCTAAGGGATATAAGCAGACGCCCTTCCGTAAAGATTTCTACCGACCGACGATATGACGCCAACGCTAGACTCGCCGACACCATATCGAAAAACGATAATTACTTTGCGTTTGTTTACAGTGCGATTGTCCGGAGCAAGACGCGGGTAAACGCCCATCGCCTGTTTCTCTGGTGATTCACACTCTCACACCCGGCGTGTCACATTGTAAGACTGAGAGCTACTTTTCACATCGCATTTTTTGCATTGAGCACTCATAGGTTATCTTTTAACGTGCTATCATCCCGTTCCATTGCATGTCGTGTCGGAACTAATTCCTTATTTGTTACACTGGATGAATTTAATATTAAGGAGATTGAAAAAGGCGTCGTATTTAACAAGTACGTGCTTGTTGAAAATAGAAAGGGAAAGAGTAAATGCTGGAAGTTGTTTCGTCTCATTAAAAAATCTGAATATGTTTCACAGCACCACCGATTTTCACAAGCTTGATGATGAAAATCTTCCATATATGTGGGGACAATTTAAATAGGCAAAGTCATCGCTCTTTCCACGATTTTCTTTAATTAACACACAGTAATTGAAAAACTGTATTTCTACGCCAATGGGATCGAACCGTAGATATCTCGGTAACTACCCGAGTGCGTTCGTCTAACGCTACGGTGCCAACAGTCCACGGCGCTATGTATGTTTACCTATCAGCATCTGACTTCACAAATCCTAGATGCTTACAGAAAACATGCTGACAGATAAACACACATAGCGCCGTGGATGTCTTGCACCGTAGCGTAAGGCAAGCGCACTTGGCTAGTTATCAAGAGATCTGGGGTTCGATCCCAGCGGTGTTGAAATACAATTTTTCGTTTGCTGTGTGTTAATTAAAGAAAGACGTGGAATGAGCGATGACTTTGTCTATTTATATTGTCTCCACGTATTTGGAAGATTTTCACCATTTCTCTCACCCTTTGGATTTATTAGCTATATTAAAATAGCTTGTACCGTTCAGCCCCACCAGATTGAGACGTCTCAGTTGCTGAGCCCCTCCCTACAGATTTGTGGAGTCAGATGCTGACAGATAAACACACATAGCGCCGTGGATTGTTGGCACCGTAGCGTAAGGCGAACGCACTCGGCTAGTTGTTGAGGGATCTGGGATTCGATCCCAGCGGTGTCGAAATACAATTTTTCGGTTGGTGTGTGTTAATTAAAGAAAAAACGTGGAAAGAGCGATGACTTTGTCTATTTAGCTTATGATGAGTTGCAAGTTTACAAAACGTGAATGTTGATTTCTTGAATGATGAAGTCAACATACACATTTTTAGCACGTCTTTTGTAAAAAGAGATCGTGCTTATGTTACCGGTTTGTCAGTCCGTCCGTCCGCCTGTACCCACAATATCTCTGCAACTATTAGTCCGATTTGAAAAATTGCTTTGCATTGGAAAGCTTGAAATATGCGAATGCTGATCCTTTATTTCGTTTATTTTCACGATGTACAAATTCGCCGCTAGAGGGCGTAAATGCGGATGATGTCGAATTCAAAAATACGTTTTATTCCACGTATTTGCTTCTAAACATCCGATTGAAAAAAATATTTTATCTTTCAATTCCATTTATGTCGAAGGGTATTTTAAATGTAGTTACTTTTTCAAATTACGCATAGATTTTCCGCTAGGAGGCGTAAAAGTAAATTGCGTTTTTCCCGATAACTCTTCTTCTAAAACTCCGATTCTAAAAAATTTTTTCTTCAGTGGATACACCTCCTGATGGAAACTCTTTTGCATATGATTTCAAATTTTTGTTAAAGAATACTTTAGCCACCAGGGGGCGTAAGATTTATTTTTTGCTTCTGATGAGTTTGCGATAAAATCTGAGCTTCTAAAATATCGATTGAAAAAATTCTTTCGTGGACTGATGCCACCCACATCGATATACCTTTTTCGGAATACTTTCTTCTTAAAATATTACACAGTTTCTCCGCCAGGAGGCGTAGATGTATATCTTATTTTTGTCAATATATCTACTTCTAGAAGTCCGGTTTGAAAAATTCCTTCTTCGTTGGATAGTGTTTTCTGTGTGACACTTTTTTTATATAATTTCAAAATTTTCAAGTAATTTATAGATTTTTCGCTATAAGGGGCGTAGAAGTAAATAGCGTTTCCCCCTATATCTCTGCTTCTAAATCTCCGATTTGAAAATTTCTTTCTGCACCGATATAGCTACTGATGGGAAATCCTGTGCACATAATTTCTAGTTTTTGTAAAAAAAAATGGTTTGGCCACCAGGGGACGTAAATCTTAATTTCCGCTTCTGATGTATTAGCAGCAAAATATGAGCTTCTAAATTCTCGATTGAAAAAAACGACGTTTGTAGACCGATAGTACTCTTGTCGACAAACCTTTTAGAAACGTTTTCTTAAAACAATGCATGGTTTCTACGCCAGTTGGCGTCGATGTATATCTTATTTTTGCCAATATCTCTACTTCTAGAAGTCCGATTTGGAAAATTCCTTCGTTGTTGGATAGTGTTTCTGATGCGAAAGGTTTTCCCTATAAATTCCAAATTTTCAAGTAAATCATAGACTTTCCGCTAAGGAGCACAAAGGTAAATTGCGGTTTTTGCGTTATTTCTGCATCTAAAACTCCGATTTGAAAAATTCTTCCTGTATCGCATACAAGACCTGATGGAAAATATTTTTCACATAATTTCTAACGTTTGGTAAAGAATGGTTTTACCACCAGGGGGCATAAGTGTTAATTTCTGCTTCTGATGTATTTGTAGCAAAATCTGGGCTCCTGAAAAGTCGACTAAATTTGTTTTTCTTCGACCGATACCGCTCATATGGAAAAACTTTTGAGAATACTTTCTGCCTATAATAATGGATGGTTTTCCCACCAGGGGAGGTAAATTCACGTCTTATTTTTTGTTGATATCTCGGTTTCTAAGAGTCCGATTCGAAAAATTCTTTCTGTGTTGGAGAGTGTTTCCGGTGCGAAATGTTTCTCATATAAATTCTTGTTTTTCTTAACGCACAAGTCTACAACCAGAGGGCGTAAGTTCACGATTCCGTTTACAGCAATATCTGAGGGATTAAAAACCGTATTGAAAAACTTCTTTCTTCCGTCAGATACTATTGTTTTCCATACCGGTTCCATTGACTTTGAACAGCTTTGATACATTTAATTTGCGTCAGAACGGATTCAAAAGACGTGCTTATTACACCCGAGAATCCCGAAAATTCGGTGTCATCTTTCTTGTTGATGCTTCAACTCGTCCAAAACTGGTGAAAATTGGCATTGCTGTGAAACATGTTCTCAAGCTTGATATATTATCAAGAAAATAATAAAAACTGAAATTAAACATATGACAAGTTACTTAATTCAACAAGTCAGTAAAATCATGCAATGCATTGATTATGATACGCTTTCCAACATAACAGAAATCATTACTCAACTTATTACTGAAGTTATGCGGATAATGGCTGTGCAATAAATCGCAATCCTGTGCCTTACCTTAGACCCCATTTCGATGATATTAAACAGATCTGGTTCAGTATACCTCCAGAACAACATATTAAAGTTTTGTCGCAATAGAAGCAGTTTAAGTCAAGTTAGGATGACAAATCTCGCTCTTGTGCTCTGACCTTTGACCCCATTTAGATGTTATTCAACATAACCGGTTCAGTATATCTCCGGAACAACATGATGAAATTTTGTCTCAATCGAAACATTTTTACATAAGTTATGACGCATGAAGGCGACGTAATGGATCCTTCTCCTATGTCTTGACCTTTGACTCCATTTCGTCCGTTTTCAATAGGGTTTGGTTTCAGTTGATCCCCTACCACATACGAAGATTTAATCGAAATTGAACCATTTGTACATGAGTTATAGTGAGGACAGGCAGACAGACAGACGGACAGTGCTGGAGCATATACGCTTTTTCACCCTACGGTTGGAAAGCGTAAAAAATGTATGTGACAGTGGCGCCATCAAAATTACGTGGAACTGCCTTAACATTACTGCGGAGGGACTTTTTGACTCTCGCAGATGTGTTTGAAAACATGTGTGAAACAATTAGGTTATGTGAAAGACGACAGTTTCAACATTTTTTGTAAGTTGGTGAGTAAAGTTTACGTTTCCGTAATACATTTATATGATTTCGACATAACCTATGATACCAACTGCGGAGAAACATTTTGAACGCCCTGTGTGTGTGTGTGTGTGTGTGTGTACGATTGCGCATAATTATAGACTGAGTTTTCAAATTATAAGCAGATTCGTCCGGGTCGGCTCCGGGTCCAAAAACTTTGAACTTCTTCCAAATTTGGTTTAGACCACTCCTGCTCAAGAGAAGGACGTTAGTGATTGATGCAATCTTGTTGAGTTTGTTACGTGGCATGTAAATTCAGTCTTCTTGGGTTAAGGGCATGAAATTCCTTTTGATACTTTGAGCTGCCGCGCCTGTGTGGTTTTTTTTTTTTTGATTGGAATTTTAACGACCACCGTGAGCAACTCAATGGGCTATAAGCAGTCGCCCGTCCCTAATTTAGGGTCACTGGTTCCAGGAAAGGGAGAGAGCCAGTGCCGTAAGACAAACACAACATCCATGCCTCACCGGGATTCGAACCCGGACCCCGTTCGGACGAATGATCAGAGGCCATCGCTTAGACCACTGCGCCACTGGGGCGGCCCGCGCCTGTGGTAACGTAGTCTACGCACTGGCTTTTAATCATTCTTCCCAGATCGGTCCCAGCTTAGGACTTCAATGGTAAAATAAGATTTCCAAATTTATGCATGTTTTTCAAGCTCCTCTTCTTGTTGCTTCAATCGGATGCTGATTTTGAATCAAGGAGGTTAGAATATGACTTCTGGAGATGCCCTGGGTCTCATACGTGAAGCATCAAAATTTGGGAACTTTGATGTTGTTTACATGATACCCTACTCAGTTTCATGCAGTTTAAGCTGTGCTTATTTCTGAAATGAGTAGTTGCAGAAATAATGTTAATACCAAACCGTAGAGCGTTACGTTCCTCAAACGAGTCAAGTTTTCAATTTTAACGTTTTGTTTTGAACCTCCACTAATGTTTCATGTGCAGGGTGCCCATAAACGAAGTATACAACTTCAGTACGCCATTGAAAAAAAAAAACTGCAATAAAAACAACTTACTTTTAATGTCAAAACACATGGTAACAGTGAAGCCTTTTTTTTTTAATTTTTTTATCTCTCTACGTGTCCTCCGTTGGTTACTCGCTGAATGTCTAAAAGATATTCCAGTTCTATCCACGTACGATGCGGAATGTCAGGTTTGATAAGGAGGAAGGCTGTAGTAATACGTTCTTTCAGCTCAGTGATAGATGCACACTTTTTCTTGGACACAATGTCCCTCACAAAGCCCCAATGAAAAAAAATCGCAGGGGGTGATATCAGGAGAACGGGTGGCCATGCCGCCGGACCCCCACGTCCAATCTAACGCCCTTTAAAATGGTGGTTTAAAGATCTGCGTACATTCAAAGACCGGTACGGAGGCGCTCCGTCTTGCTGGGAAACGATGCCTTGAATGTCCTGGAGTTGTGGAATTGCGAATTGTTCTCACATGTCACGTGTACATTATGCCAGTAACGGTTGGTTCAGCGAAGAAAAAGTGCCCTATCACTCTGTCTTCCATTAGGTAAGCCCCAACATTAAACTTCAGGCTGTCTCTTTCTCTTGTGTAACCTTTTTCTTGTGTACGAGAAAAAGGTTGCATCTATCACTGAGCTCAAGAAACGCATTATTGCAGCCTTCTTGCTTATTACACCTGACATTCTGTAGCGTAGTACGTGGCTGAAACTGGACTACCGCTTAGACATCGTGCGAGCAACGAACGGAGCCCACGTGGAGACAAAAACTTTCACAGTTACCGTGTGTTTTGACATTAAAAGTAAGTTATTATTATAGTTTTTTTATTCAATTGCATACTGAAATTGTATACTTCATTTATGGACACCCTGTATTTCAATTTAAAAAATCCATGGGAAGCTGCTTAAAAATAATTCAGAATTTTACAAATCCAGCATTTTTGCACACATCCGGAAAAAGTTACGATCCAAAAATAGAACGATTCCGTCGAAAGAATGCGTTTCGGCCAACATGAAAAGCATTACAACAGCCTTAAGAACCACCAGCTTACTTTAATGGTTGCAGCTCGAAGTTATACGTAGGATTCAAGCAAATCGGAACTGCTTTAGTGATGACGTCATCTGCATATATCTCTTTTTAACCTCTTTGGGTTTAACACATTTTTTGAATTCTGAGTGATGTAAACTCAAAAAGCAGAAATCAATGCGTTGAATGTTTTGGCAGTGATCAGGTCCTTAAATTTAAGGTATCCCACTACGTTGGAGGCACTTTTTTCAAAAAAATGCAAGAATGGGTAATTTATGCTTTTATCAAGGCTAACACACAAAAACACATAAACGTTTAAAAAAATAGTATCAATATAAATTTTCAAGAAATTGGAAAATTTGTAAAATAATTTAAGGAAATATGTCGTTTACGATAAACGCTCTAAATAAAAAAGTTACAGGTATTTGATGGCATTTTTTGCATTAGTATATGTGCATGACTGTTATCTATGCAGTGAACAAAAAGGTAAGTGATGTTCCTAAACACTGTTGAGATACACTCATTCCTACATGCATTAGTGCGAATTTTCGACAAATTTCTTCACTATGTTGAATGTAAATAGCTATAACCTATAACTTTGAACTTAGAAACAGCAAAACATTTAGCTCATTGCATGCACAACATTGTGAGAAAGATATATACCAAGTTTCATCAATTTATTTACATACCTTTTGCAGTTATTTGGTTTTCTGTAAAGAGTTTGGGACCAAAATCTCATCCTGCAAAAAACGCGTTTCAAGTGTCACTTCCCGTTCGTTCGACATCTGGGTTTAGATATTGCTATTGCTATAACTCTGTATCTATTCATCGTAGACAAGAAACAAAGGCAGTTTTGGAATCCTAAAGAATGGGGCTTTAAAATGAATGCACTTTTACAAAATGTGAAATTTGGCCCAAAACGACCTTTTCAACGTACCTTAATGATTCTGAAAACTCTGAAGAAAGTTATAATTGTTTGTACTATGTAATCTCACAATTGGTATTAAATTAATTTATGGTCCAAACCAGCAGCAATATCTAATTTCAAAATTTTCAATATCATTTTTTTCTTTCAGTGACAAGTACATTTACTGACACTTATTTGTTTTTAAATTTGTTTTGAACCCAACAATTTAGTAATAATTTCAGTGCGAACCAGAAGTTTCAAAGGGCTATTAAAACGGTATTCAACTTTTTTTTTGTGGTGATCAACATTTTATTTTAAAATCTGTTTCTACAATCGTGGCCAAAAGTCCTGCACCAGTACACCGAAAGTCAACTTTCTGATGTTTGAAGTAAACTTATACAGCGTAATGGTAGAGTCAGGAATATATATTATACATCAGGTTAAAGGAAATTTTATGCTGAATTCAAATAGTTTTACAGAATGGTATTACCAGTAATAGAAGTGAAGTTACAAGCAAAAGTACAGCGTCTAGTCATAAAAAGCAGCAAAGAACGGAATTTATGAAATTAGTGTACAATGCATTTAACGTAAAATTATTGTACAGTACATTGTTGACACTTGCAAGGCACTTGAAATAACTGACAAACAAGCAAAATACGCTTTAATACTTAATTGGATGGCCACGGTTTCTTAGTAACAAAGTGCCCCTTCTTGGCATGGAACTAATGAGCTCCTCTAATTGTCCATTGGTGATAACACGGTGCCATACGGCCCTTACGGACTCAATTAAAGTCTTTAATTAAGTTTTTAATTGAGTCTGTAAGGGCCACATGACGCTGTGCTATCACCAATGGACAACTAGAGAATCTCATTAGTTCAATTAAAGTATTTAATTGAGTCTATAAGGGCCGTATGGAACAAGAAAAAATCATTAGTTCCATGCCAAGAAAGTGCACTTTGTTACTAAGAAACCGTGGTTATCCAATTAAATATTAAAGCATATTTTGCTTGTTGGTTTGTTGGTCAGTTATTTCAAATGCCCTGCAGTTGTTAATAATGTACTGTACAGTAATTTTACGTTAAATGCATTATACACTACATTCACAAATTCCACTATTTTTTGCCTTTTATGACTAGACGCTTTTGCTTGTAACTTCACTTCTATTACTGGTAATACCATTCTGTAAAATATTTGAATTCAGCATAAAATGTCCTTTAAAATAAATATAATATGTATTCCTGACTTTACCATTACGCTGCATGAGTTGACTTCAAACATCAGAAATTTGACTAGTGCAGGACTTTTGGTCACAATTGTATGTTCACGTTGAATTCATTTGTTGAAACTAAACCGCAGTTTAAATCATGAAGCGGAAAATACAATACATATATACTATATTATCAAAAAGTATTCGGGCACCACAATGTTTTAGGGCAAATGGCTTTATTATTGCAATTAATAGTTAGTTGGTTCACCTTTTTCCTGTATGACAGCAACAACACTTCGAGGCATACTTTCAACAAAGTTTCGGTAGTTCTCCACTAGAATGCAACCCATTCGTCATCCTAAGTTGCCGAAGAGTTGAGAGCGAAGATAATCATGGTGATTGATTTCGTATCCATCGCTCCAGTTCATCCCAGACGTGTTCTATGAGATTCAGATCAGGACTCTGAGCAGGCCAGTCCAACAATTCCATCTAACTTTCAAGAAACTAGTACTCCCCACGCCGTGCACTACGGTAGGTAGCTCGATCGTGTTGGAAGAGAAAACGGTCATTTCTCAACAATACTGCCACATTGTTTGTAGGGCAGAATTATCCAGAGCGTCAAGGTACACTTCAGAGTTCATGGTTTGTGGTAGAACAACAAACGGGTAGAGTCCCATGCACGAAAAACAACCATACCGTCATGGAACCTCCGCCGAACTTAACAATTTGGAAGAACACAGTCTGAAGAAAATCTTTCGCTGGGCTGTCGCCAATCCAAACGTTCCCATCATATTGGAAGAGTGAAAAGCATGACTCATCAATCCGAAGAGCAGCTTTCTAGTCTCCCACAACTCAGGAACTACAGGAGACATACCACTCCAAATGGCGCTTCACATTCACGGTAGTGATATGTGATGTGTGGTTTGTGTGCCCCTGCTCTACCATAACAACCCACACTGTGTAACTCTCTGCGGACAATGATGGTACTGACCGAGCCATTACAAGCATTTCCTACTTCAGCACGGAGGGAAAGGGCAGAAAAAGAAGGGGATTTCTTAACATTTCTTACCATTGCTCTTCTGCCACTCTCCGTCAGTTTGTATAACCTTCCAGTACGTTCGATTTGCTGTTGCTACAATGGCCTACTTCCATCTTTTCACGACATCGCCAGAGTTTCTTAGCTGCCTGCTTCCTCAATGACTTTCCGTAAGCACTAAGAGACAATTGCATCATCGAAAAGCTTTTCCCCCAGAGTCCAGAAATGTCTACGACTAGTAAGACATCCCGGAAGAAAAACTTTCTAGTGAACTGAATACTGGCCCTAACCAATCTTCTATTGTAGGTAAAGGCACCCATTGTATCCGGGGCAATATCATTATCACGGAAGTTAGCGGACTATTATTTTTTTATTATTATTTTTTACTATTTTTGGAGACTTGCAGGGTCTCAAGAAATATTAGGTTGGAAAAGAAAGTGATGTCCAATGTTGAGGTAGCCGAAGTCGAAGCCACGGCGCACATTGACCACTGAAGAAGCAAACCGGCATGACATCAGTAGGTAGGTTGCTTAAGTCAGTGGCAGTCAGCCGTCAGAAGGCGAAGACCGTAAGAGCCAGCCAACATGGAAGTGGACAAGGAGAACATCTGCCGTTGCATGCTGTCTGAGTTTCGTCGTGATAGCACCCCTGCAAGTGTTGTAAGCAACAACACTGCAAGTGTTGTAAGGAACACCATGCAAGTGTTGTCAGGAACACACTGCAAGTATTGTAAGGAACGCAAGTGCTGTAAAAAACACAATGCAAGTGTTGTAAGGATATAGATATGCTGAAGAACTTAGTTTAGCCCGAGTCACGTGTGACCTCGCGCGAGTTGGCCGAACAGCTGGGGGACTACCCACACCAACATTATCACGCATCTGCATTAAATTGGGAAGGTGCACAAGGAAATGAGTTTGGGTACCCATCAAGTCACAGTTAAGTGCATAAGTTAGTAAAATCATGCAATGGATTCATTATGATACCCTTTCTAACATTACTCAAGTTAACACTCAAGTTTTCAGGATAATGGCTGTGGAATAAATCTCGCTCCTGTGCCCTTTGACCCCCCATTTCAAGGATATTCAACAGAACCGGTTTATGTATACTTCCGGAATGACATGATAAAGTGTTGTCGCAATCGAAGCATATTTTGGTAAGTTATGAATGCATAAGTACGATGGAATGGATCACGCTCCTATGTCCTGACTTTTGACCCCATTTCGCTCATTTTCAATAGGGTTCGTCCCCAGGTTCTCCCCTACCACATGCTAAAATTTCATCCACACCGAACCATTTTTACACGAGTTATCGTGCGGACAGGCAGACAGACGGACAAAGCTGGAGCATATGCGCTTCTTCAACCTACGGTTGGAAAGCGTGAAATAGCAAATCACATGAGCGCAAGCGTTTCCTGCTTGCGCGTGACCAATGGGTCCTGGTCTTTCTAACCCAATACAACTTATTTGATACACGCAGTGGAAAAACCGTAAAACTATGAAAAGTTTCATTTTACGCCAAACGCATCATTCTCTTATTTTCTTTCTTCTCTCTCGAAACAATAGTGGAAGACTAGATACCGAAATAATACCGGGTGACAAAGAATGAGGAATATAAAAGCTCGAAGTGTTTGTTTCAGGGTTTAAGAACAACGGTGAGAAAATGGCGAGCTATAAATAGTCCCGCGTTCCTCATTTAGGGCATGGAGAGAGCCAGTGTCGCGTTCCTCTGCAGGGTATGGAGAGAGCCAGTGTCGTGAGAGAAACACAGTATCCATGCCTCACTGGGATTCGAACCCAGACCCATCTCGGGAAAATTGTCTAATACCAGCTCTGAGACCATCGGCGGGTAGCCTAAATTGGAAAAAGGAATTTCATGGCCTTATACATGCTACGTAACAAACTCAACAAGACGAAGGTATGCACTAGTGCACCGCCCCTGTGCAGCAGTGGCCTAGATGCAAGCTTCTGGCCGTTTTCCCGAGTGGGTCCGGATTCGAGTACCGGGTGAGGCATGGGTGGGGTGATTAACTTACGACACTGGCTTTGTAACTTCCCTGAAGCTAGTGTCCACAAATTATGGAAGGGCGTCTGCTTATATCCCTTAGAGTTGATCACAGTATTCGTTACACCCCGAAATTGATAAAAATCACCGACTTACCAAAGAGTGCCGGACCCATAATTTTACTGCTCTCGAAAAGGAAACAGGATGGCTGCCAAAGGGACAAATATTTCACGGAGATCTTTGGGTCTACTGATGCAGCGTTTAGATTTGAAGATCTATCGATCGGGGATGATGTTTCGTTTGAGCATCTAAGAAGTTAATCTTTGTGTATGTGTAAGTGAATGAAACTTTCATGTTTTTTATCCATAATGTAAAAAAACTTATAAACAGTTCAAAATAGGCAACTTACTGCGTACTTAATTTTGAACTCCTCTTTCGTAGCCCCGGTGGCGCAGAGGTCTAAGCGCTGGCCTAAGACCATTCTTACGAGATGGGTCCCGGTTCGAATCCTGGTGAGGCGTGGGTGTTGTGTTCCTTCTTAGATCAAAATTGCAATGTAGGTCTGTCTGTCCGTTTGAAAATATCAAACTTCTGCATCGATTAGTTTGATTTGAGAAATTCTTTTTGCGTTGGGAATCTTTAACGTAGTGTGTAGGGGAATTAAGAATTATATATTTAGTATTTTTCCGATGTAAAGCTTTGAGACTAGGGAAGGGAAGGCTGAAGGCAGACGTTACAGGATTCAAAATCCACTTCATTCTGTATGTGACGTATACTGTAATTTGAGCATCTTTTTAACTCCTGTCTTCTTATGTACATTTTGGTTTCTTCTTGTTCAGCATTTTTTAGAGTGAATGCTGCATTCTCCCTCTCTAGGCGAATTTGTGTTTTGGCAACCCAAACAGCAGATCGATCTGTGTAGTCGGAAGTATAATAAAAGATAAGGACGAACGTTATCAGTCTGAAAACGGCAACGTATGTATGTGTCTAAAAGGCAATGTAATTATCCCTCATAGAAACAATGTTACCTAAGTGATTAGAAAGTAATATTTCCCAGCTAGTTGTGATCAAACACTGATGCTGTTTAAATATCGATACATGTTTAATCAACGAGAGAACTTTTAAGGATTTAACCACGTGTCATGGTGAAGTGTAATTATACGCTCATATTCCTTATAACGAATTCACTATTGTGCCCAGCTTCACGCTTCTTTTAAATACTACCCAACGTTTTTCCAATAGATATCCTTGTTGGAAACACAAGTACGTCTCACTGCAGTTGTCAAAGATTGTTCGCACGTCCGGAGAAAAAGTTGTTTTTGATTGCTCCCTGCGTTAAGTGCTAGTAGTGTCACGTGATCACCTCGTGGAAAACACCTGGCTGAGAAAAATTAAACTCGCTTTCGTTCACAATGTTTCACACGCTTGGTGTCGACCCTTCTAATAACAACAACAATCCTTTGGATTAAATAGGCCTAAAGTCAAAAGATAATTTGTTGCGGCTGTTAAACAACTTGTAAAATTTTATCTACTTATTTTTGATTGAAAATGTAAAGCATGGATTTTATCTGAAAGTATCTTTGATTCCATTTTCTTTATTTATTTCTGACAATTCTTGGTTGGGATTGTAGTTCTGAAAGATGTCTCAAATTGCAATCTAATGAGAAGAATGAAGGACCGCTATGTTATGGCGATTGATCATTATCTCCTTCATTTTCTTCATTTAATAAGAGCAAATGCCAAACCGGCTGACGAGTATCCAGAGACGCGGTTGACTGATTAATCGCCGATTTCAGTGTAAGTACGAATTCCAGATGAGGCATCAGCTCTTTGTTTGAGGTACCAGGATAATTTCCCCCCTTGATTGCATAACCGGTGTCTCATGATCAGTGAAAAATTATTCCTTGTTTTTTTTGGGTTTAACGACCACTGTGAGCAACTTTGAGAGGAATAAGAAGTGTCACGTCCCTGATTTGGGATCACTCTTTCCAAGAAAAAGGGTGATGACTGCCAGCGCGGCAAGACAAATGCACTAGTCATGCCTCTTGCTGGGCTGGAAACCTGGTCCTTTCGGACGAACGGACAGAAGACAGCACTTAAACCACTGCCCCACCAGAGCGACGGTGATCTCTTGTGTTATTAGATGACCTAACTTAGGGTTTTCCCTTATTTATACTCAATTTGAATTGAGTATAAATAATAGAAAACCAAAGTTATGTTTTTGTAGCGAGGAACTGTTAGTGCTGAATGCAAGATGTCTAAATGGCACAGTTATTGGTGAACGAGTTTGTGTATTTGGAAAGCATGTTTGACATAGAGAACAAATTAAGTGGCGAAATTAAGCACACCGGACAAAATATTACTCACCCCTGGAAGAACTTACCTAATACATGATAACTGCGCCTCTTTCCTGGATAACAGCATGCATCCAGTGTGGTAGAGACTCCAAGAGATTGTGGATGCATTAAATATCGATTTACAGCCACTCGTGTGTCGACTGGTCCCCAAGTTCCGCAAGAGTACATGGGTGTCTATTCCGGCGTTTCCCTTTCTGTTCCAAATGATCCCACATATTTTCAATAGGATTTAAATCTCGGGACTTGGCGGGCCAGTCGAGGTGAGACAGTATTGCTAATTGTTCGTCGTGCCGCTCAGACACAGTTTTAGCCCTGTGCACACGGCAATTGTCGTCATGAGTGGCAATGTGATGCTGCTCCTAACCATGTAGGGCAAAGGGCAACACCTCGTCATTCGAAATACGGAGGTATGCATGCTCGTTAAAATTCATCGTCACTGCAAAATGAGAGCCCATTTCGTGGTACGAAAGACATCCCGAAAACATCACAGAACCCCCTCCAGCTTGAACAACCCCTTCGACACAATCAAGATTAAAGGATTCGTTGGGCCTGCGATGCACTCATTGCCTTCCATCATTGAAGTACAAACAAAAACGACTCATGAGACCAAATTCTCGTTTCCAATACTTCGTGGTAAAGTTTTGGTGCCTCTGAGCCCATTGATAACGTGCGACTTTGTGACTTGCTGTTTAAAGAGGACTTTTCCGTGGTACTCTGTTCCAGATGTCCATCGTACACAGTTCTCATCGTAATGCCCTTTCGGAAATTGGTTGGAGTGGACTTTCATTGACTGTTTGGAGCAATTGTTGCTTGGTTTGAAACAGATTTGCAGTTACTAAGCGTGAAACATGGCAGCGGTTCCTGTTGGCGATAATTGTTTTTCGGTCATAATTGCCTCGCCGATTCTCAGTTGACTGCGAACTACACCACTGTTTGTAGACCTGCTGGACAGTATGCTTCGACACACCAACAAATTGGACCACTTCATTCACTTTGTCTCCATGGGCACAGCCAAACACGATGCCTCCTTTTTGCGACTCAGTAACGTCTGTCTTATGACCCATATTGCAGACTAAATTCAACACATACGTTGCTCTTCCCCATTGCATGAGGTAAAAATGACCCTGCAGATTACGTCAGGGCTATTTTTCTCCCAACAATGCTATCTCTGTGTAACCATAAACTTCGTAGTATCATTTCTGCTAGGTGTGACTAATATTTTGTGCGGTATATTTAGTAGGCGAGTGAACTCTTCATTGAAAGTCATAGCTGCTTTAGGAGGATTTAATAGAAATAAAGGGTTCTCAAGGAAGTCATGAAAGACTTTATATGAAAGTATATCATCGCGTTATCTATGAAAATACGAAACAGAAACGCCAGCGGTCGCTTGATGAACGAAATGTTCGCACAAAACACACGGAAGCAAAGAGCAGACTGTTTGAAGTTCAAAGAAGCGCCAATCTTTATCAGAACTCATAACAGATTGTTGAGAAGATTCTAAATGTCAGTTACGGCGGAAGGTGGAGACGCCAGGGTCACTTCCAAATAAATGGCGCTCTTTATAGCGTGACAGAAATGCTCATAGCGCGACCAACGACTAGTTAAAAAAAAAAAAGAAAGTACCAGTTACGCTCTTTAATGTAACGAGAAAAAAAAATAGGCGTCTATGTCTGATGTATTCAAGTGCAGCACACTCCTGTTTGAGCTCTACTGGTGTACAAACACCATGTACTAATTAAATTACGAAAAAGTAAAAATTGAACTTTTATTGATTGGTTTCATAGTACATACAAACACACACAGTCAGGGAATTAAGATGACAAACAACGTTAAAACACGTTGAAAAGTATAACTGAGAAAACAGCACGCAGTGCTGTTAGGAGATGCTGATGCTTGTCTTTGAAACAATGCACAAAACAGACGTGACAATTATGTACACCAAATGGCCGCCGTGTATAGGAAATTGAATGGTATTTGTCACTTTGACTCAGCCATGATGATGACCGTGATGTATTGGAATAGGAATAGGTATGTGATGCGAGCAATGATGTCCACCTCCTCCGTGATGTTCACTGAGCATTTTAACTAAAATACCGGCAGCCATCATATGTCCAATGTGCCCACCTCCGCCTTTCTTCCCTCCGCCTCCCATCAGACCTCCACCTTCTCCAGGTTCAGGTCGTGGTTTGCAGTCAACGACAGCAATCATAAGAAACACACTGATAAACAGATGTAAAAGCGATGAAAACACTTTCTTCATTTTCATATTCTGCCTACGGGAAGAAAAATAGACGTTTATTCAAAAAATAGAAAACAAATATAAGAGAGTAAAACTAATACATTGTTTACACAGTCGTATTAAAATAATATGACCGCCTTCGGAATCACAGTGTACCGCCCATGCGCATCACAGAGTGCACGTGACAAGGTCGACCACACGGAGATATGAACGTCCGGCCAAGACAGATCAGCCATAGTGCGTAATGTGAGCAAAATGGACAGAGGCATTTTGTTTATACCGATGTTCAAAAAGGATTCATCGTCGGTTACCGCACCAAGCATCTCAGAAACAGCAGACTTCGTGGGCTGTTCGCCATGTGCTGTATTAAGGCTGTACCAAGAAGGGATCGCTGGCATACCGAGTATCTTCCGACGTCATAACTGTGGAACCCCAAAGGCCATCGATCCCATAGGAGAACGTCCCCTCCGTGGACTGATGAATGGCATTCGATGTGCAACAGTTCAGCGATTGACCACACAAATGAACGATGGGGCACTCAAGTACGTGTCGCCGATAACAGTAGAGCGACCCCTATTACGCACGGGTCTCCAGAATCGACGCTGCGTCAATGCGCCCATGTTATCCCAGGTCCGTCGGCAACAAAGCTTGCAGTTTGCATGGGACTATCATCATTGGACAGTGGAAGAGTGGGAAAAGGTTGCATTCTCCGTCGAATCGAGGTTTCTACTCCACAGAATTTACGGGCAGTGGCGGATACGGCGTTAGACACACGAGAATCAACACCTGGGCACGCTTGTCGGTCAAATACAGGCTGGCAGTGGCAGTATTCATGTCTAGAGGATGTTTTCCTGGTATTACCTGGGACTCCAGGGTCCACTGGATGGGTCCCTGAATGCCAATGGCTACCTGTCCATCTTCGCTGACCACATGCATCTCTTCATGTTGGACTTTACCCTGTTGGTAATGGTGTCTACCAACAGGACAATCCGCAATACCATGTCGCTAAGGGGGTGCGCGGCTAGTTCCAAGAACATGTCACCGATGTCCCAGTTCTTTCTTGGCCGGCGAAAAAGCCCGAACTCAATCCCACAGAGCACTTCTGGGACTATTTGGTTGAACAGGTTCGACGTGCCAACCCACAACCACGTCATATCCGGGACCTCCTTGCTCACCTGCAGTTCGAATGGGCATTTGTGTTTCGGGCAATCTTCCAGGGCCTCATTGCGTCCATGCCACGCTCTCGCGCTGTCGTCCGGGTTAAGAGTAGTTATTTCCATCATTAGGTAGGTGGTCATATTATTCTTATACAACCGTGTATATCGCAATGACTTAATAGGACTTCAAAACAATCTCACAATTCCAGTAATGATAAAGATGTAGATCCCCAGCGAGTTCTCCTCCGAATGCTACCGCGTAATATGAGAAAGTCTTCGGCGGAGGTCAGTATTTCTCCATTTTGGCATGTCATTTTCCTTGGATGACTGCAGCACAGATTGTATTTTACTCAGTGCATGTCAACGGTATGTTTACTGGGAGAGCACACGCACCTGGTGCTTGAGACACGAGATCCAATTAGTCAGGAGCCGTTTGCCTGTGAGGAGACTTCGCTAGTGAAATGAAATAAATGTTATGCAAATACAGTTATCGTTCCTGGCTCACCTTAGATGGATGTGTATGTCTTAAATTTGCTTCCGATGGATTTCGACTCAGAAGATATATGTGTCTGTCGATTTCTAATGCGCATGAATGTCAAATGTTCCTCATCCATGGATATACAAATGGTGAGTCGAAAGTTTCGCAATATTTGCATAAACGCATGTGCCGCGGCGGATATGTCACGTGTTTAAACTAGTTCAAGTCGCGCACTGCATTCAGTCGAAAGGGATGTAAAGTGGGAGTCGTTGCTGTGAACAGCATTGCATGTCGTCGTTCTTTGTGTGGTTGGGACGCCTAAGAGATGAACAGCCACAGACGGAAAATTGGCGGAGTTTGAACTCGGCCTTAACGCCGCTCAAGCAACACGAAACATTTGTCATGCGAAAGAGGAAGGTTCCATGGACCACAGTACCGCAACCAGATGGTTCAAGAAATTTCGCTCAGGTGACAGAAACCTCGACGATCAGCCAAGGTCAGGTAGACCGCGAACCGTGGATTCAGAGGCGGTGCGCCAGGCCTTAGAGGAAAATCCGAGAACCAGCACTCGACTCGGAGGTTAGCAGGAGAGCTCGGCATATCACGGACCACCGTGGTTCATCATTTTCAGGACCTCGGCAAGGTCTACAGGAGCTGCCGTATTATCGCTCACGAACAGTATCCAAGCAATCGGAAAACTTGTTTTCCAGCTTCTAGTTTTTTCCAATGGCTAATTATTTTAGCATCAGGAGGATTCCTTCTTTGCAATTGAATTACTGATTTCGTTTCCAAATATCATGCCACACAAACCGCTTTTTCTTGCACATTCGCCATTGCAACTTGCAGTTATGAACAGGAAGGACAACTAGCGTCATATCCGCGCAATTATTGACAATTTTTTTTAAAAGTCAACCTTTCGAAGACTGCAGATCTTATTTCTGTAAGGGTTGGAATTATTCTTTTATTAATTTTTTTTTAAAAATATGGCGAGACTTTTGAACCACACTGTATTATAAAGAGAATGATATTATGATCAGTTTTCGTATATTATCATTACATACATACATACATATCACTAAGCTGTTCTCTGAGATTCAGAGGTCAGCTCCGAAAAGAAATACAAACTACCAGATATTTTTACTTAGTGTTATCTTATCAAACTTCTCCATTTACAGCGATTTTGACATACCACTCGGGCTTCACTGATATCCATTACACATATAACACCCCACAATCTTCCCTTTCTCGAAGTCAGTTCCCTCCCGCCGCTACATTTTCACTTAACCTCACAGTGTAATATGATCGCGGTGAGCCGTAGGCTTGTTTTATACCGTTTGAAGCTGTACTACGCATCTTAACAACTCAGCGGATTCGTTCATTTGCTTTTGAAGGCGTGTCCGGTGACTTTTGTCAATATAATGCATATGCACTGCTGGCCACCCAAAATGCAACACCAAGAAGGACACGAGGTAGCAAAGCCAGGTTTACTGGACACATAACAAGTGATACAAAGATGAAACGATTAAGCTTACAGGCCCGTGTGACTTGCGGAACACGCAAGCATCAATAGTTCGCGTGGCCACATGGCTGGCAATAACGGCCGCTACACGCCGCGGCATCGAACGAAAGAGGCTTTGGATGTGGGCTTGGGGTATGTCAGTACAGACTGCTTCCACACGTTGCCACAGTTCATCAGGCGTAGCCTTGGGTGGTGCTTGCCGGGTCCCTCGGTTGCCGATCAGCGACCAGACGTGTTTGATGGGCAACATATCGGGAGAACAGGCGGGCCACGGCAGCAGTGACACCTGGTGGGCCGTGAGAAATTGTTGCACGATGCGTGCCACGTGCTGGCGCGCATTGTTCTGTTGAAACGTGGCAGCTTGAAGGTCCTGCAGGTAAGGGAGGACTACAGGCTCCAAAACGTCGGAGATGTAGCGGTGGCTGTTGATTGTACCGACGATGCGTACCAGAAGGGTGCGGGTATCATATCCAATTGCGCCCCAAACTATAACGCCAGGCGACGGACTGGTATCGCGATGCATAATGCAGGCGTCATATAGTCTCTCGCCGCGGTGCTGCCGCACTTGCCGGTGGTGTAACGTCAATGGTAATCGGAGCAACGGGCGCCGTGCGACAAGTCCCCGCTCCTGCAGACGACGTCGAACGGTACGTGCTGATACAGGTTGTTGCGCAACACACCCTAATTACTGCGCTAACGTTCGTGATGTGGCGGTGCGAGCCGTCAATGCCCGCCGCACAACATGCCGTTCCTCTCGTCCGGTGGTGTTCCGCGGCTGCGGCAATCGCTCACGTCGTTCCGTCCGTCCCTTCTGCACCCACCGAATCCATACTCGCCTCACTGTGGCTGGATGTCGTCCCACACGGCCGTCGATGTCTCGGTACGATAAACCGTTGTTGCGATAAGCCACTATTTATCCTCTGTCGAACTCCGAAACGTGCTGGAATGACTGCCGTATTCTGCGACGAGGCATCAGGAAGCTTCCCACGCACAGGTCCGCGAGCACAAGACACTTCCACTACTTACACCCAGCCTTTTGTGCACCCTTCTTGTAGTGCTTCTCGGTGGCGTGCCGGGCGCACATGATTTGCGTACGCCCTGCAACGCTAATCGTTTGCATGTCGTCTCGCGGGCGACGCATGCTACGAATTTCAGGCCAATCAGATGCTTCCTTCTTGGTGTTGTGGCCAGCAGTGTATATTGATCTAAGGATGATATTAGGATGGAAGAGGGACTGCCAGTGATTGCGGACTTTATATTCGTCCGTACTAGCTGAGGATGCGGGGATAAATGAAAACGAATATCTCCCTTAATTTGTTTTTAATGTAAAAATTATGCCAAACAAAATCGTGTGTGAAAACCGTTTTTATAAAGTGCTATTATCGATACCAGGAAAGAAATTCATCAAAACGTCGCAAAATGGCTGAGTTTGAAAGCTAACGCAACCGACTCAGGAACGAAGTGGTCTAAGTGATGACTTCAGATCATTTCCCCAAGGAGGGGTCTGTGTTCGAATCCCGGTTAAGGCATGGATGTTTGTGCTTGTCTTTCGGCACTGGTTCTGTCTGTGTTACTTGATCATTTGGCATATTGTATACCATGTTCTCAATGTGTTACTTGATCAGCACTGACTCTCTATATGTTACTTGATCATTCGGCATATTGTGCACCATGTTCGCTATGTCTATTTCTTACTTGATCAGCACTGCTTCTCTCTGTGTTACTTGATCACTCGGCATAATGTATACCATGTTCGCTATGTCTATGGGTTACTTGATCAGCACTGGTTCTCTCTCTCTCTCTCTCTGTTACTTGATCATTTGGCATACTGTACGCGATGTTCGGTATGTACATTGTTGATGTAAAATGAATGCACTGTCTATGACTGCCTGACAATAATGTACAACTATGTCTGTTTATCCTGTCACTGTATCTGTACCGCCACGTCAAATAAATAATTTAGGAAAAAAGCTTCAATCACAAAAAGAAAAAAAAAACGCAAATCAGATCTCCCTCTGCTCAAAACATCAAACAGTAACCGCGAAATGACAACATTCAATTAACTCTTTAACTGGCTGGAGCGAACTGTCTCGGTTTTAGCGAAATGTGCTAAAATGGAACAAATATATTCGCTGTCTAAGGAGAGGGCCGGACGTGAACGAATACATCCGCTGTCTTAGAAGTGGGTAATTTGTGGATGGAACGAGTGAACCTGTGCCTCAGAAAGTGTTGCTTCCCCGTTTGCTTTGTTATTCAAAGGGGTCACCTAGTAAAAACCATTGACACTAATCTTTTCTGACTATTAGCTGCTAAAAAAGGGCTGTAACAATAGCGAGCTGTTTCGTATGTTTCTTGTGAAGTTGCGTGATAACAAGAAACTATGTAATTATGATAAAAAACAACTTTAAATTCATCGAAAACGTCCCCAAGCATTTTGGGAACTAAAATGTAGAATACATAACTTCACAAAGGAAAATGACGGAATATTTCGGTTCCGTAAGTTGTCCCACCAAAAACGGCGTGAGGCATAGCAGCAAAGGAGGTATTTTGCGTTCAAAAAAAAGAAACGATGCTGATAGCGTCTCTACAATTTTCAGTTACTTTGACGAAAGACGTCAGTAATGCAACATCTCACCTTTTTTACGTGAGATCGCTAACGCTAAGCTCTTTTCAGATGAAAAACAAAACAGAAGTTAAATGGTTTTCGTGTGCATGCAGTAAAGCTTACGATACGGACATCTGAGGAAATAATTTTGGCCTGCTTCAATGTGCTTCACATGCACAGTAGAAAAACAGGGGAAGTGTGTTCAAAAAGATGTCTGAAGTAACTGAAGAAATTTTTTTTCAGAACATGGATGTATTCAGGCATCTTCTCGGGGGTGCTTAGCCCCCAATCCATGAACGCCCACCCTTGGTTTTTGGGCGATCACCCCTTACATTTAGTCTAATTACTTTCGTTTACAGCTGAATATTTGAAGAAATTAATTTAAAAAAAAATAAGAAAATGAGGGAAATATTATAATAATAAAAAATGGCCTCCACATGGACTTCAATCTGAAATTTCTATCATCCTTCAATAAAACATTAAACAGTCTTCGATGAAGGGGCAACTTTTGAAGAACTGACAACTCGGGCTACTTCCGCAATAAAGACCTAATTCCGCAGAGTAGATATGTTTCCACTGCAATACACCATTTTATTTTGGAATCTGGCATTCAGCTTTATGCAAGTCTCTAGGATGACCAATTTCCATGTATACGGTTAAGCATCTGTGTAGCTGACGTGACGTTAGTTCTTTCAATACAACCAAATATTTGCTACCTAATTTTTAACAATAGCATATTATTAGTAATTGTCTCCATAATAAGGTTTTTTTCCCTCGCAGTGAATGTTTTACACTCCGTGAAAAAAAAAAAAAAAAATCAAGGTCCCTCAAACTGGCATCCAAACGGATAGTTAGTTTTTTTTTACTATAATATTATGTGCTAATCTAAATAATCTAAAGGAGCTGAAACCGAATTGCAGGGAAATGGTTTACACCATACGTTTTCAGGTAACACTATAATGATTCCTTAATAATCACAAAGACGCTTTTAATAAGGCGAGGACATTTTTAATACTTCTGATATTTTTGGGGAGATTTTCTCCAGCACAGCTTTATCTTACTAGCGTCCGCAATATTTTATACCACCCCATGGAGAAATCCGTGGTGCATTACTAAATTAATGCAAAGGTACAACATTTATACATTGTTAATAACTTGTATGTGTAGATCTCTTGGAATCTGCATTTCTGATATACGGGCATAACAAAACTTTTATACTGTATTTATAATTTTTAAATATATATTAATTTATATAGGAATAACAAAACTGTGATTATATGTATATAATCAGTCAATAAGTTTCAACCTCCTCAAAATTTATAATAGCAGCCCCCCCCCACCCCCGTCCTGAAAAAACTCTTTGAATGCAACAATGGTTTAGAATAAATAAATACATACATCGCTCTTTCCACGTTCCAGAAACACATAGCAACCGAAAAATTGTTTTCAGCCGTCGCCGTCGAACTGAACCACTGATCTCTCGATAACTAGCCGAGCGCGTTAGATTTACACCACGATGGCCAACAATCCACGGTGCTATGTGTATTTTTAAGTCAGCTTCTAACATCATAGATCCGTAAGATGGGCTCAGCTACTGAGACGTCTCCGTCTCGTGGTCATTAACGGCACTGGCTATATATATTATAGCAGTTAAATCCAAGGGTGAGATCCAAGGTGAAAATCCTTCAAATACGTGGCGTCAGTAAATAAATATATAGTTATTGAGAGATCCGTGGTTCAATTCTACGGCGGCGGCTGAAAACAATATTTCGGTTGCTATGTGTTTCTGGAACGTGGAAAGAGCGATGTATTTATTTATTTACTGACGCCACGTATTTGGAAGATTTTCACCTTGGATCTCGCCCTTTGGATTTAACTGCTATAATATATACACTATCTACCAACAAGTAATTGGACACCTGTTATAGCAAAGAAAGACGAAGTTTATTCACCTTCAATAGTTGGTGGAGCCTCCACGAGCGGCGATTACACCTGCGACCCTATGGGGCATACTCTCAACCAGGCGTTGTACGAAGGCTAGCGGTGTTTTCTTCCACTCAGCTTGGAGAAGACAGGTCAGTTCCTTCACCGATTTCGGACAGTGGGGGCACCCCTTAAGTCGACGCTCCAACTCGTCCCACAGGTGCTCAAGAGGGTTAAGGTCCGGGCTCTGCACCGGACAGTCCATTCGATTAACCCCATTGTCACCATACCAAGCCATGGTGGACCTCGCAACATGACAGGTGGCATTGTCATCCTGAAAATGACATGGGTCCACCCCGTTAAACTGCCACAACGTAAGAAGTGCATGGTCATCCAAAATGGTGAAGTAGGTCTCGGCGTTGAGTCTACCAGGAATTGCGACCAAGGGTCCCGTGCCATACCAGGAGAAACACCCCCATAGCATAATTCCACCGCCGCCGAACTTCACAGTTGGCACAATACATTCCGGCAGGAGGCGTTCTCCAGGCAGACGCCAAACCCAGACCCTGCCATCCGAACGGTAGAGGGTGAACCTTGATTCGTCGCTCCAGAGAACCTGTTTCCACTGTTCAACGGTCCACTGTCGACGTTCTTTGCACCACGTTAGCCGAGCAGCGCTATTGGACTTGGTGATCAAAGGCTTGAGGGCGGCAGCACGTCCATGATAACCGAGCAGATGGGCTTCTTTACGAATGGTATTCGTTGTAAGAACACTCCCGGATGCCTGTTGAAACTCCTTACGGATGTGGCCCATCGATGTGGTGCGGTTCTTCTGAATTTCTCTGGCCACCACCCGTCGGTCTCTAACTCCCAGTTTTGTGGGTCTGCCGGGTCGTGGCACATTCCGACAGTCACCTCTCATCTTCCACTTGCCAATCACGTAGGTTTGGGTACTTCAACTCGCTGGATATGTCACGTATGGATCGGCCTTTTTTGTGATACCCAACGATTACACCTTTCTTGAAATCAGAGAGCTCCGAACTGCGTGGCATCTTGCATGCGACTGGTTGCGTTGTTGTTTCCCACACGATATTTAACGGCGGCGGCCGTGACGTGTATCAGGACCGCAGATATCGTCGATTGCAGGGGTGTCCAATTACGTGTTGGTAGATAGTGTATATAGCCAGTGCCGTTAATGCCCACCAGATGGAGACGTCTCAGTAGCTGAGTCCATCTTACGGATTTATGATGTCAGAAGCTGACTTAAAAATACACATAGCACCGTGGATTGTTGGACACCGTGGTGTAAAGCTAACGCGCTCGGCTAGATATCGAGAGATCCGTGATTCAATTCCACGGCGGCGGCTGAAAACAATTTTTCGGTTCCTATGCGTTTCTGGAACGTGGAAAGAGCGATGTATTTATTTATTTACTGACGCCACGTATTTGGAGGATTTTCACAGTGGTTTAGAATGCTGATGGCACTAAATGTTCCAGAATCTCGGAAGTGAGTCCCAAGCTTTCCAAACTGTAGAAACAATATTTTAAAATTTAAGGCTCCAAACTTACCGTTGAAAAAAAAATATGTGGGTTGCGAAGTTAGTTCCCGAACTCACTCTCCAACGAAGAAACGAAAGTTATTGTGCTCAGAAAGCGAAAGTCTATTGTTTTTATACAACTTCTCCGTGATGCACGTGCCTGTCTATGCTGCCATCGCTCTTGTTTATTTGGGGAAAGAATTATCCGCTTTGACACCACCCTAATGTTAACGTCCCCAAAAATGTTTTGGACCACTGAATCAATGGGTGCATCAGATGTTAAATTGGGCGCTTCGCAGGATTATTTCTAAATATCAACTGAGATATCACTCAGCCGTGAGAATAGCCTGAAGATTCAGTTACGCTTTCTTTCCATGCGTTTCATCAAGCAGCGTTGAAAGTCAGGGAGACATGTTTGCACTTAAACGCTTTGTCCTTTTCCTTTTCAAAGGGAAGACAAACAAGTTGTAATGTGGTTTGTTGCTTTTCCCTCTGATTTGTTGATCACAAAAGCAGTCCTTGACCTTTTTCTTCTTTGTTTTGAAAGAAGAGATTATTGTAATAACTTTTAGTGTAACGGAAAATTCGCAAAAACACGAAACGGTGTTCCGAGATAATTTTACCATCACGGAGTCAACAACTTGGTTCCCTTAAGCTCAAACTTCACTCTGTTATCTCGAAACTCAAGCGTTTCCGATAAAGCGTAATTTTAAATTTTCTCTGAGGGAAAAAGAAAAGGATCTTGTCGCGATCTTTAGCGCACAAAGTGAATTAGAGTGCGAAATAAATTGATCATATTCTAAATTTTGGAATGAGGGAAGTCGATTTTTCAAATTTCCTATTTTAAGTTAATATATTTTAGCATTAGTCTTTTGTAGACCCCCCCAATACGTGTTTATGTTATTAATATATTCCACCCGTCTGCCTTTTGACGTACCTCTGCATTTATAAGTAATAGGGTTTAAAAAATTTTTGTACCGGAAAGCTTCAACTATATGAAATATTCTCCAAATTCTGGGTCTTTTTGTGGCGCAGAACTCTATAGCTAGGGACAGTAAAATACAATGTTTTTGATTTTAAATATCTTTTATTATAGGTATAGTTAATTTGATAGATTATAACGAAGTAAATTTCTCCGTCATTTTTGGTGTACGCCGGGAATCGAACCCGAGTCCATTTATTCCCGAACAAGTCGCTCTACCAACTGATGTGCGCAAACGTTCGTTCTGACTGCTATCTACCCTTTATGTCGTGCGCGTCCTGCTAGGAGGTACGTCACATCTCCCCCCCCCCGAAAGAGGGACGGGGACATGGCCCACGGGTCAGCCGTGACCATGAATCGTTGCAGGCAGCCATCCGCTGTAGAACGTGCACTTGAGAACTCCCAGTCAATCTGGTGTGTGGAATGCAACGTCACACACATATTTTTCAATGCGCTGGAGAAGGGATTCTCTGATTTTTCCTATCTCGCGGTGTGGAAAGAACATCACACCATTGCGAGATTTTGAACGGTCGGGTCATCCGGAAAGTTCCGGCGCCATTATAACGAAGTAAATTTCTCCGTCGTTTTTGGTCTACGCCGGGAATCGAACAAGTCGCTCTACCAACTGAGCTACTCAGACGTTCGTTCTGACTGTCGTGTACGTCCTGCTAGCAGGTACGTCACAAGATGCTCACTTCGCCGAAGGGTTACTCGTGACTTTCGGTCAAGCAACCGAAAATCACCCTGCCGAGATCATTTCGCCGTATGGCCGTTTTATGAAAAATATTATGTACTTCGTCAAAAATTCGCTTAATTGAAGGAGTTACCGGAAAGTTCATATTTCCGAATGATCACTTTACCAAAGTTCTCATTTCACGGATAGGTCATATTATCAAATGACTTCTTCACCGAGAAGTTCATTTAATCGAAAGGGCATTTTGTTGAAGGATCTAGCGGATTGCAGGGCTTTTTACAGAAGAACCTATCAGATGCGTTTACAAAACAGGCCCAAGAGTTATGATTCATCTCTTCAAACATTTTCCTAAATTTTATTTCCCTAATGTGCTTGAAACACGTAATCTTTATATGCTGCCACAAGGAGGTCTCTAACTCCAAAAAGGATTTGTAGAGCGCATTGTTTCATTTAAAATAACTCTACCTTTAAAAATATCGCAGTTATTACTTGTATTTGTGAATGGTAGCAAATACATATATAGTCCAGCTTCTTATACATTTATTGCTACAATTTTCTCACGCCACTTACGCTAAATTTATTTTAAATTATATGAATCACCATGCTCAGATGCAAATTAATTAAACCGAGATTTGTAAATATACTATCGCATAAAAACAAATTATAGAGCATTCACGTTGTAATCATCTGATGAAAAAAACAAAAAAAGAACAGGTGGGCTCAATTGTGGTTGAGCCGTCAGTTTGGAACGTAGGACTACGACTTGCAGATCTGAGAATTGAAATGAGCTAGTCGAGTATGGTTTCAAAGCGTTTATTTAATTTGTTATAGCCAACACAGGTCTTTGTTATAAAAAGTAGATTATACAATTTTTTTACAAATAATGCTGGATACATTGCGAACACAAAGCAGATCGATACACGAATTACCCAACGTGGTGCTCTGCGTGGGATCGGTTACAACATCCATGCCAAGATCTCGGGACATAAACTCTTTGAATCTCTCGTAACTGGCTCTGTCTTTGATGTTCAAGTTGAAATTGCCCAACGTAATGATAGGTATGTTACCGTGTCCTTTTCTTGCCAGTTACGGGAAGGCTTAGAAATATTTGATGCGTATAATACACTCACGGACAATGCAATTTTCGCACCTAGAAGAAAACGTGCTACAACCGTGAAACTTTGCAAATAGCTAGAGTGCGTGCTGGTATGCAAATGATCTACGTTTGGTGCAATTGCGCATGACTGTACACCCTTGGTGGAGCTGCAAGCACGCACCGGCGGCCTAATAAACCGGCATGTAGTTAATACCCCATAGAAGCGAAAAGCACCGGCCGACGCAAGCAAGAGTACAGAGTGACAAGAATGCCGGGTAGACGCCAGAGACGTCGATTTATGCAACTTACGGACTTTGAGAGAGGCCTGATCATCGGACTGAAAACCGCAGGGTGGTCGGTGCGCCGTATAGACCGCCACGTGGATCGTTCTGACCATACTATTGGACTGTGTTTGGAGCAGCGGACACGTGACAGCACTGCCAGACGGCGGAGCGGCTCCGGACGCACAAGGAGGACCACCGGTAGAGAAGGTCGACGGATCGTGCGTCAGGCACGAACGGATCCCACGGAGACCCGGTCCACTATACCGGCAGATGTAGCGGCTCCTGTGGCACATAGGAACCGCTACATCTGCCTGTATAGAACCATATCCCGACGCCTGGTGGAAGAGAAACCATATCCCAACGTCTTGAACCTTATCCCGACGCCTCGCGGAAACGAATCTGAGATCGCAGCGCCCCTTACGTGTTCTGCCATTAACACCGGAACATCGCCGTCTCCGTTTGCAGTGGTGCTAGGTCATAGCGACGTGGAACTTCACAGACTGGCGACGTGTAGTGTTTAGCGATGAGTGTCGCTTCGTTTTGGGGACAGATGATAATCGTTTCCGGGTGTTTAGGTGCCGGGATCAACGCACAGTCCCGACTTCGGTATCGAGCGGCACACCTTCCTCACTTCCGGCATTATGGTCTGAGGAGCCATTTACCACGATAGCCGATCAGCTCTAATAATGGAACGTGGATCATTAACGGGGCAGCGGCATGTAGATGATATCCTACGGCCCCATGTGCTCTCATTCCTGGCCTGGATTCCAGGTGCGCTATACCAGAAGGATAATGCTCACCCGGCCACGGCTCGGGTTGCCCAGGACTGCCTACGTCATATCCAGACACTTCCATTGTCTGCCCGCTTCCTAGACATGTACCCTATCGAGCATGTGTGGGACCAGTTGAAACGCCGGCTGCCACCGTACAGCATTATCCAGGATTTGGAGCACACCGTTCAACACGCGTGGGCCAGTCTGCCGCAAGATAACTTCAGGGGTCTGTTCGCCTCCATGCCGGACCGTATTGCAGCATGTATCGCCGCACTTGACGGGGCGACGTGTAATTGAAGATGACCGGACTGCGTGCCACAGATCCCTCTGTAATTGTCCAGCAGCTCTGTTTTTGCCATCATGTGTATCATTCATATGTATCATTACGTCCATAAAAGTTCAATCCGATGCTTCCTTCTTGGTGCGCAAATTTCATTGTCTGTGAGTCTACAAGCTGCTTTTAGTCGCTCTTGATACTCCGTAGTTCGTTGGACTGCAGTCTTTTTGGGGGTACATTCCTCATCACTTGCTGTGTAACGTATATTCTATTTTAACTTTTTTTTTGAGTTTCTTTTTCTATGTAAATTTGAGTTCGTTCTCTTAGACATTTTGAAACCTTAACGTAATGTCTTTTCCATCAAACGAGAATAATGTTGGCAACACACTGAGGTCGGAACAAGAGTGACGTATGTGTGGCAGGATAAGAACGATAGATAAGAAGGCAATGCAGCGGTTGTTTAACGGGGATTGATGTTATTGATGATATACGTGCTGTTATACTGTATTTGAATGTTAAATCACTGATACTGTATTGAGTACGCCAATAAACCAGATGTGAGTGTGGAGTACAAACCATGCTAGCAAAATAAACGTATTTATAAGTACTAGAATTGACCTCTTTCTTGTAATGCGTATGGGTACCTGCTAATATTACATTGACTTTGGCACACAAAATGTAATTACTGACGTAAGAACTAAGTTACAGCGGAAAGACAAATTATGTTATAGCTCTTGTCTCTCGTTTTGATTTTCTCCACTTTTGTTTGCTTTCGTTCTACGAATTCCACGGCATTGTCGAAAATGTTAACCAGCTCACACGAAAACAATATTAAAATAATTTAGTTTATGCCACTGCGATATGTTTTTTATACGGGGTGATTCATAAAGGAGTATACAGTTTCGAGATGTTGTAAAACAGTAAGAGTTGAAGACACGGACCACAACTGCGAACCGTTAGGTATATGTACTCATAAAGTTTGTGTCCCGTTACTGAGGGAAGTGACGTAGACGAAAGCGCACGTGTCACGTGACTAGTCAGTCAAAATGGTAGCGTCTGCAGTGCAGAAGGCGTTTTGTGTTCTTGAATTGAGCAAAACGGACTCTGTAACTGTTGTGCAACGGCATTTTCTATCACTATTCGGAAAAGAACCTCCACCCAGAAAATCTATCTACGATTGGCATAAAAAATTTGATACTACGTGCTGTCTGTGCAAACTTAAAAGTCCAGGACGCCCGCGTGTATTGGAAGAGTTCGTCGATAGTGTTTGCACCGCCATTCATAGAAGCCCGGGAAAATCAACGTGGAGGGTGAGTCGTGAAGTGCAGATTTCGCAGCCCACTGTCTGGAGAATTATTCCCTTCCTGTTGATCTAGCGGAGCTGAAACAACGTATCACAGCCACAATCACTGCACTTGATTCAGATATTTTACCTCGCGTTTGGGCGGAAATGGATTACCGGCACGATGTGTGTCGTGTGACTAAGGGTGCACACATAGAACATCCGTAACTGTCTCTAAAAAACTTGAAACATTCCCCTACAATTCTGTTACAGGTAACATGAAATATCTTACATTGGTTTTGTTTTATAGGTTTTATAGTGCGTTGAAACTATATACTTCTTTATGAATCACCCTGTATATTTGAATAAATCTCGTCGAGAGATTAAAAACCGATACTACGCACAATACTGTTGCTCTCACGGTTGCCGAGATAGACTGAGTCAAACGCGGCGGCACACCGAGAAATATTGCGTCATTTCCCCCACGCACAAGGAGCGGGGGGAGCGTCGCGTGCACAGTGAATTGAGCAGTACGCGAATTGGACTCCATGCTGTTTACGAATATGCTAACACGAGTAGTGTGCGGCACGTAATTTTAACGCTATAACGATTTCAATTGGGGCCTATTATTTAAGGTACTTGAAGGAGGAAAGGTGAGTCCATCACAACCGCGCCGTCTTTCAGCTTCTCTTCGCTGCGATGTGACGTCACGGTGGCCATAAGCGAAGCTGTAACGCGCATGGAGCCACACCGAGAATGTGTCGTGTGCTCTGGAAATTTTCAATCGAAATAACAGAGCTAGTTTTGAGTAAATAATTTTTAAGTAAAAATTGTACAAACATCCAACTATTTTTCAAAATAGAGTAAAAAAATACTGTATATATACAACTGGGGAAAAACGGGAATATGACATGAATACTGTTCGATGTATGCATTGACGTCACGAGAGTTCTGGGGTTCGATCCCAGCGGTGCCGGAATACAATTTTTCAGTCGCTATGCGTTGTTTAAAAAATAACGTTGAAAGAGCGATGACATCGTCCATTTACATTATCTCCACGTATTTGATATATATTAACTGTTCGATGCTTTTTTGCTGAATATCTTTTTTTCTTTTTTTTTTTTTTCCCCTCCCAAAGCACACCGCAATGGCTCTTTGGAGCTGGGAAATCTACATTTCATTACGTCCAATCAGTCATTTACCAATTTTATAAAATTAGCAATTTGTTTTCTTTCATGAAAAAAATACTCCACAGCTTTGCGTACGTTGTTAGATTGCATCTGGGGCGCTAAAACTAATTCTCTGTCTCATGGGGCCTCTTACATTTGTGTGTATCCATTTTACTTTGTGAAACACCTTTAATTCTGAGTTAATTATTACGTACCAGCAAAAGCTCAAATAACTGGCGAGTGATGGTTTCACACTACAGCGTGTTCCGCGATCAAATATATGATTTCGGAGAAGTTTAATTAGATGGGGCACATCGGCAAACATCCATATTTTTCGATTTTCATTTAGTGGATTTGGAAAAGAAGACAATATTGGGGTTATTCCAAGCTACCTCCAAACCTTGATATCCCCTCCCCCAAAGATCAGGTACTAAATAACACGATTGCTCAACGGCTCGAATTATGTCAGTTAACAGCTTTTGATCCATTTGCTTATCAAAGGAATAATACAGCATATGGGTTATTTCCAAGCTTTCCATAAGCCTCTCAGCATAACTACTAAAACGCTACTATGCGGTACAAAAATTTTATCTGCAGCAGCATCATAACAATATCGAGAATCAACGCTCACTTCACCAAAAGATAAAACTGAAACTTTGTCGAATTCGGTTAGGTGTATAGCATTCATTTTCATCACCTTTAAAACGGACTCAATTAAACCATCGGTAACACAAATTTACCACACCACCGTTTCAGAGAGGAAATGTTTGGAAGCAGTATGTGCATTTTATTTTTGATGAAAAGATATGCTTTTCGAGAAATAGCATGCAAAACAAGTGCTTGACTTATGTCTTCTTCATTCCATTTTGCTGGTCTCTTTTTTGACACAGGAGTTTGAATTTGCACTTCAGTGAAACAATGGCCAAGCAAATTTATGATAGCTCGCCACCTTTCACTGTTGCTCAGCAAATTTCTATTCTTGCATTTGCGTTTCAGAATATTAATTTCCTTTTCAGGCTTCTTTTCTCGAGGCAAAATCATTGTTTTACCATTACCAACTGTTTTCTTACCTTTGATAAGTCTTCCCGTAGTGAATTATTTTCAATCTTCAGTTGCATTGTATTTTTGTTCAGACATTCGCACTTCTCACATAACGTTGGCGGTGATAAATGTTGGTCAGGAATGATGTCACTTTCATTGTGACCAGTGATACGACGTTTAATTGGAGATATACTTTCAATTCGATTTAATGCATTTTGTTTCTTACCTCTCTGGTCTTAACCCGTTCATTTCGAACAGAAGTTTGCTCCTCCATCTGCTAAGGCATATTTTTTGTAGGCACGGCATCTTTTCTGAGTTTTTTTCAGGGAGGCAAGTTCAGCAATTCATTTCTAAGATCTCGCTCTTACTTCGAGACATCAAAGTGTTCTGAACACATTCGAGCTTGCTTTGCATCGAATACATCCTTTCGGCAGCATTTCGCTACCCATTAATTCAAGAAATCTCTCTCCGATGGGAAAACATGGCATGTAACATCTAACTTCCTTTCCTTTGAACTGTTATTACGACAAAGTACAATAGCGTATCCAGGTATTTTCGAGATAGTTATGCACAGAAAACAAATGAAGAAAAAAAAATGAATGAAAACGACAAAGCAGGTCTAAAACTGACAAAGAAATCGACACTACAGCACAAGCTCCGAATGCTCAAGTGATCGTTTATGGCCACTGTGACGTCACACTCCAGCTCGTAGGGTGACAGCCCGCCGGCGGCACGGAAGCAAAGGCGATTGGACCTACCTCTCCTCTTTCTAAGTAATTTGTTATTATTGTCACAGGCGGTCTGCCGAAAGTCACTCCATTCTATCCACGGAATTAGACGTAGCTCTACATCAAAATAACAATGATAGCTTTACTAACCTGTTGTTTCACCGTCATCATATAAATACACTAGCAGTTATGCCCGTTCATCATTTCTTGAACTTAAAATTAAAGGAAGGAAAAAGTTTAAGGGAAAGAAAAGTAATTTAAGCTCCGTTACTGTTTTACGATTTAGAACAGGGTCGTGACGTCAATGCATACGGTTTGACGTAAAGCGGTAGCAGGTTTTGGCGCCCTTTAATTTTAAATCAAAATTTCGTGGAATTTTTACAGCACTTCAATGTGTCTGGCATAATTATATTTCAACCTATCAGCATTTTGAACAGTAAATTTATGTGTAGAAGTGTCAGAAAAATTCAAGCAGATAATATTACAAGCCACGCTTTTCAATTTTTTGGTTTTCAGGCTTTTCTAGGTATAGAATTGGTAGAAAAACTCAAGCAGACAACATTGTAAAGCCCCCTTTTCAATTTTTTGGTTTTCAGGATTTTCTAGGTTTAGAAGTGGTAGAAAAATTCAAGCAGACAATACAAAAAGCCACACTTTTCAATTTTTTGGTTTTCAGGCTTTTCTAGGTTTAGAAGTGGTATAAAAACTCAAGCAGACAGTATTGCAAACCCGCCATTTGTCATTTTTGTTTTTTTTGGTTTTCTAACTTTTCTAGGTATCGGGACCTTAAAACCAATCAGCATCCAATATCAGATCACTTAGTCATTTAGAAGTAGTTGAACAATTCGCGAGAAATTCAAGCAGACAATGTTCCATAGTCGCCATTTTGAATATTTTGGGTTTCGAACTCTTTTAGATATAAGGATCTCTAAGTCATTCAGAAGTTTCGAACTTTTAGATTTTTTCAGATCTCTAAGTCATTCAGAAGTTTCTAACTTTTAGATTTTTTCAGATCTCTAAGTCATTCAGAAGTTTCTAACTTTTAGATTTTTTCAGATCTCTAAGTCATTCAGAAGTGGCCGAACAATTCGCGTACGGAAACACTCTCATTTTCCCACCTTGCTTTATGTACATAGATGAAAATTCCTCCCAAAGGGAAAAATTATCTGAATATTACAATCTCCATGCCTTCTTGACAAAATAAAATCTTTATAAAATTCAAAGAAAGAATTTGTTAAAAATGAATGTTTTTCTTTGGGGGGCGGGGGGGGTAACGACTACCGTGAGCAACTCGTTGGGCTGTAAGCAGTGGGGTGGAGTAAAAAAAAACGTTTTTATTTGAAATTTATATCAGCTGGGGTTGCGAAATTTGAAGGCACCCAACATGTGTATCACACCAAGATTTGAAGCATCTAGCACTTCATCTTCAGGTGCCTCACGGGAGGTGAAATTTGCAAAAAATATCGTTTTTGCACCATTTATAAGAATTTTTTATTTGCATTGAAAAAAAATATATATTAACTAGCTTGGGGTTGTAAAACGCAAATAATTATTCATAACTGATATATAGAAAAAATCAGAATGTTTGGCATTCATCTTCAGTGTCTCAAGAAGCTTAAATAAAATTCCACCAATATATACGTTGCTTGCGGCATTTCGAGTATTTTCCCCCTCCTGTCTTGTATTTGTGGTAAGAGGTAAAAATGTAGGAAGGTAGAGTTCCAAGCTGCAAGCAGAATTGCTGTCAAATCTCAGGACAGCCAAAAATTAACAGATAGTGACGACAGCGGTGAAAATTTGGACGATGTATCCACTGATGCAAATTTCACTGCAGTGGCTGCAAGTGAAGCATCCTTTTCAAGAGAAAATATCCAGATGCGTTCAAGTTTGTCTATGGTTGCAAGAGAACGCGACAGATACGGACTATCTGACAGGAGTGCTGCTGCCATTACATCTGCAATTCTTTAAGACGTTGTTATAGTGACTTCTATTCTTCAAGACGTTGTTATAGTGACTTCAATTCTTCAAGACGTTGTTATAGTGGCTGCAATTCTTCAAGACGCTTTTATAGTGACTGCAATTAATACCTCTTCCGTGGTTGATAGAAGTAAAATTCGAAGAGAACATAAAAAGTTAAGGAAATAATTACAAGCGACTAAGCCAAATGAAATAACAGTACGGTTTTTTGATGTGTAACGTATACTCTAGATTCACTTTCCTTTTGATTTCTACTATCTCTGGTTATTTTATTTTACTATGTAAATTATCTTCTTACTGAACGAGATGTTATTTCTCCCGCTGAATGAGATCTGGCAATGAATGTAAGTCATGACGTGGTGGTAGCCAGTATAAATAGGCGCGTTCAACGATACCAGAGAGAGCTGTTGTTTATGTGCCAGAGATCGTTTGTTTATGTGAAGGAGAGCTTTTATGTGTAAAGAGATCTTCGTTTATATGAGTAGAGCTTCGTTGTATGTGAGAGGATACCAGGACTTTCTCTGAATAAAGCTTGTGTTGTAAGTATGTTTTTCTGAGTTCATAGTTTTGTCAGATCTCTGTCTGGCTGTTAGGTTTATTTCATTAGTTGTTATTATTAACAACCAGCATTAAGACTTTATTCATCTTAATTACTACTACAACATTACTAGCAGTTAAAAGCTTGTTCATTATTATTACTACACTACTAGCAGGAAAGTTTATTCATGATATAATTAACAAACAACAAGCATTAGAAGAAGCTTAGAAGAAGTTGTATTCATTATAGATGTTAGAAAAGACAAAACACAGACACAAGTTCAGAAAGGTACTAAGCTACACCCGACGGTTTCTATACAAGAACACATTACCCTTGTGGAAGAACTTGTTTCTAAATATATAAGCCACATCGCTGCTACCACAGGAGAAGCAGTAATAATCAAAACAGGCATCATGAATTTCTTTGAGAAGGGTGAAATTAACTTGAATAGTTCATTTGCAATTGGATGCAACAGTACCAATGTCAACGTTGGTCCAAAACGAGGAGCGATTAGATAAATTGAGTTAGATCTTCAAAGACCCCTCCAGTGGTTGATCTGTGTATTACACACAAATAAGCTACCACTTAGACATCTAATGGAGAAGCTGGATGGTGGTACTCGTTGCCCAAAATTCTATTCTGGACCTATAGGTCCAGAATAGAATTTTCATATATTGTGAATAATGAAGAACAAAGTGTGGCTTCCTTTAACCCCACAGTAGTTGAAAACCTCTCTACTATCAACCAAGATGATCTTAGCACAGCTCGAAAATGCTTATATCGCGTTCATCAAGCAGTTGCATCTGGCAATTGTTCTGAAGACCTTGCCTTTGAAAAACCGGGCCCAGTAGCTCATTCTCATTAGATAACAACAGCATCGATAATATTTCATATTTACATCGCCACCGAAGATCCTTCAGCGAATCTTGTTTCTATTTTTACTTTCATCATGAAGGTTTATGTTTCAACATGGTTCACCATTAAGATGAATCCTTCTTGCACTAATGGAGCTCGACACATCTGGGCAATGATAGAACGATAGCGTTTTCTACCAGAAAATCTTAGGAGTACTTGTTGATGAGGTAAACCAAAGGAATGCTTTTATCCTACATCCTGTAAACATACTCCTTACCATATTGACTGATGAAAGGGAAGCCACACGTGAGTTGGCATTAAGAAGGTTTATTGCAGCTAGGCACCAGAAAGATACATTGAGACAATTCTACGTACCTAAGGTGAATTTTCACGCAAAAGAATACATTGAGACAATTCTGCGTACCTAAGGTGAATTTTTACGCAAAAGAATACATTGATCTAATAGACTGCTAACCGGTATGTAGCAAATAAACGATCTCAGCTGCCTCTAATTCAACAGATACCTGATGAAGTAATACGGGATATTCTGACCAAAACGTACAATTCTGACAGCCTTGAGGTCACACAATTTTATGAGTGTTTGGAGAAAACCAAACAGATTCCCTGTCACTCCCAAGGAATTGAAAGGTGTGTTCATCTAGTCACTGAGGCTTCAGCAGCAGTTTGTGGGGCAGAGCAAAGACATGGATTCATTATCGCAAGGAATCAATCACGCAACATTATGAAAACGTTCCGGACAAAGTCTGAATTTCAAGTGTAACTTGGACTTCAAAAGTATGAATTCCAAGTGTGTTTACTAGTGTTCTTTTAATCTAGGTTTTAATCCAAGTTGAAGTTCTGTACAAATTTTTCGTATGTTTAGTTACAACATTCGCATAACGTATATTTTACCTGTGATATTGCTGCTGACTTTGCCTCTTGTAACTAGTACATACCTACATTGCAGTAAATGTACTTTATGCTTCCTTAGCTTGCTCTCTCAGTGCACCTGTTCATAAGTTCAGTAAAAGATTTATGGTTTTTCATTTACACATTTTAATATTTATGGTTTTCATCCCAGTTCACATTGTAACCAAAGAATTGCGCTACAATCTTACTTTTTGTTGAAATTTCAGCTTCTTAGGGCACCTGAAGATGAATGCCAAAAATTCTGAATTTTTTTATGTATCAATTATGAATCAGTCTTTGTCTTTTCCAATGCTAGGCTAGTTAATATGTTTTTAAATAATGCAAATAAAAATTTCTTATAAATGACGCAAAAACGACATTTTTTGCCAATTTCAACCCCCGTGGGCACCTGAAGATGGAGTGCTAGAGGCTTCAAATCTTAGCGTAATAAACATGTTGGGTGTCTTCAAATTTTCCAACCTCAGCTGATATGGATTTCCAAAAAAATATTTTTTCACTCCACCCTAATAAGCAGTCTCCCGTTCCTAATTTAGGGCTACTGGTTCCAGGGAAGGGAGAGAGCCTGCTCCGTAAGACAAGCACAACATCCATGCCTCACCGGGATTCGAACCCGCACCCTTCTCGGACGAATGATCAGAAGACTTCCTAGACTGCGCCACCGAGAAGGAAGAATGAATGTTTCGAAAGTGTAGCGCGGTGCTGTATAATATAGGCTTTTTCTCTTGCGACCATGTACGCCAAAATAATCTGGTTTAGCAAATGCACTGGTGACTAAAACTAACGTGAAAAACACGAATCCAGATAAAAGAGTTTAATGACAGTTGGTACGGACATACATACATACATACACTAAGGCTCGAGAAAGACACCTTCGTTAAGTCCGGGTGCTCGCTAAATCTGCTTCTGAGCGAAAATTCCCGCAATGTAAAAGTATACAAACGTGACAATATGCATATATACACCATATTGACAAAAGTCACCGGAAACCCTTTCAAAAGTGAATGAACGGATCCGCTGCGTTCTTAAGATGCGCGGTACAGCTGAAAACGGTATAAAAACAAGCCTGCGGCTGACCTCGATCATATCGCACTGTGAGGTTGACTGAAATTGTGGCGGCTCAAGAGAACTGACTTTGAGAAAGGAAAGATAGTTGGGTGTTATTTTAGAGGGTTGTCCATAACAGAAACCGAGAGGCGTTTAAACATACCCAAGTCAACTGTTTTGGGTGTACTGAATAAGTGGAAGACACATTGCGTGCCTGAAGTAGCAAAACGTACCGGCAGATCGAAGGAAATTAGTAATAGAGGACGTCGAAGCCTCAGGAGAGTCGTTACAGCTAATCGACGGGGTACTGCACAAGACCTCGGTGTACAGGTGAGTAAAAATGCTAAAACCTCGGTATGTACATCTACCATTCGCAGAGAACTTCATTCATTGAGCTACCGTGTTCGTGCGGCGGCTCGCATGCAGAGACAGTTGTGACAGCGGATTGCATGTACATTAACCTCCACGGATTGTGAAGATGCCTTGACATCGGATCAGTGCACAATACAAGCAGTTCACTGAGTCTGAGAGAGGACGTGTAACTGGGCTGAAAATGGCCGGCTGGTGAAGTTTCCGTATCGCCAGACATTTATGTCGGAATGGCGTGGCAATCGGACGATGTAGGCGCCAATGGATCGAGGAGTGCACAACCCAGCGGCACGCGGGCAGTGGACTCCCGAGGGCAAAGACCAAACGCGAGGATCGAGCAATTGTGAGAGCCCCACGAACAGAACCGAATTCGTCGCTCTCAAACATCCGCGGCAATGTTTGCGTCAGGTACGGATGTGGTCACCCGGACCCTTGCCAGACGTCTTGCGGCACGAGGACTACATTCGAGGAAGCAACACGTCTGCCCACCACTGACCTTCCACTGATAATCGCCAGAGTTCGGCGCAATGGCTTGATCACGGTGAAGACCCAAACCAAAGAAACACCCCGAAGTCGGAACTCCATTCCAGGAAAAAAAAATCCTCTTTCTTAAAACCGGGTCACACCATCACGGCGGACAGGTATGGTCAAGAGCTTCACATTATAGATGGCATACCGCCGGAATAGTCAACCATCATGGAGCCACACTGCTCTATGATAACGCAAGACCCCATGATTCTCCTCAGACAATCGAGTCCTGGTGGTACGAAGCCTTATCTCGTCCGTCTTATTCACCTGATCTAAAGAAAAATAGTTCCCTTATTCATCTGATCTAAAAATCGATAGTCTCCTACGGACTATCGATTTTTCAAGCACTTGGATACCTTTCTGAATTTTAAAGACATATGTTTGACCAGTAGCTCTCTGCGGTTCTGAGACATGGACATTGACCAAGAGGGAAACTAAAAGGCTGGAGGCATTTGAGATGTGGATCTATAGAAGAATAAAGAGAATAAGCTGGCTCGATATAAGCACTAATGAGGAGGTCCTGGTGAGAGTGGGAGAAACCAGGAATCTGATCAACATGTTAAAAAGAAGAATATAATCGATGCGGCACACATTGCGCCATAGAGGCCCGATTCTGAAAGTTTTGGAAGGGAAAATTTAAAACAAGAGAAGAAGAGGACGGCCAAGGAATGGTTCTATGACACAGTTACTTCAAGACACCACTACTAAGACATACTATGACTTGAAGAGAACGGCGGAGAATAAAGAGGAAGGGAGAGACAGAGTGCATCTACTGAATAACCAGTACTTGGACTGCGTAACCGAGAAGATACCTTACTACAGGGTAAATCGTTTCCCAGTCGAACATCAGTTGAAACCGTATTTCATGAGTATATCACATCCCGAAGTTCGACATGTGTTTGACGATCTTATATCACGTAGGACAAAGTGTGTTGTTGCCGGCGGTGATTAATTATTAATGCTAACAAACTTTATTTCGCACCGTATTTGAGATATTTGAAATTTTCACCGATTTCCGACATTTCATCCGCAAAAAATTAAGAATAATATGAAGAGCATCTAATAAATTAGCCAGGTGTACTGTATTTTAGAAGTAGATAAACCCAATCACACGCTAAGTATGTTGTTCGTTGGTTCATTGAACGAAATTCTGAA
This sequence comes from Macrothele yani, assembly GCA_039090855.1. Taxonomy (NCBI): domain Eukaryota; kingdom Metazoa; phylum Arthropoda; class Arachnida; order Araneae; family Macrothelidae; genus Macrothele; species Macrothele yani. The sequence goes on along the minus strand of CM077026.1, from coordinate 19,403,121 downwards.
AACAAATCTACGTATTGTCTGAACTCTCTCGTATTTCTGCGATAACAGAATGTGTGCGTGTTAAAACGTGGTATTTTAAACTAATTTGTAGTAAAAACTACTCTCTTTCACGGTTTCTGCGCAATTTGTTTTACTTACGAGCACGAACCGCTTTTGTTACATTTGAGTAGAACAAATGAAGCTTTTGGCGCAGGCATAATTTCATGGTCTATTAGTTTACCTGTGCATGAGTTATGAAGAGTTGTAGAATGATGCTACGAAAGCGGCGAGCACCTTTTCGAAAAAGGCCGTTGTCACAGTTTTGTCTCTGTTTTTTTTTTTTTTTTTTTTAATTCACGTTATTCGTTTCTGGTTTCAGATGCTCACGATAGCAAACTGTACAGTGAGCTTCTGGTATACTGTAGAATAACTACATGAAATAACGTAAATGTACTCACTGACTCTACTTTTTCTGGAATAAAAACAAAATGGCTTTTCAGTAAAAGCGTAAATATCACGGATTAGAAAGAAAATAATTGTAAATCGGCAAACATTTTATGGCTAACGTCTGTAAGATTTCATGAAGCGTCTTGCTGGAAGTCAAACTGAGAGAGCTGTGTGTAATGTGTATTTAAATGGTGCGTTAATGGAAATTAGATGTCTCGCTGTCGGAGGTGTAACTTGGAATAAAAACCTGATAAAAAATAAGTTTGCATTTATGAACCTAATATTTCTTTGTGTATTAAAAGAGATATCGTTAATTTTGAATCAATAATATTAAAAAATAAGCGGTGTATATTCACGGAAAATTCCTGAAAATAACGTACAGCAAAGTTGCCGATAGGTGTCCGTCTTTTAAGGAAATTTCTTTTTTTAAAAGTTCCCGTTTTTTAAACTTTCGTATTTTGACAGATTTACCGTAGTCAGTGATTCCGTTGATTTCCGAAAAGTTCGTTTTGGGGTTTTCCATATTTATATAGAAATTTCACAAAATCGAAGACACTGTATTTTTTTTTCAATATTTACACCACCTAATCTTTTCACTTGGCGAGATTCGAACTGAGTTCGTTTGGGTTGTTTCAACAGAAACCGCGCTTCTTAACCACTGAGCCAGAAACACCTATGGATTATTTTGGTTATTAATGCGAGTGAATTAGTCATTTTACTTCCTGTTGCATCTTATTATTTCTTTAAATAGGTTTTTAGGGATTTTATTTTTTCTGTAGGCGGACGTATCACATATTAAGTACTTTTTCCATCGGAATTTTTCGAAGCTACGTAATGCTTCGGAACTTGATATATTTTTAAACTCCTCAAAAACTATTTTAGAACTTGAGATTTTTCTAACCTCAAGAAAAGCAGAAATGTACTGTTTTATATCATATTGGGTCGTGGCATAATTATAGGCCGATGCCAGCAAGGCGAATTTGCATAGCCGGTGACAGGGGACGCCTCGTAGGAGGAACTACCAAATGCCCCTGCAAAGTGAATCGGTTCAGTCCACGTGTATAAAACAGTATTTCAGACAGATCGCAGCAGTTGGGGACGTGATAGAGCAACGCGAAGTGAGATTAATGATTTTGCACGAATTCAAATTTGGCCGGAATGTGACCGAAACGGTCGCAAATGTCAATAGAGCGTGGGGTGTCGACACGACGAGTGACAGAACTGTCCGTAGACTGTTTTCCAAGTTCCGTGCCGGTGATGTTGCCATCAACGATAAGCCAGCAGTCGGTTGTCCGGTTGTGTGTGACACGGTAAAATTAAGGCGGAAAGTGGAAGAAAAACATTCGTCCGCAGTACGTGAGCTCAGTGCCGAACTTGTCGTAACATACGCGACAGTTTCCAGACAGCTGGCAGCTATAGGGAAGGTTAAAAAACTGGATACCTGGGCTCCACACGAACTCACCGAGCAACAGCTGATACGTCGTCTGGAAACATGCATTGCCCTCCAGAAACGTGAGGCTAGCGCTCCCTTTCTGCAGCGGATCCTTACGGTTGATGAAAAATGGGTGATTTATGAAAACAGGAAGCGAACAGTGCAGTGGCTCGATAAAGGAGAACCACCCAAACATGAGTGCACAAACAGAAGGTTCTGATATTTGTGTGGTGAACTGCCAAGACAATGGTTAATTACGAGTTTTTGCCGCGAGGTCAAACAATCACAACAGACGTGTACTGCCCTCAGCTGGACGAATGCCACCAGAAATTATGCATCAAACAACCATCATTCGTCAATCGTTTGGGTCCCATACTGCTTCAGAATGGCGCACGACCGCATGTCTCTGTTGGAAACATGCGAAAAATCAACGCCTTGGGATATGACGTCCTCTCTCACCCTGTTTATTCACCTGACCTCGAACCCTTAGACTTTCACATGTTTCGCCATTTGGACCCCTTCTTAAAGGGCAAACGGTTCGCTAGCAAGGATGCTATGATTCATGCCGTTAGCGATTTCTTGAACCACTGTGATGCCAGTTTCTGCCACCGTCGCATTGTTGCACTGAAAACACGTTGGTCACAGTGTATAGCTGCCGAGGGAAGATATGTTCAGGAATAAAATGTACACTGCTGGACAATTGCTAAGGACGGATCATAAACAGCTATATAGCGCATAAAAAAGTAAGTGTGGTTGGATGCCAAGTGAAATAAAATAATGTCAGAATGCCAGGACATTACAAGAAAGACAATTTATTGTGCTCTGAAATCCAGAAGGCTTTGGAACGTGTTCAAGGGACAAACAGGCCATTTTGTGCAGAATACGTAAACGTGAAAAAAATGCAATTACCGTCCCCAGGCGTTCCGGCGTAAGATGTCAATACGGGATATGGCCACCATGGAGGGCGATGCAAGATTCCACACGTCGTGTCATACTTTGCACAACATTATCAAACAGCTGTTGGGGTAATTTATCTCATTCCTCTGTCAGTGCACGGATGAGGGTGTCCTTGTTTATTGGAGAGCATTGGCGACCAGCAAGACTCCTCCCCAAAGCATCCCATACATTTTCAGTGGGATTCAGATCTGGAGAACGTGCTGGCCATACGAGGTGTTGAATATCCTCGCTCTCAAGACACTCCTGGACAGCGACTGTTCGATGACATGTTGCGTTGTCGTCCATGAAAATGAATCTATCACCGACAGCACCACGGAACATGCGAACATGAGGTAGCAGAACATCATTAATGTATCGTTGGCCAGTCATGGTCCCAGTTGGAAGCACATAGAGGGACGTACGGCCATTGATCATGATGCCAGCCCATACCATGACACTACATGTCGGATATCGGTCCCTTTCCTGTATGTTTGCTGGACAATATGCAGTACCACTATCACGCCAGATCAGTTGTCGTCGAAAATCAGACGATAGACTGTATCTACTCTCATCTGAGAAGAGGACAGCAGACCAGTCGTTATCAGTCCAATTGCGATGTTGATGGCACCATTGCAAACGGGCGGTACGTTGACGTCTGGACAATGGGATGCACACAACAGGACGGCGGGCGTATAGTCCTCCTTCATGCAAACGTCTGACGTCAGTTTTTCGGGAGATCTGCTTGCCAGTAGCAGCCATAAACTGATTTGCTACCTCACTAGCTGGGCTGCGCCGGTGTCTTTTTGTTGATAGCACTATGTACCGATCTTCTGCAGGTGTAGTACTGCGAACACGACCTCCCCCGTGACGTTTGCCACACTCTCCATTTGTTTGAAATGATTTCCAAAGCCTTGAAACAACACTGTGGCTGACGTCGAACTCCCTGGCAACATCTGTTATTTTTCGCCCCTCTTCAATCTTGCCAATAATACGGCCACGCGTAAAATCATCTAGGTGATGTCGGGAAGACATACTGAAAATTGCAAGTTCGTCAATTGATTATTTCCCTTTCAACTTTGCGTTTGAACAACAACGGTCAATACGCGTCAAATCCTTTATATCTCTTATCAGCGCTATGACGTCACGAACAAGTTCGGCAATCCAAGATTTGCATACGCACAACACGTCTTACTGTATCCCACACTTATGCTAATGTCCACATATTCCTGCCTTCCATTTTATGGTTGCTATCGTTGCTATTGTCATTCGTCCTTAGCAATTGTCCGGCAGTGTATTTCGTCGTGTATTACTGCTGTTTCTTTCTTTGTGTCCGAATCGGCCAATAATTATGAAACGGCCCAATACATAATATCTGTATTGCCTTCCATGTATTTGTGAAGAATTATTTCTTCAGGGAAATTCGTTTCTCATTTATGTATGGTGTTCTCTGAAGCACTGGAACTTGTGACCTACATCCGACCTCGGATGCGAGAAAAGATCGTGGTGACGCTACGAGGAAGCATATAATAGCTTTGACTAGCGCAAATCTGAACATTTCTCAGATATCTAAGACACATCTGCTTAGCTTTAGTTGCTTGAAACTTCCTTGTCCTAGGTGGTGTAACGGATATCATGCTGGACCGGAAATCGGGAGGTGCGGGTTCGATTCCCGATCCAGGGCCAGTGAAATTTTCAAGTTTTTTGAAGGAGTGGCTCCATGGAAGCAGTAAACAATACGGTGCATTTGTGCCAAAGATTGCATCTTTACTGTTTTCTAGTGTTATTTCACAAAACTGAATATAGAATATGCTCTTGGTAGCTGTAATAGTTTTTGTCTTAAGACTCCACAAGCTGATACATATAGACATCGGAAAATCACCTGTACAATAATTAAGCACCCCGTTTCTCACTTTAACACGATATACAATATTCTGTGCCACAGTAACCAAAATTTCATGTTTCCAAAATTTCATGATAATGTGCATAGAAAATTTCATTTTCTATGCACATTATCCGATCTCGCGACAGAATTTCATAATCAAATCCTTCGACAGACGCTTGAAATTTAATAGTTAATCAAACCTCAAATATTCCTGCGAATCGCTATTATCACTGAAAAATTTTCTCCATTTGGATACGGAAAAAGTGAGAACAGTTTTTCCTTTATATGCGAAATTGCAGAAAGGCTTCTGAAAATTCAGAATTCTCGTGAAATCCAGATTTTTGCCGTTATTTCACGGAAAAGGTTTGTATGAGAAATTTTTTCGTTAATTTACGAAAGGAATCATGGAATTTGGCCAATGATTTTCAGAAAATGTTTTACGGTGTACCTCTCTGGATTGTACCTGAAGCCTCTTCATTACACGCATTTATCGCAGCCAGTATTTTGATGGCTTCACCAACAGTGGTGGCACTTAATGCTTTGGCGTTTTGATGAGAGGCAGTCCTGTTGAATTTCTTGGGCTAAATAAGTACATGACGCCATCTTCACTGGCGCTCAAACTGAAAGGATAACTTATAAATTCGTACACGACTCAAAATGTTTACGAGGAAATCCAATGAAATTAGGTAAATACGTTTATTTTTACTTAAGCAACTCGAAAACTCCTCAATAAGAGCGGTTCTGAGTTCTTGAAGTGTTCTGGCGGCCTTCAACGCTTCTCCGTAGAGCATCGCATACATGCTGAATGGGATTCAGGTCAGGGCATCTGGGTTGCCATACCATTAAGCTAATGTCTTCTTCGGGAAAATCGTTGATCAAATGAGCACTATGAGGCGGTTCACCTGAAAGGCATGATATATTCGGTGAAGATCTCGTATACATCTCGACCGATGAATCCGGGCGGCATTACATCATCATTATGGGTTCGATGAGACGTATTCATTTGGTATACAGCACTGTATCACCTGCGAAACGTACAACACCTGCTCTATTCTGCTTCTCTGACTTCCCTTTTTATAACCGGCCTCGTGCTACGTGACCTATGTCGTGCTCCTAATGCCGTCATCGGTCTGCTGGAGCAATAGATGGTCTTTCACCATTCCGGAAGAAGCATGGGGTAGTTTGCATGATGAACTACTTTGTGTAGTGCAACATTTTCCTGTGATTCGCAATTATCCTTAATTTTTGAGCATGAGTGGATGATAGTGAACATAATAACGAATGTGAGGTTTTTGAAGGATAGCTAGATGCTTTAAAGGTAGGGCTTGGAAAACTTCCGTTCAAAGTCAAAGACGTTTTCTGCTAAAGAGTACAAAAGACTAATTAGATCTTCATACACTGCCGGACAATTGCTAAGGACAGATGACAATAGCAACGATAGCAATCATAAAATGGAAGGCAGGAAAATGTGGAAATTAGCATAAGTGCGGGATACAGTAAGACGTGTTGTGCGTATGCAAATTTTGGATTGCCGAACTTGTTCGTGACGTCATAGCGCTGATAAAAGATATAAAGGATTTGACGCGTATTGACCGTTGTTGTTCAAACGCAAAGTTGAAAGGGAAAGAATCAATTGACGAACTTGCAATTTTCAGTATGTCTTCCGACATCACCTAGAAGATTTTTCGCATGGCCGTATTATTGGCAAGATTGAAGAAGGGCGAAAAATAACAGATGTTGCCAGGGAGTTCGACGTCAGCCACGGTGTTGTTTCAAGGCTTTGGAAATCATTTCAAACAAATGGAGAGTGTAGGAAACGTCACGGGGAAGGTCGTGTTCGCAGTACGACACCTGCAGAAGATCGGTACATAGTGCTATCAACAAAAAGACACCGGCGCAGCACAGCTAGTGAGGTAGCAAATCAGTTTACGGCTGCTACTGGCAAGCGGATCTCCCGAAAAACTGTCGCCAGACGTTTGCATGAAGGAGGACTATACGCCCGCCGTCCTGTTGTGTGCATCCCATTGTCCAGACGTCACCGTACCGCCCGTTTGCAATGGTGCCATCAACATCGCAATTGGACTGATAACGACTGGTCTGCTGTCCTCTTCTCAGATGAGAGTAGATACAGTCTATCGTCTGATTGACGACGACAACTGATCTGGCGTGATAGTGGTACTGCACATTGTCCAGCAAACATACAGGAAAGGGACCGATATCCAACATGTAGTGTCATGGTATGGGCTGGCATCATGGTCAATGGCCGTACGTCCCTCTATGTTCTTCCAAATGGGACTATGACTGACCAACGATGCATTAATGATGTTCTGCTACCTCATGTTCGCATGTTCCGTGGTACTGTCGGTCATAGATTCATTTTCATGGACGACAACGCAACATGCCATCGAACAGTCGCTCTCCAGGAGTGTCTTGAGAGCGAGGATATTCGACGCCTCGTATGGCCAGCACGTTCTCCAGATCTGAATCCCATTGAAAATGTGTGGGATGCTTTGGGGAGGAGTCTTGCTGGTCGCCAATGCCCTCCAATAAACAAGGACACCCTCATCTGTGCACTGACAGAGGAATGAGATAAATTACCCCAACAGCTGCTTGATAATGTTGTGCAAAGCATGACACGACGTGTGGAATCTTGCATCGCCCTCCATGGTGGCCATATACCGTATTGAGATCTTACGCCGGAACGCCTGCGGACGGTAATTGCATTTTTTTCACGTTTACGTATTCTGCATAAAATGGCCTGTTTGTCCCTTGAACACGTTCCAAAGCCTTCTGGATTTCAGATCACAATAAATTGTCTTTCTTGTAATGTCCTGGCATTCTGACATTATTTTATTTCACTTGGCATCCAACCACACTTACCTTTTTATGCGCTATATAGCCGTTTATGATCCGTCCTTAGCAATTGTCCAGCAGTGTATATTGTTCGGAGTTTTGGCATTTGTTTTATATGTATACATTCTCTCTTTCGGACAGTTCTTTTAATGCAGATGAAGGGTTCACACCTCACTGTGTAGGTTAAGTAAGATGTACCTTGATTAACCTCGTGGTATACTGTTCACAGCTAGTTAAATCTTTATAAATAAGAAATACTGTTGCATAACTTCCATTTTCAGTAAGAATTTTCATTTACTTTATTCACACCTTGTGCATTTTTATTTCTCACGCCACTCGGAGACTGAATTTACGTTTCAGGAATTGCCCGGGCCTTAATGTAGAAATCCAGGCACGGTTCAGAATTGATTTCCAGTTTACGGCGCTGCCTGACCCTTTTAATACTTTTGTCGAACGTTTTTCGCCATTTATCGAAAATAACGCGATTCTTTCTTCACAGCAACAGTCTTCAACTCTTGGCCCGCGGAGCTCTTTTCAAAGACCCACGAGATGTCCACAAAGGAAATTCTAAAATAGAAGAAAATGTATTTAGAAATGGAGATATGAATATATGCAAACAAACACACACTCACAGAAATTGTTAAAGAGTGCTCGAAAACGTAGACGTAGCAGGTACCTATTTCGGAATTTTTTATTGTGTAAGATATCGTCGTGCAAATTACATAGATGAAGGTTAAAAACTCTGCCGTCTCTGCACGATATAAAAAACTCGAATGATAATAAAATAAGTTCTGGTTAAAAGGTTTAATACATTATAACGAAGTAAATTTCTCCGTCATTTTTGGTCTACGCCGGGATTCGAACCCGAGTACGCTTATTCCGGAACAAGCAGCTCTACCAACTGAGCTACGCAGACATTTGTTCTGATTCCTATCTGCCTTTATGTCATGTGCGTCCTGCTGGCAGGTACGTCACATCTCCCCCCTCCGAAAGAGGGCCGGGGGCATGGCCCACGGGTCAGCCGTGACCATGAATCGTTGCAGGCAGACAACCACTGTAGAACGTGCACTTGAGAACTCAGAGTCAATCTGGTGTGTGGAATGCAAAGTCACACACATTTATTTTTCGAAGCACTGGAGAAGGGATTCTCTGATTTTTCCTATCTCGCGGTGTGGAAATAACATCACACCAATGCGAGATTTTGAACGGTCGGGTCATCCGGGTAGTTCGGGCGCCATTATAACGAAGTAAATTTCTCCGTCATTTTCGGTCTACGCCGGGATTCGAACCCGGGTCCCTTCATTCCGGAATAAGTTGCTCTACCAATTAAGCTACGCGGACGTTCTGATTCCTATCTGCCTTTATGTCGTGTGCGTCCTTCTGGCAGGTACGTCACATCTCCTGGTACGTTACATCATCTCCCCCTTATTTTTTTTTTTTTCGAAGTGCTGCTCATATTTTTCCTATCTCGCGGTGTGGAAATAACATCACACCAATGCGAGATTTTGAACGGTCGGGTCATCCGGATAGTTCGGGCGCCATTATAACGAAGTTAATTTCTCCGTCATTTTTATCCGCGCCGGGGTTCGAACCCGAGTACGCTTATTCCGGAACAAGCAGCTCTACCAACTGAGCTACGCAGACATTTGTTCTGATTCCTATCTGCCTTTATGTCATGTGCGTCCTGCTGGCAGGTACGTCACAACATTTAAAAGGCTTTAAAAAAAACACACGTGATCTTTCAAGCCGGCAACCGGTTCGTTATCGGGTGTAAAAACAACTAAGGTTATTACACGCGACCAAAGGTTCATATCTAAAAACAGACGTAAGTTCATCACGTGTAGTCAGCAGCACAGCGAAGTGATGTCTACGCAAGATTTTGAAGCCTGTGTTATGTTCAGAGAGGTGGGGGAGGGGCACCTCCTCCAGCTGCAACTTTGTAAACAGAGGTATCCATGGTTGTGGGATCAAATATGGATAGTCGTCATTGCAATGGACATTTCCATATTTATGGATAAATAAGCTCTCAGTAATTAATGTGGAGCTCTTATGTTCTTGGGCTTGTTAGAATGAAGGCATTTTCCCAAACCGGATAGTGGGTCCTTTTATTCGAAAGGTGTGAGAGTGATGTTGATTCGAAATGGCTTTTGAGGTTATATTTATGATCGGATATTCTGGTCCTCAACGTACGGAGAGTCGATCCGATGTAGATTTGATCGTCGTCCGTTTCCTTTAAAGCCTTCATTGGTATGTCGTAAACACCATGTTTTTTATTGAAATCGACCGGGTCGCGATCTTTTTAATCCTAGATAACATATTAAATTATAACTTGTCTAATTCGAACGTTTTTAATTCGAATTCTTGGTTTATTCGAATTTTTCATTTGGTCCCTTGAATTTTCTATGTAAATAATGTTAAAAAAACCTTCAATACGAACTTTTTTTGTTTAATTCGAAGAAAACCCCATTTTCGTATTCTCAATAATTACCTTTTATAATGGGTACGTACTGTTCTGGATGAAGCAACAAGTTAAACCAGAAACTATAGTCAACTTGCTTCGGAAAAGAAGGCTTCCAGCACCACGATGACGAGTCTCAACTACATCAAGGTGGCGAGGAGATCATACACTGTGGAATACTGGAAAGACGTATTCCGTAATGTACCGTATGAGGCCTTTGTGAGAGTTGAAGACAATTTAGCTGTTTTTGGTGAGCTCACAGATAATGAGATCTTGGCTGATGTAATGAATAAGAAGACCTGCTGTGTATCTTCAGATGAAGAATTGAAACGGCCAGAATTTCCTGAAGAGCAAATTCCAAATTCAGTAGAGGTCTTGGTTCACCTCCAACAGTAAAGGAAGTTTGTTGAGGGACAGCAGAATGTAAGTGACTCTCTATTTCATTCACTAGATAAACTTGAGGAATTTACACTTACCCATAACATAAATTCTAAGAAGAAGGCCAACATTTTAGGTTTTGTTTACACAAAATATGTAAATTTTGCGTACCGTAATTTTTTGTTCTATGTTATTAATAAATATGTTGTTTTTACAGTACTTGAAGTGATTTTAGAATGTGCCTATATATTTAAACTTGCCTAATTCGAATTTCTCGATAATTCGAATTATTTTTGTGGTCCCTTCAGCTTCGACTTATCCAAGTTACACTGTATTTGTTTTCACTCCAAAGTGAATGTGATATCTACGACATGCATTCTTCAGCACGGAAGTCACATTTTTTATTATAACATCGATGGCATGTTAGCTGCATAGTTCCTTTTACAGAAAGTTAAATATTAAAATTAAAAACCTCTATTTTCACTGAGATACCAACAACCTAGCCATCTGTCTACATATTCAGTGGAACCTCGGTCGTCCGCAGTGTTGCCATTATACTGATTTATAAGTAGATGCACTGATTTTGGCTCCTGTGACCTAATCTACTGATGGATTTTCGTAATTACAGGAATCTGCTGATTTTTTCGGTTTTAAGGCAAGCCCAGAATTTCCTACTGTTATGCCTAAGATTTTGGCTTGTGACGTTATATTTTCACATGATTTTTCGTATAAACTCTAAAATAATTCGTATGATGCACCTCTGATACTGATTTGATATAGTTCTTCAAACAGTTCATAATGACTACTTAATAAAGACATTTGACGTGGACCAGAAACGTCAAACAGAGCTCATCGCTCTTTCCACGTTTATAAGTGAGTCACGGAAAAATTCTCACTGGCCGTCACTGGGAATCGAACCCAGGTCTTCCACTTACGCGCCAGATATGCATTCACTGCACCACAGCGGCCTCGATTTCCACCAGACTCACAAACACTAATTGCCAAGCCAATTTGGCATTTTGCTTCTAGGAGCCCTGGTGGCGGCCAATTAGAATTTTTCCGTGACTCACTTATAAACGAGGAAAGGGCGATGACCTCTGTTAGACGTTGCTGGTCCACGTCAAATGTCTGTATTAATTATTCATTCGCCTTCTAATTATTTGTTCAGTTGCTGCTTACCATTTCTGGTGAATCACCAGCATTGTGCGGGGCTCCAAGAAGCAACCTGCCAAATTGGTTTGGCAGTTAGTGTGTGTGAGTCTGGAGGAGTTCGAGACCACTGTGGTGCAGTGTAAGCATATCCGGCGCGTAACTGGAAGACCCTGGGTTCGATTCCCGGTGGCGGCCAATGATAATTTTTCCGTGACTCACTTATAAACGAGGAAAGAGCGATGACCTTTGTTTGTCATAATGGCTACTTTTATCGAATGCCTTAGAGAACTAAAAACAAATTCAGAGTTAGTTCAATGTATTACTATATTTTGTGCAAATTGATTAAAAATGAATGATAGATGAATGCATTTGAAATGGAATCTACACTATTCTGATTCGGTTGATAATAAATACTCAAATCAGCACTTGTATGAAGAGAAGAAGCAAATGGTGCTTGGAACTTCAGATCAGATCATATGTAGATGATTTTATGAAGGGAGTGTCTGACCACAGGTCTTAAACAACCCTTAGAAATATGTAGCTAGGAGATTTGGGCTAGAGTTCCCGATAGGAAAGTGATACGGAAGCGAGGTAGAAAGAAGGAGGAAGACGCCCTTATTTATTACCCGGGGTCTGACTGTTTAACGTGTCCATCCAACGCGCAGCGGATATTTGGTGGTACGAGCGTTCGAACCTTCCCAGGCTCGAACCTGAGGTTCCTCCATGGCAGTCACGAACATTGACCACTAGGCCATTCGCTGCCCAATTCTTGAAATTTTCGGATCAGATCAGATCAGATCATATGTAGAGGATTTTAGGAAGGGAGTGTCTGACCCCAGGTCTTAAACAACTCTTAGAAATACGGAGCTAGGAGTTTTGGGCTAGAGTGCCCGATAGAAAAGTCACACAAAAGCGATTTAGAAAGGGGGAGGAAGACGCCCCTATTTTTTACCGGGAGACCAGTACCCGGTGTCCGACGACTTAACATGCCGTTTGAAATTTCAGATCTGATTAGATGTAGAGGATTTTAGGAAAGGGAGTGTCTGACCCCAGGTCTTAAACAACCCTTAGAAATACGAAGCTAGGAGATTTGGGCTAGAGTACCCGATAGGAAAGTGACACGGAAGCGAGGTAGAAAGCGGGAGGAAGACGCCCTTATTTATTACCGGGGGACCAGTGCCCTGGGTCCGACGGCTTAACGTACCCATCCGACGCACGGCGGATATTTAGTGGCTCGAGCGTTCGTACTTGCGGGGGATCGAGCCAGGGGTTCCTCCACGGCAGTCACGAACGTTGACCACTAGACCATCCGCATCCCAATACTTGAAATTTTAATACTACCTGCAAACTACATTGATTTATTTCCAAATACATACTGGTTATCATGAATGTTTTTTTAAAATCCAAATGGCAAATTAGTCTGTTATGCAAATATTTTATCCAGTATTTTGCTAAAATCCTAAATATTACAGAAACGTCTATAGTTAGACATTTTAGTTTATGATGATACGCTATGGAGTCTGGCAGCTGCTTCACCCATTATGAGAATTATTCATCTGGGTGCTGTTCAGTAAAAAATGTAAGTTTATACATTTTTTCCCCTGGAAGACAACAAATGAGACCGATACAACGGTGATTCTGCACCATTAATTTTAAAAAGCTGATCGTTACCAATATCGTGTAAAAAAAGTGACGCAGAGTCATATTAGTTTGAATTTACCTTAAGGTGTTGAAAACGAATATGGGGACTACTGGTATTATTTGACATATGAATAGTTTTGAATGTCCCTTCCCATTAAGGATGCATCTCAGTCTACATTAAATTTGACAGGTGGTGCATATTTAAAAAAAATAATAATCTACTGATTTCTACTGATTTTTTGCTGTGGTCTACTGATTTCAGGTAAAAACCTCTGGCAACAATGATGTACATTTCTCCGTTATTCGTTTTTCAATTTTATATGTAACTAGATGAAAGCCTGTCATTTATGACGTGGAAAAATAAGATTTGTAAAATATTTTAAAATAACCCGGTCTACTTTCTTTTTATTTCCAAATGTGAAAGTATGTTTCATAGAAATTACAACAATGAACATTGCAACAATAAAAGAAAAAGCATATTGGCTGAAGCAGTGATTTGACAGTTAATACAGCCAAGCGCTCTTTCTACTGCGCCACCAAAGTGGGACAAACTTTCAGACAATGGAAATTATATTGTTTGTGATTATTATTATATATAGATCATTCCAACTCTTCCTCAGGTTTTCTACTCTTCCGTACGGGACGGGTACGACGTACCAAGTCTGGAAAGTAGTATGGTACAAAGATGGCGCTGCAATGGACATGCCCCAACAGTTAGTTTCTTGCACCCCAAAGGTGAAGGTGGTTTGTACCATGAAGTTCTCTGGCAGGGTATGTCGTTTTTATGTTTTGTTTGCTCATTCTTCTAATTTAATTTTTATTTTTTCTAGGATTTATTATTTTTTGGGGGCCGTTTTTCACTCTTTGAAAGTTGGTTATTCGCTTTGGTCACGCTACAAGTTTCCCGCGAAAATTTCAGTAGCATTTTCTGTCCCTTTTTAGATTTTACAAAAGTTCATTTTAGTGGTTCTGAGCCTTCCTGTGGGCTAAAAGATTAGTACAATATTTTGTAAATATGTTAACTTGTAACACCAAAGCAACACCTCACATGTAATCTCATCTTTTAACTGTATGTAAGTAGTTTTTTTTATTTTAATATTTTTGTAGGAATAAAGTGAACTTTCGTTTTTCATAAACTTGCACTAAACTTAATTTTTTAATGTTTTCTTGTGTGTTTTGGGTATATAATTTTCTTTTTGGTGTCTTGCAACCTAGCACTTTGGTATTAAACTTTTATTTTTCTAAAGAATTTATTATTTTCTTAAATATTTTTTTGCTGTGGGTATTGGGCATTTACCTTGCCATTCTGAGACATGCAACTTGGTTAGTTGGGTTCATTCTCGAGATTTGCAACTGTAAATTGGTCATTGTGCAAATTTTGCTTTCCTTTTTTTCTAAATTTGTTGCTTGGTTCCTTCCTTTTTCAAAATTGTGATGTTGTTATTTTTGTTTTAACTTATTTTTGTTTATATTTTATTTTATTTTTTTCTGGTCTTTCCTGTTTTTCTTTTATCTGGCAGGATTAAGGCTTCACTTTTTCTGTGACAAGCTTAAAGATATCCTTTCAGTACCTTTCACTGGTTGGGTTTTTCTTGATTTTTTTAATACTAATTTCTTACTTGTTTTTTTTTTGGGGGGGGGGGGGCTCTCGGCTCCCTTTCTTTTTATTTTATGTGTGATTATCTTGGCTGTTGTGCGGTCGGGCAACGTGTTTTAGTTTGCTGGGTTTGGGTTTTTTTAGAAATCCTTTTTTATTTTGACAAATTTACCCCTAAATTTAATCGGTCCTTATAACAAACTAAAATAGCAGAGACCCACAATTCCCTGGTCTCAGTAGATTAATGAGTGATATTCTTATTGCTTGCCCTTGATGAACCCAACAGAGAGTCAGTCATTAATGTGCTTCCCTGCATTCTTCTGTTCGTTAAATTTCCATCGTTTAAAGCTCGCCTGCTTCGGGTGGTTAGAAAGTGGTGATTGTTATTCTACTTCTCGTTCCCCGATATTTTGTTTTTTTCTTTGTTCAAAATTTGCTCTTTAGTTTCACATTTTTATATTATTTGATGTTTCTTCTATGCAGCCTCTGGCGCTTTGGAATTCCAAATTTGTTCTTGGTTTTTTGCTTTTTTCCTTTATATGTTTTTGCTATCATCATCAACATCATTGTCAACCATTATCAATCCACTGCTGGACGAAGGTCTCCCCAAGTTTCCTCCACAACGGTCTGTCTTGTGCCAGTCTCCTCCATGTCACTCCCGCATATTTACGAATTTCATCCACCCATCTCCCATGTGGTCTTTTTCTGGGTCTTTTCCTGTCCCTTGGAATCCAATCTAAAATTTCGGCTGTCCATCTATGGTCTGTCCTTCTGGCAGTATGTCCAGCCCATTGCCATTTCAGGGATTTAACTCTGATCATGATGTCTTCCACTCTCGTCATTTTTCGGATCCACGAGTTCCTCTTCTTATCTCTCCTGGTTATACCAATCATGCACCTCTCCATGCTTTTTGAGTTGTCTGCAGCCTTTGTATGTCTCTTTTAGTTAAGGTCCACGTCTCTGCACCATACGTAAGCACTGGAAGGATGCATTGATCAAACACTTTTCTTTTAAGACATAATGGCATATTGCTCTTGAAAATTATGCTGCTTCTTCCAAAAGCTCTCCAGGCAAGTTTTGTACGCCGATTAATTTCTTCATCAATGTGACCCTCACTTGATATCTGCTGTCCAAGATAAACATACGTATCTGTTATCTCCAGTTTTTCTCCATCAATCGATAAATCTTCATTTCTTGTAAAAGCATTGAACATCACTTTTGTCTTCTGAAAGTTCATTTTAATCCCACTTCTTTACTCTTGTCAGTAAGTTCCTGGATCATACTCTGCAGCTCTGATGGGGTAGTTGCAAAAATGACTACGTCATCAGCAAAACGAAGGTGGGTTAGATAATCTCCATTAATCTTTATCCCTTTGTTTTCCCAGTTCAGTGATTGAAAGACATTTTCCAATGTGGCATTAAAGAGCTTCGGAGATATGGTGTCACCTTGTCTCACTCCCTTTCCAATTTTTATGTGTGTTGTATTTTCAAACGGCCGAATCTTTGCACTTGCATTTTCATAGATGTTATTAATAATATTAATGTATGCATCTTCAATACCGCAGGATTTCAGAGCCGTGGTAACTGCTGATGGCTTCACCGAATCAAAGGCTTTTTCATAATCGATAAAAGCCATGCACAATGGAAGTTCATATTCCCTCGCTCTTTCAATTAGTTCTCTCAGTACATGGATATGATCTATTGTGCTGTAGCCACTCCTGAATCCAGCTTGTTCTCTCGGTTGAGCCATGTCCAGTGTTACCTTCAAGCGGTGTGAAAGAACTTTAGTGAAGATTTTATAAACCACTGATAGGAGGCTGATAGGTCTGTAGTTCCTGAGATCCTCAATGTCACCTTTTTTATGTAGCAGGATCATTGTAGCATTGTTCCAATCCTCAGGAATCTTCCCTTCATTAAGGCATCGAGTGAAAATTTGGGCGAGTACTGTTTCAATTTCTCCACTTGCTTCTTGTATGATGTCTATAGTAATTCCATCTTCTCCTGGAGCTTTCCCCCGCTTCATGTTCTTGATTGCATGAGCAACTTCTGCTGGGAGGACTGGAAGAACTCTGGTACCTTTCATGATGTCTGGAGTACATGTAGCATCCCTTTCATATAATTTGGAGTAGAAATCTTTCACTCTTGTCAAAATTTCGCCTCTATTTCTTGTTATAGAACCATCTTCTTTTCTCAGAGCCATAATCTGTTTTCTTCCCTTACTGAGATGTCCCTTTGCTATCTTTAGGCTTTGGTTGTTTTCAATTGCTTTCCTCACTAGCTCACAGTTGAATTTCCTTACGTCTTCAGTGATACTTTTTCGTGCTGTCTTGCATAGCTCTATATATTCCACTTTGGAAGTCACATCTTCTTTAGTTGTCCTCATCTCTCTTCTTTTTTGCATCAACATTTTGGTTTTTCCTGATAATTTGTTTACATGCAACTTGTTCTTAGACCCAGCTAATTTTGTTGCTGTTTCCATAAGAGCTTTGGTTACTTTTCTGTTAACTTCCGAAATATCCACTTCTTCCGATGTTAGGCCTTCTAAAGCAGAGAATCTGTTCTTCAGTTCCAACTTGAAAGTATTATGGTGTTTTTTTAAGGTTGGTTATGTCAATACATTTTGTTTGTCTCATGAGCTTGCCACGTTCCAGTTTAGTGTTGAGGTGCATCTTACATCTCACCAATCTATGGTCACTACCTGTGTTGAACTTGTTTAGCACACTGCAGTCTTCGATGACGAATTTTTTGTTACACATAATAAAATCAATTTCACTTGTCGTCCCAATTGAATGTCTCCATGTCCATTTCCTGTGTGGCTTTTTCTTGAAAAAGGAATTCAAGATGAAAAATCCTTCTGCCTCTGCAAACTCAACGAGAGTATTTCCACGCTGGTTTCTGTTGCCGTGACCGAATTTACCTACTGAAGTTTCATTCTGTTGCCGGTGCCCTATTTTTGCATTGAAATCTCCCATAATTATCTTCAAGTGCTGCTTACCTTTATTATTTAGATGACGAATTTCCTCATAAAATTCTTCAATTTCTTCTTCAGGATGACTTGTGGTGGGCGCATAAGTTTGAATAATCTGAGCCTGGTATCTTCTCGATAGTTGGATAACGAGTCGTGCAGCTCTGTCAGAGGAACTTTCAACTTCTACCACTTTATCCTTCAGTTTCTTGTTTATTATAAATCCAACACCACTAGTTCTGCCAGTATCAGTCCCATGATAATAGAAGAGATGTCCACTTTTCAGTTCAATGAGATCTTCTCCTTTTCTCCTTACCTCACTTAGCCCGACGATGTCCCACTTGATCCTTTGTAGTTCCTCTTCCAATTCAAGAAGCCTTGAATCAGAAGATAGGGAGCGTCCGTTGTAGGTAGCCAAGGTCAGCATCAAATGGCAGCCTAGTCCGGTCCTCCGGGGATTCTTAGCACCCTGTGCCTTCATGTCGCACTGGCCGCTGCCTTGGCCAGGTACATTCCAGCTGCCGGAGACTGAGGGCCAAGATTTAAGTTGTAGAGTCATTTTGGAGGTGTTTGGCCATAACTCACCACGCTGGCCAAGCGGGTTGGTGAGTGTGGGATAGCATTTCCTCTGATCTCGATGGTATAGTTATACCGCTATTTGCGGTCGTCAGAGCCCCTTTAGTGGGAACAGGATGCACCACGAGAAGGCGGGGTTGACATTTGTCAAGGAGAGGCTGTGATGTTACGCATCACCTGACCTTACATCCCTTTGCTATATATATATATATATATATATATATGTCTATTTTATAGCCTGTAACACGCCATTATATATATATATATATTTTATACAGTATACATGTCTTTTTTATAGCCTGTAGCCCTTCATTATACACTGACGGAAAAAATCCCAACACCACGAAAAAATAGTTGCAGAGGAATGAAATGGCGGCAATACATTTGTATAGGTAACATATTTAATCGATTAAGGTTTCAAGATCACAGCTTAATGTAAGCGCGAGAAGAGCCATTTTAAATGTGAAATGCTGGTACATTAATAACCGGTGTAACCGCCAGAATGTTGAATGCAAGCACGCAAACATTCATGCATTGTGTCGTACAGGTGCTGGATGTCAGTTTGTGGGATGGAGTTCCATGCCTGTTGCACTTGGTCGGTCAATACAAGGACGGTTATTGCTGATTGGGGGTGACGCTGGAGTTGTCGTCCAATGATGTCCCATACGTGATCGATTGGAGAAAGATCTGGTGATCTAGCAGGCCACGGCAACATGTCGACACTCTGTAGAGCATGTTGGGTTGCAACAGCGGTATGCGGGCGAGCGTTATCCTGTTGGAAAATACCCCCTGGAATGCTGTTCATGAATGACAGTAGAACAGGTTGAATCACCAGACCGACGTACAACTGTGCCGTCAGGGTGCGTGGGATAACCACGAGTGTGCTCCTGCTGTCATAGGAAATTGCTCCCCAGACCATAACTCCAGGTGTATGTCCAGTGTGTCTCGGCCGCAGACAGGTTGGTTGCAGGCGCTCACCTGACCTCCTTCTAACCAACACACGGCCATCACTGGCACCCAGGCAGAAACCGGCTTTCATCAGAAAACACCACAGATCTCCACTCCGTACTCCAATGAGCTCTAGCTTGACACCACTGACGTCGCAAACGGCAGTGGTTTGGAGTAAGTGGAATGCACCCTACAGGGCGTCTGGCTCGGAGCTCTCCTTCAAGTAACCGATTTGTAACGTTCGTTGTGTCACTGTGGGGGCAACTGCAGCTCGAATTGCTGCCGCAGACGCGGTACGATGCGCCACGGCCGTACGCCGTACACGTGGTCTTCCCTCTCAGTAGTGCCACGTGGCCGGCAGGAACCCGGTCTTCTTGAGGTAGTACCTTCCCTTGACCACCGCTGCCAACAATCATGCACGGTGGCTTCATTCCTGCCAAGTCGTTCTGCAATATTGCGGAAAGAAAATCCACCTTCTCGTAGCCCTATTACACGACCTCGTTCAAACTCCGTGAGCTGTTGATAATGGCTTCTTCGTCTTCTTAAAGGCATTCTTGACTAACATCAACACACTACGTCGAATCTCAACCGATAATTAACGCTCACGAACGTTACAGCGCCTATTTACAGCAAACCTGCTTTGCATGTTCCGAGGGGAGCTACTAGCGCCACACGCATGCGCCGAGCGCGAAAATTGCATAGACGTCATCTTTCAGATGTACTCTCACCGCCTACCAACTGTTGTTTATCTAACACAACTCCTTCTTGGTGTTGGGATTTTTTTCCGTTAGTGTATATTTTATTATTTTATATATATATATGTCTATTTAATTGCCTGTAGCCCTTCATTATTCATGTTTTATTGTTTTAGGTATATGTATATTTTATAGCATGTAGCCCATTATTATTTTATAACCTGTGTAAGAGCTGAAGGCTGTGAGATATTTATTTCCGTTTTTCAAAGTCCTCGCGATAAATAACATTCTGTACAAAATATTTGTTGTTGTTTAGCAATTTTCCTTGTAGTCCAGTTGTTTTCGTGTTCCTTTGTAATATCTTTAACTGCCCGCAGAGAAGTGCAAACTTCAACGTCAATGTGAGCGTCGTATTTTAGCAGCAGATGCGAATTGTAGGGCACAACGAATATGCTGTCCATTCTCGTTCCCCGTACTTCACCTGTGACAACTAAGCGTCTACCATACAACAGATAGTCATTCACATTCTGTGCCGTTTCCGGTTGAAATTGCTTGGGAAACATTTTCTTGCCCTTTCCGCCTTCCGTGCAAGGTGCGCCAGGATTGTCGATGTCACATGATCCATGCATCATACATCTTGTTAGGATTTCATGCAAGCACGGATTTTGATCAGTCGTTGGAATCTCAGCGTACATACATTAACCGATACGTTTAGTTTTTAAAAACTTGTTTTCGGCTCGTAGAATAATTAAAATGTGAGAATGTGGCAGTCTTCGCTTTTGAAACTAAATCGTGTAGACATGAGCCGTCGATTTTTCTCAAGACACCGTGAACTGTCTGATCTTCCATGAGTGATTTCAACTTCAACTTGTAAATAAGCCAGTTGTTGCGAAATATTTTGCAAAATTTATGCTAATATGGCGTATTTGGTGGCGTTTCCTCTCAGCGTGAATAGATGGCGCCACAATGCAGACGTTGTTGTGATGTGAAAGCGTTCCAGAGAGAGAGAGATTGACAGAGAGATCTGGTTGTTTATGTACATAATGGTGTGTTAGTCCCGATACGGCCTTGCAGTGTAATCTATCTTTTTTAACTCGGTTATTAGTAATTCATTTCTATATTTTTTGCGATTATATGTTAAAATTTGAATATCAGTTTAACAAAAGTACACGTTTTTTTTAAATTTTTTTATGCGTAACCCGGTATGTTAGAATTCTGATAGAACTGCGTAATTGTATTTCCGTCTTGGGGCAACCAAAATTAGAATGTTGATCCCATCAGAGAAGGGCGTGTTGTTTACTTTCGGTTTGGATGAAAAATTGCTTTCGCATTTCATGACTCACACACATTGCGCTATTTTAAAAATTATAAATATCTAGAACTTAAATTTTTGGCTCCACTGTTTCGTGGAGTAGCAGGATAGAAAGCTAAGTAACATCAATATTCAACATTCGGTTTCAAATTCATGTACTCAGGTTTCGCAGATAAAAAGAGCTATTCGATAAATTCACGAATGCCATTCTGAATCACTGGTCTCATCTTTTACGAATACCATTCTGATTCACTGGTCTCATTTTAACTTTCGTCTATAGTTGTGAGGATTTCACTTAATCTAGAACTGGGACTTTTATAGATAGATAGAGTCGTCAGAAGAGAAGTTTTAATTTCATAGCAATTTTCGCAATGGAAAAAAAAATATGATTTTTAACGCTTCTTTTTTTCTTTCGCAGCTAATTCTACTTCAAATAAATATCCAAAATTAAGGAACATCTTATATTCCTTTAAAGCATAGATTTTACAACAGTATCTAACATTTTAACTTTCGTCTATAGTTTTTTTTTACATTTATGTGTTTTTTAATGCCATCCCATAGTAAAACGTATTACCGAGGTTTCACCATTCTTCGAACTTCCTAATCTTCGTTGGAGCAACAAATGCCGCCAGAAGTTCGTTTCGGTTTTGGTTTCGAGAGTTTGATAACTCTG
Source organism: Macrothele yani (assembly GCA_039090855.1). Classification (NCBI taxonomy): domain Eukaryota; kingdom Metazoa; phylum Arthropoda; class Arachnida; order Araneae; family Macrothelidae; genus Macrothele; species Macrothele yani. Next base: position 19,381,198 of record CM077026.1, on the reverse strand, counting down.
TTCGTGTAAACATTTCTCGGAAAAGGAAAAAACAAGAAAGATGACACCGAATTTTCGGGTGCAATGAGCATGTCTTTTAAACCCGTTCTGACATGAATTAAATCTATCAAAGCTATTCAGTGAATGCAATCGGCATAGAAAGCAGTATTATCTGACCAAAGAAAGAAGTTTTCCAATCGGGTTTCCAATTCCGCAGACATTGCTGCAAAAGGAATCGTGAACTTACGAATTCTCGTTGCGGATTTGTGCGTTAAGAAGAATTTGAAATAATATGAGAAACATTTCGCAGCAGAAACGATCTCCAACAACGAAATAATTTTTCAAATCGGACTCTTAGAAGCAGAGATATTGATAAATGTAAAATATGCGTCTATGCCCCCTGGCGGGGAAAACATGTATTATTTTAAGAAGAAGGTATTCTCAAAAGGTTTTTTGATATCAGCGGTATCGGCCAGGAAAGAATTTTGTCAGTTGAGTTTTCGGAAGCTCAGATTTTTCTGCAAATACATCAGAAAAAATAAATTAACGCTATGTGTAACTTGAAAAAGTGATTACAGCTAAAATACTCTTCGACATAAATGGAATCGAAGGTGAAAACATGTTTTCAATCGGATGTTTAGAAGCAAATATATGGAATAAAATACATTTTGAATTCGATATCATCTACATTTACACCCTCTAGCGGCAAAATTGTACATCCTAAAAAAAAAAAAAAGAAAAAAGAAACAAAATGAATGATCACCATTCGCATTTTTCAAGCTTCTCAGTGCAAAAAAGACATTTTTCAAATCGGACTAATAGTTGTAGAGGTATGGTGTCTACATACGGACTGACGGACGGACAAACCGATAACATAAGCGCGATCTTTTTCTTACAAAAGACGTGCTAAAAATCTCGTGTTTTATTCGCTAAAGCCAACAACGTGAAAACGGAATTCGATTTCAAACTTAAAGGAAATAAACCATCCCGTTTCAGAATCTCATCTTACAGCACGACTCGTCGGTTTAAGCTGTAATTAATCAATGCATCCGGTGGCAGATCCGTTTCACTCAGTGAACTTCACCATCTGATTATGTAGATAGTCAGCCTTGTTTTCTGAGATGAAAATGTTTTTTTTTAATGCAAGAGCAAAATGTTAAATCGTCCGCTGCCCGTGCCCGGATTTTTTATTTAACTGATGTAACAAACAAACTCGGCCTGTCCCTTGCAAACCTCCACCTGGTATGAACATTTTGGGAAGGCAACCGCCCTCTCTGCCCTGCCAGTAGCTACGGCCTTGCAGTGTAATCAAAGCAGGAAAAGTATCCTTCTTTATTATATGAAAAATAATACCGAATTCAAACCACTAAAGAAATAATTCTGCTAAGAAAATTATGAAAAATATGAATATTTATTGGTACTTTTTGTGGCACACGAACATTATAATGTCAAAACAACGTTAAAACACGTCATAAAGTAAAAAATTATGACAATTTGCATACAGTGCTGGGAAACGTAACTTCCTCACTGGCACTTCACATAGGTAATATCTATTTACAAATTGATGGCAGCCAAATTTAATTTTTCAATGAAGAAGTGTGATTTATCTTCCATGATGATGATGGTGATGACCATGGTGGTGATGACCGTGATGGTGGGAGCAATGGTGATGACCTTCTTCTTCATGACTGAGTAATTTAGCCATCATACCTGCCAGCATCATGGCCATGAGTCCTTCATGACCACCTCCTTTTTCGTCGCCACTTCCAGGTGCCGGTTCACAGTTAACATCAGCGGTCATGAGAGCTGCGCAGATGATCACCACTAAAAATGCCGATACGATTTCTTTGATTTCCATTTTTCCTGGAAAAGGGGTAAAATATACGTTAATAATGTATGAAACAGTTTTTGTAAAATGTTTCACGCAACAGGCAACAGCTCAGTTGCGTATGACGTCAAGGAATATAACACCCGAATTTTTATTTTGCAAGAGTTTCGATCGCGTCATGGGAAAAAAACCCCGTACAACTCGTACTAAGTAGGCAAAACATACACCCTAAATGAAAATTAATTTTAGTGGATTATTTTTCTTTTGGACGGAGGTGTGTTGACAACAACGATAGAACGAGAAAGCTCACGGATGCATCAAAAATTTCAGCAGCAATTGGTTTTACACACAATAGACCCCAAAATATCACCTAAATATCTAAAAACAATATTATACACTAATTCACGTAGTAAAGGAAAATTAAAGGAGGAATAAGAAAAATTTGTTTGTACGTGATATTATACGTCTTTTCATAACTCTTTATGGTGCTCACCAGACATGCCATGCCGTTTGTGAAGTCACAAAGCGCAAAACGATTCTCTCATGTTGGCATTTGTTGAGAGCTGACAGGTTTTACAGGATTCAGCTTCATTTGCTTCAGCTTTCTTTTCGTCAATTAATTTTCAGAATAATGGACGAGTCCCTCTTCAAGTGAACACTGAAGAGAAATCCTTGAACTGGATCACATGACATGCTTTTATAGGCACCTCATTATGATTACACGAACTGCTCCTTATCACGATTTTTCGAGTTTATACTGCAGATAGATTTCGTGTCACACAATGTGTAAGTCTGTATATTGGTCAGAAGAGGCCTTTAATAAAAGTAGAGGGTGTCAGTGTATATAACCTTTGAACTCTAAGTGAAGCAGAAAAATTTCTAAAATTGGAAAAAGGAGATACGTAATATCAAGCAAACCATTTTCATTTGAAGCCATGGTTTCAATTCTTAGTCTTCAGTAAGGATAAATATAATTAAGGCATGGTAAGTCAAAGGTGGCAATCAAGGCAGTCGACAAACCTACATAGTCTAGGTGCCTACAGTCCATTAAGCTGACTGTAAAAAAGTGTGAGTGCGCTGCACCAGTGGCTCAGTGGTCTAAGAGCTGGCTTGTGACAATTCTTCCGAGATGGATCTGGGTTTGAATCGCGGTGAAGCATGGATGTTGTGTTTGTCTTACGGCACTATCTCTCTTCCTTCCCAGCAACAGGTGGCCCTAAATTAAGGAAGGGCGATTAAGTATGGCCCATTGATTGCTTACTTACAGATGAAGACTGCTTGAAAAAAGAACTTGATTTTCTTTAACGTATTGCAGCACAGAGAAGAAACAGCCCTTCCGTTATAGACAAGGCTCCAGCAAAATTCCAGAAACCGAAGCCTAGCTCCATGTTAATTCCTACTGTGGAGTCATTAAAAGAAAAGAAATTGCCATTGTTCCGTTCCCGTGATTTTGCCTTAAACATTTCAAAAAACCCTCGAAGCTTTTAATTTTAAAGTGATTTTTAAACCCATAAAGAAAATGAACTTTTGTTTTGGATCAAAAAACCATTTTGAAGATAAAAACTCATGGAGAATATATAGCGGTCAGCCAAAACATTAAAACCACCCACTTAATATGATGTAGGGCCTTCTCTCGCTGCCAAAGAAACTCTCACCCGATGAGGCATAGATTCGACGAGATGGTGGTAGGTGTCTCTTGATATTTGGTACCGTGACTGAAGATAATGCAGTTCCCGTAAATGACATGGTTGGGGTGATGCTGTTAGTTCCTGTTTCTCCAACTAAAATCACAAATGTTTGATAGGATTCATGTCCGGCGAATTTGGGGGCCATGGCAAAAAATGGAACTTCTCTTCCTGTTCTTGGAACCATTCTTGAGCCTCCTTCGCAGTGTGGCATGGATTATTGTCTTGTTTAAAGACGCCATCTCCGCCAGGGAACACAGATAAAGGGGTGTACTTGGTCAGCCACGGTGTACACGTACGTGACAGCTGTCAGAGTTAGCTCTACAAGAATAATGGGTCCAAGAGTTCCCCAAGAAAATACTGCCCAGACCATCACACTCCCTCCAGCTGCCTGGATCCGTCCTACAGTGCATTATTGTGAGAAGGTTTCATTAGGTAACCGTCGCACACTTGGTCGTTCGTCGACGTGGTGTAACAGAAAACGAGATTCGTCTGACCAAGAGAGCTCTTCCAGTTTTGTATAATCTAGTGTCGATGATCACGTGCTCACTGCAGGCGTCGACGACGGTGAACGGTTGTGATCATAGGCACACGAATGGGTACGCTACTGCGGACACCCATACCCAACAGCGTACGACGAACAGTGTGTCCTGACACACTGGGTCCTTCACCATAATTCAAGATATGGGTAATGTCAGCCACAGTAGCCCTCCTGATGCTGCGAACAAGACGAGATAGTTTGCGCTGACATCTGGCATCAATGAGGTATGGCCTGCTCACGACTTGTTGGCGGCTCGTAGTATCAGCTGTTTCAGAACATCTTTGGTTAGTACTAACTAATGCATACCATGAGCAGCCTACCAGCGTTGCTGTTTCGGAGAAGCTGTTACCAAGAGTCTTGCCTAAATCATCTAGTGCCGCCCCGGTGGCGCAGTGGTCTAAGCGATGGCCTCTAATCATTCGTCCGAAAGGGGTCCGGGTTCGAATCCCGGTGAGGCATGGATGTTGTGTTTGTCTTACGGCACTGGCTCTCCCCCTTCCCTGGAACCAGTGACCCTAAATTAGGGACGGGCGACTGCTTATAGCCCATTGAGTTGCTCACGGTGGTCGTTAAACCTCCAATCAAAAAAAAAAAAAAAAAAAAAAACATCTAGCCTTTGTGGTAATCAGAAATATGGTTTGCCTTTCCCAGGTTGAGACGAAATGAAATACTGACTGAGAGAGCTCCGACCCATGTATTATAACACTGAAGAGCAATGGAATTACAGACAGCCGGCGTTATGCAAATGTGGCGCTGTGGGCGACCCTGTAAACGGAAACGACATGACGTATGCAGCGATCTGACAATATAAGGAGTGATGCGACGGGAATCAATAAGAGTCGGACGTAGTATGGGTAATACGATGGATCTAAGCGCATTTGATCGTGGGAAAATTGTCAGGGCCCGACGAATGGGTCACTCCATCTCGGAAGTCGTGCAGGCACTAGGATTTTTACGAGCCACTGTGTCACGGGTGCACCGTGAGTACATCGAATCCGGTAAAACCATCCCTGCAAGGGCCAACTGCCGTGGACAACAGCGTGTGGATGAGCGGGGACATCGTCGGCTAGCTCGCATTGTAACAGCGGATAGACGGGCCACATTGCAAGAAATCACTCGGCAATTTAACGCTGGTGCACAAAAACGTGTAAGGAGCCACACCATCCAGAACCATCTCCTTGCTATGGGGTACAGAAGCCATCGCCCCACGAGGTCACCGCTGCTGACCGCACATCACAGGGTGCAAAGATTAGCATGGGCGCGGGAACATCGCCACTGGACCCTAGACATGTGGGAAAATGTTGCCTGCACTGATAAATCGAGATTCACGTTGGTACATGCGGATGGCAGGATACGAGTACGGCACAAACCACATGAAGCGATGGATCCTTCTTGCCAGCAGGGTACTCTTCTAGCTGGTGGGGCTGGCATCCTCGTCTGGGGCTGTTTACGTGGACTGAAATGAGACCTCTGGTACGTGTGACATCGTCCCTCACAGGTCAACGCTACTGGGATACCCTGAACGACCATTTGCTCCCGTTTGTGCTTCTTCAACATCCCACTGGGGACCTCATCCTGCAACAAGACAATGCACCGTGCCATCGCTTCCGAATTGTATCCGAATGGTTGGATGGACACTCCACCGACGTGACCTCGCTTCCTTGGCCAGATAGCTCACCTGACTTCAATCCCATCGAGCACATCTAGCATGCAATCGAGAGAGATGTTCGAGGCTGTGACCCCCCTCCATCAAACCTTCGTGAACTGTGGGACCTTGTTAAGGGGCCGTGGATCCGTATGGCTTCCTAACGCTTCCGGTGTCGTGTCGAGGTCATGCCGAGACGAATCACCGCCGTCATCAGGGCGAAACGTCGTGCTACACGTTACTAGACAGGTATCTCTAATTCAATTGCTCTTCAGTGTACGTACTGTAGTGACAATAGTCACCGGACACCCAGAAGAGAAACACAACATAGCATTTATTGACATACATTAGAACGGTCTGGGCCCACTTTTGGCCTTAACGCATGCACTGAGCCTTCGAGACAGGCTTTTGACAAGTTTCGGAACACAGCGATAGGTATATAACAGCAAGAATCGGTTCTACAATAGTGCCACAGGATTGGTAGGGCATAATTGTACCGAATATTGAGGTAGACGTGCTGATTAACAGTTTTGTCCACGATAACCAATGGGCCGGGAGCATACAACGAAAAACATTCCCAAACGAGTACACTGCCAGCTCTAAACGTGACCGTAGGTACAGTACACTGTGGTAAATAGCGTTACCCCGACTGTAGACATACCCACACACGGCCATCAGACTAATGGATTGTGTATCTGGATTCATCAGTCCATAGGACCCGTTTCCATTGATCTACGGTCCACGATAAATGTTCTTTACACCATGCTAAACGACGAGTAACATTCCGAGTGGAGATGAAACGCTTATGAGCAGCCGCTCGACTACCGTAACCCATGGAATGAAGTTATCTGCGAATAATACGTGTACATACGGAGGTTTTAGCATTGTTACTCACCTGTACACTGAGGTTTTGTGCAGTACTCTGTCGATTAGTTGTAATGACTCTCCTGAGGCTTCGACGTCCTCTACTACTCATTTTCTTTGGTCTGCTGGTACATTTTGCTGCTTCAGGCACGCTATGTGTCTTCCACTTATTCAAGACATCCAAAACAGTTGACTTGGGTGTGTTTAAACGCCTCTCGGCTTCTCTTATGGACAACCCACTAATATAACACCCAACAATTTTTCCTTTCTCAAAGTCAGTAATTTCCCGTCGCGACGTTTTCACTCAACCTCACAGGGCGATATGATCGCGGTCAGCTGCAGGCTTGCTTTTATACTGTTTACCGCTATACCACGCATCTTAACACGGCCGCGGATCCGTTCATTTGCTTTTGAAAAGGTGTCCGGTGACGTTTGTCAATACAGGGTATGTATCATGCGTGACCTCGGCACGTGACGGTGATTGACTGCACCCACGGGTATTTGCATAAAGCAGAGGTGGGTTTTATGTGTTGGCTGATCGATGTATCAAATCCAATGCTAATGTGAAGTTTTGCCTGCACGTTTTTGTGGAATTGTGACCCAAAGAAGTCGTCTATGGTAAAACACTGATATTAAAATGACCTTAAATTTCTTTTTGAAGAAGCGAAACTAATCGACAGGCCGAATTCAATCATCAAACTTGATATTTGGGGAGCTATCCATATATATCAAATTTCTTCGCAGCTTGTCAATGACATGGCTTCTACACCATTTGTATCAAGCGCGTGGAAGTAACTAACAAAACCCAGTGACGATAAACTCCGTTGATGAAGTCACACCCGATTTGAATATTTATGTTCAACTTGTTCCAAGGAAGCTGTGGCAGAGCCCAGCGAAATCTTGGTCGACAAAAAAAAAAAAATTGTGAACTAACGTTGTTTTTCTTAATATTATGTTGAGCCTTTACACTCCTATTTCTTTAACGATGTTACTTAAACACTTCCGTCTTTGAACAAAATGTATGGTAAATACTGAAAGACCGTTTAAAGATCTATAGCGAAAATGGGTTTTCTACTTCTACGCTGTTTTAACACATCAACGTACTAAGAAAAAGTTCCTAAATGAAAGAAACCTTAACGGCCAGACGAAACATGTAAATAACAGAAGTCAACTTACGGAATTTACAGCTTTATTCAGGCTGTAGTAGCACTTCCATAACTGAACGATAACACCACAATGTACTCCACACACCACACATTATCACAACACTCCTATTAATAATAATCAGTTTACAATCCAACGCTCGTAATAATCGCTCTGCCGCCCCGGTGGCGCAGTGGTCTAAGCGATGGCTTCTGATCATTCGCTCGAAAGGGGTCCGGGTTTGAATCCCGGTGAGGCATGGATGTTGTGTTTGTCTTACGGCACTGGCTCCCTCCCTTCCCTGGAACCAGTGGCTCTAAATTAGGGACGGGCGACTGCTTATAGCCCATTGAGTTGCTCACGGTGGTCGTTAAATCTCCAATAAAAAAAATAAATAATCGCTCTCTTACAACGCTCTCAAGCAACGCTCTCGAGCAATCGATCAGTCGTCCTTTTTATCTCTTGCTCTTATCAAGATCAGGCATACGTCACGTGCATTCAACCTCAATTGTGTTGCCAAACGTATTCGTTTGAGAGAAAAGATATTTCGTTAAGCGTGAAGATTACTGAGAATAAACTCAAGATTTACATAGGGAAAAAAACTAAAAAAGGAAAGTTAATCTAGAATATACGTCACAGATCATTCAAATAGTACTTTCGTACGGTGCGGAAAAAGCAATTGTCTCAATGGGCGTGGCTTGTTTCTCAAAGAAGCTAAGAAATGTTTTGAAATCACCAACGGAGTGCATTCCTTTTGCTCATTTTGAAGTGAAACAACAGCTTCTTTTGGAAAAACAAAAGTTGCATTCAAAATGTTCTGTGAGGACCGTTTTTAGCAAGGACAGAAAAGCGTGTTTTCTAGTACTGTATAATGACAAATGTCTTACAGTAATGTTCAATGAGCTTTCCCCGAAGTGTCAAATCAGGATTTTAAAAAGGGCACTAGACAGATTTCTTAGCTAACACACATGATGTTCTTAGAAGTAACTTAATATTAAATTAGTCTATTATGAATACTATTGCACAACTGATTTTAGATTTGACTACTGTTTTCCTTAGCACTGCAGAATTGGAAATTTCATGGTGGTTTAAAATGTTGAATTTAATGAGATTTTCGTATTCACAGGAATTGATAGACAGATGGCAAAATCAATTTTCTTTGTGTCGGTTAAAAACCAAAGGGTTTTTTAATAATTAATTATTAAGTTTCTTGAGTTACTGCACAGGCTAGTTAGAAAGTATATGTGACAAAAAGCTACTAGAACTTATGGTACCTCAAAAATTATTTTTGTTATGGAATAATGATTCAAAACAATAATTTCGGAAAAGTAAAGTACGGCACTAAAATTAATTTGAAATGTATTTTTAAAGGGATAAACACAAAAAGACAGAAGAAACATGTGATTGAATCACAAAATGCATTCTAAGGCTTGCATTTAATAACCCAAAAAGAGAAGCGCCGTTTTTTTTGTGGCTTGAAATGTTCGAACCAAAATGAAAGAAACATTTTATGATTTTAGGAGTGCTAAAGTTGTTTTGTAGACAAATTGTTTTTTACTAGACTTAACTGCCTCCAATGCAATTTGAGTAAAGTGGTCAGAACGAGAACTTTACGTGCTTTCATTTTTTTTTTTTTTTTTGCTTGCGGCTTGAGGACCACTGAGAACAATTAAATGCGCTATCAGCAGTCGCCTGCCCTTAATTTAGGGTCACTGGTTCCAGGGAATAGGGAAAGCCAGTGCCGTAAGACGAATTCTTAATGCATGCCGCAGAAGGATTTGAATCCTGACCCATCTTGGACAAAAGCAAGCACTTAGTCACTGCGACATCGCACAGGCTAATTTTAGGATTTCACTGCAATAATAATATTACTGAGAGAGAGAACGTATTCCATTTTGGTAGTTATAAACTGAAAATGAAACTGAATGCACAGCGATATCTTCACTAACACCTAAAGATAAAACTTGTACTTGTAAAAAGACGGGCCATGTAAAATTATAATAAAACTGTCGAATTTATTAAATGTACTTTTTTATAATATTTCAGAAACACGCATATATGTTATATATGTATTCTTCAGCTTATTTAAAAACATTAATTTTATTATTATTTAATAAATTCGATTTGATCTCTCCCTTAGTTTACAGAAAAGTAATTTTAAGTTATTTGATCTTTCTAATAAATAATTGTATTATTCATTAAATTGTAATATTAAATTACACGATAAATGCAAGTATCTGTTTTCACCATCATCCAGTTTAGCTGTAAGCTCTTGGAACAACAAAAGTATAAATGAAAATAAAAGCTCAGTTAAAAGACTTCAGGTACATAGGCAAGAAGAACAATGAAAGATAATCACTGCATTGTATTGATGATGAATGCTACCAGTTTGTTAAACAAAACAAAAGAAATATGACTTACGATCGCAGCTTTGGAAGGTGAAAAAGCGAAAGTTATTCTGATAAGAACAAGAAACTCTGTGGCTTTTTTATACTATCTCTTCGAGATGCAAGTGTTTGTCTCAAAACCTTTCGTTCGCTTTCACCCGCAATTATGTGTGATTACGTCACCTCTTCTAAAATGTTGTAAGCCACAAAGCGGTGGGGTAACTGATATGTTAAATTTAGAGATTCGAATGTTTCAGTTTTAAATCTTCCGAGGCTTCACTGAACCATGAGGTGGATTCAGAATTCATTTGATACATTTCATTAAACAGCACGAAATCTTCGTACATAAATCTTTTCCCATTTTACGATTTTCCCTTTCAACGGAAAAAAAGCATTCCACTGTAGTTCCTCTGTCATATCTTGAATCTCGTAGTTCCCCCAGAAGTTCTTGATCTTTTCGGATGAACGAATCAATGCTATCATTTCCAGTGTTTATGGAAACATGAAGTTCCAAGATTAGTTCGGTTTTGCGGGGGAAAACAACTTGTTTTCCTGATATCCCATCCCCTGGGATATCCTTGTTCTGAAGTGGTTCCTTCAAACGTACATTTAAATTTGGAAAGAGGACACACCCACCTTACATAAATCGCATTTCTAAAATGAAAAAAGAGTTTGGACGTGTGTAAATACAGTATTAAAAGCTTACAGCACTCTGTTTTGATTTAACTTTGGCTTTTGAAGATTTAAGAAAAGCAAAACTGATTTGAATGATATTTTTTCTTATTGTATAGGTAGACTTAAAAGAAACAAACTCTTTTTATAGCATGGTTTCATTCAATGATGACTTCCTTAATTCACTTGTAACGTTTCCTTTTATTGGTGTTTTAAGAGTTTACACTCTGTCAGCAGAGAGGAATTTCTTCAATATATTGCTACATTGCGTTCAAAAACTGCTTTATTTTTCCATGATGCGTGACATGAGCATTTTTAGCTTTTTTTGAATAAGGTGTTTTCTTAATGATGCTCAACAGAAGTTTATCCTTTTTTCGCTATCAGTTGTCCGTATACACTGTATTGACAAAAGTGATCGGACACCTCGAAGAGAAACACAACATAGCATATATTAACATACATTAGTACGGTGTCGGTGTACCTTTGGCATTAGACACTGTTTTGGAACACATCGATAGGTATGCGCTTCCATTCAGTACATAATGCTGCCGCTAACTGTTGCTCAGTAGTAGGCCTTGGTTCCAAACTTCTTATACGGCGCTCTAATTCATCCCATAGGTGCTCTATGGGATTAATATCAGGGCTCTGTGTTGGCGAGTCCACAAACGACACGGAATTATTTTCAAACCACGCCGTAACAGTCCTTGCTTTGTGGCTCGGTACATTATACTTCTGGTACAAACAAGGCTCGGTTAAATAGTATTGCCACAGAGCTGGTAGGGCATAATTGTCCAGAATATCGAGGTAGACGAGCTGGTTACAGGTTTGTCCACGATAACCAATGGGCCAGGACCATACCACGAAAAACACTCCACACGTGTACACTGCCAGCTCCAAACGTGACCGTAGGAACAGTACACTGTGGTAAATAGCGTTCCCCGGCTGTCGCCATATCCACACACGTCCATCAGACTGATGGATCGTGTATCTGGATTCATCAGTCCATAGGACTCGTTTCCATTGATCTACGGTCCACGATAAATGTTCTTTACACCATGTTAAACGACGAGTAGCATTCCGAGTGGAGATGAAAGGCTTGTGAGCAGCCTCACGACCATGGTAACCCATGGAATTAAGTTCTTCGCGAATGGTGCGTGTACATACCGAGGTTCCAGCATTTTTACTCACCTGCACACTGACGTCTTGTGAAGTGCTCCGTCGATTAGCTGTAACGACTCTCCTGAGGGTTCGACGTCTTCTATCATTGATTTTCTTTGATCTGCCGGTACGTTTTGCAGCTTCAGGCAGGCCATGTGTCTTGCACTTATTCAGTACATCCAAACAGTTGACTTGGATATGTTTAAACGTCTCTCGGTTTTAGACCACCCACTACAGTATCACACCCAACAATCTTTCTTTTCTCAAAGTCAGTTTTCTCCCGCAGCGACATTTGCATTCAACCTCACAGTGCAATATTATCGCGGTCAGCTGCAGACTTGTTTTTATACCTTTCGCAGCTGCACCGCGCATTTTAACAAAGCAGCGGATCCGTTCATTTGCTTTTGAAGGGGTGTTGGGGATCTTTTGTCAATATGGTGTTTGTGTACTGGCCACTGAATTAGGAACTTTTATTCAATGCGAGGTTGGACTTCCTTTCGCCGGATTTATAGCACGAATTTGGCAGAGATTCCACATGATGGAGGGCGTCTACGTGTACAGCATACGAGGCGAAACAAGAAGGATGTTTGCAAAATTTTTGCAGCAGCTTCATATGAAACTTGTTTAAGAAATAGCCCGGAAATTTTGACGGTAGATAAAATATTCAGTTATAAAAAAAAACAAAAAAAACATTCTTATGAAAGTAACTGCGTAGGAGAAGTCAACGAGCATCTAATGGTGACAAAAGGGAAGATGAAAGTGAACCACAATCATTTAACCCTTTAACAACCATAACGCCTAAGACGCCCGTACCTAAAAACAGCCATAGCCACCCGAAATGCCTGTCTAGAATGAGTCAGATTTCCCACCTTTACTTGTTTTTCAAATTTTCTCGATCTATAAGGGATCATCAGCAGGAGTCACCGTCAGTCACTATTGTTGTTATTAAACAAAGAAGTGAAACAAGAGACAGCTTCGGGCGTTATGGTATTTAGAGTGATACACGATTTCGGGGTCATGGTCGTTAAAGGGTTAACTCACTGAGATCTGACTGAAGACTACTTCGCTCCCTGATCTGTTTCTCTAACACGTCTCATACTTTCTCAATTAGGTTCAGATTCGGGCTTTTCGGTGGCCAGATAAGATGGTGGAAGGCACTGTCATTTTTGTTAAATCACGGCTGAACACAGCTCGCCCGACGAACAGTAGTCTTGTTGTCCATGAGAAAACCGACACATGCTGGATGAAAGTCAACATTGAAGGATGTGCTTGATCAGCCACAATGTGCAGATAATCCTTGCAGGACCCTCCCACGTACTATAAGTAGCAAGAAACTCATTCCGTTCCGAAAGAACGAGCCCCACACCACGAAACCACATCCAGAATCTCTAGTTGAGTTTACATGGCAAGCCGAATCCGTTGCTTCTTCTATGCTTAACGTTAGGACACAGAAATGTTTACCACGACTTGACGGACCAAATGACGTTTTCCAGTCTTCATGTGTCCAGCCACGGTATTCTTAACGACATTGCAAACAAACTTTCCTGTTCTTCGCCGAATAGGCCGCGACTACCAACTCCCTGGTCATAGTTCACTGATGTATGGGTCCGGAACAGTTGAAGTCTTCTGTCAATTGCTGCACACAGGAAGTCCGTACAAGCCTTTTCAGACTACAGCGATCTCATTTATGACAGGCTGTTGTCTTGCCACAGTTGCGTCTCTTAGAGAAACAATGGGGGTTATTTTTCCTTTAATTAAAGACCTGGGGTATCTCACCTTATGAGAAACCAGTCAGCACTGCTATTTTCAAAATCGTCCCTCCATAGGGATTGGCAATCAAAATAAGCAAAAGACACTTCGTTTTTCCCATTCTGATTAACACTACTGACTATTAATGAGGATCAAGAGTCATAAACAGTTGCCTAGATCACGTGGTAACGTTCGTCACCACGTGATCACCACGGAATGTATGGAACGTTGCATAGACGCTGTGAATGTATGGTTTACATGCATCTGCGTAAAGGTTTATAGTTCAGTGGTCCGTGTGCGCATGTACTGATACGAAAACGAATTACGTAGGGTTTTTTTCATTTTGGTATTTAACGACTTTCGTAAGCAGCTCTTATGGCTTTAAGCAGTTGCCTTTCATTAATTTCGGGACACTGGTTTCAATGAAAAGACAGAGCCAGTTGCCCAGACCCTCGGCAAACCGGAGAGCGAATCAATCATACAAATTTGTCATTACTCATTCAATGTATATATCATCGCTTTTATCAGTTTGTGTCATTCCTGTACTGTTTTTTTTTCTTTGAGACGATTACATGTTGCTCGTCTTCTTTGTTTTCTTACATTAAAGCGATTCTGAAACCTCCCTTGGCCTTAATGCATGCACTGACCCTTCGAGACATGCTTTCGATAAGGTTTTGGAACACAGCGATAGTGTGTGTGTGATTGGAGGTTTAACGACCACCGTGAGCAACTCAATGGGCTATAAGCAGTCGCCCGTCCCTAATTTAGAGTCACTGGTTCCAGGGAAGGGAGAGAGCCAGTGCCGTAAGACAAACACAACATCCATGCCTGACCGGGATTCGAACCCGGACCCCTTACGGACGAATGATCAGAGGCCAACGCCTTAGACCACTGCGCCACCGGGGCGGCACAGCGATAGGTATGCGCTTCCATTCAGTACGTAATGCTGCCGCTAACTGTTGCTTAGTAGTAGGCCTTGGTTCCAAACTTCTTATGCGGCACTCTAATTAATTCCATAGGTAGTATATGAGCTTAAGATCAGGGCTTTCTGCTGATTAGTCTCCACACGGTACGGAATTATCGTCAAACCACGACGTAACTACCCTTGCTTTACGGCTCGGTGCATTATTCTGCTGGTACCAACAATGCTCGGTTACATAGTATTGGCATAGAGTTGGTAGGGCATAATTGTCCAGAATATCGAGGCAGTCATGCTGATTAACAGGTTTGTCCACGATAACCAATGGGCAGGGACCATACCACGAAAAACACCCCTACACGAGTATACACTGTCAGCTCCAAACTTGACCGTAGGAACACTATACTGTGCCAATAGCGTTCGCCCGTCTTCCTCCATATCCACACACGTCCATCAGACTGATTGATCGTGTATCTGAATTCAGTAGTCCATAGGACCCATTTTCATTGTTCTACGGTCCACTATAAATGTTCTTTACACCATGCTGAACGACGAGTAGCATTCCGAGTGGAGATTAAAGGCTTATGAGCAGCCACACGACCATGGTAACCCATGGAATGAAGTTCTCTGCGAATAGTACGTGTACATATCGAAGTTCCAGCATTTTTACTCACCTGTACACTGAGGTCTTTTGAAATACTCCGTCGATTAGCTGTAACGACGCTCCTGAGGCTTCGACGCCTTCTATCACTGATTTTCTTTGGTCTATCGGTACGTTTTGCTGCTTCAGGCACGCCATGTATCTTCCACTTATTCAGTACATCCAAGATAGTTGACTGGGGTATGTTTAAACGCCTCTCGTTTTCTCTTATGGATAACCCACTAATATAACAACCAACAATCTTTCCTTTCTCAAAGTCAGTTTTCTCCCACCGCGACATTTTCACTCAACCTCAAAGTGCGATATGATCGCGGTCAGCTGTCGGGTTGTTTTCATACCATTTGCGCTGTACAGCGCATTTTAGGAACGCCGCGGATCCGTTCGTTTGCTTTTGAATGGGTGTTCCGTGACTTTTGTCAATATAGTGTATATTTTTATATAAATTTAAGCTCCTGGTGCCAAAATTGTGTGTTCAGAAAAATTATAAAAATTTTATATAAATTACTGCATACCTGTAACGCTGTCAAAGAAAGGAAGCATTTTCCAGATCCGAATGTCGGAAGCAGAGATATCCAGGAACACATTTTATAAATCTGTGCCCTCTAGCGTCATTATCCTGAGCAGGAAATAGGCGCCAAACGTTTTTCATCGTGAGTGGTATCTTTCCAAAAAATTGTGCTTTCATTCGAATTATTTGGAGCACATCTACTGTTGCAAATATACGTGAAACATGTACTTACCACCGCCGAGTGGTAAGTGCATATTTCCGTGTTTTAGAAACATTAGAAATTACGTACAAATCATGCAACACTACGAAAACTATCTTACGACATTTTCAAATCTGATTTTTAGATGTAGAGTTATCTGGAAAATGTTATACATATTTACGTTCCCCATTTGGAAATTTGTGCATGCTTTAAGAAGAAAATGTATACAATATGGTTTTCGTTGTAAAAGCTATAGAATGAAAGAAAGGATTATTCAAATAAGAATTTAGAAGCATTTATACGGAGCAAAATACACTATATTGGCAAAAGCCTTCAAAAACAAATGAAACCCCATCAAAAGCAAATGAACGGATCCTCTGCGTTGTTAAGATGCGCGGTACAGCTGCAGACTGTATAAAAACAAGCCTGCTGCTGACCGCGATCATATTGCACTGTGAGGTTGAGTGAAAAATTCGCGTTGGCCGAGAACTTATTTTGAGAAAGGAAAGATTGTTGGGTGTTATATTGTTGGGTGTTATATTAGTGGGTTGTCCATAAGAGAAACCGAGAGGCGTTGAAACATACCCAAGTCAATTGTTTTGGATGTACTAAATAAGTGGAAGGCACATGGTGTGCCTGAAGCAGCAAAACTAACAGCAGACCAAAGAAAATCAGTGATAAAGGCCGTTGAAGCCCTAGGAGAATCGTTACAGCTAATCGACGAACTACTGCTCAAGACCTCAGTGTACAGGTGAGTAAAAATGGTGGAACCTTGGTATGTACACGTACCATTCGCCGAGAACTTCATTCCATTGGTTACCGTGGTCGTGCGGCTGCTCATAAGCCTTTCACCTGCCCTCGGAATGTTACTCGTCGTTGAGTATGGTGTAAAGAACTTTTATGGTAGACCGTAGATCAATGGAAACGGGTCCTATGGACGGATGAATCCAGATACACGATCCATCAGTCTGATGGCCATGTGTGGATTTGGCGGCAGCCGGAGAACGCTGTTAAGCACAGTGTACTGTACCTGCGGGCGAGTTTGGAGCTGGCAGTGTACTCGTGTGGGGGTGTTTTCGTGGTATGGTCCTGGCCCATTAGTTATCGTGGACAAACCTGTTAACCAGCACGTCTACCTCGATATTCTGGGCAATTATACCCTACCAACTCTATGGCAAAACTATGGTACTGAGCCTTGTTGGCACCAGCAGGATAATGCACCGAGCCATAGAGCAACGACTGTTACGGCATGATTTGACGATAATTCCGTATCGTGTGTGGACTGGCCAGCACAGAGCTCTGATCTTAATCCCATAGAGCATATATCTGATGAATTAGTGCATAAGAAGTTTGGAACCAATGCCTATTACTAAGAAAAGTTTGCGACAGCAGGGTGTACTGAATGGAAGCGCATACCTATCGCTGTGTTCCAAAACCTCGTTGAAAGCATGTCTCGAAGGGTCAGTGCATGCATTAAGGCCTAAGGTGAATCGACACCGTACTAATGTATGTCAGTAAATGCTATGTTGTGTTTCTCTTCTAGGTGTCCGGTGACTTTTGTCAATATAGTGTATATTTTGAATTCGATGGCATCTGCAATTTCGTCTTCTAGCGACGACGTTATGCACCAGAAAGAGACCAAAAGGCAAGAATAATAGTTCTCATAACTCCGGTTTCGTATTGAAAAAAATAGTTTTACAAATCCTACTAACTGCTGCGGAGATATGGTGTCCACAGAAGGACGTATGGACGGGCATAGTGATAAAACATAAGCATCTGCGTTTAAACTCAGACGTGCTAACAACGCAGAGCTGCTTGATACAAAAGGAAAAGTTCCTGTGTATTATTTCTAAACGAGGAAACAAAAATGTTTCACCCAGTGGCGTCTTAACGGGTGTGCCAACTATGCTCGGGGTCAGGGCCTCGACCCAAACAGGGCCCCCAAATCGGTGGCAAAGTTAATTTATTTTACTTTGTATGTGATGTTTTTATTTCGAAGTTTGGGGGTTAAAAATCAAGCAGTACATAACGCAGAACAGTAAGAACGCGTTAAAAAGTTTAATTGAAGGAAATATTTTATTAAGTCACTTCGTTTTAAGCATTTCTAACGTTGCAAGAAATCATTTCTCGCACTGTATGACGACACAAGTGCGTCCCCTCTCATTAAATCAGTCCTATGATTAAGCATCATTTCAAGACTGCAAACCGTAATTCTACTTGAATGTTGGAGATTTATTGGTTGATTAAAAAGAAAGCTTACGCTCAACTTTTCAAAATATTGAAATAGCTATGCGCATGTTCCTTTCGATGATGATCGTTAACTGCACTGGTGAACGAATTAATTAAATCATCGATTCGAAATTCCACGACAGAATCAAGACTTAACTATTTATCGTTATTGTCTATCGAAAATAAATTAACGCAATAATTGCACTTTTCCGGTGTGATTAAAGAATTCGCTGCTCTCAAATCAAGAAAAGGAAACATTTAAATGAGGAAACAAGTGTGAGAAGCAAAAGTTCTAGTATGTTTATATTCACAATTTATAGATTTTTTTTGTATGCGCTATCATTGACGTTTACCTTCAGCAAACAAATTTCTCTGCTGATTTGATTTCGATAAAACGCAATTATTATGCGCGAAAGTGTTAATTTTAGGTTCAGCTGATACTTGCTTTATTTTATAGCTAAATTTAAATTTCGTTCCTTATTTATTTTCTGAGTTTGCCTCTTATTAACAGATCATCGTTTGTCAAAGCAACATATTTTTCTTATTGGGAAAATTTAGAAATTTAAAAGTTAGTGTGAAAAGGCCCCCAAAACATTATCGGGCCCAGGGTCTATGATTGCGTTAAGACGCCCCTGATTTCACCACCTAACTGGAGAGGTTTGATTCAAAGCATGTGCAAATTTCTACAGAAATCTTGAAATGTCGGAAGGAAGACCACAGAAAAAACCTCGCTCCCAAATAAATAAGACAAAAATATTAAAAAATTTAAATTTAAAAGTCTCAGCCTCTTCCATACTTCCTACATAATCTATTGATAAATATCTATGAAAAATAATATATATTTAGCGTTAGGAAGTAAGTGCTTCTCATAACATGGAAAGATAGCAAAATAATAATTTGTTTCTCTTCTCTGCGAAAGTTACCTACTAAATCACGCAATTTTATCAGGATTTGCATAAATTAGTTACAAATACTGGTCACAAAAATTTCCCGATATTTCGTGAGTACACTGCAAAATTAGATTTTTTATCAAATCATCACGGTCAAATCTTAATAAACGCCGGACTATAATCCCGTGATATCAACATGTGTTGCGCTGTTTCCCCAATTCCGAGGAACGCTTGAATAACCTTTCGTTCGTTCCACATCACTTAATTTTCCCGCAGTTTTCCCCCTTTCACCCATTTCCCACCATTAAACGAAAGGGAACAAAAGAAATGTAAAAATATTCCGAATATGAAAATGAGTAGAAGTTCCTACTTTCTCGATAATAAAGAACATGGAAAGTATGTTTGTAGAAATTCATAAATAAATAACACATACGGTTTCCTTTCATATTACGCTTTTTCTTTTTTGATGGAATTTCTGCGAAGCATGAAATTCAGGTCAAGAGCTTCGAATCCGAAAACTGCGAAAAACTTGCATAAGAATAATGGCTATTATAATTTAGGAACCGAATAAAACGTTCATCATATAATGATACAGCGGTGTTTTACGCTTTCCAACCGTAGGTTGAAGAAGCGTATATGCTCCAGCTTAGTCCATCTGTCTGTCTGTCTGCCTGTCCGCACGATAACTCGTGTAAAAATGCTTCAATTTTGATGAAAGTTTAGTGTGTATTAGGGAACAAACTGGGGACGAACCCTATTAAAAATGGGCAAAATGGAGTCAAAGGTCAGGACATAGGAGCGGGATCCATTCCATCGCTCTTATGCGTCATAACGTACGTAAAAATGCTTCGATTGCGACAAAACGTTATCATGTTGTTTCGGAGGTATACTGAACTTATTCTGTTGAATATCATTGAAACGGGGTCAAAGGTCAAGGCACAGGAACGAGATTTATTCTACAGCCATTATCCTCATAACTTGACTAAAACTGCTTCTATTGCGACAAAACTTTAGTACGTTCTTCCGGAGGTATAGTGAACGAATTCTGTTGAATAACATCGAAATGGGGTCAAAGGACAGGGCACAGGAGCGAGATTTATTCCACAGCTATTATCCTCATAACTTAAGTAAAAATGTTTCTACTGCGACAAAACTTTATTATGTTGTTCTGGAGATATACTGAACAAATCAATAGTCAGGGAGGGAGGAGAGTTTGTCTGCGTGCGATTTCTGGCATGTTGGAAAACGTATCGTAAACAATGCATTGCGTGATTTTACTAACTTGTTGAAAGGTGTAACAGACCCATGGATTCGATACTGATACTGAATTTAAGTTAATTTGGTGACGACTGATTGGATTCTGGAATATTTTATCACCTTTAGCTGAATTTGTTTTCCAATCTGCGCAACTGTTGTGTCGATTGAAAAAAAGTCCCTTTAAGAACGTTTCCAAGATTCACAAAAATAAATAATAAAACTTCATTCACTATATCCATGGATTTCCCAATCTTCCAATTTCTCCCATCTGCTTTTTTGACAAATTGTATCAATAGCAGTTTCATCCTACTGTTTAGGCACATATCCCAATGGTGTTTCTTGCCGTCAGCATGGGTCAGTTGCACTCAATCCAATCTATGATCCTTATGTGATAGGTCAGCTGTACTCAAAAAGGAAAACAACAAAACGATTGACTACAATTACCGTGCCCTTTCTAACGAGAAGGGGAAATGTGAAAAACCGGTGGGTGGAATAGGGAGCCTCCAGCAAAAGATTCTCTCTGCTGGGCAATGCTTCACACACTCACTGAAAAAACATTGGTATCATTGAACCACGCAATTTTATCAGGATTATAGATGTAACATGGAGTTTATATACAGCGAAATATATATATATATATACACTATACTGGCAAAAGTCACTGGACAACCCTTCAAAAGCAAATGAACGGATCCGCTGCGTTGTTAAGATGCGCCGGACAGCTGCAAACGGTATAAAAACAAGCCTGCAGCTGACTGCGATCATATCGCACGGCGAAGATGACTGAAAATGTCGCGGCGGGAGAGAACTGACTTTGAGAAAAGAAAGATTGTTGGGTGTTATATTAGTGGATTGCCAGAAACCGAGAGCCGTTTGAACATGCCCAAGTCAATTGTTTTGGATGTACTGAATAAGTGGAAGACACTTGGCGTGCCTGAAGCAGCAAAACGTACAGGTAGACCAAAGAAAATCAGTGATAGAGAACGTCGAAGTCTCAGGAGAGTCGTTACAGCTAATTGACGGAGTACTGCACAAAACCTCAGTGTACAGGTGAGTAACAATACTGTAGCCTCGGTATGTACAGGTACCATTCGCAGAGAACTTCATTCCACGGCTTACCGTGGCCGCGCCGCTGCTGATAAACCTTTCATCTGCACTCAGAATGCTGTTCGTCGTTTAGCATTATGTAAAGAACATTTACCGTGGACCGTAGATCAATGGAAACGGGTCCTATGGACTGATGAATCCAGATACAGGATCCATCAGTCTGATGGCCATGTGTGGGTATGGCGGCAGCCAGGAACGCTATTTACGACATTATACTGTTCCTAAGGTCACGTTTGGAACTAGCACTGTACTGGTGTGGGGGTGTTTTTCGTGGTACTTGTGTGGGGTTCTTGTTAGGTCCCGGTCCATTGGTTATCGTGGACAAACCTGTTAACCAGAAAGTCTACCTCGATATTCTGGACATATATGCCCTACCAACTCTGTGGCAATACTATGGAACCAAGCCTTGTTGGTACCAGCAGGATAATGCACCGAGCCATAAAGCAAGGACTGTTACAGCGTTGTTCGACGGTAATTCCGTATCGTGTGCGGACTGGCCAGTATAGAGCCCTGACCATCTTAATCCCATAGAGCACCTATGGGATGAATTAGAGCGCCGCATAAGAAGTTTGGAACCAAGGCCTACTACTAAGCAACAGTTAGCGGCAGCATTATGTACTGAATGGAAGCGCATACCT
The DNA here is from genome assembly GCA_039090855.1 of Macrothele yani. Taxonomy (NCBI): domain Eukaryota; kingdom Metazoa; phylum Arthropoda; class Arachnida; order Araneae; family Macrothelidae; genus Macrothele; species Macrothele yani. The sequence continues at coordinate 19,359,139 of CM077026.1, read as the reverse complement.
ATCACTGTGCTCCAAAACCTTGTCGAAAGCAAGTCTCGAAGGGTCAGTGCATGCATAAAGGTCAAAGGTGAACCGACACAGTACTAATGTATGTTAGTAAATGCTATGTTGTGTTTCTCTTCTAGGTGTTCGATGACTTTTGTCAATATAGTATATGTATAAATGTCATATGTATATATACATACCCACACGCACTTACATTTTTACCACATAAGGGCAATTTTTCAGCAGTGGAAAAAACGTTGAGGAATTGTCTGAGTGCGGTAATATCTCACCAGGGAGAAGCTCTTGGGGGAATGGGTTCTCTTGAGTGCAGTTTTCCCATGAACCGGAAGATGCTGTGAGTGCAACTGATACTTTTCTCAGTTTCTTGAGTGCAACTGAACAACAGCCCTTCCCGTCCATCGTCCCATCTTGGGGTCATCGCCCACTTCCGCCGCTTCTCTCAGCCTTCGTTTTGTGATATGATAAGATTTTGGTGCTCTCTTCCCACTACATCCCGCGCTTTTATTAATAAAAACTGTTTTCTTCAATTAATTGTTTGCGTCTTTCCCTTTTGATGCTTGCCTACAGGTCACAGAACATATTCCTATAGCCCTCATTCCTCCATCCCATACACTTTCGTAACTTACTAATAAAGGTGCTCTACCCTGTTATTTAAAGCTTCATTTATAAAGCCGTGTATCTCCGTGTAAATAGGTTTCTAAATCTACGAAAATTATTCGTATTTAGTTATTTCTTTTGAGAAAGGATTAGTTGTTGTTTTCCGCCATTGGGTTTTCATCTATGTGATCGTCCAAGTTTGACAATCTTGTTGTCGTTCACGGAAGTGTTTCGTTAAGTTTAAACTGTATTGAGTGATGGTGTCTTAGGAATTAATATTTCAGTGTTTCATATACACGGAAGTAGTAAATTCTTAGGAGAACCCAATGGTCACGTGCGATTCGCACTTACGTACGCAGCTATGACCTTGACATAGTTTATAAACAGCTCACTCTAAAGGATTAAAGCCGCACCGGTGGCGTGGTGGTCTGAGCTATGGTTTCTGTTCACTCGTCCGATATCAATCCGGGTTCGAATCCTTGTGAGGCATGGGTGTTGTGTTTGTCTTCCGGAATTGGCTCGCTCCCAGCCCTGGAACCACTGGCACTAAATGTGCGACAGGCAGCTACCACGTCCGGCCTAGAGAAATCAGCGCGCCTGGAGACTGATCGCTGGCGCAGGTGAAGTTCACAGAGCAGTCACTATATATACAACCCAAGGACCGGTTTTCGGTTGGTAGAGTGTTCGGAGTCAGAATGAGAAAAGCTGCCGATTTATCGGAGTTGGATAAAGGACAAAGTCTGATGGCACGCCGCCTCGGAACTAGAATCACGGAAACGGCGCGGCTTGCGGATTGTTCAGGTGCTGCTGTAGTGATTAAGTATCCAAATTGGTACACAGATGGCCAAACGACGAACCGTCATCCAGCAGTGTGTATTCAGCAGCTCATTGATGCCAGACGGTAGCAGAGACTGTCGCGCATTGTTCACAGTGATCGCAGGGATACAGTGCGACAAATCTCCCGCAGCTACGACAGTGATGATCAGGGCAATGTGTGACAGCACATAGTTCATCGCAGCCTTCTGCGCATGGGCCTGCGTAGCCGAAGACCTAGCCGGGTCCCCATTCTCACTGCATGTCATCGCCAACGCATGAAATGGGCCCAAGGTAATCGAGATTGGACAGTGGATGATTGGAAGAGTGTGGCCTAGTCTGACGAATCTGAATTCCTCGTACAGTAGCGAACAAAAGTATTTGGCGAAACACTTTATCGACCATAATATTTTTTCTGCTGGACCAAATCGGGTCATTTTGTGATATGATATGTGTTATTCAGTTGCAAACATGACCCATATGCAGATGGATCGGAAACCTTAACACAGATCAGGTATCGAGCTTAATCGCAAATATCATACAAATTGCCCAATAAAGTAGGTGTGTATCACATTCATTTAATGCAACGATAACAGAAAACATGTACGAGAAAACGACAAAGCAATAACTAATACTTAGTGGGATAACCACGAGACTTAATAACAGCTGCACAACGGGCCGGCATCGAGTCCACTAGCTTCTCGACGGTGACCTGAGGAATTCGCGCCCGTTCTGCAGACAGCTGGTCGAACGTCTGGGCGCTATTCTGGCAGGTTTTCTTCGCACATCGTCTTTCCAGCTCCTCCCAACTGTGCTCGATGGGGTTTAGGTCTGGAAATTGGCTTAGCCAGTCTAGAAGTGTGACCTGTTGCTGCTGAAAGGCTGCCTTCGCTACTCTGGAGGTGTGTTTCAGGTCGTTGTCTTGCTGCATGATCCATCCGGGTGGCATGTTCTGGTTTGCCCATGGGAATACATAGTTGATGAGCATGTTCCTGTAGCTCTGGCCGGTCATTATTCCGTCAATCTTGATGATGGGGCCCATTCCATTCCGAGAGAAGACGCCGTAAACCATGAGCGATCCTCCTCCGTGCTTGACAGTAAGCTTAATGAAATGGGGGTTGAATCTCTGGCCAAACGCACGTCGTACGTATCGGATGCCATCACTTCCGAACAAGTTGAACTTGCTCTCGTCGGTTAAAAGCACCTTACTCCAGTCTGCAGCGGCCAAGTGTCGATGACGGCGCGCGAAAGCGACTATGGCTCGTCAATTCTTGACTCCGATGAGTGGTTTCTTGGCGGGGCGTCTTCCATTCAATCCACCAGCAATGAGAAAACGGGAGATGGCCATTCGGCTGACGTTCAGGTCGTCGCTGTCGCGGAATTCAGTGGCGATGTCCACAGCAGTCAAGGTGGGATCAGCACGAGATCGACGGAGGATGCGTCTATCCTGACGCATAGTAGTGGAACGAGGCCTACCACATCGCGGACTGTTCTCGACGGTCCCAGTCTTCTTATAACGTTGTAGGATAGCTGAAATGGACTGGTGTCGGATCTTCTGGGCCCTCGCAATGTCGGTGACGCGCATTCCGGATTCCGTCATGTTCACGGCCGCCTGGCGAGCTCCAACAGAGATCTTCGCCTTTTTACCCATTTCTGAAAACCTAAGATTGACTTATTATCACACTACACATCACAAAACCCACGAAAATCAGAAGAAAAACATTAATACATGCACCAAACAAATGGGTAATAATTTGCGACTGTTGAATATGGTCCATTTCGAACGACAAATTCGCTCTGAGCGAAATACAAACTACGCGGCATTGTAACCCACGAATCAACACATATCATATCCCAAAATGACCCGATGTGGTCCAGGAGAAAAAAAATTATGGTCGAAAAAGTGTTTCGCCAAGTACTTTTGTTTGCTACTGTATATCACACAGACGGCCGACCGCGGATACGCCGATTACCAACGGAAGCTATGGCAGCTGGATGCACTGTTGGAAGGAAGCAGAATGGCTGCGGCGGTGTTGCGTTGTGGGCGATGTTTTCTTGAAACACTTTAGGCCCCATTATCCCACTAGCACGATCCCTGACAGCTGTCATGTATCTGAACATCGTTGTGGACCAAGTTCACCCATTCATGGCAACTGTGTTCCCTGCTAGTGATGGCCAGTACCAACAGGATAATGCGCCATGCTACACTGGCATAATCAACAAGTAGTAGTTCGAGGAACATGCTGGTGACTTTCTGTTGATGACATGGCCTCAAACTTCTTCGTACATGAACCCAATCCAGCATTTGTGGTTCGACTTCGAAAAGCGGGTTCGCGCTAAATCACCACCAACACGAAATGTACGTTAAGTGGAGTGGCTCTTGTTGACATTATTGTACCAAATCCCCCAGGATACCTATCGCCACCTCATCGAATCGATGCCTCGCTGAGCGGCGGCTGTTTTGCGGACTAAAGGAGGTCCTACAACTTATTAGGTAGGTGCTCATCGGTGTACACACACTGAAGCAAAAATGTTTCGAAGGGAGTTTTATTTTTAGGGAGCTTTCTCGAAGTTTTGCAACTGTTGTGTTCGTCGAACAGTGACTGGCACATATATTTCGCCAGACAGTTTTCCAGCTGTTGCAATTCTATTTGATGTTAGCATACTAATGTTTTTATATTTGTAATATACGTACCTGATAAGACATTCGAAATACACTACAAAATTTCATGCATTCGCGATATTAAGTTGCACGAAATTCGTTGGGAATGTTGTAGCGTAGCAACTGCAACCAACAATGTTATGTTCTTTTTCTGCACGTGAAGGCATCTTCATGCATGACAATGCACTATCGCACCGTGCCAGAATCGTGCGAAAATGGTTTCATGAGCACAAGATGGACTTTCGCCATCTAATGTGGAATCCGCAGTCTTCTAATCTCAGTCGTATTGAAAATGTATGAGATATAGTGGAAAAAGCTGTTCCTCGTCGATATCCACTTCCGTCAACACTGACAGAGAAGTGCAATATTTTACGGCAGGAATGAATTAGAGCACCTAATTGAGTCCTACTTTCTGTCATGTGCAACACAGGCGAACCCAGTGGTTTCAAACTCGCAGCCCGTATGAATGATTACAAAATGAAAATAAATCACCCTTTTTTCAGGTATATTATTAAATTAAATAGAATATAAGCATAGTAATGTTTGGCAAAACCATCCTCTTTATAAGTACGAAGTTTATTTACGAAAAATATAACCGTATTAAGCATGCATATTGTCACGTCGAAAGGAATGCGAAAGCGGTACAGATGTTTTTCCCCCTACGCATTGTCTAGGAATCCAAGAGCGCTGGTCACCGTGTCACTGCACGTAAGGGATGTCGTCTGAAAAGCGAATAATATTTGCGCAGAATTGAAATCAAGCGCTGGCAACACTGATCGAACTTGAAAAGATCCCTCCCGTTCAGCTGGTGGCTAGTTTCTTCCGGCTGCATCGGTTGCTTCACACGCAAGAAGAAATCAGCTTTGGTGAATTTTCTACGAAGATAGCTATGCTAAAAGAGGATTTCAACAGGCAGTTTGAATGTTTCAATAACATGAAAAATATTTTCTAAATATATTCAAGTCTCTATTTTCCTATAATGCTGAAAACGCGCTTGAAGAACTTCAGCTTGAATTAATAGACTTACCGTGTGATTCTTTCGTGGAAGAAAAACTCAAAAGCTGCAATCTAACTGAGTTTTACCAGTTAGTTTCAAAGAATAAGTACGTAAACTTTCACAACCTAGTTGTACGGTTTCTGCCTATGTTCAGAACAACATACTAATGGGAACAGTTGTTTTCAAGAACGAACCAAGAAAAATGTCTTGAAAGGAATAGGTTAAGTACAGTCACTTATGCTCACTTTTAAAAGTAGCATGTTCAAAGATATTATTCCAAATATCAATAAGTTGGTGACAAAAAAAGCGAGCCCAAGTTTCTGGTCAGAACACATAATATTTTCTGTACCGAGTACCGTGGTCACTTGGTAAAATGTGATCGTTTTAAGTTCTAAGTGAAAATAATTGTCACGAAAAGTGATTGTTCTCAGTGATTGATGAAGCATTTGGTTTTACTATTTACCGATAATTAGAAATAATATTCCACTATAGTGCCAAGCCATTGGCGTAGTTTTGTAAAGTTGATATTTATTCATAAGAAATTCATTAATATTCATGCGGCCCCCTAAATTCCTTCAAACTGGAAAGTGGACCTTCCAAGGGTCTGAGCTTGAGATCACTGGGCGAACCTATGTGACGTATATGCTATTTTAACTTTCATTTTTAGTTCCTTTTCCTATGTAGATTTGAGTTTGTTCTCTTTTGCAGTTTCCAAACTTAACGTGATATCTTCTTTCTCATGAATGGAGGTTTGACAACACCCTGAGGTCAGTACGTAAGTGACGTATGCATGTGATAAGAACAAGACGAGAGATATAGTATAATGGCCACGCGGTAGCTGTGAGAGGGAGATTTTGATGGTGAACGTTAATGATCCTTCCGGATACGAGACTGCTTACTTGCCGTTTAAGTATTTTTTAAGCCTACGTGTTCTACTTTAACGACAGTTCCGGTGTTGTGTTTTAATGTATACGCCAAGTAATTTTGCTTCCTACACTTCCAATGGAAAAACTTCTGTACACATTTTCTTCACAATTAATGCGTTCCCAAGGATGAAAATTTGAACATCGATTAAAATAGCTTCATTTTATAACTTGGAATACTTAATATTTTCTAAAAAAAAACCATAATTATGCAATCCAACATTTGTTTGTCTACTGACGTCATCAAAGTACAGGTCGCGAAATCTTTTTCCTGGTTTCAACACCACCAAAGGAAAAGTTATTGGTTTTTAATACAATTATAATTATGTTTTAGAAAATATTAAGTATTCCAAGTTATAATATGAAGTTATATTAATCGATGTTCAAATTTTCATCCTTGGGAACACACTAATTGTGAAGGAAATGTGTACAAAATTTTTCCATTGGAAGTATAGGAAGCAAAATTACTTGACACCCACCTTAATTGTTATTTACGCTTTCCAACCGTAGGTTGAAGAAGCGTATATGCTCCAACTTTGTCCGTCCGTCTGTCTGTCCGCACGATAACTGGCGTAAAAATGGTTCGATTTCGATGAAATTTTAGATAGTGGTAGGGGACCACCTGGGGACGAACCCTATTGAAAATGGGACAAATGGGGTCAAAGGTCGCGACATAGGAGCGGGATCCAAGACATTGCACTCATGCGTCATAACCTGCGGAAATATGGTTCGATTTCAATGAAATTTTACTATGTGGTAGGGGACCGCCTGGGGACGAAATCTATTTAAAATGGGTGAATTGGGGTCAAAGGTCAATCATAAGAGCGGGATGCATTCCATTGCCCTTATGCGTCATAACGTGCGTAAAAATGGTTTGATTTCGATGAAATTTCAGTATGTAGTAGGGGACCACCTGGTGACGAACACCATTGAAAATGAATGAAATGGGGTCAAAGGTCAGGACATAGAATTGCGATCCATTCCATCGCCCTTATCCCATATTATTAAGGTGGACGTCAAGTAATTTTGCTTCCCATACTTCCAATGGAAAAACGTTTGTACACATTTCCTTAACAATTAATGTGTTCCCAAGGATGAAAATTTGAACATCGATTAAAATAACTTCATATTACAACTTGGAATACTTAATGTTTTCTAAAACATAACCATAATTACATTAAAAATCAATAACTTTTCCTTTGGTGGTGTTGAAACCAGAAAACGGATGGCGCGACCTGTACTTTGATGACGTCAGTAGACAAACAAATGTTGGATTGTATAATTATGGTTATGTTTTAGAAAATGTTAGGTATTTCAAGTTATAAAATGAAGCTATTTTAATCGATGTTCAAATTTTCATCCTTGTGAACGCATTAATTGTCCAGAAAAAAGATGGCGCGACCAGTATTTTCAGGACGTCAGTCGACGAACAAATGTTGGATTGCATAATTATGGATATGTTTTTGAAAACATTTAGTATTGCAAGTTATAAAATGAAGATATTTTAAACGATGTTCAAATTTTCATCCTTGGAAACGCATTAATTGGGAAGAAAATGTGCACAGAAATCTTTAAATTCGAAGTAGAGGAAGCAAAATTACTTGACGTTCAGCTTAAAGGAGCAATTCTTGTATGTATGTAAATTTTATTTTGAAAACGGTTCAAAGGATTTTGATGAAAGTCGTTAACCTACATTTTTCTGGTACTAGAAATCGATTTAGCTTGATCTCGACTATAGGAAAATTCGTTTAGTGGGTTAAATAACCACCCCGAATTACCATGTTTTTAGTGTAGTGTCATGGCGTCGAGCCATTAGATGTTAACGCGCGGTCACGCCATCTGTCTCATTACGTCACGCGTTGTGTGTGTGGATCCTATTAAAGTTTTATGACGTCACACTCTTGCGAGCTGATGGTCGCGATTCCCATCTGCCTCATTACGTCACACGTTTTGTGCGTATGCACGTCCGCACGATAATTGGCGTAAAAATCGTTCGATTTCGATGAAATTTTAGTATGTGGTAGGGGAACATCTGGGAAAGAATCCTTTTGAAAGTGAAGGAAATGGGGTTAAAGGTCAGGACACAAGAGCGAGATCCATTCCACTGCTCTTATGCGTCATAACTAACGTAAAAAAGGTTTGATTTCAATTAAATGTTAGTATGTGGTAGGGGAATACCTGGGAAAGAATCTTTTTGAAAGTGAAGGAAATGGGGTTAAAGGTCAGGACACAAGAGCGAGATCCATTCCACTGCTCTTATGCGTCATAACTAACGTAAAAAAGGTTTGATTTCAATTAAATGTTAGTATGTGGTAGGGGACCACCTGGGGACAAACTCTACTGAAAATTGGCGAAATGGGGGTCAAAGGTCACAACATAGGAGCGGAATCTCTTCCATCGCCATTATGCATCATAACTTAGGTAAAAATGTTTCGATTTGGATGAAATGTTAGTATGCTGTAGGGACCTGCCTGGGGACGAATCCTATTGGAAATGGGGTCAAAGGTTAGGACACAGAAGCGGGATCTATTCCATAGTCCTTATGCACCATAACTTATGTAAAATTGCTTCGATTGCGACAAAACTTTATCATGTTATTTCGGAGGTACACTGAACCAGTTGTGTTGAATATTATCGAAATGGGATCAAAGGTCAGGGCACAGGAGTGATATTTATTCCATAGCCATTTTCCTCATAACTTGAGTAACAAATACTTGAGTAATGATTTCTAGTATGTTGGAGAGCGTATCATAATAATCAATGCATTGCATGATTTTACTAACTTGTTGTGGATATTAACCCAAGTTTCGTTGATCTCACCTTGATGAAGTGCAAATGATCAAGTGATTATTATTGACAGCAATAAAGGATTAGCTGCAAGTAACAACTTCTTGAACTTTATTTGAGTGACACGTATTTCATTGTAGGTGAAGTTTTGATCTATGTAGTGTTTTAGTAAGTCATCTACACACAAACGCTACACCTACTCCACGCTAAATAATGATTCGTATTCTTTGGACAGGTTGCGTATAATATAGATGAGTGCAGAATATAATACTGATTCACATAAATGAAGAGAAAAACAATGACGAAATATCTTGATTCATTCATTTAATGACACACATACACGAAAAAGAAACTGAAAGTAGATACAACCTTAAAACACGTTGTAAAATACATACACTGAACACAAACCTCACACAGTACTGTAACAAATTGAAATTGCAGCTTATGATTGGTACTACGTCGATAGTTCGAACAGAATCCATTAAACATGGGTTTACAAACAAATGGCAGCTGAAGTTCATTGTTCCAGCAATGGCTAAAATATCTATCAAGTCTCTTTACTAATGATGATAGGAGATAGGAACCGGAATGGGAATAGGATGGGAACAATGATGACCACCTGCTCAGCGGTGACCCAATATATACGCCATCATACCAGTTATCATCATGGCTCCAAAACCATCATGGTCTCCACCACCTTTCTCATCCTTTTCTTCTCCTTCACTTCCTGGTACAGGTTTTGGTTCACATTGGATAGTAGCTATCATACTTATGACACACGTAATGAGCAGGAAAAACGCTGGGTACAGTTTCTGCATTTTCATGATCTGACTTCTGGGAGATAAGAGAAGAACACAATTTACTGAAAATTTAATGTATAAATTTAAGTATTAGAACAAAGATGAACAGTGATTAGAAACTCAAAAGTTCAGAACAGTGATCCCGTGACGTCTTCACAGCACTGTAAACAATAAGAGTTATTAGTCATGAATGGAATACGTGATTACATCATACAACACAAATTTTGAAGATGACAAGAGCGGTAAACATCCGTGCAGTTGAAATTCAAAAGTTACAAAAACACCGTCAATAATTGATAAAAAAGTATGAAAGGGCAATACCCTTTATAAGTCAGGAAAAACTTTACTAAAAGTTAAATTATTTACAGATAAAAAAAGTTAGATCTTTCGGGATCACTATGTCCCATCCTCAGACTACAATAGTATGTGCTATTGTGCTCTATATATACATTGTCTAAGAACTTCGGGGACGTAGGTCCGATTTTGAAAAGTCCTCATTGCGCACTCTAGCGGAAATCATGTTACAAGAGAAAGTTCTTCAACATTACAAATTGAATCGACGTGATACACATAACGCAAGTTATAACATATTTTTTCATTTATGTTATAACTTGCCTTTTGTGTATCATGTCGATTAAATTTTTAATGTTCATGAACTTCCTCTTGTAACATGATTTCCGCTAGAGTGCGGGGTGAGCACTCTTTAAAGTTGGATCTACGTCCCCGAAGATCTTAGACAATATATATATATAAAGCACACTAGCACATACTATTGTTGTCTGAGGAATGGACACAGTGATCCCGAAAGATCTAACTTTTTTTATCTGTAAATATTTTAACTTTTAGTAAAGTTTTACCGGTCATGTAAAGGGTATTGCCCTTCCATAAGTTTTTATCGTGTATTGACGTTGTTGTCTTTAACTTTTGAATTTTAAGATGACAATCCGTTTTTTGGTGTAAATATGACAAGGATGGTAAGTCAGATAATATCTAAAAACTTGAACATTTCGTCCCCCCCTCGAGTGGGAATCGAACTCGCGTCTCCCAGATGGCGCCCAGGAAGGCTAACCACTACACCACCCAGAACGACTAAGTCTCAAGTTTCCGATTAATTTGAATATAACCATTACAGGATTCGCTAGTCGAAGCAACCGGCATTCATTTTCGGATATTTTTTGACTTACCATCCTTGTCATATTTACACCAAAAAACGGCCTGTTATCTTCAAAAAGAGTTAATAGGTCTATGCCTTTACCGGTTCTGTTTAATATCACCGAAATGGGGTCAAAGGTCAGGGCACAGGAGCGAGATGTATTCCACAGCCATTATCATCAAAACTTGAGTAATGATTTCTGGTATGTTGGAAAGCGTATCACAATCAATGCTTTTCATGATTTTACTAACTTGTTTCTCTAATTCCACATCATCACACAGGAGTAATGAGTTACAACGCAGAGCCCATCGAACCCTGCTGAAAATGGGACCCCTGGCCGCTCCGAGTGCCCATGCTAAACTGGATTCACTGTGGAAAGCGCCTGCAACGGGCGCCCGAGTGTCAAAACTGAACTTCCATTGATTGGGAGAAGGTCATCTGGTCTGACGAGTCTAGTTTACGCTTTCCAACCGCAGGTTGCAAAAGCGTATATGCTCCAGCTTTGTCCGTCCGTCCGCCCGATAACTTGAGTAAAAATGGTTCGATTTCGATGAAATTTTATTATGTGGCAGGGGACCACCTGGGGACGAATTCAATTGGAAATGGACGAAATGGGGTCAAAGGGCAAGACATAGGAGCGGGATCCATTCCATCGCCCTTATGCGTCTAAACGTACGTAAAAGGGCTTCGATTGCGACAAAACGTTTTCATGTTGTTCCCGAAGTATACTGAACCAATTCTGTTTAATATCATCGAAATGGGATCAAAGGTCAGGGCACAGGAGCGAGATTTATTCCTCAGCCATTATCCTCATAACATGACAAAAAATGCTTCTTTTACGACAAAACTTTAGTATGTAGTTCCGGTTGTATACTGAACCAATTCTGTTTAATATAATCGAAATAGGGTCAAAGGTCAGGGCAGAGGAGAGATTTATTGCACAGCCATTATCCCCATAACTTGAGTAATGATTTCTGGTATGTTGGAAAGCGTATGATAATCAATGCATTGCATGATTGTACTAACTTGTTTTCTGTTGCACCATGTGGGCGCCTGTATTGGTGTGCGGGGAAATGCTGGCACTAAGATGCACGTCGGAATGAAAACTAGCCGGTGGAGTAATTGTAGTGTTTAAACAATATTCTGCTGTGAAACCCTGAGTACAATCATTCAAGTGGTGAAAACTATGACATTTACCACATACCTAGTCATCACTACAGACCTTGTACATTCTTTCATGGTAACGGTATTCTCCTGTAACAGTGCCTTCTTTCAGTAGCATAATGTGCCATACCACACTGACTGAATTTTTGAGCATGGTTCTCGGAACGTGATGAAGAATTCCAGGTATTTCCCAGGCATCCAAATTCTCCATACATTAATCCAATGGAGCATTTGTGGTTTGTGTCGGAACTGCAAATTCGATCTGCGACGGCTCAAACGCATAACCTACAAGATTTAAAACGTGTAAGTACCAGCATAAAGGAAGGATCTATAGAGTGGAAAAAGACATAGGAGCCCATGGAAATTCCTCACATAGAAAGTGGCTCCCCCACGGACCTAAAACAGAAGCAAAATGTGACGTGACCCCGTGACGTCGGCAATAGTTGCTACGGCCACCCAGCGCTCGGAGATGAACAACAGACACGTAAAAAAACCAAAAGTTTTGAATTCTGTAAGGAAAAGTATACGATCAGTAAGTAATGAGCAAAATAATACCACTTATTAGAACGCTAGAGGAATTGAAAACCAAAAGGAATCTTAAAATTAATAAAGTATTGCGTGTATTCGTCTTAAACACTACCGGATAGCAAGCCAAAGTCAAAAGTCAACGTAAAAACATTCGTTCGGACAAAAATCACGTGGTTCTTGGGTGTTCCCTGGAAACCAGCTGTCAATCAACTGCAGTTCTGTTTTCGGTCGCTGGTGCGCTGCAGTCGACTTCATGACGTCATGAGTTTCAGCTTTATACAGCCAGTGTCTTCTCTATATATCCTTCCTTTATGGGTACCAGATAACACAAGACACGTTTAGAAATCGTGTAGCGTCTATGTTTCTCCGGGAAAGAGCTGTTTTGGCAGCATGTGAAGGTCCAGCATCATATTATGCAGAAGGTCATAATGCTTTGGCTCTTCGGTCCTTTTTAGCTTCAACCGAAAGTCAAATATCTGGGTTCACTGAAAAGCAAATCCAATAAGCTTTAAGTCTACAAGCTAGTTCTAAGCATCTACGTTTTCTTAGCTATCTGTACATATAAAACTAAAAGCCCTCACCAATTCATTGACTCATCACCGTATCTCAAAAACTACTGAACCTAGAACTTTCATATTTGGCAGGAATGTTCCTTTTACAACATAAAGGCTCACTATGAAAGGAATTTTTTTCCTACGATAAATTTAAGTGGGTCAAAATGGATTTTTTTAAGTATCCCAACTTTGATAACGCTACGACGTTTTGCAATGATCGAACCATTGTTGCCCAGCAACTGAAGCCCCGCCCTAAGTTTTGAAGGACATGAGTTGACTTGCTCAGTATATATTTTGTTCTAAATTTATTTGTTCTGAATTTATTTAACAAAAATTCTTAAAAATCACGTAAAAAGCGCTATAACATAATATGCTTTACATCTAAACATTTATTATCGTCTGACATATCGAATGTCAAAGTTTTCTGATTTGTTCTAAATTTATTTAACAGAAAAAACCTTTTAAAAATATCACGTAAAAAGCACTATATCATAATATGCTTTACATTTAAACATTTATATTATCATTCGACATATCGAATGTCAAGGTTTTTGGAGTCAAAATCAAATTACCAACATTCGTTTTCACCAAAGCAACGGTGACGTCATATAAGTGTTTTTTTTTAAGTCAAAATCAAACTACCAACATTCGTTTTCACCGAAGCAACGGTGATGACATATAAGTGTTTTTTTAAGTCAAAATCAAATTACCAACATTCGTTTTCACCGAAGCAACGGTGACGTCATATAATTGTTTTTTCTTTTTAAGTCAAAATCAAATTACCAACATTCGTTTTCCCCGAAGCAACGGTGACGTCATATCAATGGTTAGGTGACTGCAATAAATATAAATATGCGGGTAGATTTTCATAGTAATTGAAATTGAAATTTGGAAAAAAAATGCTTCTCCCCGGAGATATTAGCGATGGCAACACAATTTTGCTCAAGCTTCCAAAAACATCTGACTTGCTAGCTTTTAAACGTACAGTTTCGAACGAAATTGTTTACGAAATCAAGTTCAAAGAACTGGTATTTAGCTAGTAATATTATATTTTTTCATGAAATACGGGATTACATCAGTACACAATACAAATATGAAGGTGTGATTCCGTCTATTGGTGTAAAGTATGACGAGAATGGTAAGTCAAATAACATCCGTAAAGTTGAAAACTTCATCTTCCTGAGCGGGAATCGAAACCGCGTCTTCCGGTTTGCCCCCGAGCATGGTAACCACTACACTGCCCAGAATGACCAAGTTCCAAGTTTCCCAGCAATTTGAATTTAACACATCACAGGAACTGCCAGTCGAAGCAACAACATTCATATTTAGCGAATATGGATGAATAGAATTCATTGTTTCCCGTGATTGTCCGGAGAAGCAGATAGATCATGAAATACGGGATTACAAATTTTTGTTAAATTCAAATTACTCGGAAACTTGAGACTTGGTCGTTCTAGGTAGCGTAGTGGTTAGTATACTCGAGCGCAACCCGGGAGACGTGAGTTCGATTTTCGTTGTTTGCAGGATATCATTGACTTACCATTCTCGTCATAATTTACACCAATAGACAGAATCACATCTTCAAATTTGCATTATAATGTTTTAATTATACATAAAGCAAGCATTACCTCATTACCATGTGTATTACATACCTTGCTGCAGAAGAAGCGATTGGTGTTTTGAGTAGAACACACGAATGCCTCTGATTTTTATAGAATCATCCCCGTCACACAGGGGTTAGTTTATATGGATGAATGAACCATCGCTTTCATTAACTCACATTTGCGTGTAGTTATCCACTCTGACATCGCCCAATTAAAAGCTTTTACAAAAGGTTTTAGGTCAATGAGCTGGCTGTAGCATCAGAGGTAAAATTAGATGCTTCACTGGATACTTTGATACTGATGCTTCACTGGATACTTAAGATACTTTGTCAGCCATCTTACGGCTTCACTTACAAATTTGTTCGACACAATTCAGTGAACAGCGACAAAATCCCCTCAGACATGTCTGCTTTTCTGTATTTACCCATTTATGCTTTCCCTTTCAACATAAAAAGCTACAACAACAACAAAACAATAAGAGGTAGCAAGTTTTCTTAAGGATTCACCAGAAGTCCTTGACCTTTCTTGGATGAATGGAGCGCTGTAATAATAAGCTTATCTGCCCTAATGAAATAAATAACCTCCCCCGACTCCATAGTTTTATCAGTATCATTGTATGTGAAAAGTAAAGTCGTTCCGCTAAAACATATTTCGAAGCACAGGAGAAGGAAAGGATTTCGACAAATCGGTTGCTCACGTGAAAGCTTAAAAGATGTGGGGTTATGCCTGCACAAAAATATCCTGGGATATTTTGCTTTGGTGTAATTTTTTAATTTAGCAGCTCTAAGCAGTGATGCTCCTTTAGCAAACAACGTTTTTTTTTTGTTTTTTTTAACTCTTACCAATGTTTTGATATCAAAGACTACGTCTTGTGACGATTATATATGTTACCGCTAAAGTGCAGAAATCAGTTATTCTACAGATTATCTAGGTAATGTGCAGATTAATTAGGGTGATCCGTTAAAGTGCCGAAAATTGTTTCATTGCTCAAATTACCTAGGTAATCTGCACATTACCTACTAGGCACTCGTTAAAGTGAAAATAAGATCTTTGCAGGAACAACAGCAACGTTTCTGTACGCTTAAATTAACATAATGTTATTTATTTATTTTTCGATATATAAAGAATCAAGTTAATACAATCAAACAATCAACAAATTAGTTGATAGAATCAATCATCAATCAATTAAAAAACTATAATAGAAAGAATCAAACGGTTGAAAATATTATTATAATTAAGGAAATGAATTTGCAAAACATATGATAAAATTATGCTTACTTATTAGAGCAATCTAAAGATTGGTGACACTTTGAATTGCATAGCAATTGGTTTTTGCGACAAGCACACCTATTTGTGGTACATTTAGATTTGCGGTCACATTTTCTGAAACCCTGCCCAGTATCAAGGGATTGTTTTATTGCTGTTTGACGTAAAGATATTTCTACAGCTGGGACATCTTCTTTCGTTAAAAATCTCTCTTTGCAAACACTGAAATCAGATTTTGCATGCAATTGTTTTAAAATACCCGTTTTAGAACCAAGTTTATAAATCCATTCTCTGTTTTACTAAGAACCACAGCTAAAATCGAGCGGACATCAGTTTTTGCTCTGTCTACTTCGGGTATTTTAATTCTCACAGTGACACCTTCATCGACATTTGGGTGCTTTGCATTAGAAACTGCTAACATTTTCTTTGCTTGCTTTTCTAAACCTTTCTTGGCTTCATCACGCTGTATTTTCTGGTCCATATTCTTTTTACAGATGTTGCACAATACATTCTTACCATACCCTTTCTCTTTAGGATCTATTTCACCATAAATTACGTGAACAAACATATCACACGAAACCAAACTAAAAGTGGAGGGAGAGGGAGAAGGTGTAGGGAAAGGAAATGAGAGAAACAAACTTTTGAACTTTAACGATACGGAAGCCGTTAA
The DNA here is from genome assembly GCA_039090855.1 of Macrothele yani. NCBI lineage: Eukaryota > Metazoa > Arthropoda > Arachnida > Araneae > Macrothelidae > Macrothele > Macrothele yani. Next base: position 19,342,615 of record CM077026.1, on the reverse strand, counting down.
TGTGCACATTACCTAGGTAAAATGCGGAAAACTCTTGATTCCGCACGTTAACGGAGCAAATCAGTTAATCTGCAGATTAGCTAGGTAATGTGCACATTAACGGATTTCGAGCTTTAGCGGTAACATATACATTAAGATAATACAATGTAGTTTGTCACAAATATTTATTTTTTCAAGCCGACCATAGTTTCGCTGGATTTTGTCCTAGCTTGATCAGGACGAATGCCATTCGTCCTGATGAAGCTAGGTCAAAACCCAGGGAAACCTTGGTCGGCTTGAAAAATAAATGGCTTCATCAGGACGAGTGGCGTTCGTCCTTCATCAGGATGAATGCCATTCGTCCTGATGAAGCTAGGTCAAAACCCAGCGAAACCATGGCCGGCTTGAAAAATAAATAGCTTCATCAGGACGAGTGGCGTTCGTCCTTCATCAGGATGAATGCCATTCGTCCTGATGAAGCTAGGTCAAAACCCAGCGAAACCATGGTCGGCTTGAAAAGATAAATAGCTTCATCAGGACGAGTGGCGTTCGTCCTTCATCAGGATGAATGCCATTCGTCCTGATGAAGCTAGGTCAGAACCCAGCAAAACCATGGTCGGCTTGAAAAAATAAATAGCTTCATCAGGACGAGTGGCGTTCGTCCTTCATCAGGATGAATGCCATTCGTCCTGATGAAGCTAGGTCAAAACCCAGCGAAACCATGGTCGGCTTGAAAAGATAAATAGCTTCATCAGGACGAGTGGCGTTCGTCCTTCATCAGGATGAATGCCATTCGTCCTGATGAAGCTAGGTCAAAACCCAGCGAAACCATGGTCGGCTTGAAAAGATAAATAGCTTCATCAGGACGAGTGGCGTTCGTCCTTCATCAGGATGAATGCCATTCGTCCTGATGAAGCTAGGTCAGAACCCAGCAAAACCATGGTCGGCTTGAAAAAATAAATAGCTTCATCAGGACGAGTGGCGTTCGTCCTTCATCAGGATGAATGCCATTCGTCCTGATGAAGCTAGGTCAAAACCCAGCGAAACCATGGTCGGCTTGAAAAGATAAATAGCTTCATCAGGACGAGTGGCGTTCGTCCTTCATCAGGATGAATGCCATTCGTCCTGATGAAGCTAGGTCAAAACCCAGCGAAACCATGGTCGGCTTGAAAAAATAAATAGCTTCATCAGGACGAGTGGCGTTCGTCCTTCATCAGGATGAATGCCATTCGTCCTGATGAAGCTAGGTCAAAACCCAGCGAAACCATGGTCGGCTTGAAAAGATAAATAGCTTCATCAGGACGAGTGGCGTTCGTCCTTCATCAGGATGAATGCCATTCGTCCTGATGAAGCTAGGTCAGAACCCAGCAAAACCATGGTCGGCTTGAAAAAATAAATAGCTTCATCAGGACGAGTGGCGTTCGTCCTTCATCAGGATGAATGCCATTCGTCCTGATGAAGCTAGGTCAAAACCCAGCGAAACCATGGTCGGCTTGAAAAGATAAATAGCTTCATCAGGACGAGTGGCGTTCGTCCTTCATCAGGATGAATGCCATTCGTCCTGATGAAGCTAGGTCAAAACCCAGCGAAACCATGGTCGGCTTGAAAAGATAAATAGCTTCATCAGGACGAGTGGCGTTCGTCCTTCATCAGGATGAATGCCATTCGTCCTGATGAAGCTAGGTCAGAACCCAGCAAAACCATGGTCGGCTTGAAAAAATAAATAGCTTCATCAGGACGAGTGGCGTTCGTCCTTCATCAGGATGAATGCCATTCGTCCTGATGAAGCTAGGTCAAAACCCAGCGAAACCATGGTCGGCTTGAAAAGATAAATAGCTTCATCAGGACGAGTGGCGTTCGTCCTTCATCAGGATGAATGCCATTCGTCCTGATGAAGCTAGGTCAGAACCCAGCAAAACCATGGTCAGCTTGAAAAAATAAATAGCTTCATCAGGACGAATGGCGTTCGTCCCTCATCAGGATGAATGCCATTCGTCCTGATGAAGCTAGGTCAAAACCCAGCGAAACCATGGTCGGCTTGAAAAAATAAATGTTTGGTACAAACTACGTTGTATTATCTTAATGTATGTACAGTATCTTACCAATGTACGTATTTGTAATATGTAAACTTTGTTCTTTGACTTGCGCGTTTCACACGCATTATGACGTGTTTGCTCTGTTTTAACTCATCTACTATTGCTCAGTCTTTCACAATCTGAAGAAAGGATCGGCGTGAACGATCTTATGATTTTAATGTTTTATCTTATCTTAATATTAACCTTTTACATTAAAGTAATTTTATTCTTAAAATTGTGCAAAGGCGGCTTTTCAGTAATTAGATTGACTCAGCACGAAACTCTTACTCCTCTGATAAAATTGTTGCAATGCTGTATTACCTGTTTTGCACCTACATCTTCCGAATAAGTTAATGTGTGCGCCCAATTCAGTAAAACACATGCATAAGAAACACACGCATTACGTACGTTCTTTCAATAATTAAAGGGTTCGATAACCAACATTCTTGTTAAAAAATGAGTTGCGTACGAAAACCAACTGCGGTGGTAATCTGAACATTTTAGAGTATTTATCATACATTTATATCAACATATGGCACCACAAGACAACTTTTAATTTATGGTAAGTGCAAACGTTTATATTTTTTTGCTACTTGTAAAACACCTTGAAACAATAGGTGTTACGCACCTAATATGGTGTTGGAGCATCCTTGGCATTTAAAACTGCTTCAATTCTCCTTGGAATGGACGCGTACAAGTCCTGGATGGTGATAAGTGGTATGTTGTACCACTCTTCTTGCAGAAACTGCTCCAATTCCTTGAGAGACGCCGGAGGAGGATAATGGGATCGCACTCTATTTTCCTACACAGACCACAGGGGCTCGGTGACGTTTAAGTCCGGTGATTGTGCAAGCCAGGGAAGGTATGCAACTTCATCCTCATGTTCCTCAAACCATGATTGAGGAGTTGGACTTCTGTGAATCGGGGCATTATCATCTTCAAAGGTGCAACGCCCTGACGGAAACAATGTTTGCGCCGTTGGATGCACATAGTCGGCCAAAAGAGTGGCATAGTCACCGCTAGTGATCCGTCTGTGTAAGGTGATAATGGGACATGCTGCAAACTACGAAATCATGGCCCAATCCATTACGGAACCAACCCCATGCTTCACTGTTGGAAGGAGACAGTCTGGGTTGTAGTCTTCTGCGGAGGTTCTCCATACGTAAACCCGTCCTGTGGTGGAGAATAGTGAGAAACTTGATTCATCGGAAAACAAGACATGTTTCCAGTGATCCGCAGTCCACGTTTTATGTTCCTGGCATCACTGTAGTCTGCGTTTCATATTCACCAGTAACACCAGGGGTTTTTGTAATCGCAGCTCTGCCGTAAATTATGTGCTTATGCAATTCCTTTCTCACGGCATGGGTCTGCACAGGGTTTTGGAATTGTGCATTAAGCTCAGCAGTCACTTTCGTCGCCGTGATCTTCCTCCTTGCGGTCACAATCCTCTTTAATGTCCTCCTGTCTCTCGCACTGAGTTTGGTTTTCCTTCCACATTTGTGTCTCGCAAATGATGTAGAACCGTGAACATTGTATGCTGTCATGACCTTCGACACGGAACCTCTCGATATATCCCCAATACCTGTGCCACTGTGATTACCGACGCATCAACGAAACGGGCTCCTACAATCTTCCCTCTTTGGAACTCCGACAAGTCACTCACTGTGCCTTCATCTGGAAAGAAAGTATGCAAACACCGATTTACAATGCAATCACACATACCCTTGGGACTATAAGCAACACTTTGTTTTCAAAATAAAAATTGTAACTACATGTTCGATTTACTCAAAAAGCAGCACATACCAAAGTCACTGTTTTCAGCAAGGCGTTTCCATTATTTTGGACAACCCCTGTATCTCACAACGACAGAAGTGTTAGTTACCATGGTTTACACCCGAGCCTTTTATTTGTCAAATTGAGGTAAAGCAATTGCAGCATCGCTACTACCAGTTTTTTGGAAAATAACTCAAAAATATCTACATAGTCTGCGAACAACAGAAACAAGCAAGGAGAGATGTATGTTTGGTGTAACCAATAAAGAAAGGAAAAGGTTTGATATGAAAATATCATATATCTGTTCATCGCGTGTATTTAGTTTAAGCTTTCTCAGAGTGATTTTTTTTTGCACTTTACAATTGCTAAGAGCTAATACATTCCTCCAATTCATCTTCGTGTATGACACAGTCGTACAAAGATCATCATGAAATTGTTTACATCTGTTTCGATGTGATGATTATTCCTGGATGAAGCTTGAAAGCATGCTGAAGTTACTTGGAAGAGACCGCTTCAATATACACTGGCGGAAAGTGAAAAAAGAACACCAAGAAGGAATTGGCCGACGATCATGAAATTTACATATGTTAATGGGGTTGAGTTGACGTAGGTGTGATGTTAATTTCAGGACCAACCGGTGAGCGCGTACGCCACAGCACCGCATAATATGCAAATTATCGTCGGTGGTATTTAAGGAGTACGGCGAAGTGAATGTAATCAGTCGTCGGCGTACGGACACGTGCGAAGACCCTGAAGAAGCTGCAATGCCTGGACATGGAAGACGTGTACGATTTCAGCAGTTATCGGACTTTGAGCGAGGTCGTCTAGTCAGACTCCGTGAGGCTGGGTGGCCATATCGTCGTATTGCGGAGCGAATTGGACGGGAAGTATCGGTGGTGGTACGATGGTGGCGTAGAAGGTCCGAGGAATATTCCCACACGAGGAGACGTGGAACCGGGATCACAGTCGGACTGATGAGCGGACCAATCGACGCATAAGAAGAGCGGCGTTGTCAAGCAGAACATCCACTGCGACGCAAATCCGAGCTGCCGTTGCACCCGAGGTGACTGTGCGAACACACCGCAATCGTCTACTGGATGCAGGACTACGTGCACGTGTGCCTTTGGCATGTGCACCTCTGACTCCAGCCCACCGTCAGGAACGGCTGCAGTGGTGTCGCCAACGTCTGCACTGGAGAACGCAATGGCAATCTGTCGTGTTCAGCGATAAATGCAGATTTGGCTGGGGAGCCTCCGATGGCCATATGCGTGTTCGCAGACGCACAGGGTAGCGTCTCCACTCTTCTTGCATCCGCCAGCAACACACAGGGCCTACACCTGCTCTCCTGGTGTGCGGCGCGATCGGGTATCGCTCCCGTACACAACTAGTGTTTGTACCGGGTACGTTAAACAGCACCTCCTACATCAACAACATCATTGAGCCCGTTGTTGTGCCATTTGTAAGATCGGTCCATCGTGGTGTTTTCCAGCAAGATAACGCACGCCCACACACGGCCCGTGCAACGTACCGGTCTCCACGGCCAGCAACGACCATCCCGATTTACGCGTTCAGGTTGAGGATGCTTGGAACTCAATACCCCAAACTTACATCCAACATCTGTACGACAGACTCCATGCCAGAATTGCACAGTGTGACGCAGTTCATGGCGGTTCAACCTCGTACAAACCATGCTACATGGAAATGTTATTTTTCAGTTTACCAGCAAATACAGCTGTATTTTGCCATAATGTTTTGATCACGTTATCCTCTGTATTCCGTTATTATGCTGTATAAATTTCGTTGGTATCAGCCGTCTCCTTCTTGGTGTTCTTTTTTCACTTTGCGCCAGTGTAGAAAGTCGAGGCAACGATGTCGGGAGACCTTGACATTTTTATGCCTTAAAATTTCAGGTAAATGTTTTGCTAATTTCACGTTGCTTAAAGTACATGCTTATATGCGTTTTCTCTCTATATACATAGGTCGTCGAAAAAGAAACAAGAATGACGTCACAGCGCAGAAACAAATTCAAGCAAAAAAAAAATGCAGCGGCCTGTGTCGGAATGCCTGTAGGGTCAGCCACGTTACGATGCATCGTTAAAGCGCTCCTCTAGTTTATTTTTGTAGTAGACAGCGTAGAGTTCAGACGTGTTTCTGCAACGCAGTATGGATTTAAAACTGGGGAAAACAGTAACTATAAAATTTTGCTTGCGTTTGAATAAAACTACCACAGAAACACGAAATGATTAAAACAGACCATAAGGAAGATGCTTTGTCAGGGGGAAAGGCTTTTGAGTGGCACAAGAAATTTACGAATGGAGCGAAGAATGTCTGGATGATGCACCACGTTCCCGTAGGCCTTCGACATCGACTACAGAAGTTAATTTCAATTCCGTCATGGCATTACTGCGCGAAGACCGCCGAATGACCGTTGAGGTAAAGCAAAGAATATAAAGCTTCGCGTGAAGAACGTTAACTCTCGTAGAGATAACATTAAACAGGTAACAACAGCGCCACTACAAACGAAGAGATTATGTGCTCTGCCGGAAAACAAACATTCAGGAGCAAAATCTCCACGATGGTTTCCTTCGATCTAATGACCATTAGTTTAGAGCAGTTTTTTTTTGTTGTTGTTGTTTTCTGATATCCCGCCCGTCCCTTATTTTGGTGAGAAAAATATGCAATAGCATTAACATTACTATTTAAATTAAATTTTATGAAATATTACAGTTAGGCCTAAGGATCTTTACAAAATGCAAACAATCCCTAGTATTTGGCATTAATATTTCTGAAAAACTGAAGAACAAACAAAAGCCTTAACTAATACCCTATTGACGTAACAAAACTAACATATCCGATTTGCGAAGTGATTATGCTACCGAGAAAGTAACAATCACCTGCTGTGAGTAGCTCAGCTGACTGTTCTTTACCAGAATTGAAGTCAACAGAAGTACGCATGCGCAGTCTGCTCAGGCATCAGCCTGTACGTTAGTTTCTGTGCTCTGCATCTTGTGTCGTAGGTTATGTCGGCGCTAGTTATGTCTCGCCGAGACTTAACGTTTTCTCATTTAGATATTCTTTGGCTAAAGTGATGCAGATGTCCGTTAGTTCCGTTGATGAAATTGTGAGCAACCAGTTTGGGTGCCGAAAAATTGCCGCAAAGTGGATTATTCACTTGCTCACGAGTGGATAATCACTCACGAGTGAATTATCCAGTCGTGAGGGATTAAGCGATGGCTTCTGATCATTCGTCCGACAACGGTTCGGGTTCGAATCCCGGTGAGGTATGGATGTGGTGTTTATCTTACGGCACTGGTTCTCTTCCTTCTCTGGAACCAGTAACCCTAAATTAGGGACGCGCGAGTGCTTATAGGCCATTGAGTTGTTCACGGTGGTCGTTAAACCTCCAATCAAAAAAGAAAAAGGAAAAAAGGAGAATCGTGTTATAACAGAACACTCAATTGAAACACATATACAATCCCCAATTCCAAAAAAGCAAAGATTCAAGCAAGTGCAGGAAAGGTGATGCACCTGGATTTTTTCGATAAAAAATATATTGTATATGACCATGTTGTTCCACAAGGGAAAACTCTTACCGGTGCCTATTATACTCTAAAGAAAAAAAAAGAAAGATGACACGGAATTTTCGGATGTAATGAGCACGTCCTTTGAACCCGTTCTGACGCAAATTAAATTTATCAAAGATATTCAAAGTCAATGGAACCGGTATGGAAAATAACAGTATCTGACGGGAAATTTTTTTTTTTTCAATCGGGTTTTTAATCCCGCAGATATTGCTGTAAAGGGAATCGTGAGATTACGCCGTCTGGTTGCAGACTTGTGCGTGAAGAAAAATTTGAATTTATATGAGAAACATTTCGCAGCGGAAACGCTCTCCAACAAAGAAAGAATTTTTCAAATCGGACTCTTCGAAGCAGAGATATGGACAAATACGAGATATACATGTACCCCCTGCCGGGAAAACCATGCATTATTTTAAGAAAAAAACATTCTCAAACGGTTTTTCGATGTGAGTGATATCGGTCCTAGAAAGAAAATTTGTTAGTCGAGTTTTGAGGAGCTCAGATTTTGCTACAAATACATCAGAAGCAAAAATTAACACTTATGCCCCCTGGTGGCCAAATCATTCTTTACCAAATATTAGAAATTATATGAAAAACAGTTTCCATCAGGAGCTGTACGCGATACACAAAGAGTTTTTCAGATCGGAGTTATAGAAGCAGAAATACCGGAGAAAACGCATTTTACATTTGCGCCCCCTAGCGGAAGTCTATGATTTATTTGAAAATTTTGAATTTATATGAAAAACGTTTCGCATCGGGAACACTATCCAACAAACAAGGGATTTTTCAAAACGGACACCTAGAAGTAGAGATAATGACAAAAATAAGTTATACATCTACTCCCCCTGGCGTAGAAACCATGCATTATTTTAAGAAGAAAATATTCCTAAAAGGTTTGTTGACGTAAGTACTATCGGTCCACAAACGAATTTTTTCAGTCGTGATGTTAGAAGCTCAGTTTTTGCTGCAAATACATCAGAAGCAGAAATTAAGACTTACGCCCCCTGGTGGCCAAACTATTTTTTACCAAAATTAGAAATTATATGCAAAGGATTCCCCATCAGGAGCTGTATCCGGTGCAGAAATAATTTTTCAAATCGGAGTTTTAGAAGTAAAGATATCGGGAAAAACGCAATTTAACCTTACGCCCCCTAGCGGAAAGTCTATGAATTACTTTGAAATTTCGAAATTCTATGAAAAACATGTCACACCGGAACCTCTATCAAATAAAGAAATATTTTTTCAAATCAGACCATTAGAAGCAGGGATATTTACAAAAAATAAGATGTACATCTGCGCCTCCTGGCGGTGAAACTATGCAAATATTTTAAGATGAAAATATTCCGAAAAGGTTTATCTATGTGAGTGGCATGGGTCCACGAAATAATTTTTGCAATTGAGATTTTAGAAGCTCAGATTTTAGGGCAAATACATCAGAAGCAAAAATTAACACTTATGCCCCCTGGTGGCCAAAGCATTCTTTAAAAAATGTTTCCATCGGGAGCTGTATCCGCCAAAGAAAAGGTTTTCCCAGTCGGAGTTTCAGAAGGAGAGATATAGGGGAAGACGTAATTTACTTTTTCGCCGCCTAGCAGAAATTCTGTGCGTAACTTGAAAAAGTAACTATACCTAAACTACTCTTCGGCATAAATGGAATCGAAAAGTAAAATAATTTTTTCAATCGGATGTTTAGAAGCAAAAAACATATGGGATAAAACGTATTTTGATTTCGACATCATCTGCATTTACGCTCTCTAGAAGCGAAATTGCACATCGTAAAAAAACGAGACAAAGGATCATCATTCGCATATTTCAAGCTTCCCAATGCAAAAAGAATTATTCAAATTGGATTGACGGTAGCAGAGGTATGGTGTCTGCAGATGGACGGACAAACTGATAACATATACACGATATTTTCTTACAAAAGACGTACTAAAAATCACCAAACGCCCAGAATATGTGCAGGCTGGTTGGATTTTGCATCAAGATAATTCCCCTGCGTATTGTTCTTTGCTTACCCAGCAGGTTATCCAAGATCTAAGCATCGAAATGATGGCGCACTCGCTGTATTTATCAGACCTGGCGCCGCGTGACTTTAACCTATTCACTGAAGTAAAAAACCGACTTTGTTGATGTCAATTTGCATCAATTACTGAACTAAGCCATGTTGTCATGGGTATCCTGAACCATATGTCGAGGAAGGGCTTCGAATACACGTTCGGGAAGCCGATTGAAAGGAAGGAACGGTGCATTCAGATAGAGGGAGAATACTTCGAAAGTACGTAAGCGTAAGTATGTTTACTGCATTACAGTGCTGCTCCATGTAAACTGAATCTCCTTACTTTTTGAACGACCCTTGTTCTCAATCAATCATTATGAATCTATCATTATGAATCTACTGCTGGATGAAGGTCTCCTCAAATTCCTTCCAAAACTTTCTGTCTTAACTTTGAGTCTCCTAAACTTCACTCCGACGTGCTTTCCAATCATGTTTGGCTTCATGCGGTCATCTTTTGGGTTATTTTTTGTTCCTCCAGTCCAATATCTCGGTTGTCCATCAGTGGTCCGTTGTTCTGGCATCATGTCCAGCCCATTGCCATTTCAGGGATTTTACTCTGATCACGATGTCTTCCACTCTTGCCATTTTCCTGATCCACGAGTTCCTCCCCTTATCTGTCGTAGTTACACCAAGTATGTATCTCTCCATGTTTCGTTTAGTTGCCTGAAGCTTCTGTATGTCTTCTTTTACGCTTTCCAACCGTAGGTTGAAGAAGCGCATGTGCTCCAGCTTTGTCCGTCTGTCTGTCCGCACGACAACTCGCGTAAAAATGTTTCGATTGCGACACAACTTTGTTGTTCTGGAGGTATACTGAACCAATTCTGTTTAATATAATCGAAATGGAGTCAAAGGTCAGGGCACAGGAGCGACATTTATTCTACAGCCATTATTCTCATAACTTGAGTAATAAGTTGAGTAATGTTTCCGGGTATGTTGGAAAGCGTATCATAATCAATGCGTTGCATGATTTTACTAACTTGCTTAGTGAAGGTCCATGTCTCTGCTCCATATGTAAGAACTGAAAATATGCTTTGGTTAAACACTTCTCTTTTAAGGTGTAACGGTCAATTGCTCTTGAAAATTGTACTGTTTCTTCCAAACGCTCTCCAAACAAGTTCTACACGCTAAAATTTTATTATAGACAATAATAAAATAATCTTAGTTGCAATATTTAACGAAATGAAGGCCGCCCCAGTATTCTAAGAGATGGCATCTGATCATTAGTCCGAGATGGGTCCGGGTTCGAATCCTGGTGAGGCATGTATGTTTTATTTGGCTTACGACGATGGCTTCCTTTCTTCCCTTGAACCGGTGGCCCTAAATTAGGGACGAGCGACTGCTCATAGCCCACTGAATTGCTCACGCTGGTCGTTAAACCTCCAATCAAATAAATAAATAAATGAATGATGATAATGATAAGTTATTTTCCTTAATGGTACTTGCTTCAACGTTGTTCGAGGAAGCAACAGATAATGTTTGGTACAAAACAAACTGGTACAAAAGTTTCACTTCCAGTTTTAATCAGATTGTAAGCAGTGGTTTTACGCCCGAGAAGGCCGTTTTACCTGTACCACCCTAGTTACGCTTCTGTTAGCAAGGCTCAATTTCCGAAATGGGAGATAGTTCTTTTTCTTTTTTTTAGGTTGAACGACCACCATGAGTAACTCAATAGCTATAAGCAGTCGCCCGTCCCTAATTTAGCGCCACTGATTCCAGAGAAGCGAGAGAGCCAGAGCTGTAAGACAAACACGACATCCATGTCTCGCCGGGATTCGAGCCCGGACCCATATCTGACGAATGATCAGAAGCCATCGCTTACACCACTGCGCCACCAGGGCGACTAACACGTTTCGCCTTGTGTTCACTCGTGAGCAAGTGGAGAAGCCACTTTGCGGCAATTTTTAAGCACAAAATTTATTGTCTCAGGTCAGAAGCTCTGAAAGATTCAAAATCAGAGACAACATTTTCAAACGTAAAAGTCTTACACAAAGGACGAATAGAATTCATAGATATAAATGAACTGGGAGCCAAAATGGCCTCAGTATATAGTTATGGTATTTTTTTTTTTTTTCTTTTCGATTTTTTTTTTCAAATATTGCGTTCCTCACTCTTTAGGGGAACGCCGTTCGCCAGCGTTCTTGTCCACTTTAACCACTGATTGTTTGGGCACAAGTACAGAGCAGAAAATTTATTTTATATTGCTATGGGCGCATGTCAGAAATGTGGCAATAGATGGCAGCATAATACACGCTTCTAATTTCAAAGAAACGTGCATGTTTTAAGTTAAAATCTGCCCTGTTTGATGTTTTTTGGGACCTAAGTCACGAAATATAGTTCGTTAACTTTTGCGGAAGGTACTCTAAAAACCCGTTCGCTAACGTGCTGGTATTAATGCATGTTTTTTTTCTATTTCTTAAACAAATAATCCCACAATATAATTCTTTTTATTAGTTTCCTTTTCCTCAGATATTTTGTGCTGGTGTTTATATTATGAATTAATACGTCACTTTAAAACTAGATGGCAGCACAACAGATTTAGAGTCTTTCAATTTATTGAACTGTCTATTTGGAGAAAAATTACAAGCTGAAAGGGAAAAGTGTAAGTCGGAAAACGGTGAGGATAGCCCTTACCAAAACTTTTCTATATTCTAAAATTTTCAAAAAAGTATGGAAGACTGAGGTGAAAGAAAAATCCGGTAAAATGTTGTTAACGCGCTTCAGATTTGCTTTTGGAATTTGTTAAAAATGATAATTTTGCTTTTCAGTTTAACAGTTTTAACATTTTGCACGTTTACTACATTTTTTAATAATCGTAAGAAACAGAATTTAAAAGAACGCATTGAAGACATAAGACCAAAACGAAGAGAAGTAACCTCGGCGAATGTTAGATAGGTTAAAAAGAAAAAAAATCCTGTTTATAAATTTCAAAAATAATTAAATATCGATAAATTGCAAATAATTACATTATGAAAAACTAACTCCAGATATTTTCAACTTCGTGAAATCAAAATTGCGGCAACAGCTAACCCGACAAGAAATGAAAGATGATTTGTTTTTTACCCTTCATTATCTGCATGCTGTGAAAAGGTTTTTGATTTTGTTATCAATTCACGTGTGGTATGAAAATGTTTTGGAACTTTTAGTTCCGCTGTTTCTACTCCGAAAGAGCTATGTGGATAGGCAAATATTTCGATAGTTTCGGTCACATAGTGTATGTTGCTAAACCGGGGCGTATATAGAATTTCTTTTGGAGGGGGGTGATAAATGGAAATGTTTGAAATTCACCTGAACAAAATAAAAGTTAATGAAAAATAGAACAAAAAGTTAAAGGTTTTTTTTTTCATTTTTATTGAATTAAGCCACTTTCTTTTCTAATGTAAGTCGCATTTCAACCGGAAAAACGTAAAAAAAAAATACTTGTGGGGGGGGGACTCTAAATATACCCCAGTTGCTAAACTAGAAGAAAAGTGCAAGAGTTGTGGAGAAGACGACTGAAAGTGGGAGGTTGCGGAAATGAAATGATGCAGCTAACAAGGGGCGTACTGTTAGCCCCGGAAACCCCGTATCGCAAGCGCGCGTTTGGGGGATCGGGTGTCATCTAGCTTCAGCAAAAAGATTTTACAAAACGTTTTCAATTACTTCATATGAAGCTGGTTACAGACATAGCCAGTAATTTTTTACCCCAGCATCGAATAAAGTATTAAAAGAAGCATTTTTGAAGTAGGATTACATTTAACTCCGCGGAGAGGGGTGACTTAAGGCCAACCGCCCTGTGACAAAAATAGGCCCCAATTAAAATCATTATAACGTTAAAAGTACGTGCCGCACACTGATCGTGTTAGCATATTCGTAAACAGTATGGAGTCCGATCCGTGTACTACGCAATACATCGTGTGAGCGACGCTCCCCTGCTCCCAGTGCGCGGGATAGGTGACGCAGTATTTCTGGGTGTGCCGCCGCGTTTGACTCAATCTATCTCGGCAGCCATGAGCGCAACACGGCTGTGCGTGGTATCGTTTTAAAGCTCTTGACGAGATCTATTTAAATATACGAAGAACATTTCTCAACGGTTTGAACTGAACATCTTAAAAATTGTTTTCTTGTGAACCAGTGAACACTTTTGACGGTATCGCGGTTTATCTGGACAACCGTATGTGCTAAACGACTGTGCGTGCTATCGTTTTAAAGCTGTCGACGAGATCTATTTAAATATATAAATAACATTTAGAGTGGTTTAATCTAAAATTTAAAAAAAAATGTTTTCATGTGAACGGGTTTACATTTTTGTCAGTGCCGCGGAATTCGCAGAATGAAAGCAGGCAAAAGTGGAGAAAATCAAAACGAGAGGCAAGAGCAAGTGATGAGGAATGTAAGAAGCCCAAGAAGACTGCAGCCCAACGAACTGGAGAGTATCGAGATCGCCTGAAAACAGCCGCCGCCAAACAAAAATCCAACACACCGATCGATACCATAACTGGCCCATTTCGAACTCGGCTTTGCGTTCACAATGTATCCAGCATTATCTCTGTATTCTAAAAAAAAAGTAACTGCCTCTGCTGTTTTAGAAATTTCGCGACACTCATGCTTTTCGAGCTCACAGCGCAAAAAGTATTGAACACAAAAACATGAAATTTACATTGTTTGTAGAGAATTGTTCGGAGAACACGCGGAAATAAACCGTTTTTCTATTTTGGCGATACTTCAAGAGCTATTTTATTTCAAAATTAAGGTAAGCAAAAAAAGTATTATCAATTCGCGTTCCGGACACGTTAACAGCAACCGAACCACAAAACTTTATTGGCTCGTAGCGCCATGGCCGAATTTTTGCACCTCATCGCCCTTTTTTTGAATTTCGATTTAGTTTACGAGAAATTAAATTTCACAAAATTTTCTATTTCCCGATGGGATCCATTAAAAAAAACCGGAATGTATGGCAAACTATAAATCATAACGCATTGCAATTTTTACAGCATAAACTCACAACTATCATCCCTTTTTTACGCAAATGTGTTTTAAAGAAAATGTCATTTTTTGATTTTTAAGCATTTCTTAAAGAAACAAACGAAAGGGACGGACGGCTTACTCTATCTTCAGCGTTAACAACACAGGAAAATTCTGGTCTCGTGAATTGATGCTATGGTGGCGCAGCTATTTTTAGCTCTCTCTTCTCATTAGGTGAAAGGACAGGCTACAAGCAGACTGGTAATGCTTATGACGTAGCGACGCTTTTAAAGTTCGGCGTTTTCCGCCTGCATACGTGAATACCAAAGTAAATATAGGCTTTCTCCTCGTTTATAAAAAGCAAAGAGGGAAAATGCGAGTGTGTTCGTCCGCGAATTGTTCGACCACTTCTAAATGACCTCGAGATCAGAAAATTGGCATGCTGATAGGTCTTAAGGTCTGGATACCTAGAAAAGTCCTAAAACAAAAAACAAAACAAAAGGCGGTTTTGGAACATTGTCTGCTTGAACTTTTCGCGAATTGTCACACCACTTCTGAATAACCTAGAGATCTAAGAATTGTCATGCAGGTAGGTCTTAAGGTCCGGATACCTGCAAATGCACGAAAGAAAAACAACAACAACAGCTGTTTGAAACATTATCTGCTTGAATTTTTCTATCACTTCTACACCTAGAAAAAAGTCAGAAAACCAAAAAATTCAAAATGGTGGCTTAGCTTTACTGTTTCAAAATGCTGATAGGTTTAAAGATAATTTTGTCAGAATCATTGAAATGCTTGGAAATTTCAAATTTTGAATTAAGGGGCGCCAAAGCCTGCTCCGTTTTACGTCAAACTGTATGCATTAACGTTACGACGCTGTTCTAAATCGTAGAACAGTAATGGATTTTAAATTACTTTTCTTTCCCTTAGTTACTTTCAATTTCTTTAATTTTATGGTCAAACATGATTTTATTGATTCAGCCAGGGCCGGCCATTGATATTGTTCATGCGTGGGCATGGTGGATGTCCGGAGCTCAGTTTTTACAACCTCTCTCCGGAGCCAGTTGTTCGAACCGAATAAAATACCCCGACAGAATGTGTCGCTGCAGATTTGTCGTCTTGATACGTGCTTCTTCTCTATAGTGCGTCACACCCCTAAAGAAAGATATACTACGTATGTGGGAGAGTCGCACACACGAATAATTTTGCTTGCATTGATATTAAAGCACTTTTTCCATAAAGAAAATTGCTGCCCCTCTGGATTAGTGGTACAAATCTCTGACTTCCAATCATTCGCCTGAGATAGGTCCAGGCCAGAATCCTGAGTTGCGCCTGTCCTACGGCATCGCTACCTCTCCCTCGCTCTCATCCTCCCGACCTTCACTGGAACCAGTGGCTCCAAATTTGGGACGCACAACTGCATATAACCCATCATGTTGCTCACGGTGGTCGTTAAAGGCAAAAAAAAAAAAAAAAAAAAAAAAAAAAAGGACTGTTCTAAAGTTTTAACTCAAATGTGTGATCAATAAAAATTCATCCCCATTTTTGTGGCATTCAAAATTATTGCCAACTTTCCGAGAAAACGAGATCGACATGCTTTTTTAAATCTCAATTCTGAATATGATCATTCACAATAAAGTTTGAGCTCTTCTATTGGAATGTTCCTCCTGTTTCTGAAATTCTAGTTATTTTCATTTCCTTCTGCTGAAGCTAGAACAGAACATCTTATCTCCAAATTCGCAGAATATTATTCACAATTCGTAAGAATAATAATACAGAAGAGAACATCTTATCTCCAAATTCTCAAAATATTATTCAGAATTCATAAGAATAATAATATAGAACAGAACATCTTATCTCCAAATTCTCAGAATATTATTCAGAATTCATAAAAATAATAATATAGAACAGAACATCTTATCTTCAAATTCGCAGGATATTATTCAGATAAGAATTCATAAGAATAATAATATAGAACAGAACATCTTATCTCCAAATTTTCAGAATATTATTCAGAATTCATAAGAATAAAAATATAGAACAGAACATCTTATCTTCAAATTCGCAGGATATTATTCAGATAAGAATTCATAAGAATAATAATATAGAACAGAACATCTTATCTAAAATTTCGCCGAATATTATTCAAATTCCATAAGAATAATAATATAGAACAGAACATCTTATCTCCAAATTCTCAGAATATTATTCAGAATTCATAAGAATAATAATATAAAACAGAACATCTTATTTTCAAATTCTCAGATTATTATTCAGAATTCATAAGAATAATAATATAAAACAGAACATCTTATCTTCAAATTCGCAGGATATTATTCAGATAAGAATTCATAAGAATAATAATATAGAACAGAACATCTTATCTCCAAATTCGCAGAATATTATTCAAAATTCATAAGAATAATAATATTCTTACAGAACATCTTATCTCCAAATTCGCAGAATATTATTCAGAATTCATAAGAATAATAATATAGAACAGAACATCTTATCTCCAAATTCTTAGAATATTTTTCAGAATTCATAAGAATAATAATATAAAACAGAACATCTTATCTTCAATTTCTCAGATTATTATTCAGAATTCATAAGAATAATAATATAAAACAGAACATCTTATCTTCAAATTCGCAGGATATTATTCAGATAAGAATTCATAAGAATAATAATATAGAACAGAACATCTTATTTTCAAATTCTCAGAATATTATTCAAAATTCATAAGAATAATAATATAGAACAGAACATCTTACCTCCAAATTCGCAGGATATTATTCAGATAAGAATTCATAAGGAATAATAATATAGAACAAAACATCTTATGTCCAAATTCTCAGAATATTATTCAAAATTCATAAGAATAATAATATTCTTACAGAACATCTTATCTTGAAATTCGCAGAATATTATTCAGAATTCATAAGAATAATAATATAGAACAGAACATCTTATCTTCAAATTCGCAGGATATTATTCAGATAAGAATTCATAAGAATAATAATATAGAACAGAACATCTTATTTTCAAATTCTCAGAATATTATTCAAAATTCATAAGAATAATAATATAGAATAGAACTTCTTATCTCCAAATTCGCAGAATATTATTCAGAATTCATAAGAATAATAATATAAAACAGAACATCTTATCTTCAAATTCGCAGAATTTTATTCAGAATTCATAAGAATAATAATATAGAACATAACATCTTATCTCTAAATTCGCAGAATATTATTCAGAATTCATAAAAGTAATAATAGAGAACAGAACATCTTATCTTCAAATTCGCAGAATATTATTCACAATTCATAAGAATAATAATATAGAACAGAACACCTTATCTCCAAATTCGCAGAATATTTCATTTGTCATAAAAACTTTTAAGATGAAACCTATTCATCCATTTTTATAGTGCTCAAAGGAATTTGGGGAGCAAGAGATTTTGTAAGAAAAATCATGTGCGATTGACGCTGGTGAACGTAAAATATTATTCTTATGTAAGATACAATAGAATATTTAGTAATATGGATAAGAAGCTCACGTTAGCGAATTTTTACGCTATTTTATCATTTAATGCACATAATGCGATATGCTGTACAACAACACCCCGATGAGCCATTAAATTATGACCAAAAATAAGCTGTAGGACCTCTTTAGCCCGCAAAACAGCGGTCACTTGGTGAGCCATCGATTCGATGAGGTGGCGATAGGTATCCTGGGGTACCTGGTATCGTAATGTCAACAGCAGGTCCACCAGTTCCTGTACATTTCAGGATGATGGTGATTTTGCGCGAACCCGCTGTTCCAAGTCGAACCACAAATGTTCGATTGGGTTCATGTCAGGTGAATTTGGAAACCAGGGCATAAACAGGAAGTCACCAGTATGTTCCTCGAACCACTCCTTGACGATTCTGGCAGTGTGGCATGGCGCATTATCCTGTTGGTAATGGCTATCACCAGTAGGAAACACAGTTGCCATGAAAGGGTTAACTTGGTGCGCAGTGATGTTCAGATACCTGACAGCCGTCAGGGGTTGTGCTATTGAGACAATGGGGAACGCAGTGTCCCAAGGAAACATTGCCCACGGCATACCACTGCTGTCGCTGGCCTGTTTGCGCCCAACAGTGCGTTCAGCTGCCATGGCCTCCTTTTTTAATCGGAATATTCGCGCCTGGCCGTCTACGTGATGCACTGGGGATCTTGATTCATCCGACCAGGCTACTTTCTTCCAATCATCCACTGTCCAATGAAAAAAGAAGAAGCCAACACTGACGACCAGCCACGCAGTGGTGACCATCATCTGTGGCCAGTGACACGAATCATCAGTGAGTGGATGAATTGATACGCGCGGGAAAATGAGTCACAATCCGTGAGCTTGCTGCACAACTGGACTGTGGTCACAATGCCATACAGAAGATGGTGGAAGACGGAAAGTGTGTTCAAAGTGGGTACCTCGGCAGTTGGCACCCGATTTGAATGAGAGAAGGGTGGAAGTCTGTTCTTATATGCTGGAAGCGTTTGAAGTCAACAAAGACACGTTGTTTTCAGATCTGGTGACAGGGGATGAAGAGTGGGCGTATCTTTCCGATCCGGAAACGAAGAATTAATCCATAAAATGGCGTCACACCTCTTCACCAAGACCTAAGAAGTTCAAGAGCCAGCGATCAGCACAGAAAGTCATGGCGACTGTTGTTTTGAAGGGATGACAGGGGTGTCATTCTTCGTGATTTTCTGGAACGTGGCCTTACCGTGACCAGTGAGCGATACATTGAGACACTCAGGAAGCTTAGAGAAGTCACAAGGAGGAAGAGACCGAACAAGAATCTGAAAAAGATCCACATTCGCCATGTCAATGCGAGACCACACACATCTTTGGCAACAAATCAAACGATCAGCAAATGAGGCTAGTCGGTGGTACCCCCATCCATCGTACTGTACAGATCTGACCCCTCCCACATCCACCTGTTCGATCCAATGAAGGGCAACCTCTTGTAAAACGATTTAATGACACAGACGAGGTAAAAGTGGCTGTGAAGAAGTGGATACAAGAGTCCATATCAGAATTTTTTCAAAGAGGATTCGGGAGTTGGGTTCGACGATGGCACAAATGCATCGCTTGTGATGGAGACTATGTTGAGTAGTACCTTTGCATAGAGAAAGAGTTACTCTACTAATATGTGTAATTTGAACGACCTCTGTCAGTTAATAAACAAGTTAGTAAAATCATGCGATGCATTGATTTTGATACGCTTTCCAACATAACAGAAATCATTACTCAACTTATTACTCAAGTTATGAGGATAATGGCTGTGGAATAAAACCCGCTCCTGTGCACTGTCCTTTGACCTCATTTCGTTGATATTCAACAAAATTCGTTCAGTATACCTCCGGAACAACATACTAAAGTTTTGTCGCAATAGAAGCATTTTTATTCAAGATATGAGAATAATGACTGTGGAATAAATCTCGCTCCTGTGCCCTGGCCTTTGTCCTCACTCCGATTATATTTAACAGAACCAGTTCAGTATACCTCCAGAACAACACGATAAAGTTTTGTTGCAATCGAAGCATTTTCATGTAAGTTACGACGCATAAGGGCGATGGAATGGATCCCGCTCCTATGTCCTGACCTTTGACCCCATTTCGTCCATTTTCAATAGGGTTCCTTCCCAGGTTGTTCCCTACCGCAACTAAAATTTCATCGAAATCGAACCATTTTTACGCGAGTTATCATGTGGAAGGACGGACAGCAGACAGACGGACAAAGCTGGAGAATATACACTTCTTCAATATACGGTTGTAAAGCGCAAAAAGTTATGCCCACTTTTACATTACTTTCGGTGCAACCCTCGTATGATGATCTTTCTACGCATCGCATGTAATGAATAACAAGAAAGATGACACCGAATTTTCGGGTGTAATAAGCACGTCTTTTGATTCCGTTCTGAGCAAATTAAATTTATCAAAGCTATTCAAAGTCAATGGAACCGGTATGGAAAACAATAATATCTGACGTTAGAAAGAGGTTTTTCAATAGGGTTTTTAATCCCTCAGATATTGCTGTAAACGGAAACGTGAGCCCTCTGGTTGCAGACTTTTGCATTAAGAAAAACATGAATTTATATGAGAAACATTTCTCACAGGAAAGGCTCTCCAACACCGAAAGGATTTTTCAAATCGGACTCTTAGAAACCGAGATATCGACAAAAAAAAAAAAAAAAAAAAATAAGACGTGACTTTACGTCCCCTGGTGGGAAAACCATGCATTATTATAGGAAGAAAGTATTCTCAAACGTTTTTCCATATTAGCGGTATCGGTCGAAGAAAAAAATTTACTCGGCTTTTCAGGAGCCCAGATTTTGCTACAAACACATCAGAAGCAGAAATTAACACTGAGGCCCCCTGGTGGTCAAACCATTCTTTACCAAACCTTAGAGATTATGTGAAAAATATTTTCCATCTGGTCTTGTATGGGATACAGGAAAAAAAATTTCAAATCAGAGTTTTAGAAGCAGAAATAACGCAGAAAACGTAATTTACCTTTGTGTCCCCTAGCGGAAAGTCTATGATTTACTTGAAAATTTTGAATTTATAGGAAAAACATTTCGAATCGGAAACACTCTCCAACAAAGAAGGAATTTTTCAAATTGGACTGCTTGAAGTAGGGATATTGACAAAAATAAGATATACGTCTACGCCCCGTGGCGTAGAAACCATGCATTATTTTAAGAAGAAAATGTTCTAAAAAGTTTGCCGACATGAGTACAATCGGTCTACAAACGATGTTTTTTTCAATCGAGAATTTAGAAGCACATATTTTGCTGCAAATACATTCGAAGCGGAAATTAAGATTTACGCCCCCTGGTATCCAAATAATTTATTTACAAAAATTAGAAATTATGTGAAACGATTTCCCATCAGGAGCTGTATCCGGTGCAGAAAGACTTTTTCAAATCGGAGGTTTAGAAGCAGAGATATGGGGGGGGCGCAGTTTACCTCTACGCCCCGAGCGGAAAGTCTATGAATTACTTGAACATTTTGAAATTATATGAAAAACATGTCACACTGAAAACACTATGCAACAAAGAAGAAATTTTTCAAATCTGACTCCTAGAAGTAGAGATATTGACGAAAATAGGATATATATGTACGCCCCTGGCGGATAAACTGTAGAATATTTTAAAAATAAATTATTCGGAAAAGGTTTATCGATGTGAGTGGCATCAGTCCACGAAATAATTTTTATAATCGATATTTTAGGAGCTCAAATTTTATGGCAAATACATCAGAAGTAAAAATTAACACTTACGGCCAAAGTATTCTTTACCAAAAATTTGAAATTATATGCAAAAGATTTTCCACCAGGAGGTGTTTCCGCTGAAGAAAAAATAATTCAAATCAAAGTTTTAGAAGAAGAATTATAGGGGAAAATGTAATTTACTTTTACGCCCCTAGCGGAAAATCTATGCGTAATTTGAAAAATTAACTATATCTAAAATGCTCTTCGATATAAATGAAATCGAAAGATAAAATAATTTTTTCAATCGGATGTTTAGAAGCAAATATGTGGAATAAAACGTATTTTTGAATTCGACATCATCTGCCTTTACGCCCTCTAGCGGATAAATGGTGCATCGTAAAAACAAAATAAAATGAAGGATCATCATTCGCATATTTCAAGTTTCCCAATGCAAAAATAATTTTTCAGATCGGACTAATAGTTGCAGAGATATCGTGGGTACAGACGGACGGGCAAACCGATAAAATAAGCACGATCTTTTTTTACAAAAGACATGCTAAAAAAAATACCCTCTTCAACAGTGAGCTGATCCTGTCAGCATGGCCGTCGGCGGGCGCGAAAACCTACGATTTCTGGGTCCCCACCTTTCTCGAAAGAGGACTACGTAACATGACGTAGATGACGTACTTTTGCGGTAACGTATGAGTCAAATCGGCCGAGCTGCAGTGATAAACCTTGCCGGCGCCGTTCAGTTTGAAGTATAGTCACACGCGGAGTTAGAAGCCGTGCTTCCAGTTTCCACCGCTTTCAAAAAGATTTTATGCAATATCTGTTTGGTGAACTTGGTGGTATTAGGTATTCATATCCCTTGTGTAAAGGAGATCTGCTGAACTCGTATAGAGAAATTTGGATTTTCAAGAACGCATGTCGCTTATGTTAAGGAGATCTACTGCATATTCATTAAGAAGTTTGCATATCCAAGAACATATATCCTTTATAAAGAGGATCGCGTGTTCTTTTGATTCTAAGAATTTTATCTAATAATTATTTAGCTACAAGCTTTGACGATCCGAAATACAGTATGTCATATTTTCATACGATTGAAGTTTTCCTTATTCGGCTTTATTATTACAAGTTCCGATAATACGAAAGAGCATGTAGTACCAACAGACAACAAGTGTCTTACTGTTATTGAAGGAACTTCCGAAAGATTTGCGGCGAACAAAAGTTTTATGGATGAACATCAATTTAAGAACAAGCGATAAATATCGTCTGACGTTCATCATTGATTTTCTGAGAACATAACAAAGGGATGTACAAATAGAGATGCGTGTTATATCACATACCTTGCATTTTATAAGAAAAGCGAAATCGTATTTGTCTAGCTGTACATTCCGAACAATGACATCCTCAACTGTGTGAACAAACAGTTCATGCTCCGATCGTTCGCCTAACTCAGGAATTCACGCTCTCTTGAAATTAGTTTAATCGATTCTTCATTTGTTAGCGCAGGAATGCTTCGAAAACGCGAATGAATGCCAATATATTCCATCTGTACTAAGTTTTGTTTGTGTGAATTGGGGGTCAACACTAATTGAAAATTTCATATGATGAACCTGGGAAAATTTAAAGTTTTCTCAAAGCAATTTTGCGATAGCAATTATTGATTTTGGCAAAATTTGTTTAGTGCACTGCTTTGAGCCGAGAAAGCAGATTTTAATTGTTAGCATTTAAAGGAATTTTTTTTTTCAAAAACTTACGTTATGTATGCATTTTTTGATAAAATGCATCTTTCTCGGCAGCGGTAAAATAAATTCCAAGTAAAATATTTCGATGTAACGAAGATGGGTAATGGCAGCAGTCAAAACCATTGCTGAAATTTGATTTTCGAATTCTGTCCCATGAAGTGTCGCAACAATAGTTAATTTAATTCTTACTGAATAATATATTTTTCTAAGCTGTCGACGAACATTATTTCCTCTCACATTAGAAAAACGTGAAACTGTCTCACTGCAATCTGCATAAATTACGAGAACCTGATGCTAAATTTCATAAAAAAACCATTCCAAAAATGCTTTTATATTCTCATTTACATTTCATAAACTTTACCTCACAATAAGGCGAACACATGAAAGTATATGCATACGTGGTGACTTATTCAAAGCTTCAACGTCGTATGCCGTATAATAATACAGTTACTCACGTTGATGATACTGTTACTCACGTAGATAATATTATACGGCATACGCCGTTGAAGCTATGATTCTATATGCTATGAAAACGGTGCATCGCAGCGAAATTTGGCTTCATCTCGACCCCGTGAAGTGTAGGTTAGCTACTCTTGATGACAACTTTAAGATTATATATGACACGATGGACCGTAAACCGAAGATATCCATGACCAAAAATAATCAATCCTCCTCACTAACACACTTCTCATTCAGCTTGTTTTTCTAATTTGAGGTCAGATTTTAGCCTGCGCATGTGCAGATTGACTTTCGTAGCTACAACACATTTTAACGATGTCAGGTTCGTTTCATTCTTTCGTATAATTCTGAATAATATACACAGTCGAGTCACATTATTGTGACCAGCTCTTACTTTTGACGTCAACATCGAGTAGCCAATGAAAGAACGCACGTGTCGTGAGCTAACTTGGAGGGTATGTAAGGTGTGCTGAAGGTATTCTGAAAACATATCACTCGTTGCTGTCATGGATGAAAGGAGCGATTTAGCAGATTTGCAAAAAGGGATGATTATCGGCTTTCGGACGATGAGTGACAGTACCTCTGAAACAGCGCAGTTTCTGAACTGTTCGCGTGCTGTTGTGGTTAAATTGTGCCTCGATTGGAGAAATGACACCGTTGCGAATAAGAAATGTGGAGACTGCGGCGCACCACCTGCCACTGATGTGAGAGGTGAACGTCGGCTTCGAAGGTGCATGAGGGCCGATCGACACACTAAAGTGGAGCAACTCTCTGGCTGAATTAAATAGGGAGCTACCGGAAGTGTGTCTAAAACGAAAGAACAGCAAACGCTGCTGCGTATGGGCCTATGATGCAGACGGATGGTCACTGCACCTATGCTAACGAAGGTGCATCGGCAGAAACGGCTTACATTTTCACGGCAGTATCGGAATTGGACCTCCGCTGATTGGCAATGGATTGGCTTCTCCGATGAGTCACTATTTCTGCTTCATCGAACGGTTGGACGTTGGCGTTCAAGGCCAGAAACTTCGGAAAACAAACACTTTTCAACCATTGCTGGAAGACCACAAGCTGGTGGGGGCAGCGTTATGGTCTGGGGAATGTTTTTGTGGCATTCCAAGCTAACCTGTCAGAATCGCTAGATTCGCTGTAACTCTTTTCAGTTTCTGTGCTCTGCCCGAAAGGGCACAGAAACTGAATGAAGTTAAAGCGCACATTTTTGAAATATATGGATTTTTTTAGTACATATACACTCTATTGACAAAAGTCACCGGACACCTTTTCAAAAGCAAATGAACGGATCTGCTTCGTGGTCAAGATGCTCGGTACAGCTGCTAATGGAATAAAAACAAGCCTGCAGCTGACCGCGATCATATCGCACTGTGAGGTTGTGTGAAAAGATAGCGGCGGGAGAGAAATTACTTTGAGAAAGGAAAGATTGTTGGGTGTTATATTAGTAAATTATCCATAAGAGAAACCGAGAGGCGTTTAAACATACCCAAGTCAACTGTTTTGGATGTACTGAATACGTGCAAGACACATGGCGTGCCTGAAACAGCAAATCATCGGCAGACCAAAGAAAATGAGTAACGGAAGACGTCGAAGCCTCAGGAGAGTCGCTACAGCTAATCGACGGAGTACTACACAAGACCTCAGTGTACAGGTCAGTAAAAATGCTGGAACCTCGGAATGCACACGTATCAATCGCAACAAACGTCATTCTATGGGTTACCGTGGTCGTGCGGCTGCTCATAAGCCTTTCACCTCCCTCTTAATACTACTCGTCGTTTAGCATGATGTAAAGGACGTTTATCGGGGAACGTGTATCAATGGAAACGGGTCATATGGACGGGTGAATCCAGATACACAATCCGTCAGTCTGATGGCCGTTTGTGGGTATGGCGGCAGCCAGGGGCGCGCTATTTACCACAATGTACTGTTCCTACGGTCATCTTTGGAGCAGGCAGTGTACTCGTCTGGGGGTGTGTTTCGTGGTTTGGTCCCGGCCCATTGGTTATCGTGGATAAACCTGCTAACCAGCACGTCTACTTCGATATTCTGGACAATTATGCCCTACCAACTTTTTGGCAATACTGTTGGAACCAGGCCTTGTTGGTACCAGCAGGATATTGCACCGAGCCATAAAGCAAGAAATTTTACGATAATTCCGTATTGTGCGTGGACTGTCCTGCACAGAGCCCTGATCTTAATCCCATAGAGCACCTATGGGATGAATTAGAGCACCGCATGAGAAGTTTGGAACCAAGGCATACTACTAAGCAACAGATAGCGGCAGCATTATGTACTGAATGGAAGAGCATACCAATCGCTGTGTTCCAAAAGTTTGTCGAAAGCATTTCGCGAAGGTTCAGTGCATGCATTAAGGCTAAAGGTGGACCGACACCGTACTAATGTATGCCAATAAATGCTATGTTGTGTTTCTCTTTTAGGTGTCCTGTGACTTTAGTCAATATAGTGTATTTGAAATTTATGTATTCAAAAATGAGTACATATATTTCAAATTAGCAATACCAGATATACTCAGAATTGATTCTCTGTATGTACTAAAAAATAAGCACGTGTTTTTCCCAAAAATGAGGCAAAAATACTCGGAGCTATTATAAGAGCATACTTTACTCAAAAAAGGGTACATTTTGCTTATATCTAAGTACTAATTGTTAACAGTGAACCCAGACCCATCTCGGACGAATGGTCAGAAACCAGAACTCAGACAAATGCGACGCATGGGCGTCTCGACGAACAACAGTGAGATACAGCTGCACAAAACAAATCACATGCATTTGCTAAGGGCAACGTCCACTATGGGAACGCTGTGCGTAAGGTACCGGCGCTAGGAATTATTATTATTATTTGATTGGAGGTTTAACGACCACCGAAAGTAGCTCAATGAGTTACAAGCAGTCGCCTTTCCTTAATTTAGGTCCACTGCTTCCAGGGAAGGCAGAGAGCTAGTGCTGTAAGGCAAACACAAATTCCACACCTTATACGATCCCGGACCTCTCCCGGACCAATGAAATCGCTTAGACCACTGCGCCTCAGGGGTGGCATACAAAAACAATAGTTTTGATTAAATACTCAATTTGTTTTCGGTATTGCTTTAGAGTGAGAAACAACAATACAATTTGCGTGGATACATGCAGCACACGTACAGCAATTTCATTCTAAACTACAGTGTACGCATTTCGATGCATTTGACGCATACGTATGTAACAATAAAATGTTACACTTTACATTTTAAAGCATATGTTTTAAAGCACGCTTGTTATTTAATTAAATCTGAAAGCAAATTTTGCCTGCAAATAATCTGACAAAATAATTTTTTTCTGTGGAAATTCATAGAATGTTTTTAAAAATGTAATTTTAAATTCTTCAATAGTACTAATCTCTGCGAATCCCTTTTTTTCATTAAAAAATTGCAACTCTTCATTACACTCTTTATCATCTTAAAAAATATCGCTAAAAAATGCGGACGGTAGGTAGAGAGTTTGGCTGGAGCTAAATAAAGCAATTGACCCCAGCTTGCTTTGTAAACATAGCTCAAGCTTCTGGAAGTGGTGTCGTGGCGTGGGGTACGTTCTGTTGGCACGGAACTGGTACTCTGATATTGCTACAAGGTCGGGTGTCCTCCAAGGAATATTTTAGCAATATTGCAGATCAAGTCCATCCTGCAATACCGTCTTTTTATCCAGCAGGTGACGACTGTTTCATGAACTACACTCTTAAAAATTTTGTGATAGGCTGCACCAAAAAGTGGTGCTACATCAGCTGCACCACTTTCTGAGATACACCATCGTGCTTTGCAAACAAAATCCAACAACGTAGTTCAACTTTTCACCACGTAATGCAATACGGTTGCTTCATGTTGTTGCGTTTAGTTTGCACCACAGAATGGTGCATCTTTTCTAAGAAAGTGGTGCAGCTGGTGTAGCACCACTTTTTGGTGCAACCTACCACAAAAGTTTTAACAGTGTACAATGCTACTGCCCATCGCGCAAGGTGTGTTCAGTACTGGTTGAGCTACCATAACAGCAAATTCCATCAACTTCGCTGGCTATCGCAAAGCCCGGAACTGAAGCGCATTGAAAATGTATGGGATATGTTAGGAAAACATATCCTGGAACAAAGACCTGTCCGTGTAATTTAAACCAGTAAAAAGACTATATGAAGAACTCCTGGTGTGCTGTAAATGTAGATGAACTCCAACACGTTGTGGATTCTATGCCAAACCGCATAGATGCGATAATTCGGCCTGAAGAGGGTCCAACCCGGTATTAAATAAACATTTCCAATTCAGTGGTCCGTATGTGTTGATGTTTGTCTCCGCTTCTAAGTTGGAGCACTTCTTTTCTGTTCGATGTAGCTGTACATCATTATTTAGCCTAGAATTCCCGTCTGATCGTCATGTGTAGTGTGGAAGAGCGAGGAGACTCAGGCAGTAAACGCCTGATTATCCCTTTTTCGTAGTTGAAAGACAGCGACTTTTATTAAGGGCATGCAAAGGTTTCCGCGGACCCCGCTAGAGGGCTCTGTAGGGTATAACCGGCTGGCGACCCGTGCTGCCTGTTCGTACATGAAGCCAAGCATGGCGGTCGATAAAGTTCATTTGCGGCACTTTGTTATTCAGTAGTTCTAGTAGTTGGCCAGTAGTTCTAGTGGTAGTTCGAGTATTTGGCCTTGGTTCCAAACTTCTTATGCGGCGCTCTAATTCATCCCATAAGTGCTATATAGAAGAACGATCAGGTCTCTGTGCTGGCCAATCCACACACGATACAAAATTATCGTAAAAAAAAAAGCCGTAATAGTCCTTGCTTTACGGTTCGGTGCAATATCCTGCTGGTACCAACAAGGCTCGGTTCCATAGTATTGCCACAGAGTTGGTAGGTCATAATTGTACAGAATATCGTGGTAGAAGTGCTTGTTAACAGGTTTGTCCACGATAACCAATGGGCCGGGACCATACCACGAGAAACACTCCCACACGTGTACTCTGCCAGCTCCGAACTTGACCGTAGGAACAGTACACTGTGATAAATAGCGTTCCCCGGGCTGCCGCCATACCCACACACGGCCATCAGACTGGTGGATCATGTATCTGGATTCATCAGTCCATTAATCTACGGTCCACGATAAATGTTGTTTACACCATGTTAAACGACGACTAAGCATTCCGTGTGGAGATGAAAGGCTTATGAGCAGCCGCACGACCACGGTAACCTATGGAATGAAGTTCTCTGAGAATGGTACGTGTACATACCGATGTTCCAGCATTTTTTACTAACCTGTACGCTAAGGTCTGGTGCAGTACTCCGTCGATTAGCTGTAACGACTCTCCTGAGGCTTTGACGTCCTCCATCAATGATTTTCTTTGGTCCGCCGGTATGTTTTACTGCTTCAGGCACACCATGTGTCTTGCACGTATTCAGTACATCCAAAACCGTTGACTTGGGTATGTTTAAACGCCTCTCGGTTTCTCTTATGGACAATTTACTAATATAACACCCAACAATCTTTCCTTGCTCAAAGTAATTTCTCTCCCGCCGCGATCTTTTCACACAACCTCACAGTGCGATATGATCGCGATCAGCTGCAGGCTTGTTTTTATACCGTTTGCAGCTGTACCGCGCATCTTAACAACGCAGCTGTCCGTTCATTTGCTTTTGAAGGGGTGTCCAGTGATTTTTGTCAATATAGTGTATATTGAAAGTTGTTTAAAATATCATTGGGTCACACATGCTCAAGATCCATATAGTTTATGGCTCTCACGTGATAGAGTGTTGGATGGAAAAGCGATCGTGTGCCTCCCAAATGGAAGAAACCCTTATTAAAGAATAGAATACGACATGTTATGAGTCCTACGCACGATATTTGGAAGTATCCAGGTGTTCGTGTTTAAAGAAGAAGGTAGAACTTGTGCACTGCGTGTGAAAGGCTTTACTGCGAACGAAGAATGAAACACTTCCAAAGGGTCAGAACTACTGAGACAATTAATAACATGAGAATGAAGTTTTACTGTTCTGAAAATTTCTCTTATAATGCAATAGCAAAACAAAACATATTTTATTATAGATTACTAAAATACAAAATTAAATTTGAAAAAAAAAGCTGTCTACGCTTTTCGGTTTTCAAAATATTTCTTGCGAAATGCAATGAAAGTGTTTCTTAGATATAATGAATTGTTGAAGTGGTATGTTCGAAAATATTAAATCTACAGCTATGCCACTTATGCTTTGTAGATTGACATACACGAAAGACTGTTAAGCACGTCTACTTAAAATATGGAAAGAATCGTTAAAGAAATGCTATTACATCGTTGCCTTCGATGTACGTGAAACTAAACATTTCGGAAGGAATAAACGCAATTGTCCTCGTTACAATGTGTTATCTTACCCACTTTTCAAGTTATCGCTACTTTCTTCTTCTTCTTTTTCACTGATGTTGCCATTAGCCATTTTGTGCAGCAAGGGAGGAGAAATGTTGTTGCTTTTTCTTTACGCCATGTCATGCATTTTCCTCACTACCATTGTAATATAAAATGTAATTTTTAACAAGTTGCTTTGGCACGTCTGTTACCAATCAAATGCTTTAAAAAAGAGATTATTACAGTTGCAAGTAATTGTGACGGAGAGAATATTGCTGAGAACAGAGAGAACAAAAGAAAAAAGTATTTTCTCGCAAAGCAGATCAATTAATTCTTCCACTCTTTAGAGCAGGTTTATCAGACAATGGTAACACACAAAAATGGGAATTTAACCACGATCTTCTAGATATATTTGCTATGCATCGATATAATGTTTACTACAGAATAATATTTGCAGAAAAGACTATTACGTGAATAAATGTATCTTTAACTGGGTAATCTTTTATTTACTAGAGAAACTACTCATGAACGATGAGCAGCCCAAACTGTACAACATCTGATCATTCGTCCGAAAGAGGTTCGAATCCCGGTGAGGCATGGATGTTGTGTTTGTCTTACGGCACTGGCTCTCTCCCTTCCCTGTAACCAGTAACCCTAAATTAGGGACGGGCGACTGCTTATAGCCCATTGAGTTGCTAACGGTGATCGTTAAACCTCCAATCCAAAAAACAACAACAACAACAGTACAACAAAAACTGAAACAAAAATAAATTAATACCGAGAAACCGTACACTACCTTAAGCAGAAATAATAAAACTATACTACGTAGTAACCCGATTTGTAGGCGTAAGAATATACGTAAATCAACGTTTCCAAGCTATCTCTCGTCAATAAGAGGGATTTTCAAGGGAGGCAGACAGAAAATTGCAACCTGAATAAGGACGAGCCAGGTTTTGACCTGCAGCGTCGCACAGCAGCGGCCTGGATATGTAAAATATCAAATCATAGGAACTCCATTACATACGAAAATCATGACAGAAATATTACTGACACAACTGCAAAACACTAAAAGATGTAGTGGACCTTTCTTCAGCATTGGGTGCATAGCGCTGGGTAATATTTTATTCAGAGTTGGCTACATAGTTCTGGGTAATATTTTATTCAGAATTGGCTACATAGCACTGGGTAATCCTTTATTCAGAATTGGCTACACAGCACTGGGTAGTCTTTTATTCAGAATTGGCTATATAGCACTGGTTAATATTTTATTCAGAAATGGCTACATATAATTGAGTAATTTTTTATTCAGAGTTGGCTACATAGCACTGGGTAACATTTTATTCATAACTGACTGCATAGCACTGGGTAGTATTTTATTCAGAATTGGCTATATATCACTGGGTAGTCTTTTATTCAGAGTTGGCTACGTAGCACTGCCTAGTTTTTATTCAGAATTGGCTACATAGTTCTGGGTAATCTTTTATTCAGAATTGGCTACTGTTACACGGCACTAGCAGTGTTCCTGCCGAGTCGGCCGGTAACGGTGCTTGGGACCTGAAGTACAATTTAGTTGGCCACGGCACCAGGTGAGAATCTCAGGTGCACTGCTGCACTCAAAGATTCACACCAGAACATAAAAAAATGAAAGTTGAAGAATGACCCGAAGCATAAGGCTTGGGTGAATCCACCTTGTGAACAAAATAACAACAACAAATAAAAAATAAAATAATCTAAAAAAAAATGATACTTTGGGATCAGAGTTGTGATGAGGTTCACCCGCAATCACCAATTCGTGACTGAGTGTAGTGGTCCGGATCTTACTCCGGTACATTCAATCCCCAACCAGCCAGTACAACACTCACTTTCGCAAATAACACATGATTCTCAAATACACAACACAACATTTAATAACGTTCTGCGAGATTTAAACAGATCCGGCGCTCTCTAGGCGCATAGACAATTGCCCCTCATATGTGGGCAGCATACGGTGTCACACTTTACTGTCGGATAACGCAGCCGACTGAGTCTCCACCGGACTATCTGAACAAGAGATACTACTCGTTTACACACTAAATAGAGCTGCAGGTGATATTCATATACAATTGCTTAGAGAATGAAAAAAATTATATGCAAACGATCACATTAAAAATACTCGCGACACAAAATACACAAGCACGTTAATTTGCGGTATAAGATTATAGGTGCGAAATACTGCCAAAGTTAATTAACTAAATCTAATAAGCATGCACATGCAGATCCCTTCCCCGCTCGCTTTGGCCCTGAACCAAAGTTAAAAGAAACTGTCCTGCCCAGCGGAATTTGTGGCCACACCCTCTCCCTTATTCATGTAAAAAATAATCAGGAAATGGGCCCTGTAAGAAATAAATCTGTATGTGCAGGTATTTCCTCTGAAGTTCAGTCACTCAGCATTACTGCATCTATGTCCCTGCAGCTTTGGGTGTCGGGATGGCACAAGTTCGCAGATGTGCGAAGAAAGAAAAAGGAAATATTCATCTACTTACAGTTACGTGACTTTGCTGTGCAAATCCGTTGTGCATCACATAATATCACACGACAAAAAAAAAAAACACACACACAGACACTTGCACCATGTAGCAGCACCGATGATTCAACACTTCACTTTGACGCTTGATGTAAATGAAGCACACAATTAAAAATGGTAATATCACGCCGCACTTTGTTGCAATGATTAGAGTGCACACTGATCTATTCTCGTGACGATTTGAAGGTGGCCGTTAAGCAAAATAGGCCCTCTCACATCTACAGTTGCGGTTTCCAAGATTGATTTTCTGTGTTCCTGGGAAATGATTTTTGTTGTCGTGAAGAAATAATTGTGAACGTCGACTGCTGGGAGAGTGGGACACATTCAATTCCGCTGCTGCTATAGTTGATTCCGTCCGTCGCTACCTTCCGTCCTTTTTGACCGTTCATTCCCAATTCAGTCAGTTCCTTTCCGTTCGCAAACCATCTATCTATCTACCCTGCCTGAGTACGCAGTTCAAATATGCCACTCGCAGGTTTCGTTTCCATTTTTTTTATCGAGTTGCGACCGCCAGCCCTGAGATTAATTTTCTCGGCCGAGCGAAATCCGACGTGCTTTTACCTTAAGCGTATATCGGCAACTCAACATTTCACCTGTATATTTGTTAGGTATCGAAGCCACCGCTCTTACGCTCATATTTTTCTTTCGCCCTGTTTTTATCCCGTCGCACTTACACGTAGTGGCTTCGCTGCTTACGTGACCACCCACACGCACACATGGGGCCTCGCTTCGCCCCGTAAGACAAGCGCATCTCTTCACTTCCTCCACAGTAGGGGATGAATGGGGTGACGATTCCACACTGCAGTGGTTGGCATCCGAACCCGACTTTGCATGGCTTCGCTTCTCATTGGAATGGAAGTGACGATTCCACACTGCAGTGGTTGGCATCCGAACCCGACTTTGCATGGCTTCGCTTCTCATTGGAATGACCACTGTCCACTCGCAGACTTCTTAATTTGCCTGTAACTTGGCTTTCATTAGGCCAAACAGTCGCTGATTTCCATTACGCTCCAGCCTAGAAATTTCTGCTTTATCCCGCGGATTTAGGCATTCTGCTGTCTTTATGGCAAACTGGCATCTCCAGCTGCCTCGAGTTGTCTCCATTTCTTACCAAATGCGGGGAGGTTCGCTGCTTCATTTTCCCAATTCATTTTTTGCAGATCCAAGGCATCCAGCCTTTCACATCGGAGAGCGCACAGACAACTAAACTTTCTTCCTTATTTTCACGCTAAGTGCGAAATCTTATTTTTCTGCACGGACCACACACAGAGCAATTGTTCTCGAAAATGCCCCAAACAATCGACGAATTTACGATTATTCGCTAAACCTTTTGTCCCCATCTTCATTCATTTACTCAAGTGGACCCCTCTTCGAAAGGTACCATTCCGTGTTGCTTAGTTTCCCGTCAGCTGCGCCCTGATATTTATGACCTAACAGAGCTATTCTGAGACCACCCAGCCAGAGAGAGAATTCTTCGCCTCTTTTCTTTCCAAACCCCAGATAAAACTTTATCTGCTGTTTACACTTTTAAACTCCAATCAAGCCTCGAACATAATTAATACTTAATTAATTTCACACATCAACCACGCCCATTAATTACTAAATTAATGGCGGGGGTGGGTCGTAACATCGGCCCCTCCTCAAGAAATCCAGAAGTCCTCTTCTGGGCCTATCGCTTTGCTCTTATCAATTTCCAGAGCAACCATTGAGTGCTACATTTTCCCACAGGTAGAAACAATTCAAAATGGCAAAAATATTGCGTTTCTTGCCTTCAAGAGCATTGGAGCTACTTCCCAATTATCCCGCAATTTTGTTAATTAATTTAGAGAACAGCCGAAAGAAAAAACAACGTAAATGAGAAATAAATAAAACAAAACTGAACTGTAAAAGAACATGTGAGCCTGCCGAACTGTGATTCCTAGCTGCCTCATACCATACGCGACATGGCGGACAAATTTTAGAGTTTTCTTCAGGTTTTAGGATGGGGGGTGTCCACTGTAACATTCCATCCCCCATGAAAGAAAAAAAAGGGATGACTGGATGAAGTTTATTCATCCAATCATTCTATTTTTTTTTAACTGTAAACACTCAACCCTTTCCCACCGTCGCAAGGCACCTAATTCCGAACTTAAGTGCCCTGAGAGCGGAAGGAAAGTTTAAGGATTTCATCACACGTTCATTGCTACCCGTCGAGATAGGCGGAAAGAAAATTTAAATATGAGGCATAGCTTCGAGATACCACGAGTTCCACAGATCTCTCACGTTCGATGCTCCTACACCCGCTTTTATCTGCACTCGATGCCAAATTCTTGCGTTCCACTGTCTTCGAGTTCCTTCTCAACATCGTAGATAATCGTGGTGTCACAGTCTTCCTGGGGATCCACTATAATCTCGACTGCTCCCCGTAAACCATAGGTGCGGCTAAAGCTGTTCGTCTCAGCTGTGATGTACCCGCTGTACTTGTAACAGGTGTACTCTCTTCCGGAACAATTGCAGCCTCAGTGCTCACATGTTCTCCGTCAGAGTGACCATCAGAATCATCTGAGTCCACGTGACTCGCAGATGACGATTTCTTCGTGTTAGCCATTTTGTTTTTCTTACCCACTAAAATTATGGCAGTTCTTAGAAAACAGCTTAAGGCTTACTTAATGCTAAATTATACAAAATTCGCACCGAACAAAACTAAATAAAAATAGTAATGGCAGTCAATTCGCACTTATTTTACGAACATGAGTGTTGTTCCGCTAGCTGCAAAATATAGGTATCGATCCTGGTCACGGCACCATTAATGTTACACGGCACTAGCAGTGTTCCTGCCGAGTCGGCCGGTAACGGTGCTTGGGACCTGAAGTACAATTTAGTTGGCCACGGCACCAGGTGAGAATCTCAGGTGCACTGCTGCACTCAAAGATTCACACCAGAACATAAAAAAATGAAAGTTGAAGAATGACCCGAAGCATAAGGCTTGGGTGAATCCACCTTGTGAACAAAATAACAACAACAAATAAAAAATAAAATAATCTAAAAAAATGATACTTTGGGATCAGAGTTGTGATGAGGTTCACCCGCAATCACCAATTCGTGACTGAGTGTAGTGGTCCGGATCTTACTCCGGTACATTCAATCCCCAACCAGCCAGTACAACACTCACTTTCGCAAATAACACATGATTCTCAAATACACAACACAACATTTAATAACGTTCTGCGAGATTTAAACAGATCCGGCGCTCTCTAGGCGCATAGACAATTGCCCCTCATATGTGGGCAGCATACGGTGTCACACTTTACTGTCGGATAACGCAGCCGACTGAGTCTCCACCGGACTATCTGAACAAGAGATACTACTCGTTTACACACTAAATAGAGCTGCAGGTGATATTCATATACAATTGCTTAGAGAATGAAAAAATTATATGCAAACGATCACATTAAAAATACTCGCGACACAAAATACACAAGCACGTTAATTTGCGGTATAAGATTATAGGTGCGAAATACTGCCAAAGTTAATTAACTAAATCTAATAAGCATGCACATGCAGATCCCTTCCCCGCTCGCTTTGGCCCTGAACCAAAGTTAAAAGAAACTGTCCCGCCCAGCGGAATTTGTGGCCACACCCTCTCCCTTATTCATGTAAAAAAAATAATCAGGAAATGGGCCCTGTAAGAAATAAATCTGTATGTGCAGGTATTTCCTCTGAAGTTCAGTCACTCAGCATTACTGCATCTATGTCCCTGCAGCTTTGGGTGTCGGGATGGCACAAGTTCGCAGATGTGCGAAGAAAGAAAAAGGAAATATTCATCTACTTACAGTTACGTGACTTTGCTGTGCAAATCCGTTGTGCATCACATAATATCACACGACAAAAAAAAAACACACACACACAGACACTTGCACCATGTGGCAGCACCGATGATTCAACACTTCACTTTGACGCTTGATGTAAATGAAGCACACAATTAAAAATGGTAATATCACGCCGCACTTTGTTGCAATGATTAGAGTGCACACTGATCTATTCTCGTGACGATTTGAAGGTGGCCGTTAAGCAAAATAGGCCCTCTCACATCTACAGTTGCGGTTTCAAGATTGATTTTCTGTGTTCCTGGGAAATGATTTTTGTTGTCGTGAAGAAATAATTGTGAACGTCGACTGCTGGGAGAGTGGGACACATTCAATTCCGCTGCTGCTATAGTTGATTCCGTCCGTCGCTACCTTCCGTCCTTTTTGACCGTTCATTCCCAATTCAGTCAGTTCCTTTCCGTTCGCAAACCATCTATCTATCTACCCTGCCTGAGTACGCAGTTCAAATATGCCACTCGCAGGTTTCGTTTCCATTTTTTTTTTATCGAGTTGCGACCGCCAGCCCTGAGATTAATTTTCTCGGCCGAGCGAAATCCGACGTGCTTTTACCTTAAGCGTATATCGGCAACTCAACATTTCACCTGTATATTTGTTAGGTATCGAAGCCACCGCTCTTACGCTCATATTTTTCTTTCGCCCTGTTTTTATCCCGTCGCACTTACACGTAGTGGCTTCGCTGCTTACGTGACCACCCACACGCACACATGGGGCCTCGCTTCGCCCCGTAAGACAAGCGCATCTCTTCACTTCCTCCACAGTAGGGGATGAATGGGGGTGACGATTCCACACTGCAGTGGTTGGCATCCGAACCCGACTTTGCATGGCTTCGCTTCTCATTGGAATGGAAGTGACGATTCCACACTGCAGTGGTTGGCATCCGAACCCGACTTTGCATGGCTTCGCTTCTCATTGGAATGACCACTGTCCACTCGCAGACTTCTTAATTTGCCTGTAACTTGGCTTTCATTAGGCCAAACAGTCGCTGATTTCCATTACGCTCCAGCCTAGAAATTTCTGCTTTATCCCGCGGATTTAGGCATTCTGCTGTCTTTATGGCAAACTGGCATCTCCAGCTGCCTCGAGTTGTCTCCATTTCTTACCAAATGCGGGGAGGTTCGCTGCTTCATTTTCCCAATTCATTTTTTGCAGATCCAAGGCATCCAGCCTTTCACATCGGAGAGCGCACAGACAACTAAACTTTCTTCCTTATTTTCACGCTAAGTGCGAAATCTTATTTTTCTGCACGGACCACACACAGAGCAATTGTTCTCGAAAATGCCCCAAACAATCGACGAATTTACGATTATTCGCTAAACCTTTTGTCCCCATCTTCATTCATTTACTCAAGTGGACCCCTCTTCGAAAGGTACCATTCCGTGTTGCTTAGTTTCCCGTCAGCTGCGCCCTGATATTTATGACCTAACAGAGCTATTCTGAGACCACCCAGCCAGAGAGAGAATTCTTCGCCTCTTTTCTTTCCAAACCCCCAGATAAAACTTTATCTGCTGTTTACACTTTTAAACTCCAATCAAGCCTCGAACATAATTAATACTTAATTAATTTCACACATCAACCACGCCCATTAATTACTAAATTAATGGCGGGGGTGGGTCGTAACATCGGCCCCTCCTCAAGAAATCCAGAAGTCCTCTTCTGGGCCTATCGCTTTGCTCTTATCAATTTCCAGAGCAACCATTGAGTGCTACATTTTCCCACAGGTAGAAACAATTCAAAATGGCAAAAATATTGCGTTTCTTGCCTTCAAGAGCATTGGAGCGACTTCCCAATTATCCCGCAATTTTGTTAATTAATTTAGAGAACAGCCGAAAGAAAAAACAACGTAAATGAGAAATAAATAAAACAAAACTGAACTGTAAAAGAACATGTGAGCCTGCCGAACTGTGATTCCTAGCTGCCTCATACCATACGCGACATGGCGGACAAATTTTAGAGTTTTCTTCAGGTTTTAGGATGGGGGGGGGGTGTCCACTGTAACACTACATAGCACTGGGTAATCCTTTATTCAGAATTGGCTACACAGCACTGGGTAGTCTTTTATTCAGAATTGGCTATATAGCACTAAGTAACATTTTATTCAGAATTGGGTACATAGCACTGGTTAATATTTTATTCAGAAATGGCTACATATAATTGAGTAATTTTTTATTCAGAGCTGGCTACATAGCACTGGGTAACATTTTATTCATAACTGACTGCATGGCACTGGGTAGTATTTTATTCAGAATTGGCTACGTATGACTGGGTAGTCTTTTATTCAGAATTGGCTGCGTAGTCTTTTATTCAGAATTGACTACATAGCTCTGGGTAATCCTTTATTCAGAATTGGCTACATAGCACAGGGTAATCTTTTATTCAGGATTGGCTACGTAGCGCAGGGTTGTATTTTATTCAGAATTGGCTACATAGCGCAGGGTTGTATTTTATTCAGAATTGGCTACATAGCACTGGATAATATTTCATTCAGAACTAGCTACATAGCACTGGTTAATATTTTATTCAGAAATGGTTACATAGCACTGGGTAATCTTTTATTCAGAATTGGCCACATAGCACTGGGCACTCTTTTATTCATAATTGGCTACATAGCACAGGGTAATATTTTATTCAGAATTGGCTACATAACAGAATGTAATCTTTCATTCAGAATTGGCTACATAGCACTGGGTACCATGATACAGATGCGTCATTGCCAAAGACGGTATGAAGGGAAGAGGAGGACCTCAGTAAGTTGCATGATCATCCCCAACGTCGATGCATGATTTGCACCGTCTGTCCATACTTCGCACTAGGTTGTTGATGAATTTTTGGGGTAACGTTGCCAATTCTTCCGTTAGGGCCGTCTTCAGCTGTTGGACAATTTCCGGTGTATGTTCACGTTTTTCGGCGCGTCTTCCTAGAACGTTTCACACGTGTTCTGTGGCATTTTGCTTGTTTAGGGGAACGTGCTGTCCAATCCATCCGTTGAATGTCTTCACTTTCCAACACCTCATAAACAGTCACCGTACGACGGAGTGTAGCTTCATCATCCGTTAACACGAACTGTGAGCCAATGGCACCGCGGAACAGGCGAACACGTTGAATGATTATCTCATTACAATAGCGCATACCTCCTTCCAGATCTAGAGCCGAACACACCCATCGAAAAAAATGCCTCCTCGGACGAGAACACCGCGGCCACAATATCTTTCTTTCCCTTTCACTTATTGTTTTGGGATGATACCGAGTGTCTACCACACGCCAGATTAGCAGACGTCCAGAATCGCTAGATAGACTAAATCTACTCTCATCAGTAAAGAGTACCGTACCCCACTGTTTTGCTGATCAGTCCTTATGTTCTCTGGACCACTGTAAACGGTGTCTCCGGTGACAGTTGTTAATGGAACACTGTATACTGGTCTTCGGGAAAACAGTCCACCTTTGTGTAGTCGCCCTGCCACTGTACACCGCGATACTCTGCATCCTGTGCTCATATTTAGTTGGTTACTTGCTATACTCAAGGAATGCTTACAGCGTAGTAAATCCGTTTATCTTCGGTGTAATGCGAATAAAGACTCGCCCAACTTTCACTCTCCACTGGCAGGCTTTTTCATGACATTGCAGATATAAAATGCCTACATTGCATTTTGAGTCTACATTGCCTTGAAAAAGTGCCCAAATGGAGAGTGAAAGCTTGGCAAATCTTTATGCATATTACACCACGAAAATAAACGGATTTACTACGCTATAAGCGTTCCTTCAGTATTCACGATCTAGTGTATTTAACAAAAGGTTACTTGCTGTCTAGTGGTCATCCCTCTTGGCCTATAGGATCAGATAGTGGTCATCCCTCTTGGCTTATAAGATCAGATAGTGGTCCTCCCTTTTGGCCTATGGGATCAGATAGTGGTCATCCCTGCCTCTCATCCGAATTACAAGGTAGGAATTAGCTGGCAACTGCTCAGCAACATAAATATCTGACTATTGGGCCTCTGAGCAGGCACAATAATTTGGGCATGTCATAAAACCTTCCAGTGTGTTAGGAAAAATATGTACTAGTTTGGCTTTCTCTGACAGAAAGTGTGTTAGCTAATTCAAAAATAGTTTTTTGTAATTTTTCAGTCCTGGAAAATGACATAAAAATGTATTTCTTCTATAAAGAGTTGTGAAATCATCACTTTTCACAAGAAAATGAATACATTGTTTTGCACCTATAACATTGGCTCGGTTACATTAGTATAATTTTTATCTATATCTTATAATATTTCTTTTATTCATGAATGACATTTACTGAGGGACGAAATAGCACAAGTTTAAGGCTTTATGTAGATATTTTTTGAGGAAGGGAATCCCCTACGAAGGGAAAGAATGACTTGTTATCCTAAGATTTATTCATGTGCCCTATCTTCTCAAGATACGTCAAGATTTTCAGCAAACATATTCTGTACAGTGGCAGAGGAGGAATAGACGATCACAAAAACATGATCTGAAAGAGAGAAAACAGGATCACGTGATCTGCAATGCAAAATAAGACACTAGAGAATTCGACATAGCAAAAGTGAAGAGTGAAGGAAAGTTCTAAAGATATCTGGGAACACCAGCTAGATAAAGAATACATGTTGGACGAACGCTAATGCAACTAAAAGACCGATTCGAAGAGAAGTGTTATACAGAGCGATTCAAAAGCAATGCTTCTCAATAAGGTTCATTATATCTATTATGTAGACTTTTGATTCCGTGAAAACATCTGCATTTAAGAATGGCTTTGAAATCCTGCGGTATTGCAGTTGGTTACATTAGCATTGTTAATAACATCTATGTAAACGCAAGTGCAAAAGTCCGGATATTTGTGGATACAGCACCAATAAAAATTGGAAAGGGACCGAGACAAGTGACACCATATCTCCCGAATCCTTCAATGCCACAAAGTGCCTTTCGTTCAATGAATTGGGAAAACAAGGGGATAAAGATTAATGGAGGTTATTTAACTCACCTTCGTTTTGCTGTTGACGTACCAACGTTCACAACTACCCTTGTAAATTACCTCCTTCGCTAAAGCAATCGTTCCTCTTCCTTCCCTAATGTCTCTCATACGCTCTTCATGTCACACACATGAAAATCTCTTCATCATCTCGATGTATGATTTTACAGAGGAATCCGATAATTTTAATGGAATTGCATATACCCTTCCAGTATAGTACACGTCTGTATCCTTTTTTAGCACGTCTTTTGTAAAAAAGATCGTGCCCGGTTTGTCCGTCCGTCCGTCCGTTTGCCTGTACCCAAAATATCTCTGCAACTACACTGCCGGACAATTGCTAAGGACGGATGACAATAGCAACGATAGCAACCATAAAATGGAAGGCAGGAAAATGTGGAAATTAGCATAAGCGCGGGATACAGTAAGACGTGTTGTGCGTATGCAAATTTTGGATTGCCGAACTTGTTCGTGACGTCATAGCGCTGATAAGAGATATAAAGGATTTGACGCGTATTGACCGTTGTTGTTCAAACGCAAAGTTGAAAGGGAAAGAATCAATTGACGAACTTGCAACTTTCAGTATGTCTTCCCGACATCATCTAGATGATTTTACGCGTGGCCGTTTTATTGGCAAGATTGAAGAAGGGCGAAAAATAACAGATGTTGCCAGGGAGTTCGACGTCAGCCCCAGTGTTGTTTCAAGGCTTTGGAAATCATTTCAAACAAATGGAGAGTGTAGCAAACGTCACAGGGGAGGTCGTGTTCGCAGTACGACACCTGCAGAAGATCGGTACATAGTGCTATCAACAAAAAGACACCGGCGCAGCACAGCTAGTGAGGTAGCAAATCAGTTTATGGCTGCTACTGGCAAGCGGATCTCCCGAAAAACTGTCGCCAGACGTTTCCATGAAGGAGGACTATACGCCCGCCGTCCTGTTGTGTGCATCCCATTGTCCAGACGTCACCGTACCGCCCGTTTGCAATGGTGCCATCAACATAGCAATTGGACTGATAACGACTGGTCTGCTGTCCTCTTCTAAGATGAGAGTAGATACAGTCTATCGTTTGATTGTCGACGACAACTGATCTGGCGTGATAGTGGTACTGCATATTGTCCAGCAAACATACAGGAAAGGGACCGATATCCGACATGTAGTGTAATGGTATGGGCTGGCATCATGATCAATGGCCGTACGTCCCTCTATGTGCTTCCAACTGGGACTATGACTGGCCAACGATACATTAATGATGTTCTGCTACCTCATGTTCGCATGTTCCGTGGTGCTGTCGGTGATAGATTCATTTTCATGGACGACAACGCAACATGTCATCGAACAGTCGCTGTCCAGGAGTGTCTTGAGAGCGAGGATATTCAACGCTTCGTATAGCCAGCTCGTTCTCCAGATCTGAATCCCATTGAAAATGTGTGGGATGCTTTGGGGAGGAGTCTTGCTGGTCGCCAATGCCCTCCAATAAACAAGGACACCCTCATCCGTGCACTGACAGAGGAATGGGATAAATTACCCCAACAGCTGGTTGATAATGTTGTGCAAAGCATGACACGACGTGTGGAATCTTGCATCGCCCTCCATGGTGGCCATGTCCCGTATTGACATCTTACGCCGGAACGCCTGCTGACGGTAACTGGATTTTTTCACGTTTACGTATTCTGCACAAAATGGCCTGTTTGTCCCTTGAACACGTTCCAAAGCCTTCTGGATTTCAGAGCACAATAAATTGTCTTTCTTGTAATGTCCTGGCATTCTGACATTATTTTATTTCACTTGGCATCCAACCACACTTACTTTTTTATGCGCTATACAGCCGTTTATGATCCGTCTTTAGCAATTGTCCAGCAGTGTATTAGTCCGATTTGAAAAATTCTTTTTGCATTGGAAAGCTTGAAATATGCGAATGATGATCCTTCATTTCGTTTTTTTTACGATGTAGAGGGCGTAAATGCAGATG
This sequence comes from Macrothele yani, assembly GCA_039090855.1. Taxonomy (NCBI): domain Eukaryota; kingdom Metazoa; phylum Arthropoda; class Arachnida; order Araneae; family Macrothelidae; genus Macrothele; species Macrothele yani. The sequence continues at coordinate 19,298,985 of CM077026.1, read as the reverse complement.
ATGTCGAATTCAAAAATACGTTTTATTCCACATATTTGCTTCTAAAACTCCGATTGAAATTTTTTTTATCTTTTGATTCCATTTATGTCGAAGAGTATTTTAGATACTGTTACTTTTTCAGATTACGCATAGATTTTCCGCTAGGGGGCGTAAAATTAAATTACGTTTTTCTTGATAACTCTTCTTCTAAAATTCCGATTTGAAAAATATTTTTCTTCAGAGGATACACCTCCTAATGGAAAATCTTTTGCATGTAATTTGAAATTTTTGGTAAATAATACTTTGGCCACCAGGGGGCGTAAGTATTAATTTTTGCATCTGATGTATTTGCCATAAAATCTGAGCTTCTAAAATATCGATTGAAAAAGTTATTTCGTAGACTCATGCCACTCACATCGATAAACTCTTTCGAAATATTTTCTTTTTAAAATATTTCACAGTTTCTCCGCCAGGGGTGTAGATATATATCTTATTTTTTTCAATATCTCACTTCTAGGAGTCCGATTTGAAAAATCCTTTCTTTGTTGGATAGTGTTTCCACAGTGACATGTTTTTCATATAATTTCAAATTTTCAAGTAGTTTGTAGACTTTCCGCTAGGGGGCGTAAACGTAAATTGCTTTCCCCCTATATCTTTGCTTCTAAATCTCTGATTTGAAAAAATCTTTCTGCACCGGATACAGCTCCTGATGGGAAATCTTTTGCACGTAATTTCTAATTTGTGTAAAATATGGTTTGGCCACCAGGTGGCGTAAGTCCTAAATTCCGCTTCTGATGTATTTGCAGCAATATATGAGCTTACAAAATCTCGATTGCAAAAAAGTCGTTTGTTGACCGATACTGCTCATGTCGACAAATCTTTTAGGAACATTTTTTCTTGAAATATTGCAAGGTTTCTACGCCAAGGGGCGTGGATGTATGCCTTTTTTTGTCAATATCTCTACTTCTAGGAGTCCAATTTGAAAAATTCCTTCTTTGTTGGATAGTGTTTCCGATACGAAATGTTTTTCCTATAAATTCAAAGTTTTCAAGTAAATCATAGACTTTCCGCTAGGGGGCACAAAGGTAAATTGTGTTTTCTGCGTTATTTCTGCTTCTAAAACTCCAATTTGAAAAATTCTTCCTGTGTTTTTCACATAGTTTCTAATGTTTGGTAAAGAATGGTTTGGCCACCATGGGGCATAAGTGTTAATTTCTTCTTTTGATGTATTTGTAGCAAAATCTGGGCTCCTGAAAGCTCGACTAAATTATTTTTTCTTGGACCGATACCGCTCATATGGAATAACCTTTTGAGAATACTTTCTTCCTAAAATAATGCATGGTTTTCCCACCAGGGGACATAAAGTCACACCTTTTTTTGTCGATATCTCTGTTTCTAAGAGTCCGATTTGAAAAATTCTTTCTGTGTTTTAGAGCGTTTCCGGTGCAAATGTTTCTCATATAAATCCGTGTTTTTCTTAACGCAGAAGTCTGCAACCAGAGGGCGTAAGTTCATGATTCCGTTTAGAGCAATATCTGAAGGACTAAAAACCCGATTGAAGAACTTCTTCCGTCAGATACTACTGTCTTCCATAGATGTTCCATTGACTTTGAATAGCTTCAATAAATTTAATTTGCGTCAGAACGGATTCAAAAGACGTGCTTATTACACCCGAAAATTCGGTGTCATCTTTCTTGTTATTTGCTGTTAAGATCTTACCAATAGTATTTGGTGGCTTTAACGCTACTTCAACACCGTGCATCCTTAGTAAATTCTTGACATAGAATCAGAAGTGGGAAACGTACGAAATGTTGCACGCAAATTTCATGCCTATCCTCTTGTTTTACTTTTGTTTTTTTATAAGATTCTTCTCACTTTCTGCAGTAAATCGCGAACTTCGCATTTCTGAAAACCCACTACAACACCTTTCTTTATCATGTTGGGCATCTCCTGGTTATTTAAACTATTAGATGAGCATATCGAAGCGGCCCTCCGCATCCGTGATCTAAAGACAGCAGTCTTGTAATACCTTGGACATGAGGACCTGGGAGGAATGATGTTGACTATATTTGTAGGTTTATAGTGCACTTTGATATTTAATGAATGATTAAAATTTCTGCTGGACCAGCAGGACATCCAGGAAAGGCAACTGCCCAATTCTCTTCCATTTTCATAGTGAAAGCGATACTGCGTGTGCAGTGTTGAGAGTATTGAAAAAATTATTAAGCTCATATCTTCCATGTAGTCAGACAACATTGTGTGTGTACATATATATATATATATACACCCAGAGAAATCAGCGCGCCTAGAGACCAAAAGGTGGCGCAAGTGAAGTGAAGTTCACAGAGCAATATTTATACAACCCAAAGAGAGTTCGGAGTGAGAATGGGAAAAGCTGTCGATTTATCGGAGTTTGATAAAGGACAAATTGCCATGGCACGGCTCCTTGGAACTACGCTCTCGGAATCGGTGCGCATTGTGGGTGGTTCACGAACCGCTGTAGTGAGTACGAATCCAATGTGGTGCACAGATGGCCAAACGACGAACCGTCGTCCAGCCGTTTGTCGTCCGCAGCTTACTAATGCCAGAGGGAAGCGGAATATGTCGCGCATTGTTCACAGCGACCGCAGGACCACAATGCGACAAGTCACCCGCAGCTATAGCAGTGGTGATCAGGGCAATGTGTCACAGCACACAGTTCATTCCGGCCTCCTGCGCACGGGCCTGCGTAGCCGATGACCCGGCCAGATCCCCATGCTCATTGCACGTCATCGCAAATAACGCATGAAATGGGCTCAAGATTGTACCGTGGAGGATTGGAAGAAAGTGGCCTGGCCTAACGAATCAAGATTCCTGGTGCTCCTCGAAGACAGCCGTGCGCGGACACAGCGATTACCAACGGAGGCTATGGTACCTGGATGCACTGTTGGGCGGAAACTGGTCGGCGACGGTGGTGTTATGCTGTGGGTAGTGTTTTCTTTGGACACCTTACGCCCCATTATCCCAATAGAAAAATCCCTCACAGCTGTCCGGTATCTGAACATCTTTGCAGACCAAGTTCACCCATTCATGGCAACCTGCTGGTGACGGCCATTACCAACAGGATAATGCGCCATGCCACACTGCCAGAATAGTCAAGAGAAGGTTCGGGGAACATGCTGGAGACTTTCTGTTAATACTCTGGCCTCCAAATTCTCATTGAATGAACTCAACCGAACATTTGTGATTCGACTTGGAAATGCGGGTTCGCGCTAAATCACCACCACTCCGAAATGTACAAGAACTGGAGAATTTGCTGTTGACATTATGGTACCAGATACCCCAGGATACCTATGGCCACCTCATTGAATCGATGCCACGCCGAGTGGGCGCTATTTTGCGAGCTAAAGAGCGTGCTACAGCTTATTAGGTAAGTGGTCATAATCATAATCTCATCGGTGTATATCGCTGTTTGGTTTTCGCAGTTCCGAGGCTTTACGTACATCAAAGAAAGCTAAGAAAGCAAAAACAAATTGCGAGGATTTAGAAATCCTCTGACTCTCAGCAATTATAAACAGCTGTATAGAAATTCGAATATTTAATCCAGTCATTCTTTGGCGGATAAATAGCTAATAAACTATTGCTGACAGCTGATGTTGTTTAATACATACATAAGCAAGGTAATTTAACTATATTTTCTTAATGAAACCTTTGCGGAAAGCTTTTACTTTGCGCAAATGATTTATCAAAAAATCTTCTTAACCGCTTACAAGGAATTTTCAAACACATTTATAAAAATGAATAATAATTCTATCAGCACCAGCATTTCAAAAAGGATTTAGATTTTTTTATCATTTAAATTGAAACTTGTTTCAGCTTACAAGAAAAAAATTTATCAACAGCTTTCCCAACATTGTAGTGGACTGGGTGCCGGCTAGTATACAAAATATCGTTAAGCATACAAGCGAATCAACGATAATTTGATATCATTTATTTCTTTATTGTGCATTGAATGACAGAGAAATTCAACACACACACACACACACGGATGAGCCACTACATTAAACGGATGAGCAACTACATTATGACCACCTACCTAATAAGCTGTAGGACTCCCTTTAGCCCGCAAAGCAGCAACCACTCGGCGATGCATCCATTCGATGAGGTGGCGATAGGTATCCTGGCGTATCTGGTACCATAATGTCAACAGCAAATTCTCCAGTTCTCATACATTTCGTCGTAGTGTTGATTTAGTGCGAATCCGCATTTCCAAGTCGAATCACAATAGTTCGATTGGGTTCATGTCAGGTGAATTTGGAGGCCAGGGCATTAGCAGAAAATCACCAGCATGTTCCTCGAACCATTCATTGACAATTCTTGCAGTGTGGCATGGCGCATTATCCTGTTGGTAATGACCATCACCAGCAGGGAACACAGGTGCCATTAATGGGTAAACTAGGTCCGCAATGATGTTTAGATACCTGACAGCTGTTAGAGATTTTGCTATTGGGATAATGGAGCCTGAAATGTCAGAAGAAAACACCAACCACAGCAAAATACGTGAGCCGCCAGCCCGTTTCATCTCAAGCAGTGCATCCTGGTGCCATAATCTCCGTTGGAAATCGGCGTTTTCACGCCCGGCCCTCCTCGTGATGAACCAGGAATCTTGATTCGTCAGACCAGTCCATTTTCTTCCAATCATCCGCGATCAAATCTCGATGACGTTGGGCCCATTTCATGCGTTGTTGACGGTGACGTGCAGTGAGCATAGGAACCCGGATGGTTACTATACTCACTGCACGTCTACGCTGGCCCATGCGCAGAAGGCTGCGATGAACTGTGTATTGTGATATATTGCCCTGATCACCACTGTTGTAGCTGCAGGTGATTTGTTGTACTCTGGCCGTGCGGTCGCTGTGAACAACGCATTATGATCTCTGCTCCCCTCTGGGAGCAATGAGCTGCGGACGGCACACAGCTGGACGACGGTCGGTCGTCTGGCCGTCTGTGCACCACTTTTGATACGTACTCACTACAGCGGCACGTGAACAACTCACAAGCATCACCATTTCCGAGATCGTAGTTCCGAGTCGCGTTGCTATCAAAATTTGTCTTTCATCAAACTCCGATAAATCGGCAGTTTTTCCCATTCTGATTCCCAACACTCTACAAACCGGAAGCTGGTCCTCGGGTTGTATATATACTGCTCTGTGAACTTCACCTGCGCCACCGTTCGGTCTTGAGGCGCGCTCATTTCTCTTGGCTGGGGTGGCCATAATGGAATGACTCATAGGTGTAATTCCCTTTTAAAATTTATTTCTTCATCGGTGTTTTAAATTTTCATTATTCTCTGCAGCTTATTTAAGTATCAACATGGTGAGTGTTAACAACTCTTACAATGTTGTTGCCTAGTCGATTTTTTTATTAATAATTAATCAATCTCAAAGAACTCCCAAAATTCATGCTTCACTGCATTCTATTCAGTGTTAAATACTTTTGTACACATGACATGGTATGATTTCTATAATAGCATATAAATTTCATCTTTTCAGAAGAAACTGCGTAAAAGAAGGTCTCCCCTTTTTCTTTTTTAATTTTTAACTACGCCGAAATACTGGAAGTGGGAGAAACAAAAATATTTAGGTAAAGAAATCATGACATACTATAGACAATCAGGTACGAAAAAAAATTTGCTGTTCGGATGGTGAAATACAATATACTGCTAAGCCGTTAGCTTTTAAATTTGGCTGATTACGAAATTTTAGGCTAAAAAAACTTAGACGACTTCAGGACAGTAATACGCCATTTTTCATCTATTTAGGTAGAAAAGACACATTAGAAAATATGCCTTCATTCGTGGTTTATTTGACTGTCGTGACATTAATTTGTCATCCGATTAGCGAAATAAAGTACTTTTTCGTAATTTTATTACTATTTTTTGAGAGAGAGAGAGAGAGAGAGAGAGAGAGAGTATGTGATATAAAGAAGATGTGATATATGGTGAAATACAATATGTGATATATGGTGAAAATATAGAGGATGTGATATAATGAGGATGTGATATGTGGTGAAATACAATATACTCCTAAGCCATTAGCTTTTAAGTTTGTGTGATTACGAAATTTTAGGCTAAAAATTCTTAGACAACCTAAGGAAAATAATTCGTCATTTTTCATCTATTCAGATAGAAAAAACAAATTAGAAAATATTCCTTGATTCGCAGCTTATTAGACTGTCGTGACATTAATTAGTCATCCGATTAGCGAAATAAAGTACTTTTTCGTAATTGTATTACTAATATTTGAGAGAGAGAGAGAATGTGATATAATAAAAATAATATGCCATTTTTCATTTATTTAGATTGGCTCATTACTATGACGACAAATGTTGGGGGAGGGAGGTGACATGTTGGGGTGTGACATGTTGGTTCGTGACGTACTTCGACTATCGTGACATTAATTGTTGAGGCAAATGAAGAAATAGAGTACAAGTTTCTTTTTCAGAAACGCCCAGTTCGTCACGAAGCAAAATTTTGCTTTGCATTGTGTTGGAAAAAGTAATGTCTGCAAATTCAAGGGAACAGAAAAGTGCTAATTGCCGTATATAGAAGTACAAATCAGTGTAAAATGTAGTTGCAATCGTTTGCCGCGAACTGCTCCCATCGTATGGGCAGCTGTTGGACACTATCCCTGTAGAATTGTAGCTGCTTGGACGCAAAGAAGTGACTAAGCGCGCGTTCGACATCATCCGTTTGGTGAACCATGAATTCCTTTTCTTTTTTGGGATTCACTTTGAAGGGAGCCTTATGTGAGAATTCAGGCATCATAGATCTTGATAGCAATGCTGCACGGATGTACACATCTCTAGCCTGAGAACCACAACCTTGCTTGATGCTTAGTCTGTCCATTTGAAGGAAACTCACAGTTAGAAGTTGCCGTCCCGGTGGCGCAGTGGTCTAAGTGCTGGCTTATGACCATTCACCCGAGAAATGGTCTGAGTTCGAATCCTGGGGAGGCATATATGTTGCGTTTGTCTTACGGCGCTGGCTTTCTCCCTTCCCTGGAACCAGTGACCCTAAACTAGGGACGGGCGGCTGCTTACAGCACTTAATACACACAATTGACTTGGATCAGGAACATCAAACATAAGTCATCGCTCTTTCCAAGTTTATAAGTGAGTAACGGAAAACTTCTCATCTGCCGCCACGGGAATCGAACCCAGGTCTTCCAGTTACGCTACCTAGAGTCTGGAGAATTTGAGGCCGCTGTGGTGTAGTGGTAGCATGTCCGTCGCGTAACTGGAAGACCCTGGGTTCGATTCCAGGTAGCGGCCGATGAAAATTTTTCCGTGACTCACTTATAAACGTGGAAAGAGCTTCTGTTTGATACTCGTAGCACATTGAATTTCTCACGGTGGCCGTTAAACCTTCAATGAAAAAAAAAAGACTTAGAGAAATTTTGCAGCAACTGAACTACAATGAAGTTTAAGTTCTTTTCTTTGCTTCCTCTTTTTAATTTTTGAGGTTTCCTGTATATCTACTGGTCCAATCCTCCCTATTTTATGCTATCGTTGGAGATATAAGAACTTCAGTTCAATCGAAGGGACTTTTTCTGTTTTCTCACAGGTGCATGTAATTGGTATTGGGTAATGCAAGAGTCACTGTTTTGTTACAAACACAATGCAGCGTCATAGAGCACTTACATGCAGCAACATCAAAGTGCTTTATATTCTTTTAAAACTGTCAAGCTTGTTTTGAAAGTTTGGGTTGCTTTTGTCCCTATTATACTACTTTCTCAGTTTGTAATATTTATCATGGTAGGCCTTAATGAGCTGCACTGTTCTGCACTCAGATATTGTAGGGATGCATGCTTTATCAAATACAGATTTTACTTTCTTTCCCACTGCCACCGCAGCAGACGAAAACTTAACGTTCTTATTGGTAGATTCCAACGCCAGCTTATATCTCTCTTCAAAACAAAACGTATTACATCCACGTGTGGAGGGAGTTTACTTGGAACAAGAACTCTTGGAGTACCAAATAAAGAGCAAATAAATTTTTGTTTCGTTATATGTTTATGTACTTCTTCCATGATCGTAAAACACACTATTAAATTGGGATATCACAAAGTAAAGTAAGTAGTTACTAAAGTATAGCCACTGGATTACTCTCAAACTCTAATCTGCTTTGGTTGCGAGCTAGCTCGTGACTGGCCGAAGGAACGGCGGGTTTGTCAAGATCGACACGTGTCTCAGCAGCATATGGTGTATTTATCAAGGTCAAGGTCCACGGGTCTGAGCTGCAAGTGAGTGGAGGGAGAAGGAAATTGTACTTATACTCCGAGTCAACTTAAGAGTGAACCACTATGAAGGGTACGAAACAGCTACCTCCGCTACGAAAAATAGTCCCTAGCATTTAGAGCGAAAAGCATCAGAATTAATGCCTAGAATCCATTTTTATTTGCTCAACAGTTTATCAGACAAAATTGCTATCTAAAAAAAAATTCTAGAAGTTAGAGCGCTTTTAGAAATAAATTTGTTCTGAGAAGTTGCTGAATCAAGAGCTTCGCACTTTCGGCTATTTCTGCCCACTTGGGATACAACTCGGACAGAGGGAAGGGGTGGAAGACCTCTCCCAACATTAACAACACAGAGGCAATAAATTGACAATCGGGGAAACTTGAAGGGTGTGTTACTTAAACAGGTAGTTGGGGAAGCAGTTCGGCCTCCACCAGACTCCCACTGCTTATGAGATGTGTGGGTGGGTGGGGGGATCAGAAAGGAAACAGTAGAAGAGCACATTAACGCGGATGGATACCGTTCTTGCGTTCCACGACGAGATGTGATCAGGCTCTCCCGCCTTTCCCAGTAGTACACTTTTAGCTCAACAGTTATCAGACAAAATTGCTATCTAACAAAAAATTCTAGAAGTTAGAGCGCTTTTAGAAATAAATTTTTGATTATTAGCACGTCTTTTTTAAAAACAGATCGTGCTTATGTTATCGGTTTGTCCGTCCGTTCGTCCGTCTGCCTGTACACACGATATCTCTGGGGAACTAATAGTCCGATTTGAGAATTATTTTTTGCATATGTGTGTATGATGATCCTTTATTTCGCTTTTTTTTACGATGCACAATTTTGCCGCTAGAGGGCGTAAATGCAGATGATATCGAATTCAAAATATATTTTATTCCTTATATTTGCTTCTAAACATCCAATTCAAAAAATTATTTTACCTTTAGATTCCATTCATATTGAAGACTATTTTAGGTATGGTCACTTTTTCAAGTTACGCATAGATTCACCGCTAGGGGCGTAAACGTAAATTGCGTTACTTGAGCTACTAAAGTTCCGATTTGAAAAATCTTTTCTGCAGAGGATACAGCTCCTGTTGGGAAATATTTTATATATAACTTCTAATTTTTGCTATAAAACGGTTTGGCCAGCAGGGGGCGTAAGCGTTGATTTCTAGTTCTGATGAATTTGCAGCAAAATCTGAGTTCTTAAAATCTCGATTGGAAAAATTCTTACGTGGAGCGATATTACTCACGTCGAAAAAGCTTTTCGGAATATTTTCTTCTTAAAATAATGCATGGTTTCTCCGCCAGGGGGCGTAGATATATATCTGATTTTTGTCAATGTTTCTGCTTATATGGTCCGATTTGAAAAATGTCTTCCTTGTTGGATAGAGTTTGCATTGCGACAGGTTTTCATATACTTTCAAATTTTTCAAGTAATTCATTGATTTTCCGCTTGGGGAGTATAGATAAATTGCACTTTCCCCGATATCTCTACTTCTACAACTCCGATTTGAAAAATTCTTCCTGCATCAGGTACAGCTCCTGGTGGGAAATGTTTTGATTGTAACTTATAATTTTTGTAAAATATAATTTGGCCAGCAGGGGACATATGCGTTAATTTCTGCTCTGTAAGTTTTTGAAGCAAAATCGGAGCTCCTAAAAACTCGATTAAAAAAATTCTTCCTTGGACCGATACCGCTCATGTCGATAAACATTTGAGAATAATTTCTTTTTAAAATAATGCATGGTTTCTCCGCCAGGAGCCGTAGACCTCTATCTTATTTCTCTCAATATCTCTGCTTCTAAAAGTCTGATTTGAAAAATTCCTTCTTTGTTAGACAGCGTTTCCGGTGTAAAATGTTTTTCATATAATTTCAAAACTTTCAAGTAAAGCATAAACTTTCTTCTAGGGGCGTAAAGATAAATTGCGTTTTCTTCGATATCTCTGCTCCTAAAACTCCGATTTGAAAAATTCTTTCTGCAGCGGATACAGATCCTGATAGAAAATGCTTTGCATATAATTTGTAATATTTGATAAAGAGTGGTTTGACCACCAGAGGGCGTGAGTCTTAACTTCTGCGTCTGATGTATTTGCAGTAAAATCTGAGCTCCTGAAAACTCAATTGAAAACGTTCTTTCGTGGACCGATACCGCTCTCATCGAAAAACATTTTGACAATACTTTCTTCTTAAAATAATGCATGGTTTTTTCACCAGGGTGCGTAAAGTCATATCTTATTTTTGTCGATATCTCTGCTTCTACTAGTCCGATTTGAAAAATTATTTCATTGTTGGAGAGCGTTTCCGTGGGAAAATGTTTCTCATATAATTTCAAGCTCTTTTAGCTCACAAGTCTGCCACCAGAGGGAGTAAGTTTCACGTTTCTGTTTACAGCAATATCTGCGGAACTAAAAACCCGATTGAAAAACTTTTTCTTCGGTCAGATACCACTAACCATGCGAACTCTGTGTGTGTATTTTCTTTTCAAAATAGTGCACACTTTCGCCGCAAGGGGAGCAAATGCTTATTCTGTTTTTCTCAATATCACTGCTTTTACATGTACGATTTAAAAAATTATTTCAACACCGGATGTCATTTCCCTTGTAGAACACTTTAGGCTAGTATATGGGGAATTTTGTAGTACACAGTTTTGTCGGTAGGTGGTGTTTGCGCACTTCAGTTTGCAGCTGTATCGCCGCTTCTAAAAACGCTATTGAAAAATTTCTTCTTTACTGTATGCCGTTTTCTACGACAGAGATGTGGAACATTATCCTCTTTAAACAACTCAAAGATTTTCCGCTACTGCGTAAAGGTCGGAACCTTTTTTCTTTCGCTATATATGCATCCGGTGCACGTATTTGAAAAGTTCGTTTCCCTTAGCATAGCTTTTTCCATGACGAATATTTTCCCCTATTTTCAACTCTTCCGTTATGCAAAATTTTTCCGCTAGCAGACGTAGACGTATATCATGTTACCTTCCATATTTCTCCTTTTAACTGTTAGATTTAAAAATCTCTTTGTCTCTGGTACATTTCTTGTAGTACGTGAAGCGTTTTCTTCGACATTTGTTAATTTTCGCAACATGCTTTTTAGCCGCTGGTGGAACTAAATAGATGTTTCTATTTCTGGATGTTTCCTCGTTTGTTGGAACCAGTTAATTGTTTTCGAAACCGATTCCGTTGACTTTTAATAGCTTTGCTAAATTTAATTCGCGCCAGAACGGATTCATAAGACGTGCTATTTATATCCGAAAATTCGGTGTCATCTTTCTTGTTTATACACTGCTAGCCACCCAAAATGCAACACCAAGAAGGAAGCATCTGATTGGCCTGAAATTCGCAGCATGCGTCGCCCGCGAGAGGACATGCAAGCGATTAGCATTGCAGGGCATATGCAAATCCTGTGCGCCCGGTACGCCACCGAGAAGCACTATAAGAAGGGTGCACAGAAGGCGGGGTGTAAGTAATGGAAGTGTGTTGTGCTGCCGGACCTGTGCGTGGGAAGCTTCCTGACGCCTCTCGCAGAATACGGCAGTCATTCCAGCACGTTTAGGAGTTCTACAGAGGACGAATAGTGACTTATCGCGACGCTGGTTTGTCGTACCGAGACACCAGCGCCCGTGTGAGACGACATCCAGCCACAGTGAGGCGAGTATGGATTCGGTGGGTGCAGCAGGGACGGACGGACAGACGTGAGCGATTGCCGCAGCCGCGGCACACCACCGAATGAGAGAACCGGCATGTTGTGTGGCGGGCATTGACGGCTCGCACCGCCACATCACGAACGCTAGCACAGGAATTAGGGTGTGTTGCGCAACAACCTGTGTCAGCACGTACCGTTTGACGTCATCTGCAGGAGCGGGGACTTTTCACACGGCTCCCATTGCTCCGATTACCTTTGACGTTACATCACCGGCGAGTGCGGCGGCAGTGGGACGTTGAACGCCGCACCTGGACTACGGAATGGCACGACATTATCTTCTCCGACGAATCCCGCTTCTGCATGCAACACCACGATAGTCGGATCCGCGTGTGGCGAAACCGCGGCGAGAGACTTTATGACGCCTGCATTATGCATCGCCATACCAGTCCGTCGTCTGGCATATGGTTTAGGGCGCAATTGGGTATGACACCCGCACCTCTCTGGTACGCATCGCCGGTACACTCAACAGCCACCGCTACATATCCAACGTTTTGCAGACTGTAATCCTCCCTTACCTGCAAGACCTGCCAGCGGCAATGTTTCTCAAGGACAACGCGCGCCCGCACGTGGCACACATCGTGCAACAATTCTTCACGACCCACCAGGTGTCACTGCTTCCGTGGCCCGCTTGTTTTCCCGATATGTGGCACATCGAACACGTCTGGTCGTTGATCGGCAATCGAGTGGCCCGGGAAGCACCACCCGCGGCTACGCCTGATGAACTGTGGCAACGTGTGGAAGCAACCTGGACCAACATACCCCAAGCCTACACCCAAAGCCTTTTTCGTTTGATGCTGCGGCGTGTAGCGGCCGTTATTACCAGCCATGGGGGCCACACGAACTATTGATGTCTGCGTGATCCGCAAGTGGCACGGGCCTGTAAGCTCAATCGTTTCATCTTTGTGTCTGTTGTTGCGCGTCCAGTAAATCTGGTTTTGCTATCTCGTGCCCTTCTTGGTGTTGCATTTTGGGTGGCCAGCAGTGTATTTAATATGAAGCATGATCCTTAATAAGTACAGGATTTCGTCTATTGGATGAACATTCAGTCTCAACAACAGCACCGCAGTTGGCAATACAATGATGAAGTAAGCGGATGAAATATTTGATTTAAAAACCGTTTCTAGCAAGTTCGGTTTCTTTAAACAGTAATGCGACAACGACCTCAGGTTCACTGGGAAACAAATCTTGTTTATTGTTTTGTTGTACGAGTATCTCTAGGATCGCGGGGTCGTCAAATGGGACGTCACATTAGGCTAATAGGAAATATTGATTTTTATTACTTCCGTTACCCATTTCCGTTACATCGAAATTTCATGCATGGGATTTATTTTACTGCTGTCGGGAAAGATGCGTACAATCGAAAAGTCTTTTCGCACAAATGAGATATACACTGCCGGACAATTGCTAAGGACGGATGACAATAGCAACGATAGCAACCATAAAATGGAAGGCAGGAAAATGTGGAAATTAGTATAAGTGCGGGATACAGTAAGACGTGTTGTGCGTATGCAAATTTTGGATTGGCGAACTTGTTCGTGACGTCATAGCGCTGATAAGAGATATAAAGGATTTGACGCGTATTGACCGTTGTTGTTCAAACGCAAAGTTGAAAGGGAAAGAATCAATTGACGAACTTGCAATTTTCAGTATGTCTTCCCGACATCACCTAGATGATTTTACGCGTGGCCGTATTATTGGCAAGATTGAAGAAGGGCGAAAAATAACAGATGTTGCCAGGGAGTTCGACATCAGCCACAGTGTTGTTTCAAGGCTTTGGAAATCATTTCAAACAAATGGAGAGTGTAGCAAACGTCACGGGGGAGGTCGTGTTCGCAATACGACACCTACAGAAGATCGGTACATAGTGCTATCAACAAAAAGACACCGGCGCAGCACAGCTAGTGAGGTAGCAAATCAGTTTATGGATGCTACTGGCAAGCGGATCTCCCGAAAAACTGTCGCCAGAAGTTTGCATGAAGGACTATACGCCCGCCGTCCTGTTGTGTGCATCCCATTGTCCAGACGTCACCGTACCGCCCGTTTGCAATGGTGCCATCAACATCGCAATTGGACTGATAACGACTGGTCTGCTGTCCTCTTCTCAGATGAGAGTAGATACAGTCTATCGTCTGATTGTCGACGACAACTGATCTGGCGTGATAGTGGTACTGCATATTGTCCAGCAAACATACAGGAAAGGGACCGATATCCGACATGTAGTGTCATGGTATGGGCTGGCATCATGATCAATGGCCGTACGTCCCTCTATGTGCTTCCAACTGGGACTATGACTGGCCAACGATACATTAATGATGTTCAGCTACCTCATGTTCGCATGTTCCGTGGTGCTGTCGGTGATAGATTCATTTTCATGGACGACAACGCAACATGTCATCAAACAGTCGCTGTCCAGGAGTGTCTTGAGAGCGAGGATATTCAACGCCTTGTATGGCCAGCACGTTCTCCAGATCTGAATCCCATTTAAAATGTGTGGGATGCTTTGGGGAGGAGTCTTGCTGGTCGCCAATGCCCTCCAATAAACAAGGACACCCTCATCCGTGCACTGACAGAGGAATGGGATAAATTACCCCAACAGCTGCTTGATAATGTTGTGCAAAGCATGACACGACGTGTGGAATCTTGCATCGCCCTCCATGGTGGCCATATCCCGTATTGACATCTTACGCCGGAACGCCTGCGGATGGTAATTGCATTTTTTTCACGTTTACGTATTCTGCACAAAATGGCCTGTTTGTCCCTTGAACACGTTCTAAAGCCTTCTGGATTTCAGAGCACAATAAATTGTCTTTCTTGTAATGTCCTGGCATTCTGACATTATTTTATTTCACTTGGCATCCAACCACACTTACTTTTTTATGCGCTATATAGCCGTTTATGATCCGTCCTTAGCAATTGTCCAGCAGTGTATAAACCATATTGTTACCGCATCAGTTGGATTTCCTATTTCTAGTTATCACAACAACCGCCTAAAACTTAAAACTACTACCGAGGCTACTGTAATTAATACTTCAAAAATCATGAAATTCACCTAAGAACCTGAATTGGATTTCTATGAATGAATAGGTTTAAAAACTAACAGAAAAGTAATTTCAAGCTTCGCAACTTTAAGCAACCTCAGCGTTAGTACTGAAAATGCTCTGAAATTGCGAAACATCGGAATGAACGAGTTTACCCAATCTTATCAAGGGCAACACAGAGTTTGACAACATTTGCACCAAACGAAAAGAAATTTTTTAAATGTTGGGTTCTTGGCGCAGTTCAATCGTTTATTTTCATGGAGTTAATCTAGTTGAAAGTTCTGTGTAATATGAATAATCATATTTTATGGCGCATCGTTTCATCCGATTATTCAATTAGTTGAAGCATCCAGGACGTGATGTACTTTGCGTTGTGTTACGAATAGTAGAACTGAAATCCCCCCAAAAAGGAAAATATAAGTGTTGTGAGAAATATGCATAACGCTGACTAGACCAAGAAACTGGGTCATTTAGTGAGAATTTGGTGCCTCGAATTCGTGGAATTAGCGATGCACTGCAGACATTACCGAAGGAGATTTTGAGGGGTTTCTTCGAAATCCATTACGACGATTGTCTGGAGAACCTTCAAACTAAGTGTTCTGAAAATTCTCTGAATCTTAAAAAATAACAGAAAACTCGCTTATATTGTCCAATACTGAACATTTATTGAAATTTTAAAAGCATCTCCTTCGCCTTTTTGAGAGCCAAACACGATTGTATGAAACGAAATTTCCTTAATGTCGAGCTTCGCTTTTCAAACATTTGAACTTTATCTATTCCCAAGAAAAACAGAGTGATATTTTATGTTTTTATTTACACTGACGGAAAAAAAAAAATCCCAGCACCAAGAAGAAGTTGTGTTAGATAAACGACAGTTGGTAGGCGGTGAGAGTACATCTGTAAGATGACGTCTATGCTAATTTCGCGCTCGGCGCATACGTGTGGCGCTAGTAGCGCCCCTCGGAACATGCAAAGCAGGTTTGCTGTAAATACGCGCTGTAACGTTCGTGAGCGTTAGTTATCCTTGAGATTCGACGTAGGGTGTTGATGTTAGTAAAGAATGCCTTTAAGAAGACGAAGAAGCCATTATCAACAGCTCACGGAGTTTGAACGAGGTCGTGTAATAGGGCTACGAGAAGGTGGATTTTCGTTCCGCAATATTGCAGAACGACTTGGGAAGAATGTAGCCACCGTGCATGATTGTTGGCAGCGGTGGTCAAAGGAAGGTACTGTCTCAAGAAGACCGGGTTCCGGCCGGACACGTGGCATTACTGAGAGGGAAGACCGCCGTGTCACATCGTACTGCGTCTGCGGCAGCAATTCAAGCTGTAGTTGCCACCACAGTGACACAACGAACGTTACAAATCAGTTACTTGAAGGACAGCTCCGAGCCAGACGCCCTGTAGCGTGCATTCTACTTACTCCAAACCACTGCCGTTTGCGACGTCAGTGGTGTCAAGCTAGAGGTCATTGGAGGACAGAGTGGAGATCTGTTGTGTTTTCTGATGACAGACGGTTCTGCCTGGGTGCCAGTGATGGCCGTGTGTTGGTTAGAAGGAGGCCAGGTGAGTGCCTGCAAACAACCTGTCTGCGGCCGAGACACACTGGACCTACACCTGGAGTCATGATCTGGGGAGCAATTTCCTATGACAGCAGGAGCACTCTCGTGGTTATCCCACGCACCCTGACGGCACAGTTGTACGTCGGTCTGGTGATTCAACCTGTTGTGCTGCCATTCATGAACAGCATTCCAGGGGGTGTTTTTCAACAGGATAACGCTCGCCCGCATACTGCTGTTGTGACCCAACATGCTCTACAGAGTGTCGACATGTTGCCGTGGCCTGCTAGATCACCAGATCTTTCTCCAATCGAGCACGTATGGGACATCATTGGACGAGAACTCCAGCGTCACCCTTAACCAGCATTAACCGTCCCTGTATTGACCGACCAAGTGCAACAGGCATGGAACTCCATCCCACAAACTGACATCCAGTACCTGTACGACACAATGCATGAACGTTTGTATGCTTGCATTTAACATTCTGTCGGTTACACTGGTTATTAATGTACCAGCATTTCACATTTAAAATGGCTCTTCTCGCGCTTACATTAAGCTGTGATCTTGAAACCTTAATCGATTAAATATGTTACCTATACAAATGTATTGCCGCCATTTCATTCCTCTACAACTATTTTTTCGTGGTGTTGGAATTTTTTTTCCGTCAGTGTATATAATACACGACAGCTGGAACGTCACTTAACTGAAGAAAATGATGTGTCCATAAATTATATGCATTAGGAATTTCAAGGTTGCAAAAATCAATGATGTGCACCAAAAGCATAACATATTACACCCAGGTGAGTCAAAATGTGTCCATTTTTGAGCTACACGCTGGGGCTCCATTCCTGTGCGAGCCGCCCCGGTGGCGCAGTGGTCTAAGGCGCTGGCCTCTGATCATTTGTCCGTAAGGGGTCCGGGTTCGAATCCCGGTGAGGCATGGATGTTGTGTTTGTCTTACGGCACTGGCTCTCTCCCTTCCATGGAACCAGTGGCCCTAAATTAGGGACGGGCGACTGCTTATAGCCCATTGAGTTGCTCACGGTGGTCGTTAAACCTCCAATCAAAAAAAAAAATCCTGTGCGAAAACTGTGCCAGCTGCGTCACTTGAGTACCACGATGACGTCGGATACACGTGACTGATGACGTGTTTTTATTTCAGAATCACGTTGCGTTATCAGTTTAGCAATGCATGAAATTCGATAAAGGTATGTGGAAAAGGATATTGCCGCCCCGGTGGCGCAGTGGTCTAAGGCGCTGGCCTATGATCATTCGTCCGTAAGGGGCCCGGGTTCGAATCCGGTCAGGCATGGATGTTGTGTTTGTCTTGCGGCACTGGCTCTCTCCCTTCCCTGGAACCAGTGACCCTAAATTAGGGACGGGCGACTGCTTATAGCCCATTGAGTTGCTCACGGTGGTCGTTAAACTTCCAATCACACAAAAAAAAGGTTATTAGATCACAAGCTTATGCTCATCCTGCACTTCCGGTGATTGCTTTGTGACGTCACTGTCCAAATGGCCATCGTAAGACTTCCTAATCACCAAGTTTCTTTATATCTGTACCATAGCAGCGTGTCGCAATTATTATTCGTAAACCAGCTGGAATAATCATCATAAATTCTACCAGCTTTTTTAATGCATAATGTTTTCGATTTTTAATTTAAAAAAATTGGGGAATGCTGCCGAAATGCCTTTCTCATTCCTCATAAAGAAATTCTTTATTATATGACAATAATATGACCTGCTGAGCGTTTTGCCTTCTGAATTTACATAAAAAGCGCACCGCAAAAAATTCCCCTTGTAACTAAATGAACATTTAAAAGTATAATCGTTTTCCCGCCCTTTACGTCACAAAAATGTGCTGGAGTTATTTCTGAAATCTCCCTTATTAAAATATTCACATGACTGAATTTCTTCTGTATTTAATGTAAATGTGCTTTTGCATAAGCTTTTATTCTGCATATGACTTATAAAAATTGTTAACAAGACATCTTCCTCCATAGCTACAGTTCCGATTTACGATTCAGATGTTAGGACGGTGATGTCACTTAGTGACGTCACGATTATTTGTCTGCGAGAAAGGCGGGACGAGCAAACCTTGCTGTCTATTAACCTCGCTGTGTGGAAGCTTCTACACCATTACAAATAACAAGTTAGTAAAATCATGCAATGCATTGATTATGATACGCTTTCCGACATACCAGAAATCATTACTCAAATTATCACTCTTGGAATAAATCTCGGTCCTGTGCCCTGACCTTTGATCCCATTTCGATGATATTCAACAGAACCGGTTCGGTATACCTCCGAAATAACATGATAAAGCTTTGTCGCAATCGAAGCATTTTTACGTAAGTAATGACGCATAACAGCAGTGGAATAGATTCCGCTCCTATGTACTGATCTTTGATCCCATTTCGTTCACTTTAAACAGGGTTCCTTCCCAGGTGATCCCCTACCAGATACTAAAATTTTGTAGAAATCGAACGATTGTTGCGCGAGTTATCGCGCGGACGGACATACGCACACAACGCGTGACGTAATGAGGCAGATGGGAATCGGGACCATATGCTCGCATAAGTGTGACGTCATAAAACTTTAATAGGATCCACACGCAACTCGTGACGTAATGAGACAGATGGCGTGACCGCGCGCGAACATTTTCAAACACGAGATTGTGACGTCATAAGATTTCTAAGCATTGGTAACATTAATGGAACGACGCCATGACATTAAAAACGTTATAATTCGGAGTGGTTATTTAACCCACTAAACGAATTCTCCTAAAGTCGAGATCAAGCTAAATCGATTTGTAGTACTAGAAAACTGTAGGTTAACGACTTTCATCAAAATTCTTAGAGCCGGTTTTCAAAATGAAATGTACATACATACATACAAGAATTGCTACTTTAAGGTGGACGTTAAGTAATTTTGCTTCCTATACTTCCAATGGAAAGACTTCTGTACACATTTTCTACACAATTAATGCGTTCCCAAGGATGAAAATTTGAACATCGATTAAAATAGCTTCATTTCATAACTTGGAATACTTAATATTTTCTAAACCATAACCGTAAATGCAATCCAACATTTATTTGTCCACTGACGTCATCATAGCACAGGTCGCGCCATCTTTTTCTGGTTTCAACACCACCAAAGAAAACGTTATTGTTTTTTAATATAATTATGCTTATGTTTTAGAAAATGTAAAGTATTCCAAGTTATAGTATGAAGTTATTTTAATCGAAGTTCAAATTTCCATCCTTGGGAACACACTAATTGTGAAGGAAATGTGTACAAAAGGTTTTCCATTGGAAATATAGGAAGCAAAATTACTTGACGTCCACCTTAATAGTGTGGGATAAGGGCGATGGAATGGATTACGATCCTATGTCCTTACCTTTGACTCTATTTGTCCCATTTTCAATAGGGTTCCTCTCCAGGTGGTTCCGTACCACATACTAAAATTTCATCGAAATCGAACCATTTTTACGCACCTTATGACGCAAAAGGGCAATGGAATGCATCCCGCTCATATGTCCTGACCTTTCACTCCACTTCACCCATTTTCAATAGGGTTCGTCCCCAGGTGGTCCCCTACCACATAGTAAAATTTCATTGAAATCGAACCATATTTACGCAAGTTATGACGCATAAGGACAATTGAATGAATTCCGCTCTTATGTCGTGACCTTTGGCCCCACTTCACCAATTTTCAATAGGGTTCGTCCCCAGTTGGTCCCCTACCACATACTAAAATTTCATCGAAATCGAACCAATTTTTACGTGAGTTACGGTGCCGACAGACGGACGGAAAAAGCTGTAGCATATAAGCTTCTTCAACCTACGGTTGGAAAGCGTAAAAAAGATATGAACGCGGCATTTGCAGCAAGAGAAACTTGTAAAGTTGAAGGTGAGGAAAAAATGGACATCAGAGAAAGAGAGAGAGAGAGAGAGAGAGAGAGAAAGAACTGCACAAAAATAGTTCTGGCGTTTCAATTTTGGAGACACCAGTCCTGAAGACAAGCCGAGGTCAGGACGCCTAAAGTCAACAACTAACACCCACAAGTAGTCGAAGCTGACAGATAATCCAGGTATCAGTTCACTACAGTTGGAAGCTGAAATGCATCGTCACCTGCTTGGTTTCTCCTCGAGGCGCCATTGAATGGTCCTTAATCAATTGACATCCCAGCAGAAAAAACAACGTCATCTCATTCTCTGTCGTAGATTGTGGTCAAATCTACAGGATGGCAGATTTTAGGGTCGAATCGTCACTCGTGATGAAAAGTGGATATTCGTACGTGAAATTCAACTACTGGGAACCTGTCGTTGAGGCCACACCACGAAGCGCAGCCAGTAGTGCAAAGGGTGCGGTTCGACAGAAAAGTAATTTAATGTTTTTCGTGGAATTGTGAGCGTCCTGTGCATGGGGACGTGTGCCAGATGGTCATGCTGTAGATGGATACCTCTAAGCCGAATAACAACAGCAGATTCACTATGCGACGGTCATAGCAAAAGTTCTGCACACGTTAATCTAAAACGGAAGCGAATAATGCAATCGGGAAAATGATTGCGTCATGTCAAGGAGAAACTGTTTGAAACGCAGTGGTGTCAGAGCTACGCACTATCATTTGCTTTGTGGACGTGGGAAGGTTTGGAAGTGGAAGCATGCAGCTCCTCAGGTCGAGTCACAGTGTTAGACCAGCGCTCGTACGTGAAAATAGAAACTCTGCGGGGGGGGGACTCCGACACAGATCCACACTTATTGCAAGAAGTCTGTGAGGATGGAACTCTTGATCGAAGCACAATTACCCGTTGGTCATCGTGCTTTCGGGGGTGCCGAAGCAGCAACGAAGATGATCACCGCTCACGCGGACCTGAAATGGCGACAGACAAAACAAAACACCTGTTACCACAGTTGCAGCACTTCTCGAAGAGAAGCGCCGTTCGACAGTCGAGGAGATTACTCATCAGGCAAATTTGTCCACCATGTCAGTTCACCGGATTTGGAGAGAATACAGTGAACGTTGACCACTAGGCCGAAGGTGGCCTAATGGTCAACGTTCGTGAATGCCACAGAGAAGACATAGGGTTCTATCCCAGGCAGGTGCTAACGCTCAAAACCGCTTCGGATGGACACGGTAAGCCGTCGTATCTCGGGTACCGGCCCCCCGGTTATAAATAAGGGCGTCTTCTTCCCACCTTTCTACCTCGCTTCCGTGCGACTTTCCTATCGGGCACTTTAGCCCAAATCTCCTAGCTTCCTCTTTCTAAGGGTTGTTTAAGACGTGGGGTCAGATCATTCCTTCCTAAAATCCTTTACATATGATACGATCTGATCGACAAGGCGGGGTGTTAGAGGCAGGTAGGGGTTATTAAATGTTATGGGGCTTACTTGCCTAGGCCACGTTGTTGCTTATTTTACCCATGTTGACCACCATCACAGCACAAGGCTGTGTTAAATTCTTCTCCTTATACCTAAACTCATGTATTCTTATTGATTTGTCACATCAGAATGCTTTCTTTCGGCAAGACAGTGTTCCGTGTCATCACTTTTGTCTGGCTGACGACTAGTTGGAGGAACATTTCAGTGAGTTCGCCCTGTCACTCTCCGGATTTGAACCCAATTGAGCATCAGTTCTACGAAGAGGAGTGATGCATTCCAGACAGAAATACACACCCGCCAACTTTCGGGACTTTACGGACGGTTGTCATAGAATCATGCACTAGGTTATCCTACGAACGTTTCAATTATGTAAGAGGTTTTGTTGCTGTGATTGGGAGAAGTGAACCTACACATTATCAGTTTGGTGCGAAATTCTTATATCAAAGTTGTGAGGTGTACCTCTAATTTAACCTTCGTTTGAGTTTCTGTTTTCTGATGAAGATTTAAATTCTTCTCGTTCAGTATTTTCTGAACTTAACGCCAGAAAGTTTTTCCCGATAATATGATGTTGGCAATTACGACAGCGTGTCCAAGACTCAAGAGATAAAAGTGAAATGTGAGAAGAGCAATGAACAATGTGTAATGAGATGTGTGAGAAGAACAATAAAGAATGTGCAATGAGCGAGACACAAAAGCGAAATGTTAAACGAACTGCATTCATGTTTATTAAAATTGCAACACCAAGAAAAAATTGCGCGATTCCCATGAAATTTATATCACAGATTCAAAATGTTACATGACATTTCTGATTACATTTGCAGCGCTGTACAAGATTTTTTCGCTTTTTTACGTTTTCCAACCATAGGTTGAAGAAGCGTATATGCTCCAGCTTTGTCCGTCCGCCCGTCCGTCTGTCGGCATGATAACTCGCGTAAAATTCGTTCGATTGCGATGAAATTTTAGTATGTGGTAGGAGACCACTTGGGAAGGAACCCTATTGTAAATAGGAGATATGGGGTCAAAGGTCAGGACATAGGAGCGGAATCACTTCCATCACCATTACGCATCATAACTTACGTAAACATTCTTCGATTTGGATGAAATGTTAGTATGTTGCAAAGGCCTGCTGGGGGACAAATCCTATTAAAAATGGGCGAAATGGGGTCAAAGGTTAGGTCAGAGGAGGGGGATCTATTAAATAGCCCTTATGCATCGTAACTCACGTAAAAATGCTTCGATTGCGACATAACTTTATCATGTTATTTCGGAAGTATACTGAACCGGTTCTGTTGAATATCATCGAAATGGGATCAAAGGTCAGGGCATAGGACAGAGATTTATTCCACAGCCATTATCCTCATAACTTGAGTAATGATTTCTGGTATGTTGGAAAGCGTATTATAATCAATGCATTGCATGATTTTACTAACTTGTTTCTGAGGTTAAAGGTTTAACGACAACCGTGAGCAACTCGACGGGCCATAAGAAGTCTCCCGTGCCTGTTTTAAGGCCACTGGTTCCAGGGAAGGGAAAGAGCCAGTGCTGTAAGGCAAACACAGCATTCAAGCCTCACCTGGATTCGGACTCAGACCCATCTCGTACGAAGAGTCACAAGCCAGCACTTAGACAACTGAGCCGCCGGGGTGGCTTTTTTCGCTTCTTTTTTTTTTTTTTTTTTTTTTGATTGGAGGTTTAACGACCACCCTGAGCAACTCAATGGGCTATAAGCAGTCGCCCGTCCCTAATTTAGGGTCACTGGTTCCAGGGAAGGGAGAGAGCCAGTGCCGTAAGACAAACACAACATCCATGCCTGACCGGGATTCGAACCCGGACCCCTTACGGACGAATGATCAGAGGCCAGCGCCTTAGACCACTGCGCCACCGGGGCGGCTTTTTCGCTTCAAAACGGTGCATTGTGTGAAGCCTTTTTGAGCAACAATAACAGCCTCTACCCGGCGTGGCATTGATTGGAAGAAGTTTGATACTGTCCTGGGGAATAGCATATCAGGCTGTTTCTATGCGAGACCAGAGTTCATTTGTGGTGACCAGCAGAGGCGCGTGACGGGTCAGCCACTTAGCTACCATATCTCAGAAATGTTCGATCGGAGACATATCCGGAAAACGTGCAGGCCAGAGAAGAAGCGGTCTTGGTCATTCTGGATCACATGTGGCAGAGCATTATCGTGCTGGAACATAGCACCAGGACAACTCAGAAAGAATGGTATCACCGCAACCTCTCAAACATCCCTGATGTATCGCTGGCTTTTGAGGATTTCCGCAATTCATATCAGGCTAAATCCTGAATTGAACACAATGGCACCCGAAAACCATGCACGCCGCAAGGTGCCGTTCACCACGATGTCATCGAACACGCATGCGACCACCAGGGTTCTTCACGTTTAATCATTACTGGTCAGAAAACGCGACCTCTTGCCAATCGCGGCGCCAATGTGTGTGTTCGAGACCCGATTGCAGTCTGAGACGTCTATGGTTGAGAGTCAAAGGAATGCTCAGCAATGGCCTGTTAGCGATCAGTTTTATTTTAAGCAAACGACGACGTCGAACTCTGCTGGAGGAGAAAGTCTGACCTGTAGCAGTGCTCAACCTTTGCTTTAAAACCATGGATATCACTGATCTATCGGTTACCCATACGGTAGAGGTATCTGTCATGTCTTGCAGGCGTTGAATTTTTTTGTCCATTTCCCAGATTTTCGTACGTCCGAGCCTCAACTATGTACTGAAGCCACGTTCGCATCACTGTATTAGCGTTTCGTCTCATAAGATTGGCTATTTCGTCTCATAAGAGTGGCTATTTCGTCTCATAAAAGTGGCTATTTCTTCTCATAAGAGTAGCTAATTCGTCTCATAAGAGTGGCTATTTCGTCTCATAAGAGTAGCTATTTCGTCTCATAAGAGTGGCTATTTCGTCTCCTAAGAGTGACTATTTCGTCTCATAAAAGTGGCTATTTCTTCTCATAAGAGTAGCTAATTCGTCTCATAAGAGTGGCTATTTCGTCTCATAAGAGTGACTATTTCTTCTCATAAGAGTGACTATTTCGTCTCATAAAAGTGGCTATTTCTTCTCATAAGAGTAGCTAATTCGTCTCATAAGAGTGGCTATTTCGTCTCATAAGAGTGGCTATTTCGTCTCATAAAAGTGGCTATTTCTTCTCATAAGAGTAGCTAATTCGTCTCATAAGAGTGGCTATTTCGTCTCATAAGAGTAGCTAATTCGTCTCATAAGAGTGGCTATTTCGTCTCATAAGAGTAGCTATTTCGTCTCATAAGAGTGGCTATTTCGTCTCATAAAAGTGGCTATTTCGTCTCATTAGAGTGGCTATTTCGTCTCATAAGAGTGGCTATTTCACGGCAGTAAAATCCAGCTTCTCTCATTCCAACAATCCTTCCTCGCTCAAAGTCTCTCAGTTGTTCACAAAGCGACCTTCTTCGGCGACGGGGAATAATGAAACGCAATAAATACTCTTTCGACTCAATATTCGGCTCTTCACAGATTGCAACATCTAGTTTTAGCCAGTTATTTATTCCCAAGGTCAGACAGTTCAGAGGACAGTGTTCTGAAACCGGATGCGCATTTTCATTGGCGTTTTAATTACACTATCTACCAACAAGTAAGTGGACACCTGTGCTAGCAAAGGAAAACGAAGTATATTCACCTTCAATAGTTGGTGGAGCCTCCACGAGCGGCGATTACAACTGCAACCCTCCGGGGCATACTCTCAACCAGGCGTTGTACGACGGCTAGCGTTCTTTTCTTCCACTCGTCTTGGAAAGGACAGGTCAGTTCCTTCACCGATTTCGGACGGTGGGGGCACCCCTTAAGTCGACGCTCCAACTCGTCCCAGAGGTGCTCGATAGGGTTAAGCCCGGGCTCTGCGCAGGCCAGTCGATTCTATTTACCCCATTGTCACCATACCAAGCCATGGTGGACCTCGCAACATGACAGGTGGCATTGTCATCCTGAAAGTGACATGGGTCCACCCCGTAAAACTGCCACAACGTAGGAAGCGCATGGCCATCCGAAATGGTGCAGTAAGTCTCGGCGTTGAGTCTACCAGGAATTGCGACCAAGGATCCCGTGCCACACTAGGAGAAACACCATCATAGCATAATTCCACCGCCTCCGAACTTCACAGTTGGCACAATACATTCCGGCAGGAAGCGTTCTCCAGGCAGACGCCAAACCCAGACCCTGCCATCCGAACGGTAGAGGGTGAACCTTGATTCGTCGCTCCAGAGAACCTGTTTCCACTGTTCAACGGTCCACTGTTGACGTTCTTTGCAACACGTTAGCCGAGCAACGCTATTGGACTTCGTGATCAAAGGCTTGTGGGCGGCAGCACATCCATGACAACCGAGCAGATGGGCTTCTTTACGGATGGTATTCATCGAAAGAACACTCCTGGATGCCTGTTGAAACTCCTCGCGGATGTGGCCCATCGATTTGGTGCGGTTCTTTCGAACTTCTCTGGCCAGCACCCGACGGTCTTTAACTCCCAGTTTTGTGGGTCTGCCGTGTCGGGGCACATTCGGACAGTCACCTCTCATCTTCCACTTGCCAATCACGTAGGCCACTGTCGATTTTGGGTACTTCAACTTGCTGGATATGTCACGTATGGATCGGCCATTTCTGTGATACCCGACGATTACACCTTTCTCGAAATCAGAGAGATCCGAACTGCGTGGCACCTTGCATGCGACTGGTTGCGTTGTTGTTTCCCACACGATATTTAACGGCGGCGGCCATGACGTGTATCAGGACCTCAGATATCGTCGATTGCAGGGGTGTCCAATTACTTGTTGGTAGATAGTGTATTTGCATGTGCAACATTTTGTACATATCTTGTCTTGTAAGTTTCAAGCTAATACCAGCAGTCCTTCATAGTCTTGCTATTTTCACAAACAGTATTGCAGATACATAGAGACAGAGATAGAGAGAGAGAGAGAGAGAGAGAGAGGGAGTGAGTGAGAGAGAAGAATCTGTTCGACTACGAACAATTTGTGGTGGATAAGAATCCTATATTTAGAGGTAAGATTGACGCATTTTGTTAAACATTATTGAAAAATTCTGTCCAACGTATATTGTGTTACGATGCCTGGTTGCCTTAGGACGCGCCATGTTTCGAAATATACAAAGTGGTTTGGAACCTGTAAGTTGACTTATTGCATCGCTGCGTCCTGCCTGTGTTATTGAAATGATATATTGTATACAGTATATGCCTAATTAAAGCTTTCAACTACAATGAGCAAGTGAAGTATTCTAGATTTTTCAGTGACGCTAACGTTTCTAAGGTTACAAGTCAAGTTAGACTTAAACCTTACGAGTTAAGTTAAACTTCAAGCGAAGTTAAAATGGAAGTAAAGCTAAACCTAACGTAAAAATCAAGTATATAATACGTACCCAGTAAAATAACTTTCATGTTATAACCCTTTAACGACCATGACTCTAAAATCTAATGTCACTCTAAATAACATAAGGCCGGAAACTGTCTGTTGTTTCACTTCTTTATTTAGTAACAACGATGGTGACTGACGGTGACTACTGTTGATACGTCATAGGTCGTTCGAATTTAAAGATCAGGTAAGGATAAGAATCTGACTCATTCTAGACAAGCGTTTCGGGCGGCTGTGGTCGTTTGTATGTACGGGCTTCTTGGGCGTTATGGTCGTTTAAGGGTAAATGGTATACATATTTATTCAGAAACTGTTTGAGGTACACTACATCATGTTGAAACCATAAAATCATTCTTTCACTCACTGAATGAGGAATACTGGATTTTAACCTCAAAACTCCGATGCAGTGTACTTTCGGTTATTCTCGGTTTTTGAAATTGGAAAATTTAACACTGATATACATGTATATAGAGAGATTCAGCAGCTGTTATCGGGACTTTTTTGTAATAACAGGTATTTTTCAAGCACTCTTCTTTCATGAGTTTTCAAAGCTGTAACCATTTTAACGCCCTTTTTTTTTTTTATCATAAATTGCGATTATCTGTGATAGGAGTAATGTAGCATATATTTCAAGACGTGATTTGTGAAATAGAACAAAGTTTTCCCATCTGTTTTAACTGAACATTTCTTCTATATTCTTCCGTCCAACACAGCTGTAGTCTGGCACGAGAATAAAGGAATACCAATTTCTAAGGGCCTTTTACTGTATGAAGAAACGCCAACAGATTTCAAATTTGTGAATTCGCTGAAAAAGAAAAGTAATCAGACCGAGTTTCACAATGGGAACTAAATCCATTTTCTACATGAATCTTATAAGCTAAACTTATTAATTGATGCAGAAACAATTAAAATAAATATTTACATTTATTGCTCTTTCTTAAAGAACACAATAATAAAAGAACCCATTAAAACTGCAGCGGCGAATATTTAATTCACGAGAAGATGGCTAAGTCTTCTCAGAGATAACTGAGTTTGAATACTTTTGAGGGATATTTTCTAGTGATCAATCATGGTTTGATTGACCATGATTCGTAAAAAAGCTATGAAAGAAAGGTTGTCAATCTTCCTGTCACATTAGCCCTGATCTCTGCCTTTTGGCGCAAAGTATTTCAGATTTTCTACTTTTTTCCCAGTGACTTCCTTCATTATTTGACGAAAATGCGTCGTCTGCTTATATTTATGTGTCTCATCAGATAAAAGGAAAACTTCGTTCTTTGTGAAGTAATTTTGAAAGTACGCCTTTCAAAAATTACCACCCATTGTTTGCACAAAAATAAAAATAAAAACTAACACATTAGCGGCAGCCTGGAATAAAAATAACTCACGACGCATTATGAAACCCTTTGAGCTTCAGAAGGAAATCATATCGTTTGATCCCCAGAGCTTCTGACGAAATCGTTAACTTAATTGTGGCTAGCTTCCCCTTTCTATACTATTCCATTGTGCACATTTTCTTTAATTTGGGATTTAATGTTCAAAGAGATATGTTTGTGCAATCATGCTATTTATTTATATTAATGGGGAAGTAATAATAAGAGGACATAATGCTCAGCAATACATTTAAAAGCAAATGACTCTTATAATATCTGCAAAGGAGCTCGACGAAATTATTTGGGCGTAATTAAAACTCGTCCTTTAAAGAAGGTGCAAAATTTCACAAAACACCTTGGCATCACGATGTCTTTCGCGCGTATGGGGAGTATCGTATCGTTTTTAAAATATATTCTGAACAAGCTTTGCCACTCATATTCACTGAAATCGTTTTTCTTACTTTAGGCCTTCTTAAATAAGGCATATGATAAAAACAAACATTCGTTCAGCGAGAGAATCATAAATCTCTCTCTAAACTCATTTTTAGCATTGGTTGGAGTGGACTTTCAGTGACTATTTGGAGCATTTGTTCCTGGTTGGAAACCGATTTGCAGTTACTGAGCGTGAAACATGGCTGAGGACCCTGTCTTGCGGCCACAGTTACGTCGCCGATTTTCAGTTGAATGCGAACCACACCACTATTTGTAGACTCGTTGGACAGTACGCTTCGACACACTAACAAATTGGGCGGCTTCATTCAATTCTTGTCCGTAGGCACGGCGAAACACGATGGCTCCATTTTGCCACTCAGTAACTTCTGTCTTACGATCCATATTGCAGACTAAACTCAACACACACGTTGATCTTTACCACTGCACAAGACAACAAGTTAGTAAAATCATGCAACGCATTGATTATGATACGCTTTCCAACATGCCAGAAATCATTACTCAAGTTATAACTCACGTTATGAGGGTAATGGCTGTGGAATAAATCTTGCTCCTGTGTCCTGACATTTGACCCCATTTCGATGATATTAAACAGAACCGGTTCCAGTACAGCAATACATTTAAAAGCAAATGACTCTTATAATATCTGCAAAGGAGCTCGACGAAATTATTTGGGCGTAATTAAAACTCGTCCTTTAAAGAAGGTGCAAAATTTCACAAAACACCTTGGCATCACGATGTCTTTCGCGCGTATGGGGAGTATCGTATCGTTTTTCAAATATACTGAACAAGCTTTGTCACTCACATTCACTGAAATCGTTTTTCTTACTGTAGGCCTTCTTAAATAAGGCATATGAAAAAAACAAACATTCGTTCAGCGAGAGAATCATAAATCTCTCTCTAAACTCATTTTTAGCACGTCTTTTGTAAACAATTATGCAACGCATTGATTATGATACGCTTTCCAACATGCCAGAAATCAATACTCAAGTTATTACTCACGTTATGAGGATAATGGATGTGGAATAAACCTTGCTCCTGTGTCCTGACATTTGACCCCATTTCGATGATATTAAACAGAACCGGTTCCAGTATATCTTCGGAACAGCATACTAAAGCTTTGTCGCAATACAAGCATTTTTACGTAAGTTATGATGCATAAGGGCAATGGAATGGATCCCACTCTTATGTCATGACCTTTGATTTCATTTTGCCCATTTTCAATAGGGTTCGTCCCCAGGTGGTCGCTTACTACATAGTAAAATGTCATCGAAATCGAACCATTTTTACGCAAGTTATGACGCAATATGGGCAATGGAATGGATCAAGCTTCTATATAGTGACCTTTGACCCCATTTTTCCCAATTCCAATAGGGTTCGAACCCGGATGGTCCACTACCACATACAAAATTTTGTTGAAATCGAACTATTTTTACGCGAGTTATCGTGCGGACGGGGAGACGCACAAAGTTGCTGCACATACGCTTCTTCAACCTACGGTTGGAAAGCGTAAAAAAGACCGTGCTTATGTTCCTGTCCGTCCGTCATTGGACACCATATCTATGCAACTATTAGTTCGATTTGAAAAATTATTTTTGCATTGGGAAGCTTGAAACGTGTGAATGACGATCCTTTACTTCGTTTGTTTTACGATGCAAGATATTGCCGTTAGAAGGTGTAAATGCAGATGATATCGAATTCGAAATACATTTTATTCCATATACACTGACGGAAAGAAAATCCCAACACCGAGAAGGGGTTGTGTTAGATAAACGACAGTTAGTAGGCGGTGAGAGTACATCTGTAAGATGACGTCTATGCAAATTTTGCGCTCGGCGCATACGTGTGAATCTAGTAGCGCCCCTCGGAACATGCAAAGCAGGTTTGCTGTAAATACGCGCTGTAACGTTCGTGAGCGTTAGTTATCGTTGAGATTGGACGTAGGGTGTTGATGGTAGTCAAGAATGCCTTTAAGAAGACGAAGAAGCCATTATCAACAGCTCGCGGAGATTGAACGAGGTCGTGTAATAGGGCTACGATAAGGTGGATTTTCTTTCCGCAATATTGCAGAACGACTTGGCAGGAATGTAGCCACTGTGCATGATTGTTGGCAGCGGTGGTCAAGGGAAGGTACTGCCTCAAGAAGACCGGATTCCGGCCGGCCACGGGGCACTACTGAGAAGAAAGACCGCCGTGTACGGCGTATGGCCGTGGCACATCGTACCGCGTCTGCGGCAGCAATTCGAGCTGCAGTTGCCACCACAGTGACACAAAGAACTGTTACAAATCGGTTACTTGAAGAACAGCTCAGAGCCAGACGCCCTGTAGCGTGCATTCCACTTACTCCAAACCACTGCCGTTTGCGACGTCAGTGGTGTCAAGCTAGAGCTCATTGGAGGACAGAGTGGAGATCTGTGTGTTTTCTGATGACAGACGGTTCTGCCTGGGTGCCAGTGATGGCCGTGTGTTGGTTAGAAGGAGGCCAGGTGAGCGCCTGCAACCAACCTGTCTGCGGCCGAGACACACTGGACCTACACCTGGAGTTATGATCTGGGGAGCAATTTCCTATGACAGCAGAGCACTCTCGTGTTTATCCCACGCACCGTGACGGCACAGTTGTACGTTGGTCTGGTGATTCAACCTGTTGTGCTGCCATTCATGAACAACATTCCAGGGGGTGTTTTCCAACAGGATAACGCTCGCCCGCATACCGCTGTTGTAACCCAACATGCTCTACAGAGTGTCGACATGTTGCCGTGGCCTGCTAGATCACCAGATCTTTCACCAATCGAGCACGTAGGGGACATCATTGGACGACAACTCCAGCGTCACCCCCAACCAGCATTAACCGTCCCTGTATTGACCGACCAAGTGCAACAGGCATGGAACTCCATCCCACAAACTGACATCCAGCACCTGTAAGACACAATGCATGAACGTTTGCGTGCTTGCATTCAACATTCTGGCGGTTACACCGGTTATTAATGTACCAGCATTTCACATTTAAAATGGCTCTTCTCGCGCTTACAATAAGCTGTGATCTTGAAACCTTAATTGATTAAATATGTTACCTATACAAATGTATTGCCGCCATTTCATTCCTCTACAACTATTTTTTCGTGGTGTTGGGATTTTGTTTTCCGTCAGTGTATTTGCTTCAAAACATCCGATTGAAAATTTCTCTTTTACCTTTCGATTCCATTTATGTCGAAGATTATTTTACATATAATCACTTTTTCAACTTACAAATAGATTTTCTGCTAGGGGGTGTAAAAATAAATTGCGTTTTCTCCGATATCTCTGCTTCTAAAACTCCAGTTTCAAATATTAGTTCGGCATAGCATACAGCTTCTAATGGGAAATCTTCAGCACATTTCTAATTTTCGGTAAAAAAATGTTTTGGCCACCAGGTGCGTAATTATTAATTTCTGCTTTCGATATACATGTATTTGCAGCAAAATCTGAGCTGAAATCTCGAATGAAAAAAATTCGTGGATCGATACTACTCACGTCCGTAAATCTCTTCGGAATATTTTCGTCTTAAATAATGCATGGTTTCTCCGTCAGAGGGCGTAGATGTATATCTTATTTTTGCCAATATCTTTATTTCTAAGAGTCCGATTTGAAAATTTCTTTCCTTTTTTTGTTGGATAGCGTTTCCGGTACGAAATGTCTTTCATAAAATTTCCGAATTTTCAAGTAATTCATAGATTTTCATCTAGGGAGCGAAACGGTAAATTACGTTTTCCCCGATATTTCTGCTTTTAACACTCGGATTTGAAATATTCTTCCTGTATCACATGCAGCTCCTGATGGAAAATGTTTTCCATATAATTTCTAGTATTTGGTAAGGAATGGTGTGGCCACCACGGGACGCAAGCATTCATTCCTGCTTCTGATGTACTTGCAGCAAAATCTGAGCTCCTGAAAACTCGATTGAAACAATTCTTTCGTGGACCGATACTACTCACATCGAAAAACCATTTGGAAATAGTTTCTTCTTTCTTAAAGTAATGCATGGTTTTCCCGCCAAGGTGTATATCTTACTGGGTGTGTGCAAAAGTTCTGCCCGTTTTTGTAATAAGTGCAAACTGCGATCGGAGCTGTTACGTCACAGATGACGCTGCAATGCGGAATTTTCGGCCAATAAAGCGTGGAGCAGTAGAGCATATAGAGGCACTAGGTTTGTCTGAGTAAGTCATTCATAACGGAAATCACAGACGGTGAAACATGGTATGCGATAATTAGCACATTAGACATTGTTTACTGTAAAGGCAGTAATACAGCCCCAGCTTACCGCAACATCTGTCAGGTGTATGGAAAGTATGCAGTTGATGATAGCACATGTCGCCGTGGGTTTCGGAAATTCTGGGACGGAGACAAAAGCTGTAAAGATCAACCACGTCGTGGACGTCCATCCCTGGTTTCTGACGAGGATGTGGACTAAACCATAAGAAATGACCCACGTCTAACCTTTCAGGCATTAGCTGAAACGTTGTCGGTACGCAGAACCCAGTAGAAAGACGGATGCATGAGCTTGGGTTTATCACCAAGTTCGATATCTGGGTTCCTCACCAGCAATCTGCAAAGCAACGAGAGCAGAGAATCCGTGCCTGTGTTTCTTTGCTTTCTCATCGCAGAAATGAACTATATTGGGGACGAACTGTAACAGGTGATGAGAAATGCGCACTGTAATGTAAAGCGTCGACGGACTATGTGCCAAGGTGTGGATCCTGCTCCATCAACTTTAAAAGGAGGACTACATCTCAAAAAGTTTTTGTTGAGTGTTTGGTGGGATGTCCTGGGAGTAATCCACTGGGAGGTGTTGGCACGTAACCAAACGATAAATGCTGACCTCTACTGCCAACAGTTGTACAGATTGCGAGAAAAATTGACATCGAAGCGGTCAGAACTCGTCAGTCGCAAAGGGGTGATCTTTCACCATAATAACGCCAGACGTCATGCTGCTGTAATCACATCGCAAAAATTACTGGACTTTGGTTGAGAAGTGTTACCTCATACTGCGCATTCCCCTGACCTGGAATTTACGGACTACCACCTTTTTCGATCATTACAGAACGCCTTCGTTCTCCAAACCTTCGATGGGTGGACGATGTGGAAACGGCATTACAGAACTTTTTTGAATCCAAAACACAGTCATATACACATGGCAAGAGTTCATACAGAATGATGGCAATTTTATGAAATCCTAGGTACGTTATTTGTTTTCTCCTTCTTTCTTTGTAGCCTACAAAAACGGGTAGAACTTATGCACACACTCAATACATTTGTTGATATCTGTGGTATTTAGAGTCCTATTTGAAAAATTCTTTCTTTGTTGGAGAGCTTTTCCGGTGCAAAAGGTTTCTCATATGACCTCAAATTTTTTCTTAAAGCACAAGTCTGCCACCAGATAGCGAAAGTCCTGGTTACCGTTTACAGCAATATCTGCGGGATTAAAAGCCCGCGTGAAAAACTTTTTTCTTCAGTCTGATACTACGACTTTCCATACTGGTTCCATGGACTTTGAATAGTTTTGATAAAATTAATTCGTGTCAGAACGGATTCAAAAGACTTGCTCATTACAACCGAAAAAATAGGTGTGATCTTTCTTGTTGTTTTCGCAACAAGAAAAGCTGAGCATTATAAATCAAAGAGCCAAATATTATGACCAGCGCATGTTTGTGAAATTTTAAGCTTATAGAATCAACTGTAGGTAAACGACGGCGCGTGTAAAAGTCATGAAACGATAAAAACAACATCTGTACTGAGCTCTGTTAATCAGTATTATTCTTGTTCATCCGATGGGAAAGACAACAAGTAGACAAGCGAGATTGATAGAAGACAAATTGCAATGGCCAGACGACTGTGTCAGAGCATTTCCGAGAAGGTAAGGCTTGCGAGGTGCCCATGGTAATCAGTGCGTAGTACCTTCAAAAAGAAAAGTAGTCCGAGAAGGCTATCCTGTATGGTATGAGTGCTGACACTGATAGTAAGCGAAGGCTACCCCTGAGTAAGCGAAAGCTATCCTGATAGTGAGAGAAGGCTATTGAGTGCTGACACGAGTGAGCGAATGCTATCCTGAGTGCGCATAGGCTATCATAGTGGGCGAAAGCTATCATAGTGAGCGAAGGCTATTGAATGCTGACACGAGTGAGCGAAGGCTATTGAATGCTGACACGAGTGAGCGAAGGTTATTCTGAGTAAGCGAAGGCTATTGAATGCTGACACGAGTGAGCGAAGGTTATTCTGAGTAAGCGAAGGCTACTGAGTGCTGTCTTGAGTGAGTGAAGGCTATCCTGATAGCGAGCAAAGGCTATCCTGAGTGCTGACACGAGTGAGCGAATGCTGTCCTGAGTGTGCGTAGGCTATCATAGTGGGCGAATGCTATCAGAGTGAGCGAAGGCAATTGAATGCAGACACGAGTGAGCGAAGGCTATTCTGAGTGAGCGAAGGCTATTCTGAGTGAGCGAAGGCTACTGAGTGCTGTCTTGAGTGAGTGAAGGCTATCCTGATAGCGAGCAAAGGCTATCCTGAGTGCTGACACGCACAGTGAGCAAAGGCTATCCCGTATGGTACAAGTTATTAGAAGGGATACAGAGGAGCAATTCGCCGGTAATTTGAATGTTGGTGACGGGGATATTGCTCAAAACACATAGTACATAGAACCTTCTTGAAAATCGGGCTGCGGAATGTAGGACCCTCAGAGTTCCCACGCTGACCTCAGCTCACCATCAAAAGCGCCTACAGTGAGCACACGAGCATCAAAACTGGGCCTTGAAGGATTGAAAGACGGTCATCTGGTCTAAAGAATCTCGTTTCCTGTTGCACCATGTGGACGGCAGGGTACGAGTGCCTCATTTATTTAGACAAATATTGAAAACAGAATGTACTATAGGAAGAAAACACGCCGTTGGAGGAGAGGACGTATACTGCTTTGGGAGATGTTCTGCTGAGAAACACTGGGTCCAGTCATTCATTTACAGAAACCTATGACATCTACATAGTTTCACAGCTACCTGAACATCATGACGTCTGCATAGTTTCACAGCTACCTGAACGTCATCACGTGTGCATAGTTTTACAGCTACCTAAACATCATGATGTCTACAGTTTCACAGCTACCTAAACATCATGATGTCTACAGTTTCACAGCTACCTAAACATCATGATGTCTACAGTTTCACAGCTACCTAAACATCATGATATGTACATAGTTTCACAACTACCTAAACATTATGACGTCTACATAGTTTCACAGCTACCTAAACATCATGGCGTCTACATAATTTCACAGTTACCTGAACATCATAACGTATATATAATTGCACAGCTACGTACCATCATGACTTCTACCTAGTTTCACACCTACCTAAACATCATGACGTGTACATTGTTTCACAGATACCTAACATTATGACGTCTACATAGTTTTACGCCTAAATCCTACCTACCTCTACCTAAACATCATGATGTCTACAGTTTCACAGCTACCTAAACATAATGATATGTACATAGTTTCACAGCTACCTAAACATTATGACGTCTACATAGTTTAACAGCTACCTTAACATCGTGACGTCTGAATAATTTCACAGCTACTTAAACATCATGATTTCTACATAGTTTAACAGTTACCTAAACATCATGATGCCTGCATAGTTTTACAGCAACCTAAACATCATGGTGTCTACATAGTTTCACAGTTACCTGAACATCATGACGTATACATAATTTCACAGCTACCTAACATGATGACGCCTACATAGTTTTACAGCAACCTAAACATCATGGCGTCTACATAGTTTCACAGTTACCTAAACATCATGACGTGTACATAGTTTCACAGATACCTAATATCATGACGTATACATAGTTTTACGCCTAAAGCCTACCTACGCCTATCTAAACATAATTGCAAACCAAGTATAATATATCCTTTCATGGCAACGGTATTCCCCTCTAGTAGTGCCTTTTTCAGAAGGATAATGCGCCATGACACGCTGCTCGGAATGTTCGTGAATGATTCGCGGAACATCGAGAAGACTTCCAGGTATTTCCCTGGCCTCCGAATTCCGCAGACACCAATCCAGTCGAGCATCTGTGGTTTGTGTTGGAATAGAAAATCCTACCGGCAGCGGCTAAATCACGTAACTTACAAGAGTTAAAGGATATGCTGGTAATGTGTTGGTACAAGATACCACAAAACACCTTTGGAAATTTTGTAGCGTCCATGCCTCACAGGGAAAGATCTGCTTTGGTGGCACGTTGTGGACCAACTTCATATTATGCAGGTGGTAATAATGTTTTGGCTCTTCGGTGTATGTTTGCACATTCCAGCATAGATACACTCAAATCAAGGGGCAAAAGTATTTTAAAAAAGTATAGCCTCTGTCATTATACTGCCTCCACCAGCTTTTAAATTCGTGAATATTGTCCAGTTTGTGTAGTTTGTAAAACTCCACAAAGCTGTCCCCTTGAGGAATAATTGTTTTAGTTTTTGATTGCGCTGGTATAATTTCTAGTCACATTTTGGCGTTTTTGGCGTAAAAACAGCTTCTAAAAATACTATCGTAATTATCTCCATAAAAATGTGTAACTGGAAAACGGTGCTCATCTAATTTGTGTAACTGGGCAAGACTATCCCCTTTAATTCTAAATAGCTGTTTCAGTTTTTGAACAAAGTGCGTTGGTATAATTTTTAGCAGCACTTTCCGACATAATAGTTGCGATATAAAGAAAATTACATTCGGATGCGAAACTAATATTAGTTTTTGCCCTTCCCTACATTTCAATATTCCGGCACCCATTTCGTTGTGAACAGGACCCAGTGGAAGGTAAATGATATCCTTTGACTGCTGAAAAACAACGACTCAAATCGTTTTGAGTTTCTCACCATACCCACTAAAAGGGTTGTTGCTGGATCTTCAAAGGTAAAGCCAACTGAAACTTATTATTACCATATTCGGATTCAACATCCATCAAAACATAAAATTCGGCTGCTTTGATTTCCGTGCCTTTTTGGCTGTTGACCAGTAATCAGCATGCAAAATCACGGTTCCTCATCACACACACATACTGGAAACGATTTCAGCCTTCGAAAGCAGTTGCAGCAGATTCAAACATTTAATAAAGGTGTAACAAAAATTAATTGTAAAGGGTAGGAACATTTCAAGGACATCGAGTTCCAGCGAAGTGTTTTAGATTTCTGGATGACGAATTCCCCGTTTCTAAAAAATTCTGTTCCTCACTTTCATTATTTGGGGGAATAAAAACCACCATCGGCAACTCAATAGACTACAAGCGGTTCCTTGCCCCTTAACTGGAACCAATGGTTCCATGAGAGAAGGCATGAGACATGCGTACCACACATCCTAACCATATCCAGGACTGGAGTCCACTCTGATGACCAATCAGAGGCCAGCTCTTAGACCACAGCACTGCCAAGGCGGCTCTATCATCTTAGAACGTACGAAGAAATTTGTGTCACGATTGCTGTCATGATAATTTTTTTTGTTTGTCTGCTTTTTTATTAGTTTAACAAACCCCTATGAGCAACTTCCAGCATTCACTCTTTCCCCAACTACATAGGACTACATAAGCACACCGGATAAAAAAATCCGTCACCCCTGGCAGAACTTACGTAGTAATAATAACGGGTGACGGCGCCTCGTGCCTTGATAACAACATGAATCCTGGGTTGTAAGCATTCCACGAGGTTGTGAATGTATTGAACATCAATTTGCAGTCACTTCTGCGTCAATTGGTCCCGAAGTTCCGCCAGGTTACACTGGTGTCTAT
The DNA here is from genome assembly GCA_039090855.1 of Macrothele yani. Lineage (NCBI taxonomy): Eukaryota > Metazoa > Arthropoda > Arachnida > Araneae > Macrothelidae > Macrothele > Macrothele yani. The sequence continues at coordinate 19,260,014 of CM077026.1, read as the reverse complement.
TCAGGTGTTTCACATTCTTTTCTAAATGATCCCACAGATTTTCAATAGGATTTAAATCTGGGGATTTGGCTGCCCAGTCGAGGTGCGACAGCGTCGCTTATTGTTCGTCGTGCCATTCAGACACAGTTTTAGCCCTGTGCACACGGCAATTATCGTCTTGGAAGACAGGAGTCGCAATGTGATGCTGCTGCTGGAGATGTAGGGCATAGGGTAACACTTCGTCATTCAGAATGCGGAGGTACGCATGCTGATTCAAATGCATCGTCACTGCAACGAGAGGGCCTATTTCGTGGTACGAAAAACATTCCCAAAACAACACAGAACCCTCTCCAGCTTGCATAACACCTTCGACACAATCAGGATTAAAGGATATACAGGGCCTGCGATATACTGGTTGCCTCTCCTAATTGGAGTACAAACAAGAACGAGACTCATCAGACAAAATCACTCGTTTCCAATCCTCCACAGTAAAGTTTTGGTGCCTCTGAGCACATCGATACCGTGCGACTTTGTGACTTGCTCTTAAAGGAGGCCTCTTCCGTGATTCTCTGCTTCGCAATGTCCTTTCGAAAATTGGTTGGAGTGGACTTTCAGTGACTATTTGGAGCAATTGTTTCTGGTTTGAAACCGATTTGCAGTTACTGAGCGTGAAACATGGCGGAGGACCCTGTCTTGCGGGCACAGTTACGTCGCCGATTTTCAGTTGAATGCGAACCACACCACTATTTGTAGACTCGCTGGACAGTACGCCTCGATACACCAACAAATTGGTCGGCTTCATTCAATTCTTGTCCGTAGGCACGGCGAAACACGATGGCTCCATTTTGCCACTTAGTAACTTCTGTCTTACAACCCACATTGCAGACTAAACTCAACACACACGTTGATCTTAACCCCTGCACAAGACAAAAACGATCCTGTAGCCCACGCCACAGCTATTTAGCTCCCAAGAATGCTATAACGGTGTCCTCTGTGCAACCGGTAACTTCCTACTGTCATTTCTGTTAGGGGTAACTAATTTTCTGTCCGGTGTGTTTATGCGATGATCATATGTAGTCGCCCGAACTAAAATTGGAGACACTGTTTCCGGAAGAGAGACAGAGCCATGACAGAAACACACCAAGCTCCTGCCCTTTCTCGGACGAGTCCACTCATCCACTGGGTTGGCTATTGCGGTTTTCACTGGATTTCGAAAAGATGAAAACACATTTTGGCACTAATTCTTAACAGTGTTCGGTTTCGCAGCTTTTCCTATTGTTGTGATTCATGAGCGAGCATTTAGTGAAAAAATTTCGCCACACAGTCGTTTTTTTTTATGCTGTGGAGAGAAACAATGCGCTAGGAAAATGAACTTACAAGGCAGACGATAAAAGAAGGTTGACCCATTGCTAAAAGGATTTTTTTTTTCATGTTACACAGATTCAAATTCTAGTAAGGGCTTGGCAAATGTCAAAGGAGTATGGATCTCCGATCAGAGTGACACAGCTGCCAGAGACAGGAGGTCACTTTATGACACAATAACCGAATGGCAGGACAATAGCATATGCATGGATTGCACGGCGAGGAACAAAGCTTCTCTTCGTGAAAAATTGAGTTCACGTGGAGGCAGGCCATCTCATATCCATATATATTACCTTACATAAGTCCCTCCCTGATGTGATGCACACACGTTCTCACACTATGCCATCAGCAGGAGGGTCCCTTCAACATGTGTTGGGTGATATATACGCCGATATTTTAATACTTTCCCACAATGTCCTTTTGAGATATTTTGAGTGACTGTGGCCTCTCTGGAGAGGAAAGGTGTTTTGAGAAATACAGCTTTTTAGACAGAATGAGCTTCAGTTTGGGGAAAGTCTCCATGAATAGTTTTTTATTTCGTCAAGGAAATAAAAATCCCCATCCTTAAACGAATTTGATCAAGAAAATAGTTTGGCAGAAATTTGTAACAAGTGGAAATAAAATCGCGATTAAACTTGAGATGAATAAAATTAAAAAAATGTATTGTTTAACTTTTATGCATTTCTTGGATACTAATGCTTTATAATTTTGCTCTCTTCTTTATTTCGGAATCGTCTGTTCTGCAAATCATTTGTTTTTACTTTTTTGTTATTAAAGTTTTGAAAAGAAAAAAATCAAAGGGGCGCAGTAGCAATTATACCGCATCCTACAACGTAGAACTACGCCAACTGTCACAGTTTCATTGCACTATCTCAGTAATTCTACTTCTTAAAAATATTCAGCGAAGGGCAACACACGTTTGGAAGACGGTTCGTCGTTTGGCCATCTGTGCACCACTTTTAATACGTACTCACTACGGCGGTACGTGAGCAAACCACAAGCCACACCATTTCCAAAATCGTAGTTCCAAGGCGCCGCGCCATTATAATTGGTCCTTTATCAAACTCCAATAAATCGGCAACTTTTCCCATTATGACTCCGAACACTCAACTAACCGAAAGAAGCTCCTCAGGTTGTATATACGCTTAAGAGCAATTGAATTAGAGATACCTGTCTAGTAACGTGTAGCACAACCTTTCGCCCTGATGACGGCGACGATTCGTCTCGGCATGGACTCGACAAGACACGGGAAGCGTTGGGAAGCCATACGGATCCAAGACCCCCGAACAAGCTCCCACAGTTCACGAAGATTTGATGGAGGGGGGTCAGAGTCTCGAACATCTCTCTCGATGGCATCCCAGGTGTGCTCGATGGGATTGAGGTCAGGGGACCTTGATGGCCAAGGAAGCGAGGTCACGTCGGTGGAGTGTTCATCCAACCATTCGGATACAATTCGGGAACTGCATTATCTTGTTGCAGGATGAGGTCCCCAGTGGGATGTTGAAGATGCACAAACGGGAGCAAATGGTCGTCCAGGATATCCCGGTAATGTTGACCTATGAGGAACAATGTCACTCGTACCAGGGGTCCCATTTCAGTCAACGTAAGCAGTCCACCATACGAGAATGTCACCCCCACCAGCTTGAAGAGTACCCTGCTGGCAAGAAGGATCCATCGCTTCATGTGGTTTGCGTTGTACTCGTATCCTGCCATCCGCATGCACCAACGTGAATCTCAACTCATCAGTCCAGGCAACATTTGTCCACATGTCTAGGGTCTAGTGGTGATGTTCCCGCGCCCATGTTGATCTTTGCACCCTGTAATGTGCGGTCAGCAGCGGTACCCTCGTGGGACGATGGCTTTTGTAACCCATAGCGAGGAGATGGTTCTGGATGGTGTGGCTGCTTACACATATTTGTGCACCAGCGTTAAATTGCAGAGTGATTTCTTGCACTGTGGCCCGTCTATCCGCTGTTACAATGCGAGCTAGCCGACGATGACCCCGCTCATCCACACGCTCTTGTCTACGGTAGTTGGCCCTTGCAGGGATGGTTTTACTGGATTCGATGTGCTCACGGTGCACCCGTTACACAGTGGCTCGTGAAAATTCTAGTGCCTGAACGATTTCCGAGATGGAGTGACTCATTCGTCGGGCCCGGACAATTCCACGATCAAATGCGCTTAGATCCTTCGTCTTACCTATACTGTGTCAGACTATTACTGATTACCGTCGCATCACTCCTTATATTGTTGGATCGCTGCATACGTCATGTCGATTCCGTTTACAGGGCCGAAAGGAGCGAAGACTGTTGCGCATTATTCACTGCGACCGCAGGGCCACAATCCAACAAATCACCCGCATCTACAACAATGGTGATCAGGCCAATGTGTCACAGCACAGAGTGTATCTCAGCCTTCTGCGCATGGGACTGCGTAGCCGTAAACATAGCAGGGTCCCCCATGCTCACTGCACGTCATCTACAAAAACGCATGAAATGGGCCCAAGATCATCGAGATCGGACTGTGGATGATTGGAAGAAAGTGGCCTGGTCTGACGAATCAAGATTCCTGGTGCATCACGTAGACAGCCGACCGCGGATACGCCGATTACCAACAGAGGCTATGGCACTTGGATGCACTGTTGGGCAGAGCAGGTCAGCTGTGTTATGCTGTGGGCGATGCTTATTTATGACACTTTAGGCCCCATTATCCAAATAGCACAATCCCCGACAGCTGTCAGGTATCTGAACATCGTTACGGACCAAGTTCACCCATTCATGGCAATTGTATTCTCTGCTTATGATGGCCATTACCAACAGGATAATGCGCCATGCTACACTCCAGAATCGTTAAGGAGTGGTTCGACGAACATGCTGGTGACTTTCTGTTAATGCTGTGGCCTCCAATTTCACCCGACATGAATCGTCTTGGAAAAGTGGGTTGGCCCTAAATCACCACCACCCCAAAATGTACGGGAAGTGGAGGGCCTGCTGTGGGCATTATGGTACCTGATGCACCAGGATACCTATCACCACCTCATCGAATCGATGCCTTGACGGGTGGCCGCTGCTTTGCATGCTAAAGACGGTCCTACAGCTTATTAGACAGGTGGTCATAATGTAATGGTTCATCGGTGTACATGATTATGCATAATTATAAATGAAGTTCCGATTTATATTTCAAAGAATATTTGTCCGGGTCAGTTCCAGTCCGGGTATGCTACGGTTACGGGTCGTGTCCAATTGTGTTGGGACGTTCGGGTTCGTGTTCGGACCGGGTTCAAAGTTTTTGACCCGTTTACAATTCAGCATGTGTGCCGTGCCTACCTCAGAGAGGGCGCACATTTCAAAACGACAATTTGCAGCGATAAGCCTAGCCGGCGTATTAAATACGAAGAAGAGCAGCTCCGGAGTAAGAAGATATGGGTTTGAATTGAACCACCGGCAAAAGGAGGACATTTTCGCTGTAGTGGTGTCCGGACGTAAACATAAACCTTGTGACCGTGAGATCTGAAAAAATATATTTGGTTATTCTTCCACACATGTTTTGGAATTAGTCAATATTCGTTCTTGTACAGAGAGCTGCTTCATGCATAGTTTGAAGACTGATTCGAAAAGTGCAATTTCGTTCATCGGCTGTACGTGATGTATCTACCTCAGAGGTGAGGCACGTGTAAAAACGGCTAAAATGCAGCGATGTGCTTTGTCGATGTAGTGCAATCCGTAGGACAGCCCATCTGGAGTAGGAAGATATGGGTGCGTCAGCGGCAGCGCTGATTTACCGAGCTCAGTGCTGGGTGTTATTTATACCGTTATTTTTTCCTTCATGCCGTCGTTTACTTGCAGTTTTTCCGATTTGCAATGAGAACCGCTCTGGTCATATTTTTCTAGAACTTCGGTCTTGTGTGTGTGCACCGACCAGCAAAAGCTTTAAAAACACCTCTCCGTTATGAAAATGAGCGCGCGTGCAGCTAATCACCGTAAAGTTCAAAGATCGCGAATGATATATATAACGTATATATGCACTATATTGACAAAAGTCACCGGACACCTAGAAGAGAAACAAACATAGCATTTATTGACATACATTAGTACGGTGTCGGTCCATTTTTCACCTTTATGCATGCACTGACCCTTCGAGACAGGCTTTCGACAAGGTTTTGGAACACAGCGATTGGTATGCACTTACATTCAGTACATAATGCTGCCGCTAACTGTTGCTTAATAGTGGGCCTTGGTTCCAAACTTCTTATGAGGCGCTCTAATGCTTCCTATAGGTGCTCTATGAGATTAAGATCAGCGCTTTGTGCTGGACAGTCCAAACACGATACTGAATTATCGCTAAATCACTCCGTAACAGTCCTTGCTTTACGGCTCGGTGCATTATCCTGCTGGTACCAACAAGGCTCGGTTTCATAGTATTGCTGCAAAGTTGGTAGGATATAATTGTCCAGAATATCGAGGTAGCCGTGTGGGTTAATAGGTTTGTCCACGATAACCAATGGGCCGGGACCACACCACGAAAAACATCCCCACACGAGTACACTGCCAGCTCCAAATGTTACCGCAGGAACAGTACACTATGGTAAATAGTGTTTCCCCAGCTGCGGCTATACCCACGCACTGCCATCAGGCTGGTGGATCATGTAGCTGGATTTATCAGTCTATAGGACCCGTTTTTATTGATCAATTATCCACGATAAATGTTCCTTACATCATGCTTAACGACAAGTAGCATTCCGAGTGGAGATGAAAGGCTTATGAGCACGACCACGGTAACCCATTAAATGAAGTTCTCTGCGAATGGTACGTGTACATACCGAGGTTCCAGCATTTGTACTCACCTATAAACTGAGGTCTTGTAGAGTACTCCGTCGATTAGGTGTAGCGACTTTGCTGAGGCTTCGACGTCCTGTATAACTGACTTTCATTGGTCTGCTGGTACGTTTTGCTTCTTCAGGCACGCCATGTGTCTTCCATTTATTCAGCACATCCAAAACAGTCGTTTTGGTATGTTTAAACGCCTCTCGGTTTCTCTTATGAACAACACACTAATATAACACCCAACAATCTTTCCTTTCTCAAAGTCAGTTCTCTCCCGCCGCGACATTTTCACTTAACCTCACAGTGTAATATGATCGCAGTCAGCTAGGCTTGTTTTTATACCGTTTTCATTTGTACCACGCATCTTAACAATGCAGAGGATATGTTCATTTGCTTTGGATTGGGTGTCCGGTGACTTCTGTCAATATAGTATATATCATCATCATCATCATCATCATTGTCAACCATTATCAATCCACTGCTGGACGAAGGTCTCCCCAAGTTTCCTCCACAACGGTCTGTCTTGTGCCAGTCTCCTCCATGTCACTCCCGCATACTTTCGAATTTCATCCACCCATCTTCCATGTGGTCTTCTTCTGGGTCTTTTCCTGTCCCTTGGAATCCAATCTAAAATTTCGGCTGTCCATCGATGGTCTGTTCTTCTGGCAGTATGTCCAGCCCATTGCCATTTCAGGGATTTAACTCTGATCATGATGTCTTCCACTCTTGTCATTTTTCGGATCCACGTGTTCCTCTTCTTATCTCTCCTGGTTACACCAAGCATGCACCTCTCCATGCTTTTTTGAGTTGTCTGCAGCCTTTGTATGTCTCTTTTAGCTAAGGTCCACGTCTCTGCACCATACGTAAGCACTGGAAGGATGCATTGATCAAACACTTTTCTTTTAAGACATAATGGCATATTGCTCTTGAAAATTATGCTGTTTCTTCCAAAAGCTCTCCAGGCAAGTTTTGTACGCCGATTAATTTCTTCACTAATGTGACCCTCACTTGATATCTGCTGTCCAAGATAAACGTACGTGTCTGTTATCTCCAGCTTTTTCTCCATCAATCGATAAATCTTCATTTCTTGTAAAAGCATTGAACATCACTTTTGTCTTCTGAAAGTTCATTTTTAATCCCACTTCTTTACTTTTGTCAGCAAGTTCCTGCATCATACTCTGTAGCTCCGATGGGGTAGTTGCAAAAATGACTATGTCATCAGCAAAACGAAGGTGGGTTAGATAATCTCCATTAATCTTTATCCCTTTGTTTTCCCAGTTCAGTGATTGAAAGACATTTTCCAATGTAGCATTAAAGAGCTTCGGAGATATGGTGTCACCTTGTCTCACTCCTTTTCCAATTTTTATGTGTGTTGTATTACCAAATAGCAGAATCTTTGCACTTGCATTTTCATAGATGTTATTAATAATATTAATGTATGCATCTTCAATACCGCAGGATTTCAGAGCCATTGCAACTGCTGATGGTTTCACCGAATCAAAGGCTTTTCATAATCGATAAAAGCCATGCACAATGGAAGTTCATATTCCCTCGCTCTTTCAATTAGTTCTCTTAGTACGTGGATATGATCTATTGTGCTGTAGCCACTCCTGAATCCAGCTTGTTCTCTCGGTTGAGCCATGTCCAGTGTTACCTTCAAGCGGTGTGAAAGAACTTTAGTGAAGATTTTATAAACCACTGATAGGAGGCTGATAGGTCTGTAGTTCCCTGAGATCCTCAATGTCACTTTTTTTATGTAGCAAGATCATTGTAGCGTTGTTCCAATCCTCAGGAATTTTCCCTTCATTAAGGCATCGAGTGAAAATTTGGGCGAGTACTGTTTCGATTTCTCCACTTGCTTCTTGTATGATGTCTACAGTAATTCCATCTTCTCCTGGAGCTTTTCCCTGCTTCATGTTCTTGATTGCGTGTGCAACTTCTGCTGGAAGGACTGGAAGAACTCTGGTACCTTTCATGATGCCTGGAGTACATGTATCATCCCTTTCATATAATTTGGAGTAGAAATCTTTCACTCTTGTCAAAATTTCGCCTCTATTTCTTGTTACAGAACCATCTTCTTTTCTCAGTGCCATAATCTGTTTTCTTCCCTTACTGAGATGTCCCTTTGCTATCTTTAGGCTTTGGTTGTTTTCAATTGCTTTCCTTACTAGTTCACAGTTGAATTTCCTTACGTCTTCAGTGATACTTTTTCGTACTGTCTTGCATAGCTCTATATATTCCACTTTGGAAGTCACATCTTCTTTAGTTGTCCTCATCTCTCTTCTTTTTTGCATCAAAATTTTGGTTTTTCCTGATAATTTGTTCACATGCAATTTGTTCTTTGACCCAGCTAATTTTGTTGCTGTTTCCATAAGAGCTTTGGTTACTTTTCTGTTAACTTCAGAAATATCCACTTCTTCCGATGTTAGGCCTTCTAAAGCAGAGAATCTGTTCTTCAGTTCCAATTTGAAGGTATTATGGTGTTTTTTGAGGTTGGTTATGTCAATACATTTTGTTTGTCTTATGAGCTTGCTACGTTCGAGTTTAGTGTTGAGGTGCATCTTACATCTCACCAATCTATGGTCACTGCCTGTATTGAACTTGTTTAGCACACTGCAGTCTTCTATGACAATTTTTGTTACACATAATAAAATCAATTTCACTTGTCGTCCCATTTGGATGTCTCCATGTCCATTTCCTGTGTGGCTTTTTCTTGAAAAAGGAGTTCAAGATAGAAAAACCCTTCTGCCTCTGCAAACTCAACGAGAGTATTTCCACGCTGGTTTCTGTTGCCATGACCGAATTTACCTACTGAAGTTTCATTCTGTTGCCGTTGCCCTATTTTTGCATTGAAATCTCCCATAATTATCTTCAAGTGCTGCTTACCTTTATTATTTAGATGACGAATTTCCTCATAAAATTCTTCAATTTCTTCTTCAGGATGACTTGTGGTGGGTGCATAAGTTTGAATAATCTGAGCCTGGTATCTTTTCGAGAGTTGGATAACGAGTCGTGCAGCTCTGTCAGAGGAACTTTCAACTTCTACAACTTTATCCTTCAGTTTCTTGTTTATTATAAAAACCAAAGGATTTATCTGATCTCGACAAAGGCCAGATCATTACGGCAAGCCGGCTTTGTAAGAGAATCTCCCAAACAGCGAATCTTTTTGAAAAAACGAAGCAGGAAGAAAGAGCACCTTAAACCAAAAATTAATTAGAAAACCGCACAAAGCAAATTATTAAACGGACCACTTACGATTTCCGCATGCTGCTACCACGCTTTACAGAACCAAAATGGACGCCACTCGAAGAGTAACGACAGCACTGCCATCTGCTGCGCAAAGGTTGCACAAGGTTCTCAGTTAATTCTGTAGTTGCAGCCATGAAGTATAAATCCGACATTTTCTAGGTATAAATTAACCAGCCAGAATACTTTAAAAAATTACAGTTGGGAATAACTAAAGCTGTTCACAAATGTAGTTCAAAAGTATTAAAATACCCTACGAACTAACACCCTTCCCCTTATTTTAATTGAATTTAATTTTACTATTTTTTCGTAATTTTAAATATTTATACTTTTTTTGTATTTTTAACCATTGTAAAACTTTTTTTGTTTATATTTTGTCATTTTTAACTTTTTTTTGAATTAAAAAGAAAGGGGTTGTGGGTTCCTGAAAGGGAGAATGTAACCACATCCAAATCTAAACTTCTATGTTATAGCTTTCATTTAGGGGATTCATTCGGTTACAAGACTGCTAAATTAAAGTAGGTCTGCAATCCTGACACTGCAATCAAGTACTATTTTCTTAAATGTGGCTTTAATGAACGCTTTCGGAACCTGGTTGTCAATAAACTGACTGATTAGTAAATGAACATTTTGAATAAAGTCTTTTTCCAAGCTGCAAATTCTAGACAATCTAAGGACTTGCGAGATGAAAACGTTCTCGACCACCCTGCAAGAGATATTACTAGAACAATTTATGAATTTTAAAATTTTAAAACTGAAGCTACTTCTCTTATCATACAAGCTAATGACAGGGTTCCCATTATTGGGATTAATGGACAGGTCCAGAAAATCAAGTTTCTGGTTACTAGAATTGGCTTTAATTAACTTAAGGCAGCCTGGATAAATGGCAGGAAAATCAATCTCAAGCACTCCAGCACTATTCAAGCAGGGAAGGTCATCAATATACCTATAAGTGTAAAGATGGCTGTTACTTTTAGAAGCGTTGTTCTTAATCAAATGAAATTCTTTGAAGAACAGGAAAAGATTGCAAACGCTAGTAGAATGTGAGCAGCCCATGGGGATGCCGTCCACTTGCTTATAGAATTTGTTACAGAAAAGGATGCAATTATTGTTGATACAGCAATTTAATATGTATAATGTTCCATTGTCTTTCCGAAATAATGTCAGAGACTTTAAATTCCTTAAAAAGTAATTTAAGAGTTTAAATAATATTATACCAGTGGTCAATAATGTTTAGTCTTGCTGTTCAGTATTTATTGAAGAAATTTGCAGTCTTGATACTTTCCGTATTTAATTTGATTTTTCTTCAATGCAGCCTTCTGGCGCTTTAGAACTTCAAAAACATTTTAACCTGTTACCTTGTTTGCTTTATATACTGTATATATAACCTAGTATCCATGAGACGAGCCAAAACATAAATATAGCAATTTCTACAAAATTCCTGTACGGAAAGGTACCGAGGTGATGAAAATGATGAATAGCGATTTCATGAGTATTGAAACATAAAAGAATCAAGACGTATCTTTTATACATGTATAACCGATTCAGAAATCCCACTAACTTTAGTAATAAATTAAACCAAATGATTGTGGCATATCTAATATTGAAGACACTTTTAAATATTAGCCGTACTGTAAAATGAATAATTGATTTTATTTGAGTTATCATTGTCTAAGCTGTAAGAGAATATCTACTACTGCGAAAGAAATCCGATTTAAAGTATTCTTTCAAAACGAATGTCAAGGGCTTAGTTCATCGTTTGAATGGGAGGTCCTCTCCGTTAAAAGCATTGTTACACATTTAAAAGTTTTCTCTTACCTCAAGAACAGCTAAATCGCATTTCATTCAGCATTCTTTTTTTTTGTTTCATCCGGCTTTGTATAACGCCCTTCAAGTTTCATTCAGTGTTTGATGCACTGAATTAAGCAACCTGAAGAGTGAAATAACGCGACGATTGCGGATACGAAGCTCTCGAACTCGCCTTAAAGGCTGATTTTTTTCAATTAAGGACCGCATGAATATTTTAGTAGCTCTGCTAACCGGCAAGTAGAGCAGGGAAACTTTTCCAATTGTGCATATCTATCTCTCATAGTGCATCGTCTTTCTCCAAGGTACCGCGCACGAAAGCGATTTTCGCTCGAGCATTCATGAATTCAATGTCGAAAGAGTGTCGAAGAATAACTCATGCAAATCGAATGTGGGGAAACCGTAGAGTTGATATCATTTCTCTCCGTGCTCGGGAATTTCATCGGTGCTCCATTAGGAGGATCGGAGATCTATTCAGAAGCTTACATAACTATGATAAATGTTGCTTATTCAAGTAGGTTCTGATTTAAATATAGTGTCTTTCATTTTGTTCGAAACGCGTAACCACTGAGACGATTCAAACCACAAGATTAAGCCGGAATATATACGCTTCTGATGGCACAGGACTTCTTTGTTCGTTCACATCATTTCCAAATAATAGCATACTACCAACAGCTGAATACATTGATATCATGGGCAAACCCTGACAGGTGGACGAAGGCAAATAAACAAAAATCCAGTTTTACTAGTTATTCACAATGACATCCCATGGATTTCAATGTTTATTCAGTGAAGTCTGAAACTTTATATCGGTATTCAACATCACTGAAATAGGAAGTAAAACAGTCCTTTACGTTTCGAGCTTGATACGATGCATGATTCTCTATTTTAATACTTCTACTTTACCACCCAGTGGCCGAGTGGTTAAAAGCGTAGATTTCTGGCAAAGTCATCCGATATGACCCTGGGTTCGAGTTTGGGAATGGGTACGATTTATGGGTTAATCTAAAGGCGTCAGCTGGGTCCAATTCGTGGGAACCAGTGGCTTCAAGTTATGGATCTGCGACTGCTTATAGCCAATATTTTTTTTTGTTGTTACGATAAGCACCTAAACAAAATAAAACACTACTTTATTTTTACGAGCTACTTGCGTAGAATGCTGAAATATTTCTGATCTTCTTTCAAAAGCTAAATTCCGGGCACTTGTTGAATACTGTTTATAGCCAATAGGTAACCCTCGGTGCACGGTGAATATCTAAACAAAATAAAACAATACTTCCACTTTATTTTTAAAAGTTACCTTTATAGTAGATGGTTTGTTCCCTGTGAAGTTGACCCAGGACGTACTTTGTCTCTTAGTCGCATGCAGCAGAGGACTGGCAAGCCGGCTGCATTAATTTGCTAGTTCAATGGCGCATTGTCGTATTTGTGGAACTCAACGCGACATGGGTGGACGAGATAGAGACAGAGATGGTTCCCTGTGAAGTCGGCCCCAAACTCATTTTGTCCCTTACCAGTATGCAGCAGAGGAATGGCAAGCCGGCTACATTAATTTCCCTTCTTAAAGACCCAGACCCAGTTTTTGTTTCAGCAGTTAAGACTATTATTTCGAATGCCGTTTCTGTTCACGCCACAGAGCACTCCACAGCTACTCTGTGGCGTGCCACCAAAAATCAAATTGTTTTATTTTCTCGGGATTACTCTTTTCAGCGTCGCACGATTCAGTCTATGGAACTTGCTTCTTTGAATCAAGAACTACTTCAAACCCCGGTATCATCGCCAAATCATGCTATACTTAAGGCCAAACTTCGTCTTTTTCACAATTCTGCTTCATCTGCCCTTACCCGACTCAAGTATGTTACCCTCCGTTTTGATGATAACCCCAATGATAATCTTCGCCAGTTGGAACGCTCTGCTGTTAAAAATAAAACCATTACTTTTCGTACTCTTCCCGATGGATATGAATCAAATGACCAATTCAAAATTTGTGAAGCCACCCTTGATTTCTACAGACAACGCTTCAGCCCTAATTTGACTTCTTCTGTCCCCAAATCCGGTAATCTCAGTTTTCTAACTAATTGGCGGCCCATCTCTGTTTTTAATACTCATTACAAAATCTTTGCTAAAATTCTCGCCCTTCGCCTTAATCCTGTTCTTTATGACATTATACATCCATACCAAACTTACAGGGTTCCGTCCCGCTCTATTTCCTCTAATATCCACACTATACGTAACCTTTACTCACTTGCGTCCAGGCTTTAGGAACCCCTGGCAATTTTCTCCCTTGATCAAAAACAGGCTTTTGACTCAATTAACCATTCTTATCTATTCACTGTACTACGCCACTTTGGCTTTCCTCCTACTTTCAATACTGCTATTTTAAATCTCTATACTGGCGCTTCCCTTCGTGTTCGTACCGCCAATTTTTCTACTTCAACCATTCCGTTTACTAACGGGATCAGCCCCCTGTGTGGTCAACATTTTTCTCTTGTTTTTGAACCATTGTTGATTGTTCTTCGTTTCCGCATTTCTTCCACTATTCCACGAAATATCTCCACCAAGCGACAACATCATATTGTTTTAACAGCCTATGCTGATGACCTCACGATGTTTCTCCGTTCCACTGATTCTTTTCAAGTACTACGTTCAACTTACCAAGAATATGCCGCCATTTTTGGCTCTGCTTTGAATGTTTCAAAATGCTCAGGAGTCTTGGCCGGCACGTGGACCTCCCAAGGAGACTGCACATGGGGAGCTCAATGGTCATCTTCAATAATCAAAGTGCTTGGTATCTACGTGGGCTCTCCGGTAGCGGTTACAGCGGCAACCTGGACACCGATTATTCAGAAAATTAATAGAAGTCTTGTTCCATTCCGTTACCTTAGAACTAAACTTTCCTTCTTCAATCGAGCTTACTTAATCAATACTTTTATTTTACCGATGTTTTTTCATACCTGGATTGCCAACTCCCCACCGAAGAGTTTTTTGAAGAATGTTCAACGCGTGTTTACAGATTTCATCTGGAGTACCATTCACTGGGTTCAACGATCTACTTTAACTCTTCCTCTGTCGTTTGGCGGCCATAGTCTTGCTGATGTGTCTCTGAAATTACAATCCTTTCATCTGTTTAATTTTATTCGTGAATTCTCTCATCCCCTGTCTTCTTCACACACCATTATCGATAATCTGCTTTTCCTCCGTAGCCCATTTCTTACTGTCTCGACTTTTCTGCAGATGGACCTTTTTCCTTTTGTTCCCAGAATTTCCCCGATACTTACATTTCTGTGCTTTCCTTTTGGCGCTCCTTATGTCCAGTCCGGCCCCTTCCCTCCACTACTAATGATTTATTGGCAGAATCTCTCTTCTTTTCCTCTGCTATCCATTCTTGTACCATCCCCTAACTTCACTTCTCCACTTGGTTTGCTTGTGGAGTGGTGAAGGTTTCTCAGCTCGTTGATTCTGCACTCCGTTGGAAATCGTTTCAGTTTGTATCTCATCCGCTGCCTGACACATCAGCTTCACGTTCTCAACTACGTTTTATTCAAATGTGCATCCAAACTCTTTACTCTTCCCTTGCAGATCAAACGGGATTGATTTTCACCCCTTCAGCTGCTTACTGTTTGCCCTTTCCTGTTTATTTGAATGATGTTCTCTATCTTTTGCACAAAATATCAATGAAGCCACTTTACTGTCATTTCTTGACATACTTCACTGCTCTAATGCCGATTGGTATCATTCCTGCTGATGAATTAAATACTACCTGGATGGATACCAATATTTCTCTTGCTGCACCACGTGCGAAAGACATTCATTGGCTTCATCTTCATCAACGTCTTCTTACTCCATGCACCTTTCATCGATTTCGTCATCTTCTTTCTCCGCGTTTTTTTTTGTTCTACTGTTGGTGATGTCCATTATTCCTATTCTCTTTGTTTGGTTTTTACAGCCTTTATTATCCTTGATGTTTTCACTTACCGAAAAAGTTTGCCCCTCACTTCACACCATGATGCACTATCTTTATCTTCGCCGTCATCATCAATCTGCAATTCATCATAATCAACTGCGTGCGTTTTTTTCCCTTCAGGTTAAACTTATTATCTATCATTTGTATCAATCGTCTGTTGATGATACAGCATTGCGTCGCTATCATGTAGCTCGCCGTTTTCTCTGTAGACAATTTCGCTCAATCATCTGTAGACAATTTCGCTCAATCATCTGTAGACAATTTCGCTCAATCATCTGTAGACAATTTCGCTCAATCATCTCTATCGTTCAAACTGAGTTTGATATTGCCAAAGCAACTGATCGAGTGTCGTCCTTTTTTCAAACCTGGAAAATTGATGGGACATGAGGCGATATTGATCAAGTCCTTGTTTCTTTTCTTGTTTAACGGTTTTTATGTTTTTGTTGTTTTTTAGGTGTAATGACTTGTTTTTTTTTATTTTAGTGTTTTGTATTCTATTACAATATGTGTTTCCCCCAGACACAACTGCTTACAGCTGTACTGTGTTTACTGCTATTTGTTTCTTGACACTATTTTCTCGCTTTATTGCATTATATTTATTTAGATTCTTCTTGATTATACACTGACGGAAAAAAAATCCCAACACCAAGAAGAGGTTGTGTTAGATAAACGACAGTTGGTAGGCGGTGAGAGTACATCTGTAAGATGACGTCTATGCACATTTCGCGCTCGGCGCATACGTGTGGCGCTAGTAGCGCCCCTCGGAACATGCAAAGCAGGTTTGCTGTAAATACGCGCTGTAACGTTCGTGAACGTTAGTTATCGTTGAGATTCGACGTAGTCTGTTGATGTTAGTCAAGAATGCCTTTAAGAAGATGAAGAAGCCATTATCAACAGCTCACGAAGTTTGAACGAGGTCGTGTAATAGGGCTACGAGAAGGTGGATTTTCTTTCCGCAGTATAGCAGAACGACTTGGCAGTAATGTAGCCACTGTGCATGATTGTTGGCAGCGGTGGTCAAGGGAAGGTACTGCTTTAAGAAGACCGGGCTCCAGCCGGCCACGTGGCACTACTGAGAGGGTAGACCGCCGTGTACGGCGTATGGCCGTGGCGCATCGTACTGCGTCTGCGGCAGCAATTCGAGCTGCAGTTGCCACCACAGTGACACAACGAACTGTTACAAATCGGTTACTTGAAGGACAGCTCCGAGCCAGACGCCCTGTAGCGTGCATTCCACTTACTCCAAACCACTGCCGTTTGCGACGTCAGTGGTGTCAAGCTAGAGCTCATTGGAGGACGGAGTGGAGATCTGTTGTGTTTTCTGATGAAAGCCGGTTCTGCCTGGGCGCCAGTGATGGCCGTGTGTTGGTTAGAAGGAGGCCAGGTGAGCGCTTGCAACTAACCTGTCTGCGGCCGAGACACACTGGACCTACACCTGAAGTTATGGTCTGGGGAGCAATTTCCTATGACAGCAGAAGCACTCTCGTGGTTATCCCACGCACCCTGAAGGCACAGTTGTACGTCGGTCAGGTGATTCAACCTGTTGTACTGCCATTCATGAACAGCATTCCAGGGGGGTTCCAACAGAATAACGCTCGCCCGCATACCGCTGTTGTAACCCAACATGCTCTACAGAGTGTCGACATGTTGCCGTGGCCTGCTGGATCACCAGATCTTTCACCAATCGAGCACGTATGGGACATCATTGGACGACAACTCCAGCGTCGTCACCCCCAACCAGCATTAACCGTCCCGGTATTGACCGACCAAGTGCAACAGGCATGGAACTCCATCTCACAAACTGACATCCTGCACCTGCACGACACAATGCATGAACGTTTGCGTGCTTGCATTCAACATTCTGGCGGTTACACCGGTTATTAATGTACCAGCATTTCACATTTAAAATGGCTCTTCTCGCGCTTACAATAAGCTGTGATCTTGAAACCTTAATCGATTAAATATATTACCTATACAAATGTATTGCCACCATTTCATTCCTCTACAACTATTTTTTCGTGGTGTTGGGATTTTTTTCCGTCAGTGTCTTTAAGTGCTTTTCGTGATGTTTTCCCTAGTGTGTTTTTTTCTTTTCTTCCCAGAATCACTAGTTACTATTTAATCTCTATCTTCCATTATTGTGTAAATTTTGTTTTGATTACAGATTTGTTGGTCACGGATACTGAGTTGTTATCTTTGGTTGTATTTAATGTTCTTTTTTTCTTTTAATACTGCAAGTGATTATATGTCCCTTAGTTTCATTGGTTGCGCATATATATGTCTAGGTTACAGGGTTCTTTTGTTTTCTTTTTTTCGTTTTATCGTTTTAAAATGTGCGATCTGGGTTTTATTGAGAGTTCTTTTCAAGATAAGTCTGCCTGCAGCACCTTATTGACAGGCTTCTTCATTAGATGGTTTGATCTAATAAATATGGCTTTGTCTAGGGGGTGGGGGTTCCCTAACAGGTAGGTTGTACCTTGTATTTACTTAGGTGATCTTAGTTAGGGTGTTGATAGCTGTATTTGCACCTCTCATTTCTGTCAATGCACTTATTATCTTCTGTTTCCTTTCTCCTTGTTTCCTTTTTATGCTTATGCTGGCTTTTTTAGCACAAAGTTAGTGCCATTTTTTCTCTTAATGTTTTATTTTTTTATTTTTTGGGACTTTCTCTTAATGGAAAGAAAATTTTTCGGTTTAACATTTTTATCCAACTGTATTTTTTTTGAAGGACAGTCAGTCTGGGTAATAATTGATGTTATTTTGTGTGTTTTTCCTTGTCAGTATTTCATATTCAAGTGTTTCCGTTCTTTTTGCTTTTGGGGTTTTATTTAGGTTTTACCCTGCTTGTAGTTCATCTTTATCATTACACTATTTTAATTTTATTTGATTTTTTCTTATAGGTTATCTGTGAAGTTTTCCCTGTTGTTTACTATTATTGAATCTTAATGAATCTTGCCTTTGACATGTATTGGTGTGAATTTTGTCTATCGAGATTGTGTTGGTTTTTTTGTATTGCGTTGAAGTATATTTTCTTTTTGTATTTGCAATGTACCGTATGAGATCTATCCAATGCGGGCAGAGTTTATTTGTATTTTTTTCCATGGTTAGTCTTTCCATGAACCATGGGAACTATAATGATAATGAGTTTTTTGAGCTTTTCCCTCTACTATTGTCTTCTCATAGTGCTGAAAGTTAAATACTGCCTATTGGTAGTGTTTTTTTAATGTTTTATTATTTATGTTTGTTGATTGTGACGCCGGAAGGGCTTTTTCCGGGGAAATTTTTATTTTACATATTTTTATGAGCAATAAAGGCCTTCTGAATTTCTGATTATTCACTCAACGGAGGGTCTGGGTACGAATCCCGGTAGGGCATGGTTGTTTGTGTTTGTCTTTCGGAGGTTTATTCGCTGAGTTCCTTGTTCACCTATGTACATTGCTGTCGTTGAAACACAGAATGTCTCTACTGTATACGTATATCTGTCAAACAAGTCCAATAAATAATTAAAAAAAAAAACTTACAACGACTTGGTTCAGTAGCCTGCCCAAAATACCAGTTAAACATGAAATACTTCTATTGCGTTTTACCTTAATGGGTCTGAGAGAAAATAAAAAAAAAACGAGAGAAAATAGGAGAAAAATACATAAGAATGAAGAAGACGCCAAACTTTGAATAATGTGATTTATTTAACTTACAGTTCACTATGCCATATTTAGAAAACGAGAGCATGAGCTGAATAGATTACTTCCATCTGATTTTCAGACGTAGCATTATTATAAGGCAACTTAACAATTTGTAGATTCTAGGAACTGATATTACTAGGTATTCAATGTTAATCGAATTCAGTGCTTGAGTTAAAAGGAAGGGGCATCAAAGTTTATAATGAATTTTATTTTTTATTTATCTTCGAAGGAACGAAATAAAAACCGTAATTACAGTTTTCAAGCGTGAAGTTTCGCGGTGCGCTAGATTTATCGATGATGGAAATGAGGCGGAATTTGTGGGAACTAATTTACTTCAACTTGTGACATAAAAATTTTCAGCTGTTTCATCTGGAAGTTGCCATTTCTGTGCGATAACGAGCTTCGCAGACTTCGGAGTGTTTAAATATCTTTGGAAATGCAAAAAGCTGAATGCCATAGTTTAGCTGATGTAGGCAACATAGTGTGTAAATTGCAGCTGACGCGTAAAGCGAATTTGCCTAATTCGAGCATTTAATATCAATTGCACGACCACTCATGAAGTTAAATTGTAGCGATATGTAAATCCGATTGGTTTTATACTTAAAGGTTGAGGAGTTCAGCTAAACTGGTGCATCACATTTCATTTTCATAATATAATTTTCATTAGCAAACCTAAAGGTTCGTACACGTGCTACTTTATGACTTAAGTCCCAGGGAATAGGGAAAGTTTCGCCTGTGAACTCCATTATATGTTTTACAAAGTCAGCATGTGTTAAAATCATTTTGTTAGCATTCAACGCAGGAAATCGAATTTTATGCCATTCTTGCCGAACTCAACTTTCGGCCGTTTTGCAACGGAAAAATAATGACAGCAGAAACTATAATAATAATAAAAAAGAAGAAGCTTGAATGCTTACGTCAACCGAAGTAGGGAAACGCTACTTCAGGCAGTGAAAACATATATTAAAGACAACAGAAAGCAAGGCTGAATACAAGAGGAAGTACTTTGAAAGCAGATTAGATGGCTGGGAGATTAAAACTTTTTATAAAAAATAGATTAAAACAATTTAAAAAAAATATTGAAGGGAAAATGAAAACGTGACTTGGTCATGGCTGAAATTGGGTGCCATCAAGAAAGAAACAGATGGTCTGATTTTTGCTGCATAAAAACAGGCATGCGAACAAATGTTATGAATGCCCAGAAATCAGTGGTAATCCAAAATGTCGATTTTGTCAAGAAAAAGATAAAATTTGTCTCAGCTTATATGTGAATGTAGCAAAATTGCACAGACATATTACAAAGCTAGACACGGCAGGGTTACAAAATTGATTCAGCGGTCATTATGCGAGGAAGCACAATCTACCAGCATCGAAAAACGCATGGGAACATCAAGCTGAGAAAGTCGTAGAAAGTGATCAAGTCAAGATCTTGTCGGATTTTCGAATTCCAACCGATCGGCACCTAGAACATAATACACCAGACAAAACAGTCATAGAAAGTCGGATGGTCTTGATAATTGATATATCAATACCTGGAGATGCCAGAGTCGATGAAAAAGAACTGGAAAAAAGGACTAAACATAGAGTCCTGGCCATAGAAGTTATACAATTATGTGCTAAACACGCAACGGCAGTCTCTGTTGTCATCGGAGATCTCGGAACAATGTCAAAAAATTTTATGAATCATTTCAAAAAATATTCTGCTTTCTGATATACCTCCTACAGAATTGCAGAAGACAGCTTTACTTGGGGCATCATATATCTTACGGCGATTCTTGACTTATACCTAGGTCTCCGGTGGAAACTTGTATCAGCTCAAAAACACGAGTTAACGATAATTTTATTGTATATGTTTGTTTGTCAAAGTTTGTGTTTCATATATTTCGAATAAAGGAGATAATAATAATAATAATTCTGTGTCTGATATCGCAGCAGTATCTGCGCCTCTGAATACTCGATTTAAAAAATTCCTGCGCGGACCGATACCATTTACCTCGAAAAACCTTTTGAGAATGTCTTCTGCTTAAAATGGCGCAATATTTTGCCGCCAGAGGGAGTAGACGTATATCTTATTTTTAGCGCTGTCTTTGCTTCTAAGAGCCAGAATAAAAAAATTCCTTATCGGAAAACGTTTCCGGTGCAAAATATTCTACAATTAATTTCAAATATTTCTTGACACACAAGTGTGCCACTAGAGGGCGTAATTTCCCCATTCCGTTTACAGCATGGCTCCAGCAATATCTGCAGGACTGAAGACCCGATTGAAAATATAAATCTTTTCCGGTCAGATACTACTAACTATGAAAGCATTTTTTGTGTATTTCCTTCCCAAAATAATGCACAGTTCTCCGCCGGGCGGCGCAAAAGTTTTGTCTCTGCTTCTAAACGTCCGAGTTGAAAAAGTCTGTCTAACATCGGATACCGGTTACTATGGGGAAAACTTTGTGTTTGTCCTTCTGGAGTTTTTTATAGTTCACAGTTCTGTTGTTAGATGGTGTTTATGTACATCTGTTTGCAGCTGTGTATCTTTGCTTCTAGAACCCCTACTGAAAAATACCTTTTGTCACTGTATGCTATTTGCTACAGTACAGATGGGGAACATTATTTCTTTAAATAATTCCCAGTTTTTCCGCTTACGACCGTAAATGTCAAATTTTTTTTCTCTCTATCTCTTCTTCAGGGCAATGTATTTGAAAAGTTCTTTTTCCTTGGCATAGCTTTTGTTATGAAGAATACTTTTTTCGCACATTTTCAACTTTTCCATTATGCAAAACGTTTCCTCTAGGTGGCGTAGATTTATATCATGCTTCCTTCTAAATTCTTTCCTTTACCTGTGGTGTACATTTATATCACGTTTCCTTCTATATTCCTCCCTAAACTCATGTCGTTTTTCTCACCGCACTATAGGAATGTATTATATCAGAAGAGACAACGAAATCAGTCAACTATGTATTCCCCCTCCATTGCTTACGATGGTGTCCCCCAACGTCTGGACAGGTCTGCAATGCCATTCTTTAAAAACTTGCTGCGAAGAATTCATCAAGGAAATTCTGGAGATCAACGTCATTGTTGAACGTTCTGCCACGGAGTGCATTCGACAGAGATCGGAACAGATGTTAATCCGAAGGGGCCGACATCTGGGGAATAAGCCTGATGTGGAAGGATTTCCCATTTCATGTCCTGAATGGCCGTTTTGGTCATGTTTGCACTGTGAGGGCGTGCGCTATCATGTTGGAGAAGGACACCATGGTGCCGATGTGGTCGTTTCTGCTGAATTGCTCTCTCCATATGGAGGAGTTGCTCACAATAGAGCTCAGCGTCGATGGTCCGATTCCTCAGCAGAATTTCCCAGTGAACAATGCCTTCTATGTCCCACCAGACACACAGCATGATCTTGGCAAGATGAAGGTCATGTTTAGAGCGTGGTGTGGGCATCTTGTTCGGGCTTAACCATTCCCTCCGATGCCTGAAATTCATGTACAGGCACCACTTTTCATCTCCAGTAACATTTCGTGACAGAAAGGGTTTGCGTTGCTGAGAACATTAGCGATAACGGGTGAACAAGGAACCACACATGTCAACACGCTGATTCTTGTTGTCCTTGGTGAGAGTGTGAGGCACCCAAGACCTCAATTTCTTGACCTTTGCCATACGTTCCAGGTGTAGCACCGCTGTGGCCTGATCACAGTCCATCTCAGTGGCCGATTCGCGTGTGGTTTGATGCGGATACAAGTGGATGAGATGGTTCAAACGATCCTCATCAAAGTGAGATGAATGCCCTGAGCGTGCAGAGTCGTTGAGGTCAATATTGTCACCTCGGAACCGTTCAAACCATTTTC
The DNA here is from genome assembly GCA_039090855.1 of Macrothele yani. Classification (NCBI taxonomy): domain Eukaryota; kingdom Metazoa; phylum Arthropoda; class Arachnida; order Araneae; family Macrothelidae; genus Macrothele; species Macrothele yani. The sequence continues at coordinate 19,237,312 of CM077026.1, read as the reverse complement.
GGGCTGTCCTCCGAGCAATAGCATCCTCCCCATAGACAGCACACATTTGTCGAGTGGCCTCGGCGGCTGTGGATCCCTTGTTAAACTCGTAGAGAAGCAGATGTAGGAAATGTTCATTCCTCTCTACTTGACACTCCATAGAACCTGAAAACCAAAAACCGTTAGCCACAATTACACAACAGAATATGATTTAAATAAACGATATTACTGGATACATTTTTATGTACAACTGGCCATATACACCGTCTTTACTGACATGGGAAACACTCGTGAAGTAAAACGGCCTGAACTTATGCATCAACACAATATTCGAAAATCTGTTTGCCTCTAATATATTGTTTTTGCTATGAAATACCTTTGGTGCACTTGTTAATTTTCGTAACAAACGTTCAGCCCCTAGTGAGTGTAAGTAGCTATTTCTATTTCTGTATGATTTATCGATTGCAGAGATCCCGTTGATTTTTTGTTCCAACAGGTTCCATTATCTATGAAAAACTTTGAAAAAAATTATTCGCATCGGAAAAGATTCAAAAGACGTGCACTCTATAACCAAAAATTCGGTGTCATCTTTCTTGTTTCCGTCGTCTATTCATTTGTATCAGTCGAAATCCGTCGTCTAATTTGATGTGTTTTGAATCTGCTTTAATTAAACATTTCACCCCGTGCTAGGTCGGGCAACGTTCCCTATATTGAATATTTATTTAAAGATTAAAAGCAGTGGTCCTAGAACGGGCATCAGGATAGTGTCTGAAATAACATTAATTTCCGCGAAACTAAGTTGCTGAAAATAAAGTACTTCTGTTACCCTTGAATTGAATCTACGGATGATATCACAAAACGTATCGACTTAAATAAACAAGTTAGAAAAATCATGCAATGCATTGATTATGATACGCTTTCCAACATACCAGAAATTATTACTCAAGTTATGTGGATAATGGCTGTGGAATAAATCTCTCTCCTGTGTCCTGACCTTTGACCCCATTTCGATGATATTCAGCAGAACCGGTTCAGTACACCTCAAGAATAACATACTAAAGCTCTGTCGCAATAGAAGCAGTTTTACACAAGTTATGAGAGTAATGGCTGTGGAATAAATCTTGCTTTTGTGCAATGACCTTTGACCCCATTTCGTTGATATTCAACAGAACCGGTTCACTATACCTCCGAAACAACATGATAACGTTTTGTCGCAATCGAAACATTTTTTTGTAAGTTATGATGTACAAGGGCAATGGAATGGATCCAACTCCAGTGTCCTGACCTTTGACCCAATTTCGCCCATTTTCAATAGTCCGCAGTGGCTCCCTACCACATACTAAAATTTCATCGAAATCGAACCATTTTTACGCAAGTTATGACGCATAAGGGCAATGGAACAAATCCCGCTCTTATGTCCTGCCTGACCTTTGACCCCATTTCGCCCATTTTCAATAGGGTTCGTGTCCAGGTGGTTCCCTACCACATACTAAAATTTCATCGAAATCGAACCATATTTACGCAAGTTATGACGCATAAGGGCAATGGAACAAATCCCGCTCTTATGTCCTGCCTGACCTTTCACCCCATTTCGCCGATTTTCATTAGGGTTCGTGCTCAGGTGGTTCCCTACCACATACTAAAATTTCATCGGAATCGAACCATATTTACGCATGTTATGAAGCACAAAGGCAATAAAATGGATCCCGCTTTTATGTTCTGACCTTTGAACCCATTCCACCCATTTTTAATAGGTTTCGTTCCCAGGTGGTTCCTTACCACATACCAAAATTTCATCGAAATCGAACCGTTTTTACGCATGTTATGACGCATAAGGGCAATGGAATAAATCCCGCTCTTATGCCCTGCCTGACCTTTGACCCCAATTTGCCAATTTTCAATAGGGTTCGTGCTCAGGTAGCTTTCTACCACATACTGAAATTTCATCGAAATCGAACCATATTTACGCATGTTATGACGCATAAAGGCAATGAAATGGATCCCGCTCTTATGGCGGATCTTTGACCCTACTTCCCCCCTTTTCAACAGCTTTTGTCCCCTGATGGTCCTCTACAACATACTAAAATTTCATCGAAATCGATCCATATTTATGCAAGTTATGACGCATAAGGGCAATTGAATGGATCCTGCTCTTATGGCGTGACCTTTGACCCCACTTCACCCATTTTCAATAGGGTTCGTCCCCTGGTGGTCCCCTACCACATACTAAAATTTCATCGAAATCGAACCATTTTTACGTGAGTTATCGTGCCGACAGACGGACGGAAAAAGCTGGAGCATATACGCTTCTTCAGTTCAACACAATTTTATTAACAAGGTTGGGTTCAGGAGGCGAACATGGGCGTCCTGATACATATATTGTACGGTAAAATATACAAACTCTAAAATTTAATGTACATTATATACAGCACGATGTATTGATTCACAAAGGAGCCTCGTGGTAAGAGGTACAGGCATTTTGCACAAGAACAATAAGAGAGATTGTCGAAACATTTCGTCTCGAAGCATAAGTATATTATAGTGCTGACAAATAACAGAACGAGAATATTATAATGAAGCACTATGGTAAAGGAGAAATGTAGATGACAAAGTAGACAATGTGAAACCTAAGGCAAACAGAATAACGATGTCTTAGCACTGGTAGAAAAAATGATAATCAAAGAGAAAAAACAAGATAGACTATATACATTTGTACAGTATGGTGCATATTATATTCACATTTGTTAGAAGATATAAGCTTCATGTTGAAGTTTGATTCCAAAAACCAATGGTGAGCATGCACGTTATGCACGTTGAACTGAAGTTTAACAGAGCTAGGAGCAACGAGGTTATAAACTAACGACAGTCAGTTGCAACGTCGCTGGCATGCCGGCGAACCAGGATGCGGCCGGAGACCAGGTGGAACGGAAATGTTGTTCTCTCTGTTGGGCAACGGCCACAAGGTTCTCTAGACGAAGTCTTGAGAGGAGACGCTCCCGAAAGTGGCACAGTAGTTCCACAGAAGCTTGGTGGATGGTATAAGGAGATGAGATATCTCGGCAGCGCTGATGAAATAGGTAAATGACGTGTTTCACCAGGATGAAAATATATGAGCAGATGGGTGGAAGCTTGACTGGCGGAGAGACCTGCAGGAGGAGTGTCTTATAGGCATCGAAAGGAAGATCAGTTGTGGCTGAACGTTGAGCAATGGAAAATGCAAGATGGAGTAGTGGAAGGAGGATGACACAATGTAGATAAACGTGAGAGACATCAGCTTCTTGAGCACAGAAGGGGCAAAGAGGTGAGTCAAGAATGGTCATGCGGTGGAGGATGGATGGAACTGGAAGACGGCGGTGGAGAAAAAGCCAGTGAGTGTTTATTTCAAGAGGAGCTGAAAGAGGAGAAAGGGTGGCAGACCGGACAGCGGTGAGAGAGGATTGGGAGACATCAGGTATGTGAAGGGGAGAAGGAGAGTGTGATTTTAAAAGTAACCGATAGAGAACTGAGGTTGAAAGAGAGGATAGTGGAAGTGTAGATCTGCCGACTGAAAGAAAGAAAGGAAGGGGGAGGGAGGCGGAAGGAACAAAGGTCAGGCCGGTGGTGGTTGCGAGATGAGGAAACTTAGCAATGATGGTAGAGAGTAGGGAGTCATAGACAGAGCGAGAGGAGGGTGAAAGTAGAACGGTGGGTGGGAGGCTGGCGTAGGGTCGCCAGGACAGATCTGAGGTTACAAGGTCTTTGACGGTTACAACTCCGACTCGGAGCCAAGAAGGATAGGCGAAGCATGAAAGATGAGGGGGTGAAGAAGAGAGGAGAAGAACAGGGGTTCGGCAAGGAGTTCAGTGGTGGAATCGGGTGGGGATCGAGTGAGCGGGAGAGAGTGGAGAAAGGTAAGAGTCTCCCGTAAGGCAGGAGGAAGGCGAGAGTGAGTGGCTGTACGGAGGTCCATTAGAATGAAAGAAGTGAAAGTGAAATTAGTGTTGCTCGAAGTGGTGATGACATTCCTTGCGGTAACGGCGTCGGCAACAGGTGAGGTATGAAGACGGAGGAACGAAGTAATGCGGAGAGCTTGATAGTACAGTCGTGTATCAATTAGGCCAATGCCACCTTGGTCAGGAGGAAGGCTGAGCTTGGGGCACTGAGCCAGTGGTGTCCGGTCCAGATAACTGAGGTGAAGCAGCGAGTGATATCATTGAGACGAAGAAGTGGGGATTTAGTAGCAAGCCAGGAATGTGTGCACATGGAGAGAAGATAGGTTTGCGCAAAACGTGCACGTTGAAAATATGAGGTGCAGAACTGCGCTTTTCGCCAAAACGCAGTTGACCGATGAAGACGTGGCTTAATGGTATTCCACGTTGTGCTGGAGGCTTCACCTGGGACGCCAAGATGTACGCCAAGGAAACGTTGAGAGGCTGAAGACCAGTGCGCTCCCCATGGGGAATCCAAACGGTCAACCCATGAGCCGCACCACAGGCCTGTGCTTTTGGTTGTATTAATCGCAGCTCCGGAGCAGGAGGCGTAATCGGCGAAAAGACTTTGGAGCAAAGAGAACTGTGAATCCAGGCGTATACAGAAGGTAACGTCGTCTGCATACGCCACGGAAGTGGTGACATGGTGTCTCGTGCGGGCGATGAGTGGCGGCAGGGTGGCTTGAAAAGAGCGTTGAACGGAGCGGAGAAAAGGTTCTAAGGCTATAACGAAAAGTTGACCGGAGAGTGGGCAGCCTTGCCTCACTCCACGGCGGAAGAGGATTGGTGCTGTAAGAAAGGTGGGCAACTTGACCTGGAAACTGGCGTCCTGGTAGAGGGAGGTGAGGAGAGAAATAAACGGAGATGGGAATCCAAATCGGAGAAGTGTGGCGGAGAGATAAGTGTGGGAGATATTATCAAAGGCGGACTGTAGGTCTAAAGAGAGGAGGGCGAGGGGTTCAGAGCAGGAGCGCGCAAGGTGAATTAGATCAGTCAGGAGATGGATGTTGTGAAATAGGGAACGGCCGGGAACTGTGTAAGTCTGGTTAGGAGAGAGGATGTAAGTGAGGATGGGATTTAGTCGTTGTGAAAGAAGCTTGGTATAAAGTTTGTAGTCGAGATTCAGTAGGAAAATTGGGCGCCAGTTCATCAAGTCAAGGAGATCACCTTTCTTGGGGAAAAGGACAACGTATGCATTTGTGAATCCCCTCGGGAGAGGAGAGTAAGTAAAGGCAGCAGAGAAAGCGGATAGGAGAAACGGAAGAAGAAGAGGCAGAAAAGTTTTATAAAAGCTAAAGGTTAGGCCGTCCGGACCCGGAGCGGCAATAGAATTCAGAGAAAAGAATGTAGTGTTTAGTTCAGAGGGCGTGGGGGAAAGGAGAAGAGAAGAAGCGAGATGGGGGGGGACCTGAGGTAGATTAGAAAGGAGAGAATCCATTGCTGCAGAGGATGGTTGAGGAGGTTCACTGAACTTCATGGAAAAGTACTGACGGACATCGGAACAAAGCACAATCGGCTCATCTGATACCTCTCCAGAAGAAAGGCGTAGATGATGAAGTATGGACGAAGCTCGTCGGGTGTTTTCCACCGACGTCAGGAACTCATAGGTGTGAGCATCCGGCGTCAGGTGTTGCAAACGAAGTCGGCGGAGAGCTTGTTGCGCCACAGGAGTGAGAAGAGATCGAAGCTCTTTTTGAAAGGAGGAGAAGAGAGGATCACTGAGACTGAGCATGGATAGCATTGAACGAACATAGTCTAGGCGCATGTTCTGGAGTGTCTTTAATTGGAAAGAGTAGTTTCGGACATGCAGAACGAGCTGTTGCTTGATCTCCAACCAAGAATTTAATCCGCAGAGTCAGATTGAAGCTGCGGGCGTCTGTCAATCAGGAATGACCGGACCGAAGAGCAAAATGCCGGGTCGGAGAGAAGTGCATCATCAAATGTCCACGGGCGAATTATCCTGGGTTTGAATGGTGCAGTATGGACTATGATGGCAATGGCGCAGGGGTCAGATGAGGCCGTGGGATGCACACTCGATTCTGTCACGGCAGGAAGTAGAGTACTGGAGGCATAAAACCTGTCAAGGCGGGCTAAGAAAGGATTTTGCACATGAGAGGAGCGCCAAGTGCAATTAGTCGACCATGGATGAATATGCCGATGTACATCATGGAGAGCGTTGTTGGTGACAACTGTCTGGAGCAGGTTCGCCAGGGCATGGCGGCGCTCTCTATTTGTAGAAGACCTATCCAGAAGAGGATCCAGGGTACAGTTAAAATCCCCACCAACGAGAACATGGTCTGACGGTGGGATACGGTCGAGTGCTCTGCGAAGACGCGTGAAGAGAATTGATAAATGTGTTGTAGTGCTTGGAATATAGATATTGAATAAATGATATCTGGAAGACGCGATGGTAAAGGACGCATGCTGTAAGAGATCTCGACAAATATTTCGCACAGAGAGGGATGTGATAATAGAATTGAGAGTATGACTAATGCCGATGGCAAGACCGCTATGAGATGTTAGTTTATAGGCGTGATGAAACACAAAGTTCCACTGGCGCCATCGAGAATAGACGGTAGTTGGTTTGCAATTTGTCTCTTGAAGGAGGAGAATATCAGCCCCCAACGTGTTGAGGTCTTCATATGCCAGAGAGTTGCTGAGGGGGAAGCGAATCCCCTGCAATTAAGTGACACGATCTTGAATTGTGGGGTTCCTTGCCTCTAGCTGAAGATCTTTCAGAGCTGGAGGAAAAGACTTGAGACGAAGATAGAAGATTTGTGCCCACGGATGGGTGGGAACATTCTGGCGGCAGAAATGCGACACATTGAAGATCTGCTCCGGCACAAGTTGGCGAAGCGATGGATTCTTGACTGCTAAGGCACGCGCTATTGCGTAGCTTGTCGGATTCGTTAAGTATGTATGGAGATCAATTGTAACGTACCAGGAGATGTGACGTACCTGCCAGAAGGACGCACACGACATAAAGGCAGATAGGAATCAGAATAAAACGTCCGCGTAGCTCAATTGGTAGAGCAACTTATTCCGGAATGAGGGGACCCAGGTTCGAATCCTGGCGCGGATAAAAATGACGGAGAAATTTACTTCGTTATAATGGCGCCCGAACTATCCGGATGACCCGACCGTTCAAAATCTCGCAATGGTGTGATGTTATTTCCACACCGCGAGATAGGAAAAATAAGAGAATCCCTTCTCCAGCACTTCGACAAAAAAAAAAAATGAGGGGGAGATGATGTAACGTACCTGCCAGAAGGACGCACACGACATAAAGGCAGATAGGAATCAGAATAAAACGTCCGCGTAGCTCAATTGGTAGAACAACTTATTCCGGAATAAGGGGACCCGGGTTCGAATCCTGGCGCGGATAAAAATGACGGAGAAATTTACTTCGTTATACAATGTATGAGAGTGGTACGGGAGGTATATTGGCTGTCTGGAGAAATGCAGCGAACTCTTCGACCGTGGGAAAGGAGACTTCGGCTGGCGAGGTGTGTCGAGGAGAACTGCTGGAGAGGGAGGTTGAACGAGGTGAAGTAGAGTTTTGTTTCTTCGCTACTCGCCTGCTGCGGTCAGAGCCGCGGCGCTTCAGTGGAGGCTCGGTCGTCTCATCCTCACACTGCGTCTCTGGACCAACGGACTCCACATCAGCTGTTTCGGAGGTTCCAGTGGTAATAGCTGGTTGTAAACCTTCTGAAAGGGACTCAGTGGTGGAGCGACGACGTTGCGGGAGTGAGGAGGCAATTGTAGGAAAGTCCTCTAGTGAAAAAGAGGAAGCGGCTGTGGGAGCGTTGAGTTGACCAACGTCTGTAAGCGAACGTTTTTCACCATATCTTGGCTCCGAGGCCAGCTGTGCTGAAGTAGATGGTGTAGTACTCTTCGAGGTAGGAAGAGTACCTGTAGGAGCGCCAGTCGGAGTCGGTGGAACCTGATGTGGGCAGTGCACGCGATGATGGTGTTCGCCATGGCAAAGCGTGCAGTGCAAGGAGGTAATGACGTCGATTCTCCGACGTTGCTGGCCACACCGTACGGTTAGGATCTTCGGGCACGCAAGCAGATGATCGTCCGACGGAAATATGACACGGGCACTTCGACGAAACCCTGCAATGGATTTGTCATCGGGATCTCTGGGGGCCGCCGAAAGGGTCGTTATTGGTCCAACCACTTGGATAAATTTACTGAGTAAAGTGCATAGAGCGACATCTGAGACTTTAGGCGGGACTGGGTGGAAAGTGACCTGGATAGGTCGCTGCGCCACAGGTTCAGCCAGAAGATGCACATCTTTGATGGATAAGCCAGCAGTCATCACAAGGTCTGCAATGTTCTTTACGGGCAAAATACACTAATACGACTCGTGGCTTTCGAGCCATATGAGTGATATAAGCTCCTGTAGGAAGCATCTTCTTTAGGTCAATACTATATTCTTTGAGTTTCGTGTCTGGTAATGCATCAAAACAGACACCGAAATCCATTGTGGAGAAAAATTGTTTCCCGGCTGGGGAATCCTCTGGGATATCGATGGTGGCAGAACTACCCTCAACACTGACGTAAGAGTCAGGAAAAAGCGAGAGCAATAAACTTGGAAGGAACTTTTGCTCCGGAGGTCACTTTGGAGTAAGTGAGAGACATAGAGTTGGCAGCGGAAGGATACGACACAGTGCTGATTGCTGGTAGCGGCTTGGTAAACTGAGTTGAGCCAGTTGAAGGCAACGCAACCGTGCAATCGGTCACATCCATAGCTTCGGCAAATGAACCAGGGACGTGCTTTAAGGTGACGTCACTCTCCTGGACAGGGATATCAGCTTGTGCTTTTGCAGAGGAGTCGCGCGTCACATCTTGAATGCGTATGACGTCTCTGACGTGCATAAATGCTGATTGGTCTCCTGAGAGTAAGGAGGAGGTTGAATGAGCATCACTGATGTGGGTGTAGACATCACCCTTCTCAGTGCTTGCCATTGAAAATGGCGAGGATTAACTTAAGGATCGATCAGCTTGATCGAAAATAATAAAACGCTGAATGCAAACAAAATATGCAACTCACCGACTTGGGAGCTGAGCTAAAAGAATGTACAGATATTCTTCTTGAAGGGGAACTCAAAAATAGGAGCAAACACTCACTATATACTTCCAAAAACTGGGCACGAACACAGAGCTCGAAAGGAACGTGACTATATCGGTTATACGCTTCTTCAACCTACGGTTGAAAAGCGTAAAAAACAACAACATGCTATAACCAGTTCTATAATTTCTTACAATTTATAATTCTGATCTGAAATAATAACATACGTTCAATGCCTTCAGGAGTTTATTTGCCATGTTTTCTGAAACAACTTTTATTCCTGACGAGTCTGCTCCTATCTCTTATCACATTCGTTCCAAAAGCACATTTCTAAAAATGCAACTTAATAACGCCGCTCCGATGAGTCTGGCGGAAATAAAGAAAATCGTAACTGGTATTAAATGAAAATGTCGGCCCGCAGATTCAAAGAATTGCAATGCTGTGCGGGTAACCATTGCTACAAAATGATTTCGCTCGCCAATAATAGAAGGGTAAAACTTTCGACCGAAGGGAGAAAATGGCATCGTTTCTAAAAGCGACATGGCGTAAAAGTAATTGAGATAGCAAAGCCAGAAGAAAGCTGACTTGCCTGCAACACAGTTGGTGGGATGCTTGTGCTTGTGATGTGATCTCCCGACCTGACTTTTCTCACAAAGTTTCCATTCAATCTTAAGCGCTAAGCGAAAATGAACCTCAGCTTATTTTATTTAAAATTAATGAAGCGTTTCTGGGAAATGCAAGAAAAAGAAAAAGGCTTTAACGTACATAAGACACAATGGGTTGCACAATACTGAAACAGTCGCGTCTTTGTTTGAGATGACTTCCAAAAGTTCGCAAAATAAACGTGTTAAAAATTCCTAACATTCTTTTCGTGTGTGTGTGTCAGGAAAGCAGGATTCCTTATTACACATATCTTCAAGCTGTATTCTGATACAGTGTTAACTCCTCAAGGAATGATAATCTACGAAATTAATAGTTATTGCTGATGTTCAATTATATTTAATGCTGATGTGCAAATGATCTCCATTCGCAGCAAATTTGGCACACAAGGCGAATTTCACTCACGTCTTTCATTGTAAATGTTACTGCAAAAGCCCGAACATCGGTAAATTCTAGGCTTGAATGGTAAATCCTGGCATTTACCATACTAAGGTGGTAACAGTCCAAAAATACTTGGAAACGCTTTCATTTCGGGCTTTTACAAAACCATTTCGGTAAGTTACTAATACCGATTGGTGAAGTGCGTTTTGTTTGTAAGTTTTAATATATTGAAACAGTCATTTATGTTGCATAGTATTTTTTACATGGTATCTATTGTACTGTGCCCATATTTTTAATTATCATTGTTTATTTAAAAAGTGTGTAATTGGAATAAGAAATTCGAATACACGGTATTACGAATCCCCAACTCTCGGCTCCGGAGATCCGAGTGCTATCCGCTATACACTGAAGAGCAATTAAATTAGAGACAGCTGGCGTTATGCAAATGTGGCGCTGTGGGCGGCACTGTAAACGGAAACGACATGACGTATGCAGCGATCGAGCAATATAAGGAGTGATGCGACGGGAATCAGTAAGAGTCGGATGCCATATGAGTAAGACGGAGGATCTAAGCGCATTTGATCGTGGGCAAATTGCCGGGGCCCGACGAATGGGTCACTCCATATCGGAAGTCGTGCAGGCACTGGGATTTTCACGAGCCACTGTGTCACGGGTGTACCGTGAGTACATCGAATCCGGTAAAACCATCCCTGCAAGCGTCAACTGCCGTGGACAACAGCGTGTGGATGAGCGGGGTCATCGTCGGCTAGCTCGCATTTTAACAGCGGATAGACGGGCCATAGTGCAAGAAATCACTCGGCAATTTAACGCTGGTGCACAAAAACGTGTAAGCAGCCACACCATCCAGAACCATCTCCCCGCTATGGGGTACAGAAGCCATCTTCCCACGAGGGTACCGCTGCTGACCGCACATCGCAGGGTGCAAAGATTAGTATGGGCGCGGGAACATCGCCATTGGAGCCTAGACATGTGGAAAAATGTTGCCCGGACTGATGAGTTGAGATTCACGTTGGTACATGCCGATGGTAGGATACGAGTACGGCGCAAACTATATGAAGCGACGGATCCTTCTTGCCAGCAGGATACTGTTCAAGCTGGTGGGGGTGGCATTCTCGTCTGGGGACTGTTTACGTGGACTGAAATGGGACCCCTGGTACGTGTGACATCGTTCCTAACAGGTCAACGTTACCGGGATATCCTGGACGACCATTTTCTCCCGTTTGTGCGTCTTCAACATGCTGATTCGAGGAGCATTCGGAATAGTTCCGGCAGATGGAGTGGCCACCACGTTCGCCCGACTTTCACTTCGTCTATTTATATTGTCTCCACGTATTTGGAATATTTTCACCATTTCTCTCGCCCTTTTGATGTATTAGCTATAATTAAATAGTTTGTGCCGTTAAGCCCCCACCAGATGGAGACGTCTCAGCTGCTGAGCCCATCCCTAGGGATTTGTGAAGTTAGATGCTGACAGATAAACGCACATAGCGCCGTGGAAAATTAGCCCCGTAGCCTAAAGTGAACGCAATCGGCTAGTTATCGAGAGATCAGGAGTTCGATCCCAGTGGTGTCGAAATGCAATTTTTCGGTTGCTGTGTGTTCATTAAAGAAAACCGTAAAAAGAGCGATGACTTTGTCTAATTACATTGTCTCCACCTATTGGGAAGAGTTTCACCAAATAGAGCTCTTATAGGAGGTAATGGAAAGGTCCATTTGCACCCAAGATTCTGCACCAACAAATACCAGGGGACTATGGGTGACTGTTCAGACGGCATATCTTAACATCTCTCCAGAAGTCGTACGGCCACTTGTGGAATCGATGCCACCTCGAATGGCTGCACTTTGCTGGGCTAGAGGAGGTCCTACACGATACTAGGTACGTATCCCACGACTTTTGGCACTTCAGTGTGGATATTATTTGTTTCTGAGTTTACCACCTATTAGGAGCGGCTCGTAGGGCCATAAGCATTCACCCGTCCCAAATTAGGGGATCACTGGTTTGAAGAAAGGGAAAGTGCCAGCGCTAGAAAACAAGTACACCTCCCGTGTCTTGAACAGGAGCACATATTAAACGAATGGGAAGTAGTAAGCGTCATATGCCACTGGGCCGCCGGGGCTGTGAAATACCACTGGATATCTTGAATTTTCGAAATGTAACACATTTTCTGTGCTTAGAGGAAATTTCCACATGTAGAAGATCTGCTGTACCGCAAAAAGCAGTTCGACCTATATAAGTAAATCACTTGCTCTTTTGGTAGCTAATAGTTATACCCCTTCATCCCTTTACGTGAATACACAGTTTCCCAATATCTCCATTGCATGCAGGTCCATAAATATCATTGGCCCTGTTTCTCCCATCCGTAACCTCATGTATATCCTTTTGTAGTTAGTGTGCAAGGTAACTTCGCTTGCGAAAGATCCCGAGGAGATCAATCTCTGAAATACGACTCACATTGCCAATTTGCAAACGGAAAGCAGCTTAAGAAAGAATTCTAAAAAGCGATGCTACTATAAGCACACCGCAACTGAAGTAGCAACTGTACTGAATACCTTGTTGTACAGTACCCGAACCACAGCCCGTATGCGGTTTGGCATAGAGTCCACATGGTCTTGGAGTACTTCTACGTCTACAACATACCAAGCGTTCACCGGATAGTCCATTAATTGGCTCAAGTTTCACGGAAGATGACTTTGCTCCCGGATATGTTTTTCCGACATGTTCTTTTCTGACGTTTCAGTGGGGTTCGGTTCCGGGATTTGTAGTGGCCAGGAAAATGGTGGAAGTCCCTGTCAATCTGGCTGAACTACTGCGGAACACATCTTGCGTCCTTTAACTGGCTCAGGTTTCACGGAAGGTGACTTTGCTCCCGGGTAGGGTTTTTTCAACGTGTCCTATACATTCTCATTGGCGTTTAGTTCCGGGCTTTGTAGTGGCCAAGAAAATTTTGGACGTCTCTGTCATGCTGGCTGAACCACTGTTGAACACATGTTGCGTCCATTAACTGGCTCAGGTTTCAGGTAAGATGACTTTGCTCCCGGGTATGCTTTTCAACATGTGCTATACATTCTCAATGGAGTTCAGTTCCGGGGTATGTAGTGGCTAGGGAAATGTTGGGAGTCTCTGTCATGCTGTCTGAACTACTGCTGAACACATTTTGCGAGACTGACCGTAGTATTGAAGTCCATGAAACAGCCGCCACTTGCTACATAAAAAGTCAAAGTTGCAGGATGGACTTGATTGGAAACAACGTTTAGATAATCCCTGGAGGAAACCCGATATTCGAGCAATATCAGAGGATCCGTTCGGCATCATCAGAACGGGTCCATAGAATGACACTACGTACAGACGCTTGAGCGGTTCTTATAAGACAAGCTGGTACCATTACTTCATGGGGCTCAAGCAAAACTCACAGCCTACCGTCGGGTACGGGACGAGGTATACCGCGACTCTTCGGACCACATTGCTTTTTACCAGTCTTCCAGTGTCCATTCACAATGTTCCTGCCACCAGTGGAAACCAACTTTCTAGTGATTAGTAGAAATAAATGGTTTCCTGTATATAAATGCGCCTGCTAATACCAATCCTCTTTAATTTCCTGCTCATCGTTCTCTGAGATACAATATGTGTCGAGAACAGCCTTCATTGAATACTTAGTTCAATTGCAGCACACAGGAAATCCTGTTTTTTATTATTTTCGTTTTTGTTTTGGGGTTTCATGATGACTACCGTGAGCAACTTAATGGGCAATAAGCAGCCGTCCGTCAGTAATTTAGGGTCACTAATACCAGGCAAGGGAGAGAGCCAGTGCCGTAAAACAAGCACAACTCACCGGGATTTGAACTCGGAACTATTTTGGACGAATGATAAGAAGCGATCGTCAGACCTCTGCGTTACCGGAGCGGAGAAGTCCTGTTTCTCCGTACAAGCCTTCTAAGCCGACGACGATCTGGTTATTGACAGATGGTTGTCGCACCATACTACACCTCTCATACAAGCAATTGGTTTATTTTTACACTAAAAAAAACCCCGAGATATCTGACGTTTATGAAACCAGGGAACTCTACAGTTTTCAAAATAGTCCAGCCAACCAGAAGGAAGCCTATCATAAGCCCTTTATCGAATTTTGAAAGACCTTTTATTTTTCCCCATTGTACGTGACACTTCTGACAGTCACTGACGAGTAGTAGTAGTCTTAAATATTTGCCTACATCATGTGGTGACCCACGTGACCACGCATTTTTCATATACGTTGTACAAATGACGTTTAAATGCATATGCATAGGAGTTTCCAATTCAATCGTCGTATGTGTACATTAAGCCTTAAAATACTAATTTAGTTTACGTGTTAAAAAAATGTAAAATTGAGTTATGAATGCATTCTGCTTCTGCAGGCAACGAATTGTTTCTGAACATTCTTATTACACGGGAATATTTCGTGCCGATAGCAAGTCGCATTGCGTGTCCCGAAATAGCTGAAGGAGCAATCGAACATATGATTATGCTGAGTACAAAACAACCGCAGGGAATTCTCAAGAAGGCATTTGTTCAATCCGAATTTTGATTGCTTCCGTGGTGTAATCTCCGTTTGTTAGAATTATCCTTAATTACGTTATCTTTATCTGGTGAAAGCGATCGAAGGACGCTAATTACCTGGAAGCTAATTATGCTATGACCTATTGTGCTAGTGCGTTATTAATTCACTGCGAATGTCCTCACGAAATAAACCGGAAATAAAGAATTAACACAATGTATGATCTTTTGTTCGTCGCTGCTTGTGCATCTCTAAGTTTCGCACTGTTTTCATACCTTCTGTCAAGCGCATAATTATTCTAAATTAATCAACCAAATCAGATGAAAGAAAGTCACACTTTGAAAAACAAAAAGATTCCTGATGCTCGTATCAGAAACACGTCAAGCACAGCGCCAAATTGTTAAAGTTTTCGAAAGGAATGTGATTGACGATGACAATCCTTTATTTGTTTTTTATTTTTATAATCTGTTCCTTTCTCGTCCGTTCCATTCAGATTAAAGTTTTACACGTAACATTTGCAGAAAACGACCGAATTCGCTAATATTTTGGTCTCAAGTTAAAAGATTTCCCTAAACTGTTATTAGCTTTTTGCGACATTGTTTGGATTATATTTGACTTAGGAAAGAAATTGATATCATCTCGCATCACCGATATTTTGCAGTGCTCCAATACTACCTTATAAGTGATTGGTCCGTGCATCATTAAAAAGAGATCCACGGACCAATACTACCTTATAAGTGATTGGTCCGTGGATCATTAAGAAGAGATCCACGGACCAATACTATCTTATAATTGATTGGTCCGTGGATCATTAAAAAGAGATCCACGTACAACGATGTGAAGTTTCCAACTCTAGAGGGAGCCTTGCGTTATTTGAAGTGGCCGAAAACGCGTGATGGAAGCATGAAACAGTGTTGGCTGGGTTGGGAAATGAATATTCTGAGCCGGGCCTGATCCCTAAAGTTTGAGCCCGCCCGTGCCGGGCTTTTCTAATTAAAGTCAGAGGACACCTCTAACACAGCGTATATGTGGTCAACGCTCTTGCGCTTTATTTGGCGGGTGATCATAATGTTCTTGTTCGTGAAAGTGCATTTGTCCGTTAGAGGAAGGTTGTTCTGACTTCGGAGGGTAGAAAATTCCGTGAACAAATATGAACGATTCCTTTATCACCAGCTGGTTCTGATCCCTTTGAATGTAGCGCATATGATTTCTGATATACCAAAGGTAACATATAGAGACGAAATGTTAAATTTTCTTTCGTGATTTATCTGTTTCTCCGGGCAAACACGGGATAAGACTCTTAACCTCCAGATTCGCTAAACATGAATGCCGGTTGCTTCGACTAGCGAATCCTGTGATGGTTATATTCAAATTGATCGTAAACCTAAAACTTGGTCGTTCTGGGTGGTGTAGTGGTTAGCATACCCGGGCGTTTTCTGGGAGACGTGGGTTCGAATCCTGCTCCAGAACGATGAAAATTTTCAAGATTTCGGATTTTATCTGACTTACCATCCTTGTCACATTTACGCCAAAAATCGGATTGTCATCTTCGGAATTTGTGTTAAATTTCCATTTTTTACTATAACTGTGACTCTAAAAGTTCTATTTTAAAAATTATTTTGTACTCTGTAAACATGTGAAGGGTTTCGGTACATTTTTGTATGTTCTACCCTCAAAAAAAAGTCTTACCGGCAGTGTAAAGTCCAATCTATATATACACTCAAGTGCCAAAAGTCATGGAATACGTACCTAGTGTCGTGTACGACCATCTCTAGCCTGGTGATCTGCAACAACTTGGCGTGGCATCGATTCCACGACAGGCCGCAATACGTCTGGAGAGATGTTGAGCCATGCCTTCTGAACAGCCGCCCACAGTTCCCTGGTATTTGTAGGTGCAGGATCTTGGGTGCGAATAGACCTTTCCACCATTTCCCACAAGTGCTCTATTGGGTTCGTGTCGGGCGAACGGAGTGGCCACACCATCGGTCGGAATTGTCCAGAATGCTCCTCGGACCAATTTTGTACACTTGGGCCAGATTACCATGGTGCATTGTCAGCCTGGAAAATACCATCGTTGTTGTGGTATCTGAAGTCCATGAAGGATTGTAAAATGTCACCCAGCAGAGCAATAAAGCGATTATCGGTTAATGACGTGTTTACGAGGACTAGAATACCCAAATTGTGCCACGTAAAGACACCCCACACTTGTATGGAACCACCACCAGCTTGTGCAATGCCTGGTTGACAGCTTGGTCCATGGCCTCATGAGTCTGAGCCACATCCAAACCCTACCATCAGCTCGTAACAACTAGTAACTTGACTCATCGGACTAGGACACATGCTTCTAGTCTTCCAGAGTCTATGTTTACGAGCCCAGGTAAGGCGCTGTGTTCGATGTCGTGGTGTTAACAAAGGCACTCTTGCGGGTCTTCTGCTCCCATGCGCCATGGACGCTAAGATACACTGCACCGACCTCATAGATATGTCTCAGGTGCCTCCTGCATTGAATGTGGATGTAATGTGAGCCAGTATCGCTTGTGTGTTAGTATGCACAATCCTTGTCAGATGCCGCTGGTCACGGTCATATAGCACCTGTGGTCGAACACTGCGCTGTCCTCGGGGGGTAGTAATGCCTCCCATGAGGTTTTTTCGGTACACACGTGACCCCGTGGATCGAGGAATGTTGAATGTTCGCAAAACTTCGGAAAGTAAATGTCCCGTCCGTCTGGCTCCCACAACCATGCCTCGTTCAAACTCCGATTATTTACGTCGGCTTGCCATAACCCTACTGGCGGTTGTTCAACCTGACTCGCGATATTACACCTCGCAACTGATAAGAATCATGGTGTGCGTCGAAGCCTTTATACGATGGCAAAGTCAGTTAAACATTTGCATACTGCCATCTCATGAGTTTTGGCGCTTCAGTGTATATAAAGCAAAATGGGAAGATGTCAGTGCTTCCGTCGTGAATTGTTCGATTGCTTCTGAATGGTTCATAAATTTGAAAATTTGCATGCTGATAGGTCTTAACGTCTGTATACCCTGAAATGTCCGAAAGAAAAAATCAAAATGGTGGCTTTGGAACACTGCTTGTTGCAATTTTTTCGCAAATCGTTCGACCACTTCTAAGTGACCTAGAGATCTGTAAATGGACATGCTGATAGGACCTAAGGTCCTATCTGCATGATGCCTAGAAAAGTCGAAATGAATACATAGGAAAATCCAAATGGAGGCTATGGAAAATTGCCTGCCTGAATTTTTCGCAAATTATTCGACGACATCTAAATGACCAAAATTCTTAAAATTGCCATGCTGATAGGTCTGAAGGTCTGGACATCTAGAGAAGTCCGAAAACGAAAAAAAAATCCAAATGGCGGCTTTGGAACACTGTCTGCTTGAATTTTTCGCTAATAGTTCAACTTCCTCTAATAAGCTAGAGATCTGAAAATTTGTATGCTAGGTCATGAGGTTCGGATGCCTACAAAAATCCCCCCCCCCAAAAAAAATCCAAATGGCGGCTTTTGAATATTGTCTGTTTGAATTTTTTTATCACTTCGCCACCTAGAAAATTCTAAAAACCAAAAAATGTAAAACTGGGGCTTAGATTTACTGTTTAAAATGTTAATAGGTTTAAAGATAATTATGCCGCCCCGGTGGCGCAGTGGTCTAAGGCGCTGGCCTCTAATCATTCGTTTGTAAGGGGTCCGAGCTCGAATCCCGGTGAGGCATGGATGTTGTGTTTGTCTTACGGCACTGGCTCTCTCCCTTCCCTGGAACCAGTGACCTTAAATTAGGGACGGGCGACTGCTTATAGCCCATTGAGTTGCTCACGGTGGTCGTTAAACCTCCAATCAAAAAAAAAAAAAAAAAAAAAGATAATTATGTCAGGGACTTTGGAATAATGTACATGAAATTTTGGTTTAAAAGTGAGGGGCGCTAGAACCTGGTACCGTTTCACCTCAAACACAATTTACAACAGGATCGCATTGACGTCACGATACTGTTGCAAATCGTAAAACAGTTACGGATCTTAAATTACTTTTCTTTCCCATAATTACTTTTCTCTTTCTTTAATTTCATGTTGAAGAAATTATTTTACAGATTCACCGTTCAGGGAACCGGCATAAATGCTAGTTAAAATAAAGTTATTTATTTTGTTTAAGAGTTTTGAACTTCGCAATTAATAGCATTGATAAAATGCTATTAATTGCGAAGTCCAAAACACTTAAACAAAATAAATCTCGAAATCGGGGACATTTGCAAAAGTACGTGCACGTTGAACTTGAGAAAGCGGCATCATCCAACGTGCTTGATACTTTGGCAGTAGTTAAGGTTTGGGATAAATAATCTTAAAAATAAATAACCGCCTTAGAAAAGAAGGTACCGAAGGGACGTTTGCTCATTAGTTTCTTATCAGGCGTCGCTCTGTTCAAGATAGGATATCGACCGGATAACAAGAAGAAAATTGATTCGACAGGATCATTTCTCACCGCACTCTTATTATGTGACAAAGTCATTAATACAGTGACCGTTTTGTCGCTGAAACCGAAATACCTTGCTGAGAATTGGGACACATAAAAATAAAAGAGTTAACTCTCTGTATAAGTTCATTGAAAACTTAGGCAATGTTGGAAAGTAATAGAAAAAAAAATGCAAAATGAAGCAGAATTGCCAGAGCGTGAGATTTTCGAAAGATACAACACATTGTAACAAAGCTGGTCGAACAAGAAGACAAATGTGACCTAAATGTGACAAGTTTTCAATACTAAAAGAGCATTACCATTAATTGTATTGACTGGGGAAGTTTTATCTTTATTAATTGTACTGACTAGAGATTGTATACAGATCTAATAAATAAAAGAGCTATGGATAACGGCACTTGGTGTCAAGTAGTTCACGACTGATGGTGGGGGAAGTGTTACTGAGAAATTGATGATCATTTGGAAGTAACTTATCTCCTTAAATCCACAAACATTTAATTTAACAGAGTACGCGTAGAAGTACTCTTCCACTCAATGCGCTTTGTTGGTTTATTTACACAGACCGTTTAGATATCTTCTTTTAAGTTGAAAATACTTTAAAGCTCATGAGTTTCTATATTTCGAAATGGCAACTCGATTTTTAGACGGAATGTGTCGCATCCGCCAATTTAGTTTGTTGTTTTTTTTGTCTAAAACCTCTGTTTCTGAATTTACGTTTAAAAAATTTCTGTTCTTGAAAAGTGTACCCATTTTCACGATAATAATTTCTTGTTTTAGAACAAAGGTAATACAAAATGCCGATGTAACATACACAACTGATTTAAACATCTTTTTATGTTTCTGTGTTTCTATGTAAATTTAGTTCCTTATCGTTAAACGATTTCTCACTGAACGATACATTACTTTTCTAAAGAGCTAGCTAAGTTTGGCAATACAGACCTTGAGTCGGATCAAGATCGAAGGTGAACATTAAATGTGTATTACGCGCTCGTCAGAGAGACATGTTACGAGTACGCAGACTTGTTGAACGAAAGTTACGCAGCGTTATAACGCATTGCGCGAGTAGAGATCAGTGTAAAAGTGTTGTTGGTAGAGCAAATACATATAATCGTTATGCAGAGATTGTTGACTGAATTGAATCCAGGTAGTCCCCATTCCGGTAAGAGATTAAATGAATTCAGCTAGTTCCCATTCCGTAAAGAGACTAAATTGAATCTAGCTAGTTCCCATTCCGGCAAGAGACTGAATTACTGAATTAAATTTAGCTAGTTCCCATTCCGGCAAACGATTGAATGAATCCAGTTAGTTCCCATTCCGGCAAACGATTGAATGAATCCAGTTAGTTCCCATTCCGGCGAGAGACTGAATCGAATCCAGCTAGTTACCATTCCGGCAAGAGACTGAATTGAATCTAGTACGTTCCCATTCCGTAAAGAGACTAAATTGAATCTTCCTAGTTTCCATTCCAGCAAAGGACTGAATGAATCCAGCTACCCATTCCGGCATGAGACTGAATTGAACCCAGCTAGTTCCCATTCCGACAAGAGACTGAATTAATTCCGGCTAGTCCTCATTCAGGCTTCATGTTCTGATGCGCAAATGACAAGCTAATAAACAAGAGGACTATCCAAAATTGACTTTATGATCCATCTCCTTTCGTTTTTAATTCCAGTTTGATAACTGATACATTCGTGTATGAAAAGTTCTTTACGAACAGTAGCAAAGAGACATGCAATTAAGCAATTAATCATGCGCAAAAACGTAAACTTTTCAAAACCTACAGATATATTTGAACTAAAAACGTATACACACAGATCGGGTAGTAAATCATAGACTTTTATGCAGATGTACGTAAACGTCATTTACGAAACGCATATGCAAAATACCTTGTCACGAGCAAACAATACGTGATCTAGATTGCCAAGATCACGTGATCACGTATACACTCGATTGACAGTAACACTGATACAGTTATTTAAGACTGCTCCTCGCCACTGACCGTCAATAATGTTGATAGTAATAAAAAAACTGATGATCTTTCGGAGTTCGGCAAAGGACTTATTTTGGGTGTTCGTCTAGATGGAGCAACGATTTTGGAAACAGCAGAGCTGACTGGTTTTTCCAAAGGTAAGATATCTCGGGTATTAAATCAGTGGGAAAATACCCCACGTTGCTTGTTTAAGTAAGGCGTAACCATCGCGCGACGACAATCTGTTAAGAACGAGATCGCCGTCGTCTGAAAAAATACGGAGAAACAGGACTACCTGTGTGCAGCAACTGACCGAAGTGTTCAATGAAGGCTGCTCTGGAGTCATATCTCAGCGAGCTTTGCTCAATGAAGTGAAGAAGGTCGGCATTGGCAGTCGCATTCCCATTCTGAAATGACTGCATTCGACAAAGAACCGGAAAGTTCGTCTACAGTGGGTTCAGGAACATCGTGACAAGCCACTGCAGAACAATCAGGTAGTGACACGAACTGCGGTGTACATTGGTCTGTACGATAATAGGCACAGAGTTCGTCGGGTGTCCCATTAAGCAATGGAGCCAGCCAACCTTGTAAGCACAGCTCAAGGTTCTGAACGTGTTATCGTGGTGTGGGGCACGTTCTGTTTCTGCAGAAAGGGTCCTCTGATATTGCTGGAATGTCGAGTGTTCTTCAAGGATTATCTCGACATTGTTGTAGATCAAGCCCATCCTGCAATGTTGATTTTTCATTTAGCATGTGAGGGCTGTTTTATCGGCTACAATACTACTGCCCGTCACGAAAGATATGTTCAGCAGTGGTTCAGTGGGCATGACAGACACAACCGCCATCTTTCATGGCCACCAAGAAACATGGACCTGAACCCCCTTGAGAATATAAGGGACATGTTAAAAAAACTGGAAGTAAAGTTCTCTTCAGTCAAATACACGGCCGAGTCACATTATTGTGTCCACTAGCTAATGTCCAGAGTAACTACCGTGTGCAGCGCGGACAGAAGCTAGACGGGCTGGGGTGATTCATTAAGGTGCTGGAAGGTTTTCACAGGTATGTGAGGCCATGCTGACTGCAGCGCATGTGACAGCTGCTTGAGGGTGCGTGGTGGAAGATCCGTAGAACGAACAACACGATCGAGGTGGTCCCACAGGTGCTCAATTGGATTTACGTCTGGGGAATTAGGAGGCCAAGAAAGTACTTTGAAGTTTTCATCGTGCTCTTCCAACCACTATCGGACATTTTTATCCATGTGACACGCCGCATTGTTGTTCTGCAAGATCCCATCCGCACCAGGGAAGACAATCAGCATGTATGGTTGTACGTGGTCTGCAAAGATGGATTCATAACGAATTCAGTCCATAGTGCCTTCCACAGGTATGAATGGACCCAGCGAATGCCACGAAAAAATTCTCCAGACCATAACGTTGCCCCCACGACCTTGTGTTCTGCCAGCAATGGTTGAAGTGTGTCTGTTCTCCGATGTTTCTCGCCTTATACGCCAAAGTCCATTTGTTCGATGAAGTAGAAATCGTGACTCGTCGGAGAAGGCAATCCTTTGCAATCAGCGGAGGTCCAATTCTGATATTGCCATGCAAATGTAAGCATTTTCTGCCCATGCACCTTCGTTTGCAGAAGTGTAGTGACCATCCGTCCTAGTCGGAGCCTTTACGCAGCAGGGTTCGCTGAACTGTCGCTTTAGACACACTTCCGGTAGTCCCATGGTTCATTCGGACAGTGAGTTGCTCCACTGTAGCGTGTCGATCGGACTTGACGCACCTTCTAAGTCGACGTTCACCTGTCACATCAATGGCACGTGGTTCTCCGCAGTTTCCACTTCGCTTATTCGCAATGGCGCCATTTCTCCAATCACGATACACTTTAACCGCAGCAGCACGCGAACAGTTCGCAAACTGCTCTGTTTCAGAAATACTGCCACCTTTGTACCGAAAGCCGATAATCATCCCTTTCTGCAAATATGATCAATAGCTCCTTTTATCCATGACAGCAACGAGTGATATGTTTTCAGAATGCTTACAGAACACCTCATGTACCCTCCAAGCCAGCTCACGACACGTGCCTTCTTTCATAGGCTACGCGCTGTTGACGTCAAAAGTAGGAGGTGGTCACAATAATGTGACTCGACTGTGTATGAGCCAGATAAAGACCTGTCTCGTGAAAGTCTGGTGTGCTGTAGACGTAGATGCACTCCAGAACCACGTGTAATTTATGCCAAACCGCATACATGCTGTAATACGAGCGAAAGGAGGTCCAACCCGGTATTAACTCAAAAAGTTCCTAATTCAGTGGTTCGTATGCCTAGATTTTATTTCATTCCTTAAAACCACATTCTTTATTTTACTTTGTGAGAAATTTTCTTTCATTCTTGATTTGCACAAAGCTTTAATATCCTGTAAAGCAATTTACTTTTCAGAAGGAAGATTTAATGTATGCATTTAATAACCACCATTACTCGGAGGAAATTTACTTTTTACTTTTGGAAAATTGAAAGCTTTTGCTTACAAGTATTTAGATACCACCTGCATTTTAGATTTAAGAGCTCACACAACAACAGGTTACTCCTCTTAGAGGATTTCTGTTAATTTTTTAACACAGTAAGAAAAAACGTGTAGATGAGACAAACCTTCATTTTAAGAAAAAATCCACTCTCCCCGCATACAAGATTGTGACAAGAAAGAAAGTTTACCATGATTGTGTTTAGTAAGAGCATAAATGGAAGGGTTTTTTTGCTTGATTCAGTATATTATTCCAAATATGTTACTCGTATTTTAATTTTAAAATTATTCTTTTAAATATGTTTGGTGAGTATCTGAATAAAATTACGGTTAAAATATATTCACAACGGTCGTTCCATAAAAACTGAGAGTAAAATCTCACAAAATGAAAAAAACATAGGTACAGCAAAATATATGTTATTCTTTCTCAAAGTATCTTACCGCGGATGACATGAAACGGTCCCGTCGTTTAGGCCACTTTTCAAAGCATGTGGCGAAGGCAGTTTGTGGAAGCTGATTTAGCGACCCCTGTACAGCTTGAATAACGTCAGCATCCCTGTTGAATGTTCCGCCACGGAACTTCTGCATTGTTGGAAACAACCAGAAATCACACGGGGCGAGAGCAGGACTGTAGGCAGGCTGTGACATGATTTCGATACTGCATTTCGTAAGAAACTATTGAACACAAGCAGCCACATGTGGGCGGGCTTTATCATGGTGTAGGGTCAACTTGCCCACCAGTTCAAATCGCTTAATCAATATTGTCGTCGCATACGCTTCAAGACTGAAATGTATTTATGGAGGAACGGCATGCTGGTAGACTACACCTTTATGATAAAAGAAAATGATCATCATCCCCTTCCCAACTGATTTGGTTTGGAGGACTTTATTCCGAGGAGGCGAACCAGTGTGTTTCCATACACTCGGTGCGCGTTTCGTGAGGGGATCGAAATACTCTACCCATGTTTCATCGGCAGTTATGACTGTGTTTAGAAAGTTTGGATCTTTTGAATTTCTTTTGTTTTCACTCATGACACACTGGAACTCTGGCTAACAATTGTTCTCTCGTCAGGTAATGAGGTACCCATCTGGAATACACACGATGAAAAAGTAATTTCTCGTGTAGAATGCGGAATGCCGACATTTTTGAAATATCATTTGACGCCACTATGTTTTCACACGTCATTCGTCGATCTTCTTGCAGGATTTCCCAAACAGTGTTAACAATACGCTCCGTAACAGCACTTTCAGGTCGACCTGGCCTATGAGTGATTTCTGGCGACAAACGCCGGTTTTTGAAATCATGGTGCCATCTAAAAATCGTTGACTCACCCAAACATTTATCTTTGTAAGATTTTTCCATTAAATCAACTGTTTTTGGAGTGGTTTTACCCAAACGATAGCAAATTTTTACCGCGCAACGCATTTCATTTCTTAACTCTGAATCACTCACCTCTATAGCTGTATGGCGAAATGCAGACGTACCTTAAACAACTGGGGCCGCCGCGGTGGCGCTGTGGTCTAAGCGATGGCCTCTGATCATTCGTCCGAAAGGGGTCCTGGTTCGAATCCCGGTGAGGCATGGATGTTGTGCTTGTCTTACGGCACTGGCTCTCTCCCTTCCCTGGAACCAGTGACCCTAATTTGGGGACGGGCGACTACTTATAGCCCATTGAATTGCTCACGGTGGTCGTTAAACCTCCAATCCAAAAAAAAAAAAAAATACCAACTGGGCAATAACAAAACCAAACCCGTTTGTCACCGCTAATAACTGTTGCCAAAGATATTTCCTTAATTCTGTTAGTCGTCTGCGTGGTTATTTTCTGCCTTTGCACAGTTGCCAACTAAAACAAGGAAGATGACACCGAATTTTCGGATGCAATAAGCACGTCTTTTGAATCCGTTCTGAAGCAAAATAAATTTATCAAAGCTATTCAAAGTCAATGGAACCGGTATGGAAAACTATAATATCTGACGGAAGAAAGACGTTTTTCAATCTAGTTTTTAATTTCTCAGATATTGCTGTAAACGGAATCGTGAGCGTACCACCTCTGGTTGCATACTTGTGCGTTAAGAAAAACATGAATTTATATGAGAAACATTTTGCACCGGAAACGCTCTCCAACACAGAAAGAATTTTTCAAATCGGACTCTTAGAAACAGAGATATCGACAAAAATAAGACATGAATCTACGCTCCCTGGCGGGAAAACCATCATGCATTATTTAAGAAAGAAAGTATTCTCAAAAGGTTTTTCCATATGAGCGGTATCGGTCCAAGAAAAAAAAATTAGTCGAGTTTTGAGGAGCCCAGATTTTGCTACAAATACATCAGAAGCAGAAATTAACACTTATGCCCACTGGTGGCCAGACCATTCCTTACCAAACATTAGAAATTTTAAGAAAAATATTTTCCATCAGGTCTTGTATGCGATACAGAAGGAAGTTTTTCATATAGGAGTTTCAGAAGCGGAAATAACGCAGAAAACGCAATTTACCTTTGTGCCCCCTAGCGGAAAGTCTATGATTCACTTAAAAAATTTGAATTATTAGGAAAAACATTTCGCATCGGAAACACTATCCAACAAAGAAGGAATTGTTTTTAATCGGATTCCTAGAAGTAGAGATATTGACAAAAATAAGATATACATCTACGCCCCCTGGCGTACAAAACATGCATTATTTCAAGAAGAAAATGTTCCTAAAAGGTTTGTAGACATGGAGTAGTATCGGTCAACAAACGACTTTTTATTCAAATCAAAATTTTAAAGCTCATATTTTGCTGCAAGCACATCTGAAGCGGAAATTCAGACTTACGCCACCTGGTGGCCAACCCATTTTTTACAAAAATTTTAAATTATGTGCAAAGGATTTTTTATTAGAGCTGTATCCCGTGCAGAAAGAATTTTTCAAATCGGAGAATTAGAAGCAGAGATATAGGGGCAAGACAATTTACCTTTACGCCCTTAGCGGAAAGTATATGAATTACTTGAAAATTTTGAAATTATAAGAAAAACATGTCACATAGGAACACTGTCCAACAAAGAAGGAATTTTTTCAAATCGGATTCCTAGAAGTAGAGATATTGACAAAAATAAGATATACACCTACGCCCCTG
Organism: Macrothele yani; assembly: GCA_039090855.1. Lineage (NCBI taxonomy): Eukaryota > Metazoa > Arthropoda > Arachnida > Araneae > Macrothelidae > Macrothele > Macrothele yani. Next base: position 19,210,608 of record CM077026.1, on the reverse strand, counting down.
GCGAAGAAACAATGCATTATTTTAAGACGAAAATGTTTTTAAAAGATTTGTCCACATGAGTACTATCGGTCTACAAAAGACGTTTTTTTCAGTAGAAAATTTAGAAGCTCTTATTTTGCTGCAAATATATCAAAAGCGGAAATTAAGATTTTCGACCACTGGTGGCCAAACCATTTTTTTTTACAAAAATTAGAAGTTATCTGCAAACGATTTCCCATCAGGAGCTGTATCCTGTGCAGAAATAATTTTTTAAATCAGAGATTTAGATGCAGAGATATAGGGGAAACGCAATTTACCCCTACGCCCCTTAGCGACATGTCTATGAAATACTTGAAAATTTTGAAATTATATGAAAAACGTGTTACACTGAAAACACTATCCAACAAAGGAGGAATTTTTCAAATCGGACTTCAAGAAGTAGAGATATTGACAAAAATAAGATATGCATCTACGCCCCCTGGAGGAGAAACTGTGGAATATTTTAAGAAGAAAATATTCCGAAAAGGTTTATCGATGTGAGTGGCATCAGTCCACGAAAGAATTTTTTCAATCGATATTTTAAAAGCTCAGATTTTATGGCAAATACACCAGAAGCAAAATTTAACCATTACGCCCCCTGGTGTCTAAAGTATTTTTTAGAAAAAACTTGAAATGATATGCAAAACATTTTCCATCAGGATGTGTATCCGCTGAAGAAAAAAATTTTGAAACCTTAGTTTTAGAGAAGAGTTATCAGGAAAAATTTAATTTACTTTTACGCCCCCTAGGGAAAAATCTATGCGTAATTTGAAAAAAGTAATTATGTCTAAAATACTCTTCGACATAAATGAAATCGAAAGATAAAATAATTTTTTCAATACGATGTTTAGAAGCAAATATGTGGAATAAAATGTATTTTTGAATTCGACATCATGTGAGATTACGCCCTCTAGCGTCGAAATGGTACATCGTAAAAATTAAAAAAAACAAAAACAAAATAAAGGGTCATTATTCGAATAGTTCAAACTTCCCAATGCAAAAAGAATTTTTCAAATCGGACTAATAGTTGCAGAGATATCGTGGGTACAGACGGACGGACAAATCGGTAACATAAACACGATCTTTTTTTACAAAAGACGTGCTAAAAATACTCTCAGTTTTTATGGAACGCCGTTTTAATGTTTAATTTGTTCACTTTGAATTGCTACTTTTCTTTTGTTGTGTTCAAAGTTATGGGTTGCACATGCTTTCGGAAAAAAATGATGGTTGGTTGAATAACATACTAGTATTTGAATAAACATTTGAATCAATTAAAAATAACCATTTATTTTGCACGTTCACACAAGATACAAACTAGAAAAAAAAAAAAACGAGAAGAGAAAATATTTATAAAACATAAGAAGGGTTAATTTCGCTCACGTACGTTCACGATTACTCTCTTGAGCAAAATCGCATTGGTTTTCAAAATACGATGACTTAAAACCACTCTGATGGTTGCTGCTGAATCTCAAGTGAGAACATAAAGGTCACTTAAAGTGGGTATCAAGAAACTGAGGAAAACGATCAGTTCTTTTTCTTGCTACGTGGAAAGCCTTTGCTATACCAATGTGATTAAGAAAAGATTGTCCTCAGCTTTATTCCGGTAGAAGAAGCATCGTGTATATCGTTCATCATAAAATTCCTAATCTGTATGCATAAAACAGAGACAAGATAAACATTATTGGTTGATGAGGGACACGTGAATAGGATGCCAAACAGAGGCAAATTTTTTGTTCAATTGAAGCACGTACATTCTTCAAGCGATTGCGTAACTACAGTACATGAAACTCTCGATACCACGTTTTATCTAGAAGGATGGCACTGAAGTTTAGAAGGTATGGACAACGTCTTTTAACCGCCCCACACCTATCTAACTGTTTTAAGCTCCTTTTTTTTTGAACTTTGGAGAAAATTAGTGTTTGCACCCCTAATGGGAAAAAGCGTAGCCCTTCACCGTTACTGGTTGGTCAGGGTCCTTGTCCCTGATGAGACGTGGTGTGTCTATCTTAAGGCGCCAGCTTCTTCCTATTCCTGGAGCCAGTGCCCATAAGTTAGGGACTGGCGCTTACGTATATGAAGGGGTTTTCCAAAATAATAGAAACACCTAGCTGAAAACAGAGACTTTGGTATGTGCTGCTTTTTGAGTAAAACGAACATGTAGCTACAGTGTTTTTGTAAAAACGTGTTGCTTATAATCTCAAGAGTCTATGTGATTGCATTGTAAATCGGTGTTTGCATAAATTTCGTTCCAGGTGAAGGCACGATGAGTGACCTGTCAGAGTTCCAAAGACTGCAGATTGTAGGAGCTCGTCAGGTTCGAGCGTCGGTAATCACAGTGGCACAGGTATTGGGGGTATCGAGAGGTACCGTGTCGAAGGTCATGACAGCATACAATGTTCACGGCACAACATCATCGGCGAGACACAACTGTGGAAGGAAAACCAAACTCACTGCGAGAGACAGGAGGACATTAAATAGGATTGTGACCACAAGGATTAAGACCACGGCGACGAAAGTGACTGCTGAGCTTAATGCACATCTCCAAAACCCAGTGTCGACCCATACCGTGCGAAGGGAATTGCATAAGCACAATATTTACGGCAGAGCTGCGATTGCAAAACCCTTGGTGTCACAGGTGGATATGAAACGGAGACTACATAAAACGTGGACTGCGGATCATTGCAAACATGTCTTGTTTTCCGATGAATCAAGTTTCCCACTAATCCCCACCACAGGAAGGGTTTACGTGTGGAGAACCCGCGGAGAAGCTTACCACCTAGATTGTCTCCTTCCTACAGTGAAGCATGGAGGCGATTCCGTAATGGTTTGAGTCATGATCTTGTGGTTTGTAGGAGGTCCCATTATCACCTTACACGTACGGATCACTAGCGGTTACTATGTCACTCGTTTGGCCGACCATGTGAATTCAATGGCGCAAACATTGTTTCCGTCAGGGGATTGCACCTTTCAAGATGATAAAACCCCGATTATATATAATTTATGACTAAAAAACTTGTGGTTTTGAGATAAAATAAAAATACCAACGTTTACCACAATCAAAGGTTTATTATGTATATCGTCTATACTTTCACAGAGCTGTTGGCTCGGTATCATCAGGACGAAATGATGATGCCGAGCCAATAGCTCTGCGAAACTATAGTCGATATATAATAAACCTTTGATTGTGGTAAACGTTGGCATTTTTATTTTAATGCCCCGATTCACAGAAATGGAAATGTTCAGTCATGGTTTGAGGAACATGAGGATGAAGTTGCTCACCTTCCCTGGCCTGCACAGTCACCGGACTTAAACATCATTGAGCCCCTATGGTCTGTGTTGGAAAACAGAGAATGGACGCATACAAGTCCTGGATGGTGATGCAACGTATCACCATCCAGGACTTGTATGCGTCCATTCCAAGGAGGATTCAAGCAGTTTTAAATTCCAAGGGTGCTCCCACACCATATCAGGTGCGTAACACCTATTGTTTCAAGGTGTTTTCATTATTTTGAACAATCCTTGTACTTCAGAGTTGCTTATCAGTGTATTAAATCGCAACACTAACAAAAAATAAATAAAAAAAAGCTGTAGGTTTAAAATCCCTGAAAATTCACGAGGAGGGGCATCTTGATCACGTTTACTATAGCTAAAATATTATATTACTATCTTATAGCCCGTCCTGGGACGGTTTGGTTTCAGCTTTAAATAAATATTATTATATAAGGGATGTTGTCCGTCCGGTGAAATTCTTAATTGAAGCAGATTGAAAACAAATCAAATAGACGCCGGTTTTTTGTGAGGTAATATAGTAAAGATTTACAATCGTGGCCACAAAAGTTCTGCACCAGTAGACCGAAAGTCCATTTTTATGTTTGAAGTCAATTTATACAGAGTAATGGAAAAGTCTGGAATACATATACATCATTTTAACGGAAATCTTATGCTGAATTCAAATATTTTTACAGAATGTTATCACCAGTAATAGAAATGAAGTTACAAGCAAAAGTACAGCGTCTAGTCATAAAAAGCAAAAAATAGTTATTTGCGAAATTAGTGTACAATGCATTTAACGTAAAATTACTGTACAGTAAATTATTGAAACTAACAGGATACTTGAAATAACTTACCAACAAGCAAAATACGCTTTAATATTCAATTTGATAACCACGGTTTCTTAGTAACAAAGTGCGCCTTCTTGGCATGGAACTAATGAGCTCCTCTAGTTGTTTATCGATGATAACACGGTGCCATACGGCCCTTACAGGCTCAAGTAATGCTGGTGTAGATGTGGGTTTTTGTTGACGGATCTTTTGTTTCAATATCACCCACAGATTCTCTGTGGGATTAAGATTCAATGACTGCGCCGGCCACTGAAGTTTTTTTTATAAATTTTCGAATAAAACACTCGTGGTGTTGTCCTGAAAGATAAAATTCCTCAAACTCATGTCTTTTACAGATGGTAACAGTTTGGACTCCAAAATATCCACATATTTCGATCCATTCAATGTGCCATCAACAATGTGCAGACAGCCAAACCACTGGCTGAGATACAGAACCATAACATCATCGAATGTGGGTGCTTGATTGTTGGCTGGGTGCAGCATGTCTTATACACTATCTTGTACCAGCCCGACGACGTACATAATTATTTACATTATTAGTGGAAATAGTAACAGTTGTTTCATCACTGAAAATAACATTTTTCCATTCATCAACAGTCCAATTCTTGTGTGCCTTAGCCCAAGCAATTCTTTTGAGCCGTTGTTGTTCTGTACAGAAAGTTTTCGTACAGCTTTTCCTGCAGTCAGTCCATTTTCTTGTAGCCTACGAATAACTGTGCGTGCAGATGCAATAATGCCTACTTCATTCTCCCACTCATTTCTTAAATCAGTGACTGTTTTAAACCTTGATTTTAAGGATCGACGAATCAACATACGATCATCACGTTCAGTACACAGCATTGGTCGACCTGTTATTTTCCTGTTTCCCACACATCTAGTTTCTGCAACACTTTTAATGGTAAGCAACACAGTGGAATGATCACAGCCACATTTAACAACAATTTTACGCTTCTTCAACCTACCGTTGGAAAGCGTAAATAAAGGAAACCAATAAGTCAACCCAGCTAAAATTGTAAACACTGGACCCATTGTAAGTACATAATGAAAATGAGCAACCACATAATAAGTATCATGAAGAACAATATCGAGGGAAAAATTACCTAAGACCACCTCCGGTAAACCCCCTAAAGTGAATAAAAAAAACCCCTAGATGTAAGGAATGTAGGACATTACTGTAACATGCCCTAAGGTACGGCATATCGCTAGTCGATCTGCATAAGAGTTATCTTTTAGGTTGAGTGTCTGTGATCTATCCACACAACTGAGTATCTCTCAAATAAAGATGTATACAGTGCTCTGACGGAAGATTTCGACCTAACCACCAAAACAAGCGCGGTTTTACCCCGTACAGATTTTGCACGAGCGTAGAATCGTGCTGGTCGCTACCATGGATTTTTCGCAGCGTTGCATCTTGGAGGGCGTATGGTGAGAACATCGCTATGACACAGGAGCCGTAAAATTCGGTCCTAGAGGAGCGCATACCGTCATGGGCACTGAGACATTACGTACAGCGTCATGTCCTTGTACATGACAACGCACGTCTGCACAAGACAAGATCCGGAATGTTCGGCTCTTCATTGAACAGAACTGTTGGGTTGGAGCTATCCCGCATACAGAAGTTTCCGGAAATGGAGTCTCCGGAATCGAGGTAAAAGAAAATATATTTTGAGATTCAAAACAAATTTGAGCCACGTCACTACGAGCCTGAATCATACGGTGTAATCATTCATGGAAAGATTTGAACAAACACTTAGCTATCCACAGCAGTAATACGTTTTCCAATCCACCTGTTTATAGAATCTATATATTAATTCTATAAGGTTTCTTACTGTGAGTCCTATTTTGAGAGAACGGCTGAACGTAAAGATATGGTTGCGGTAACAAAATAAATGTCTCACCATGTAGATGTGTCAGTCGAAGAGAAAAATGAGTTTGAACAACGGTTCGGGCGTTGTAGAGCGGCAAAGGTCCCATGTAAAGTCTATGGGAGAAGCGTGCGGTGACATTCGATCGCCTCTCGTTGACTCATGCGCTGTTGAAAGCGGAAGCATGGAGGGGACTGAGATAGTCCAAAATCTGAAGTCTTCTCTTTTCTGACGAACCGTTGCGCAAAGCAACGCTATAGCGGCATTCGTATCAAAGTTTTTCTCATCGGAACAGCGAACACTCTCGAAGAACACTCCTAATCGAATTTAACATACCGTCGAGAAATCGACATTTCTACAAACAGCTGGGGATATACAAGAATTTAATTATTTTTCTGTCAAACGACGTGTTAACGAAGTGATAAAGACCTTAAGTAATTGAGACTAGCACGCTTCAAATCAAGATGTGGTGTGTGGATTGATGCAAGCTGAAAATATTTGGAAACGCAATGGTAAAGTTTATTCAGGACATGAACATGGGTAGGTTACACATAGAATGCTTTAAATCAAATATATGTAGGAAACAAAGACACGGCCTATTATGGAACATACGTTCAGGAAAAATGTTGGAAAAAAAAAGAAAATAGAAATGACGTTTCCGAAGTTCATTCTTTATTCAATATCTGGGCGATAAGTTAAGGCAAGTCCATAAAAGTAATATTACAACTGCAAATATTCACGGCGATTTTATTCTGGAGACATGAGTGACTTTGAAATTCTCTTTAACTTGGAGATATTTTTCCAGAAAATCATAAAACCTCTTAAAATATCTTCTCTGTCCTTCTAAACTCTGCGGCCAAACGATATACAGTATCTAATTTTGTGTTATATTATCGTAAGTACAAGTCCTTGAAAACTGAATATGGAGAAACTATTTTTTTAAACATTCCTAACATTTATTTATTAACTTTTATCTTTATTTTTGGTAAAATTAGAAGACAATTTATGATTTCAATACCGAAATTGGAAAATCATTATACTGTTCCTAGCTCAGAAATGATTTCAAGGAAATAATTCTTAAATACAGCCAATTGGGCAAGAGCGCAGAGGAATTATTATTGGTTAACCTTGGTTATTTAGAAAAAAATTCTCTTGCATGGAGAATTTCCAGCAGTGAGATACCCAAGCTAATGAGGAAAATTGCGTGCTTTTTATTTAGTGTTATGATTTATAGTGACAAAACTGAAAACAATTGTTTTTTTTTAGTAATGTAAAAAAACACCAGCTGGAAGTCACCCGATAATTTATATTTATTGGTCTTCATTAATAACGGAGTTTTTATATCTCTAGCGAACTACACTGGAACTATTTTCTTTCTGCTTTTCCTTTCAACTTTTTACAGTGTCTGTGACAAATCATCGGTTGTATTTCTCGGAAAAGTCCATATCCTTGATTTTACCAAACGACAACTCAATTTGTTACTGCCTGTTCCACAGTTAATTTTTCTTTTCTGGACTTTCACGTACATAACTCCCCACATACACACACACACACACATACTTTGATGTATCGTTCATTCTCCGTTACAGGATTTATGGGTTCCTATATATCATCCCCCGAAATGTAAGCTTCAAACTTTTATTTTAGGAGTGAAGTTCTCCCAAACCTGAATTTTTTTTCGTACATCAAAAATATGGAAAAAAAAACATTTCAAAAATTACTGCTGTTTTATTACTAGCAGGAAAAGTGCCAATATATGTGGAAATAGGGTGTGTATCTTGGATGAGGAAATACTCCCTGCGAATTTTTAAAGGGAAACTTGGACAGAAATACAAATGGAAATTCTAATACTTCGTTAAAAAAATAATAAAAATACACCAGATCAGGAATACTTAAAGAACGCTTGTATCATAGAAAATCAGTTTATTTTCCTGGTGTCCTATGCTATTTATGTCTACATTTCCTTGAAAAGGCTTCCCAGTGGAAAGTGAAAGCTTGGCGAATCTTTATGCGTATTACACCACGAAAGCAAACGCATTTACTAAGCTATAAGCGTTTCGTTGACGAATGCTTCATAGTAAATAGACAATGTCATCGCTCAGTCCACGTTATTTTATAAACAACGCATAACAACAGAATTTTTTTTTCAGTTGCTAAAGCGTTGTTTATAAAATAAAATGGACTGAGCGATGACATTGTCTATTTACATTTCCTCCACGTATTTGAAATACAGTATATTCACAATTTTTTATCAGCTGTAATTAAACAGCTTAATTACAGCTGATAAGAAATTGCTGTAATTAAACAGGATATCAGCTGTAATTAAACAGCTTGCTCTGTTGAATGCCACTAGATGGCGACACATCAGTTGCTGGGCTCATCAATATGGATTTAAACCACACATAGCGCTGTGAATTGTTGGCACCGTAGCGTAAAGCGAACGCATTCGGCTAGTTATCGAGAATCTGGGGTTCGATCCGAGCAATGTCGGATGAATAAAATTTCAGTTGCTATGCGTTGTTTATAAAATAATGTGGACTGAGCGATGACATTGTTTATTTACATTTTCTCCACGTATTTGAAATATATTCACCAGTGCTTCATAGTATGCATTTAAAAACATTTAGTTTCAAATCTTAGAGATAACTATTTTGAGTTCTGAATTATTACGGTATCCTTCATAATTTATTCAGAACTAGATGTAAACCCCGTTGAGATAAGAATACAACGGGTTCTAGAAATCACTAATTGCTATTTAAGCGGTTGTTATTATCTTTTGCGGAATCATCGTAAATAATGGGTGTGCACTGAAACATATCGTTGATGTGCTGCGTTGTTCATAAGTTGTTTAATTAATGGGGAAGTGCGAAAGGGATCTAATTTTACTACACCTTTTGAGCAACATTTAGAAAATTTGACATCAGATGGCCTCTCTCCGGGAAAATACTTAGCTTTACAAAATTAACAAATTTGCTCAAGGGTGCCACATGAGTGTCTCGCTACAGTTTCTTCATCGTATATAACGTTTAAAGCCACATGACGTGTAGCATTTCTTTGTTGTTGTCGGTTCTTTAATTGCCTCTGAAACTCTCGAGCGCAGCGTTCTTTCCTTTATTTAATGAGTCATATTCTGTGCCTCTGCAATATCAACATTTCTCATTCGCTGACATTCAGCTTCAATAGATTGCGGCGTGATATTCCTTTGAGGATCACGCAAACGTCTAATATCAGCATTTCTTTCAACTGCACAGCATTTTTGTTTGTTTTTTTCTGGCATGTCCAGCATTGCGAGGGTTAACTTCTTGTCTTTCGACTACAGTGCGTTGTTTCCACCTAGCTCGACGGTAATCTGTTTTGCAGCGTGGCAATCTCTTCGTCAAATGAAAGAAGTAACTTTCTTTTTTGACCCGACACAGGCGAGGCTTTAAACAACAGTCAAGTTCGCGAAGGGCAGAAACTTTCGCCCTTGCCTTACTCAACGCCAGTAAAGTAAAACATCTTACAACCTACAACTGTGTGCTTCCACTTCCATCTCACCCGAACAAAAAATTCAAACTTCGAACGAAAGAAAAGATGTAAAAAAAAACATGAGCAGGAACGGTTACGGATAACACGGTATGAAAATCGAAATATAAATGTTCGCCTTCTTCTGTTAAACAGCGTACGTAGTTGTCTATTTATGATTAAAAAGTGATCCACGTCATCGCAAGTCTTGCTTTTTATATAGTAAGATTGCTTTTGAATGTGTAAGTACAGTGTTGAATACTGATCCTATGTGAAAGATGTTTTACTCATACTGTGCTAATTTTATTTCGCGATTCTTTTTGGACTGCATTACTTAAAACAATATCGAACTTTACGCGATTAGGAAAACGTACACCATCCAGTGCGGCACCTAATTATTGATACTTTTGTTTTTAATCCCGGTAAAACATCAGTCGGGAAGGCTGCGTTTTTTGATAAGCCATTTACCAGCTATGCGGTGGCAACAGCGTTTGCGCGAGAATTGCGCAGATGATTATTTACTCTGTGTGTGACGTCATTCGGTGGAAGAATTCGGTGGAAGAATGACGTCACAGTCTGTCATGGAGCAGAGAGCAAATATCCGGTTCTGTTTGAAAACAGGTAAAACTGCGCCTGAGAGAGTTGAATTGGTGAGTGATGTGTATGGCGCACACTGCCTATCTCGTGCACAAATATTTAGATAGTATGCACATTTCAAGGACATGTGAGAAGATATGACGAAAGGCCCAGACACCTGAATTTAATGCGCACTACTGAACTCATCGAGAAAGTTCGGGAAAGGATAAAAGTTATAGTTCTGTGACCTCCTGAATGCTGAAATCGGGCCTGACGAGAGGCGGGGGAGGCGGCACTATAGCACCGGGGCACGGGCCCCTTAGCCCGTTTCTAAAGTAATGTTTTTCTAATTATTATTTTATGGTGTCCGAATATTTTTCAAGCTATACCGTCACTAGGGTTGGGAAGTTACGCGTAAAAAAATATTTTTTACGTGAATCGTAAAAATCTTCAGCTTACCTCCAAACATATTATTGCATTTAAACCCTTCATGACCTTGAAAGTACCAAAATAAAAAAAAATGTTTTCCAAGGTTAATATAGCTTTGCGTCATTCTCGGGATATTAAACGAAACGAGATCTAGTTTTCAGTTGTATCTGTTAAAAGGGGCTAAAAACATTTATTTTCGTTGTGGCGTATATTCTATTTTAACTTTCATTTTGAGTTTCTTTTTCTATGTAAATTTGAGTTTGTTCTCTTTTACACTTTCCAAACTTAACGTTATATCTTTTTCCCTCAAACGAGAATGACGTTGGCAACGCACTGAGGTCGGAACAAGGGACGTATGTGTGGCCGGATAAGAACGATAGATAAAAAAGCAATGCAGCGGATGTTTAACGGGGATTGATGTTATTGATGATATACGTGCTGTTCTACTGTATTTGAATGTTAAATCACTGATACTGTATTGAGTACGCCAATAAACCGGATGTGATTGTGGAGTACAAACCGTGCAAGTAAAATAAACGTATTTGTAAGTACTACAATTGACCTCTTTCTTGTAATGCGTATGGGTACCTGCTAATACACTGCTGGACAATTGCTAAGGACGGATCATAAACGGCTATATAGCGCATAAAAAAGTAGGTGTGGTTGGATGCCAGGTGAAACAAAATAATGTCAGAATGCCAGGACATTACAAGAAAGACAATGTATTGTGCTCTGAAATCCAGAAGGCTTTGGAACGTGTTCAAGGGACAAACAGGCCATTTAGTGCAAAATACGTAAACGTGAAAAAAATGCAGTTACCGTCAGCAGGCGTTCCGGCGTAAGATGTCAATACGGGATATGGCCACCATGGAGGGTGATGCAAGATTCCACACGTCGTGTCATGCTTTGCACAACATTATCAAGCAGCTGTTGGGGTAATTTATCCCATTCCTCTGTCAGTGCACGGATGAGGGTGTCCTTGTTTATTGGAGGGCATTGGCGACCAGCAAGACTCCTCTCCAGAGCATCCCACACATTTTCAATGGGATTCAGATCTGGAGAACGTGCTGGCCATACGAGGCGTTGAATATCCTCGCTCTCAAAACACTCCTGGACAGCGACTGTTCGATGACATGTTGCGTTTTCGTCCATGAAAATGAATCTATCACCGACAGCACCACGGAACATGCGAACATGAGGTAGCAGAACATCATTACTGTATCGTTGGCCAGTCATAGTCCTAGTTGGAAGTACATAGAGGGACGTACGGCCATTGATCATGATGCCAGCCCATACCATGACACTACATGTCGGATATCTGTGCCTTTCGTGTATGTTTGCTGGACAATATGCAGTACCACTATCACGCCAGATCAGTTGTCGTCGACAATCAGACGATAGACTGTATCTACTCTCATCTGAGAAGAGGACAGCAGACCAGTCGTTTTCAGTCCAATTGCGATGTCGATGACACCATTGCAAACGGGCGGTACGGTGACGTCTGGACAATGGGATGCACACAACAGGACGGCAGGCGTATAGTCCTCTTTCATGCAAACGTCTGGCGACAGTTTTTCGGGAGATCCGCTTGCCAGTAGCAGCCATAAACTGATTTGCTACCTCACTAGCTGTGCTGCGTCGGTGTCTGTTTGTTGATAGCACTATGTACCGATCTTCTGCAGGTGTCGTACTGCGAACACGACCTCCCCGTGACATTTGCTACACTCTCCATTTGTTTGAAATGATTTCCAAAGCCTTGAAACCACACTGTGGCTGACGTCGAACTCCCTGGCAACATCTGTTATTTTTCGCCCTTCTTCAATCTTGCCAATAATACCGCCACGCCAAAAATAATCTAGGTGATGTCGGGAAGACATACTAAAAATTGTAAGTTCGTCAATTGATTCTTTTAACATTTACGTACATTTGCATATATGTTTCCAATTCCGTGGCTGGTGCGCATAGGTCAACAGTGCTTACGACCATTGGGGTGTGTTTTCAATTGTTTTAGGGAATACAAAAGTGCGGCTTTGCCTCCCTGGTGGCGCAGTGGTGTCAGCTATGATTTGTGACCATTCTTTCAAGATGGATCTGTGTTGGAAGCATGGGTGAGGCATGGATGGTGTCAGTCTTATAGCACTGGCTTTCTCCTAACCAGGAGTGATCGGCCTTAAATTAAGGACATGTGCCTGCAAATAGGCGATTGAGTTGCCCACGGTGGCAGTTAAATCCTCCATCCCTTGGGAAAAAAATGTTGGTCTTCTATTGTTTTACGGAATGCGTTGAACACTTAGGTTGCAAATTATTAGAACATTTAAATTCGTGCAGAGATAGTCAAAAATATTATTGCAACACCCCGCAAAATGAAGGATGCATAAATTTCTATTACTGCTATAATGTTCTTTGTTGTATCTCTAGATGTGAACAACACAATTAATTTAGTTACATACTAACTTTCCTTCATTTTTAAGATGCAGTATTGTATGCATACCAGCATTCCATTTTTCTTTATTTCACGATACTTACCACGATGTTTAGACAATTTGAAGCCACGTGACATTGTATCACATATTAATATCTGATGTCTATATCGTACCACGCCGCCCCGGTGGCGCAGTGGTCTAAGGCGTTGGCCTCTGATCATTCGTCCGTAAGGGGTCCGGGTTCGAATCCCGGTCAGGCATGGATGTTGTGTTTGTCTTACGGCACTGGCTCTCTCCCTTCCCTGGAACCAGTGACCCTAAATTAGGGACGGGCGACTGCTTATAGCCCATTGAGTTGCTCACGGTGGTCGTTAAAATTCCAATAAAAAAAAAAAAAAAAATATCGTACCACGTAACATTCTATTTAAGCGTATTCCTTCTTCTGTTTGTGTATGTGACGACGGGTTCTAGGGAAACCTGAAAGTTCTTATACATGTGTATATACAATAAAACCTTTGAATTTGTATTGTGATGTGATTCTTCTTATCAAGATCGTGCACCTAAGGAAAATACCTCGATTACTTTTGCAAATTATTGTAAATACCTACCTAATAACGTGTTGGGTAGCCCTTGTAATTCAAAAGAGTCTTGATTCCGTACGGCAAGAAATGAGCGATGTGCTCATGTCGTTCTACAGGCATATTTAGACATGCAGATATGATGTCATTCGTCAATTATGGAATATGATTTTATATCACCCCACAGGTGTCCAATTGAGTTAAGATCTGTGTAACGTGGGGACCAGTTTAGCATTTTGAAGGACTAGGAGCCACTGTGTAACGATCTGATCCTTGTAGCATGTTACATTATCCTCTCTCTCTCTCTCTTTGCTGTAAGTAGCTCTTTCGGTCACAAAACCCCATATGCCTAGTACTCAGCAATGTTAAGTAATTCCGTGATGTCCAAATGCTGTTTAAGAGCATTTCAGGAACCGATTGCCCTCTGTGAAAAAATGAGCCCAGCCCATTTCACCGCTTCCATCAGTTTACAGAATTAACAGTAGGTAGCTTAGATTCTTTTCTTTTTATTATTAAAAATTTGACGACCACCGTGAGGAACACAGTTGGCTATAAGCAGTCACCCGTCCATAATTTAGAGCAACTGCTTCAGGGACTGGAGAGAGACAGCGCAGGAAGGCAAACACAACTTCCATGCCTCAGCGGGATTCGATCCCGGACCCAACTCGGACGAATGATCGGAAGACATCGCTTTGACCACTGCGCCACAGGGGCTGCAGCTTGATTTCACCAACGGCGTGTATTAACTGAAAATGTCATTCATCGGATCAGGATAAATTTTTTAGCCCCCAAAAGTTCTAGATTTGGTGCTTTGGTGCCCACTGCAAACGGAGTTGTGACATTTCAGCAGTGGCAAGTGATACAAGAAGGAAACCTCTTCTGTTCAGCCCGTTCTTGGCAAAGTACGCCTGGCTTTCTTTTTTTGAACTTCCCGTCTCGATACAGCTGTTGAACTATGTGGTTTCTTGACGAATTTTTTTATTGCAGTTTTTTTTAATATTTATTAGACTTTGTTGACAGATACACTGACATAGATTTTGAACTTGGTTGACAGATATTACAGTCATAGGTGAAGAAGGAACTCAGCGAATGAACCCCTGAAAGACAAACACAAACAACCATGCCTTACCCGTGATTCGAACCCAGACCGCCGCCCCAGTAACGCAGTGGTCTAAGCGATGGCTTGTGATCATTCTTCCGTGAAGGGATCCGGGTTCGAATCCCGTGCGACATGGATTTTGCGTTTGTCTTACGGCGCTGGCTCTCTTCCTTCCCTGTTACCAGTGATCCTAAATAAGGGACGGGCGACTGCTTTTAGCCCATTGAGTTGCTCACTATGGTCGTTAAACCTTCAATAAAAAAAAAAAAAAAAAAAAAACATACCCCTCCGTTCAGCGAATAATCAGAAGCCGTCGCTTAGGTCACTGAGCTCACCCGGTCGGCCGTAAGAAAAGCACAACATCCGTGCCTTACCCGAGATTCAAACCCAGATCCCTCCGTTGGACGAATGATCAGAAGCCATCGATTAGACCACTGCGCCACGGCGGTGGCTGGCGCAATTCAGCTTGCTTGTTACCATGCAAAATCCTCTACAACCGCCGTTCCGCTGAACGTCAAGCAGGCGTTTCTGCCCTGAGGAAGACTGCTAACTGCTTGCTGTGCATCACTTATCTCCCACTCCCACGATATAGTAGTTCTTGAAAGTTTGCGATTTCTCAGATGCCTGTATCTCTCTGTTTAGGGTTCATTATCACACCTCTTTCAATGTCCCTTAAAAATCAAGTATTTTCCATATTCTCGCCATCTACGCTTCGTGTGTGTTTAAACCGTTTGTAGTTATATACACTGCTGGACAATTGCTAAGGACGGATCATAAACGGCTATACAGCGCATAAAAAAGTAAGTGTGGTTGGATGCCAAGTGAAATAAAATAATGTCAGAATTCCAGGACATTACAAGAAAGACAATTTATTCTGCTCTGAAATCCAGAAGGCTTTGGAACGTGTTCAAGGGACAAACAGGCCATTTTGTGCAGAATACGTAAACGTGAAAAATGCAATTACCGTCCGCAGCCGTTCCGGCATAAGATGTCAATACGGGATATGACCACCATGGAGAGCGATGCAAGATTTTACACGTCGTGTCATGCTTTGCACAAAATTATCAAGCAGCTGTTGGGGTAATTTATTTATCCCATTCCTCTGTCAGTGCACGGATGAGGGTGTCCTTGTTTATTGGAGGGCATTAGCGACCAGCAAGACTCCTCCCCAAAGCATCCCACACATTTTCAATGGGATTCAGATCTGGAGAACGTGCTGGCCATACGAGGAGTCGAATATCCTCGCTCTCAAGGCACTCCTGGACAACGACTGTTCGATGACATGTTGCGTTATCATCCATGAAAATGAATCTATCACCGACAACACCACGGAACATGCGAACATGAGGTAGCAGAACATCATTAATGTTCGTTGGCCAGTCATAATCCCAGTTGGAAGCACATAGAGGGACGTACGGCCATTGATAATGATGCCAGCCCATACCATGACACTACATGTCGGATATCTGTGCCTTTCCTGTATGTTTGCTGGACAATATGCAGTACCACTATCACGCCAGATCGGTTGTCGTCGACAATCAGACGATAGACTGTATCTACTCTCATCTGAGAAGAGGACAGCAGACCAGTCGTTATCAGTCCAATTGCGATGCTGATGGCACCATTGCAAACGGGCGGTACGGTGACGTCTGGACAATGGGATGCACACAACAGGACGGCGGGCCTATAGTCCTCCTTCATGCAAACGTCTGGCGACAGGTTTTCGTGTGACCCGATTGCCAGTAGCAGCCATAAACTGATTTTCTACCTCACTAGCTAAGCTGCGCCGGTGTCTTTTTGTTGATAGCACTATGTACCAATCTTCTGCAGGTGTCGTACTGCGAACACGAGCTCCCCGTGACATTTGCTACACTCTCCATTTGTTTGAAATGATTTCCAAAGCCTTGAAACAACACTGTGGCTGACGTCGAACTCCCTGGCAATATCTGTTATTTTTCGCCCTTCTTCAATCTTGCCAATAATACGACCACGCGTAAAATCATCTAGGTGATGTCGGGAAGACATACTGAAATTTGCAAGTTCGTCAATTGATTCTTTCCCTTTCAACTTTGCATTTGAACAACAACGGTCAATACGCGTCAAACCCTTTATATCTCTTATCAGCGCTTTGACGTCACAAACAAGTTCGGCAATCCAAAATTTGCATACGCACAACACATCTTACTGTATCCGGAATTATGCTAATTTTCACATTTTCCTGCCTTCCATTTTATGGTTGCTATCGTTGCTATTGTCATCCGTCCTTAGCAATTGTCCGGCACTGTATCTATGAAGCCATTTTGCAGCCCCGTTGGCGCAGTGGTCTAAGGCGCTGGCCTCTGATCATTCGTCCGTAAGGGGTCCGGGTTCGAATCCCGGTCAGGCATGGATGTTGTGTTTGTCTTACGGCACTGGCTCTCTCACTTCCCTGGAACCCTAAATTAGGGACGGGCGACTGCTTATAACCCATTGAGTTGCTCACGGTGGTCGTTAAACCTCCAATAAAAAAAGCCATTTTAACGTCATAATTGCGTACGAAAGTGAGAATGGCCCGTGTATTATTGGTGTTGGGTGTTCTAAATAGTTCGTTACTTCAGTACATAACGTGAATTGTGATTGTGCGTGAGTCATAGTACATTGTATCACGTGCTCATAGTACACTTGTACAGAATTCATAGTACAGTGTAAATGTTCGTACAGTACACTTGTACGGAATTCATAGTAGAATGTAAAGGCTTTTATAGTACACTTTTGCAAGTGCACTATGAACACGTACTAATATCTTAGTACGTGTTCATAGTGCTAGTATTGATTTCAGCAACATTTTCTGATGCAATATCAACATTTGCGATATAAAAAGAATTACATTCGGAGCGGAAACTGGAATTAGTCTTTGTCCTTCCCTGCATTTCATTATTGTGGCTCCCATTTTGCTGGTGACAAGACGCAGTGGAAACTAAATGATATCCACAATAATGGAACTTACACCTGAGTATTATACAACGTTAAATATTTAATCCGTATTGAATGGTGTAACAAATTATAAACATACAACGACTAAGTTCCGAGCTTTCACTCTCCGAAGGAGGCTTTCTCAAGGCCAGTGAACACAAGAATATCTTTAAATATTCTTTGGAGTGTGAAAGTTCGGCACTTAGTCGTTGTATGTTTAATAAATTTTTACACCATTCAATACGGATTAAATATTTCAAGTTGTATAAATGATATCCCTTTACTGCTGAAAAATAGGAATGCAAATCGCATTTAATTTCTTAACATACCCACTAAAAGGGCTGCTACTAGATCTTGAAAAGTAGAGCCAATTGAAACCTTTTATAACCACCTTTGGGCTCATCATCCATCAAAACATAAAATTTGGCTGCTTTGAGTTCCGTACCTTTTTGGCTGTTGACCAGTGTAATTGGCACATTTTACTCAATTTTGTGGACATTCTCGAAACTGAGACAAATTTGCGTGGCACCTTTCTTTAGCAACAACAGCACAGCTAATGCACGTCTTCTCGATAAATGACCAATGATTTAAAGATAATTTTTAATTGCACACCACTTTTCCGAACAAGTGAGCAATTACTCCATAAAAAAACGAACACGAATTCTAACAAAACTCCGAAGTCAAGTTTCCGAAAGAATTCTGATGGAAATACATGTAATTAATTGAACTATTCTTATCTGGTAACAAAATAGTAGTTCCGAATGCAAAGATGAAAAAACAATCTTTGTCCCACGAGTTTCACGAAACTTTCTCGTACTTTTCTCTCTGAAGAGTGCAGTAAATGTGATGTAAATCGCATCCTTTGAAACACAAGAAGCGTGCAGTAGCAAGAATTTCAATCACTCACGTATTCGAGAAACGAATCCTCAAATGATTTGTTCTGGTAAACATTTTCTCAACCCTTGAACGCCTGGTGTCATCAGAGGAAAAAACTCGTTCTTCGAGAAATTTATGTGTCTCTTCTAAAGGTTTGTGCACTTGTTGCAACTTGATAGAGGGGCAATGTAACAGGAAATTAAGTTCTTCGTGACTCGAAAGGAGAAAATCTTATGTACTCAAATTAATTCTTGGTGTGCTTGACAAGAATAGATAGAGACAACTTTTTCTTTATATAACAAATGATCTCTTCAAGGAATATCAGACTCCCAGGAAAATAATCAAAGAAAATCGAGACTAAAGGACGTACAATGACATGCTAGTTCATTAGGTACACACGCTACAGGTTTACAAGAGTACATGGCCCAGAACGGTCGTGGTCTTAATTAGTTAAGTGAAAATTCACCGACTTGTGCTGAATGGTTTAGCAATTCGCTCCTGGATTGAAAGATCTTTTCCTTTTGCAAAACAAGGAATGATTTGTTAAATGGCAAAGCTTACTGAGTGAAACGAAAGCTATAAGTTTGAAATCAAATTCCTCTTTCACTCGGTTGTTTTTTTTTCTTTTTAGAGAAATGCTTACATGAACAGGCTTTTCAGCTTCACGAAACCAAAACCAGCTTCTGGCGCCATTCCTTGTTACAGAGGAGATGAGAAAGTTCGAAATATTTGTTTATATATTTGGAGATCGAGGGCTACTTAGTTTATACTGAAGCGTAGAAGCATTTACATTTGCAATATAAGTACGTTATCAGGTCTAAACCTCAGGTGTGATACGAATTTCTACGAAAAATGGTTTCTCTGCGCTACATATCCTTTCCTATAAAATTCTGTTCAGTAGAGCACGTTTGTTTGTCTAGCGCAAGGATCGGCAACACGCGGCCCGTGGAGCTCATATGGCCCACCCTGTTGTTTTATGTGGCCTGCGGACGCCTTACCAATTACCTTACTTTTTTATTTTAAAAATACATCTATGCTGCAAAAACAGCTGAAATGGGAAGTGGGCTGCACTCAATATGAATAGATAATAAATGTGCATTATAAAATATATATAAAATTTATAATTATATATATATAATATGTATATGTATAGATTATATAAATATATAATAAATGTGTATTATATACAAATATACACGGCCGAGTCACATTTTTGTGACCACCAGCTAATATCCAGAGTTACCGCTGTGTGCAGCGTGGACAGCAGCTGGACAGGCTGCGAGTGGTTCAATAAGGTAATGGAAGGTGTTGACAGGTATGTGGAGCCATGCTGACTGCAGTGCATCTGACAGCTGCTGGAGAGTGCGTGGTGCAGGATCCATAGAGCGAACAACACGATCGAGGTGGTCCCACAGTTGCTGAATTGTGTTTAAGTCCGAGGAGTTAGTGGAGCAGGGAAGTACTTTGAAGTCATCATCGTGCTTTTTCAACCAATTTCAGACATTTCTAGCTGTGTGACACGTCGCATTGTCGCGTTGGAAAATCCCGTCCGCTCCAGGGAAGAAGTAGACAATCAGCATGTATGGGTGTACGTGGTCTTCAAGGATGGATTCATAACATTTCGGTGCATAGTGCCTTCCGCAGGTATGAGTGGACCTAGGAATGCCGCGAAAGCTTTCCCAAGACCATATCGCTGCTCCCACCGGCTTGTGTTCTTCGAGTACTGGTTATCCGATGGTTCTTGCCTTATACGCCAACGTCCATCCGTTTGATGAACAAGAGAACGTGACTCATCGGAGAAGGAAATCCTTGACAATCAGCCGAGGTCCAATTCCGATACTGCCGTGCAAATGTAAGCCTTTTCCGCTGATACACCTTCGTTAGCATAGGTGCAATTACCATCCATCTGTATCGGAGCCCCATATGCAGCAGGGTTCGCTGAACCGTCGTTTTAGACACATTTCCAGTAGGCCCCTGGTTCATTCAGCCAGTGAGGAGCTCCACGGTAGGGTGTCGACCGGTCCTCACGCTCCTTCGAAGCCGACGTTCACCTGTCACATCAATGGCACGTGGTTCTCCGCAGTTTCCACTTCGCTTATTCGCAATAGTGCCATTTCTCCAATCACGATACACTTTAACCACAGCAGCACGCCAACAGTTTACAAACTGCGCTGTTTCAGAAATATTTCCACCCTTGGCCCGAAAGCCGATAACCATCCATTTTTCCAAATCTGATAAATCGCTCTTTGTATCCATGACAGCAGCAAATGATATGTTTTCAGATTGGCTACAGCATACCTTATATACCCTCCAAGCTAGCTCATGACACGTGGCTTCTTTCATTGGCTACGCGATGTCAACCTCGAAAGTAGGAGATGGTCACAATAATGTGACTCGACTGCGTATAATAAATATATTATAATGTGTATTATATACTGCACTTGCGGCACCTTCGATATTTTCTGAGTCGCGGGCCACTGGACAAAATGGAATCGTCCTCACGTGCCACATGGACAAGAGGAGTAAAAACTCTTTGCTATGAATATCGATTATTTCAGAGAGGTTTTGAATCGTAAATTTTAATATTCTGAAAAAGAAACGATGCAGTTAACATTGTAACGTACCAGGAGATGTGGCGTACCTGCCAGAAGGACGCACACGACATAAAGGCAGATAGGAATCAGAATAAAACGTCCGCGTAGCTCAATTGGTAGAGCAACTTATTCCGGAATGAGGGGACCAGGGTTCAAATCCTGGCGTGGACAGAAATGACGGAGAAATTTACTTCGTTATAATGGCGCCCGAACTATCCGGATGACCCGACCGTTCAAAATCTCGCATTGGTGTGATGTTATTTCCACACCGCGAGATAGGAAAAATAAGAGAATCCCTTCTCCAGCACTTCAAAAAAAAAAAAATATAAATGGGGGAGATGATGTAACATACCAGGAGATGTGACGTACCTGCCAGAAGGACGCACACGACATAAAGGCAGATAGGAATCAGAATAAAACGTCCGCGTAGCTCAATTGGTAGAGTGACTTATTCCGAAATGATGAGGGGATCCGGGTTCGAGCCCCGGCGCGGATAAAAATAACGCAGAAATTTACTTCGTTATAACATGCTTTTTATTTTACAAAGAATTCCTTAGTAAGTACCTCAGTTACCTACATGTTTTGTTTGTTTCGCGGCTTAACGGTCACCGTGAGCAACTCGATGGGCTATAAGCAGTTGCCCGTCCCTAATTTAGGGCCACCGGTTCCAAGCAAGGAAGGGGAGATCCAGTGCCGTAAGTCAAGCAAAACATCTGTACCTTACCGGGATTTGAACCCGGACCCTCTCGAACTAATGGTCAGAAGCCCACGCTTAGACCACTGTGACGTCACTTTTTAGTAGCTCTTAAAATATAAATTACATAATTTATTACAGCATAGCTCATAGCAGTTAAAAGATCCCCCCAAAACCCATGTACTCAATGTACCTGGATATTAATTTTTCCATTTCGAAAATGTAGTTTTTCCAATTTTAGAATTTACGTTGTCTATAACGTCTCGCTGGCCAATAAAACGTGACTCGCGAAAGATGGGTTGAAACCCCTACTGTACAGGAATTCTTGCCATATTTGCAATAAGTGCCGGAGAACGCTTGATGAAAGTTTAAAACGGTACTTGATGAAAGATTGATGAAAATGGTCCTTTAGAACTCTTGACGAAAGATTGATGAAAATGGTCCTTTAGAACTCTTGACGAAAGATTGATGAAAATGGTCCTTTAGAACTCTTGATGAAAGATTGATGAAAATGGTCCTTTAGAACTCTTGATGAAAGATTGATGAAAATGGTCCTTTAGAACTCTTGACGAAAGATTAATGAAAATGGTCCTTTAGAACTCTTGACGAAAGATTGATGAAAATGGTCCTTTAGAACTCTTGATGAAAGATTGATGAAAATGGTCCTTTAGAACTCTTGACGAAAGATTGATGAAAATGGTCCTTTAGAACTCTTGATGAAAGATTTTGTCACTCGCCGATGTGACAAAATCAAGTCATGAACGCGATCAACGGATGTTGTCACGGTTGAAGACTTCCCAGAACTTGCTACACCTTCGGTCTGAAAGTCTCCACGCTGAAAGTTGGCACACCATTTCTTCACAGTGGAATACGAAAGGCACTTGCCACTTAATGTTTGTGTCATACACTCATATATTTCTTTGCACTTTTCTTCTGCCGGAACAGAAGTTTCTTGACAGCCTGGAGTTCTACATTCAAAAATTCAACACTTTGCATTGACATGATTCAGTTCAGGGTGTCAAAAATCTGCAAAACGAAAAGAGCTATTAGTCTGGAAGTTGGCATTTTACAACACAAAAGAACACTCTTTCGAGCTGCAGTGATAAAATAATGCTACAATTGCAGGAAGTGGGTTAGGCCGATAACTTTTCAGCATCCCCTCGTACCCTTTACTAGATAGGTATCCCAAGATTTTTGATCATCGCTCCTTCCACGTTTACAAGTGAGTCAAGAGAAAATTCTCATTGGCCTCCACGGGAATTGAACCCAGGGTCTTCCAGTGAAGCGCCGAATATGCTTCCACTGCACCACATCCGCCTCAGACTCCTCCAGACTCACACACACTAACTGCCAAGCCAATTTGGCAGGTTACTTCTTGGAGCCCCGCACAATGCTGGGGATTCGCCGAAGATGGTAAGCAGACATTGAACAAATAATTAGAAGGCATCGCGCGGGGCTCCAAGAAGAAACCTGCCAAATTGGCTTGGCAGTTAGTGTATGTGAGTCTGGAGGAATTCGAGACCGCTGTGGTGCAGTGGAAGCATATCCGGCGCGTAACTGGAAGACCCTGGGTTCGATTACCGGTGGCATACAATCATAATTTTTCCGTGACTCACTTGTAAGCGTGGAAAGAGCGATGACCTCTGTTTGATGTTTCTAGTGCACGTCAAATATCTGTATTAATTAAGATTTTGGATTTCTGTGTATTTTTCTATGATTCATGTTTATTTATTTTGATAGTTGTACATCATAATTTTTAATTAATTTACTTCCGAATGTTGTGTTAACGTAGCCATTTATCTCGTTTTTGCAAGGCTTATATTTATTCTTCATGCGCATTTGTTACAAGACATTAGCGACAGTCATTATCTCATTCAGTAAATGCTAGTCCATAGCCTTTCATTTTCTTTGGTATTATTGCAACGTTGAGCAAGCAAGTATAAATAGAAGCTCAGATTAATGCAATCTCTGATAATAATCTTTTCCGTATGTTCGGAAGTTCTTTTCCGACACATAGATCAAGTCTTTCAGTTATCCACTCTCATTCATGTCATTAACCTCTGAGCTCCTTATGATATCTAATAAACTTCTTTGAGACTCATCGTATGTCCTTTGGGACATGATGATGTTCAGAGAGCGTTACTGGGCAATTATGGTTGTCATTCTTACTCTGAGGTAACATTGCGTGATGCTGACATACTGTTTTCGAACACCTTACTCATTACTTCGCTTTTCTTGCTGTCGAATCAAACAGAGATATCCTTTAATCAAGGAAGTCAGCCACTGAGAATTAAACACTTCACTACAGTTTTTTAGATATTTATACCTGCATGAAAAAGATGTTTCATTTTAAGAAAACATCTGCGCATATACAGTGTACGTTCAGAAACTAATGTCTCCATATTTATATACAAGCCCACTGGCAAGATATCAAATTGAAACAAAACAAGAACAAAGCTCAGAATTTCTACTTTAATTCAGATATTTTATTTTTCTACATGGTTCGCCTCACGCTCAATTCAGAAACGCCAACATCTAATAAGTTTTTTAAACCCGTCTCTGTAAAGATCTTTATGTTGTTCTCGGAAACGTTACCTCGTAGCGGCTTGAACAACTTCGTAACAGGTGAACTAAATTCTTCTGAGATGTCTGTCGAGAGCAGAAGTCGGATGGTGCCAAATCTCAGCTGTAGGTAGGGTGTTCAAGAACTTTAAACCGAATTTTCTGTATGGCCTCTGATGTGAAAGTACTAGCTTGGGGTTTGACTTTCATGTGTTGAAAAACCATTGACTTTCTGCCGACGTAACCGGCTTATTCTTTGCTTTAACATTTTTGGGTATACACGTAGCTCTTTGAGTTGATAGTCGTGCCTTTGACTATGTACTCCTGATGAATAATAATGCCTCTGTAGTCCTAGAATACAGTCAGTGAGCATGCACTTATCGGCCGGAATTATAGTTTTGAAATTTTTCGCTCGAGGGGAAGATGGGTGTCGATGTACCAGTGATTGATTTTTCATTTCTGGGTCATAATACTGAACCCAACTCTCATCACCTGTCCCAATGCTTTGGAATTTTTTTTAAAAATCGGTACTTAGAAATAAGCAAAATGTACTCGTTTTTAAGTACAGTCTGGGCTTATAATAGCACCGAGTACTTGTGTCGCATTTTTGGAAAAGACACATACTCCGTTTTGAGTACATACAGGGAATCAATTGTGAGTATATCTAATTTGAAATATATATACTCAAAGAAATCCACATATTTAAAATACATGTGGACTAACTTCATTCAATTTCTGTGTCCTTTCGGGCAGGGCAGGAAACTGAAGGCAGTTAGGGCGAATCTGATAGGATAGTTTGTAAGTGAGAAAAAACACACTAGATGGCGCCACAATACAAATGTACGATTCCGTACGTAGAAGGCAGAGAGAAATTAGAGGGGTGCTCAGGAATGAACACCTTTATATGTAACCGGGGGGTTCCTACTTAATGTTCTCGTCTGATATTCAGCGATTGTTAGAAAATCTCACCACCACGGAGAGATCCCAGGTTCAAAACTATCAGACTAGGTTTGAACCTGTGTCCCACCATTAGTAGCCCGAATCTCTAACCACTAAGCCATTCATGGCTCGATTTCAAATTTGGAATACGTGTACTCCATACATACTCACTTGTTCATAGAATCAACTGGAAGTGTATTATTCGATGGCACATCTGGGATAATATATGGCACATCTAGGATAATATATGGCACATCTGGAATAATATATGTCACATCTGGAATAATATATGGCACATCTGGGATAATATATGGCACAACTGGGATAATAGATATATCCGTTCTCACAGGCTGGGCAAATGGACCGCACAATTGTATGACAAATATGGTGATGAAGCGACAATATATTATTTATGAGATTGACACAAATATAATTAATGTAAAACCGTACACAAAGATACTTTATGCATAATTAAATTACTTATGGTCAGTGACTTTGTTGTACTAATTACTTATTTACACATTTATTTAACAATTTCTCTTCAAATCTATAATATCTAAAATACAGTAATACGAGAATACATTTATATTTGTTGACGCGGTTATTTGTAAGTACGTATGGTTACTTATATTTGAGCAAGTCATGTACTCGTTTACGATACGATTGTACTTAAAAAAGAAGAAGTAGGTTCAGGCTCTCATTTTTAAGTAGATTTTTTTTAACAGTGCACTTCCATGTTTTTTTATAACGAGCGAGCAACCTTTGCGATGTTTCAAGTCTTGATATCTTTATTTCAGTCGTTAGGTAACGCAATGCCCAACGAGCACATACCCTTTGTCGTATCCTAAAACGTTAACAATACCATTGACACTATCTATACTAATGGCCAGCATACTTGCTATGGTACTGTGGGTTATTCTTGGATTTTCCCTGATAAGCTCATTAACTTGTTTGCCTCTTCCGATCGCAAGTTGCGATTACTGGCTTCCCCCTCAGCGGCTGATCGTTTACGGCCATCATTCCTGCTATGTCCTTTGATTTCGTAACCAATGACGAAACGTGCATGAGTCCAAAGTTCCAAAACCACCGTGAGCTGCCAGTAATCTGGCGTGAATTTCTTTGGAAGTACATTTTCATGAGTTAAAAATTCTATAAGTCATCGTTGTATAAGACCCGTCGACACAGTTGAATATGAATAATCGTTTAAGAACAATTAAATACAAACAAAGAAACGTACGGAGTTGTGTTATGCAGAAAAATGAAGCTAATGACACAAAGAATGGTCTGCCGTCTGACTGGTTGCTAGGCAACAAATCATGCGCGATACACTTACGCGGGGGCTTTAGTTATTGAACACGCCTTGTGAAAAATATCTGGCATATCGCTAATACTATTTTGAATGCACGTAATCATAATTTTTACTGTAAAGTCTGAGGTATGAAAAAAACTGAAAATCATAGGAATTGGAACTGATTCTTTGGAGTCCCAAAAATATGTATGGAACGCACTCGAATTTTTAGGGGGAAAGTATGATGATAAATTCAATTTTTACAGTCCAGGTACGTATGTGGAAGTTAGTTCATTTCAGGCAAACTTTGTGGCATGGAAAAACCAATTTCGGAAGGCGCGATTTCTTTTCGTTGTTATTCGTAAGGGTGTTTGTGAAGAGCTGTATCTACTGAGCAGTAAAACACGTTCTGATCACGTGAGGAAAGATCAGTGGCGGCTCCTGGTAGGAAAAATAGGTGAAGAGCTACAACAGCAATATGAAAAGATATCTACTGTCTTCAATGAAAATCAGTTAATGAGAACTACCTATTTTTTTATATATTAGATCAATTCTTCTTTCCTTTAAAGCTGGAAATTTCTAGATTATGTCGTCATAAAATGGCTGTTTCTTCGTTACATCAAGAAAATGTCTTTCTGAATAGAAAGATTTACCAAAGAAGCAAGTTTATCTGGAGAAATAGTATTTCTTGTATAAGTTTGCATTCTTTTAAGGCAAGAAAATCTTCTTTCCACTGAAACACTTGCAGATGCAATTGTTAAAATCAGGGAAACCAATTTATATGTTTCTGTAAAACGGTCTTTATCTCCATGAAGCACTCGAAGAAGTTCATGAGTCGATATATTCCTAAATTTTTCATCAGCGTATACAAGACTCAGTTCATTTTTATGGCGCTGGTGTTTAGTAAATATTTTTCCGTAAAAATGTTGTAGATTTTCAAAACCGTAGAGGGAAAGCATGAATTAAATTGGTCGAATTTGGTTGTGTCAGCAAAACAGGCAAATTGAAGTTTAAGTTTCTCACATTCTTAAAATATTATATCCATTTCCATAAGAATGTGGTACAAAATTTCAAAATACAATTGTTTATATTTTTTAAAATTTGTTTCTTGTGTAAGAGCAGCATATTCCTGTTCAGATCTGCTTATTTCTGTAATTTTGTTAGCTTTTCCAAACAGTTTTTCAAATACCTCATCGTTCCTTTTATGGCTCAAATTTAAATAAGTTTTTTTAATTTGAGTAACACAGTATATGTCTAGTGATTTTTTCTGCAAAATGTCGAATAATAAATCGGTGAACCAAATATTTCATTAAATACTATTCCCAAAAATGTAAATTAAAAAGTGTTCATATAATTTAAAAACCCTTAGGCAAGTTGAATTGATTTTTTGTATGATTGGTCACTATTTGGGAGAAATTCGAATACTTCCTTCAATTTATCCCAATCTTCAACTATTACACTTACTAACTTCGAAGTGGAGGACCATCGAGTTTCTCTTATGGCTGGCATGCCTCTTCCGTTTGTGCATGTGAGTGTATTGTTTTTTCACCACATTGTTTATCGTTTCGAAGCGATCGCTTCGCTGAGTGGTGAAAATAACAGAGGAATTACACTGAGGCTTGCAAAAAATATTCGACACTTAGAAATTTTAGAAAAACTCTGCTGTAATACAAGGTTCAAACGATGTACTAAGCAATAACAAAAACAGATTGAGAAGCTTTATGCTTAATTTTTTCTGCAGCCCAGTCAAGTGTCCAGACATTACGCTTGCCCCATCGTAACATTGTCCTATTGATTTGTGTTGATAATCAAACTGTTCCAAAATTTTGTCTAGCATTTTGTATAAAGCTTCTGACGTTTTATCTTCACTCACACCATGGAAACCCAAAAAATCGCTCAACCAATACACCTTCCGAATCAACAGATCTTATTAATAAAGAGCACTCGGAAGTCTGGTATGTCTTCCCATCTACTTGAATCTAAAAGCATTGAACTTCATTTAAAATTTCATTTTTGACGTGATCGTTTATATATTCAGAAATACATTCAATTAATTCGTTTTGAATAGTTTTTGAGACACCCATGAAGACATTTTTTATCGTTTCGTATTGATTTTGAATTTTAAAGGACTTCTTGATATCAACAGTGAAAGCAATTCCTTGAATTTCTACGATTTATCGAGTCAATGCCTTCGTCATGGTCACGGAATGCTAGTTCTTGTTCACTCAAATACAGTACTGCATCAATTCTTGTCTGCAGGAAAAGTCTATTTAAACGAACGCTTTCGTTGAAATGCATTTTCAAAAGCCTAGCATTCTCCCTTAGGGCATCGGCAATGGTGTTCTGATTCTTTGCAAAATTATTTCGCATTAATTTGCATTTCAGGTTTTCGCTAGAATCACCACGTTTGTAAAGTGACCGTTTTATATTTAAGAAATCTTAAAATTGTCTTTATTCCACGCCGAAATTTAATACTAAAATATAAGCAGGGCCAACAAAATAATTTTGTAACACAGAAGGGCTACAAAGCCATTTTTATTCAGTAAACCAAGAATTTTAAAAATTAATATTGTAAGATTTATCGCTCTTCTTGATTTCTTTCTTGGCGACAATTGTCAGTGAATCCGTCGGTCGTCCTTGAAATAAAATGTCTCTTTTAGTTTCAACTTTCCACCGATTGAACGGAGTTTGCAATAAATTAGAGACAATGTTGTTCACAGGATACATACTGAAAACTAAAACTATCACTATCAGTTAAACTGTACACGAAACTAAAGTAACTAATGAAGTTTTTAACAAGCAATCACAAAACACGAAAAAACATATCTCTTTCAGAAAGTACACTGACGCAAAAAAATCCCAACACCAAGAAGGGGTTGTGTCAGATAAACGACAGTTAGTAGGCGGTGAGAGTACATCTGTAAGATGGCGTCTATGCAAATTTCATGCTCGGCGCATACGTGTGGCGCTAGTAGCGCCCCTCGGAATATGCAAAGCAGGTTTGCTGTAAATATGCGCTGTAACGTTTGTGAGCGTTAGTTATCGTTGAGATTCGACGTAGTGTGTTGATGTTAGTCAAGAATGCCTTTAAGAAGACGAAGAAGCCATTATAAACAGCTCACAGAGTATGAACGTGGTCGTGTAATAGGGCTACGAGAAGGTGGATTTTCGCTCCGCAATATTGCAGAACGACTTGGCAGGAATGTAGCCACTGTGCATGATTGTTGGCAGCGGTGGTCAAGGGAAGGTACTGCCTCAAGAAGACCGGGTATCGGCCGGCCACGGGCACTACTGAGAGGGAAGACCGCCGTGTACGGCGTATGGCCGTGGCGCATCGTACTGCGTCTGCGGCAGCAATTCGAGATGCAGTTCCCAACACAGTGACACAACGAACTGTTACAAATCGGTCACTTGAAGAACAGCTCCGAGCCAGACGCCCTGTAGCGTGCATTCCACTTACTCCAAACCACTGCCGTTTGCGACGTCAGTGGTGTCAAGCTAGAGCTCATTGGAAGACGGAGTGGAGATCTGTTGTGTTTTCTGATGAATGCCGGTTCTGCCTGGGTGCCAGTGATGGCCATGTGTTGGTTAGAAGGAGGCCAGGTGAGCGTCTGCAACCAACCTGTCTGCGGCCGAGACACAACGGACCTACACCTGGAGTTATGGTCTGGGGAGCAATTTCCTATGACAGCAGGAGCAGTCTCGTGGTTATCCCACGCACCCTGACGGTACAGTTGTACATCGGTCTGGTGATTCAACCTGTTGTGCTGCCATTCATGAACAGCATTCCAGGGGTGTTTTCCAACAGGATAACGCTCGCCCGCATACCGCTGTTGTAACCCAACAAGCTCTACAGAGTGTCGACATGTTGCCGTGGCCTGCTAGATCACCAGATCTTTCACCAATCGAGCACGTATGGGACATCATTGGACGACAACTCCAGAGTCACCCCAAACCAGCATTAACCGTCCCTGTATTGACCGACCAAGTGAAACAGGCATGGAAATCCATCCCACAAACTGACATCCAGTACCTGTACGACAGAATGCATGAATGTTTGCGTGCTTGCATTCAACATTCTGGCGGTAACACCGGTTATTAATGTACCAGCATTTCACATTTAAAATGACTCTTCTCGCGCTTACCTTAAGCTGTGATCTTGAAACCTTAATCGATTAAATATGTTACCTATACAAATGTATTGCAGCCCCTTTCATTCCTCTACAACTATTTTTTCGTGGTGTTGGGATTTTGTTTTCGTCAGTGTATGTTCCAAAACACCGCAAGAAAAAATCGCTAGTCGATTGCAAAGAACCCTTGGCAATCCGTCCCGTTCCACTGCGATCTCTTCCTAAGGTCACGACTCCAGGTGCAGAGCCTTGACGTCTCATGATAAAACACTTCACTTGCCCGGCAGATAGGGGAGGGTGACGTCACAGTTACCATGGCAACTCGGACGAAAACTGCAGACTTCCAAGCATCCTGATTTCAGCTCTTCACTTGAACTGTTTTGCGTATAAGGACTTGTTTTCCGTATCGAACGCGCATTGTGAAGTGATATCTAATCAAAATTTTGGGTATTTTGGCACTCGATAAAGGCAAAAAAAGAATATATTATACGAAACTATTAAATAAAATCTTATTTCAAATAAAATAGGTGACGAGGCACTTCACCTACTTCACCTGAAAAGCCGCCACTGGGAAAGATGTGTAATGTGCAGCAAAATGTTGTTGGTAAAGTGGAGGCAAAATATTATGAGATGGTTTGGCGATGTGAACGAATAAATGGTGATATGACTACTAAGAGAATGTATTCAGCCCAATTAGCAGGAAATCATGGAAAGACCAGACACGGGAATTTCTGCATGAAAAGGAAACATATAATGAGTATGAAGTACAAAAGGTCTTGTGTCGGACGTGTGATGGACTAACCAGTGATTCTTCAATTGTATGTCGAGATCTCTCTCACTGACCAGTGACGCTTCAATTGACTGACCAGTGATGTTTCAATTGTATGCCGATATCTCTCTCTGTAAATGAGAACCTTTGATACATCGACAATAAGTAAAATCTAGAACCGTCAGTTTTAATCTTTACACAGGCAGGTGATATCTTTCTTTGAAGAGCTAACCTCTAAATATCAGAGAACAACTTAGGGACATGTATCAGTGTATGTATTAATGTATGTACAGGAGTTGGACTAGTTTCAAATAAAATCTCGAGAAACATCAGAGTTATTAGTCACACTCTTAGACATTTAACCCCTAAAGTAATGCTGGCGTTATACTATTCCATCATTCAGGCTCATTTTACTTACTGCATTTTGACATGGGGGAAAACAACACGATATGATATTCTCAAATTACAAAAATTATAAAATAAGTTTATCAGGTTATTGGATTTAAAAATTAATACTAATCAATCTTCCAATTTAACAAATAGAACAACTTCACATCCCAATACATTTAATATGTTAACTATGCAACAACTATATGAATATAATTTAGGAAAGATCATGTTTAAATGAATAAAATATAACATTTATCATGACTTGATCAAAATTAATACCCATACTCATTCTTATTCAACAAGAAATAGATTTAAATTCTACCAGTATTTACATATACAGAAAAATAAAAAAAAAAACATAAACTATACTGGTCCTAAATTATGGAATACTTTTCCTTACCATCTTACTGCTATTAATAATATTAACCTTTTTAAGAAAAAACTAAAACTCTAGTTAATGGGGAAGAACTAGATCTATCATAGTATATCTCTTTTTCTTTTGACCAACTGGTTTAAGGCCAACTTATTTGCTTTTGTATTTCTCGTGTGCTTGCTCCTGTTTGATGGGAAAAGGGGGGGATGAAATTTGGATAAATTTCTACTTATATAATACTAAATTACTCTTGGTGACCTTTCTCTATAATTTCTATTTACTCCTTTTTAATTTACTTATATGATATGAGTAAATCAGTTACGTCTGTTCCTGACTTGTATGGCCTTTATTACGGGTACCGAGGGCTATGTTAGGCCAATTCAGGCCTTTTCCCTCTTGCTCCTCAGTTGTCACTAGTTACATTGTTATTGTTATAATACTACTATTAGTGTATATGGTCATAACTGAAAAATAAAAATGAAATGAAATAATGTGAACATCCGTAAAAAGAAGGTTTTACTCACCCAGTAGAGTGTGGAACCACATTTGGCATTCAAAACCACCTGAATCTGTCTTGGAATGGAAGCATAGAAATCCTGGATGGCTATTAGTGGGATGTTACACCATTTTATATGCAGAAACTAACTGCTCCAGCTACTTGAGAGATGCAGGGGTAGGATAACGGGACCTTGCTCTGTTTTCCAACTCACACCACAGTGGCTCGATGATGTTTAAGCCTGGAGATTGGAGAGGTAAAAAAGATGTCAAATTCATCTTCATGTTCCTCAGACTATTATTGCACAATCCGAACTCTGTGAATTGGGATGTTATCGTCTTGATAGATGATATCCCCTGCTAGAAACAATGCCTGAGCTATTGGATGGACTTGATCGACCAAAATCGTTTCATACGCCCTGCCAGTCATACGTCTTTTCAAGGTGGTTAAGGGATCTTCTGAAAATCGTAATATGACAGCCCAGGCATGACAGAACCACCACCACTCTGCACTGTTGGGAGCAGACAGTCTGGGTTGTACGCCTCTGACGGTGTTCTCCACACGTAATCACGGCAGTCCACGTTGTATGCTCCTGGCACCACTGCCGTCGCCGTTCTGCATTCATCCGGGTCACCAACAGAGGTTTTGCAATAGCAGCTCTGCCATGAATATCTTGTTTATGCAGTTCTCTGCGCACTGTTTTCGTTGATACTGAGGTCTGGAGATGAGATGCAGATTAAACTCCCCACTAATATTCGGCGCCGTGGTCTTCTTAATATAAGTAATCCTATTTAATGCTCTCCTGTATCTGTCAGTCAGGTCGTTTTTCGGCCGCTCTTGTGTTTCGCAGACGCGGTCTTGTCAAGAACACGGTATTCTGTCATGACGCTGGACACAGTAGCTCTCTATCCCCCTTACCCCGGCGACTGTTTTCGCGAAAGCCCCAACTAGCCATGCCATCCATCCAACAATTATCCCGTTTTTGAAGTCTGTTAGATAGCTCATTTCGTGTTCACCGTGAAAGAAATTTTGCAACAAGGCACTTTAAATGCACTTAAACAGGACCATGAGGATCTAAACAAAGTTACAACAATCAAAAAGTTGTGGACACCTTTGCGTTTTACGTCGTACGCAGCTACATTAAAAGTTACGTCTCTGAGCGTGGTGTTAACATTATTCTGTCTAACCCCGGTAGGTATGTATGTATGTATGTATGTATGTATGTATGTATGTTTGCATACGCACTCTAAGTATTTGAATCACGTGTAATGATTAAAAGATTTTGCCTTCTCGTAAGTAAGCTTTTAATGCATTTGTAGAGCCGCAGAAGTATAAAGCATAATAAACAGGATGCTTCTGTTGAAGATATTGAAAAATCATGGCATAAAGGGAAAATTATTTAGACGTGTGTAAACTATTTCTGCTGACAGAAGGTGTTTAAATGGTACCAATTTGTGTGCATGTGTGTGATGATGTGAAAACCGTTAGGAAAAAAAGAATTGGAAAAAATGCCAGTGTCGCACAGGATATAGGAACTGCTGTACGTTAAAAAAATAAACGTGGGAAAATCAGAAGTGGGCAATGGAACGCCATTTTGCAGTGAAAAGCGAGGAAGGAAGAAAGACAGCCATCTTGGTGACCCATTCACAAGGTCATAACGAGCCCATGAATTCTCAGCCTTTGAGCATGGAATTCTTCGAAGAGCCATCGGGCGTATGTAAACCGTGAGAAGCAGGATGCGGAGAGTAAAGGATGTCCAGCTAAGGGGGTCGAATGCGTCGTCGTGATTGGCTAAGCGCTCGCTGGGGCTCAGAAAGTTTGGGGAGAACTCTGGAAGTTAGTTTTTTGGAGCTCTCTTCTCGTCTAGTTTTCACTAGAGCAGGACGTCGGGTCATCGCGTGGGATGATTTTGAGTTAAGAACGGTGCTCGGCTACGGTAGAGTTAGCTAGGGATAGATTTCAACTAACTGCGGTTAGTAACTTTCTATATTGTGTTGCAAGGGATCAGGCCGAGGTCGAGATCCATTATATCTGAGATTTGATAATCTCAGATCTTGTTCCAAAGTGCTGCAGAATGCTATTAAAGCATAACTTATGCTGAAGTGTTTCCTTATGTGCTGAACGCTGCGTAACTTTTGAACTCAGACAGGAACTGAATGTGACTTCACTGAACTCTTGTACAATATGAACGGTGCTAACAAGGAAGCACCGTATTTCTGTTTGCTCAGCTCAAGCTCTATTGTCACCTAAAATTCTTCTGTATGTTCTAGTGCAAGGTGTACGACCAACCTCCATCTTACCCTAAGTAGTGGTTAATAAATTTATTTGTTATTTGTTAAATATCTTCGGTTCATTTCTACGCCAGCTTGGAAGACTTCAACCACGCCTCTGTCTCGAATAAAGTGGATCTACATAAGGCGTCTAGACCTTACCCCAATCTAGACTGGTGACAGCAAGAAAAACAAGTAAGTGCATCTGGATGGTAAGAATATCGCAGTGAAATAAAGTGCATAACATTCACCATGCAATACCTCCACCTATCCCACATCCAGAAATAAGCAGAAAACTACAACAACGAAAAATCGAGATATCACGATTATGACAATGTGTAAATAGTGTTTTATCGAATTACAGTATATACTCGCGTATAAGCTGCAAAGTTTAAGGAGGAATTTTTTTTCTGAGTGAAAAGCTCGGCATATGTCGAATTAAATGAAAATAAAAACAAAATAATGCAAGCCTTTTGTGTCCTCCGTAGGATATCAGGAAACGGAAATAGTTGAATATGATACGTGCAACACCTAATCTCGTTTCAACTTGAGATGACAGAGCTTCTTGCTCTCGCAAAGGAAGTCAGATAAAGATTTAGGTCATACTCCGGTCGCTCGAATTGTTTGTATAACAAGGAATACCGATAGGTGGCAATACATCAGTCATACGGCAAGAATGACCGTCCTAGCCAACAGGAAGGTTATTAGTTGCACGAAAGTGGGACGTCACGGTTTCCTTCTGCGGTGCACGTACCCATTCGCTAATGGAAATACTAGCAACTTTGTGCTATGTCTTCGGACGCAAACAGCTGTATAGCTGTACAGTTCTAGTGAGTACACGGGCATCGCCGATGTACTTTTCCTTTGTCAGTTGTTGCCATTATATTGCTTCTGGATAATCTCATTATGCACATGAAACGTCGTTGACTCATTGACTCTGGCTATCTCGCTTTTCTGTAGATTTGTATATATAATATGAACAAGTGTAGAAAAATATACATACGTTATCCTTTAATTTCATATGAAAAGTCCTGATAGTTTTCGTGGCGTTTTACACAGTCGAGTCACATTATTGTGACCACCTCCTACTTTTGACGTCAACGGCCCGTAGCTAATGAAAGAAGGCACGTGTCGTGAGCTGCCTTGAAGGGTATATAAGGTGTGCTGTAGGCATTCTGAAAACATATCACTTGTTGGTGTCATAGATAAAAAGAGCGATTTATCAGATTTGCAAAAAGGGATGATTATCGGCTTTCGGGACAAGGGTGGCAGTATTTCTGAAACAGCGCAGTTTGTAAACTGTTCGCGTGCTGCTGGGGTTAAAGTGTATCGCGATTGGAGAAATGGCACCATTACGAGTAAGCAACGTGAAAACTGCGGAGCACCACGTGCCTTTGATGTAAGATGTGAACGTCGGCTTCGAAGGTGCCTGAGGACCGATCGACACGCTACAGTGGAGCAAATCATTGGCCGAATGAAAGAGGGGGCTACCGGAAGTGTGTCCAAAAAGACAGTTAAGCGGACCGTGATTATTGTGGGGCTCCGATGCAGACGGATGGTGACTGCACCTATGCTAACGAAGGTTACATCTACAGTAAAGTCTTACATTTGCACGGCAGTATCGGAATCGGACCTCCGCTGATTGAAAAAGGATTATCTGCTTCATCAAACAGATGGATGTTGGCGTGTAAGGAGAGAAACATCTCGGAACAAACACTCTTCCACCATTTCTGGAAGAACACAAGCTGATCGGGACAGCGTTATGGTCTAGGGAATGTTTTCGTGGAATTCCCTGGGTCCAAGTGGAAGGCATTATGGACTCAATTCGTTATGAATTCATCCTTTCGGACCACGTGCACCCATACATGCTGATGCACCCATAAATACTTTATAGCTGTGTGACACGACAATGCGACGTGTCACACAGCTAGAAACATTCGAGATTAGTTGGAAGAGTACGATGAAGACCTCAAAGTACTTTCCTGGCCCCCTAATTCCCCAGACTTAAACCCAATTGAGCATCTGTGGGACTAGCTCGATCGTGTTGTTCGTTCTATGGATCCTCCACCACGCATCCTACAGCAGCTGTCAGGTGCACTGCAGTCAGCATGATTCCGTATACCTGTAAACACATTTTAGCACCTTATTGAGTCACTTCCGGCCCGTCTAGCTGCTGGCCGCGTAGCAGACGGCGGTTACTCTGGATATTAGTTGGGGTTCCCAATAATGTGAGTCGCCCGTGTAGAATTCCGGTTTTTTATTAATTTATGGAAACTCAGTGTATTACAAGTGTGCAATGCTACCAACTGAACGCATCTTTTATTGGAGGTTGAACGACCACCGTATGGAACTGAATGGGCTATAAGCAGTTGTCCGTCCCTAATTTAGGGTCACTGGTTCCAGGGAAGGGAAAGAGCCAGTGCTGTAAGACAAACACCAAATTCATACCTCACCGAGATTCGAACCCGGACCCCTTTCGGACTAATGATCAGAGGCCATCGCTTAGACCAGTGTGCCACCGGGTCGGCACTGAATAACATTAGGTTTGTTATTATGCAAAGTATACCCAAGTCCTGGGCTTGATTGATACAGGGACCTGTAGATGCAGGGGCCGTAGGGCTCCTACTTAATGGGGCTTTCTTTTTTAACATCATTTCTGGAAATAGCCATGTCATTCTTCAGTTTCTTTTGATTATTACTGCTAATATTAACACTGTTTTGGTAATTATTACTACACTGCTGGCGACCCAAAATGCAACACCATGAAGGAAGCATCCGATTGGCCCGCGAGAGGACGTGCAAACAATTAGCATTGCAGGGCATATGCAAATCATGTGCGCCTGGCACACCACCAAGAAGCACTATAAGAAGGATGCACAGAAGGCGGGGTGTAAGTAGTGGAACTGTGTTGTGCTGCCGGACCTGTGCGTAGGAAGCTTGCTGATGTCTCGTCGCTGAATACGGTAGTCATTCCAGCACGTTTTGGAGTTCGACAGAGGATGAATAGTGGCTTATCGCGACAGCGGTTTATCGTACCGAGACATCGGCGCCCATGTGGGCATCCAGCCACATTGAGGCGAGTATAGATTCGGTGGGTGCAGGAGGGACTGACGGACCGACGTGAGTGATTGCCGGAGCCGCGGCACACCAACAAACGAGAGGACCGGCATGTTGTGCAGCGGGCATTGACGGCTCGCACCGCCACATCACGAACGTTAGTGCAGGAATTAGGGTGTGTTGCGCAACAACCTGTGCCAGCACGTACCGTTCGACGTCGTCTGCAGGAGCGGAGACTTGTCGCACGGCGCCCATTGCTCCGATTACCATTGACGTTGCACCACCGGTGAGTGCGGCGGAAGTGGGCCGTTGAACGCCGCACCTGACCTACGGAATGGCACGACATTGTATTTTCCGACAAATCCCGTTTCTGCCTGCAAAACCACAATGGTCGGATCCGCGTGTGGCGGCACCGCGGTAAGATACTGTATGACTCCTGCGTTATGCATCGTCATAGCGGTTCGTCGCAGGCGTTATAGTTTGGGGCGCAACTGGATATGACACCCGCACCCCTCTGGTAAGCATCGCCGGTACACTCAACAGCCACCGCTACATCACCAAGGTTTTGGAGCCTGTAGTCCTCTCTTACCTGCAGGACCTGACAGCGGCCACGTTTCAACAGGACAATGCGCACCCGCACGTGGCACGCATCGTGCAACAATTCTTCACGGCCCACCAGGTGTCACTGCTGCCGTGGCCCGCCTGTTCTCCCGATATGTTGTCCATCGAACACGTCTGGTCGCTGATCGGCAACAGAGTAGCCCGGCAAAGCACCACCTGCGGCTACGTCTGATGAACTGTGGTAACGTGTGGAAGCAGCCTGGACCGACATACCCCAAGCCCACATCCAAAGCTTCTTTCGTTCGATGCCGCGGCGTGTAGCGGCCGTTATTGCCAGCCATGGGGGCCACACGATGGCTGCGTGTTTCGCAAGTCGGAGGAGCCTGTAAGCTCAATCTTTTCATCTTTGCATCTGTTGTTATGTGTCCAGTAAATCTGGCTTTGCTATCTCGTGTCCTTTTTCGTGTTGCATTTTTGAGTGGCCAGCAGTGTATTATTATTATTATTATTATTATTATTATTATTATTATTATTATTATTATTATTATTATTATTATTATTATTATTATGATTATTATTATGTGAAAGCAGTATTTCAATTTGGATTTTGTTGAACCCTCTAATCGGTGAATCTCTAATGCTTTCATAGAAGAAGCAGTTAAAATTTTCACAAAAGAATTGTCCTTCTCTGAAACTGCCGCCGTATTTCAAGATCACAATCAATTTTACTTTAGAATTTGAAACAAATTCTAAAATTATTAAAACTATGTTTACAAATTCAGAGATTACATGTTATCTGGATATTTTGACACTTCTTAATAATTTTGATGGAAGAATTTCGAAATTGCCTCATTTTTTATCATAGCACCAAAAGTTTAACCACAGTGTATGCTATTCTAAATCTATACAGTTGTACACTGGTGCGCAAAACTTAAGGATGAGTCACGCTTTGACCTGTAGCCTCGCACAGGAGCGGCATGTGTATGTGAAATTTAAACGACAGGAACTCCATTACATGCCGAAATGATGACGAAAACAACATCGACACAACTGCAGATACTAAAAGTTATAGTGTATCTACAGTCAGATTTGGCTACATAGCACTGGGCGCCATGATACAGATGCACCACTGCCAAAGACGGCACGAAGAGAAGAGGAGGCCCTCAGAACGAAGAGAAGAGCAGGTCCTCAGTACGAAAAGAAGAGGAGGTCCTCAGTACAAAGAGAAGAGATGGTCCGCAGTACGAAGAGAAGGGCAGTTCCTCAGTACGAAAAGAAGGAGGTCCTCAATACGAAAAAAAGAGGAGGTCCCCAAATAGAAGAGAACAGGAGAGATATGATCCCTCGTTACGTCGATACGGGATTTTCATCTCCTGCCCATACTTCGCACTAGGCTGTTGATGAGTTCATGCGTTAGATCTCACATTCTCTCGTCAGCGCTATCTTCAGTTGTTGGACAGTTTCCAGTGCGTGTTGAGGTGCCAGAACGCGTCTCCATAAAAACACTTATGTTGAAGGGCCAGAACTCGTCTCCGTAAAACACATATGGGATTTAGGTCGACGAAAGGTGCTGGCTAATCCTTCACCTGAATGAATCTCTTCATTTTCCACCACGGTCTTTCACACAGGTGTATCTGTAATCCTGAAGGCCGACCATGCATTCGATAAGATGCTATAGGCGATACCGTACTCTTAGGACACACTTATCACAGTTGACCCATCCTCGGGCTTCCCAAATATTCGACCACGAGTAAAATCATCAAGATGATCTCGACGGGCCATTTTGTCGTGTCTATTACAGAACGAACAGAACACTTATGCACACCGTCCGGTGACTACTTTTCAACTCATACTATTGGACTACAGTACGTGAGCACATTTTGTTATCACGACACACAAAACGCACGTCATATTTGAGTGCAAGTAATGAAGTTTCAATGACATTCGAGATACCCCATTCTTCCAAAATTGTCTGCTAAATTTTCTACAGGCTGCTTGTAATTGGTGCTCTTACTATTTCTAAGAAATTAAGTCGCAGCAAGGCGACTAGGCGACTGCCATGCATTATTTTCAACATCAGTCAGTTCTTCTGAGGTCAGCATCACCTCCATGGTTGGTCTCACAAATATACCACCCCTTCCGTTGGTATCCGAGAGATTTGGGAACATTGAGCAAATGAACTTGGATGTTTTTCTACCAGGATTCAATGTCTTCACAGACTATATCACCAGTCCCAACTTGATATGTAGCGGTGGTAATAAAACTTTCTGTACTGGAAAGAGTGCGTTGGGCATGGCATTCTATGTACCAGCTTACAACTCAACTCCCGAAGGCTATTCCATTGTTTTGCAATGTTCGCTGATTGATCTGTTGTCCCATAAGCCACATTGCGGTCTCCAAAAGGAACTCAGTCATCTTAAAATCACCTCAGAAACCCCAGTTGTACTTATGATATTTGATGTTTCTTGGAAGAAGCATGACATTGGTGTAGACTTCTTTCATGTGCATGGAACATGCTACTGGAATTGAAATATATATATTTCCATTGTGCAATAGCAGCTACAGCCTTCTAACCAAACTGGCTGTAAAAAGTCGCCATTGTTCAGGTATGTACGGAATGCCAGTGTCCTCAAAGATCCCATTTATATTGAAGCAATGACAAGGAGCATCAGTCACAAGACAATATTTTGCATACAGTATGTTTCAAGTCTTTTTTCTGCATGTGATCGATTTGCAGCCGAAATCCAATAAGTTCCACTTTTTCAAAAGAGAAATTAAAAGTTCTAAATTTTATTTTATTTGCCCCAAGCCTTTTATTAAATCATCTAGTTCTTGTTGATTTGGAAAATGTGGCTGAGCACTGCCTTTGGAAGTCCATATCTGTGTCGTCCTCACAATCGCCATCACACTGAACACGATCCTCTACTGTCTCTACATTTTTTGGTGGTTGTTGAATGGGAAGCTTATCGTAATGTGGAACTGGTGTAGTAGATGATGGTACGTTTGGTTATGTAATGGCGTTCGGTTGTCTAGGCTTCTCTTACTTGGAAATATTCACCATAAAAAGGAATCAGTCATTAAGATGACTCTTTGGTTCGTTTAAAATTCTAGGTATAGCAAATGTCATTGCTTTCCGTGCATTACGAAGCCAACCTTCCAAAGTTGACCTGCAACTACCACAGCAAAAATACAGTGCCCGGTCCTTTAATTGGTCTTCATAGGCATTCCGAAATAAGCTTGATACGCAATGCAAAACTTAGTCTTTTAGTAATTTTGTGTAGGACAAATTAGTACCCACAAACATAAAAGAAATAGTCCGGTGAGAGCTTACAACCTCTTGCTGTAGCCATGTCTATCTAGTAACAAAAGCAATAGACAGTATATTAATAAAAATACAAAATTTAAGATAATGTTTTGATAAAAAAAATACAAAATAGCCGCGGATGGCTTAGTGGTTAGTGTTTCGGATTATCGATGCTGGGTCCCCAGGTTCTAGCCTGGACTGATCTTTCAGAGATGGTGTGATTTACTAACAATCGCTGAATATCCGCCGTGCATCGGATGAGCACGTAAAGTGACGGCCCCCAGGCTGGACCCACTGGTTAAATGGGTATCCTTTCCTATGTCCTCCCTGAAATTCTCTCACCCATCTATGTGCAATATCGTACTTGTACGGTGGCGCCATCTACTGTACTCTAATCTCACTACAAACTGTTCTGTCAAAAGTCGCTAGACTTGCTCTCATTCCTTCCGTTTCTATGTCCTGCCCAAAAGGCGATCTCGCTGTAGGTGGCTGGGACCTAAACTCTACTCCCTGTGGACGGAAGTCCTACATGAAAAAAAAATGACAAAAATACAAAATTTAAGAGAATGTTTAACAAAAAATTTGACGATGCAAAAACAAACAAACGAGGATCACCGTTGGAATAAGCTATTCTGAACTGTATAAGATACATTAAAAATCAACATAAACAATTTTTGTGTTACACCGAGTTTGTAATCAAATTCTTCGACTTTCCAAATGTTATAAAATAAGATTTGCTATACAGGATTAGATATGAAATATTTTCCTCATTTGATGCAAAAGGTAAATAGGAAGATGTATGAGTATGTTTATACACTATCTACCAAAAAGTAATTGGACACCTTTGATAGCAAAGGAAAACGAAGTTTATTCACCTTCAATAGCTGGTGGAGCCTCCACGAGCGGCGATTACAGCTGCGACCCTCCGGGACATACTCTCAACCAAGCGTTGTACGACGGCTAGCGGTATTTTCTTCCACTCGGCTTGGAGATGACAGGTCAATTCCTTCACCGATTTCGGACAGCGGGGGCACCCCTTAAGTCGACGCTCCAACTCGTACCAGAAGTGCTCGCTAGAGTTAAGGTCTTGGCTCTGCGCAGGCCAATCCATTCGATTAACCCCATTGTCACCATACCAAGCCATGGTGGACCTCGCAACATGACAGGTGGCATTGTCATCCTGAAAGTAACATGGGTCCACCCCGTAAAACTGCTACAACGTAGGAAGCGCATGGTCATCCAAAATGGTGCAGTAGGTCTCGGCGTTGAGTCTATCAGGAATATCATCCAGGGATCCCGTGCTATACCAGGAGAAACACCCCCATAGCATATTTCCATCGCCGCCGAACTTCACAGTTGGCACAATACATTCCGGCAGGAGGCGTTCTCCAGGCAGACGCCAAACCCAGACCCTGCCATCCGAACGGTAGAGGGTGAACCTTGATTCGTCGCTCCAGAGAACCTGTTTCCACTGTTCAACGGTCCACTGTCGATGTTCTTTGCACCACGTTAGACGAGCAGCGCTATTGGACTTGGCGATCAAAGGCTTGTGGGCTGCAGCACGTCCATGATAACCGAGCAGATGGACTTTCTTACGGATGGTATTCATCGAAAGAACACTCCTGGATGCCTGTTGAAACTCCTCGCAGATGTGGCTCATCGATTTGGAGCGGTTTTTCCGAATTTTTCTGGCTAGCACTCGTCGGTCTCTTACTCCCAGTTTTGTGGGTCTGCCGAGTCGGGGCATATTCCGACAGTCACCTCTCATCTTCCACTTGCCAATCACGTAGGCCACTGTCAATTTTGGGTACTTCAACTCGCTGGATATGTCACGTATGGATCGGCCATTTCTGCTACACCCGACGATTACACCTTTCTCGAAATCAGAGAGCTCCGAACTGCGTGGCATCTTGCATGCGACGGGTTGCGTTGTTGTTTTACGCACGATATTTAACGGCGGCGGCCGTGACGTGTATCAGGACCACAGATATCGTCGATTGCAGGGGTGCCCAATTACTTGTTGGTAGATAGTGTATATATCGTGTCATATGTATTACATGACATCCGACAGTACACACTGGTGAAATTTTTATTTTAATGGGGGCTACGCCATTTTCCTAGCACAGGACCCTAGAGTACCTTAGTAAGCCCATGCACAAGGCAGAAACGTATTAAAATGTGGCTTTCGCGCGGACTATAATTCTAAAGAAGCACGATGGAGAAGTGGTTCTCAGATCAGCAAAATGCTTTTGCGGCGGAAAAGTTCAAGATTTTTCTATGCGCCTAGAATGGATTTCTTCTGGTGTCAGTGAGTTGTGTGAGGGACTCACACGCAATTTCTTCTTTAAGGAAGTGTTGCACAGAGAGATAGAAAATTAGAATTTTTGTTGTTGGGTGCACATAGCGGGTCTACCTGGCCGATCAGGACTCGACTCAAAACATTCGATGTTCCGCCAGAAGCAAGAAAGCTGTCGCGTGGAAAGTTTCCTTTTCAAGAAATCTGATTTTA
Source organism: Macrothele yani (assembly GCA_039090855.1). Taxonomy (NCBI): domain Eukaryota; kingdom Metazoa; phylum Arthropoda; class Arachnida; order Araneae; family Macrothelidae; genus Macrothele; species Macrothele yani. The sequence goes on along the minus strand of CM077026.1, from coordinate 19,166,231 downwards.
GAATAAGTTATCTTGTGTGGTTTTCTAGATATAAAAAATGCGACATGATTTTATAATATCAATACTGCACGTTTTTTGATCATATCGGCAAAAATTAAAAGGTATATACAATTGCCTAATAAAAAAAAAAACGTAAAAGTAATAGAAGCAATATTTTTTCAACAATAAGGAAAGTACCTGATTATGCATTTCCGAATTACCGCAAACGTTTACCCAGAAGTTTCTTTTTCTCAAATTAGGCAGTTGTATGTTTGTCGAAATTTAATAGCTAAGAACTGCGTTACATTTGAAAAAAGCCGCCTCGGTGGCGCAGTGGTCTAAGGCGTTGGCCTCTGATCATTCGTCCGTAAGGGGTCCGGGTTCGAATCCCGGTCAGGCATGGATGTTGTGTTTGTCTTACGGCACTGGCTCTCTCCCTTCCCTGGAACCAGTGACCCTAAATTAGGGACGGGCGACTGCTTATAGCCCATTGAGTTGCTCACGGTGGTCGTTAAACCTCCAACCAAAATAAAAAAAAAAAAAAAAAAAAAACATTTGAAAAAAAAACAACCGTGCAGCACATACAAAGCTGAAGAAAGTACGCGTTAATGTACTATACCATGCAAATTAATTGGGACAAGCTATTTTATTCTCAGAATTGTAATGTGATCGCCAGTTGATGTTGGAAACCCACGTAAACCGGTTTTATCAGCTGTGAGGTGGTGTGACTGTTAGAACTTGATAGTAAGAACGTGGTTTGACCGGTTTTAAACAGGAAATAGGCACTTCAGCTTCAGTTATGAGCTTTCGTGCGTGACAGGTGGATGTTAGTTTTTGCTCTCTGTGAGTATGTGTTGCTTTCGTGTACTGAAAATTGGATATTTCCCCAAGGAAGCGTGCAAAAATAATTGCTCTGAAGGATCACACTTCTATGACAGTGAGAGATATCGCTTCTGCAGTTGGTGTAGGCAAATCAAGTGTATCAAGACTGCTTACGCGATACATTGCATCTGGATCGTCGTCTCCAAAAAGGAGAGGTAAATGTGGAAGAAAACAAAAAACAACTCCACGAACTGATAAATATCTAATCAGAAATAGTAAAATGAATAAAAAAAAAACAAGCACCGACCTTCAAAGAGATTTATTGGATAGTGGTTGTGATGTTAGTGATTCAACTGTACGCCGTAGGCTTCTGGAAATTGGCCGGAAGGCAAGCAGAACAAGGAAAAAACAATATTTGAATGCAAAAATGAAGATAAAACGTTTAGCATGGGCCAAAAAATATAAATCATGGACTGATGACGACTGGAAAAAGGTAATTTTCAGTGATGAAACTCATTTATTTCTGCCGGGTTACCAAGCACATGTCGTTAGACGAAGCAACTGTGAACCCTTAAGACCTGAGCATGTCAAACAAACTGTAAAACACCCTCTGAAACAGATGTTTTGGGGTTTTTTCACATCAAATCGCACTGGAAGCTTAGTTCCTGTTCAAGGTATGATGAATTCAGCCAAGTATGTAGAAATATTACAACGTAGGATTGCTCCATTCTTGCAACCTTTTGACAGGACATTTCAACATGACTTGGCCCCATGTCACAATTCGAAATTGGTCAAGAATTTCATGCTGGAAAATCAAATTCATTTGCTTGATTGGCCTGGAAATTCACCAGACTTAAATCCCATAGAAAACATGTGGAATATTTTGAAGAAACGTTTAGGTAAAATGGACTGTACAACCAAAGAACGCATGATAACGAATGCTATAAAAGTGTGGTTCCACGATTATGAAGTAAAAAAATATGTGCACTCAGTTAGTGGAGTCAATGCCAAAACGAATTCAAGGGGTCATTTCTGCTAAAGGAGGACATACGTCATACTAATACAGGTATTTATCAGTGTATATCAAGGCATAGAATAAAATAAAGGCATGATTTTGGATAAAAGAGTGATTTTTTACTTTGTCCCAATTAGTTTGCACAGTATAGTATTTCTGTTATCCGTTTGCCTTTGCTTTTGAAATTTTACAACACGCGGGTAATGAAAAAAAATATAAGAACGTTTTCAAACATAACACTTGCAACTTGCATTTATGGTATCATTGCATGTAAAGTTTGGAAGAATATCAGTATTATAAATATATCCCAGGTTCGCGTTCTACACACACGAAAAACCAAAATGCTGGTATGCGAGATACCATTTGGCCTTTGTGACGTACCTGCCAGCAGGACGCACACGACATAAAGGCAGATAGCAGTCAGAACGAACGTCCGCGTAGCTCAATTGGTAGAGCGACTTATTTCGGAATGAGGGGACCCGGGTTCGAGCCCCGGCGTGGACAAAAGTGACGGAGAAATTTACTTCGTTATTCCTTATAAAATGAAACAAGCGTTGAAATGATTTATATAAATTAATAAATAACTGATTAATAATAGAAGTGATTATATTACCATAAGAGTGGGAATGGTGTTCAGAATGCTGTTTTTCGGCAATCAGCGGAAAAGCAACGTTCTGGATAGATCTTATAGACAAACACAACAGACCACAAGGAAACAATTTACTTTCTGTTGAAGAGGTTTTACTACAGAGATAGAAACAAAAAAGTAATTTTATGAACATACTGATTGCCGGCGAAAAAAGTGCGCTATTTAGCTGTTCCCATTTAATCCACTCCTCAGAAACTTTGTGCATTGTGTCGGACTGGAGCGGGTTTGTAACCACTGCCCCTCCCAATTTCTGTTCGTACTCTCAGTCCCGGTGGCGGGATAGAAATATGAGCAGGCACATAACTAATCATCTCAGTTTGGATTTCGTTCCAGTCCCAGAGGGAGCATGAGCTCCACGTTTCTTGTACGGCATTTTATCTGCCTGTGCCGTGGACCCAGTGTCCTAAATTACGGATTAAAGAAAGGTTAAAGCCATAGATGCTCAATATGGTCGTCAAGCCAGAAAATAAAAATAATACAATGCTGCTGTTATAAGTTCTAGGACAAGGAATCCATCCCTGATGATGTAATAGAAGAAACATTATATTTTTATTAATCAAAACACTCGTCACGTCTCCGGAGAATTGGCAGTTGTAGTACAGAAATGAAAATATCGCATGTATTATATGAGCAAAAGTATCGTGACACACCTTTTCAATAGCGTATTTGCCATTATGCGTTACAAGTGAGGTCCATCAGGTATAGAAAGACTGTCGTGGTCTGCAAAACTTCGTAGACCAGCATAAACAGCAGAACGGGCGTTAAGGCAGAGCTCAGTGACTCGCAACATGGCACGGTCACAGGATGCCGTCGTAGCAATAAGTCACTTGGAGAAATTTCCACATTGCTGCAGCTCTCCTGATAACCTGTAAGTGGTGTTATTATGAAGGGAAAACACCTGGAGCAAGAACGGAAATCACAGCATGATAGACTACTCAAAATGGCAGAGAGGTGAAGCGAGTGTTGCAAAAAATCGCCTGTTCTCGGTTTGCAACACTCACCACCAAGTTTCACGATGTCCCTGCAAGTAATACTACTCAAACCAATACGGTTCGTCGAGACCTGAAGGGAATGGACTTCCACGGACAAGCAGCCGCACATAAGCTTATCATCAGCAAGATCATCTACAATCGTCAGTTGGAATGGTTTGACGTCAATGGAGTCTGGAGCAGTGGAAGCGCGTTGTCTTCTGGAGTGATGAAACACGCTTCACTACTTCACTATCAGACAGTTCGCCGGATGTGTCTCAGTGTGTGTGTGTGGGGGGGGGGGGTTCCAGGTGAATGCTACCTGCCCGACTGTGTTATGCCACAAAGTGAGGTTCAGTGAAACAGGCATTATAATTTGGAGCTGTTTTTCATGATTTGGGCTGAGCTACCAAGTTCCAATGACCGGGAATCTTAACGCTTCGGTAAACATTCCGAGTTATGCCCCGAACTAGTTTTAGAAAGCGACAATAGATGGCGGCACGTTATCGCTGCTTCGTTTAGCGTTTCGTTATGTTTTGGAAATGCCAAAGGAGGTGAATAATATGGATTTTTGGTGGCGCTTGAAAGGACCTTTTTGAATGGGAATTGTGTTATATCTGGGAAACATTTATTTTGACGGGAGAGGTGTTTCCTCACAAATATGGAGCTGTATATCTTGCAACATAAATGAAAAGAAACTTTTATCTGCCACCGAAGAACTGTCTGATCTCACTAATCAAGACGCCGAAGCAGTGTCCAGAGGAAAGACTACAATTCCACCGAAATAAATATTCCAGAATATGGTCTGCCAAGTACATTTTGTGATTTCCCTGTGTTAATTTTTGTTTTAGGGGTCGTAAATTGCTCTCCACTCATTGAGCGTGCGGTCTTGTCATCGTATCAACGTAGCTGAGGAAGTGGTTGACGGTTAAATGCTCTGAGCCACAGCTTGGCAGGTTACGGTAAGCGGCCCACTGATCTGTCATGACGGTAGTTCTTGGCGCCACGTGTTTCAGAATGAGGAGCAGTAACGAGCATCGATTGGATGAGTTGGCGATAGATATCCTGGGGTATCTACTACCATAATGTTAACAGCAGGTCCTCCAATTCCCGTACATGTCGGGGTGGTGATGTTTTAGAGCGAACCCACTTTTCCAAGTTGAACCACAAATATTCGATTGGGTTCATATTAGAGGAATTTGGAGGCCAAGGCATTAAAGAAAGTCACCAGCATGTTCCTCGAACCATTTCCTAACGATTCTGGCAGTATGGTAATGGCCATCATGAGCAAGGAACACAATTGCCATGAATGGGCGAACGTGGTCCGGAACGATGCACAATCCCTGACAGCTATCAGGGATTGCGCTACTGGGACAATGGGGCCTAAGGTGTCCCAAGAAAACATCGCCCACAGCATAATACCGCCGCTACTGGCCTGTTTCCGCCCAACAGTACATTCAGGTACCAAAAACTCCGTTGGTAATCGGCGTATCCGCGCTCGGTCGTCTACGTGATGCACCAGCAATCTTGATTCGTCAGACCACGCCGCTTTTTCCAATCATGTACGGTGCAATCTCCATGATCTTGGACCCATTTCATGTGTTGTTGGCGATCACATGCAGTGAGCATGGGAACTCTGCTGGGTCTTCGGCTACACCGGCCCTTGCGCAGAAGGCTGCGATAAACTGTGTGCTGTGACACATTGCCTTGATCACCACTGTTGTTGCTGCGGGTGATTTGTCGCACTATGGACTTGAAGTCGCTATGAACAATGCGCAACAGTCTCCGTTCCCCTCTGGCATCAATCAGTTGCAGACGACACACAGCTGGACGACGGTTTGTCGTTTAGTAATCTGTGCACCTCTCCTGATACGTACTCACTACAGCGGCAAGTAAACAGCCCCCAAGCAGCGCCGTTTCCGAGATTGTAGTTCCGAGGCTTCGTGCCATCACAATTTGTCCTCTATCAAACTCCGACACATCGGTAGCTTTTCCCATTCGGACTTCGTACACTATTCTAAACGAAAGCCGGTCTTTGGGTTGTACGAATACTGCTCCCGTGAACTTAACATGCGCCAGCGTTCAGTCACCACGGCCGCTCATTTACGCGGCAATCCTCACAGCCAGCCCCTTAAGGCAATCACGACAGCCATGCCTCATCGTGGTCTCTGTTCAGGATGTAGCTCGGAGGACTTTCCAAGGAGCAGTGCCCCCGACCACTCCGTCAACGAAACGGTCGTGGAATTTATATTTTCCGGTGAAATGTAGGCATATTCAAGTACGCCCGTGTAAGATATGTTCAACTTCTGTTAGAATAAAATCTAACATACAATTAGCTAAATATCTTATCAGAAATACCTAAATTGAAGGTATTGGCATTTCTTTTTATTTCCTAGTTATGTCGCATAGTTAGTTTTAAACATACCGACGGCTTACGTTTCTAGTTTTCGAACACCTAGCCTAATTAATTGACAATATTCTGTGGCTATGGATCCACAACAAGCCTTAGTGTACGTTTATGCTGCAGCCTCGCTGCTGGCACATAGATGCTCGCTCAGGCACCTCGCTGTTTGCATGCAGCTGAGATGCTCGCCATGGAGCATTTACCCTGCAGCTGTTCACATCGCTTTTATTATTATAAGAATCACGACTCTATCTCTTATTGTCAAACAGACTTTACCAGTGCTATAGCAAGTTTTACAACCACTGCTTATGAAACCACCAACTAAAGAAAAATTCAAAGAAATCGCTTATATGTTTTACAAGAAATGGGGATTCCCTAACTGTCTAGGTTCTATCGATGGAAAGCACATTCGAATACTTCGCCCTCAATGGTCAGGCTCCATGTTCTTTAATTATAAAAGCTACTTTCAATAATTCTGCAGGCCGTCAGCGATGCACACTGTAAATGTATTTTCATTATGGTCGGAGCCTTTGGAAAACAAAGTGATGGGGTCACTTTTAGAAAATCTGCCTTGTATTACAGAATGAAAAATGGTGTGCTCAATTAACATTCTTGAAGATAACTTCCTACCAAGTACTGACATCCAAGCCCCCTCTGTATTCATAGGTAATGAAGCCTATCCCTTATTGAGACACATGAAGAAGCCTTATGCTAGGAAAATTCTTGATCAATCCAATGAGAAGTTAAAAAAAAATAAAAGTTCAAATCACAGGAAAAGTTCACAAATAAAAGTTGTTTCTATAAAAACACAACACGGTTTTTAAAGATACGAGAGAGATGACTGCGTAGTTTCGGAGTCTTGTGGGAAAGTGGGTCAATGAACGGGAAGAGTGGCCTTGAAAGAACGAATCACAGCGTAAGTTTGAGGATGCCTGGCGATATTCGAGGCTCGAAAAACAAACCAGTTTGATATCATCGCTGTGGCGATGATCACAGCGAGCAGCGCAGATAGCATCGCTGCTCCACGATAAATGAGCCTGTAAAGATTTATGGTTTTGTTTCATCAACGCCAGGCATCCATGTGCACAGCTCGGTAATGTGCCAGCAGCAAGGATGCAGCATAAACGTACCTATCTATCTATCTATTCCATCTATCTATCTATTTTAAACGTACCTATCTATCTATTTCTTCCGCCCAGGGGGGGAGGGAGTCTCGCGAAGGAGACTATGCGACCGTGAGGGCTACTGACAAATTAATGCAGCCGGCGTATATGCAAGTAAGATGTACATCTATTAAATATTATTTTTCTAAATTATTACCCGAATTTCTGGGAGATTTCCTGAATAGAAGTAGGTCCATTGAAGGCTTAGCTGCCTTAGCTTCTGGAACTCTCAAACATAGGTTCTCTGCATTCGTGTCTGTTCTAGAGAAGCAATTGCACATTGCTACACACAGATAGAGTGAGCCAAATGAGCTGAAAATCACTAGAGCCATAAAATATGAGCTTAATAATACATAATTTAATTTACAAGACAGTAAGTACATTAGTAAGACAGCCACAGGAACACATTACAGTAATCAGTACCTTGTGTGATCAATAGATTTTGAAATATAATTAGACACAATGGGACACATGGAGTGATGCAACCATCTAACGGTGTTCTGGAGTACCTTGGAGTAGGCAGCTTGCAAGCGCCGTCCAATAAGTTCCCACAGGTACTCGATGAATGATAAGTTCGGGTAACTCGTCGGCCATGGGATCATATGGACCCCTGATGTTGACAAGTTCGGAAGATGTTAGCGGTGTGTGGCGGAGTGATATCTACCTGGAAAAAAGCATCCGCGATAATACTCAGAAATTCAAAGGACATCGGCTCCAAAAGATAATCAACGTACCACCTGGCTGTTACAGTCTGGTTAGGCGTGGCAGACACGACGGACTACAGTAATTAATGGCTCTCTATACGAGTATGCGCTGATGGCGAAGTGCACTCCTCTCGGATAACAGCTGGATTCATCTTGTGACCGCGCCCTCGCCAGACACGTGCTCTATGATTGTCAGCAGAGAGGCAGAATCGGATCTCGTCGATAAATACGACACGTTGCCATACCTGTCGCTTCGCAGCTCTACTACACACCACTCCAGCCAAGCACGGCGATTGCCTACGGTCAATTGCAATGGACGGAGCGCTCCCGAAAGCTCAGATATGCTGTCGCCAAACCTTTGGTTCACCGTCTGAATCGTGACCGGGACATCATATTAATCACTACTGCCCCTTCGAATGTTCTCTGCGGTAGCTTGCAGATCCACAGTAACCTGTTGACGAATACCCGTTCGATGCGTGCTGATAACCGCCTGATCGTAAGAGTGCCCGCTACGGCGACTGGTGACGCCGTAGCGGGCACAAACTGCTGCAAATACTGCTGCCAAAGATGTCAAACTCTTCTGACATGCTGATGCAGATGGGCAGCGAATTAACGAATGTGCGAACCATGTTCACTAAGCCTACATTGCTAACTTCCTTAATAGCTACCATCTAGCGATAGGGTTGGCCACTAGGTCTATGAGGCATCTCCAGTAATTGTAAATACTGTACGAGGTCTACGAGGCATCTTCAGTCCTTGGATATACTGTCTATCTTCAGTCTTTGATATACTGTACTTTTACTACCCGGCTTTTTCCGGGATTTAGGTTTGTTAATTTCATATTCTTTTATATGTCACTGAAAAAATCGGGAAAAAAATTGATGCTTGCAAGGAAGAAAAAAGCTGATTTCACAAATTTGGTCATTACAAATTATTTATTCATAGTGTGATTATTTCAGCACTTGGCCGTACGAAACATTTTTGGTTTCTCCTTCATCGGCGACAATATATTATTTTGTTGGATCCTTTGCTCTTGACATTCCAACAACAGCTGTCTATGTGAGAAGCATCAAATGCATCACGTGCTTTCAGTTTCAGATGTCTTTGAGGGCGAATCTCTGGGATAAAAAAGATAAAAACGTATCTTTGCGAATATTTTGTAAAACTGGCTGAAATTTTAATGAACACCATAAATCATTAATAGGAACACGACCTCCAAATTTCACCTGAATCAGTCGATAACTTTTTTATTTAGCCGTCAAATCGTTATTAACCGTTTCTGCGTATACATTTCTGCTTACCGACGAATTAAAAATTCCGTGCCTACTTTAAAAAGTTTTGACCAGATTCCGGTGAAATTTTGAGGGACTCCTCTTATTACCAATTCATGGTGTTGATAAAAATTTCAGACCGTTTCGTTAAGATTTCGCAAAGTTCGTTTTTGCATTTTTTATGCAGAGTTCTCAAAGAATAGAAACACCTGTTGATGTGCCGTGGCGATGAATGCAGTCAAGTGCTTTCAAGTAACGATGACGTAGCAAACGACGCTGACTGTATTGATTAGCTTATTAATTAATTCATAACTCACGAACGGAACAATGTAAAGATTTAAAAATAGTTGCGTTGAACTAGAAGTTCCAGTATTAATAAGCTATGCAAATTTCTCGATGCCACAGTTCGGCGTTCGAGAGTTTTTGCTGCTTCAGACAAACAGACGTTTTGTGTTTTATACATAAGATAGTATCCCTCAAAACAAAGCTGCTTTGTTTCGTCCAGCCATGACATGCCTTTGGTGTCAGGTGTTTCCCTTTTGTCTCTCGCACTTCTCACTCGAATTGGCTGCTCACTGGACTGATGCCATATCTTTGTACATAGCTGCGAATTTGCGTGCCGATACGCCAGCCTCTTATGGGTGCTGCATATCCAATGTAGAGCGTGCAAATATTTTAGAGTTTTTCCAATTCCAACAGGCCTCATGATCTCGTAAAAATTCCTTCCAAGGTTTGGTTTAGTCCCGACTTCCTTACTCTGAAGAGACGTTTCTGTCAGGCATGGGAAAAGAAGTGACGCAGATGCGGGTTAAACCATCCTCATGTATAAAATGGCGCGACTAGTGTGGTTCTTCTGAGGAAATGAAGACCTTATTTTTAACCGGAGGTGCTCTTTCTGATACAATCGGTTAATACGCTCTTCGAGGCGCGATAGGACTTCGAAGCTAACAGCAGCGCTGATCGTTTTCGAGATTACAACCATAAGGTTAACAGTTGGTTACTGTGCAAAAAGATCAGCGACATCACTTTCACGATTCAAATCCCTAGTTCATACAGCGCGACTTTTATCGGCTGACGGGGATCTCTTGTGCCAGCTCGCACCACGTGCCATGAACGGGTGAAAAAACTATGATTGAAATTTTTATAACACGAATCGTAAAATACATATACATAACAATAATAAACGGTTGAATTATTAATGGGAATTATATAAGATATGTCACCAACAAAATTTTCGTAATATTGCCATTCAATATTCCCATGACAGAAGTTTATCATATAAGGTTAAAGATTTTAACCCGTCAGATGAAGTCATTTGTCTTACTAACTTTATTTTATTTTCCGGTATTTCTCCTTGATTTTAGGTATCTTGCGATAGCGGAGAGCTTAGTTCCGATTTCGGCCACCGGATAAAAGGTCAGATGGCGCTGCAAGTACTGAAAGACGTTAGAGCTTTAGGGACAGACGTAGCATAACGATGATTCCATGAAATTACTCTGCTATTTTATTCCTTTTTATGAAATTACTCTGCAAATTTATTCCTTTGTATGAAATTACTCTGCAATTTTATTCCTTTTTATGAAATTACTCTGCAAATTTATTCCTTTTTATGAAATTACTCTGCAATTTTATTCCTTTTTATAAAATTACTCTGCAATGCGAAGAAAATGAAACAAAACACGACACCCACGTAACAGAGCAAACGTCGCAGACATCTGTTCGAACATGTGCGTGTTGCACAGATTAAGTCGTTTGTCTTACTAACTTTATTTTATTTTCCGGTATTTCTCATTGATTTTGCGCATCGTGCGATAGCGCTGAGCTTAGTTTCCGATTTTGGCCAGCAGATAAAAGCAGGTGGCGCTGCAAGTACTGAATGACGTCAGAGCGTTAACGCCAGAGCATTAAGACAGACGTAGCATAACGCTTATTTCTTTTTATGAAATTACACTGCGAATTTATTCATTTTTTATGAAATTACCTGCAATGCGAAGAAAATGAAACAAAACACTTATGTAACAGAACAAATGTCGCAGGCTGTTGTTCGAGCTCGGGCGTGTTACCACAGATGAAGTCGTGTGTCTTCCTAACTTTATTTTATTTTCCGGTATTTTTCCTTGCTTTTACGTATCGTGCGATAGCAGTTAGCTTAGTTCCGATTTCGGCAACCGGATAAGTGCAGATGGCACTGGAATGATGGCATGAGGGAGAGACAAAGCCTATTACATATGTTTTATTTTGAAAAATCTCATAAATCATATGGTAGTAAAAATTGATTACATCCTGGTGCGAGAACAAAATCTGATATATCGCATCATATTGTAGAAATAAAAATTTGTGTCTGGAAGTGTAATATGGGAAGCAGAATGTAAAGCTCATTGATTGAAATTATCTGACTTTATCTAATAAATATTTGCTACTACCGAAATAGTAAATGAAAACTGCACACACACACATATAAACACTTCGTATCTTTATTTATCCATTTTATACATTTTCCATAACTGTAGTTTTCCAGAATTGAAGCAATATATTCATGGTTTAAATAAACTTCTTGTGCTTGGAGCAATCCAAACGGAATTCATTCATTAAACAATATCATATTTCTGAAAAAGACAATTTCGAAATTTAGTATCACTGGAATCATAGAAAAATGGTAGACATTATTTATTAATCGCTTATAAATGTTATTACCTTACAAATGTATTTATGGACTGCATATTGCGCAGCAAAATACGAATTTCTTTTTGTTTGAACTAGAAAATTTCGAAGTAGGTAATTCAAAAGTTACATAATTCCCATCGGTAATTCAAGACACGGGCATTTATGATCCAAATTTCTCCATTTTTTTTTCTTGCTTTGCTTACTGAACAAAATGAGAGAGATAATTTTTCACGATTTGTCGTTCGCGTTGGAGTCCGCATAATGTTTTCCTCAACAAATGATTAAGAAGACTATATCGCGCGAAACTATAAAATCTACTGAGAAATTTTTGATCTGCCAGATATATACTATATGATCTAAAGTATACGGACACCACTTTTAAGTAATAGTGGTTTTGCCCATATACGTCAGAGCCCTGGCACATACGGGTATAAAAGACCGCACTTTGCCCGGCATACATCGTAGATAAGCATGGACAGTAGAATGGGTAAAGCACAATGATTTTCAACGTGGTATGGTCATCGGATGCCATTTTAGCATCAAGTCAGTTCGGGAAATTTCTTCCCTGCCACAACTGAACCGATCAATTGCAAGGGTTATTATTGTGAAGCCCTGTGGAGCAACAACAGAGGCAATCGCGTCCTGTTAGGCCACGGAAAATATGAGAGCGTGTCCGTTGAGTTCTTATGTAGGAGGTGCGAAAAAATCGTCTGTTCTCGGTTGCTACACATACCACAAAGTTCCAAACTTCCCCTAGAAGTACAGCCAGAACCATAATGATTCGTCAAGAGCGGAAGGGAACGGGTTTTTACGATTGCGCAGCCCCATACAAGCCTAACATCTGCAAAATGAAAGCCAAACTTTAATTGGAGTGTTGTAAAGCTCAGTTTTCTGCAATGATGAATCACGCTACACCATCTGGCAGTTCGATGGATGAGTTTGGTTGGAAATGCCAAGGGAAAGCTACCCAACAAACTGTGTTGTATTAAATTTCAAGTTTGGTGGAGGAGGCATTATATTCTGGGGCTTTTTTTTATCATGTTTTGGGGTGGGCCTCCTAGTTTCATTGCCAGGAAATCTTAACCATGTGGCCTGTAATGTAATTCTCGACAATTCGTATCTCACAATATTAAGGCAACTGTTTGCTGAAGGCCCTTTCGTTTCCCAAAAGGACAGTCCAGAAATCAAGGTATCGGAAGGAAAAGTTTGATGAGATGTGTGTAGAAGAACTTGAGTGACAGATTCCCGATCTCACTCCATGGATCACCCTTTGGATGAATTGAAACGCCGACAACGAGCTCCCAACATTACGGCAATGGCTGGGCGAAGCCCTTATGTTTCCCAAAGGAAAACGTCCCTGTCCACAAATCGGGAAATCAAGATCTCAGAAAAAAATTAAGGTCTCGTCCACAAATCCAGATCAAGAAAAAATGTCAAATCAAGGTCCATGGAAAAGGTCAAATCAAGGTCTCGGAAGAAGGTCAATCAAGGTCTCGAAAAAAGGTCAAATCAAGGTTTCGGAAAACGGTTAAATCAAGGTCTCCGAAAAAGGTCCATCAAGATCTCGGAAAAAGGTCAAATCAAGGTCTCGAAAAAATGGAAAACAAATCAAGGTCTCTTCTACAAATAAAGGTCTCGGAAAAAGTCTCATAAATGTTTATCAAGGTCTCAGAAATTGGCATCAAGGTCCACAAATCAAGGTCTCGGAAAAAATCTCATAAATGTTTATCAAGGTCTCAGAAATTGGCATCAAGGTCCACAAATCAAGGTCTCGGAAGGAAAGGTTTGATGAAATGCGTGTAGAAGAACGTGGGTGACAGATCCCCGATCTCACCCCATGGATCACCCTTTGGATGAACTGAATCGCCGACTACGAGACACGTTTCCCAACATTACGGCAACAGTTGGGCGAAGCCCTTTCGTTTCCCAAAGGAAAACGTCCCTGTCTACAAATCGAGAAATCAAGACCTCAGAAAAAAATTAAGGTCTCGTTCACAAATCTAGATCCCGGAAAAATGTCAATTCAAGGTCTCTGAAAAAGGTCAATCAAGATCTCGGAAAAAGGTCAAATCAAGGTCTCGGAAAAATGGAAAACAAATCAAGGTCTCTTCTACAAATAAAGGTCTCGGAAAAAGTCTCGGAAATGTTTATCAAGGTCTCAGCAAAAAGGTCAAATCAAGGTCTCGGGAAAATGTAAAACAAATCAAGATATCTTCTACAAATATAGGTCACGGAAAAAGTCTCAGAAATGCTTATCAAGGTCTCAGAAATTGGCATCAAAGTCCACAATTCAAGGTCGCGGAAGGAAAGGTTTGATGAAATGCTTGTAGAAGAACTTGAGTGACAAATTCCCGATTTCACCCCATGGATCACCCTTTGGATGAATTGAATCACCGACTACGAGACACGTTTCCCAACATTACGGCAACAGTTCGGTGAAGCCCTTTCGTTTTGCCAAAGGACAATGTCCCAGTCTACAAATCAAGGTCGCTGCATGAAATGTGTGATGAGATGCACCTAAAGGAACTGGAATGTTAGATTAGCAATCCCAACCAAAGGAATCGCCTTTCGGATGAACCAAAACGTCAACTTTGGGCCCGTTCGAATCGCACGACATAGGTAACAGACGTGACTAGTATTGTTGAAGCTGAATGAAAGGAATTCCGGCAGGAACACACCAAAATCTAGTGGAAATCCTTCCCAACAGAAGAGTGGACGCTGTGATAGCAGCAAAAAAAAAAGGGGGGGGGGTGACTCGGTGTTATTCCTTTCTTATTGCATGTAGTTTGCCGATATGGAGGTGTTCGATAAAATGGTATACCTAATAAACAGAAATTTGCAACTTTCACGTGCTATTTTTCTTTTACTATCGACGTTTACTTCAACTTACATTTTTCGTGGTCTTTTTCTATGTAAATTTGAATTCGTTCCTTTCAGCGTTTCAACCTAAAAGTAATATTTTCTCACCCACTGAATGTTATGTTGGCAGCAGTCTTGAGGTCGGGCTGTGTTACGTGTGTGTGTGTGTGTGTGTGTGTGTGGACCTAATGAGAATGAGCTATATAATGTTGGAGAAAGCAGCAAAAAGTGTGGTGTGGTGCGTTAGTGGTAGTCGTAGAAGCTGAAGCTGTGCTGATCTGTAAGCGAAAGTATCTATCGATTTTTTGTGTATATATATAGTCGGACCTCTGTATATCAAAGTCGATGGTTTCACAAAAAATATCGATATGTAGAACCTTCGATATATAGAAACGATCTTTTTTATACATATGTATTGTGTAGTATATTGTATTTAGAAATACGTTTCGTAATCAAGTTGTTTACTTTTCCTATCATCAATAATCTGAGTTTTTCTTTGCCCTTCATGTTAGCGCCCAACAAAACTGTTATTCTCTCTTTTCTGTCTTCACCTCCATGATAATCGTCGTATTTAAAAGTAAGATTCTTTTTTAGCAAACATTTAAAGAAAAGTAATTTTTCGTCGACATTAAAATGTTATCAGGAGTGTACTCTTCTAAAATCTTCTTCAAAACCGTGTTTTTCCAATTGGTAATAGTCAGTGCCACACGCGTTTCCAGTTTCCCCCGAAACAATCTATTCTTTTAAGTCATGGCGCTTCTTAAATTTATCCAGTCAACCGGAACTAGCTAGAAAATACACTTTCCCTCAACGAATAGCAAACTGTAATGCATTTTCTTTTATAATATTGGCTTGAAATTCGTGGCCCGCGGGCCGCATATGGCCCGGCGCCAACTGTTTTGCGGCCCGCACGAATGATTACAAAATAAAAGTAAATCACCCTTTTTTCGAGAATATTATGATATATTAAATATAATATGAACATAGTAATGCTTGGCAAAGCCATCCGCTTTATAAGCAACACGTTTATTTACGAAGAATATAAGTTTGAATGTTTCAAAGACATGGAAAATACTTCCAATATGTTCAAGTCTCCATTTTCCTATAATGCCGACAATGCACCTGTAGAACATCAGCGTGAATTATTAGACTTTAGCGTGATTTTTTCCTAAAAGAAAAATTTAACAGCTTCAATCAAACATAGTTTTAGGAATTAGTTATAAAGGATAAGTACGTAAACATTGATAACCTAGCTGCATGGCTTCTATGTTCGGAACAACATACTCATGTGAACAGTTGTTTTCAAGAATGAACCAAGTAAAATGTCTTGAATGGAATAGATTAAGCGACAGTCACTTATGTTTACTTTTAAAAGAAGCATGTTCAAACGACATTCTTCCAAATATGGACACGTTAGCAACAGAGACGCGAGCTCAAGTTTCTCGTCAGAACACGTAATATTTTCTGTACCGTGTCCAGTTGATAAAATGTGACTGTTTTAAGATTTAAGTGAAAAATAATAACTGTTACGTAAAAGTAATTAACGAAGCATTTGGTTTTATTATTTACCGATAAATAGAAGTAATATTCTACTCTTATGCCAAGCCATTAGTGTAGTTTTGTAAATTTGATATTTATTTATAAGAATTTTTTTAATATTCATGCGGCCCCTTACATTCCTCCAAAACTGGAAAGTGGCCCTTCCAAGGTTCTGAGTTTGAGACCACTGTTTTATAAGATGACCTGAGATTGACAAATTTTTGTCACGAGCAATTTTAATCCAGTTTAAACCAGTATCGTCCACTTTTCCAAAATGACATGTTTTAGAACGTTTCCTATTAGATCCGACATCTTCAAAGATTTTCAAACTAACTCCAGGTTTTAAGCACGTCTTTTGTTAAAAAGAGATCGTGCTTATGGTACCGGTTTATCCGTCCGTCCGTCTGTACCCTCGATATTTCTGCAACTATTAGTCCAATTTGAAAAATTCTTTTTGCATTAGGAAGCTTGAAATATGCGAATGAGGATCCTTTATTTCGTTTTTTCTTACGATGTACAATTTCGCCGCTAGAGGGCGTAAATGCAGATGATGTCGAATTCAAAAATACGTTTTATTAAACATATTTGCTTCTAAACATCCGATTGAAAAAATTCTTTTATCTTTCGATTCCATTTATGTCGAAGAGTATTTTAGATATAGTTACTTTTTCAAATTACGCATAGATATTCCGCTAGGGGCGTAAAAGTAAATTACATTTTTCCCGATAATTCGTCTTCTAAAACTCCGATTTGAAAAACGTTTTCTTCAGCGGATACACTTCTTCATGAAAAATCTTTAGCATATAATTTCAAATTTTTAGTAAAGAATACTTTAGCCACCATGGGGCGTAAGTGTTAATTTTTACTTCTGATGTATTTTCCATAAATTCGGAGCTTCTAAAATATCAATTGAAAACATTATTTCGTGGACTGATGCCACTCACACTGATAAACCTTTTCGGAATATTTTGTTCTTAAAATATTTAACATTTTCTCCGCCAGGGGCGTAGATGTATATCTTATTTTCATCAATATATCTACTTTTAGAAGTCCGATTCGAAAAATTTCTTGTTTGTTGGATAGCGTTTTCGGTGTGACATATGTTTCATATAATTTCAAACAAGTAAGTCATACACGTTCCGCTAGGGGGCGTATAGGTAAATTGCGTTTCCCCTTATATCTTTGGTTTTAAATTTCCTATTTGAAAAAATTTTCTGAACCGGATACAGCACCTGATGGGAAATCGTTTGCACATAATTTCTAATATTTTTGTTAAAAAATGGTTTGACTACCAGAGGGCGTAAATCTTAATTTCCGCTTCTGATGTATTTGCAGCAAAACATGAGCTTCCAAATTCATGATTGAAAGAACATCGTTTGTAGACTGATAGCACTCATATCGACAAACCTTTTAGAAACATTTTCTTCTTAAAATATTGCATAGTTACTACGCCAGGGGGCGTACATGCATATCTTATTTTTGTCAATATCTCTACTTCTAGAAGTCCGATTTGAAAAATTCCTTCTATGTTGGATAGTGTATCCAGTGAGACATGTTTGCCATATAATTTGGAAATTTTCAAATAATTCATAGACTTTCCGCTTGGGGGCGTAAAGGTAAATTACTTTCCCCCTATATATCTGCTTCTAATTCTCCGATTTGAAAAATTCTTTCTGCACCGGATACAGCTCCTCGATGGGAAATCCTTTGCACATAATTTAAATTTTTTTTAAAAAATATTTTGGCCACCAGGTGGCGTAAGTCTTAATTTGCACTTCTGATGTATTTGCAGCAAAATATGAGCTTCTAAAATCTGGACTGAAAAAAAGTCATTTGTTGACCGATACTAACCATGTCGACAAACCTTTTAGTGAACATTTTCTTCTTGAAATAATGCAAGGTTTCAACGCTAGGAGGCGTAGGTGTATATCTTATTTTTGTCAATATCTCTACTTCTAGGAGTCCGATTTGAAAAATTCCTTCTTTGTTGGATAGTGCTTCCGATGCGAATTTTTTTCTATGATTTTAAAATTTTCAAGATAATCATAGACTTTCTGCTAGGGGGCAGAAAGGTAAATTGCGTTTTCTGCGTTATTTCTGCTTCTAAAACTCCTATTTGAAAAATCCTTCCTGTAGCGCATACAAGACCTGATGGAAAATATTTTTCACATAATTTCTAATGTTTGGTAAAGAATGGTTTGTCCACCAGGTGTCATGGGTGTTAGTTTCTGCTTCTGTTGTACTTGTAGCAAAATCTGGGCTCCTGAAAAGTCGACTAAATGTTTTTTTTTCTTAGACCGATACCGTTCATATGGAAAAATCTTTTGAAAATACTTTCTTCCTAAAATAATGCATGGTTTTCCCACCAGGGGACGTAAAGTCACATCTTATTTTTGTCGATATTTCTGTTTCTAAGAGTCCGATTTGAAAAATTACTTCTGTGTTGGAGAGCGTTTCCGGTTCGAAATGTTTCTCACATAAATTCATGTATTTCTTAACGCACAAGTCTGCAACCAGAGAGCGTAAGTTCACGATTCCGTTTACAGCAATATCTGAGGGATGAAATACCCGATTGTAAAATTTCTTTCTTCCGTCAGAAACTATTGTTTTCCATACCGGCTCCATTGACTTTGAATAGCTTTGATAAATTTAATTTGCGTCAGAACGGATTCAAAAGACGTGCTTATTGCACCCGAAAATTCGGTGTCATCTTTCTTGTTTATAATTGTCGGCACTGTAATTGGAATAACACCAAATCTTTATCCTCTTTCAACAATTTTAAACAGTGATCAGTTATTAAAACCATGTAAATGTGTGCATTACCTCCTCAAGTTTCTTCGTGTATGACTGTTTCGTCCGTAGGCCACGAGTTGGCAGCACATTAGTTGAGCAAGCAAAATGACTCATTTTAGTTGGTCAGAAGGAAAGTGCATGTTGTGGTTTAACGAAACAAAGTCAGCAACTGCAGTTCGGTGCAAATGTCACACAAAGGAACCATTCACATGGTTAGATTTTGTTAAGGATGCTGTCTACTTGTTTCTAACACACAACAGCGTTGTTGAGTGGAATACCAGGATTTAAGAAGCTAAGTTGTAAGAGAACCAGGGCAATACCAGACAGGATCTGCTAGGAACTGGGTTACCATACCGCATTACCAAGCGAGTCCATTTTGAACACATATATAGTAATGTGAACTGTATTTCAATATATTGTATGTACTGCAGCTTCAAATGAAAGTTTAGAATTATCCTCTACAGCGAAGGAAACTTATTAGCGAGTTTAACGAGACCTAACTTTGCAATTGCGTGAAAACATCTAAACACACCGAGAATAAGGGACTTTTACATGGAGCGAGAATATGATAATCCATTTCCAGCGCAAAAAGGCAAAGAAGCTCTCTTCGCTGCTTTCCATGTTGGTCTAGAATTAGTTTGACATCCTGCCGCAGCTAATTAATGGAGCAACGATTTTGCGCCTCTCCTGAGGTTAAACGTTTTCATATGTGTGTGCATTCAAATACAAAAATAAACCAGTATGAGAAGATTAAATTTTGAAGTACCCAGTGCCTTTTGCATAGAGAAATGCGCGTGAAAATCACTGAACCAACTAGTGAATATGGATTTTGTGCAGCAGAATAACGGAGCACGAGGATTTTGAAAAAATATTCAAACTCCTGTTATAATATGTCGCAGCGTTCAGCAGACTCTTCTAGGCCATTAAAACATTACGAACTAAAGATACATCAGAGGTTAAACACTGGTTTATACACTGAAGGAGCCATTTATTAGAAACCCCCAGTGCCAGGAAGACACAAGCCATGGTTACTTTTGTATGCAACTGTGACTTTGAAATAGGTAATAAACAGATCCCTGGAAACAATTCAGACGTGTAGGAAGCTTAAATATAGGCAGTGCTTCGTAATGTAAGCTCCTTTAAAAGAGGGATGATTCTGACACTAGGCGAGCAGGTACAAACATTTCAGAAATGGCAGATATTCTTGTCTACACGGTGTGCCCATTAAGTAAAGAGATTGTTTTTTTTTTTTACGGAACAGCCTTTGAAAAAAGCTAGCTAAAAACGGGTAGCAGTACACCAAACAACTAGGTAAAGAACGATAATATTCGTTTATTGGCATAAAACAGTAAACAACTGGTTGCAGGCATTCAGCACCTACGGGTGCCTTCTTCAGGGGTGGTTTAGAACAACGTTAGTAACCTGATTGAATGAACAGAAAATTTAAACATGCATGTGAAATGTATAAAATGTATAAAAACTAGACAGCACGGCACGTACGGAAACAGTCGAAAATGAGAAGAATCAGATACTTTCACGAGAGGCACGTAGAAACATGGGCCATATCAAAGGCAGCTCCATTGACGCGTCATCGTTGCAGATATCATTGCTAAACAAGATCTCCAAAGACTCCCTAATGGCTATACCTCTAGCGGTAGTGTATGGTGCAACCTGTTGTAAATCCTCCCATTGTAGGGCGGCAGAAGATGTCATAACCTCCCTAGATAGAGCAGTGGTTGATTTATTCTTCAAGACGTCTCTTTTGTGCTCAGACAAACGAGTTGCAAATGACTTCTTTGTCCTGCCAATATAAAACTTGGTATTTCCCTCCTGGTAACGAAGGGGTATGGAATATAACCCTGCGTTAGCAAGTAAAGTGCTGCGGCTTCCTGATGAAAGAATGTATTGTAAAATTGACATAGGGTGGCAAATTCCAAATCCAAGTCGTAACTTTTTAAACGCATTCCGGACGAAATAGGAAAGAAAATAGGTAAAGAATCCTGAAGAAGGCACCCGTAGTTGCTGAAAATTTCCAACCAGTTGTTTACTGTTTTATGCCAATAAACGGATATTACCGTTCTTTACCTATGTGTTTCTAGCTTTTACCTGTAGAGTGTGCTGTAATTGGAGAAGCGACATTCGAATGCAGTGTGAGTAGAGCGTCTTAGAAACTGTGTAATGGAGCAAAGAATTGTGATAAACTATTAAGGTGATTCCACCTAAAAACTCTGCCTTATGTTTCCAATGGCAAAACTTCTTTACATATTTTCTTCGCAATTAATGTTTTCCCAAGGATGAAAATTTGCACATCGATAAAACTAACGTCAAGTTATAGCATGGGATACTTAATATTTGCTAAAGGAAAACTATAACTAAGCAATCCAACATTTGTTCGTCTACTCACGTCATCAATGTACAGATTGCGCCATCTATTAACAGGTCTGAACGTTACTCAAAGAAAAATGATTCATTTTTAATATGATTATGGTTATGTTTTAGCAATCATTTAGTATCCCGTGCTATAATTTAAAGTTAGTTTTATGGATGTGCAAATTTTCATCCTTGGGAATACATTAATTGCGAAGGAAATATGTAAAGAAGTTTTGCCATTGGAAACATATGGCAGAGATTCTAGGTGAAACCACCTTAATGTAAATTAAGGAATACTACCACGGAAGTGCACCATGACCCCAAAAAAAGTTTATGGTGAAAAAAAGGCATTCCACACACACACACGCACACACACACACAGACGAACGGTGCCTCACCAACTTGAATGTGTTTGATAGGGATCCAAGAATGCTGAAAGATGTTCAAAAGGCATTCCACACACACACACACACAGACGAACGTGCCTCACAAACTTGAATGTGTTTCATGGGGATCCAAGAATGCTGATAGATGTTCCACAGGCATTCCACACACACACACACACACACACACACAGACGAACGTGCCTCACCAACTTGAAAGTGTTTCATGGTGATTTGAGGATGATGATAGATGTTAAAAAAGCATGCCACACACAGACGAACGTGCCTCACCAACTTGAATGTGTTTCATGGGGATCCGAGAATGCTGATAGATGTTTAAAAGGCGTGCCACACGCAAAAACGAACGTGCCTCACCAACTTGAATATGTTTCGTGGAGATCCAATAAAATTTGGTTCCGTATTTTTACAACGGATGAAACA
Source organism: Macrothele yani (assembly GCA_039090855.1). Taxonomy (NCBI): domain Eukaryota; kingdom Metazoa; phylum Arthropoda; class Arachnida; order Araneae; family Macrothelidae; genus Macrothele; species Macrothele yani. The sequence goes on along the minus strand of CM077026.1, from coordinate 19,144,207 downwards.
TGAGTTGATCTCCTTGACACAGAGGATATAAAAAACAAAGTCTAATGTGGAAGGATTGGTCTTCTCCACATCAAAGGATGTTCTGTGTTGCTCCTTCAGCGGGCAAAATGATTGCATCAATTTTCTGATATGCAGAAGACATCATAATGACTGACTACATGGAAAATGGCACCGCTGTCATTGGTGCATATTCCGTAAACCTTATAAGCCAAATTTGTGCAGCCAAAAAAGGAGAGGCGGAGACCTGCGAAGACGTATCTTCTTTCTGCAAGACCAAACCTGCTAATAATTCCAAGATTGTAGGAACTGCAGTATATATTACAGGGTTTGATTTGCTTATTCAGTCAGCTGATTTTTCAGACTTACCCCTAGAGATTTTTTATTTGTTTCCCAGGCTGAAGGAAAGCATTCACGTGAAGCGATATACCTCCGAATCTAAGATGGCCACAGGAATGAGTGCATGATTGGAACATCATGATAAAGACATTTTTCTCCAGAAACAAAACCCTAGAGCATCGGTGGGAGACGAGGGTTGCAGTGGTCCGTGACTATGCCAAAAATATGAAATACGAGAGTAACAACAAATCTTTCGTGTATGTGTTCTACCCACTAGACCTACTAGGGCAATGAGTACACACAGAACTGTAAAGATGTGAACATGTGTTTCTTTAAGTTTCTCTCTCGACTACAATTATTTAGAATGATATCTGTAATTCACTTCGCGGTAAATAAGATTAGAGGAGTAAATGTAAGCTATCAAAACAGATGATGAAGGAAATGGTATAAATGGCTGCAAGTTTATCTGTAGCAGAAATACCCACCAGACATGATTCAAGTCATCCAGCCATCTGTCACGATTATTAGTCAGAAAAGTGGATCTGAGTTCAATCTTTGTGTCCACCATTAACTAGCAGTCTTAGCAAAACTATTTTTAAAAGAGTGAACATAGGCTTTGGTTGCAAAAACATCAATGTGAAAAATATTTTTCGTGGACTGCGTTTTTAACGAAGGCAAAAAGAGTGCATTTTACTCTAATATTAAGCCTATAACTTTGCTCCATTGCGTCATAAACGGCAAGCCATCCAACTATCCTAAGCGTGGACGACAGTCGAAAGACTGAAACATTTCAACGACTTCTTAAACAGAGGTCGTCCTCACCCTGGGATAGTGCGTGGTATTGAAAATTTGGTGGAGCTGTTCACTTTCCATCAAGTGAAAGCATTCTTTACGTTTTCCAACCGTAGGTTGAAGAAGCGTATATGCTCCAGCTTTGTCCGTCTATCCATACGTCCGTCTGACCGCACGATAACTCGCGTAAAAAAGGTTCGATTTCGATAAAAGTTTAGTATGTGGTAGGAGACTACCTGAGAACGAACCCTATTGAAAATGGACGAAATGGGGTCAAAGGTCACGACATAGGAGCGGGATTCATTCCATTGCCCTTATGCGTCATAACTTGCGTAAATATGGTTCGATTTCAATGAAAGTTTAGTATGTGGTAGGGGACCACCTGGGGACGAACTCTATTGAAAATGGGTGAAGTGGGGTCAAACGTCAAGACGTAGGAGCGGGATGCATTCCATTGACGCGTCATAACTTGCGTAAATATGGTTCGATTTCCGATGAAAGTTTAGTTTGTCGTAGGGGACCACCTGGAAATGAGCCCGATTGAAAATGCGTGAAGTGGGGTCAAAGGTCAGGACATAGGAGCGGGATGCACTCCATTACTCTTATGCATTATAACTTACGTAAAAATGTTTCGATTGAGACAAAACTTTATCATGTTGTTCCGGAAGTACACTTTGCCGGTTCTGTTGAATATCATCGAAATGGGGTCAAAGGTCAGGTCATAAGAGCGAGTATAACGAAGTATATTTCTCCGTTATTTTTGTTCACGCCAGGATTCGAACCCGGATCCCCTCATTCCGGAATAAGTTGCTCTACCAATTGAGCTACGCGGACGTTTTATTCTGATTCCTATCTGCTTTTATGTCGTGTGCGTCCTTCTGGCAAGTACGTCACATCTCCTGGTACGTTACACGAGATGTATTCTACAGCTATTATCATCATAACTTGAGTAATGATTTCTGGTATGTTGGAAAGCGAATCATAATCAATGCATTGCATGATTGTACAAACTTGTTTTTATTTCTCCCATGTCTGCTGTCATACTCTCTATCTACCCCCCGGGAATTACTTTATAACTAAATCGCTCCCAACTGGTCAACTCCCCAAAACGACAAAGTTCTTTGGTTGAGAACTCATGCCTCACCTGCCCTGTTCGCCATAACTTGATTCATTCAAGTTTTTACTATTCTTTATATCGGTGAGGAATGTTTTCAGAAGATGGAAGACTTTCATGAAGACATAAATTCTAATATTCTTTCCTCTTCAAACATGCAAAATTTTATAGACAGATAATGCAAAACGTGCCGATAAGGTGGAAAAATATCATATATCCTGATGGTGCATACTTTTTGAATTATAATCTTTTTTGCGGACTTTTTCATATCACACGCTGTATACGTTTCTAAGATTGAGAATATTTATAGGAGACCTACATTTGGAGGAAAGTGTCTTTCACATATTAGCTTACATGTGGATTGCAGACAAACATTACCTTTTAGTGTTCTTAAAGAAATAGCGAAACTCTTATGACATAATACAAAAACTTGTCCAGACGTGAATCAGACGCTAACTCCAAAAATTCCCCTATTTCCAATTATGTGCTATGAATTTCTAAACTAATGGAAATACATGAAAGACAACAACATACTGGAAGAATAAACTGCACTTACGCATATTTTCAGTAACAAGAAGACAAATATAATATGTATATATATATATATGTACATCAAATACTTACAAACATTAGCAGAGTATATAAACATATGCCAGAAGAGAAATCGTGAACGGTTCTCTGCGATTATATATAATAATCATAAGCTAAAATAAATATTACGATATATCATTTAATGTTCTTACAGTACAGATCTGCGGGTTTCATTACAATAAATTTCAGGATCGGTCTTCTAGATTTTCAGCCACAGAATTTCCGGAATAGAGTTTTTGAAAACTTTAAAATATTTGCATTACTAGGTACACATTTTGAAGATAACAATCCGATTTTTGGTGTAAATGTGACAAGGACGGTAAGTCAGATAATTTCCGAAAACTTGAAAATTTTCATCGTCCTGGAGCGGGACTCGAACCCACATCTCCCAGATAGCGTCCGGGTATGCTAACCACTGCACTACCCAAAACGACCAAGTCTCAAGTTTCCGATTAATATGAATATAACCATCACAGGATACACTCGTCGAAGCAACCGACATTCATGATTCATGAATCATCATTACTAGGTATTTTTAAGTATTTGTATGCATTGAGATGCTCCGGAACTTGTAACGTGCCTACACCGCAGTACGCACATGAGATAAAGACAGATAATAGTGAGAGAACATGTCCGCGTAGCTCAGTTGGGAGAGCGACTTACTCCGGAGTGAGGAGATCCGGATTCGGTGCCCGGCGCGGATAAACTTGTTCGTTATATTGGCGCCCGAACTTCCAGGATGGCCCGGCTGTTAAGTTTCTCGCAATGATGTGATGTTCTGTCCACACGGCGAAACAGGAAAAAATAAGAATTCCTTCTTCAGTGCTTCAAAAAAATAAATAAATCAGTGTGATGTTCCGCATACCAAATTGGCTGGGATTTCTCAAATGCACGTTCTTCATGGGATGACTCCCTACAGCGATAAATGGTCCCGGCTGACCCATGGGACATGCCCCCGGCCCTCTTTCGGAGGGTGGGGGGATGTGACGTGCCTGCACCGCAGTACGCACAAAAAATAAAGGCAGATAGCAGTGAGAGCACATGTCCGCGTAGCTCAGTTGGGAGAGCGACTTACTCCAGATTGAGGGGACCCTTGTTCGATGCCCGGCAGGGACAAACTTGTTAATTATAAACTCCATATAGTGTTGCATTATTCAGGAAGCAGTCGTTTCGGATATCGTAATGTTTCTGAAGTCATATAAGGAATATGTAATGTTCCGTATGTCTATGTGGTGTCGAATTATTCCGCAAGTTTGTACGTTGGAGGGCTGCGTAACTCTTTGCTTATTTATGAATGTAACCCAGTAATGAACGGATCGTTGAATGGAAAAACTTTTTGAACGTATAGTTATGTTGCCACCAGCGTTTGACAGTTGCTAGCTTCAACATTTACAAGAGAAGTGCCTAGTAGGATATCGAAGCTCATTCAGCTATGATATTAGGAGAACGTGCATCCACCCACTGAAGACACGCATCGATCACAGAAGTTATGCTGTCAAAATGTGAAAGTCGTGCGGAGATCTAATCATTTTGATAATTACATTAATCTGAACCCTCCGATCACAATCGCGTTACGTGCTTTCGGTAAGAGAAGCGAAAGATACCATTAGTTGTCGAGAAATATTCTCCCTATGGAAGCAATTGATCAGTAGTTTCTTATGAATTTAGCTTGCAGCATTCTGTGTGCGTGTCAAATCCCTTTCTAGAATTATTAACAAGCTAAAGATATGCATCAAATGCAAAATCGTTCTGGAGGCAGGTTTATAATGAACATATCATTTAATTTTCTTACATTTCGTTGTGCATAAGAAAATGTTTTGCTAAGTACTGGTACTGTGAATTTGTCTATTCTGACTCAGACTTTTTGAGCACCAATATCGTAAACAAAAAGAACCATTTTCGCTGTGTTTCACTTCTGTTCATTTAATTTTAAGCAACGAGAGAGTGATATAATACTTTTTCTGTAAATACGTAAATTACCTGGGACAAAATATTTATTGATGGTTCTTTTGTGCCTTGTTATTTGTCTGGAGTGGAAGGATTTCATTTCTCATCCCCCATCCTTACTGAAAAACCTTTCTATGACTGCTGGTCTCAAAACAGTGTGAACATCTACATTTTCCATTAGTGCCAAGTTGTAGAGAAAATGACTCACTGATTCTAATTTTCTTATACACTATCTACCAACAAGTAATTGGACACCTGTGATAGCAAAGGAAAACGAAGTTTATTCACCTTCAATAGTTGGTGGAGCCTCCACGAGCGGCGATTACAGCTGCGACCCTCCGGGGCATACTCTCAACCAGGCATTGTACGACAGCTGGCGGTATTTTCTTCCACTCGGCTTGCAGAAGACAGGTCAGTTTCTTCAACGATTTCGGACGATGGGGCACCCCTTAAGTCGACGCTCCAACTCGTCCCAGAGGTGCTCGATAGGGTTAAGGTCCGGGCTCTGCGCAGGCCAGTCCATTCGATTTACCCCATTGTCACTATATCAAGCCATGGTGGACCTCGGAACATGACAGGTGACATTGTCATTATGAAAGTAACATGGGCTCCACCCCGTTAAACTGCCACAACGTAGGAAGCGCATGGTCATCCAAAATGGTGCAGTAGGTCTCGGCGTTGAGTCTATCAGGAATTGCATCCAGGGATCCCTTGCCATACCAGGAGAAACCCCCCATAGCATATTTCCATCGCCGCCGAACTTCACAGTTGGCACAATACATTCCGGCAGGAGGCGTTCTCCAGGCAGACGCCAAACCCAGACCCTGCCATCCGAACGGTAGAGGGTGAACCTTGATTCGTCGCTCTAGAGAACCTGTTTCCACTGTTCAACGGTCCACTGTCGATGTTCTTTGCACCACGTTAGCCGAGCAGCGCTATTGGACTTGGTGATCAAAGGCTTGTGGGCGGCAGCACATCCATGATAACCGAGCAGATGGGCTTTTTACGGATGGTATTCATCGAAAGAACACTCCTGGATGCCTGTTGAAACTCCTCGCGGATGTGGACCTTCGATTTGGAGCGGTTCTTCCGAATGTCTTTGGCCAGCACCCGTCGGTCTCTAACTTCCTGTTTTGTGGGTCTGCCGGATTGGGGCATATTCCTACAGTCACCTCTCATCTTCCACTTGTCAATCACGTAGGCCACTGTCAATTTTAGGTACTTCAACTCGCTGGCTATGTCACGTATGGATCGGCCTTTTCTGTGATATCCGACGATTACACCTTTCTCGAAATCAGACAGCTCCGAACTGCGTGGCATCTTGCATGCGACTGGTTGCGTTGTTGTTTCCCACACGATATTTAACGGCGGTGGCCGTGACGTGTGTCAGGACCGCAGATATCGTCGATTGCAGGGGTGTCCAATTACTTGTTGGTAGATAGTGTATATATGTACCTATGTAACCTTATATTATTCGATAGGAGCTTCCAGTTCTCTCACTCATGGACTTACGTACAGGCAGCAAAAGGAAAAAGCCAAAGCCTTGTTTGAGATGAAAAATTTGACCCTGCCAGTGAGAAACAGCTGTCATGATGATTACATTGTTGTTAATATATTTTAAAATCTGAATCACTTGTTTCTTCTTTTCCGATACAGCTTTGTTCGCAGAATGCAGATTTGAATCTGGGAACATACCTCATCAGGGATATTTACAAAGACGTAAACTAGATTTTTGCCTCAAGATTGTACTAGGTCAGAATCTTTGGGATGTAGTGGCCTCAAACGAGTACTGTCTGAACTGTAGTTTGAAAGCCTCGAAGAACGAAATGGAGGAGAAGCATTTGAAAAACAGTGCTGGTTTGTTTTAAGGACAACTGTTTGAAGAGTAAACGCAATATTGAAGACATTTTCTGTGGAAAGTTTTGTTAAGTGTTGAACTATGTACACTAAACGGTATTGGTTGCTGTTTGTAGGACTCTAATTACAAGATGTTTCTAAGGACGGAAACAATAGTTGAGGTTTTCAAGATTGAGCTAGTAGAGCAAGACCTGTTCAATGAATAAAATCTCCGTTGAAGGAAATTCTTCCTTTTGCGAATAATGCGTGTGCGTCTTGTTTAATCACATCTCAAAAGTAACTGACCCAATAACTTTTTCTTCTTTAATTACGGGAATTTAACCACATAACCGGCTGGAACGAATTAACTTAGTGTTAGGAAAATTGGCTGAAATCATCTTGAACGAGTATACTCGGTGTGCAAGAAGTAGGCCTAACGCGGCGGGACAAAACATCAGAAGGTGCTGCTTTCCGCTTAGCTTCTTTTATTCCAAGTAGTCATTTACCGGGATGTTTGACAGAAATCTTACCTACATATAAGGGGCATAACAATGGTGGCGAACCCAAGAAGTGAGAGAGAAGATATCTGGGTCACCGATTTCTACCCGGAAGCATAACTTTTGTCTCAGGGAGACTAGCCTTTTCCCATCATGACTTAGGTAATGGAATGGAGAACAAAGAACTTGAAGGGATCGCTTATATCACCAGTTACAGGTTGTTGGTCAGTACTGCTGAGATGAGAGGGGGAAAGGAATTGGAGGAACTGCTAAGAGGGGAGGAGGAAAGGAATTGGAGGTAATGCTGAGATGAGAGGAGAAAAGGAATTGGAGCAACTGCTGAGATGAGAGGAGGAAAGGACTTGGAGGAACTGCTGAGATGATAAGAGGAAAGCAATTGGAGGGACTTCTGAAATGAGAGGAGAAAGGAATTAGATGTACTGTTGAGATGAGAAGAGAAAAGGAATTGGAGGAACGGTTGACATGAGACGAGGAAAGGAAATGGAGGAGCTGCTGAGATGAGAGGAGGACAAGAATTGGAGGAACTGCTGAAATGATAGGAGAAAGGAATGGAGGAACTGCTGAGTTGACAGGAAGAAAGGAATTGTTTAGTTTCTTAAACCACGGCCGCTATGTGAACATTTATGTTTAGAGAGCTGAGATCAGAGGAGTAAAGGAATTGGAGGAACTTCTGTGATGAGAGGGCGAAAGGAATTGGAGGAACTACTGAGATGAGAGGTAAAAGACATAGGGAAACTGCTGAGTTGAGAGAAAGAGAGGAATTGTTTTGCCGTAGCTTTCTGAAAACCCGGCAGCTATGGGAACATTTCTGTTTAGAATGCTGAGATGAGAGGAGTAAAGGAATTGGAGGAACTGCTGAGAGGAGAGGAGGAAAGGAATTGGAGGTAATGCTGAGATGAGAGGAGAAAAGGAATTGGAGCAACTGCTGAGATGAGAGGAGGAATGGAATTGGAGGAACTTCTGAGATGAGAACAAGAAATGAACTAAGGGAACATATGAGATGAAAGGAGAAAGTAATTGGAGGAACTGCTGAGATCTGAGGAGGGAAAAAATGGAGGAACTGCTGCGGTGAGGGAAGGAAAGGAATTGGAGGAACTGCTGAGGTGAGAGGAGGAAAGGGATTGTAGGAACTGCTGAGATGAGAGGAGGAAATGAATTGGAGGAACTGCTGAGATGAGAGGACGAAAGGGATTGGAGGAACTGCTGAGATGAGGGGAGGCAAGGAAACGTTTTGCCGTAGCTTTCTTAAAACCTGGGTGCTATGTAAACATTTCTGTTTGGAGAGCGCAGAAAGTTTTGGTCATCATTTGGTTCGGGTACATCGGCAGCTTAAAGGGATAATGACCACCATGAAGAACTCTAAGGTCTATAAATCAGTCGCTCGTCCCTAATTTGGAGCCACTGGTTCCAGGAAAGGAAGATAGCGAGCCTCGTAAGGCAGACACAACACCCATTCTTTAACTGGTTTTGAACCCCGGCTCACTCAGCGGAAAAGTCAGAACCAAAGCTTAGACCACCACACCTCAGAGAGTCTGATGAAATAGTTAAAACGTACTAGTTTTGTGGCTAAGTTAAAACTTCAAATGAAAAAATACGTTACTAATACTGTAAATGCTGAATATTTAGAACTATGCGACAGCAGGATTACAGAAGAATGTGAAATATCTGCAGCATTCTCTAGAAGACCGCTCCTAAGAAGAACAATGAAAGAAGGATGCACGCTTCATTTCTCACAAATAAGCTCTTTGTGCAATTCAAGGAATCCAAACCTTCCATCAAGAAACATCTACATAATATCTATAAGACTTCAAAATATACTGCTAATCATCTAGCAAGTATATATAATATTTATACATGACTCAGGTTTACATCAAATGTGACAGGAAAAAATCTACGTATCAGCTGCGTGCGTGAAAGGCATTTCTGTATCCAGAGTTTTATCGGATTAGATAATCGATCTTCAAATCGATTACACATTTTATTTCAATCAGATATGTTATTAGCTGTGTTCGGAGTTGACAAATACTCGCTCAAACCGATTCTACGGTAGCAGAGGTAGCAATTTTTGTACAAATGCATCAACAATATTACAGTTCACATTTACATCTTGTTAATCTAAGCACCACTTTATATAAGAGTAGGAGTCTTCTCATATACTGTATATTTGTGTACATACAGACATATATATTATATGGAACTTTTTTAAATTTTACATGAGAGTCCTTTAACACAGTGAGCAGAGAAATGAGAACGATATGCTGCTTGGTTATACATTTGTCTAAAATACTTAACGATCATCACATGGAAACTCCGAAATAATTTAAACAATTATATTCCACGTCTCAAAATGTCGCAAGTGAGCACCATTCGCAGCAAATTTTCTCCAAAAGGATTTGCAGAACGTCTGTTTCGTACAGCGTACATATATGACACGAAACAACATGGATTTAATGACACTTACATACATATTACGGAATACTGCAATAGACTGACATAGAAAACTAGTTCACATGTCGCAGTGTTCTTTCATTTTCACTGAAATGGTTTTTCGACGTATATTTGTTATACGAGGGATTAACATATACGTATTTGTATATGTTAATCCCTCGTTATGGGTCATAATTCACGTTGTGCAAATATCATTGCAAAAGAAATAGTTATTTCAATCAATGCAGTACGCAGTTTGTGATAATCTCGAGTAGCTTGAATAATGTCAGCTTACTAGTTTCTTCTCTTTTCTGTACATGAATACAAACCCTGGTTTTTCGTATGATCAGCAAAAAATGTGAAATCAGTTCAAATTAGGAGAAAAAAATAATAACTATTATGCAGTAGCACACAACGTTGTCAGTCGGATTACAAGGGACGTTTACGCAAAACTGATTTATTTTTCAAATATAATCAGCACAGCAGTAGTAAGCTGACATTAATCTAAGCACCACTCATAAAACGATATGAATAAACTTACAGAAACAAAATTTTAATAATTATTTCAGTAACTCCTTGTTGATGGAAACAACAATTATTTTTCTTTTTGAGCATGTTTTTCAGGCTCAAAATAAAGTTTTGATAAATTTCCTTCTCACGTGCTCCATGCGTACGCTTTGTCCGTGCATTCCCTGCAGGGTGTTTTCCATTTTTGAAATTACACGTGAGAGTACCTGTCGTTTCGTATGATTTTGGGGGTCAGAAATGGGGTGTTTGAACCCCGCTGCCATTAACTGATTCCGTAACGGTCTGAAGGGCAACGCTGACGTTTCCATTAATGGTAACGCGAGTATCAGTGTACGGCTCCGAGTAACTGTGGCGAACTGTGGCGAAATTCCTTTTTCGAAGGGATTGATCCTCTCTTCTTTCCAGTTGCAACAGCAGAACACCTGCTTGAATCCCTGTCGAAACCTAAAAAGAGACAGTTATAAAAAAAATGATCATTGATCAGAATAGCTCTGTACCTCACATGCAAATTTACTCACACACAATGAATGGCCCGTCATCAGGTAAAACTGCACATTAGTACCGGAGTCACGAAACTACGGCCTGCGGGCCAAATTTAGCCCGCGGTGACATCTCCTGCTTGTGGAAGTTTGCATTTTTAACATGCATTACCAACCATCTCAATCAACTCACTTTAATTTGCAAGGAAAAGAAACTCGCACATGAGTTGTTTTTTGATATGAATTCGCAAATCTAAGAGTTGGAACTGTAGTCTCTACAGCATTATCGAACGTAAAACTAAATGAATCCTGCAAAAGCAGGAATGGTTTTTCATTCTTGTAAAAATCACCAAAACATCATTCAATAATTAATGTATGTGACACAGTCTTTCTATCGAAGTTCTGCAGACGTTTGGAACAATTCCAAACGTCTGCAGAGCATAATCGTTTACACTTTTTCATCTTTTATATATATGTAGAACAATGTGTCTGATAAGTTTGTTTTTGACGTTAAGCACTGTGCCACAAAAATTAATTTGTTGAAAGACTTTTTTGGTGTTCATTTACGGATGATAAGGACGTTGAGATATATAGTTCGAACTGTTATATTTGCTACTTAATAATAATTAATTTAAGTCATAATTTATGAGTGAAAATTTAACAACCTTTTATTTTCTTTTTCGTAGAAAAAGTTTTACAAATCTAAAAATTGTTTCCAAAAAACAAAAAAAATGCTTTCAGTGTTTGGTCGCACATACGTTCGTGTGTGTGTTTCGACAACCTTCTGCAGGTGTTGAGCAAAAAGCTTGGGATGCATTTTGTCTGGTGTCAAGTAACTTTCTCGGAAACTTTATGGAAGAAAATTACAAGAAACTGGTTGAAGACATATTGTCTCTATTTCACAAATTTGGTTGCAATATGTCCTTGAAGATACACTTACTCGATTCCAATTTGGACATCTTCTCAGACAACTGAGCAGAGTTAGTGATGAGCACGATGAACGTTTCCATCAGGAAATCGCAAAGATGTAGGAAAGATACTAGTGAAAAAGGTCCATTTCTATGTTGGCTAACTACTGTTGGACGCTCGCTAGAGATGATCCTTAGCATTTATACAAGCCGCAGCCAAAGCGACGTCGGACGTAGAGGCAGACATTTACCGGTACATGAGGCAAGTACGTATAAAAAAACTATTGCTGAACTCTCACAAACAATAGCCAATGTTGCATTTTCACTGTCATATAAGTGTTCACCACCACGAAATCTATGAGAAATTATTAATTTAGTTTAGGGGGAAGACTTTTGTAAAAATGTGTTGTTCAGTGTGATTGAACGAGTTGGGACAATGTTATACTTGATAAAAACACCACTGGAAGATATTAAAAATCATGCATAAAGAATAGGCATAGGCTTTCCATTAAATCTGACGCGAATTTTTCAGGAAAAGTTAAAAGCTTTCGGCTTAGACTAAAAGTTCTGACGTTAGGCATAAACAGGCCTATACCTCGTCAAAAATGAGTTATATCTTGGCTACAATATTTCCTGGCACTTCAGACATATTTAACAATGTAACGCACACATTCCAAACATTCATATTTTCTGATTCCGCACTTGCAAATATTTGAATCGTATCTTAGCATTGTTTTACAGGATATCAACAGAATGAAATGAAGCATTTAATCATTCATGTTCAGTATCAGGAAATAATCTCCAGTTCTTCTACTCATACTAAAGCTTCATTACATAATCTTCGTTAGCATGCAGTTCCGAATGTTTCGTTATCTCTGTTGATGGTTATTCATTATTAACGGAATGTTGTTCCAATGCTTAATTAAACCGAATTCACTGTTTACAATCACAGATCGGATAATGCAAATGTCTTGATGATCGCGGCGAATTGAACGAGGAAGCAATATGTGCAGTGGGGGAATTAAATATTCCACTTGTTGAATCTTTCTGAAGTGCAAGATACAAATATTAATTAGGGAAACTATACACGCAGAAAACGCGCTTCTTCTTTCGCTCATTTTACCTCTCTTTCTCTATAGTATGATGCGCAAATCTTGAAACTAAAACTTTTTCTCTGTAACAACATCGTTCTTATCATTTAAATACATTAAACTCAATTTCTTACTGTCTCCACATCCGGAAATGTATCTTCAAAGCACATGAGTGAACATCGATAAAAGGGTATTAAGTCTTTGTGTATCAAACCGAAGAACGCTGTGCAAACAATGCTTGTTTAATAATACTCCTACAAGTTCAAATGCTCCCACTTAGGCATCGTATTCCTATTCAGAAATACTCAGTAAATTCAGTTTTATGCGTTTTATTGTCTTCTTAAACAGTTCTTATACTGTTTTCACAAAAAGACAAGACTTTCAGCACATTAAGAACTTTTAAAGAACTTAAGAACTTATCTATATTAACATAATTGCTGTATCTGTCTGTCAGTATCATATAGAAGAAACTACTGAAAGTAGACACTCGCAATTTTTCAGAAACAAAAAAAGGCAACATGGCTACGTGCACCCCGGAGCCTCATTTTCTTTGAAATTCGAATTTCCAGATTTTTAATCAAAATTACTTTAGCTATTAAAGCTTCTGACCATTACTGAATTTTAATCTCGCGATACAATGTCCCATGAACTCACGCAACTATTGTTTATTTTATTGTCATTCAATATTTCTTCATTACCTTCTTGTATGACAATACTTCATTACTCTTTACAAAAGTTAAACAATATCTCATTGCACTCTCAAATTACGAGAACCTCATATTAGGGGTGATATATATGTATCATTATCATCATCATTATCAACCATTATCAATCCACTGCTGGACGAAGGTCTCTCCAAGCCTCTTCCACAACGGTCTGACTTGTGCCAGTCTCCTCCATGTTACTCCCGCACACTTTCGAGTTTCATCCACCCATCTTCCATGTGGTCTTCTTCTGGGTCTTTTCCTGTCCCTTGGAATCCAATCTAAAATTTCGACTGTCCATCGATGGTCTGTCCTTCCGGCAGTATGTCCAGCCCATTGCCATTTCAGGGATTTTACTCTGATCATGGTGCCTTCCACTCTTGTCATTTTTCTGATCCAGGAGTTTCTTCTTATCTCTCCTGGTTACACCAAACATGCATCTCTCAATGCTGCTTTGAGTTGTCTGCAGCCTCTGTATGTCTCTTTTAATTAAGGTCCACGTCTCTGCACCATACGTAAGCTTTGGAAGGATGCATTGACCAAACACTTTTCTTTTAAGACATAATGCCATATTGCTCTAGAAAATTATGCTGTTTCTTCCAAAAGCCCTCCAGGCAAGTTTTGTACGCCGATTAATTTCTTCATCAATGTGACACTCACTTGATATCTGCTGTCCAAGATAGACGTACGTGTCTGTTATCTCCAGCTTTTCTCCATCAATCGATAAATCTTCATTTCTTGTGAAAGCGTTGTGCATCACTTTTGTTTTCTGAAAGTTCATTTTTAATCCCACTTCTTTACTCTTGTCAGCAAGTTCCTCGATCATACTCTGCAGCTCTGATGAGGTAGTTGCAAAAATGACAACGTCATCAGAAAAACGAAGGTGAGTTAGATGATTTCTATTAAAATTTATTCCTTTGTTTTCCCAGTTCAGTGATTGAAAGACATTTTCCAATGTGGCATTAAAGAGCTTGGGAGATATGGTGTCACCTTGTCACACTCACTTTCTAATTTTATGTGTGCTGTATTCTCAAACAGCCGAACCTTTGCATCTGCATTTTCATAGAGGTTATTAATAATATTAATGTATGCATCTTGAACACCGCAGGTTTTCAAAGCCATTGTAACTGCTGATGGTTTGACTGAATCAAAGGCCTTTTCATAATCGATAAAAGCCATGCATAATGGAAGTTCATATTCCCTCGCTCTTTCAATTAGTTCTATCAGTACGTGGATATGATCTATTGTACTGTAGCCACTCCTGAATCCAGCTTGTTCTCTCGGTTGAGCCATGTCTAGTGTTACCTTCAAGCGGTGTGAAATAACTTTAGTGAAGATTTTATAAACCACTGATAGAAGGCAGTATGCCGTTGCACAACAGTTACAGATTCCGTTTTGCTCAATTCAAGAACACAAAACGCTTTCTCCACTGCAGACGCTGCTATATTGACTGACTAGTCACGTGACACGCGCGCTATCGCCTACGTCTGTCACTTCCATCAGTAGCGGGGCACAAACGTTATGAGTGCATCTACCTAACGGTTCGCAGTTGTGGTCCGTGTCTTCAACTGTTACTGTTTTACAGCATCTGGAAACTGTATATTTCTTTATGAATCAGGGTGTATATATACACTATCTACCAACACGTAATTTGACACCAGTGATAGCAAAGGAAAACGAAGTTTATTCACCTTCAATAGTTGGTGGAGCCTCCACGAGCGGCGATTACAGCTGCAACCCTCCGGGGCATACTCTCAACCAGGCGTTGTACTACGGCTAGTGGTATTTTCTTCCACTCTGCTTGGAGAAGACAGTTCAGTTCCTTCACCGATTTCGGACGGTGGGGGCACCCCTTAAGTCGACACTCCAACTCGTCCCAGAGGTGCTCGATAGGTTTAAGGTCCGGGCTCTGCGCAGGCCAGTCCATTCGATTTACCCCATTGTCACCATACCAAGCCATGGTAGACCTCGCAACATGACAGGTGGCATTGTCATCCTGAAAGTAACATGGGTCCTCCCCGTACAACTGCCACAACGTAGTAAGCGCATGGCCATCCAAAATGGTGCAGTAGGTCTCGGCGTTGAGTCTACCAGGAATTGCGACCAAGGGTCCCGCGCCATACCAGGAGAAACACCCACATAGCATAATTCCACCACCGCAGAACTTCACAGTTGGCACAATACATTCCGGCAGGAGGCGTTCTCCAGTCAGACGCCAAACCCAGACCCTGCCATCCGAACGGTAGAGGGTGAACCTTGATTCGTCGCTCCAGAGAATCTGTTTCCACTGTTCAATGGTTCACTGTCGACGTTCTTTGCACCACGTTAGCCAAGCAGCGCCATTGGACTTGGTGATCAAAGGCTTGTGGGCGGCAGCACGACCATTATAACCAAGCAGATGGGCTTCCTTATGGATGGTATTTATCGAAAGAACACTCCCGGATGTCTGTTGAAACTCCTCGCGGATGTGGCAAATTGATTTGGTGCGGTTCTTCCGAATATCTGTACAGCACCCGTCGGTCTCTAACTCGCAGTTTTGTGGGTCTGCCGGATCGTGGCACATTCCCACAGTCACCTCTCTCCTTCCACTTGCCAATCACGTAGGCCACTGTCGATTTTGGGTAGTTCAACTTGCTGGATATGTCACGTATGGATGGACCATTTCTGTGATACCCGACGATTACACCTTTCTCGAAATCAGAGAGCTCCGAACTGCGTGGCACCTTGCATGCGACTGGTTGCGTTGTTGTTTCCTACACGATATTTAACGGTGGCGGCCGTGACGTGTATCAGGACCGCAGATATCGTCGATTGCAGAGGTGTCCAATTACTTGTTGGTAGATAGTGTATTTCCTCCTATTAGTATTGGTCCATTAGTGTATGTGCATCTGATGATGAACCCGAAGCGGGTTTGAAAGATCTTATGTGTTTTTAATCTATGATTTTAAATTAAACGGTATTTTAAATAACGTATTTTTAACTAATATCTTTTTACGATCGTGCAGATATGGCGTTTGTTAAGGAGTATGATGACTGGTTTTTTCTTTTTCTCCGCCCCATTTTGTGCTCCAGGTATTGATTATTGTGTTACAGTAAGAAAACGAGTACTTAAATTATTGTACAACTGATTGTAGGATGTATATGTATCATTTTGTGGAGTTCTTAAAACAAAAGCTATTATAGCTATTAAGATTAAATTTTATATTTAGGAGTTTTGTAAAATAATAGTATAAAACAGTATATTTCACCTTTTGTTAAATACAATTAACAGTCATTGTCAGTTTAAAAAGTTCCCAAGTTCCAAAGCACTCTGTTGCTTTAAACAATCATAGTGTAAAGGGACTTAATTCGTGATAAGTTCTTCTACAGGAAAAATATAAATTATTACAGGCCTATTCAAAAAAATAATAAGCTCCAACAGAAAATAAAAGAAGTTATTCACTCGCATTGATTGCAGAAGAACCTTTTGTAACCGCACAATTACAGTTCTACTTTGAACATGGGCGCGATGAATGAGGATTTCTGGCTCAGTGGTTAAAACGCGCGGTTTTTGTTAAGCCAACCCTAACGACATCAGGTCGAGTCCTACGACGGGAAAGGATTCTCTGGTGTAAGGATTAAAAAATTCAGGTTCGTTAATTTTGCGAACTTTCTGTATAAATACGGAAACAACCTGTAACGGGATTTTCTGAAATTAACGAAATGCCTGAATATGGAAAATTTGTGAAAATACGGAAATTTAAAACAAAAAAGGGTAGCTTTAAAAAATTGAAATTTTGTTAAAAGACTGACAATTACCGCCAACTTTGCTGCCTGACGCTATTTTCATGAGTTTTCCGTGAATTCACACCACTTAATTTTTAAAGTGCCTTTCCCTCTTCTGACGTTTATAAGTTCTTCAGAGACCCCCTTCAATAAAACCTTATCCATTTCGAAAACATTTACTATAATGTCCCGAGCTATTTCGCGGAATATCTTGAATGGTGTATCAGCGTAATTCAATGATAATCTGTGCCCTCGCATGATAAAGTCCGAAGTGGCATTCAGACTTTCAAGTGTCAACACGATGAAAGGCATTGCACCGTAAAGTGGAAGTTTAGAACTGTATCTTCCACGTTTGAATTCTGCAAAATGGTTTTGACCATGAGACATGAAAGATGAGATTCCCTTAAAGCGCGGGGCTCCACGGAGCAACCTGCATGTCACTGCGAATATGTTTCGGCAAAATTCCCTTTAAATGGAAGTACTCAGCGACTGCTCCGCGCTTGATTCTCTCAGCAATCATCGTCTTCATTCGCTTCGCACCGTGAAATTTCCTCTGAACACACAGGAAGTGTAACACTCAGATTAGCAGTATTCGCTTTCATGAAATGCTTCGGGGTCTGTATTTTGTTAAAAACTTTACAAACTCCCTACGTGCAACTGCACATGGCGTTTTGAACTATGATGATCAAACATCAAACACAAGTCATCGCTCTTTCCACGTTTAAAAGTGAGTCACGGAAAAATTCTCATCGGCCGCTACATGGAATCGAAACCAGGGTATTCCATTCACGCGCCGGACATGCTACCACTGCACCACAGCGGCCTCGAATTCTCCAGACTCACAAACGACTAACTGCCAGTTTGCTTCTTTGAGCCTCACACAATGCTGGGGACTTACCAAAAATGGTAAGCAGCAACTAAACAAATAACTAGGAGGCGAACGTATAATTAATACAGACAATTGACGTGGATTAGGAACATCAAACAGAAGTAATCGCTCTTTCCACGTTTGAAAGTGAGTCACGGAAAAATTATTATCGGCCGCCACCAGGAATCGAACCCAGGGTCTTCCAGTTACGCGCCGGACATGCTACCACTGCACCACAGCGGCCTCGAATTCTTCAGACTCACAAACGACTAACTGCCAAACCCCAAGGCAGGTTGCTTCTTGGAGCCCCGCACAATGCTGGAGACTCACCAAAGATGGAAAGCAGCAACTGAACAAATAACTAGGAGGCGAATGAATAATTAATACACACAATTGACGTGGATTAGGAACATCAAAGAGAAGACATCGCTCTTTCCACGTTGAAAGGGCGATTACTTCTGTTTGATGTCCCTAACCCACGTCAATCGTGTGCATTTATTATGATGATCAAAGTTACTCACAATTTTGGGAAAGTAATGAGTGTAAATAAAAACGACACTGATTTCTACGTAGTAGAAGGTTCTTTAAGGATAAGTGTTAATAATGCTACATAAGTGCCTTCCCACCATCTACTAGCCCATAACTGATCTTGAGAGACTTTGCTGCCAACCATCTCTTTGCTCTACTTGCTTATTAACTGCTGTGAACTCTATTCGCGTGCACTGCACCGATGAGCTATTCCATTATGACAACCCCCAGCCTAGAGAAGTGAGCTCGCCTGGAGACCGAACGGTTGCACAGGTGAAGTTCACAGAGCAGTATATATACAACCCGAGGACCGGCTTTCGGTTAGTAGAGTGCTAGGAGTCAGAATGGGATAAGCTGCCGATTTATCGGAGATTGACAAATTGTGATAGCACGGAACTACGATCGCAGAAACAACAAGATTTGTGGGTTGTTCACGTACCGCTGTAGTCAGTACGTATGAAAAGCGGTTCGCAGATGGACAAACAACCAACCATCGTCCAGCCCTGTGTCATTCGCAGCTCACTCATGTCATAGGGGAGCGGAGACCGTCGCGTATTGTTCACAGCGACCGCAGGGCCACAGTTCGACAAATCACCCGTAGCTACAACCGTGGTGATCAGGACAACGTGTCGCAGCACACAATTTATTACAGCCTTCTGCGCATGGGCCTGCAAAGCTGAAGACCTGCACGTCATCACCAATAACGCATGAAATGGGCCCAAGATCATCGAGATTGGACCGCGGATGATTGGTAGAAAATAATCTGGTATGACGAATCAAGATTCCTGGTGCATTACGGAGACGGCGGAGCGCGGATACGCCGATTACCAACGGAGGCTATAGTACCTGGATGCACTGGTGGGTGGAGACAGGCCGGCGGCTGCGGTGTTACGCTGTGGGCAA
Source organism: Macrothele yani (assembly GCA_039090855.1). NCBI lineage: Eukaryota > Metazoa > Arthropoda > Arachnida > Araneae > Macrothelidae > Macrothele > Macrothele yani. The sequence continues at coordinate 19,124,872 of CM077026.1, read as the reverse complement.
TGTTTTCGCGGTTACAGTTTAGGCCCCGCTATCCCAATAGCACAATCCCTGACAGCTGTCAGGTATCTGAACATCGTTGCGGACCAAGTTCACTAATTCATGGCAACTGTGTTCCCTGCTGGTGTTGGCCATTACAAACAGGATAATGCTCCTACCTATACTGCCAGAATCCTCAAGAAGTAGTTCGAGAAACATACTGTTAATGCCCTGGCCTCCAAAATTACCTGACATGAACCCAATCGAACATTTGTGGTTCGATTTGGAAGAGCGAGTTCACGCTAAATCACCATCACCTTCAAATAAACGGAAACTGGAGGACATGCTGTGGACATTATGGTACAAGATACCCCACGATACCTATCGCCACATCATCAAATCTATGGCTCGCCGCGTGGCTGCTGTTTTGGCGGATAAATGGGGTCCTACTTTAGCAAGTTATAACGAAGTAAATTTCTCCGTCATTTTTGTCCACGCCGGGGCTCGAACCCGGGTCCCCTCATTCCGGAATAAGTCGCTCTACCAATTGAGCTACGCGGAAGTTCTTTATCGCTGCTATCTGCCTTTATGTCGTGTGCGTCCTGCTGGGCAGGCACGTCACCCCCCCAAAAGAGGGCTGGGGGCATGGCCCACGGGTCTGCCGTGACCATGAATCGTTGCAGGCAGCCATCCTCTGTAGGACGTGCACTTGAGAACACCCAGTCAATCTGGTGTGTTGAATGCAACGCCCCACACATTTATTTTTCGAAGCGCTGAAGAAGGGATTCTCTTATTTTTCCTATCTCGCGGTGTGGAAAGAACATCACACCATTGCGAGATCTTGAACGGCCGGGTCATCCGGAAGGTTCGGGTGCCATTATAACGAAGTAAATTTCTCTGTCATTTTCGTCCACGCCGGGGCTCGAACCCGGGTCGCCTCATTCCGGAATAAGTCGCTCTACCAATTGAGCTACGCGGACGTTCGTAATCGCTGCTATCTGCCTTTATGTCGTGTGCGTCCTGCTGGGCAGGCACGTCACAAGGTGGTCATAATGTAATGGCTGTGCCGTTAGGACCCAACCTCATGCGGTCGTTCATAAGACGGTGTCACCGTCATTTCGAATGAACCTCTGAAGAATCCTAGGCCATGTCATTTTAAAGGATGACTCACGTTTCTTTCGTGAATTGGGTGAACTGCCTTCACCCTGACATCAAATATCCAGTGGTCACACCCGTGAATGCTGTAATACCTTGCGATAGAAGACATCTTCAACAACTGGCATTGTGATAGTTTCACCAAATTAGCGCAACTTATGTATATTCATCAATTTTTACTGTATTTATAAATTTACTGCCGTTATCGCCCTTAATCGGTGGCTGATTTAGCTAAAGGATTTTCCTTTGCCAAACAAAGATTGCCAAACCTTTACTAGCTGACGTTTCTCATGTAAATCGCTTTGGATACAAGTATTTGTTCTGTTATTATAAAGTTTTGAAATTTATACGAACCCTTCGGCCACCTGGCATGTTTTGTCTTTTGGGATTGTTTGGGCTTGCCGGTAATTGTTGACTTTCCACTAGGATGTGGAGATTGGATATTGCATTTGCTTTTCAGAGGAATGCGTATTCTTAACACTTTGTCATTCTGAGTTCTATGAGGAAGCTTTTTCCTCAGTCTCCTAGCATCCATTTTTAAAAGGAATGTTCCTTTTTTTCAGAAAATGACGCCCTTACTAATAAAACAGCCCCGAAAGCCTACAAAATGGCTTACGGTAGCACTTTTATAAATCAGCACTTTTTATATTATACCTGGGACGCAAACGCTCGTCATTAATTGCCTCCCCGAGGCCATAGGTCTTTGTGTGTGTGTGTGAGTGATAGATAGAGAGAAAGAGAAAGAAAGAAAGCGAGGTAATCATTAAAAAATACGGAAATGGAGCACACATGAATTCAACAGCAGGAAGAGCAAATACCAACATATTTTTTTTTTACCTGCTATTCATCCAGCAATAAATGATGGGATTATACATCGAGTTGGACATGGCGAGCCAGTAAATGCTTAAATAGGTGTGCTGAACGTGGGCGGAGCTGATTATTTCTGGCATGTGATGAGCAAGCAAAAAGTACACGTGGTACGGGAGCCAGCAGACGGCGAATATTACGACCACTACGATCATCATTTTCACGATCTGGAAAAAAGCGAAAAACGAAATTACAAATACTTCATATTCATTGCTTACATTCAGGCACTAGACGAGAACGCACAGTCATATTTATTCATTAAATTCACTAAATATTCTTGTTGATTAATGATGTGAAATGTAATTAAAGATAAAACTCAATATTTAGCCCTGAAGGTTTGGAAAAAGCATTGAGGTTGTACACTCCCCTGGCATTTTAAGTTGTTCTTCATATACATAAGTTGTTTCGCGTATATAGTGAAAAAGTCTGCAGAATCTTACAATTATGAATTACCATGGCGACAACTTCCGTTATGTTCTATGTGCTTACCATGTTCCTGTACTATCTTTCAGCAGCACTGCTTCCCCCGACTGTAGCAGGCTCCTTTGTAGACAAGCAAGATCAATTGAAGGGTTCCTGCATAAACCATGGTAACCAATATTTTTGTAAACAAAAATGAGTTGCGTAAGTAAAATAACTGCGGTGGTAATCTCAGCATTTTAGGGTATTTATTATACATTTTATATATATCAAATACGTGGAGATAATGTAAATGGAGGATGTCATCTCTCTTTCCACGTTATTTTTAAACAACGCATAGCGACTGATAAATTGTATTCCGGCACCGCTGGGATCGAACCCTAGAACTCTCGATAACTAGTCGACTGCGTTCGAATTTACGCTACGGCGCCAACAATTCTCAGCGCCATGCGTGGTTTATCATTCAGCATCTGACTACACGAATGCGTATTGATGGTCTCAGCAACTGAGATGTCGTCATCTAGTGGCATTTAACGCAACAGCTATTTAATTGTAGCTGATAAATTCAAAGGGCGATAGAAATGGTTAATATACAACAAATACGTGGAGATAATGTAAATGGACGATGTCATCTCTCTTTCCACGTTATTTTTAAACAACGCATAGCGAGTGATAAATTGTATTCCGGCACCGCTGGGATCGAACCCTAGAACTCTCGATAACTAGTCGACTGCGTTCGAATTTACGCTACGGCGCCAACAATTCTCAGCGCCATGCGTGGTTTATCATTCAGCATCTGACTACACGAATGCGTATTGATGGTCTCAGCAACTGAGATGTCGTCATCTAGTGGCATTTAACGCAACAGCTATTTAATTGTAGCTGATAAATTCAAAGGGCGATAGAAATGGTTAATATATAACAAATACGTGGAGATAATGTAAATGGACGATGTAATCTCTCTCTCCACGTTATTTTTAAACAACGCATAGCGACTGATAAATTGTATTCCGGCACCGCTGGGATCGAACCCCAGAACTCTCGATAACTAGTCGAGTGCGTTCGAATTTACGCTACGGCGCCAACAATTCTCAGTGCCATGCGTGGTTCAATATATACATTTATGTCAACATATGGCAGCATAATACAACTTCCAATTTACGGTAAGTGCAAGCGTTTATAATTTTTACTACTTGTAATCTACGTATCTCACAACGACAGGAGTGTTGGTTACCAAGGTTTACAACCGAATCCTTCAATTGTCTCTCACTCCCGTTTGCAAGTTTTTCAAAGGTCGTCAATTTATTTTGGGGCGTCTACTTTTGTGGGCTCGTTGAAGTAACCCGAACCCGCAGAAATTAATGGAAGAGGCATCTGGGGATTTGACAGGAGTAGAAGAAACTGGTATAGCGTGAATCCCGGTCTCACCTTCCATCTTCCTTATGTATGACTCTGTGGACTAAGCCGTATGGCTGGAAGGAAACTTTATCTTGGTGGATCCGTACATTTGAAGCCATAGCGCCGTATAAGGATATAATTTCTTCGTGCTAAATTTGGTTAAGAATGTTAGTCTGATAATAAGCTGCACTATTTTTTGCATTATTCCCAACTTTTCGCAGCTTTAATCTGTCATTATTGCAATAACCTGCCATAACTATAAATCCAGGTGAAAAAACTAACTTTGCATTCACGTACCCAATCCGGGTATGCCTTGTAAGGAAAGCAGCAACAGAAACTTTGAGAAAGTTTCGAAAACATAAAACCTTAAAAAGGGTTTAGGCACACTATTTAAGCATATGCTGAAGGCAGGATCCATAGAGCGAACATCACGATCGAGGTGGTGCTGATTGCAGTGCATCTGAGCCATACTGACTGCAGGATTAATAGAGCGAACAACACGATCGAAGTGGTACCACAGATGCTCAATTGGGTTTAAGTCTGGGGAATTAAGAGACCAGGGAAGTACTTTGAAGTATTCATCGTGTTCTTCCAACCACTCTCGAACATTTCCAGCTGTATGACACGTCGCATTGTCATGCTGGAAGATCCCGTCCGCCCCAGAGAAGACCATCAGCATGTATGGGTGTACGTGGTCTGCAAAGATTGATTCATAATGAATTCGGTTCATAGTGCCTTCCACAGGTATGAGTGGGCCCAGATATTGCCACAAAAACATTCCCCAGGCCATAACGCTGCCCCCACCAGCTTGTGCTCTTCCAGCAACAGGTGAAGAGTGTTTGTTCTCCGATGTTTCTCGCCTTATACGCCAACATCCAACTGTTCGATGAAGCAGAAAACGTGGCTCGTCGGAGAAGGCAAGCTTTTATTAATCACAGGAGGTCCAATTCCGATACTGCCGTACAAATGTAAGCCCTTTCTGCCGATGCAGAAAAGGTTTACATTTGCACTTTCCTTAGCATAGGTGCAGTGACCATCCGTCTGCGTCGGAGCCCCATACGTAGCAGGGTTCGTTGAACTGTCGTTTTAGGCACACTTCCGGTAGCTCCCTGTGCCAGTGAATAGCTCCGCTGTAGCGTGTCGATCGGCCCTCACGTACCTTTGCAATCGACGTTCATCTCTTACATCAGTGACACGTGGTGCTTCTCAGTTTCCACATCGCTTATTGCAACGGTGCAGTTTTTCCAATTACGATACACTTTAACCACAGCAGCACGCGAACGGTTCACAAACTGTGCTGTTTCAGAAATACTACCACCCTTTGTCAGAAAGCTGATAGTCATCCCTTTTTGCAAATCTGATAAATCACTTCTTTTATCAATGACAGCAACGAGTGATATGTTTTCAGAATGCCTACAGCACACCTAATATAACCTCCAAGCCACCTCACGACACGTGCCTTCTTTCATTGGCTACGCGCTGTGGACGTCAAAAGTAGGAGGTGATCACAATAATGTGACTCGACTGTGTATATTGATACTACCAATAAACAAATTCTCACTAGTACTCTTAATGTGTTGCCTTTGTAAGAACTACGTGAAGTTATGAGTTAGGGATATACATTCAGTTTGATACCAAGATAAGGTCATAATAAATATATCAAACATTTTTGAGTAAGATTCATTGAAGTTTGTAGTAAAATTAGTTGATGAATTTGATACCCTTTTAGACGCTTTCGTGTAATAGATTGATCGCCTTATAAATATTTCAAAATGACAGTAATAAGAGTTTCGAAGTCTGGTGCATTGGTCTGTAACTATTTTAATTACTTTATAATTAATGTACAGATAAACTTGCTGAGAAGGTTATTTATTATTACACTAGTGGGTAAAACCAATAATAATTCTGCCATCATTTGTCAGAAAAAGCTTTCGAGATACTAAGAAAAATTAACTACAATACGGCTGTCCTCTAAAGCTTGATGAATGGGAAATCATCTCAGGTAATCTTCTTTCCGCAGGATATTCATTACCATGACTCTACACGCATATCTCATCGCGATGAATCCCCAAACGACGCTGCCAGGATATGGCACCTTAAGAAGATAAATTAATAGTTTTGCTACGTTGTTTGATCAAACAGACATCATATGGGATCATATCAAAGAAATTATTTGTATTCCTGATGGGGCAAAAATACAAATTGTTGATGCTTTGTATTTCGCTTTAGTTTTACTTGGAACAAACACTGTCCTGTTCTATAGACTAATACACAAAAAAAAGTTTACTCTTTCTGCATTATCTCCAAGAACACAGAAACATAGGTCTTACGGTTTCTTTGATGAATAAAACGTGCGGAGAGAAATCGTAGTAAAAATAAGTAACCGAGCCTCATACTGTATTTTCAGGCATGCTAACTTTACAATCAACACCATAATTCTCTTCAAATTGTGGTAAAACTGATACGCAAGACGAAATAATATGCAAGAAAAGGGAGAGCTGTAGCTTGAGGCTATCTGGTAGGAAAACTCACGTTATTTATTTAATCAAGAGCTGATTGGTGGACTCAAAGCAGTTGCAAAATAAAAATAAAAATGCTGAAAAACACCACATTTTCTCCCGGAAGAGACAAAGCACATAACGGCTAGCAAAATTAAGCATGGTGCCCTACAGGGAATTCTAATCACACTTTCATTGTGTTCTTTCGCGGTTTTTAGATCCAATTATGTAAAAATGTTTGTGGCTAGTGGATATAAAAGCAAAACAAAACAAAAAGCGAAAGTCAATAACCAATAAACAAGAAGGCGCGTGTTCACGAACCGCCTTTTTGCGAAGTACAGTACCTTGCCTAGAACCTGAAAACACAGCATTCGTATAAATTTGGAATGACGTGAAAAACTCATTAGCTATGATGATATATTTAATCGTGCAGGAATGAATTTCAATTTTCGAAAATGGGATTAAATGAGCGAAATTTCAATTTCTTTTTAGCACGACTTTTGTAAAAAAAGATCTTGCTTATGTTATCGGTTTGTCCGTCCGTCCGTCTTTGGACCCCACATCTCTGCACCTATCAATCCGATTTCAAAAATCGTGGAACCTGAAATATGAGAATGATGACCCTTCATTTCGTTATTTTTTTCGACGTAGAATTTCGCAGCTAGAGGGCGTAAATTCAGATGATACCGAATTGATAATACATTTTATTTCATATATTTGCTTCTAAACATCCGATTGAAAAAAATATTTTACCTTTCGATTGCATTTTTGTCGAAGAGTACTTCAGGTATAGTCACTTTTTCAAGTTACGCATAGATTTTCCGCTAGGGGGCATAAAATATGTTGCTTTTCCCTGATATCTCTACTTCTAAAACTCCGTTTCTCAAAACGTTTTTTACTTCAGCGGATACAGCTCCTGATGGGAAATGTTTTGCATATAATTTCTAATTTTTGGTAAGCGATGGTTTGGACACCAGGGAGCGTAAATGTTAATTTCTGCTTCTGACATATTTGCCGCAGAATCTGAGTTACAAAATATCTCGATTGAAAAAATCGGTCATGGACCGACACCACTCACGGCGATGAACCTTTTCGGAATATTTTCTTCTTAAAATATTGCATGATTTCTCCACTAGGGGCGAAGATATATATCTCGTTTTTCTCAATACCTCTGCTTCTAATGGTCCGATTTGGAAAATTCCCCCTTTACTGGATAGAGTTTCTGGTGTGACATGTTTTTCATATAATTCCAAATTTTTCAGCAATTCATACACATTCCGCTAAAGGGCGTTACGGTATATTGCGTTTTCCCCAATATCCCGCCTCTTAAGACTCCGTTTTGAAAAAATTATTTCTGCACCGGGTACAGCTCCTGATGGGAAATCGTTTGCATATAATTTCTAATTCATGAAAAAAAATGGTTTGATCACCAGGGGGCGTTGATGTATATCTTATTTTTGTCAATATCTTGTCTTCTAAAAGTCCGATTTGCAAAATTCTTATTTTTTTTTTTTTGATTGGAGGTTTAACGACTATTGTGAGCAATGGGTTATAAGCAGTCACCCGTCCTTAATTTAGGGTCACTGGTTCCAGGAAAAGGAGAGAACCAGTGCCCAAAGACAAACACAACATATATTTCTCCCGGGATTCGAACCCGGACCCATTGGAACGAATGATCAGAAGCCATCGCTTAGACCACTGAGCCACCAAGGCGGCTTGATTATTTTGAGGAGTGTAGTTTCTCAGAGATGGAGCATGTAGAAGTTCAATGTACAGAGCTTAAAAATGGCACACGTATTCACACTAAGGCCAGTATTTAGGTACAAGTTACAGTATGCATAACGTGCGGTATAGAAGCGACAGGATAAGTATGTTCAATTGACAGACGCAGAGAGGCAGAGGAACGTCCATATGGGAAAACTATGTTTCAGGTTGCGAGCAATTTCCGCATGATTGCAGCGTAATTCGTCTATCTGGCAAAAATTGCTTTCGTAACAAAATAATGGATTAATAAAGTGATCATTACGTTGAACATGAGATGTATTCTGTAGCGATTATATCAACTGATCCGTGACTAATCCCTTGTATGCTGCTTCTCTTAAAAACAACGTTTTATTAAATATTTTTGAGTGTGGAACTCCGAGCAGTGTCGAAATTGTGGAATTCATGTTAAGACAATTTTTGGAATGCATGAATGTGCAACATTTGATCAAACTCTTTCGATACGATGTATCTTTAGTTAATTTATTTACCAGGCCTGAGGGATTTGTTTATTCATTACAGTTAATCTTCTCCTCTTAGGTTCTTCCGAGAATTGCAATTATATTCCGCTCACATCCGATTACAAGAAGTCATAGAATTACACACGCTTTTTCTTTACAATGGTGTGGGTTGTTTAATGATAAGAGGCGCTACTTCGTCAACTGGAAGGGTCTAGCAATAAATTTATTAACAAATTCTGCTTTTTTTTTCTGTACATATTCTTCTACCTGAGAAAAACAACTGATGTTCCATAAAGAACTCTAGATATAACAAATTATACTACATGCCCTGGCCACAAACATAATACCATTTATACAGTATCGAATAGTGTTCTTTGTTGCAAATTACAGCAAGTATACATTGCGGCATGGATCTTATTAGGTGCTTAAACTCATTCGGATCCAAAAGTAACATTTCAGCAGCACAATATCGTGCTAACCTGTCAGTGTTGATGAAAGAGAACATCGATAATCATCCATAAAAAGGTCATCACGTGTTGGCGCAATAAAGATGTAAAGATGCCGACCACGAATGCTGAAAAATGTATAATATCATTCATTTAACCATAGCACTTTCTTTCATTTCTTTACTATCTCTTCATCGCGTTGTTATAGTGTAAGCAGAGAAAGGGAGAGAGGGGCCTTGAGAAAGAAGAAATACAGAGAGTGGGAGATGGGCACCAGAGACAGAAAAAGGCCAGACGAAGAAGCAAGAAAGGGAAAGAGAGTAATGATAGAAGAGAGAGGGGAAGTAAAGGCAGAGAGCGTAGCAGGAGATGAAGGCAGAACTAGAGAAAGGGCATTGAGAGATTTCCAAGAGAGATCGGAATTAATGAGGTCTCGCATAGCTACCAGACCAGCACGGAGCCAAGAAGGATACGCAAAGCAAGGAAGGTGGGAAGGATGAAGAGCGAAAGGAAAAAAAACAGAGGTTCAGCGAGAAGTTTCTAAGTGGAGGAAAGAGAGGCGCGAGGGAGATGGAGAGATTGAGAAAGGACAGAGCTTCAGCATTGACTTTAGGGAAGCAAGAAGGGAGAAATAGAAAGCAATATATCCAGAAAAGTGTGAAGAACGGATTGCGAGGAGAGGTAAGGGTATCAAGGACAGCATGTGCGGAAGGGACAGGCGAAAATACGAGGCGAAGATAAGAAACTATGTGATGAGCCCAGTAACAGACTGGAACATGGGTGCGGTTCATACCACCGCATCAAGGCGAAAGGTAGAGTGTAGAAGACGGCGTTCTTAGTAACAATGTAAGCAAAATTTTGATTCTGTGTCGTCTTTCCTGACAGCAATGAAGTTAATCCTAGGCATAAGCAATGAAGTTAATCCTAGGATAACGGAAAGAGACAAAACAATTGTTGGAATCTGATTTCTGAATGTCATCTGAAGAAGTGACGCAACAGTAGCTAATTTCATTTTTACTCAACTACATATTTTAATAAACTATCGCCGAGTATTATTTCATCGCGTTTTACATAAAAGTATGCAATATCTCAATATCTCATTGCAAACTGAGTAAATTACGAGATCTTGATACTAAATGTGATAAAAAAACCATTACAAAAATGCATTTTTGATGACATGGAAACGGCGCGTCGTAGTAATATTTGGCTTCATCTCGACCCCCCCCCTAAAGGGTGGGGGAGATGTTTTTTGCTAATGACAGGAGCTTTAAAATCATATGTAACACAGTGTGGTGCAACCTGTAGATATCTTAGACCAAAATTTACCCATCTCCCTCAAAACATACTTGCGTTTAAGCTTTTCTTACTATCTTGAGGTCAGATTTTAGCTTCCGTATGCGTAGATGGCATCACATTTCGTCGATATCAGGGTCGTTTCTTACTTCGTCTAAATCTGAAAATATGTAATAATAATAATAATAAAAAAATATTTTTCAGAAATTAAACAGTCGAAATACGCTCTTAGTAGAGAAAAAAATGAAACACCACAGGAACCCCAAGTTTAGTCGTCGGATACTGATAAATCACCGCATGTAAGTAACTCAGGGCCGAATATGCAAATTAAAATATATAAAAACACCCAGGTCTATCTTTGTGTCTCTCTGGAACGCTTGACGTCTCAGCAACGTCTGCATTGTAGCGCCATCACTTTTCGATCAATTCGTGCGTGCTCTGTAGATGCCAAAATGATTACCTGCTATATATTGTAATAACACGCAATCAATTTCACATGTCAAGGTGATCTCGTGCTAATTTAAAAAACATTGGATTATTAACGACTCGAGTTCTAGTTTTCAGATCTACAGAATTAAAATTAAAATCTTAATATCACTGTAATTTGTGTTTGTACAATAATTTAATTTAGCACAATTCAAATATTAATCTGTACGCTTTAATTATTTTTCACTTTTTTAATTTAACCAACTTTCCGAGTTTAGAGCTGATTATATCTTACATTTTGCAAAATATCGATCTATCTAAACGCTCTAACCTACAATAAAAACTGAAATCTTGAGATGTCCAAGTGAGCAAGATTGGATCTAAAAGCAGATGTCGCCCCAATAGCACATTGTCGAGAATTTAGATAGTTCCGATTTGTAATACCAGATGTTGCATTATTTTATAAGAAAAGCTTTGGTATGTAGTTTCAAACTAACCGTTAAATAGGAGAGTCTAAAATAAGCTGTGAAGGGAATAACAAGTGTGCCAGAGAAAAAGTAATTTAACGCGAAAAACCAAAGTAGAAGTTATTAAGGTAAGTTTACAGGAAAATAACTTTCCGAGTTTAGTGCTGATTATATTACACATTTTGCAAAATATTGTTCTATCAAAATGCTCTAATCTACAATTTTTAAACAACACATATTTTGCACGGAATGTTATTTATCGCGAGATCTTTTGAAAAAAGGGAAATAAATAGGATATAATTTTTAGTTCTAATATGAATGAGTTCTTACTATATAAGTTTTTAGTATGTTTCATTACAGAAATCCGGCGTCTATTTTAGTTGTTTTCAATCTGCTTCAATTAAAAATTTCACTCCTTCACAGGACGTGCAACATCCCCTATATTTTAAGTTCATGCGAATGAAATGTCCGGCAAAGGACCAGTAGACGTGGACGGCGAGAATGGAAAAGTAGGACAACTTACCTAGGCAAAATAATTGCCCTCGGCATCGACACATGGTTGCCATCTGTCCGGCAAGGCCATGATCCCGGAACAAAAAAAGTCTTGTCGCTAGGACCCGAAAAAATCATCAACTGCACGTTTACCTTCTTTGTCTGTCGTGAACTGTTTCCCGGACAGAAAGTGATTCAGGCGACGAAACAGATGATAGTCTGTTGGAGACAAATCCGGAATTGGGCAGGATGAGGCAGTGCTTCATAGCCCAAGGCTCGTAGTGTCAGCATCGTTCACTGTGCGACATGAGGGCGAGCGTTGTCCTGGAGCAGAAAAACACCATGTCTGTTGAACAAAGCTGGTTGTTTCTGCAACAATTTCCGGTACATCTGGTGTAATTCAGCAAAATAATGTTCTACAGTGATGGTTTGGCCTCTTGCTAAGAAACTGCGATGAATCATCCCGGCTGTGGACCACCAGAGAAGGAGCAGCTTATTCTTGGTGTGTAGGGGTGGCTTAGGATGCCGTCAAACAGAATGCGCCTTGCTTAACCATTGTATAGGTCATTTCCGATTGTAATGAAAGACCCACTTCTCGTCTCAGGTGAAGATTCGATGCAGTAGAGGTTCCTGTTTATTTCTGGCAAGCAGCGACCTCCAAACGCCTAGTCTCTTTGGCAGTTGTAAACTCATGCGGCAGCTATGTGTCAAGCTTTTTGACCTCACCCATCGCTGCCAGACGCCGAACAATTGTCATATGGTGGACACTTACCTTGCCGCCATCTCACGACAAATTTTTCGGGGGTCCTCTTCAACCAAACGGTACAGAACATCGTCAGAAACAGCAACAGGTCAGTAACCACGTGCTTCGTTTTGCAGGTTCGTATCTCCTCTTCGAAATTCCCCAAACCATCGCCGAGTGGTTCGTTCGTTGGCTGTATTCTCCCCAAACGCTTTGTTAACGTTTCGAGCTGCAATTCCTGCAGAATGGCCCAGTTTCAATTCATACAGGAAGATGACTCTCAAATCCGGCGTCTGCATGTTTCCTTTGCAAGCCACGTTGCGTCCAAACAAACCACGCCTGAACCTTGTTCTTCACACACGTGCTAGCTGTTTATAATAACTCTGTAACGTAATACCTGCCATACCTGTGGGTGGTTACATTCCGCTGTGGTGGGGGCCTGTCTCCAATGCTCGTTCGCGCCGGACATTTTAATCGCACCGACCCAATTTAATTAATACTTAATACAGACATTTAACGTGGACCAGGAACATCAAACAATGGTCTTTGCTCTTTCCACGTTTATAAGTGAGTCACCCAATTTAAACTTAAGAATTACCGTCCTAGGACGGGCTATACGCTAGTTAAAAAATAACGACCAATAACTGAAGAGCGGCCTACCACAACGCATGGAAACCGCGAACTGAGGAGGGTTTCAAGAGCAAAGCTTCTACGCAGGGTGCTTGCTCTTGATATACCCTACATAATAATAATAAAAAATTATTATTTTTCAGAAACTAAACAGTCAAAATAAGCTCTTTGCCACAAAAACAAATTGTTCAATTCATGTGCTAAGAAATGGAAACTCCTACTATGGTTCTCCAAATTACAGCTGTTAACGGTGGGGAAATCCGTTTCCTTGTAATTTTTCAAAAGCTTCCCTACAATGAATTCATTGGTTCGTGACACAGGCTTCTGATTATTTTGCATTTGATCTTTTCACCAAGAGCAGTAACTTTCTTAAAATTTGCACTGCATTGAATTCTCTGTATGATAATAAGTTCGCCAAAACAGTAGGTATTTCTATTATTTTGTTCAACCGCTGTATTTGTGAGGGGATAAAAAATTTCCTGAAAGAAGTTCGGGAGTCGATCAAAAGATCTGTGTAAGACTTTTATAAGCCACCTAGCAGTCATGATATCAGCGCACGCGGTTTGACGTAAAATAGTAGCAGGCTTTGGCGCCATTTAATTTTAAATCAAAATTTTATGGAATGTGTGCAGCATTTCACCGTTTCAAGCATAATTATCTCTTAAGCTTAGCAGCATTTTGAACAGTAAAACTAAGCCATTCTTTTATATTTTCAGACTTTTCTAGATGTAGAAGTGGCAAAATGGCGGCTTTTGGAATACTACCAAGTAGATAATATTCCAAAGCTGCAATTTTGAATTTTTGGTTTTCGAACTTTTCTATGTATTCGGACCTTAAGACTTATCAGCTTACCAATTTCGAGATCTCTAGGTCATTTAGAAGTGGTCGAACAGTTCGCGGACGGAAGCATTACCATTTTCCCATTTCCCACTTTGCTTTACATACGCTAAAGTGCCAAAGGTCATGCGATAGCAATATGCATATTTTTAAGTGGCGCTGCCGTCGTATGAAGGCTTCGACGCACGCCACGATTTTTATGAGTTGCGAGGTGTAATCTCGTGAGTCAGGTTGCACAACCGCCTGTAAGATTATGGCAAGCCGGCGTGAATTATCGGAGTTTGAACGAGGCATGGTAGTTTCCGAAGTTGTGCGAACACTCAACATTCCTCGATCTACGGTGTCACTTGTATACCAAGAATACCTCATGGAAGGCATTACCTTACACTATGGACAACGCAATGGCTGACCACGGATGCTGAATGACCGTGACCAGCGGCGTCTGACCAGGATTGTCCATGTTAACAGACAAGCGACACTGGCTCAAATAACATCCACATTCAATGCAAGAGGTGCCAAAGACATATCTATCAGGTCAGTGCAGCGTAATGTAGCGTCCATGGGGTATGAGAGGAGAAAACCCACCAGAGTGCCTTTATTAACACCACGACATCGGACACAGCGCCTCACCTGGGCTCAAGAACAAGGTAATTGGACCCTGGAAGACTGACACAATTGGCATGGGCCGTTGAGTCCCGCTGCCAGTTGTTACGAGCTGATGGTAGGGTTTGGGTGTAGCGTAGACCCATAAGGCCGTTGAGTCCCGCTGCCAGTTGTTACGAGATGATGGTAGGGTTCGGGTGTAGCGTAGACCCATGAGGCCGTTGAGTCCCGCTGCCAGTTGTTACGAGCTGATGGTAGGGTTCGGGTGTAGCGTACACCCATGAGGCCGTTGACCCAAGCTATCAACAAGGCACTGTGTAAGCTGGTGATGATTTCATACATGTGTGGAGTGTCTTTACTTGGCACAATTTGGGTTCTCTGGTTCTAGTAAACACGTCATTAACCTGTTCTCGCTTTGTTGCTCTGCTGGGTGACCATTTGCAGCCCTTCATGGACTTCATGTACCCCAAAAACGATTGGAATTTCCAGGCGAACAATACACTATGTCATCGGGCCAAAGTTGTCCAAAATTGGTTCGAGGAGCATTCTGGAGAGCTCCGATGGATGGTGTGGCCATCATGTTCGCCCGACATGAACCCAAGAGAGTACTTATGGGACGTGGTAGAAAGGTCCTTTCGCACCCAAGGTCCTACACCTGCAAATACCATGGAAATGTCGGCGGCTGTTCAGACGGCATGGCTCAACAACCCTATAGAAGTCGTCGGGACACTTGTGGAATCGATGCCACGTCGAGTTGGTGCACTTCGCCGGGATAGAGGAGGTCTTACTCGTTTTAAAATACGTATCCCATGACTTTTGGCACTTCATTGTATATAGATAAAGTACTCCATGTAAGACCTTTATTATGATTACATGCTTTCTGTTAAACATTCATGAGCTAAAAACACACTCTGGTAAACTTAAAATGTGTTGTGTGTAAGACGTTCATGAGCTGATAGAAAGCGCAGCTTTAGATCAAAGCTCTCCGTGCAAGACGTTCACAAGCCAACAAACGCTTGGTATAAGATATGCATGAGCTTGTACAGCGCTTGGTATAAGTCGTTCCTAAGCAGTAAAATGTTCGTGTAAAACATTCATCAGCAGATATAGTGTCTGTGTAAGATATTCATGAACCGATAGACCGTTCCCCATGCAAGACATTCATCACGGACCAGATGGAGCACCATGCACTATGTTAGACGTTCATGAGCTGAGAAACCCCTCGGTTAAGATGTCCATAAACATATATCATACACTGTGTAGACGGTCATAAGCAAATAAAAAGCTCAGTATAAGACATTCATGAGCCAAAAGCGCGTTAAAAATGATTGATTTTTGTTTGAAGTAGTTATGTGATTCAGATCAAGTAATATTGAATTCCCAAGGTACAGAAATTTGGAACGAGGAAATGTTTCATAAATTTTGAAAATCACAATCTGTTTTTTGGTGTAAATATGACAAGGATGGCAAGTTAGATAATATCCGAAAACTTGAAAATTTTCGTCGTCCTGAATTCGAAATTGCGTCTCCCAGACAGCGCCCGGGTATGCAAACCACTACTCCACCCACAACGACCAGGTCTCAAGTTTGCGATTAATTTGAATATAAGTATCACAGAATTCGCAAGTCGAAACAACAATCATTCATGTTTAACGAATCTGGAGGTTAAGAATTCTATCCCGTGATTGCCCGGAGGAGCAGATAAATCATGAATGGAATACGGGATTACACCATACAATACAAATTTTTAAGATGACAATCCGTTTCTTGGTGTACATTTTGGTGTTATTTTCGAAATTTGTATTGTATGGTGTAATCCCGTATTACATTCATGAATGTTTCATAAGTTTACATGCAAAAGGTACAAAAATTGGTTAATCGAATGTGATTTATTTTATGAGAGTGCTTAATTTGCAATAAAAACTAAATGTCACGGAAAACAATTTAGAAAAATCATGCAATGCATTGATTGTGATACGCTTTCCAACATACCAGAAATCATTACTTAAGTTATGAGAATAATGGCTGCAGAATAAATCTCGCTCTTATATCCTGATCTTTGATCTCATTCAGCCCAATTTCGACAGGGTTCGTCCCCAGGTGGTCCCCTACCACATACTAAAATGTCATCGAAATCGAACCATTTTTACGCATGTTATGACGCATAAGGGCAATGGAATGGATTCCGCTCCTATGTCATGACATTTGACCACATTTCGCCCATTTTCAACAGGGTTCGTCCCTAGGGGGTCCCCTACCACATATTGAAATTGCATCGAAATCTAACTATGCTTACGTAAGTTAGGACGCATAAGGCATATGGAATGGATCTCTCTCTAATGTTCTGACCTTTGACCCCATTTCGACCATTTTCAATAGAGTTCGTCCCCAGATGGTCCCCTACCACATAAGTCAATTTTATCAAAATCGAACCATTTTTACGCAAGTTATGACGCATAAGAGCTATAGAATGGAATGTATCCTTCTCCTATGTTCTGACCTTTGACCCCATTTCGCCCATTTTCAACAGGGTTCGGCCCTAGATGGTCTACTACCACATACTAAAATTTCATCGAAATCGAATAATTTTTATGTACTTTATGACGCATGAGGGCAATGGAATGGAACCCGCTCCTATGTCTTTATCTTTGATCCCATTTCGTCCATTTTCAAGAGGATTCGTCACCTGTTGGTCCCCTACCACATACTAACCTTTCATCAAAATCGAACCATTTTTACGCGAGTTATCGTGCGGACAGGCGGACAAAGCTGGAGCGTATATGCTTCTTCAACCTAATGTTGGAAAGCGTAAAAAAGGTGAAAAAGGTTATTAGAAAAATGCTGCGTCACAAAGTTTGCTGGAGTTTCAAATCCTCTTCCTAATAAATGAACTAATTAAAAGTTATCGATGTAACATATTCTGCAAAACATGTAAGGCGCAATGATTGGTATTACTGCTTTTTGCACACCTAGTACAGCCGAAATATACACGTTCTTCTTAAAAATTAGTTCCTTCTACTCTTTCTAATAATCCAAATTGTCATCTTTTATCCTTTCACGTATGAGCTTGCGAATTTGCAGTACACCTTGTAATGCTTTTCGCTCAACATTCCACACAACGTATCTCACATTCATCAATTGCCATTAGCGTTTTAAACAGCAACGCGGCGCATTGTGGAATGCAGCAGCATTGCTGCCCAAATCAGATTTAGAAGAGCTACATCATATTGACAGCTGCCATACTCTCAGACATCTTCGGAGATGTTAAACAGCAAATCGAGACAGTCGACCTTTTCAAATAGAGTAAAGTCATGCGAGTGAAAAAGAAGCAAAATTGCCTTCTTCTCCTTGTTGTGAGGAGAGGAGATATTTTGAAGTCAGATTGAATCCAAATCAATAAAAAAAATTCAGCAGACACACTTTCGGTGCCACTTTCTGCGTCTCGCAAGAACCTTCGCATGACTTGTTTAAAGCCTTTTATTATGCGTTCGTAGATGAAGATCTTTATCATCAAGTGGGACATGTCAAGAGCTTCAAAAAAGTTATTTAATCTGTTGACAAGGACGCAATACATGACATGTTGAATAAAACTTTTATCTGTTGCGTTTTGGTCTCCTGACACGCCTGTGCTCTAAACTTCAGACATTCTTGGCGCAGTTAAAACTTTACCTGACAGCAAACACGCAGAGAAGCAGATCGACAAGTCATCATTAGAATTTAAAGCAGGAAACCTAGAATGGATTTAAAGTTATGTGTCGTATTTAACCATGATATATTTTAATGTTTCTGAAAGAACGATTTTTTGCCTTCATTTAGATAGAAGCCATTAAGTTTTCATTTTAGCATATGCAGGGTGATCCATTTAAACCAGTACCTTAAAAATCCTTTCATTTTTGCAAGGGATCGCACAAGGAACTTCTTCTTTTTTCAATAGAAGCAGCAACTCCTGGAGAATGAAAACCGCCACCGTGAAGAAGATTGTTAACCGTAACTGTAACTCAGCTTGTGATTTGTTTGTTGTTGCGTTGTCATTCACTTGCGTGCATTCGGAAACATGCAGTACTCTGTTCCAGAGCGTGTTTTTTAGTGAAAAAGTATTGGGTAACCAACTCTGTCATCAAAACGCAAGGAGCATTTCGAAGAGAGTTTGGAATTCGAAAAGTACCAAGCAAGTCAACAATTCTGTCGATGGCAAAAAAACTGGAGCAAACCGGTTCTCTTCTCAGTGGTAGCGGTAGACATCACCCTCCGATGCCCCAAACGCGTGCGGACGATGTTCGGCAAAGTTTACTTCAATCGACGACGAAATCGTTGCGCAGATTAAGCCAACAGACAGGATATTCATACGGAACTTATCAAAGGGCAGCAAAAAAGCGAATATTCGACCATTTAAAGTGCACGTAATCCATCAGCAGCAGGAACCGGACAAGGGAAAAGTAGTAAGTTGCTGCAAATGGGTTCAAAATTTTCTTAATTTCCGATCTGATTTTCTCTCCATAACATGGTTTACGGATGAAGCCTGGTTTCATCTGTCAGGCTACGTCAATTCGCAAAACAGAAGATACTGGGCTGCCGAAAACCCACACGTTATGCGTGAAACACCGATGCATTCACAAAAGGTTGCTGTATGGTGTGCGGTTTCGCCTACGAAAATTATTGGCCGCATTTGTTTCTCTGAGACTGTCAACACTAACGTTTATGGCGCATATTCAATGAATTTGTGGAACAACTGGATGACATTGAATTGACACAGGGCTACTTTCAGCAGGATGGCGCTACGTGTCACACATCGAAAGTCTCAATGGAACTCATAACCAGCTTCTTTGATGACAGATTAATTTCAAAAAACATGTGGCCTCCCCGATCTCCGGACTTAACTTGCCCTGACTTTTTTTTATGGGGCTACTTAAAGGGTAGAGTTTACAAAACCCATCCAAAAACATTGAATGCTTTGCGGGAAACAATCACGGCTGAAATTGGCAATGTTACTGCTCGTACTCTACATGAGACATCACTGAATATGGTGAGGCGTGTTCAACTGTGTTTGCAAGAAAATGGAGGAAAATTCCAAAATTTGCTTTGATAAAATTATTCTCCAATACCACATGTATAATTCTCAACTTACTGTATGATTTTGTTGTTATTTATAAAAAAGTTAGAAGTAAATCACCTGGTACTGGTTTAAATGGATCACCCTGTACAATAGTTTATCAAAATAAGGGAAACACAGTTTGTGGAGAACTTTTAATTAATAAGCCGTAGGACCAGGTTAGGCTTTCAGAATAAAAGTAGTTCAACTTGGAATCGACTTACACAAATCATGAGCACACAATAGTAAAATTTGGGACAATTCTTCCTATAAAAATACGTTCCAGCTGTGCCTGTGATGTTGGAGGTGAAAAATTAGGTCTGTTCAATAATATTGAGGTGGCCAAGGTTTCTACAATGGACCGCTGGCATACCGAGTACCTCCGGACGTCATAATTGTGGAGCTGCAAAGGCATTTGGAACCAGGAGGAGAACGCCGCCTCCGTCGACTGATAAAGGACAATCGATGCGCAACAGTGTAGCAATTGACCACGTAAGTGAACGCTGGTCAACTCAGGTGCGTGTCCCCGATAACAGTACAGCCAACCCTGGTACGTACGAGTCTCCGGACTCGATGCTGCGCCAAGGCGCCCATGTTAACCCGGGTCCATCGGCAACAAAGCCTGCATTTCGCATCGGAGAGTCGAAGAGTGGAAAAGGTTGACTTCTCCGACGAATCGAGGATTCTACTCCACAGAAGTGACGGGCGAAGGCAGATACGGCGTCAGGCACACGACAACCAACACCTCGACACGCTTGTTGGTCAAGTACAGGCCCGCCGTGGCATGTCTGGGGGATGTTTTCCTGGTATGACCTGGGACCGCTGGTATCACTGGATGGGTCCCTGAACGCCAATGGCTACCTGTCCATCCTCGCTGACCACATGCATCCCTTCATGTTGTACGTTTACCCTGGTGGGGATGGTGTTTACCAACCGAAAAATGTGCCATGCCACGTCGCTAAGGGGGTACGTGACTGGTTCCAGGAACACGACAGTGCTGTCTCCGTTCTCCTTTGGTAGGCGAAATCGCCCCACCTAAATCCCATAGAGCTCTTGTGGGACTATTTGGATCGACAGATTCGACGTACCGATCCACAACCACGTAATCTCTGAAACTGCCGTGCTCCGCTGCAGTCCGAATGGGCACAAGTGCCTACAACAACCTTCCAGGGTTTCATTGCGTCCATGATACGCCTTCTCACCGCTGACATCTGTGAGAAGGGTGGTTATTCCCATGATTAGGTAGCTGGTCATATTATTCTGATATAAATGTATATACAGGGGTTTATCAAAATAATGGAAACAGTGTTTTTGGAGAACGTTTTGTTAATAAGCTGTACGCCCAGGTTGGGCTTTCAGATTAAAAAGTAGTTCGAGTTGGAATACACTTACAGCAGTCATGCGCATGCAGTAATGGAATTTCGAATCATTCTTTCTGTAAAATACATTCCGACCGTGCCCGTGATGTTGGAGGGGGTAAATGTAATCTTCGCTTCAGATATTGCCACAAAGGTTCCGTAATATTGAGGAGGCCAGGGCAGCTGCTGTACCTCATAATCGTGTTCTGCGAATGACAACTTAACACGTTTCGCACAATGCACGGATGCAATATCTGCTTGAAACTAAGGATAGTCATTAGGGAATAATGCCTGCAACACCAGGTGTATGTGATCTCCAATAATGTATTGGTTCGTTGTATATGTGACATTAACCTGCAGAATAACTAATGACCCTAAAGAGTGCCCTGATGTGGCATCTCACAGGTAGGTCATTTCAAGAGTTTTGCACACTGCGCAGGCGCTGAGCGTAGGATGAGGAAATTGCTCCAATCGTTCCGCCAGTTGTGAGTCAAACTTCAGTATACAAAGTTGTGTCTACGTTTGCTGGCCAATGTGTTCCTGCTCCGAAACATTCTGCCTAGAAACGGAGGAAGAAAGTGAGTCAGGTCAGATGATCTTGCGAAGTGACCAGCGACCCTACATTAAAACCGAAATTTTGCGAGGAAAACCCTCTACCGAAATTCATAAAGCTTTGTGTGAAGTTTGTGGGGTTAGAGTAGTGGATCGTAGCACAGGGTCGCGGTGGGCTTCTGGTTTCGAAGACGACCCAAGAAGGTGCCGGCCATCAGATGCAACGAACGACACTTCTGTGGTTATCGTCAACATCATTTTGGAAGAAGATCGACGGAAAACATATGAAGAGATTGCATATGAAACAAACATGTCCACCGCTTCAGTTTTCAGAATCTTAAATGGAAATTTGCAGAAGAGAAAAGCGGCTGCCAAATGAGTTCCGCATAATCTCAGTGAAGAGCAGCAAGCAGTTCGCAAAGGGATCCCAGAAGAATTGCTTCAGCGGTATGAGACATAAGGCGAGCAATTCTTGGACAGAAGTGTTGCTATAGACGAAACCTGGATAGCAGAGTTTGAATCAGAACTGAAATCTTAGTTGGCCCAGTGGAAACATCCAGAATCCCTTCGCCAGACAAAATTCCGCCACGAACAATCAAAGGTTAAGCTGATGGTAGTTTTGGCTTCTGACAAGGTTGGAATCATTGTAATAGACAGAGTGCCCGAGGGGACCACTATAACAGCGGAACACCACAGAAGGCTTCTTCAAAATGTTTTGCACCCAAATATTCACCAAATAACGCCCAATATGCTCGAAACTGGTGTAATCAATTTGCACGACAACGCGAGGCCGTATATTGCCCGAAGAGTAACAGACATTCTAGAAAAGTATGGACGGGAATTGTTTCCCCACACGCTATACAGTCCTGACATGAGTCAACAAGACTATGACTTGTTCGCTAAACTGAAGAAGCCACTCCGTGGGAAACGATTCAGTACGATTAAGGGTGTTTCTAATGAGGTGATCCAAATAATCCGACGCGACGCGTCAGCAATGGATCTGTTCTGACTGTAACACAAGACTTGCCCAAACGTTGGTCCGCTGTCATGAAGAAACATGGAGATTATTTCGAAGGTCTGTACAGGTATGTTGCAAAATGAATTCGTTTCTTAAGAGATAACCCATAGTGTGCAAAACTTTTGAAATGCCCCTCGTAGCATTAGGAATCTACCTCGATGCTTCACAGAAGGAACCAAACAATCCGGGAGCTACGCTTCAGTAGGTTTTTTGCTAGATGCACGTTTTACCTGCGACGGAAAGTAATGTCCACGATTCTTAGAATCAGATGACACGTCTCTGGTCTTCAACATTCTAGTTTTTATGTGCTTCACACATTTTGTTGCATTGAAGTTGATAATCATAGATTTGTAGGTTGTAGCACGGCCATAAATACCGGCGCGATGAAGTTCCCGACGAATTGTCGTCACAAAAACGGGATCATTCCGACTGGAGTTCCAGTCTGCTGCTATTTGTGGCGCAGTGGGCTTGCGTTTCCGTTACACAATCCCTGCCAACGTTCGCTTATCCTTATTTCACATCTTCGTATGTCATTTATAATTTTCACTTTTGGAAACAATGTTCTATCCCTTTCAATAGGTAGCCATGATCTTCGAAACAGTTCCTCGTGTTACACCACCTATTTCTGCCGTTCTAGTTACTGAAATTCCTGCAAGACGCGCACCAATTATCATGCCTCATTAAGATCTGACATTGTAGATAATTATGCCACAACAGCTCTTTCAGTTGAGAGTGCAGCACTGCTACGTGATAGCCTACATTGTACTGCACCCTTTAATATACCACTTATGGCTGGTGTACTCGTCCCGTTAATTTGAATACAGCTCATTGCATGTACTCTAGTCGGTGTTTCCATTATTTTGTTAAATTCCTGTGCAGTCAAATCCGTTTCTGTGAAAGACGCACGCATTTTATTATTCCCTTTCCTGGACTTTACAAAATCGCCACGGAAGTTACGTTAAAAGTATAGGAAGGAGAAATGTTATATTGAACGAAACCTAGAAATCAGTAGTGTCAATGTGAGTGTTCTGGCGCATTTTTTGCACCTCCGCATTGACACCACTGAAATCATAATGCATATATTAAACATTTGATGCGTCCAGTACCGCTAAATATTTACAGAACTGCAACACTTCACCTGATATTTCCAAAAGCGTGTGTCACGTACTTATTGATGGTCGTGCACATACTCTTTTGGGCTCGAATACTTCCGAATTATATGAAACAAGAGAAGTTAATACAATTCTTCTCCAGAAAGACGTTTAATATAGGTAGACATAATCCACGGTGGGTGAATCTTTTACGATGGAGAATTCTATAGTTAAAATTGCTGCTTTGGGATAATCAAGTTTGATCATGTGATCGACTGCCTGAAAGAGAGAGATCAGGGAAAAGGGAAGTTCGTTTCCCTCGTTTAACTCTCACAGGCGCATTACTATTATATCAGAAGCTGACAAACCTACAATTTTCAGCAAACCTCAACTAATTCACAGAGTTGAAAGTATTGAAAAAAAAGTGTGGTCCAGCAAATCATTTTAAGATACCAAAGAATACTTGAAGAACAATTTTAAAAAATGAAGGAGATATAACGAAATCTAGAGAATGTCAGAAGACAGATGATGTTAAACGTATACGTATAACGTAGTGGAAACCGTTCTTCATAAGTGGCTTCTCGGAGTCAGAGCTCCTAACATTCCAGTCTGCGACACAGTGAAATTCCAAACACTAGTTACTGCGAATTAACTGCAGTATAATAATTACGTGCAAAGTGTGTATTGAGGTCTACATAATTAAGTTCGTACTTATTGGACTATTCCCTATGCTAAACAATTGAGACTGAACCATACATTTCGGTATAAACCGGTTCGAACGTATCTTATTGCAGTTGTGAAAATTAATTTCCATTTCTTACGCTTTCCAACCTTAGGTTGAAGAAGCACATATGCTACAGCTTTGTCCGTCTGTCTGTCTACCTGTCCGCACGATAACTCGCGTAGAAATGGTTCGATTAAGATGAAATTTTAGTATGTGGTAAGGGACAATCTGGGGACGAACCCTAATGAAAATGGACAAAATGGGATCAAAGGTCAGGACATAGGAGTGGGATCCATTCCATCGCCCTTATGCGTCATAGATTACGCAAAAATGATTCGATTGCAACAAAACTTCATCATGTTGTTCCGGATATGTAGTGAACCGGTTCTGTTTAATGACATCGAAATGGGGTCAAAGGTCAGGGCACAGAAGCGAGATTTATTCCACAGCCATTATCCTCATAACTTGAGTAATGATTTCTTGTATGTCGGAAAGCGTATCATAATCAGTGCATTTCATGCTTTTACAAACTTGTTACAGAAAAGCTTTGCTTTCCAATCGAAATGTTCTTAGCAGAAAAAAAAGGTAGTAAAATCATGCAATGCATTGATTATAGGATACGCTTTCCAACATGCCAGAAATAATTACTCAAGTTATGAGCGTAATGGCTGTGGAATAAATCTCACTCCTGTGCCCTGACCTTTGACCCCGTTTTGATGATATTAAACATAGTGGTTCAGTATACCTCAGAAACAACATACTAAAGTTTTGTCGCAATAAACGTATTTTTATTCAAGTTATGATGATAATGACTGTGGAATGAATCTCGCTCTCCTGGGCCCTGGCCTTTGACCCCATTCCGATGATAAAAAACAGAACCGGTTCAGTACATCTCCGAAACAACAGGATAAAGTTTTGTCGCAATCGAAGCATTTTTATGTAAATTATGACGCAAAAGTGCGATTGAATGGATCTCCTCCTATGTCCTGACCATTGACCCCATTTCTTCCATTTTCGATACGGTTTCTTCCCAGGTTGTTCTCTACCACATACTAAAATTTCATCGAAATCGAACCATTTGTACACGAGTTATCGTGAGGAATGACAAACTGACAAAGCTGGAGCATATACGCTTCATCAACCTACGGTTGGAAAGGGTAAAAAAGAACGAGGAATTATGCTTTCGCAAATCTTCAGCTCTAAAATGGATACATTTGTTTGTAGTCTTTTCACGGCAAATTAAAATTTAGAGTGTCACAAAAGACTTAAGTTCCGTGTGTAGTTACAATCGCTAATAACTGTTACTTAGAAAATTTGACTAATTTGGAGACAGTAGCTGCATTCCTAAATATTATTAAAATTTGTCATAAACATGAATGTAAATTTGTTCTTTATAGTAGCTTTCGTAACAAATAATGTAAACGAAATGCTTTAGATGTTGCGAACTTTTTGAGGTCTGTGGAGAATATTACACTTCTAAGAAAAAATGCCTCGAACACCCTTAAATGCTGCTCATGTGATTAGGCGATCTTATTGTAGCTACTGTACATGGACAGAAAAATGATATCGCGAAAACGTGAATATGAGATAGTCGGAGCATTCATTTTGTCGTGAAAAAACTACAAACAAATGTATCCATTTTAGAGCTGAAAATTTGCGAAAGCATAATTCCTTGTCCTTTTTACGCTTTCCAACCGTAGGTTGATGAAGCGTATATGCTCCAGCTTTGTCCGTCTGTCTGTCCGCACGATAACTCGCGTACAAATGGTTCGATTTCGATGAAAGTTTAATATGTGGTAGAGAACAACCTGGGAAGGAACCGTATCGAAAATGGGAAAAATGGGGTCAATGGTCAGGACATAGGAGGAGATCCATTCAATCGCACTTATGCGTCATAACTTACGTAAAAATGCTTCTATTGCGAGAAAACTTCAGTATGTTGTTTCTGAGGTATACTGAACCACTATGTTTAATATCATGAAAACGTGGTCAAAGGTCAGGGCACAGGAGTGAGATTTATTCCACAGCCATTACACTCATAACTTGAGTAATGATTTCTGGCATATTGGAAAGCGTATCCTATAATCAATGCATTGCATGATTTTACTACCTTTTTTTTCTGCTAAGAACATTTCGATTGGAAAGCAAAGCTTTTCTGTAACAAGTTTGTAAAAGCATGAAATGCACTGATTATGATACGCTTTCCAACATACATGAAATCATTACTCAAGTTATGAGGATAATGGCTGTGGAATAAATCTCGCTTCTGTGCCCTGACCTTTGACCCCATTTCGATGTCATTAAACAGAACCGGTTCACTACATATCCGGAACAACATGATGAAGTTTTGTCGCAATCGAATCATTTTTGCGTAATCTATGACGCATAAGGGCGATGGAATGGATCCCACTCCTATGTCCTGACCTTTGATCCCATTTTGTCCATTTTCGTTAGGTTTCGTCCGCAGATTGTCCCTTACCACATACTAAAATTTCATCTTAATCGAACTATTTCTACGCGAGTTATCGTGCGGACAGGTAGACAGAAAATGTCTGCACATAGTGAGCACTGTTTACTGTTGCAACTCCTGGACGGTGACATGATGATTAGCTGTACTGAGGTCTTTCACTCGCAGCGTGTTGGCATCTGTCACTATAGTTGCGGGTCCTCGACTCCGTTATCTGTCCGACACTGAACTTTCTCCTTCTGGAAACCTCTTCATTCGTCTTCGGACATTACTGATATCGATTGTGGCAGCTACATACACCGTCAGGAGTCTTCTGTGGATTTCTGCATTATCACATCCCTTTTTTCCCAGGACTTCCGTTCCGACTGGCTGCTTTTCTCTGTCAATCATGATCTTTACTTCCGATTCTGAAAAAAAAAATTGTTTGCACATTGGTAACATATCAAAATACATGTCAGTGCAGTTTCGATTAAAATCGCTTCAAAATTTCAAAAGCTATTAAGGAGGGCGACATTACTTTCAGGACGCCCTTAGTAAATCTTGTTGCACTATGAAAACGCTATGTACATGAGTGGTTTATTTGAAGTATTACACAAGTGTCAGTCCCCTGATCCAATATACGCATCACTTGAACATATTATCGGTAACATTGGGATATCACACAATAATTGTTAGTCAAGTTAAACATGAACGAATGGAAGAAAGAGAGGGCAGGGCGCCTTGAATTCTGGAAGAGTATGTGGCTGCCAACAACCACAGAAACTCTGGCACATCGGTGAGAAATGTATTAATTGATGTCGAGGATTTTTGGAAAGAAGGGTCCGATCCCAGGTATTAATACAACCCTTAGAAGTAGAAAGCTAGGAGATTTGGGCAGGAATGCCCGACAGGAAAATCACACGGAAGTGAGGTAGAAATGAGGAGGAAGACGACCTTATTTAAAACCGGGTCCGATGGCTTAATATGCCTATTCGCAGACCTGCTAACTGTTACGATTTTAGCTCATTTAGTACGACAAATTATGCTGCAGTACGCTAATACGATTGTGCACCCAAAAATGCGATTTGTTTTAATTGTCATGTTTTCCCCATTTTTAGCACGTCTTTTGTAAAAAAAGATCGTGCTTATGTTACCGGCTTGTCCGTCCGTCCGACTGTACCCATGACATCTCTGCAACTATTATATGATGCATAAGGGCTATAGAATAGATCCCGCTCCTGTGCGATGGCCGACGTACATCGCAGATTCATTTTCTACTAATCCTCGTAGCAGAATTGCGGCGACGGCCGATGCCCATCGCAGATTTATTTTGGTTCTGCAGACAAAAACGACATTCACAGAGCCCGATTAAACCATCTTGCAGACCTCTTAAGATGCAAGTTTCCCGCTTCACAAAACTTTCCGTAAATGGAAGTTAGGCGGAGTGAGGATTTCTCTCATAATCGTAATTTTTTTTCTAATAATTAACAACATAAAATTGTTTGCTGATTAGATTTAATTTGCTTCTCAAATTAGTTTTGAGAAACAAATTAAATCTGATTAGCAAACACTAAAAAAAAATATGGGGGAAAAAATCCCTACATTCTCGTCATCTAGAATTTATATAGGTGAAATAGGCTTCAAAAAGTATCAGCATATGTCGTATTACGATTTTTCTATCTGAGTGTTACGTTTTTTGGTTCTGAGAGGTTGGCACGTCTGCTATTCGATTTTTAGTTGTTTGAGAATTCGTACCTGACTGGGATTTAGCCTGAGACCTTTCCATGGCAGTCACGAACGTTAACCGCTAGGCCATAATGTGATCATCGAACGTTACGTTTGGAAATTTCAAAAGAGGACAAACTCAAATTTACATAGGAAAAGGAACTAACAAGTTTGTAAAATCATGCAGTGCATTAATTATAATACGCTTTCCAACATACCAGAAATCATTACTCAAGTTATGAGAATAATGGCTGTGGAATAAATCTCGGATCTGTGCCCTAACCTTTGATCCCATTGCGATGATATTCAACTGAACCGGTTCGGTATACCTCCGAAATAACATGATATAGTTTTGTCACAATCGAAGCATTTTTACGTAAGTTATGATGCATAAGGGCTATGGAATAGATCCTGCTCCTGTGTCCTAACCTTTGACCCCATTTCTCCCATTTTCAATAGAATTCGTCCCTACGTAAGCCCCTACAACATACTAACATTTCATCCAAATCGAAGCATTTTTACGTACGTTATGATGCATAATGGTGATGGAAGTGATTCCGCTCCTAATTCCTGACCTTTGACCCCATTTCGCCCATTTTCAACAGGGTTTGTCGCCAGGTAGTCCCTACCACATACTAAAATTTCATCGAAATCGAACCGTTTTCACGTTAGTTATGGCGCATAAAGGCACTGGAATGGATCCCGCTCCTATGCACTGACCTTTGACCTCATTTCGTTCACTTTTAATAGGATTCCTTCCCAGGTGATCCCCTACTAGACACTAAAATTTCATCGAAATCCAACGATTGTTACGCGAGTTATCGTGCGGACAGACATACGCACGCAACGCGTGGCGTAATGAGGCACATGGGAATCGTGATCATCTGCTCGCAAGGGTGTGACGTCATAAAACTTTAATAGGATCCATACACAACGCGTGCCATAATGAGACAGATGGCGTGACCGCGTGCCAACATTCTCAAACGCGTGATTGTGACGTCATAAAATTTCTAAGCATTGGAAACATTAATGGAACGACGCCATGACACTAAAATCGTTATAATTCGGGGTGATTATTTAACCCACTATACGAATTCTCCAAAAGTCGAGATCAAGTTAAATCGATTTCTAGTACCAGAAAACGGTAGGTTAACGACTTTCATCAACATTCTTAGAGCCGTTTTCAAAATAAAATGTACATACATACATACAAGAATTCCTACTTTAAGGTGGACGTCAAGTAATTTTGCTTCCTATACTTCCAATGGAAAAACTTCTGTACACATTTTCTTCACAATTAATGCGTTCCCAAGGATGAAAATTTGAACATCGATTAAAATAGCTTCTTATCATAACTTGGAATACTTAATATTTTCTAAACCATAACGTAATAAAATTTTCTAAACAATAACCGTATTAATATTTTCTAAACCATAACCGTAATTATGCAATCCAACATTTATTTGTCCACTCACGTCATCAAAGTACAGGTCGCGCGATCTTTTTCTGGTTTCAACACCACCAAAGGAAACGTTATTGTTTTCTAATATAATTATGCTTATGTTTTAGAAAAGTTTTAAGCATTCCAAGCTATAGTATGAAGTTATTTTAATCGATGTTCAAATTTCCATCCTTGGGAAGACACTAATTATGAAGGAAATGTGTACAAAAGATTTTCCATTGGAAATATAGGAAGCAAAATTATTTGACGTCCACCTTAACAGTGTATGATAAGGGAGATGGAATGGATCCCGATCTTATGTCCTGACCTTTGACTCCATTTATCCCATTTTCAACAGGGTTCCTCTCCATGTGGTCCCCTACCACATACTAAAATTTCATTGAAATCGAATCATCTTTACGCAAGTTATGACGCATAAGGACAATTGAATGGATCCCGCTCTTATGTCGTGACCTTTGACCCCACTTCACCCATTTTCAATAGGGTTCGTCCCCAGATGGTCGCCTATCAAATACTAAAATTTCATCGAAATGGAGCTATTTTTACGTGAGGTATCGTGCCGACAGACAGACAGACGGACGGACGGAAAAAAGCTGGAGCATATACGCTTCTTCAAACCTACGGTTGTAAAGCGCAAAAAATGAAAGTTAAATTAGAATATACGTCACAAGTTGAAATGGCAACATGCACCCACTGGAATTGTACTCATGGTTGACGATGATGAGAGTAAAGGTTTTTCTTGTTTTTGTTTTTTATTTGAGGTTTAAAGACCACCATGAGCAACTCAATGGGCTATAAGTAGTCGCCCACCCTAATTTAGGGTCACTTACACATTTTGAAGATGAGAATCCGATTTCTGGCGTAAATGTGACAAGGATGGTAAGTCAGATAATATCCAAAAACTTGAAAATTTTTATCGTCCTGGAGCGGGACTCGAAACCGCGTCTCCCAGATAGCGCCCGGATATGCTAACCACTACACCACCCACGACGACCAAGTTTCAAGTTTCCGATCAATTTGAATATAACCATTACAGGATTCACTAGTCGAAGCAACCGGCATTCATGTTTAGCGAATCTGGAGGTTTCTTTCTTTCTCTCTTTTTTTTTTTTTTTTATTGGAGGTTTAACGACCACCGGGATCAACCCAATGGGCTATAAGCAGTCGCCCGTCCCTAATTTAGGGTCACTGGTTCCAGGGAAGGGAGAGAGCCAGTGCTGTAAGACAAACACATCATCCATGCCTCAACCGGATTCGAACCCGGACCCCTTACGGACGAATGATCAGAGGCCATCGCTTAGACCACTCCGCCACCGGGGCGGCGAAGGTTTCTTTCATGATTATCTGCTTCTCCGGGCAATCACGGGATAGGATTCTTAACCTCCAAATTCGCTACACATGAATGCTGGTTGCTTCGACTAGCGAATTCTGTGATGGTTATATTTCAATTGATCAAAAACTTGAAGCTTGGTCGTTCAGAGCGGTGTAGTGGTTAGCATACCCGGGCGCTATCTGGGAGACGGGGATTCGAGTCCCGCTCCAGGACGATGAAAATTTTCAAGTTTTTGGATATTATCTGACTTTTTTTTTTTTTTTTTGATTGGAGGTTTAACGACCAGCGTGAGCAACTCAATGGATTATAAGCAGTCGCCCGGCCCTAATTTAGGGTCACTGGTTCCAGGGAAGGGAGAGAACCAGTGCCGTAAGACAAACACAACATCCATGCCTCACCGGGATTCGAACCCGGACCCCTTTTGGACGAATGATCAGAGGCCATCGCTTAGACCACTGCGCCACCGGGGCCTCTGATCTGACTTACCATCCTTGTCACATTTACGCCAAAAATCGGATTGTCATCTTCAAAATTTGTATGATATGAGGTAATCATGTATTTCTTTCATGATTAGGGTCACTTCTTCCAGAGAAGGGAGAGAGCCAGTGCCGTAAGACAAACAAAGCATCCATACCTCACTGCGATTCGAACCTGGACCCTTTTCGGACGATTGATCAGAGGCTATCGCTTAGAACACTGCCCCCCCCGGGGCGGCCGAAAGTAAAGTTCCAATGTATAACCCATTTAAATGATTATGTAGTAAGAAATAAAAATCGTAGCCTTTGGTATTGCAAACAAAGAAAACTGTTTTTCGAACGAATGTGACCTCAGTATAAAAAAAAAACGTTTTAATGCAGTTATTGCATTGGGTGAAATATTTAATCTATTTAATGTGAATTTCCTACTTTTTTTAAAAATAAGGACCATAACGTATTGTTAAATAACACGTTTATTAGATATCTCTGAAATGACAAGCATTTTCTTTCAAATCTGAAGGAAAGGCCAAATCATAAATAAATAAAACCCAAACCATAATAATAACAAAAGAATAAATGAAAAATTCTGATATCCCGCGCAGAGGAGAATTGGTTTTTGCGGACAATTGACTGTCTGAATTCTTTCCTTTTGGAGAACTTTTCACTGCTTTCAAACACATCTTTTTCTGCTTCAAAAGGAAATTGTTAGTCGAGAAATGAGTTCTCTCTCTCACTCTCTTTTACTCTTCTCCGATATTTCTTGGTTTTTCAACAAGAAAGATTGGCCAGGAAAAAAAAAAAGGGGGCGCGAGCTATCTATTTCCTGGGGCTATTCAGAAACCTTTCACGGAGGCGAAGCCCAAGTCAGCATTTCAAACGGACCCCTGGAGATAGCTGTGGAAAGTTCATCCACAAATGTTTAAAATTTGGAATCACCGCTTACACTAAAGCGGCATCCCTAAATATCAAATATTAGTTTATCTAAAATTCTAGGCTTAAGACTATCGAATCCGATGAGAGCTAGTAAATGAGAGAAAATTCTTCCAGCCATTAGATAATGTATTGCGTCAATATATTTTCCAAGAAACCTGAATTACTCTTGACTACAAATCTACTTAAGCAAACATTTTGCTGAATCATACCACGTAACAATAATGGCTCTTCTTCCATAGAAATATAATTATGTTATATGAAACGTTAAAGATACAACAATGGCAGCACATCGGAACAATTGTTTGAACTTCCATGCAGCAATTTTTAACAAAATTTATTTTACCAAAATTGTCCGATTAAAACGTTCCGAGACAAGGCCAATATACAACAAAGTACTTACGTTACTTAAGTCTGGCTATGATCTCCATCAAAGTAGTCTCCTTGGGCAGCGACACGCCGCTACCAGCGTTTTTGCTACTGTTGGAGTGCTCCCTGGAAGTACTGTTCGAGAATTGTGTCAAGCACCGTCTGCGATTCACACTGAATCTCATCCACGGTTTCAAAACGGCAACCCTTAAGCTTCAGTTTCATCTTCGGGAACAGAAAGAAGTCGCATGGGGCCAAATCCGGAGAGTAGGACGGATGAGGAAGGGTAGTTATGCTGTTGCGGATGGAAAACTGGTGTGATGCTAACGCTCTGTGAGCTGCTGCATCGTCGAGATGGAACAAGAAATTGCCCCTGCGCCGCATTTCAGGTCATTTGCGGTGAATATGTTCTCCCTAAGACGCCGCGGAACATCGCAGTAAAAGGAGCGGTGATCGTCTGGCCCTGAGGAACGAATTCACGGTGCATAACCCCACGAATGTCGAAGAACACGATGAGCATGCTTTTGATTGCGCTCCATACCTGTCGAGCCTTCTTCGCTCGTGAAGATTCCACTGCGACGACTGTTGTATGGTCTCCGGGTAGTTACCTTACACCTCAGTCTCGTCCCCAGTGATGAACCGCGACAAGAACGTTGGTTCATTCACCACCTGCTGACAAAGATCTTGACAGAGTTTGCCGATTTTGACGCAGAATTTGGATGTTCGCTTGCTGCTCTAGTTTGCAGTCTATTCCGAAATCGCAGCTGTGTTCTGCACGTGGTCGCCAAATATCATGTAGCACAGCTCCCGATGTTCGCAGAACGACGCCACTCGACACAATGACTGACGAAGGTCACTGCCCTCGATCGCTGCTCGTGAATCCGCGTACTGCCATCTGTCGCCGCGCTGCGTACCTAGTCTCTGAACGTTTTGTTTGCGCTACGTATAACCTTCCATAGTTCAGCAAACGGCTTTGTTGGAAAAAATTACTTCTGACTCCGAGGTCTCCAATTGGAACTACAGCTCCTATTTTCTCTATAATAACGTTTCACTGACACACATATTCCACATCCCTGTTTATTGAAATTGCAACACCAAGAAAAAAGACGTAGATCAGACGGAAACTTGAATAAATAGTAGGGGATGCGATTGATTACAGCTGTGGCAATTATGCAAATTTCCTGTGGTAGGCACGCCTTCTCAAATGATACAGGTAAAATGAGTAAAGGTAAATGTGGGTCAAAAATCAAAGGGGCACAGTAGCAACTGTGCCGGAACTTACAACGTAGAACTAGGTGAACTGTCATTATTTCATGTCACTGTCTCACTACTTCTATGGCCTTAAAATATTCAGCGAAGGACAGTTGACGTAGCTCTACGTTTCAGGTTGCGGCGCAATTGCTACTTTGTCCATTTAATTCTTTTCAGGTATGAAACTTTCAGAAATAAAACGAAAGAAATGTTTTACTTTATTGAAAGCAACTTCTGCTATACACAAATCATAGTAACTTATGCTGGTTATAAATTAATGTTACTAGAAGTAGATGGCGTAGTATCATCGTTTTCAGTAGTTACTGCGAAAATTGTTTCTAAAGAAATCGTTCTTCAGAAACAATTTTTCAAACTCCTTAGTTGCCTTGTTGTAAATTTGGAGATACGTCTCGAGCCTAATGTACTCTTCTTCTTGTTGCTTTTGTTCTTGTCTAGATTCAGAATGCATCGGCGGTGTAAAGGTTTGAGATGTAATACATTCATTATCCAGCGAAATTGTGAACACTGGCGATGCACATTGATATTCCATGCTGCAAGGCGCCGAAAGAAGGCTTTATTTTGCAAAGCTGTATCCAGCTGGAGTGATGAGGACGGTAACCACGTCACCTGCTCTGTCGAATCACGGCTTTTAACTCTTCGAAGGAAGAGTGTCTGTGTGTATCAAACTACACGAAGCGATAGACCCAAGATTGCCAAATTGGGTTCATACAGATAGATAGAGGTGGTGCACGTGTATGTTTTCTTGGATCATCTCTTACGCGTAGAGACCTGCGTCTTCAGCACAAGGTTTAACAACATCTCCGTCGACCATCTGCACCCGTTTATAACGAGTGTTTAACCCTACCATGACGCCATCTTTCAATAAGACACCACCACACTGCATACTTCCTGATTGGCAACCAAGTGGTTCCAGCTGCATTCAAATGAGTTGACCACAGACGAATGGCCTCCTCAATCGCCGAATCTCAAACCAAACCCATTGAGAATTTGTGTGAAGAATTGGAAAGTTCTGTTCCAGCCGTCCAACCCTCATCTGCATTTGTAAATGCTTTACGGCAGGCGATAGTCACATAATGGAAGGCAATATCACCTCTGTATTTTTAAAACTTCATTGCACCCTTACACAGATGCGTGACTGCTGTTGTGAAGGCAAAAGTGAATCAACACATAATTAGGTAATTGTATGTAATAATTAATCTGTCCAGTTTATGTGTGCATACTCAGAAGACAAAACATTAGAGATAGGAGTGATGGATAGTTGACATGGGTATCCACCGCGCAGAATGGAACAGACACAAACCGAACGTGTGTATCGCAATCGACTAAGCCGCCCCGGTGGCGCAGTGGTCTAAGCGATGGCCTCTGATCATTCGTCCGAATGGGGTCCGGGTTCGAATCCCGGTGAAGCATGGATGTTGTGTTTGTCTTACGGCACTGGCTCTCTCCCTTCCCTGGAACCAGTGACCCTAAATTAGGGACGGGCGACTGCTTATAGCCCATTGAGTTGCTCACAGTGGTCGTTAAATCTCCAATAAAAAAACCAAAAAAAAAACCAATTGACTAACGTGTGTAAGCTTGGTGATCTGAGCGACTTTAATCGTGGACGCATTGTCGGCACAAGAGAGATGGGTCATTCTATCGCGCAAGTGGTAACAACCCTAGGGTTTTCAAGGGCAACGGCATCAAAGGTGAGCCACACGTATACCACCGACAGACAGACGTACCAACGCCCAAGAGAGCCAGCGGTGGCTTACCAAACGCCATTGATGACCGGGGTCGACGTGGATTATCCAGGCTTACCAAACATCTTACGAAACGACATTGATGGCATTCATACATCTTACAAAGTTCAAACATTGCCGCCCCGGTGGCGCAGTGGTCTAAGGCGTTGGCCTCTGATCATTCTTCCGAAGGGGTCCGGGTTCGAATCCCGGTGAGGCATGGATGTTGTGTTTGTCTTACGGCACTGGCTCTCTCCCTTCCCTGGAACCAGTGACCCTAAATTAGGGACGGGCGACTGCTTATAGCCCATTGAGTTGCTCACGGTGGTCGTTAAACCTCCAATAAAAAAAAAAAAAAAAAAGTTCAAACATCTTACCAAACATCTTCTTGACATTCAAACATCTTACAAATTCAAACATCTTACCATTCAAACATCTTACCAAACGCCATTGATGACCGGGGTCGACGTAGATTATCCAGGCTTACCACACATCTTACAAAACGCCATTGATGACATTCAAACATCTTACAAAATTCAAACATCTTACAAAATTCAAAACATCGTACAAAACATCTTAGAAATTGAAACATCTTACCAAACATCTTATAAATTCAAATATCTTACCATTCAAACATCTTACCAAACGCCATTGATGACCGGGGTCGACGTAGATTATCCAGGCTTACCAAACATCTTACAAAACGCCATTGATGACATTCAAACATCGTACAAAATTCAAACATCTTACCAAACATCTTCATGGCAATCAAACATCTAACCAAACGCCATTGATGACGTAGATTGTCATACAGACCGACCGCTTGACAGCGGTGGCGAAATTCTCATCCAGGTTAAATGTCGGAGACCCGAACAACATCAGTGAGAGAAGGATACGGCGTAGCGCACACTGGTAGGACTGGGATAAGGGAGCCGAAACTCTACTCGTGTGTCACTGTTGACTACTCGTCATCGGAAATTACGTCTCGCCTGGTGCCTAGAACATCGAAACTGGATAGCTGCAGAGTGGCGCCGCGTTGTCTGGTCAGATGAATCCCGTTTTTACCGAGATGACGGGAGGGTGCGGGTGTGGTATCGACACCATGATGCCATGACCCCGTCCTGCCGCGTCGGCTCTGTTCAAGACAGTGTTGGCTCTGTGAAGGCTTGGCTACCCTTCTCATGGGACACATTAGGTCTTTTAGTGTATCTGGAGAGGTCCTTAACCGCTGGGTGCTAACAGCGCGTGCAGGCGGCTTTCATGGCATTCGCGCAACCTGCGGCCGATGGTACGTTTCAGCTGCACAATGCGCCGCCCCATCAGGCCGCAACCATCGAGGCAGGTTTCGAACACTCATCTTAGTTAATCCAGTGGGCCTAATGTTGCCTGTATTTAAACCCTATAAAAGCTCTCTGGGATGCCAAATAGCGGAACAGATACATGGATCCTGGACGTACGTCTCGTGCGGACTAATGCACGATACTGCAATAGCGGAATTGCTGCATTACCACCGGAAATCCATCGGTATCTCGTGAAGTCGATGCCTAGGCTTACAGACACTGTTATTCGCGCTAGAAGAGGACCGACTCTCTTTAAAATTTTTATCTCTAATGTTGGGTTAATTGAGTGCATATTGACATCATGATCAGATTAAAATCCTTCAAATGGCAATGGCCTGGACATGTTGCCAGAAGAACGGACCACCGATGGAGAACCGAAATTTTAGACTGGACACCAAAAGACAAAAAAAGAGCCGTAAGAAGACTGAATGGGAGATGGGTGAATGGAATTCGAAATCACGCTGAGTGACGTGGAGGATATTGGCTCAAGACAGACCTTTGTGAAAGAAACTTGGGAAGACGTTCGTCTAGCAGTGGATTGATAATGTTGAAGATAATATAATCACAAGAATCCCGTAGTCCATCTAATTTGAAACACTGTTTTTTACGTTTTTCATCTTAGAGTAAAAATTTGTCCCCAAATTTTTACTCTAAGCTGAAAATCGTGTAAGTCTAACAAATCTTAAATTCTGTATAGGGTTCCATTTCCGGTGGCGGCCAATGATAATTTTTCCGTGACTCACTTATAAACGTGGAAAGAGCGATGATCTCTGTTTGATGTTCCTAGTCCATGTCAAGTGTCTGTATTAATTATTAATTTGCCTTCTAATTATTTGTTCAGTTGCTGCTTACCATCTTTGGTGAATCCCCAGCATTATGCGGACCTCCAAGAAGCAACCTGCTAAATTGGCTTGGCAATCAGTGTATGTGAGTCTGGAGGAACTCGAAGCAGCTGTAGCGCAGTGGCAGCATGTCCGACGCGTAAATGGAAGACGTTGGGTTCGATTCCCGGTGGCGGCCAATGAGAATTTTTTCGTGACTCACTTATAAACCGGGAAAGAGCGATGACCTCTGTTTGATGTTTGATCTTAAATTCTCTTAATACATCTGTTTTAATTAATAAATAAATCTGAAGAGATAATACATATAAAAGCAAACTGCAGGAAATGATGTGTGACCTATTCAGGAGTATTTAAATGCAAAGAAAACTAGCAAATAAAATATTAAGTGCTCTGGTCTTAGATTTATAATATTATTTGACTCTAATTTTCCGGTTTTCCCATCTTGAAACCTGTAAATGGGTATTTTCTCTTGTTTATCAAATGAAAACAATCTGATTTCACATAATTTCTGTTGCCCAGTTTCCTGTTTTACTGAAACATCGTCTTACGGGTTTATGACGTTTTGAGCTTTCATTCCTAAAATCATCATTGTTTATTTACTTTGAAAAATATTGTAACGAATTGTTAAAATAATTTCCCTCAAGACCTCATTCATATTCTTCGTCTAGTTTCATGTGATAAATAATTAAACATTGCTCTTCAAACCCAACATAATTCAGGGGAACGTGAATGTTTAATGTTTTTTTCGAACATAGTGCATATATATGGTAATGTTGAAATTTTAGGCAGGGTGAGTAGATGTTTTTCAGAGCTTAGCAAACATTATTTTCAATTTGGATTTGCTTTTGTGGTATTCTATTCCTCGCTTTGTTATCCCTTACTTCTTCCTGTACAAATGTAGTTTACAGGTAATATGTTTTGAAATATATGTTTGTAAACTTCAACTGTATACCCGCATGTGCGGATAACATTTGTTTAGCGGCTGAAAGAAAAAAATAACAATAATAATACGCAACACAAAAACGCGATGCGGCTTACCTCATCTTTGTTGTATTTTATCTGGTGATGTTGCGCCTATTACTTCCTAAACACGAAAAGATTTCTGATCATTCCACAGATAAATCAGAATATTTTAATGAGAACGGGTATTTTTCCTTATAATTTCACTAGCAGGGGTACCCGATACTTCCCGGGTAAATATTACTGTTCATGGAATCACCAAGTTCAGTAGGTGAAAGTTGTTGAATGAAAAAGATATTCCCGTAATTTTTAAACTAAATTTACTTAACTCATGTTGAATGAAAAAGATATTCCCGTAATAGTTAAAGTAAATTTACTTTAACTCATTTAGGTTATTGCTCTTTGGTAAACATAATTTTTGGTTTTTCCATTGGGAGAAAAAATGTAGAGATTCTTAGGATTGCCAACCCTTGAGCAAACGACGTAGGATTGTCCATGTGAAAATCAGGGTTCCTCCAAATTAATAACAGCCACGGCAAATGACTGGCTGATGCAGTAATATTTCCGTAAAAAAAAAAAGAACCCCGATGGCTGTAAATGTAGAAAATAAAAAAAATGACTTAGTTAATATACTTTTACTTAACCAAAAGGAAAGAAAGAGGAATGGAAATACTTACCTTGAATTGCCGTACATCTGGCGTGCGCTTCTGAGAATCCCGCGACACTGCAAGGCAATGTGCCAATGTCATGTCGCGTGATGCGACTTGACATTGCATTGATCATCCTTTTGTTTACCGTTTTGAATTTTGAATATCTGAAACTCTGTATTTACATTAGATTGTATTTCTTCCTGATTAAACCGCCCTCTGGTGGTGAAAGGTAAAGTTTATTCATTTGTGTTTTTAATACACCATTAAACGGGTATTTTTGCACTTTATCGTTATCTAAGGTCTCTTACTTAGACCGTAGATAGGGTATTGGAGTGCTGAATTGTGTTGCAGTTCTTAAAAGTAAAAAATGGAACTTTTTACGAAAATTTTGTATAGTGGCCCCTTGACGCCGTGGCCCGACCCTTTCCAAAAACCGCCTATGGTCTAAGTTAAGGTACCATGAGATAGTGTACCAAACTTGGTGGTTCTAAATTGAAAACTAGATTTTATGAAACTTCTTTGTGTGTGTGTGGGAGGGGGAGAGGGGGCTGGACCCCTGGCTCCGACACCATCAGAAAACCATCTACAGTCTAAGTTAGAGTACCATGAGATAGCATACCAAATTCAGTTGTTCTAAATTCAAAACTGTAGATTTTACGGAAATTTTGTTTGGGATCCTCTTCACCCCGGGCCCCGAACCTTTCCAAAAAACCACCTACGGTCTAAGTTAGCTTATCTTGAGATAGCATACCAAATTTTGTGGTTCTAAATTGAAAACTGTTGATTTTACGGAAATTTTGTGTAGGGGCCCCTTGACTACGGGCTCCAACCAAGGTTAAAGGGCCGCACCCCTTTCAAAATCCATCTACGGTCTAAGTTGAGATAGTATAACAAATTTGGTGTTTCTAAATTGAAAACTGTAGATTTTACTAAACTTTGGTTTAGGGGCTCCTTGACCCCGAGCTCCTACCGAACCAAAGCTCTGACTCCTTACAAAAGCCGTCTAAGGTCTAAGTTTGGGTACCATGAAATAATATACCGAATTCGGTGGTTCTAAATTGAAAACTGCAGATTGTACGAAAATTTGGTATGGGGACACCTTGACCCCGACCCCGATCCCTTCCAAAAAGCGTCTACGGCCTAAATTAGAGTACCATGAGACAGTATGCCAAATTCGGTGATTCTAAATTGAAAACTGTAGATTTGTAAAGCCGACATACAAACAAACAAACAAACCAATAGACAAACAAACAAACCAATAAGCAAACAAACATTCAATTATATATATATAGGATGTTGAAGAGAAAAGACATAACTTTAAATTGTATCTGCGTCTATGATACACCTCGTAGTTTTTTTTATAAATTTTAACAACATCAGAAATATCTTGTTTGCTTCAGTACACAAAGGGAATGTTACTGTGATTTTTCTAGACACACCTAAGTGATAAGAGATAATAATGAAGCGTGGGTTTACCACTTGTTAATTCAGCATAAACGAAAACGTCAGACTCATAGGTTTAATAATGAAAACAGGTCAAAAAAGCAAAGTTACGGCAAGAAACACGAGAAGAAATAATGATTCCGTTAATCAGAGTAATGAAAAAAAAAGTCAGCAGCAAGATTACTTCTGCACACATGGTAAAAAAATGTACTAAAACAACAAAGTAAAATACCTTTGATGAAAAATCCCTCAGTTTGTTCCTGAAATAGAACGGTGAAAGCTGATGAAAACAGAGTGATCGTGTAAGGAAAAGGAATTTAGTACTGCTATTTTTCTTTTGCCAACGTAAGACCTATTTTTGTTCCACACAGTTTGAAGAATTTTTCCAGTCTGCTGCTGCTTTTCGAATGTATGCCACTCTTTTTTACAGGATGAAAAACTAGAAATGGGAACTGTGTTACCAAACGAAACTTTCGATTTGGAGGTTTGATATTCATTGACGTTCAGGTGTTTCACAGAGCTGATCACTATATTCTTCCACAGGGAAGAGACGCGATGTCATAAGAGTGAATGATATCACCCCGGGAGAAACCAACTCCGGGTGAAGTTCTTTGTTTAGTGAAAGCAATGGCAAATAAAGGTACTATGGTCTGTTAATTCCGTAGAGCCCTTACAAATGCAACAAGAAAGATGACACCGAATTTTCGGGTGTAATAAGCACGCCTTTTGAATCCGTTCTGAAGCAAATGAAATTTATCAAAGCTATTCAAAGTCAATGGAACGGTATGGAAAGCAATAGTACCTGACGAAAGAATAAAGTTTTTCAGTCGGGTTTTTAATCCCTCAGATATTGGTGTAAACGGAATCGTGAACTTACGCCCTCTGGTTGGAGACTTGTGCGTTAAGAAAAATATGGATTTATATGAGAAACATTTCGCACCGGGATCTCTCTCCAACACAGAAATAATTTTTCAAATCCGACTCTTAGAAACAGAGATATAAGCAAATATTAGATGTGACTTTATGCCCCCAGGTGGGAAAACCATGCATTAATTTAGGAAGAAAGTATTCTCATAAGGTTTTAAATATGACTGGTATTGGTCCAAGAAAAAAACAATTTACTTGATTTTTCAGGAGCCCAGATTTTGCTACAATAACATCAGAAGCAGAAATGAACACTTATGCCCCCTGGTGGCACAAACTATTCTTTACCAAACATTTGAAATTATGTGAAAAATATTTTCTATCCGGTCTTGTATGCGATACAGGAAGAATTTTTCAAATCGGAGTTTTTGAAGCAGAAATAACGCAGAAACCGCAATTTACCTTTATGCCCCCTAACGGAAAGTCTGTGATTCACTTAAAAATTTTTAATTTATAGGAAAAGCATTTCGCATTGGAAACACTAACCAACAAAGAAGGACTGTTTCATATCGGACTCCTGGAAGTAGGGATATTGACACAAATAAGATACACATCTACGCCCCTTGGCGTAGAAACCATGCATTATTTCAAGAAGAAAATGTTACTAAAAGGTTTATCGACATGAGTAGTATCGGTCTACAAACGAAGTTTTTTTTAAATCGAGAATTCAGAAGCTCATATTATGCTGCAAATACATCAGAAGCAGAAATTAAGATTTACGCCCCCTGGTGGCCAAACCATTTTTTTACAAAAATTATAAATTATGTACAAACGATTTCCCATCAGGAGCTGTACCCGGTGCAGAAAGAAGTTTTCAAATCGGAGATTTTGAAGCAGAGATATAGGGGGAAACGCAATTTACCCTAGGGGCCCCTAGCGGAAAGTCTATGAGTTACTTGAAAATTTTGAAATTATATGAAAAACATGTCACACTGAAAACACTATCCAACAAAGAAAGAATTTTTCAAATCGGACTCCTAGAGGTAAAGATATTGACAAAAATAGGATATATATATACGCCCCCTGGCGAAGAAAATGTGGAATATTTTAAGAAGAAAATATTCCGAAAAGTTTCATCGATGTGAGTGGCATCAGTCCACGAAAGAAATTTTTCAATCGTTATTTTAGAAGCTCAGATTTTATGGCAAATACATCAGAAGCAAAAACTAACACTTACACCCCTGGTGTCAAAATTATTCTTTAACAAAAAGTCGAAATTATATGCAAAAGATTTTCCATCGAGAGGTGAATCCGCTGAAAAACATCCTGCAAAAACACACTTTTAATACAGATGAAACTGCTCTTTTAATTTATATAAAAAATATCAAAACTCATTTAGGAAATTTCTTTCTACTCAAAAGTTCAATTTACTGTCCAAATTCATCTGCTTTTGATCGTATTTTTCATTCTATCTGATTACGTTTTTACTATTTAAATCCATTTCTATTTAAAGAATTT
The DNA here is from genome assembly GCA_039090855.1 of Macrothele yani. Classification (NCBI taxonomy): domain Eukaryota; kingdom Metazoa; phylum Arthropoda; class Arachnida; order Araneae; family Macrothelidae; genus Macrothele; species Macrothele yani. Next base: position 19,081,217 of record CM077026.1, on the reverse strand, counting down.
TGTTTATAACGAAGTTTTTAAGCGGGACAATGGGACTTCGTTAAATAGAGACTCAACTATATTTGCATTCAAAAGATAAGCAGAAAAGTTGTACTTTGAGCATGCACTTTTGTTTCAGTAAGTAACAGATTAGACTCTCCCAAAACACAGTCTTTAACACCATTCTCAAGACACACGGTCGAGTCACATTATTGTGACCACCAGCTAATATCCAGAGTAACCGCCGTGTGCAGCGCGGGCAGCAGCTAGGCGGGCTGTGAGTGACTCAATAAGATGTTGAAAAGTATTCACAGGTATTTTTTTTTTGATTGGAGGCTTAACGACTACCGTGAGCAACAGAGTGGACTATAAGCAGTCGCCCGTGTCATTGGTTCCAGGGAAGGGAGAGAGCCATTGTCGTAAGACAAACACAACATCCATGCCTCACGGGATTCGAACCCGGACCCCGTTCGGACGAATGATCGGAGGCCTTCGCTTCACACACGTATGTGGGGCCATGCTGACTGCAATAGATCTGGCAGCTGCTGGAGGGTGCCTGGTGGAGGATCCATAGAGCGAACAACACGATCGAGGTGGTCCCACAGATGCTCAATTCGGTTTAAGTCTGGGAAATTAGGGGCCCAGGGAAGTATTTTGAAATCTTCATCGTGCTCTTCCAACTACTCTCAGACATTTCTAGCTGTGTGACACGTCACATTGTCGTACAAGAAGATCCCATCCGCACCAGGGAAGACAATCAGCATTTATAAGTGTACGTGGCTTACAAGGATGGATTCATAACGAATTTGGTTCATAGTGCCTTCTACAGATATTAGTGGACCCAGAGAATGCCACGAAAACATTTCCCAGACCATAAAGCTGCCACCACCAGCTTGTGTTCTGCCAGAAGTGGTTGAAGAATGTTTGTTCTCCGATGTTTCTCGCCTTATCCGCCAACGCCCATTAGTTCGATCTCATCGGAGAAGGCAAATCCTTTACCAATCAACGGAGGTTCGATTCCGATACTACCGTGCAAATGTAAGCTTTTTCTGCCGATGCAGCTTCGTTAGCATAGGTGTAGTGACCATCTGTCTGCATCGGAGCCCCATACGCAGTAGGGTTTGCTGAACTGTCGTTTTAGACACACCTGGTTCATTCGGCCAGTGAGTTGCTCAACTGTAGCGTGCCGATCGGCCCTCACGCACTTTCGCAGCGGACGTTCACCTCTCACATAAATGACACGTGATGTTCCGCAGGTTCCGCGTCTCTTATTCGCAATGGTTCATTTCTCCAATCACGATACACTTTAACCACATCAGTACGAGAACAGTTCACAAATTAAGCTGTTTCAGAAATACTGCCATCTTTGACCTGAAGGCCGATAATCATCCCTTTTTGCAAGTCTGACAAATCGTTCCTTTTATCCATGACAGCCACGAGTGATATGTTTTCAGAATGCCTACAGCAAACTTTATATACCCTCAAGCCAGCTCACGACACATGCCCTCTTTCTTTGGCTATGCGCTGTTGACGTCAAAAGTAGGAGGTAGTAACAATAATGTGACTCGACTTTGTAGTGTAGCTATACTAATGATCTGAATTTCTTGGCGTAGAATGGAAATCATAGTTCCCAAGCTTTTGCAAATCAATCAGATGGCTTTTTCAAGGGAAGTAGACCGCAAACTGCAACCTGGAGAAGGATGTCTCCCTCCTCAACTTCCTAACCTCCTGCAAGACATTCGGCTTGATCCCAAAGTCCCCTTAATTTTAAAACGTCAGTAAAATGATCATAGTTCGAGAGAGAAGGGACACATTTCTTCACCTGATCTTATCAAGCATAGCGAACCTGAGAAGAAAGGGCGTCTTGGCATTAGAAACCAAGTGTTATACCCTATGTATGAAGTTGCATAGGCTTTGCTACCCTATTACCTTCAACAACCTTACCCCCGGGTGGACATGTTAATCGTAAGACTCCAGTCATCCCTTGCCTCCGGACTTAGCAAGAAACTGGAATACTTGAAGCCTTCGCATACTCATAAACCTAATGATTTCACCGTTCCCTTTGTCAATATTTCTAACCGGACGTCGTCCAAGGAGAAAACTAAAGTTTTGGAACTTGGACCTGCTTATGATCAAGACCGAACCCGAAAAGTGTCGTTTCTGAGTTTGAGATCACACTATCGCGGATTCCGGAATTCAGTTTTCTATGTACCTTCATTGAAAAAAGCATCTGGTTAGTGTGCGGAAGCTTGGAAACTTTGAATTTTATTCTATGCCAAGAAATTCGGATCATTAGTATAGTTATACTACTGCGGGGACTTTAAAGTAGTGTCGTTTTTTGGGAGCCTAAGTTTGGGGAGCAGTTGTGAGGTGTTTATGTACGTTCAACGTAAGGTAAGGGTATGTACAAGGGAACGAACTATTCTAATGATCTGAATTTCTTGGCGTAGAATAATAGCAATAATAGTTCCCAAGCGTTTAACTTATGTAGGTGTTTTTGTCTTCCATGTTTGCAGAACAAATTGAGTGACATAAAACCCGAGGATAGCCCTGTTCATCATTGTATGCTGTATGAAGTTCACAAGGGGAACAATGCAACCGTGGCCACTAATAACTTTTGCGCTGTTTATCAGATTGCGTTAAATGTCCGCAAGTGCCAGCGTTGATTTACCCAATTCCGGTAGGGCAATTTTGACCTCTCTGATGCCCCTCGTGCAGGAAGGCCCATGGAGCTGGACAATGACCTGCTGCCTTCAGCCGTTGAGGCAGATCCTCGTCAAACCATTGATGAATTATCCCAACATCTTAATGCATCATGTTCTTTTGTTCAAAAGCACCTGTAACAGTTAGGGAAGGTCTATAGACAAGGAGTTTGGGTCCCACACCAACTTTCACCTGACAACAAAGCGCAGCGTTCGACCATCTGCAACTCTTTGCTCAGCCGACAAGAAAAGGATCCATTTATTCATCGAATTGTCACTGGAGATGAAAAGTGGGTTCTTTACGGGAACAACAAGCGCAAAAACCAGTTGCTTGCTACAGGTCAGATATCAGTTCCTACGCCAAAACCATACCCGAAAAAGGTTTTGCTCTGTGTTTAGTGGACTTCCGCTGGCATAACTGAGTTTGAGCTCTTTTAACCCGAGCATACCGCAACGGCAGACCTCTATTGTCAACAACTGGACCGTGTGAAGCAAGCTGTTACTGTAAAACCTCCACCACTGGTCAACAGAAGAGGTGCCATCCTTCAGCATGACAACGCGAGACCTCACACCGCAAGACGGACACAGTAGACGATCAGAGATTTTGGCTAGGAAGTTATGCCTCATCCTCCGTATTCCCCTGATATTGCACCATCTGATTACCATTCGTTCAAATCTGTGCAGAACTTTCCTAATGGGAAAATATTCCATAATATTGTTGATGTCAAATCGGGGCTATCAGACTTCTTTGCATCACAGCCACCGTCTTTTCATAAAGACGGCATTGAATGTTTGGTTTCACGATGGGCAAGTGTGATCGATAATGATGGCGATTATATAATCGATTAAGGAATTATTTCTTCTGTTACAACCAGTGTTTCTCTTTTTTCCGAAAACGACATGACTTTCTGGTCCTCCATATATATTTTGAGTACAGGTGGTATACGTAGAGTCAATATTTATTAATTATTTAACACCATTGTTGAAACAATAAGAGCCTGCGTCACAAAGGGCGAAATATTTCAAGCGAAAAGGAACGATTAATCTGCTTTGATCTTCCCATGAAAAAATATATATATATATTCCTTTTCTACTAAATTTGAGCTGTGCTGGATATAACTGAGAATGGCAGACGACTCGAAGTCCGCATCCATTCCCGAGAAGCTTGCATCCATTCCCGAGAAGCTTGATGCGATTGGAAAGCAGGAGAACATGAAGAAACCAGTTCCCGCTACTAAAAGGCCGGAGTCGCCATTTATGATTGCTGGACTGACAGGCTGCACCGCTGCGTGCCTGTACGGATTTTACCGTTACAAGAAAAGGGGACACTTGTCGACTTCCAACTACGTCATGCAGATAAGGGTGATTGCGCAAGGAACTCTCGTCGGTGCACTTACAGGAGCAGCCGCCTACGCCATCTACAACAGGTTCCGTAACAAGAAAGATTAAAGCCATCATATTGCAGCTTTTCGAGGAGTCGTGACTCATGCTGCAATGAAAGCTGCCATCTCGCATATTCAGGACCAGCATTTTGGATTTCAAAAAATACCGGTGGAAAACAGCTGGATACAAACTCTTCGCCATTGTCGGCTCCCTCTTCAATCACATTTGTTATTACCGTACGATATTTCGAAATCATAAAGCTCAGATGACTGCGACCAGTTGCTTTTGCAGAATTATTCATCCTCTCATGACAGCAGCTGTATCTAAATCTTAGCTTCGGTAATACTAAATTGCCCGTTTATTGGAGCAAGGTTGGTAATTAACCCAAGTCATAATTCCATTAGCTCCTTACATTACGAAAACGGAAAATCTAGTAGCATGTAATTTAACTTTAACATATATAACTGTGATTTGTGTTTATTGGGAAAACATACAGGTAGGCTCAGTTCTGATGGAGCCGTCAGTTTGAAACATAGGAGTACGACTTGCAGATCGGAGAGTTGAAATGAGCGAGCTTATTGGAGCAAGGTTTTTAATTAACCCGTCATAAAATTCCATTAGCTCTTTACATTACGAAAACAAAAAATCTAGTAGCATGCAATTTAAATTTAGCAAATATAACTGTGATTTGTGTTTATTGGGAAAAGATACAGGTAGGCTCACTTCTGATCGAGCCGTCAGTTTGAAACATAGAACTAGGACTTGCAGATCGGAGAGTTGAAATGAGCTAGTCGAGTATGGTTTCAAAGCGTTTATTTAATTTGTTATACCCAACACAGGTATATAATATGAAAAGTAGCTTACATAAGTTTTACAAAGCAGATCGATAAACGAATTACCAAGCGCGGCGCTCTAATTTCTTGGGCTTTTTACATTCCGCATCACGTGCTCTTCCCCCTCGTTTTGATTTTCTCTACTTTTGCTTGAGTTCATTCTGCGAATTTCGCGGCATTGTAGAAATTTCTAACCTGTTCACACGAAAACATTTTTAATTTTAGTTTAAACCCCTACGATATATACTTTATATATTTGAATAGATCTCGTCGAAGGCTTTAAAACGACACCACGCAGAATGGTTTGCACCCGCGGTTGTCCAGATAAACCGCTATATTGTCAAAAGTGTTCACCGGTTCACAAGAAAACAATTTTTAAAATGTTCAGTTCAAAGCACTGCAAAATGTTCTTCGTATATTTGAATAGATCTCGTCGAGATCTTTAAAACGATACCACGCACAGTCGTGTTGCCTTCACGGTTGCCGAGACAGACTGAGTCAAACGGGGTGGCGCACCCAGAAATATTGCATCATCTGCCGCCCCGCGCACGATATATTGCGCAGAACGCGAGTTGGACTATGCTAACACGATTAGTGTGCGGCACGTATTTTTAACGCAACAATGATTTCAAGTTGGACCTATTTTTGTCACAGGCGGGCGAACCGGTAGACGAAACACGGCCGCAGAGTTAGAGTAGTCCTAGGGCAAAAGTGTTTAACGAAACCTAATCTGCCAAAACTACAAACTATTATTCTGTGGTTTTCTACACAGGGACGTTATTATCAAGCTCCAAATCTACTTGCAGAAGATCTTTCTTCTATGACCTCTTTGTTATTAAACGTTTTTTTATTTCGTGATATAACGACCCGTTTTCGTGAAGCGTGTGTGCTGAAATTAGAGACAGGCCTATAAGGCCATTAGCAATTGCCCGTCTTTAGGTTGCTAGTACCAAGGATAGGACAGATTCAGTAGGGTAGCACTCACACACCACTTACAGTATACCCAATCTGGAATCTAACCCAGACACAGCTCAAACGGTTAGGTAGACGTCAACAAATTGTCCACTGGGTCATTAATGGCTGCTGGAAGAAGTTATGCGGTCTTGTGTTAAAACTTGAGGAAATGTGTGACATGGTTTTTATAAGAAATATTGATATGATCTTCCTACGAATATATTTGTAAAAACTAGTAACTAAGAATGATTAATAAATAGAAACTGTAAACCCATGATACTCAAAATAGTACAACTATAATAATGATCCGAATTTCTTGGCGTAGAACAAAAATCAAAGTTTCCAAGCTTTCGCACTCAATCAGATGGCTTTTTCAAGAACGTTTGCTGTCTACCTTCCTTGAAAAAGTTATCTGGTTGATGCGTGAAAGCTTGGAAACTTTTATTTCTTTGATTTCTATTCTACGCCAAGAAATTAGGAAATTCTTAGTCAATCAAAATAGTATTCTTCCAAGAAATTCGCCAAGAATACCATTAGGAGTACAAATAAGTTTTAAAGTGTTTTAAAACAGCCCAACATACACTTTGAGAGAAAACAACAATACCTTTACGAATAAAAATATGCGCCGTCATTATCTATCATCTTGCGCCATTGGTCGGGCAGTTGACGGATTCCAGCCATGAAGAATGCTTCGTCGTGTGAGGCGAAGAAGTCGTCAACCCACTTTTGCACTTCGTCACATGTCCGGAACCGTACAGCAGACAAACCATGATGCATCGATCGGAACAATTGATAGTCTGAAGGGGCTATGTCGGGCCTATACGCCTGGCGCACCAAAACTTCCCAGCCAAGTGTCAATAACGTTTCCTTGGCCGATTTCGCAACATGCGGCCTAGCGTTGTCATGTAGTAATTTCACGAGACGCAATTCTTTGCCTGTGAATGGACGTTTCCGACATATTTCCTGGTTCAATCGCGCAATTGTTGCATGTAGCGATCAGCAGTAACAGTTTGACCCTATTCCAATAGTTCATAATAGAGCACACCCTTCATATCCCATCAGATGCACAGCTGAACTTTCTTGGAGTGAATATTGCGTTTCGGTGTCGAAGTCGTTGTTATTTGCATTTGAGATTGTCGTACCATATCCACTATTCATCACCCGTAACGATCTTCCACAGGAAACATTTTCTGTGTTGTTTATCCAACAGATCCAAACACTTCATGACACGGTTCTCCTTGTTTCTCTGGCTCAGGTCACGTGGCACCCATTTTCCTTCTTTCTGAATCTTTTCAATTGCGCGTAAACGATTGTAAAAGGTTTTTTGAGTTACCTTCAGTTGTTCAGCTAGTTCTTTTAGCGTTTGAGACGAATCTTTATCCAGCAATCCTGGCAGTTCCTCATGTGCAGCCTTCTGCGGGGCGCCACTACCTTCTCGATCGCTAACATCAAAATCACCTGCTTTAAACACTCTAAACCAAAACTCACGGTGCTTTTCGATGCAATATTCTCCCCCAGAACAGAACAGATCGATACACATGCTTTTGCAGCACTTTTTCCTTGATGAAATTCGTAACGAATGCAGCGTCGAAAAAATGCAGTATCGCTTTTCATCTTTCACCTACCGATGTGCAAGTGCGTTTGACTGTTGGACAAACTTCTGTGTCACATTTTATAATTTGGACCAGTTACAGTCACATGATAACAACGCGGGGGAATGTCGGATATGTAAATTAGCGGTATACGTCACACAAAAAACACTTTAAAACTTATTTCTACACCTAATATTTTGAGCAACTAAGGGCGTTTTTAAAATAAAGGCTATGTATCATCTCAAGACGAAACACTGCGTTTGTGTGGTAAATTATGTTCCGATACCATTTGTGAAAATAAAATATTCTAATATATCGGAAAATTTCGTTTCCGTTCGTCACGTATTGTTTCGGTAATAAATTTTAGGAGTCAGATTAGAGCTTTTTGTTATGGTGCTTAATAACGAAGATCGTCCTGTATGTTAAATCAGCACATAATCTCGCCAATGCCACATCCCTAGGGTTTGCGGTTCAATAACTTCTCGTTGATTTGCTTGCTTTCCTCCAAGGCAAAATCAGGAACAGATCCATAAGCACATTTTGCTTTGTCGCCTCCATCAGGAACGGCATAATTCATTCTGCCAATTGCAGGCTCTATTCTAATATTTAAATTTGATAAATTACCTGCATGCATTTCTATAGGATCGTATCAGCCATCATCTGAAGGATTTTTTTGTATAGTTTTATGAAAAACTCCCATAGACAATGGTTGGTCTGATAATAAAACTTTACGAAAAACCGTGAAGTTGGTGGCTTGTCTGATCCAGCAGAAATGCATACAGGTAAATTACTAAGTTTAAAGTTTTAGAATAGAGCTTGTGATGGGAAGAAATAGTGATCCCAATCCCGATCGAGACGCCCAAGCAAATTGTTTTTATGAATCTGTTCCCGACAATGCATCGGAGGAAAGAAAGCGGATCAACAAGAAGTGATTGATTTTTCCTGATTAAGAGCTCAATGGTTTATAAGCAGACGCCCGTCCCCAATTTAGGGTCACTGGTTCCAGGGCTGGGAAAGAGCCACTGCCGCAAAACAAGCACAACATCCATGCCTCACCGGGATTCAAACCCGGACCCATCTCAGACGAATGATCAGAAGCCATCGCTTAGACCACTACGCCACCGGGTCGTCCAAGAGGTGATTGGATCGCAGAGCCTAGGGATGAGGCAAAGATGAGATTGCTTTCTGATTTAATATACAAGACGATGTTTGTTTTTAAACATCATAACAAAAAGCTATAATCTGACTCGATTACCGAAACAATACGTGAAGAACAGAAATGTAAGTTTAAGATATTTAAAATTTTCTGAAATCTCAGCGAATTCCATGCCTGTTTAATGGTATTTTTTGATATAATTTTCTCTTGTTTAGTAACAATTTTTGTTACGTAAAAAAGACATATCTTAAAATTTCATGGTCTCCCATTAAATTTTTACAATGATCAACCTGTTATATTTTGTAATAAAGTGAATATCATTAAGCTTATGTTATAGGACATATATGATTATACAATTTCCTTTAATATGACGTAGACCCAACACTCAGTACTTGCCGACTTTCGCACCCATTGGAAGGCTTCGTCTGGGTTTAATTTTTAGAGTCGAGGACAGTAACAGGCGATTTTTGAAGCAATTCAGCGCTGTCTGTTACAGTTCTAAGCAATTTACTTAACAAAAAAAGCTGAGCAGAAGTCGCCTTCCAGCTGAGTGCAAAAGTTCAACCAATTTAGTACTCTAAACAGCCCAAAGTACTTGAGCCATGAAACTTACAAAATGGCGGGCGTCATGCAGAGCTATTGTACTATGCGGAAAAGACTGAGATACTCAGTCGATGCATTTCATCCGCAAGACTTTTCTCTTCGTGTAAATCCGAGTAGTGTGCTGACCACTGAAGGAATCAAAACTCGTTGGCATGTCTTTAGAGCCATTTAGTGAGTATAAGAATCTTCTGAGTAGGTGTGTAACACTACTGGAAGTGGTAATCTTCTGAGGAGAAATCGCAGACATGAAGGCATGTGTAACGAGAGCATCACAGATTTAACAAGATTAAGCAATAAGAATCCTTTTGAACATCTTCTCCTTCTTACCCTGATGACACCCACTGCAGGTTAGAAAAAACTAGGTTTCCCCCAGTCTTTTCCAACTTCCTCGATCCTTAGCCTCAGTCCACCATTCGGCGCCTCTATTGTTCTCTGGCACCCCGTTTGTCTCTTTACATATCTCCGTTGACATTCTGTTATTAATCGTGTCCACCTTTCAGTCTTCTAACACGTCCATCCCAACTCCACTTTGATTCTTTTATAATTTTTATAAAATCTATTATTCCTGTTCTTTCTCTTATAAGTTCATTTCTAACTATGTTTCCTCTTGTTATTCCCAACATTCTTCTATCTAACTTTCTTACCAATTCTCTTTTTGATTTTATGCAAAAAGATTTTATACTCCTTATCCTTTTGAATATGTTGAGTTCAAAACAGATCTCCTTTCCGTAGCGTTAATTATGGGACTGTCCGTCCCTCCCCCATTTACCTGTGGGTTTCCCATGCGAAGGTATCGCCGAGTTCGATTTCTTGACTTTTTATTGTTATGTGAAGGAGAAAATGAACAATGATCTTTGAGGGAAGTGTCGAGACATTCTCACATCTTACGCAGTTTTCCGGAGGGGTTTTAGCAGCTGAAAGAAGGCAATTAAAGTAAAGCACGCCCCTTCTGCGCATAGCTAGGCCAAAGAATATCTAACGAGAAGAAGTTAAGGCTCAGCGAGACGTAACTAGCGCAGCCGTGTCTTCAGGGAAAACATGCAGTGCACAGCAGCCAACATACAGGCTGATGCCGGAGCAGATTGCGCATGCGTATTTCTGTTGACTTCAATACTTTGAGTAAAGAACAGTCAGCCGTCAGACGAGCTACTCAGATTCATAGCACGTGATTGTAACCTTCTCGGTAGCATAATCACTCCGCAAATCTGGTATGTTAGTTTTGTTACGCCAACCGGGTTAGTTATGGCTTTTGTTTGTTCTTGGGTTTTTCAGAAATATTTTCAGTAATGCCAAATACTAGGGAATGTCTGCATTTTGTACGGATCCTTAGGCCTAACAGTAATATTTTTTTTAAATTTAATTTAAATAGTAATACTAATGTTATTGCATATTTTTCTCACCAAAATAAGGGATGGGCGGGATATCAGAAAACAGCAACAACAGCAATAAAAAACTGCTCTAAGCAAATAGTCATCAGATTGAAGGAAACCATCGTGGATCAAAGGAAAACTTCACTGCCGTAGTCCCCCCTAACGTGTTTTGCTCCTGAATGTTAACTTTCCCGCAGAACATATTATCTCTTAAGATGTGGTGGCGCTGTTGCCGCCTGTTTTACGTTATCTCTATGAGAGTTGATCTTCTTTAAGCGTTAGATATTATTTGGCTAGGCGGTGGGTCACGCACCGGTCAGAATAGGGGGTATTCGGTACGATTTGGTAAATGCTACCCTAAAAGCAGAACGAAAAACCGGAAAGAAAAAACTTAGTAGCGAAGTGACTGAAGAATAATTTTGATAAAGAGATCAACGTATAAACAAAGATATCGCTCTTTCCACGTTTATGAACACATAGCAAACGAAAAATTGTCATCCAGCCACTGCTGGGATCGTACCTACAGATCTCTCGATATCTAGCCGAGTGTGTTCGCCTTACGCTACAATGGTCAACAATCAACGGCGCTATGTGTGTTTATCTGTCAGCTTCTGACATCACATATCCGTAGGATGGGTTCAGCAACTGAGACGTCTCCATATAGTGGGCATTGATGGCACAAGCCATATATTAATTTTAGCAAATAAATCCAAAGGGCGAGAACAATAGTGAAAATTCTCTAAATACGTGGAGTTAGTGAATAAACAAGGACATCGTTCTATACACGTTTATCAACACATAGCAACCGAAAAATTGTTATCAGGCCACTGATGGGATAGTACCCCAGATCTCTCGATATCTAGCCAAGTGCGTTCGCCTTACGCTACAATGGCGGTTGCTATGTGTTGATAAACGTGGAAAGAGCGATGTCTTTGTTTATTCACTGACGCCACGTATTTAAAGGATTTTCACAGATCAACGTGTTAATAACATACTGAAATGCAAACAAACCAGGAAAAAGCTTGAAAAGTCTTCCCCATAACATAAAGAATAAACATGTTCTTCAAAGCATAAGAAAGAACTTAATTTTAGCATATGTTTTATCTATTTGTTTCATTGCCGGGGAAAATACAAGTAAAACTCCGAAATTTCAAAATATTTTAGAAACGAGTGTCCAACGAACTCCTCACACAGGGCACTGTAATATAAGTTAGAAAATGGTGGGCATTCAGACACCCTTCAATAGATATCGGGGGGGGGGGGGGTAATGCGAGTACAAAAATTATTTCCCGCACCAGCATACCACCACCACTAACCTGCACTGCTGAAAACTGATAAGATGTCTCCAGGACCTAATGTTGCTTGCTCCAAATTCCGTTTCTTCCGTCAGTATGATGAGCATTGATTCGTCTGTCCAAGTTACCTATCTCTAGACTTCACTGGACCTGCATTGCTCGCTGGAAGTACGCTTTAGGTTATGCGCTACAAATACATATCACCCACCATTCGGCATAATCGTCGGATGTTGCAGCCAGTGGCGGCGCTAGATATTTTTGTCTGGGTGGGCCAGCAGATATTTGGGTGGGTTCTGTTTTTTGAATTACATAATGTAGCCATGAAGAAGTACCAACCTCCTATTACAAAAACCAAGGGAAGTTATTATGCACTGCATTTCATTTCATTAGTAGACTAAGGCTAGTTTTTTATCGTGACAAGAGCCCAATATGTTTTTTTTATCTTAAAAAAAAGAATCTGCTTCCGGTAAAATAACTTTAAATGTTGGACATATAATAATTAATGCCTAGATATCTTTTACAATTTAGAAAATTGTTTTACGTCGCCTCGTGACATTTCACACATAGCCATATGAGAAAGACATGCTTGTGGTTCAAACAGAAACAGCAACGCCACCTCGGTGACGCAGTGGTCTAAGCGATGGCTTTTGACCATTCGTCCGTAACGGGTCCCGGTTCGAATCCCGTGAGGCATGGATGTTGTGTTTGTATTATGGCACTGGCTCTCTCCCTTCCCTGAAACCAGTGGCCCTAAATTAAGGACGTACGACTGCTTATAGCTCATTAAGTTGCTAACGGTATTCATTAAATATTCAATCAATAAAAATAAAAAGGAAAGAAGAAGAAAAAAGAAACAAAAACTAAGCCAAAAACTCAAACTTTGGACATTAAAGCAGAAACTCAAACTTTGGACAGTAAAAAAGAAACTCAAATTTGGACAGTATAGGTAAAACTCAAACTTTGGACAGTAAAAAAGAAACTCAAATTTGGACAGTATAGGTAAAACTCAAACTTTGGACAGTAAAATAAAAACTCGAACTTTAGACAGTAAAGCAAAAACTCAAACTTTGGACAATAAAATGAAAACTTGAACTTTGGAGAGTAAAGCAGCAAAAACTCAATCTTTGGATAGTCAATTCATACTTCCAGTATGCTGATGCACGTTAGAGGGAACCTGTTTGGTGTTTTTCTAAACTATAAAGGTTAATTGATGTTTTGGATATTTTGTGCAGCTGTTTCTTTTTTCTTTTTTTTTTTTTAAACTCCGATAATTTTATTTGTAGATATGACAATCTTTGTGTGGAAAAAACCGCGTTATAAAGTTAAAAATGAGATAGCTAGCAGCTCCCTTTCTCTCTTTAATTTACAGTCTTCATCACCTGCATATTAAGATATTGGCAAAAACGCTGAGCTCCCTGATTTGGAAGGCATTAGTGAAATGTTTAATATTCAAGAAAACAAATTTCATTTCTCTTCGAAGGAAAGTTCCACCTTATAGGATTTCTACCTCTAACTGAGCGAAGCTCATGAAAGTATTCTCTGCAGATTATTAAACCCTAACTAATTTACTTCGAACCATCAAGTAGATGGGCTTAAAGGTGGCAATTCAAAGGATACATTTATATCTTAGAACGAGCACCTGTTGAATTAATTACGACACAGTAAGCTGTTGAGTACATTCGGAAATGCAAACGGGTAACAAATGCTGATCATAATTTCCAACTGCAATAGAAACGGAATCAAATGTCGAGTCACGAAATGTATTGGGTTTCGTGATTCCTTGCAGTTTCAGTTATTCTGTCGAAATCTTCTAAATCTCACAAGCTATTGTGTTAAAGACTTGCTAATCTGAATTTTGAAATTCACGGATGCTTTAATGCATACAATCTCATGAAAATTTAAAAGACCTTGCTTGTTTTCTGAATTTGTGCGACGAAGAAATTTTGGCAAAAATCACGGCAGTCATATTTTATGATAAATATGTGATATCTTAAAATATTAGCACATATAAGGAATATAACCAATGGTTCAGTATAAATATATCAGCAAAAATAAAAAAAAATTGGGGATTTACTAGTGTACGATCGTGTTTGCTGTCTTAAGCGCGAGAAACAAGACGTAACCAATTTCAACACAAAGTAACCAAGCCAAATTATAGCAAGCTATGAATTACCTTTACTTACGAAAATAAAACTTGATTAAAAGATTAAAAAATGATTAAAACCAATGTGCGAGATCTTTTGGGTATGTCTAAAATAGACCCATCTTCAGGCACAGTGAGAATTCAGATCAGATCATATGTAGAGGATTTTAGGAAGAAAACAGGTCTTAAACAACCCTTAGAAATAGGAAGCTAGGAGATTTGGGCTAGGGTGCCCGTTAGGAAAGTGACACGGAAGCGAGGTAGAAAGGGGAGGAAGACGCACTTATTTATTACCGGGAAAGGCCAGCACCCGGGGTTCCGATGGCTTAGCGTGCCCATCCGACGCACGGCGGGTATTTAGTGGTTCGAACTTTCGTACCTGCCCAGGATCGAACCTCAGGTTATCTCCAATGCAGTCACGAACGCTGACCACTAGGCCACCCGCGGCCCACTGCAAGAACTCTTACGGGCACGCTGGATTATATACACATCCATATGCATCGACGAGAAACAGCGAAAGTAAAAATAAAATGAAAATATGTACAAACGCATAAACACGAATAATCTAAAGTACAGTAAATAAATAGTCAGTACATCTTTGCAGTAGAAGAAGGGGAATTCTCCAGCAGGAAACTCCAAGGAGCAGGTATGGATTGCGGGGTTTCTAAATCACAGCACTGTTCGGCAAAATCCAGAATGTTTGTTGTACAAGCTCTCCAAAAAAGGAACTGCTGTTTTAGTTCTCGCAGAGCCCAATAATTTAACATCATTCCAAAAATCTCCCTTGTTGGCTGTTCGCTCTAGAGACGTTACGGATGAATGATTGCGAACATTTTATTTATGTTCGGAGATTCTCACCTCGACTGATCGACAGGTTGATCCGATGTAGGCTGTCAAAGGGAGAGAGTCATCGACCGGTTGTAGTGGCACAGAATATACAACATATTTTTCTCTAACCGTAACGTGCTCACGATCAGACTTTACCAGGCTGAAAAGGCGTTCGGAGGAAATACCGACGTTATTGTACAGTAAGGATACTATAGTGAGGGAATTCGTCTATAACATTTGGGGAATTCGTCATGAGATTCAGCAGTACATTTTGTTCTACATCACCTAATAATCTATGTGATCAATAATAAGGAACTGTACACCAACTGTACTTAAAATATTATACTTATACTAGTAATCCGAATTCACTGGCGTGGAAGAGAATTCAAAATTTCCAAGATTTTGCATATCAACCGGAGGGATTTTTTCAAGGACGGTAGACAGCAATCTGCAAAATGAATAAACAGGGTGTCCCACTCTCTTTATAAACGACATCGGGAGTAAGTACAGTAATTGAATGATATTTTGTAAGAGCATGCATTCATCCATGGAAAAAATAACCATATCATAAGAGATGTTGAAAATGTCCGCCCTGTGCTTCGAGGCAGGCTTGAACATGACACCCCATTTTCGAAAATTTCGCCCCAGTTCCTCCGGCGTAAACGCTGCCACCGTTTCGCAGATGTTGGTCTTCGATGCCTCAAGGGTTGTCGGCTTGCTTTGAAACACCACTGATTTGAGATACACCAGAGAAAGAAATGGGGGGGGTGTTAGGTCAGAAGATTGACGTTGCAGCATTCCTTTAGAAATCACTCGAACTCCGAAGAATGTCTCAATTTTAGCCATACTCATGCACTATATTGACGAAAGTCACCGGACACCCCTTCAAAAGCAAATGAGCGGATCCTCTGCGTTGTTAAGATGCGCGGTACAGCTGCAAATGGTATAAAGAAAAGCCTGCAGCTGACTGCGATCATATCGCACTGTGAGGTTCAGTGAAAATGTCTCGGGGGAGAGAACTGACTTTGAGAAAGGAAAGATTGTTGGGTGTTATATTAGTGGGTTGTCCGTAAGAGAAACCAAGAGGCGTTTAAACTTTTTTATATACTGAATAATTGGAAGATATGGCGTTCCTGAAGCAGCAAAACGTACCGGTAGAACAGAGAAAATCAGGGATTGAGGACGTTGAAGCCTCAAGAGAGTCGTTACAGCTAATCAACGAAGTACTGCACAAGACCTCAGTGTACAGGTGAGTAAAAGTGCTGAAACCTCAGAATGTACACGTACCATTCGCAAAGAAATTCATTTCACCGGTTACCATGGTCGTGCGGCTGCTCATAAGCCTTCCATCTCTACTCGGAAGGCTACTCGTCGTTTAGCATGGTGTAAAGAACATTTACCGTGGACCGTAGATCAACGGAAACGGGTCCTATGGACTGATGAATCCAGATACACAATCCGTCAGTGTGATGGCAGTGTGTGGGTATGGCGGCAGCCGGGGAACGCTATTTGCCTCAGTGTACTGTTCCTACAGACAAGTTTGTAGCTGGCAGTGTACTCGTGTGGGGGTGTTTTTCGTGGTATGGTCCCGGCCTATAGGTTATCGTGGACAAACCTGTTAACCAGCACGTCAACCTCGATGTGCTGGACAATTATGCTCTACCAACTCTGTGGCAATACTATGGAACCGAGCCCTGTTTGTACCAGCAGTATAATGCACTGCGCCATAAAGCAAGGACTGTTACGGTGTGGTTTGTCGATAAGTCCGCATCGTGTGTGGATTGGCCAGCACAGGGCATCGATCTTAATCCCATAGAGCACCTATGGGATGAATTAGAGCGCCGTCTAAGAAGTTTGGAACCAAGGCCTACTACTAAGCAACAGCTAGCGGCAGCATTATGTACTGAAGGGAAGCGCATGTCTATCGCCGTGTTCCAAAACCTTGTCTAAAGCATGTCTCGAAGGGTCAGGGTATGCAATGAGGCCAAAGGTGGTTTCAAAATATCTTTATTCAAGGTAGAAATCAGGAGACGAACTAATAAGGACGTCTAAATACAAATAAAATACGATCAAAGATCGTTAAACTACTAAAACCTATATAAAAATATACAGCATAGTGCACAAGTTGAAAAATGGAGCAAAATTACAGCTCGTGATAAATGAACAGCGACAAGCATGTCTGGGCATTGAGGAAGGATTTTAACAAAAAAACTTATTGCTCATAAGTGCATTGCTGTGCGATTAACAAACTTGTTCAAGAAAATTGAGAGCTTCAGGAGACAACATTTCTCTTGGAAAAAAAAAAAATACAATAAGACAGTAAGGTGTAACACATCATAGTTACAAGAATGTACAGTACAAAGCAATTGACAAACTGATCATAAGACAAATCAATGAAATGATGAATATCAGGAGAAGAACAAACTTGGACTTCCTGGTGTAAATATAATATATTACCTGTTCGGCAATATTCAAAAACAATGTACAGATATACAGCACAGTGTCAACATGTTACAAATCAAAATCGGACCATATACAGAAATGTAACACTATTCTGTTGACCAGATAGAAAATGTAAGTATAATAAGAAAACACACGATGAATAAAGCTGTAACATATTCTCACTATCCATATGTAGTGATAGAAGAATGATAGTACCAAGCATCAGCTCACACAAAAGAACAAAATAGGTAAAATGTTTTTCAAAATATATTACTCATGAGTACAACACCATGCAATTGACTAACTTGTGCAAAAATGAATACAGTAAGAATCATTAGTCAACATGTCTCTTGGACAGACACTGTACTAATGTATGTCAATAAATGGTATGTTGTGTTTCTCTTCTAGGTGTCAGGTGACTTTTGTCAATATAGTGTATGTGGTATAAGGCAAATTGTCCCATCTTGTTGAAAGTATCCAATGGTCAGCTCTTTAGGGCGCAGTTGATTAACGAATGCCTAAAACATTTCCAGGTGGACGTCTGTTTTGGACATACCCTGAAAGATAATGGGCCCAGTGATCCACCAACCTGAGAGTGCGCACCGTACTCCAATTGTTTGTGCGTGAAGTGGTTTCTCGAGAAATGCTCGAGGATTTGCCGCTGCCACGCACTCGTGTTTTGTGCTTTTATGTATCCCGATCAGTGTATCCACGCTTCCTCGAAAAAAAAAGGTGTACTCCAACATATCCGGTCGTTCTTCAACAAATGCCTGAAATCACAGACAGTACCTCATTCTTTTCTCTTGCTCTGGTGCTTTGATTTCGTGGACAGCAGACAAACGGTACGAATAAATTGCAGACTTCTTCGCTGCTCTATGACACGTGATATTTGCCCTACCGGTTTCTTGGGCAAGTCTACGCAAAGATTTCCGTGGCGAAGCAAGAAGTCTTTGCTGGACGTCCGGCACTACTGTTTCTGACATTTCGAGTCGGCACTCTGCATGCAAACCATGTAACATTCCATGGGTCTCGAGCTTCTTAACCAGTTGCAGAATACACGGTTTACTTGGTGCTGTCCAACATCCGAATTTCCTACGAAGTTCATACTGACACTTCTTTATCTCCTTACATTCACAATAAGTACTGACAAGGAACACACGCTCGGCTAAGCTTAACCAGGAGGACATCGTTAACGCATACGATCGGTCTCGCGACAAACAAACAGCTAAACTAACGTCGGGGAATCACGAAACTAAAAAGCGCGACGTTCAAGGTCACAACGAGTTCACCAACAGGCATTGAAAAACAACATCTGAGAAGCAGTGGCAGCGATTACGCCGAGTCAACTGACGCGAACTTTCCGAAATATGGAGTCTCGTGTTTAAGTCTGTCTTGATGCACACGGCGGATACCTTAAACATCTCTTATGATATGGTTCTGCTTTCCATGGATGAAGATATGTTCTTACCAAATATCATTCAATTACTGTAATTACTCACGTTGTTATTAATACACATTTAGGTAAAAAGTGAGTGGAACACCCTGTAGAACACTTAAACGATTTGAACGCGATGACTTGATTAGATAATAAATGAATAGATGCGAATGTAATTATTCAGTGAAAGAAACGAAAGGTCATATTGGTTCGGCACGTGGTACCGTGGAAAAAACATTATTTGAATAACTGGCTTAAAATTCGTGGCAATTCTAGAGAGACGCTAACACTGCAAGCTTCACTTTTGGTAATGATCTTCAGGGTTTCGTGAATGACAGTAGGTTAAGGCGCAGAGAAGAAAACAAGGATTAGGCGTATAGACACAAGGGACAGAGACGTAATCTCTACACTATCTAAAGAAGTCAAGTTCAAGTCCGCTGATTCTATGTGGGATGTTATATAGAAATTAGCTTCTTACTCAACGCCTAAATGTGCTGTCATTCAAGAAACGTTAGAGATCATTACCAACAGTGGGGCTTGCATTGATAGCGTCTCTCTAGAACTGCCACGAATTTAGAACCAGTTCTTCAAATAATGCCGCTGTTTCTTCCACGGTACCGCGTGCCCAATCAATATGATGCCTAGTTTCTTTGAATGAATAATCACATTCTTATCTTTTCATTTATTGTCAAGTCAAGCCACCGCGTTCAATTTCTTGAAGTGTTCTATTGTTCAGTTTGCAGTGTGCTGTCTAACTTTCTTGAAAAATACCATCAGTTCGATGTGCGAAAGCTTGGAAACTTTTATTTGTATCCTACCTCAATAAATTCGGATTACTAGCTAGAGTACAGTTACACTACTTTAAACAATTAACAGAAAGACAAATGCGATTAGTCTTTCCGTATTCAAAATTTTCAATGTGAATAATTCGGATTCCCTTGCATAAGGTTTCTAAATTTGAGCATTGTTTATCCACAACGGCATGCCTTTGATTAAAGAGCATTCTTGCAATAATTCCAACAAAAAGCTAGCTTTTATGCATCGATGCTTTGAAGCATTTTGCTCTCTGTGAAATTCGAATGCAGCTGTAATTCCTTTTATTTATATGAATGTAAATATCTTAACGAATAAATTTTCAAGTCTCCCCACTAGTGTCTTCAAAGAATTAATCCTGTCATCCGTTTGAAAACATTAATAAATTAAATCCTAATACGGGATAACGTCGTTTACAAAGTGTATCGGGATTTTACATTGAAATGACAAGTGAATGTCCTGACAATGGAATCAAGATACATCTTTAGTATGAAATCAGAGTTTCGAATTATTGCATTCTGTCAATTACAAAGGCGGTAAATAATTACTAATTTGCAAACACTGCGAATAACAGAATTCAAATTTACTTTCCGATTTCATTTCGTCGTTGACGAAGAAGCTGATCTGTTTTTCAATTAAGACGAATCCAGCTGAATTATATTTGGTATGCACAGGAAGGTGCACAAATCTTACATTAGTTTTAGAAAGTTATTAAAAAATAACTCCCCGCTTACAGAAAATATTTTTTCCTGCATTTGAAAAGTACTCATTTAAAAAAATTATGATGTATTCTAATACACCGACCAGCCATTAAGTTATGACCACCCCCAGCCTAGAGAAATGAGCCCGTCTGGAGACCGAACGGTGGCGCAGGTGAAGTCAACAGAGCAGTATATACACTGAGTGGTCACTTTATTATGACCACCTGACAGTTGTAAGCAAATGAGCTATGGGTGCACGCTTTTGCCGCCAGAGGGCGAGGCAAGTATAAAAAAGGAAAGCTTAGTGCTTGCGACAGTAGTAGAAGTGATTTTTGGGTGACGAGATGGGTAAAAAATGCGATTTGATGGACTTTCAACGTGGGATGATTGTAGGAGCTCGGAGCCATGCAGCGAGTATCACCAAAACCGCCGCATTCGTGAAACGTTCCAAAGCAGCTGTTGTTAAAATGTTTAAAGACTGGACTGTCAGCCAAAAAACTGGGTCTCTACGTGCAACGTGCGGTCGTCATCGACTAGTGACTGCTCGGGCGGAACGCAAAGTGTCCAGACTGGTAACAGACAACAGAAGGGCAACAATGAAGCGATTTACAGACCATCTTAATCAAGGATCCCTCAAATGATCTCTGCACGCACTGTTCGCCGTACACTGCACCTGATGGGACATGGCAGCCGAAGGCCTGTTCGAACACCTTTGCTGTCTGCAGCTAACAAGAGAAAACGTCTCCAGTTCGCACAGGATGGCCCAGTGAGAATATCGTCTCCAATTCATGCTGATGGCCCAGTGAGAATTTGGCGGAAACAGCACGAAAGCATGGACCCCAAATGCATTGCTACAACCCGTCAAGCTGGTGAAGGCAACGTTATGGTTTGAGGAATGTTTCCCTGGCATGCTTTGGGCCCTTTAATTCGTGTTGATCACCGTCTGACTGGCACATCATATCTAAACATCGTGTTATCCCAATGGCGATGGCTACTTTCAACAAGAAAATGCGTCCTGCCATAGAGCTCGCATTGTACAGGATTGGTTTCAGGAACATGCCGGTGAGTTTACTTTGCTTAGGTGGCCTCCACAATCTCCAGATCTCAACCCCATTGAGAATTTGTGGGATGAAGTTGAACGAGCCATCAGACAGCTGGATCCACAACCCTGCAACCGTGTAATCTCACACTCCTAGAAAGTGTTATTCATCAAGCATGGTCTCAGATTCCACAAACCACCCATCAACATCTCGTGGAGTCCATTCCTGGAAGAATCGACGCAGTATTAAAGGCAAAAGGTGGCCCAAAGAAGTACTGAGGGGGTCGTCATAATAAAGTGGCCCCTCAGTGTATACAACCCGAGGACCGGCTTTCGTTTAGTAGAGTGTTCGGAGTACGAATGGGAAAAGCTACCGATTTATCGGAGTTTGATAAAGGACAAATTATGATGGCACGGCGGCTCGAAACTACGATCGCGGAAATGGCGCGGCTTGTGGGTTGTTCACGTGAGTACGCATCAAAAGTGGTACACAGATGAACAGACGACAAACCGTCGTGCAGTCGTGTGTCGTCCGCAGCTCATTGACACCAGAGGGGAGCGGAGACTGTCGGGCATTGTTCACAGTGACCGCAGGGCCAAAAGTGCGAAAAATCACCCGCAGGTGCAACAGTGGTGATCAGGGCAATGTGTCACACCACACAGTTCAGCAGCCTTCTAAGCATGAGCCTGCGTAGCCGAAGACCCAGTCGGGTCTCGATGATCACTGCACATCATGGCCAACAACGTATAAAATGTGCCCAATATCATCGAGATTGGACTGTGGATGATTGAATAAAAGTGGCCTGGTCTGACGAATCAAGACTCCTCGTGCATGACGTAGACGACAGAACGCAGATACGTCGATTACCAACGGAGGCTATGGCACCTTGATGCACTGTTGGGCGGAAACAGGCCGGCGGCGGCGGTGTTATGCTGTGTGCGATGTTTTTCTGCGACACTTTAGGTCCGATTATCTAAATAGCACAATCCCCGACAGCTCTCAAGTGTCTGAACACCGTTGCGGACCAAGTTCACCCATTAACGGCAACTGTATTCCTTGTTGGTGATGGACATTACCAACAGGATAATGCGCCATGCCACACTGCCAGAATCATCAAGGAGTGGTTCAAAAAACAAGCTGGTGACTTTCTGTTAATGCCCTGACATCAAATCTTGCCTGACATGAACACAATCGAATATTTGTGGTTCGACTTGGCGGTTTCGCGCTAAATCACCACCACCCCGAAATGTACAGGAACTGGAAGACCTGTTGTTGGCATTATCTCACCACATATCCCAGTTTACCTATCGCCGCTTCACCGAATCCGTGCCTCGCTGAATGGCTGCTGTTTCGCGGGCAAAAGTGGGTGCTACAGCTTATTCGGTCTGTAGTCATAATGTAATGGCTCAGCGGTGTTTACCTGTGTATGTGAACTTTAGATGTACGTAGGTTGGCAAACTCGTATTCAATTTCTTGACCTATCAGTTGTAATAAATACTTCAAAATACATCAGAAGCAGAAATAACAACTTCCAAATACACCAGAAGCAGAAATAACAGTTTTCGCCCCTTGGTGACTAAACCATTTTCATCAAAAATCAGAAAATACATTAAAAACATTTAGCATCAGGAGCTGTATCCGATGCAGAAAGAAGTTTTTAAATCGGAGTTTTAGAAGCTGATATATCGAGGAAAACACAATTTACTTTTAACGCCACCTAGCTGAAAATCTATGCATTACTTAAAAAATTTTGAAATTATGTGAGCCACATTTCACAGCGGAAACTCTCTCCAACAAAGAAAGAAGTTTTCAAATCGGACTCTTAGAAGCAGAGATATCGACATAAATAGAATATACATGTACGCCCCTTTGTAAGAAATCTATGCGGTATTTAAAGCAGGAGTTATTCTCGAAAAGTGTTCCGAGGTCAGTAGTATCGGTCCACAAAATAATTTTTTCCACCGAGTTTTCAGGAGTCTAGATTTTGCTGCAAATAAATCAGAAGCAGAAATAAACACTTACGCCCTCTCGTAGCCAAAACCATTCCTTACCAAAATTAGAAATTACATGCATGACAGTTTCTATGAGGAGCTGTTCCGATGCAGGAAGAATTTTTAAAATTGGACATTTAGAAGCTCAGATATCGGGGAAAAGTGAGATTTACGTTTACGCTCCTAACGGAAAATCTATGCGTTACTCGAAAAAGAAATTGTGCCTAAACTAATCTTCGTTATAAATTTCAATCCGATATTTAGAAGCAAATTAATGCAATAAAATGTACAGTCAAACCCCTATTTACCGGACGGCGATTTAACGAATTCCGCGATTTTACGTACATTTTTAGCATGTCATTTGTAAAAAAGATCGTGCTTATGCTACCGGTTTGTTTGTCCGCCTGTACCCACGATATCTTTGCAACTATTAGGCCGATTTGAAAAATTCTTTTTGCATTGGGAAGCTTGAAATATGAGCATGATGATTCTTCATTTCGTTTATTTACGATGTAAAATTTCGCCGTTAGAGGGCGTAAATGCAGATGATGTCCAATTCAAAAATGCGGTTTATTCCACATATTTGCTTCTAAACATCCGATTGAAAAAATTCTTTTATCTTTCGATTCCATTTATGTCGAAGAGTATTTTAGATATAGTTACTTTTTCAAATTACGCATTGATTTTCCGCTAGAGGGTGTAAAAGTAAATTTTATTTTTTCCGATAACTCTTCTTCTAAAACTCCGATTTGAAAATTTTTTTCTTCAGCGGATACTGATGGAAACTCTTTTGCATATAATTTCAAATTTTTGGTAAATAATGCTTTGGCCACCATGGGGCGTAATAGTTAATTCTTGCATGTGATGTATTTGCCATAATATCTGAGCTTCTAAAATATCGATTGAAAAAATTCTTTCGTGAACTGATGCCACTCACATTGATAAATCTTTTCGGAATATTTTCTTCTTAAAACATTTCTCCTCCAGAGGGCGTATATGTATATCTTATTTTTGTTAATATCTCTACTTGTAAGGGTCCGATTTGAAAAATTCCTTCTCTGTGGGATAGTGAGTGTTTTCAGTGTGACATGTTTTTCATACAATTTCGAAATTTTTAAGTAATTCATAGACTTTTCGCTGGGGGGGGGCGTAGAGGTAAATTGCGTTTCCTCCTATATCTCTGCATCTAAATCTCCGATTTGAAACATTCTTTCTGCACCGCATAAAGTTTCTGATGGGAAAACGTTTGCGCATAATTTCTAATTTTTGTAAAAAAATGGTTTGGCCACCAGGATGCGTAAATCTTAATTTCCGCTTCTGATGTATTTGCAGCAAAATATGAGCTTCTAAGTTCTCGATTGAAAAAGCGTCGTTTGTAGACTGATACTACTCATGTCGACAAACCTCTTAGAAACATTTTCTTCTTAAAATAATGCATGGATTCTACGCCATTCGGCGTAGATGTATATCTTATTTTTGTCAATATCTCTACTTCTAGAAGTCCGATTTGAAAAATTCCTTCTTTGTTGGTTAGTGTTTTCAGTGTGACATGTTTTTCATATAATTTCAAAATTTTCAAGTAAATCGTAAACTTTCCGCTAGGGGGCGTAAAGGTAATTTGCTTTCCCCCTATATCTCTGCTTCTAAATCTCCGATTTGAGAACGTTTTTCTGCACTGGGAACAGCAGCTGATGGTAAATCTTTTTCGTGTAATTTCTAATTTTTGTAAAAAATGGTTTGGCCACCAGGGGTGTAAGTCTTAATTTCCGCTTCTGTTGTATTTGCAGCAAAATATGAGATTCTGAAATCTCGAGTGAAAAAAGTCATTTGTTGACTGATACTACTCATGTCGACAAACCTTTTAGGAACATTTTCTTCTTGAAATAATGCATGGTTTCTACACCAGGAGGCGTAGATGTATATCTTATTTTTGTCAATATATCTACTTCTAGGAGTCTGATTTGAAAAATTCCTTCTTTGTTATATAGTCAAGGCCGGTTCAACCGTTAGGCGAACTAGGCGGCTGCCTAGGGCGTCAAAATTGTGGGGGCGCCAAGATTTAGAGTTGACAATATCGAATGAGAAATAAACAAGGAAAAAAATAATAATGATAAAAATAGAGACAATTTTATTTTCTGTCGTGCTTTAGATAAGCGAATTCTTGCTCCTTGAGTAAGCGAAAAACTGAGACCTGCGCCTATAGCTGGGTAACTCCGCTTGCAGTAAAATCCGACGCGAAAGCAGGTATTTATCGAAAAATTGCCATAAATCAAGCCCATCCATATGCAGCAGGCAAGTCAGGGGACGTCTGACTGCGGCAATTTTTTTTTTTTTTTTAAAGAAAATGCATTCTATATTATCCAGCTTTCAATGAAAGCATCAAAACTGTCTCCTTCTTCTATCACAAATAGTGGCATTACTTTCTAATGAGAACAAGTACAAGACTAAGAGAGGTTCTACCACTATATTCATTCCGTTAAAATTCTTGTTTCTTTTCTGTTTTTTTTTCTTTTCGTTAGTCGGTGGATCCAGGAAACGGGAAAGAACCTTGTTGGGTTATTGATCGAACAAGAAATTGCCCGTGACGTGGATTTGAAGGCACTAGTTGGTACTTTTCTGCGAACAATAAAGAGCGCAAAATGAAATTTTAATTTTACTCTAATTTATATCACCATTTAGTAAATAGACATAGTTTCCATTAGTTTCTTTCTATTTTGTTTATATTGTAATCATTACATGTTTTCATCTTAAAATTTCCGAGTAAATGCAATAAGTTTAACCACACAAATGAATAAAACAATTTTGGGGTGCAAGGCTGAAGGCTTGCCTTGTGCCCTAAGCCTCCTAGCGCCGTCCCTGTGGATAGTGTTTCCGATGCGAAATGTTTTTCCTATAAATAAAAAAAAATCATGTAAATCATAGACTTTCCGCTAGGGGGCACAAGGGTAAATTGCGTTTTCTGCGTTATTTCTGCTTCTAAAACTCCGATTTGAAAAATTCTTCCTGTATCGCATACAAGACAGGATGGAAAATATTTTTCACATAATTTCTAATGTTTGGTAAAGAATGGTTTGGCCACCAGGGGGCATAAGTGTTAATTTCTGTTTCTGATGTATTTGTAGCAAAATCTGGGTTCCTGAAAACTCGACTAAATTTTATTTTCTTGGACCGATACCGCTCATATGGAAAAACCTTTTAAGAATACTTTCTTCCTAAAATAATGCATGGTTTTCCTACCAGGGGACGTAAAGTCGCATCTTATTTTAGTCGATATCTCTGTTTCTAAGAGTCCGATTTGAAAAATTCTTTCGGTGTTGGAGCGAAATGTATCTCATATAAATTCATGTTTTTCTTAACGCAAAAGTCTGCAACCAGAGGGCGTAAGCTCACGATTCCGTTTACAGCAATATCTGAGATATTAAAAAACCCGATTGAAAAACTTCTTTCTTCCGTCAGGTACTATTGTTTTCCATACCGGTTCCATTGACTTTGAATAGCTTTGGTAAAATTTGCGTCAAAACGGATTCAAAAGACGTGCTTATTACACCCGAAAATTCGGTGTCATCTTTTTTGTCTATGGTCCCGACGGAACCACATCGAAATTAATGCTTGGCTTTTCCCGATTTAACGAACACATGTCCTCAATTTAGCGCGCATTTTTTACTATGTTAGCCAATACTTCCACGTTAAAAGTTATCCCAAATTCAATCTCATGAGTATGTTTTCGATGAACAGATCGGACTAAATGCATCAGATTCTGATGAAGAAGATGAAGCAGAACTGAAATTTAGCTGCTTTAGTGATGCTCGTAATAGTACAGAACGTGCTAAAAAGACTTAATGCCATTCGATATCAATGAGGATGTTTTTCATGCATTTCATACAATTGAAGCTGCAATTTATGAAGCTGAACGTTCAGAAAAAAGACAAGCAATCTTCTCTAAAGCATTTCTTTTCTACAGTGTAAAAAGATAATTAGCACAAATTCTGTTTTTACAAGTTAATTAGTACTAATTGATGTTCTGTTTCATGCAGTTTAGGATACTGAAATCATTATATAAGAAGCTAAATGCTCTAAGAAAAATCAACTACCACATTTTTCTCGCAATTTTAAAGTACACTTGAATTTTGATGCTACATGTTGAAGTCTAATATCTACGAGTTATGTATTTAATATGCAAAGTAAATGTGTACATATTATAAAATTTTTTATAATACATTCGTAATTAAAAGTACTATACATAATTTAAATTTCACTGAAGCAAAGACAACTTAGCTGCTTACGTATTCTGTAATGAGCATTGGCTTAATTTGAATGTTTCATACGAAAGGCTTCCTCGATTTAGGGAATTTCGCGATTTCACGAACAAGACTGTTGTTCACTTGAAGTTCATTAAATCGAGGTTTGACTGTATTTTGAATTTGATATCATCTCCATTTAAGCAATCTGGTGGAGAATTTGTGCATCTTAGACAAACGGGAATGCAAGGATTACAATTCTCACGTTTCAAGCTTACCAATGCAGAACATTTTTTTTAAATCAGACTAATAGTTCCAGAGATATGGTGCCCACGGTCAGATGGTCGTACGGGCTGACAAAGTAGAAACATAAGCACGATCTTTTTTAACAAAATACGCCCTAGAAACGAAATTACTCAAGCACCTTTGAAAAGTAGTAATTGGAAATATTGAACTGAAATACATACACCGAGGAGCAATTGAATTAGAGATACCTGTCTAGTAATGTGTATCACTTCCTTTCGCCCTGATGACGGCGACGATTCGTCTCGGCATGGACTCGACAAGACACCGGAAGCGTTGGGAAGCCATACGGATCCACGACCCCTGAACAAGCTTCCACAGTTCACGAAGATTTGATGGAGGGGGTCAGAGCCTCGAACATCTCTCTCAATGGCATCCCAGATGTACTCGATGGGATTGAGGTCAGGTGACCTAGCTGGCCAAGGAAGTGAGGTCACGTCGGTGGAGTGTTCATCCAACCATTCGGATACAATTCGGGAACGATGGCACGGTGCATTGTCTTGTTAAAGGAGGAGGTGCCCGGTGGGATGTTCAAGACGCACAAATGAGAGCAAATGGTCGTCCAGGATATCCAGGTAACATTGACCTGTGAAGGACGATGTAACAAGTACCAGGAGTCCCATTTCAGTCCACGTAAACAGTCCCCAGACGAAAATGCCACTCCCACCAGCTTGAAGAGTACCCTGCTGGTAAGAAGGATCAATCGCTTCATGTGGTTTGCGCCGTACTCGTATCCTGCCATCCGCATGTACCAACGTGAATCTTGACTCATCAGTCCAGGCAACATTTTCCCACATGTCTAGGCTCCAGTGGCGATGTTGTAGCGCCCATGCTAATCTTTGCACCCTGTGATGTGCGGTCAGCAG
Source organism: Macrothele yani (assembly GCA_039090855.1). Taxonomy (NCBI): domain Eukaryota; kingdom Metazoa; phylum Arthropoda; class Arachnida; order Araneae; family Macrothelidae; genus Macrothele; species Macrothele yani. Next base: position 19,052,550 of record CM077026.1, on the reverse strand, counting down.
CGGTACTCTCGTGGGACAATGGCTTCTGTACCCCATAGCGAGGAGATGGTTCTGCATGGTGTGGATGATGGTTCTGGATGATGACGTTTTTATGCACCAGCGTTAAATTGCCGAGTGATTTCTTGCATTGTGGCCCGTCTATCTGCTGTTACAATGCGATTTAGCCGACGAGGACCCCGTTCATCCACACGCTGTTGTCCACGGTAGTTGGCCCTTGCAGGGATGGTTTTACCGGATTCGATGTACTCACGGTGCACTCGTGATACAGTGGCTCGTGAAAATCCCAGTGCCTGCACGACTTCCGAGATGGAGTGACCCATTTATGGGGCCCCGACAATTTGCCCACGATCAAATATTCTTAAATAATCCTTCGTCTTACCCATACTGCGTCCGACTCTTACTGATTCCCGTCGCATCACTCCTTATATTGTCGGTTCGCTGCATAAGTCATGTCGTTTCCGTTTACAGGGCCGCTCACAGCGCCACATTTGCATAACGCCAGTTGTCTCTAATTCAATTGCTCTTCAGTGTGTATGCAGCGTGGTAAACGTGAAGCCTAATATTTTTATTTTATTTTTTATCCACATTTTTAATCATACTCATGCAGACCATTACATAGTCGTATCAGAATAATATGACCACCTACCTAATAATGGCAATAATCACCCTTGGCCCAAATGACAGCAGCGAAACGGCGTGCCATGGACGTAATGAGGCCCAGAAAGGTTGCCCGTGGCAAACGTGCCCATTCGGACTGCAGCAGAACACGGAGGTCCCGGAGATAACGTAGTTGTGGGTCGGCACGTCGAACTTGCCAATCCAAATAGTCTTATAAATACCCTATGGACTGAGATCAGGCAATTTCGCCGGCCAAGGTAGAACGGAGACATCGCTGTCGTGTTCTTGGAACCAGTCACGCAGCCCCTTAGAAACATGGCCAAGTTACTGTCCTGTTGGTAGGCACCATCATCGCCAGGGTAAACGTCCAACATAAATGGGTGCATGTGTTCAGCGAGGACGGACAGGTTGTCATTGGCTTTCAGGGTCCCATCCGGTGGTACAAGCGGTCCGAGAGGGAAACATCCTCTAGACATGCACACACTCTGCCACCGCTGGCCTGTACGTAACAGACAAGGGTGTCCGGGTGTTGGTGCTCGTGTGTCTGACGTCATATCTGCCACCGCCCGTCACTTCTGTGGAGTAGAAACCTGGATTCATCGGAGAAGGCAACCTTTTCCCACTCTTCCATTGTCAAATGACGCCAGTCCCATGCGAACTGCAGGCGTCGTTGCCGATGGATCTGGGTTAACATGAGAGCCTTGACGTAGCGTCCACTACAAAAACCCATGCGTTCGCTCTACTATTGTCGGGAACACGTATCTCGCTGCCTAAGCGTTCATATGCGTGGTCAATTGCTGCATTGTTACGCGTTTTTACAAGTCGACGGAGGCGACGTTCTCTTCTGTGGTCCATGGCCTTTGGGGTTCCACAGTTATGACGTCGGGAGGTACTCGGTGTGCCAGCGGTCCATTCTTGGCACACACTTACTACAGCACCTCGCGAACAGCCCACGAAGTCTGCTGTTTCTGAGATGCTTCCACCCTTAGCGCGGTATCGGATGATCATTCCTTTTTGAATGTTCCTCAAATCAATACCTCGGCCCATTGCGCTCAGCTGACGCAATATGGCTCATCTGTCCTGGCTGGTAGCTGATATTTCCGCTTATGTCTGTTATTAGACGTGTCACAGAGAGCACGTCGATCATGTTACGTGCCCTCTGTGACACGCCTGGGCGGGTATACTGTGATTCCGGGGATGGTCGTATTATTCTGATACTTCTCTCACCTATAAATCTGAGATTGTGAATCATTTGAAGTGTTCTAAATAATTTTGTCTGTCTACCAGTATCATAGTTTTAAACGATCAATAGGGTGTACAGTTCCGTGAGTATACGTTGTGCTGTTCTTAAAGCTAAATTCTTAACATGTGAATAATACGCAGATTAGACTGTATTCCACCATATTGTCACATCTGCCTGTTTTCGTCCGTTACAAAGAGTTTTGATTCTTGTCGTTGAGAAATAAGTTTTCTACCGTAGATTTATGTGCCGCTTCCGTCAAATATCCGTGAAAGAGCCTGGTCACTTGTGAGGGAAGCTCAGATGTACGGAAATTAAGTTGTAAAGGGCAAACAAATTATTCCTGATAAAATCTGACGCAAATTGTGACTTAGAAAAGCTTTGCATAAATGCTCAGGAAGTTTATTGAGCAATTTTAATGAAGGCGAACAAGACTTATCCGATCAATTAACGTCGAAAGAGCCATATCATTTATAGAAGATGGGGGATAATGGAACCTGACTTTCTATTAAAACCGAGTTAATGAGATCTCTAAGGAAAAGTTTGTCTTTATTTTGATGTCAAATTATTACATCATGCTAAGATTTTGAACGCCGCTGGATAGTGAGGCGCCCTTTCGTGAAGAGCGGTGAGCTATGATAGGGCGTGGTGCTGAGGATCGTTGTTAAATCTCATTATGTGACCTGCACCGTGTACCGTACTTTTATAATCATTAGGAACAATTTGTTGAAAATGGGACGGTTACGCACAGAGGATATTGATATATTTCCAGCTGTCGGTTTTTATGGCAATTTTTTATGCATTTTGACAGCGGTGTACTTCACGGATTACTCTGGGATTCACCTCGTGGGTAATAAAAACAGAAGAATCTTCTAAAGGAGTTGAATATGGATGGCACAACCACAAAATTGGATTAGTGAAAAATATCATGGGGAACAGTGTCACGAGAACCGGTGTGAATTCAGCGATAGTCCCTAAAGAAGTCACTTATTTTTGCACTTTATTACTTTCTGGAGTCTTTTCAGCTGCACTGTGTTTTGTGTATGTAAGAAGAACATCATACAGTAGCAAAAATTACTGATTACAACTACTAACATTTTTTCTACTGTTATGAATTAACATTCTTCTTATTTAAGTTTTGCCGCACTGACGATTATCCAGATATTTGAATTTTCCATTTAAACTAAGGGCCAAATACCCGCAACTGGTTACCTTCGTTTTCTATTAAAAATGCTTTGTCTTTTGTGCATTGCAAGTTGCCCAGTTAGCCAACTACACGCTGTCGGTTTACTTCTTCAGGGAATGCAAATGCGCTGTGAACTGTCGGTTGACGTATTCAGGGAAAGAAAACATGCTATAAATTGTCGGTTAGCCAATTAAAGAAAAGCAAATGTGAGGGAGGTTGACGGTTTGATATTTTAAGAAAGGGAAGCAACTGGTGATTTCCGGATTGCCAGTTAGGAAAAAAAGGAAGCGTACTGTCGTCTATCAGTTTGCCAATTTACGAACAGAAACATCTTGTCGACTGTAAGTTAAAAAACTTACGGGAGGTAAACGTCCTGTCTCCTGTTAACCACCTTCCAGAAATGAAAACGTCCTGTAGTGTTTAAGTTCGCCAATGTACCAAATGGTAACGGTTTTACGCCTGTCATTTACCAAATTTGCAGAAGGCATACGTCGTGTTGCCTGCTAGCCAATTTACCGAAGGGAAACGTGCAGAAGAGATGCGTCCTTGCTTCCTGTTTTACAATTTACAGGAGGGAAACTTGTAGGAGTGATACGTTATGTTGTCTGTTAGCCAATTAACGTAAGAGTAAAGTGCAGGAAGCATACGTCCCTTTGCCTGTTAGCCAATTTACGCACAATAAACTTGCAGGAGGGATGAGTTCTTTTTCCTGTTAGCCAATTTACAGAAGGGAAACTTGCAGGAGTGATGAGTTCTTTTTCCTGTTAGCCAATTTACATAAGGGAAACTTGCAGGAGGGATGCGTCCTGTTGCCTTTTCAAATTTGCGGATGGAAAACGTGCAAGAGGGATGAGCCCCGTTGCCTGTTAGCTTATTTACGGAAGCAAAACCTCCTGCCGTCTGTCTTCTTTTTTTTTTTTTTTTTTTTGCTTTGACTGAATTTTTAACGACCACCGTCAGCAACGCAATGGGATATAAGCATTCCCCCGTCCTAATTTAGGAACACTGGTTCCAGGGAAGGGAGAGAGCCAGTGTCGTAAGACAAACACGACATCCATGCCTCACGGGGATTCGAACCCAGCCCCTTCACGGACAAATGTTCATGAGCCAGCGCATAGACCACTGCGCCACCGGGGAGGCATCGTCTGTCTTATGGAAGGTTCATGGTAAGGAATCACAATGTGGTCTTTTGGTAAGAAAGTGTAAGGAAACAACCGTAATTTCCTTTTCGTTCTGGTGTCGTATGTCGCTAAGTTGGACAACCGATGCCACAGGAAAAAAGCCACTTCGTGAACCACTCGATCTCAGCTGACTGGAGGCTTACTAAAGCATTCTATACTTTGATATCCAATTATGTCTATGGCCATGCATGAAACACCATAATGCGTAGCAAGATGCTTAGAAGCATAGATTCTAGTTCCACTGCCTTTGTTTCGGATTCTGGGTGTTCTTCTTGAGCCAATTCTTAAATTTTCTAAGGAACTAACTGCAAACTTTTATTAATGTTGGAATCTGAGTGTTTTTTTTTAAACGAAATGAAAAACCTTACTGTATTCAAGGTACTTATGATTACTATATAGTACCTTCCTGCAGCCGAAAGTTTGGTAGTAAGTGCTTCACTATTAGTATCACAAGAAAGTCGGCAGTCGTAGGCAATTAATTTTACTAAACGTTTAAAAAAACATAACACATGTTATTTCCACTTATGGAGAACAATATTAAGAATACCATAGTAGACTAAAAAGGATATTTTTCTTCTAAAAAATATCGTCCGATCCTAATTTAGGGACATAGGTTCCAGAGACGGGAGAGATAGGCAGCTCAGTAAAACGGACGCAACACCTAGCCCGGGCCGAGCACGGACTTCTAGACTGGTACCTACGCCTCTGACCCCTTGATCACCCGGGCGGCCATCTATCGGTAAACATGCTTTTCATGTGCTACTCACTTTTGTATGTAACGTTCGTGCACCAAACTCGTATTTGTGAGCTTCTCTTGTATGCTGACAAAAGGAAGGCCAAAATAATCCAACCGTAATGTATGGACAAAATATTCAGTGGAACACAGTTATGGACAAAATTTCACCTGGAGAAATTCTTTTTTAAATAGCCTACGCTGTGATAATTTTTTAATAAAATTATTTAAATAAGGTCCCGTGAAAGTACGAAATCGATTCTGATCAGGTTCCAAAATTTGGTAAAATGAACTAATTAATGAGCAAAGTGTGCAAATAATTTTTAACGCCATACGGGAGCAGAAGGGTAGTTCTTTTTCGAGATAACAGAGCATTTCCTGTACCTCTTTTTTCCGTAAATGTCATTAAAAGATTGAAAATCAGTGTATTTTGGACAAATTCTACTGAGTTTGCCTGATTTTTTGGTTATGGCATATTCAATTTTTATTTTCATTACGACGAAGTCAGTGTCTTATTAAGTTTTATATTCACGTACTAAAAACAATGCTGAACAAGAAAAATAACACTGAATTCTTAAGCTCAATGAACACGTTTTTTGAATCCTATCAGACGTAAATGTAATTTTTCTAAAGACGACGTTTAGAAAGCGAAATAATAAGCGAAAAAGGAAAAAACTGCTTATTATTAAAAACCCACGAAGTGCGCAGTTTTCGTAGAGAATGGGAAGTTAGAAAAAGCTTTTCTTGATCCGGATTCTTAGAACTGGTAAACCATTTGGTAGTAAAATTGCCAGTTACGCTCACTAACTAGATAGGAATGTTGGTCACAAAAAAACAGAAATTGTTCGCAAATTCTTCCATATAGCGACAAATATCGGAAGGAAATTGTATTCTTGAAATGGGAAAATCTAAAGAAGTGATAAATAAGAAATTGTATTGTATCTACGGCTCTTATCTGTAAAACTGAACTCTTTCTTTAGCCAAAAATGTTTGCAAGTCTTTCTTTTTTTCAGAGGAAAGAGCATCGAACCAAAAAATCACTTTTCATCTAGGTTTCAAGAATCGGAGACACCCTCGTGAAAATTTAAATATGAACTAACGACCTCTAACGGCAGATATCTGCATTATGAACAGCGGGAAGTATACTCAAAATCTTCTTTTTAGCGGGATCTGCAGAAAGGAAAAAGTACTTTCCAAATACGTTATTAAGAGTTAAAATAGCAGGAAAAACGTTTATGTATAAGCAATTCTAGAGCAAAAGCTGCCTTATTGAAAACGGAAAACATGAAATTATGTAAGGCATTGGTATAGTAAGTAATATCCTGACTGATCTTACAACTAAAACATTGATCTCATTGTGTTACACATTATTTCCAACTCATATTAATTACTGCATAGTATCATGTGAACAAACGACACAATGTAATACTAATAAATTACAAATTCTACAAAATAAATTTATTAGAGTAACTGATCTCAAATCACAGCCTAATACTCGACCTTTAATGCATTTTAGAACAAAAGTATATCCTAATAAATATAATATACTAACTATTACTCAGCTATATGATTTAAATCTTGGTATTAAATATAATTTATATTCAGATCTTATATTACTTAATACACATACACATTCTTATGAATCAAGGAATAAATTACAATTTAAACCTAGTTTTCCTGAAACGGAATCAATTAAACTTACTTTAAATTACAGAGGTCCTCAATACTTGAAGTATTTACCTAGTAACCAGACTAATTGAATAATTTTAATTTATTTAAAAAAATTCAAATCATTTCTTCTTCAATAATTTAAAAAAAAATAGTAAAACTCCTTCTGATTGCCTGAGGTGATGTGTCTACCTGTTGTTTCATTTGTTTTCTTCTTCGGGGAGTATAGGGCTATGTCAATTAAGCCATTTTAGCTTTTTCCCTTGTCTTCCCTGTTGTTACAGCACATGTTAGAGCATGTAACAACAAAAATAAATAAATAAATAAAAAGATTTAAAACATTTATTTCCAGTGGTAAATAGCTCACACGATTGCTGTCACTTATTCCACTTATCAGTACATCCAAAACAGTTGACTTGGGTATGTTTAAACGCCTCTCGATTTCTCTAATGGACAACCCACTAATATAACACCCAACAATCTTTCCTTTCTCAAAGTCAATACTCTCCCGCCGCGACATTTTCACTCAACCTCACAGAGCGATATGATCGCGGTCAGCTGCAGGCTTGTTTTTATACCGTTTGCAGCTGTACCGCGCGTCTTAACAACGCAGCGGATCCATTCATGAAGGGTGTCCGGTGACTTTTTTCAATATAGTGTATATAGTCAGTCGAGGAATAAAATATATTACAAATCCTTTCGAATCGTGAAACACTTGATAAATACGCAGTGCGGTAATTAAGTGTTGAGGCATGTTAAAAAAACCCCACTGAATCGCACTGGTCAAGAAGGCGTGTTTTTGTAGATAATTCATTTACCAGCTATGAAGTGGCAAACAGCACTTACGTGAGAATTGCGCAGATGATTGTTTACGCTATGAATGACGTCATTCGGTGGAAGAACATTTTCACAGCTCTGTCATGGAGGAGACAGAAAATATCCGGTTCTGTTTGAAAGTCGGTAAAACTGCATCTGAGAGAGTTGAATAAATAAATCCATCGCTCTTTTCACGTTAAGCAACGCACAGCAACCGAAAAATTGTTTGTCGGCAGCCGCCGGGGAATTGAATCCCGAATCTCTCGATATCTAGCCGAGCGCGTTAGCCTTACACCACGGTGGCCAACAATCCACGGCGCTATGTGTGTTTTTCTTTTTCAGTCAGCATCTGACATCATAAATCCGTAAGATGGGCTCAGCTACTGAGACGTCTCCATCTGGTGGGCATTAACGGCACTGGCTATATATAATCATAGCAATAATCCAAAGGTAGAGATCCAAGGTGAAAATCCCCTAAATACGTGTCGTCAGTTGAATAAATAAATCCATTGCTCTTTCCACGTTAAGCAACCATAGCAACCGAAAAATTATTATTTTATGATGTCAGATGCTGACTGAAAAAGAAAATCACACATAGCGCCGTGAATTGTTGGCCGCTGTGAATAGAAATATATTCACATGAATAGAAATATATTTATACGTGAATAGAAATATATTCACGTAAGTTTTCCTACTTTTCTTTTCCGCATTTTTTTTATAAATTGACTCTCAGTCCTTAATTTTGGCACGCCGCCCCGGTGGCGCAGTGGTCTAAGCGATGGCTTCTGATCATTCGTCCGAAAGGGGTCCGGGTTCGAATCTCGGTGAGGCACGGATGTTGGGTTTTTCTTACGGCACTGGCTCTCTTCCTTCCCTGGAACCAGTGGCCCTAATTTAGGGACGGGCGACTTCTTATAGCCCATTGAGTTGCTCACGGTGTTCATTAAACCTCCAATAAAAAACATAATAATAATTTTGGCACTGCGTAAATGTAAAGGATCAATTTCGTTTCGTTCTCTAACGACCTCCAGGAATATTTCATGCTTCCTCGCCCTACTAAGTTAGGGTTACCACATTTAGAAGAGGGACAAAACCAGCAGCATAATGCAAACATACCATTTATTCTTCATATCTCACTTGGATGGCACGTTTTGGTAGTCCATTCAGAAGCACGTCTCTGTGTATACTAAGCCAGATATGTAACAAACGAAAGTTTGGAAAAAGGAAAACCTGCTCCAGGTGCCCGAGTGTTCTGGAACGCTGGCTTCTGTACTTTCGTACGAAATTATCCTGGGCTAGAGTTCGGGGTGGTGTGTTTGTCAGAAAATGCTGCTTCCGTCGAGAGGCGAAGCACATGCCCAACATCAAAGTTGCAACGCTAAATTCCGTCAGTGTAGCTTAACTGGGAAAGCATTTGACTCCGGAGCAGAAGTATGGGGATACGTGCCTCTTCACCGGCAAAATGTTTGTTTCATATTGTTGCGGACCGAACAGTGATATACACAGTCGTATCAGGATAATATGACCACATACCAAATAATGGGAATAACCACCCTTGGCCCGGATGACAGCGGCGTGACCGCGTGGCATGGAGGCAATAAGGCTCTGGAACGTTGCCCGAGGAACACGTGCCCATTCGGACTGCAACAGAGCATGAGATGAAGTGGCTGGGGGTCGGCGCGTCAAGCCTGTCTATCAAAATATTTCCACAAGTGCTCTATGGGATTGAAGTCGGGCGATTTCGCAGGTAAAGGGAGAACGGAGACATCGCTTTCTTGTTCCTGAAACCAGTTATGCACCCGCTTAGCGACGGGGCACTGCGCATTGGCTTGTTGGTACACACCATTACCACCAAGGTGAATATCCTCCATGAAGTGATGCATGTAATTAGCGAGAATGCACAGGTAAACATTGGCATTCAAGCACCCATCCAGTGGTACAAGCGTTCCCAGTTCATACGAGAAAAAACATGTACCAGACGTGTACACTACAACCACCTGCCTGTACTTGACCGACAAGCTTGTCCGTCCGTCAGTTCTGTGGAGTACGAACCTCGATTCGTCGGAGAAGGAAACCTTTTTCCACTCTTCCACTGTCCAATGACTGTAGTCCCATGTGAACTGCAGGCGTCGGTGCCGATGGACCGGGGTTAAAATGGTCACGTTGAAGCAGGGTCGATTCCGTAGACCCATGCGTAACATGGTTCGCTGTACTGTTATGGGGGACACGCAGCTGGGTGTCCTATCGTTCATTTGCATTGTCAAATGGTGTAGTTTTGCGCTTCGGTTGCCCTTTACCAGTCGATGGAGCGACGTTCTCCTCTGGGATTGATGGCCTTAGGAATATAGCAGTTATGACGTCGGGAGGTACTCGGTGTACCAGCGGTCCATTCTTGGTACAGCCTTGCTACAGCACTTCGCGAATAGCCCACGAAGTCTGCTGTTTCTGAGATGCTTCCAAACCCTTGGCGCAGTAGCCGATGGTCGCGCCAACGTAAAGCACTATGGCTCATCTGTCCTGGCAGGCAGTTTATATATCCGTGTGGCTGACCTTTTCACGTGCACCCTGTGACTCCCCTGGGCAGGTGCACTCTGATACCATGGATTGTCATATTATTCTGATACAACCATGTATATATGGCGCACTACAGAGGTGAAGCACATGCCAAGACAGCAAAGTTGGAATGATAAATTCCGTCGGTGTAGCTTAATTGGGAAAGCATTAGGATCCGGAGCAGAAGGATGGGAGTGGGCGCGATCCCTGTCACCGGCCAGTTTTTGTTTCGCTACAGTTGTCCTTTGTGGACTATAAACCTCGAAACAACAAGAACAACAACAAAATAAAGATTAATGCATCAACTACTAATCATTACACGCGGTAGTTAAGTCATTTCAGTGTGAATCCTAGGTAGCACGGCCTTGCAATTTAACGTAGTCCCAACAAAGAGCAACAGTCTTTCAGGAATAGAAAATGGTGGCTCAGTATTGGGCACTGGTTAAGTTGCAAGGCTATGCTACCAGGGATGATTTCATCTATTAACCATAAGCATGATCTACTTGGGGAGAAGACAAAGTTTGTCGCAAAACTATTTCGTAATATTAGAAAGAATTCCATTAAAAATTAACAATTTCTAGTTGTGAATTGAACTGATACGCACTAAATCCATTCCTCAAAAACTGAGTTTTTTCTTTCTGATTTGTATTTAATATGATTACAGATTACTAACGCAAGATAACGCCAACGAATTTTTGTTCTCCGTAGATAACATTACCTAGGAATAGCTTCTGAGTGATATTTTTCTGTTTGCCCTCTGAATAAAACGGAGCAGAGGTAAGGGATGAAGCCATTTGCTATCGACCGTCCGTATCGTATTTCGCACTTATTCTTATAAATTTCCATAAGATTGAGGCTTCGCGTTTCTTTTCAGAGACCTCAACGAAATAGAATACTATTCAACAGTCTAAAGATTTCATCTCTACGGACTCAAGATATATTTACCAAAAACGTTTATACCAACTCAAATGGCAAAAATAACCTAACCATGGAGTTACATAACTATATACTGTATATGTACGTGTGTGAGCATCCCTTTAAAGGTGAACTTTGCTTATGTAATGATAATTGCGTATCGAAATTATATTTTCGTTTGGATAATAACGGTGAATTTCATTTTTACGATAGACTTTCAAAACGTTTTTCACTCGTTTCTGTAGATCTGCTCCTGCTCCTCCGAAGTAAAAGAGCTAGGACTTGTTTTAAATCTTGTCCAAACTTGTCATTACGTGTTAATAACAAGATAGTATCATTATTTCTTTCTTCGCTGGCGGGACGCAAATTTTGTTATGTTTCAGCGCATTTAGTTGCAGACATCAGTTAAACGTCTATGTTACACCAAAACTCTAACATTATTTAAATGTAAATACTGTTTGTACAGAAACGTTCCGTAGAGTTAAGTAGTTCCCAGAAAGCTTAATTCAACACTTAAATCAACCTTAGGCGCTAAATAGTAATAACGATCAGTACATTCGTCTACTTTCGAAGTTTCTGTCGGTGTAGCTTAATTGGGAAAGCAATTTTGTTGGTTTCAATCGGTTTTCAAGTCAGCACATAAAAAAAGAATTCATTTTATACGAATTCATGTAGTACTTTGCCAGCAACAGAATCTTAATATGCAGAATAGTTCTCCAATCTCATATGAACTTAGCAACAATTTACTGCTTTAATATCAACGAAGGGCAATATTCAACATGAACGAATTTTTCATGAACAGGCAGGCTAAGCTATCTTAACGTCTCTCTCCGAAGAAATTTCAACGATTTGATCAACTAGCCCACTTCACACGGAATATATTATAACATAGTAAACACCACTCTTATCTGTTTCGTCAACGTATGTCATTTAAACTTTGACCTCAGATCAGGCTGCAACAAAAACATTCAGCGAGAGAGAAAATGTAGCGTTAAGTTCAGAAAACGCTTAATGAACCAAAATTTGCATAACATGTCTGCTGATATCAGCAGATAAGGTATTGAGAACTGCGTGCATGAATGAGAAGGACATGAATAAGAAGATGGCAGAAGATGGTTTCCTGAAACGTCTCATTATCAGCGATGAAGCTACTTTCCATCAGAGAGGAAAGGCCGATACGCACAAAGTCCAAATTTGGGGCAAAGCCTCCGCATACAGAAACTGAGTATGAGCGTGACTTACCGAAGGTCAACGTGTTTTGTGCTGTCTCGCATGAGAAAGCGTACGGGCCATTTTTCTTAGCCAAAGCAACAGTGAATGGTTGCACCTACCAGGACATGTTGTAAATATTTTTGTTTAATTGGACAGTAATTACAACGACTACATTTTCCTACAGAACGGCGCTCCCCTCCATTTCCATCAAGACGTCATAAGCCTTTTCAATAGTGTTCTTCCCCAGGGCTGGATTGGACGTGCATACAGATTCGGACAACCACCTCCTCCGGTAGACACCCCGGTCCCCAGACCTAACGCTATGGGATTTATTCCTGTGGGGATACATGAAAGGCATAGTATACGTATCCCAATGTTGCGAACTCTCTGGGATCTCAAGGAAATGATCACTCCTGCTATGGAGAACATTACACCGGAGATCCTCGATTTTGTCTGGCAGGAATTAGACTACCGCTTGGATGTGTGCCGGGTGACCAAAAGTGAGCACATAGCAGGACTTTGAATGACGCATATCAAACTTGGCAAGTTGAACTTCCGATTGAGAGATGTCATGACTGTATATTAGGGTGGCCTAACCTTAATAGGGAATTTTTTAAATATGCTGCTCTATAAAGCAGCTCTTCTTAACCCTGACAACAACAGGACTCTGCATACAAAACATTGAGCAGATCATACAAAATTTAGTGGTCGCAACCTAGTACATGATTACATGTACAATATACTATATTACATATGTTTTGGTTCGGTAGTGTATTTTACTAAATCAGATATACTGCCTTCAGGTACTTATGAATTCCTCTTTTTCTCCATTTCAGGTGCTCCTAATTACACTGATGGCGACCCAAAATGCAAGACAAAGAAGGAAAAATCCGATTGGCCTGAAATTCGCAGCATGCGTCGCCTGCGAGAGGACATGCAAACGATTAGCATTGCAGGGCATATGCAAATCATGTGCTCCCGGCACGCCACCGAGAAACAGTATAAAAAAGGTGCACAGAAGGCGGGGTGTACGTAGTGGAAGTGTGCTGTGCTGCCGGATCTGTGCGTGGGAAGCTTCCTGATGCCTGGTCGCAGAATACGGCAATCATTCCAGAACGTTTCGGAGTTCGACAGATGACTAATAGTGGCTTATCGCGACAGCGCTTTATCGTACCGAAGCATCGGCGCTTGTGTGGGACGACATCCAGACACAGTGAGGCGAGTATGGATTCGGTGGGTGCAGGAGAGACGGACGAATCGACGTGAGATATTGCCGCTGCCGCGGCACACCACCGAACGAGAGGACCGGCATGTTGTGCGGCGGGCATTGACGGCTCGCACCGCCACATCACGAACGTTAGCGGAGGAATCAGGTTGTGTTGCGCAACAACCTATGTCATCACGTACCGCTCGACGTCGTCTGCAGGAGCGGAGACTTGTCGCACGGCGCCCATTGCTCCGATTACCATTGACTTTACACCACCGGCGAGTGCGTCAGCAGTGGGACGTTGAACGCCACACTTTGACTACGGAATGGCACGACATTGTCTTCTCCGACGAAACCCGCTTCTGCCTGCAACACCACGATGGTCAGATCCGCGTGTGGCGGCACAGCGGTGAGAGACTGTATTACGCCTTCATTATGCATCGACATACCGGTTCGTCGCCTGGCGTTATGGTTTGGGGCGCAATTGGGTATGACACCCGCACTCCTCTGGTACGCATCGCCGGTATACTCAACAGCCACCGCTACATCTCCGACGTTTTGGAGCCTGTAGTCCTCACTTACCTGCAGGACCTGCCAGCGGCCACGTTTCAACAGACAATGCGCGCCCGCACGTGGCAAGCATCGTGCAACAATTCTTCACGGCCCACCAGATGTCACTGCTGCCTTGGGCCGCCTGTTCTCTTGATATGTCGACCATGGAACTCGTCTGATCGCTGATCAGCAACCGTGTGACCCGGCAAGCACCACACGCGGCTACGCCTGATGAACTGTTGCAATGTGTGGAAGCAGCCTGGACCAACATACCCCAAGCCCACATCCAAAGCCTCTTTTGTTCGATGCCGCCGCGTGTAGCGGCCGTTATTGCGAGCCATGAGAGCCACACAATCTATTGATGTCTGCGCGTTCCTCAAGTCGCACGGGCCAGTAAGCTCAATCGTTTATTCTTTGTATCTGTTGTTATGTGTCTAGTAAATGTGGCTTTGTTATCTCGTGTCCTTCTTGGTGTTGAATTTTGAGTGGCCAGCAGTGTAGTTTGTCCTGAAGTCTACACAGGTGACACCAGATATTACATCATGAAAACAACTAGGAGCTCCCCACAAGTTTGGCTCATAGGAAAAGCTCAAAGGGATATCCTGGGCTCTGGATTACCTACAAACGGGGCCATTCTGAGAAATCTTACGTATTACCACCAAGAAAAGGGACTAACAATTGCTGCGAATGCCAAAGCGACCATCGATGCTGCCCTGGTCATATGGGAAAAGGTTAGATAGAGTAGACATCGGAGCACGCAAGCTAAGGAAGTTGTATGCTCAATACTGCATTCCGAAGAAACATCGATTGACACAGAAAGATGGCTGCCAATTCAAAGCAGAGCAGTTCAAGGGGGACCTAAGTGAACTCTTTGTTATATTTCGAAAAGACGATTTAGGTATCATGACAAATGAGGAGGTCAAGCAGTTTCTGTAGATGCAACTGGAGGGTCCCTTTTGCTCCAGCATGTCTAAAATTGACATGTCTTTAACGAAGAAGGAGGATGATAAGATAATCAGAAACACCCTTGCAGCAGCTACTCGAAAAATACAAATGCATAGCGAACATGCAGCAGGCAACCACGGTTGTCCCATCCACCTCTGCTGTGCACTTCAGCTCAGCCAGCAGCTCACCATCAGATAATGATGAAGATGATTCTGATGATGATGACTTTCAGTCTTCTTCGACTTCCCGTCAATTACCACAAAACAAATCAAAGAAGAGAACTGTCACCAATGAAGTAGCTACTGCAATCGATCGAGTAAGTCTCCCTGACCGCAGTGCGATGTTTGTCGTGGGTGCTGCGACGGATGCACTAGGTGTTGACTTGGAAGACGTGGCACTTTCTCGGAACACAATAAAGGAGCTCGTGTCGCGACACGTAAAGAAGTCGCAACGTCTCAACAAGCTACATTATTGTCTTATAGTCCTCTGATTCTCTATTGGGATTGTAAATTGTATCGACAGCAAAGAACAAGTGGTTCGTATTGCCACACGAGTCACAGGGAGAAAGATGGAACTATTGCTCTCTGTCCCCATGAGTATCCACGTCACTGGAAATGAGCAGTGCCATGCTTGTGTCCGCGCACTAGAAGTCTAGCAACTGAAACCTATGGTTCAGGGTCTTGTTTCTGATACAGGACTTAAGATGGGCGTCTGCAACCTAATTGAGAAGGCCCTAGGCAAGGAGCTCATTTGGATTGCGTGCCACCATCATGTGTTTGAGGTGATGCTTTCGAGTGTTTTTACAGCCGCCTTGGGACGAACTAGCGGTCCTGATGTTGGCCTTTTGAAACGATTCAAGAGACAGTGGTCCTACATTGACAAGACTGACTTTGTACCTGCAAGTGATGGTATGTTTGTAGAAATGGTCTACGAGAGAAGATGAAGTTATTATTTGCAAAGACTATAAATGAAGAAAACCAACGTGAGAACTACGAAAGCTGCTTCGTCCCTGTCATGTTGTTTTCGGGGATTGCCAGATGGAAAGCGGAGCTTTTCTGCCCCTGGTGCAATGCACAGTGCAAGATGGATGGCAAAGGCCATCTGCTAAGTAAAGAACTTTCTTTTCAAAGGCCAGGAGAAACTGACAGCATATGAGACAACTGGCGTGACGAATATTTCCCTCTTTGTTTCCCTCCTCTAAGCCCGCTACTGACATGAGGCTCATCATGCGACCAAAGTGCTCTTCAATGACTTCAAACCTACTGGTTCTTCTTTATGAATATCCTATGCGTCCTATGAAAGAGGTTGCAGTCAGAGGACCCTGTCGTCATATATGGTACTTTCCGAGCACCTTGTAACCCATGCTCTTTTTGAAGATCGTATCATGTTTGAGTCCAAAGGGACCATGGTTGCAAATTTCTCACGTCCGCCAAAATCGGTAGCCCTGAATCGGCTTAACAAGGAGTTTGGTCACCGCACACTATTAGAGATGCACATCACCAGACGGTCATTAAATGTGTTCAACCAAATTTCCATTAATGGTCAAGAAGAGGCAAAGGAATTTTTGCCAAGGTCCCTCTCCTTTGGCCAACGGATCCTACATTCATGGCGCTACAAGCCAAACCAAAGCTTCTCAAAATTGTTAACGACAGCGCAGAAAGAGGAATAGCACTTCTCTTGTCATACAACTCTGCGTTGACAAAAGATGAAACCGAGAAGCAGTACCTTCTGCAACTTGTCAGCAGTCACCGTAAAAAACTTTCCATCTCCAACGAAGGGTACTATGACGAATAAGATATAAGTTGTGCAGTGGGTCTTTATTGTCAATTTTTAATATTGTATTTTATTCACAATTTCAAAGTTTTTTAATTTCATGACAGACTGACAGTGTTGTCAGTGTGTACAGGTAGAGTGTATTGTAAACTTTAAACAGTGTAAATTGTAAGACATGTATAGAGTGAAATAACCTGTTCCGTTTTCTTTCGTTCAACAAAACAAGAAAATGGTTGGTACCTCTAATTATTGTTCAATCTGGTAAATTTTTTATGCATACTTACTGTTCCATATGGAACAGGATCAGCCTTGTGGGGAAAAATATTTCAAATTTCGTTTTTTGGGGACACTCTACTGTATATGGCAGAAAGTACAGAAAATACATGTCTGTGAAACCCACGATTATGTTACGAACAACCTGTATATACGCAGCTCGCGTTATAGTTGCACTTGTTGATGCGGTTCTGTTGAATTGCTGCGGACAGCATGTTCTTATTTCTGCGATAATATTCTACTTGTACACAGACGAGTCACATTAGTGTGACCATCTTCTACTTTTGACGTCAAGAGCGCGTAGCCAATGAAATAAGCCACGCTTCGTGAGATGGCTTGGAAGGGATATAAAGTGTGCTGTAAGCAATCTGAAAACATATCACTCGTTGCTCTTATGGATAAAAGGAGCGATTTATCAGATTTCCAAATAGGGATGATTACCGGCTTTTGGACTAAGGGTGGCAGTATTTCTTAAACAGCGCAGTTCTTAGTTCTTAGTTCGCAGTTCTCAGAAAGAAGAACTTCACGTGCCTCTGTGTTTAAAGTGTATCGTGATTGGAGAAATGATACCATTGCGCATAAGCGACCTGAAAACTTCGGAGCACCACGTGGCATTGACGTGAGAGGTGAACGTCGGTTTCGAAGGTTATGAGGGCCGATCGTCAAGCTACAATGGAGCAACTCACTTGTCGAATGAACCAAGGGACATACTGAAAGTCTGTCTAAAACAACAGTTCAGCAAACCCTGCTGCGTATGAGGCATCGATGCAGGTAGATGGTCACTGCACCTATGCTAACGACGGTGTATCGGCAGAAAAGGCTTACATTTTCAAGACAGTATCGAATTGGACCTCCGCTAATTGGCAAAGGATTGCCTTCTCCGATGAGTCATGTTTTCTGCTTCATCAAACGGATGGACGTTGCCGTTTAAGACGATAAACATCGGAGAACAAAGAATCTTAAAATATTGCTGGAAGCACACAAGCTGGTGGGGGTAGCGTTATGGTGTGGGGAATGTTTTCGTGGTATTCTCTGGGTCTACTCATACCTGTGCAAGACACTAATGCACAGAATGCGTTATGAATCCATCCTTGCAGACCATGTACACCCATATATGCTGATTGTCTTCCCTGTGGCGGATGGGATCTTCCAAGGCGAAAATGCGATATGTCACACAGCTAGAAATGTCCGAGAGTTGTTTGACGAGCACGATGAAGACTTCAACTACTTCCCTGGCTCCCTAATTCCCCAGATTTAAACATAATTGAGCATCTGTGAGGACACCTCGATCGTGTTGTTTGCTCAAGGGATCCTCCAGCAGCTGTCAAATGCACTGCAGTCAGCATGGCTCCACATACCTGTGACCACCTTTTAGCATCTTATTGAGTCACTCCACGCTCTCCGCTCAGCACACGGTGGTTACTCTGGATATTAACTGGTGGTCACAATAATGTTACTCTGCCGTGTATATTATGAGCTAAAGTACGGTAGTAAAGTGCATTGGGTTAAATACTTCTAAGAGTTCTATAGTTGTGCCGACTAGATTGTTTGTTGGTTTTTAACGAATGATCTACCTCTTCGTTGCGAGTCTCTTAGTGAAAAATGATCCTTCGAATAAACATAAGAAAAATTACAAAAATGTTATAGTATTGTGTCAACGACATTGGTGAGTGTGAAATCATGTGGCATTGTCGTCCACAAGGAAAATAAGTCAAGACCAAAAGCAAAACAAAAACATTTTGCGAAAGTTGCAGTTTTATTTCATATTTCCCGTTCCGATTAGCAGGTTCTGTGGATTGCATGGTTTCTGGATGAAGAATTTCACAGTTGTGAGATTTTTTATTTTATTTTGTCCGACCATATCGTTCCTTTAGTTTCAGTACTTAGAAGTTTCACTTATTTGTCGTTGTTTCGTGACAATGGGCATACATTTCGAGGGAAAATCTAGAAATAACATTTGTTGTCCAATGCAACTCCGAAGAACATTTCTTATCAAATGTACATCTGTGATTAGTAAGCTGAGTACTAATATTATCTTTTTATTACAAAAAATAGTTAGTTTTCGTTGAAGAAAATATATTTTAATTTTTAGCAAACATTTTTGAAAATATTGTAATAACATATAAACAAATATTCTCCTGTTTTTAAATGTTATCATGTTTTATAGCATCTAAATATATTCCCGAAAGATCACTATTCAGCCCAAAACATCAGATTTTTTTTCACATCTCGGTTAGCCTTATATAAGTGCAAATAATAAGGTGAAATGCAAAAATAAATATTTTATCATATAAGGTGTATACCATTACACCTTTAATGTTCTGCATTTTATGAAGATAAAGTCTGTACTGGGAAACAGTCTATGAAATTATATTCTTTCCTTAAATTAAACACAGCAGAGAACAAAATAAACAGATAATGATAATTACAGTTGAAGAGAAGTAATATTTAAAACAGAACGAAGTGATTTTGACTTTCTGTTGTTTGTTTTACTTTGTTTTTTTCAAAAACACCGTATCCACAGTTAACACTTCTTCGTGGACATTTTTTTCCTCATACTGTTTTGCATGGAATGATCAATCAAATTAATGTATTTTATTATCACTAAAAAAAGTTCTTTTAATCGCATTAACCGGCCATATATCATATTGTGTTCTCCTCAGATTTATTCGCCTCATCACCGAAACTACGTAAATAAAATAAATAAATTTTGGCACACGGCAGAAAAATGTGTAGAATTAAATTTGATATTTTCAGACTCTGGAAAGGAAATGTTTCCTTAATGCTGTTGCGTAAAATTAAGCTTAGGAAGCACATACAAAAAGATAACTTTTGGAAAGGAATTCAAAAAATTCTTAAAAATAACCACAGGGTTCCTTGAAATGATTAATTGCTTTAAAAGCTATTCCGTGGAAAACACTGACACAGCTTTGAGAGTGCTATGACATTACTTACGAAGATGCATTAGAGTTTAGTTTTTATCTTATCATTCTAAAATTAATGGAGTTAAAACCTCGGATTACTTTGCTTTGCTTTTTTTTTCATATACAGAACCGTTTATTTTTTCATTATGTAAGCAAAATAGAGCTTAACTTGAAGTTGAATGACTAGGTGGTAACAAAAAAATGAAAAAGACAAGGAGAATATGGCAACAACTACAAAACCTTGATATATTACATTATTAAAATTGTGGATTTAAAGATTTTTTGTTAGCATACTTTTTCATATCTGTACGGAGCTTGTTAAAGTAGTGCACATTCCTATGGTGGCAAACTTGACACTTATACAAAGTCACATTCAAAGACTACAACTATTTAAATAGGGGGGTTGGTGGAAAAGGAAACATTGGAATAAGGATCCTCGTGCAAAGACAACAGTTTTGATACAAGACTTCTGTAAAAGGCTACAGTTTTTGAAATAAGGATTTGGGTAAGAAAGACTACAACTTTCAAATTATTTGTTTTGGTGAGAAGACAACAGCTTTCTAAATAGGGCGTTCGGTGGAAAAAGGCAACAACTTTTTGAATGAGGGTTTTCGTGGGAAAGATAACAGCTTTGGAAATAGGGGTTGACGACCCTGTGGTGCAGTTGTCTAAGCGATGCGAGATGGGTCTGCGTTCGAATGAGTGTAAGGAATGGATGTAGTGTTGGTCTAAGGGCACTGATTCTCTCCCTTCCCTGGAGTCAGAAGCCCTAAATTAGGGACGGGCTACTGTTTATAACTCATTGAGTTGCTCACGGTGGTTGTTAAACCTTCAACAAAAAATAGAGGATTTACTGGGAAAGACAGCAATTTTCGTAATAGTGGTTTTGGTGAAAAAGGCGACGGCTTTCGAAACAGGAGTTTTGGTGGGAAAGACAATATTGAGAAGAATTAAAAGAAAATCATGATTTAACGCCTGTGACGTGCCTGCCCGGCAGGACGCACACGACATAAAGGCAGACAGCAGCGATAACGAACGTCTGCGTAGCTCAGTTGGTAGAGCGACTTATTCCGAATAGAGGGGACCCGGGTTTGAGCCCCGGCGTGGACAAAAATGACGGAGAAATTTACTTCGTTATAATGGCGCCCGAACTTTCCGGATGACCCGTCCGTTCAAGATCTCGCAATGGTGTGATGTTCTTTCCACACGGCGAGAAAGGAAAAATAAGAGAATCCCTTCTCCAGCGCTTCGAAAAATAAATGTGCGTGACGTTGCATTCCACACACTAGATTGACTGGGTTTTCTCAGGGGCACGTTGTACAGAGGATGGCTGCCTGCAACGATTCATGGTCACGGCTGACCCGCGGGCGATGCCCCCGGCCCTCTTTCGGGGGAGTGGGGAGATCTGACATGCCTGCCCGGCAGGACGCACACGTCATAAAGGCAGATAGCAGCGATAACGAACGTATGCGTAGCTCAGTTGGTAGAGCAACTTATTCCGGAATGAGGGGGCTTAGGTTCGAGCCCCGGCGTGGACAAAAATGGCGGAGAGATTTACTTCGTTATACGCCATTTACTACGTTTCAACAACACTGATGAAAGCATTTTACACTTCTTGGGTAGTAGGCGAAGCGGACAAAAATTAGTCACACCTAAGAGAAATGAGAGTAGGAAGTTACCGGTTTCACAGAGCGCGCCGTGATAGCATTGCTGAAAGACAAATAGCACTGACGTGGTTTACAGGATCATTTCTGTCTCGTGCCGTGGTGCATAGCAACGTGCGCGTTTAATTTTGCTTGCAATATGTGTCGTAAGATAGAAGCGAGTGGCAAAATGGAGCCATCGTATGTCGCCATGCTCACAGACAAAAAGTAAATAAAGTCGCCCAATTTGTTGGTTTGTCGAAGCGCGCTGTACAGCGGGTCTACAAACAGTTTTGTAGTTCGCAGCAACTGAAAATCGCCGAAGTAACTGTGACCGGAAAAAGGTTCCCACCAACAGGGATCCCCGCCGTGTTTCACGCCTAGTAACTGCAAATCGGTTTCAAACCAGGTAACAATTACCCCAAACAGTCAATAAAAGTCCACTCCAACCAATTTCCGAAAGGACATTGCGACGAGAACTCCATGCGATGGACATCTGAAGCAGAATACCACGGAAGAGGCCTCTTTTAACAGCAAGTCACAAAGTCACATGCTACCAATGGGCTCAGAGGCACCAAAACTTTACTGTGGAAGATTTTAAACAAGTAATTTGGTCTGATGTGTCTCGTTTTTGTTTGAAGTTGATTGTAAACAAGTAATTTGGTCTGATGTGTCTCGTTTTTGTTTGTAGTTGATTGTTAACAAGTAATTTGGTCTGATGTATCCCGTTTTTGTTTGTAGTTCATTGTAAACAAGTAATTTGGTCTGATGTGTCTCGTTTTTGTTTATAGTTGATTGTAAACAAGTAATGTGGTCTGATGTGTCTCGTTTTTGTTTGTAGTTTGGTCTGATGTATCCCGTTTGTGTTTGTAGTTGATTGTTAACAAGTAATTTGGTCTGATGTGTCCCATTTTTGTTTGCAGTTGATTGTAAACAAGTAATTTGGTCTGATGTGTCTCGTTTTTGTTTGAAGTTGGTTGTAAACAAATAATTTGGTCTGATGTGTCACGTTTTTGGCTGTAGTTCATTGTAAACAAGTAATTTGGTCTGACGTGTCTCATTTTTGTTTGTAGTTGATTGTAAACAAGTAATCTGGTATGATGTGTCTCATTTTTGTTTGTAGTTGATTGTAAACAAGTAATTTGGTCTGATGTGTCTCGTTTTTGTTTGTAGTTGATTGTAAACAAGTAATTTGGTCTGATGTGTCTCGTTTTTATTTGAAGTTGGTTGTAAACAAATAATTTGGTCTGATGTGTCACATTTTTGTTTGTAGTTGATTGTAAACAAGTAATTTGGTCTGATGTATCTCCTTTTTGTTTGTAGTTGATTGTAAACAAGTAATTTCGTCTGATGTGTCTGGTTTTTATTTGTAGTCCAATGATGGGAGGCGACGAATGTATCGCAGATACAATGAAGCCTTTAATCCTGATTGTGTCGAAGATATTGTTCAAGCTGGAGGAGGTTCTCTGATATTTTGGGGATGTTTTTGGTACCACGAAATTTGCCCTCTCGTTGCAGTGACGATAAATTTGAACCAACCTGCCTACCTCCTCATTTTGATTGACGAAGTGTTGCCTTTTGTCCTACATCTCAAGGAGCAGCATCACGTTGCCACTCCTGTCTTCCGAGATTACAATCGCCATGTGCACAGGGATAAAACTGTCTGAAAGGCACAAAGAACAATCAGCAGCACTGTCTCACCTCACTGGGCCACCAAATCCCCAGATTTAAATCCTATTGAAAATCTGTGGGATCATTTGTAACAGAATATGATACGCCGGAATAGACACCCTCGTACTCTGGCGGAACTTCGGAACCAGTTGACGCTCGAGTGGCTGCAAATCGATGTTCAATACATCCACAACCTGGTGGAGTCTCTTCTACACCGTATTCATGCGGTTATCAAGGCAAGAGGCGCCGTCACTTATTATTAGGTAAGTTCTTCCTGGGGTGACTAATATTTTGTCCCGTTGCTAATGACGAAATGCGCTGGCCTTTTACAGAGTTAGGTATTTCGATTATGGAACTGTCTGTATACTTTTATTCGGTTATCGCTTATTTTGAATTCGTGTTCCAAAAATATGATATTATACGTATCTCTGTTATCAGGCTTGCAAGATGGTCATGGAAATTCATTTAGAAACACCATGAAGGCTTTGTAGATACATGTTACGTAATGATGTCTGGCAGAATAGCATAAATGCAGGGTAAGTCAAAATGATATTCCAGATTTCAATGCTTTACCACACGACATGTAATGAGTATTTTTCGTTGAGAGATGTCTACTTTAGATGGTAATATTTCCAAGTTCCAATATCCCGCTACCGATTCCACGTGTTTTCGGCTGATGGCGCGATACGTCCGGCAGAAGGAACAGGTCATATAATTGTGGTGAGCAGACAACAGAAAGCGTTATGTGTTCTCGGTTTTCATACTGACAAGTCAGTTGTGACTGTTCAACTGCATTTTCGGACATAAATTGTGATAAACTCACCCAGGGGTAAGTCAATTCGTAACTGGTATTCCCGATTTCAAGACACGGGCAAGGGAAAATCGACTGGCATCCGCCGATAGGAAGCGGCGTATTGGCGCTTGTTCGGGTAAGTTACTTAAGGAGGCCTCAGAAATCCACTTATCGAGCAGGTCGATAATTTGTTGTCTCGCAGTAAACTGTATTGCAAATTCTGAGGACGCGTTTGCACATGCAACCGTTTCGTCTGCAGTAAATTCAAAAGCTGAAGAGGGATGACAGCCACCTGCGAGTGTCTTTCTGTGAAAGATTCCTCACTTTAATGGAGGATGACAGCTTCTCTGAAAAGTTAGTTTTTAGTGACGAAGCAACATTCCACATTTCAGGAAATGTGAACAGGCATAACGTGAGAATTTGAGGCACTGAAAATCCCCATGAAATCTCGCAGTACGAGCGTGCTTCCTCAAAAGTCAAATTCATCACTGCTTATCGAAAGATGTATGGGCCCTTATCCTTAGCTGAAGCCACTGTGACAGGAATTACCTATTTTGACAAGCTTGAACAATGGCTTCTTCCACAGCTGGAAGAAGACATTGATGACTTCCTTTTTCAACTCGATGGTGCTGCACCGCATTTCCATAACGAGTTTCTGGGCCACCTCAGTGACAATCTGCCAAAACGAGGGATTGGCAGTTCAGCTGAGTGGTATGAAGAACTTTTGCGTTGGCCATCGCGATCTCCAGAAATCTTCCTGTGTGAGTTTTCTTGTATGGTTTCAGAAAGGATCGTGCCTATGTAGTACCACCACTTGCAACGACACTGGTTGATTTCAAAGCTCGCATCATAGCAGTCCTCACAGAAATTGACACCGACATGCTACAAAGATTTTGACAGGAACTTAGTTACCGAATTGATGTGTGCCGTGTTATGCGTGGAGTGCACATTGAACATTTAGAAGTAAGTTGAACAAAACTTTATGAAATGTGCTTTTTAACAGTAACAGTTTTCTGTATCCGCTTTACATTAAACATGAGTACCTAAACCGGGAATATCATTTTAACTTACTCTGTATTTCAGCTCTAAATTTGTTAAGTTATTCTTTTCCGCTCATGAACATTATCGTCTTTTTTTTATGAAACAAAAAAACAGAAGTCATCCATCATCGCAGGATCACACCATCCTTGGCAGCATTACTCCATTATTAGGAACATTCAGTAGTAATCAGACACGTGCAAACCTCAATTACGTACCAAACTGTGATTTTCTGATGTATTTATAAACAACTCACTGCAAAGGATTCCGAGGTGTGTGAAGCGTACATAACGACGATGTTTGAAAGCATCGTGATTTAATCGACTTTAGTAGAAGCACGATAGTGATGGTTACGGGAGCAGGTGCAAACATACTATATATGAAACGGCAAGCCTTTGCGGCTATGCAAGAAAGAATGTATCGAGAGGGTGTACAATGAGCGGTGCACAAACAACAAAACAAGCAGTCAGCCGTCTTCCTTTTGACAGAAACAATTGGTTGATGTTTGGTGGAATTGTTGCTGGAGAGTCTATACGTGGTAACTGACGGGTTCCATTTGTCAAGTTACAACGTAGTACAACGCGATATCGAGCGGATAAGTTTAGCATATACAGCCTGCCACACATTGGTGTCAAAGGGCTTAAACATCTCTGCGAGACACTGAGAATTTCAACTACATTAAGCAGGCAGGGGAGCACTAAATCTATAGCCTTGAGCAACGGAAAAATCACCTTGTCCGATTAATCGGGTTTTTGGTTATTCTGGTAACGCAAACGATGGTTACTGGCCACTTGTCCGCGATGGGTCCGGATTCGAATCCCGGTGAGGCATGGATGTTTGTGTTTGTCTTACGGCTCTGGCTCTCTCCCTTCCCTGGAACCAGTGGCCCTAAATTAGGGACGGGTAGCTGCTTATAACCCACTGAGTTGCTCACGGTGGTCGTTACTCCTTCCCTTCCCAAAGCAGGTTTGTAGCTAAAAACTCGATGTAATTGCTAGAATATTTCGTCAAAAGTATATAATGATGAGACTCAGGTGCCTAGCGCTACTTTTTCCAGTTGCTGTGAAATGGTTAGTGGACACTTTTTATGGCTGGCATTGGATTCCTCAGTACTTCTGAAATAGCGTTTGGATACTGGAGAAGGTTCACCTGGAGTGAAATGGTTAGTGGACACTTTTCATGGATGGCATTGGATTCCTCAGTACTTCTGAAAGAGCGTTTGGATACTGGAGAAGGTTCACCTGGAGTGAAATGGTTAGTGGACACTTTTCATGGATGACATTGGATTCCTCAGTACTTCTGAAATAGCTTTTGGATACTGGAGAAAGTTCACCTGGTCCGATTAATCACGTTTATAATTCACACCCACCATGTAAGTGCTAGAACATTTCGTCAAAAGCATGCACAGATGGACCTCAGCGGCCTAGTGCTAGTTCTACAAGCTGCCGGGGTTCTGGGGACAGTTTTCATGGTTGGCATTGGATTCCCTAGTATGTCTGAAGGAGCGTTTGGATGCTGGGAAAAGTTCACCTGGTCCGATTAATCACGTTTTTATTTAACAAACGTCATGTAAATTATAGAATGTTCCGCTAAAAAATATACATATGTGGACACATCTTAGCTGCCTACTGCTAGTTCTACAACCGACCGGAGGCAGACCTCCGGATCTAGGGTCAGTTTTCATAGATGACATTGCATTCCTGAGTACCAATGAAATAGCATTTGGATGCTACGAGGCATCTAAAGCCACTATGGAACAGGGAGTCATAGCAGCACTCGCGAATGTTGTTTATTGGTGGAGAGGGATACTTCCAGATGTATGACGCGCCATACCACAAGTCTCGGATTTTTACACAGTTGTTTCTAAAGGACTACAGTTACTTCAAAGTGCTAAAATGACCACCATAGTGCTACTTCTTTACTGAACTGCGCTGCACACCTGTTTGATGAGATTGAGAGAGCAATTCATTGCAAAGATTCTCCTCCAGGAAATTGATGGACTCCGTCACTTTCCGGCATGGCTGAACGTACTTGCAAAACGATATCAACCCTTTGTTGAATCCATACCACAGTTACCCGAAGCTGTTTTGAAAGCTTAGCTAGGCGAACACATTAACAGGTAGATGTTTCTAAAAATTTGATACTTCGGGTTTTGTCTTCTGTGACGTGCCTGCCACGTAGGTTGCACATGAGATAAAGGCAGATAGCAGTGAGAGCACATGTCCGCGTATCTGAGTTGGGCGAGCTTCTTACTCCGAAGTGAGGGAAACCGGTTTTGACGCCCGGCATGGACGAACTTGTACATTACATTGGCGTCCGATTGTGGAATGTGGATTCATTGGCCGTTGGGTTCTTTGAAAAAGATGTGTGATGTTCGTTGCACTCATTGTTTGGAAATAATAACAAATTCCAACTTTGCTTCAAAGACAAAAACAAATTAAGAGGGAGAAGATGTGACGCACTACAGGGGTGAAAACATGTGTCAAGACCACAATTCTGCAGCGAGCACGTGCCCGTGTAGCTAAGTTGGGAGAGCGACTCATTCTTGAGTGAGAGGACCCGAATCGATGTCCAGCGCGGACAAACTCATACATTATATTGGCGCCCGGACTTCCAGGATGACCCGGCTGTTAAATATCTCGCAATGATGTGATGTTCTTTCCACACGGCGAGACAGGAAAAGTGAGAATCCCTTTTTCAGTGCTTCGAGAAAATAAATGAGCGTGATGTTACGTTCCACACACCAAATTGTCTGGAATTTCTCAAATGCACGTTCTTCATGGGATGACTCCCTACAGAGACACATGATCCCGGCTGACCCATGGGCCATGCCCCCGGCCCTCTTTCGGGGGGAGAGAGATGTGATATGCCTGCACCGCAGGACGCACATGAGATAAAGGCAGATAACAGTAAGAGCGCATGTCCGCGTAGCTCAGTTAGGAGAGCGTCTTACTCCGGAGTAAGGGCACACGGCAAAACTTGTGTTTTCACGCTTCGTAGAATCTCTCATTTGATCATTGCAAACAACATATAAGCTATCTGGAAAGATGTACGGTATATATGAAATTATATAAAGCGCATTTTGAGTGGCATTCTGCTTCTCTAAAGTTGACAATTATGTAACAGTTTCTATCAATTCTTGGTTGAACCTTTTTATACCCTGAACTACTGATTTAAAAATTGCCATGCCACTGGGGTTTAGTTTACGTTTTGAAGTGGTATCGTGGTATACATTTCTATTTCGCGGACCAACAAAAGGTACTTTCTTTAAGCTTTGTGTCAATCAGTTTCGGATATTATCCTCTTACGTATGCAAAATTATTATTGCCTTTGATAAAAGATTTCACAAAAGTTCTTTATAAGGCCCAGCTTGGATACCGAGCTATGCCTTGGTATTCACTAGAACGTTGGAATTATAGGAGCAAAGATTGTATTTCGTATTTCAATAGCAAAGATTTCTCTTTAAGCACAGTGTTGCTGTTTCACAACTATCCCAAATAGAAGCTATTTAACTCACAGTGTTGCTATATTTCACGACTATCCCAAACGCAAGTTCTTTAAAGCATGGTGTTGCTATATTTCACGATTATACCAGATACAAGCTCTTTAAAGCACAGTGCTGATGTTTCGCCACTATCCCAAATGCAAGCTCTTTAAAGTAAAGTATAGTGTTGCTATGCAAGCTTATTAAATGCAAGCTTATTCAAGTATGCAAATGCAAGCTTATTAAAGTTTAGTGTTGCTATGTTTCACGACTATCCCAAATACAAGCTATTTAACTCACAGTGTTGCTATATTTCACGACTATCCCAAACACAAGCTCTTTAAAGCATGGTGTCGCTATATTTCACGATTATACCAGATACAAGCTCTTTAAAGCACAGTACTGCTGTTTCACGACTATCCCAAATGCAAGCACTTTAAAGTATTGCTATGTTTCACGACTATCCCAAATGCAAGCACTTTAAAGTATTGCTATGTTTCACGACTATCCCAAATACAAGCTTTTTAAAGTGTTGCTATGTTTTACACCTATCGCAAATGCAAGCTTTTTAAAGTGTTGCTATGTTTCACGACTATCCCAAATGTAAGCACTTTAAAGTGTTGCTATGTTTCACGACTATCCCAAATACAAGCTTTTTAAAGTGCTGCTATGTTTCACGACTATCCCAAATGCAAGCTTTTTAACGTGTTGCTATGTTTCACGACAATCCCAAACACAGGCTTTTTAAAGTGTTATTACGTTTTACGACTATCCCAAATGCAAGCACTTTAAAGTGTTGCTATGTTTCACGACAATCCCAAACACAGGCTTTTTAAAGTGTTATTACGTTTCACGACTATCCCAAATGCAAGAACTTTAAAGTGTTGCTATGTTTCACGACTATCCCAAATGCAAGCACTTTAAAGTGTTGCTATGTTTCACGACAATCCCAAACACAGGCTTTTTAAAGTGTTATTACGTTTCACGACTATCCCAAATGAAACCTGTCTTTAAAGTGTTTCTATGTTTCACGACTATCCCAAACACAAGCTCTTTAAAGCATAGTGTTGCTGTATTTGACGACTATACCAGATACAAGCTCTTTAAAGCACAGTGCTGCTGTTTCGCCACTATCCCAAATACAAGCTCTTTAAAGTATAGTGTTGCTATGTTTCACGACTATCCCAAATACAAGCTTTTAAAAGCGTTGCTACGTTTCACGACTATCATAAATACAAGCTTTTTAAAGTGTTGCCATGTTTCACGACTATCCCAAATGCAAGCTCTTTAAAGTGTTGCTATGGTTCCCGACTATCCCAAATACAAGCTTTTTAAAGTGTTGCTATGTTTCACGACTATCCCAGATGCAAGAACTTTAAAGTGTTGCTATGTTTCACGACTATCCCAAACACAAGCTCTTTAAAGCATAGTGTTGCTGTATTTCACGACTATACCAGATACAAGCTCTTTAAAGCACAGTGCTGCTGTTTCGCCACTATCCCAAATACAAGCTCTTTAAAGTATAGTGTTGCTATGTTTCACAACTATCCCAAATACAAGCTTTTTAAGGTGTTACTATGTTTTACGACTATCCCAAATACAAGCTCTTGAAAGTGTTGCTATGTTTCACGATTATCCCAAATGCAAGCTGAAGCGTGCAGTTTGTGAAAATATATGCCTCTAACTTTAGTTTTGGAGTATGTGTGAAGTGTCTCCATTAAAGCAGAGTGTTGCTATATTTCACGACTATCCCAAATAAAAGCTCTTTAAAGCGCATTGCTGCTATGTTTCACGACTATCCAAAACACAAGTTCTTTAAAGAACATAGTTGGTAAGTTTAACGACTGTCCCAAATACTAGATTTTTAAGGGACAGTGTCGCTAAGTTTCATGTTTCACGACTATCCCAAATACAAGATCTTTAAAACACAGTGTTGCTATGTTTCACGACTATCCAAAATACAAAGAGAACAACAATACTTCATGAATAAACTAAGCATTTCAAGTGATGGATAATCAGCACATAACTACGAACGGTGCTTTATGTAATTCATTGCATTCGCTGCAGCAGACATTTCTGCGTGGGTTTCTTGCATGCAAACTGTGGGTTTCTCACTGGGCATCGGAAAATTCACTAACTTTAGTTTTAGAGTATCTGTGAAGTGTCTCCATTCTTCAGGTCTGTCCTGAGATCCTAATTTTGCAATTTGTCCATCTACACCAAAACAAAAACAATCTAACAATTCCTTGTTTTTGTACCAACGCTTCCCATGGTACAATCAACACACGTACCCGACCGTCCACATGATTAAACAGGAAACGAGATACAATCGACGTGACGATCTACTCCTAATAGTTCAAGGTGCAGTTTTGATTCCCTTTTGCACATTCTAGGAGCTTTCAACGGTGAACTAATATTAGCATAGACACTGCTGTGAACTAAGATTAGCATAGGCTTTCATCTGCGACAACCTCAATGTCATAAAAATCCGGGCACCAAGAAAAAACCGTGCGATTAAGCTACGGGGAGGGAAGACATGCAAATGATTAAAGTTTCGTGCGATTACGCGTCCAAGACCGGCACTGAAAACGCAATCCTTGGGGATCATAAGGCGCGCCACGCAGGGGATTCCACATGCGTGCCGAAGTGCAAGGTAACAGTCACGTGAGATCCCTAAGCGATAGACATGCCGAGGAGCCGCCGTAGATGTGCGTAGGGGCAACTGACGGAGTTTGAACGAGGCCGTATCTTCGGGATGAGAGAGGCAGGGTGGCGGGCGCGCAGAATCGGCCGTCATTTGGACCAGTCGAATAGTATGGTGCGATCGTGTTTGGAGCAACGGACACGGAAAGGCACCCAGACACGGCGGACCTGCTCTGGAGGACCCACACACACACCCAGCAGAGAGGACCGTGAGATCGCGAGAGCGGTACGCACAGATGCAACGACGTCCTTGTTCAATATCCAGAAGCATGTGGCTGCTGTTCAAGGGACGCCTGTGTCCACCAGAACCATTTCGAAATGCCTGGAAGCGGCGAATCTGCACGATCGACGGCCCTTACGTTTTCCGCCATAAACACCTGATCATCGTCGGCGTTGATTGCAGTGGTGTCAGCACCGAACAACTTGAAATGCTACGGACTGGCTACGTATAGTGTTCAGCGGTGAATCCCGCTTCTGTATGGGAACGGACGACCACCGTGTCTGAGTGTGAAGGACCACAGGTGATCACTACAATCCCAACCTCACTGTACAGCTGCACGCGTCGCGAACTGCAGGCGTGTTGTCTGGGGTTAAATCGCGTATGACAGCCGGTCTTCACTTATAGTGATCCGATGGACGTTGACAGCCCAGCGTTAAGTACAGGGGATTTTGCTGCCCCATGTGCTGCCTTTTCTGGCGGGGTGGCCCGGAGCCATTTTCTAACAAGGTAACGCATGTCCGCACACAGCTCGGGTTTCCCAGGACTGTCTACGTCAGGCTTCGAAGCTTCCGTGGCCTGCCAGATTGCCTGATCTCTCCCCCATCGAACACGTGTGGGACCAGATGGGACGCCAGCTTTCTCCATATCCCAGTGTTCGTGATTTAGAGCGTCAGTTGCAAGAAGCGTGAGTCAATCTGCCCCAGGATAACATACGGCGTCTCTTGGATATATATATATATATATATACATATATATACGGTGTCTCTCGCCGTATGTTATCCTGGGAGACGCCGTATGTTATCCTGGGCCAATCTGCCACAGGATAACATACGGTGTCTTCCAGGATAACACACGGCGTCTCCCAGGACAACATACGTCGTCTCCCAGGATAACATACGTCGTCTTCCAGAATAGCACACCGCGTCTCCCAGGATAACATACGTCGTCTCCCAGGATAACATACGGCGTCTCCCATGATAACATACGGTGCCGGACAACACCACCGCATATACGCGAGAACGAGGCTGTCCGACGCGGTACTAACGCTGACCGGAATGTGTACCGTATGTTCGCAGGAAATCGTCCTGCTGCTGTGATATTGTAATCACTTCTGTTCTTGGTATGTACCATCTCACTACTAAAATCTAATTCAATTCCATGCTTTCCTTCTTGGTGCGCGGATTTTTATGACAATGAGTGTATATTCTTTATCTCGATTACTGTGCAATCGAAAAATTTTAGCATCCCTAATGATAAATTGATATACAAAATTAATAATAAAGCCTTGCAAACTAACGTCAACTCGTACAAAAATTCGCAATTTGTATATCAAAGCGGCTAATATTTTGCAAGTAACGAAAGTTACATGCATTGTGCTTGGAATTTTGTACTTTAATTTAACGACTGGTGAATTTTAAAGTTAGACTTTAATCACGCAATACCGCGATTAAATTGAAAAGGACGAATGAATTGGTCGCTTTACTTTATTTCAAGTTTTAGTTGTTTAAGCTGCGCAACTAAAGAGTTCCAGGGAAAGTTTAATATGGACTTCACTGCAGTGAAATGTACAACGGTACTTTCGAAATTCCCAAAGAAATGTATGCACCGTATGGAACTTATGTAATGCACACGAAGTGAAATTTCCTGTTGCTGTGTGACTTCCTCCCTAATTCTATTACTGGAACTCATGCATACAGGCAATTAATTTTTATAGCTAATTAAAATAGAACATAATATTCAAAAGCTTAATTTAAAAGTAAAAAATAGAAACTGGATATATCGTTACATACAGTAGCTTTCAAGAATGGAATGATTTTAATTGGCTCTTTTCCGTTGCTATGAAATTAGAAATATTTTACGCGAGAAGTTCTGTTTATGAAAAACCTTCGTTATATTGCAAATTTAA
Organism: Macrothele yani; assembly: GCA_039090855.1. Classification (NCBI taxonomy): domain Eukaryota; kingdom Metazoa; phylum Arthropoda; class Arachnida; order Araneae; family Macrothelidae; genus Macrothele; species Macrothele yani. Next base: position 19,019,296 of record CM077026.1, on the reverse strand, counting down.
TAATGAATCATGTATTTATTACTGCAGCTTTCAGATGAAATCCGGAAAATTAATCATCTTCGTTAAGAAACATACGATCAGTGTTCAAAGATTATACATTTCCAAATCGCGGGACAACTTTCCCTCTCAACATTTGGACACGAAAGCTTACAAAAATGTCCTTCAGCTTTCGCATTTACCTTTTCATTTTAATGAGCTCATGGGAGAACAGAGAGACAAAATTTCAACGCATATTACATACACCAATGGTGTTGAATATTTTGTTTCAGGAAAGAAAGGAAAACAAAAAGCGATGGAAGTCAAAAGAGCATACGTTCTGTTGCCTTGTAGAATTCCGTTCCGTTATTAGCTTTTAATAAAACAAGCCTTTAAAGCGGGACCACAGGGGGAATCTATCGTATACCTGCAATGTTAATTTGTTCCGTTCGCATTTTCGCAAAAACTATTGCATTCTGTTCTTCAAAATTTAGAATGCAGGTAAATGAAGTCTTTAGCTAATATATACCCCTGCTGTGATTTCGAAAAATTCGTTGGGATTTTCTTTTAAATTCAATTTATCTCAATCGATGCCTAATCGGCATATTTCCCGATTGAGATAAACTGACGTTTAGAAACAATTTTGGTAAACATTTCGAAATCTGAGCTGAGGCATATGTTGGCAAAGGACTTTATTTATTTCCACTCAAAGTTTTGAGCAACAGAACGCAATTGTGTTTGAGAAAATGTCTATAAAAAAGAATTAGCATTGCAGATATAAGTAAGATTTTCCCTTCGAGTTCTTCCTTAAAATTTTTGTACAGGTTCTAACTTAAATCTTTCGATAAAATTAGCTGATTTAATTAAATGTTTATCAAATTTAGTGGGTTTCAGAAACAGGTGTGAATACCACGGAACATCCCTTTTCCAATGCTTGAAAAAAACCCTTCTTAAATCGGAGTAGTTTTTGAAATTTTATTAAAATACTTTTCGATCGGTTTGGATATACCGTATTTGTCCGTGTATAAGACGATATTTTTTTCCAAAATTTTTTAGACCAAACATTGGAGGGTCATCTTATACACGGGGGTAAGCGGTTGAGAGAACCCTGTGGTAACCGCTGAGAAACTGCCAGTACCCCTTATCCCCTCTCCCCCCTACGACTTACATACAAGCAGTTATACCTGGTGGACTTACAGGTCAGCTACAGCCTCTAGATGTTTCCATCAACACGGCTTTCAAAGCCCTGATGAAAGAAGAATGGAATCAATGGATGCAAAAACAGGCAATAACGTGACATCGGCAGGGAGAGTGAAAACACCAACCATTACTGAGGTCTGCAACTGGTTCCTAAACTCATGGAATGGAGTCAAGCAAGAGGTGGTTGTGAAGTCCTTCAAGAAACGTGGAATCAGCAGTGCCATGGATGGAGCTGAGGATGATCTAATACACTGCCGGACAATTGCTAAGGACGGATGACAATAGCAACGATAGCAAACATAAAATGGAAGGCAGGAAAATGTGGAAATTAGCATAAGTGCAGGATACAGTAAGACATGTTGTGCGTATGCAAATTTTGGATTGCTGAACTTGTTCGTGACGTCATAGCGCTGATAAGAGATGTAAAGGATTTGACGCGTATTGACCGTTGTTGTTCAAACGCAAAGATGAAAGGGAAAGAATCAATTGACGAACTTGCAATTTTCAGTATGTCTTCCCGACATCCCCGAGATGATTTTACGCGTGGCCGTATAATTGGCAAGATTGAAGAAGGGCGAAAAATAACAGATGTTGCCAGGGAGTTCGACGTCAGCCACAGTGTTGTTTCAATAGCTTTGGAAATCATTTCAAACAAATGGAGAGTGTAGCACACGTCACGGGGAAGGTCGTGTTCGCAGTACGACATCTGCAGAAGATTGGTACATAGTGCTATCAACAAAATGATACCGGCGCAGAACAGCTAGTGAGGTAGCAAATCAGTTTATGGCTGCTACTGGCAAGCGGATCTCCCGAAAAACTGTCGCCAGACGTTTGCATGAAGGAGGACTATACGCCCGCCGTCCTGTTGTGTGCATCCCATTGTCCAGACGTCATCGTATCGCCCGTTTGCAATGGTGCCATCAACATCGCAATTGGACTGATAACGACTGGTCTGCTGTCCTCTTCTCAAATGAGAGTAGATACAGTCTATCGTCTAATTGTCGACGACAACTGATCTGGCGTGATAGTGGTAGTACTGCATATTGTCCAGCAAACATACAGGAAAGGGACCGATATCCGACATGTAGTGTCATGGTATTGGCTGGCATCATGATCAATGGCCGTACGTCCCTCTATGTGCTTCCAACTGGGACTATGACTGGCCAACGATACATTAATGATGTTCTGCTACCTCATGTTCGCATGTTCCGTGGTGCTGTCGGTGATAGATTCATTTTCATGGACGACAACGCAACATGTCATCGAACAGTCATTGTCCAGGAGTGTCTTGAGAGTGAGGATATTCAACGCCTCGTATGGCCAGCTCGTTCTCCAGATCTGAATCCCATTGAAAATGTGTGGGATGCTTTGGGGAGGAGTCTTGCTGGTCGCCAATGCCCTCCAATAAACAAGGACACCCTCATCCGTGCACTGACAGAGAAATGGGATAAATTATCCCAACAGCTGCTTGATAATGTTGTGCAAAGCATGACACGACGTGTGGAATCTTGCATCGCACTCCATGGTGGCCATATCCCGTATTGACATCTTACGCTGGAACGCCTGCGGACGGTAATTGCATTTTTTTTTTACGTTTACGTATTCTGCCCAAAATGGCCTGTTTGTCCCTTGAACATGTTCCAAAGCCTTCTGGATTTCAAAGCACAATAAATTGTCTTTCTTGTAATGTCCTGGCATTCTGACATTATTTTATTTTACTTGGCATCCAACAACACTTAGTTTTTTATGCGCTATATAGCCGTTTATGATCCGTCCTTAGCAATTGTCCAGCAGTGTATATATAGACAGTCACTCAGACGACACCAGTGATGCAGTTGAGGTGGAAAAAAGTCATTTCTGGAACTAATAGTGCTGAAGAAAGTGATGCATAATTTCATAGTTTGTATCTTAAAAATATTACCTAATTTCTGAATAACATAAATTTACAAACTTCTTTTTTTAAACATTACCACAGACTTTGTCTGTGATATTACCTAATTTCTAAATATACTTCAATGATATTACCCAATTTCTAAAAAAATATCAAATGTGTCCTTTTTTGTAACAAAAACATTAATTTCTTAATTTTCGGTTCGAAAAATTAGGGGTCGTCTTATACACGGAAAGATACGGTACTTATTCAGTTCCTCGAATGTCAAGAGCTTGAGTAGATTATGATATGATTCTTTAACGACATTCCCAGCCCGGTGATCTAGTGGTCGGAACCTTTGGCTTCTGACCTCTCTTCCGAGTTGGCCACGGTTTGGAGTCCAGTATGTGGAATGGAAGGTGTGTTAGTCAGATGCTGCAGACTCTGTCCCTTTCCTATAACCAATGGTCTCAAATTTGGGATTGGCGAATGCTTATTAGACCCACAAGTTGCACATACTGATCATTAAATCCCACTCTTTGTCCCCGAAAAAGAACGGCATTTGATTTATTTGTCTTCCCAGATTAGGAAACAGAATACAATAACAGGGTTTCATCCTTAATGAAATATGTATAGTTAACAGTTCCTCACATTGCTTGTATGCAGGATTGAAGTACATAACAAGTTAATTTTAGAAATCAAAATTTATTAAAAATCTATTTGCTTTTCTGTGCTAGTTTCATTTTGCAACACCCTGTTTCTGCTGTCAGAATTGCAGTACTTTCACAAGAAAGGTCCACCGCTCATCTTGCTACAGCTAGCGAGTGGCGTGGAATCTGTTGACGCATGTGCACTATACGGATAGTGCACATGCGTCAATAGATTGTAGTGCACATGCATCAATACATTTCAGTGCACATGCGTCAATAGACTGTAGTGCACATGCATCAATACATTTCAGTGCACATGCGTCAATAGACTGTAGTGCACATGCATCAATACATTTCAGTGCACATGCGTCAATTGGCAAACTGAAATCCAGCTGCAGCATTGGTTCCATTAATTTCGGTGGAAGTTAACATAGCTCTCAGAATTACGTTCCTTCCATAACCAGACTAAACAGCTCAGCTTGCTACTGCTAACATGTCGCGTGTCGCTTGGATATATGTTGGCACATGCGCTCTGTCCATATAGTTTTAATAAGCCGAAATTCACACCTGTTAGACTAGGTCCATTAATTCCAGGAGAAGTTAGCATTGTTAACCATCTTTAAACCCTTTAAATGGCCATTGTACCGGAACCAAATGGTGATCAAAAAATTTTCCGCTTCCCATACCGAAATGTTCTTATAGAACTCAGGTTTGTCGAAAGCTGCAGCAAAACAATTCTTTTCATCTTCTGGTCTCCACAGTGTATGGTCGATAAATTTGATAAAAATTCCCTTCAAGTTCTTTCGTTCTTTGCTCCATTTCCCAGCTCATGATGTCTAGTCCTCCTGAACGGACACCTGCTAATGGGTACAACAAGTGGCCAAACACATCTGTTCGATTCTTAGGTTAGTAGCTATTGTTATAGCCCGTTTAGCAGGTAATTATAATAGAAAGGAGTACTGTCAATTATCCCTCTAAATGACTTCCATGAATAAAAGAGCTAAGGGAGAAAAGCAACGCTTTCTGATGCGCAGATTCACTCGTTTCAGCTGCGCTTGTTCCACGTTTTTGATAGCGAATACACTATATTTGACAAAACTCACTGGACACCTGGAAGAGAAACGCAACATATCATTTATTGACATTCATTAGTACGGTGTCGGTCCACCTTTGGCCTTAATGCATGCACTGACCCTTCGAGACATGCTTTCGCCAAGGATTTTGAACACAGCGATAGATATGCGTTTCCATTGAGTACACAATGCTGCCACTAACTGTTGCTTTAGTAGTAGGCCTTGGTCTCAAACTTCCTATGCGGTGCTCTAATTGATAGATTAGGTGCTCTACGGCATTAAGATCAGGGTTCTGTGATGGCCAGTCCTGAACACGATACGGAATTATCGTCAGAATACGCCGTAACAATCCTTGCTTTATGGCTCGGTGCATTATTCTGCTGGTACCAACAAAGGCTCAGTTTCATAGTATTGCCACAGAGTTGGTAGGGCATAATTTTACCAGAATATCGAGGTAGACGTGCTGGTTAACAGATATGTCCACGATAACCAATGGGCGGGAACCATACCACGAAAAACACCCCAAACCAGTAGTATACGGCCAGCCCCAAACTTGACCGTAGGAACAGTAAACTGTAGTAAATAGCGTTCTCCTGGCTGCCGCCATACCCACACGCGGCCATCAGACTAATGAATTGTGTTACTGGATTTATAAGTCCATAGGACCCATTTCCATTGATCTACGAACCACAACAAATGTTCTTTACACCAAGCTAAACGACAAGTAGCATTCCGAGTGGAAATGAAAGGCTTATGAGCAGCTGCACGACCAAAGTAACCCATGGAATGAAGTTCTCTGCGAATGGCACGTGTACATACCAAGGTTCCAGCATTTTTACTCACCTGTACACTGAGGTCTTGTGCAGTAGTTCGTCGATTAGCCGTAACGACTCTCCTGAGGCTTCGACGTCCTCTATCACCGATTTTCTTTAGTCTGCCGGTACGGTCTGCTGTTTTAGGCACGCCATGTGTCTTGTACTTACTCAGTACATCCAAAACAGTTGACTTGGGTATGTTTAAACGCCTTTCAGTGTCTCTAATTGACAACCCACTAATATAACAACCCAACAATCTTTCCTTTCTCAAAGTCGGTTCTCTCCCGCCGCGACATTTTCACTCAACCTCACAGTGCGTTATGATCGCGGTCAGCTACAGGTTTGTTTTTATATCGTTTGCAACTGTACCGCGCATCTTAACAACGCAGGGGATCCTTTAATTTGCTTTTGAAGGAGTGTCCGGTGACTTTTGTCAATATTGTGTATAATTGGTTCAAGGTGATTTCATCCTGTTTTGCTAACCTATATTAAATTCGTTCCAACTGTTTAAGGGATAATAACGTTTCGTTTTAAAACTCTTCTAGTTTTTGACAGTGCTTTTGTGAAGATACTGAGGCGACACCCTTTCACTAGTTTTCCTTCCAGCCGTATTAATAAGGCAGGAGAGAACCACTCTTACTACACGTCGTTAGTCCAGAAGAAACATCATTACTGACAAATCCTTCCTGTTCATGGAATTTAGTTTATATTATTGTACTGTGTTGGAAATATTTTATAGCTTTGTTTAAAATTTTCGCGATTCATACGCTTTTTTGAGAATGTTGTGGAATGAACCATGGTTCATACGTGACAGGAAGACACACGTGCAGAGAAAGTTGCTAATGAAAGGGTGTAAAAGAGGAAACAGACTGGGAGCTGACTTAGTGGCCTCGGGGAAAAGTCTTGACCTTTAAATCTGAAGGCGTCAAGAATCACCTAGTTTATTCAAGAAAATACACGAGTGTGACATTCCAAAGAATCGAAGATGGAAAACACTAAATTAATTGTACATAAGAGGCCCAAAATACCACACGGCAGGGCGAGTGAATAACGCTGAAAGAGCAGCAGTATGACAATCACAAAATGCAAAGATCTTACAGGACGCTGGACAACAAACCTACAGTTACAGCAGGCAGATACAAATAACGAAAAAAAATGAAGAGCCAATGAGACTTATTCTGAACAAAATGGAAGGCGGAGGCCCATGTTGATCAGCAAAGTGTAAGAAGAATGATAGGATGAGACAAATAATAGCAATTTGGAAGACTGCCATTGCAAGTAGAAAAAATGAAAACAAGTAGAAAAAATGAAAACATATTATTTTCTTGAATGATGGAAATTGTCACCTTAGATACGAAACAAGAGAGCTGGAACTACGAAAGAAACGGGTAGGAAGACTAAAACTGGAGAAGAACCAATTTTCTTTTGGGGTAGTGTGTGTCTAATTTAAAGCCACTGGTTGCAGGGTTACTTATAAGCAGTTGCCCGTCACTAATTAGTGCCACTGGTTGCAGGGTGACTTATAAGCAGTTCCCCTTCCCTAATTAGTGCCGCTGGATGCATGTGACTTATAAGCAGTTCCCCTTCCCTAATTAGTGCCACTGGTTGCAGGGTGACTTATAAGCAGTTGCCCGTCCCTAATTACTGCCACTGGTTGCAGGGTGACTTATAAGCAGTTCCCCTTCCTTAATCAGTGCCGCTGGTTGCACGGTGACTAATAAGCAGTTCCCCTTCCCTAATTAGTGCCACTGGTTGCAGGGTGACTTATAATCAGTTCCTCTTCTCTAATTAGTGCCACTGTTTTTAGGGAAGAGAGAGAACCAGTGCCGTAAGACAAACATAACATACATGCCTGGCTGGGATTCGAATCCGGATCTACCTCTGACAAGCGGACAGAAGCCAGCGCTTAGACCACTGCGCCGCCCCTGCAGCAGAGAAACGTTTGAGAGAAATGATCAAGACTCGCAAATATCAGGGAACGTGTAAAAGAGTGTAACAATACTTTCCTGAGGTAGCGAAGAAGCAAAAGTAAAACAGAGAATGCTCAGCCTAAACTTCCAATTTAAGAAGACGGATGATACAAAAACAGTAATGACCTCATTTGCTCTCTGATGAAGATCTCAACATGATTTGAGAATTTTTAAATAACCTTTATGTTTTATAACTGTGGCTTGTAAGTCCACGTTCAGAACAATATAAATTGCCGTTTCATGATTAACAAGAGAAAAGCGAAATTTAATTTGGTCCTAGGTGAAAGGACCAGGGATAGGAGTACCCGTATAAAAATATGATACTCTTAGAGAGAGAGTTTGAAGATCTCGCTGCCTAAGGAAAAATTGAGTTTGGGAGAATGCCCCGATGGGAGATTGAAGCAGAAAAAAAATCATGAAGGAGAAGTTTCAGCAGGGTGGTAACAGAAGAAGAATCCTGAGAGGAGGAGATGAACAGATCTCAATGTGTTAATAATGTATAAAGAACGACAAAGGAATCAGGGTAAAAACCATATACTTCCCCATATGCGGCTTTGAATAAAATAGCACCACTACAGAAAAGCGAGTTTTAATTTCAGAGCTAATGGCCCAACTCGAAGTACAAGCGGCATGGCCTAAGCCACTCGTGAGTCGTTTCGACTTACACGTCTCACGGGGAAATTTTGTACTAAAACTCAAGAAATTTTGTAGATAAAACTCAGCAATCAGGAATTCTTAGCAGATTTTACTCCTCAGGAAAAGTTTGTACGCAACTACCAATGACCCATATGACTTTTGTGCTGCATATTAGAAGTGAAGTTACATTACATTAAACCTAGAGCGTCAGATACTCACAGGGTGGACAGATAGGTGCGCCAGATGGAAAGTGCTGGTCTATATACACTCATCGTCAAAAAAACTAGTTGCATACAGAAGGACGTGTCGGATTGCAATGCTATTCTGGAGGAAGGTAAAGGTTGCCAGGAACAATAAATGCTTAAACATTGAGACTGATACACTCCAATAAGTACTGTCTCTCAGTACGGCGTAGGGCCGCCGTGTTTGTCACACAGCATGCCAGACGTCTCGGCATGGAGGTGCATAGGTTCCTGCGATAAGCGATCCCATGCATCTTGAATCTTTTCACGCAATTCGTGCATTTTGTGAGGTACGGTGGAGTGTGGATAGCTCGTCCAATAGCATCCCACATATTTTCAATAGGTGATAGGTCTGGCGATGCGGCTGGCCATGGCAGAGTGTCAGTGCCTTGAAGGAAAGCTCTCGAGCCAGCAGCGGTATGCGGAAGTGCGTTGCCCTGTTGGAAAATCGCACCGGAGTGAGCGTTCAGAATAGGTAGGACTACTGGTTGCAAGACATCATCAACGTAACGTTGGGCTGTCAAAGTGCCTGTAATGAACACCAAAGGGGATCTGGCATCGTAGACAATTGCACCCTACACCATGACAACAGGCCTTGTGAACGTGTGCCGCTCTACAACAAACCGTTCATTTGGCACTGACCAAGGTGCACCTACACACGGATTCGGTGGTCGTCTCCTCTGAAACAAAAGCGGGACTTGTCCCTGAAGATCACTCGCTGCCAATCGGAGTGGCTCCATGACAGTCTGGCACGACACCATTGCAGCCATTGGCGACGATGCAATGGTGTTAAGGGCAGTCGTCGCAACGGTCTGCGAGCGTGTAGTCATACGTCGTCTAGCCGTCTGCCAATGGTGCTGGCAGTAATCGGACGATGCATTGAGGGCACCAATGCTCGCTGGATATCCGCAACCATGGCTGTTGGGTTACTCCGCGCATGTCGGGCAAACCGTCGGCCCTCTCTTTCCGTGGTTCTTCTAGATCTCCCAAACCCTTCCTGTCGCTGCTGCGTGCCTTGTTCTATCCACTGCCGTAAACAGCGTGCTGTGGTGATATCAGCACGACAGGTATGGCGCACAGTACGCCGATAAGGCCAACGCGCTTCCCGGAGTCTTACTATATGTCCCGTCTCGAACTCTCCCAGCTGCTCTAATTGCTTCCAAACTTTTCTCGGAGGAATACTTCACCTGCAAAGGATACAACCAACACAACAGCACGAGTCAGAATGGCAAGCACGCGCAACGGGACGATCTTATATAGTCGGTCAAGCACAGCGCTACGAGTCCACCTTTCCTGCTTCACATGCGCGGCCGAGCGTGATACTTGAATCATTTGCATGTCTCACGATGTCAAACGTACACAAAAAGTTTCATTCCTGTCGGTTGCTTTCTTCTGGTTGCAACTATTTTTTTTTATGATGAGTTTATTTGGAAGTGCCAAGATATGACGTCACAACGAGCATTACCACCGAGAGAGAGAGAGAGCGAGAGAGCAAGGGCAGGGGGACGGACAGATAATTTTATTTGTAATGAAGGATCCAGGTCCCCGGAGATGGCGTAGCAACTTCCTCATCCGACGCCCAGTGAGTATTCAGTTGTCCAGAGCATCTAAACCTACTTGTGATCGATACTGCTTGGAATACGGCTCCTCGAAGCACTAGAACATTCTCGGCGTCACGTTAAAGCGCGCTATTCCGTGTGATTGCGTTTATAAATCTTCAGGGGCCAGCGCGCGTAACCGTTTCCTGCGCAGTTTTGATCATTGGCATATCGCACCACATCTATCTGTACTGTGACGTTTGTAAATGCGCACTTTGTTTTAACCTTAGTGAGCCAATTTCAATGGTAAAGGATGTACCCTGAGTTAGCTTTGCATTTGGAACAGTCCCTTACCCGTTTTACATATTTGGAGTGATAACGAAGTACCACGTGATATCAACATCGAGTGCGGCTACTGTAAATTGTACATACCCATCCTCTGTACGTAATTAATAAACGTTTTCCAGTAATGGGAAAGCGTGGCGACGTAAGCCGATTTGACCGCGGGTAAATAGTTTAGTTCCGTAGGGATGGTTCCATTATTTCGGAAAGAGCCACTCTTTATGCCTGCTCCCGTACTACTGTATCGAGGGTGTACCGGGACTGGATTTATCATGTACTACCATCCAACAGAAGGGCTCATATTGGTTTGCCACGCGTAGTTGATGCTAGAGGTGAGCGTCGAGTGCCACGACTAGTGTCTCAGCAGTGACGTACAACACTCACACAGCTCACCATTCAGTACAACAGCGGTACAGTACTAACAATTTTTGCATGCACCATGGGCCGCGCTTTTTCCCCTTGAGTTCCCCAGAGGCAAAGGGGGTACCTATGGTGACGCCCAGTCATCGTGATTGCTAACAACATACACCCCTCACGGGACAAAGAACGTTGGCAATGAACGATCAACACATGGAAGAAGGATGTGTAGAATCATGAGTCCCATTTCTTGCTGCACCATGGCCTGGATCGCATATGGGGTAATCAGCATAAAACCCTTTCCTCTGGTTACACAGTTGTGGTTCAACAAGCCCGTGAAGGTGGTGTTCTGATCTGGTGCGCTTTTATCTGGAAAGCCCTAGGTACGTTGGTTATCATACCACAAACACTGAATAGTGGACTTTATAGCGACTTATTAGGCAACCATCTCCATCCATTCCTTCAGGAGATTAACGCGGACTACAATGCCGTCTTTCAACAGGAAAACACACCGTGTCATCCGGCTGGTATAAAACCTAAATGGTTCGAGGAATACGACAATGGATTCTCTACATTGTCTTGTCCACCAAACCCTCCTGACTGTAACGAAACTTAACATTTGTGGGATATGCTAGAACGGGGTGTGAGAACTGCTTATCTTCCTCCATGGAATGAGCTTGAACTGACGTCGCTACTGCAGGGAACATGGATTCAGTTACGCATGAAAGATATTCCATACCTTTCAGTATCTGTTCCTAGACGTCTGTGATTCGTGATTGCACAGAAACGTATACCAAAAAGTCATCAGATAGGTGTCCTTAGTGGAAAGCTAACTCAGTGTAGAAATGTGTGTGTTCAAAACAGACTTTCTGTCTGATATACAGGTTGGTCCGAAAGTCTTGTCCTATTCTTAGAAAAGTATTACACTTACAGGCGTACGGCATATGATTTGCTGCGCTTAAAAGGTAAGTAAGCACCGAAAGGTTTTTTTGTAAAAATTCAAGGAGCATCGTAAAAGTAATACCTCCTCCTTAATAACTTTTGAAATTTTGAAGTGATTTTAATGAAACTGCACTGATATATACTATGATATGCTACCAATGTGGGAGCACATTTTTTTGAGAACCGTAAGTAAAGATCATGAATGACAAAGAAATGCAGCGAGCCATAATTTAATTCCTGGAAAAAGACGGATGTGAGGCTCCAGAAATCCACAGAAGTTTCTTGGCGGTCCATGGAGCTTCCACAATCGATATCAGTAATGACCGAAGGTGGATGTAGAAGTTTCGAGAGGGAGAAAGTTCAGTGTCAGACAAAAACCGGAGTAGAAGACCTGCAATTGCAGTGACAGATGCCAATACGCTACGAGTGAAAGACTTCATTACAGCAAAATTGACGTGACACCATCCAGGAGTTGCAATAATAAACAGTGCTCACTACTTCAAATACGAGAGCTCACTATGTGCTGACATTGAAGAAGCTAAAGGAAGATATCAGAACAAAAAGGAGAGCCATTCCGCTTCATAGCGTTATTTTACACCATGATAACGCACGTCCCCACACACCTCAATGGAGACTTCACAGGCTATTGCCAAGACGGAATGGACAGTGATGGCACAATTCCCCTTCAGTTCTGATTTTTCTCCCTCAGACTTTTTCCTGTTTGTCACTTTGAAAAACACTCTTCGTGGGGAAAGTTTTGACGATGTGACAGACGTTAAAAGTGGCTGTGAAGTCATAGTAGAAACAACAGCCTCAGGAATTTTCCAAAATGGATTTTACCAATGGGTTCAAAGACGCCGGAAATGTATAGAAAGTGATGGACAATACTTCGAATAGGCTAGCATTATTAACAATTTGTTCAAAGATTATTATTAATAATGCTAGCATATTCGAAGTATTGCCCGATTCTAATCCTACTCCAGCTTTTGTAAGGATTGAAGCAGATCTACTAGATCATTGTAGTGGTCGCTTCTTGTTGTTATTAGGGTATTTGTGTACATTCTCAATAATGGTTAATACTACGGAGTTGTCTACAGCGGACAGAGTAAAAATAGTTGTTCTGCATGAAGAGGGATGTTCTTCAAGGCAAATCGCTGAAAGAGTGGGCTATAATCAATGTACAGTTATTAGGCTACTGCAGAAAAGACACTGGTTATATTAAAGATGTGTGTCGCAGTGAAAGGCCCGGATCCACTTCAACCAGGCAGGACAGAGTGCTCAGAAAGCTAAGCTTGGCAGACAGGAAGCTAAATTCACCTGAATTGCTTCAGAGATGGTGTGAAGTGACTAATATTACTGTTAGTACATACATCTACTCTTAGAAGGAAGCTGTTTCACTGTGTCTTACGTAGATGCAAAAGCAGGGGTAAACCACTGTTAACTGCAAATCAATGACAGCGTAGACTTCAGTGGGCAAAACAGCATGTCTCATGGACAACCAAGCAATGGGAAAAATGTTATTTTCAGTGATGCATCAGAATTTTGTCTTAATGGGGATCGCAGCAGTTTCTATGAAAGGAGATTCAAGCATGTAATATTTCATGCAAATTGCTTAGTGTCTACTGTTAAGCAACCGGTGAAGTTCATGATTTGGAGGCTGCCATATGGCGTTAGGAGCCGCCATATTGTCGATGGTACGGTAAATGCCCAGAAATGCATTTCGATATTAGAAAGCAAGATACTACCGTCATCTAGAAAACTTTATGACGGCAATTTTATTTTTCAAGATGACTATGATCCATTCCATCGTGCTAAAGTAGTGAAAAAAGTGGTTTAAGGAAAATATGTTCAGCATTTTGATTGGCCACAACAGTCTCCGGACTTAAACCCTATCGAAAATTTGTGGTTCAAAGTGTCGTCGCATAAACTATCAAACAAGAAACGAACAACAAAAATTCATTACATTGAAGATGTAATTCAAATTTGGAATCGGATTGTTCAACCGAATCTTTCACAGAACCTTATTCATAGTATGCCAGAAAAATGCAAATCTGTGAATAAAACTAAAAGCTGGGCAACAAAATATTAGGTACATCTTATAATTTTGCTTCATTATATTTCCGTATTTAAGTGTTATTGCATTCCTTACGAATTACAAAAACGACTTATTGCTGTAAACCTAATTATTGGATAAATGATCCTTTTCATAACTTCGACTTGGTCATTATAACTCCTGTGTTTTAGAGTCAAAAGAGTCATGTAAGGCCGTTTTCACATCGTCCACATCATCGAAAGTTTGAAGAGCAAAGGCGTTCTGTAACGATCGAAAAGTGTGATAGTCCGTAGGTGCAAGGTCAGGAGAATACCCCTGGGTGAGGTAACACTTCCCAACCAAAGTCCAGTAATTTTTCCCGAGTGATTAAAGCAGCATGAGGTCTGGCGTTATTATGACTAAGGATCACACCTTTGCGATTGACGAGTGCTGGCCGCTTCGATAACAGTCGTTCTCGCAACCGGTCCAAGTGTTGGCAGTAGAGGTCAGCATTTATCGTTCGGTTAGGTGCCAACACCTCCCATTGGATTATTCCCCGGACATCCCACCAAACACTCAACACAACCATTTTGGGATGCAGTCCTCCTTTTGAGGTCAACGCAGCAGGCTCCGCACCTTGTCATACAGTACGTCGATGCTTTACATTACGTAGAGTACCTATTTCTCATTGCCCGTTACAATTCGTCCCCAAAATGGTTCATTTCTGTGAAAAGAAAGCAAAGGAACACAGGTACGGATTCATTCCTCTCGTTGCTTTGCAGAAAGTGGTGCGGAACCCAGTTATCAAACTTATTGAGAAACCCAAGGGCATGCATCCGTTTTTGGACTGTTGTTCTGTGTATCGACAACGTTTCCGCTAATTCCTGAAGGGTTGGACGTATGTTATTTTTTAATAGCTTGATCTACATCCACGTCAGAAGCCACGGAAGGACGTCCACGACGTGTTTGATTTTTACAGTTTCTGTCTCCGTCCCGGAATTTCCGAAACCCACGGCGACATGTGCTTTCATCAACTGCATCCTCCCTATACACTTGACAGATGTTGCGGTAAGCCACGGCTGAAGTTCTGCCTTTATCGAACTCGTACAGTAAATAATGTCTAATGTGCTCCTTATCGCATAACATGTTACACCGTCCGTGATTTCCGTTACGAATGACTTACTCGGAGAAACCAGTTGCCTCTATATGTTGTACTACGTCGTTTTTTTGGTCGAAAATTCGGCATCGCAGCGCCATCTGTGACGTAACTACTCCGATCGCAATTTGCATCTCTTACAAAAACGGGTAGAACCTTTTCACATACCCAATACTTACAGAAAAAAACTAAGACAGTTTTGAAATCTTTATTACATTTCGCATCTAATGAAATTTAAATGATGAAACACCTATTAAAATTAGTTAGATAAACACAGAGTTAAACTTAAAAATTCACTGTTTTTGCAGTTGATGCAATAATTTTATACACCACGGTAAGTCCTCTTACAGAAAAAATAAAATTATTACTAACACATCCAATAAAGTAATCAGCTCTAACAGAAAATAAAATGACTAATTTACTCGTATTAATAAAAAAAAAAAGAAACATATCATCGCCAAATCAGGTTTACCTTGAACGTCTTTCAGTCTTTCGAATGCTAAGTGGTTAAGACGCGCTGCTTGTGTAGACCAAACCCGATCTTCTGGGGTTCAAACCGAGTCAACGGCGCGTAAGCATTTTTTGACGTAAGGGTTGAAAAAATTTAGCTTCTTTGATTTTGCGAAATTTCTGTATAAATACCAAAACATTTTAAAGGGACTTTTCTGAAATAAACTGAATTTGATACAACGCCGGAAAATGCCAAAATTGAAACAAATTAGTAAAATCATGCAATGCATTGATTATGATACGCTTTCCAACATACCAGATATCATTACTCAAGTTATGAGAATAATGGCTGTCGAAAGAATCTTGCTCCTGCGCCCTGACCTTTGACCCCACTTCGATGATATTAAACAGAATTGGTACAGTATACCCCAGGAACAACATACTAAAGTTTTTTTTTGCAATAGAAGCATTTTAGTCAAGTTATGAGGATAATGGCTCTGGAATAAATCCCATTCCTGTGCGCTCACCTTTGACCCCATTTCGATGATATTCAACTAAACCGGTTCAGTATACCTACAGAACAACATGATAAAGTGTTGTCACAATCGAAGCATTTTTATGTAAGTTATGAGCATAAGGACGATGGAATGCATCCCTCTCCTATATCCTGACCTTTGAGCCAATTTCACCCATTTCCGCTGGGGTTCGTCCCCAGTTTGTCCTGCACCACATACCAAAATATCATCTAAATCGAATCCTTGTTGCGCCAGTAATCGTGCGGATAGTCAGACAGACGAGCATACAAAGCTGGAGCGTATACGCTTCTTCAACCTACGGTTGGAAAGCATAAACAGGCTAGTGCGAGCACGCAATGTATTGATTATGATACGCTTTCCAACATACCAGAAATCGTTACTCAAGTTATGAGTATAATGGCTGTAGAATAACTCTCGCTTTCGTGGCCTGACCTTTGATCCCATTTTAATGATATTATACAAAACTGGTTCAGTATACCTCGGGAATACCATACTAAAGTTTTGTCGTATTAGAAGTAATTTTAGTCAAATTATGAGGATAATGGCTGTAGAATAAATCCCGCTCATGTGCCCTGACCTTTGAACCCATTTCGATGCAACAGAACCGGTTCACTATACCTCCTGTACAGCACGATAAAATTTTGTCGCAATTGAAGCACTGTTAGTCAAGTTATGAGGATAATGATGTTGAATAAATCTTGCTCTTGTGCCCTGACCATAAACCCCATTTCATCCATTTTCAATAGGGTTCGTCCCCAGGTGATCCCATACAACATACTAAAATTTCATCGAAATCGAACCATTTTTACGTAAGTTATGACGCATAAGAGCGATAGAATGAATCACGCTCCTATGTCCTGACCTTTGACCCCATTTCGCCCATTTGCAATAGGGTTCGTCTCCAGTGTGTTCCCTACCACATAGTAAAATTTCATTGAAGTCGAGCCATATTTATACGAGTTATAGTGCGGACAGACAGACGGACAAAGCTGGAGCATGTACGCTTCTTCAAAATACGGTTGGAAAGAGTAAAAAAACGAGCACTTTTGAAAAGGGAAATTTCTTTAAAAGGTAGACACTTGCCGGCAATTTTGCTGCACGTTATTTTCAGAAATCTCCGTGAATTCACACTACTTATGTTTTTACAGTACAAAGTGGATTTCTACGGAAACGTGTAGGAAAATTTATTTGTACTTGAATCACTGATTTCTTTTCAGTAAACCACACCACGCAAATCCATTTTCTTACTCATTCTCCATTGTAGCTTCTGC
Source organism: Macrothele yani (assembly GCA_039090855.1). Lineage (NCBI taxonomy): Eukaryota > Metazoa > Arthropoda > Arachnida > Araneae > Macrothelidae > Macrothele > Macrothele yani. The sequence goes on along the minus strand of CM077026.1, from coordinate 19,002,240 downwards.
CACGAAAAGGAAGAACAATCGGTGCCATCATGGGATTATTGACCACCTATCTACATGGGATTATTGGCTACTAAACTTGAGATGTCTGCCTTTCAAACGATGCAAATCCTATTTTTGTAAGTTGTTTAGTTACTTTTCCTTATTTTTCTAAAGGTTATGCAAGATTTGTGTACCATCCTTTTTCAACTACTGTTAGTGAACATTGCAACACCATAAAACATTGATGCTAATCAGGTGAAACTTACAGGATATGCATAGCAGGGTGGGACATGCCGATGATTAGAAGTGCAGAGTCATTGCGCATGTCCGGGCCCGGGAGCTACCTCTGGACAGTTGAGTGGGACGTATGAAGAGAGGGCTGTTTAGGATACACACCAGTAGTGCATCGCAAACAGGGATTTGTAAAAGGGTCTCCAGGATTCAATAATGCCTCGGCGACGACGAAGGGCGGAATATCACCATACAACATAGTTTGAACAGGGACGAATGATTGTTCTGCGCGAAGGTACATTTTCCTACCGCGAAATTGCGGCTCCGACTAGACATAACACCACGACAGTGATGCGGGTGTGGCGGCATAGGACCCCGGAGAACCAGGTGCTTCTACAGTCCAGCAGTGGACCGAGAAATGTGACGACACCGCTGGATGACGGACACCTCATCCGCATGGCAGTGACGAACCGTACCGCATCTTCGCAAGTATTATCCCAACAGTGGAGCACCGCCTCCACATTTTAACGCCGTCTGCTGCACAGAGTACTGGTTGCACGCATCCCTTTGCGGCGGATTCCTTTGGCCCTGAACCATGGACGAATCAGGCTGGAATGGGGTTTTCAATACAGACAATGCCGTGCTGATTAGCAACATGTCGTGTTTTTGGAAGAGTCCCGATTCCACTTGAACTACCATAATAGCCGTATACGCATTACACGGTATAAGCGCCTTCTTCCAGCATGCATTATCGAGCGTCATGCGGGCCGAACGCCAAGTGTGATGGTATGTGTGGTGACATTGAGTACCATTCGCGATCTCGGCTGCTACGACTTGAGGGTAATATCAACAGCGACCTCGGTATCAGGGATGTTGTACAGGAGGCAGAAGTCGTATCTTTTCTTCAGATCACTCCTGGCGCTATATTCCAGCAGGGTAATGCCCTACCACATGTTGCCAGGAAAGTTCAAGCCCTGCTCCCAGCACTGCAGATATCGCTTATTTCCTGCCCTGCACGTTCGCCAGACATGTCGGCTATTTAACATGTCTGGAATGCGGTCTCTCAGCAACTGGCCCATCAAAGTCTTCCAGTGGTCAGTATCAATGATCTGTGGTCTTGCATAAGTGCCATCTGGCAAGCAATTACCCCGGACACCATCCAACGCCATTCCGTTTAGAAACTCTCATTGCAGCTCGCGGAGGCTGCACAAGATACTGATTTTTGCAGGTAAAAATTGGTGTATTGTTCTGAAAATTACATACATTATGTACAGTCATATCAGTGGTATAAGTTTCATTTGAATTGCATGATTCCTTCTTGGTGATGCAATTTTCACAAGCAGAAGTGTATCTAACTGCAAGTCAACATCACGGAAACAACTGCTTTTGCACTCCCAAGAATCCAAATATTAAGCAAACATCAGTCCAGTTTGAGTCTCCTTTGGAAGAACATATACTTGTATCTCTCATTACAGTTTACTTCTTGCTATTATTACGGGAATTTATCGTTTGGCACTGTAGGTGCGGATAATGTGAATTTGTGAAAAACAAGCCGTCTAACAAAGATGTTTACAAGGAACGCTTAAGGCGCATGGATAAATGTGAATCAGCTACAGCAAAAATTATAATATCTGAAAATATACTATAGAATGAAGAAACGACATACTTATGCAAGATGCTATTAAAAAAACATAAAAGCAGTTACTGTAAAATTTATCTTGAATGCGTCCTTCTGTGAACTGCCAGAAATAATATGATAGCTCAACGCATATTGTGTTGTTTCTTTATAAGTTAGCCGGAAGTTTTGTTGTCCGTTAAATTTATTAATAAGGTCTCTGAGGTGTAAAATCTCCAGCAACATGCGAAGCTGACAGGTAACGCTGCTAGCATACTTTTCATTTTAGGCAATTATTTTCTGTTTTCCAGTTAAACCTTTTTTAATTTACTGGGAACGGAACAAACTTAAATTTGAAATTACTAAGCTGAGAGTTTATGTTATCTGCCCTGGCGGTTCATTATTTTTAAACCCTGCCTAAAAACAATTTCCTGTAAAACACACATGTTGGAGCATTTTTTATCCCACTGGTATTGGATCTTCGTTGTCATTAACGTGAAAGGGATATCATGATATCCTTTCTTCTGAAAGAGAAATAAAAAGCTTTCGCTTTTAATTACAACCTTGATGTAAAATAATACGGAGAGATAAGTAGCAACAAACAATCCCAACATCTCTCCTTTTTTTATTTATCCCCAAAACAGCTGTGGGGAAAGCAATATCCAGAATGATTTCGATTAAAAGCTGAACAAAAGAATGGTATGTACACTATATGGTTAAAAGTATCCGGACAATCCTTTTTAGTAGTGTATATGCACACATAGGTGGGTCAAAATTGAAATTGTGTGCGCATGCTTATTTGTGACATGCGTCATTGCTGTAACTTCTGTGTGTATATATATAGGGGACTCGCCGGACTGGCACAATCTATCTGAAAATGGGAACAAGGTGTCCCGAAAGATCTCACGGAGTGTGAAGTCCTATGACTTTCATTAAAAATTCTTAAAAATCACTACGGAGTTTCTTCGAGTGAGTTACGTGTGTGAATGTTTCTTATACATAGTTTTTAGGGTCTTTCAAAAAGCAAAATGTTTGTCTCCCGTTTCCAACTCTAGTCCGAGTAGGACTAGTTTGAAGAGATGGGTGTGGTAGAACTTGATTGCCCTGCACAATCCTGGAGTCAGGTGGCGTGACACCGATTTTGCACAGACTTTGTTGAACTGGAGTACATCATGAATGATGTGGTGCGCTGAATCATGACAGTTGTTCAAAAGTGCAGCAATGGGCTAGACATATTGCCAGGAGTACGAAACACTGATGAACAACCGAATTTTTAGACTGGATTCCAAGTGACTGGAAAAGCCCCAGAAGACAACGTGGGAGAAGACTGGCCAAAGACAGCCCTTGTTGAAGAAACTTGGGGAGACATTCATACAGCAGTGGATTGATAATGATTGACAATGATAATGATGATGATGATGATGATGTATTCTGTTTTATAGTTTGAAGCAGATTTGTCCGGGACAGATTCGAGTCGGGTTAGATTATGTGACGGCCGGGTCTGGGTCGGGTCCGGGTCCAAAATCTTTGTCCCATTTCCAACTATAGTCCGAGTAGGACTAGTTTGAAGAGATGGGTGTGGTAGAACTTGATTGGCCTGCACATAGCCCTAAACTCAATCCCACGAAATACTTTTGTGATGAATTGGAATACCAACTGTGAGCCAGACCGAAAAGTTCAACACTGGTGGCCCATCTGACTAATGATCTTGAGACAGAATAACATGCGATTCCCACAGGAACATAACAAACGTCCAGCCTTCCTAGCCCAAGTGAGGCTTTGGTAGCTGCAAAGAGTGAACATATTCAATATTAATTCCTTTCGTATTGTACTGAGTTTGTGGACAAGCAGCTTTACGGGTACGTTTGATCAGATAGTGTATGTCCATAATCACCCTTCTTACAATGGTTTTTATTTAGGAAAAATTATACGAGGACTGCGCATTAAGTGACTTCCGCTGACCTTTGGCAGAGGATGAATTAGAACAACTTATTTCCGACAACGTCCGATGACCTTTGGCTTAGGTCAGTTAGAACAACTCACTCCGGAGGGAAGACACGCGGATACGGCCTCTGTCACCTGCAAATTTGTGTTTTCACAAGCTAATATTTAAATTCCTGAGCCAGACGATATCATCAAATCAGGGGAATACTACAGTGATGAGGAGAGACACAGATTTTGATGTCCCTAATGGGTCTTGAAATGTCGTCGGAAGTAACTAATTGATTATCCTGCGTACTTTGCATTTAGTTTTGCATTACACACGCTTATACACTTTGGCGTAAAGAGATTAGTTGTGTTTTAATAACCGCTCACTTATGTCAAATGAAAGCAAAGTTAGTTAAAAGAAATTATGCCGATAGATTAGTTACAGTTATATATTACAGATGTTTTTTTACTAGGCAAAGAGTGTTACTTTCTTGCAGAATATTAAAAAATGTGAAGAGATGTTTAATAGCACCTGAAATAAAAGTGTCAAGGAATATTTCTTCAGATATTTGTCCATTTTCGTCAAAACATGGTTCATAATATAATGTACAGTATATTAGTGAAGAATTGTACATTGGCGTGCAAAAATTAAGGTCGAGACTGTTTCTCGAATGTAACGTCGTGCAGAAGGGCTCCTCATCGAATCAAATCATACCATAAGATCCCCAAGATGCAAGAATATGGGACAAGTGAGCAAAACCGTCCAAACAAGGAATCCAAAGGATACAAAGGCACTTTATTGAAAAGGTAGCTTCGAGCACAACTGGACAGAAGACAGAAACGTCCATGTGACAGGCAGCTGCCAAGAAAAATCCAGTCTTTAGTAGGGGATATGATCCCCCCTGACTGCGTTGCAGGATTTACAACGTCTGTCCATACTGACGACGAGGTTGTCAAGGAGATGTTGAGGCATCGCGGGCCATTCCTCTTGTAGCGCCAACCGCATCTGCGGAATCGTTGCTGGCGGCTGGTGACGTACTGCCAAGCGTCTCCGGAGAAGGTACTACACGTGTTCGATTGAAATAGGTCCGGGGACCTTGCGGGCCAATCCATGCGTTGAATATCTTCACTCTCCAACAGCTCTGTGACAGCCACTGTACGATGAGGTGTAGCATTGTCGTTCACGAAGAGGAACTCAGGACCCACAGCACCTCTAAACAGACGCACGTGAGGCAGGAGAACCTCGGTACAATAGCTGACACCAGTGACTGAACCTCCTTGGAAGACGTGGAGGTCAGTACGGCTACCAAGCATGATACCGGCCCGAACTAGAACTCCGCCACATCCAAACCGGTCCCTTTCGATGATGTTGGAGGTTTGATTGCGTGTTCCCTGCTCTTTCCAGATGTGTATACGTCCAGAATCGCTCGTCAGACTAAATCGGCTCTCATCCGTAAAGAGAATTCGACCCCATTGCTGATGTGTCCAGTTCCTGTGTTCCTGGCACCACAGAAACCGCCGTCTCCGATGAGAAGGCGTTAATGGCACACACCGTGCTGGTCGTTGTGCAAATAGACCACATTTGTGCATCCTCCTGGTCATGGTAAAACGCGATAACGGACGTCCAGTTGTCTGTTGCATGTGCCTTGCGATTTCTCCCGCTGTCTGCCGTCTGTCTCTTCTCGCCTGTAGGACAATATACCAGTCATCCGCCGCCGTGGTTCCTTGTGGACGACCACCGCTAAACTCTCGGACAGCTGTTCCTGTCGTTTGAAATGCTCTCCAAGCTCGTGAAACGATGCTGTGAGCGATCCCGAACTTCTCGGCCACACTAGTCACACTTCGACATTCTTCCAACTTCCCAATGACGCGACCTAGGGTAAAGTCATCCAGATATCGTCTACTGGATTGCCTGTTGGCCATATCACACGGTGGCAGCAACTCGACGTCGTTCAAACCGATGTACACCGTGCAATAGCTTTCACCGAATTGCTGAGCGTACACCGCCCGTGTGTTTTATACCCTTCCGACACTCCCCCACTTACGACATTCTGCATTTATGCGCATGCCCTACGGTACCTGACCCTAGTCTATCTTCTGAGTGGTCTTTCGTTCCGTTCTGCCTGCTCGTTCCGCTGTTATGATAATTTCTCCTCTTCGTCCTTAATTTTTGCACACCCGTGTATTTCAGAGGGCTAGTATGCTGTTATTGAACAAGCTAAAAATTACGTTTTATGGTAATGGAAATACGGAATTATTCGGAATTATAAAATCTTATTGTTAAGTATAAATTATTTCGGAATTAGAAAGGGTAAGCGGTAATCTGAAATAACATTCTGCGGCTCTACATGTATTTAAAGTAATCTGCGTAATAAGCAAATTGGCTCACAATACCAATTTAAAACTTCGCAATTTTCTTACATAACAACCTACAGAACGTATCTTTTGTTCATATTCTGCATCATTATATGTGCCAGCGCTCTGATAAAATTTGCATCGTATAGGCAAATATGAACAACGTAATACGGGAATGTACTTGACTTCACCTGGTAATTTGTGGAGAGAGGTAGAGGAACAGAAGCAGAAAAGAATAACGGAACGCAGGAAAGTACTTGACTGTATCTGATTAGTGGTCGAGGAAAGTAAAGGCAGAAAAAGCGCAATCGAATAAGGAATGCAGGAAAGTAGTTGAATCTACCTGATAAGTTTTCGAGGAAGGTAGAGGCGAGAAAGTAAAAGTGAATAACGGAATGCAGGAATGTACTTGAAAATACTTGATGAGTTGCGGAGAGAGACAAAGACACGAAAGCATAAGTGAGCAAGAAAATGCAGGAATGTACCTGAGTGTTCAGGGTTGGAGGAAATTACTGCATTAAATCAGAAGTGAGTTATCGAATGCAGAAACAATGCAATATGGAGCGGGGAGAATAACTATACTGTACCTGTTTTCCCCGATAGGATTATTGTGAATGTTCATAGCCACTACAAGGTTATCCTGAATATTGTCCATAGGCCATGGCGTACTGTCCTGAATGTTGTTCAAGCTAGTAGGAGATTGTACCAAATTTTATTCATAACCAAAACCGGAATATCTGAATGTCCTGTTTGCTAGTAATCTTGTCCGCGTCCAGTACCGGGTTGTCCATATGTGGGCATAACGCCCCGACTTGCTAGTATGCATACGAATCCTCGTGGCGCTCCTGTGTTGAAATTTGGATGTCATGTAGTGCATGTTTACATTTTTTGTAGGAAGGACGACTCTGTTGTTTGAAGACGAATATCAAAAATTGTTTTTGAGGATTACAAAGTTGCATTTGTACACTGAAAGGGTTCATTTTTTGGATATCACCCGATGTTAGCTAAAATTATAAAAAAACATACAATTTTGGTCTTCTATTTGGACATTTTACATCCACCCTAATTTTAAAATAAACAAATACGTATAAATTTAAGCAGAGGAAATCTTCAGTACCTTTCTCTTCGATTTGACACTTTCCAGCTGCTTTGCTGTGCATTCACCAATACTTTGACTGCCCCACAGTTCCAAGCCAACACGGGAATACGTAAATGTCATTGACGTAATTGGCAGGACGTAAGTAACCACCAATATGATGACGTTGTATCTGAAACAAAACCAGAAATTAAAGTTATTCAGACAAAGATTTACTTCACTTATATTTACAAACAGCAATCAATACAGCAGGGAAATTATGCTGCACCATTAACAATCATGTTCAAAATAGCTTTATTCAGTAACGATATATGTACAACAAGTTAGTAAAATCAAGCAATGCATTGATTATGATACGCTTTCCAACATACCAGAAATCATTACTCAAGTTATGAGAATAATGGCTGTGGAATAAATCTCGCTCCTGACCCCATTGATCCCATTTCGAACATATTAAACATAACTGGTTCAGTATACATTCGGAAAAACATACCAAACGTTTGTCGCAATAGAATCATTTTTAGTCATGTTATGAGGATACTGGCTGTGGAATAAATCTCGCTCCTATGCCCTGACCTTTGACCCCATTGCAATGATATTCAACAGAACCGGTTCAGTATATCTCCGGAACAACATGATAAAGTTTTGTCGCAATCGAAGCGTTTTTACACACGTTATGATGCATAAGGGCGATGGAATGGATTCCTCTCCTATGTCTTGACATTTAATAACATTTCGTCCATTTTCAATAAGGTTCGTCCCCAGGTTGTCCCATACCACATTCTAAAATTTCATCGAAATCGAACCATTTTTACGTGAGTAATCGTGCGGACGGACGGACAGACAGACAGACGTACAAAGCCGGAGCATATAAGCTTATTCAACCTACGGTTGGAAAGCATGAAAAAGCTGAACTAATCACTTTGCAAAGAAACACAAACATATACACAATAAAATAAAATAAGACGTCCAGGAAGTATAATCTAAAAGTTCAAAGCGGAACTTGATATCGGTGGGAGCATCAGGATTGCTCGAGCTGTTCACAAAAACCGTAAAAGCTGGGAGTTTATAAGAGTGTAATGCAGCGTGCAGAAGACCATTATGGAACAACGGTAACAGAAAACAGCAGATAGAAGAAGAGGCCACAGCAGGGAACATACAAAATCAACATGATATCAAGGAAAATGCTAAAGGAAGTACGGTGCCGAAACATCAGTCCGCGAAGGGAGAATTGTGGAAGAAGCGGCAGAAACACGGAGATAACCGAAAGTGCAACAAAACTACCAGAAGCGGCGGCGAAAAGCCACAGTAGCATCATTAAACTTGTCATAGAAACCGTCATCATCAAGAAGAAAGACAGAGTCGACATAGTCATGATGCCAGGACATATCAAATAGCAAAGCATTTTTGCGAAACTGGTGCAAAATGGAAGAAACCAGACAGGTAGGGTAAACCTTAGGTAACGAGCAGAGAGTAAGAAGGAATAGCGAGAGACTTTCGTGAAGAACTGATCGTCAAACACTCAAGCATCAAATGTGGAGAGACGTAATATGAAACTCAGTAGAGCAGCAGAATCTTCGGGGGTGGGGTGGGAGTATCAACAACTGAAGGAAGTGCAGATGGAAGGGGAACAGCAACCAGGCCATTAGAAGTGAGAAGCAAACCTGCCAAAGCAGCGAGACCTGAAGCGTGGGCTGGTATATTCCAAATTAGGAACAGAAAACAACCAGCAGGAAGTGAAACGAAAGATCTCACAGAAGCAGATCGAGACACCAATCGAGATGGAAAAAAAAACAGAGAGCCATCCATATAGACGGCTGTGCAGGAGGAATAGCAGAAAGCTGGAAATGAGAGTCGATAGGAGCAACACTAGATTCAGGTCAACGTACAATCATGAGAATTTTAATCAAAAGCCTGACAGATTTCTTTTATGTTAACCATGATAATTTGAAGTAAAAACCTCCCAGCCAGTTTCTCTTGCAAATGAAATTTACTCGCAAAGGGCTTTTAAATACTAGGAAAGTATGCCTGGTTAGATGTGTCTTGCATTGTATTTGCATATACTGTAATATAGATGAGACTGAAAACAGTCTGATGCTGAGATACGATTGACTGATCGTGCAAGTTCCAAACGTTGCATTGCTTTTTTTGGGCGGGGGAGGCGAAGGGGTTACCAACCACCGTGAGCAACCCGATGGGCTATTAGCAGTCGCCCGTCCCTAATTTTGGGCCAGTGGTTACGGAGAAGGTAAAGAGCTAGTACCGTAAGACAAAAACAGCATCCATGCCTCACTTGGATTAGAATCTCATCTGAAACGAATGACGAATTGTCAGAAATCCGCGCTTTTACATCTACTCCACCTGGGCGGCAAATGTTGCATTCTCTATTAAAGTATTAATAACCTGTTGTGGCCACAGTGCTCCGAAGAAAGACATTCCAGTAAAATATCTGGCATGAATTTGGCTCGACCCGTGGTATATCCACTCCTCAACACCAAACTGATGAATAGTCTCTGTTGTTTGAAGTCCCAAGGACAAAAAAAGAAACACTTAGCAAGTCGCAAATTAAATGTAGGGGTAACAGTGCTCTCTAAATAACTGGAAATTCGATTATCCCCTTGCCGCGGAAATTTAATTTTGCCTATATAAAAGGGACAGCTATGAAACGACGACTGATACTTGAAGAATCGTTTGTTTCATGTTTTTTGAATTGTCCATTACGTTTGCTTAAATAAACTCAACTTTCATGTTTTAGAATTAATTTATACCTCTCAGGGTTTTCTAAACGAAAGAATTCTACATGACTGCTTTCAAAACTCCAGATTCGTGACTATTGTTCTGGAGTAATAAAATAGTTAAGAGGTAAAACGATCTTGCTTAACCGTTGGATAATTCCATTCGGTGAGGAACACTGGAAATCGAAGTAACTACTAATGGAAGAAGAACTGCCAGTGAAACAATTGAAACATATTTATGCAATGTTCCGGTTGTTTGCTGAAGAATGCACCCTTCATTTTAGTGCAACATCGATTTTCGCCTATGACACTATTCGAAATTCATTCATTTTAGCTCAAGATCGATTTTCGCCTATGACACGATTCGAAATTCATTAATGTTAGCGCAAAATCGATTTTCGTCTGTAGCACGTTTCGAAATTCATTCATTTTAGTGCAACATCCATTTTCGCCTATGACAGGATTCGAAATTCATTCATTTTAGCGCAACATCGATTTTCGCCTATGACACGATTCGAAATTCATTCATTTTAGCGCAGCAGCGATTTTCGCCTATGACACGGATGTTTGTTATTCATTTGAGAGAAAATGTTCGATTTGCACGCACATTGTGTCAATTTTCGCCTATGACACGATTACCAGCGTTTCTCAGACTAACCAGCGTTTCTCAGGTAGAAATTAATGGTCCACTGGGCGGCATGTTATTTAAAGGTTATTAGAACCAGAAAAACACTCAAATAATAATTGTTATAAAATCCACAAATACGTCCCAAATGAAAAGCCACAAACCCAGTGTTTCTAGCAAGCATACGGAATAAAAACGCACATTTCAGTTCTGAATTTCAAAGAATGGGAATTGAGTTGGGATTGTGTACTATGATGTTTCCTCCTTTTCAGAGGAACATAAAGACATGTAAAAGTTTCATGTGTACGAACTCTTTTATGTAATCAGAAACACTTTTAACACATTAAAAACTGCTAAAAAAAACAGGTCATAAGAATTAGTGTCCTACTATCGGTCTTTGCCACGGTATTGTTTACTTGAAATACGGTGAGATAACGCAACGTACGTTGCCTTTCGCAAACTCCATCGAACCATCTGTAGGAATAGTGTCTTCAGTAATGTAAATAAATCTAACTGGGAAATCCTGTTTATGACAATTAGAGGAACCCAGGATAAAAACATTCACATATTTTTCGTCTTCCTAATACATAGACATCCACCAGGAAGACGAAAAATACGAGTATGCAGATTTTGACTTATTAAAGGTATTTTAATAAGGTTTCACCTTTTTTCTCTGGGTCAATGTTTTTAACAACCTGACTTGAGCTCAAAAATTCAATGACCCATGTTGGAGAGACATACAGTACAAAATAGTGAACTGTCCTGCAGCAAACTGCACTGAAACAATTACAGATTGAGGGAATGGAAAAGTGCTGATTGAACGATTGAAAACATGAATTACCGCTGTGAGGTAAGAAAACGGTGCTCACCAAGTAACTGAAGTATGAGTATCAAATTGATACGACTAACTGGTAGAAGAGAAACCTGCTTGGTAAATACACTATCTACCAACAAGTAATTGGACACCTGTGATCGCAAAGGAAAACGAAGTTTATTCACCTTCAGTAGTTGGTGGAGCCTCCACGAGCGGCGATTACAGCTGCGACCCTCCGGGGCATACTCTTAACCAGGAGTTGTACGACGGCTAGCGGTATTTTCTTCCACTCGGCTTGGAGAAGACAGATCTGTTCCTTCACCGATTTCGGACGGTGGGGGCACCCTTAAGTCGACGCTCCAACTCGTCCCAGAGGTGCTCGATAGTGTTAAGGTCCGGGCTCTGCCCAGTCCATTTGATTGACCCCATTGTCACCATACCAAGCCATGGTGGACCTCGCAACATGACAGTTGTCATCCTGAAAGTAACATGGGTTCACCCTGTAAAACTGCCACAACGTAGGAAGCGCATGATCATCCAAAATGGTGCAGTATTTCTCGGCGTTGAGTCTAGCAGGAATTGCGACCAAGGGTCCCGTGCCATACCAGAAGAAACACCCCCATAGCATAATTCCACCGCCGCCGAACGTCACAGTTGGCCCAACACATTCCGGCAGGAGGCGTTCCCCAAGCAGACGCCAAACCCAGACCCTGTCATCCGAACGGTAGACGGGGAACCTTGATTCGTCGCTCCAGATAACCTGTTTCCACTGTTCAGCGGTCCACTGTCGACATTCTTTGCACCACGTTAGCCGAGCAGCGCTATTGGACTTGGTGATCAAAGGCTTGTGGGCGATAGCACTTCCATGATAACCGATCAGATGGGCTTCCTTACGGATGGCATTCATCGAAATAACACTCCCGGATGCCTGTTGAAAATCCTCGCGGATGTGGCCCATCGATTTGGTGCAGTTCATCCGAATTTCTCTGGCCAGCACCCGTCGGTCTCTAACTCCCAGTTTTGTGGGTCTGCCGTGTCGGGCCACATTCCGAAAGTCACCTCTCATCTTCTACTTGCCAAACACGTAGGCCACTGTCGATTTTGGGTACTTCAACTTGCTGGATATGTCACGTATGGATCGCCCATTTCTGTGATACCCGACGATTACACCTTTCTCGAAATCAGAGAGCTCCAAACTGCGTGGCATCTTGCATGCGACTGGTCGCGTTGTTGTTTCCCGCACGATATTTAACGGCGGCGGCCGTGACGTGTATCATGACCGCAGACATCGTCGATTGCAGGGGTGTCTAATTACTGTTGATAGATAGTGTAGTTGAAAATATAAGTAACAAGTTGGTGAGATTTTAACTAAACATTTTTTATTTTTTTTGGATTGAAGGTTTAACGACCACCATGAGCACCTCCATGGGTTATAAGCAGTCGCCCGTCCCTAATTTTGGGCCACTGGTTCCAGGGAAGGGAGAGAGCCAGTGCCGTAAGACAAACACAACATCCATGCCTCACGGGATTCGAACCCGGACCCCACCGGACGAATGGACATAAGCCATCGCTTAGACCACTGCGCAACCGGGGTGGCAACTAAATAATTTAGCCTGCATGTAACAAAATGTTTTTTACCTGCATGTATTTAACTAGAAAACGCACTTTTTAAATAATTGAAACTATGAGTGACAAAGTAAATTATCAATTACAAATGAATTGAACGAAATTATATTCGTAAATGATTAAAACCGTGGAGGCTGCACGAAACCATTATTGCGACCAAAGCAGTAACACGAATAAAAAAACTGGATTAAATATGTGAGGCTGGTTTTTTGTTTTATGTTCTGCTGGCTTCGCGGTCGCGTTGGGATCTAGGAAAAAGAATAAGATGTAATAGCTGTGCAGCTCCTCGAAGTGGACACAACCTTGCCGCCATACCACCGGTACTTGTTTACTGTTTTTTTGGCAACATACTAATCATACATGGGACAAATAGGCAGGAAACAATCTGCATCGTATTCAGCAAGTTTCTGGACTCCCGTTCTTAAGCTTTCCCTGGGACTCTAAGGAGCGAGTTATACTAGCACGTCCTTGCAATGGGAATTGTAATCTTTTTCACTGCTGCTTGCATTGGGGCGATGCTGCTTCATTGAGTGAAACATGTGATTCATCTCTGTCTGTTGTTCAGGTTTTGTATGTATGCGTCGCAATTTTTCTCGTTAACGCAGAAGTTTCCTCCTTTTAACTACTGCACAAGACGACGCAGAAGCCCTGTGTGACCGTGAATTATCAGTGTGACATTTTTTCTCTGTAGTACTTTATTCCGTATTTGGACATATTTCAGTTTGTTTAGTCTCTCATTTTTATGTCGTCCCTTTACATCTTTTATTCTTTTTTTTGCCTGCAAGTATTTTGTCTTGTACTTGCTTTTTATGTGTGTGCGTTTTAACCCTTTAAGCGGCCGATGAATCTGAACCAAATGGTACTCAAAATGTTCTGCCATCCTCAAACAGAACCGTTGACATAGTGGCCGGGTTACACGAAAGCTGTGGCAAAACTATTCCTTTCCTGCTCTCATCTCATCAGAATCGGCTATATATCTGTAGCTCATAATACGTTCTCCCTTATGGTCTTTAGTACTATATTCTTAAGTTTTATCTCCATATAGTGTTTTATTCTCTGCTCCGTTACGCAAGGAATGATTCGGAAAGGCTAGTCCCCCTGACGCGAACATCATGCCACTGGGTAGAAGCAAGTTGCTGAAGTGTTTTTTCTGTCCTTACGTTCCTCGCCATTTTTGCAGTATTTTCGGGAAAAAAAGGTAATATGACAGGAAGAGTTAAGGGAAATCATTCTCCTTAAATGACCTCTTTGAATGAACAACCTAAGAGAAAAGCAACGCTTTCTGCTGTGCAGGTTCACTTGTTTCAGTCGTGTTCAGAGATAGCGAATATATTTGTTCGATCTGATTCGCCACTTCATAACACTCGTTTCTACAGGTCTAGGGCTCATGGACGATTTCTTTGCTTCAAGCAAGCCACTTACTAGCATTCGTATGAGTTTTTAACTGCTGTATGCCGCAGCTCAGCCACAGAATATTAACTTTTGCTGTTTCTTACGAACTACACTGACGACAAAAAAATCCCAACACCACGAACAAATAGTTGTAGAGGAATGAAATGGCGGCAATACATTTGTATAGGTAACATATTTATTCGATTAAGGTTTCAAGATCACAGCTTAATGTAAGCGCGAGAAGAGCCATTTTAAATGTGAAATGCTGGTACATTAATAACCGGTGCAACCGCGAGAATGTTGAATGCAAGCACGCAAACGTTCATGCATTGTGTCGTACAGGTGCTGGATGTCAGTTTGTGGGATGGAGTTCCATGCCTGTTGCACTTGGTCGGTCAATACAGGGACGGTTAATGCTGGTTGGGAGTGACGCTGGAGTTGTCGTCCAATGATGTCCCATACGTGCTCGATTGGTGAAAAATCTGGTGATCTAGCAGGCCACGGCAACATGTCGACACTCTGTAGAGCATGTTGGGTTACAACAGCGGTATGCGGGCGAGCGTTATCCTGTTGGAAAACACCCCTCTGGAATGCTGTTAATGAATGGCAGCACAACAGGTTAAATCACCAGACCGACGTACAACTTCGCCGTCAGGGTGCGTGGGATAACCACGAGAGTGCTCCTGCTGTAATAGGAAATTGCTCCCCAGACCATAACTCCAGGTGTAGGTCCAGTGTGTCTCGGCCGCATACAGGTTGGTTGCAGGCGCTCACCTGGCCTCCTTCTAACCAACACACGGCCATCACTGGCACCCAGGCAGAACCGGCTTTCATCAGAAAACACAACAGATCTCCACTCCGTCTTCCAATGAGCTCTAGCTTGACACCACTGACGTCGCAAACGGCAGTGTTTTGGAGTAAGTGGAATGCACGCTACAGGGCGTCTGACTCGGAGCTGTCCTTCAAGTAACCGATTTGTAACAGTTCGTTGTGTCACTGTGGTGGCAACTGCAGCTCGAATTGCTGCCGCAGACGCAGTACGATGTGCCACGGCCATACGCCGTACACGGCGGTCTTCCCTCTCAGTAGTGCCATGCGGCCGGCCGGAACCCGGTCTTCTTGAGGCAGTACCTTCCCTTGACCACCGCTGCCAACAATCATGCACAGGGGCTACATTCCTGCCAAGTCGTTCTGCAATATTGCGGAAAGAAAATCCACCTTCTCGTAGCCCTATTACACGACCTCGTTCAAACTCCGTGATCTGTTGATAATGGCTTCTTCGTCTTCTTAAAGGCATTCTAGACTAACATCAACACACTACGTCGAATCTCAACGATAACTAACGCTCACGAACGTTACAGCGCGTATTTACAGCAAACCTGCTTTGCATGTTCCGAGGGGCGCTACTAGCGCCACACGTATGCGCTGAGCGCGACATTTGCATAGACGTCATCTTACAGATGTACTCTCACCGCTTACCAACTGTCGTTTATCTAACACAACCCCTTCTTGGTGTTGGGATTTTTTCCCGTCAGTGTATTTTAGTGCATACACTCACCCCTGTTGAATCCTGAAATTATTTGGTGATGATTTGTGCATCATCACCAAATAATAACGGTCGACTGGTTTCAGAGTTCTCCTGTCGCTTACCTGAACGTTTCTTGGCAGTTTTAAGCTTTTCACGATTCCATTTAGTAATGACGTCTGGAACAGTTGACGCCGCCCCGGTGACGCAGTGGTCTAAGTGATGGCCTCTGCTCATTCGTCTGAAAGGGGTCCGGGTTCGAATCCCGATGAGGCATGGATGATGTGTTTGTCTTACGGCACTGGCTCTTTCCCTTCCCTGGAACCAGTGACCCTAAATTATGGACAGACTATTGCTTATAGCCGATTGAGTTGATCACGGTGGTCGTTAAACCTCCAAAAAATAACAGAGTTAATTCGTTCAGCTGTTAAAGGGTTAATGTCCCTTTTTTGTTCTCTTATCGCAAATAATCTTGGTGAATGACCCAATTTTGCCCACGGAGTCACTTGAACAAAGAAACAAAAAAAAAACAAGAAATAAATGGGACGAAAACATGATCACTATAAACACTGGTGTCCAAAATTATCGTGACGAATATAAATTCGAGAATATATCCAAAATGAGACGATCTATTGTAAAGAGTTTTAGGAGATATGTGCGAGGGGAAACCCTAAGTCCACGTACAAGCAACGTTATGCTCACACCTAGGGAAATATGCAAATAACGAGCGTACGTCATCGAGTGGGAAGGTACGCAATATTGATAAATGTTATTCTGAGCGGGTGGGGCAACTGAAGTTTGAGTTGGACTGTTAGTGGAAGAAAGACTCTGCAACATTGCGTAATAGACTCTTTACTGTGCAGAGGGAGCGGTATGTTTAAACCAGGAAAGTCGCTAGCTGAGGTAGGAAGATGGATAAATATGCCGAGAAAAGTAGTCTCCAATCTTTGGAACCGTTACAAAAAACGGGACAATAACCAGAAGGCCAGGACAAGGACGCTCACGAGCCACAACAACTCAAGACGATTGGTATTTGTTTCTAACACCTTGCAGCCACATGAGGTCGAAAGCTAGGCAACACTCGTAGGTGCTTTCCTGCGACGAGAACCGCGATATCAAGCCAAACATTTCACTCAACGAGATAGGTATGATCGTAAAAATCCCAATGATCTTTTTTCCACTCACTGTGTCCCACAGAAGGGTCCGTGTGAATCGGGCCAGACAAATCACAGTTGCTGTCCTGGTCAACACAGATGTGTTGACCAGTACAGCCTAATCACGGATTCTCGTAGTGTATACTTTTGCAGAAAGGTAGAAAACCGTAATCTTCTCTTGACCATTAGCGAGATTTAGCACTACGGAGGTGAATGACTCCTCGGTTGGGTTGGAATCATGTTGGGTGGACGTACGGAACTCCACGTGTTCCAAGAGGCACCTTAACCGTTCCTTTTCACGGACGATAACCCCAGTCTCCATAGGGGTAGGCTAGCCGACGAATACCTGGAGGGCGAGGATATTCACAGAACGCAGCGATTCAGGAGATCTGCTAACCAGAATCCGGTAGAGCATGTATGGCGTTCGAAGAGCATTTCCGAACCTGAAGCCAGTACCCTTGCGAAACTTCGACTCTCCTTGGCGGAGAAGTGGCACTCATGGCATTAAACTGTTTTCTGCAGCCTTGTGAACAACATGAGGGCTCGTTGTTCAAGCTACACTGCTGTTCAGGGAAATCACACTTTATATTTGACCCACGAAATCCGCGCCTTTTTCTGCATCACGTTTGGATTGTCATGCTGTCATACGCATGCTCTCTCTTCTTGTGGTGATGACATTCCTGTTGTGTTGCTGCTTTAATGATATATGTATGTCCGTATCAACTGTCATTAAAATCTTGTGTGGATTTTGTTTTTCAAGTTAATTTTTTTTTTTTTTTTTTTTGATTGGAGGTTTAACGACCATCGTGAGCAACTCAATTGGCTACAAGCAGTCGCCCGTTCCTAATTTAGGGTCACTGGTTCCAGGGAAGGGAGAGAGCCAGTGCCGTAAGACAAACACAACGTCCATGCCTCACCGGGATTCGAACCCGGACCACGTTTGGACGAATGATCAGAGGCCATCGCTTAGACCACTGCGCCACCGGGGCGGCGATTTGAGTTTTGACGACCACCGTGAGCAACTCAATGGGATATAAGCAGTCGCCTGTCCCTAATTTTGGGGCACTGGTTCCAGGGAAGAGAGAGCCAGCGCCGTAAGACAAACACAACATCCATGCCTCATCAGGATTCGAACCCGGACTCTTTTCGGATGAATCATCAGAGGCCATCGCTTATACCACTGCGCCACCGGAGCGGTTACGTCAATTTTGCATACCAGTATATTTTTTTTTTTTGATTGGAGGTTTAACGACCACCGTGAGCAACTCAATGGGCTATAAGCAGTCGCCCGTCCCTAATTTAGGGTCACTGGTTCCAGGGAAGGGAGAGAGCCAGTGCCGTAAGACAAACACAACATCCATGCCTGACCGGGATTCGAACCCGGACTTCTTACGGACGAATGATCAGAGGCCAGCGCCTTATACCACTGCGCCACCGGAGCAGCCCAGTATATTTTAAAATGTGTGTGATAGACATGTTTGAAAATACGTATCATAGTTTTTATTTGTAACTGTGATTGACAAACAGGTTAAACGAGGGAGTATTCGCGATGTAATAAATAACATGAAAGAAAAAAAAGTAAAATGAAGACCTTTCATTTCAATAATGCAAAAACTGGGCAAAATTTCAGCAAAAATATGTTCACTAACGAAATAAGAACGATATGGTTAAGGTGATAGCTTATAATTTGCAGTGTTGTAAAGACTGCTGTGGTTTGTGCAGGATGTCTCCAACATTTTCTTCTAAGTTGGAGTTTCGTTAAACAGGGAAATGTCATTTTTATTTCGTGTTTTTGCTTATGAAATGCATTCGGAAATCACTTGAGGCTGGAGCATAACGCGGGGAGAAGTCCCTTTCGAGGCATTTCGTCGACGGTGTCGTAAAGACAGCATGAAATGTTTCCAAAGTGCAGGATTTACTTGGCGATTTGTTCTCTCCCGAGATGCTTGGCTTTATTTGTTCTTTAAGTTTCTTTAAAAGACAGCTTTAAGATATTTTTTATCCTTTCCTTTCTTTCGTTTTTTCCGAAAACAGAATTCACCAGGCATGATAGAGAAAAACCTATTTCGGGGTACAGTAAAAAACTTTTCGACTTAGTATTTAGTATAGGATGTTGCACTACAGTATAGGATGCTAAGTTATAGAGTTTCTGCCAAAGGGGACATGACGAGAAAATAAGAACTAAGTACAAAACTAAGTCAGTGAAAGCAAAGAGATCGGAAGTGCTCTCAAGTGTGGGTGCCATGTCCTCAGACAATGCTTGGAAATAATGACGAAATCGGTAAAAATATGCTTCTAGAAGACATTCCGTTGTAAACCTGGTCGAAATAAAAAAAAATAAAGTACTAAACTTGCTTACGCATCGACAATGCTAATTTCAGAAGTTTTGGAATGTACTGTAGAACCCCATTTTTACGTTTCTCACTTATAGGTTTTATGGCTATTATTAGTAAAATGCCGCCGTTCCAAAAATTCTGAGTTGCCCTTACTCTCAAGTTTTCCTTGTTTCGTTTGCACGTTTTCCAATTACAGTAGAGCGTCGTTTATACGTTTCTCACTTATACGTTTTCTTCTATTATACGTACAATGTTATCGTTCTAAAAATTCTGAATTGCCCTTAATGTTAAGTTTTCCCGGTTTCGCTTATACGTTTTTTTTAATTATACGTTAATTTTACTTGGTCCCTTGTGAAACGTATAAACGAGGTTTCACTGTACATATGCTAAAATATTTTTTATATCTAAACAAATATAAATTCTCGGTACCATATTAATTTTTCCGAGAAATTTCTGGTTATCTGTTTCTGAAGTTTCCGTTTTGCGAATTTTTCTCGTTCCAAATCATCCGTTGATTGGAATGGGGAACGAAAAATCCTGTTTGTTCCAAGTTAAATACATTATGTGGAAAAAATTTCGTGACACCAGGTCTCAGCGCTACATTTATGGTAAAATCAATAAGAAGCTATCCCATCTTTGGCCACAATTACATTGTGGCGCTTTCCTTGGCACACTTTCACTGAGATTCTGGTAAGTTGTCGTAGTTATAATGTACCATTCCTTCCGCAAAGAGGGGCCAATTCAGACACAGAAGTTGGACGTGCGTTCTAGCCCGAATCCAACGTTCAAGATCATTCCAAGGGGCCTCTGTAAGGTTGAGGTTGCGGCTGCGACCTGGCGACTTCAAATTCTGTGCACCCATATCCTCAAATCATGTCAAAATAGAGATTGCTTCACGGCACGGCGCATTTTTTTTTCTGAAACAAGAATGGCGCGTCTCCGTAAAACTGGTAAAGTGTAGAAATCGTGGCATTGTCTAGAATGTTCAAGTACTTCGTGGCGTTCATGGTCTGGCGATGTTTCTTGTGGTATGGTCTGAGTCCATATCACGAGAAACATCGCCAGACCATGACACTGCCACACCAAATTTAACAGTTGAGATGACACATTCTGGCAAATACCCGTCATACGCCACACCGAGCACCAACCATCGGATTTAAAAAGTGTGTAGAGTGATTCGCCATTTCACAACACTCGTTTTTACAGATCTAGGTCCAATGGACGATTTCTTTGCTTCAAGCAAGCCGCTTACTACCATTCGTATGAGTTGTTAACTGCTGTATGCCGCAGCTCAGCCACAGAATTTTAACTTTTGCAGTTTCTTTCGAACTATTTTAGTGCATACACTCACCCTTGTTGAATCCCGAAATTCTTTGGGGATGATTTGTGCAGAGGAATGACGATACCCACAGACGACTGGTTTCAGAGTTCTCTGGTCGCTTTTCTGAACGTTTCTTGGCAGTTGTAAGTCTCTCACGTTTCCATTTACTAATAACGTCTGGAACAGTTGACGCCGCTCCGGTGATGCAGTGGTCTAAGCGATGGCCTCTGGTTATTCGTCTGAAAGAGTTCCGGGTTCGAATTCCGGTGAGGCATGGATGTTGCGTTTGTCTTACGGCACTGACTCTTTCCCTTCCGTGGAACCAGTGACCTTAAATTAGTGACGGGCGTCTGCTTATAGCCCATTGAGTTGCTCACGGTGGTCGTTAAACCTCAAAAAAAAAAAAAAAAGAAAAACAGTTGGCCGTGGGTGCTGCACCTGTTCTGCAATCGCACGCACGAATGGTTACTGATACGGCACCCTATAATAACACCACGTTGGAAACTCAACACCCTTGGACATATCTCACGAGTTGATGATATACGACATCAGATCAAATGTAGAGGATTTTAGGAAGGGAGTGTCTGACCCCAGGTCTTAAACAACCCTTAGAAATAGGAAGCTGGGAGATTTGGGTTAGAGTTTTTTTTTTTTTTTTTTTTTTTTTTTGACTGGAGGTTTAACGACCACCGTGAGCAACTCAATGGGCTATAAGCAGTCGCCCTTCCCTAATTTAGGGTCACTGGTTCCAGGTAAGGGAGAGAGCCAGTGCCGTAAGACAAACACAACATCCATGCCTGACCGGGATTCGAACCCGGACCCCTTACGGACGAATGATCAGAGGCCAACGCCTTAGACCACTGCGCCACCGGGGCGGCTTGGGCTAGAGTGCCAGATAGGAAGGTGACACGGAAGCGAAGTAGAAACGGGGAGGAAGACGCCCTTATTTATTACCGAGGGGCCAGTAACTGGGGTCCGACGGCTTAACGTGCCCCTCCGACGCACGGTGTATATTTAGTGGATCGAGCATTCGTACCTGCCCGGGATCGAGGTTGAGGTCCTTTCCGTGGCAGTCACGAACGTTGCCCACTAGGCCACCCGCGGCCCATGAATCTACATCAGAGGATTTTATCCACGGTTTTAAAGGAAATCTGGCACACGTGATCTATTGGAATGTTCCATTTTTGATGCGGAAGTGGTTGCCAGAGACATTTGTCCACTTCGGGTATGTATTTTTTGGTTCATTATTACCACGACCTTGACTGACATCATAAACCCCCGTGTCGACGATTGGACACAGTGAGATATCTTACACATTTGCATCATTGCCGAGTATTGCTAAAATTACATCGCCTAGAAATTAAACAATTTTTTTTTGCATGACTACATGTAAAGTTTGCAGTTCGCCGCCGTCCGTGGGCAATACAGGGATGTTCTGTTATTCCAGCTGGGTTTACTTCTCTCTCTGAACCTTTTGATGAAGCAAAAAATTATAGATGGGAGAATCCTTGTAACAATTAATCTACAATAATAAAATTGCCGTGCCTACCTGTCTGTCGGCAGCTTACCTGAAAAAACTGCTGAACGTAAAGACTAGAATCATTTCATACTTTCAGACTCATTCACAAGAAAATGAGAGTGAAGGTCGGAGTCCTTTTCTGAAATTCAAATTTGCAAAATGGTAATTAATTTCACGAATGAAATACGAGATTACACCATATAATGCAAATCTTGAAGATGACAATCCGTTTTTTGATGTACTTGTGACAAGGATGGTAAGTCAGATAACATTCGAAAACTTGAAAATTTCTTCGTCGTTGAGCGGGAATCGAAACCGCGTCTTCCAGATAGCGCCCGGGTATGCAGACCCAGAACGATGAAGTCCCAAGTTTCCGATAAATTTTAATAAAACCATCCCAAGGATCTCTAGTCTAAGCAACTGGCATTCATGTTTAGCGAATCTGGAGGTTAAAAATCTTATCCCGTGATTGTCCAGAGGAGCAGATAAATAATGAATGAAATACGGGATTGCACCATATAGTACAGATTTTGAAGAAGACAATCCATTTTTTGGTGTTGCTTCGACTATCGAATTCTGTGATGGTTAAATTCAAATTAATCGGAAACTTGGGAATTTGTCATTCTGGGTGGTGTAGTGGTTTACATATCCGGGCGCTATCTGGGAGACCCGGATTCAATTTCCGCTCCAGGGCGAAGAAATTTTCAAGTTTTCGGATATTATTTGACTTAACATCCTTGTCACAGTTACACCAAAGAACGGATTGTCATCTTCAAAATTTGTATTGTAATTAATTTATTTAATTTTTAATGTTTTCAACAATTGTAGAAATTTGATTTTGAACTATGCTTTGTCGTAAGCTCACGCAACAATAGTTCATTCTTTATTACGCAGTAACATTTCACTACACACTTGCACAACAATGTTTCAAGACACTTTGTAGAAACGCAACATCTTACTGCACTAATCCGTAAATTCAAAGAACGCGACGGCAGCAGTGATAGAACTATCACAAAAGTCAGTTTTTGTTGGTGTCGTTACTTAAATGTGCCAATTTTTCACACCCATACACGTGGCTAGATCGAGGTAGACTAATACTACAAACAAATACGGGAGAACAGAATAGAAGCGACAATAGAAAGCAGAACAGAAGCGACAATATTAAAAGGTTGTGCGAAACGTTTTGGGATTCCGAAGTGCTGCGTGTATCCTTTCGCCGCAGTTGCTAGCGTGTTCAGTTACGTTTTAGATCGCGGTTTTCTGTGTGTTGCCTTACACTATAAATAGTACAAGCTATTTCTACGGCAAGATTTGATTATCAGTTGCCCTTTGGATTCCGTGCAGGAAGGTCGCACATCGTGTGAGCTCCTGCGAGTGAACTTTAGTGCAAGCTTTTCGTCGTCGTCGGCCGTTCGTCTTGTTCTGCGATTAGATAGTTTCTGGGTTACCAGTCTATCCGAATCAGTCCGGTTAGGGGATCTTTTAGTTGTTAAGCTTTTTTCAAAGCTCAATTAAAATTTTCTCGAATCCACTTCTCTTCGTTTCAGCTTCAAGCCCATCCAAAAAAATTAAGAGAATTTCAAGTTCTGATGTTGTAGAGCAAAAGCCTGACGCCAAGAAAAGCGATGCCGTTTCCCGTTCCACATCTACTTTCACGGGAAATCCTGAGTCAACTGAAAAGCCAGATCCAAGAAGATCTAGAAGAATTAAGAACCTTCCGCCGGAACTTTGTAATAGTATCCAAAAAAGAACAAGAAGAAGATTGGTAGGTAAAAAACTTTCTTATTCTGTGCCTCAGAAAATTCTAGGCACGTCATCTGACAAAAAAGTTGTCGATGACTCTTGTATGTCTGTGCCAATTCCAGACATAATATCTGAGAAAATATCAGATATGAAAAAAACACCGGTGAGATGCCCGGGCGATGGGATTTCTGAAAAAATTACAAATATCATTAAAACACCGAAGAGATGCTCGGGCGATGGGATATCTGATAAAATCTCAGATATCATTAAAACACCGGAGAGATGCCCGGGCGATGGGATATTTGTAAAATTTTCAGATTTCAATAAAACACCGGTGGGATGCCCGGGCGATGGAATATCTGAGAAAATACCAGATATGATTTATGAAAAGTCCGAGAAAATTCCGGACAACCTTACCCAAGAGGAAGGTTTTATAGAAAACAGACCTGAGACAGCTTCGGCGTCAGGCTTTTGCAATGAAAAAAAAAAAAAAAAAAAGGCCCTTTTTGGGGCCGAGTACTTTTTTCAATAAAGTCACTGTGCAAATACAAAACACAAAAAGGGTTGAAATAAAAGAACAACCTCAGTCATCTTATGAGCATAAGTTAAGCTCAAAAATAAAGAATGCTGTAAATGACACAGAATTAATGAAAAATGACACAAACAAATACCTGCGTAATATTAATTTATTACACAGAGAGAAAAAAAGAGCTGTCCCTAAAAGCAATGTACAGAACTCTGTGCTAAAAGAAAGGATTGAAAAACATCGCAAAAATTTCCACAACACAAATGTGACAGAGAAATTGATTGCCGATGTTGACAAATATCTAGGCGAGAAAAAAAAAAAGGCCCTTTTAAGGGCCGGATACAGAATTCTGTGCCCCAAGAAGAAATAAAAAAATATCGCAAAAAAAATTCCAAAACACAAAAGTGATAGAGAAATTAATTGTTGATGTTGATAAAAATATAGATGAAAATGCTACGCATAAGCAAAAAAACTGGTTACTCCAACCGTGGAAAAACCAAAATATTTCGCTGGCAGGCTTAGCAAAGAAATTAAAGATGCAGAAAAAAATAACTGTAATGAAGAGGCTCAATTGCAGTATGCTAATAACAACGATGAAGAAAAAAACAACGGCATATTTAGGGGCCGTTCATTTTCCTCTTTCTCTGAGGAAGGGGGAAAAAAACAACGGCATTTTTAAGGGCCGTTCATTTTCCTCCTTCTCTGAGGAAGGGGGAAAAAAAAACAACGGCATTTTTAAGGGCCGTTCATTTTCCTCCTTCTCTGAGGAAGAAAAACGCCCTCTTAGTGAAACCTTTCCCTCATTCTCTGAGGAAGAAAGCAAATTTGACCTATTAATTAAAAAAGTTAAAGGAATGTCCACGAGTGAGAAACTTACGGAAAAAAAAATAAATGGAGAAACCGATAAAAAACAAAAAAATGTTGAATGGACCATCAATCAAATAGCAGAATTAGCTGCCAAACTGGTCAAAAGCAAGGAAGCAATCAATTGCAATTCTGACCAAGTTATCGAAATTGACAGCAATATAAATAAAATTGATACAGTAAAAAATGATGAAAAACCGAGGACGAATTTCTTTCCTCTGAAACAAATGGACTTAACATATTAATTTGGAATGCGCAAGGCATCAAAAGGCAGCATAGAGAATTCTTAGCCTACCTAAAATACAAAAAAATTGATATTGCGCTAATTAATGAATCCTGGCTAACGGACAGAATTAAATTCAAAATTCCCAACTACAAGGTTTACAGAAAAGACAAAACCTCCCAAAGTGGGGGAATTTTGATCGCAGTGAAAGATAAACTAGAGCAAAGTGAAGCGATATGCAACACAGAGGATGGCATGGAAGCGCACTCGGTTATTATTCAAACAAAAAATAACCCGATTAAATTTACGGCACTATACAATCATCCCAAACACACTATTACCAGGGAAGCTCTAGATAAGCTTTTCGAAGAAAATATTCCTACGGTAATTGCGGGAGATTTTAATAGTAAACACCGCTATTGGCACTGCCCAAGAGCTAATAAAAGTGGGAACAATATTTTCAGATATCTTTTAAACCAAAACATTGACTTGGGGGCGCCCTCTGAACCCACACGAACGGCGCTCAGAGGAACTAGCAATATACTAGATTTTGCACTCCTGAAGAATAATAAATATTACTTTGAAATTCATACTGAGGCGGCACTCTCCTCTGACCACAATCCAGTTCACCTCCAGCTTTATACTGACAAAACTGTGAAGGTAGCACCCAAAATGGTCACTAACTTCAAGCAATTTGAAGGGAAAATTAAACTAGTGCCACCCCCAGTAATTGGAGACTGTAATAGCAAAGAAGAAACTGACACAGCTATTAAACTCTTTAACCTCTCCATTAAAAAAATTATGGAAGAATGTCAAACTCCTGCTAAAGAGAAAAAAAAATCCGTACTATTTACCCAAAGAAATTTTGGAACTTATAAAAGAAAAAATAGGTACCGAAGCAAGTGGCAAAGAACAAGAAATAAAACGTTCTATGACCTTTATTGCTGCATAAATAGACAAATTAAAAGAGAAATCAGAAAATTCGAGAATGGGTCATGGGGTCAAGTATTAGAGGAGGCTCATATTGACTACTCTGAAAATTCGGATAAAAAAACAAAATGACTCTATGGAATCTCACGTCGAGCTTGCAAAATAAAAATGTCAAATTACTCCCACCCCTTCAAAAAGAAGATGGGACGGTAGTTAGAACTGACGAAGAAAAAGCAGAAATTTTTGCAAACTCACTAGAAAAACAGTTTAAAATAAATGACATCCCTGACACTGATGTAGCCATTAAAATGAAAAAGGCCCTGAATACTTATTTTAGACACGCGGAGGATGTAGAAAATTCTAGAGTCATCGCCCAAAGTGCACAACTCTATGAAGAATTTACTAGTAAAAAAAAACCTGTATTAACATCCCCAATTAAAAGCAAACAGAAAGTCTCTTTTAAAAAAAATAGAAGCACAAGGCAAAGAAAACAACAGCCAAAAGTACAAAATGCTACGGCCTCTTTTACGTCCGATAGACAAGTTAAAGGTGCTACGACCTCTCGCGGGTCCGGAACGCCAGAAACTGAAAAGATAAGAAATAAAAAAAGGCCTTTTAAGGGCCAAAAAAATTTTTGTTCCTCCTGACTTTGAAAAACCACTACCCATCAGTGAAAGGGAAGTTAGGTTTCATATTAATAATCTTAAAAATAAAAAGGCACCAGGCAATGATGGCATAAATAATAAAATTATGAAAACATTACCGGAAGAATATGTGCAAACCCTTACTAAAATATACAATTGTGCCATTAAAATAAACTACTTCCCTGATATTTGGAAGACAGCAGAGGTAATACTTTTACCCAAGCCAGGCAAAAACCCGGCAATTCCTGAAAATCACAGACCGATTTCGTTGCTCCCAACCATGGGAAAAATCTTTGAAAAAATAATTCTTATTAGAATGCAACAATTCTGTGAGGAATTCCCAGTAATTCCATTTACTCAAGGAGGTTTTAGAGATAAACACTCCACGGTGCACCAACTCTCTAGAATAACTGAAAAATGTGCTGAAGGAATTATAAAAAAGGAACACACAGCAGCCATATTTCTGGATGTGGCAAAAGCATTCGATAAATGCCCACATGAGGCAATTATCTACAAGCTAATAGCACATGATTTCCCACCCTGGATTATACACATAATCAAATCATACCTCACTAACAGAACATTCTGTGTAAAAATCAATGGGAAAAAATCGTTAAAAAAAAAAAAAATCGAAGCTGGTGTACCTCAAGGCAGTGTACTCGCACCAACGCTGTATTCTATCTTTACGTCAGACTTTCCCAACTATAATAACAGGAATCTGACTACAGCTCTCTATGCTGATGACACTGCACTCGCTTATACTTCCAAAAATAAAAATCAAGCAACTTTCATGTTGCAACATTATGTTGAAAAACTTGAGAAATATTTCTTAGATTGGAAAATTAAAATCAATACCGAAAAAACTCAAGCAATTCTATTTTCTAGGATTAAATGCAATCACAATCCAGACTTTGAAATAGAAATGTATAAAAAAAATACCTTGGGTAAATGATGTTAAATATTTAGGACTTTTTATGGACCACAACCTAAACTGGAACAAGCATATTAAAGAAACTGTGTCCAAATCCCTTAAGATCAGAGGAAGTCTCCAGCCAATAATAAAAAATAAAAGGCTTAGCAGGAAAAACAAAACTTTGATATGGAAAGCCTGTATCAGCCCTGTTATTACTTATGCCTGTCCTATCTGGGGTAACTGCAACAAACAGCAGAAAAATAAGATTACCTCATTTCAAAATAAAACCCTACGATATATGGTTGGACTTGATGGAAGAACTTCAAACCATGCTATCCGAAGCATGCTAAATATTAATTCCATCCATTACACGATGTATGACTTAGCTTACAGATACTATGAAAAAGCTAAGATTCATCCTAATCCTCTGGTCAGAGCGGCCATTAACTATACTGTCAATGAAACTGACAGTTATAAAAGGCCAAAAACTATCTTAAATAAAGTTCCAGAAATGAACCCAATTCACAGCTACCCTAGCAAAAAAAATAACAATAATTGGGACTAGGCTTAGAGGTTATTTCTCACCTATGAAGAATTTCTGATAAAAAAAAAAAAAAAAAAAAAAAAAAAAAGGCTCTTTTAAGGGCCGACAAAATGTTGCATACTCTAAACGAGTATCTTAAACCTCGATCGGTGTAATTTTGTGATCACACCACCCCAAGCTATGGTTACTCTGTTTGTGATCACACCACCCCAAGCTATGGTTACTCTGTTTGTGATCACACCACCCTAAGCTATGGTTACTCTGACATGCCTGTCAAGAAGCAACAAAAGTAAACCTGTGAAAAAATTCTGTAAACCAATTCACAGAATTTTTTAACCCAATTCATAGCTACCCTAGCAAAAAAAATAACAATAACTGGGACTAGGTTTAGAGGTTATTTCTCACCTATGAAGAATTTCTGGTAAAAAAAAAAAAAAAAAAAAGGCTCTTTTAAGGGCCTTACTCTGATTGCAAATTTACTTCACACATGTGAATTAATCTCGTTAAATAAAAAAAAAAAAAAAAAAAAAGGGGGTGGGATCCTCTAAGAGCCGTACTCTGTTTTGAAAACATACTTCACCCATGTGAAGAAACCTAGTTAAATTAAAATGAGAAAAAAAAAAAAAAAAAAAGGGCTTTTTTAAGGGCCGAGCAAAATGTTGCATAAAAGATTTATCTTTTTTGTACTAAATATCTCTGCCCTTAAAAAAAAAAAAACAACAAGGTATTGTTGGTCTTGCCTTTTATGTTAAAATTTGTTGTTGTTTTTCCTTAATTAAAAAAACAAAACAAAAAAAAAAAAAAAAAAAAAAAGGCCCTTTTAAGAGCCGAGCAAAATGTTGCATCTGAAACCTCGATCGGTGTAACTTTGTGATCACACCACCTCAGCTATGGTTAATCTGACATGCCTGTCAAGAATCAACAAAAGTAAACCAGTGAAAAAATTCTGTAAACCAATGGGGAAAAATCTTCTCTCTCATTGGCTGGCGAGCAACACTGAGCAAATGGCCAGTTTTGTCTTACCCGGAGTTCAAAGACGATTCTTCTCTGGGAAAGATGTTCTGTGTGTGTTAATTTTTTTTTCCAGGTTCCCCTCTCCCGTGTCCTTTCCTTCCTTTCCCCCTGTGCTCTTCTGTGGCACAGATGTACCGGGCATTTTTCTGCGGAGAGAAATAGCACTTGAAATGGCTTGTTGTTACAGGTAAGTATGTAGGGCAGCTTACAACTTCACTTCTTAACGGGTAACCGTCTACTCCCTCTCCTCTAATATTTCCATACTTTTCTTTCGTACTATTCTATCAGGGAAATCTGTTCCCAAACATCTAATATTTCTCTTTTTCACCTGACAAAAGGCGCAGAGCGCTGAGGGTTCGGGTCTCTCAACCTCAGATAGGAAATATCTCTCTCTACGGCAAGATTTTGACAAGGTTTCTTCAGCCATCTTCTCAACTTTGACATGGCGTGCGTGATTTGAAATTTGATATTGCAGTTTATTGTGTTAGTCTTCCGAAATTTGTCTGCCCGTCACAGTTTCATTTATATTTCATACCACGGCTCCCATTGTGTTACTACGCGCTATTTATAGTGGTAAGCGTTTCTTAACCACTGTTTCCACCGCCTAATCTTTATATTTCTTGGAAACAGTCAATGCTAATTAGGGACAGGTTGCAGCTTATGGCCCTTTTGGTTGCTCATGTTCGTCGTTAAATCCTGTGTAAAAAGAAACAAGAAAGATGACACAGAATTTTCGGGTGTAATGAGCACGTCTTTTGAATCCATCCTGACCTAGAATTAAATTCATCAAAGCTATTCAAAGTCAATGGAACCGATAGGGAAAAGTGACTGAAGAAAGAAGATTTTCAATCGAATTTTTAATACCGCAGATATTGCTGTAAACGGAATGGTGAGCTTACACCCTCCGGTGGAAGACTTGTGCGTTAAAATTTTAAATTATATGAGAAACATTTCGCAGCGCTAACGCTCTCCAACAAGGAAAAAAAACAGACTCTTAGAAGCAGAGATATCGAAAATTATAAAATATGCATCTACGCTCCCTGGAGGGGAAAATATGCATTATTTTAAGAAGAAAATATTCTCAAAATGGTTTTCCATGTGAGTGGTATAGATCCATGAAAGAAATTTTTCAGTCTAGTTTTCAGGAGCTCAGATTTTGCTGCAAATACATCAGAAACAGAAATTAACATTTATGCTCCCTGGTGGCCAAACCATTCTTTACCAAATATTAGAAATTATATGATAAACATGTCCCATCAGGAGCTGTATGCGATACAGGAAGAACTCTTAAAATTGGAGTTTTAGAAGGAGAAATATAGGAGAAAACGCAGTTTACCGTTATGCCACCTAGCGGAAAGTCTACGAATTACTGGAACAATTTTAAATTATATGGAAAACATGTCGCATCGGAAACGCTATCCAATAAAAAAGCAATTTTTCAAATCGGATCATTAGAAGTTGAGATATTGACATAAATAAGATATATATCTACGCCCCCTGGCGCAGAAACTATGCACATTTTAAGAAGAAAATATTACGAAGTGGTTTATCGACGTGAGTGGCATCGGTGCACGAAGGATTTTTTTCGATCGAGGTTTTTGAAGCTCAGATTTTGTTGCAAATGCATCAGATGCAGAAATCAACACTTACGCCCCCTGGTGACTAGGCCGTTGCTTAGCAAAAATTAGAAATTATATGCAAAAGATGTCCCATTGGAGATGTATCCCCTGAAGAAAAAAATCTCAAATTGGAGTTTTACAAGTTAAGATATCGGGGAAAACAATTTCTTTTACACCCCTAGCGGAAAATCTATGCGTAACTTGAAAACGCGACTGTATCTAAACCAGTCGTCGACGTAAATGGAAAACAAAGTTAAAATATTTTTTTCAATCGGATGTTTAGAAGCAAATATATGGAATAAAATGTATTTTGAATTCGATATTATCTTCATTTTCACCCTCTAGCGGCGAAATTCTACATCGTTAAAAAAATAAGAAAATAAAATAAAGGATCATCATTCGTATGTTACAACAAGCTTTCCAATGCAAAAACAATTTTTTAAATCGGGCAGATAGTTGCAGAGATATGGTTTCCATAGGCGGACGGACAAACAGACCGATAACATTGGCACGATCTTTTTTACGCTTTCCAACCGTAGGTTGAAGAAGCGTATATGCTCCAGCTTTGTCCGTCTCTCCGTCCGTCTGCCTGTCCGCTCGATAACTCGCGCAAAAATAATTCGACTTCGATGAAATTGTAGTATGTGGTAGGGGATCAGCTGGGGACGAACCCTATTGAAAATGAGTGAAGCGGGATCAAAGGTCAGGACATAGGAGCAGGATGCATTCCATTGCCCTTATACATCATAACGTGCTTAAAAATGGTTCGATTTCGATGAAATTTTAGTATGTGGTATAGGACAACCTGGGGACAAACCCTATTGAAAATGGACGATCTGGGGTCAAAGGTCAGGACATGGGATCGGGATTCATTCCATCGCCCTTATCCCATACTATTAAAGGAGCAATTCTTGTAAGTATGTAAATTTTATTTTGAAAACAACTCTAAAGATTTTGATGAAAGTCGTTAACCTACGGTTTTCTGGTACTAGAAATCGATTTAGCTTGATGTCGACTATAGGAAAATTTGCTTAGGGGGTTAAATAACCACCCCGAATTACCACGTTTTTAGTGTCATGACGTTGTACCATTAGATGTTGGCGCGCGGTCACACCATCTGTGTCATTACGTCACGCGTTGTGTGTGGATCCCATTAAAGTTTTAGGACGTCACACTCTTGCGAGCCGACGGTCGCGATTTCCATCTGCCTCATTACGTCACGCGTTGTGTGCGTATGTCCTTCCTCACGATAACTCGCGTAAAAATCGTTCGATTTCTTTTAAATTTTAATATGTAGTAGGGGAACACCTGGGAAGGAACCCTATTGAAAGTGAACAAAATGGGGTCAAAGTTCAGGACATAGGAGCGGGATCCATTCCACTGCTTATGCGTCATAACTAACGTACAAAATGGTTGATTTCGATGAATTTTTAGTATGTGGTAGCGGACCACCTTAAGACAAACCCTATTAAAAATGGGCGAAATGGGGTTAAAGGTCAGGACATAGGAGCGGACTGACTTCCATCGCAATTATGCGTCATAATTTACGTAAAAATGCTTCGATGTAGATGAAATGTTAGTATGTTGCAGGGGCATGCCTGGGGACGAATCCTATTGGAAATGGGCGAAATGGGGTCAAAGGTTAGGACGCGTGAGCGGGATCTATTCCATAGCCCTTATGCATCATAACTTACGTAAACATACCTCGATTGCGACAAAAGTTTATCATGTTATTTCGGAGGTACACTGAACCGGTTCTGTTGTTTATCCTCGAAATGGGAACAAAGGTCAGGGCACAGGATCGAGATTTATTCCACAGCATCATATACCTCATACCTTGAGTGATAACTTCAGTAATGATTTCTGGTATGTTGGAAAGCGTATCATAATCAATGCATTGCATGGTTTTACTAACTTGTTTCACAAAAGACTTGCTATAAACTGCAATTAGTTGAAATATGCTAGCATACAAAAATGTAATTTGTATTTATTTAAAGAATTTTCTGATATTGTAATGCAGTAGAAACTACAGGAAAGGAAATATCGAAGCAATCATTTATGGAGAAATATGATCCGCCCTTGTTTAATGATTTGCACTAAGACTTTTGTTTGTTTTTTTTCGCCTTTGCAGTCCTCCATTTAAGTCACAAGGGAGTCGTAAAATTCACGATTCTTTCTAAAGTTGTGATTTATTAACATCCAAGACAATAACATATCCCTCAAAGCAAACTACTGTTAAGCTCTCTGTATATCTCATTTTAAGCAAACTCATGCAGGCGTCACAGAGAAACGTGTCTCGAATTCAGATTCGGTGAAACGAAAAAGAAAGAGGGTAGAATAATCACGCAAACGCACCTGCAAAAGGTCGTCTTAATATCTTTTCATTGCTGTTTGGAAGAAGAAAGGGAATATACCTTGACTACATAGCCAGGAACTCTTGGTATAATATTAGGCTATTTCTGAGAGGAAAACTTGTCATTATTATGCTGATAGATGATTTCCTTACGAACGAAATGGCTCACTGGGGGAAAAAAAAGAGTCTGATGTTCTCGGCTTTACGTACGCTCTGTTTTATTGAAAGCGTAGATTCACCCCTGAAGTGGAATATGGGATGAGCACTTTGACAGAAGACTGACGCACGATCCGTCAAATGATCGCCTTTTATTTTATCGATGCATGTAAATGGACAATAGTACTTTATCCCGGTCTGACAATATTTGGTCGAGAACGAGCAGTAAATACGTTTCGTGAGGTAGCTTAAGGACCGCATTTGTTGATAATTTTATTTTCTGTCCTGCTAAGATCGTAGAATTTCCTTCAAACAAATTTGTTATCCGCTGACAGGGAAATAGTTCCCCATTGCTCTCTTTAGGTACGTGGCTGATCGATTTACGATATTTACTGGGTCGTTACTGCACTCCGAATTCATATTGCCATTTACGAAAGATACCGAGAAATAATCTATATATTAATTCTATAAGGTTTTTTTACTGTGTCTTATTTTAAGAAAACGGCGTCACGTGAAGATATGGTTGAAATATCAAAATAAAAGTCTTACCATGTAGATGTGCCTGTCGAAGATAAAAATGAGATTGGGGCAACGGTTCGGGCGTTGTGGGGCGGTAATATTCCCATGTAAAGTCTATGGGAGAGGCGTGCGGTTGACATTCGATCGCCTGTGATTGACTCACGCGCTGTTGAAGGCGTAAGCATGGAGGGACTGAGATAAGTTCAAAGTCCGAAGTCTCTTTTCTGAGCGAACCACTGCGCAAAACAACGCCAGCAGGCATTGGTATCAAAGTTCTTCTCATCGGAGCAGCGAACGCTCTCGAACACCCGATTGCGTTATGCCGTTTGACTGTGTGATGTATATATACAATTTAATATTCATTTGATCCAGTTTATTCACGTAGGTAAGACGTTTCCTATTATGTAAAGATGTAAATAAACATTCCGTTTGCCATTGTTAGTGAAAATATTACAAGCCGCTGCTTATAGCCCATTGAGTTGCTCACGGTGGTTGTTAAACCTTCAGTCAAAAAAAAAATAAATAAATCACGAACCTGGACTATTTATTGTCTTTACTGAAGTGGTTGAATGAATTTCTCAATCAAATAAAGTTTACATTTGTTGTTTCATGTGAGTTTATTCTCTTAAAAAAAAAAAAAAAAAAAATGAAAAACTAACCGCCGATTCCGACGGGTGAAGAGTATTCGCAACGCGAATCTCATTCTAACAATATTTACAAACACAGTTGTGACTGAAGGTGAGAGTGACAGAGTGCGCTATCCAGTTGAATTTTTGCCCACGATCGAGATGAGTGGACTTCCGCCTCACATTTTACGAATGAAAAAGGGTGTCGTGATGCTCATCACGAACCTGGTCGCCCCGTTGGCGTAGTGGTCTAAGTGCTGGCTCATGATAATTCGTTCGTGAAAGGTTCGAAGCCCGGTGAGGCATGGATGTTGTGTTTGTCTTACGGCACTGCCTCTCTCCCTTCCCTGGAACCAGTATCTCTAAATTGTGGACGAGCGACTATTTATAGCCCATGGAGTTCCTCACGGTGGTCGTTAAACCTTCAGTCAAAAAAAAATCACTAACCTGGGCATTCATTCAACCTTTACTGAAGTGGTTGAAGGAATTTGTCAATCAAATAAAGTTTACATTCGTTGTTTCATATGAGTTTATTCTATTAAAAACAAAACAAAAAAACTAACCATCGATTCCGACGGGTTTCGTCTAGTTATTCGTTAAATAGTCAAAGGTTCACGTTTCGCAAAGGTGCGATGTTGTTATTATTAATGTGTTTGTACCAGACCTACAACACAAAAATTCCATTTTAAGAATAGCGTAAAGAAATTTGCAAGTAGAATGAAATCAACGTATGGAAATTCCGTTGTTTACAGCTTTATATTATGAGTACCCCCGTTTCATATATTCGGAATGGTAACGAAGTACCACGTGTTATCAAAAAAATTGGGCGAACCTATCCTCTGTACGTAACCAGTAAATGCTTCCCATTAATGGGGATACGTGAAGACATAAGTCAATTTGTCCGCGGTCAGGTAGTAGGGGTACAAAGGGCAATACTCAGTATTTCGGAAACAGCCGCACTTACTACCTGCTACTGTACAGTAGTACGGTATATGGTAATAAGCCGGCTGTTACCGTTCTACTGTACGATAGCAGGTCATGAGTGCGGCTGTTTCCGAAATACTGACTATGACTAGGTAGTAGGGGTCCAAAGGGCCCCATAGTCAGTATTTGACCGCGACCAGGTAGTAGGGTCCAAAGGGCCCCATATTCAGTATTTCGTTTGGCTCCATAGTCAGTATTTGACCGCGGCCGGGTGGTAGGGGTTCAAAGGGCCCCATAGTCAGTATTTCGATTGGCCTCATAGTCAGTGTTTGACAGCGCCCAGGTAGTAGATGTTCAAAGGGCCCCATAGTTAGTATTTCAATTGGCCCCATAGTCAGTATTTGACAGCGACCAGGTAGTAGGGGTCGAAAGGGCCCCATAATCAGTATTTCGATTGTCCCCATAGTCAGTATTTCGATTTTCCCCATAGCCAGTATTTGACCGCGGCCAGGTAGTAAGGTCCAAAGGGCCCCACAGTCAGTATTTCAATTGGCTTCATAGTCAGTATTTGACTGCGGCCAGGTAGTAGGGGTTAAAAGGGCCACATAGTCTGTATTTGACCGCGGCCAGGTAGCAGGGGTTAAAAGGGCCCCATAATCAGTATTTCGATTGTCCCTTTAGTCAGTATTTGACCGCGGCCACGTAGTAGGTGTTCAAATGGCCCCATAGTCAGTATTTCGATTGGCCCCATAGTCAGTATTTGACCGCGGCCAGGTAGTAGGGGTTCGAAGGGCCCCGTAGTCAGTATTTTGATTGGTCCCATAGTCAGTATTTTGATTGGTTCCATAGTCAGTATTTCGATTGTCCCTTTAGTCAGTATTTCGATTGGTCCCATAGTCAATATTTCGATTGACTCCATAGTCAGTATTTGACCGCGGTCAGATAGTAGGGGTCCAAACGGCGCCATAGTCAGTGTTTCGGAAGCAGCCGTACTTAGTACCTGCTACCGTACTACTGTATCGATTTACTATTCTCAGGCATCCAGCATATGTGTTCACATTTTTCAGAAATGAGCTGTTGATTCTAGAGGTGAGTGTCGGGTGTCACGACTTGTATCTGAGCAACGACGTGCAACTCTCACCCAGCTCACCCACCTGCACAACAGCGGTGAATTTCGACTTATTTCCAATGCAGCTTGTGTCGTTTCTTACTTCACTTGGAGTTCAACAGCAGGATACCAAAGAGAATACCCCTGATGTCGCAAAATTATGGCGAACAACCCCTCAAATGGGCCAAAGAACGTCGTCAGATGGAAGGAGGTTGTCTTGAGTTAAGAGTCCCGTTTCTTGTTGCACCATGCCGATGGCTTGGTTCGCGTATGGGTAAACAGCAAGAAGCCATATTCGCTGGCTGCACAGTTTCGGTTCAACATGCCTATGTATGTGGTGTTCCGGTTTGAGCAGCTTTTGATTGGTGAGCCCTAGGTACGTCCCATCAAAAACAATCTTGTTGGGAGACCACTGGGCCATTGTTGGCAGCCAGCACTGCCAGCAATGGCCCAGCACTATGTTGCTGCTGCCGAACCGTCAATAAAATGTCCAGGCGGCCAACAGAAGGGCCAGCGGCTGGCCAACAGTTGGCACCCCCATCAGTTGTCATATGCCACAACAGGGTAATCAATTATCCATAACAGGCAATAGCTGCCACAAGTGGCCCTTTAGTGGCCCTGCAAGCATGTGTCATAAATAATGGCTAGCCTAATGTGGTCTGCTAGTTTCCCGGCCGTGACAGCCGGCAATCATGTGACGTAAGTGATGGCTTGCCGAATCTTGTCCGCCAATTCCCCAGTAGTAGCAATAAAACAAATTATTAAGGATAACCGCAGTTTCTCAAAGCTACAACTACTTTTTTTCTCCTTACGAAACTTCTGAATAATAAGCACTGCGCAGGGGAAACTTTCTCAACAGGTCCGAAAAAAACGTCCGTTCGGATCTGGTTGGAGTTAAACCAAGGACTGTCAGTGTGGGAAGCGAGCGCTCTGCCAACTGGACTGATCTGGGACGCGCGAGCCCGGCTTGAAGCTCGCTCTCTGTTCTGCGGAATGTGTAACGAATGGTTATTTATCTAATTTTACAATATTGCGAGATATTTTTCATAAATGTCAGTTTCATATAATTCATAAATTTATTTTTTAAACGTACGATTGTTTTTTTTACCCTAACGGAACTTCACTTTTTCAACGAGTGTACCAGCTTAAAGGCATTTTCCAAAGTTTTGAGCTGTCCTTGTCGTCTCGATAGGCGGTTGTTGAATTAATATATTTACCTGTTCATGTTACGTTTTTAACGTTGTATCTTTCCTCTCGGCTGTCCGAAGCTACATTTGTTTTAAAGAGGAAATATATTTTATTTTACTTCTCGTTGTTTTTAGAAATGAATTCCTCCAGTCTTATGTATTCAACCCATGGATGAGTACATTATATCCATATAGCGTTGCTTTTTTTCTTCACATAATAGATAAATTTTGTACGCATATAATTCTTCCTTTTTTTTTTCAACATAACGTTATTTTAATATTTTTCTGGGACTTTTGTTTCAAACAGTTTAGTGAATGTTAAAACGAAAGATTACACAGAAATTATTTCTTGTTATTCATGGAAATGGAGTGGTTGTATTTCATGGCTATAATCTACTATTTCATGGCTTAATCTGTTATCTTCGTCGATGTGGCATTTAATTAGGAAATCAATCCATCTCTCTACATATGCTTTTTTTTTCTTAACGTCCGTTAAAATAACACGATGGAGATAGCGTCATGTTCAACTAACTGGTACCACGAGAGACACAGCACGTGTTGCTTCTGCGCATGCACAGTTCCGTTGCTTTCACCTGGTGTTGGGGTTTCATCGGTTGCCAGCTGCGGGCCACTAGTGGCACTTGCTTGGTGGCCCGCAATTCACGGCGATGCTGCAGGGTCATCAATGGCTGCCAACTGATGGCGCTACCACCAACATATTTCAGCCAGCAGTAACCTATCACTGCCAGCTGGTGGCCAGCAGTTTCCCAACAGTTGTGTTTTTGCTGGGGTTGGTTATCGTCCCACAAAAACTTGATGGTGGATCCTACAAGGACCTGTTACTCCATCCATATCTGTAGGAGGTTCACCCGGACATCAGTGCGATATTTGAACAGGACAACGTACCGTGACATGGGACTGGTATAACTGCTAGTAGTTGTAAGACCACGACAACGAATTCGCCGCACTGCCTTGGCCACAAAACTCCCCTGACCCAATTAAACATGTGTGGGATATGTTAGAAAGGAGTGTGAGAAATGCTGATCTTCTTCCAGGGAATGGGCGTGAATTGACGGAGCTGCTGCGGGTCAAATTACGTATGGAGGATATTCCATCCCTTGTAGAACCTGTTTGTAGCTGCCTGCGAGCCCTGACTGCACAGAAAGGTATACCAAAGCGTTATTAGGTAAGTGTTTCTAACGAAAAGCTGTTTAACAGACAACAGTGCGACAGATATTGAAGTTTACATGATCGCTAATCGCTACACTATGTGATCCTCACAATATCACACAGCTAGTTGTTGTAAAGAAATGATGACAAATTGGTCTTTCGCAGAACTACATTTTTCGGCTCGCAAACGAAGAGTAAGCTAAAATTCCCTTCTGACTGAGAAGAGATGCAAAGAAATCTGAAATGTTTCATTGCATTGTACACCAAGGAGCATCAAGCGGTTCTTGGCTGCAACTATGAAATATAATGGACCAGGTAGTGAAAATAATGAAATGAATAGCGGCAGAGACCGTGGTCGTAGCACTAAACATTCAAAACATTTTTAAACGAACTCGATACCGTATATGGTGTCTTGCTTCTTCACAATCGAATCAGCCTATTAAGTGCTGGAAACTGTTTTAGTGAAGCTTTTCCAACTTCCGAAAGAACTTTAAATATTTTTATTGGAAAAAGTAAAGTGATATTAACCCTGTAACGGCTATGACCCAAAATTCACGTATCACTCTATATACCGTAACGCCCGAAACTGCCTGTTGTTTCACTTCTTTGTTTAATAACAACAATAGTGACTGAGGGTGATTTCTGCTGATCCCCCATAGGTCGAGAAAATTTGAAGAACAAGTAAGGATAGGAAATCTGACTCACTCTAGATAGGCGTTTCTGGCGGCTATGGTCGTTTGTACGTACGGGCATTTTGGGCGTTACGGTCGTTAAAGAGTTAATGTAACTAAAGGATTCAGTCATGTCACTTTCCCTAGTTCACTAGCTCTCCTCGATAATATCACGCATCATTTGACACACCCTATTTATCAAATGGAATTATGCGAACTTTAAGCAGGTGAATTTATTAGAGCTGTACCAGAAACTAGAGAAGAAATGAATGAAATACGAGATTACACCATGTACAATACAAATTTGGAAGATGTGAATCTATTTATTGGTGTAAATATGACATGAATCTTAAATCAGATAATATCCGAAAACGTGAAAATTTCGTCGTCCTGGAGCGTGAATCGAATCCGCGTCTCCCAGATAGCGCCCGAGTATTCATTGATATTCTGCGCTTCCGAGGAATCACGATGAATTCTAACCTCCATATTCGCTACATGTGAATGCTGGTTGCTTTGACTAGAGAATGCTGAGATGGTTATATTCAGGTTAATCGTAAACTTGAAACTAGGTCGTTCGAGGTGGTGTAGTGGTTAACATACTCGAGCGATATCCAGCAGACGCGTGTTTGATTCCCGCTCCAGGACGCCGAAATTTTCAAGTTATCGGATGTTATCTGACATAACATTCATGTCATAATTACACCTATGAACGGAT
This sequence comes from Macrothele yani, assembly GCA_039090855.1. Taxonomy (NCBI): domain Eukaryota; kingdom Metazoa; phylum Arthropoda; class Arachnida; order Araneae; family Macrothelidae; genus Macrothele; species Macrothele yani. The sequence goes on along the minus strand of CM077026.1, from coordinate 18,961,539 downwards.
TCACATCTTACAAATTTGTATAGAGAAGAAATGTTTATTTATTTATTTTTTTGCTGAGAAATGCCTAAATGGGAGAGATTTGAGATAAAGAGTTACCTCAGTGTTAGGAAGTACTTACATTTGAGAAAGGGCCTTTTCTGACATGAAATACGTAATTTCAAAACACAGGAACAGTATGAATGACTCATCTCTTTAACATTTACTTCGAATTTCAACGACAAACATCGAAGCGGACATGCAAGAACTTTTAGGGAAGTTTCATCATCTGCGGCAAAACCTCTTTTTTTCTCAAATTTTAAGTTCTAAATTTTGTAACACACACACACACACACACACACACACACACACACACACACACACACATGTATATATATATATATATATATATATATATACATATATATATTAACAGGTCAAATTACGCGAAAAACACGCACTCATGTCATCGCGTTATCTATAAAAACACAAAACATAAACAAATATCAAACAAAACAACGGCAGTGGTTGCTTGATGAGAAACGCGAAACGCTCTCACGTGATGCAAACGCTATGGGTCGCTGGATAAGAGAAATGTTTATACGAAACACATGCGTGCAAAGTCCAGTCTGTTTGAAGGTCAATGTCGCGCCAATTCATATCGGAACCGATAACAGGTTGTTGAGAAGATTCTAAAAGTTAGCTGGAGCAGGATTGGTGGCCCCAAGGTCACTTTTCAGAAAATGGCGCTCTTTATAGTGGAGCGTGGGAGATATGTTCATAGCGCTTGATGAGAGAAATGTTCGTGCGATGCACACGGGAACAAAGCGAAGACTGTTTGTAGCTCAAAGACGCGCCAATCCTCATGGGAACTGATAACAAATTGTTGAGAAGATTCTAAAAATCAGCTCTAGCGAAGGGTCACTTCCAAATAAGTAGCGCTCTTTATATCTTTATGTACGAAGCGTGAAAGAAATACTCATAGCTCGACCAACGACGGGCTAACACATTTTGCATTTTGCATGGAATGGATGCAAACAAAATCCTGACCAATCTTTCAAACGTATTTTCAAAAAATACTAACCAATCTTTCGAAGGTACTTGCAAACAATCTTAACCAATCTTTCAAAGTTACTTGCAAACAATCTTAACCAATTTTTCAAAGGTACTTGCAAAACTCCTAACCGATCTTTCAAAAGTACTTTCACACAATTAGAACCAATCTTTCAAAGGTACTTGCAAACAATCTTAACCAATCTTTCAAAGGTACTTGCAAACAATCTTAACCAATTTTTCAAAGGTACTTGCAAAAAATGATAACCAATCTTTCAAAGGTACTTGCAAAAACTTATAACCAATCTTTCAAAGGTACTTGCAAACAATCTTAACCAATCTTTCAAAGGTACTTGCAAACAATCTTAACCAATCTTTCAAAGGTACTTGCAAAAAATGATAACCAATCTTTCAAAGGTACTTGCAAACAATCTTAACCAATCTTTCAAAGCTACTTTGCAAAAATCCTAACCAATCTTTCAAAGGTACTTGCAAACAATCTTAACCAATCTTTCAAAGGTACTTGCAAAAAATGATAACCAATCTTTCAAAGGTACTTGCAAACAATCTTAACCAATCTTTCAAAGGTACTTGCAAAAATCTTAACCGATCTTTCAAAGGTACTATCAAACAATTAGAACCAATCTTTCAAAATTACTTAGAAACAATCCTACCCAATCTTTCACAGTATCTTTCACTCTACTCCCTATAATGAAAAAAGATTAATCTTCTATTTCAAAATTTTCCGGCGCCTAAAATTTGACATACGTGACTTTACGCCATTATAGAAAATATGTATATCTGTCTGCTCTTAGAATTCTGTAATAAAAATATAATTTTATATTTGTGGCCTACAGACGCTTGGTTTAAACTATATCCATATGGATAACAGTTCAGAAAAACACGTCAATCCGGACAGAGAAACAAGCCCGAAAGTCTCGATTTCTGCTCGAGCATGCTGCCGTTGCTCTGCATGACGCTTCACTTGGCAGGGAGTTGGAATCTTTGTAGTTGAAATGATACTTTGAAAGTTGGGATGAGGCAAAATATCGGGAATGTTGAAGCGCAAACTATTCAGTGAACCATGAATAAATACAACCTACGACCAATAAGTTCCAGGACTGACCGCATAACTGACGTAACATTACTGCAATAACAGTACCACGTGTACGCCGGCAGACAGTTGTCCTTGGCCAATCAGCGAATAGTTGGAAACCGGTTTATACCGGTACCGAAAGGCGACAGACGGGCATTAAGGGAGTCATAGCAAGCGTTCACGTCCCATTTCATTTCAGTCATGGAAGACCAGACAGTAGATATCCGTTTTTGTTGGAAACTTGATAAATCTGCTACTGAAATGTACCGAATATTAAAAAAGAGCGTAGAGAGACACAGCACTATTTCGCCGCAGAGTTTCTGAATGGTGTGTACCGTTTCCTGAGGGGATCCGAGATCTGGGCAGCACTCCAGCTTACGAACAGCGGAATCGAAGAGGTGCGGAAACTGTTAAAGAAAAGTCGCGAAATTATAGTGAGACGTTTGGCTGAGTCAGTGGGCATCAGTAGGTCTATCTGTCATGAGATTCTACGCGAGGATCCGGAGAAACGAAAACCGAATGCCAGAGTGGTGCATTGCACTCTGGATCATGACCAAAAGGAGGCACGTTCATCAATCTGTTCCGAGTTGCTGGGCACTGAACTTGGGGATCCTGATTTTTGCTCCAGAATTATTGTAGGTGATGTAACAAGGTGCCTGCAGTGTGAACCACAAACCAAGCGACAAAGCCCTGAATGGAGAAGAACCCGCTCACAGTATCATGCAGACAGTACATCTATCCAATCAGCCGTGATAAAACAACTTGAGGACAACCCGAAAAGTGCCTACCACAACTGTTTCCAGGATCTTCAGAAACGCTGGAAACTGTGTTTTGATTCAGAAGGACGGTATTTTGAACGTGACCAACATTAATTGTGAATATATTTTTTTATTCTTTATTGCTTCAGTCGTGGATCTTTTCTGGCGTAGCTGTATTTACAACAGCAATAACTACTCCATTATGTAAAAAGCATCATCATCATTGCCAACCATTTTATCAATCCACTGCTGGACGATGGTCTCCCCAAGTTTCTTTCCAAAACGATCTGTCTTGTGCCAGTCTCCTCCATGTTACTTCCGCATACTTTCGAATTTCGTCCACCCATCTCCCATGTGGTCTTCTTCTGGGTCTTTTCCTGTCCCTTGGAATCCAATCTAAAATTTCGGCTGTCCATCGATGGTCTGTCCTTCTGGCAGTATGTCCAGCACATTGCTATTTCAGGGATTTAACTCTGGTCATGATGTCTTCCACTCTTGTCATTTTTCGGATCCACAAGTTTCTCTTCTTATCTCTCCTGGTTACACCAAGCACCATAAATATGCATAAATATTTTATAAATTTAATGACATGAACTGTAATACAAAAATAACCGAGCTTTTACTCTCAGATGCGAGGCATTCATAATACAGACAGCCAGATCCGTCTCTTTGGAACACTTGACGTCACAGTGTTGTATGCATTGTTGCGTTATCACTTATAGATCAATGCGTGTGTGCTCTCGCGATGTCAAAATGATTGCTTGCTATATAAAAGGACGAGATCACTTTCAGATGTCAAGGTGATCACGTGCTAATTTAAAAACACTGGATTATTAATGACTTCAGTTCTTAGAAACAAATCCGTAGGTTTCTTTGGTGCAGGAAACAACCGTTGATTCTCTCCGAATTAGATAGATTTTAATCATCCTTGACAAAGATACACGTTTGTGCGCGAAAGCTCGGCTATACCAATTTGCTTCCTACACCAATTACAACCTACAGATTTGTTAAGTTCATTAACTTGGTGTATTTCAGTTCTCATCTGTCATTGTTTATCTTAGACTCCAGTTCTGTGTTTCCGAACTACAAAATTCCAATTGAATTCTTAATACTACAGCAAGTTGAGTTTGTCCGCGATCACATTGAGATGTTGAGGTGGTTGCGAGCTAATTTAAAAACATTAGATTATCAATGACTCGAGTTCTATTTATCGGACCTACAAAATTCTAATTGAAATCTTAATATCGCGGCAAGTTGCGTTTGCATACTAATCTAATTTTGCGCAATTCGAATATTAATTTGCACGCTTTAATTGTTTTTTTACTTTTTAATTTAACTAATGTTCCGAGTTCAGTGCTGATTATATTATACATTTTGCAAGATATCGAGATATCTAAACGCTCTAACCTACAATAAAAAGTGGAATCTTGAGATGCAAGATTCCATCTAAAAGCAGAGGTCACCCCAATAGCACATTGTCGATAATGTACATAGTTCCGATTTGTAATACCAGATGTCGCATCATTTTGTAGAAAAAGCTTCGGTATAAAGCTTCAAACTAAACTTCGGATAGGACAGTCTAAAGCAAGCCGTGAGTGGAATCAAAGTAAAAGTTATTAAGGTAAATTTATACGAAAACAATTGAACTGCACAGAAAATTGTTGAACAGCAACACATTTTTCGCGCAGAATATTTATCGCGAGATCTTTTGAAAAACGGAAATAAATAACACATAAGTTTCAGTTCTAACATGAATGAGTTCTGACTATATAAGTTTTTATTATATTTCCTTACAAAAACGCCGGCGTCTATTTCATTTGTTTTCAATCTGCTTCAATTTAAATTTTCACTGTCTTAGGACGGGAAACATTCCCTATATATCAATATTTATTTAAAGCTTAAAACCAACCGTTTTAGGACTGGCTATAGGCTAGTCATCTAGGTCAGACTAGGAGCTGGAGCACGCAGTAAAAGCTAGTCTAGCTCTCGACAAAGCCTCCCTTTGGAGAACAAAATCTTAGTGATTTATTGTATCACGTTTTATCATATTAAACGGGGTAAACATTTATGTACATTTATTGACAAATAATCTTGATATTACCAGTAATGCAAAGAAAGTCGTTATTTTATAGTTTCCAGGTAATGTTCGTCACAAAAATTTGGAGTATTCGAAAACTGGATTCATGTCTCATGTGTTTTTTAATTTAATGTACAGTCTGAGTGAATCATTTTAGCTCGTGTTATTGAATTATGATTAGCTTTTACCCCTTTTTTGTCTACCACATAGATCCTCATTTGCAATTTGTTCATATCTGAAGAAAAATGGCCAACCATCTCTGAATTCCCATCTGCTGTCTTTTAAGGTGGTTCCACCTAAATTCTCTGCCTCATGTTTCCAACGGTAAAACTTTTTACATATTTTCTTCGCAATATTCCCAAGGCTGAAAATTTGCACATCGATAAAACTACGTATTAGGGGTATGCAAAAGTTTCCGCCATTTAAAAGACAAAGGACACAGGGACAATCAGGAAACCAGTACATATTTATTGAATGAAATTTGGCTGTTAGCATCAATGACCTTTTGTCATTTTTCAGGCAATAAATGAATGCCCCTGTGATGGGAGGACTCGGGTTTGAGCTGAAGAACGCAGTGACTTTCCTCCTTTGGAACTGTGGTGAACCGCTGTTGGGCTAGGTCATTTTTAATAGAGCGAAACAGAAAAAAATCTGAGGGTGCAATGTCAGGGGAGTAAGCCAGGTGCGGTAAAACCTCCAAGTGTCGCTGTTCAAAGGTTGATTTCGTGGTGGCGCCGACATGTGGCCTGGCATTATCATGTAACAGGAATGACTGGGCGGCGTCCTTTACCTGTCCATGGGCGTTTTTGCTCGATTGCGGTGTTCAGCTTCATCCACTGTTTGCTGTAGTGATTGTTTCGTCCGGTTTCAACAGTTCGAAGTACATCACTCCATGCATATCCCACCACACACACACACAACAGCACCCTTTTCCCGTGGATATCCTGTTTTGCAGTGGATGTTGATGGCTGTCCTGGATCGACTGAGGATCTTTTGCGTGCGGGGTTGTCGCAATAGACCCACTTCTCATCCCCGGTGACAATCTTCCACAAGGAATTCTTCCCTTGGAATCTCTTCAGCAACGACATGCAGATTCCCAATCGTTGACCAACATTACGCTCCGTTAAAATATGTGAAACCCACTTACTAAACTTCCAGATCTTCCCCAAGGCTTGTAGACGCCGTACAGCCGTCGATTGTGCCACTTTCAAACGTTTCGCCAGTTGCGTGGTCGTTTGTGTGGCATCCTTTTGCAACAGCGATTCCAGCTCCTCGTCTGCGAGTTCCTACGGTCTACCTGCACATGGCTTGTCCTCCAAGCTCACATCACTTTTCTTAAACCTGGCAAACTATTCTCGACACGTATGCTCACACATAACCGTTTCCCCATACGCCTGATATATTGAACCCTATGCTTCACTCGCACTTTTCCATTATTTAAACATGCATTACAAATAGTGCTGCAAATTAACTTTATCGACCGCCATGCTTGGCTTCATGTACGAACTGACAGCACGGGTCGCCGGCCGGTTAGACACCTACAGCTCCCGCTAGCGGGGGCGGCGGAAACTTTGCATATCCTAATAACTTTAAGCTACAGAATGGGATACTTAATACGTTCTTGCTAAAACATAACCATAATCAAGCAATCCAACATTTGTTTGTCTTCTGACGTCATCAATGTACAGGTCGCGCCATCTATTAACAGATCCGAACATCACTAAAAAAAGTATTGATTTTTAAACTTATTATGGTTGTGTTTTAGCACGAATTAGGTATCCCATGCTATAACTTAAAGTTAGTTTTATCGATGTGCAAATTTTCAGCCTCTGGAATGCATTAATAGCGAAGAAAATATTTAAATAAATTTTACCATTGGAAACATAAGGCAGAGATTTTATGTGGAACCACCTTAAAGATCTGAGAATAAGTACAAAATTTAGATTATGCAATTGAAGTAGTAAGAACTATAAACCACATTTTAACAACAGGAACATAATGGTTTAAATTGGAACTAAAGTTTTAATTCTACTGATAGGAAGTTAGAAATTAATGAATCGAGGCAAAACATTTCCTAACTTGTCAAAGTTCAGATACAAATCAAACGTCATGAGCCTCCTGTCGATTTCCCACGGTCCAATTGATTTCCCTCATTAGTGCTTTAAACAAAACTCGGTAAAGAGATGATACGATTCAGAAGAAAAACGGAAGATTTAATCAGAAATGTGAACTTTGTAAATTTAGAGAAAATATTGAAACTCTCCAAAACACAAGACGGGATGCTGTCAAAGTGGCAAGCAGAACAATGGCGAACATTAGTGCTGTGTGTTCAATTACTGGGCTGTTCCAACACACACGTACGCTTTGAAATTACTTGCGCTTGTATTGTGTGTCTTTTCAATTATCTATCCCAGCTACGATAGTCATCAAGTGCTGGCGAAGAAGAATCTTGAAATCTTGCGTGCCCCAGCCATTAGCGTGAGCAGAAACTATTTTCGCTATTTTCATTTGCCCAGGCAATTAGTATTCGATTGGAAGGAGAAACATTTATTTTAATCCCTTCCCTTGGGAAGGCAATGACGTTCAACTTACCTTAGTACGAATTCACATAATTTGCGCATTTAATATATCACATGCATTTTTATTCTCGGAATAGCGCACCAAATTCTTGATATAAGTATCTTCTTGGTGCACATAAAAAGAATAAGAAATAAAACCAGAACTATCGGCAGCCAGCCATCAAAGGGATAAAATTCCTGCGAAAAAACTGGCCAACAAGACATTTCAATGAAGCACCACACCTCTATTTTTCTTTATCCGTTTGAGAATATTCAATTCGAAACCTTATCATTTCTTTCTCTGAAACAAGCGGTTATATTCTGAAATGTCCCGTGGGGAATTTCCTTGCTTAAAAAATAAACCGCACTGGAACGTGAATAAAAATGAAGCATAGCTGAAAAAACGAAAGTTAACAAGAACCGCAAAAATAAAATAGCCAAAACTGAATTAAATGAGCCCTCGAAAAACGAAATACCTCAACGGAATCTTGTAATCTTTTATAAATATCAGTACATATACAGGGTTTGGGCAGAATAACGTGAACATCTAAGAAAAGAATGTTTCACAAAACCTTCTTTTCCTAGGTTTTACGTACCTAATAGGGTGTGGGACCACCTTTGGCATTCAAAACCGCCTGAATCCTCCTTCGAATGGACGCATATAAATCCTGGATGGTGGTTAGTGGGATGTTACACTATTCTTCATGCAGAAACTGCTCCAGGTTTTTAAGAGATGCAGAAGGAGGATAACGGGACCTTACTCTGTTTTCCAACACAGACCACATTGTCTCGATGATGTTTAAGTCTAGTGATTAGGGAAGTCAAGGTAGTTGTGTAAGTTCTTACTCATGTTCCTCAACCCATGATTGGACATTCCGAGCAGTGTGAATTAGGGCGTTATAATCTTGATAGATGGCATCCCCTGCAGGAAACAAAGCCTGAGCCATTGGAGGGACTTGGTAGGCTACACTTGCTTAATGCATCATGTGAGTCATCCTTCCTTTCAAGGTGATCACATGACCTTCTGAAAACCTCGCTATGACTGCCCAAAGCATGACAGATCCACCACCATGCTGAAGTGTTGGGAGCAAACAGTCTAGGTTGTATGCTTCTGACGGTGGTCTTACATGTAAACACGTCCTGCGGTGGGGAATAGTATGAATATGGATTCATCGGACCACATTGCACTCCACGTTGTATGCATCTGGCACCAATTCCATCGCCGTTGTGCATTCACTCGGATGACGAAAGGTTTTTCAATAGCATCTCTGCCATGAATATCTTGTTTATGCAGTTCCCTGGGCACTGTTTTCGTTGATACTGGTGTATAGAGATGCAGATTGAGCTCCGCACAATCTTTCGCCGCCGTGGCCTTCTTATTACTGGTAACAATCTTCTTTAATGTTCTCCTGTCACTATCAGTCAGGGTCCTTTTGCGGCTGCTCTTGAGTTTCGCTGACGATGTTTTGCCTGTCACACGTTTTCCTGGTATGACGCTAGACACAGTAGCTCTTGATAAGCCCTACAACCCTAGCGACCGATGTCAAGGAGGCAGCCATTAGCCTATCACCAACAATTAGCCCTCTTTCGAAGTCCATTAGGTCGCTTATTTCGCCGTCACCCTGAAAACAATTTTGCAGCAAGACACTTTAAATACGCTTAAACAGGGCCTTCAGGTTCTAAACAAAGCTATTGCAACAAGAAAGTGGTGGGAACCTTTGCGTATTGCGACGTACGTAATTGCGTTAAAAGTCACGCCTCTGAGCTTGATGTTTACATATTTCTCTCCAACCCCTGTACGTACATACATATTAGTAAGCTGTTCTCTGCGATTCAGAGGTTAGATCATCAAAGAGAGTTCAGCTATCAAACTTAAAGATCCTGATGTTAGATTTCAATTAATATTGATATATGAATTTACAATCTCGGCAGGCAACTCCAGCTTCACTGACATATTTCAAACGCCTCGCACAAGAAGCCCTTTTGCACTTCATACTCATTATCCCTTTCCCATGCACATTCTTCTGGTGTCCCCGTGATTTCCTTGGCTTTCCTCTAACTTTCCTGCAACTTGGGCTAAATAAGATATGTTAGTCAGTACCTCATTACCCATTCCCTCAACATGGCCATAGCACCACAAAATCCTTTTTCACACCCTAATAAAAACAGTTAGCTTCACAACATATCTTCGTTCCTCATATGATCAGAACGTGACACACCCAAAAACGTCCGTAAATAATGAACAAAAATGACTCATGTGTTTCTTCTGCAGTGTACAGTTTACAGTACCGTACATCACACTGTGAACAATTATACATTGATGCAGAACCATTCGGGACATTTCCGAGAACCCGTCAGTTCTGTAAAATGCTCCTAAGGCTGCTACGATTTTGAAATTGAATTTACACCCCTACTGATTTAACCCTTTAACGACCATATAACGTAAACGTCTTTTCGTACGGATACCTTATTTTAAAAACATAACCATACGATGAAATAGTTCCTAAATTAAACCTTAACAGCCAGACGAAACATTTAAAAACAGAAGTCAAACTTACGGAAATTGGCTTTATTTCTCCAGCACAGTTTATAGTACTTCAGGATAGTATAGAAATCACATAACACAAATCAACATTCCACGCTGCACATTCCACCACCACACGCTCCACACACAAGCAACTGTTGTATCGTAGTTTATATCTCTCGTTCTTATCTCATAACAGGCATACGTCTCGTTCATTCAACCTCAATTGTGTTTCCAACAGTATTCGTTTGAGAGAAAAGATATCTCGTTAAGTGTGAAGTATAACTGAGAACAGACTCAAGATTTACATAGGGAAAGAAACTAAAAAGGAAAGTTAATTTAGAATATACGTCACAACCATGACCTAAAAATCTTGTACCACTCTAAATACCGTAACGCCCGAAACTGTCTGTTGGTTAACTTGTTTGTTTAATAAAAATAATATTGACTGAGGGTGACTCCTACTGGTCCTTCATGGGTGGGAAAAAATGAAAAACAAGCGAGGGTACGAAATCTGACTCACTCTAGACAGGGGTTTCGATTGGCTATGGCTGTTTGTACGTGCTGGCGTTTTGGGCGTAATGGTCGTTAAAGGGTTAACACGCAATGTAATCCATTTTCTCTGTCAAACACACTTCAATATACACAAACCCATTCACCTGTTCATATTCTGTGCCATTTGCACTGAGTTAACTTGGCATTAAGAACACCTATACCTAATAATCCGTTGGTCCATCTTTCTGTGCAGTCACGGCTGCAGACGCCTGGGAACAGATCCAAGAAGATGTTGAATATCCACCATGAGGGACTGGGTCCATATCAGCTGCAGCACCTCCGTCAGTTCAAGGACATTCCATGGAGTAGGATCATCAGTTCTCACACATCATTCCAGCATATCCCACATATTTTCGGTTACAGTCAGAGAAGTTTGGGGACTAGGTAATGTGACAAGGCCGTTGCCGTGCTCCTCCGATCACTCATTGGTTGTGCGAGTCAGATAGCACCGCGCGTTGTTCTATAGAAATATGGCACTGTGGTCTTGGTAGATCTCCTGGTGATATGAATTGAGGGCGTCGTCTAACAGGTCTCTGTAGCAGATGCCACGCAGTGTTTATGGGATGATAACCAACGAACGTAATGCTTGCCAATTAAAAGGTCCTCCTGCTGAACTCCAACTGTGCTACCAGGGGATAGGGTTCTACGTTGTTTAAGTCACATGCAAAATCATAAATCAGCATAGTTCAGAAGGAAACGGGACTAAACACTCCAGATGACTTTTTCCCTCTGTGGAGGGTCTAATGCCGACGTTCCTGGGCTCATGCGAGGCGTTATTTCCGATGACTTGGAGTCATCATGGATACCATCTTGGGTCACCGGCTGTGAAACGCCAGGCGAATCAAGATACGGCGCATGGTGCACGTGGAAATAGGTCGAATTGTACCACTGCTGTACTTGTGGGTGAGCTGCTTGACTGTTGCACGTCGTTGCTGAGATACCAGTCGTGACACGTGACGCTCTCCTGTAGGATCAACCGGGCGTGTATGACCAATGTGAGAACTACTGCTGAATGCATGTGCGTGGTTAACCCTTTAACCCGATGGAACGAATTAACTCGGGGTAAGCAAAATGGACTGAAATCATCTCTCACGGATATATTCACTGTGTTTGAACTAGACCGAAAGCGGTTGGAACGAGTGAACTTTAGCATGTGTATGCTTTGCTTCCCCCCTTAGCTATGTGATTCAAAATGGTCATTTAGGGGGATGACAGACACTTACTTATCCTTTCTGACTGATTACTCTTTAAAATGGCTGTAACAATGGCAAAGAACCGAAGAAAGGAGAAACAAGTTAGTGAAATCATGCAATGCATTGTTTAGAAATCATTACTAAAGTTATCACTCAAGTAATGACGGCCGCCCCGGTGGCGCAGTGGTCTAAGCGATGGCCTCTGATCATTCGTCCGTAAGGGGTCCGGGTTCGAATCCCGGTGAGGCATGGATGTTGTGTTTGTCTTACAGCACTGGCTCTCTCCCTTCCCTGGAACCAGTGACCCTAAATTAGGGACGGGCGACTGCTTATAGCCCATTGAGTTGCTCACGGCGGTCGTTAAACCTCCAATCAAAAAAAAAAAAAAAAAAAAAAAAAAAGTAATGACGATAATGTCTGTGGAATAAATTTCGGTTCAGTGCCCTGATCTTTGATCCCATTTCGATGATATTCAACAGAATCGGTTCAGTATACCTCCGAAATAACATGATAAAGTTTTGTCGCAATCGAAATATTTTTACGTAAGTTATGATGCATAAGGGCTATCGAATAAATCCTGCTTGTGTGTCCTAACCTTTGATCCCATTTCACCCATTTTCAATAGGATTCGTCCCAAGGCATGCCCCTACAACATACTAACATTTCATCAAAATCGAACCTCTTTTTACTTTAGTTATGACGCATAAGAGCAGTGGAATAGATCTCGCTCCTATGTTCTGACCTTTGACCCCAGTTCGTTCACTTTCAATAGGTTTCCTACCCAGGTGTTCCCCTACCACATACTAAAATTTCATCGAAATTGAACGATTTTTACGCGAGGTATCGTGCGGACGGACGCGTTACGCAATGAGGAAGATGGAAATCGCGACCATCTGCTCGCAAGAGTGTGACGTCATAAAACTTTAATAGGATCCACACACAACGCGTCACGTAATGAGACAGATGGCGTGACCGCGCGCCAGCATTCTCAAACGCGAGTTGTGACGTCATAAGATTTCTAAGCATTGGTAACATTAATGGAACAACGCCATCACTAAAAATGTTATAATTCAGGGTGGTTATTTAACCCACTAAACGAATTCTTCTAAAGTCGAGATCAAGCTAAATCGATTTCTAGTTCCAGAAAACGGTCGGTTAACGACTTTCATCAAAATCTTAAAGCCGTTTTCAAAGTAAAATGTACATACATACAAGAATTGCTCCTTTAATAATATGGGATAACGGCGATGGAATGGATCCCGATCCTATGTCCTGACCTTGGACCCCATTTCGTCCATTTTTAATAGACTTCGTCCCCAGGTGGTCCCCTACCACATACTAAAATTTCATCGAAATCAAACTATTTTTACGTATGTTTTAATGCATAAAGGAAACTGAAAGTGAATCCCACTCCTATGTCCTGACCTTTGACACCACTTCACCTGTTTTCAACAGGATTTGTCCCCAGGTGGTCCCCTGCCACATACTAAAATTTCATCGAAATCGAACCATATTTACTCAAGTTATGACGCATAAGGGCAATGGATTGGATCCCGCTTCCATGTCGTGACCTTTGACCCCATTTCGTCCATTTTCAATAAGTTTCTTCCTCAGGTGGTCCCCTATCACATACTAAAATTTCATCGAAATCGAACCATTTTTACGCGAGTTATTGTGCGGACAGCTAGACAGACGGACGGACGGACAAAGCTGGAGCTTATACGCTACTTCAACCTACGGTTGGAAAGCGTAAAAAAGATGTTTCAGTCACTGGTTACTACTCAGTGGTATGATGTCCCTATCATTTTCTTGCTAATAGAGAACTTTGAATGCCTGTCACCAAGCAATGACTATTGAGATGTCAATCACCAAAGAATATCACCAAGTAGTAGTGGGATGCATACCACTATAGTTTAGTGAGATGCCTATCAACGGTGACATGGTCATAGTCAGTTCCTATCACGAGAGAGGGGAAGAAATTGCTGCACGGCAACTTTCGCAAAACCCGAACGCCATGTGAATATTTCTGTTTGGAAAACGCGGAGAGTTTTATGAAACATTTACTTCAGATTCATCGGCCGCTTAAAGGGTTAATCCCTTCCTAGTACACCTTTGTCATAGTACTATCAGGGCAGCTAACAAATGGGGATGTTTTCAAAGCACTGATCCCTGCCCTCCGTGCCCCGACTCTCCTGCCGCGGTGAAATTGGCTTATGTCGCCACGTTTCGCCATTAATGGCAAATATTTACTGATTACGTGCATAGATCAGATCAGATCATATGTAGAGGATTTTAGAAAGGGAGTGTCTGAATCCAGGTCTTAAACAACCCTGAGAAATAGGAAGCCAGAAGATTTGGCCTAGAGTGTCCGACAGGAGAGTGACATGGAAGCGAGGTAGAAAGGGGAAGGAAGACGCCCTTATTTATTACCGGGGAGCCTGTTCTGTGACCCGACGGCTTAACGTGCCCATTCGACGCACGATGGATATTTAGTGGTTCGAGCGTTCGTACCTGCATGGGATTGAATCCGAATTTCTCTCCGTGGCAGTCACGAACGTTGATCACTAGGCCACCCGCGGCCCCTATAACGTGCATAGGATAGGTGTGCACAATTTATAGTAGCCGTACGTGACGTTATTATCACGTACTACTTCGTTTTCGCTCCGAATATGTGAAAGTACGGATGTTTCTAATGCAAAGCATACTCAGTGTAGACCCTTATTACATTCAGTTCTATTTGCTCTTTGCTCAAAATACTTAACTTCAATTTTTTTTCGTTTATACTGGGTGGATGGATAAGTTTAAACTATTTTTTTCACCGCACTGCAGGAATAATGGAATCAATCAACTATGTATACTCCCCATTGTTTACGATGGTGTCCTAACGTCTGGATAGGTCTGCAATACCATTCTTGAAAAAACGTGCAGGTTTTGCTGCGAAGAAATCATCAAGGAAATTCTGGAGATCAACATCATTGTTGAACGTTTTGCCACGGAGTGCGTTCGACAGAGATCGGAGCAGGTGATAGTTTGAAGGGCCGACATCTGGAGAATAGGCCGGATAGGGAAGAATCTCCCATTTCATGTCCTGAACGGCCATTTTGGTCATGTTTGCACTGTGAGAGCGTGCGTTATCATGTTGGAGAAGGACACCATGGCGCCGATGTGGCCGTTTTTGCTGAATTGCTCCCTCCACACGGCGGAGTTGCTCACGATAGAGTAGAGTGTAGTGTCCATGGTCCGATTACTCAGCAGCATTTTTCAGTGAATAATGCCTTCCATGTCCCACTGGACACACAACATGATATTCGCAGGATGAAGGTCATGTTTTGAACTGGTGTGGGCGTCTTGTTCGAGCTTAACCATTCCCTCCGATGCCTGAAATTCACGTACAGGCATCACTTTTCATCTCCAGTAACAATACGTGACAGAAATTATTTGTGTTGCTGAGAACATTCGCGATAATTGGCGAGCAAATAACCACATATGACAACACGCTGATTCTTGTTTTCCTCGGTGAGAGTGTGAGGCGCCCAAGACCCCAATTTCTGGAGCTTTCACATGCGTTCTAGGTGTCGCACTACTGCGGCCTGATCACAGTCCATCCCATTGGCCGATTCGCGTGTGGTTCGACACGGATCCACGTGGATGAAATGGTTCAAAGGATCCTCATCAAAGTGAGATGGACAACCTGAGCGTGGAGAGTCGTTCAGGTCAAAATTGCCACCTGGGAACCGCCCAAACCATTCGCGTGCTGTCCTCGGAACCGCCCAAACCATTTGCGTGCTGTCCTCGGAACCGCACACCCCATTTGCGTGCTGTCCTCGGAACCACCCAAAACCATTTGCGTGCTGTCCTCGGAACCGCACACCCCATTTGCGTGCTGTCCTCTGAACCGCCCAAACCATTTGCGTGCTGTCCTCGGAACCACCCAAAACCATTTGCGTGCTGTCCTCGGAACCGCCCAAACCATTTGCGTGCTGTCCTCGGAACCGCCCAAACCATTTGCGTGCTGTCCTCGGAACCGCCCAAACCATTTGCGTGCTGTCTTAGGACCAGTGGCATCCTCCCCATACACAGCACAAATTTGTGGAGTAACATTGGCGGCTGAGGATCTCTTGTTAAACTCGTAGAGGAGCAGATGTCGGAAATGTTCATTCCTCTCTACTTCACATTCTATACTTCCGGACCTGAAAACCAAAAAAACCATTAGCCACAATCATTTATGATTTAGATACACGATATTACTGGCTACATTTTGATATATAGAACTGGCCATCTGCATCGTCACTAATGACCTGGGAAACACTCGTGAAATAAAACTGCATGAACGTATGCATCAAACCATTCTATTACTGTTAGAATTTTATACACACGTCGTACGTGATGGACAACATACTCTGTAACACACTTTTGCTCTCCCTCAACAGCATACAGCAACGGTGACACGTACATGAATTACCAAAATATGAACCAACACCGTCAAGGAACCCCCACAGGTCAAAATCATCGCATGCCACTATAGTTGGAAGTTCAAAACAAGTATGCTTCTTTACGCTTTCCAACCGTAGGTTGAAGAAGCGTACATGCTCCAGCTTTTTACGTCCGTCTGTCCGTCCATCCGTCTGTCGGCACGATAACTCACGTAAAAATGGTTCGATTTCGAAGAAATTTTAGTATGTATTAGGGGACCACCAGGGGACGAACCCTATTGAAAATGGGTGAAGTGGGGTCAAAGATCACGCCATAAGTGCAGGATCCATTCAATTGCCTTTATGCTTCATAACTTGCGTTAAAATGGTTCGATTTCGATGAAATTTTAGTATGTGATAGGGAGCCACTGGGAACGAACCCTTTTGAAAATGGGCGAAATGGGGTCAAAAGTCAGGACACTGGAGTGGGATCCATTCCATTGCTCTTGTGCATCATAATTTACCAAAAAATGTTTCGATTGCGACAAAACGTTATCATGTTGTTCCGGAGGTATAGTGAACCGGTTCTGTTGAATATCAACGAAATGGGGTCAAAGGTCATTGCACAAAAGGAAGATTTATTCCACTGCCATTTTTCTCATAACTTGCGTAAAATTATTTCTATTGCGACAAAACTTTAGTATGTTATTCTTGAGGTGTACTGAACTGGTTCTGGTTCTGTTGAATATAATCGAAATGGGGTCAAAGGTTCCCGCTCCTGTGTTGAATATACACAGGAGCGATATCTATTCCACAGCCATTATCCTCATAACTTGAGTAATAATTTCTGGTATGTTGGAAAGCGTATTATAATCAAGGCATTGCATGATTTTACTAACTTGTTTTTAATTTATCTACGGTTGAGATATTTTAAGACATTTTTTTCTAAAATCGTACCTCAGAATAAATAGTGCCGATGTGCAAACGTTGAACAGCAGCTGCAAAACTAAAAATATCACTATATTAGCTTAAATATCACAGAAAATATGTTCTTTCTTATTCATCGACGTAAACAATTTTAATCGCTTAACTAACTTTGCGTAAGTCCAATTTATTTGATATTACACATGCAGTCCGCTTGCTGTTGCTATAATATCAAACGGGTCGTAAGAACTGATTGATGCTTGCTTCGAAATGCGGGAACGAAGTTTCCAGACAATATCTATGCAACTAGAGGTTATAGTATTGAATAAAATGAAAATATTAATTTGGAAGGAGAATGCGCATACAGAGCTTTGGAGCTTCGCAAATTAAATTATACATTATAGAGATGGAAGAGTGCATCGATTAACGAGACCGCTAATTTCGGATGGATCGTACAGAGCATTTATTGATGATGTGGTAATTAATGAAGTGTTTCGTTTTACCTTAGATAAACTTAACTAGGAATCATTTGATTTGGGACTTTTATTTCACGCAGCTAAGTTGATTCACATCTACACACACACTGGGCATTGATAAATCAATGAAGGAAGAAATATTCTTCATAAAACATGGAAAATCGACAGAATATTCGAGCAAAGCAAAGTGAATTTGCTTGTACTACTTACTGGTCATCCATGTAACATTTCTCAGAAAACTTGAAAAGTTCACCGTGCTGGAGCGGAAATCGGGAGTCTCCGTTTACTGTCCTGGGTGGTGTAATGGTTAGCATACTCGACCGGTAATCGGGAGATGCGGGGATAGATTTCCCGCTCTAGGACGTAGAAATTTTCAAGTTTTCTGAGAAGTGTTACATGGATAACCAGTAAGTGGTACAAGCAAATTCAGTTTGCTTTGCTCGAATATACTGGGCATTGAATTAGAAACCATTATGAAAATGTACGTAATTATCGCTTATGCATCTTATATACAAAACTAGCAGGTATTTCCTGGGTAAATATTCAGTACCTGGTATTTCCCGGGTAAAATTCGTGGAATCACCAAGTTCACCGGGTGAAACTTTATGAATAAAAAATATATTCCTGTAGCCTTCCAGTAAATACCAAATTTGGAGATTCTAAATTGGTAACTGTAGCACTTTTTTCGAAAAGTTTGTATGGTGGGCCCCTTGACTCCCCGCTCCGACCTTTACAAAAACTGTTTACGGTCTAAAGCAGAATATCATGAGATATCAAACCACATTTGGTAGTTGTAAATTGAAAACTGTTGAACTTTTTACAGAAAATTTGCATGTGGGCCCTTTGACCCTTTCCAAAAAACGTGTACGGTCTAAGCTAGAGTACCATGAAATAATATACCAAATTTGGTTGTTCTAAATTGAAAACTGTTGAGCTTTTTACGAACATTTTATATGGAGGCCCTTTCACCCCCAAACCTTTAACCTCTTCCAAAAACCGTTTACGGTCTAAGCTAAAGCACCAGGAGATAATATACCAAATTAGGTTGTTCTAAATTGAAAACTGTAGAAATTTTTACGAACTTTTTTTATGGAGGGCTTCCAGACTCCCCGGCTCCGACACCTTCCAAAAACTGTCTACGGTGTAAGCCAGAGTATCATGAGATAATACACCAAATTTCGTGGTTGTAAATTAAAAGCTGTGAGATAGTATACCAAATTTGGTGGTTCTAAATTGAAAACTGTAAAAATTTTAACTAAAATAACGAACATTTTGTATGGAGACCCCCTTGACCTCCCTCCTCCAGGGCTCTGATCCTTTCCAAAACCCTTTTACGGTCTAAGTTAGAGTATCATGCGATAGTATACCAAATTTGGTTTTTCTATAATAAGTTAAAAAATATAGATTTGTATAGCGGGCAAACAAATATATAAACTTTCACTATTATACACTGAGTGGCCACTTTATTATGAAAACCCCCTCAGTACTTCGTTGGGCCACCTTTTGCCTTTAATACTGCTTCGATTATTCGTGGCATGGATTCCACGAGATGTTGATAGGTGGTTTGTGGAAACTGAGACCATGCTTGATGAATAGCACTTTCCAGGAGTGTGAGACTGCAGGGTTGGAGATCCAGCTGTCTGATGGCTCGTTCAACTTCATCCCACAAATGTTCAATGGGGTTGAGATCTGGAGATGGTGGGGGCCACCGAAGCAAAGTAAACACACCGGCATGTTCCTGAAACCAATCCTGTACAATATGAGCACTATGGCAGGACGCATTATCTTGTTGAAAGTAGCCATCGCCATTGGGAAAAACCATCCACATGACAGGATGCACTTGGTCCGCAACGATGTTTAGATATGATGTGCCAGTTAGACGTTGATCAACACGAATTAAAGTGCCCAAAGCATGCCAGGAAAGCATTCCTTAAACCATAACGTTTCCTCCACCAGCTTGAAGGGTTGTAGCAATGCAGTTGGGGTCCATGCTTTCGTGCTGTTTCCGCCAAATTCTCACTCGGCCATCGGCATGGTGCAACTGAAAACGTGATTCATCGGACCACATAATTTGTTTCCAATTATCGACTGTCCAATCCTTGTGCGAACTGGAGACGTTTTCTTTTGTTAACTGCAGACAGCAAAGGTGTTCGAACAGGCCTTCGGCTGCCATATCCCATCCGATGCAGTGTACGGCGAACAGTGCGTGCAGAGATCATTTGAGGAGATGCTTGATTAAGATGGTCTGTAATTTGCTGCGCTGTTGCCCTTCTGTTGTCTGGTACCAGTCTGGACACTCTCCATTCCACCCGAGCAGTCACTAGTCGACGACGACCACACGTATCACGTTGAGACCCAGTTTTTGGCTAACAGTCCAGTCTTTAAACACTTTAACAACAGTTGCTCTGGAACATTTCACGAATGCGGCGGTTTCGGTGATACTCGCTCCATGGCTCCGAGCTCGTACAATCATCCCACGTTGAAAGTCCGTCAAAATGCATTTTTTACCCTTCTCGTCACCCAAAAATCACTTCTACTACTGTCGCAAGCACTAAGCTTTCCCTTTTTATACTCGCCGCCTTGCCCTCTAGCGGCAACAGAGTGCATCCATAGCTCATTTGCTTAAAACTGTCAGGTGGCCATAATAAAGTGGTGACTCAGGGTATACAGGGTGATTCTCAAAGTCCTAAGTAACCTCAATAACTTGGAAACAAAGACAGCTAGAGCTATGAAAGTAAGGTATGGTGTAGTAAAACAACCATGCGCTATCGGATGAGAGTGACTGCAGCGCCCCTAGTGTCAAAATGGGGAAGTTAGCACTCCTATGTCAGAAACCATGAGAGATACGGGAAAGAGAACAATTAGAAACTTGTAGAGCATCAACGAATTAGTGGAAAACGACATATGGTAGAAACGGCTGGGGTAAGTAGAAGGCTGGAAACGCGAACTTGTGGGAAGCTGGTTCGTGTCGTTGTCGTGGTAACAGTCTAGCGGAGAGAAAAGTATGACGTATGCGACCGCACGCCTGTGAGTGTCGTATGCAAATTCTGGTGTGACATAACGCCTCACCTGTCGTATCAGGCGCGGCGTGGCAATGTATAAAGGATCGTCGGTCAGGAGCCATGTCATTCGTAACGTGAGTATCGGGTAAACAACGAGCATGGCTGGCTATTCGAATGAACAGTATTGCGAGATGGTATTGCTATATGGATAATTCGGAAGCAACGCGAGGAAAGCGTCACGCCACTATGGCTTACGATTTCTGTCTCATTCATCGCCGACAGCGTGGACCATCAGTCGCGCGGTTCGACGGATACGAGAGACAGGCAGTATTACATCGCGTTACCGTTCGGGCCGACCCACTGGAATGGGTAGGGATGTGCAACCAGTCGATGTTCTGGCATACGTTTTGGCCAACCCACACACCAGTACGAGGGAAGTCAGAATGGCATGTGGCTTATCACAATCCCATGTGTGGAACATTTTGCATCAGCATGGTGCCCACCCGTACCCTACAGTACCGTTGCACGTACTGATGCCAGGGGATAACCAACGACGTCTAGATTGGTGAAAGTTTGTAATAAACACCGTAGAAGAAAATGCGGCCTTTATATATAACATCCTTTGGACTGACGAGGAGCAGTTCACACGCGCCAGGGTGCTGAACAAACAAAACACCCGTTACTGGGCAGTTCAGAATCCATTTTTTACACGGGAATGAGACATCAGGTGCGCTGGTTGATCAATGTCTGGTGTGGCATCTGGAAGGACCGACTTGTTGGGCCTGTGTTCTATGAGGGCGTATTAAATGGACGAAGATGCCTGCAGCTGTTACAAAGCACATTACCTGAGTGGTTGGATGACCTGTCTCTGCAAGATGTAAGCTCATTATGGATTCAGCACGACGGCGCTCCGGAACATCAACCAACAGCCGTACAGCACTTCCTGTCCGACACTTTCGGGCAACAGATCGTCGGTTATCGTGGTCTTGTAGCATGGCGTACACGATCCCCGGATCTAACACCCATGGATTTCTTCCTCTGGGGTTACCTAAAGGATCACGTGTACAGGGTGGAACCGACGAATCTCCACGATTTCCGACTGCATATCGTCGCTGCGTGTGAGAGCGTGACACCTGTTATGCTGGCAAACGTACAACGGGAAGTTCTGTCTTGCATTCAAATGTGTATTGTGTCAGATGGTGGCCATATTGAACCCTATTTACGTTAAACTCAACGTTATGTAAGTACCGCTGTTGCACTAAATACGACCAATGTACTCCATTTGTATCCATGCCTGAGTATAATAAACCGTGTGTTTCCCTCACATTTCCAGCCTTCTACTTACCCCAGCCGTTTCTACCATATATCATTTCCTACTAATTCGTTGATGCTCTACAAGTTTCTAACGGATCTCTTTCCCGTATCTCTCATGGTTTCCGAGATAGGAGTGTCAACTTCCAGATTTTGCCACTAGGGGCGCTGCAGTCACTCTCATCCGATAGCCCATGGTTGTTCTACTATACACTACCTTATTTCCATAGCTCTAGCTGTCTTTGTTCCCAAGTAATTGAGGTAATTTAGGAGTTTAGGAATCACACTGTATATAGATACGTGGTCACGTGCGCCATCGCGTGATCTGGTTACCTAGTTTACACTGCTGCTCGTCAATATTCGCAAGTAGCTTTGACCAAAATGTGAAAAACAAGGGATTTTTTGGCGTCTTATTGTGCCTGTCCGTGTGGCTGGAGCGACGATTTCGAAAACAGCAAAGCTGTCTGGTTTCTCCAAAGGCGGAATATCCCAGTCTGTTAATCAACGGAACAAGAAATATGACACCGAATTTTCGGTTGTAGTGAGCACGTCCTCTGAATCCGTTCTGATGCGAATTAAATTTATGACAGCTATTCAAAGTCATAAGAACCGGTTACCAAAACGATTAACCGGTTTCTACAATCGATAAAACATTCACAAATAGAAATGTCAACTTAGTTCCACCAGCGGCTAAAAAGCATGTTGCGAAAATTAACCAATGGCGCACAAAATTTTTCCCATATCACAAGGAAGGTGTCAGAGGCAAAGAGATTTTCAAATCGAACAGCTCAAAGAAGAAATATAGAAAAGGAAACATGCTATAAGTCTACGTCTGGAAGCACAAGAATTTTGCATAATGGAAAAGTTGAAAATATGCGAAAAATATTCTTCGTGGAAAAAGCTATGCGAAGGAAAAACAACTTTTCAAATACGTCTCACGGAAGCAGTGATAGCGAAAACAAAATGTTTGATCTTTACGCGGCTACCGGGTTATCATTGCACTATTAACAGAGGATAATGACCCACATCTCTGTTGTAGCGAATGGCATACAGTAAAAAAGAAAATATCAATAGTGTTTTTAAGATCTGCGATACAGCTGCAAACTTGAGTACAAAACATCACCAACCGAAAGAAACGTGAACTACAAACTTCCTTGTGTACTGGCCCAAAGTGTTCTATAAGGTAAATGACATCCGGTGTTGAAAGGAATTTTTTAAATCGGGCATGTGGAAGCAGAGATATGGAGAAAAACAAGATTAAGAATTTGCGCCACCTAACGTCGAAACTGTGCATTATTTCGGGAAGAAAAATGAGCACACAGAGTTTGCTCAGTTAGTAGTATTTGACCGAAAAAGAAGTTCTTCATTCGGGTTTTTAGTACCGAAGATATTGCTGTAAATGAAAACGTGAACTTACGTCCTCTGGTAGCAGACTTATGCGTTAAGGGAAATTTGAAATTATATGAAAAAATGAAAAACATTTTTCAGCGGAAACGCTCTCGAACGTAGAAAGAATTTTTCAAATCGGACTCTTAGAACCAGAGCTATGGACAAAATTAAGGTATGCATCCACGCCCGCTGGTGGAAAAGAACGTGCATCATTTTAAGAAGAAAGTATTCTCGAAAGGTTTTTCGATGTGAGCGAGACATAAACATGATACGGCTATTTCACATCCACAAGCACATAGAATGCTGGGTTTACAGTATGTTAAATGACCAATGTACACAGAGAGCCAGTTTTGGTCAAGTAACACATTGAGAGGCAGTGCCGAAAGTCAAACACAAACATCCATGCCTAACCGGGATTCGAACTCGGACCCAACTACAGCGAATAGTCATACGTCATCGCTTAGACGACTCGCCTCCGGGGTGGCCAGGAGTCCCCATGTTGTAGGAATCAAATTAAGCCAACGCCTGGTAGTACTCGGCAAATGCGTCGGCGAAAACTTTCCTAAAATCCAAACAAGGAAATTAGAATTCATAACTAGAGCGTCTAACTGTAAATACATGGTCATCATGCTGCACATAGTCTTATTAATTGAAGTCCCCCAATTCTTATTCAAACAACGCTCTGGTCTTTCACTACTTATATCCTTTGCTGGATAAAATTTGACTATCGCTCATATGTTTTTGGTTCAAAAAGTCTATAATGTATTTTAGAACCGAATGCAAGCCACATGTGACATTTCTGGTGGAAGCAGTTGGAATCTCGCCAGCTGGAATTAATTCCAGTGATTTAGAGGATCACCTTCTGCGGGCTCGAAATGAATAACTATTCTTCTGCGTGTTCAGTTATTTTTAGTTTCCCTGACGAACATCCAACTCATCCTTCCTAATGTACAGCTAATGGTTTTAAAGATCGGACGAAACCAGCAGTATAAGGCAACACAGCTACAATGCCGCCTCAGGGACCCCATACCGGGCACAGTTCTTTTGATTTGCCAGCAGTCGGCGTCTCTGATTATTTGACAACAAGCAGCGAACGCCACTGACACAGTTCGGGTATATTTTACAACAAGAATGGCCCCATCTGCGTAAATTACACTGAAGAGCAATTGAACTATAGACAGCTGGCGTTATGCAAATGTGGCGCTGTGGGCGATCCTGTAAACGGAAACGACATGACGTATGCAGCGATCCGACAAAACAAGGAGTGATGCGACTGGAATCAGTATGAGTCGGACGCAGTATGGGTAAGACGAAAGATCTAAGCGCATTTGATCGTGGGCATATTGTCGGGGCCCGACGAATGGGTCACTCCATCTCGGAAATCGCGAAGGCACTGGGATTTTCACGAGCCACTGTGTCACGGGTGCACCGTGATTACATCGAATCCGGTAAAACCATCCCTGCAAGGGCCAACAGCCGTGGACAACAGCGTGTGGATGAGCGGGGTCATCGTCGGCTAGCTCGCATTGTAACTGCGGATAGACGGGCCACAGTGCAAGAAATCACTCGGCAATTTAACGGTGGTGCACAAAAACGTGTAAGCAGCCACACCATCCAGAACCATCTCCTTGCTATGGAGTACAGAAGCCATCGTCCAACGAAGGTACCGCTGCTGACCGCACATCACAGGGTGTAAAGATTGACATGGGCGCGGGAACATCGCCACTGGACCTTAGACATGTGGAAAAATGTTGCCTTAACTGATGAGTCGAGATTCATGTTGGTACATGCGGATGGCAGGATACGAGTACGGCGCAAACCACATGAAGCGATAGATTCTTCTTGCCAGCAGGGTACTCTCCAAGCTGGTGAGGGTGGCATTCTCGTCTGGGCACAGTTTACGTGGATTGAAATGGGACCCTTGGTACGTGTGATATCGTCCCTCACAGGTCAACGTTATCCGGATATCCTGGACGACCATTTGATCCCGTTTGTGCATCTTCAACATCCCACTGGGGACCTCATCCTGCAACAAGACAATGCAGCTCCCGAATTGTATCCCAAAGGTTGGATGAACACTCCACCGACGTGACCTCGCTTTCTTGGCCAGCTAGGTCACATGACCTCAATCCCATCGAGCACATCTGGGATGCCATCGAGAGAGATGTTCGAGGCTCTGACCCCCTCCATCAAATCTTCGTGAACTGTGGGAGCTTGTTCAGGGGTCGTGGATCCGTATGGCTTCACAACGCTTCCGGTGTCTTGTCGAGTCCATGCTGAGACGAATCACCGCCCTCATCAAGGCGAAAGGTGGTGGTATACGTTTCTAGACAGGCATCTCTAATTAAATTGCTCTTCAGTGTATATAGCTCTATTCCAAGTAAAATGCCTTCTGTGCCGGAAGCCCGATGTAGGCCTAGAGTTTATAAAGTGAAATCCTACACGAACAGTACGCTTTTCCATTATTTTGATGAACTCATGTACGTATAAATATGTATTGTACGGGACGAAGGTACGAAAACAGAGTAAATGAGTACCACATGAGTTATCTGAAAAGAATCGAATTAATACAGTAACGATAAGTGCATCACTGCAAATTTGGTACAATCCGTTTTTAAATCCAACGATTACTCAAGCTGAAAAATGGGTACATGAAAGAATAATAAACGCACCTAATTCTTATGTAAAATCGCGGAAGCTTCAGGAACACATTTCAAAGCTGATCGTCACACGATAAAGGCCATGCTCTGCGGTAGGTTTGATTTCAAGGGAATTATTCATCATGAGCTGGTCTAAAAGATCGCCAATTCTTGGAAGATTTTTCTGGGTAAGCCTTTGTTACGTCTGTGCATTAAAAGTCCAGGATATCGGCCGTTTGGCATATTGTGGAACCGTTATCTTTAGTGCTAATTATTATGGCACA
Organism: Macrothele yani; assembly: GCA_039090855.1. NCBI lineage: Eukaryota > Metazoa > Arthropoda > Arachnida > Araneae > Macrothelidae > Macrothele > Macrothele yani. The sequence goes on along the minus strand of CM077026.1, from coordinate 18,935,312 downwards.
TTTAAAGTCTCTCGGATCACCCAGTTTGCCCATTCCAACCGGCAAGTAGAAGCTAGGTGACGCTCGACGAGCTGGTTTGTCTGGTTTATACCCAACTCCGTGCTCATGCGCTGTTTTACGCGCTGGAGTAGTCCGTTTATACGACGAGTAGAAGTTCATGTAACGAACTCGAATGCCAGTGTATAAAAGAACACGAGGATTTAAAAATAATTAAATCATGTACTCGATGAACAAACAATCTCGTTATTAAGTACAGGCAAAATCTTACATATTGTACCACGAAAGGCACTTTGCGCTTTAATTCAAACATTTTTGTTGAATCTTCAGGGAAGTGAATAATACATCATTGAGCCCTTATGCGATGTATAAGTGAATTGTTAAAATCTGATTATATCATTTCCATTTTTCATCGTACGTACATCTCACAAAATTAAATTTTCGAACTGCTCTAATTTTCGATGAGCTCTTGTTAAAGTTATAGTGGCATTGTCTTATGAGGGTTAGGTTGGTCATAAGATTTATCCTCTTATATAGACGACTCTTTTTTTCACTTTAATGCAAAGATGTTCAGTTTGAGTAGAATTGTTTTAAAGATACCTTTTTCTAACAAGATACTCTCGGGAAATACTTCAGCCTCAAGTTTGGAAGTAACATCTGAAACTCTTCTACTTTGCGCATGTCAACAAGGAGCTAACAATGGATCCAGCTGAATTTCATTCAGAAGATCCCGATGCTGTGAAAAGCACTCAGCGGCACACAATGCCGTCAGATTTTTAAAATCCTATTTCTCAGTTCTCAGCCCGTCAGCGTCTGATTGATTTAGTGTCATTAAGGGTAATTAGATATTCATGGAGAGCAGAAGTTGGAAACTTCGAAGCAGAAAGTGTCTAGTAGCTCAAAGATCGATGAAAACGAATTCACAGGGAGTTATCCCGTAAAACCGCTCACAAATCTACCACAAGCATTCTCGTTGAAGAAGATTATGGTTCTCGTTTCCCATTTACGGTTCATTACCACTGGACTTGGAAGGATTTATAAATCTTCTCGCCAAAATTTGATGGAAGGCTTCGCAATGGATAAATTTTGTATTATATTAGAGCCCAACATTAGTCGATACGAATCTACAATAATACTACCACAATAAATACACAAGGCAAAACTGTTTCACAATTTGCATAAATCTTTCGTCTAGACAGAAAAAAAAGGCAGAAAAGAATAAAAAAAAAAAGGAAGGGAAAACCTTAGTGCTGTTTTAAATTACCAAACATTGCAGTTGCAGAAAAGTATGATGTCACTCACGTACGGCGTATAGATGAACACCTAGTCATAAAACGGAAGAAACGTAGACATTTTAATCGACTCCATACGAGGTGAGACATTTTATTACTGGTAAAAAATGTGTGCGTATATCTGCACTAGCGGCAACTGTCACCTTCCAACAATCTCCTTCCTCAGCTATGCATTTATTGTGTTGGTGTGAATGAAATATCCGGCGCGAACGAGCAGTGGAGACAGGACCCCTCCACAGCGGAATGGAACAACCCACAGGTGTTGCGGGTATTACGTCACAGTTACTATAAATAGCTAGCACGCGGGTGAAGAACAAGGTTCAGGCATGGTTTGTTTGGACGTGACGTGGCTTGCAAAGGAAACATGCAGACGCCCGATTTCAGAGCCATCTTCCTGTATGAATTTAAACTGAGCCATTCTGCAGGAATTGCCGTTCGAGACAAAGCGTTTGGGGAGGACACAGCCAACGAACAAACCATTCGGCGACGGTTTGTGAAGTTTCGAAGCGGAGATACGGCCCTGGAAAACGAAGCACGTGATCACCGACCTGTTGCTGTTTCTGACGATGTACTGTTACGTGTGGTAGAAGTTGACCCCGAAAAACGTGTCGTGAAATAGAGGCAGAGGTAGGTGTCCTCCACAAGACAGTTGTTCGGCATCTGGCTGCGCTGGGTAAGGTTAAGAAGCTGGACATGTGGCTGCCGCATGAGTTGACAACTGCCAATAAGACAAGGCGTTTGCAAATCTGCACGTCGCTGATTGCCAGGAATAAACAGGAACATCTACTCTGTCGAATCGTCACCTGCGACGAGAAGTGTTCCCTTTATAATAATCGGAAACAATCTGCACAACGGTTAAGCAAGGCACAGCCTGATGGACGGCATCCGAAGCCACTCCTACACACCAAGAAGATGATGCTCATTGTCTGGTGGTCCACAGCAGGTATAACTCATCGGAGTTTCTTGGCAAGAGGCCAAACCATCACTACAGAACGTTATTGTGCTGCATTTCACCATATGCACCAGACATTGCTGCAGGAACAACCGGCTTTGGTCAACAGGCATGGTATTCTTCTGCTCCAGGACAACTTCCCCCCTCATGTGCACAACGAACGATACTGACACTAAGTGCCATAGGCTACGAAGCACTGCCTCATCCTACCTCTTTCCCGGACTTGTCTCGGACAGACTATCATCTATTTTGTCACCTGGATCACTTCCTGTCCGGGAAACAGTTCACGACAGACAACGAGGTTCAACGAGCAGTTGATGACTTCTACGGGTCCCAGAGACAAGACGTTTTTCATTCCGTGATCATGACCTTGCTGGACAGATGGCAACTATGTATCGATACCTAGGGGGATTATTTTGCCTAGGTAAGTTGTCCTACTTTTCCGTTCTCGCAGTCTACGTGTGCTGGTTCTTTGCCGGACATTTCATTCGCACCTACCCAATAGTTAGACGTTTGGTAAATTAATTGAAGGTTTAAGCCGTTTATTGCACGATGAGAGGATGATAATGTTATTATCTTCTCATCGTGCAACAAATGGCTTAAACCTTCAATTTTTGTCGCTACTATGCACGACATTTCATTTTTATTATTATTTAGACGTTGTTGCCATTACTGGAAACATACCTGGAATTTTGTTTCTGGAACATACCTGAGTTCCTTTGTCACCTTCGAAGTAATCCCGTTCGACAGCTATGCGTTTAGTTTTATGCTGTTGCTGTTACTGGAAACATACCTGGAATTCTGTTTCTGCAATATTCTCGGTTTCCTTTCACAGATTACGCTGGATTGTCAGAAAGGTCTGAAAATTTTGGACCTCGCATGGCATTTTTTTCTATTTTAGATAAGAGCCACAAATCACAAGAGGAAAAGTCGCGTGAACAGGATGGATGATCCAATTTCTTAATTGATTTCTTAGCACTGAAACCGGGAGATTGAGCGCATTATGGTTTGAGGCATTGTCTGGCCACAGTTTTTAATTTCTTTTTCTGCCGTACACAATTTTTTTTGCAGTACCTCTAAATATCACTGTTGGCTGAACGTTTGTTTCTGTTCAATAAATGATTGATGAACTATCACCTTTTAGTCGAAAAAACACACAAGCATGATCTTGAATTGCGAGCGCGACATGCGACCATTTTTGATCTCCTATGCCACACAAAAACCCTTGATTCCCCTCTCATGGCGTTCTTACCGCTCTCATTAGCACTTTTTACCGATCGTCACATAGAATGTAAAGTTAGTTTTCTGCTTTAAATTTTTGTCACTCATTTTTACCTCAAAATTCACACAGAGACTTTCATTGCTTTTACTAATTTCTCACCCACGAATGTCTTTACCGGCCTATGCACTATCTTGAAACATGTCCAGATACGCATATGCACGTGATTGTTCTTGTATAGACACAAGGGCGACACTAGATGACCGTTCCGAGAATAAAATTTTTAAATCTCGTGTACATTTGCACATAGCTATCTGTCGTTGCATCAGTTCAATAACGAGCCGGAAGCAGGAGGAAGGTATGGCAGTTCAATAACGAGCCGGAAGCAGGAAGAAGGTATGGCAGTTCAATAACGAGCCGGAAGCAGGAGGAAGGTATGGCAGTTCAATAACGAGCCGGAAGCAGGAGGAAGGTATGGCAGTTCAATAACGAGCCGGAAGCAGGAGGAAGGTATGGCAGTTCAATAACGAGCCGGAAGCAGGAGGAAGGTATGGCAGTTCAATAACGAGCCGGAAGCAGGATGAAGATATGGCAGTTCAACAACTAGCCGGAAGCAGGAGGAAGGTATGGCAGTTCAATAACGAGCCGGAAGCAGGAGGAAGGTATGGCAGTTCAATAACGAGCCGGAAGCAGGAGGAAGGTATGGCAGTTCAATAACGAGCCGGAAGCAGGAGGAAGGTATGAAAGTTCAATAACGAGCCGGAAGCAGGAGGAAGGTATGGCAGTTCAATAACAAGCCGGAAGCAGGAGGAAGGTACGGCAGTTCAATAACGAGCCGGAAGCAGGAGGAAGGTACGGCAGTTCAATAACGAGCCGGAAGCAGGAGGAAGGTATGGCAGTTCAATAACGAGCCGGAAGCAGAAGGAAGGTATGGCAGTTCAATAACGAGCCGGAAGCAGGAGGAATGTATGGCAATTCAATAACGAGCCGGAAGCAGAAGGAAGGTATGGCAGTTCAATAGCGAGCCGGAAGCAGGAGGAAGGTATGGCAGTTCAATAACGAGCCGGAAGCAGGAGGAAGGTATGGCAGTTCAATAACGAGTCGGAAGCAGGAGGAAGGTATGGCCCATCAATAGGTGTGTAATGCGGCCTTCAGTGCTGGTATGGAAGTTATTGGTGTGTCAAGACGCCCGATATGCCGTTTCATAGTGTCCCACAAGTGCTCTATGCACCAGTCATATTTTGTTCCACATGCGCCAGGGATCCTGCCAGGCAAACATGCCTCACACCGTACAACCGCCTGCACCATGCAGGATGGATGTGGTGCCTCACGTTGCTTGCGCCAAATACGCACACAACCATCCACCGAGTGGAGTACAAAATTCAACTCGTCTAACCAGCACACTTTTATCCAGTCATCCGACATCCAACTTGGATGATCTTTGCACCACGCGGTCTTTTGCGCCCATGAATCGTGGTAAGGGTAGGATATCGTCTGCGGTTATAGCCCACACGTGAAATCGTGCGCCACGTGGTCATGTCAGATACAATTCCGTGTTGACCTCTGTTGTATTGGGTAGTCATCTGTTGAACAGTGGACTGCACGAGTCGAAGGACCCGGAGCTCACCTCTCATATCAATCTTTCGCTGTCCCCCGCAATTTTGTCTCCGAGTTGCCGGGTTGTTGTTTGACTATTTTCACGCCACTCTTGTTACGCTTTAACTACGGCGGCTTCCGAACAACCCACCAGGTCAGCTTTTTGGTAAATCGAGGCACCCGCTGTCCGAGTTTCCTCAATCTGTCCTTTCTCAAATCCCGATGATTTCTTCCCTTTACCCATCGCGCTCCTAGTTTAACTACCTACTTCTGCACTCACACCTTATATATGCTGCGTCGGTGAACTAATCGCGTCCTCTCGGAGTCAACGGCCCGCATCCACTTTTGATAAGGGGGGTAATAATGCAGTGATCACTCAGTGCATATCATCATCATCGTCACCAAACATTGACAATCCATTGCTGGATGAAAGTTTTAGCAATTCTCCTCCACAAAGTTCTATTTTCTTCCATGCCCTTCTCATATGCTTTCCGATTTCACATCCACACATCTCCCACATGAGCTTCTTCCGGGTCTTTTCCTGTCCCTTGGAATCTACTCTAGGATCGGCTTATGCCAAATCCAAACCTCTCTCATCATTGTAACATCCTCTTGTTCGGAAATTAAGGGTTAATGAAGTGAATTAGGTAACTCTTCGGAATAGAGATTTGTGGACATTAACTTTTCGCTTTTAGCTTTGCCATATAACATTATGTTGTGAAATGCCATGAAACATAAAATATGTGTTGCATCAGAAACTCATTGTAATTCCTTCAGAACAAAAAGTTGTTAATTCAGGAGTTCTGTACCGGAGCACTGGTCTTAGATTCTTAGTTGTGTAACTTAATCGAGAATCTGAATATTTATAGACAGAGAGCGGTCAAAAGAGAAATTTGATTTTCATAAGCTTTATGATTTCTGAAAATGTATTTTAATTTGTAATGCTGTTTTTTTTCTTTCGCTGCCGATCCGACTTTAAATAAATCATATTTAAAGAACAACTTATACTTCTTTAATGCATAACTATGGTGTTTTTAGAATTTTAAATTTTGTTTATACATTTATACGTTTTTTAAGACCATCCTATGGAAAAACGTATAGTCGAAGTCTCACTGTACAACGACTCCGGGTAGCAATCTTTTAAGTAAAAAAAGAACATGTACTCACATGTAATCTCCGTTGCTCTGCGGGAAATGACCGTCCGGCCATATCATAATGCAATTCACTCTGTAGCTTCCGTCAGCAAACGGTTCCTGGATTGTGGTAGAATATAGCATGTTAGGGAAAGCCAGTATTATGCTGGATAACCATATCCAGAAAGTTATAATTAGCGTGGCTACTCGAGACATCCGGGGCTTCAGCGGGTACATAATGGCCATGTACCTGAAAAAATGATGGAGAAAACGGGATCAATACAAATTTTTCTGATAAAATGAAAATGGAAAATGAAGTTGACATGTGAATTTCATTTCTTAGTTGTAATATATTAGTAATCACGTAAGAATAGTGGTTTAAAAAAGCGAGATCTTACAAGCAGCTAGACATACTGATGCAGCACATTAGTTTGTAATACACATCCTACATGCGTAGGGTTCTGCGATTTTGACTGAACACGTGGGATTATGTGATTTTTCCTAAACCCCGAGCAGGTAGGATTCTGCAATTTTGATTAAACCCTGTATAATTAGAATTCTGTGATGTTGACTGCGTCCTACGCATGTGGGATTCTGTGATGTTGACTGAGTCCTGCGCACGTGAGATTTTGTGATTTTAATTGAACCCTGCGCATGTGGGATCCTGTAATGTTGACTGAACTTTGTTCATGTGGAATTCTGTGATGTTGACTGAACCCTGAGCATGTGCGATTCTGTTAGTCGTAGTAAAGGCGATGCTTTTAACAGTGATTTCTTGGTGCAGACATTGACGTTTCCAATGAGTCAAATTGTGTGGGCATGTATATCTAATAAAGTTGACTGTAGAGTGCTACAAAAATATGTTATCTGCCCAGCTAATTCCAACAATCCAGGAACAACTTAGGGATAATGATTCCTGAATCCTGCTTCTTCAAAGACAATTTTGTGCCATGTCACCGTGCCAGGAAAGTGAATGGTTTATTAGCATTATTGTCACTTAACCTGATACTCAGTATTTTTGTTTAGGACAAAAGTAACCTACAAGAGAACAAGGTAAGATGACTAAATTGGCTAGGTAACAGTACTGACCCAAACACTATGGAGAACTGCTGATACATAGTGTCCAAGTCTCGAAGCAACAGAATGCTTTGGAACCTGAGATCTTCTTAAAAACTCACAATATCTTTTAATTATCTTTAAAAAACTGGTGAAGTGTACACAGTATTATTTCACAAAACTCCTAAATATAAAATTTACCCTTGATAGCTGTAATAGCTATCAAGCGAGATCATGTGTCCCACATGCGCAGGGTTCAGTCAACATCAAATAATCCCACATGCGCGGGGTTCAGTAAATATCACATAATCCCACATGCGTAGGGTTCAGTCAACTTCACAGAATCCCACATGCGCAGGGTTCAGTCAACATCACAGAATCCCACATGTCCAGTAAACCATAACAGAGTTCCACATCATACATAAGCGGGAAACGAATTTCTCTGACGAAATTAATTCTTCACAAATAAATGGAAAGCAATACAAATGTGATCGTTGGCACAAATGTGCCGTATTTTCAGTTTCCACGTCCTTTAGAAAATTTGAAAATTATGTTACCCAGGAGTGGAAAACGAACCCGTATCGCCCAATTTCTGTTTCTAAGCTATATCTGCTTAGCTTTAGTTGCTTGGAACTTCTTTGTTCTGGGTAGTGTAACGGATAGCATGCTTGAACGAGAATTATGTCTTCACGGAAATTTGTTTTCCACTTATGTATGATGTTTCCTGAAGCACTGGAACTTGTGACCTACATCCGACCCCGGATGCGTGAAAAGGTCGTGTTGACGCTACCAGGAAGCACGGAATAGAATTTCAGTAATACTGACTACGATGAATTCAGTAATATTGACTACAATGAATTTAGTTATATTGACTACAATGAATTCAGTAATATTGACTAGAATGAATTCGGTAATATTGACTACAACGAATTCAGTAATATTGACTAGAATGAAGTCAGTAATATTGACTAGAATGAATTCAGTAATATTGACTGCAATGAATTCAGTTATATTGATTACAACGAATTCATTAATATTGACTAAAATGAATTCATTAATATTGACTACAATGAATACATTAATATTGACTACAATGAATTCATTAATATTGACTAGAATAAATTCATTAATATTGATTCTACAATGAATTCAGTAATATTGCCTACAATGAATTCAGTAATATTGACTACAATGAATTAAGTAATATTGACTACAATGAATTCGGTAATATTGACTACAATGGATTCAGTAATATTGATTCCAAATTTGTCAATATTACTGAATTCATTGTAGTCAAAATTTGTCAATAGTACTGAATTCACTGAATTATGACAATATTACTGAATTCACTCCAAATTTGTCAGTATTACTGAATTCACACAAAATTTGTCAATATTACTGAATTCACTCCAAATTTGTCAATATTATTGAGTTCACACCAAATTTGTCAATATTACTGAATTCATTGTAGTCAAATTACTGAATTCATTCTAGTCAATATTACTGAATTCATTGTAGTCAAATTACTGAATTCATTGTAGTCAATTTTACTGAATTCATTGTAGTCAATATTACTGAATCCACTGTAGTCAATATTACTGAATTCATTGTAGGCAATAATACTGAATTCATTGTAGTCAATGTTACTGAATTCATTGTAGTCAAAATTTGTCAATAGTACTGAATTCATTGTAGTCAATATTACTGAATTCCTTGTAGTCAAAATTTGTCAATAGTACTGAATTCATTGTAGTCGATATTACTGAATTCATTGTAGTCAAAATTTGTCAATAGTACTGAATTCACTGCATTATGACAATATTACTGAATTCACTGCATTATGAAAATATTACTGAATTCACTCCAAATTTGTCAATAGTACTGAATTCACTCCAAATTTGTCAATATTACTGAATTCATTGTAGACAATATTACTGAATTCATTGTAGACGATATTACTGAATTCATTGTAGTCAATATTACTGAATTCATAGTCAATATTATTGAATTCATTGTAGTCAATATTTCAGTAATATTGGCTACAATGAATTCAGTAATATTGACTGCAATGAAAGTTTCAGTAATATTGACTGCAATGAAAGTTTCAGTAATATTGACTACAATGAATTCTACTTTAATATTCTTTTGAGAAATATTTCGACTAGCGCATATATTGCTTGAAACTGCCTCGTCGTGGGTGGCGTAACGGATAGCATGAACCCGCATCTCCCGTCGTGGGTGGCGTAACGGAAATCGAACCCGCATCTCTCTAATGGAAATCGGGAGATGCGGGTTCGATTTCCGCTACGGAGTAATGTAATTTTCAAATTTTCTGAAGGAATTGCTCAATGGAAACAGTGAAAATATGGCACATTTGCGCCAACGATTATATTAAAATACCACGTGTGCAGGGTTCATTCCGCATGCTCTTAATTACAAATTAAGCCATTGTCCACGCATTTTACTATTCAGTAAAGGCTTCTTACGTGGGCTGTAGGCTTTGAGACTCATGTTATACAAACGACGTCGCACATTTCGCGCACTCGCATTTACGTCTGTCTGCTGTTCCCACTGTACCTTCAGCTCGGACTGTACGTTCTTGCAGGCCGAGGTGCTTCAGCATCCTATCGTGGCAGGGCGTGCTCACATGTTTACCTCGTGATCTGGCTTTTTCTTCCCATTTTGATATGTTCGTGTACCCTTTGTCACAAACGCACAATTGTTTATTGAAGGGCAATGAACTCATTGCGCTATTTCAAGCGAGGATAAACCTTCAGCATTCAAAGCAACAATTATGGACTTTTCATGCGGTGTTGTTGAAACTTTCCATTTTGCTTATAACAGCGAAACACCTTCGCATGAGGTTTTATACCAATCGATGATGCAATCACGGGAAATATTATAATTGCAGTAGATTTTGGCAGACAATGAAATGCGTTTCATGTATCTGATGTCACGGATGATGCAATCTTAACGGTTTCTCTCAGGTATGGAGCACAGTGCTACTTTTATTTACAAAAGAAGCATATTTCTACAGAATTTTACAGGTGATGCAATTTCCATGGCCTTTTCTGCAGTGCCGTGGCCTGCGTTAACATTTTAAGTCTGCGTTCTGTTTCAAATTTAATAGGTGTTCCTTAAATTGCATTAATTTACGAATGCTTATAAAAAGCAAGGCTTCTTAGTGAGAGGAAAATTTAATGTAAAAATGAGCCCAGCCGGTCTTTGATTAATATCCACGAGCATTGCTATACTATGACTGTCAGAGGTTACACACGAAACCAAGTGAGAAAAACAAACAATGGGCCATTCTGGTAGCGTAGTGGTATAAGCGGTGACTTCTGGACCATCTCCCGAGATGAGTCTGGGTCTAAATGCCGGTGAGCCATGTGCTGTATGTGCCATCACTGGCTCTCTTCCTTCCCTGGAACCAGTGGCGCTGAATTAAGAACGGGCCGATTGCTTACAGCCTATTGAGTAGCTGACGGTGGTCACTTACTCTCTTCCCCGAGTAAAAAAGATTCAAAATTCAGAGCTTTTTGGCAAGTAATCTAACAGCATGTTAATTTCGGAAGTAGCATGTCCCCTTGTAGTCATGTGTTCTAGACCAATTCTAAACGAGCACAACGTTCGACTGGAGTTTTGTTCCCAGCATTTCGTGGGTTACAATCCATTCCAATGTCCGCTGCGTTTCATTACCAGCCAAACGGAATCGAAAATTAACAACACCTGTGAAAACTCAAATTTGTCCGTGATGGGGATCGAACCAGAGCACCCATACTCCAGAGTAAGTTGCTCTCCCAACTAAGCTACACTGACGGAACGTACTGCTGCAGATTTGTCGTCTTGACACGTCATTCACCTCTGTATTACGTCACACACCCAGTGTGTCTTTAGAGCTCATACAGCAACACAATGGTTGCAGAATTTCATCGAGATAACGTAGTGGTGCCGTTGTACCCCATAAGCGCGCGCGCGCGCAGTGAACTGCTGTTAACGCTGTTAGTTCCCCAAATCAAGACACCAGGGTGAGGAACCGCATGACACTTTCGAATAGCAGCATGGTAAGCCTGGTCACCACGTGGTTTCCAGAATATCAATCACGCATAGTGTACACGGAGATATATGCGGGACTCGTCGCTGAATACAACAGGATTCTATTCATATCCCCACGCGCGTCAGGTACGGTACCATTGCAGCATTGTACACCCATTCGCTGTTGAGGAATTCGGTGTCATTCTTCTTGTTAACTTTTATTTTTTGAGACATTCAGAGCTGACTAAATATTTTTCTATGTCAGATGCAAAGAAATGTGTGCTAGCCCATTTTCCGGCCCGCTTTTGTTTAAATCTGATTTACTTAAAATTATGTTTTGAGATTTTTAAGAATTCCTGTTTAGTAAAAATGTGGGCTATAGGATAATTCCTCTGTTTTATTTTAAAGTCCATCATTTACACCGATCAGCCATTGCATTATGATCACATGCCTAATATGCTGTAGGACCTCTTTCAGCCCGCAAAATAGCGGCCATTCGGCAAAGCATCGATTCGATGAGGTGGCGATAGGTATTCTGGGGTATCCGGTACCATTATGACAACAGCAGGTCCTCCAGTGCCCGTACATATCCGGGTAGTCGAGATTTAGTGCAAACCAGCTTTTCCAAGCCGAACCACAAATGTTCGGTTGGGTTCATGTCAAGTGAATTTAGATTCCGGCAGTTTGGCATGACGCATTATCACGTAGGTAATGGCCATCACCAGCAGGGAACACAGTTGCCATGAATGGGTGAACGTGGTCAGCAACGATGTTCAGATACCTGACGGCTGCCAGGGATTGTGCTATTGGGATAATGGGACCTAAGGTATCCCAAGAAAACATCGCCCACAGTATAATACCGCAGCTGTCTGTCTGTTTCTGCTCAACAGTGTATCCAATTGCCATAGCCTCCGTTGGTAATCTGCGTATCCGCGCTCGGCCGTCTACGTGATGCGCCCGGAATCTTAATTCGTCAGGACAGGCCACTTTCTTCCAATCATTCACTGTCCAATCTCCATGATCTCTGGCCCATTTCATGCGTTGTTGGCGATGACGTGCGTTGAGCATTGGGACCCGACTATGTCTTCGGCTACGCAGGCCCATGCGCAGAAGGCTGCTATGAACTGTGTGCTGTAACACATTTTCCTCATCACCACTGTTGTAGCTGCGAGTGATTTCTCGCACTGTGAACAATGCGCGACAGTATTCGCTGCCCTCTGGTATAAATGAGCTGGGGACGACACACGTCTGGAGGACGGTTTGTCGTTTGGCCATATGTGCACCACTTTTGATACGTGCTCACTACAACGGCACGTGAACAAACCGCTCCGTTTTCGAGATCGTAGTTCCGAAGCACCGTGCGATCACAATTTGTCCTTTAACAAACTCTGATAGATCAGCAGCTTTTCCCATTCTGACTCCGAACACTCTACTAACTGAAAGCCGGTCTTCGGATTGTATATATACTGCCCTGTAAACTTCACCTACGCCACCGTTCGGTCACCAAGCGCACTCATTTCTCTAGGCTCGGGTTGGTCACAATTTAATGGCTCATCGATGTAACATATCAAACTCATGATTGTGGAAATGCACAAAGAAAACTAAAAGTGTCTCAAGTACATGAAGGAAGAAATTGAATTTTCACAGAAAGGACATCAGGACGTTTTGCGTGAGATCCCTTTTTTTTAATTGCCGATGACAAATTAATTGCATTAGTTTGAAACCACATTTTTGCGATAGATGCATGCTACGAAATGTTCTTCAGCGAATATCGTTACCCAAAGCACTTACAGGAAAGAACATTTTGCTCAAAAGTTTCCTAAGTATATCTTCATTACTCTCAAAGTTAGATTCATTCGCATGGAAACAGCAATACTGTGCAAAAAGATCGGGAACCGCTATTTCTTTTCTTCTGTTCAATTCTAGGTAATTAAATATAGGGAATACGTTTCCATAAGACTGGTTTCTGAAGTTTGTAAAGTTGCGGAGCGTTCCTTTAGGTGCGTTCACGATATTAAGGTAACGATCGTCGACGAGCGTAAAAAGGACCATCTCATCCATGAAAGTTAATAACGGAGACGGCGAAACGCAGACGGAATCGTCCGAAGGTGCTCACTAGCTACGCACTTAATTGAAAAGCAAAAAAAGTAAAAAGAGATACGAAAAGCGAATTTTAATATCTTCGAATAAAATAAATCTCTAAGGAAATAAACGACTAAGATTATGAATCTGTTTTTGAATACTATAATATGGAATTTTACCCATTCCCTTAGGCTTCAGCTCTTCTTGTTGGTATTAAATGCCAAGAAAAATGAAAGGTTTTTGGTTACATTCGAACGATAAATATTACTCAGGGAAAATAGTGTCTATGTTCTTTGGAAATAATTAAATTTTCTAAAATATCGAAATTGTTGGTTAGCAATCGTAAAATGTCTGTTTGCATTATTTTGGAATTCCGTTCTTCTAATACATTTCTTACATGTTCACTTGTTTTAATTTTCAATCTTTAAATATAGTCCAAATAAGAAAATATTCTCACGAGATTCTGCAATCGGAAATTCTCTTAGAACATCTGCAAGCAAGAATTAGAAAATATAAATCGCAAAAGTGATCAACGGGTAGATTATATTCTAAAACCATATAATTCGCTTTGACTGAACGTTTGAACGTTTGTCTGATTTTCTTGGCGCATAGTAGTAACGGTTGGTCTTCGGAAAACCGGTTGACGAGTAGCTCGCGTCCGGCCGCCCATCCGGGTGATTGTGCCGGCGAGGTGAGCGGTGTTCGGCGGCCTCGGCGAGGAGCTCATTCCAGTCGTACGGAACTTCGGAGGACATCCAGCGTTATTCCATTTTGAGATTTTCTGCCAAGTTATCCTTTCAACCAAGATGGCGGATGTTTTACATTGTTTGAAGTGCATCTGTAAAACTCTCGTCTGGATTTCTTCAACGCTTTTGACGTAGAACTACGTCTAACACCGCGGATAGTACGGGGCGACTTACGGCCGACAACCTGTCACAAAAATAGGTTCCAATTGAAACAATTATAGCGTTAAATGTACGTGCCGCACACTAATCGTGTAAACATATTCATAAACAGCATGGAGTCCAAATCGCGTACTGTGCAATACATCGTGCATGAAAGGCTCCCCTCGCTCCCTCGGCGCTTTTGACTCAGTCTATCTTTTTGACTCAGTCTATCTCGGCAACAGTGAGTGCAACACGACTGTATTTGGTATTGTTTTAAAGCTCTCGACGAGATGTATTCAAAATTATGAAGAACACTTCGCAGTGGTTTGAACTGAACATTTTAAAAACTGTTTTCTTGTCAACCGGTGAACACTTTTGAAAATATCGCGGCTTATCTGGATAACCGTGAATACAAAATGACTGTGCGTGGGAGCGTTTTAAAGCTCTCGAGGAGATCTATTCAAATATACAGGGAGCATAGGAAAGCCCCTTTAGCCTGAAATAACTTGCGAACGGAGAGATGTACAGTTATGCAAGTGAGATAACGGTATCGTAAAGCGACTATGCACGAGCAGCGCCCCTAGTGGCAAAATGCGGAAGTTAGGCATTGCAAATCGAAAACGAAAAGAGATAGATACTACAAAGTTGTAGAGCATCAATTAATTAGTACAAAACGAGATTTGTTTCACACGGATAAGATAAACTGTCGCCAGAATACCCTAAAATGTCCTACATCGATGCGCGACGATTCGAATCTGCATATTAACATTTCGCTAATGTAGCCGTATGCAAATACAGATTTTGACGTTGTACTGTGCCTACGATATAAAAAACCAGTAGTAGGATGTACCCTGATCAGAAGTTTAGGCCTACGTACGCCGTGTGAGAATGGCGAGCTTCACTCGCTCCGAATATTGCGAAATGGTGCTTATTTACGGCGAAATCCAACGAAACGCGGCGCTAGCTGGCTGCGCCGCGTTTTATACATAAGATGCTTGCAATAGTGTGACACCTTCCATGCTGTGGAATGTGCATGCAGAGTTACTTTCACGAATACAGATGTGTATCGTGGGCAATGGCGAACTCTTCGAGCATAATCGACATTTATCACTGTGCACCAGTTTGCTTTTTTTTTTTTTTTTTTTTTTTTTTTTTTGACGTCATCAAACTGTATTGACATAAGTACGCATTTACGCAATAAATTGTGTGTATTTGCCCATACCTATGCCTGTTCCCATCAAACGTTCACACAAAAGGTCGCGCATCGACTTCCGACATTTTAGGGTATTCAGGCGACAATTTATCTTATCCATGTGAAACAAATTCGTTGTGTACTAATTAAAAAATGCTGTACAACTTTGTAGTTGGAAATTTTGCTCTATCGCTTTTCGTTTTCGATTTGCAATGACTAACTTCCGCATTTCGCTACTAGGGGCGCTGCAATCCGTTGCATTCGATCGGGCGTAGTTGCTTTACTATACCGTTATCTCACTTCCATAACTGTACCTCTCACCGTTCGCCAGTTATTGCACGCTAAAGGGACTTTCCTATTCACCCCGAATAAGGAACATATGGTTTTAAAAATTGTTTTCCTGTGAACGTGTTAATCTTTTCGATAATGCCGCGGAATTCGCATAATGAAGGCAGGCATTAGTGGAGAAAATCAAAACGAGAGGCAAAAGCAACTAATGACGAAGGTAAGAAGCCCAAGAAGAGTGCAGCTCAACGAACTAGAGAGTAACAATAAAAGGATGACTTCGCACAATACGTCAAATGAAATGAGAAAACTTACTGTCTATGTACGATGTTTAACAAAAAAATATTCTTATATAAGAGTACTACATTGCTTCTGTTTCACCTGATAATGGGATAAATGTTACCCCGAAAGTGCTAGTGGGGTATTTTATCTGTAAATTTCTTTCGGTTTTTTTTTTGTAAACATCGTACATAGACGGTGAGTATTCTCATTTCATTTGAACTAGAGAGTATCGAGAACGCCTGAAAGCAGCAACCGCCGAACAAAAGTCCAATCTTCCGATTGAACCCGTACCAGGCGCATCTCGATCTCTGCTTTGTGTTTGCATTGTCTCCAGCATTATTTGTAAAAATTATGTAAGCAAATTTTCATATCATAGACCTGTGTTGGCTATAACAAATTAAATAAACGCTTTGAAACCATACGCGACTAGCTCATTTTAACTCTCCGATCTGCAACTCGTAGTCCTACGTTCCAAAATCACGACTCAATCAGAACTGACCGTACCTGTATTTTTTTGGGCACCTATTTATCTAAAAAATATATGTTTGGGACTTTCTATATCAAGGTAAAATTCTCCATGATGAACGGACGTTCATAAAAGATGTTGTGATCAATGAAATAATGAAAATATGGTTTAAAAATTACATATCTTTCCCCCCGTCATTATTGTCGGGCTTTCATCTAGTATGATAATCAAACATCTATCTGTACTGAAGGTGATATTTCGATTTGAAAGTCTTTTTTTTTTTTAACAAAATTGTACCAATGAACATTTCAGGAAAAAAGAACCTGATAAGTTACAAGGAAAATAACAGCAAAGATCGCAGTAGATATACAGGAGAACCTCGGTTATACGATTTGAAGTTATAGGTTTCTTTCACACTATCTACCAACAAGTAATTGGACACCACTGCAAACGACGATATCTGCGGTTATGATACACGTCACGACCGCCGCCCTTAAATATCGTGTGGGAAACAACAACACAACCAGTCGAATGCAAGATGCCACGCAGTTCGGAGCTCTCTGATTTCGAGAAAGGCGTAATCGTCAGGTATCACAGAAATGGTCGATCCATACGTGACATATCCAGCGAGTTGAAGTACCCAACATCGACAGTGACCTACGTGATTGGCAAGTGGAAGATTAGAGGTGACTGTCGGAATGTGCCCCAATCCGGCAGACCCAGAAGAAAGAGAGTTAGAGACCGACGGGTGCTGGCCAGAGAAAATTCGGAAGAACCGCATCAAATCGATGGACCACATCCGCGAGGAGTTTCAACAGGCTTCCGGGAGTGTTCTTTCGATGAATACCATCCGTAAGGAAGCCCATCTGCTTGGTTATTATGGACGTGGTGCCGCTCACAAGCCTTTGATCACCAAGTCCAATAGCTCTGCTCGGCTAACGTAGTGCAAAGAACGTCTACAGTGGACCGTTGAACAGTGGAAATAGGTTCTCTGGAGCGACGAATCAAGGTTCACCCTCTACCGTTCAGATGGCAGGGTCTGGGTTTGGCGTCTGCCTGGAGAACGCTTCCTGCCGGAATGTATTGAGCCAACTGTGAAGTTCGGCGGCGGTGGAATTATGCTATGGGGATGTTTCTCCTGGTGTGGCACGGGACCCTTGGTCGCAATTCATGGTAGACTCAACGCCGAGCCCCCTGTCCTGTTGCGAGGTCCACCATGGCTTGGTATGGTGACAATGAGGTTAATCCAATGGATTGGCCTACGCAGAGCCCGGAGCTTAACCCTATCGATCATCTCTGGGACGAGTTGGAGCGTCGACTTAAGGGGTGTCCCCACCGTCCGAAATCGGTGAAGGAACTGACCTGTCTCCTCCCAGCCGAGTGGAAAAAATACCGTTAGCCGTCGAACAACGCCTGGTTGAAAGTATGCCCTGGAGGGACGCAGCTGTAATCGCTGCTCGTGGAGGCTCCACCAACTATTGAAGGTGGATAAACTTTGTTTTCCTTTGCTATCACAGGTGTCCAATTACTTGTTGGTAGATAGTGTATTTCATACATAATTCTGCGTCATTCCGAATTTTTTGCTGCAGTTTCTATCCCTTTTTCAAATGGGTGATACGTAACTCATTTTTGTGATTATGCGTAAAAATCAGTAAATCATTTTTCCGATTAAATTTTTAATTCCAGGTTATCAAAAATACGCTGTTCTTTTATATTAAGAAACTGCAACGTGGTGTACAAATATTTGTTTTTTTTTCAAGTCGACCAAGGTTTCGCTGTGCTCTATCGTAGCTCCTTCAGGACAAATGACACGTAAATATTCAAATTGTACATGACATCTTAAATGGTGTTTACAGTCACGGGTTTTGGTTAGTTGCTTCCACGCGCTTGATAGAAATGGTGTGCATGCCATGTCATTAACAAGTTGCGAAACATTCTGATATTATGCAATGCTCCCAAAATATCAAGTTTGGTGGTTGAATCTAACTTGTTGTTTAGTTTCGCTTCTTCAAAGAGTAATTTATGGTCCTTTTCGTAACAGTGTTTAGCCATCGATGGCTTCTTTAGGTCACAGTTCTGAAAATAGGTCTTGCGCTCCTTCAATCGAAAACGTAAGGCTCTGCTGGTTACTTGCCCAAATGGATCTCTCGCAACTACAATTTATCGCAAGCCTTGCGCTGTTTTGTCATCTCCACATTCCAAGTCCAATTACCCTTGGCAACAAAAACTCAGTGCCTTTTACAGTTGCATATATAGAGCGACACATATATCCCGATGAGCCATTACATTATGACCAACACCAGCCCAGAGAAATGAGCTTGCCTCGAGACCGAACAGTGGCGCAGGTGTAGTTCACAGGGCAGTATATATACAACGCGAGGACCGGCTTTCGGTTAGTGGAGTGTTCGGAGTCAGAATAGGTAAAGCTGTCGATTTCTTGGTGTTTGGTAAAGTCAAATTGTGATGACACTACACCTCGGAACTACGATCTCGGAAACGGCACTGCTTATGGGTTGTTCGCGTGCCACTGTAGTGAGTACGTATCAAAAGTGGTGCAAAGCCCGCCAAGCGACGGACTGTCGTCGACTCATGTGAAGTGCGCTGCTCATTAATTCCAGAGTGCAGCGGATACTGTCGCGTATGGTTCACAGCGACAGGAGGTCCGCCTTGCGACAAATCACCCGCAGCTACAACAGTGGTGATCAGGGCATTTTGTCACAGCACATAGTGCATCGCAGGCTCCTGTGTATGGGCCTGCGTAGCCGAAGTCACTGCACGTCATCGCCAACTACGCATGAAATGAGGCTAAGATAATCGAGATTGAACAGTGGATGATTGGAAGAACGTAGCCTGGTCAGACGAATCAAGATTCCTGGTGTATCACGCAGTCGGCCGAGCGCGGATACTTCGATTACCAACGGAGGCTATGTTACCTTAACGCACTGTTGAGCGGAAACAGGCAGGCAGCAATGGTATTATGCTGTGGGCGATGTTTTCTTGGGATATACTATATTATCCCAATTGCAGAATCCCTGACAGCTCTCAGGTATCTTAACATCGTTGCGGACCAAGTTCACCCATTTATAGGCTCCTGGTATGATGACCATTACCAACAGGATAATGTGACACGCAACACTGCAAGTATCCTCAAGGAGTGGTTCTCGGAACATGCTGGTGATTTCCTGTTAATACCCTGGCCGCCCAATTCACCTGACACGAACCCAATCTAACATTTGTGGTTCGACTTGGAAAAGCGGGTCTGAGCTAAATCACCACTACCTCGAAATGTACCGGAACTGGAGGACCTGCTATTGACATTATGGTACCAGATACCACAGGATACCTATCGCCACCTCATCGAATCAATGTCTCGCCGAGTGGACGCTGTTTTGCGGGCTAAAGGGCGTTCCTACAACTTATTAGTTAGTTGGTCATAATGTAA
This sequence comes from Macrothele yani, assembly GCA_039090855.1. Lineage (NCBI taxonomy): Eukaryota > Metazoa > Arthropoda > Arachnida > Araneae > Macrothelidae > Macrothele > Macrothele yani. The sequence continues at coordinate 18,915,396 of CM077026.1, read as the reverse complement.
TGTCTCATTGGATTAAGACAGTTTCCAAAAAGAACTTGGTTTCCTTAAACGTGTTGCAGTACAGCGAGGATAGAACCTTCACTGTAGGGAATTCCATTTTCCCGTGACCTTGTCTTTAATATTTGAAAAATTCTCAACACCTTTAATTTTAAAGTGATTCTTAAACCCATAAACAAAATGAATTTTTTAGGATAAATGACTATGTTGAAGATAAAAACTCTTAGGGAATTTCATGTGAATATCGCCATCCGAAAATAAAGACTTTTAGAGCCTTACGTTTTTGATTGATTGAGCACAAGGCCTACATTCGGAACTGTGACCTATAGAAGTCATCGATGGCTGAACGCTGTTACGAAAAGGTTCATAAATTTCTCTTTGAAGAAGCAAAACTAATCTACAAATCAGATTCCACCACCAGACTTGATAGTTTCCAAGCTTTCTATATACACTGCTGGCCACCCAAAATGCAATACCAAGAAGGACACGAGATAGCAAAGCCAGATTTACTGGACACATAACAACAGATACAAAGATGAAACTATTGAGTTTACAGGCCCGTGCGACTTGCGGAACACGCAGACATCAATAGTTTGTGTTGCCCCCATGGTTGGCAATAACGGCCGCTACACGCAGCGGCATCGCACGAAAGAGGCTTTCGATGTGGGCTTGGGGTATGTCGGTCTAGGCTGCTTCCACGCGTTTCCACAGTTCATCAGGTGTAGCCGATGGTGGTGCTTGCGGGGCCACTCGGTTGCCGATCAGCATCCAGACGTGTTCGATGGGCGACATATCGGAAGAACAGGCGGGCAACGGCAGCAGTGCCACCTGGTGGGCCGTGAAGAATTGTCGCACGATGCGTGCCACGTGCGGGCGCGCATTGTCCTGTTGAAACGTGGCCGCTGGCAGGTCCTGCAGGTAAGGGAGGACTACAGGCTCCAAAACGTCGGAGATGTAGCGATGGCTGTTGAGTGTACCGGCGATGCGTACCAGAGGGGTGCGGGTGTCATATCCAATTGCGTCCTAAAGCATAACGCCAGGCGACGGACCGGTATGGCGCTGCATAGTGCAGGCGTCATACAGTTTCTCGCAGCGGTGACACCACACGCGGATGTGACCATCGTGGTGTTGCAGGCAGAAGCGGGATTCCTCGCAGAAGACAATATTGTGCCATTCCGTAGGACATGTGCGGCGTTCAACAGCCCACTGCCGCCGCACTCGCCGGTGGTGTAACTTTAATGGTAATCAGAACAATGGGCACCATGCGACAAGTCTACGCTCCTGCAGATGACGTCGAACGGTACGTGCTGACACAGGTTGTTGCGCAACACACCCTAATTCCTGCGCTAACGTTCGTGATGCGGCGGTGCGAGCCGTCAATGCCCGCCGCACAACATGCCGGTCCTCTTGTTTGGTGGTGTCCCACGGTTGCGCAATCGCTCACGTCGGTCCGTCCGTCCCTCCTAAACCCACCGAATCCATACTCGCCGCACTGTGGCTGGATGTCGTCCCACACGTGCGCCGATGTCTCGGTACGATAAACCGCTGTCGCGATAAGTCACTATTCGTCCTATGTCGAACTCCGAAACGTGCTGGAATAACTTCCGTATTCTGCGACGAGGTAACAGGAAGCTTCTCACGCACAGGTCCGGCAGCACAACACACTTCCACTACTTACATCCCGCCTTCTGTGCACAATTTTATAGTGCTTCTCGGTGGCGTGCCGGGCGAACATGATTTTGCATATGCCCTGCAATGCTAATCGTTAGCATGTTCTCTTACGGGCGACGCATGCTGCGAATTTCAGGACAATTGGATGCTTCGTTCTTGGTGTTGCATTTTGGGTGGCCAGCAGTGTAGAAAACGGGGTGATAGTTTTAGCAGGTCTTCTGAAAAACAATGTACGTACTTCTGGTTTCATTATCTGTGTCCTTCCGTCTCTGGATGGACATATACCATATGTCTTCACCTGTTAGTTCGATGTGACCTTACCTTTTCACCTGTTTCTCCGATGCGACCGTATCTCTCGACCTGTTAGTCTGATTTGATCATATCTCTTCACCAGTTAGTCCGATTTTCCCCTATGTCTTCACCTGTTAAACCAATTTGACCATATCTCTCACCTATTAGTCCGATTTGACCATATTTCGTCACCTGTTAGTCCGATCTGATCATATCGCTTCCCTTGTTAGTCCAATTTGATCCTATTTTTACATCTGTTAGTGCCATTTCACCATATTTTGTCACATGTTAGCCCGATGTGATCATATCTCTGAACCTGTTAGTCCGATTTGGCCATATCTATTCACCTGTTAGTCCGATTTGACCATAACTCTTCATATGTTAGTCCTATTTGACAATATCACTTCACCTGTTAGTCTCAATGGAAAAATAATTTTTGCATTGGGAAGCCTGAAATGTCAGAATGTTGACCATTGCAAATTGGTCGTTTTACTTTGCTTAAAATGCTTAACACTGTACGCACTGTACCTTTTCGAATTGATACCTCACCGAGTGGCCGCTGTTTTGCGGGCTAAACGGGAGCCTACAGCTTATTAGGTAGGTGGTCATAATGAAATGTCTCATCGATGCATTGTGTTGATGCATAAGTTCATGCCGTTTTATTTCACAAGTGTTTCCTTGGTCAGTAGTGACGATGTAGATGGCCAGTTCTATGTCAAAATGTAGCCAGTAATATCGTATATCTAAATCATATTGCATTGTGTGATTGTGGCTAATGGTTTTTTGGTTTTCAGGTCCGGAAGTATGGGGTGCCAAGTACAGAGGAATGAACATTTCCGACATCTGCTGCTCTACGAGTGTAACAAGGGATCCACAGCCGCCGAGGATACCAAATTTGTGCTATGTATAGAGAGGATGCTATTGCTCCGAAGACAGCCCGCAAACGGTTTCAGCAGTTCGGAGTTGGCAATTTTGACCTCAACGACTCTCCACGCTCAGGTCGCCCATCTTACTTTCATGAGGATCGTTCGAACCATCTCATTCACTGTGATACGCAACGAACCACATGTGAATTGGCCACTGAGATGGACTGTGATAAGGCTACAGTGGTACGAAACATTGGACGTATTGGATAGCTCCAGAAACTGGTGTTTGGGGTACCTCACACTCTCACCGAGGAGAACAAGAATCAGCGTGTTGCCATATGTGGTTCCTTGCTCGCCCGTTGTCGGGAAGCCCTTTCTCTCACGTATTGTTACTGGAGATGAAAAGTGGTACCTGTACGTGAATTTCAGGCATCGGGCGGAATGGTTTAACCCCACGTGCAAAACATGACCTTCATCCAGCGAAGATCATGTTTTGTGTCTGGTGGGTTATGGAAAGTATTATTAACTGGGAAATGCTGCCGCAAAATGTTACCATCAGTGCTACACTCTATTCTGAGCAACTCCGCCGCGAGGGGGCAGCAGTTGAGCAGAAACGGCCACATCAGCGCCATTGTGTCATTCTTCAACAAGATAACGCACCCCCTCACAGTGCAAACATGACCTAAAATGGCCATTCAAAACATAAAATGGGAGATCCTTCCACATCGGGCCTATTCCCCAGATTTCACCCCTGTAGACTATCACCAGTTCCGATCTCTGTCGAAAGCTCTACGTGGCAGAACGTTCAAAAATGATGTTGATCTCCAGAATTTCCTTGATGATTTCTTCGCAGGAAAACCTGCACGTTTTCTTTTCATTTTTTTCAAGAATGGCATTGCAGACATATCCAAACGTTGGGACACCATCGTAAACAATGGAGAGAACACATAGTTGATTGATTCCGTTTTTCCGTTTACCTTTCTGATACAATACATTCCTGTAGTGCGGTGAAAAAAGCCCGACATGATCTTATGCATCAACCCTATATATGCGCAGTGGTCTAAGCGATGGCTTCTGATCATTCGTCCGAAAAGGGTCCGGTTCGAATCCCGGTGAGGCGTGGGTGTTGTGTTTGTCTTACGACACGGGCTTTCTCCCTTCCCTGGAACCAGTGACCCTAAATTAGGGACGGGCGACTGCTTATAGCCCACTGAGTTGCTCACAGCGGTCGTTAAACCTCCAATCAATCAATATATATATATATATATATATATATTTCTCCCTTTTTGTTTTCATTTGTACATTGACTTCTTGAATGAATGCTTGGGTGGCTTGCGTTTTCTGTAAGCGATGCTTCTTTCAGATGTAAAATATCTTTGGTACATATCTTTCTTTTTTATAATTGAATTTTGGTGTCTTTCCTCACTACCAAGCTGCAGTTTACTCTTCGGTCTGCTTTATAAAATTGATTAATGATTTGTTGAGGCGTTTGACGCAGTTGTTTTGCTTTTCCCGAAATATAAATGATTTATCTAGCACTGAAGAAAAAATAGAGAATTGAAACATTTAAATATTTGCTTTCTTTACCTTTTTAATGCAACAGATTTCCTTTTTTTCATGGGAATTTACGCATGGATATCAATATAATTGAGTTGAGAAAGGACAAAAGAAAGGAAATAAATAAGAAATAAACTTCCTGCTCGTCATAGGATATAAGTATTCGTATTTAGGATTTTGAAGATCGTTTCTTTTGTTGTCGTTGTTCAAGCAGCTACGCTGTTTACTGAACCTTTAATGTTTGCCACAATGCTGACGGGAATCATGACAGATTACCAGATATCCGTTCTTGCAAAAAAGTGCAGTCATCAGTCATTCATGGGAGATAGATTCATATCGGCTCTTCACAAAAGCTATTTTAAAAATTTAAAAGGCATCAGAACAGGAATCAGCTATACGAAAGGCAAGCATTCTCAAAGTGTGTAAGAAAACTATTGCTGGAAAGAGGTTCTTGACACAAAATTACATGTCACAAAATATCGCTCTTTGCCAAAATTCACAGATCTGAGGCCAAAATTGTTTTCACTAAAAGGAATTTATAAAGTAAATCTGATGTAACATGTTTTCCGTTGAAGGAAAGTAGATTCACTTACGGAGATCCTGTTTGCTAAAGTTTCTTTCTGAACCCATTTTTATCGTTAACTTTCGGTGAGTTCTTTTTTCTTATGCGTAAAATTCTGTGTATTCAATTTTCACTATTTTTATTGGTTTACGCTTGTTATGTATAAGAAAACAGATTTAACTGGAGGGATATCTAAAAAACAATCTGCACATTTCTCGTCGACACAGAAATTCATTGAAAACCTGCTTTACCATCATTTCAAATCTTATTTACAAACATACGCTTCCTACGCTTTCTTAACCTTTTTTGTAGTTATAGGAAACCTGCAAAAAATAACCTCCGTCCCTTCACAAAAAGAATATTCAGAGGTCAGCTAGGATGCCTGAGTTCTTTGACGATAAAAGTTTCAACGTTTGGGTAAACTCATTGCATTCCACGAGTAGTTCTTAGGAGTCTGTGGATACGGGCTGCATTAATAAATTAAAATTTACTGCACTGCTTGACAGGATTTCCCAGTAGTACGTCGAAATGATCTCCTTAAAACAAGATGTTCTCAGGAACTTGTATGGAAGACCTTTCTATTTTACGAATAAACGTATCGTCATTTCCAAGGCTTGCCCTTTTTTTTCTTGTCTCGTGGTTAATTCAAATCTCGTTACCAGCTGGTATGTATGGAAACAAAACCTTACTCATTTTCCTTTTACTCGGAAAGCGAATAACATATGCAATACATGATCTTTCTAAATGTTCGTTCAAACTTCAAGAACATGCTCATCTGCCGTTTACGATGAAAAATAAAATGTATAAACTCTCTCTACCCAAGATAAACAAGGAGCATAGTGAAATTGCACACCAACCGCTTTGAGAAGAGAACGGAGGCTTATAACGAAGTCTAACCAATAGGATTGGTGAACATGCCTTAGGGCGATTCCATCAGCTCGACTTTAGCGCCCCTAGTGACGAATTCGCAAACTTACCTCAAAGAACTTCAAAAATATGATATATTCAGCAAAAATGCAAATTGAAAAATTGGAGAGCATCATTGTTTCGGTGCAAACAAGGGTTAGTGAAGTATTTTGGCTCTACACAGAGCAGGCAAAATTATCAAAGTGCATATCTAAGTGATGAAATATCATGAGATTGTTTACATAATACATCACTCATGTGAGTCTAAAATATGCTTTAACCTTTAACCGGCTGGAACTACTTAACTCGGGGTTAGCAAAATGTTTCGAAATCAGCTCGAAAGAATATGTATACATTCGCTGTCTGAGAAGTGAGTCTAACTCGACAGGAACGAATGAACTTGCACGTGTTGCTTTTCCCATACGCTTGTCATTAAAAGTGGGCGTTTACGGGGAATGATTTTCCTTAATCCTTCCTATCACATCACCTTTTCTTCCGAAAATACTACAAAAATAGCGAAGAACCCAAGAAAGGAGAGAAAATATATCTGAGTAACTTGCTTTTACCCAGTGGCATGATTACTGTTTCAGGGGGTCTAGCCTTTCCCAATCATTCCTTGGGTCATGGAGCAGAAAATGAAGCACTATAAGGGAATCATACTATAAACTAGAAGACTAAGGACCATAAGGGAGCACTTACTACCAGAGACAGATACTGTATGTAGTAGATTCTACTCAGATGAGAGAAGGAAAGGAATAGTACTGCCATAGCTTTCGTATAACCCGGCCACTATGTTAACAGTTCTGTTTGAAGAGGGCAGAAAATTAGAAAATTTAGGGCACCTTTTGGTTCAGATACACTGGCGCTTAAAGGGTTAATGGCTTAAATAAAAACACTTCCGAGCTTTAGCGCTCCGGGTAGCAAATGCCATAGGCCACGCATTAAAGGAATTATATTGAGAAGGAAGAAACTTCTCCAAGAACTACGGATACCAGATAGTAGACAACATGCCGACGAAATGTGCCTTCCTACCTCCACGAAGCATCTCTAATTGTATTGAGCAACGCACGCAATTGCAGTGTCGCCAGACATTTCTTGCTGGCTGGCCGCTCGAAGCATTTCATTAGGAAAGGATTAGTCAAAGAAAACCGTGCGGCTGTACCATAGAAACAGACAGTGGCCTCTTCCTCACTCTCCAACTGAAAAAGTAATCTATTAACCCTTTAACGACCATGACCCCAAAATCTTGTATCACTCCAAATACCATAACACCCGAAATTGTCTGTTAGTTCACTTCTTTGTTTAATAACAACAATAGTGACTGAGGGTGACCCCAACTGATCCCTCATAGGTAGGGAAAATTTGAAGAACAGGCAAGGGTAAGAAATGTGATCAACCTCAGAGAGGCGTTTCGGGCGGCTATGGCCGTTTCCATGCAAGGGGCGTTTTGGTCGTTATGGTCGTTAAGAGGTTAATTGCCGGGAGGAAAGAGTAAATCCGGTAGAGGAGATATTTTTATGAATGCCTGGCATAATAATAGTTTTCGGGCTCGTTCTGGTATGGGCTTTGTCTTACAATAGGAAATTCGTGCTCAAACTCCTAAAACTGAGCCCGAAGTGGCCCTGCTGTCTATCACATTGTCACAGTTCTGAGAACTACGCCGATCAGCCATTACATTCCGACCACCCCCAGCCTAGAGAAATGAGCGCTCCTAGAGATCGAATAGTGGTGCAAGTGAAATTCACAGATCAATATATATACAACCCGACGACCGGTCTTCGCTTAGCATAGTGTTCCAAGTCATGGGAAAAGCTGCCGATTTATCGGAGTTTGACAAAGGACAAATTGTGATGGCACGGCTTTCCAGTGCTATGTTTGTACATCTTTTTTTTATCAGACTAGGCAGAAGAACAGCTTCTTAAAATTTAGCCAAGCTTTATAGGAGCACCCGGTATTCTTCCTGTGGCATTTTAGGATGTGTGCCATAAGACATGAGATACTGTGTAAATAGACTCTTGAATACAACTATTTGAAATACAATCGCGTTTAAACGAATGTATGAAATCACAAACGTCTTATAATTTATCAGGGTTTCACTTCCTTCACTGAATAAGGGTTTTACAATTAATATTTGTTGTTACATGTTTGCTGTTTCTGGTGAGGTCATACATGTGTTTTCGGATGTTAGAGCAGAGGTTAGTCTGTCTCTTTCTAACATGTCATGAAATCTAGGTACCATGTTACGTTTATCTTCCATGTTTTTTCCGTGTTTTCTGTTCAGCAGTTAATGCTGATCAGAAAACAAGGAATATTGTAATATTAAAAAAAAAACTTCAAGCAACCGGCGACCATATTAAAAAAATCTTCCAGCAACCGGCGACAAAAAAACATTAAAAAAATCTTCCAACAACCGGCGAAAAAAAAACATTAACAAATTTTTCCTGCAACCGGCGACCAAAAAAGAAAACATTAAAAAAATCTTACAGCAACCGGCGACAAAAAAAAAACATTAAAAAATAACATAACATTAAAGAAATAATATAACTTTAAAAATATTTACATAACATAAAATAACATAAATAACATAACATGAAAAAAATTCATAAATAACATAACATGAACAAAATTCAAAAATAACATAAATAACATAATATGAAAAAAAAATCATAAATAACATAACATTAACAAAAATTATTCTAACAACCGGCGACCATGGCATTAAAAAATTCACATAACATAACATTAAAAAAATTTCATAACATGAAGTAACATAAGAGAAAAATTCATAATAACATAAATAACATAAAATAAGATATATAACATAAAATTAAAAATAATTCTTCGAGCAACCGGCGACCATGACATTAAAAAAATTAAATAACGTTAACAAAAATTCACATAACATAAAATAACATAAATAACATAACATTGAAAATAATTCACCCAGCAACCGGCGACAATGGCATAAAAAAATAACATAACATTAAAAAAATCATAAATAACATACATAACATAAAATAACATAAATAACATAACATTAAAAACAATTCTTCCAGCAACCGGCGACCATGACATTAAAATTCAGAAAATTCATAAATAACGTAACATTAAAAAAATATTCTTTCAGCAACCGGCGGCCATGACATTAAAATTCAGAAAATTCATAAATAACGTAACATTAAAAAAAATTCTTTCAGCAACCGGCGACCATGACATTAAAATTCAGAAAATTCATAAATAACGTAACATTAAAAAAAATTCTTTCAGCAACCGGCGGCCATGACATTAAATTTCAGAAAATTCATAAATAACGTAACAATAAAAAAAAATTCTTTCAGCAACCGGCGGCCATGACATTAAAATTCAGAAAATTCATAAATAACGTAACATTAAAAAAAATTCTTTCAGCAACCAGCGGCCATGACATTAAAATTCAGAAAATTCATAAATAACGTAACATTAAAAAAAAATTCTTTCAGCAACCGGCGACCATATGGATGAAAACCGCGAGCAAATCAAAAGTGTCAAAAAAGATTCGTGAGAGCGACCAGACGGTACACAATCCGGCGAATCAAAGAACAATTCAATATTGGGGTTCCGAAGGTCATCTACAAACGTACCACGCATCAGATACCGTTGCAAATGGGCAGCAATAGCTATCAACCGTATCGATTGTCGAAGTTTTCAGCCCAGAACACGAAAACGCACCTGCAGTAAACGCTATAATATCGACACTGGGCCGTTGAGGACTGAATAGTGACCGCCTGCATATACGAATCAAAGCTCTTTCTGCGTAATTAAGACAGTACGATGAGAATTTAACGCAATCATTACAAAACCATGGAGCAATTCTGTCAGGTGTCCAAAGTACAGGACCGAATATGTGCTGGTGTGGTGAATGCTTTCCTGATACGCATTAAGTATGGGTTATCCACCGAAGGACATCTGAACACCCCGGCATATCTCAACATCTTTACCGAGCAGATTTATCCTTTCATTTTCACCGTTTATTCTCAAGCAAATGGACACGTCCAGAAGAATAATCTTCACCCTCCCACAAGAGTGGTATCATAATTAAATAGACAGAAAATATGATGACGATATTTTACTTAAAGCCCATAGAGAATTTCTGGGATGAAGTGGAAATGGCTGTTTGCTGCGAGACAGCGTGGCCCTCTAATTTGCAGCAATAACGAAACGAAATGATTTTTGCATTCAACAAAACTCGCACAGAGCGATTCGAGGTGACTCGTATCTTCCAAGCCCCGACGAATTCGAGATGTTCTGCAGTTCAATGGCTGCGAAATACGTAGGTTGAATATGTATTGTATGTACAATGCCTGACAGAGAAAATGCCGCACCACGAAGACATGAACGCAGCCCCAAGCAAATTGCAGAGTGGGTATACACGTACGAGTTATTTAAATGAATGTATTTGCAGGCCAATTGCACGAACGGCGCAGAAGATAAGCCCGTGAGGCCATCAGTCGAGACGTCATCACTGACGCCAGAAGTGAGTGGTTCTGCTGCAACCGTGTCTGGAGAATGAAAAAAAGGTGCCAATGCCATTAAGATGCCATCTTACGCGATTTCGTTAAACGCATGAGTTCACGAGAGGTGTCATTGAAGGCCTTCGTACCTCCGGATGGTCCATTCGTCGTACTGCGGAAGAAACTCAACAAGATGCCACAAGTCGGTCGCATTTGGAGACAGTGGTCCCAGTAAGGATCTGTGCAACGTCGTAAGGGGGAACAGAGCAGCATAGAGACAGACATCCGAGCGCACCAATCGTCGCATACGACGTCATCCCGTAGCGGACCCACAGGCCACAACGGGCGACATTTTGCGGAGTGTACTGGGAGGCTTGGATGCTCCGGTATTGACGCGGACAGTGTCGCGCCGATTGGCTACGTCTGGTTTGCTGTCCAGCCGTCCGTTGCGAAGGCTACCCTTAACAACGAGCCATCGTCGTCACCGCTTGCCGTGGTGTCGCTCCAGAGCAGCGTGAGGTGCCGAATGGAACAGTGTGGTGTTCAACGAATCGCGGGTTTGTCTCAGCACAGATGATCGCTGTGTGAGAATCTGGAGGCGACGTGACCAAAGGGCGAATTCCGCCGCCATTGTGGAGCACCACACGTCTCGGCAACGTTGAATCATGGTGTGGAATGCCATCAGCGCCAACTGCCGCTCTCCGCTGGTACGTAGTACGGGTACATTGGCGGCACGCCGATGTGTTAACGAGATTCTGCATCCTGTAGCACTACCGTATCTACAGGGCATCTCCAAACGCCGTTTTTCAACAGGATAACGCCCGGCCGCATACCGCTCGGATCAGCCTGAATGCTTTACACAGTGTGCGGATGCTTCCTTTTCAAGCACGATCATCCGACCTCTCAACAATGCAGCATCTTTGGGACACGATTGGACGTCGGTTGAGTACTCTTCCATCCCGCAAAGTGATGATGAAGTGTGGACTCAGATTAACACCGGACTGATTATTCGGACTGTCATTGCCTCGATGCCACGTGGGATTCAACGCTGTATCACCCAAAATGGGGCCACTCTCCTTATTGATCACCCTGTATATTCGACCACTGGTGCCTAGTCTGTATGTGACAATTAAATTACTTGTTCAGGACCTATATGTGTGTGCAGTGTGGTCTGTTTTCGTGCATTCTTTGATGGTGTGGCATTTTCTCCGTCAGGTAGTGTATATACAACCGCTCGTATGCTCGTATCAGAATAGTATGACCTCCCCCGGAATTAGAGTGTTCCCACCCAAGCGCGTCACAGAGTGCACGTGACAAGTGTGACGACACGGAAATATAAGCAGCCGGCCAGGACAGATGAGCCACAGTGATTAATCTGAGCACAAAGGAAAGGATTTGAACGACGTTTTAAATGGAATGATCATCGGCTACCGCGCCAAGGGTGGCAGCATCTTTGAAAGAGCGGACTTCGTGGGCTGTTCACGAGATGCTTTATTAATGGAGTACCAATAATGTACCGCTGGCACTTTCAGTACGACTCGACGTCATAACCTTGGAGCCCCAAAATCCATCGACCACAGAGGAGAACGTAGCATCTGTCGCAACAGTGCTGCAATTCACCACAGAAAAGAACGCTGTGTCACCTACGTACGTGTTCTTGATAACATTAGAGGGAATTCTGTTACACATGGAGCTCCGGAGTAGACCTAGCAGCAAGGCGCCCATGTTAACCCTGTTCCATCGGCAATGAAGCCTACAGTTCACATGGGACTACCGTCACAGGACAGTAGAAGAGTAGAAAAAGGTAGACTTTCCCGACGAATCGAGGATTTTACCCCACAGAAGTGACGGGAGGTGGCGGACACGGCGTCAGACATGCAAGAACTAACACCCGCATACGGTAGTACAGGCCGGAGGTGGCAGTGTGCATGTCTCGGGAATGTTTTCCTGGTACGACCTGGGACTGTTGGTACCACTGGACGAGTCCCGGAACATTAATGGCTACCTGCCCGTCTTCGCTGACCACATGCATCCCTTCATGTTAGACGTTTACTCTGGTGGTGATAGTGTCTGCCAACAGGATAATGCGCCGTGCCACGTCACTAAGGGAGTGCGTGACTGGTTCCAGGAACACGACAGGGATGTCTCCGTTCTCCCTTTGCCCAGGAAATCGCCCGATCTCAATCCCATTGAGAAGTTGTGGGACTGTTTGGACCGACAGGATGGACGTGCGAACCACAACACGTCATCTGCGGGATCTTCGTGCTCTGCAGCAGTCCGAATGGGTAGGTGTGCCTCGGGCAACCCTCCAGGGCCTCATTGGGTCTCCATGCCACGCCATCTCGCCACTATCATCCGGGCCATGGATGGTTATTCCGATTATTAAGTAGGTGGTCATATTATTCTGATACGATGGAATATATACAAAAGCTGATCAGTAAATTATATTTTGTAAGTTCTGGCAGCGGAGTATAGATTTGTACGTAAAGTGATTTCTCCCAAACTCATTACACTCTTCTGACTAGAAGACTTTATTTGGTACCAGAGTTTGAATATAACCTCACCGTGCTGAAAAATATCATCATCATAAAAATGATCCATTCACTGATGGATGAATGTCACCCAAAATGTCTTCCACAAGTTTCAGTCTTAAATCAGTCACCTCCATCTCTCCTTCGACATCCTTCCGAATTTCCCCCACCCACCTTTAGCATGGCCTTTTGGGTATTTTCCTGTCCCTTGGAATGCAGTATAGTTTTTCAGTTGTCCAACGGTGGTAAGTTCCGGTATTATATATTCATCCCATTCCCATTTCAGCAAATTTGCCTTGGTTATGATATCTTTAAACCCCGTCATTAGTCTGATCCATGAATTCCTATTCCCATCCTTCATAGTTATGCCCTGCATGCACTTCTCTATGCATCATTTAGTAGTTTGTAGCCGCTGGATGTTTTTTTAAATTAAGGCCAATGTCTCTGTTCCGTAGGTAAGAACTGGAATGATGCATTTATTACCACCAACGATGCAATGATGTTAAAGGCACTCGTCGTAACCTGGTTCGTCTCTCCGTGGTTCGTCTACTCTCTCAGACTTTTCATGTCGCTGCTGCTTGCGTAGTTCTTTCCACTGCCGCCAACAGCGTGCTATGGTGATATTCGCACGACCGGTATGGCGCGCAATACGGCGATAAGACCATCCCGCTTGCCGGAGCCCGACGACGCGACCCCTCTCGAACACCTCCAACTGCTCGAATCGCTTCCGAACTTTCCTCCGAGGCATACTTCACTTGCAAACAACACAACACGAGTCAGAATGGCAAGGAAGCGCGACGGGACGACCTTATATGGTCGGTCAGGCACAGCGCTCGACCCCTCCTTGCTTGCGTCACATGCGTGGCCAAGCATGATACTTGAATCATTTGCATGTCTCACGATGTCAAACATACCCACCAAGTTCCATTCCTGTCGGTTGGATTGGATTGGATTGGATTGGAGGTTTAACGACCACCGTGAGCAACTCAATGGGCTATAAGCAGTCGCCCGTTCCTAATTTAGGGTCACTAGTTCCAGGGAAGGGAGAGGGCCAGTGCCGTAAGACAAACACAACATCCATGCCTGACCGGGATTCGAACCCGGACCCCGTTCAGACGAATGATCAGAGGCCATCGCTTAGACCACTGCGCCACCGGGGCGGCCCTGTCGGTTGCGTCCTTTTGGGTGGAACTATGGTTTTGACGTAGAGTGTATTTGGTGTCGGCGAGAGATGATTGACAAAAGTATATTTTAACGAAAAGGTAGTTCCAAGGGTTTCTTTCTGTTATAAACGACATATTGTTGTGTCGAATAATTCACGCTCAGTACTTACAAAATCCGAAGTGGACTTTGGATTTTGTAAGTACTGACTCTACACTTACGATGGACTTACACTGTATAGAGATTTATGATTGTTTCCTCGATGTTGCATCTGCTGCTAACAAGCAACGAAAGAATTAGGACATTAATGATTCAACAAATTAGTCACCCTGTGACAATTGAATTTAAAGCAACCTGATATACTTTATCGTTCTACAGTCATTTGAGCCCTATTATTCTGTAAAGTTAACAGCGAGGACTTTTTTCCCCTTCACACGCAGCCAAAAAAATGATAAACGATTCCTACTGCTCATTGTGGGACAGTCGGACAAAGCAAGCCAATAAGTAGCAAGATGTGCATAAAAGAGTCATATTTCTTGAACAACGTTGGACAGTCGCAACTAAATAAATTAAAAAATAAAGTTAACTTCATTATTCAAAGATAAATGCTAATTAAGATGCAGCTAATCATCATTTCGAAAAAGCTCTGAAGTTTATAGTAAAGAGCTCTTGTTTTTATCTCAAATATTAAAAAGTAAACTGACTCGGATAATATCCAACGTTTTGCTTTTTGTATCGAAGTGCAACACAAAAACTGTTAATAAAAGCAGACCTTTCCTTGAAAAGTGGGATGCACTTAGAAACTCGCTTTGGAGAACGAACAGCAGTTTTCAAGCGACGAAAAACATGTATTTCTTCTAGGTGTTTAGCTTGTAGCTGAGACATTGAACAGCCGTCTGTTTAAGTTGCAGTCGATTCGTATATCTTCGTTAAAAAGTTGAAGGAAATCTTTAAAGAACAAAAGCTGCTTCGTTTGAAGTTTGCAGAGCTGCCATCTCGGAAATTCGAGCCATTTCGAAAATCTTCTGTTTCGAAAAGTGTTTGAAAGCAGCCGGCATTAAAACCGTGATTGTCAGATGCCTAGATTTCATGATTCATTTTTACCCAGTTCGTATTTCAGGCAGAAATCTATCATGTTGCTTACGTGGAGAGCGCATCGCACTTTTGTTTAAAACGATTACTGCTCCTAACGCTTTGCTTTTAAAAAATGACAGAGCTATGCAAAAACAGGATGATGGATAAATGGAAATATATATATACAACGAATGGCCAAATTATTAGGACCACCAGACTATTTTACTAAAAGTAGCTATCCCGCAGATGTTTCTAACGTAAGATAGCTTAATCGGTATACAAAGGGGACGTCGAAGGCATGCAGATATTAATGAAGTGCATTGCGCAAGAAATAATGGTAAAAGACGAACTTTGAACGTGAAATGATCGTGGGTGCTCGAAGCAGGTGCGAATATTAGCAAAACGGCTGCACCTGTGAAATGTTCGACGGCAGCAGTTGTTAAAGTTTACAGAACTGGACCACCGGTCAAAAAAACGGGTCTGAGCGCAAGGCGTGTGGTCGTTAACGGCTAATAGGTGCTGGTGCTAAGCGGAAAGCAAGCACTCTTATTCTGTCCAATAGACGGATAGCCACGCCGGTGGCGCAATGGTCTAAGCGATGGCTTCTGATCATTTGTCCGGGAAGTGTCCGGGTTCGAATCCCGGTGAGGCATGGATGTTGTGTTTGTCTTACGGAGCCGGCTCTCTCTCTTTCCTGGAACCAGTGGCCCTAAATTAGGGACAGGCGACTGATTATACCCCATTGAGTTGCTCACGGTGGTCGTTAAACCTCCAATAAAAAACAAATAGACGGGTAACACTTCCTCAGATTACAGATAATCTGAATCGCGGACCAACGTACAGTTTCCTGCACATTTCATCGTACGGGCTACAGAATCAGACGGTCTGTGGGTAAACTACTGCTATATGCTGCGAACAAGAAGAGTCGCCTCCGTTTCGCCTAGAACTGGACAGCAAATGAGTGGAAAAGGGTAATGTAGTCCGAAGATTAACGGCTTTAACTACACCGTGCCGATGGAAGTGTGACGATATGGAGATAACAGCACGAAAGCATGAACCCAACTTGTATTGCCACTACTCTTTAAGCTGGCGCATGTAACGTTATTCGATCTGGGACATGCTTTCGTGGGGGTGTTTGTGCCTTTTGATTCGTATGGAGTAACTTTTGACATCCCAAAGTATTTAAATATCTTTTCCGACGAAGCCCATCCAATAATCTAATGGTTTATCCCAATGGAGATTGATACTTCCAGCAAGACTATGCTTCATGTCATAATACTCACACTGCATGCGAATGATTTGAGGAGCATCACGAAGACCTCTGCTTGCTGATTTGACCTTCAAAATCACTAGATCGTAATCCAATGGAGTATTTGTGGAATGAAGTCGAATGGGGCATTAGACAGTTGGATCCGATATCGTCAAATCTTCAAGAGATGGAGGGTGCAGTTCATCGCATTTTGATGCATCTACCCCAAGCCACTTACGGACATTTACTAGAGTTCACATCAAGACGAATTCAAGCACTATAAAGGGCAAAATGTGGTCCGACAACGTACTAACAAGGTGGTTATAATTCGGCCACTCAGGGTATGTTTAAAGAAGAGCATGGGATCACTGTATGTCAAGCCCGAACTTAAGGCTGAATTTATTTGCCAGTAGGGAAAACAAACTTTACAGGATAATGCATTAAAATCAAACCTTGTATAGTAGTCAAACCTAGATTTAGAGCTGTTGGTTCCATGAAAGTTATGCAACCCAACCCGGAAGGAAAGACACATAATTCATGTCTTGCTTCGGAAATCAAACGCGGAAATCATAAACCAAAGTGGGTCTAAGACGTGGCTTCTGACATTTCGCTCGAGATGGGTCTGGGTTCGAGACTTGGCGAGGCATGGATGGTGGGTTTGTCTGAAAGGATATACTTGGTGTGCAATGATGTTTATGTAGGTGGCAGATGTCATGGGTTCCTGCACATGAATGATTGGTCACAGGGTTTCCCAGTTGAACATTGCACAAAGCATTACACTTTCTCCACCGACTTGGATTCGTCCCTCGGTGACTATTGGTGCCAACATTTCCTCAGGTAAACGACGCGTGCGTACTCGGCCGTCCACGCAGTGCAGCAGGAAACAAGACGCATCGGGGCCAGGCAACCTTATTCCAATCATTCAGGATGCAGTTTCGAGCTCCCGCGCCTCTTAGTTACTTTCAACGGTGAATTGAAGTTAGCATGGACACTCGGAGCACTTGCGTCTACACAGCCCCGTATTTAGAAGGGTCTTACATATCGTATATCCTAACAGATTACGCCTATCACTAGCATTGAAATTGCCGGCCAATTGCGCCACGGCATTTCATCTACTTGCTCGTACCGTACGGCATATCTCTCTCTCTCACCTCTTGCATGGATCAGCCGTGGTTTGCCTATAACTTGCCGGTGGATCGAAAATAAATTGTCTCTCTTCGGACCACTATTTGAAAGTACTAAACACGCCTGATCTTGAGAACCTCACGAGCGTTGCAGTCTCGGAAATTCTCTTACTCAGTCGTTTGGCCATTATAATTTAGCCTTTGTCAAAGTCAAACAAATGCTAAATTATAACATTTTAAACATACGGGAATAAATGTTTTTTTATTCCCATATGTTTAAAACGTTCAACGCTATGTGTAAAAATTGCTCTTAAAATACCCAGTATGGGAGGAAGCCCGAATTATGGCTAACACAACAAAATTTGTCTTCCCTTCCGCTTACCGAGAGTTTATGTATATTTTTCTAAAGAACAATCGTACTCTAATGACTTTTTGAAAAGCCCAAATTCCACAACCCTGTAAAACCTATTTCGTTTGAATTAAAATGAAAGTTGAACTATCGTCCAACATAATGTTTGTATGACTATTCTTTAGTTCCATGTTTTCAGGCATGGGCGCTGACAGTGTGAATTTGGTGTGTTAACCGTCACCATCGAATTGTAATTATCGTATATACATATACACTGAAGTGCCAGAAAAACTGGTACAGACGAGCTTATGCAAAATACATAGCAACGTCACCTATGCGCGTACTCGGTTGTGTCCGCCAGGGCGTTTATAAAGTGATAGACATCCTTGCCAGCTGTCAGAGCTGTTTTCGGCATGAGAATGACAAGTAATAATGACTTAAGCGATTATCAATGCGGTGTCATATTTGGCGCTCGTGAGATGGGCCATAGTATTTCGGAGGTAGAAACGAGGCTCGGATTTTCACGGACGACTATTGCAAGGGTGTACCGTGACTACAAGAATTCCGGCAAAACCTCCAACCTACGATACCAGTGTGGCCGTAACAAGACATTGGGTGAATGTGATCATCGTCGGCTGTCAAGAATCGTTTCACGCTATAGTCGTGCAACACTGTCGCAAGTATCATCGGAATTCAATGCTGGATCATCAACAAGCACAGCGTCCGGACTGTGCAACGTACCCTGCGCGATATGGGCTTTGGGAGCCGACGCCCAACTCGAGTCCCCTTGATGGGTGCACGACACAGGGCTATGCGCCTCGCTTGGCCACGGCAACACCACCACTGGACACTTGCTGACTGGAAACAAGTAGCCTGGTCTGAGGAGTCGCGTTTCCAACTGCATCGGGCAGATGAAACGATTCGTGTGTGACTCAAACCCGTGAAGCCAAGGAGCCCGCCTGTCAACAGGGAACTGTACCGGCTGGTAGGGGGTCCATGATGGTATGGGGTGTGTTTAGCTGCACTTCACTGGGACCGTTGGTACGTCTACAAACGTCTGTGACCAGCCAACACTATGTGCGTATCCTTTCTGACGAGGTACACCCGTTCATGTCCTGCATTCATGCTGATGGGTTGGGCCTGTTCCAACAGGACGATGCGCCTCCACACAAGTGTCGGGATGCCACATTATGGTTAGAGAAGCATTTATCTTAGTTTGGAGTGTTGCCATTCCAAACGATTCCCCAGATCTGAACGTGATATAACACATTTAGGATGCCATGCAACGCGCTATCGAACACAGGAATCCGAGACCTCGGAATACACCCGAATTGTGGAACGCTCTGCAGGAAGTATGGTGTGCAATGCCTACAGCATATTTCCAGAACTGAAGAAATTTTCGAGGACTGAAGAAATATGCCCCGAGGACTGAATAAATATTTCGAGGGCTGAAGAAATATGCCCCGGCGTATTTCTTCAGTCCTGCGCTTCCGTGGGGGATCTACCAAGTATTAGACTGGTGTACCAGTTTTTCTGGCACTTCACTGTATATACATAGTCGAGTCACATTACTGTGACCACCAATCTACTTTTGACGTCAACAGCGCGTAGCCAATGAAAGAAGGCACGTGGCGTGAGATGGCTTGGAAGGTATATAAGGAGTGCTGTTGGCAATCTGAAAACATATCCCTCGTTGATGTCATGCACAAAAGGAGCGATTTATCAGATTTGCAAAAATGTATGATTATCGGCTTTCGGACCCAGGGTGGCAATATTTCTGAAACAGCACAGTTTGTTAAGTGTTCGCGTGCTGCTGTGGTTAAAGCGTTTCGTGATTGGAGAAATGGCACCTTTGTGAATTAGCGACGTGGAAACTGTGAAACATCACGTGCTATTGATATGAGAGGTGAACGTCGGCTTCGAAGGTGGGTGAGGGCCGATCGAGAAGCTGCAGTGGAGCAACTCAATGGCCGAATGAACCAGGGGGCTACCGGAAGTGTGTCTGAAACGACAGTTCAGCAAATCCTGCTGTTTATTGGGGTCCGATTCAGACGGATGATCACTGTACCTATGCTAACGAAGGTGCATCGGCAGAAAAAGTCTTATATTTGCACGACAGTATCGGAATTGGACCTCCGCTGATTGTCAAAGAATTGCCTTCTCCAATGAGTCACGTTTTCTGCTTCATCGAACGGATGGACGTTGGCGTATAAGGCGAGAAACATCGGAGAACATACATTCTTCAACCATTGCTAGAAGAACACAAGCTGGTGGGGACAGCGTTATCGTCTCGGGAATGTTTTCGTGGCATTCTCTGGGTCGACTCATACCTGTGGAAGGCACTGTGGACCAAATTCGTTATGCATCAATCTTTGCAGACCACGTACACCCATACATACTGATTGTTTTTCCTGGGGCGGATGGGATCTTCCAGCACGATAACACGACATGTTTCAGAGCTAGAAATGTCCGAGAGTGGTTGCAAGAGCACGAAGAAGACCTCAAAATACTTCCTTGGCCACCTAATTCCCCAGACGTAAACCCAATTGAGCATGTGTGGGACCACCTCGATCATGTTGTTCGCTCTATGGATCCTTCACCACGCATTCTTCAGCAGCTGTCAGATGCACTGCAGTCAGCATGTTTCCACATACCTGCGAACACCTTCCAGCACCTTTTTGAATCAGTCCCAGCCCATCTAGCTGCTGTTTGCGCTGCACACGGCGGTTACTCTGGACATTAGCTAGTGGTGATAATAATGTGACTCGACCGTATATATATATATATATATAATATATTTACATATAGCACAGGCACTCGTGTTGATACTTAATCTGAAGATGGACTCATAGCATGTCCGAAAGTTCTTACTATTTTTAACCTATCTTATTTTAACTTTTGAGTAAAGTTTTAACTCTTATGTATGTTTCTTTCATTAAGAGCATTATCGTGTCTTGAATGTGAACTTACTTCAGTTTGATCTTAAAACATTTGTTTCATTTGCATTTCAATTCCTTTCTGTTCGTGCAAATACAAATAGCCGTATGTCACAAGCATTTCCAATATATTTTTTCTTACCTCTTAATTTTTATTTTCAGGGTTTACGACACCCATGAGCAAATATAAGGACTCCAAGTAGTCTCCCGTCCCATATTTAGGGTCAGAGGAACGAAGAAGGACCGAGCCAGTGCCCTAAAGCTAGCAGACCATTTAAGCCTCATCCGGGATTCTAGTTAGTCCAGTTCATGCAAATGGCAAGCCCAGTGCGCCACAAGTGTGGCCATCTTTGATTGGGAAAGCTTTCTCAATCAAAACAATGTCTAATGTCTCGATTTCTAAATCAAAGGAATGTCAAAAAATCCCATTTCTGATTCTGAAACCATTTCAGTAACTGCTGTTTTTTTTATCACATTTTTGTATTCCATTATCTTAGCCAACATTTTTACTTCCCAGTTGACTATACTAAAACAACTTGTTCGCTTTCATGTTTAAAAGGAAAACATGCAAACCAAAGGAGACTCCTGACTTGATAAAACAGCGATATATTCTTTATTAAATTCCGTTCTTAAATTACCCTTGTAATTTTAATAATATTTTCTTATTCAGCTATTACTCTCAACTTTTTTCGACACATTTCCAAATTTGTCCCTCCGGCAGAATTTCGTACTTCACATTTTCAGATTCGATGGGCATAAAAAGGAAAATCCTAATCTAATTACAGGACAGAGAGATAATTCGACATTCTTACAATCCGCTCTCTTCGGATTCCAAAAATTAAATTACTCTTTGCTAACAGCGTTCCCTCTTTGCAAGGCTTATGTTCTCCAGCTCCAGCATAATTAGCGGAAGTTCCATTACTTCTTTGTTCTGCCGACTTGAAAAACTCGTAGTCTTCGGTTCCTTTGCAAAATTTCGTGGAGTGTTAAAAAGATTCTCCTGAAGACAACGTAGCACATCTCTTTTTCGTTTCTTATAATGTAAGATCTATTCGCATTTTTAAAGAACATCGAGAATAAGACTGTAGGAGAGAAAAATTCCTGGTGCGCTTTCGGAAGGTAAAGTAAAGAAAATTCGAAGCGACACATAAAAAATTCTTAGACAGTACCGTGTGATTCATAGAAACACAATCGACATTGGAAAAGGAGAGAAAATTGCTCCCTCCTTCCGCGCTTTCGCGTTTGAACACTTAATATGAAGATACAAAACCTATTTACAAATCTGAATTTTTAAATGAATTGAAGTTTTTATAATAGAGTCGTAATTTCTGCGTAAGAATACAAATAAAGCAACACTAAGCAAACGCATTTGTGTAGAAAAAGAAAATGCAAAATGGATGGGAAATATCTAAAACGGGTGAAAGTGAAGTACAGTGAAATATTGTCGGCGATCACTCGCATTTCGCGGCGAAATTGGCAGCTTTATCTGGCGGGTATCTTATCACATTGCATACGATAATTTTATTCGTCTGCCAACTGCAAGAGAAGATAATTTACCAGCATTTTGCGGTCAGCAACATGCAGAACTTAAAGGAAAATTTTGTTTGGGAAGTTCTCAAAAGAAGCCGAAAAGGTTGTGAGTTTAAAAATGTAGAACACTGATCTATTTTTCTCTATCTGTCACCGTCATTCATAAGACTGGTGGGTTGTTCTAGAAATCTGTCAAGTTCTCAGAATTTTGTTTGCTGAAAGTAAGGTTTCCTTTAACTGGGATACGCATGTTCGATTTCTAATTGTGCTGAGAGAGAGAGAGAGAGAGAGGATGAAGCTCGTTCGTCTCCCTCATCTCAATGAACGTTGTCTTGTCACATAGTGGCCCCATTTCTTGCCGAGTAGTTAATAAATAAATACATCGCTCTTTCCACGTTCCAGAAACACACAGCAACCGAAAAATTGTTTATCAGCCGCCGCTGTGGAATCGAACCAACAGAACTCTCGGTATCGCGCCGAGTGCGTTACCTTTACGCCACGGGGACCAACGCGAGAGTTCTGTTGGTTCGATTCCACAGCGGCGGCTGATAAAAATTTTTTCGGTTGCTGTGTGTTTCTGGAACGTGGAAAGAGCGATGTATTTATTTATTAACTGTCGCCACGTATTTGGAATATTTTCACCTTGCTGAGTAGTCATGACGATCCGCTCCAGATGGCAAAAGAACATACCGTTGGCATTAAGGAAGAGTAAGGAGCTTCAAAGTTCAACCGCAGAAGTGCTGCTATTGCATTCGTCATCTCATTACCTTCCATTTCCTCTCGGGGAACATGTGATAAGAGCTATCGATTTCCGACAACATGAGAATTTCCGAACAGGCACATTGTCAACTGTAGTTGCCGTCTCATGAAATGCCGGCCTTTTGCAACTAATTGCGTCCTTCAAACAACGGAAAACCTGACAATAGTACTCTATTCATGATACACAATTCTCTCATGAGTGAAAAATAAAGCATTGTCTTAGCATAGAAAAACAGATGTTTAGCATATAACACTATGGAATATAGATAAAAAGGGAGACAAAAGAAGCCGCTAATTTTTGATATTGTCCAAAAGGTATTTTTGTGTAGTAATGAAACGCATATAGCGTATAAAATCCGTTTATTTTTGTGGTGTAGTCAACAAATCATATTTTTATGTCTACCATTGCCTTGAAAAAGCCTCCCAGTGGAGTGCGAAAGATTGGAGAATTTTTGTGTTGACTGCACCACAAAAATAAACGGATTTTATGCGCTATATGCTTTTCATTATTGTTCATGTCTGATGTATTTAAAATAAAGTTACGTATTCTTGTCATGAAATTCCGACGGGGATCGGATTAATGATTCTCAAATACGTAACAATACACCAACGAGAATTATTTTTTGGTGCGTTTCTGCGCTTTGTTTAAGAACTCAAGCCCTCCGTCTGCGATAAAATGATCTCAGGCTTGAATCCTTTTTTTCATATTATGTAAATACGTAGAAAGCGCCCTGCAGTTTGCATCATTCCAAAGTAAGATGAAAGTTGCAATATGGAAATACATATCTGTAACTAGTTCTTATGACACCGTATCTCCCATGCTGCTCTGTGTCACATTCCGGAATGTTTGTAAACTGTTGAACTCGAAAGACAAGCTGATGAAGATTAAAGGTGATCATTTAACCCGTCTTCGTGCTTTGCTGACAACACATTCATTTTTCCAGATACCGACCTCAGAGTTACAGTGTATGATTCAGAACCTTGCTGACAAGAGAAACGAAGTGGGTTAAAAATGGAACTTTGAAAAGACAAAATTGATGAACAATGTTATTACGAAGGCTAAAGATTTGGAAGTTGTTTAGCCAAAGCTTGAAATGCCTCCCCGGGGGGGGGGGTGTAAGGCGCTGGCTTATGACCATTTGCCCTTGTTAGGTCCGGGTTCGAATCCCGGTGAGGCGTTTGTGTTTGACTTTCGGCACTGGCTCTCTGTGTACATTGGTCATTTGGCATACTGAAAAAACCATGTTTGATATGTCCTTGTTGATGTGAAATATCTGTGTCCTGTCTAGGTCTTCCTCTTTGTCATGTCTCTGTACCACCAAGTCCAATAAATCATTAAAAAAAAGCCTCCAACTAAATAAATAAAAAATAAAAAAGCTAGAAATAACAGAGGTCTATATTTACGATGGACAGTAGATGTCAAGCGGGTGTACATGGAAGAAGATATAATTAGGCGTATGGAATGTGAAACTCCTCCAAATACGGTCAGTGTATAAACAAAGACCTCTCTCTTTCCACGTTTTAACACACAGCAACCGAAAAATTATTATTCGGTCACCGCCGGGGAATTGAATCCCGGATCTCTCAATATATAGCTGAGTGCGTTAGCTTTACGTGTAAGTCTAACGCGCTACACGTAAAAAACAAAAGAAACGGCTAAACCGACGGGGAATTGAGTCCCGGATCTCTAGATATCTAGCCAAGCGCATTAGCCTTACGTGTAAGGCTAACGCGCTACACGTAAAAAAAGAAACGGCTAGATATGGAGAGATCCGAGATTCAATTCCCCGGCGGTGACCGAATGGCAATTTTTCGATTGCTGTGTGTTGAAACGTGGAAAGAGCGATGACTTTGTTTATAGGCGTATGGAACTTGGCTGGAGAGCTTTGGAAGATACGGTACAATTTTCAAGTGTAAATTACCATTGTCTTAAGCAAAAAAGGTTTCAATAAATGCATGCTTCCAGTTCTTGCTAATGGATCACGGTCATGGATCTTTACTAAAGATGACTTAAATAGACTGCAGAAAACTCAAAGAAACAAGGAGAGATTCACATGCTTGGTATAACCAGGAAAGATAAGAGAAGCATATTAATGACAAAAGTGACACGTGTTGATGATATTGTGATAAAAATAACCTCAAGTTACAATAAATTGGACATATTACAAGAAGAAACTGACCACCGTTGGACAACTGAAACATTAGTCTAGATACAAATGATAGGGAAACACTCACATGAAGACCTAGGGAAATGAGTTGAAAAATTCGAAAACATACTAAACTGACTTGGGAGAGACTAGCTCAAGACAGAAAGTTGGGGAAGAGAATTTGAGAGACTGGCTCAAGACAGAAAGTTGGGGAAGAGAATTTGAGAGACTTTCATCCAGCAGTGAATTGATAATGATTGATAATAATGATATGTTATTTCTAAAGAAGATGCATTCCAGCTGTCCGATAACTTTCACGCATCTATTTTGCCTAAAATGCAAAGAAACAATAGAACAAAGTGAAATATTTCTTGTGATGTATGAGCAGAAAACGAAATCGGACAGATCGCGATCTTCCCCGCCAAATTGTGATGTGTCTACTAGTTTCGGGAAAACCCCGATTTGCCGTTGCATATCGGGATGTGGTCAGGCAAATCGCGATGTGACCATTTAACATTGGGCAAATCTCGAATCGCTTATCTCTGCAGATCATTATATTTTATTTTACGACATGTCATAATAAGAAACAACAAGAAAATTCAAATACCAAAGCTCTCGAAGTCCTGGTAAAACAGGCAAAAAAAAATTAAATTATCAAGTGAAAAGGCGTTTTCAAAACTGGCTGTTGAAACATAAGAGAAAATTGCAATTCTTAGCGTAGATAGTAGTAAAGTCGATGTAAAGCACATTCTGGGGCTGCTTTTAGAAGTGACTGGCGACGGTTATTATAAATTAGGTACTTGAGACGGCACAATCAGCTGTCTTTTCTTAAGAAATCGTATAGGTGATTGTAAAAAAATCATTTTTGAATGAAGAGGACATTCTAAATAAATAAACAAGTCTCACAGAAGCAAGCAGAAAAACATCGCGCACTGGTGGGCAGGGGTACGTTCGCTGTTCTTGCAAGCAGAAATATTCAAATAAAAAATGTAAATGCAATGCAAACGGCATTAAATGCAATTCAACGTGTCATTCGTCTCTTCCGTACGCCAACAAATGAAATGTGAGTCCGTCTATATTTTTTCATACTTTCAGTTTTTATTTATTTTACTTATGTTTATCATTAAACAGCTTTATGACATAGATATCATTATTTTTCTTCATATGAGTTTAATTCACTAAGGTGAACATCTTTCTTACAGCCGAGACATTTATTTAGTTGTTTTTAATTTTTTAATAAACATTTTTCATGTTTTTCAATTTAATGTAATTAAATTTTAATGTTTAGTAATAATAATTAATTGTAAAGTTCAAAGTTTGTCTTTCAATGTTTCAAGTTGTAATAGTAAAAAAATCTAAAATAAATTATGGAATAAAACTGTATTGTCAATACTTTTTTTATTTGCATTATTCATTACATTTTTATTTTATATTAATATTTCACTAAACTGATTAAACACGTTTGAAGCAAATAAAACATAGGATGGTCCCTTGATTTGGTTGAATTGCAAGTTGCCAAAAGTTGATCAGTCAGATCTCGATTTTCCGGGGCACATCCAGAAATACAAAGTTGCATCGGTCTTTTACCGAAACTGGTAAGCACAACGCAGATCGCGAACTCTCCGGAATTCGGCATTTGCCGGTAACATACACATACGATATTTTATCCTTCGTTTAGAGTTTCTGTTTTCTGACCTAATTTTGTTTCGTTTTGTGATTTGAACAATCATCGTGATGAACTCAGTGGAATCTAAGCTAGTTTCTGACACGGTCGGGCTGGGTTCCGGCTCGATATGGGGATGTTCTCGGGTAATTCGGCTCAAGTAACATAAGTTGTGTGACGTACCTACCAGCAGGACGCACACGACATAAAGGCAGATAGCAGTCAGAACAAACGTCCGCGTAGCTCAATTGGTAGAGTGACTTATTCCGGAATGAGGGGATCCGGGTTCGAATCCTGGCGTGGACAGAAATGACGGAGAAATTTACTTCGTTATAATGGCCCCCGAACTTTCCGGATGACCCGGCCGTTCCAAATCTCGCAATGGTGTGATGTTCTTTCCACACCGCGAAACAAGAAAAATAAGATAATCCCTTCTTCAGCGCTTCGAAAAACGTTTTACAGCGGATGGCTGCCTGCAACGATTCATGGTCACGGCTAACCCGTGGGCCATGCCCCCGGCCCTCTTTCGGGGGGGGATTTGACGTACCTACCAGCAGGACGCACACGACATAAAAGCAGATTGCAGTCAGAACAAACGTCCGCGTAGCTCAATTGGTAGAGTGACTTATTCCGGAATGAGGGGATCCGGGTTCGAATCCTGGCGTGGACAGAAATGACGGAAAAATTTCCTTCGTTATAGTTGTTTCTTCGAGTCAGGTTAGGCCAACATTTCAATGATTTAATGTAACAATAGAGCCGTTACACCTGTTCGTTTTTCATAACAGTTTTTCTTTGTCGCAATTCATTTTTTGGAATTTAGGAAATAAGTGTCAAAGCCCGGCGATCATCACTACTGCACGTCTTGGATGTTAGTTCAGGACTTTTGAGAGCAATTAATTCCCTTTCGGACAGCTGCAAATTTTGTCATTTGGGGTGACAACTGAAATGAAGTCTTGTGCAAAAGAAGGATTTCCTCCAAAAAAATTATACCATTAAAAATATGAGCAGCAATTACTCCTCGATAAAAGTAAAAATAATTTCAGCGACTGAGAGGATATCAGAACAAAAGAAGAAAGATTCGTTGAAGATTACATGATTTTACCGCATGACGAAAGTCATACTGATCTGCAATTATGATGAAAGTCAAATTCAATCCAATGTCCACAGCTAGCATTAAACGTGTTATCCACTAAGCGTGTTAATGGTCACTAAACGCGTTATCTCAGTACCAACCTCAAAACAGCAAAAAATGTTTTATCACTGCATGGAGGATATTCTAAAACAGAACTAATCTGAAGCCTGAAATTCATAATAGATTAGACATTTCTATACGATAAACCCCAAATCCATTTCTTCTCATGTTATTCGCGACTAGTATTTCCTATAAGCCTGCGGATTTTACATTAGAAATGGAACTAGGCCAACTGTATTTCTCTCTTGTGCAGAGGATACGTGGAAAACAGGAACTTAAAATGACTGCTGATACTGAACACAAAAAAGCAAGACTGAAATTTCCGCGAGAGTTAATTTAACTAAAGTTTAACTTTTACCGTGACAGAGGAAATGACACATTTATTGGATTTAAACTTGAAAGACTTTCGGTGCAAATACTATTCCTTTGCTTAAATTAATAATATTAATTTTAAAATCAAAGGCCTAGCTAGTACGTATTCTTTTAAGCAAACGAGCTGCACAAACAATTATGTTAAAATCTAAAGACATGGGTTCAATAATAACACAAAACAAAATAACAAATAGAATGCAACGGCCCCATCGTTCAGTCCACTTTTCAAAACATGTGCATTTTGTGGAAGATGCTTTAATAACCCCTTTACAGTTTGAATAACGTCAGCATCTGTGTTGAATGTTGCGTTTCCTTGATTAATTATTCAAGGAAATGTTAACATTTCCTTGATTAATTAATACAGACAATTGACGTGGACCAGGAACACGAAACAAGGTCATCGCTCTTTCCACGTTTTAAGTGAGTCACGGAAAAATTATCATTGGCCGCCACCGGAATTCGAACCCAGGGTCTTCCAGTTACGGATCAAAGAAAGGTCATCACTCTTTCCACGTTTACAAGTGAGTCACGGAAAAATTCTCATTGGCCGCCACCGGGATTCGAACCCAGGGTCTTCCAGTTACGCATCAAAGAAAATTCATCGCTCTTTCCACGTTTTAAGTGAGTCACGGAAAAATTCTAATTAGCCGCCACCGGGATTCGAACCCAGGGTCTTTCAGTTACGCATCAAAGAAAGGTCATCGCTCTTTCCACGTTTATAAGTGAGTCACGGAAACATTCTCATTGGCCGCCACCGGGATTCGAACCCAGGGTCTTCCAGTTACGCGCAACTGGAAGACCCTGGGTTCGATTCCCTGTGGCGGCCAATGAGCATTTTTCCGTGACTCACTTATAAACAGGGAAAGAGCGATGACCTTTGTTTGATGTTCCTGGTCCTCCTCAAATGTCTGTATCATTTATTCGTTCGCCTTCTATTTATTTGTTCAGTTGCTGCTTACCATCTTTGGTGAATCCCCAGCATTGTGCGGGGCTCTAAAAAGCAACCTGCCAAATTGGCTTGGAAGTTAATGGGTGTGAGTCTGCAGGAATTCGAGGCCGATGTGGTTCAGTGGAAGCATATCCGGCGCGTAACTGGAAGACCCTGGGTTCGACTCCCGGTGGAGGTCAATGAGAATGTTTCCGTGGCTCACTTATAAACGTGGAAACAGCGATGACCTGTGTTTGATGATATTTTCTTGATGGTTGGAAACAACCAGAAATCGCACGGGGCGAGGTCGGGACTGTAGACAGGCTGTGGCATGATTTCAATACTGCATTTGGTAAGAAACTGTTAAACACTAGAAGCTCGATGCGGGCGGGCGTTTCCATGGTTTAAGTTCCACTTGCATACCAGTTCCGGTCGCTTAATCAATATGTGTCGTCCCAGACGTTTGAAGACTGAAATGTAATACTCAGCATTGGCAGTGATTTGTGGAGGAATGGCATGCTAGTGGACTCCTTCTTTATTATCAAAGAAAATAATCATCGTCACATTATCAGCTGATTTATTTGGTTTTGTGGACGTTTTTCCGAAGAGGCGAGTGTGTGTGTTTCCAGAAACTTCTCGCGCGCTTCGTGAGGAGGTCGAAATAGTGGACCCATGTTTCATCGGGAGTTACTACTGTGCTTAGAAAGTTCCGATCCTTTGCAATCATTTGTTTCTACTCATGATACACCTGAACCCAGGCTAACAATTGTTCCCTCGGCAGGTGATGAGGTACCCATCTGGAACACTCACGATGCAGCAGTAATTTGTCACGTAGAATACGGAATGCAGACGTTTTTGAAATATTATTTGACGCCAATATGTCTTCATACGTCATTCGTCGATGTTCTTGCAGGATTTCCAAACAGTGTTAACAATACGCTCCGTAAGAACACTTTCCGGTCGACCAGGCGAGTTCAGAGTTCTGCCAACAGTCGCCCGTTTTTGGAATCATGGTGCCACCTAAAAATCGTTGACTCACCTAAACATTTACCTTTGTACGATTTTTCCATTAAATCAACTATTTCTGGTGCCGTTTTACCCAAACTATAGCAAAATTTTATCGCGAAGCGCATTTCACTTTTTAACTATGAATCATCCACCTTAATAGCTGTATGGCGAAATGTAGACGTACCTTAAATAACTGCGCAGTAATAAAACCAGAAACGTCTGCCACGGATAATAATGGTTGCCATAGATACTTCCTTAATTAAGTTATTTGTCTGCGCGGTGATTTTCTCCTTCGCATTGTTGCCAACTCAAAAAAAAATTACTCTCGGTTTTAGTGGAAAGGTCTTTGTATATTAGTTTATTCATTCATCAACGAGTTATATAAGGACACAAACTGGTGAATTCGGCTATTTAAAATCGTTCAAAGAATAAAAATATTACGTTCTCCAATTTTCGGATTTGGAATTCCAATATGCATCTCTTACAAAGACGGATGGATATCTTCTTGCTTAGAATGTGAATCTGTAGCGCGTTTGGCGTAACTTGACTAACTGTACTGTGAAGTAACAAATATATTAACGTCAGTATGTAAATGAAAACAGAACATTCCTTGAATTTCACTATGAGTACGATGGTTTTATAATTTACGCATCTAAGCAATCTTTCTTGGTTGGTTTCCAAAGCGGAATGCATATTTGGTATATGCTAGCATTAGATTTCCCTTTGGAATGGAAGCATTGCCAAGAGACCTGCTTAAAAGCTAAGAATTTCCAAACTGCTCTCTCTCTCCATTTACATGCACATATTCTGTACGCTGCTGCCAAATCGTGGTCGCTCCTCTCTATATATTTATACGGACCTTAATTATCACAAGAAATGAAGATGGAAATCCAGATGTCATCTTCTGGTGTGTTATCTTTTCGAAGGAGGACAGTAAAGCTCACTAGAGTAGACTAGACGAAGTCTCACTAGAGTAAGTTATTTGTTTAAGGAACTCCGCGGAATGAGGTTTGTACGAACAGAATTCCTAGAATGAGTTCAAAATGGCAATGCAAAACAGCAATCCCTTCAACCAAGTATAATAAGAACGCGCCGCACAACTTTCATTTCCACTTTAGTGTTACCCAAAGAATGTAGTTAAGTTTTAGCTCTATATGACAGAATGAAAACATTTTTTCTTCTTATTTTTGAATGTTCCTCTCGGTATGAATAAATTATTTGTATCTCTGAAACACATGACAAAAATGCCTTGGGAAATTCACATAATGATAACAACATGGTATTATAGTTCCGTTCCGAAAACGAGCGCAAAGCTGCTTTTTCAAGGAAGCTTGTTTTCAACTAGCTAGATTTTGACGCTCTTTTGAAAGCTTTAGATTTCCCTGTGTGTTTTTAAGTTTTGATACATAAAACTTAAATGAAAGTGCAACTACCAATTTTTTGCTCTCAAATTAGTAGGAATTATTCCTTGTCCCAACATTTCAATTATAAAAATAGAATTGATCAGAATTGTGAGGGAAGGGGTCTTATCTTACAAAGTTATGATTTCTCCACTATTACATAGATAATAATTTTAAGTTTTCATTTTTATTAATTTACATCCAAATAATTACTGAAAATA
Organism: Macrothele yani; assembly: GCA_039090855.1. Taxonomy (NCBI): domain Eukaryota; kingdom Metazoa; phylum Arthropoda; class Arachnida; order Araneae; family Macrothelidae; genus Macrothele; species Macrothele yani. The sequence continues at coordinate 18,883,412 of CM077026.1, read as the reverse complement.
TTTCAGAGCAACATATTATTTCAAAAAACAAAAAAACATGAAATACAATTATTCCAAATATTCTAAAAGTTCCCTTTGACAAATCGAACTTTTTAAAGAATAAAATTAAGATAGTCAAAAGAAATTGGAAGACGGGGTGAATTGTTTTAAAATGCAACAAACATTTTCCATTTCCTTCTGCTAGACTACGTGTTGGATTATCATTCACAGAGTGGTTTCACGGTTGCGGCAGCAAATCGACAAGGGTGGGGTGTCACGAAGTCCTGACCAAGGTCGTCCGAGCTGTAGGGTACATCGTGAATACAGCTAGGTCGCTTTATCCGCACAGCATCATAGGTCATATGTAGTCTGGCACTTTTCTTCAGAGATAGCCAATGGGATTACGGTATCAAGGCAAAAGATATGTCGAAGGCTTAATGCAATTGGACTTTATTCCAGCAGACTCAGTGTTCCGCTAACCACATCTGGCAGGAGAGCTCACTTGGACTAGTGCAGACAACATCGTGCCTGGGGACCAGACGAGTGGACCAGCGTACGTTTTACAGACGAGTTGAGATTCAGTGTACAAACAGATTCTCGTCGGCATTTAATCTAGAGGGACAGGAAGCCCAAAATTATCCTGCAAACGTTCGCGAACTAGACTTCTTCGGAGATGCTGGTCGGCTCGTGTGGGTTGGCATTATTTTCAATGGCTGAACACCACATTATGTGTTCGCCGAATGAATGATGAGCACTGTAGGGACGAGATCCTAGAGCCCTATGTCGGCATTTTTCGGTGAGCTGTTGGCTTTAAATTCCATTTAATAGATGATAACGCTCTACAAAGCAGATCTGATGTAACCCCAACACGAGGTGGAAGCATGCACAGAGGCAACACGTGCTGTGTCCATCGTGCTACCAGTTAGTTGAAGGCGACGTTATCGCCATCGTGTTATTTTAGTGGATGTTAAGGGGGAAAGCCATCTGCAGAAAGGCGAATTAATTTCCTAATGAAATGCCACGTCGACGAAAATTTCCGTCGGAAGAAAAATATATAAACAATTATAATGAACTGTAAGAAATAGTCAATTACTCGCGTGTATCTATAGAAACTCATTTTGTGGCGAAATTGCTGCACTAACACGCAAAGAATCGAGAATACAGACAGGCATGAAATAAACCCACTCCATTTCCATGAATAACAAGAAATAATTTCGGTGTAATCTTTGGTTTTAACATACACTAAAATGCTTCGAACAAAAGTTCTGGAAAACATTAAAAAGAAGTTATGTTGGGAAAAATGAGAATTATACGCCTACAAAGTTTATCAATTATTTGATAAAAAAAAAGCAACGCTATGGGGATACAATGCACTCATCCATGGGTTGAATACACAAGACTGGAGGAATTCGCTGCTAAAAATAACGAGAAGTAAGCTCAAATATCTTTCCTCTTTAAAACAAATGTAGCTTTGGACCGCGGAAAGAAAAGATACAACGTTAAAAATGTAACAGAAAGGGACATGAACTGGTAAATATATCAATACTGGGAAATTGGCGGAGAAGATTCGGCAAGCCAGCAGTTACGTCATGTGATTACCGGCTGCCACCCGGGAAACTAGAAGACCACATTAGGCTAGCCATCATTTTATGGCACGTGCTTGCAGGGTCGCTGAATTGCTACTTGTGGCAGCCACTGCCTGTGATGGATAACGGATGGCCCTGTTCTGGCATATGACAAGTGATGGGGTGCCAACTGTTGGCCAGCTGCTGGGCTGAACTGGTGGTCCATGTGGTGGCCACGGAGATATTTTATTCACGGTTGGGCGGCGTCAACATAGTTCTGGGCCACAGCTGGCACTGCTGGATGCCAGTGTTGGCTTGAGTGCTGACCCAGCAGCATTGTTTTTGCCTAAGTTTGTATTTCTGTTTGCGACCGCATTTCCACTTCTAAAAATAATATTAAAATTGCTTCTTGAATTGGATGGCATTTACTATTACGAATATTCTGAATTTTTTTTTTCGTTAACGTGGAGTTTCGTTGTTTTACATCTCAGACGTTAAGAAAGGCCAAAGTATTAGGGAAAAAAAGGAAAATGCTTTTCCTTAACTGGAGACGTAAAAACAAAGCATTTTTTAAATCTTGACATGAAGCGTAATTTATTTAAGAATGCACGCTGTAGCAACTCATGCACGCACTGTTGACGTTATATTTGATCAAACGAATTCTTTGAACTGGAAGACTGCAGAAAACTTCTTTTCTGTAATGCTGGTTAACTTCCTTTTATACTGTAACTACGTGAAATTCTGTACAAGTTTTCGAGTTTAAAAGGAAGAAAAACGATCCTACAAACTGTAACAGAAGACTCGTAAAAATTTATTAGAATTGTGTACTTGTTTCTAACTCTCCACGCTCGACGTCCGTTTATAAGAAGAATGACCTGTTACACGCAACGTTTCTATGCTACCTGGTAAAGGACAGGTCATTACCAGGACATTTCCCGAGACACTCAAAACTGGTAAAACGATCTCAAAAAACGCGAGTAAAGAAATGGAAAAAAAAATGATATCAGACATTCCGTTTCTGCACAAAAGAGAATTCCTTCAGAAGGTAACTTTTAACAAGAGTGATAGAAAAAATAAAAGAAAAAGAAATTGCTCATTTATAAAATTCCTAGGAATTTCTTATGTTTTGGCTTCCCGGAATTTTAGAAATGCCTCTTTTAGTTCATTTTCAAAAGCACAGGCGTTCTTCGTTTGACGTTAGAAATCCGTGTGATGGAAGATTTTCACATATATTGACCCGGGCTTTTCCTAAAGTTTTATGACGTACACCTCTAAATTAGTGTTTGCTTTTGAGTTTCCGTATTCTGTAAATTTGGATTCTTCTCGTTAAATACACTGCTCGACATTGATATTGCCCCACCCTGAAGGATTGCGGACAGAGGGATGAAATTGAGCATGCAAGCAGAACAACTTCAGGGATTAACCCTGATGTTGTTTTCAAACACGTACAGCGTTTATAAGATTAGATAACGCAGCACAATGAGTACGGGCCGCGGGTGGCCAAGTGGGCAACGTTCGTGACCACCACGGAAAGGACCTCAAGTTCGATGCCAGGCAGGTACGAACACTCGATCCACTAAATATCCGCCTTGCGTCGGATGGGCACGTTAAGCCGTCGGACCACGGGTACTGCCCCCCCGGTAATAAATAAGGACGTCTTCCTACCCCTTTCAACTTCGCTTCCGTGTCACTTTCCTATCGGGCTTCTAGCTCCTAGCTTTCTATTTCTAAGGGTTGTTTAAGACCTGGGGTCAGATACTCCCTTCCTAAAATCCTCTACATATGGTCACATGATTAAATCACAATGAGTATGCCTCAGTTAGTGGTGGCACCGCCACGAACGGCAACACTGGCAGCAATTCCGCTTGGTAATGAGTTATACGTTCGACGGATATCGTCTTGAGGAATGGAACACCAAGCACGGTTTACTTGCTCCCATAATTAATCGAAATCATGCGCAGGCTGAATCAATTGCACGCTGCGTCCAACGTGGTCCCACAGGTTGTCGATTGGGGATAAATCGGGCCATTTTGCTGACCATGGCAATGTTTTAAGGGGTTGCGAACATTGTTCTGGAGAAGCGAGCGATATTTTCACGGGTATTATCTTGCTAGAAAATGGGGTGCTATAGGCCATTCAGGAACATTGGGCTGCGGAAACTTGCTCTCGTATCGTATCAGTGTGCCCGTGATGCGGACAAGAGGTGGCTTGCTGTCATGCGCAGTAGCACCTCATACCATGGTGTGCGCCTGACGGGCAGTGTGTGGCGTTCGCAAAAGAAACAGACATCCTTCCGCTCAACAGGATGTCGCCAGGCACGTATCCGCCGATCGTCAGCCCCTAGTGGCGTTCGCGAAAGGAACAGACATCCGTCCGCTCAACAGGATGTCGCAAGGCACGTATCCGCTGATAGTCAGCACCTAGTGCCGTTCGCGAAAGAAACAGACATCCTTCCGCTTAACAGGATGTCGCCAGGCACGTATCCGCCCATCGTCAGCCACTAGTGGCGTGCGCGAAAGAAACAGACATCCGTACGCTCAACAGGATGTCGCCAGGCACGTATCCGCCGATCGTCAGCACCTAGTGGCGTTCGCGAAAGAAACAGACATCCGTCCGCTCAACAGGATGTCGCCAGGCACGTATCCGCCGATCGTCAGCACCTAGTGGCGTTCGCGAAAGAAACAGACATCCGTCCGCTCAACAGGATGTCGCCAGGCACGTATCCGCCGATCGTCAGCACCTAGTGGCGTTCGGGAAAGAAACAGACATCCTTCTGCTCAACAGGATGTCGCCAGGCACGTATCCACCATATCGTCAGCACCTAGTGGCGTTCGCGAAAGAAACAGACATCCGTCCGCTCAACAGGATGTCGCCAGGCACGTATCCGCCGATCGTCAGCCACCAGTGGCGTTCCGTTCGCGAAAAAAACAGACATCCGTCCGCTCAACAGGATGTCGCCAGGCACGTATCCGCCGATCGTCAGCACCTAGATACAAACGGGATTCATCACTGAAAACCACAGTGGTCCATTTGTGACCTTGCTTTGCATGACTTCTTCTCCAAGCCAAACATGATGGTTGGCCGTCATATGTAATCGACGTAACGGTTGCCTACTGCGCAGGTTTTCCACGTTTAACCTTAGATTTACATTTTGGGTCGTTTTGGCGATGTCCATGGCCGATGACACAGCACGTCGAATTTAGGCAGCAGTGCTTTCTGGTGATAAACAAGCGTGTCGAACAATTCGCCGGTCCAGGGGTGCTGACGTCTATCGAAATGCAGCACTGCCGCTCCGTCGTACGTAAGCACTTTCTTTTGAACTGTGTCCAACGGTTCTCCCATCCCGTTTCACATGCACAGCGATTCGACGTGTAAAAGAGCCCGACTCTGGAGACCCATGCGTAACAGGGTTCTCTCTAATGTTATCGGGGACACGAACCTTGGTGCCCTAGCGTTGATTTGCGTGGTAAATTTCTGCACTGTTGTGCGTCGATTGCCTTTTACCAGTCGACGGAGGCGACGTTCTCCTCTAGGGTCGATGGCCTTTGGGGCTTCCCAGTTATGACGTCGGGTGGTACTCGGTGTGCCAGGAGTCCATTCTTGGTACACCTTTACTACAGCACCTCGCGAACAGCCCACAATGTCTGCTGTTTCTGAGATGCTTCCACCTTTGGCAGGGTAGTCGATGATCATTCGATTTTGGACGTCCGTCAAATCACTACCTCTTCCCATTGTGCTCACTTTACGCACTATGGCTTATCTGTCCTGGCCGGCCGCTTATATCTCCGTGTGGTCGACCTTGTCATTTGCACTCTGTGACGCGCGTGGGCGGGTACACTGTGATACCGAGTGTGGTCATAATATTCGAATCCAACAGTGTATTGCAGCATGCTTTTGATGTTTCATACACATTACAATGCTTTACCTTCACCTCAAAGTGTGGCGGAGCACAACACGAAATGTTTAACAATGTATCTTGACGGCAAAAGATACACTGGCGGAAAGTGAAAAAGAACACCATGAAGGAGACGTCTGACTGATACCAACGAAATTTATACAGCATAATAACGGAATACAGAGGATAACGTGATCAAAATATTATGGCCAAATACAGCTGTATTTGCCGGTAAACTGAAAAATAACATTTCCATGTAACATGGTTAGTAGGTTGCACCGCCATGAACTGCGTCACACTGTGCAATTCTGGCATGGAGTCTGTCGTACAGATGCTGGATGTAAGCTTGGGATATTGAGTTCCAAGCATCCTCAACCTGGACGCGTAACTCGGGGATGGTCGTGGATGGCCGTGGAGACCGGATAAGTCGTTGTCCCATAAAATCCCACACGTGCTCAATGGGGGACAAATCCGGGGAATGTGCAGGCCATGGAAGTTGTCTCACAACCTGAAGTGCATGTTGCGTTGCACGTGCCATGTGTGGGCGTGCGTTATCTTGCTGGAAAACACCGCGATAAACCGACCTTACAAATGGCACAACAACCGGCTGAATGATGTTGTTGATGTAGGAGGTGCTGTTTAACGTACCCGGTACAAACACTATTTGTGAACGGGAGTGATAGCTGATGGTTCCCCACAACAGGAGACCAGATGTAGGCACTGTGTGTTGCTGGCGGATGCAAGAATGGTGGAGACGCTCCCCTGTGCGTCTGCGAACACGCATACGGCCATCGGAGGCTCCCAAGCAGAATCTGCTTTCGTCGCTGAACACGACAGATCGCCATTGCGTTCTCCAGTGCAGACGTTGGCGACACCACTGTTGCTGTTTTTGATGGTGGGCTGGAGTCAGAGGTACACAAGCCAGAGGCACACGTGCACGTAGTCCTGCATCCAGTAGACGGTTGCGGATTGTTCGCAGTGTCACCTCTGGTGCAACGGCAGCTCGGATGTGCGTCGCAGTGGATGTTTTGCTTGACAACACCGCTCTTCTTATACGTCGATCGGTCCGCTCATCAGTCCGTCTGTGACTTACGGTTCCACGTCTTCTCGTGTAGGAATGTTCCTCGGACCATCTACGCCACCATCGTACCACCACCGATACTTCCCGTTTAATTCGCTCCGCATTACGAAGATGCGGAGTCCGACTAGACGACCTCGCTCAAAGTCCGATAACTGCTGAAATCGTACACGTCTTCCATGTCCAGGCATTGCAGCTTCTTCAGGGTCTTCGCACGTGTCCGTACGCCGACGACTGATTACATTCACTTCGCCGTACTCCTTAAATACCACCGACGATGATTTGCATATTATGCCGTGCTGTGGCGTAAGCTCTCACCGGTTGGTCCCGAAATTAACATCACACCTACGTAAACTCGACCCCATTAACATATGTAAATTTCATGATCGTCCGCCAATTCCTTTTTGGTGTTTTTTTTTCACTTTCCGCTAGTGTATAATTGAAAAACTTTCATCGAAGAACTTGGTAAATAATTGTTGCAGTAATTCTCATTATGTGCAAATTCCAGAGCAGCTTTCCAAGCGCAACTCTCTGTCGATTTGGAATTACCGTGGGAGTGTGCTCTTCGTTTTACTCATGCTATATGAAAATCCATAAATTTGTGTTCCTTTCCCAAAACACGAACGCAAAACGCGAAAAACAGGTATCCCCAGGGTTCCATTCTTCCATGCGTTAACTAAAGACCCTGTTAAATGAGAAAGTTTTCCGCCCCTTTTACACAGTTTCCTCCTGAGAAGACACTGGATTAAGAAAGATTTATTTCCGTCCAGAAATGCACGGCGCTCATTAGAGCGAGCCAGTTCCCGGAATAAAACACCTTCTGCCACATTAGCGTGCTTTCTTTTTTCGCTGCTTTCCGTGTTCATCGCTTTGCTTTAAGTAACCAAAAGTCGACCATTAACTTTTGTCCTTTTGCTTCATGAAGCAGAAAATAAACAAGAAAGAAAAACCCTAACAACAAAAACCGAATTTCATGTCACAGAACGGTATTGGATTGGAGGTCCGTGAAGGCATTTATCAATCATAAAAGCTGAGGAGATTATGTAATGAAAGCCATAAAGAAACTCTGAAATATTTTATTTTGGAATAGAAATTCCTGTTAATATCGCAACGTTGAGAACTCTGTGTAATTTTAAACTTTTTCGATCTATCAATGGTGGTTATGCAAAACTCTGAAACAAGAAATATGTCATCGCATCATCAGCTATACTCAGCGTTCCGACTGACTAAAGCCAAGTATTTCTCAAGGAGAGGAATAAGTGTTTTCCATCACAACATCGAATTTTTCACCATCCGCCTGTGACGTGCCTACCCCGCAGTACGCACATGAGATAAAGGCAGATAGCAGTGAGAGCACATGTCTGAGTAGTTCAGTTGGGAGAGCGACTTACTCCGGAGTGAGGGGATCCCGATTTGATTGACCGGCGCGGACAACCCTGTACATTATATGGGCGCCCGAACTACCAGGATGACACGGGGTTCTCGCAATGAAGTGATGTTCTTTCCCCACGGCGAGACAGGAAAAATGAGAATCCCTTCTTCAGGGCTTCGAAAAAATAAATCCCACCAAATTGTCTGAATTTTTCAAATGCACGTTCTTCATGGGCTGACTGCCAAAAGCGACACATGACCCAGGCTGACCCGGGGGCCAAGTCACCGGCAATCCTTTCGGGGGGGGGAGGGGGAGGAGATGTGACGTGCATACCCCGCAGGACGCACATCAGATAAAGGCAGATAGCAGTGAGAGCACATGTCCGCCTAGATCAGTTGGGAGAGAGACTTACTCCGGAGTAAGATTGCCCGGCGAGGACAAACTTGTACGTGATACACCCGAAAGGATTTATTCATGAATTCTCATAAATTATTAGTCGTGAATTTCTTCAAGTGAAGAAGAAAAGAGTTTTGAATGTACGTAGAACGTTTTGCAGCGCAAATGTACTAATAAATGAAACGATTAGTCCTCAAAACAAATTATTAGTCCCCATGCAGAAACCCCCCAAAAAAACAACGAAATATATAAATCACATTTAGAGCCAAATGTTGCTGAAAAAATGTCTTCTCTATCTGAGCAAAAAGCTAAAAATTAAAATGATATATGTCCGGCACTGGCGGGAAATTCAGTCTCAGAAATATTGGAATACACGTAGAAATTTCAGGTCACTGCAACAGCGATAGGATACAAATATTTGGTTGTTTTTTTTGTAATAACGCATTTGCATGTATATAAGGCCAAAGGCAAAAATATCCCCCTGTGCGAAAAAAAAAAAGAGTGCAATTGAAAATCAGGTCGTATGTGGATTATATTGGTCACAGGTAAAGCAACGTAGTTGATGTTAACCTCAGAGGACAAAAAAATTAGTCACCCCTAACAGAAATGATAGTTGGAAGTTCCCGGCTGCACAGAGGGCGCTGTAATAGCATTGTTGGGAGATGAATAGCACTAACGTGGCCAACAGGATCATTTCTGTTTCGTGCAGTGGTGAAGAGCAACGTGTGTGTTGAATTTAGTCTGCAATATGGGTCGTAAGATAGACGTTACTGAGTGGCAAAAAGAAGCCATCGTGTTTGGCCTTACTAACAAACACAAAGTGAATGAAGTCACCCAATTTGTTAGTGTGCCAAAGAGTACTATATAGCGGGTCCACAAACAATGGTGTAGTTCGCAGTCAACTGAAAATCGGCGAAGTAACTGTGGCCGGAAAACGATTCTCACCAAGAGGGGTCGTCGCCATGTTTCACGCCTAGTAACTGAAAATCGGTTTCAAGCCAGGCAACAATTGCTCCAAACGGGCAATGAAAGTCCACTCCAACCAATTTCCGAAAGGAAATTGCGACGAGAACTGCATGCGATGGACATCTGGAACAGATTACCAAGGAAGAGGCTTAATTTAACAGCAAGTCACAAAGTTGCATGTTGTCAACGGGCTCAGGGGCACCAAAACGTTACTGTGGAGTATTGGAAGCGAGTAATTTAGTCTGATGAGCCTCGTTTTTGTTCGTACTCTAGTGATGGGAGACGACGAGTGCATCGCAAGCCCAATGGATCATTTAATCCTGATTGTGTCGTAGGTGTTGTTCAAGCTGGAGAGGGTTCTCTATGATGTTTTGGGAATGTTTTCCGTAGCCCAAAATGGGCCCTCTCGTAGCAGTGACGATGAATTTTAACCAGGATGCGTACCTCCGCATTCTGAAAGACGAAATGTTACACTTTGCTCTACATCTCCAGGAGCAGCATCACTTTGCTCTACATCTCCAGGAGCAGCATCACTTTGCCACTCCTTTCTTCCAAGACGACAACTGTCGTGTGCACAGGGCTAAAACTGTTTGAGTGATACGATGAACAATCAAAAACACTGTCTCACCTCGACTGGCCTGCCAAATCTCCAGATCTAAATCCTATTGAAAATATGTGGGATTATTTGGAACAGAAGGTGAAATGCCGGAATAGACAGGCACATACTCTGGCGGAACTTGGGGACCAGTTGATGCAAGAGTGGCTTCAAATCGATGTTCAATACATCCACAACGTCGTGAAGTTTCTACCACACCGGATTCATGTGTTATCAAGGCAAGAGGCGCAGTCACCCGTTATTATGTAAGTTCCGACAGGGCTGAATAATTTTTTGTCCAGTGTGCTTATTACATTTTGCTTGTGAAAGCAAACATTTTTTGGTGACAGGATAGAAGTTGCGCCTCCTCGCTCGGGAGCCAGTTGTACTAACCGACTCAAGTACACCGACGGAATGCATCGCTGAAGATTTGTCGTCTTGACATATGCTTCATCTCTGCAGTACGTCACATCGTCTTTTTCTTAATTTTTTTTTAAGCGAATAATGAATTTTCGTTAATTCCAGAGGATGTGTGGAAGAAACACCACACATTTTTTGAAAACCCAACGACCAGTAGATCCATTTCCACAATCGAGCGTCAATGTAAAAACACAAATTTTCCAGTGACAAAAATCGATGTCGCGCTTCCTTGCTCCGAAGCCAGTTGTTCAAACCGACTAAACCACATCGACGTAATATATTGCTGCAGATTTGTCACCTTGACACATGGTTCACCTCTGTTATACGTCACATGTTTTCAAACAGAGAGATGGAAGTAGGAGAACTAGCGTTCACAACGTAGATTTCTAGCAAGTCGTCCGAGAAAGGCCCGGGTTTGATTCGTTGATGAGGCATGATCGATGCTGAGCTTGTCTTACGGTTCTGTCTACCTCTCTTCTACGAAATTAGGGACCCAAAATTAAAGGAGGACAACTACTTATAGACCATAGAGTTGCTCACGGTAGTCGTCAATCGTCCACCGGAGCAAGAAGACTTCTCGTCGAAGAACATTTTAAACTTTTTTTTTTTTTTTGATTGGAGGTTTAACGACCACCGTGAGCAACTTAATGGGCTATAAGCAGTCGCCCGTCCCTAATTTAGGGTCACTTGTTCCAGGGAAGGGAGAGAGCCAGTGCCGTAAGACAAACACAACATCCATGCCTCACCGGGATTCGAACCCGGACCCCTTTAGGACGAATGATCAGAGGCCATCGCTCAGACCACTGCGCCACCGGGGAGGCTTTAAACTTTGCAATAGTTGCAAGAACATTTTGCACGAAAAACACGCTGAAACATGTACTCATAGCTGCACAATTACAGCTTGAATGTAACTTATATGTTACACTACCAAACGTAAAAAATCTTATAAAAAATTAGCATTTAGTGAAACATGAGTTCCCTAGACGATATCAACCCGTACGAAACACATAAGAATTCATAATGCTGATTTGCAGATGCCGAAGTATCGTGTTTGTCTATGGACTGACATAATGATACTGGGAGCAAGTAGCTTTTTTCCGGAAACATTTGCTATCTCACCAGCAGGGCTATAAAAGTAAGGCACTAACTTGCAACCTTTATACGACACAAAGATTACCTATCCGTAACCTTGAGGTTTAATTCAGGAAAAATACACTGCAAGGATTATTAATTATACACACTCTCCATTAATAGTCTTACCCTGCCCCCAACCTAAATAATTATCTCTGGTGAATATATTTCAAATACGTGTAGATAATGCAAATAGACGAAGTCTTCGTTCGATCCACGTTATTTTATAAACAACGCATAGCAACTGAAAAATTGTTCCGACACCTCTGAGATCGAATCCCAGAGCTCTCGATAACTCTGATAACTCTAAATCTCTCTGATAACGAGCCGATAGCGAACGTACTTATCGAGAGATCTGGGATTCGAACAAAGCCGTGTCGGAGCAACAATTTTTCAGTTGCCATGCGTTGTTTATAAAACAACGTGGATCGAACGAAGACTTGGTCTATTTGTAATTCTCTCTGTCCAAACCTCCACAGGCTATAGATAAGGCAAATACCTAACTGCCTATATTGCGTACTTGAGGCTGCCATGATTGCTAAAAAGGGTTATCTGAGGGAGTTCGATCATGGGCAGATAGATACTGCCAAGAATATGGAGTGTTCTAGAAGCTTCACGAAAGCCGAAATTCAGGGATTTCTGCTTACGAAAGTGGCACATGTGTACCAGGACTACACGAAATCTCTGCCACGGCGTGTCGCCGAAGTAACTACGACGTTTTGCGGTGAAGGAACGGGCGTGCGGATGCGGGGCCCTGTCCGAAGACGTCGCCCACGTGATTCTCGAATGTGCTTCTCTCTCAGGAAGGAGAAAAGTCTTCGTCCAGAACTCAAAATCTTTGTTACAGTTGTGCTTGAAAAAACTATAAACTTTCCTTTAAAATGATGTATAATATGTATTCCTGACTTTACCATTACGTTGTATAAGTTGACATCAGACATCAAAACTTGACTTTCGGTCTATAAGTTGACTTCAGACATCAAAACTTGACTTTCGGTCTATAAGTTGACTTCAGACATCAAAACTTGACTTTCGGTCTATAAGTTCACTTCGGATATCAAAACTTGACTTTCGGTCTATAAGTTGACTTCAGACATCAAAACTTGACTTTCGGTCTATAAGTTGACTTCAGACATCAAAACTTGACTTTCGGTCTACTGGTGAAGTACGTTTGGCTACGATTATAGTTGTACTGCTGCGTACGGAAACGTAACTCAGATGATGTCCTATAATCAGTCAACGCTGGAACTCGGAAAGTTCACGTCCATGCGGCATATCTGTTTCAAAATTAACGACAGAACATCTCACCTTTATGTACGTCTCTCCCCACTCAGCGTACGTCCTGCGCCACAGTTCTTTGCACTAATTCAAATATTTATAGTGTTCGAATACTTTTGATAATAGTTCTTTAATTTGTGGAATATAGCTCTTTCTTCTTCAAATCTCAGGCCTTCTAATTCATTTAAAGTAAGGTAGTGAAATACTGACACATATCTTGTAATGAATTGAAGTAAACGTTAGTACCTAATTTACGAAATGTAAACTCTGGTATTTTTGATGTCCAATGTTCTGGTGATAGATGCTATGGTAGAATAGCATTTGGAAAAATTCCTGCTTTTAAATATTTTTTTTGTTTCATTATTATGGCTGAAGTCCATTGAATGATCACAAGACGAATTAGAAATGTAACTTCTCGTGAGTAATTTGAAACCTTTCGAAAAGCCATTTCATGGTTCCGTGATTACAAAGCAGTGCTTTGCGATCTTTGACACAAACCATTGCCGATATTTCCGACTTGCGACGATTGTCATCGATGGTGCTAATGACAATTCTCAGGAATAAAGATTCAGCAAAGCCGTCAGTTGTTCATTTTGAGAACGCAAAGCAATAAAATATCTAAAGCGCTGTGAAATGTATCGAGTCCGACACTTTTGTGTTAATTTGACCTCAAGTGTAAAAGTTCTCGTCAAAGAGGCAATAACCTATGATTTATCCATACGGGCGCATATAGGATTCATAACTTTGCTTGTGTGAATTTCGCCGGTTTCAATCATACAAACACAACGAGTGTTATTCTTCATTCTGTGTTATGACAAAAACCTTTTTATGAATTAATTTTATACACAGTCGAGTCACATTATTGTGTCCACCTGCTTCCTTTTGACGTCAATAGCGCATAACCAATGAAAGCAGGCACGTGTCGTGAGCTATCTTGGAGGATATATAAGGTGTGCTGTAGGCATTCTGACAACATATCACTCGTTGCCGTCATGGATAAAAGGAGCGATTTATCAGATTTTTAAAAAGGAAGTTTATCGGCTTTCGGGCCAATGGTGGCTATATTTCTGAAACAGCCCAGTTTGTATACTGTTCGCGTGCTGTTGGGGTTAAAGTGTATCATGATTGGAGAAATCGCAACACTGCGAATACGCGACGTGAAAACTGCGGAGCACCACGCACCATTTTTGTGAGAGGTGCACTTCGGCTGCGAAGGTGCGTGAGGGCCGACCAACGTGGAACAGTGGAGCAATTCAATGACTGAATGAACTAGAGGGCCACGGGAAATATGTCTAAAACGACAGTTCAGAGAACCATGCTGCGTCTGGTGCTACGACGCACACGGATGGGCACAGCACCTATGCTAACGAAGGTGCATAGGAAGAAAAGCCTGAGATTTGCACGGCCGGCAGTATCGGAATTGGACCTCCGCTGAATGGCAAATGATTGCCTCCTCCGATGAGCCACGTTTACTGCTTCATCGAACGGATGGACGCTTGTGTGTAAGGCAATAAACATCAGAGATAAACTATCTTCAACCATTGCTGGAAGAACACAAGCTGGTGGGGGTAGCGTTATGATCTGGGGAATGTTTTCGTGGCATTGCCTGTGTCCACTCATACTTGTGGAAGACACAATGGACCTATTTCGTGATGAATTCATCCTTGCAAACTAGGTACACCCATATATGGTGATTGTCTTGTCTGGTGTGGGTGAGATCTTCCAGCACGACAATATGTCGTGTCACACAGCTAGAAATGTCCGAGAGTTGTTCGAAGAGCACGATGAAGACTTCAAAGTACTTCCCTGGCCCCATAATTCTTAAGACTTAAACCTAATTGAGCATCTGTGGGACCACCTCGATCGTGTTGTTCGCTCTATGGATCCTCCACCACGCATTCTCCAGAAGTTGTCAGATGCACTACAGTCAGCATGGCTCCACATACCTGTGAACCAAAGCTAATACATACTGAGCCCGAGAAACGCAGGGACAGTACGACAAATAACCCGCAGCTACAACAGTGATGATCAGGGCAATGTGTGACAGCACACCACTCATCGCAACCTTCGGCGCACATGCCTGCTTAGCCGAAGATCCAGACGGGTCCCCATTCTCACTGCACGCCATCGCCAACAACGGATGAAATGGGCCCATGATCATCAAGATTGGACCGTGGAGAATTGGAAGTGGCCTGGTCTGACGAATCAAGACTCCTGGAGCATCACGTAGACGGCTGAGCGCGGCTGATACGCCGATTACCAACGAAGGCTATAGCACCTGGATGTACTGTTGTGCGGAAACAGGCCGGAGATGTTGCCTTGGGACACTTTAGGCTCCATTATCCCAACCGCACAATCCCTGACAGCTGTCAGGTATCTGAACATCGTTTCGGACCAAATTCACACGAAATTGGAAAGTTTATAGGATTTTCAAGCACAACTGTAACAAAGATTTTGAAGCACAACTGAATCCTGCGAGACGCAAAAACTTCAAATAATCGGCGATCCTGTCGTCGAAAGCAGCAGCTGGAACAGAGGGAACAAAATCAGGGTATGTTAGACTCCAAGTGAAGCATGGCTGTAGTCTCTGATTTTCGAAACTGGCTCCCTTATTTCCTGGAAACATGATGATCATGATAATATGTAGAGGATTTTAGGAAGGGAGTGTCTGACCCCAGGTCTTAAACAACCCTTAGAAATAGGAAGGTAGGAGATTTGGGCTAGAGTGCCCGATAGGAAAATGACACGGAAGCTAAGTAGAAAGGGGAAGGAAGACGCCCTTATCTATCACCCGGGTGGCCAGTACCTGCGGTCCAACGGCTTAACGTGCCCATCCGACGCGCGGCGGGTATTTAGCGGATCGAGTGTTCGTACCTTCCTGGGATCGAACCTGAGGTCATTTCCGTGGTAGTCGCGAACGTTGTCCACAAGGCCACCCGCGGCCCTTCCTGGAAACAGTGGTGCTAAATTAAGGATAAGCCACTGCTTATAGCGCATTGAGCTGTTCAAGGAGATCATGAAACCCACAAGACCATGAAAAATAACGCCAGTGATCGAAATGTGATTAAAACATTTTGTGTTGAATATTTTCAAATTTCAGTTTAGCAATGCACACTGAGGTCCCCTCTCCCCCCCCCCCCCCAAAAAAAGAAAAAAAGAATAGAGCTCGAAAAGGGCGCTACCAATCCCATTTCACGCCACCACACACAAGTGGTAAGAGGTATCGCCCGCAAGCGATGTATATATAGAGGCAGATATCTCTGCAAGATTATGTAGTAGTATTTTCACAGTTCAGGTGGCAGCTTAACAGGATTTAAGCGATTTCGGATGTGGTTGCCAGCGTCCAGGAGATGGTCCCTCCATTCCGGAAATTACCACGAAGTTTGGATTTATACGGTCAACAATTTAACCTGGACTACACGAACTCAGGAAAAGCATCCAGAGTGCGAGACCGGTGTGGCTGTAGAAATGCCATGTACTGTCGTGGAGAGGTGTCTGGTTCATTTCCCCTATGTTTACTTCAGCGAAGGGTCGCTTGACCAAAAATATTTATTTCACCGAAAGATCACTTGACCAATACGTTCATTTCACCGAAGTGTCACTTGATCTAAAGGTACATTTCACCGTATGGTCACTTGATCGAAAAGTTAATTTCACCGAAAGGTCTCTTTACCTAAAAGTTCATTTCATCGAAAAATAATTTCACCGAAGGGTCACTTGATCGAAATTTTAATTTCACCGAAAGGTCTCTTTACCTAAAAGTTCATTTCATCGAAAAATAATTTCACCGAAGGGTCACTTGATCGAAAAGTAAATTTCACCGAAAGGTCTCCTTACCTAAAAGATCATTTCATCGAAAAATAATTTCACCGAAGGGTCACTTGATCGAAATTTTAATTTAACCGAAAGGTCTCTTTACCTAAAAGTTCAATTCATCGAAAAATAATTTCACCGAAGGGTCACTTGATCGAAAAGTTAATTTCACCGAAGTGTCACTTGATCGACATTTTAATTTCACCGAAAGGTCTCTTTACCTAAAAGTTCATTTCATCGAAAAATAATTTCACCAAAGGGTCACTTGATCGACATTTTAATTTCACCAAAAGGTCTCTTTACCTAAAAGTTCATTTCATCGAAAAATAATTTCCCCGAAGGGTCACTTGATCGACATTTTAATTTCACCGAAAGGTCTCTTTACCTAAAAGTTCATTTCATCGAAAAATAATTTCACCAAAGGGTCACTTGATCGACATTTTAATTTCACCGAAAGGTCTCTTTACCTAAAAGTTCATTTCATCGAAAAATAATTTCACCGAAGGGTCACTTGATCGACATTTTAATTTCACCGAAAGGTCTCTTTACCTAAAAGTTCATTTCATCGAAAAATAATTTAACCGAAGGGTGAGTTTATAGAAAACTTTGGATTTCATTATAGGATCTGTTGAAGAATGGTGCCAGTTCGGAAGACAGACCACCGAAACGTTAGGGAATCATAGCTAAATTAAATTTTTGATTTCTGCGTGTCACAAAAAGCCCAAAGATTCAGTTTCAAGACAAAAATAATTAACTTTATGTCCCTACGCCTGAGCTTAGACATTTTTAACAAATTTTAATCGTGTGTGGTCATTTCAACAAGGTTTACCAAAAAAGTAAATTTATTAATGGACATTTATTCAGGCAAAAAAAATCAATTTTAGGATTATAGGCCTCGGCTTTGGCCTTTTTAGCAAATTTTAATCGTGCGTGTTCATGTTCATAAGGTTTACAAAAAAAAAAAAACTTATGAACATTAAAAATTCCCAGATCTAGGCTTTAGGCCATAAAATTAATATTTTAGGCTTGAGAAAGACTGCAACATATTTTACTTTAAATGTTAAACAACGCTTATGAATATGAGTAAGGCTAACATTTGTTAAAATGGCATCTATCTAGGCCTACGGTAAAAACAAATTAATAACTTCCTAAGTAATAAACATTATTTACTTGACTGGCTATGTAACCCTTGTGAATATGAGCTCGGAGTATTGAAATTTGATAACAAGGCCCAGATCTAGGCCTTGTAATTAATGTAATGCTTCGAAAAACAACTTATAGAGAGGTGTTTCACAGAAATTAAAAGCGCATTTTTTATACAATCCCATAAGGTTTAGGTGGCCAGTTTTTCAAAAACCATCAACATACTCCAACAGATCTCTAACAACAAAATTCTAAGTTTTCGATAAATTGACCATTCGATGAAGTGATCTTTCGATATAAGGAACTTTTAGGTGAAGCAGTCTATCGGTGAAAGCAACTTTTCGATAAAATTAACTTTTAGATGAAGTGAACTTTCGATGAAATGATCTTTCGATATAAGGAACTTTTAGGTGAAGCATTCCTTCGGTGAAAGCTACTTTTCGATCAAATGAACTTTTAAGTGAAGTGAACTTTCGGTGAAATGTACTTTTCAATCAAGTGATTTTCGGCAAACTGATGTTCGGTCAAGTGATCTTTCGATGAAGTGAGCGATACCCAGTGGACAACGGTGTCTGGCACGCATCGTAACATCCGCCCGGGGTGCGGCATTAACACAAATCACAGCACAATTCAATTCTGAGACCATTAATCGCATCAGCGGTCGGATAGTGCAGCGCTCCCTGTGTTCTATGGGGTTTCGGAGCCGACGGCTCACCCGGGTGCCATTGCTGACCAAACGATTCTGGGCTGTGTGCCTGGACTAGGCCCAGAAACACCGCCATTTTGAGAAAGGACAGATCGTGTGAGGAACAAGCATATTAAGGAATAATTATTATCTCACCCGGGTGCCATTGCTGACCAAACGATTCAAGGCTGTGTGCCTGGACTGGACTCAGAAACACCGCCGTTAGACCCAAGATGACTGGAAACGTGTATTCTTGTTCCGACGAATCGCGGCTCCAACTATTTCGAGCAGTTGGCCAATTCCGAATGTGGAAACAGCCCCAGGAAGCAATGGATCCGGCATGCTTACAAGGGACAGTGCATGCGGGAGGTGGCTCTGCGATGGTGTGGGGTATTTTCAGCTGGCACGCATTAAGACATTCTCCTATGACTGCATACCCCTCTGAACAGTGGAAACTACGTAACAATTCTTGGGGATCATTTGCACCCTTTCGTATCATGCAACCACTCCGACGGGTGCGACCTCTTTCAACACGACAATGCGACACCGCACACGTCCACAGTTGCTCGATTATGACTGTAGGAACATTTCACGGAATTTGGTATTTGGACTTGGCCCTTCGTTCGCCGGATTTAATTACCATCGAACACATTTATGATGACGTTTAATGTCGCGTCAATGTCAGAAATCCTCTACTGGCGAATATTACGAAATTGCAGGACCCTCTTCAGGAAGCATGGTGTGCACTGTCTCCACAGTATTACAGATAGTTCGTGGAGTCCATGCCCCGTTGTTCAACATGCTATCAATGCCAGGAATCCTCCACCGACGAATATTACGGATTTGTGGGACGCTCTTCAATAAGCATGGTGTGCAATATGTCTCCACGGTACAACAGAGAGATCGTGGGGTCCATGCCCTGTTGTTCAACGTGCCGTCAATGCCAGGAATTCTCCACCGGCGAATATTATGGATTTGTGGGACGCTCTTCAGGAAGAATGGTGTGCAGTGTCTTTAGAGTACTATAGAGAGTTCGTGGAGTCTATGCCCCGTTGTTCAACGTGCCGTCAATGCCAGGAATCTTCCACCGGCGAATATTACGGATTTGTGGGACTCTCTTCACGAAGAATGGCGTGCAGTATCTTTACAGTACTATAGAGAGTTCGTGGAGTCCATGCCCCGTTGTTCAACATGCCATCAATGCCAGGAATCCTCCACCGACGAATATTACGGATTTGTGGGACGCTCTTCAATAAGCATGGTGTGCAATGTCTCCACGGTACAACAGAGAGATCGTGGAGTCCATGCCCTGTTGTTCAACGTGCCGTCAATGCCAGGAATCATACACCGGCGAATATTACGGATTTGTGGGACGCTCTTAACGAAGAATGGTGTGCAGTGTCTGCCCAGTACTATAGAGGGTTCGTGGAGTCTATGACTCGTTGTTCAACGTGCCGTCAATGCCAGGAATCCTCCACCGGCGAATATTACGGATTTGTGGGACGCTCTTTAGGAAGAATGGTGTGCAGTGTCTTTACAATACTATAGAGAGTTCGTGGAGTCTATGCCCCGTTGTTCAACGTGCCGTCAATGCCAGGAATCCTCCACCGGCGAATATTACGGATTTGTGGGACGCTCTTCAGGAAGAATGGTGTGCAGTGTCTCCACAGTACTATAGAGGGTTCGTGGAGTCTATGCCCCGTTGTTCAACGTACCGTCAATGCCAGGAATCCTAAATCGGCGGATATTACGGAATTGTGGGACGCTCTTCAGGATGAATGGTGTGCAATGTCTCCACAGTACTATAGAGGGTTCATGGAGTCTATGACACGTTGTTCAACGTGCCGTCAATGCCAGGAATCCTCCACCGGCGAATATTACGGATTTGTGGGACGCTCTTCTGGAAAAATGGTGTGCAGTGTCTCCAAAGAACTACGGAAAGATCGGTGAATCCATGCCCCGTCATGTAGATGCCGTTAACCGATCGCGTGGAGGACCTACGCGAAATTATAGTGCTATCCCAATTTTTCTGGCACTTCAGTGTTCGTATGCGTATCATGAGACACTCGTTGTAGTTGCGTCGAAAAATTACAGATTTCGCATTTATTGGTGTACTACGAATGTAATTTTTTATTAATACTGTATTTTCTTTCCCCGTAAAGGAATTTCCATTATTCAGAATTTTTTTTTCTTTTGTTTATAAAGATTTTGCTTATTTTTCTGTGATCTTTTGTTTTTGTTCCTTCCGTATTTTCGGAAGAGATGGAGGGAGACAAAGGCATAATGTCTGAACAGCGCTTCTCTCTGACTGGCAAAAAATAAACAACAGAAAAGTTAAGTTCGGCCGTTATAATTAAATACACATAAAAGCAGTTTTGATGTAGAATCGGAAAGCGGAGACTGAACGGTGAAAGGAGTTAAAACATCCCGACTTCTTGGAGGTGGAGACTTTCGGTTTGATCCAACGACAGAGAAACAATTACCTAAGTTCGTTCTCGCGCGTAACGTTGAATGACGAGCTAAAAATACTCTTTACCTCAAACAACGTGGTAAATGTTCGTAATTAATTTCAAGATTGTGTGCGGAGCTACCTAATTACAAATAGCTAATTAAAAAGCTAAATTCATTTCCTAAGGACAAAAGGGAAGCTTGAAAACGAAGAAAGTTAGACTGGGATTCACTTTCTTAAGTCATGCAACTAAACATAGATATATAACTAAACAATGGACATGCATGGATAGCACGAATGACTTTCTATGGCACTTGCCGTCATGGTGAGAAAATGCGGGCATGTCACAAAAAGCATTGCTTTTCACGGAAGGGCTGATACCCATGGAAATACACTGCTGTTCGTAGAAATTACGACACGCCTGTACAGGTAAGACATAGTGAAGTGAAATTTACATGGCTGATTACTTACAAGACACGAACGCCCAGGAAAACACACGATTCAGTATTGCCACTACAATCGAAGATAAAGGCTTGTAATAGGCGTTGCTTCGAACTGAAGAGGTCCTGAATATCTATTTGTGAAACGTCCTGCCATGTTGACCCTAGACTCAACGGACAAAAAATTAGAGATACCTACCTGATAGCGTGTTGATCCTCCTCTAGCAAGATTAACAGCCTGTAAAAGCAATGCATCGACGCTACCAGATGCGGGAGGGTTTTCAGAGGTATTGCCAGTCATGCCTCTTGCAGCATTGTCCACAGTTCCACCCAAGACGACGGTTTAGACAATATGGATTAGATGTTCCGTTACGCGCAATTCTAAGAAGTTTCCACAGAGTTAAAGTAGGGGAACATTGGGGACAATTGGCTGGTTCCAAACCCAGATGAGTGTTCCTTGAGGCTGATGCAGTCCCGTGGAGCAGCGCATTTTGCTGCTGAAGTAGACCATCAAACGTACGATACGCAAAGGCCATGAAAGCATGCAGGAAATCAGCCAGAGTGTGATGGTAGCGCGCAGCGGTTAAGTATCTTTCCAAACACAGTAAGGGACCTAATGTGTCCTATGAGAGGGCTACACAAACCATCACAGAGCCACTACCGCGTTGAACGGAGCCGAAATGGAACGACGTGGCCATGGCCTCATGCTGTCGACGCCACACCCCGACCCGTCCTGTCATATGGGTACACCTAAAGACGGGATTCATCTGACCATACGACTCTGCGTTACACTGCAGAGGTCCATTTTTGATATTTTTAGACACCAGGCGACGCACGACTCTGCGTTACCCTGCAGAGGTTCAGCTTTGATATTTTCGACACCAGGCGACACACGACTTTGTGTTACCCTGCAAAGGTCCAGCTTTGATATTTTCGACACCAGGCGACACACAACTTGGCATTAGCCTGCAGCGGTTCAGCTTTGATATTTTCGACACTAGGCGACACACTACTTTGCGTTACCCTGCAGAGGCCCACCTTTAATATTTTCGACACTAGGCGACACACGACTTTGCGTTACCCTGCAGCGGTCCAGCTTTGATATTTTCGACACCAGGAGACACACAACTTTGCGTTACCCTGCAGAGGTCCATGTTTGATATTTTCGACACCAGGCCACACACGACTTTGCGTTACCCTGCAAAGGTCCAGCTTTGATATTTTCGACACCAGGCGACACACAACTTGGCATTATCCTGCAGCGGTTCAGCTTTGATATTTTCGACACCAGGCGACACACGACTTTGCGTTACCCTACAGAGGCCCAGCTTTGATATTTTCGATACCAGGCGACACACTACTTTGCGTTACCCTACAGAGGCCCAGCTTTGATATTTTCGACACCAGGCGACACACGAATTTGCGTTGCCCTACAGAGGCCCAGCTTTGATATTTTCGACACCAGGCGACACACGACTTTGCGTTACCCTACAGAGGCCCAGCTTTGATATTTTCGACACCAGGCGACACACGACTTTGCGTTACCCTACAGAGGCCCAGCTTTGATATTTTCGACACCAGGCGACGCACGACTTTGCGTTACCCTACAGAGGCCCAGCTTTGATATTTTCGACACCAGGCGACACACGACTTTGCGTTACCCTACAGAGGCCCAGCTTTGATATTTTCGACACCAGCGATACACGACTTTGCGTTACCCTACAGAGGCCCAGATTTGACATTTTCGACACCAGGCGAGGCGTAATGTATGGTAATGAGCAGTCAACAGTGCCACACGAGTAGGGCGTCGATAACCGTACACCAGGGTATGCATGGTATGAACCGTTTACTCGGTGAAGATGCTTGGGCCTCCGACATTTAACCCGGATGTGATTTGCGCCGCAGTTTCCAAACGGTCGATATGAACTAGCCTGGATAGTGTATGAAGAAGTCAATTTTTCCATCATTTCTATGCCAGGGACAGGATTCAAAGCTGCAACTCTCGGCTTCGGAGCTCCCAGTGCTATCCACTATACTACACTGACATGTGCTATCACTGCTATCTGCCTTTATGTCATGAGCGCTCTGCGCGGCAGGCACGTCACATCACCCTCCCTTCCCCCGTTAGAGGTCCGGGAGAATGGCTCACGGGTCAGTCGTGACCAGACAATTTATTGTGTGGAACGTAACATTACCCTGATTTACTTTTTCGAAGCACTGAAGAAGAGATTCTCAATTTTCCTGTCTCACGGTGTGGAAAGAACATCACACCATTGCGAGAAACTTAACAGATGGGTCACCCTGAAAGTTCATGACGAAGTAAATTTCTCCAAATATGCCAGGGGCAGGATACAATCCGGCAACACTCGGCTCCGGAGCTCCGAGTGCTATCCATTATACTACACTGGCATGTGCTCCCTTTGCTATCTGCCTTTATCTCATGTGCGTTCTGCGGGGCAGGCACGTCACACACAAGTGTACGTCGACCCCGATCACAAATGGCGTGTGGCAGGCCACCATTTGCTCTCAGGTCATTAT
This sequence comes from Macrothele yani, assembly GCA_039090855.1. Taxonomy (NCBI): domain Eukaryota; kingdom Metazoa; phylum Arthropoda; class Arachnida; order Araneae; family Macrothelidae; genus Macrothele; species Macrothele yani. Next base: position 18,859,669 of record CM077026.1, on the reverse strand, counting down.
ACGTCCGTCGATGGCATACTCGTAGTGCAGCCTTTGCACTGTTGTTCTCTGGAACACTAAGGTTCTTACCACTTGGGCGATAGAATGGCCTACCTGTCTTGCGCCAACAATACTTCCACAATAAACATCTCTCAGATCACCACGTTTACCCATGTTCTTCGATAGCAATACACTGTTAGGAATCTCTGCTTTCAGCGTATTTATCACTTGGGTTCTCTTTGGGTGTGCCCCACTTTACAAATAGCACTACAAACTACATAGCTCCGTGTCTGAGCCATATGACGTTCCGAAATGCTCGCCTCTAGCAGCTATTCAATGAAGCGTTTCCCTGTAGGAATCTGTCGATCATCGTTCATCAGGTGATACTGGGACTCGTCTGTAAACACTACATTATTGCATTCGTCACGATAATTTCTCCGTTCATTGCACAGCAGTGCCCGGCGTTGGTGGATAGGATCAACGGAAGCCATAGTAACGGGCGGCGATTAGTGAGTACAATCTGTAGCAAATGCTGTGGAACTAAACTTGTGAGCATCGAAAGTGTGACAGGCTTCCAGTACTGCGCCAATACTTGTATTTGTATCCCTGCGGTTTAGCAACGTAATACGATTAAAATGCTGGTATTACTGTTGATTTCTGTGTTCTTTACGCTTTCCAACCGTAGGTTGAAAAAGCGTGTATGCTCCAGCTTTGTCCGTTTGTCCGCCCGTACGTTAACTCGCGTAAAAATTGTTCGATTTCGATGAAATTTTAGTATGTGGTAGGGGAGCACCTAGGGACGAACGCTATTGAAAAGGGATGAAATGGAATCAACGGTCTCGATATAGGAACGGGATCCATTACATTGCCCTTATGCGTCATAACTTGCGTAAATATGGTTCGATTTTAATGAAAATTTAGTATGTGGTAGAGGACCACCTGCAGACGAACCCTGTTAAAAATGGGTGAAGTGGGGTGAAAGGTTATAGGACATAGGAGTGGGATGCATTCCATTGCCCTTATGCGTCATAACTTACGTAAAAATGTTTCGATTTCGATGAAATTTTAGTATATGGTACGAGACCACCTGGGGTCGCATTTTATTGAAAATGGACGAAATGGGGTCAAAGATCAGGACATATAACTTACGTAAAAATTCTTCGATGGCTACAAAACGTTACCATGTTTTTTCAGAGGTACACTGAACAGGTTCTGTTGAATATCATCGAAATGGGGTCAAAGGTCAGGACACAGGAGCGAGATTTATTCCACAGCCATTATCCTCATAATTTGTCAAAAAATGCTTCGATTGCGACAGAACTTTATCATGTTGTTCCGGTGGTATACTGAATCGGTTCTGTATAATATCACTGAAATGGGGTCAAAGGTCAGGACACAGGAACGATATGTATTTCACAGCCATTATCTACATAACTTGAGTAATGATTTTCGGCCTGTTGAAAAGCGTATCATAATCAATGCATTGCATGATTTTACTAACTTGTTCCGTTTCTGACCACTCACATCGGTGCGCCCTGCTCTCTTTCTGCCACTACTGACATGCTTGTATCGCTATTATTGGATTTCTCTTAACTAGCTGAGATATAAATAGGACTGTTTTCCCACAGTCCTGCAGTTCTGCTGCACACAAAGCTTGACAATTGAGCATGCAATCACCTCCGCTGCCGTGTCGGTTGATACCACTCTAGCAATTTTACATCGAGCAATGCAATTAAGTAAACACATTCTCTGCGGCTTCTGCATCGAATCAGTTGAGAGAGCGTACCTGGCGCATGCAATGGGAATATGAGCTGCGGCTGTAATCACTGGCATGTCTTATCATTCCCTAGCTTCAGAGATAAGCATTCGCCCGAGGCGAGTCAGTCTCCTTGTTATTCAACTTTGAGTAAATAGAAGTATACACCTAAGAGCCAAAACGCATTTGTATTCAAACCGAAGCAACTGCAGGTAACATCGGCACTCGTGGAGCATTTGTATCGAAATCGAATGCTCCACATTTGATGTTGCTTCGATTTGAATACATCGGCACACCTGGTCATTTGTATTCAAATCGAAGCAACTGCAGGTAACATTGGCACTCGTGGAGCATTTGTATTCAAATCGAATGCTCCACAAATGATGTTGCTTCGATTTGAATACAACGGCACACCAGGGCATTTGTATTCAAATCGAAGCAACTGCAGGTAACATCAGCACTCGTGGAGCATTTGTATTCAAATCGAAGCAACTGCAGGTAACATTGGCACTCGTGGAGCATTTGTATTCAAATCGAATGCTCCACATTTGATGTTGCTCCGATTTGAATACATCGGCACACCAGGGCATTTGTATTCAAATCGAAGCAACTGCAGGTAACATCAGCACTCGTGGAGCATTTGTATTCAAATCGAATGCTCCACAAGTGATGTTGTTTTGATTTGAATACATCGTCACACCAGCGCATTTGTATTCAAATCGAAGTAAACATCGACAATCGTGGAGATCATGGAACGGTATAAACAACACCAGATACTGAACTGTGTTAATCATGTTATTCTTGTTCTTCAAATGGTAAAGGCAGTGGATTTAAGCGAGTTTGAGAAATACGAAATTGTAAAGCGAGACGACCGGGTCAGATCAATTAAGAGACGGTAAAGCTTTTGGGGAGCTCACGGTCAGTCGTGATTCAAAAAGTGGTCCGAGGAGAGAGATGTCACAAACCGTCGGCAAATTGTGGACTGACCACGAGTCATCTATGCTAGAAATGTGCGAATGCACGAGCTAACAGAAGGAATACTGCGGCGCAACTAGCTGGTAATTTGAATGCTGGTGACGAGAGTAATGCGTCACAACACACAACACATTGATCCCTGCTGAAAATGGCGCTGTATGATTCCAGACCTCTCCGAATTTCTATGCTAAATTCGATTCAGCGTCGAAAGCGACTGCAATGGGCAAGCGATAATTAAAACTGGTACCTGGATGATTGGAAGAAGGTCGTTTGGCCCGACAAATCACGCTTCCTGTTGCACTATGCGGACGGCTGAGAACGTATGCTTCGTTTACCTGGGAAAGTGTTGGCACCAGGATACACCGAGGTATGAAAAAAAAAGCCGGGAGAAGGAGGGTAATGCTTTAGGTAATGTTCTAACTTTAATTCTAGTCATTTATGTGCAGGAAACTATGATGTCTACCGCCTACCTAAATATGATGGCAGACCAGGTACAACTTCTCATGGTAACCTTATTCCCGTCTTTCTTTCATCATGATAATGCGCCATGCCACACTTCACGGATTAAACGAGAATAGTTCGTGGAGCATCAGCAAGATTTCCGTGCTTTATTTTTATGCCCACCAAATTCCCCAGACATCAAACCAATCGAGCATCGCCGCCCAGGTGGTGTAGTTGTCAAATCAATGGCCTCTGATCATTCGTCCGTGAGGGGTCCGGGTTCGAATCCCTATGAGACATGGATGTTTCTGTTTGTTTTTTGTCACTGTCTCTCAATGTGTTACTTGTCCAACACTGGTTATCTGTGTACATTGGTCAATTAGCATACTGTAAAATCCATGTTCGATGTATACCTGTTCACAAGGTGTTATGTGATCAACATTGTCTTATCTGTGTAAATGGATCATTTCGTATGCTGTCAACCATGTATGATTTGTACTTGTTGCTAGGTAATTTCTGTCTCCTGTTTATGTCTGCCTGTATGTCTTTGTACCACCAGGTCCAGTAAATCATTTTTATACCTCCAATCAAAAAAAAAAAAAAAAAAAAAAAAAAAAGAAAGAAAGAAAAAGAAAAGAAAAAAATCGTGCATCTGCGGTTTGTGTTGGAACAGCGTATGCTATCTACCGCTGTCAACAGCGTTACTTGCAACAGTTAAGGTGGACGTCAAGTAATTTTGCTTCCTATACTTCCAATGGAAAATCTTTTGTACACATTTCCTGCACAATCAGTGCGTTCCCAAGGATGAAACTTTAAACATCGATTAAAATAACTGCATATCATAACTTGGAATACTTAATATTTTCTAAAACATAACCATAATTATATTAAAAATCAATAACTTTTCCTTTGGTGGTGTTGAAACCAGAAAAAAGATGGCGCGACCTGTACTTTGATGACGTTAGTAGACAAACAAATGTTGGATTGCCTAATTATGGTTATGTTTTAGAAAATATTAAGAATTCCAAGTTATAAAATAAAGCTATTTTAATCGATATTCAACTTTTCATCCTCGGGAACGCATTAATTGTGAAGAAAATGTGTACAGACGTTTTTCCATTAGAAGTATAAGAAGCAAAATTACTTGACGTCCACCTTAAAGCATTTGCTCGTAACGTTTTGGTACGAGATACCACAAGACGCCATTTGAAATCTGGTAGTGTTCATGTTTCGTCGAGTAAGGTATATTTTGCCGGAACGTGGGGAACGAACATCATATTAGGCAGCTGGTCATAATGTTTCCTTCTTGGGTGTATAGTATTGCTTCTTCATTTGAACATATACTGGGTTCTTCATTTCTCATTGAGGCATTAATGATGGCATTTAAACATTTGAAGCAACTACTGAGTTATTATTTTAACTCTTTTCAACTTTTTTAGCAAAAAGCAATGAAAGCTTTGAATACAAATGCATGTTTCTATCAAAAAAGGAAAAAAAAAAAAAGAAACGAGAGAAAAAAAGAAAGGAAATTGTTCATTTGTAGATAAAATAGAAAATGCATGCTTGCAGTTTCGTTTACATTTACCTTAATGAGAATATCAGCAGACGAGTAATACTTTATTTGCATTTCTGAGAGTTCTGTTTTGCCTTAAACAAAGCATAGGAGACGGATTTCAGCAATAGCGTTTTCGCAGCTTAAGAAGCTGACATCAGCATGGAATTTTGAAAGCTTAAGAAGCTAACTTCAGTACTTGCCTTATAAATCGGAAGCATTACTTTAGCACTAACACTTTCAAAATTCCGGAAGATAACTTCAGTAGTCACATTTCCGCAACTTAGAAAGTTAACTTTATCACGAACACTTACGCAGCTGAGTTGCCAGTCTTTATTGATAGGTTTTACAAAGCGCAGGAACCTGGCTATAACATTAGCTTTTAAGTAGCTACTGAATCATACTTCAAAACGTTTGCAATAAAATACTGATAAAATACTACTGCAACTTGGGCAAGCAATGAAACGTAATGTGCCGAATTTACACTGCTGGCCACCCAAAATGCAACACCAAGAAGGAAGCATCCGATTGGCCTGAAATTCGCAGCATGCGTCGCCCGCAAGAGGACAGGCAAACGATTAGCATTGCAGGGTATATGCAAATCATGTGCGCCCGGCAAGCCACCGAGAAGCACTATAAGAAGGGTGCACAGAAGGCGGGTTGTAAGTAGTGGAAGTGTGTTGTGCTGCCGGACCTGTGCATGGGAAGCTTCTTGATGCCTCGTCGCACAATACGGCAGTTATTCCAGCACGTTTCGTAGTTCGACAGAGGACGAACAGTGACTTACCGCGACAGCGGTTTATCGTACCGAGACATCGGCGCCCGTGTGGGACGACATCCAGCCACAGTGAGGCGAGTATGGATTCGGTGGGTGCAGGAGGGACGGACGGACTGACGTAAGTGATTGCCGCAAGCGCGGCACACCACCGAACGAGAGTACCAGCATGTTGTGCGGCGGGCATTGACGGCTCGCACCGCCACATCACGAAAGTTAGCGCAGAAATTATGGTGTGTTGCGCATCAACCTATGTCAGCACGTACCGTTCGACGTCGTCTGCAGGAGCGGGGACTTGTCGCACGGCGCCCATTGCTCCGATTACCATTGACGTTACACCACCGGCGAGTGCGGCGGCAAAGGGCCGTTGAACGCCGCACTTGGACTACGGAATGGCACGACATTGTCTTCTCCGACGAATCCTGCTCCTGCTTGCAAGACCACGATGGTCGGAACCGCGTGTGGTGGCACCACGGCGAGAGACTGTATAACGCCTGCATTATGCATCGCCATAGCGGTCCGTCGCCTGGCGTTATGGTTTGTGGCGAAATTGGATATGACACCCGCACCCCTCTGGTACGCATCGCCGGTGCACTCAACAGTCACCGCTACATCTCCGACGTTTTGGAGCCTGTAATCCTCCCTTACCTTCAGGACCGGCCAGCGGCCACGTTTGAACAGGAAAATGCGCGCCCGCACGTGGCACGCATTGTGCAACAATTCTGCACGGCACACCTGGTGGCACTGCTGCCGTGTTCCGCAAGTCGCACGGGCCTGTAAGCTCAATCGTTCCGTCTTTGTATCAGTTGTTATGTGTCCTGTAAATCTGGATTTGCTATATCGTGTCCTTCTTGGTGTTGCATTTTGGGTGGCCAGCAGTGTAACTCTGTCCACCACGATTTCCTTTTGAGATATGGCTCGCATACACATACACACAATTATAAACTCATTCTAAGTTGTATATAAACGTCAGTTGTACAGCCTATATAAAAATTGCTTAGTCATATGCTCCACGACGCAATCTAGGCATCTAAATAAGATTGTTCCATGTCAGTAATAGCCACCTGAGTTGGTCAAAATGGGAAAAACAACCCGTACAGCACAAACGTTATAGATATAATAATGTTACAATCTCTCACTTTCGTTACACTTTCAGAGATATCTTACAATTACGTTTCAGCAACATATATTTTGGAACATAGCTCTTTGTACATTACGGATACGTTAAAAAGAGCATTCACCGATACTGCTGTTTTATAGTGTCCATTGTACATAATTGCTACCTTGATGTTACATTCGGCAATATTTAAGAATTTTATTTTGGCAATGGCATGGATGCGCATGCGCAGTTATGCCATTTCACCGAAGCACTCTCGTAGTCGTATTTCTAGGTGCTAGTGGGATATTCTTTGGTGATACTGTCGAACTCGAGTTAGCTATTTTAGTAGAAGTTCAATCTATACATACATACACCTGAACACCAAATTACGTGGGAGATAGGCAATGTATATTAGGACAAGGTCCTCTATAATACTGTTACACACGTAGTATATGAATTTCGAATAGGCAAGTTGACTTCAATGATAATGAAATATTTATAGTTGAAATTAAGAATATTTATTTATGTACAGTATTTAAATGTTGAATCCTAACATAGGTTATATTTAGTGAGACATAAAAACGGCAATGAAGCAAATGGAGCAACACGTATTGCGCTCACCTTACTCCGGTTTCAATCCTTCTGGCTTGCGATCGATCATGCTTCTTGTTTGGTGCTGTACCACGTCATTGAAGATATTCCGCGTTCAAACTTCAACACAAATACGAACATCAGCACAATTCTACAACAAGGGGGTGATGAGTTAAAATAATTTTGAGATCACTGTCAAGACAAGATTACGTTGACGCGGCCGGAATTTTAGCAGTTGAAACATTTCGCTGTTCTATGCCAAGCTGCAATGAAGTATCCAAATTAAAAGATTTAAAACTTTAAAAAATGTTAAAAGAAGTCAACAAGCCCTTCCTCGATCGTCCGAACATGTTTCTGGCAATACTGTGCCCATCTTCAGCGGTCGGTTGTATGAGACATCCGTATGCTTTTATTGTGCTGATTACCTCCTTGTCACCAGTCGACTCATCGCTCATTGGTCCTGTATCCGTGCGTAGGTTAACATGTGATTTACAACTTTTTGCTATTGTTGCACCATCTGGTGTTCTTTCCTGTAATTTCATTGTTAATCGTTGTTGGATGAACTATTTTCAGCAAATTTAGTATTTATATACTTTTCTTCAGTTTCTTTTTCTTTTGTTATTATGTATCGCCAGGCAAACGGCAATTCAATTGGTGCTTGTTCATTGCAGTTAAATCCTCTGGTTTTTTCTATCACAACAAACTCAGAATACAATATCTTTCTATGTGTGTTGTGTGTAGTATATATTTTTGCATTTTTTCACACGGGGAGAGAATTATTATTGATGCAATATGTAATAAGAGATGTTCGTTGCTCACCCTTTTTCCAATTTCTCTTATGTTCTTCCATTCTTGTTTTTAGTCGTCTTTTAGTACTACCTATGTAGATATTAATAATATTACTGATGTCGTTATTCTTCGTGGGTATGCCGTATACTCCTGCTCTGTGCATAATTGCATTATTACTGTAATCAGCTGTAAGGAATTTGTTATTATCTATTACAATATCGGCGAATCTTATATTCACTTTATTACATTCCTTTTTCAAAATGCTGCTTAACTGTGGTATGTAAGGTAAACGTCCACAAAATTTTGTGATGTTCTCAACGTTATTTTCACACTTAGGTCTGTTAATACTGGTTTTATAATTTCTATACATCTTCCAAATGTATCTTTCATCATATCCAAATACTGTGGCTGTTTCTATGATCCATTTCATTTCTGCCTCTTCCAAACTTCTATTTGATGTGTGGGAAACAGCTTTTCTAATAAATGAATGAAATGCAGCTTCTTTATAACGTTTAGGGTGGATTGAATCATTTGGTATAATTACTGGCACATAAGAGTCTTTCCTGTATACTGAGTAGTTAATGCGTCCTTGATGTTTACAAAGCAGAATGTCGAGGAAGGTCAATTGTCCATTATTTTCTTTCTCGACAGTAACCTGTATTTTTGGATAGTATTCATTATATTTTTGAATAAACCTCATTAAGCTATCTTCTGAGTATTGCCAGATGACAAGAATGTCATCCACATATCGTAGGAATATCATCGGTAAATGTTCTTGTTCTTGTTGAAGTAGTTTGTTTTCCATGTGCTGTAGTACGACTTCTGACAACAGGCCCGAAATTGGGGAGCCCATGGGGGATCCAAATTTCTGTCTGTATATTACTTGATTATATCCGAAGTAATTGTTTTCTGTAATTAGGTTGAGTGCAGATATAATACTGTTAACCTCTAACTCTGGTACCCCTTCTGCAATCAATTTTTTGTTTACAAGATTAATAGCTTCTCGTGTGGGAGTATTCGGGTATATTGCAACAACATCTAGGCTCACCGTTATACAATCACCAATGTCTATATTTTTAATTCTCTCAATGACTTCTGTAGAGTTATTTACTGTATATGCGTGATTTTTAAAGAAGGGGTTAAGATATCTGAACAAAGCATTTTTAAGGTTTATGGTAGGTGCAATAGTTTTATTAACAATAATCCGAATAGGGCAATCAGTTTTATGTGTTTTAAACTTTCCAAATGTACTAGGTATGGAGGATAGGACTTATTCTTGACTTGCAATGGAAGTTTACTATGATTTTTTAACATTGCTAATTTTTTAATTATTGTATCTGTGGGGCGCTTTCTTATTACTTCCGTGTTTAGTTTTTCAAGAGCTTGAAGCATCTTCTCATGAAATTCCTCCTTATTAAGTCGCGCTAAGAGCCTAAACCTGTGTCAGAATGTCTAAATCACAACTAGGAGTAATCATAAAAACCTTCAAAAAAGTTAGAATTAAATTACCCAAAGAAATAGAACATCTGCTTTTCTTGACAGCCTGTAAAAAGAATGATGTGATACCAATTTTTTTGAGGATTTGCACTTACCCTTTAAATCAGGGAGATGGTAGAATAATGAAAATCTGTGAATTAAAAAGGCTAAATGCTTTTATTAGATCAAAAAGGAAAAGGATTAATTACTTTAGTAAGCAAGCATATCAAAAAATATAACGACAGCGTTGGACTTCACAACAATGAAAAGGAGTTTGATTTTGAACTTCAAAAAGTCTATATGATTGTCGAAAGATTACAGCAGACTTACAAATTACAACATGAACAGAAACTTGAGAGGTTGATGGACTCGCAGCACAAATATAGACATGCGAATTTACCACCTTCTAGAGATCTATATCTAAACAAATCACAAGTTGTATTGAACGAACTACAGATTAAGGGACTTAATAGAGGTGTTAAATATGCGTATCAACAAGATATCCCAAAAGCTGAAGTCTTACTGCCACACCTTGAAAATATTATTTTAAACTTGCCCAAGAAACGTCAAAACCCAGTGAGGTTTAAATTAGCAAGGGCTATTAGCACTTTAAAAGATCATCCTCAACAACGAAACAGTATCAAATACGAACGTCAAGAGCTGCTTAAATTAAACAAACGTGGTGACATTCAGATGGTTATGGCTGACAAATCCAAGCAACTTGTGATAGTTGATAAGGAGGAATTTCATGAGAAGATGCATCAAGCTATTGAAAAACTAAACACCGAAGTAATAAGAAAGGACTCCACAGATACAATAATTAGAAAATTAGCAATGTTAAAAAATCATAGTAAACTTACATTGCAAGTCAAGAATAAGTCCTATCCTCCAGTAGGATCTTCCTTACCTAGTACATTTGGAAAGTTTAAAACACATAAAACTGATTGCCCTATTCGGATTATTGTTAATAAAACTATTGCACCTACCATAAACCTTGAAAAAGCTTTGTTCAGATATCTTAACCCCTTCTTTAAAAATCACGCATATACAGTAAATAACTCTACAGAAGTCATTGAGAGAATTAAAAATATAGGCATTGGTGATTGTATAATGGTGAGCCTAGATGTTGTTGCAATATACCCGAATACTCCCACACGAGAAGCTGTTAATCTTGTAAACAAAAAATTGATTGCAGAAGGGGTACCAGAGATAGAGGTTAACAGTATTATATCAGCACTCAACCTAATTACAGAAAACAATTACTTCGGATATAATCAAGTAATATACAGACAGAAATTTGGATCCCCCATGGGCTCCCCAGTTTCGGGCCTGTTGTCAGAAGTCGTACTACAGCACATGGAAAACAAACTACTTCAACAAGAACAAGAACATTTACCGATGATATTCCTACGATATGTGGATGACATTCTTGTCATCTGGCAATACTCAGAAGATAGCTTAATGAGGTTTATTCAAAAATGTAATGAATACTATCCAACAATACAGGTTACTGTCAAGAAAGAAAATAATGGACAATTGACCTTCCTCGACATTCTGCTTTGTAAACATCAAGGACGCATTAACTACTCAGTATTCAGGAAAGTCTCTTATGTGCCAGTAATTATACCAAATGATTCAATCCACCCTAAACATTATAAAGAAGCTGCATTTCATTCATTTATTAGAAGAGCTGTTTCCCACACATCAAATAGAAGTTTGGAAGAGGCAGAAATAAAATGGATCATAGAAACAGCCACAGTATTTGGATATGATGAAAGATACATTTGGAAGATGTATAGAAATTATAAAACCAGTATTAACAGACCTAAGTGTGAAAATAACGTTGAGAACATCCCAAGATTTTACGGACGTTTACCTTACATACCACAGTTAAGCAGCATTTTGAAAAAGGAATGTAATAAAGTGAATATAAGATTCGCCGATATTGTAATAGATAATAACAAATTCCTTACAGCTGACTACAGTAATAATGCAATTATGCGCAGAGCAGGAGTATACGGCATACTCACGAAGAATAACGACACCAGTAATATTATTAATATCTACATAGGTAGTACTAAAAGACGACTAAAAACAAGAATGGAAGAACATAAGAGAAATTGGAAAAAGGGTGAGCAACGAACATCTCTTATTACATATTGCATCAATAATAATTCTATCTCCGTGTGAAAAAATGCAAAAATATATACTACACACAACACACATAGAAAGATATTGCATTCTGAGTCCGTTGTGATAGAAAAACCAGAGGATTTAACTGCAATGAACAAGCACCAATTGAATTGCCGTTTGCCTGGCGATACATAATAACAAAAGAAAAAGAAACTGAAGAAAAGTATATAAATACTAAATTTGCTGAAAATAGTTCATCCAACAACGATTAACAATGAAATTACAGGAAAGAACACCAGATGGTGCAACAATAGCAAAAAGTTGTAAATCACATGTTAACCTACGCACGGATACAGGACCAATGAGCGATGAGTCGACTGGTGACAAGGAGGTAATCAGCACAATAAAAGCATACGGATGTCTCATACAACCGACCGCTGAAGATGGGCACAGTATTGCCAGAAACATGTTCGGACGATCGAGGAAGGGCTTGTTGACTTCTTTTAACATTTTTTAAAGTTTTAAATCTTTTAATTTGGATACTTCATTGCAGCTTGGCATAGAACAGCGAAATGTTTCAACTGCTAAAATTCTGGCCGCGTCAACGTAATCTTGTCTTGACAGTGATCTCAAAATTATTTTAACTCATCACCCCCTTCTTGTAGAATTGTGCTGATGTTCGTATTTGTGTTGAAGTTTGAACGCGGAATATTTTCAATGACGTGGTACAGCACCAGACAAGAAGCATGATCGATCGCAAGCCAGAAGGATTGAAACCGGAGTAAGGTGAGCGCAATACGTGTTGCTCCATTTGCTTCATTGCCGTTTTTATGTCTCACTAAATATAACCTATGTTAGGATTCAACATTTAAATACTGTACATAAATAAATATTCTTAATTTCAACTATAAATATTTCATTATCATTGAAGTCAACTTGCGTATTCGAAACTCGTATACTACGTGTGTAACAGTATTATAGAGGACCTTGTCCTAATATACATTGTCGAGTTAGCTAGTTAGTTGATTTAATATTTCATTCTTTTTTTCGTGTGTGTGATTTAAGATCATCTGAAAGTAGTAATTGTTTTGATTATTATAATTTTTAAATTCTAAAAAGCATTTTATAAAAACTAAGTAGATGGCTGTGTTGTTGTATTAGTATACGAAATATACCAGAATGTTTTTGTTTTTACTTGAAGCTGGGAAATTTCATATTGGTAGGTATTTAGAAAAATGACGAATATGATTTTCTCACTTTTTTCACTGAAATATAGTCCATTCCACATTTATAATAGAAATTCGGCACCCTTATTTGGGGCCGATTTTTATTTCTTTTGTTATCAATATAGTACATATAAACGCCGCCATTGTTCCCAATGGACAGCGGATTGCGTTGAACCTGTGAAAACGTAAACAACTCGTAATACGACAGTTGTTGCTTTTAAAACAGCTGTCGAGTGTAATATTTTTTATTATGATTTAACAAAGTTTATTAAAACCATAATGTTCAACGTAGTAAATACGTAGCAGTAATATAATGATGTCACAAATATTTTTCAAATACATAACAGTAATGTAACGAAGTTACAAATATCTTTCAAATACCTAACAGTAACATGAAATTGGTATATTGAAGGTTTTTTTTTTTTTTTTTTGATTGGATGTTTAATGACCACCGTGAGCAACTCAATGGGCTATAAGTAGTCGCCCGTCCCTAATTTAGGGTCACTGGTTCCAGGAAAGGGAGAGAGCCAGTGCCGTAAGACAAACACAACATCCATGCCTCATCGGGATTCGAACCCGGACCCCGTTCGGACGAATGATCATTGGCCATCGCTCAGACCACTGCGCCACCCGGGGCGGCATATTGAAGTTACAAAGACATTTCATCTAGTGGCGTAACTAGCAGAACGTGCGCCCTCCTCCCCAAAGATTTTCTTCAGCACCCCTAAGCACAGTAATTTTCCCAGGACTTCGAACAGGAGGGAGGATGCATTTTTGCAGTGTGTGTGTGTGTAGTGGTTGGAGGGCGCGGTTAGAAAGTCAGGGAGAGTGTCTGCAAAAGTAATGGTGGTACCTAAGGCCCTGTAGTTCTAACTTTTTAAGTAACAGATTTGACAATACGTGTAATTTTTTGTCCAAAACTAAAGTAAAACACTTGAAGAAATCACCTTCTTACACATGGCAGATCTACGGTTGCTGTGAATAAATGTTGACACCGGTCGTGCAGGTAATCCTAAGTAACTGAATGTTTTCTTACATCCTGCACGGGGAATCCCACTGAGGCCTAGCGGCTTTCCTCAGCAGTGCAGAGAGAGAGGGCGATTGGAGAGCGATCGTATTATTTACAACCCATTGCAGAGCAATTGTACTAAAACCCCGAAGTCAAAGAGTCGAACACTTTCAATCTGTGTGGCATTCAGTGTTTTAAAAGTGCAACTAGTCATTTATTTAGGCAAAGCTAAATATATCTTAAAGCAAAATATGAATCTTTGGGTTAATTATTGTACGTGTTCGAATTTTTTCATAAACATATAACTGGCAGCTACACTACGCCCCTTCGTTAACTGCCCCCCCGCAGCTGCGGGGGTGGTATTTACGCGACTGCGTTCACTGTAACATATCGGTTATGTTTCAAAGTTATGTAACGTTTGAGGGCATTTTGACGTAACTGTAAGGTTTCTGAAACATTACTGTTACATTGTGCAACGTATCTGAAATGTCTCAATGTTTCCGTGCTACGTACTTGTAACATATACGAAATATTCTGTGCTGTGTGGGAAAGGTTCTTTTGGAGTTCGGTAAAGGGCTTATTGTTTGTGCACGTATGGCTGGAGCGGCGATTCAGAAAACGACTGATTTTTTTAAAAGGTAAGATATCCCGGGTCTTTAATCAGTGGAAAAATGACCCACATTTCTAGTCTAAAAAGCTTACCCATGGCGCGACGACGACGATCTGTCACGAACGAAATCGCCGCCGCCTGAGAAGGCTTTTACGGAGGAACAGGTCTTCCTGTGTGAGCTAATTGACCGGAACGTTCAATGAAGGCTATTCCCGACCCAAATATCAGCCAACTATGCTCGGAAAATTGAAACTGATCGCGCACTGAAGGCGTATTCAAGGTAACACAGCCTTGAAATTTACCGGAGGCCCAACACTGAGCCTCCGTCTTTTGACTGCTCGGTGTTGGGCCTATGTTAAATTACAAGACTGTGCTGTCCGGGATGCTATTACTGAAACCACTGATTTCTGCGAAAAACCGGAAAGTTCGTCTACAGTGGTCTCGGGAATAACGTGAGTGAACACTGGAAAACTCGAACACAGTCATGTAGAGTCGGAAGATTGGCGGTACACCTTGTTCTGTTCCAGAGTTAAGCAGAGAGTTTGGCAGTAGACCCGTCAAGCAATGAACCCACCTCGGCTTGTAAACAAAACAGAAGTTTCCAGAGGTGTTGCCATTGAGTGTGGCATGTTCTATTTGTACGAAACGGGTCTCCCTGATATTGCTGAATTCCCGGAAGTCCTCCAAGGATTTCATGAACATTGCTGTGGATCAAGTCCATCCTGCAATGTTGTTTTTATGCAGAAGGTGACGGCTGTTTCTTGGAGAAAAATTTTACTGTCCATCGGGCAAGATATGTAAAGCAATAGCTCAGCGTACACTGAAGGTTCCCTCCACCACCTTCTCAGGTCACCAGGAAGCCTGGACCAGAACCCCATTGAGAATGCATGGAACATGTTGGAAAAACAAATGTTGGAGCAAATCATTTTCTCTCAAATATGAGCTAGTTAATAAACGTGCAGGAAATGTTGAACACGAATTATTTTTAATACATTAGTGAAAAAAAGATATGATGCCGCTCTTCTGCGCTGTCGGCATTAGCATTTTTTAACTGTCCCACGTATAACCGATCTCCCACTTTATTTTCTTCAATACTTTTTCGAATTACACACAAGGATGCACGAATAATAATTAAAAAAAAAACAATTTCCTTGCTGCGTTTGAGCTCTTCAAATCGTTTATCTACTAGTTGCCCCATAAATGTGTAACCAATTTCAAATAATCATAACAGTTTTAATATAAATGATATCAATACACAACTTGTGTCAATTGATAGAACAGATCATGAAGTTTTATAGACATTCGACATGGGCGCCATTTGTCACCCGAACAATGTCTAAATGGTATTCCAGTTCCAACCATGTTCGTTCGAGAAAATCCATATTATTTTTCCGCAGTGCGTGCGTAATCCTCCTCTTTAGGCCATCAACGTCTGCAACAGGAGTGCTGTAAACCTCACCCTTGACGAATCTTCATTAAAAAAAACGTCACAGGGTGTTAAGTCCAGCAAACGTGAGGGGCAATGCAATGGGACCACCACGCCCAATCCATCAATTGTGAAGTTTGGTATCCAGACACCTCCTCACAACCAAATCACAATGAGGTGGTGCCCCATCTTGTTGGAAAACGACCGAATTTGCAAGTTCTTTCAACTGGAGATACACAAACTGCTCAATCGTGTTCAGATAATTATTGGCTCTCACGGTCGCTTCCTGAAACAAAAAGGGACCAATAACCCGGTCAACCATTATGCTACACCAAACATTCACTTTTGGGCTAGCATGTTCATGTTCCTTTGTGCAATGCGAGTGTTTAGTTTCCCAAATTCTCACGTTATATTTATTAATATTTTCAGAAAAATGGAAATTGCTCCCATCCGAGAAGCAGATTTGTCTCAGGAAAGATTCAGCATTTGAAATGTTCTCCAACATCTCTTGAGCAAACTGTTTACGTTTCATATGATCATCTGGGGTCATGTGATGGGTTATCTGCAGTTTGGTCGAGTGCATTTGCAATCTTTGACGTAACACTCTGTGCACTGACAACTTGGGGTTGCCCGGATGTCCTGCTGCTTGTCAGATTGACTTTCGAGGGCTACGAGTGCATATTTATTTCACAACCTCCTCCCTTTCTGGAACTAGCTATGATCGTCTAGGAGTTTTCTTTGTAAAGATGTAACCAGTTTCCTTGAATGTCTTGTATCACTTTCTGACGCTGTTACGTGTGAGCGGTTTGCTCCCATGTTTTGTTCTGAAATTCCGCTGAACCTGCGTTTCGAATCGGGTTTTAATAAACCACTCCACAATCTGTGCTTTCCTCGCAGGATCCATTGAGTACACATCTAGAAAACTTGAGGGCATTCCTTATCACCTGCGACAAACAGAATGCTGATATTAGTTTTGTATTCAAAGTTATCATCATTTTAAATTGGTTACACCTTTTTGGGACACCCTGTATATTAATTGGTTTTAAGACCAGCATGTATCAATTATTAAACTTTGCTTTAGATCAACTTTTGTTTTTGGTACAACTTTGTGTTTACATTTCATCAAATATTTTTTAGTAACTGATGCTGCAAAAACATGGAATTCAAATTATATTTCTTTTCTGGCACTATTTGGAAGTTTTGAAAATTTTTAGTAAGTGTTATAATAAAGACAAAAACCCTGTTTGCTAAGTTATTGCCGTCTTCGCGCAAGGAATTCCCAGATGTTACTATGTGACCTAACTTGTCAAAACAACCTTTATTGAAAAGCCCAAAGGTACTCTTCTTGTGTTTGTGGTGTTTCTTTCATTATTTGTCTGAACTCCGGAAGCCTGATTCGATTAGTCTTCGAGAGGTCCCTAATGCCCCATGCTAATTAAGAAAGTGATGGGTTTCAAGTCTTCCACGAAAAATGAATGCGTAAATCAGTTTCTGGGCATAGACTCCAACTCGGAGTTTCTCCTCTTTATTGGGATCTAATTCCCGTGAAATATTTCATGTTTATGAAATGCACTCGGCAATGTTATTAGTTCTTCAGTAGCGCCTATTAATTCTTGGAAACAGAGCTGGCCGAAAAATATTCCCCGAGCTCCACGCGGCTTACTTCCTCCTTTGTATAGTGCATGGATTTTATTGTTTAGTTGGCGTAATTCTGACGCGATTTCCTTTAGGTTTGTAAGGAAGTATTTGTTTCTTTCTTTTTTGCTGCAGAAATCTTGTTCCTTCGAAGCTCCGCAGCGCATGTCTCACCGAAACCGCAAGTATAAGAAAATGATATAGAACACAACACGGAAATAAAAAGCACTTCATTTTGATTCATTGTCAGTTGTTGTCGGGAAAAACACAAATAGCACGTGTTCATGTTATCTCTTTTCAACCTTGTCAACTTGTCAGTAGGTAGACAAGACAAAGCGTCCTCTAGGAACAGGCATCGAAAGAAATTTTTACAGTGGAATAACAAATGGCATGATCATGATTTTCCACATATCTTTCAGCTTTCATGCGAGGTGGCGTAAGCACCATTTGCGTTTCTCAGGATTTTAGTTTCCTGATCGAAAAAATTTTTTCTTTGGTGTTGCATCTGTCATTGACCTACGTTTTGATTCATGAGCAGAATCTTGTTTCAAAGTGGCATGGGAGCAAACAGCATTTATCTTTTTGCGATCGTAATTCAACAATTTACGAAAACTGATATAAAATTCCATTTTCCCTTGCGTTAAGGCACGAATAAAAAAAACAAAAAAAAAACATCGAAATTTTGTACAACTTTGCTGAATTTTCTTGTCTGGTAGTATAGATATCTATTTTCAAATTTGTCATGGTAAATCTGGTTAATTCAAACTTAGAAAAATCTCGCAGAAAGCTTTCATTTCTTATAGTTTTGCTGCCACTCAAGTCTGAAAGCGCACGTGAGAGAGAAAGCATTCTTTAGGATCATTTGAAAAGTTAGTAGGCAGTTATTGGGGCAACGCGATAACCAATGAGAAGCCATATTGCCGTACGCCCATTAATTTCAACGAAAGTTAGCATTAGTAGCAAACTTTCAATTTTAACTCACGAATTAAGTTTCCATAGAGTGCAAGAAGAAATAATCAGTGAGAGCTTTTACACAAAATACTTTAACCTATATTAATGATCCAAATTTCTTGGCGTAGAATAGAAATCAGTTTCCAAGCTTTCGCACATCAACCAGATGGCGTTTTCAAGGAAGGTAGACAGCAAACTGCAAATTGAATAATAGAACACTTCAACAATTTGAAGTTTGCGGTCTAGCTTCCTTGAAAAAGCCATCTAGTGTGAGAAAGCTTGGAAACTTTGGTTTCTATTCTACGCCAAGAAATCTGGACCATTAGTATAGTTATACTATTTTAAGTATAGCTGGCGTCCAGTTTTATTTATTAATGAGTACTAAACCAAATCTAATCAAGCTGTCCCATTGAGGCAATGATCTGAAAGCAATAAGTCACATAATTTTTATTTTGGTTTGGGGTTTAACGACACATCGTGAGCAACGCAATGGGTTATAAGCAGTCGCCCGTCCGTAATTTGGGGTCACTGCTTCCAGTTAAAGTACAGAGCTAGTGCAGTAAGAAAAACACAACATCCACGCCTCACCAGTATTCGAGCCCAGACCCTTCTCCGACAAATGGTCGGAAGACCCTTCTTGGGCGCTTTGGCCACTGCGCCACTACCATTCTCGGACGTATTGGCCACTAATGATCTAGACCCTTCTCGGACCCTTTGGCCACTAATGGTCTAGACCCTTCTCGGACCCTTTGGCCACTAATGGTCTAGACCCTTCTCGGACCCTTTGGCCACTAATGGTCCAGACCCTTCTCGGACCTTTTGGTCACTAATGATCCAGACCCTTCTCGGTCTCTTTGGCCACTAATGGTCCAGACCCTTCTCAGACCCTTTGGCCACTAATGGTCCAGACCCTTCTTGGACCCTTTGGCTACTACGCCACTGGGGCGAACACATATTTTGGACATGTGATGCATGCCAATAATGAGTTTGAAAAAATGATCATGCTTGGCGAGGTTGGAGGGAGCAGAAGAATTGGAAGATGAAGAGCGAGATGGTTGGATGGAATCAAAGACGCTTGTGGAATAACCGTAAAATAGTTGGTAGATCTTGTTGAGAACAGATCTAGATGGCGGGCTTTTGTTCATACAGTCATTAAGTGCCAAGTACGACTCAATGGAAGCTAACAACAACAACAACACCAATGCAGTTATTGAACCAACACCAAAAGCAATGAGAAATCGTTACCATAGGCGCATACATTTCAGCGAAATTTGGCATTCATAACGAACTTTTAATATCATCTCAGAAGTCAAAACCTTTTCTCTTTTTGTTTGTGATTTTGGTGATGCATTGAGATGGTTCCCTGACTAATTTCGGCCAGCCGTTAGGTACCTAACAACAAAAACAATAACAACAATACGGCTATTGAACCACCACGAAAAGCAACGAGAAGTTAATACAGAAATTTGACGTGGACTAGGAACATCAAACAGAGGTCATCGCTCTTTTCACGTTTATAAGTAAGTCATGGAAAAATTCTCATTGGCCGCCACCGGGAATCGAACCCAGGGTCTTTCAATTACGCGCCGAATATGCTTCCACTGCACCACAGCGATCCCGAATTCCTCCAAACTCACATAAACTAACTGCCAATCCAATTGGCGGATTGCTTCTTGGAGCCCCGCCTAATGGATTCACCAAAGATGGTAAACAGCAACTGAACAAATAATTAGAAGGCGAATGAATTATTAATTATTCATCTGGCGGGAACGGTACTGTGTACCACGTTCCCGCCAGATGCAATGTCGCCTAGAATTTGACGCTAAACTGAATCTGCTTTTCTTCGTGAATGTTCCTCATTCGTGCAACCACTCTGTTCTCGACACCATCCCATAGGGAACTATTTCTATTGCAATTTTAAAGGTACACATTTAGCAGGCTTACGGGCATAGAACCCTCCAGCATTCAAAGGTCTTGCCACAGTTTGACGAGAAATTAGAGTCCCAGTACTGGAAAACCGTTGATAAATCAATTGACTAGCATGACTTTGACGATTCTGTTCTGCAGATAGCACCAAATAACGGTATTGTGATGTTGTGGCGCATCATGGACGAAATCCTCCGACCCGTCTAGAGGCATCTCCAGCTGTCTAGGGCCTTGACCACAACCTTGACACATTGCCGTAATGGATTCTAATTCATTTGCAACACTCACAATATGCCTCTCTTTCAGTTTACCGAAGACCCGACCACGTTCAAATCCACTCAGATGATGCCTTCGTGCCATGTTTACTCTGACTGTCGAGTATGTTTTCACTACACCTCAAAACACCACTGAAATAACGGACTTTACAGTACCGCAACCACTCACACTAAGCGTTTGCCGACTATTCATAGGTTGTTTCATGCCCCGCCTATGTTGGAATGTTCCATTTCGGTGTGAGGTAGGGCGGTAGAGAAGCTGACGGTCAATATTCCTGTTTGTTAGGGAACATTCCTTTCGTGCTTAAGTTTTGAGATATGTGTATATTTAAAAAATGTAGAAAAATCAAGTTTCTTAGGAACCTTGTTCCGCGGCTCTAGACAAGTTTGACAACACTTGGCTCTTGATCACTGTGACATCATCAACGTTCTGAATGTCACGGAAGATTGCTCTGTAAAGAGAAATGTATTCCGACTCTTTTCTTTTGTGTCGAGGTTTAACGATCACTGGCACCCACTCAGGGATAGGTAGTGAACGTCCCTAATTTCTCACCACTGGTTCCCCTGAAGGGAAGAGGGAGGCGGGCGTTCGCGACATGAGCCGCGGCCCACTCAGACGAAAGATCAAAGGCTGGACTTTAACCACTGCGCCAACGGGACTGCTATCGAAACACTTCAGCTGCGATATACACTATATTTTGAAAAGTATTCCGACACTACAAAATATTTCCATACGTGCAAAGAACGGTTGCGCAAGAAGGTGCGCTATGAGTGGAGAGGTACATTGTATAAAGCTGAGATGTTCTATCGTGTTATCAGTAACTTTGAATCCGATATGCCGCGTGGACGTAAACTTGTCAAACCCCTTATTCAATTCGTTCCACCTGATTAAAGGGCTAATATCTATCGTTTCACTAAGTTCATCAAAAAGCTCCTTGCAGGATTCGAGGTGAGTCAAACTGTTTCTTCCTAGATTTGATTTTAACAATCGTAGCTAGTAAAGAAAACTAACTGCTATATGGCCGGAAAGATTACATATAATTTGGTCTTACACTGAAGAGCCATTGAATTAGAGATGCCTGTCTAGTAACGTGTAGCACCACCTTTCGTCCTGATGACGGCGGCGATTCGTCTCGTCATGGACTCGACAAGACACCCGAAGCGTTGGAAAGCCATACGGATCCACGACGCCTGAAAAAGCTCACACAGTTCACGAAGATTTGATGGGGGAGGGGGGGGTCAGAGCCTCGAACATCTCTCTCGGTGGCATCCCAGATGTGCTCGATGGGATTGAGGTCAGGTGACCTAGCTGGCCAAGGAAGCGAGGTCACGTCGGTGGAGTGTTCATCCAACCATTCGGATACAATTCGAGAGCTGCATTGTCTTGTTGCAGGATGAGGTCCCCAGTGGGATGTTGAACACGCACAAATGGCAGTAAATGGTCCTCCAGGATATCCCGGTAACGTTTACTTGTAAGGGACGATGTCACACATACCAGGGGTCCCATTTCAGTCCACGTAAACAGTCTCCAGACGTGAATGCCACCCCCGCCAGCTTGAAGAGTACCCTGCTGGCAAGAAGGATCCGTACTCGTATCCTGCCATCCGCATGTAGCAACGTGAATCTCGACTCATCAGTCCAGGCAACATTTTCCCACATGTCTTGGGTTCAGTGGCGATGTTCCGACGTCCATGCTAATATTTGCACCCTGTGATGTGCGGTCAGCAGCGGTACCCTCGTGGGACGATGGCTTCTGTACCCCATAGCGAGGAGATGGTTCTGGATGGTGTGGCTGCTTATACGTTTTTGTGCACCAGCGTTAAATTGCCTAGTGATTTCTTGCACTGTGTCCCGTCTATCCGCTGTTACAATGCAAGCTAGCCGAAGATAACCCCGCTCATCCACACGCTGTGGTCCACGGCAGTTGGCCCTTGCAGGGATGGTTTTACCGGATTCGATGTACTCACGGTGCACCCGTGACACAGTGGCTCGTGAAAATCCCAGTGCCTGCACGACTTCCGAGATGTAGTGATCCATTCGTCGGGCCCCGACAATTTGCCCACGATAAAATACGCTTAGATCCTTCGCCTTACCCATATTGCCTCCGACTCTTACTGATTCCCGTCGCATCACTCCTTATATTGTCAGATCGCTGCATACGTTATGTCGTTTCCGTTTACAGGGACGCCCACAGCGCCGCATTTGCATAACGCCAGTTGTCTCTAATTCAATTGCTTTTCAGTGTATAGCAGAGGTGGGGAACCTTTTCATGTTGGAAGGCCGCATTAGGTTAGTTGTAATCTAACAAGGCCGCATTCAAGAAATTTCAAATAAATATACTTCGTAAAAACTATTTTGTAAAAAACTTACTATCTACTAATTAACTTCAAAAAATGAAACAAGATGTTAATTCTAAAGTTAACTAACCTTTTAACGACTTTGTTGTGACTCATTTATGTTGGAAAGTATTCGAATATTTAGTTGCAACATGGAGGCCCCCACTTTTGCTAATCATCTACACTGTTAAAAATGTGGGGATAGGTTGCACCAAAAAGTGGTGTTACACCATATGCAAAACTTTCTGAGAAAAGATGTACCATTATGCGGTGCAAACAAAACCCAACAATATGGTGCAACCTTTCACAACTTTATGGGGTAAGGTTGCACCATAAAATGGTGCAATCATGCACCATATTGTGATAAGGCAAGATTGCACCATTTTATGGTGAAACCTTCCTCTATAATATGCTGCAAAGTTGCACCACTTTTTGGTGTAACTTTTCCAAAATGTGGTGCAGCTGGTGTAGTTCCGCTTATTGGTGCAACATATCACCAAAATTTAGTGTAGTATATTTACTTAACTGCTCTATGGATAGAGTATTTTAAAAAGAGGGTTTTTGTGTACAGTCACAAAAATTTTGTGTCTACTTCATCAATTTAGGGGAAGAAAAGTTTCGTTTGTGGTTTTTTTAACTTTTCTGGCATATTCGGAAAATTTTAATCTTCATTGCTTGTGTTAGCACATATAATCTCAATTTCAAGTTCAATAAACTGGGGCAATTAATGCCGCAATTTGAGCTTGTTATACTACATTTGAAGCAACTTCGATGGGAACAACCTCTTCATAAAAATAAAATTGTATTGTTCTACACGTGATTAGGTACATATATAACATCAGAAAGTTCAACGTGAAAATAATTATGTTAGAAACACGAAATATATACGTGTGCACTACAAAAATACTTACCTTATAAACTTGAGTTAACACTTCTTTAAAATTTTCCCAAACTCGCACTCACTGTGACGACAAAACCAACATGGCGGCTAAACTCAACATTTGCCTCCTTCGGATGACTTGATGACGAAGATGCATGCGCCGTTTCCCTCACTGGACCAAAATGTGGTTCAAGGTAACGCCGCTTTGGCCGCGTTTGGTAATTTGCACGAAAACTTGGTGCAAGTCAAACATTTTGATGCATCACTTTATGGTGATAGCTAAAAATCGTACCAGGTCATGGTGTAAGTGTCAGATGCTGCACGATATTGTGGTGCAACGTTAAACTGAAACTGTTAACAGTGTAGATGGATATCCGCCATTTGTGACCTTAAGGGCGATCTGATTTGGGTTAGGTAGGAGAATGTAGAATCGTAGCAATAAGTGATTGAAAAGCAAGAAAGCATTTTACTTGCATGTTACCGAAGGCGTGGGCATTCTCTTGCATTTTTTCATATTTCAATTGGATCTGTAACCGGGGCTTCCATATTTATCAGAAGCGATATTCTGTAGCCATTTTTAGAGAAAGTGAATTGCAGTCATTTTCTTTCGATGCCCGCCATTTGATGGGAATGGCAGCGACAGGCAAAGTACATTTTTTCCCACGCGTCGCAGCAGAGGGGATGTTCGATTTATAGTTTTGTCGATGTGAGAAGAATGAAACTGGACATTATTGCTTTTCAGCTGTCCCAAGAAAAGCGGCGAAGCGAGTAGAGGAGGCATCTTTAGGGTGTGGCTTTGCTTAGGAGGAATTTTCGTCGGACTTCACATGGGGGAGAGTTTTGGTTCGGGCGTCGGCTATCGGGGAAGAAAAGAGCAGAGAGAACTCGCTGGCAGAAGGAGGAGGAAGCAGGAGATCTTGAGCGGGGGTGCAGTAACTTCGGGACGAAGGGAGGAGGGAGAAATGAGGCCGATGATGAGAGAGACGGAAAGAGATCACGAGGGGTTAATATGTAGAAAGAACGGTGATCAAGACAAGGATTAAAGACATTCCCCCTAACATCTGAATAAAAGTCTTTCTCACTGCAAAATTTTGCCTCAGTCGATTCACTCTTCTATACTTTGTATGGTGTTTATCTGCTCCAGTTGGGAGAATTACCGATACCGAACTTACTGCAAAGGAAGCATCAAACGAACCCTCCACACAGGGCGCTGTAATAGAACTCAGCACCAAGCTCTGTAACATTTGAATGGCGCTCGAACAGGGACTCGAATTCTGGACATTCATGACGTCAAATAAGGACTTTATAATGTCATCTTCTGAGAGGTAGATCAATTCCAACTGTAGTTCTTTAAGAGCCATAAAACGAAATCATGAGCGTAGCAGATGTCAAAATAGCCCTTATGACTTACTAATGGTTTAATTTTGGCCGTCAGCCGGAAAACATTATTTTTTGAATCTTCTTTTACTCTTTGGTATTTTAAGTACGGTCACTTTAGGATTAAAACAAGTTAGTAAAATCATGCAATGCATTGATTATTATACGCTTTCCAACATACCAGAAATTATTACTCAAGTTATGTGTAATAAGTGGAATAAATTTCGCTCCTGTGTCCTGACCTTTGACCCCATTTCGATGATATTCAACAGAACCGGTTCACTATACCTGCGGAACAACATGATAAAGTTTTGTCACAATCCAAGCATTTTAGGTAAGTTATGATGCAAAAGGGCAATGGAATGGATCCCACTCCAATGTCCTGACCTTTGACCACATTTCGCCCATTTTCAATAGGGTTCGTGCCCAGATGGTTCCCTACCACATACTAAAATTTCATAGAAATCGAACCATGTTTACGCAAGTTATGATGCATAAGAGAAATGGAATGGATCCCGATCCTATGTCCTGACCTTTGATCCTGCTTCGCCCATTTTCAATAGGGTTCGTCCCCGGGTGGTCCCCTGCCACATACTAAAATTTCGTCGATATCGAACCATTTTCACGTGAATTATCGTGCGGACGGACGGACAAAGCTGGAGCATATACGCTTCTTCAACCTACGGTTGGAAAGCGTAAATAAAAACAATAAAAGACGAACAAAAGCATATTAACAAAAATAAAAGAATTTGTACTGAAAAATGTGGATTCTCTCAAAAGGCCGCACTTAACGGTCTAAAAGACCGCAGGTTACATTCAAATACTACGTGATATCAGTTAGGGAAGCTATTTACCTGAGAAAAGGGACATTACTAAAACGTTTAGTTGGGTCAGTATCATATTTTATTTCTTCCATAAAAAACAGATAAATTTATTTTCGAAATTATAAAAAGTATCACAAAACATTCTGCATCACTCAGCCAACGGATTCAATTATGTAGAAGCAAGGCACTATATTCGGCATCAACTGTATCTAAAAATATTTCGGACTTTCTATGCTTAAGGGCACAATCTCTGCTACTAATTACGCTGTCGTTGGTAGCCCTATGAGCATTTCTCTCACGCTTCCCCTATAAAAAGCGCCATTTATTTGGTAGTGATCCTGGGGGCACCAACCCCGGTGTACCTGACTTTTAGAATCTTCTCAATAATCTGTTATCAGCTCCGATAAGGATCGGTGCGTCTTTGGCCTACAAAGGGTCTGCGCTTTGCTTCCGTGCGCTTCGTGTGAACATTTCTTTCATCAAGCGACAGCTGGCGTTTGCGTCACGTGAGAGCTTTTCTCATCAAGCGACCACTGCTTTTCATGTTTTGTAGTTTTAATGATAACGCGATGAGACAAGTACGCTATTCGTCTAATTTGATTTTTAGCGAAATTATTAACTAAATATCTCGCAAAGAAAGAATTCTGAAGTGTTATTATTGAGTAGACTACTTTAAACAGCGGAAAAAGCCAGTGTGAGAAAAACTCTCATGCTGACCACCGGCATTGTTCCGCCCAACGAAGGGTTAAATTCATTATTTTTCACTACCTTTGTTAACTATGGTATTTGAAAGTCCTAGCGAAGATCCACATAATATTTGCTGCTGTACAACGCAATGCCTTATTTCAGACTGGAATCCACCTAATTTCAGTTAGAAACAAAATTTGGCATATGCTTCATTTGAGGGCTGATTTGAAGAGATACCGTTCATAAACTGTCGTAAAGGCGCATTCAGAAATTGCTGTGGCAGATCATTTGTCCTTATGAAGCAGAATTAAAATATATAATATAAACACCCAGATCTGCCTCTCTATCTGTCTGCCTCTTTGGAACGCTTGACGTCAAAGCAACGTCTGCATTATTGATCCATCACTTATCTATGAATTAGTGTGTGCTCTCGCGTTGTCTAAATGACTGCCTGCAATACATGTATAACATCACACGATCACTTTTAGATGTCAAGGTGATCGCGTGCTAATTTAAAAATATTCAATGATTTATGACTCTAGTCCAATTTTTCCGTTCTACAAAATTCCAATTGAATTTTTTAATACCGCAGAAAGTTGTGTTTGCACGCGATCACACAGAGATGTCAAGGTGATTGCGTGCTAATTTAAAAACATTTGCTTATCAATGAATCGAGTTCTATTTTTCCGATCTACAAAATTCGAATTGAATTCTTAATATCACGGCAAGTTGCTTTTGTATATTAATTTAATTTAGCACAATTCTAATATTAATTTGCACGCTTTAATTATTTTTTACATTTTTAATTTAACTAATTTTCCGAGTTTAGTGCTGATTATTTTACACATTTTGCAAAATATCGATCTATCTACACGCTCTAACCTACGATAAAAACTGAAGCTTTGCGATGTCGAAGTGAGCAAACATTGCATTTAAAAACAGATGTCGCCCCAACAGCACATTGTCGATAATTTAGATGGTTCCGTTTTGTAACGCCAGATGTCGCATTATTTTGTAGAAAAAGCTTCTGTATGAAGTTTCAAACTAACCTTCGAATAAGACAGTCGTGAAAGGAATTGCATGTGTGCCGCAGAAAAAGTAATTTAACGCGAAAAATCAAATCAAAAGTTATTAAGGTAAGTTTACACGAAAACAACTGGACTACAAGGAAAATTGTTAAACAACACAAAATATTTCGCCCAGAATGTTTATTTATCGCGAGATCTTTTGAAAAATGGAAACAAGTAGCGTATAATTTTCAGTTCTAACATGAATGAGTTCTTACTATATACGTTTTTACTATATTTCCTAACAAAAAAGCCGGGGTCCTTTTGATTTGTCTTCAGTCTGCTTCAATTAAGAAGTTCACCGTCTTAGAACGGGCAACATCCCCTATATATTAATATTTATTAAAAGCTTAAAAACAACCGTCCTAGGACGAGCTATACACAAGTAAAATATAATTGTGAATGAATGTCGTTCATTTGATCTAAAAATCTCCTCTTTTTTTTTGTTTTGGAGTTTAGTGGAGAATACGAGAAACTCTAAGGGTAATAGCAATCTCCCTTTCCCTATTTAGAGTCATTGGTTCTAGGAAAGGTAGCACCGATGTTCGAATCCAGCCCAGCTGGAATGACTATCCCAAAACCTACGTCTATGATCAGTTGGCCATAAGAGGGGTGAACATTAATATCCCAAGAACATTAATATTTCATTTTCCCTTTTCTCATAGTGCACTTAAAAAAGGTGGTTTTTCTCAGAAAAACCACCTTTTCTGAGTGCACTATGAGAAAAGGAGATTATTAATGTTACCTTAGTGCGAGATTTGTTTTTAAATCTTGATCTCTGTTATTTAGAGTCATAAACTGTCGTAAAAGCGCATTCAGAAATTGCTATGTCGTGAATGGAAGCCAAAAGAGAATTAAAATACACGGGAAAGGAAAGAAGATTCACGAAAGTGGGCGGTGAAGGCCTTTCCACCAAAAAAATCAGGAACACTCCTATGCGCTTAGGGGAGTGGAAATACAAACCTCTTTGCAAAGCGGAAAATATTGGATCACCTAAACTACGAGCCAGTGGAACAAGAACAAATAAAAACAAACTTCCCCCTATTTTTCTTTGTTCAATCCTGAAACTACGGAATGCGAGGAGAGAATCTTTTAGCAAAAATAAGCCAAAAAAGTGACAGGGAATCTGTTTTCAGTGCTGACACACCCCCGTGAGAAGCAAAAAAAAAAAAAAAAAAAAAAAAAGAAATAATAAAAAGAGAAGATTGAGAAAAGAGAAAAGTTGGTAGTACGAGGTAGAACTGCATGTGTTACGCTGATGTAATTTACGTTTTTGCTTCTTTTCCAACCGCTGCCCAATCATTTTACTTTTTTTTTCTGTTTTGTGCATGCAAGAGCAGGTGGAAAATTCCTTTTTCCCTCAGCAGGGCAAAACCTGTTTCTTAGGAGGCTCACTCACTCTTCCTGGAAGAGTGTTTTCTCAAATAACTCAGCGTCATCCCAGAGTAATCTCCCAATCTGTCTGAGGGGTTCTCTCCCTTATATAATATTTCCTTTGTATTCATCATCGTCCTTCTTTATTTGCACTTGATGATGATGCCGTAGCAAATCTCGCATCATCCCGCTACTAACAGAGAATCATCTGAATTCGCCATCACATGCCGTAAAAGAAAAATCATTGCCATGGAAGCTACATGAGATAAAACAGAGACACAATATTTAAAGATCAGGACTCGTTTACTTTTCTTTTGCAAGAGGGAAAAAAAGATGTGTTTTCAATTACTAACGTTTGCAGTACCTTAGTCTTAGAAGTAAATAATATTCGAATTCGGTTTAAATAACAGAATATGTTTACTTACTCACACGTAGAGGAAGTGCTGTAAATTACGAAACTTGTGTTAATTGATTAGCATACATTATAATGTGTGAGGTGCGATGTTACGACAAAGAAGATAAACCTGTTTAATATTTTATTAAAAAAACAGAATTTTACAATAATCTGTTGAAAAGAGATAGTAAAATTCTAGATACTAATTTGTAACATTCCCTACACATTCGGATTCCTTAGTTGCGCTTAAATAATGGTTATTTCTAGAACTTTTAAACTAAGTATTACTGATGTTGTTTTACTTCTGTAAGTGGGCGATGTACCTAATCTAAATGGGACACCAAATGTTCTACGCTCGACAAATAGATGTTTGCAGAATGCAACCAATATTAAGGACGAAAATTTCCCATTGGCTTATAGCTGCGGCTTCTTAAGAAATGACGTCACATATACAAGTATCTAGCTTAGTTTGACCCGTCCCTTTATAGTTACTCCTAGATCTCTAATTTTCAATTTTCCCTGTTACATTATTTTCCAATCAAAGCACCCGTGCCTGCTTCTCAAAATTTCCCCCTTAAAGTTATAAAACTGTATGTGAATGAACTTCTAAATACACCGGAATTCTTCTTTTTCATTTTTTTACAATGACGAAATCCTTCCTTTAGTTTTCGGCGAAGACAGGCCCTCTACTTAAAAAAATATAAGTTTATTTAAAAATTACCACAATAATCAAAAATGTTTGAGATATAATTAAAGAAACATTATTTTGAATTTTTTAAAGTACTTATGGCAAAATGTATTTGATATAAGTTATAAAATCGTTTAAAATTTAAAACTTAATGTGTCCATCGCTTTCGCAACTTTGTTCGGTTTAGCAATATGTTACTTATGACAGTAGAATACCGAAATTTCTAAGTATTATTGGTTTTTTATGTGTTCCTTATTGAAAATAATGATAAAACAAATATTTTAATAATCTTGTTTTATAAAACTTAAATATAGCATCATTAAAATAAACATTAACTAAAACTTTCCCATTTCTGGTTTGATTCTCCCAGCAAAACGGATGTAGTCAAGTCATAATAATTCCCCATGATTATCTCTTTGGAAAGCTCATGGGATTACCAATTAATATGCAGAAATATTCCCATAGCAACGAGTTTTACGAAACCTGAGGTGAAGCAATTTCTTTCTCTTTCTCATTTCACCAATCTATACTGGCGGAAAGTGAAAAAAAGAACACCAAGAAGGAGACGTCTGATACCAACGAAATGTATACAGCATAATAACGGAATACAGAAGATAACGTGATCAAAACATTATGGCAAAATACAGCTGTATTTGCTGGTAAACTGAAAAATAACATTTCCATGTAACATGGTGAGTACGAGGTTGAACCGCCATGAACTGCGTCACACTGTGCACTTCTGGCATGGTGTCTGTCGTACAGATGTTGGATGTAAGTTTGGAGTATTGAGTTCCAAGCATCCTCAACCTGAACGCGTAAATCGGGGATGGTCGTGGCTGGCCGTGGAGATCGGATAAGTCGTTGTTCCATAAAATTCCACACGTGCTCAATGGGGGTAAATCCGGTGAACGTGCAGGCCATGGAAGTTGTCTCACACCCTGAAGTGCATGTTGCGTTGCAATTCCCGTGTGTGGGCGTGCGTTATCTTGCTGGAAAACACCACGATGGACGGACCTTACAAATGGCAACTCTACGGGCTGAATGATGTTGTTGATGTAGGAGGTGCTGTTTAACGGACCCGGTACAAACAATAGTTGTGTACAGGAGTGATAGCCGATCGCTCCCTACACCAGGAGACCAGGTGTAGGCTCTGTGTGTCGCTGGGGGATGCAAGAAGGGTAGAGACTCTCCCCTGTGCGTCTGCGAACACGCATACGGCCATCGGAGGCTCCCAAGAAGAATCTGCTTTCATCGCTGAACACGACAGATCGCCATTGCGTTCTCTAGTGCAAACGTTGGCGACACCACTGCAGCCGTTCCTGACGGTGGGCTAGAGTCAGAGGTACACATGCCAGAGGCATACGTGCACGTAGTCCTTTATCCAGTAGACGGTTACGGAATGTTCGCACAGTCACCTCAGGTGCAACGGCAGCTCGGATTTGCGTTGCAGTGGATGTTCTGCTTGACAACGCCGCTCTTCTTATGCGTCGATCGGTTCGTTCATCAGTCCGTCTGTGACTCCCAGTGCCACGTCTCCTAGTGTGGGAATGTTCCTCGGACCATCTACGCCACCATCGTACCACCACCGATACTTCCCGTTCAATTCGCTCCGCAATACGACGATACGACTACCCGGCCTCGCGGAATCTGACCAGACGACCTCGCTCAAAGTCCGATAACTTCTGAAATCGTACACGTCTTCCATGTCCAGGCATTGCAGCTTCTTCACGTGGCTGATTACATTCACTTCGCCGTACTCCTTAAATACCACCGACGATAATTTGCATATTAACCCGTGCTGTGGCGTAAGCACTCACCGGTTGGTCCCGAAATTTACAACACACCTACGTAAACTCGACCCCATTAACATATGTAAATTTCATGATCGTCCACAGATTCCTTCTTGGTGTTCTTTTTTCACTTTCTGGCAGTGTATATTAATAAAATTACCAAGTCTGTTGCCTAACGGAGAAAGAACTGAATACAGATACCTGAAATTCGGCATGCGCACAACGGTTAAGATGCACTTTGGAGCCTTTTTTATGATCCAGTTTGCTTATTATTAATTAATTTAGTAGATTTCAAAATATTTAACTATCGTTGAAAAACCCACTGTTGAAATGAACGGATATGTACATAGCAAGGTTCCAGCATTTTTACTCACCTGTACACTGAGGTCTTGTGCAGAATTCTGTCGATTAGCTGTAACGACTCTCCTGAGGCTTTGATGTCCACTATCACTGCATCACCGATTTTCTTTGGTCTGCCGGTACGTTTTGCTGCTTCAGGCACGTAATACGTCTTCCACCTATTCAGTACATCTAAAGCAGTTGACTTGGGTATGCTTGAACGCCTCTCGGTTTCTCTTATGGGTAACCCACTGATATAACACCCAACAATATTTCCTTTCTCAAAGTCAGTTCTCTCCCGCCGCGACGTTTTCATTCAACCTCACTGTGCGATATGATCACTGTCAGCTGCAGGTTTGTTTTCATACCGTTTGCAGCTGTACCGCGCATCTTAACAACGCAGCGGATCCTTTCATTTGCTTTTGAAGGGGTGGGCGGTGACTTTTGTCAAGATAGTGTATAGTTCCAAGCTTTTTTTACGGGAAGGTTCTGAATAGGTTTCTTAAGACATTGCTTCGAATTTGACATAAGGCGCCCTATCTACAATCAGGAACTTGACCTTTCTGTTTAGTTCGTTGGACTTTCAAAGTGTGCTACTACACGCTGTATATAATGTATCCTTCCACCCCAGTTGCCAGCGGGTTTGTTTACGTTTCAAACGACGGCTTTCCGTGTTCAGTACTCGCTGTAAATAGATACAAGTTATTTTGACGGGAAGATTTTGACTAAGTTTCTTCAATCATTGTTTTGGATTTTACATAACCCACCTGATACAATATAAAATTGGATTTCGTGTTACTATATACGACTTTCAACATGCCACATGCATCCTTTCACAGCAGTTGTCGGTGGGTGTGCTTACGTATCAGACCGTGGCTCTCTATTTTTTGTGTTTCTACGCGCTATAAAACAGTCCCACTGTTTAGAAACAGCAGTTCCCCGATTGTTTTAGAAATGGAATATATTTCAATGAAATGTTTACTGAATATATGAAATGAAATGAAAAGAAATTGTGAAATTTCCAACATTTTATTTCTTCAAAGCTTAAATAAGCTTTCGTCCGTTAGGAATTGTCTGACATCAACAACAGCATGTGTTTTGGTAAGGTGACAAAGACGATGCCTTACTCTGAGCGCTCACAAGCAGTTTGGCATTACCCGTTTTTTCGAATCCTTCATCATTCGAATCTTTTAGGCACCTGTGGGGCTTTTCAAATATGGCTGTTCTCTGTTTCTGACAACAGTTCGTCTGCTGGCTACCTTTTTATCTGCTTTGTGAGACACTCTTACAACTTGTGCTGTTCCTACATTAGACAAGTGAAACAGGTTTGCTGATATACTGACAGAACTACGATGAGCTCCCTCCATTTTCCTCCGTTCCAAATTCGTATACTTTCTCGTAAACTTTCTGCGCTCCAAATCCGTACACTTTCTGCGCTCTAAATTTGTACACTTTCTGCCCTACAAATTCGTAAACATTCTCGTACACTTTCTGCGCTCCAAATCCGTAGACTTTCTGCGCTCTAAATTTGTACACTTTCTGCCCTCCAAATTCGTACACATTCTCGTACACTTTCTGCGCTCCAAATCCGTACACTTTCTGCGCTCTGAATTCGTACACTTTCTGCGCTCCAAATCCGTACACTTTCTCGTACACTTTCTGCGCTCTAAATCCGTACACTTTCTGCGCACCAAATCCGTACACTTTCTGCGCTCTAAATTCGTACACTTTCTGCGCTCCAAATCCGTACACTTTCTGCGCACCAAATCCGTACACTTTCTGCTCTCTAAATTCGTACACTTTCTGCGCTCCAAATCCGTACACTTTCTCGAACACTTTCTGCTCTCTAAATTGGTACACTTTCTCGAAGAGCTTCAGGAACTAACCCAAACTTCTATCGGGGGTTTCTCAAGTAACCTGAGAAACCCCCAGTAGAAGTTTTCCAGATCACAAAGAATTCACAACAACGGATGACATTGTCGTGAATTCTTTCTGAATATTTTCCTGTTTCTACAACGGATGAGGTAACATCCTCTACGCGTAAAATTCTCGTATGGTCCTAATAAATTAGTTAATTGGTGCATATGTAGCAAATATGATGGTGGTGTAGTAAAACATCGTAAGACTAATAAAATCTGATGTCACATGGATTTTAGGCACCGACAGGACTATCACCCATGGTTGTTGTCGTTGTTGTTGTTGATGATGATGATGATAGTAAAAGTTTTGAACTCCAGAGCAGTTGATTCGTACGGAAGCAAAAAGCGTTGCGTTAAGCAGCTTTGAGAACAACGGTACTTTAACGGTGGAACATATTAAAGAAAATACAAGATCCATTGCCAATCTTCCTTACCTTGGCAACATCTTCGTTGATTTAG
This sequence comes from Macrothele yani, assembly GCA_039090855.1. Lineage (NCBI taxonomy): Eukaryota > Metazoa > Arthropoda > Arachnida > Araneae > Macrothelidae > Macrothele > Macrothele yani. The sequence goes on along the minus strand of CM077026.1, from coordinate 18,824,911 downwards.
CAAGCATGCAGAAGGATCATGACGTGGTACATAGTGATGTAGTTGTAAGAAAAGTAGTGGCTTAGCGGTGAATGTATTTGGTAAAAACAACCGACACCCAAAATTTTCAAAAGCTTATTAAAACATTTTTTTTATTATTTAGCGTGTTTAATTAAATAGTGGTTCTGAATTATTTTTATCAATTTAAAAAAATTCTTAGTTTTGCAATTTAAAACAAAAAGAAGAACGATACGTGCGAGTCCATATTAAGAACATATGTTTTTTTTCCTTAATTTCTTTAATGAAATCTTAGCGGTGAAAGGCATTTTAAATTATTTCAAATATTTAGTGTGGGTGATATGAAACGGGTACATTGAATACATTTAACTTACAGACCGCTTTTCTTATGATTTAGAGATGGCTACTTTTTGTTTATCTTGGGATTTGACGACCACGTGCAGCCAGTCTGTTTCAGTGCCATTGGTTCAGAGGAGAGAAGAGGTCTAGTTCTGGGTGGTGGACGCAGTGGCCATGTTTCATCCTGGTTTTGGGTCAGCTACCAGCTCCTACTATCAGTCAGAAGTCATCACTTCTGATCACTGGTCCACCTGGGCTTCATTTTCTGTTAACGGTAAGTAACTAAGAAATGGGAAAAAGGGACTACTTTTATTGAAGCTGTGATTTGTACTCTAATTTAGCTTTCCTTTTTAGTTTCTCTCTCTATGTAAATTTGAGTTCGTTGTCCTTACCATTTTTTCAAATTTAATGTGATATCTTCTCTCTCGAAAAAGTATGGTTGGCAACACCCTGAGGTCGGAATAAATTACATGTGGATGTCTGAGATAAGTACGGAACGATATATACAAAGAGCATCCTGAAAGTCATGCCGCAAAAATGTGAAACTTGGTGGCAAAATACTTGGACATATTGTTAATGATGCTAGCATATTCAGAGTATTGTTCATCACTTTCTATACATTTCCGCCACCTTTGAACCCCTTTGTAAAATTCATTTTACAAACATTCCTGATGCTGTCGTTTCGCCCATGAGTTGACAGCCAGTTTAACGTCTGTCACACCGTCGAAACGTCCCCCACAGTCTGAGAGAGCTGGAATGTAGGTGGGTTGGGACATCACCGTCCACCCCATTTTGGCAATAGCCTCTAAAGTCTCCATTGAGGTGTGGGAACGTGCGTTATCATGGTGTTAAACAATACTATGAAACGGAATGTCACGTCTTTTCCTTCTGATAGCTTCCATTAGCTTCTTCAATGTCTGCACACAGTGAGCGCTGTTTATTGTTGCACAGCGTTCAAGAAAATAATTCAAAATGACACCACGTTTGTCCCAAAAAACTGTCACCATCCCTTTCCTTGCGAAACGAGTTGTTTTCACCTTTTTTTATTGAGGTAAAGAAGTGCAGTGCCATTCCATTGACGCACATTCGGTTTCTGGGTCATGAAAGAACACCCAGGTTTCATCCTCCGTCACAGCATTAGAGAAAAATACCATACTCTCCTTCTCGTAACAGTCCAAAAGGTACCCGCACATCTCCACCCCTTGATGGCATTGTTCATGGGTTAGGTTTCTTGGGATGCACTTTGAACAAATTTTCCTGTAGCCCAGATCCCTAATCAATGTTTCCATAATGACCACAATGAATTGCATCTCACAACTCCTGGATGTTGACACGGTGATCAGCTGTGATGAGGTCTTTCAGTCGTTGCCTGTTGGTATCTGTCACTGCAGTTGCGGGTCTTTCACTCGGTTGTTTGTCCGACACTGAATTTTCTCCCTCTCGAAGCCTCCTCACGTATCTTCAGACATTACTAATATCAATTGTGACAGCTTAATTCACCGCCAGGAGACTTCTGTGGATTTCGGAGCCTCACATCCCTCTTTTTCCACAAATTCAATTACCGCTCGCTGCTTTTCTCTGTCACTCGTGATCTTTATTTCCGATTCTGAAAAAAATTTGAAATTTCAAAAGTTATTAAGGCGGAGGCATTACTTTCAGGATGCAGCTTGTATAATGCTTTTCTGAGAAGCGTGTGTGTTGGGATTGATGGTGGAAATCAATGGCAATTGTGGATACGATATTGTTTCATTGCCGTTTGAGTTATTTGAAGGCTGCCTGTTCTACCTTATTGTCAGTGTTGTGTTTCTTAGTCAACTGTTATTGTTGATATTAACTCACGTTCGTCACCTTGTTGAGGTGCTTAACAATATTTAGCTGAATAAAGACTAACCGTAAGTAACCTTTCCTGAAGTTATTTGAGTGACTCCTGATTCGCTTAAAAGTGAAGTTATCAAGAAGTGATTTGTATGATGATCCGACAGCGCTATATTCCACGAACATTACAAAGCACGTGGGGACATTATCAGAAATGCATGTTGCAACAACAAAGCCATTCTCAATGAGCCTTCCCAGGTAGCGCAGCCTTGCAATTCAACGTAGGCTCAACACTGAGCCACCGTCTTTTAGGAATAAAAGACGGTGGCTCAATGTTGGGTCTACGTTTAATTGGAAGTTTGTGTTACCTTGGTTGTGACGTACTACAGAGTTGAAGCACGTGTCAAAACGACAAATCTGCAGGGATACATTCCGTCGATGTAGCTTAGTAGGGAGAGCCATTAACTACAGAGCTTGGAGACGCGGTCTCCGTCACCGACAAATACATGTTTTCACATTAGAGCCCGAACGTAAAAATGGATCTATTGGCCGTTAGGTTCTTCTACAAATGTGTGATGTATGTTCCACAAATCATCTGCAATTAATGAAAAATTCGTTCTTCAAAAAAAAAAAGGAAAAAAATAGTGGGAGATGATGTGACGTATTTCAAAGATAAAGCACATGTCAAGAAATTTTATGTGTTGATTACCCTCCTATCAATGAAGTTTTAAGATACGGAGAAGCTGTCTCTTATAACGCCATTTTGGAAACTGCGGCCTTAACAAATCAGTCACAGATCTCTTTGCATTAGAATTTATTTAACTCAGGAAAGACCTCACTGTGTGAAGCAGCTTTTTAGTTTCATCCTGTAATACGAATATTCGTTTAATGTAAGAATGTGCTTGCGTTCAAGAAAGGGCACACTCGTTATTTTTTCCTACATAGTCTTCTAAAAAACTTTTGTTCTGCTCCTCTTATCATCTAACTATGAAAAGTGCCTTAGGGCTGCTAAGCCGCGCTGATGCCCTTCTACATCAGTGGCGTTACACACTGACTGTCATGTGCTGCTATGGCTTTCAAACTGACTTCTTGATTACTGTCACCTCTACATGACAAAGCACGACCACCAATGATTTGTTAAAGTGTACACCAGTTGTTTCCCTGGAGTGTTGAATGAGAGCATGGCGGCTGCATGACACATTTGTCTCACTGTGACTTACGAAACCGAAGGTTTTTGGATCATACCATCGCAGAGGATGATATACTGATTTCAGCATTAACCCCTCCAAAACGAGGAACATGACACACGAGAGGAAATAAATTGTGTCACCTAAACCGGAGAAGGATTATTTTATTCCCAGCGCTGGTAAAATGATGCTAACCTTCTGTTTAAACAGTAAGACTACTGTGTCGTATGTAGAATAATACACTTTCGTGTTTTTGTTTAGTTCATTTATGTAACTTTTTATTATCTTTCTTTACACTTTCAGCCCTTAACGCCTGAACTCCCAAGAAATTATTGTTTTAGGAACTCACTAGCAGTCAGACAAGTCAAGAAAAGAAGTGTATATAGGACACAGGCATCTGTGAGTAGGTTTTATCTAGGACAGTAAGCTAGACGAAATTAATGCAAGCGACGTTTGACACGCTAGCCTTTTACAAAATATGTGTTTAGTAAAATTACTTCTTTGTTAAATTTAGTGTTAACATTGTTTAATGATTGTTTGCCATTGAATTGTATAACTATGCGGATGACCCAAATTTCTTAGAGTAGAATAGAAATCAAAGTTTAAGAAATCAGGTAGCTATTTTAAGGAAGGTAGACAACAAACTGCAAACTGAATAATAGAACACTTCAACAATCTGAACGCGGTGACTTGACTAGACCATAAATGGATAGATGCGAATGTGATTATTCGTTCGAAGAAACGAGGCGTCATGTTGGTTGGGCGCGCGATATCGTGGGAGAAAACGCAGCATTATTTGACGAACTGGTTCCAAACTCGTGACAATTTTACAGAGACGTTATCATTGCAAGATTCACTGTTGGTAACGATCTTAAAGTTTCGCAAATATCAATAGATTTAGGCGTGGAGTAGGAAGCTAATTTCTTGATATCATACCGTATAAGATCAGCGAACTTGAACTTTGGCCGCCGGGTGGCGCAGTGGTCTAATGGATAGCTTCTGATCTCTCGTCCGTGATGGGTCCGGGTTCGAATCGCCGTGAGGCATGGATGTTGTGATTGTCTTACGGTACTGGCTCTCTCCCTTCCCAGGATCCACTGACCCTAAATTAGGGACGGGCGACTGCTTATAGCCCACTGAGTTGCTCACGGTGGCCGTTAAACCCCCAATCAAAAAAAGCAAAACGAAACTTGAATTTGGATTCTCAGGACAGGGCAGAGATTACTTTTCCGTCCTTTGTGTCTCTTTTATGTTCGTTCAGTTTAATTATGAACGAGCGCTTGGTTATTCCGATGTAGTAACGTTTGGAGCCGTCCGGATATTGTTTGCCATTGAATTTAAGCGTTATCTTCTATTGTTATCTAATTCGTCTTATGGTGTAAATTCGATGGATTACAGAATAACCGCATTATTGATTACTTGAACTGTATAATATAAGTTTATTACTTTAATTCTCACTAATTCGAAACTTTATGAACCCTTCTCGTTTACTGGCTTCCTAACGATGGAACGGTAAGCGCACATTGGTGGTGGTCTCAAACGGTTACGGCAAGTGGTTAAGTTAAAGTAACCCAGCATGCTGATGAGAGGAAACGTTTTTCTAATCAAAAACACATGACTCCATGTAATAAACGTAATTTAGCTATGGAGGCACTTGTACCAGTACGAGCAGTTCCAGCACAGCTAGAGTACAATCCTGGCATTCCTGCACGTGAATATCACAGTCTGGCCATGTAAACAAAACATAGTCGGAAAGGGGATCGGCTTCAAACAGTCAATAAGGTTAAACTAGCTGCCTTCACTTTGAAATTAGTGATCTGTGAAATGAACATAATGATCTTGCTGTTTGCTAGGACGGATACATAATGTAGAGGGGTGATCACACGTTTGAAGTAACAGGATGTTTCCATGCGATGGAGCGAACGTTCTTTTTGTTTTTGTTTGGTGCTTTTTACGACCGACATGGAATTCCCATGTCGGTCGTAAAAAACACCAAACAGAAGAAATTAAGAACTTGAGAACTGACATGGACTTCCCATGTCGGTCGTAAAAAACACCAAACAAATAATTTAAAAACTGGCATGGACTTTTAATGTCGGTCGTAAAAACACCAAACAGAAGAAATTAAGAACTTGAGAATTGACATGAACTTCCCAAGTCTGTCGTAAAAAACACCAAACAGAAGAAATTAAGAACTTGAGAACTGACATGGACTTCCCATGTCGGTCGTAAAAAACACCAAACAAATAATTTAAAAACTGGCATGGACTTTTAATGTCGGTCGTAAAAACACCAAACAGAAGAAATTAAGAACTTGAGAATTGACATGAACTTCCCAAGTCTGTCGTAAAAAACACCAAACAGAAGAAATTAAGAACTTGAGAATTGACATGAACTTCCCAAGTCTGTCGTAAAAAACACCAAACAAATAATTTAAAAACTGGCATGGACTTTTAATGTCGGTCGTAAAAACACCAAACAGAAGAAATTAAGAACTTGAGAATTGACATGAACTTCCCAAGTATGTCGTAAAAAACACCAAACAGAAGAAATTAAGAACTTGAGAACTGACATGGACTTCCCAAGTCTGTCGTAAAAAACACCAAACAGAAGAAATTAAGAACTTGAGAACTGACATGGACTTCCCATGTCGGTCGTAAAAAACACCAAACAAATAATTTAAAAACTGGCATGGACTTTTAATGTCGGTCGTAAAAACACCAAACAGAAGAAATTAAGAACTTGAGAACTGACATGGACTTCCCATGTCGGTCGTAAAAAACACCAAACAAATAATTTAAAAACTGGCATGGACTTTTAATGTCGGTCGTAAAAACACCAAACAGAAGAAATTAAGAACTTGAGAACTGACATGAACTTCCCAAGTCTGTCGTAAAAAACACCAAACAGAAGAAATTAAGAACTTGAGAACTGACATGGACTTCCCATGTCGGTCGTAAAAAACACCAAACAAATAATTTAAAAACTGGCATGGACTTTTAATGTCGGTCGTAAAAACACCAAACAGAAGAAATTAAGAACTTGAGAATTGACATGAACTTCCCAAGTCTGTCGTAAAAATCACCAAACAGAAGAAATTAAGAACTTGAGAACTGACATGGACTTCCCATGTCGGTCGTAAAAAACACCAAACAGAAGAAATTAAGAACTTGAGAACTGACATGGACTTCCCATGTCGGTCGTAAAAAACACCAAACAAATAATTTAAAAACTGGCATGGACTTTTAATGTCGGTCGTAAAAACACCAAACAGAAGAAATTAAGAACTTGAGAATTGACATGAACTTCCCAAGTCTGTCGTAAAAAACACCAAACAGAAGAAATTAAGAACTTGAGAACTGACATGGACTTCCCATGTCGGTCGTAAAAAACACCAAACAGAAGAAATTAAGAACTTGAGAACTGACATGGACTTCCCATGTCGGTCGTAAAAAACACCAAACAAATAATTTAAAAACTGGCATGGACTTTTAATGTCGGTCGTAAAAACACCAAACAGAAGAAATTAAGAACTTGAGAATTGACATGAACTTCCCAAGTCTGTCGTAAAAAACACCAAACAGAAGAAATTAAGAACTTGAGAACTGACATGGACTTCCCATGTCGGTCGTTAAAAACACCAAACAGAAGAAATTAAGAACTTGAGAACTGACATGGACTTCCCATGTCGGTCGTAAAAAACACCAAACAAATAATTTAAAAACTGGCATGGACTTTTAATGTCGGTCGTAAAAACACCAAACAGAAGAAATTAAGAACTTGAGAATTGACATGAACTTCCCAAGTCTGTCGTAAAAAACACCAAACAGAAGAAATTAAGAACTTGAGAACTGACATGAACTTGAGAACTGACATGAACTTCCCAAGTCTGTCGTAAAAAACACCAAACAGAAGAAATTAAGAACTTGAGAACTGACATGGACTTCCCATGTCGGTCGTAAAAAACACCAAACAAATAATTTAAAAACTGGCATGGACTTTTAATGTCGGTCGTAAAAAAACACCAAACAAAAAAACTTAAGAACTGACATGGACTTCCCATGTCGGTCGTAAAAAACACCAAACAAATAATTTAAAAAACTGCCATGGACTTTCCATGTCGGTCGTAAAAAACGCCAAACAAAAAAACTTAAGAACTGACATGAACTTCCCATGTCGGTCGTAAAAAACACCAAACAAAGAACCTAAGAACTGACATGGACTTCCCATGATGATCATAAAAAACAGCAAATATAAGCAGTAACTTAAGAACTGACATGGACTTCCCATGATGATCATAAAAAACAGCAAATATAAGCAGTAACTTAAGAACTGACATGTCCTCCCCATGTCGGTCGTAAAATATCTAAAAAAAGAGGGAAAAGGAACTGAGACCTTCTTACTTTTCTTCATCTTAAAAAAATGGCTAACCTATGTTAACAGTATGGATAAAACAAAAACAATGTCACACCAACGTAGCAATAGCGAAGCACAGGAAAATATCAGGATAAATGATAAATAAATAAAATTTGTGGAAGAATATACACTATATTGACAAAGGTCACAGGACACCTAGAATAGAAGCAAAACATAGCATTTATTACATACATTTGTACGGTGTCGGTCCATCTTTGGCCTTAATACATGCACTGACCATTCGAGACATGCTTTCGACAAGGTTTGGAACAGAGCGATAGGTATGCGCTTCCATTCAGTATACTATGCTACCGCTAACTGTTGCTTAGTAGTAGGCTTTGGTTACAAACGTCTTATGTGGCACTCTAATTCATCCCATAGGTGCTCTATGGGATTAAGATCAGGGCTCTGTGCTGGCCAGTCCACATACGATACGGAATTATCGTCAAACCACACCGTAACAGCCCTTGCTTTATGACTCGGCGCATTATCCTGCTGGTACCAACAAGGCTCAGTTCCATAGTATTGCCACCGAGTTGGTAGGGCATAATTGTCCAAAATATCGAGGTAGACAAGCTGGGCAAGAGGTTTGTCCACGATAACCAATGGACTGGGATCATACCACGAAAATCACCCACACACGAGTACACTGCCAGCTCCAAACTTGACCGCAGGAACATTTCACTGTGGTAAATAGCGTTCCGCCGGCTGCCGCCATACCCACACACGGCCATCATAGTGATGGATCGTGTATCTGGATTCATCAGCCCATTGGACCTCTTTCCATTAATGTATGGTCCACGATAAATGTTCTTTACACCATGCTAAACGAGGAGTAGTATTCCGACTGGAGATGAAGGGCTTATGAGCAGCCGCTAGACCACGGTAACCCATGGAATTAAGTTCTCTGCGAATGATACGTGTACATACCGTGGTTCCAGCATTTTTACTCACCTGTACACTGAGGTTTTATGCAGTAATCCGTCGATTAGCTGTATCGACTCTCCTGAGGCCTCGACGTCGTTTATCATTGATTTTCTTTGGTCTACCAGTACGTTTTGCTGCTTCAGGCACCCATGTGTCTTCCACTTATTTAGTACATCCAAAACAGTTGACTTGGGTATGTTTCAACGCCTCTCGTTTTCTCTTATGGACGACTCACTAAATAACACCCAACAATTTTTCCTTTCTCAAAGTCAGTTCCCTTCCGCCGCGACATTTTCACTCAACCTCACAGTGCGATATGATCACGGTAAGCTGCAGGCTTGTTTTTATACCGTTTGCAGCTGTACCGCGCGTCTTAACAAAGCAGTTTATCCTTTCATATGCTTTGAAGGGGTGTCCGGTGACTTTCTTCAATATAGTGTATATACCTAGGAAAATTAATTACCACAAAGAAACATATAATTATGAAATAAACTGACAGAAGAATAAAAATCGTGGGGAAAGCTTTTGGGAAATTAAGGAAAATTCTATGTAGTAAAATGAAGTCGGAAAGCATAGAAAAACTTTTCAATCGATATATAATACCCATTATGATATATGGCGCTGAAATCTGGCCTATCAAGAAAAACATCTTAGAAAAATTGCAAAAAACAGAACGTAAAATGGAAAGATCCCTAGTGAATACAAGGCTTCAAGATAAAGTAAAGGATACAGATATAAAATCCAGAACCCAATTTTTAGAGATACGTGAAAGGATGCTTGATTTAAAATGGAAAATTAGAGATAGGTGAAAAGATACTCAATTTAAATAGAGATATCACGCGGAAACGCGGAACTCATACACAACACAGACGTATCAGGCCATGTAACAAGAGAGTAACGTAACAAACGGAAAGAATTCATCTCACTATTGTCATGGCCTTATACTTTCTAGACTGCCTTGGTCAAAGTCACTCTTATATGCGGAATACCGTTATCAATTTTTTAATGGAGGTTTAACGACCACCGTGGGCTACTCAATGGTCTATAAGCTGTCACAGCGTCATTAAGTTAGGGCCACTGACTCCAGGGAAGGGAGAGAGCCAGTGCCGTAAAAAGAAACACAACATCCATGTCTCACCGGCATTCGAACCCAGACACATCTCGGAAGAATGATCAGAAGCCATCGCTTTGACCAATGCACCACCGGGCCGCGCCGTAAACTATTATAGTTTCACACAGCTGATATCTTCAAGAGTCCCATATGGCGTTGTGGTTAGCACGTTTGCCTCCTGATTGGTAGGTCCCTGGATCGATCGGAGCATGTTATACGTGTTGAACCACAAAATATAGTCTGATGGACGCCGTCGGCCCGTGGGGCGCTTCCTGCCGTTAAAAATAAGAGCGTCTGCTCTTTCTTCCCCAGCCCTTTCTTTCTCCCCCGCAACTAGTGTGTACTTTGAGGTTGTGTGATAAATCCCTACGTTCTTATCGTATGTATTTATGTCCCACTTACCGCAACTTCATTTCTCTTACTCGACTCCAAAGCTTGTAATGAACGTATCCAGTCAATGTTAAACATTCCCTTTGAGTATAAACCCTACACGCTAATCATTGAGACAATAGTGGGCGGGTAATGATCCTGCTGTGATTTGTCGCTGAAGTGTAGGCTTTCTCATTACCGGGTTGATCCGTTATATGAATGGTAAGACGATTCATCAAAACATACAAGATTTCTGGGAGGGATACATTATAGAACTTTCAGACGGGAAATGTAGCTTTTCGCAAATTATAAAAGCATGCAAATCTCGTGATTCAGATTTTGCAGAAGAGCATTCGTACTATACCACACACCAAAGCATTTTTGCGTAGTGGAAACCTCCTGTTTGCTACAAAACAGCAAAATACAAGGTATAGCAGAAGCCGTTTTAAGGATGTCATCCGGAAAGTGAAGACTTTGGTGTCAGGATCTAATCCAAGGGCGCAATGCGACATTTCTTTGAAAACGGGAAAGTCCGTAAGGATTATTTACACCATAATTCACCAAGATTACAATCTAGAGAAACACCACAACAGCAGAGTGCACAATAATCTCCCAAAGCGAGTTTCGGAATGTAGGCTTTCCAACAGAAACTATAAAAAAAGCTTTTTGACGGCAAAATGTGGAAGTATGGGATCACATCGAACGAAGTTAATCTATCACACGAATAGGCAGAGCTCAGTATTAATGGTTTAAGTTACATATAATCATGCTACGTCCACCAAATTTTACTAATGAGACGATATAGTTAGGAAGCCAACATTTCCCCAGTATCCACCTCACACAGGAGCGATTAGCAGCCCGGAAAGCTGTTTAATGCGACTCGTCTATCCAAGACATAGTTCCCAATTGGTCAATATCCATGTTCAGTACGGCACGCTAATCGGCGTGTGGCCTTAATTGAAGGGATTCTTGTCTTTGAGGTGGTTGCTTGCTTGATTATCCATGTTGCGAAGTCACCTGAGTCATGTAACTCTGTTAATCGCACTAACAATAGTCTCACATAATGTTTAAGCGATTTGACACAATGTAAATTAGTGTTCTGAGTGGACTGTTCTTTCATATTCTGTTAGCTTCACAGGTTTCCCGGGTGGTTTTATGGCAGATTCAGCCCTAGTTCGCTCCCTTTGGACATCACATCACCGATATCGACCTTGGGTTCTGCAATGTCACTGAACGATCACGCACACAGCAACTGTTTATATGTGATGCCTCATCACTCTTTCGCGCTGTAAATCAGTTAATGCCGCCCCGGTGGCGCAGTGGTCTAAGCGATGGCCTCTGATCATTCGTCCGAACAGGGTCCGGGTTCAAATCCCGGTGAGGCATGGATGTTGTGTTTGTCTTACGGCACTGGCTCTCTCCCTTCCCTGGAACCAGTGACCCTAAATTAGGGACGGGCGACGGCTTATAGCCCATTGAGTTGCTCACGGTGGTTATTAAACCTCCAAAAAAAAATCAGTTAACTCTGTCGATCAGGGAATCTTGAATTTACTGACGTGCTGTTGCAACAATATATTCCTACGAGCATATCTATAGACGGGTCTTTGACGTGGTGTTTGCATAGGACAGAATTATATAAAAGTAGATGGTTGTCTCAATGTTAATATAAAACAGTGGTTATTAACCACCATCATAGTACAGTTGGCTAACGTGCTGTGCTTAAAGTGAGAGGCACACGTTTCTGACGGGTGTTCGAATCCCGGTCCAGCCGGCCACCTAGTCTGCTGTGTTTTCGGGGTTTTCCTCAGACTCCCCTGGTTTGGAGGGACGCGAATGCGTTGAAGGTCCTTCCGAAGTCGGCGCCGGACGCACTTAGTCCCTGGTTCCCCTTCTCTGACATGGTTTACCAGATGAGTGTCGATGTGCTGGTAGTAAAAACACAAGACGATTGTAATCTGCTGTCATCTGGTGGCCGGCTCCTACTGGCATTTGTCCCATGGTTGTTGTTGATGATAAGTGTTTATTAGGGACTTTCAATTCGGCCCGGCTTCGCACGGTAGCAATTTAGAATTTGCAGCGAATCTAAATAGAGACGATTATTACGTTCTACAGGCAACTGTCTTTCCCTTTGTAAAGCCATTCTTTTTCCGTCATTTGCCAATCGAGATTCTGTTTCTTGGAAAGTTTCATTATGACGGGATAAACAATTTCTTTTAGCGTCCGATGTACTACGACCTATATTCTATTTTCGTCTCGGCAAAATGTTAATACCATATTTAAATTTTAATTAAAGAGCTACACAAAGAGATGCATACGTGTGGACGAAAACAACTACTAATTTAGTCTGTGCGAGCGCCGATAAAGCAATTCCTTCAGCGTCCAATGTAACTACGCATTTAGTCTGTGGCCTTACATGCTGTCAGACCTGCCGCCGAGCATGCGCGTCGCGTCTTTTTCCCATTAAGCAAAAATGTTTCGTAAACCGGTCGCGGCGCATCGTTTTTTAGGGAGTGGAAGCCACGAAAGAACGCGAACGGCGGTTTTTTCTTTGACTTGTCACTAAAATCGTTACTGCTTGGCTCCCTTTTTGTTATAGATTAATGTTTCATACACCTAAACCTTCCTCGACAAATGCTCTGTGGAATTGTGAAAACCGCATCAAAATCCGTCCAGCGTTTCTCGAGATTAGCCCGAACAAACAGACAGACGCCTACCGGGGACTTTATTTTATATTATTATTTTGTAACCGTTAAATAAGAGTGACGTGATATCTGATCCATCTGTGTATAAATGGGTCGGATATCACGTCACTGTTATTTTGCAACCGTTACGGAAGAACCTCTCTCATTCTTATGAGTAATGACAAAAGGTAAAGATTTCAAATAAACGGATAAGAATGCCAGGTTCCAAGTAATGGTTGTGTCCAAAACACTGTTGCGTCATAGTTTCGGTCACCACGCAACCATATCTAAACAATTTGTTCCCTTTCCGGTTGTAACACCTCATATAACACTAATGGTATGATCTTTCTTTCAGTCTACCCTTTTTCCCACGCTTAGGGTAGTTTTTGTTTTGGCGTTCGCTCGTAGACAAAGAATTCATTGCAAGCTGGCTGTAATAGAGTTTTTGTCACTGTTACCAGTTAAACGGCGTCGCAGCTTCTGATTCTGTGTATCTTCCTCACAGGAATCGTACAGGACAATTTTCTCACCGCTTGAAGCTACCATTACTACCGTAGAACTGTCGCATTTGTCAAGGTGAAAAGAAAATCACTGTTCAGGGCATGAGAGGAATCAGCATTTCATCCCCTGAGACACGCACCCGAGGTTGATGACGTAGCTGCGATGGCCTTTCCGAAGCCAAAGGCCACGGGAACCTATGCGGAGCTCCCTAAGAAAGGCACTTTTAGCCAATGTTATTACTGTATTTAATAGATTACAATGTGTCATCTATTGCAATGTGCACTCAAATATTACAAATGGCCTTTTTCGAAAACAAAAGTTAAGGAATTTGGGTCCTAAAATCAGAAAACGTTGATGTAGTAGTATAAATGTGATAATTTTAAATGAACAAACTTCTATTATGCATGCTTTTTATTAGAAAAGTATTTTGTTTAATATACTAACTATATTTTTCTGATGTCAAAAACTCAATGCATCTTTCCTTTTTTTTTTTTTTTTTTTTGTTGTTGTTGTAATTGTGTAGAAAAAGTTTGTGGTTGGTTTAAAACGCTTTTATCTCTGTCACAGATATTAATTGTTGAAAACTTTTAAGGCACTGAAAGTTACTAGGTTCTTCAAACTCCGCAAAAGTAGTTCAAACACTGTGTTAATGTATAAAATAAAAATTATTTATTTACATTTTACGTCTATCATGATTTCTGAAGTCCACTGCGTTTAAAATGTGGTGAGCAAAATTTGCTTTGTGAAATGGAGATGTGTTCCTTATTGCAGAAACTGAAAAAAAATGTTTTTCTTCAGTGCAGAAAATGTGAAACAGTTTTCTTCATTGCCCAAACGGAAAAAAAACCCATAAAACTTATGTTTTTCTCACTGCGTTTGAGTCAATCCAAATTTTCATTTTCTGCAGAGCTTTCCTACATGGCCCTAATAATGAATTTCTGTTCAGAAAACGTACTTGAATAAATGTTTGGATTATGCAAAACAGATGAATAGCATCTTTGTTGACAGATGAAAAACGTTTTTCTAGTTCATTTATGAGTTTCCAAAGAACACCATTCCCTTTTTTAAATGTCCTGCCGTGAACTGCGCAGAAAATCTGTTCGTATTCTTGGGATAATTAATATCACAACATTAACCCAAGAACGTGATGGTACTATCAAACAGCCATCAGATATTAGTCTTAGTTTCAGAATTAGTTTCGGGGTAGTTTTTAGAAATAGTTCCTAAAGCAGGATCTATATCGGAATAAAAACGAAAGGACGTGGAAAATAATGTCCCGTCCTTTCGTGTTTATATACGTATTTCGGCACGTTGCATCGGCACAGGACATTTCGTTAAAAAAACGGAAATAAAACTCAACACTCAGTGTACAACTTAAATAAAACAGAACGTGAAACAAATACTGCAGGGTATAAACCAAGGAAAGGCGCGGGAGTGCAAAACCATAACAGAGGAAAATCGGGTCTTGTAGGGAAGTTGACAAACGAAGCTCGGGGTGCAGGGCAGCGTGATGAAGTAATAACAACTGGCCAACGCGGTTTTCCACCCACCCTTTCACACCCGGGTCGGCATTCAGTCCCTCAAAGGGACGGCCTAGCCCTTTCTTCTGTAAAGCTCTGCTCACTGTTAGGCCTACTTCTAGAGTTTACAGAAAATATTTACTATAGTCACTTGGGGTTGAGAAGAAATTTCCGCACAGAGTATTATTTTTTCCAGCCTTGCAGATAATTTAAAAGATTTGCTTTAAGGCAATAACTTCAAGAGAATTATACAGTGATAATATCTCTGGTATTTAGAAAAATATGTCTGTTTATATGAATTTATTTCTAAAGAGATGTGACCTGAAGGGATAAGCACACTTTATCAGTTATAACATTTGCTAATGAGTTCTCAGAGGAAGCTCATGCAAATTCATGGTGCGGAAACATTGCTACTGGCAAAATTTTGTTCCCGTATTTGTTTAAAACAAACTGCCATGTTTTTGTTAAATGCGCGCATTACCCTTCTACCAGAGGAAGAAAGATTTTCCTCTTACGCCTCTCTATCAAGGCTCAAGAAATGAAGCATAAATATTTGGTACTTTTTAATGACTTCATTACTTTTCATTATACCCCGACAGCGAAGTGAATTCTAATGAAGACAATTCGTATTTACTTCGTTTACCCTCCTTGAAGCCAAAAATATCTTTTAAGGACCTGGTCTAAATTGTGGGCAGCAAAAATTAAAATACTAAACCTTAACGACTGAATGATCTCTTACGAACCATGAATGTTTGTTGTTCATCGAGCATAAAAAATCTGAAAATAAAATCACAGGGGCAGAAAGCGCCGATTGCAAAACATGAACAAAATAATAATCGTTTAAAATGTGTATCAAGTGAATAGATTTGAAAATACGGAGTGCTGTAGAAAGAAACATTTCAATATTGCTAAATCTACATATTACATCGCTAAGAATTATATTTTTGTTTCTTTTCTGTTTACTCCCATTTTTATGTTCATACTTCAATGAATAAATTTAATGGAGAAAAATTGTTCCCTTTCTCTTTTAATAATGTTCTCTAATTCAAATATTTAGCTCGATTTTAAGAAAGAAGTTTTTCGTCGGAATAAAGGTTTCGATATGATACACGTTTGGACGAAAAAATTGGAAAAATACACTAAAGAAGTAATTCATTAGTAAACATGCTCATTATTGTGCACGATGGTAATGAGATAACACTTAGAAACACACATAATACGCGGGTGTAACTTGTGAATTCACGATTCCCTATAAAAAATATTTCTGAAATTCCCGACCCATTTTGCACGATTCCTTTCATAAATTAACAAGTTAGGAAAATCATGCATTGCATTGATTATAATACGTACGCTTTCCAACGAACCAGAAATCATTACTCAAGTTATGAGGATAATGGCTAAAAAATAAATCTCGCTCCTATGACCTGACCTTTGACCCCATTTTGATGATATTCAACAGAACCGGTAAAGTATACTTCCGGAACAACATGATACAGTTTTGTCTCAATCGAAGCATTTTTACTTAAGTTATAACGCATAAGGGCGATGGAATGGATCCAGCCCCCACGTCCTGAACTTTGACCTCATTTTTCCCATTTTTAATACAGTTCGTCCACAAGTGGTCCTTTACCCTAAACTAAAATTTAATCGAAATCGAACCATTTTTACGCAAGTAATGACGCATAAAGGCAATGGAATGGATCCCGCTCCTATGTCCTGACCTTTGACTCCATTTCGCCCATTTTCAATAAAGTTTGTTCCCAGGTAGTTCCCTACCACATACTAAAATTTCGTCGAAATCGAACCGTTTTTACCTGAGTTATGACGCGTAAGGCAAATATCAGGAACACCGAGCATCGCTCGGGTAAAGAGGGGATGGGGGCACAAAAAAGTTATATTTTGATATGTTATTTCCATGTATTTTAATGCTAAGTGCAAACCATCAAGATTAATAATGATAGACGAATTAGAGACAAATTAATTTAGAATAATTCTTCTTATTAAAGTTGAAACGTCCACGTTTCGTAGTGATCGACCAGCCATATATTTTTCATATTGTTTTACCATCCACGTGAATAGTAATTAATAATAATAAAAATTTAATGGTAACTAATAAAAATGAAGTACTCATACTTTAGCACAGCGGATACGCTCGTCATCAAATTAACCATTCAAAAATGTAACCAAAAAAATGCTGTATTAACAGTTTACTTTTTGAAGGGAGAACACATGAAATTAACGTTCCGCTGCCTGTACTGTACTATGCATCATTGCATCAACCCCAAGCAGCTGGCACAACTCACGTTTTGTTCAAGAAGAAAATAGAAGTAATGGGTAATACGCACACAACGCGTGGCGTAATGAGGCAGTTGGTAGCGATAGTGTGAAGTCATAAAACTTTAATAGGATCCACACACAACGTGTGACGTAATGAGGCAGATGGTGTGACCGCACCTCAACATCTCAATCACGAGAGTGTGACGTCATAAGATTTTTAAACATGATAAACATTAACAGGGCGACGCAATAACACTAAAAATGTGGTAACTCGGGGTGGTTATTTAACCCACTAAACGAATTTTTACAATGTCGAGATCCAGCTAAATCGATTTCTAGTACCAGAAAGCTGTAAGTTAACCACTTTCATCCAAGTCCTTAGAGCCGTTTTCAAAATAAAATTTACATAGATACAAATATACAAGATTTGCTCCTTTAATAGTATGGGATGGAATGTATCCCACTCCTATATCCTGACCTTTGACCCCATATCGCCCATTTTGAACAAAGTTCGTTCCAAGGTAGTCCCCTACCATATACTAAAATTTCGTCGACATCGAACCAATTTTACTCACGTTATGACGCATAAGAGCAATGGAATGGATCCCGCTCCTATGTCCTGACCTTTAACCCCATTCCGTCCATTTTCAATAGGGTTCGTCCCCAGGTTATCCCCTATCATATACTAAACTTTCATCGAAATCGAACCATTTTTACCCGAGTTATCGTGCGGACGGATAGACGGAAAAAGCTGGATCACATACGCTTCTTCAACTTACGGTTGGAAAGCGTAAAAATGAATATTTCTGATACAACTTTTTCCGTGAAGTAACGGGAAAAATCTTGAGTTTCACGGATTTTTTGAACGCAAGCAAAATACTGATTTTCGAAAACATTTTCCGCAATTCCTCTCTTAGATTGAACCTAAATTAACGTTTTTAAGAGGTGTTAACGGAAAATTCTGAATTTTGAGAAACCTTTACGCAATTACTTTCTGAAAATGTAAGTAGGTTATAGTTTTGAAGAGGTGTCAACGGAAATTTCCTCAATTTCTTTTTTTATATTGAACGTAAATTACCGTTTTTAAGTGGTGTGAACGGAAAATTCTGAATTCTCAGAAAATTATCCATAATTCCTTCCTGATATTGAAACGTGATTTACAGTTTTTAAGGGGTGTTAACGGAAAGTTCTGAATTTTCAGAAACCTTTCCACAATTCCTTTCTGATATTGAACGTAAATTACCGTTTTCAAGAGGTGTTCACGAAAAATTCTGAATTTTGAAAAACCTTTCCTGAATTCCTTTCTGATAATGAACGTAAGTCACCGTTTTTGAAAGGTGTTAACGAAAGTTTCCGCATTTTCTTTTTTATATTGAACATAAATTAACGTTTTGAAGAGGTGTTAACGAAAAATTCTGAATTCTCCAAAAAACTTTCCGCAATTCCTTTCTGATATTGAAACGTAATTTACCGCTTTTAAGAGGTGTTAACCGGACATTTCTGAATTTTGAGAAACCGTTCCGCAGTTCGTTCTCATATTGAACGTAAATTAGCGCTTTTAAGTGGTGTTAACGGAAAATAATGAATTTTCTGAAAACTTTCCTCAAATCCTTTATGATATTGAACGTAAACAACCTTTTCTAAGAGGTGTTAACGGAAAATTATTTAAGGGAAAAATCTGAATTTTTAGAAAGCTTTCCCGCAATACCTTTCTGACAATGAACGTAAATTACGGTTTTTAAGAGGTATTAGCGAAAATTTCCCCGATTTCTTTTTTATATTGAATGTATATAACGAAGTGAATTTCTCCGTCATTTTTATCCGCGCCAGGATTCGAACCCGGGTCCACTCATTCCGGAATAAGTTGCTCTACCAATTAAGCTACGCGGACGTTTTATTCTGATTCCTATCTGCCTTTATGTCGTGTGCGTCCGTCGGGCAGGTACGTCACATCTCCTGGTACGTTACATGTACGTTACATGTACATTAACATTTTAAGAGGTGTTAACGGGAAATTCTGAATTATCAGAAAACAATCCGTAATTCCTTTCTGATATTGAAAGTAATTCACCGTTTTTAAGAGTTGTTAACGGAATTTTTTGAATTTTGAGAAATATTTCCTCAAATCGTTCTTATATTGAACATAAATTAGCGCTTTTAAGAGGTGTTAACGGAAAATACTGAATTTTCAAAAAACTTTCCTCAAATCCTTTCTGATATTGAATGTAAACTTTTTTAAAAGGTATTAACGGAAAATTATTTAAGGGAAAGTTTTGGAATTTTTAGAAACCTTTCCTTAATTCTTTTCTGACAATGAACGTAAATTACCGTTTTTAGGAGGTGTTAACGGAAATTTACGCAAATTCTTTCTTAGACTGAACATAAATTATCGTTTTTAAAAGATGTTCACGGAAAATTCTGAATTTTCAGAAACCATTCCGCAATTCCTTTCTTATATTTACGGCAATACTCTCACTTTATCGTATCTAAATGGAGGAAATTTCCTAGCAATCGGAGCGATTCGCAAGAACATACTGGAGGTTAGATTAGCAATTAAATTTTATTTGCCAGTCGGACGGCCTGATTTTGAAGCTCTCTAACGAGATCGGAAATTGTGGATCGCATATCGAATGGAATGTTGGTTATTGTGGAAGAGGATATTTCTTCCCCTTTTTTCCATTTTCAATCATTTTTCTTTGAGCACAAGCTATTGCGTATTGCGTTACCATAAGAAATCGTTTATTGCACAGGAGATTGCATGATGTCTGTGAATTAGCCTGTGAATTCGTTCAAACAAAAACACGCGTTTAGAGCTATCATGAGAAAATTTTATATTCAAGAGTTTTGTGAAATAATACTATAAAGCAGTACATTTCACCCTTTCTGAAGGATAAAGGTGGTTCCACCTAAAATCTCTGCCTTATGTTTCCAATGGCAAAACTTCTGTACATATTTTCTTCGCAATTAATGTATTCCCAAGGATGAAAATTTGCACATCGATAAAACTAACCTTAAGGTATAGCATGGGATATTTAATACTTTCTAAAGGATAACCATAATTATCTTAAAATTCAATCATTTTTCTTTGAGTAATGTTCACACCTGTTGATAGATGGCGCGACCTGCACATTGATGACGTCAGTGGATAAACAAATGTTGGATTGCTTGATTATGGTTATGTTTTAGCAAGTATTAAGTATTTCATGCTAGAACTTAAAGTTACTTTTACCGATGTGCAAATGTTCATCCTTGGGAATGCATTAATTGCGAAAAAAATATGTAAACAAGTTTTACCGTTGGAAACACAAGACATGGGTTTTAAGTGGAACCACCTTAATGAAAGTCATTGTCAGTTTAACAACATCTCAAATTTTGAAGTATTTTGTGCTTCGAAAAATCACAGTGAACAAAATGCGTGATTTGTAATATGTCCTTCTACAGAGAAAATAAAACAAACCTATTCAGAAAGATAAAAATATCCAACAGAAAACAAAATGACTAATTCACCCACATTAATAACAAAAACATTTCCTAATAGAATGATTAGAGTTCTACTTAATACGTGAGTGTGTATTATGTCTTTTTCTGGCTGGACGGTAGCAAGCGCTGCTCCCGTGGGAAATGTCTCTGTTTCGAGCCCACCAGGAGCAAGTGAGTCATAAAAGTCAAAATCCAAGATTTGGCGAAATTTCTGAATGATTGCAGAAAAGCCCGAGACGGACTTTTCTGAAATAACAGAATTGGCGTCTACGGAAATTACGTCAAAATACTGCAATTAGAATAAACAGAAAATTTAAAAACGGAGATTTCTTTAAAAGATGGTCTACCGGGAACTTTGCTTCCCGTTATTTTCAGGAATATTTTCTAAATTCACACCACTTATTTTTTATAGTGACCTTTTAAGTACCGACTTCCCCCTTCCCATAAATTTAAATAAAAAGTCGGTACATTGTTGTCAGATGGAGTCTCAAATGAGTGCCTCAAGAATAAATAGAAGTCTTTGGGTAAAATATCTTTACGAAGCTCGTGGTGCATTGTCCTGATTAAAATTCGAGAAACACCCTCACAAATAGTACCCGTATGGTCAGTATCGCGCTCTGGATCAGAGAGCAATTTTGAAGACAGTGCTAGGAATACATTTACTAGTTAGCGTTAAATCTAAATAAATGGAATATTTAACCGCATAAATATAGCTTCAAAATAAACGAACCCAGTATAATTTAATTAAACAACAAGAACCAGCGCAGACATATGCAAATTATGTTTCTGCCGAATGCTTCCGATATTAGAAAGTACAGTTTTCCTTCCACGGAATAAATTTAATGCCACTACAGCAAGTTTTAATATTCGAATACAGCGTGGGTGTTTCCGTCATAAAACAATAACTTACTACTTTAAACTTTAAGTCGTTTATTCGATACTCGTTGTTTTACCGCAAAGGCAGTTTAATCCGTACACTTATCCTTCAATCTCAGAACACACTGTTCTTTCTTTGCCTGTCACAAAACCGCTGTCATCAACAGCAAGCTGCTTTTTTACGCTTTCCAACCGTAGGTTGAAGAAGCGTATATGCTCCAGCTTTTTCCGTCCGTCTGTCGGCACGATAACTCACGTAAAAATGATTCGATTTCGATGAAATTTTAGTATGTGGTAGGGGACCACCTGGGGACGAACCCTGTTGAAAATGAGTGAAGTGGGGTCAAAGGTCAGGACATAGGAGCGGCATCCATTCCATTGCCCTTATGCCTCATGACTTGCGTAAATATGGTTCGATTTCAATGAAATTTTAGTATGTGGTAGGGGACTGCCTGGGGACGAACCCTATTGAAAATGGTTGAAGTGGGGTCAAAGGTCAGAACATAGGAGCGGGATGCATTCCATTGCTGTTATGCGTCATAATGGACGTAAAAATGGTTCTATTTCGATGAAATTTTAGTATGTGGTAGGGGACCACTTGTAGACGAACCCTCTTGAAATGGACGAAATGAGGTCAAAGGTCAGGACAAAGGAGTGGAATCACTTCCATCGCTATTATGCGCCATAACTTACGTAAAAATGCTTCGATTTGGATGAAATGTTATTATGTTGTAGGGGCTTGCCTGGGGAAGAATTCTGTTGAAAACGGGCGAAATTGGGAAAAGGTTAGGACACAGGAGCGGGATCTATTCCATAGACCTTATGCATCATAACTTACGTAAAAATGCTTCGATTGCGACAAAACTTTATCATGTTATTTCGGAGGTATACCGAACCAGTTCTCTTGAATGTCATCGAAATGGGATCAAAGGTTAGGGCACAGGACCGAGATTTATTCCACAGCCATTATTCTTATAACTTGGGTGATAACTTGTGTAATGATTTCTGGTATGTTGGAAAGCGTATTATAATCAGTGAATTGCATGGTTTTACTAACTTGTTCTGTAATGCAGGAGCAAAATGCTAAACCTTCCAGTGTAGCCCCGATCTAAGATAGGGATGTTTCATAAACCAGTCCTCGCTTTGTGAGTCCAAACGTTGTCCTGTAATGAAGGAGGAAAATGTTAAACCTCTCAGTTTAGGCCCGACCCAAGGCCAGAATTTCTCACTTATGAAATAAAAGCCCCGCCAGTGTAGCGCATTGTTCGGGGTTTATTGGCCAGGGCAGGTGCTTTAAATCATTTGCATACACATTTATTATAAATTGCATAAAAATGTCTCTTCTAAAGCAAAGTACATAAAACAATTCTCTACAGGGATTAGTTTTCGAAATATTTTAGATGCAGTTTTTTTTTCTGATAGAGATTATTCGATTTCCATTTTTTTTAAAATGCTGCCATTAAGTTACCTAGTCTATCTCAAATACTTTTAGGTATTTCGCCTATTCAAAGTCTTTTGATGTGTGGTAAAAGTTGATCGTTTTAGTTTTCTGCTTCCTGGTAAACTCATAAAGTTAAATATTGCGCATTCATAGTTTGGAGCCAATCTCTCAAACTCTTTCTGAATAAACCACACTTCCCCATCGCTTTCCGTTCGGTTGAGCTTTTCGTAACAATTCAAATGGAATTTAAATTCCATTTTCATGACAAAGCGAGGTGGAATCAGGACACGGAATCTATAACCACTGAAAACCCAATAGATAGGCCACAAATCAAATTCCGAGAAAACATCAAGTCCCAAAAGAATTTCCAAGCTAGTGAAAGATCCACACACTCACACATATTTATATCGTAACTCAGTCTATTTGTATTCAGATCACAGATAAAAAAGCAGTCTATTTCGTCTCTGAATAACATCGAAAACCAAAATTCTAAGAACACAAAAGCACTGCTATAGCTACTAAATTTTCCATTGGCTTGTGTCTGTTAAAATATTCGCTTTGTGCTCAACATGAATGACTTAGAAGAGGATAAAAAACACACTTTAATTCCACTCCTTTCTCAATTACTGCAACTTCCAGAATAATAAAGAAAAGGAACATTTGCCTGTTATCTATAATATAACACACACACCTGAAAGTGAACGTTGAGGAGGGGAGCAAAGAAATATCTGAAATTGAATTATTCGACCTGGTAGATAGAGCTATTAAAGTCATTTGTAAAAGTTTAAGACCAACTGTCAAGTTCCTGAAAATCAAGATTTTCAAAGAAACAACTAATTAATAGTCACAGATATTTGAAAAAATGGCACTACAGATGAATACTTACATTCTTTAGAACACAAAAACACCGAAATCAGTAGTCTGTGTGGCCACCTTTATTTTTTTATGACGGATAGAATACGACGTGACATACTCTCAATAAGACTATGTATAAGTTGACCAGATATTGGAACACTGATTTGAGGACAAAAGGGCGTGACGTCCCCAAATCGGCAGTTCATTTGGGGACATATACGTACTCAAAATAAGTATGCAAATCTTTTTGTCACAAAACTGTATTGCTTCGATAAGTGTGATATTACATATGAAAAGTTGTGTCTTAAAAGGATATATCTTGTAGATCTTGTAGAATGTTGGTAATTTGTATTGAAAAAGTAGATGTATGTTGGCGAGAACATATTAGCAAAAGTGAAATGTTTTACCTTGTATGTGTGCCAAACTTAAATCAAGCTGCACATGAAACTAATTGCATGGCGAATATTTGATTTTGCCAAAGTTTTTGGAGAAATTTAGATGAAGTACAGTCGAAATTTGACCGCGCCAGTAGTTCAGTGTCCTAGTGCTGCCCACTGACCATTCGTACAAGTGGGCACGGGTTCGACTCCCGACTGAGACATGGATGGTGTGTTTGTCTTACAGCACTTGCTCTCTCTCTCTCTTTCCTAGAACGAATGTCTCGAAATTAGAGACAGGTGACTGCTTATAGTCTTCTAGTCGCCCGCGGTGGTCCATAAACTCGGAAAGAAGAAAAAAAAGTCAAAATTTGTTTTCACAAGAAGCATGTCGGAAAATTAGTACAATGAAAACTACTTTTAAGAACATTTTTCATTAGAAATCCAACAAGCTAATGAGGAAGTGTAAATTCGAGGACATTTGAGAACAAACATAAAATTTGAGGACAATTTGCGTGCCCAAAGGTACCAGACGTTTTTGAGGACAGTAAACTAAATTCGAGGACTGTCCTCAAGATTTGGAGACTTCTGGTCTGCTTAAGTATGTATCTAAACGTTATCTACTGTTAACACCCCACCGAAACTTGCGGCAACATGTTACTCAGTTCCAGCGAGAGCTATTCGTCTCAAAGTGACGCTGGTTGTCAACTCAAACATTCCGCAATCGCCTTCACCCAGATGGCTTTTATACGCATAGAGAAATTATTTATGTCTCATTAACACCATGTCACCGTACCGCTCGTAGAAACTGGGCTGAGGAACATTATGTTTGGGAACACGACATGTGGAGACAAGTTCTCTCTTGTAACGAGTCAAGATTCAGTTTGCATTCTAACAATCGACCGGCTCTTATCTGGAAGGAACCCGGTACACGAAATAACCCAGCTTTCCTTAACATTACGGCGGACATGAATTAATGATCTGCTGAAGCATAAGTATCGGTGGATGTATATGGACCTGCACATTATCAGAAACGGCAGTCTGACGGCCCAGAGATGTAGAGACGAGATTCTTGTCATGCCGTACGCTGTAGCCGTGGGTGGTTTTTCGCGCTTTCCAACCGTAGGTTGAAGAAGCGTATATGCTCCAGCTTTGTCCGTCTGTCCGTCTGTCGACACGATAACTCGCGTAAAAATGTTTTGATTTCGATGAAATTCTGGTATGTGGTAAGGGACCACCTGGGAACGAATCCTGTCGAAAATGGACGAAAAGGGTTCAAAGGTCACGGCATAGGAGCGGGGTCCATTCTATTGCCCTTATGCGTCACAATTTGCGTAAATATGGTTCGATGTCAATGAAATTTAAGCATATTGCAGGGTACCAACCACTTCGGAATGAACCCAATTGAAAATAGGTGAAGTGGGGAATGAACCCACTTCGGAATGAACCCAATTGAAAATAGGTGAAGCCCTTATGCGTCACAATTTGCGTAAATATGGTTCGATGTCAATGAAATTTAAGCATATTGCAGGGTACCAACCACTTCGGAATGAACCCAATTGAAAATAGGTGAAGTGGGGTCAAAGGTCACGGCATAGGAGCGGGATCCATTCCATTGCCCTTACAAGAAAACGGTAGGTAAATGTGCGTAAAAATGGTTCGATTTCGATGAAATTTTATTAAGTGGTGGGGGACCACCTGGAAAGGAACCCTATTGAAAATGGATCAAATGGGGTCAAAGGTCAGGACATAGGATCGGGATCCATTGCATCGCCCTTATCCCATACTATTAAGGTGGACGTCAAGTAATTTTGCTTCCTATATTTCCAATTGAAAAACTTTTCTACACATTTCCTTCACAATTAGGTGTTCCCAAGGATGGAAATTTGAACATCGATTAAAATAACTTCATATTATAACTTGGAATACTTAACATTTTCTAAAACATAACCACATTTATATTAAAAAACAATAACGTTTCCTTTGGTGGTGTTGAAACCAGAAAAAAGATGGCGCGACTTGTACTTTGATGACATCAGTAGACAAATAAATGTAGGATTGCATAATTATGGTTATGCTTTTAAAATATTAAGTATTCCAAGTTATAAAATGAGTCTATTTTAATCGATATTCATATTTTCATCCTTGTGACGAAATTGTGAAGAAAATGTGTACAGAAGTTTTTCCATTGGAAGTATATAGGAAGCAAAATTACTTGACGTCTAACTTAAAGGAGCAATTCTTGTATCTATAAAATTTTATTTTGAAAACGGCTCTAAGGAATTTGATGAAAGTAGTTTACCTACCGTTTTCTTGTACTAGAAATCGATTTACCTTGATCTCGACTTTAGGAAATTTTGTTTAGTGGGTTAAATAACCACTCCGAATTACTACGTTTTCAGTGTCATGGCGTCGTTCCACTAATGTTACCCATGCTTAGAAATCTTATGACGTCACAAGCACGCCATCTGTCGCATTACGTCACACGTTGTGTGTGTATCCTATTAAAGTTTTATGACGTCACACTCTTTCGAGCAGATTGTTGCGGTTCCTATCTGCCTCATTACGTCACGCGTTGTGTGCGTATGCCCGTCCGCACGATAACTCGCGTAACAATCGTTCGATTTCGATGAAATTTTAGTACGTGGTAGGGGACCACCTGGGAAGGAACCCTGTTGAAAGTGAAAGAAATAGGGTTAAAGGTCAGGACATAGGAGCGGGATCCATTCCACTGCTCTTATTAGTCATAACTAACGTAAAAAAAAAAGTTCGATTTCGATAAAATTTTAGTATGGGGTAGTGGACCACCTGGGGACAAACCGTATTGAAAATGGGCGAAACGGGATCAAAGGTCAGGATGTAGGAGCGGAATCACTTCCGTCGCCATTATGCGTCATAACTTATGTAAAAATGCTTTGATTTGTGTGAAATGTTAGTATGTTGTAGGGGCCTGCATGGGGAGGAATATTGTTGAAAATGGGCAAAATGGGGTCAAAGGTTAGGACACAGGAGCGGGGTCTATTCCTTAGCCCTTATGCATCATAATTTACGCAAAAATGCTTCTATTACGACAAAACTTTATCATGTTATTTCAGAGGTATACTGAACCGGTTGTGCTGAATATCATCGGAATGGGATCAAAGGTCAGGGCACAGGAGCGAGATTTACTCCACAGCCATTATCCTTATAACTTCAGTAATAACTTGAGTAATAATTTCTGGTATGTTGGAAAGCGTATTATAATCATTGCATTGCATGATTTTACTAACTTGTTTTCTTATCGCTTCATGTGCATTAAATCATAATATTGCATGAAAATTCGCCAATGTGCTTTTTTCTTACCCATGTAAGTCAATATTCTATTGTATCTTGCACAAAAATAATATTTTGCGTTCAAGAACGTCAGTTGCATATGATTCTCCCTACAATGTCTCTTTCTCCACTAATTCTTTTGAACAGTGCATTATTTACCTTCGATTAATTGATAAATAGTTTATGATCGACCAGTTTTAACCTGACATAATGCAATATGCCAAGAATATCCCTTATTATTATTTGCCCAATGTCAAATTAGGTACTCAAATCGGAGTTTCAGAACCAATGACGTCGAGAAGAATAGGATAGATCTGTATTCGTTTTTGGCAATATTACGCATAAAATGCTTTCATGGTCAGTGGTATCTGACAGAAAAGGAATGTTTAATGGGATGTTTAAAGCGTAGATGCTAATAAGATACTTTCTAAGTAAAAATACACATTTCCTAGGTGCCATAGGGGTATAAATATATATAGATACGTCTCTCACCACGATATATATATATATATATATATATATATATATATATACTCAAAAAGGAAAAAATAATAATAATCACATATTTACAAACCCAAAAAGGCCGCCCCGGTGGCGCAGTGGTCTAAGGCGTTGGCCTCTGATCATTCGTCCGTAAGGGGTCCGGGTTCGAATCCCGGTCAGGCATGGATGTTGTGTTTGTCTTACGGCACTGGCTCTCTCCCTTCCCTGGAACCAGTGACCCTAAATTAGGGACGGGCGACTGCTTATAGCCCAAACCTCCAACCAAAAAAAAAAAAAACCCAAAAAGTTCTCATAAAAAAGAACAAGACGTATTCAAAAACTTAAGCAAGGTAACTCAACAAGGAGAACAGAAAGAAGAATCGCGGAACAAGTTGGCAGCTATCACAAAATATATATATCATCATCATCATTGTCCACCATTATCAATACACTGCTGGATGAAGATCTCACCAAGCAGTGGATTGATAATGGTTGACAATGATGATGATGATGATATATGAGCCAGTCTCATCCATGTCACTTCAGCATGCTTTCGAATTTTATCCACCCATCTCCCATGTCGTCTTCTTCTGGGACGTTTCCTGTTCGTTGGAATCCAGTCTAAAATTTTGGTTGTCCATCTGTGGTGCGTCCTTCTGGTAACATGTCCAGCCCATGGCCATTTCAGTGACTTTACTGTGATCATGATGTCTTCCGCTCTTGTCATTTTCTTTGTTCACGCGTTCCTCTTTTCTTTTCCGAAGCATGCATTTCTCCATGATACCTATATATGTATATATACACAGTTGAGTCAAATTATTGTGACCACCTCCTACTTTTGACCTCAACCGCGCGTAGCCAATTAAAGAAAGCATGTTTCGTGAGATGACTTGGAGGGTATATAAGGTGTGCTGTAGGCATTCTCAAAACATATCACTCGTTGCTGTCATGGATAAAAGGACCGATTTATCAAATTTACAAAAAGTGATGATCATCGGCTTTCAGGGGAAGGGTGGCAGTATTTTTGAAAGAGTGCAGTTTGTGAACTGTTCGCGTGCTGCTGTGGTTAAAGAGCATTGTGATTGGAGAAATTGCCTCATTACAAATAAGCGACATGGAAACTACAGAGCACCATGTGCCTTGATGTGAGAGGTGAACGTCGGCTCCGAAGGTTCGTGTGAAATGATCGACACGCTACAGTGGAGCAACTCATTGGCCGAATGAACCAAGAGCTACCGGGTGGGTGTCTAAAACGACAGTTCAGCGAACCCTGCTGCGTATGGGTCTCCGATGCAGACGGATGGTCATCGGTCATGCATTCTTAGTTCTTTCATACCGATTTTTATAGTTTTCCAACATTTAACGAATGCAACTTTTCCAAAATGCTTCTTCAGGTATTTACCAATAGCTTCACCCTGAAGTTATTGGTAAATGAACCTGAAGTTTGAGGTGTGGTCGGTGGTCGGGGACGCCTTTCTCTGATGAGTGGTCCTCAGCCGCTGGCCACATAATGGTTGTTTGCGATTTTCTTTTGAAGTTGTGTTGTGTCAGTGTGTAAATATATATATATATATATATATCATCATCATCATCATTATTATCAACCATTATCAATCCACTGCTGGACGAAGGTCTACCCAAGTTTCTTCCACAACTGTCTGTCTTGTGCCAGTCTCCTCCAGGTCACTCCCGCATACTTTCATATTCCATCCACCCATCTCCCATCTGGTCTTCTTCTGGGTCTTTTCCTGTCCCTTGGAATCCAATCTAAAATTTCGGCTGTCCATCGATAGTCTGTCCTTCTGGCAGTATGTCCAGCCCATTGCCATTTCAGGGATTTAACTCTGATCATGATGTCTTCCACTCTTGTCATTTTTCGGATCCACGAGTTCCTCTTCTTATCTCTCCTTATTACACCAAGCATGCACCTCTCCATGCTTGTTTGAGTTGTCTGCAGCCTTTGTATGTCTCTTTGAGTTAAGGTCCACGTCTCTGCACCATACGTAAGCACTGGAATGATGCATTGATCAAACACTTTTCTTTTAAGACATAATGGCATATTGCTCATGAAAATTATGCTGTTTCTTCCAAAAGCTCTCCAGGCAAGTTTTGTGTGCCGATTAATTTCTTCATCAATGTGACCCTCACTTGATATCTGCTGTCCAAGATAAACGTACGTGTCTGTTATCTCCAGCTTTTCTCCATCAATCGATAAATCTTCATTTCTTGTAAAAGCATTGAACATCACTTTTGTCTTCTGAAAGTTCATTTTTAATCCCACTTCTTTACTCTTGTCAGCAATTCCCTGGAACATACTCTGCAGCTCTGATGGGGTAGTTGCAAAAATGACTACGTCATCAGCAAATATATATATATTGCTGATGACGTCATCATCATATGTATATATATATATATATATATATATTGTTTTTTGATTGCTCCGCCACTTCAATTCATTTGGTAAATGATGTCGCTTCTTGTCATTACCATAAATCCAATATCTAAAAATCCTTTCTTTACACTCCACAGACCATGTAATGCATACTTCCGTAACATTCCCTTTTACACTGCGGCTCATTTACATGAACCGATGCTATCACCGCTCATTTACGTACTGCCCATTACATTTCACGTCATGTACCTAAGTTTCGTGCATTTCCAACTCTTGTTTCACAAATAAGCGCCATGTTTCAGAGGTTTTTTTAATTTATGGAATCCAGTGTGCTTTGAGTTCAATATCATTTGCACTTATAATTCCTTGTGCGTAAAATTGTGCATCAGGGAAAAGATCGTGGTTCAGGCTTCCCAATGAATAAGGATTTTTTCTTGTAGGTCTAACAGGTTAAGAAATGGTGTCTACAAACCAAGGAAATAGTCATAACACAGGCAATCTTATTTTTTTCAGAAGACGTGGTAATAAAGAACTATTTTTTTAGATGACGTGGCAATGAAGAATTCTAGAAAATTTGATAAATATATGATTCGCATCAAAGTCTTGTGAATATTGGTTTTGTATTTCTAAATAAAAAGTCATCTCTTCATAAGCATTTTATATCAGTTTTGCTTTACCTTTCGTCCACTAAAACAATTTTTCTCGGCAAATCTCAAACATCGAAGTACCTGAAAAACGAAAAAGAAGGGTGTGTTACGGTGAAGAAAAGGAGTAGTGGAAGACGCTTGATGGAAGAGATTCTGGAAAGCACTTACGAACTTTTAAAAGAAGGCAAAAGCTAGAGTTGTGAAATTTTTAGCTCCAACGAGATTGGACTAATGAGATTTATTACGAATTCCATAAAGATTTCGATGGCCCAGCTTAGACTTTTCTTAAAATTCTTAAAAGTTGAAACATGGGCATTGAATTCAATTATTTTGTTTTTATTCGGAGGTTAGAAACGCGCATCGTCAAACGTGTGACGCAAATTGCTGGGAAGAAGTACAACTCTCGGACTGACGTAACTAAATGAAATACTGGAAATTATATGAGCAGTGCTACTTTCTTGCAAGACGATAATCTTTATTAAGATTATGAAAAAGGAAGATTAAGGATTATCCGGAAGAACTGAAAGCCTAAATGGTGTCAACAATTTGCTTCAACGTATGTTTCCATCCCATTATTCACCATGGGAAACAAAAACTCATAATATTCGATTGGTCGTCTACATGCCTTGTATGTACCATCTATATGGAAAATACGTCGTGCGTGAATTTTCCTAATTCTTTTACAAGGAGAAGCACATAAACGACGTTTCGGTGAATAGTTTCTGTCCAGTCGTTCAAGTTGACACTGGATGAAGCATGGGTGCTCTGCTTATTTGGACAACGTTCCAGTCACATCCCTGGATACAGTGACTCTAAATTAGAGACGGGAATATATTGAACATATAGCAATAAATGCTGGTGGGGATTAATAAAACATTCTAAAACAAATGAGCTTAAACAACTACACGTAGTGTTTTTTTCCCTCCTTCTCATCATCAACGATTATCAATTCACTGCTGGATGAAGAACTTCTAGAGATTTTATCTTCAGCCAATCCCTTCCAAGTCACTCCAGCATGCTTTCTAATTTCATCCACCATTGTTAAAAACATCAGCAATATTGTAGGTACTGCTTATTCCTAATTCCGAAATAAGACATCAAACATTTGTTTGACGACTGACGTATCAATGTACAGGTCGTGCCATCTGTTAGCAGGTCTCAACATTACTGTAGAAAAGATTAATGATTTTTAACTTAATTATGTTTACGTTTTAGCAAATATTAAGTATGCTCTGCTAGAACGTATACATATTTTTTATAGTTTGCACATTTTCAGCGTTGGGAATTTATGAATTGCGAAGAAAATGTTTACAAAAGTGTTTACCATTGGAAGCATATGGCAAGTTTTTAAGTGGAACCACTTTAATAAAAAGCTATTGTATCAACACATAAATATAAATCAGATAGCTATATCATTTATTCGGCTATTAACATATTCTGCAACAAACACCTTTCACTATTCCGAGTATACTGCTAACGTATCCACTGTATCATAGGCATAACCACTGGGGTTGAGGATCCCCAAGATTTTCAGAGTCGAGGAACCTCAATGTAGAGGACCCCCCCCAAACATTTTCAGGAATATAATGATATACCGCACACTTTTTATAATGTGAACCAACTACATTTAATAATATAAGATTGTAATTTTTTGTAGAATGCAAACACGTGTATAACGTGTACTTAATAAAACAGCGCTGTCGATTTCTAAAAAGCAAAGTCAGTTCTAGAACTTTGTAATTTATATTTCTGCTCTATCTATCATAGTTTTACAGTTGTGTTCGCCAAGTTCCACAATTCGCCAACAGAGGCGCCTATGTCATGCTAGTTAGATCGCGCCTCAGCAGCTGATTTGCTCCTGCGTGTATGTGTGTAGGGGGAGGGGGTTCCAAACTCTATCTTATACAATATGTATATAATACTATATATATGTGTATACATATGTGCGTATGTGTGATCAGACCCCCAGAATTTGAAACATGGTCACGCCACTGCACTGTATTCACTACCTCCCTCTTTTCACTCAAAGTTCTTGATTTATTTTCGTGACACATGTCAGCTTTGCAAGAACGTAAAATTGTTCAGAGAAGATATGTGACATTCAATGAGAAATCTTTTAACGAGGAGCAACGTAGTTTAAGTAAGAAAACACAAACTCAAAATATAAGTAAAATAGAGATATACATTGCAATGGATCCGAGTTCGAATCCATAGAAGGGAATGGATTGCTCACTTGACCGACAGCACTGGTTGTCTCTCTTCTCTGGAGCCATAAATAGATTAGTCGGTACAGTCGGATGTTTTTTACTTGGCATTTGATGATAATGGGATCACCTATTTTTAGAGGTGCAAGCATTTTGGGTAAAGAGGTGATTTCCGATGGTCAGACACAACAGGCGAAAACTTCCCCAGTCATTTGTTCCCTGCGCGGCTAAGATTTTAAGACCATTACCACGGCAGTCCCACCCACTCAATTGTTGTCTCCCCCATTGTCTCACATTACTGTGGACATTATCGCTGGGGAGAGAGGTCTCACTGTTCCATTAAGAAGGATGACTTAAGAGACCAAGTAGCCCCTTTGCCTATTTCAGATCAAGTAATGTTTACTGCCACGCTTTCCACAAGAATTCCTCCCTAGGGTGAGATTACTACGGAACCTTTCGCCTGCTCCCTTCTTGCTGCAAATCATATGTGAAAATTAGACCCGGGAAATGCTTCTTGCACCCCAAAAAACAGGCGATTCCATTATCATCAAGTGCCAAGAAAAAATCATCCGACTATACCTCCAACCTTTGTAAGGCGAATTGTGGATTCTTTTAAGAAATCAACTTATGAAGAATGAAAGCAAAACAGGTTACAGTAGTAATATGGTTTGAATGAAGGCAATTGTACACTGAATGGCCACTTTATTATGGCCACCTGACAGTTTTAAGCAAATGAGCTATGGCTGCACGCTGTTGCCGCCAGGGGCGAGGCTAGTATAAAAAGGGAAAGCTTAGTGCTTGCGACAGTAGTAGCATTGATTTTTGGGTGACGAGATGGGTAAAAAATGCGATTTGACGGACTTTCAACGTGGGATGATTCTAGAAGCTCGAAGCCATACAGCGAGTATCACCGAAACCGTCGCATTCGTGAAATGTTCCAGAGCAGCTGTTGTTAAAGTGTTTAAAGACTGGACTGTCAGACAAAAAACTGGGTCTCTGCGTGCCACGTGTGGTCGTCATCGACTAGTGACTGCTCCGGCGGAACGCAGAGTGTCCAGACTGGTAACAGACAGCAGAAGGGCAACAGTGCAGCAAATTACAGACCATCTTAATCAAGGATCACCTCAAATGATCTCTGCACGCACTGTTCACCGTACACTGCTTCGGATGGGATATGGCAGCCGAAGGACTGTTCGAACACCTTTGCTGTCTGCAGTTAACAAGAGAAAACGTCTCCAGTTCGCACAAGGATTGGACAGTCGATAATTGGAAACAAATTATGTGGTCCGATGAATCACGTTTGCAGTTACACCATGCCGATGGCCGAGTGAGAATTTGGCGGAAACAGTACGAAAGCATGGACTCCAAATGCATTGCTACAACTCTTCAAGCTGGTAGATGCAACGTTATGGTTTGGGGAATGTTTTCCTGGCATGCTTTGGGCCCTTTAATCCGTGTTGATCAACGTCTGACTGGCGCATCATATCTAAACATCATTGCGAACTAAGTGCATCCTGTCATGTGTATGGTTTATCCCAATGGCGATGGCTACTTTCAACAAGATAATGCGTCCTGCCATAGCAGTCGTATTTTACAGGATTGGTTTCAGAAACATGCCGGTGAGTTTACTTTGCTTAGGTGGTCCCCACAATCTCCAGATCTCAACCCTATTGAAAATTTGTGGGATGAAGTTGAACGAGCCATTAGGCAGTTGGATCCACAACCCTGCAATCTCATACTCCTGGAAAGTGCTATTCATCAAGCATGGTCTCAGATTCCACAAACCACCTATCAACATCTCGTGGATTCCATGCCACGAAGAATCGACGCAGTATTAAAGGCAAAAGGTGGCCCAACGAAGTACTGAGGGGGTGGCATAATAAAGTGGCCACTCAGTGTAGAAGCTAGTGTGTGGAACTAAACATTTGATCCATTTTCTTTCCACAAACCAGCACAACCGTCACCTGAGTATTGAAGTGCCGCTTGCTTCCTTCCGGTATGTATTAGTAATTTCGATGCAATTAAATCAAAAAGAGACTGCCTAAAGAAAATGAATTGTTCAGCATAGACCCGAAGGGCAAGCAGCGGAATTCCGAATTTAAAAAAAAAACCTTGTGAAGGATGTTTTCTTAATTGCGGCCGTAGAAATTTTAAAAGAAAATAAACCATTCTTGCAGTAACACTTTTATGGGAATTAATCTTTAAAATTACTGTTGATTAGCCACCATACTTTTAATAACCTGAAAGTATTTTTCCACCCTTTGGCTGACTGTTTAATCAGTACACTGAATGATTAATAACGAAGGAAAATTAATATACCATCCCCAAGTAATAGGTGCTTGTCACAGAGGTCAGAAGTAAGAATCAAGTTTCACTGAAATGATGGGAGCAAGATTCAAGTCGAGCGCACAACGTAATACATCGCGGAGAAGGATAAAGCAGCAATCGCGAGAAATTTATATTCTGTCTATGTTCAATGTATTCGCAATCGTGGGCTTAAGGCAGATGAAAATGCATCGTCATTTGTCAAAGCTTCTGCCCAAAGCTACCTATAGATTTTAGATCTGCAGAATATTTCATCACAGGGTGCAAACTACGTAGAGCACAAAGACGAAAGAGCGCGTTAATCTCTTAGTAAATTCTTTAACATGTGCTGTTCTACTCACAGAGTTTCTACATTAGTGGTACAAAAAATACATTTTTTAAAAATTTCATTTTTAATAACAACAGAAATATTCTTCCGAAAAATGTAATAAATATTTGTATTAGAATTATATAAACCATAAAAGCATAAAATGTTATTACAGGTCTTACTTTAGCGAATAAGGCATTCTTTTCATGTAACAACTTTCCGTACCACGTGCAATGCAAAAAATGAAAGAAGGAACTATTCTAATTTCATTTTTCAAATACCAAATGCAATAAAAATTAAAGATTGGTTTTGCTCGGACGTCATTAAAAAAGGTAATCGCTAATAATTTCGTCAAAACGTTTTATGAATCGCCAAAAGATGTTTCTTCGCAAATTGCGAATAATGCGATCGGGATAAATATACGTATCTGTAATCTCCAGCTTTTCTCCATCAATCGATAGATCTTCATTTCTTGTAAAAGCATTGAACATTACTTTTGTCTTCTGAAAGTTAATTTTAATCCCACCTCTTTACTCTTGTCGGCGGATTCCTGGATCATACTCTGCATCTCTGATGGGGTAGTTACAAAAATGACTACGTCATCAGCAAAACGAAGGTGAGTGAGATAATCTCCATTAATATTTATTCCTTTGTTTTCCCAGTTCAGTGATTGAAATACATTTTCCAATGTGGCATTAAAGAGCTTGGGAGACATGGTGTCACCTTGTCTCACTCCCTTTCCAATTTTTATGTGTGTTGTATTTTCAAACAGCCGAATCTTTGCACTTGCATTTTCATAGATGTTATTAATAATATTAATGTATGCATCTTCAATACCGCAGGGTTTCAGAGCCATTGTAACTGCTGATGGTTTCACCGAATCAAAGGCTTTTTCATAATCGATAAAAGCCATGCACAATGGAAGTTCATATTCCCTCGCTCTTTCAATTAGTTCTCTCAGTACGTGGATATGATCTATTGTGCTGTAGCCACTCCTGAATTCAACTTGTTCTCTCCGTTGAGCCATGTCCAGTGTCACCTTCAAGCGGTGTGAAAGAACTTTAGTGAAGATTTTATAAACCACTGATAGGAGGCTGATAGGTCTGTAGTTCCTGAGATCCTCAATGTCACCTTTTTTATGTAGCAGGATCATTTAGCTTTGTTCCAATCCTCAGGAATCTTCCCTTTATTAAGGCATCGAGTGAAAATTTGGGCGAGTACTGTTTCGACTTCTCCACTTGCTTCTTGTATGATGTCTACAGTAATTCCATCTTCTCCTGGAGCTCTTCCGCGCTTCATGTTTCTGATTGCATGTGCAACTTCTGCTGGGAGGACTAGAAGAACTCTAGTACTGGTACCTTTCATGATGTCTGGAGTACATGTATCATCCCTTTCATATAATTTGGAGTAGAAATCTTTCACTCTTGTCAAAATTTCGCCTCTATTTCTTGTTACAGAACCATCTTCTTTTCTCAGTGCCATAATCTGTTTTCTTCCCTTACTGAGATGTCCCTTTGCTATCTTTAGGCTTTGGTTGTTTTCAATTGCTTTCCTCACTAGTTCACAGTTGAATTTCCTTACGTCTTCAGTGATAATTTTTCGTACTGTCTTGCATAGCTCTATATATTCCACTTTGGAAGTCACATCTTCTTTAGTTGTCTTCATCTCTCTTCTTTTTCGCATCAACATTTTGGGTTTTGGTATATATATACATACACAGTCGCGCCACGATATTGTAACCACCCCTTTTACTTTTGACGTCAACAGCGCGTAGCCAATGAAAGAAGACACGTGTCGTCAGCTGGATTCAATTGTACATAAGCTGTGCTGTAATCATTCTGAAAACATATCACTCGTTGCTGTCATGGATAAACGGAGCGATTTATCAGATTTGCAAAAAGGGAGGATTAACAGCTTTCGGTCCAAGAGTGGCGGCATTTCTGTAACAGCACAATTTGTGCACTGTTCGCTTGCTGCTGTGATTAAAGTGCATCGTGATTTGAGAAACGGTACGATTGTGAATAAGCGACGTGAATACTACGGAGCACCACGTGCCATTGATGTGAGAGGTGAACGTCGGCTTCGAAGGTGCGTGATGGGCGATTGACACGCTCTAGTGGAGCAACTCACTGGCCGAATGAACCAGGGGTGCTACCAAAAGTGTGTGTAAAACGACAATTCAGCGAACCCTGGTCACTGCACGTATGCTAACGAAGGTTAATCTACAGAAGAGACTTATATTTGCACGGCCGTATAGGAATTCGACAGCCACTGATTGGCAAATGATTGCCTTCTCCGATGAGTCACGTTTCCTGTTTTATCGAATGGATGGACGTTGGCGTATAAGGCGAGAAACATCGGAGAACAAACGCTCTTCAACCATCGCTGGCAAAACACAAGCAGGTGGGGGGGGGGGGCAGTGTTATGGTCTGGGGAATGTTTTCGTGGAATTCTCTGAGTCAACTTATACCTGTGGAAGGCACTATGGACCGAATTCGTTATGAATCCGTCCTTGCATACCACGTACACCCATACAGGGTGATTGTCTTCCCTGGGTTGAGCTGATCTTCCAGATGGACAATACGATGTGCCACACAGCTGCAAGTGTCCAATAGTGGTTGCAAGAGCACGATGATGACTTCCAAGTTCTTCCCTGGCACACTAATTCCCCAGACTTAAACCCAACTGAGCAACTATGGGACC
Organism: Macrothele yani; assembly: GCA_039090855.1. Classification (NCBI taxonomy): domain Eukaryota; kingdom Metazoa; phylum Arthropoda; class Arachnida; order Araneae; family Macrothelidae; genus Macrothele; species Macrothele yani. Next base: position 18,786,369 of record CM077026.1, on the reverse strand, counting down.
ACCTCGATGGTGTCGTTCGCTCTATGGATCCTCCACCACGCACCATCCAGCAGCTGTCATATTCACTGGAGTCAGCATGGCTCCATATACCTGTGAACACTTTGCAGCATCTTATTAAGTCACTCTCAGCCCGTCTAGCTGCTGTTCGCGCTGAACACGGCGGTTACTCTGGATATTGGATGGTGTTCACAATAATGTGACTCGACCGTGCAGCGCGGACAGCAGCTAGACGGGCTGGGAGCCACTTAATTAGGTGCTGGAAGGTGTTCACAGGTATGTGGAGCCATGACGACTGCAGTGCATCTGACAGGTGCTGGAGGGTGTCTGGCTATCGTAGGATATTGCTCCCCAGACAGTCATTTACACAGAAATGGCTGGATCCGTTCTGTGGCCGACTCGTCTCCAGTATGCGCTGTTCATCGGCGCAAAGTTTGAACTGTGACAGATCAGTGAAGACAGCACGACACCACTTGGCAATATCATAGAAGACAACACGACGCCACTCTTACGTTGATGGGGCCTGACACCGCGGTAATCCGTCGATGGTCTCAGGTCAGTGGTAGTAGGAGGACAGGCCTCCTCGAATGTTGTCCTCGTGCCACAAGTCGTTTGGCAACAAACTGAGTGACCACTTCCGTACCTGTACACGACGCAACATAGCCACGGGTGGCCACTTCCTTACCTGTAGACAGTGCAACATGGCCACGGATGACTCAGCGCGACGAATTCGGTTCTGTTCGTGCGGCTCTCACAATCGCTCGATCCTCGCGTTTTGTCGTTGCCCTCGGGCGTCCTATGCCAGCGTTCAGCTGAGTTGTGCTCTGCTCGACCCATTGGCGACAACATCGTCCGATTTCTGCGTCGTTCCGACCCATTGGCGATACGGCGAATTGGCCAACCGGCCTTTCTCAGCCCAAATTATACGTCCTCTCCAAAATTAACTCACCTGCTCTTATTGTGCACGGATCCGACGTTGAGGCATCCTCATATCTCCATGGAGGTTAATGCAAATGCAATTCTCTGTCACATTTCCTCTGCGTGCGAGCTTTGCTCGTGATATACTAGTGGGTTGCCCCAAAAGGTAATTGCGTTCTTTTCCTGTGTAAATGAAAGGCAAATTTTGAATGGGAAACAAAACTTTAGGCAACAACATATTGTCCATTTTGTCCGATAACTTTATGTCATCTAGCAGGCAAGTTCATGATTCCGCACTCAAAAAGGTTTTTTTTTTTTTCGGCAAAAAACAGTACCAAGAACAATTTGATAGCCTCATCAGCAGTGAAGATTTTACCATTCAAGACGTTTTGCAACGAACGAAACAAATGGTAGTCTGATGGTGCCAGATCTGGCGAATATGGTGGATGTAATAACGCATTCCATCCAAGCTACAAAACGTTTTCACGAGGGAACAAACTTGTAATTGGTCTTGCCTTATAATAGTGAAACACAACACCTTTGCGATTCACCAATTCTGGACGCTTCTGTTTGAGTGCAACACTTAATTTATCGAGATGACGACAGTCCACATCCGAATTAATGGTTTGGTTTCTTGGAAGCAATTCAGAACCCACAATACTTTTGAAATCCAACCAGACTGACAGCATGATCTTCTTTTGTTGCATATCTGCTTTTGAAGTGCTTTGAGCAGGTTCATCACACTTGCTCCATGAGACAGTACATGTCCGAATTAATGGTTTGGTTCCTTGGAAGCAATTCAGAACCTTTGGAATCCAACCAGACTGACAGCATAATCTTCCTTTGGTGCATATCTGCTTTTGAAGTGCTTTTAGCAGGTTCATCACGCTTGCTCCACGATCTTTTTTGTTCGACGTTGTTGTAGACGATCCATTTTCATCGCCTGTTATCATACGTTTCAAACATAGATCGTCTTCTTCACGTTTTAAAAGCGAATCGCAGATGTCAACGCGCTTAGTGAGATGAATTTCTTTGAGATCATGTAATACCCACATATCGAGCTAACTAACGTATCCCAGTTGCTTTAAATGAATTTCAACGTTCGATTTCGATATGTTCAGATTCTCAGCAATCTCTGGTGTCGTTAAACGGCGATTGGATTGGATCAATGTCATCATTTTGTAGTCATCAACTTCGATTGGCCTTCCTGAGCATAGTGCATGTTTCACATCAAAATCTCCGAACCGAAATTTCGCAAACGAATTCTTACACTGCCGTAGTTTTAAGGCATCTTCACAATAGACATCACATAGTTTTTTATGAGCTTGCACAGTGGTTTTTTTCTCTTCAGAAGTAATACAACAAGACATGACGAAAATGTTCCTTTTGATTGTTCATTTTGAAATCGATGTCGTTGCCCCCGTGGCGTAGTGGTCTAAGCGATGGCTTCTAATCTTTCGGACGAATGATCAGAAGCCAACGCCATTTTGGTCAGCCCAATATCTTTGATGCGGAGTTCCCATGCGATGAGGCTGCCAGTATTTAGTTATTGGTCATTATTTTTTAATCATTTTCATATTGGGCTCTGAAGTACTTGCATGTGGAATTTCGTCAAGATCGAACGATTCTCTCGGTGTGCTTTTGGAAAAAAAAGGAGTTTTCTGCGCTACGAAACAAAACCGATATCGTCAAATTTGTTAGTTGTATTTTTTCCCGCAAAGACATATTTATGAAATGAGATTCATAATAAGCAAATTAACCTCAAAAACAGATTGAGAAATAAAGTGCGGGTGGAAACTCTCTTCCACTTATGAAAAACATCGACAGCTTAATGAAACATGTATTGGCTTCTCACAGGGCTTCGAAATGTGTTCTCACGTTATAATGTTTTCTTACTCTTTGAGGTTTCAGTTTCTCAAATTTGTGTCGATATTTATTTATGATGGCTGCTTGCTTTGTCAAATTATAATATTTTGTCCCTTTTCACTGAATATGCTCCGGCAACAGTTGCTGTCCTTCCAGTTACTATGGAAATCACTGTCGAATCGATTTTTTCGCATTTATTCTGTCGTCTGATATATTTCCCAGTTTGAACTTTGACCTTTCTGTAAAAGGTAATTTTTCTTTGAAGCTTTAATTTAGGTAAATATTTTTATGGACTTTGTATTAAAGAATCCTGGTCGAAATTTCTGTGTCAGTCTGTATGTAATTAATTTCCTTCCATGAAAATCGAAGTTCGCTTTGAGTGAAGGCAATCCGTTTTCTTATAATATCACGAATGTTAGAATATTATTAAATTTTTCAGCGAAATGCCTCTTAAATGCGTATTTTCAATTCCTTACCTGGTTGACGATTACTGTTCCGTTGCTGCGATTTTGCACATGGAATACAATTGGTTTTCTCTCAAAAGGTTGTAATTTTTCATTACACTATAGTCAGTCCCAAACCAAGTTAAATTTCACCGGTATCGCAAAGCATTTCGCAGTGCGATTACGCGTAGTTGCGACACATTTTGATATTTGTGCAGCACATTTTTGCGATGCAAGTTTTACATTATACAAATAAGTCGGCAATATTTTAAATATTGAGCATTTCAAAGCATACCTTCGACAATTTTTCAAAGCTAAAATGCACATTATTGAACTTTATCTTTCAATTGTGCGATAGCAGGGTGTAAACCAAATTAAACAGATCAACAGTGCCCTTAGTTATCAACTTGTTGAAAATACACTGCTGGACACCTAAAATGCAACACCGGCAAGGTTACGATAGTAGGGGAAAACGAGAGTTAAAGAACAATAGGCCCTCTAGAGGGTCGAGGGCCACGCCCCTTCCGACCCTTGGACTGGACTCTCTAGAGGGCCTATTGTTCTTTAACACTTGTTTCCGAATACTCGTTTTCCGCCGGAGGACCAGGAATTTCCAGAGCATTGGTTTGGGAAGAATGTTTTTGTGATGCTGCTGCTGATGATGAAATAATGAGTGTTGAGCCACGTGTTTTTTTTTCCCCGACATGTTGACTTTTTGTGTGACGTAATTCCTACATGTTGGCTTTGTGTGACTCATCGCTCCATTCAAAATTACTATGAGGTAAATAAATTCTAATGAAATGTTAAATTTGCCTTTTAGAAGTTTTACGTTGAATGTTCACAGCATTTCTTCCCATGACCAACGTGTCTGAATCTGAGAGTTGTTCAATTAAGCGGTTTCGCTTATATTTTACATAGACATTTTGCTAGGATGAAAAACTAAATCTAATGAAATGTTAAATTTGCTTTTAGAAGTTTTGTGTAAAATGTTTATAGTATTTTTTCTCATGAGTCATGTGTTTACACCTGAGAGTTGTTCAATTGAGCGGTTTATATATATATAATTGAAGTTATTTAAAGTAATTTTTTTAAATATTAGGCGGTCTATTAAATGTTTAATTTAGGATTTTTTCTTTCTTTCCCAGTTGTTCGGTTCATAATGGGAAGAAGACAGTAATCTGCTTTTGGGAAATCTTAATTTTTTCGAGGAATTTGCTGTTTTCCCAAACACCTAAGATCTTACGGAATCCCTTACCCCAGATAATCCAGTTTCAAATCATCAAGTGGGAACTATTAACTTCGATGTAGATTCTGTTGCTGGTACCAGTAATCAGTCCCAAGTATCCATGTCGAAACGTCATCCTACGTGTTTAGAATGCGCCAAGACATTTTCAAAAGCGTCTCATCTAAATAGGCATATGTTGTGCCACACAGGAGAGAAACCTTTTCCCTGTGAAATTTGTGGAAGGGATTTTAGGCAAAAATCGCACTAACAACAACATTTGCGCTGCGCACTAGGCACTCTGCTGCACCAGGGATACCTCTACAATTTGGGTCAGAAACGAAATAATTCTATGAGGTCTGCCTCCCCAAAGAAACGGAAGAATCTCAGACCTTCAGTTTACACCGGTGATGATGATGCAGTAGGTGAAACAAGCGGGGAAAATGGAAATTTCCCGTCTAATGTAGCTATGGGGAATCCCAAACCCACAACTTCCAACAGTGGAAATGTTTCCCCTAAAATTAGTAGTGAAGATGGGAATAACCCATGCAATGTGGCAATGAACGTGTTTGTTGAACCTAAGTTCTTTCCGATTCCGAAACCGAAGCTGATCTCAACATTTTTTTACAAAACCTTCGAATTGATATTTACAGCACGTTGGAACAACAGATTTCCTCAGTGGGAGCCATTAAATGGTATCTAGTATGTAAAGTCCAGTTTGTCAGATCTGTCTCAGACCATGAACAGGAATATGCGAATAGCTTTTTTCGCTGAAAATGTGTATCAGCCCCTAATTTTTCATTCACGGGGTTTCTACGCGTAAAAGTTATCCCACAAACTCGTGAAAGAAGTGAAGAAATTTATAGTTGGAAGACTGCGAAAATGTATAAATCAAATATTCTTCTCTCTGAAAATCTGTGGAAAGATTTGGTTCATATTTCTTCCAGTGTATTACATAAGGTGGTAATAGAATTTTACCGAAAAATTTCTTTTCAAAGTATTTTCAAGCAGGTGATGCAATCAAATGGACAAATCCTGACTAGCAAGTTCACAACTCCAGAGCAAAGTAAAATGCTGATTAATGAACTGAAAAACGTTCTTAAAAAATGCAGTAGTTGAGTATTTGAACGAAACGAATAGATCCAAGTCTTTAGGATTATCTAAAGTGTATTATGAAGACGAATATTTCTGCACAGCCCTTTTAGGAATAGAGTTTAGTAAAATCGTGGGAAAATATTTGGAATCTTTAGAAGGAAGAAACTTAATGTCGTCTGTAACAGATGCTTTTCTACAAGCAATAGATCTACAAAATATTTTTCACAACTACAGAGCAAAGTGAAATGCTGATTAATGAACTTTTTGGCCACGCCCCTTCCGACCCTTGGCCCTCGACCCTCCTTGAGGGCCTATTGTTCTCTAACTCTCGTTTTCCCCCTACTCACGAGATAGCAAAGCCATATTTACTGGACACATAACAACAGATACAAAGATGAAATGATTGAACATACATGCCCGTGCGACTTGCGGAACACGCAGATATCAATAGTTCGTGTGGCCTCCATGGCTGGGAATAACGGCCGCTACACGCCGCGGCATCGAACGAAAGAGGCTTTGGATGTGGGCTTGGGGTATGTCGGTCCAGGCTGCTTCCACACATTGCCACAGTTCATGAGGCGTAGCCGCGGGTGGTGCTTGCCGGGCCACTTGGTGGCCGATCAGCGACCAGACGTGTTCGATGGGCGACATGTCAGGAGAACAGGCGGGCCACGGCAGCAGTGACACCTGGTGAGCTGTGAAGAATTTTTGCACGTGTCCAACCTGCGGGCGCGCATTGTCCTGTTGAAACATGACCGCTGGCAGGTCCTGAAAGTAAGGGAGGACTACAGGCTCCAAAACGTCGGAGATGTAGCGGTGGCTGTTGAGTGTACCGGCGATGCGTACCAGAGGGGTGCGGGTGCCATATCCAATTGCGCCCCCAAACCATAAAGCCAGGCGACAGAACGCTATGGCGATGCATAATGCAGACGTTATACAGTCTCTCGCCGCGGATCCGACCATCATGGTGTTGCCGGCAAAAGCGGGATTGGTCGGAGAAGACAATGTCGTGACCTTCCGTAGTCCAAGTGCGGCGTTCAACGGCCCACTGCCGCCGCACTCGCCGGCGGTGTAGCGTCAATGGTAATCGGAGCAATGGGCGCTGTGCGACAAGTCCGGGCTCCTGCAGACGACGTCGAACGGTACATGCTGACACAGGTTGTTTCGCAACACACCCTACATCCTGCGCTAACGTTTGTGATGTGGCGGTCCGAGCCGTCAATACCAGCCGCACAACATGCCGGTCCTCTCGTTCGGTGGTGTGCCGCGGCTGCAGCAATCGCTCACGTCGGTCCGTCCGTCCCTCCTGCACCCACCGAATCCATACTCGCCTCAGTGTGGCTGGATGCCGCGGTACGATAAACCGCTGCCGCGATAAGACACTATTCTTCCTCTGTCGAACTCCGAGACGTGCAGGAATGACTGACGTATTCTGCGATGATACATTAGGAGGCTTCCCACGCACAGGTCCGGCAGCACAACACACTTCCACTACCTACATCCCGCCTTCTGTGCACTCTTTTTATAGTGTTTCTCGGTGGCGTGCCGGGCATACATGATTTGCGTATGCCCTGCAATGCTAATCGTTTGCGTGTCCTCTCGCGGGTGACGCATGCTGCGAATTTCAGACCAATCGGATGCTTCCTTCTTAGTGGTGCATTTTGGGTGGCCAGCAGTTTAGTTTCGTGAATCATGTAGTGACCAGGTATTTTGCATGTACGCTGGGTAATTCCTTTTCGCACTTCATTTGTTTTGAAATTAATTAGAAACCGAACAAATGCTTTTTCTATTATAATTCAGTAGCTGATGTGTCTATCATTGAATATTATAAGCCTGTGTTAGGGTTTACTCTATCTGTATCGATATCATTACAGCCCTCCATATTAGCGGAAATGGAGTTTGAAACTGCAACGAAGCAAAGTTTTTTTCATAAAAATAGCTAACGATATTCTTCGTAACCTTAGCTCTTTTTACTGAATCGTTTTGCGGTACATTCATGGCACTGGCATTAATTTATCGTGCTTTTCCCGATGCCCCACAGAATGTTTTTCGGAAAGAATTTCTTCTAGTGATACATATCTTTTTGGTTTAACGTTGAACGTACTTCTCTCTATTACATATTTCACTGCAGCAGTTTTTAATACAAGTTCGTTTGTTACAATGTTCAAACGCAAGCTTACTGTCTAGTTATTTACCTAATGTTGAGTAGTCACCGTCTACATTTACACGCTCAAGTCCACATTTTCCAAATTACCATAATTCTAGCAAGACTGATTTTTATTCATCGTGCTTTCTCCAACAATCTACTGAACGTTTTTGAAGAAACCCTCTTTTTGATATATGAGAGTATTCCTTTTTGGTTAACGACGGACTTGGCAAGTTCTTTCAATATATTTTATCCCATTTCTTTCCCCTTGAACGCTTTTGAATATCGTTCGTTCTTTTAGAACATTCCTTTCCTTAGGAAAAATCACTTCTTCTGCGTCGTTGATTAAATAAAAATATTGCATCTTTTAAATTATGAGATACTTTCACATGCTAAACGAATCTCGGTTCCTCTAGAACAGCAGTTACATTCTCATGAAATCAAAGGAATCTGAAAAGTAAAAAAAAGGGAAAATTTAGAGGGGACCTCTTTAGTTCACTGAGCATTGAATATGTTCTATTTTCGCATTGGTATTAAAATATGCGGCGAATTTCTTGTTAAAAGCTAAGCTCGTTAACTCCTAAGAGAGCGAACGAATCCTGTGAATTTTTAATTTGTAACTATGTCGTAATAATTTTTCCAAGGAATGGCTAATACGCTGTATCTAAAATTAATTTCATGAAAGTAAGTGTAAAGCATTTTGGTTAAAAAGAAAGAGAACACTTGGAGAAGCCTTGCATTTTTGTTGTACGATTTGTTTAAACCTATGAGAATAACCGTTTCTTTTACGTTTCGCATTCTTAGGTATCGACTATAATTTGGAAAAAAAATGTAGGAAATATAATAAGTTATAAAGCGTGTTTAAGAAATTTCTTTCATCTGTACTGTAGATCTGGAAAACGAAATTTTGTAAAGGTTAAAGAAAATGACATTTGTTCCATATATTTTTCGTTTCCGGCCTTCGAAATCAAACTGCGTAAATTGTTTTCAACTTTAAGGCGCACCTAATTAAATATGCAAGGAATAATAATGATAATAATAATAATAGACAGCCTCAGAAAATACTTCCATCAGAGCATGAGACCCCTTCACCAAGCGATAAAACACAGCCCTATATCTCTTTACTCAGAACATCGAGATTGGGACGAGGGAGCCAAAAGAAGAAGCTTGGGGCAAGAACGTCATAATGGAAGGCACTACAACGATCTGCAATGAGACCATGTGGATAAGACTGCCTCCAATGCATGGCTAACAAACGGATCACTCTTACCTGAGACAGAAGGGTTCCTGATCGTTATACAAGATCAAGCTGTAAACACCAGAAACTGCCGACAAGATATCCTGTAGGACACGTCAGTGGAAAGCGACACATGTCGGCAATACCGTCAAGCGCCTGAGATCGTCCAACATATCACACCAAGGTGCAGAGTCCTCACACAAACAGAGTACACGAACAGACACAATCAATTCGCCAAGATTGCCCATTAGAAATTGACAAGAAAGCACCACCTCATTACAACTGAACTTGTCCCCTACTACAAGTATGAGCTAACAACGTTTCTAGACAACAACACTCACAAGATGTACTGGGACAGATCCATCAGAACAGATAAGATTATCCCCCACAATCGGCCCGACATCGTCCTGGTCAAAAAGGAAAAGAAGTCAACATACCTCACTGACAGCCCTGTGCCCAACACGTGCAATATCCAAAAGACGCAAGGAGAGAAGCTGACAAAATATAACAACTAAGATACGAGGTCAAGGAAGCCGCCCTGGTGGCGCAGTGGTCTAAGCGATGGCTTCTGATCGTTCGTCCAAAAGGTGTCCGGGTTCGATTCCCGGTGAGGCATGGATGTTGTATTTGTCTTACGGCACTGGCTCTCTCCCTTCCCTGGAACCAGTGACCCTAAATTAGGGACGGGCGACTACTTATAGCCCACTGAGTTGCTAACGGTGGTCGTCAAACCTCCAATAAAAAAGAAAAGAAAAAAGTCAAGGAAATGTGGCATATAGAGAACGTCACCACCGTCCCCATAATAATATCAGCCACAGGAGTTGTATCTTAGATCATTCACGGCCCTATACAGACACTAGACCTTCAACCTAACACCTACATGGAACTACAGAAGGCAACTATCCTGAACACTTGTAGGATAGTAAAGGAGTTCCTGGACAATTAAAAGAAAAGAAATACCACTTCTCAGACTTGGTACGTTGTATCCGTCCCGGAAGGAAGAAATAAATCTTAGGAAGAGATGGAATCATCTATAATAATAAATTCAACGCAAACTTATTTGTAAACCAATATACGACTCTTTCAATATCCAAGGCAGTAGACAAACTACGGAGGGTGTTCACGTTTTTAGAACGATCTTCCGGCAATACAACTAATATTTAAAATAAAATTATTTATTTCTTAAACGTTCTATCTGATAGCCCTTTCTCTGGATATGAATTAGATAACATCTAGATTTCCAAGATAACAGGACATTTCTTAAAATTGTTAGAGGTAACGTATTTCACTTCTCTTCCACTGGTTTCCATAGTACACTCATTGCTTGAGGCTTGCGTTTAGAAAGCACTCCTTTTTAGCAGTCTGAAGGCACAATAGTCCATTGGTGATACATCGGGAAGCATTGCAACATGAGCAAAAGTTATAGAACTTGATACCTCTTACTTTTTTTCATTTTTTCAAGAAATAGAATGGTAAATTTAGATGCATGACTGGTAGCCTTATCCTGACCGAGTTCTGTTCCTTCAAAGGTTCTGTGGTCACAGGAATTTTATTTCCGTTTTAAATAAGGAGATAAAACATTATTTTGGTAATACGTAGCATTGATTTTAACATTCCTTTCAACTTTTCTTAAATTTAGTTTCCCATTGTACGAGAAACCAGCAACAATCATCAATCATTTACTGAAACTTTTTTTGGATTCTTGGAACCAAGTTTGTAGGTCTTCTTCTGCACTTTTGCCGTAGCAAATCGACGTTTTTAGCACGTCTTTTGTAAGTAAAGATCGTGCTTATATTATCGGTTTGTCCGTCCATCCGTTCGCATTTAGACACTATATCTCTGTAACTATTAGTCCGATTTGAAAAATCCTTTTTGCGTTAGGAAGCTTGAAATATGCGAATGGTGATCCTTCATTTCGCTTTTTTTTACGATGTATAATTTCGCCGCAAGAGGACGTAAATGCAGATGATGTCGAATTCAAAATGCATTTTATTCCCTATATTTCCTTCTAAACATACGGTTGAAAAAATTATTTTATCTTTCGATTCCATTTATGTCGAAGAGTACTTTAGGTTTAGTTACTTTTTCAAGTTACGCATAGATTTTCCGTTAGGGGTGTAAAAGTAAATTACGTTTTCCCCGATGTATCTCTTCTTCTAAAACTCCGATCTGAAATTTTTTTTTCAGTAAATACAACTCCTGATAGGAAAACTTTTGCATAAAATTTCTAATTTTTGTTAAAGAATGGTTTGGCCACCAGAGACCGTTAGTGTTAATTTTTGCTTCTGATGTATTTGCCATAAAATCTGAGCTTCTAAAATCTCGATTGAAAAAATTCATTAGAGGACCGATGCCACTCCCGACGATAAACTTTTTCGGAACATTTTCTTCTTAATATATTGCATGGTTTCTCCGTCAGGGGGCGTAGATGTACATCCTATTTTTGTCAATATCTCTGCTTCTAATGGTACGATTTGAAAAATTATTTTCTATTGGATAGAGTTTCCGGTGTGACATACTTTTCCCATAATTTCAAAATTTTCAAGTAAATTTTTTGAAATAGTACTAATAAAAAGTACATTTTAACTTTCTTAAAGATAACAGAAAGTCAGCGCCAGTAAAAAAATCAAGTTGCAAAGCATTTTGATGCTTCGAAAAATCACGATGAAAAATGCTTAGCCGCTCCGGTGGCGCAGGGTCTAAGCGATGGCCTCTGATCATTCGTCCGAACGGGGTCCGGGTTCGAATCCCGGTGAGGCATGGATGTTGTGTTTGTCTTACGGCACTGGCTCTTTCCCTTCCCTGGAACCAGTGACCCTAAATTAGGGATGGGCGACTGCTTATAGCCCATTGAGTTGCTCACGGTGGTCGTTAGACCTCCAAACCAAAAAAAAAATGCTTAATTTGTGAAAAGTCCTTCTGCAGAAAAAAAAATTATTACAAACCTATTCAAAAATATAATGAGCTCCAACAGAAAATAAATTGACTAAATCACTCACATTAATGACAAAAAAAAAAAAAAAAATTTTGTCGTCGCGGAATTCGTTTTACCATGTGCGTGAGTCGGACTTATGAGTGTTTGTTGCGAAGTTGTTAAAGACGCGCGTTGCCTGTTGAACCAGCTCCAACGGCGGGGGTTCAATACTAACCTCAGAGAAAGGATTGTCTGGGTTAAGGCTGAAAAGTACAGGGTCGTCGTTTTTGCGGAGTTTCAATTTAAATACGAAAAAATTTGAAATAGATTTTTTCTGAAATAAACGGAATTTCTGTCTACGGGAAATCTGTGAAACAACGGAAGTTAAAATAAATGGGTACTTTTAAAAAAGTAAATTTCTGAAAAAGACGGATACCTATCGGCAACTTTGATGCACGTTATTTTCAGAAATTTTCCGTGAATTTTATTTTGTACAGTGTACGGGCATTTTCCCGCCGCAGCTGACGGCGTGAATAAATGTTTCGAATTCGACATAAGGCGCGATCTAAAATTTGGAATTTAATTTTGCTGTTTACTGTGCTTTCTTCCAATGTGGCGCATGTTTCTTTCCCCTGCATTTGCTGACCGGCTTGTTTACTTTTCACACCGTGGTATTTCGTGTGCTACTACGCACTCAAAATAGTTCGTCTGTATAAAAAGCAATAGTTCCGCGATTTTACAAAGGAAATGTATTTTAAAGAAATGCAAATAGAATACAAGAAATGAAATATGATAATAATGTTCATTTCCTCAAAGCTTTATGCAGTTGTTCCTACGTTCGCTCATTCTTCTACCTCCTTTTGGCTATTTACTTATTTTATCTCGCCGGAATCGGGATCCACCAAAAAATCTCAATGGATCAAGACCCTCATATCATCGGAGCTACTGCCATGGCTGGCCGTGCTGCAAGTAACCAAGATTTTATTCCACGCATTTTAATCGTACCACCTGACCTCCTATTTCAGTTTAAACGCCTACAGTTCCCTGTTTGTCTCAGATTCGCCATGAGTATCAGCCAGACACGGGATCAATCACTAAAAATTGTTGGACTCATTCTGCAAAACTCATGCTTTTCCTGTATGTTAGTTGCTCTCGAGTTGGTTAAAATAAAAACGCCTTCCATCGCGCCAAATGAAGGAAAACTCTACTTCGTCGACGCTGACACCCTTCAAGGACCAACATACTTGCGCTTATGAATAACTATATATTACGCTGATCACAAAACGATAATAGAAGAATATGCATGTTTCAAATACTTCAAATTTCCTGTATTCAGAGTCAACAAACAATAACTACTAGTTCAGGGCGAAGTATAAATTTCGACACAGGATAAATTTCTTTCGTTTTCTATTAATCCATTTCTTTTGAATACGGAAGCATACAGTATTTCAATCAAATGTGGCGATGCAAAATATCATATTCATAATTTCAGGAAAGGCCGGAATATTCTGGCCCAAAGGCCGATATATGCATTTTTAGTTAAATCCGAGCAACGACATGTACCTTTGCTAGTATTTAATGAAAAGTAGATGCTTTATCTCAGTATCTCAGACAAGTTAGACTAACTTCTTTCCTTTTTCAGAGTATTGTTCTCAGTGTACTGCTATTTAAAATGCTGCACCGTGAGTGTTTCTCACCATTTGCTCCATACGAGTCTGTTCTCAACAGTGACTTCCTCCCAGAAAATATAAGTTACCTATTCAGTCATTCTCTGTAGCACTTTTGAAATAATCAGTCACCATGGTAACAGTTAAAACTTCGCGCTCATCAACATGGTTGGTATAACCCAGGAGTCATTAAAATTCCTCTCCCGGATCGTTTCACAGCGGTCATGTATAACTTTATTCTGACATTCAAACAATCTCTGCTAAACATCCGCTTTTCAATAAGAACAAGGCACAGTAACGGAGGTACAAAATTGGTTTCTCAACAGAAGATGTCAGGCTCTCTATCAAATGTGCGTTACGGCAATATACAGTAAAATAAACAAATTGTTTTGCAAAGGAACTCTTGTAATTGTTGTCAATTACAGAGAGACCCTTTGCTTACTGTAATGTTATCCCATATGCGTATGCAAAGTCTACGGCTCCGTCAACGATTTTTATAGTCTTTCTATTGTTGTTGTTGATTTTACAGCTCAACTTGCATACAATAAATAAAAGGTTCTAGTGGGACAGGTGGAAATTTTAGCTCTTCTTCTTCTTCAAAAAAAAAAAGCCTCAGAAAAGAAAATCATTACTTAAAAATATTTATGATGGTCAGTAAAGAAGGTCGAAAGAAATACGTTTAAATAAAACAGTGATTTAAAAGATTACGTAGTATGATTGCGTGATCACGGCGACTTGCTAAAATTATAAGCCTCCCCGGTGGTGCAGTGATGGCCTCTGATCATTCGTCCGAAAGAGGCTCGGGTTCGAATCCCGATGAGACATGGATGTTGTGTTTGTTTTACGGCACTAGCTCTCTCTCTCTTCCCTAGAACCAGTGACCTTAAATTAGGGACGGTTGACTGCTTATAGCCCCTTGAGTTGCTCACGGTGGTCGTTAAACCTCCAATCGAAAAAAAAAAAACATGAAAAAAGGAATGCATTTACGACGAAGGTAACGTTTGATTGTTCCCTTGTTTTCATCATGTCTTTTCTTTACCATAAATGGAGGAGTTTGAAATAATAATAGACACACGAAGGCAATACGTATTTGTTAACAAGGTATATATTTGTTTATCATGTACTCACAATACAGTTTGCATTATGTTTTCAATACAAGCAAATGAATCCTGAACAGTCGCAAAGAGATAATAGATAATTAAAAAATACGTTTTTTTATAATAAGAGGCACACGAAGGTAATACGGTTTGTTAACAAGGTATATAACTGTTTAGAATAAAAATAGCAAAGTTTCTCGGAAAAAAAAACGTTTACTGTGATTAAATTAAATATTTTTGTTTTCTCAGAATAAATGTTTATTGTGAATAAATTAAATGTTTATTTTTTTCTCAAAATAAATATTTATTTTGAATGAATTAAATGTTTATTGTTTTCCCACAAGAAATTTTTATTGTGAGAAACCATGCTATTTTTATAGTATCTTAACACCACAAGTTTAATAGTGATAAATTATAAATATATATTTGTTTCTCTTGTACTCACAATGCAGCATCCATTATGTTTCCAATGCATACAAATAAATCCTAAGCAGTTGACAGACGACAGATAATTACAAAAAAATATTTTTTTTTATAAAAATAGACACACGAAGGTAATACGTGTTTGTTAACAAGGTAAATGGTTGTTTAGGATAAACATAGCAACGTTTCTCACAATAAAATTGTTTGTTGTGAATAAATTAAGTGTTTTTTTTTCTCACAATATATGTATCCGTTAGTGCCTCTTGCATATGCTGCATACATGAAAGAAACATATGCAAATATGAAACTGTTGCTTCAAAGTATAGTATACAAAAAACACTCATGGAATATTTGTGGCGATCTTAAAGTGATAGCTTTACTTCTTGGTCTACAACTTGGATACACAAAACACTGCTGCTTCCTCTGTGAATGGAACAGTAGGGACAGAAATTCTCATTACATTAGAAAGACCTGGTCTAAAAGACAGTCCTAAAAAATAAAATAAAAAAGTCATAAACATGTTGTTGCTGAGCCTTTAGTAAGTCCTCACAACGTGTACTTACCACCTCTTCACATCAAACTGGGTTTGATAAAATTTATTGTAAAGGCAAAGAATAAAGATGGAGAAGCCTTTCGTTTTCTAAAGAACGAGACTGAAGCTGCTGCATGGAAGTCCGTTAAAGATATGGTACTGATTGTTTTAGGTAACCGGAAGGCAGAAAATTATTAAGAACATGTTACTGAGCTTCTAAAAAACTGTAAGGTCATGGGATTGCAATATGTCCCTTAAAATACATTTTCTTCACTCGCATCCTGAACGTTTTCCTACAGAACGTAGGAACCGTAAGCGATGAGCACGGAGAACGTTTTCATCAGGACATATGTACCATAGAAGACCGCTATAAAGAAAAATTGGGCCCTAAATTGCTAGATGATTACTGTTGGACTCTAAAAAGGTATGTAATACAACAAAAGTACAGAAGAAAATTTAAAATAACTATTTTTCATGGTAAGTGTAATTAATTGCTTGTAGGGAAATATACATGCCAACATGAAGGCTTATTGTACACTGAAACAACAGCTTACTTGAGAACTATGCCCAATGACACAATTTAGCAAGTAGATTTGTAATCAGCATGACAAATATTGCATGCTTCGACATATGCAGTCTTTGTAACAAACAAAATGTTTATTTTTGTTGTTCAGTGTTATAAATGAATTTAGTAACATAGTTAAATTGGTATATATTTTAGCTACGAAATCTTTCAAAAGTGATAAATGTTATGGTAATAAATTGAAGTGTTGTACTTTGGTTTAAAGTGGTTCAGTATTTCTCAGGATAATTTATATCGACCATTTTGGTGTGTTATAACGCTCAGAAATTGCAATAGATTGTGTCTGCTAAATATACTACTCAGAGTGCACATTACCGTGGGTTCCGGTTAAATATGTCTTCGGTTAATCGGGAAAATCGTTTATTTGGGACAATTCTTCAAAAATATCCCATATTATTTCTTTCAGATAAAGCTTCGTATAATTGAGCTTAATTAGGCCTCTAGCCCCGATGTGTTCCAATTAACCGGAATTTACAGTAATGACTGACAATGAAAAAAACTGCAGCTTTTGAGATTACATCGTTTCCATATATCCTTTTAAAATTGGACAATGGGATAAACGTCATTCCCAGATTTTCCTTTAATTACGTAGATAAGGAGGGAAGCGGAGAAAGTTTTTATGCATTCCTCAATTTTAAAGAGGTGTACATATCTTGGAGTGTCGTTGTAAATAATTAAAAGTGCTGCTAAGCGTCAATCCGAGGAAAGTGCAGATATGCTGCTAAGAGGTACAGGAGCAGTGCTTATTTCCCAAGAGCCTCTGGATCACCTAGAGAATGTGATAGGAAGTACACAGAGGAAGGCGAAGAAATCTCGACTCGAAAACAAAGCTATAAATAAGTCATTGGATTTACACGGATTCAGAGCTAAGAAAAGTGTGTGTTTGTCAATGAAAACTAGCGACGCGTTCGAAAGATTGCTTGGTCATCCCTGTTGCGCAATAGCCTAAGCCGTTGGCTTCAGACAGTTCACCCGAGATGAGTCTGAGTTTTAATTCCGTGAGGTATGAATTTTGTGTTTGCCTTTTGTCGCAGGCCTTTCCCTTTCTTGGAAACAGTGGCCCTAAATTAGGAACAGGCGATTGCTAATAGCCCACTGAGTTGCTCACAGTGGACTTTAAAACCCCACAAAAAATTGAAAAAAAAAAAGGAAAGAACGATCGCTGGTATAATGGTAGGAAAAGGAATGTATTAAAAATATACTCAGTTTATCTGACATGAAAAAGAGACAATAAACCTGAAACAAAGAAAAGCAAACTTAGAACATCAGCTGCATTCTGTCTACTTGATGGGACAGTTGACTGATGGAGGAGGGATTTAGAGAGGTAAATCTTCTGGTTCATAATTCGCTGCTCTAAAGCAATTAGAGAGGAACAAGAGACTCAGATGAAGCCTGTTCCGATATGGTGCACATAAGAAATGATCAAAGTTATCACACCTGTAAGAGGCTGAACGACGTTATTTGGAGAACGATGCAGACGATAACTGCTTCTTTTGGTTTGTTTCGTATATACAGGGTGATTCAGCTAAGCGTGTACAAATTTCTGGGAGGGGTAGGTTGCACCAAGACAAATCGGAATCACATAGCAATGCAGGATCGGAAACGCCATCTTCATGTGCTACATCAGTGGTTCTCAAACTTTTTATGCTATGGAACCCTTTTTTACGCTTTCCAACCGTTGCTCCAGCTTTTTCCGTCCGTCTGTCTGTCGGCACGATAACTCACGTAAAAATGGTTCGATTTCGATGAAATTTTAGTATGTGGTAGAAGACCACCAGGGGACGAACCCTATTGAAAATGGTTAAAGTGGGATCAAAGGTCACGCCATAAGAGCAGGATCCATTCAATTGCCCTTATGCGTCATAACTTGCGTAAATATGGTTCGATTTCGATGAAATTTTAGTATGTGGTAGGGGACGAACCTTATTGAAAACGGGTGAAGTGGGGTCAAAGGTCACGCCATAAGAGCGGGATCCATTTCATTGTCTTTATGCGTCATAACATGCGTAAATATGGTTCGATTTCGATGAAATTTTAGTATTTTGGTAAGGAACCACCTGCGTACGAACCCTATTGAAAACGGGCGAAATGGAGTCAAAGGTCAGGGCATAAAGGTGGAATCCATTCCATTGCCTTTATGCGCCATAACAGGTGTAAATATGGTTCGATTTCGATGAAATTTTAGTATGTGGTATGGAACCACCAGGGCACAAACCCGATTGAAAATGGGCGAAATGGAATCAAAGATCAGGCAGGACATAAGAGCGAGATTGTTCCATTGCCCTTATGCGTCATAACTTGCGTAAAAATGGTTCGATTTCGATGAACTTTTAGTATGTGGTAGGGAACCACTGGGGACGAACCCTATTGAAAATAGGCGAAATGGGGGTCAAAGGTCAGGACCCTGGAGTGGGATCCATTCCATTGCCCTTGTGCATCATAACTTACCAAAAAGGTTTTCGATTGCGACAAAACGTTATCATGTTGTTCCGGAGGTATAGTGAACCGGTTCTGTTGAATATCAACGAAATGGGGTCAAAGGTCATTGCACAAAAGCAAGATTTATTCCACAGCCATTATTCTTATAACTTGCATAAAACTGCTTCTATTGTGACAAAACTTTAGTATGTTATTCTTGAGGTGTACTGAACCGGTTATGTGGAATATCATCGAAATCGGGTCAAAGGTCAGGACACAGGAGCGAGATTTATTCCACAGCCATTATCCTCATAACTTGAGTAATAATTTCTGGTATGTTGGAAAGCGTATCATAATCAATGCATTGCATGATTTTACTAACTTGTTTATACAATGTCTAGCAACGGAACCCCTTTATAAATACCATTAAAATTAATATACCTATATGCCAATTATATATCACTGATTTAAAATAAAAATGAAACGATAAAAATAAGCAATTAATCAATAAAAAAGATAATACTTACAAAAAGGTAATCTAGAGCCAATAAAATTTATTATGCTAATGGTGCTAGTAATCATAAATGAAAAATATTAATGTGATGAATGGCTTTGATTTTTATTGCCACACAGTTCTTTAAACTTTGGTTTTATCGAAGAAAGTTGTGGGGCTTTGCATCCAGCTTATTGTGGTGCTTAGTGTTTGTTCAGGCGTACACAGAAAAGCCCGTTTCACAAAGACAGGTTGTCGCAAATGGTAAGAATACTAACATAGCTTTTTGTGATAATAATAGATATTCCCCTTCCGAATTGCACCAAAATTCTGCCACTGTCACTGTTTTATAAAGGGCTGTCACTGAGAAATCCGAAATCTGATCAATAAATTGTTCATATCCATCAGATGAAAAGCATGGAGCTTTTTCATTAATAATAAATGGATTTTTAATCCATAATTGACTTTTTAAGTTTTCGTGCTGCTCATCAGGAAAATAGTACCTCATTAAATCACGGAAAGCTTTCAGATTCAGGGTGATTTCATCATAATGTTTGTTTTATATTTATGAGCCATTGCTTGTTTTATATTTATCACAGGGATGCGAACCCGAACCCCTCTTGGAAAAATTATCAGAAGTCATCCCTTTGACCACTGCGCCTCCGGAGCTGTGCTGTTTCCTTCACTCGGAGAGACACTGTATCGCTTGATAATGGAATTTTCGCTATTTCTTTGGCCCGATTTTTCACCAAGCATGCACTTAGCCATGCCAATAGTACATGGCTTGATAAGATTCTCAGCTATTGTATAAGGTTCACCTGCTTGTGCTATTTGATAGCTTACTGAAAGGGAAACCTCAGTAGCTTTTTCATTCAATGTATGTGCTGCATGAAAAAAAAAACTTTTTCACTTTTAAAAGTTCATCATGCTTGCGTACAAAAAAATCAACATTTTGATCATTGAGCTCTAGAAGTGTACTCTCTAAATGGCACCGAAGTTTAGCAGGGGCCATTGAGCTATTATGAAAAACTTTGCTGCATATGACACACTGCGGATTTTCATCAGCGTTCATAAATCCGAAATTAATATAGCTCTGATGGTGCTTTCTTCTTTCGCAAATTTGACAGTTTTGTCTTGATCACACCTTCCAGAACGTGTGTTTTTTTTTGAACTGTGTTTTATTGGCTGTGGGAAATCGGTTGGTTAAGGCTGTTATCGAAAAAAATATGAAATTCACAGATTTTCCTTAAAATTTCGGAGGAACACACTTTGAGAAATACTGTGCTAGATGAAAGTCAGGACGAGAAATGAAGAAGTATAACGAAGTAAATTTCTCCGTCATTTTTATCCGCGTCAGGCAGGATTCGAACCCGGATCCTCTCATTCCGGAATAAGTCACTCTACCAGTTGAGCTACGCGGACATTTTATGCTGATTCCTATCTGCCTTTATGTCGTGTGCGTCCTTCTGGCAGGTACGTCACATCATCTCCCCTTTATTTTATTTTTTTCGAAGTGCTGCTCTTATTTTTCCTATCTCGCGGTGTGGAAATAACATCACAGCATTGCGAGATTGTGAACGGTCGGGTCATCCGGATAGTTCGGGCGCCATTATAACGAAGTAAATTTCTCAGTCATTTTTATCCGAGTCAGGATTCGAACCCGGATCCCCTCATTCCGGAATAAGTCACTCTACCAGTTGAGCTACGCGGACATTTTATACTGATTCCTATCTGCCTTTATGTCGTGTGCGTCCTTCTGGCAGGTACGTCACATCTCCTGGTACGTTACAGAAGCAGCACGTAAGAGAACAAAATGCTTTTTATTACTCACAGGACATTTGCGAAATGTATTGAGGTTACAGAAGGTGTTCAAAGTTGCAACCATGAGCTGTAACACACGCTTGACATCGTCGTCGCATGGAATCACGCATATTTAGGAAAATTTCAGGCGTGTCTCTGACTTCCGAAGCAGCTACAGAGATGCTTGCTACAAGGTCCTCATCACTTTCAACGGGGGTGACGTACACCAGTCCTTTGATTTAACCACAGAAGAAGTAATCAAGGCATGTTAAGTCTGGCGATCTTGCAGGCTAATGAACGGGACCGCCACGCCCGATCCACTGATGTCCAAATGTCATGTTCAAGTAACGAGGAACATCATTGCTGAAATGGGCGGTCCCCATCGTGCTGGAATCACATTGCACGACCCTGCGACTAAGGGACCTGTTTTTTGTTCAATAGCTCTGGCAAGACGTCCTCCAGGAATATCCGGTAACGCCTTCCGTCCAGACGAGAAGGCATGAGGTATGAGCCAATTAAGTGGTCCCCGACAATGTCGGCCCAAACATTTACTGCAAAACGGTTTTGTCCTGCGTGGTGTTGTACAGCGTGGGATACTTCTACCGCCCATACATGCGCGTTATGTGCATTGAATCAACCTTCCCGTGTAAATGACGGTATCCTAAAAGAACGTATGAACACAACGCTATATACCGCATGAAGATGGCGTTTCCGACCCTGCATTACTATGCGATTCCGATTTGTCTTTGTGCAACTACAACGATGTAAATTTCTCCAACATTTTTGTCCACGCCGGGGCTCGAACCCGGGTCCCCACATTCCGGAATAAGTCACCCTACCAATTCAGCTACGCGGACGTTCGTAATCGCTGCTATCTGCCTTTATGTCATGTGTGTTCTGCTGGGCAGGCACGTCACACTCCCCCCCCGAAAAAGGGCCGGGGATATGGCCCATGGGTCAGCCGTGACCATGAATTGTCGCAGGCAGCCATCCGCTGAAGAATGTACTCTTGAGAACTCCTAGTCAATCTGGTGTGTAGAATGCAACGTCACACACGTTTATTTTTCGTAGCGCTGGAGAAGGGATTCTCTTATTTTTCGTATCTCGCGGTGTGGAAAGAACATCACACCATTGCGAGATCTTTAACGGCCGGGTCATCCGGAAAGTTCGGACGCCAATATAACGAAGTAAATTTCTCCGTCATTTTTGTGCACGCCGAGGCTCGAACCCGGGTCCCCTCATTCCGGAATAAATCGCTCTACCAATTGAGCTACGCGGAAGTTCGTTATCGCTGCTATCTGCCTTTATGTCGTGTGCGTCCTGCTGTGCATTTAACGCAACTCGTCAGACCTGGCTACTTGTTTCCAGTCATCAAGTGTCCAGTGGTGGTGTTTCCGTGCCCAAGCGAGGCGCATAACTGTGTGTTGTGTACCCATCAAGGGGACTCGAGTTGGGCGTCGGCTCCCAAATCCCAGATCGTGCATGGTACGTTGCACAGTCCGGACGCTGATGCTTGTTGAGGCTCTAGCATTGAATTATGATGATACCTGTGAGAATGTTGCATGCCTATCACGTGAAACGATTCTTGACAGACGGCGATGGTCACGTTCACCCAATGTGTTTTTACGGCCACACGGGTGTCGTAGGTTGGAGGTTTTACCGGAATTCTTGTAGTCACGATACACCCTTTGCAACGGTCGTTCATGAAAATCCGAACTCCGTTTCTACCTCCGAAATACTATGGCCCATCTCACGAGCGCCAACTATGACACCGCTTTGAAAATCGCTTAAATCGTTACTACTTGTCATTCTTATGCCGAAAACAGCTCTGACAGCTGGCAAGGATGTCTATCACTTTATACACGCACTGGCGGACGCAACCGAGTACGCGCATAGGTGACGCTGCTATGTATTTTGCATAAGCTCATCTCTACCAGTTTTTCTGGCACTTCAGTGTATATACGCATGTATGTACTGTATGTAGGTATGTATGTATGTAATTTATGCTGTTCTGGTTGAGTTTGGCTTCCATGCCGTAAGTTCACTAAACAAAAGTCTCCATCGAATAAAACGTACCCAGCTAGATGCAATTAGCAGGAAAAGTATGCCCGACGAGTGCGTTGATTAATGATCACTAACACGAATGACGAAAGAATCTGCTTAAAATCTCTCTGGGAATCTCAGGGTAGACACTATTAACATTATTTTAATGCAATTGAAATATTCTTATGTGACACTCGAGCAAGACAAAGATTTCTTTCTTTCCCGAATGTTCGCCAAATTTAAATTCTATGACGTAATTTTCGAATACCTGTGTAGTAAAGGAGTTTAAACATACTTTTCTTTTCATGTGCTGCAGGATATATTTGCCACTTTAATATCAAACAGATTTATCGGACTTGCTTGCATAGATTTCACTGTGATTTGTTGAACATAGTGTATGATAAGAGTTATTTGTCGCGCAAAGTTTTCGTTTGAAAGCATCCCATTTTTCCGCCGTAGCCGTTTACTTCGCGATAAAGAGCAGAAAGTAATTTGCATTGTGCATTCATCGCGAAATTATATCGCAGGTTAAGCACGATAACGGAACTTTACGACGAATTCTTCTGTGTTTTCATGAAAACATAATCCTAGGCTTAATTTCTGATCAACAATGTCGATTCAGAAAGTAACGCACGCGTGAAATTAAAGAAATGTAAAGAGAATTTCTCCCACTTTAAGCCTTTCTTAAAACAAATTCACTTTCAAAGTGTTTCGTCACGTTTGCATACATTCGACTTAAGTTATCTCTTTTAAGATACACTGTATTATTTAACTACATGCATGAAAGATCATGCACTAAGCAATGGCATAGTTTGATTTATTATTAATTTGCAAAATACGTAAAGTAACATAATTTTAATATTAGCATCAAGTACATTCTGTGCATTTTATGCTATTGCTGTTACGAAAGGGATCATACCAACTGAAGAAACTTCTTTAGAAAAACAGCACATTTTGGAAACTATTCTCCAAACACCAGAACTAAAATTCTTAAACGAATTGAAAAGATATTTACACGTTTTCAAGCATGTAAATAAGAGGCAATGCTAGTTCAAGGCATTTTTGCGTCCCCATGCAAACTCTGTCTTCGGGGCAACTTTGTAAATTTTTCGCTGGACATAATGTACGCGATGTTTTTGAATTCCGTATGCACGCATGCATTTGGCTTCCTCTCCCCTCCGCTCCTAAAAAGTTATAGTTGAGATGGTTCTTTTTTTATTCTCTTTCAAGTATCATTATCATCATCATCAACCATTATCAAATTCACTGCTGAAAGAAAGTCTACCTATGCTTCTTTCACAAACGTCTGTCTTGGACTAGGCTCCTCCATGTCACTGCCCCATGCTCTCGAATTTCATCCACACATCTTTCATGTGGTCTTCATTTGGGTCTAGTTTTATTCCATGCAATCCAACCTAAAATTTCGGTTGTCCATTGGTGGTCCGTCCTTCTGGCAGTATGTCCAGACCACTGCATTTTCAGGGATTTTACTCTGATCACGATTGTCTGCAGTGTTTGTGTGTCTTTTTTATCAAACAACATCAAACAAAGATCTTCGCTCTTTTCCACGTTTATAAGCGAATCACGGAAAAATTCTCATTGGCCGCCACCGGGAGTCGAACCCAGGGTCTTCCAGTTACGCGCCGGATATGCTTCCGCTATACCACAGCGGCCTCGAATTCCTCCAGACTCACACACGCTAACTGCCAAGCCAAGTTATCAGGTTGCTTCTTGGAGCCCCGCACAATGCTGGGGATTCACCAAAGATGGTAAGCAGCAACTGAAGAAATAATTAGAAGGCGAATGAATAATAATTAATACAGACATGTAACGTGGACCAGGAACATCAAACAATAATCTTCGTTTTTTTCCACGTTTATAAGCGAGTCACGGAAAATTTTCATTGGCCGCCACCGGGAGTCGAACCCAGGGTCTTCCAGTTACGTCTTTTTTAAAATTAAGGTTCACATCTCTGCTCCAGAAGTAAGCACTAAAGGATGGATTGATTGAACATTTCTCTTTTAAGAGTTCATGGCATATTGCTCTAAGAAATTGCATTGTTTTTTTCAAAAGCTCTCCATTCAAGTTTTATAGGCCAATTAATTTCTTCATCAATGTGATTCCTGCTTGATAGCTGTGATAGCTTATAAGTATACTGTATAGTGACTTAATTTATTACGTGACAAATGGTGATTTTATTCACGTTGACAGACTTGAGTGCCGCTGGTGACGCATTGGTGTAAGCCCTGTCTTCTAGTTATCCACCCATGACAGGTCCGGGTTTAAATCCCGGTATGGCATGGATGCTGTGTATTTATGTACCGGGGTTAAACGATATAACGAACACTTATTGTTTGTGTAGAACATTTTACTGGTAAGCTACATTCTCATCTTGGGCTTTCAGAACACAAGTTATACAAGTCAAACACATACAATAATGGAATTTTAATTTCTTTTATATAAATCACTAGCTTTACTACCCGGCTTTCCCCGGTACAGAATGTATGGAATCTGTAGAATCAAACGGACCAAAAGCGCTACGAATTATTTAACATGCGTCCAGGAGACACAACATTCGAACACTGACTGAACAAAATTCGTTAACAATTTGTTTTCGACGATCAAATGCATCACGTGCTTTCAGTTCCAGACGTCTTTGAGAGGATCTGGAATAAAAAAAGTTAAAAACGTATCTTTGCGATTATTTTATGAAACTGGCTGAAAATTTAATGAGCACCATAAATCGTTAATATGAACATGACCTCCAAATTTCGCTTGAATCGGTAAATAACTTTTTAAATTAGCCGTCAAAATTTTATTAGCAGTTTCTGTGTATATATTTCTGTTTACCGATGAATTAAAAATTACATGCCTATTTTAAAATGTTTTGACCGGATTACAAGGAAACTTTGTGGGACTCCTTTTAATTTTCAATTCAGGGTGTTAATAAAAAATTCAGCCCGTTTCGTTAAGATTTCACAAAGTTCGTTTTTGCATTTTTTATGCATAGTTCTCAAAGAACAGAAACACCTGTGGATGTGCGTGGATGTGTCGCGGCGAGGAATGCGGTCTCGTGCTTTCAGATTTGGAACAGATATCGATGACGTAGCAAACGACGCTGACTTTATTAATTAGGATGAAAAAAAGTAAAAAGCGTATCTTTGCGAATATTTTATGGAACTGGCTGAAATTTTAATGAACACCATACATCGACAATAGGAACATGACCTCCAAATTTCGCCTGAATCGGTAAATAACTTTTTAAATTATCCGTCAACATTTTATTAACCGTTTCTGCGTACACATTTCTGTTTACCTATGAATTAAAAATCCCATGCCTATTTTAAAATGTTTTGAACGGATTCCGGTGAAATTTTGAGGGACCTCTCTTATTACCAATTAATAGTGTTGATAAAAATTTCAGCCCGTTTCGTTAAGATTTCGCAAAGTTCATATTTGCGTTTTTTTTATGCACAGTTCTCAAGGAACACAAACACTCGTGGATATGCGTGGATGTGCCACAGCGATGAATGCAGTCATGTGCTTTCAGATTTGGAACAGGTATCGATGACGTAGCAAACGACGCTGACTTTATTGATTAGCTTATTAATTAATTCATAATTTGCGAACGGAATAACTTAGAGATTTTAAATAGTTGCGTTCACCTAGAAATTCCAGTATTAATAAGCTATGCAAATTTTACGATGCCACAGTTCCGCGTTCGAGAGGTTTTGCTGCTTCAGACAAACAAACAGACGTTTCGTGTTTTACTGTATATATTAGATGCACATACAATAAGGATATTTGAGACCATTTTTCTGTGAAATATATATGTCCCAACTGTGCCATTGATGTTGGAAGCGGAAAGTGTGACCCGACTTGCTCTCCAGATATTCCCTCAAATGTTCAATAATATTGACATCCGGAGATTGAGACGGCCAGCGTAGCTGCTTTACCTCACCCTAATGTTATTTAAACCACAATTTATCATTTTTCTCATAATGCACGAATGCATTATCTGCTAGAAAACAAAGACAATAATCAGGAAACAATGCCTGCAACATTGTGT
This sequence comes from Macrothele yani, assembly GCA_039090855.1. Classification (NCBI taxonomy): domain Eukaryota; kingdom Metazoa; phylum Arthropoda; class Arachnida; order Araneae; family Macrothelidae; genus Macrothele; species Macrothele yani. Next base: position 18,759,406 of record CM077026.1, on the reverse strand, counting down.
GCCGCCAACAATGGATTCGTACGTTACAGATGTAATAGGACTCTGCAGAATAACTGATGGCTCTAAGGAATAATGGCGCCCCACAACATCAGGAGTCCACCTCCATGCTTCACAGTAGGAACCAAATTACTCCAATAGTGGTGGAAAACAATGTGGTTACCTATCGCTTTGTCCGAGTTCATTTTGTCCCCGATTCACTTTGTCCAACGTTAACTTTGTCCGCCGCTCCCTCTTCCAGATTCATTTCTTCCTCACACTGGATGGAATACCATAGAAAATTAATGTTTTGATGACATTTTTGATACTAGGCTGAAAACAAGTCAGCGGATATTGCTTACATGCTATTACACTGCTGGACAATTCCTAAGGACGGATCATAAACGGCTATACAGCGCATAAAAAAGTAAGTGTGGTTGGATGCCAAGTGAAATAAAATAATGTCAGAATGATAGGACATTACAAGAAAGACAATTTATTGTGCTCTGAAATCCAGAAGGCTTTGGAACGTGGGTCAAACAGGCCATTTTGTGAAGAATACGTAAACGTGAAAAAAATGCAATTACCGTCCGCAGGCGTTCCGGCGTAAGATGTCAATACGGGATATGGCCACCATGGAGGGCGATGCAAGATTCCACACGTCGTGTCATGCTTTGCACAACATTACCAAGCAGCTGTTGGGGTAATTTACCCCATTCTTCTGTCAGTGCACGAATGAGGGTGTCCTTGTTTATTGGAGGGCATTGGCGACCAGCAAGACTCCTCCCCAAAGCATCCCACACATTTTCAATGGGATTCAGATCTGGAGAACGAGCTGGCCATATGAGGCGTTGAATATCCTCACTCTCAAAACACTAATGGACAGCGACTGTTCGAGGACATGTTGCGTTGTCGTCCATGAAAATGAATCTATCACCGACAGCACCACGGAACATACGAACATGAGGTAGCAGAACATCATAAATGTATCGTTGGCCAGTCATAGTCCCAGTTGGAAGCACATAGAGGGACGTACGGCCATTGATCATGATGCCAGCTCATACCATGACACTACATGTCGGATATCGGTCCCTTTCCTGTATGTTTGCTGGACAATATGCAGTACCACTATCACGCCAGATCAGTTGTCGTCGACAATCAGACGATAGACTGTATCTACTCTCATCTGAGAAGAGGACAGCAGACCAGTCGTTATCAGTCCAATTGCAATGTTGATGGCACCATTGCAAACGGGCGGTACGGTGACGTCTGGACAATGGGATGCACACAACAGGACGGCGGGCGTATAGTCCTCCTTCATGCAAACGTCTGGCGACAGTTTTTCGGGAGATCCGCTTGCCAGTAGCAGCCATAAACTGATTTGCTACCTCACTAGCTGTGCTGCGCCGGTGTCTTTGTGTTGATAGCACTATGTACCGATCTTCTGCAGGTGTCGTACTGCGAACACGACCTCCCCAGTGACGTTTGCTACACTCTTCATTTGTTTGAAATGATTTCCAAAGCCTTGAAACAAACACTATGGCTGACGTCGAACTCCCTGGCAACATCTGTTATTTTTCGCCCTTCTTTAATCTTGCCAATAATACGGCCACGCGTAAAATCATCTAGGGGATGTCGGGAAGACATACTAAAAATTGCAAGTTCGTCAATTGATTCTTTCCCTTTCAACTTTGCGTTTGAACAACAACGGTCAATACGCGTCAAATCCTTTATATCTCTTATCAGCGCTATGACGTCACGAACGAGTTCGGTAATCCAAAATTTGCATACGCACAACACGTCTTACTGTATCCCGCAACTCATGCTAATTTCCACATTTTCCTGCCTTAAATTTTATGGTTGCTATAGTTATCTGTCCTTAGCAATTGTCCGGCAGTGTATTACCTACTTGAAGTTTTTCGATCGAAACATAAGGATTTTAAATGTTATTTAAAGTATTGGGTTGGTCTGAATGAAATGTCTGGCGCGAACGAGCAGTGGAGACAGGCCCCCATCACAGCGAAATGGAACCATCCACAGGTACTGCGTTTATTGCGCCACATAGTTACTATAAATAGCCAGCACGTGTGTGAAGAACAAGGTTCAGGTGTGGTTTGTTTGGAAGTAACGTGGCTTGAAAAGGAAATATGCAGACGCCGGTTTCGAGAATCATCTTCCTGTATGAAATTAAACTGTACCATCTTGCAGAAATTGCCGCTCGAAACGTTAATAAAGCGTTTGAGGAGAATGCAGCCAACGAACGAACCATTCGGCGATGGTTTGTGAAGTTTCGAAGCGGACATACGGACCTGCAAAACGAAGCTCGTGGTCACCGACTTGTTGCTGTTTCTGACGATGTTCTGTCACGTGTGGTTGAAGCGGACCCCCGAAAAACGTGTCGTGAGATAGCGGCAGAGGTAGGTGTCCACCACACGACAGTTGTTCGGCGACCGGTAGTATAGGGCGATGTCAAAAAGCTGGACATGTGTCTGCCGCATGAGTTGGCAACAGCCAGCAAGACTAGACGTTTGGAAGTCTGCACGTCGCTGCTTTCCAGGAATAAATAGGATCGTCTACTGCACCGAATCGTCACCTGCGACGAGAAGTGGGTCCTTTATAGTAATCAGAAACGATCTGCACAATGGGTTAAGCAAGGCACAGCCTGCTGAACGGCGTCCCAAACCAGTCCTACGCACCAAGAAGATGATATTCCTTGTCTGGTGATCCACAGCCGTGATAATTCATCGGATTTTCTTGGCAAAAGGCCGAGCCATCACTGCAGGACGTTATTGTGCTGAATTACACCAGATGCACCAGAAATTGCTGCAGAAACAACCGACTTTGGTCAACAGACATAGTGTTCTTCTGCTCCAGGCCAACGCCCGCCTGCATGTCCCACAACCAACGATGCTGACACTAAGTGCCTTGGGCTATGAAGCACTGCCTTATTCTGCCTATTACCCGGATCTGTCTCCGACAGACTATCACCTGCTTTGTCGCCTAGATCACTTCCTGTCCGGGAAACAGTTCACGACAGACAACGAGGTTCAACGTGAAGTTGATGACTTCTTCGGATCCCAGGCACAAGACGTTTTTCGTTCCGGGATCATGGCCTTGCCGAACGGATGGCAACTATGTGTCGATGCCGAGGGGGATTATTTGGCCTAGGTAAGTTGTCCTACTTTTTCGTTCTCGCCGTCCAAGTGTGCTGGTCATTTAGCGGGCATTTCATTCTCACCAACCCAATGAAACGAGAAACTGAACTTTGCAGTACTTTTCCTCTCTTATGTTTGGTACAATGTCAGTCACTATGACACACTGAAAATTCGCAATAAATGTCAATCTAAAGATTTTTCACCATTATACTTTTATGTAGTTTTTTTCCCACGTTAAATAGCTATGGTACATATAGAGAGCATTATAGTTCATTCGTATGAACATTATTAATACGGAAATTATGCACGATTAATAAAAAAAATAAAAAAAAATAATTATACTGAAAAGCTAAGAACTATATGAAAACATTGTACAAGATGCGTGTCAAAATATTAAAAGATTTTGCAAAACTTAAATTTAGGTCATGGTGATTGACATCGTACAACATGAATGAGTTAAAAAGCTCTATAAATATCAGATCCTTGTTTTACATAACATAACATTTGGAATCGTAAGTAAGCAATGTCCCCTGAAGTCTTTTTCAGACGAGTAACAACAATTCCATCAAAACAGGAAATTTCCACGGTATTCCATCCATTCTGACGAAGAAGTAAATGTGGAAAAAGTGAACAGTGTGCTAAATGAACAGGAGATAAACTGAATTGTGAACAAACTGAACTGTGGATGAAACGAATAGAGGATAAAGTGAATTTTGGACAAAGTGAAAGGCGGACGAAGTGAACAACGGATAAAGTGAATGGCGGAAAAGGTGTACGATTGACGAAAAAATGAACAGTGGGCTAAACGAACAACGGATAAAGTGAATGTTCGACAAAGTGAACGGTAGACAAAATGAACAGTAGACTAAATGACCAGCGCATAAAGTGAATGGTGGACAAAGTGCACGGTGGACGAAATGAACAGTGGACTAAATGACCAGCGCATAAAGTGAATGGTGGACAAAGTGCACGGTGGACGAAATGAACAGTGGACTAAATGAAAAGCAGATAAAGTGAATGGTGGACAAAGTGAACGGCGGACGAAATGAACAGTGGACTAAATGAACAGCGCACAAAGTAAACAATGGACAAAGTGAACGGTGGTTGAAATTAATAGTGGACTAAAAGAACAGCGGACAAATTGAACGATGGAAGAAATGAACAGTGGGCTAAATGAACAGGGGATAAAGTGAATGATGGACAAACTGAACTGTGGACGAAACGAATAGAGGATAAAGTGAATGGTGGACAATGTGAAAGGGGGACGAAGGGAACAGCAGATAATCTGAATAGCGTACAATTTGAACGATGGACAAAGTGAACAAAAGATAAAGTGAATGACGGGCAATTTGAACGATGGACGAAATGAACAGTGGACTAAATGAACAACGGATAAAGTGAATGTTCAACAATCTGAACGGTGGAAGAGATGAACAGTAGACTAAATGAACAGCTGATAAAGTGAACGGTGGACAAAATGAACAGTGGACAAAATGAACAGTGGACTAAATGACCAACGGATAAAGTGAATGGTGGAAAAAGTGCACGGCGGACGAAATGAACAGTGGACTAAATGAGCAGCGCACAAAGTGAACGACGGACAAAGTTAACGATGGACAAAGGGAACGAAGGACAAAGTGAAAGGTGGTCGAAATGAATAGTGGACTAAAAGAACAGTGGACAAAGTGAACGATGGACGAAATGAACAGTGGACTAAATGAACAGCGGATAAAGTGCATGGTGAACTAAGTGACTTGTGGACAAAACGAACAGCGGATAAAGCAAATGGCGGAGAAAGTGAACTGTAGACGAAATGAACTGGACCAAGTGAACTGTAGAGGAAATGAACTGGGCCAAATGAACTGTAGAGGAAATGAACAAGTGAAAATGAGAACTGAAATGGACCAAGTAAACTGTAGAGGATTTAAACTGGATCAAGGGAACTGTTGAGGAAATGAACTGGACCAAGGGAACTGTAGACGAAATGAACTGGACCAAATAAGCTGTAGAGGAAATGAACTAGGCCAAGTGAACATTAGAGGAAATGAACTGGACCAAGTGAACTGTACAGGAATAAAGTGGACGAAGTGAACTGTTGAGCAAATGGACTGGACCAAGTGAACTGTACAGGAATAAACTGGACGAAGTGAACTGCACAGGAATAAACTGGACGAAGTGAACTGTTGAGCAAATGGACTGGACAAAGTGAATATGGACGAAATGAACACGGACGAAGTGTCACCAGCAATTTGATGCACGATTCATCAGACAGGAAGATACGTTGTTGGTCTTTAGCATCCCTATATTTATGTGCTTTACCCCAAATTAAATGTTTTCTTGTGTGGATGCTGTGTATAACAGGTATGTGGATTGCAGCACGACCATAATACTGGCATAATTTATTTCCTGATGAGTGGAACGGAATCATTCCAACTGGTGTTGAACTCTGTTGCTATTTGCGGTGGAGTGGTCTTGCTCTTCCGCTATACAATCTGTGCCAACGTTCCCCAGTCCCTATCAATTTCGTATGGCGTCCACAATAGGCACGCTTGGAGGAAACGCCGCCGTGTCCTTTTGGATCGGTAGTAATAGTCTCCGTAGAGTACCTTGTGTTACATCGACTATTTTTGCTGTTGTAGTTACTGAAGCCGTTGCAAAACACGCACCAATGGTTCAGCCTTTTTTGAGGTCACTGAGATATGATATAGTCGAAAATTCCTCCTCAACAGCTGTTTTACCTGCGAGTGGGCCACTTCTAAGTGATAACCGACATAATACTGCACTATTTTACATATCTCACATCGCAGATGACGTCATCCATATGATTTGCATGCGGCACATTGCATGCACTGCAGTCGCATTCGGTGCTTCCATTATTTTGATAGGCCCCTGCATGTAATTAAAGAAAACACATTTGGACCCTTTCAACTTTCTGTTGTACATCTTCCTTGACGATTCCATATCACTAGCTCACACCCCATGCCTTGCACGGGTCAAAAACTTGTGACTGAAATTTTTATAACACTAATCGTAAAAGACATATACCACATATCTGTAATAAACAGTTGAATTATAAATGGGCAGTCTGTAAGATAGGTAATTTTTGCAATATTCCCATTCAATATTCCACTGATTACTTTTTAGGAAATTATTCTGCAATGAGAAGGAAGTGAAATAAAACACGACATATCACTTACGTAACAAAATAAACGTCGCAGACAGTTGTTCGAGCATTTGCGTGTTGCCACAGAAAAATCAGTTTGTGTTACTAACTTTATTTATTTTCCGGTATTTCTCCTTGATTTTACGCTTCGTGCGATAGCGGTGAGCTTAGTTCCGATTTCGGCCACCTGATAAAAGCAGATGGCGCTTCAAGTACTGATTGCCTTCAGAGCGTTAGGGACATATATAGCCTATAATATAGGTTTTATTTCCTAATGTTCAAGAATACGAAAGTTAACCATTTGTGCCAAAGTGTACAAAACAATTTAATATTTTGCAAGTAGTCTCAAATTTTAGATAGTTTTTTTTTGTTTTGTTTTTTGAGAAATTTCATCGCGTTTTTTAAATGGTACTTCACAAAACCCCCACATCCTTATATTAGGAACTAAACCGAAATATCTTAAGCACGCAAAGCAGCAACTAAAATTCTATGTAACGTTCTTCATTATTTAACTTGTGCTTTTGTAGTGTTATCGTTTTTAAGCATAATACGCGTATCCACTTTTAGCGTAGGACTACGTTTAAATCCGCGGATAGCATGGGGCGACTTACGGCCAAACACTTGTGATAAAAAGAGGCCCCAATTGAAATCATTATAGCGTTAAAAATACGTGCCGCACACTAATCGGGTTAGCATATTCGTAAACAGAATGGAGTCTAATTCGCGTACTGCGCAACACATCGTGCGCGCGATGCTCCCTAATCGCGGGGGAAATGATGCAATATTTCTGGGTGGGCCACCGCGGGAGGTGATGCAATATTTCTGGGTGGGCCACCGCGGGAGGTGATGCAATATTTCTGGGTGGGCCACCGCGTTTGACAACGCGATTGTGCGTGCTATCGCTTTAAAGCTCTCGACGAGATATATTCAAATACTAGCGGAGATACCCGGCGTTGCCCGAGATAGATATACATTTTGTTTTCAAGTAACAATGTAAATCTCACTATAAAAAAAACTCCTACCATGATGAACAACACTCAAGTCGGGCCTCACGCTGTTTCAAGGTCTCTGCCACCCTAGATACACTGTTTCTTTCCCGCAGATCCATAAGTCTTCGATCACGTTGTTCGGTTGCCTCACTCTCTCGAAGTAATTTTACTTTCTTTGTTTTTGGCTGAACTTGTCCGATGGGTTTGCGTTTTTTGGATGATTTCACCACACTTGATGAAAATTTTATTATAAAAATCACAATTTATAATAGACCTTCTGAGCCCTAAAAACTCGAAATAGCAAACATGCACAATAATGCACTTTCTGCACTCCGCATTCTGCTTTCTAGAGTGTAGATATACAACCTGATCACATCCAACGTAAAAGAAAGTAGTTCACGATAATATACGGAATTTATTTACTAATCTCGAAAACTAAACCGATTTGGATAATTCTTTCACCGTTGGGAAACTTTCCGGAGGACATAGGCTATTTAGTTTATTTATTATTATTTATTAATATTATTTTCTATTATTTTTGGCTGTACTACCGAATAACATCGCTTTCAAGTAGTTTCCAATTTCCTTTGTATCGTTCCGCTTTGTTTACGTACAATCTGATCACACCCAACGTGAAAGAAAGTAGTTCACGATAATATACGGAATTTATTTTACTAATCTCGAAAACAAAACCCATTCGGATAATTCTTTCACCGTTGGAAAGGTTACTAATTTCCGGTGGACATAGGCTATTTCTTTTATCTATACTAATACCAATACTAATCTTGTATTTAAACTTTATGTATCAAGAAGACCGTCTGTTTTAACTTCAACGTAACCTTGATGCTATTTGAGAGGACCACGCCTATTGGTGGGAATCTGTAGCTCCACCCATATTTGAGACTCCTGCGCCAATTGTTGGGAGTCTAATGAAACCTAATCCTTACAAAGAAAATGCCATGGTAACATAAACAATAAAATACTTACGACAATATGTTCCGCCGGTGCGTTGTGTTTTCACAAATCGGAATCTTCCCCGTATGCCTGAACCGCGGAAGCTTGGGAGGAGTGAGGCGTCACCTGACGACCGTTGCTCTGACACGCGGAGTAATACCGCAGCAGCCGACTTGCACCCAGTCTATAGAGGGCCCCGTAAAAACACATTTGACCCCCTTAAGGATGGAATTTCTAAATACCGTCCCGCCTGTATTTTAATCTGCGTGATGAAGAGTATATATGCCAATTTTGGTGTAAGTCCATCAAACCGTTTAGGAACGTATGCAGAACAAACATACAAACTTTCACTTTTATATATAGAGAGATAAGAAGAGCATTTCGCAGTGGTTTGAACTGAACATTTTAAAAGGTGTTTTCTTGTGAACCGGTGAACAACACTTTTGACAATATCGCGGTTTATCTGGACAACCGTGAGTGCAAAATGACTCTGCGCGGTGTCGTTTAAGAGCATTCGATTTTTTCTTGCTTTGGGTGACATCAAATAAACATTTCTATCTCGTGCGGGACTGAAATGCTAGATTCAAAATTTTCTGTCTGCTTCAGTTCTTTAAAATAACAGAATACATTTTGCGAATTGCGAAGGCATAGATATAAATAAAATAAAAAAATTCTAGGTATTAATCGAACGCACTTTCAGAAGTATGGCGGCCTGTGCGTTGGAAGCGAATGCTTTTACAAGAAAACAAGATTTTCCTTCCGAAGTAATGAATTCATAATAAGCCTGATTGCATAAAGCTGAATTGAGTGGCGTTAACAAAGATAGATAAACAGAACTTGTTAGAAGCTATTATCCAACGCGGGTGTCGTTCTATTGAGCGTGCGCGAAGGCGGAAACACATGAATCAAAGCTCCGTCTTTCGCACATTTTTTCTTTCTTTTTTTCTTTTCTTCTCCATCTGCGGCGTTCTCAGAACCGAATTTATCAGAGAGCGAACGGTATCTACATACTCCTGCGAAAATCTCTGGTGTTTGCATAAGACGAAAGAACTGAAAACACTGTAAAATATTTTCTTTTGATAATCCTTCGTAAAGCTCACCCTAAGGGAAGAAAGATAATTATGTCTGAAATGAAATGTAGATGATGGTTTCATTAGAAGTAAACATGACATTTTTTTCCTTAATTTTTTTTCTTCTGGGAAAACGTCCATATTTTAAATTTCAAAAATCAGTTTTGTTAAGAAGGAGTTTTGATCTTCCTGAAGGTACAAAGTATAGGTCACAAAACCACAAATCACGTCAATATTCGACAATTTATACAAGAAATAACTTTCTTCCAAATTTGGCTACTATTCCTTATTGCAGTTATATTTTCATTTATATATTCAATTCAATTCCATTTATTTTGCTGAGCAGAAAACCAGTGTTACGGAAGCCGTTAATGTGCATATTACGTAGGTAAAATGCTGAAAACTCTTGATTCCGCACGTTAACGGAACAAATCAGTTAATCTACAGATTAGCTAGGTAATGTGCACATTAACGGCTTTCCAGCTTTAGCGGTAACATATAGATATAGATATATTGATAATCTAATAGGCTATAACCGCGAAGATTTTCACACTCTGGCTAATAAAATATATCCAGCTGAATTGACCCTTGAACAGACTAATTGAGATGAAGGTATTCATTTCTTAGGCCTTGCGATCTGTTTGTAAAAAATGGAAGGTAAAATACTGATTGATATTGATGATAAAGAGCATTTCTCGCATTTGTCATTTAATAGTTATTCTCATTAGTTTTCTAGTGTCTCAATCCGCATTCATAGAGACTTTATCATTTCTCAATTCTTGAGAAACAGTCGTACTTGCAATATTTCTAAATCCCTCATAAAAAATCTCAAATTGTTATTCCAACAACCAATGACTAATCAATATCCACTTCCTTGTGTATTAAAATATTTTAATCTATTATGTTTTAATTTAAATAGGACTTGCATTTATACATGTATCAACATTCAGACTATCACTAACATTTGACCCTACAAAATTAATAGTAGTTGAGTCACCAAAGTGCTGTATGATAAGTCACTTGCAGCTAAAGATCTAACAATCACTACACGACATTTCGGGCACCTAATAGTTAAGATCATGCGCCCTCTTACTCCTATTACGTGCTTCCTGGGCTTCAGCTTTTCAATTTCTTTCGAACAGATTGCCTCACCTTAACCTTTTTCCATTTGGGTGTGGTCTTCGGTTGACTTTTTTTTAATTTTTGATTGGAGGTTTAACGACCACCGTGAGCAACTCAATGGGCTATAAGCAGTCGCCCGTCCCTAATTTAGGGTCACTGGTTCCAGGGAAGGGAGAGAGCCAGTGCCGTAAGACAAACACTACATCCATGCCTCACCGGAATTCGAACCCGGACCCCATTCGGGCGAATGATCAGAGGCCATCGCTTAGACCACTGCGCCACCGGGGCGGCCGGCTGACTTTCGTCCTTTATCATGAGTTTTGATTAAAGTGATTGTGTGTAGTTCGTCTTCGGTTTGAACAGTTTTGCCTTAGCGATTTGTTGACTTCGTAAAAATGTTTTCAGTTTCGAGCCAAGGTTTGTATTGCCTGCTGTATGTTTCTTCATCGATAGGGTGGTAAGAAGACATTAGGTCTATTTGTATATTTACAGATGTTAGGTTTCCTATTGCTAGGTTTAATATGGTTTTAGGTTATATTTAAATTGACTTTTACTTTAATGGACAGGTGGGTTTTTATTCTGTCGTTCTTTGATATTTATATGTGACTTCGGGAGCATAGTGCGCCTCAGTTATCTGGTCTTTCACTTATTCCGAAAAGTCACTTTGTTGTGGGTTGATGTTCCTCTGAAGGTAGCAGCCCCAACCAAGTTTTCTCTCTTCATTCTTTCTTTCTTTTTCTTTTTTTTTTTTTTTTTTTTTTTTTGGTTTGGATGACGTTTTGTATTTGTTTGGATATTTTATTATATATATATACACACACAGTCAAGAGTCAAGTCACGTTATTGTGACTACCTCTTGCTTTTAACGTCAACAACGCACATCCAATGATTGAAGGCACGTGTCGTAAGCTGGCTTAGAGGGTATATACTGTGTGCTGTAGGCATTTTGAAAACATATCACTCTTTGCTGTCATGGATACAAGGAGCGATTTATCAGATTTGCAAAAAGGGATGATTACCGGCTTTCCGGACAAGGGTGGCAGTATTTCTGAAACAGCGCAATTTGAGAACTGTTCACGTGCTGCTGTGGTTAAAGTGTATCGTGATTTGAGAGCTGGCACCATTGTGAATGAATAAGCGATGTGGAGACTGCGGAGCACCACGTGCCATTGATGTGATGATGTGAGAGGTGAACATCGGCTGCGATGGTGCGTGAGGACCAATCAACACGATACTGTGGAGCAACTAACTGGTTGAATGAACAAGGCGACTACTGGAAGAGTGTCTAAAACGACAGTTCAGCAAACCCTGCGGCGTGTGGGTCTCCGATGAAGAGGGATGGTCACTGCACCTATGCTTAGGAAGTTGTATTTGCAGAAAAGACTTACATTTGTATGTCAGTATCGGAATTGGACATCCGCTGATTGGCAAAGGATTGCCTTCTCCTATGATTCCCATTTTCTGCTTCATCGAACAAATGCACGTTGGCGTGTAAGGCAAAAAACATCGGAGAACAAATACTTTTCAACCATTGCTGGAAGAACATAAGCTGGTGTGGGCAACATTATGGTCTGGGGAATGTTTTTGTGGAATTCTCTGGGTCAACTCATACCGTGGAAAGCACTATGGACCGAATTCGTTATGAATCCATCCTTGCAGACCACGTGAAACCACACATGTTAATTGTCTACCCTGCGGTAGATGGGATCTCTTAGCACACAAATGGACGTATCACACAGCTAGAAATGTCCGAGAGTGGTTGGAAGAGCACGATAGAGACTTCAAAATACTTCCCTGGCCCCCTAATTCCACAGACTTAAACCACACTGAGCCTACCTGGGACCACCTCGATCATGTTGTTCGCTCTATGGATCTTCCACCACGCACCCTCCAGCAGCTGTCAGATGCACTGAAGTTAGCATGGCTCCATATACCTATGAACACCTTCCAGCACCTTATTGAGACACTGCAAGCCGGTCTAGCTGCTGCCCTCACTGCATATGTCAGTTACTATGGATATTAGCTGGTGGTCACAATAATGTGCTTCGACCGTGTGTGTGTGTGTGTGTGTGTGTGTGTTGTTTTCTCGAACTCTTTGAGTGTGGACCCTGAAATGAAAATTCCGTTGAAATACGCGAGCAGAATTTCACATATATAATCTCCTATAGTTCAACAGATAAATCTCTGCGTTAGAAGTATTTGTTTTTTAAAATTTCCCGTGCAAAAACCGTATTTGGCCGAAGGCGCCGTACCATATAGCCTACTCACAAAACAGCTCGGCTCCTGCAGTTTTTAGTCTAAGAAAGAATAATCTGAAAAACAAGCTGTAACATTGCTGCTAAATCTATCTCTTTAAACAACACTTCTGGGAAAACAGAGCGAGTGAATTCGTTTTTCTGAAGTTTTGGTATGCGAGGAATTGTGATGTACACATTTACTTTCTCATCGTAATTATAATCTATTACCCGAAAATAATTTTTTGTTACAATTTCACAATGTAAATAGATATGACATTTCATTTATGTTTGGAACACCACTGTGACAACTTTTCTGTTTCTACTTTCAGCTGTAATGAAAAAGCTAATATTAGTAAAAGCTAATATTCTGGAAATTAAGGCAAACCATATTTCCAAATTCCTTACACGTTTACACTGAGAAAATCCTCCCGTGCAACCAATGATCACAACTTTTTCAACACTAAAGCCTATTGCAGTCAATTGCCCAGCTGACATTAATCGCTTTCTATAAAAAGGCAGGTCGTTTATGATCATTAAGCACAAACAGCATGTTCGCCTGGTACGTCATCTCCAGACAAAAAAAAACAGATGGTGTTTTCTGATGTGCGATTTGCAACCATGCGTGAAGAATGCGGTAATTTTTTTGCAAGCAGATGTCATAAGCTTTCAGTAAACACAATTACTTTTTGGTGGAGAAACCAGCGGCAGATATAACGCGCAATAGAAAAAGATGACGTCTTTCCTAGAATGTTTAATTTAGTGTTGTAAATTTGGAGACATTTAGTACGTTTTTCTAATAGAGGATGTGTTTGAAGGAGAAATCGTTTTACAGCATATTCGTGTATATTGATTTGGACAAAAACCAAACCTATCTGCTTTTATACAAATTCGGAAGATGTGATTCCGTTTATTGGTGTAAATATGACATGGATGTTAAGTCATATAATATCCGAAAACTTCGTCGTTCTGGAGCGAGAATAGAACCCGCATCTCCTGGATAGGGCCCGAGTATGCTAACCACTACACACCCAGAACGACCAAGTTTCAAGTTTCCGATTAATTTGAATATAACTATCACAGAATTCGCTATTCGAAGCAACTGGCATTCAAATATAGCGAATCTAGAGGTTTAGAATTGTTTATTACTTTATATTCAAATTAATCGGAAATTTGGAACTTGGTCGTTCTGGGTGGTGTAGTGGTTAGCATACACGCGCGCTATCCGGGAGACGTGAGAAATTTCGTCGTCCAGCTCCAGGACTACGGAATTTTCAAGTTTTTGGATATTATCTGACTTAACATCCACGTCATAATTACACCAACAAACGTATTCATATCTTCCAAATTTATATCGTACACTGGTGTAATCCCGTATTTCATTCATTGACATTCGTTGATTCCTATTGGCTTTGTTTAGCCTTAAGATGATATATTCATAGATGGTGCTTTTAATTCATTTTCGTACGGTTGAAACTATGCATTAATTATTGCTCTGAAGAAAATACGAATGAAGCCAATAGTAAAAACGACTTAAAAGAAATATCCAACGTAACTGTTAATTGGCGTCCTGATGAGTTGTGCAGCAGCAGGACTTGATTGTAGCCTTCACACACAGCAAAATCCTTATCACACAGCAGACTAACCTTCACTCATAGCAGACTAACCGATTTCTGTTTCAGACTAACCTTTACACACAGCAGACTAATCTTCGCACTCAGCAGACTAAACTTCACACACGGTAGACGAACCTTCACTCATAGCCACTACGAACAAACACATGTATTAATTAAATAACAACTTGAAACAGATTCGCAGAGCATTAACGATGGAAACTTTTGACAACCATAACAATGCTGACCCGTTGGGCTTTTGTGAAACAGCAATTATACCGCATTGAATTTGACTAATAAGTTAAGGAGACTCAAAATCACGTCAGCTAGTAGGTAACATACACTGAACTTTACACGTATTGTTTTCATTCCTTTCCTGACTTCTGGCTGTCAGTGTTAACACAAACAAGAAAGATGACACCGAATTTAATCAGCACGTCTTTGAATCCGTTCTGACGCGAATTAAATTTATCAAAGCTATTAAAAGTCAATGGAGCCGGTATGGAAAACAATAGTATCTGACGGAAGACAGAAGTTTTTCAGTCGGGTTTTTAATCCCTTTAGATATGGCTGTAAACGCAATCGGGAGCTTACGTCCTCTGGTTGCAGACTTGTGTTTTAAGAAAAACATGAATTTATATGAGAAACATTTCGCACCAAAAACGCTCTCCAATACAGAAAGAATTTTTCCAAATCGTACTTTTAGGAACAGAGATATCGACAAAAATAAGGTGTGACTTTACGTCCCCTGGTGGGAAAACAATGCATTATTTTAGAAAGAAAGTATTCTCAAAAGGAATTTCCATATGAGCGGTATCGGTCCAAGAAAAAAAAAATTAGTCGAGTTTTTAGGAGCCCAGATTTTGCTACAAATACATCAGAAGCAGAAATTAACACTTATGACCCTTGGTGGCCAAACCATTCCTTACCAAACATTAGAAATTATGTGAAAAATATTTTCCATCAGGTCTTGTATGCGATACAGGAAAAAATTTTCAAATTGGAGTTTTAGAAGCAGAAATAACGCATAAAACGCAATTTGCCATTGTGCCTCCTAGCGGAAAGTCTATGATTTACTTGAAAATTTTGAATTTTTAGGAAAAACATTTCGCATCGGAAACACCATCCAACAAAGAAGGAATTTTCCAATCGGACTCCTAGAAGTAGAGATATTGACAAAAATAACATATAGATCTACAACCTGGCGTAGAAACCATGCATTGTTTCAAGAAGAAAATGTTCCTAAAAGGTTTGCCGACATGAGTAGTATCGGTCAACAAATGATTTTTTTTTCAATCAAGATTTTAGAAGCTCATAGTTTGCTGCAAATACCTCAGAAGCGGAAATTAGGACTTACGCCTCCTGGTAACCACACCATTATTTACAAAAAACAGAAATTATGTGCAAAGGATTTCCCATCAGGAGCTGTATCCGGTGCAGAAAGAATTTTTCAAATCGGAGATTTAGAAGTAGAGATATAAGGGAGAAAACAATTTACCTTTATGCCCCCTAGCAGAAAGTCTATGAATTACTGAAAATTTTTCAAATTATATGAAAAATATGTCACACTAGAAACACTATCCAACAAAGAAGGAATTTTTCAAAGGCTGTGATGTTACGCATCACAGGAGATGTGATGTTACGCATCACAGGAGAAGCTGTGATGCGTAACATCACAGCCTCTCCTTGACAAATGTCAACCCCGCCTTCACGTGGTGCATCCTCTTCCCACTAAAGGTGCTCTGACGACCGCCAATAGCGGTTAAACTATACCATCGGGATTAGAGGAAATGCTATCCCACACTCACCAACCCGCTTGGCCAGCGCGGTGAGTTATGGCCAAACCCCTCCAAAATGACTTCACAACTTAAATCTTGGCCCTCAGTCTCCGGCAGC
Source organism: Macrothele yani (assembly GCA_039090855.1). NCBI lineage: Eukaryota > Metazoa > Arthropoda > Arachnida > Araneae > Macrothelidae > Macrothele > Macrothele yani. The sequence continues at coordinate 18,743,234 of CM077026.1, read as the reverse complement.
TGGAATGTACCTGGCCAAGGCAGCGGCCAGTGCGACATGAAGGCAGAGGGTGCTAAGAATCCCCGGATGACCGGACTAGGCTGCCATCTGAAGCTGACCTTGGCTACGTATAATGGACGCTCCCTATCTTCTGATTCAATGCTTCTTGAATTGGAAGAAGAACTACAAAGAATCAAGTGGGACATCGTCAGGGCTAAGTGAGGTAAGGAGAAAAGAAGAAGATCTCATTGAACTGAAAAGTGGACATCTCTTCTACTATCGTGGGACAGATACTGGCAGAACTAGTGGTATTCGATTTATAATGAACAAAACACTGAAGGATAAAGTTGTAGAAGTTGAAAGTTCCTCTGACAGAGCTGCACGACTCGTTATCCAACTCTCGAGAAGATACAAGGCTCAGATTATTCAAACTTATGCACCCACCACAAGTCATCCTGAAGAAGAAATTGAAGAGTTTTATGAGGAAATTCGTGATCTAAATAATAAAGGTAAGCAGCACTTGAAGATAATTATGGGAGATTTCAATGCAAAAATAGGGCAACGGCAACAGAATGAAACTTCAGTAGGTAAATTCGGTCACGGCAAAAGAAACCAGCGTGGAAATACTCTCGTTGAGTTTGCAGAGGCAGAAGGGTTTTTCATCATGAACTCCTTTTTCAAGGAAAAGCCACACAGGAAATGGACATGGAGACATCCAAATGGGATGACAAGTGAAATTGATTTTAATATGTGTAAGAAAAAATTCATCATAGAAGACTGCAGTGTGCTAAAGAAGTTCAACACAGGTAGTGACCATAGATTGGTGAGATGTAAGATGCACCTCAACACTAAACTCGAACGTGGCAAGCTCATAAGACAAACAAGATGTATTGACATAACCAACCTTAAAAAACACCATAATACCTTCAAGTTGGAACTGAAGAACAGATTCTCTGCTTTAGAAGGCCTAACATCGGAAGAAGTGGATATTTCTGAAGTTAACAGAGAAGTAACCAAAGCTCTTATAGAAACAGCAACAAAATTAGCTAGGTCTAAGAACAAGTTGCATGTGAACAAACTATCAGGAAAAACCAAATTGTTGATGCAAAAAAGAAGAGAGATGAGGACAACTAAAGAAGATGTGACTTCCAAAGTGGAATATATAGAGCTATGCAAGACAGTACGAAAAAGTATCACAGAAGACGTAAGGAAATTCAACTGTAAACTAGTGAGGAAAGCAATTGAAAACAACCAAAGCCTAAAGATAGCAAAGGGACATCTCAGTAAGGGAAGAAAACAAATTATGGCACTGAGAAAAGAAGATGGTTCTGTAACAAGAAATAAAGGCGAAATTTTAACAAGAGTGAAAGATTTCTACTCCAAATTATATGAAAGGAATGACACATGCATTAAAGACATCATGAAAGGTACCAGTATCAGAGTTCTTCCAGTCCTCCCAGGAGGATTTGCACATGCAATCAAGAACGTGAAACTAGGAAAAGCTGCAGGAGAAGATGGAATTACTGTAGACATCATACAAGAAGCAAGTGGAGAAATCGAAACAGTACTCGCCCAAATTTTCACTCGATGCCTTAATGAAGGGAAGATTCCTGAGGATTGGAACAACGCTATAATGATCCTGCTACATAAAAAAGGTGACATTGAGGATCTCGGGAACTACAGACCTATCAGCCTCCTATCAGTGGTTAATAAAATCTTCACTAAAGTTCTTTCACACAGCTTGAAGGTAACACTGGACATGGCTCAACCGAGAGAACAAGCTGTATTCAGGAGTGGCTACAGCACAATAGATCATATCCACGTACTGAGAGAACTAATTGAAAGAGCGAGGGAATATTAACTTCCATTGTGCATGGCTTTTATCGATTATAAAAAAGCCTTTGATTCGGTGAAATCATCAGAAGTTACAATGGCTCTGAAATCCTGCGGTATTGAAGATGCATACATTAATATTATTAATAACATCTAAGAAAATGCAAGTGCAAAGATTCGGCTGTTTGAAAATACAACACACATAAAAAATGGAAAGGGAGTAAAATAAGGTGACACCATATCTCCGAAGCTCTTTAATGCCACATTGTAAAATGTCTTTCAATCACTGAACTGGGAAAACAAAAAGATAAAAATTAATGGAGATTATCTAACCCACCTTCGTTTTACTGATGATATAGTCATTTTTGCAATTACCCCATCAAAGCTGCAGACTATGATCCAGGAACTTTCTGACAAGAGTAAAGAAGTGGGATTAAAAATGAACTTTCAGAAAACAAAAGTGATGTTCAGTGCTTTTACAAGAAATGAAGATTTATCGATTAATGGACAAAAGCTGGAGATAACAGACACGTACGTTTATCTTGGACAGCAGATATTAAGTGAGGGTCACATTGATGAAGAAATTAATCGGCGTACAAACTTGCCTGGAGAGCTTTGGGAAGAAACAGCATAAGTTTCAAGAGCAATATTCCATTATGTCTTAAAAGAAAAGTGTTTGATCAATGCATCCTTCCAGTGCTTACGTATGGTGCAGAGACGTGGACCTTAACTAAAAGAGACATACAAAGGCTGCAGAGAACTCAAAGCAGCATGGTGAGGTGCATGCTTGGTGTAACCAGGAGAGATAAGAAGAGGAACTCGTGGGTCAGAGAAATGACAAGAGTGGAAGACATCATGGTCAGAGTTAAATCCCTGAAATGGCAATGGGCTGGACATACTGACAGAAGGACAGACCATCGATGGACAGCCGAAATTTTAGATTGGATTCCAAGGGACAGGAAAAGACCCAGAAGAAGACCACATGGGCGATGGGTGGATGAAATTCGAAAGTATGTGGGAGTGACATGGAGGAGACTGGCACAAGACAGACCGTTGTGGAGGAAACTTGGGGAGACCTTCATCCAGCAGTGGATCGATAATGGTTGACAATGATAATGATGATGATATATATATAGGAGTCCAATTTGAAAAATCGATAAACCTTTTTGGACTCCAAAAAGGTTTATCGATGTGAGTGGCATCAGTCCACGAAATAATTTTTTAATCGATATTTTACAAGCTCAGATTTTATGGCAAATACATCTGAAGCAAAAAGTAACACGTACGCCCCCTGGTGGCCAAAGTATTCTTTACCAAAAATTAAAAATTATATGCAAAATATATTCCATCAGGAAATGTATCTGCTGAAGAAAACGTTTTTCAAATCGGAGTTTTAAAGGAAGAATTATTGGGAAAATGTAATTTACTTTTACGCCCGCTAGCGGAAAATCTGTGCGTAATTTGAAAAAGTAACTATATCTTAAATACTCTTCGATATAAATGGTCATCCGTGTTTGTCAGAAATGGGAATTCTATATTTTATCTTATATGCCATAAGATCATTCGTGTTTGTCAGAAGTGGGTGTTTCATAATGTTATGCTGGGGTACTGTTTTTTTTTTATTGGAGGTTTAACGACCACCGTGAGCAACTCAATGGGCTATAAGCAGTCGCCCGTCCCTAATTTAGGATCACTGGTTCCAGGGAAGGGAGAGAGCCAGAGCCGCATTTTGTCTAAAATAATTGAATTTTTTTTTTGCTTGCTTTAATTCAAGTTGGCAGATACTCAGTAATTATTTAGTTAAGTATGTAACTTTTTTTCAGTCTTTTATATGTCATCGCATTTTGTCTAAAATAATTGAATTTTTTTTTTTGCTTGCTTTAATTCAAGTTGGCAGATACTCAGTAATTATTTAGTTAAGTATGTCACTTTTTTTTTAGTCTTTCATATGTCATCGCATTTTGTCTAAAATAATTGAATTTTTTTTTGCTTGCTTTAATTCAAGTTAGCAACCACTCAGTAATTAGTTAGATGTCACTTTTTTTTTAGTCTTTTATATGTCATCGCATTTTGTCTAAAATAATTGAATTTTTTTTTTTGCTTGCTTTAATTCAAGTTGGCAGCCACTCAGTAATTATTTAGTTAAGTATATCACTTTTTTTTTAGTCTTTTATATGTCATCGCATTTTGTCTAAAATAATTGAATTTTTTTTTTTTTTGCTTGCTTTAATTGAAGTTGACAGCTACTCAGTAATTATTTAGTTAAGTATATCACTTTTTTTAGTCTTTTATATGTCATCGTATTTTGTCTAAAATAATTGAATTTTTTTTGTGCTTGCTTTAATTCAAGTTGGCAGCCACTCAGTAATTATTTAGTTAAGTATGTCACTTTTTTTAGTCTTTCATATGTCCTCGCATTTTGTCTAAAATAATTGAATTTTTTTTTGCTTGCTTTAATTCAAGTTGGCAGCCACTCAGTAATTATTTAGTCAGTAATTATTTAGTAATTATTTAGTATGTCACTTTTTTTAGTCTTTTATATGTCATCGTATTTTGTCTAAAATAATTGAATTTTTTTGCTTGCTTTAATTCAAGTTGGCAGCTACTCAGTAATTATTTAGTCAGTAATTATTTAGTAATTATTTAGTATGTCACTTTTTTTAGTCATTTATATGTCATCGCATTTTGTCTAAAATAATTGAATTTTTTTTTGCTTGCTTTAATTTAAGTTGGCAGCAACTCAGTAATTATTTAGTTAGGTATGTCACTTTTTTTAGTCTTTTATATGTCATCGCATTTTGTCTAAAATAATTGAATTTTTTTTTGCTTGCTTTAATTCAAGTTGGCAGCCACTCAGTAATTATTTAGTTAAGTGTATGTCACTTTTTTTAGTCTTTTATATGTCATCGCATTTTGTCTAAAATAATTGAATTTTTTTTTTGCTTGCTTTAATTCAAGTTGGCAGCTACTCAGTAATTATTTAGTTAAGTATGTCAATTTTTTTTAGTCTTTTATATGTCATCGCATTTGTCTAAAATAATTGAATATTTTTTTTTTGCTTGCTTTAATTCAAGTTGGCAGCCACTCAGAATTATTTAGTTAAGTATGTCACTTTTTTTAGTCTTTTATATGTCATTGCATTTTGTCTAAAATTATTGAATTTTTCCCCCCCAATGATCCATAAACTTTATCATAGGAAGATTAGGCCTAAATACAGGATCATGTGACACCCAACTAAACATTTTGTGTCCTGTAGAGATAGAGAAAAAACTTGCAACAGGATCAGAACAGAATTCAATACAATGATTGGGCAAAAATTCCAACAATTACGGAGAAACTTTGCGTCTGGTAATGTATTTGTGCTAACCAGCTTTGTGACATGTAGATTCAATGCGAGATAACGCATTTCCCGAATAAAGTTGACGAAGCTTCCCCAAAACACACCATTTGGAAGAATATTCACTTATACCTATCCATGCACGACGTGAATCACTTTTAGTATAACTGCAGGATAAAAAAACAAGTTAGTAAAATCATGCAATGCATGGAATATGGTACGCTTTCCAACATACCAGAAATCATTACTCAAGTTATCACTCAAGTTATGAGGATAATGGCTGTAAAATAAATCTCGCTCCTATGACCTGACCTTTGATCCCATTTCGATGATATTCAACAGAACCGGTAAAGTATACTTCCGGAACAACATGATAAAGTTTTTGTCTCAATCGAAGCATTTTTACGTAAGTGATAACGCAATATCACGAACACAGAGCATCGCTCGGTTAAAGGGGGATGAGGGCAAAATTTTTTTTATTTTGATATGTTATTTCCAGGTGTTGTAATGTTAAGTCGTTCAGTTGCACGTTGTCTCAAGTGTTCCAGTCGCTGAACACGTTTATCCGCGGTTTCGGTTGCGATTGACTGTCATGAACGGCTTCGTAGTTCTTCCAAGCGCTGGTTACGTTCTTCTGATGATTCAGCTGCGATTCTCTTCCTATTTATTCGCCGCATTTGTTCGAGGTTTTCTTCCGATATAGATTCATGGAGGGTTATAATAACGTCAGACATTACTTCCATGCTCCTCGCCTTAGCTGCTCGGAATGGTCTTTTTGTAGGCTGATCTTCTTCCAATGGAAGGTCATATGTTTCGAGACTGAAAAGTGATCGGAAACCATCGGCTCTTGAATGTCCAAGCTGTTCCATATTTACTTCTTCCGCTTCTTCTTGTTCCAAAAGTGCCGTATTCTACTTATTCTTCTTATTGAAGTTGAAACGTCCACATTTCGTAGGAGGTCGTCCAGCCATCTTTTTTTATATTGTTTTACCATCCACGTGACACTCTGTTAATAGTTATTAATAAAATGAAATAATCATATTTTAGCACAGCAGATACGCTCGTTATCAAGTGACTATTCTAAAACGTAACAAAAAAATGCTGTTTTAACAGTTTACCTTTTGAATGGAAAAACACATCAGCGATCTGCTCCTTATACTGTACTACGCATCAACTCCAAGCAGCTGGCACAACTCACTTTTTGTTTTAGAAGAAAATAGAAGTAAAGCGTAGCACGCACACAACGCGTGACATAATGAGGCGGATGGTCGCTAGAGTGTGACGTCATAAAACCTTAATTGGATCCACACACAACGCGTGACGTAATGAGGCAGATGGCGTGACTGCGAGCTAACATCTTAATCGTGAGAGTGTGACGTCATAAGATTTCTAAGCATGGGAAACATTAATAGGACGACGCCATGACACTAAAAACATGGTAACTCGGGGTGGTTATATAACCCACTAAACGAATTTTCCCAAAGTCGAGATCAAGCTAAATCGATTTCTAGTACCAGAAAACAGTAGGTTAACTACTTTCATCAAAATCCTTAGAGCCCTTTTCAAAATAAAATTTACAGAGATACAAGAATTGCTCCTTTAAGGTGGACTTCAAGTAATTTTGCTTCCTATACTTCCAATGGAAAAACGTCTGTACACATTCTCTTCACAATTAATACGTTTCCAAGGATGAAAATTTGAACAACATTGAAAATAGCTTCATTTTATAACTTGGAATACTTAATATTTTCTAAAACATAACCATAGCTATGCAATCCAACATTTATTTGTCTATTGACGTCATCAAAGTACAGGTCACGCCATCTTTTTTTTTTTTTGGTTTCAACACCACCAAAGGAAACATTATTGATTTTTAATATAATTATGGCTATGTTTTAGAAAATATTAAGTATTCCAAGTTATAATATGAAGTTATTTTAATCGATGATCAAATTTTCATCCTTGGGAATCCATTAATAGTGAAGGAAATGTGTACAAAAGTTTTTTCATTGGAAGTATAGGAAGCAAAATTCCTTGACGTCCACCTTAATAGTATGGGATAAGGGCGATGGTATGGATCCCGATCCTATGTCCTGACCTTTGACCCCACTTGTCCCATTTTTAATAGGGTTCGTCCCCAGGTGGTACCTTACCACATACTGAAATTCCATCGAAATCGAACCATTTTTACGCACGTTATGACTCATAAGGGCAAAGGAATGCATCCCGCTCCTATGTCCTGACCTTTGACCCCATTTCACATATTTTCAATAGGGTACATCGACTTACTAAAACTTCATCGAAATTGAACCATACTCACGCAAGTTATGAGGCATAAGAGCAATGGAATGCATCCTGCTCCTATGTCCTGACCTTCGAGACCACTATCACCCATTTACAATAGGGTTCGTCCCCAGGCGGTCATCTACCACATACTAAAATTTAATTGAAATCGAACCATATTTACGTGAGTTATCGTGCGGACAGACGGACGGACAGAAAAAGCTGGAGCATATACGCTTCTTCAACCTACGGTTAGAAAGCGTAAAAAAGGTGATTCTTCGGTAAAATTTTAGCGAAATTACTACTGCACTATGTTCATAGATATAGCGAGAAGCCCGTATATCTATGAGCATAGCTTACAGCAATAGTATCGAAGCTGTCATCAGCGCCCTCTCTGATTCCATGATTTCAAGGACCCGTTGGCAAAAGCGCACGGCACACTATCTCTTTTCCTTACTATACTTCTATTCTGACGTCGTAAACAAAACGTATAGGTTCTCCCAGCAGTTAGCAGTTTGGTTGCCGTGGTAACCAGTTCGGAAACAATCAGACGTGCAGGTGCATGACTTCAAAACGCAAGGACGCGAGCCAACAATTATAACAAAAAACATTCAAGGTTATTCGAGGTCATAGTTACACCAATAAACGGATTCACATCTTCCAAATTTGTATTGTACAATGGTGTAATCCCGTATTTCATTCATTGATATTCTGCGCCTCCGGGCAATCAAGGGAATGAATTCTAAAGCTCTAGATTCACTCTATAAGAATGCCGGCTGCTTCGACTAGCGAATCCTGTGATGGTCATATTCAAATTAATCGGAAACTTCAAACTTGGTCGTTCTGGGTGGTGTACTAGTTAGCATACTCGGGAGCTACACGGGAGACGCGAATTCGATTTCCGCTCCAAGACGACAAAATTTTCAAGTTTACCGATATTATCTGACTTAACATCCATGTCATATTTACCCTAATAAACGGATTCACATCTTCCAAATTTGTACTCGTACAATGGTGTAATCCCGTATTCCATTCATTGTTATCTTTCTTGTTTACTTTCCAATCAGGGCAATCCCGCTACCGCATCTATTTCTATGTTCTTTCCCCTTTACAAAATGGCCAATGGGATACAGTTATACAGAGACTAAACCTTATTTTGTATTCATCGAGTCCAGTTTAATTGTAAACACACCGTGTGTATTAATTAAAAATCTGATGTGCATGTCAAAACTTGCATTGCAATAGAATGATTCTGTGATGAGATTTGCCGTTGTTTGAAACTTTTGATCTAGCGACAAGAAACCGAAATCCCGAGACTTGAAACTTGATATTTAATAAGAACTGATCACAGGGCCGTTAAGGGTGGGATGTTACTTTACAATTGAACACCAGTTTCTTTTCCTCAGCTGTCAAAATCAGCCTGCAAAATAAGTCCTAAGAGTTCGTATTTCTGATATGCTTCAAGAGAAAAGAATGCTGTTCTAACACGATTTTTTATAGAAAAGATGGTAGGGAAAGTTTCTTTTGAATCTGTCCAATCTATTGGCATGTTGTTACCTAGAACAAGGCGCGACAAACTAAATAGAGGATTCGACATTGGAGACAAACTCCCCCGTACAAAGTTTTTAAGAACTGACACAGCGCCAGATATGACAAAAAGAAAATAACAACAACAAAAATCGCCGGTTGTCACCACGTGATGATATCCAGCAAAATGGCGCAAGTGAATTCGAAGTTAAGAAGACTTGGTGAAAATTTTGAGTTTTAAGTTTGACAATGTGACATATCAATAAGTAGTGGGAGCACTGGTTGGAGTTTCGTGAAGAAAAACAGAAAATATATAAGAGTTGTTCCTCTGAGTTAAAAATTTGTCGAGAAATTGGAGATAACAAAATAAAAAAATGACGAAATAAAATAAATGGCGAATTTTGAAACTACCCTAAGCAGAATTGAAATGTTTTAAGAGAATGAGCACTAAAGAAGATATACGGGAAAATGAAAACAAAATTGTTGAAGCACGTTTGGTAACAGTTTTAAGTATTTGAATCCAAACAAAAAGGCAGTTTTTAACCCTATAGTTTAAGGAGTTCTCGGTATATACAAATGTACATTTACTTACCTATAAAAAATGTACAATTATAACAACGCATAGAGTCTAAGTGCTTGTTCACGAGCGCGTAAAAGTACGTAAATAACGAATAGAAAAAAATATGAACGAAGTAATTTTTAATAATATAATTCTGGATTGGGTAACTGCTTTATTTTAGATATATCTCTAATGTAAATTACTTGTTCCGAATAATTTTCTTGCTCCTACGATCTTACCATCCGTTTCAGGAAATTGCAAAACAATAATGCATTTCTGCATTAGAACAAAACTATAGAGATTGATATGTATTTTTATACTAATACACTGACAATGAAAATCCGAAAATGAACAATAGTATTGAACATTGGTTCTCAAAGTTTTGGTCTCAGGACCTTTACACTTTCAGGTTTTATCTATCCATATGTACCGAATTATAAATTAAAGCAGATAAATTTCTAAAGTATTTATTTATCCATTCATTTAAAAATAATGATAATGAATTATTATATGTTAACAAAATAAAAATTCGAAAGGAGTGATACAAATTGACACCATACCTCCCAAATTCTTCAATGCCACATTGCAAAATGTATTTCAATCATCGACCTGAGAAACAAAGGGATAAAGTTTAATGGAGATTATTTAATTCACCATCGTTTTACTGATGGCGCCGTCATTTTTGCAACTTCCCCTACCTTCAGAGTATAATTCAGGAACTTGCTGACAAGAGTAAAGAAATGTGATTAAAACTGAACTTTCAGAAAGCAAAACTGATGTAGAAGGATTTTAAAAGAATGGATGATTTATTGTTTGATGGAGAAAAGCTGGAGATCACCGATACCTACATTTACCTTGGACAGCAGAAATCAAGCAAAGGTCACGTTAATGAAGAAACTTGGTTGGATAGCTTCTGGAAGAAACAGTGCAATTTTTAAGAACAATATGACATTGTGTCTTAAAACAAAGGTGTTTAATCAATGCACCTTTCCAGTGCGTGCGTACGGAGTAAAGATTTAACTAAAAAAGACATACAAAGACTGCAGACAAATGAAATAAGCAAAGAGAGATGCATGCTTGGTGTAATCAGGAGAGATAAGAAGGGGAACTCATGGATAAGGAACATGACAAGGAACTCATGGTTAAGGAACATGACAGGAACTCATAGATAAGGAACATGACAAGGAACTCATGGATAAGGAACATGACAAGGAACTCATGGATAAGGAACATGACAAGGAACTCATGGATAAGGAACATGACAAGGAACTCATGGATAAGGAACATGACAAGGAACTCATGGATAAGGAACATGACAAGTAACTCATGGATAAGGAACATGACAAGTAACTCATGGATAAGGAACATGACAAGGAACTCGTGGATAAGGAATATCACAAGGAACTCATGGATAAGGAACATGACAAGGAACTCATGGATAAGGAACATGACAAGGAACTCATGGATAAGGAACATGACAGGAACTCATGGATAAGGAACATGACAAGGAACTCATGGATAAGGAACATGACAAGGAACTCATGGATAAGGAACATGACAGGAACTCATGGATAAGGAACATGACAAGGAACTCATGGATAAGGAACATGACGAGGAACTCATGGATAAGGAACATGACAAGGAAATCATGTATGAGGAACATGACAAGGAACTCATGGATAAAGAACATGACATGTAACTCATGCATAAGGAACATGACAGGAACTCATAGATAAGAAACATGACAAGGAACTCATGGATAAGGAACATGACAAGGAACTCATGGATAAGGAACATGACAGGAATTCATGGACAAGAAACATGACAAGGAACTCATGGATAAGGAGCATGACAAGAAACTCATGGATAAGAAACATGACAGGAACTCATGGATAAGGACCATGACAAGGAACTCATGGATAAGGAACATGACAAATAACTCATGGATAAGGAACATGACAAGGAACTCATAGATAAGGAACATGACAAGGAACTCATAGATAAGGAACATGACAAATAACTCATGGATAAGGAACATGACAAGGAACTCATGGATAAGGAACACGTGACATCATGATCAGAGGAGCATCATTGAGATTGCAATGAGTCAGTCATGTTGCCAGAAGAACGGAGCACCGATGGACAACCGAAATCATAGACTGGATTCCAAGGGACAGGAAAAGATCAAGAAGAAGACGACATGGGAGATAGGTGGATGAAATTCGAGATAAAGCAGGACTGACATGGAGAAGACTAGTTCCAGACACACCGTTGTGGGGGAAACTTCAGGCGACATTTTTTTTGTTTTAATTGAAGGTTCAACGACCACCGTAAGTACCTCAATGAGCCATAAACAGTCCCCCGTCCCTAATTTGGGGTCACTGGTTCCAGGAAAGGGAAAGAGCCACTGCCGCAAGACAAAGACAACATCCATGCCTCACCGGGATTCGAACTCGGATCCCTTCGCGTACGATGATCATAAGCCAGCTCTTAGACCACTGCGCCATCGGGGCGACATTCATTCAGCAGTGGATTGATAATGGTTGACAATGATGATGATATATTAACATAACATGGCGACATTACCCAGCAGTGAATAGATAATAATATAAAACGGCAAGATTCATCCAGCAATGGATTGATAATGGTTGACACTGACGATGATATGTTAACATCATATTTTTATGAAATTAATGATATTTTCCATAACAAGAAAAGAAAAAAAGTGTGAGAAAGACGGCATTGTTTTACAAGTACGCAGAGTCTCTTTAACGTCCGGCTGAACATAAGGCAATTGGATTCTCATATCTGCATCCACATTTAATCTTTCGTGATACTGTATTTTGGTTGAAATATATGCAGATATTCCGGCCTTTCATATGCATTTGAAAAAAATAGGAGTATATTAAATGCATTTTAAGATTATTCGGGATATTCTTCTTTGACGCTACATCAAAATTCGTAAGGTGGTAGTGTTTAAAGGTTTTCTGAAACCTAAAAAATTAAAGAATTTTTCGTATTCTATTTAATAACGAAATACTGTATACCAACTGTTCTTAAAATGTAAGACTTTACTAGTAATTCCAATTTATTGGCGCAAAATAAAAATCAAAGTTTCCAAACTTTCGAACATCTACCAGATGGTTTTTTTCAAGAAAGGTAGGCAACAAAGTCTCTACCTTCCTTGCTGTCTACTCTCCTTGAAAAATCAATGCGTTTGATGAGCCAATAATGTCGGACATAATACAATTTTACTATTTTCGTACTCTATTGCATTAAAATTCACTGGTGTAGCTTCTATTAGCAAAAGTAGTTAAAACAAAATGAGTCAATTTCTGAAACGCATATATTTGTATCCTAAAATTTCTACCTTAGAAGTTCAAGAAAACACAAAAATGTACAAGCACACATTCGATTTGGCGCCAAAGCCACAACGTCATCAGACGTCATGTGGGCTATGGAAAACTGCGCTGTGTGCTCATGAGACAATGATATTATAAAATGCAAATCACGTCTAATATCATTATGATGAAAATAATTTTGATCTCGCGGACCTCCAGGGATCTGCGAATCACGCCTTGAGAACTGCTAAAATTTAATACTAAGTAATTATTTTTTAATAGGCGCCAGTAAAGCAAATTTTGGAATTGGTGATTCTTTCATTAAGTTATCTGAATTTCTGTCAAGACGAAGTTATAAGTCAAACAATTAGAATTTGTTCATTTTATAATCGACCCCGTTATTTGAGTCTGTCAGGTAAGACAACAGATGTCGCCACCTCCGCTCGATAACATTACACAGTAGTGATGCCACTATTTTTCTTAAGATTGTCTCTTTAAGGACATTGTTAAAAGGGTATTTTGTCTGTTGAAGGAGAAAAACATACATAGCTTTTCTTACAAATGCAAAGTGATAACCTCTCTGGCAGTGAAGGTAAGGCGTAATGAATATTTCGAATTCATTGAAATCAGTGAATTCCTCTGACTCGCCAATCTACCGTTGTCGGTCCATATCATTGGCGCCTTCGATAAGGAAACAAGGTTTGAGGGGAAGATTCGAGCTCTCGGTTATTTACATACACGTTATGTTGCTGCGGACGACAAACAGTTCGTTCATTCGTCATTATCCGTACACGGGAGTTTCATGTTTTTGAATGATAAGCGTGATGGAAGAGGAAGACCGTAACATTCCAGATCACACTTTCATACGGAAATTTTCGTTCCCCTTTCGTACATGCCCCTAATATAGAAGCATTGATATCAATGGTCATGATGTTCGCTATTATACTTCGGAGGGAGTGATAATATTCATTATCTACCAGTGTGGTTAGTAAGTTGTGTTTATAAGAAACGGAAATTTACTGTTTCTTTAAGATAAATAGTTTTCCGTCATTCAGCACACAAAATGTCTTCCAACAGGTATTAAAAAACAAACGAAAAAACCCACAGAGAAAACCGCATACCACAGACTACGCAATGGCATGATATGAGCGAGTGTATGTGGCGACATCTAGTGTTGTCTCAGACAGGCTCAGTAGCGGAGTCTATTGTTTGAGGGCTGATCAAAAAGTAATAAGATTGATTTTTCGAGCGGAATAAAAGCTGAAAGTTAAACAGAAGGTAGAGACTGAGGCAATGCGTACACACATTGGTCCTCGCGCGAAAGGAGTGTAAGCAATTTGATTTTAAGTGCTTCGTTTCGTCTACGGATCAGGATCAAGCCGTCAACGCTTAAACTACATCATATGACAAAATTTGAGTTTCTCCAAAAATTGGGAAGAAACTTGAAATGTTTCAAGAAAATTCATGTCGCAAAGTTACGTCACGTGTTTCTTTGCAGTAAAGAGTTCACGTAAGAGAGACAAAACAAAATGTTGAAGATTTGGGAAAGGAAGGACGTCGATTAACTTCAGTTTTGGAGATTATGATCCGACAAGTGCAGTTAACAGAGATGATTGTCGTACGACAATTAGGCAGATATCGGATGGACTAAATATTTCTTACGGATGCACCCAAACTATCGTGATCGAACGCTTAAAACTCCATTGTTTGAGCTGTCGTTGGATTACAAACGTACTCACAAAAGATTGACTTTTATACAGAAAGGAACTGTTCAGATGATCCCTCATATATCGTACTACCTAGAACTTGTTCTAGGAGATTTCTGGTTATTCACAAAACAGAAAAATCAATTGGGTGTTCGCCGTGTTCCTTCAGGGTGTTACAATTTCGGCGTCACAGGGTGTATCGTTATGGCTTAAATGCGTCTTAGAAAAATGAAGTGGAAAAAGAAGCAACTCATAAAACTTCTTTAGACTGAAGCGTGACATTTAAATCATCACTTCTTCATTGGTAGAGAGAAGTCCTGACCCAACCAAAAAGTCGTTGAATGCAGCATACTATTTGCAGAAAATAATCCTATGTGTTAAAGTTATGTGGGTTCCAATATTTTTCTTCCGAATCATTGATCGCACCGAGAAGAAACTAAAATATTTTTGGGTATGCATTTCTCCTCGTACCAGGAATTTCATATATTTTGGATATCACTTATTCCCATCTGAGAAATTATCAACGTAACTTTATGTATCATGAGATCAGACACTTGTAAATCACCCATGCAGCTAATGTAGAACTTGAAAGTCACGTGCCATGTTGTTCATCATTCATCAAACGTCATTGCGCGAAGTAGTGCTCATATTTCTTGGAAGATTTCAACAGTTTTCCGAAGTAATCTTAATGGTGTCTAGAAGAGGCCAGTTTCCACATGCAAACGCAGGGCAGTGTGTGCTAAAATTATAATAAGGCACTTCTCGCAATACCTGCAAATCCCGAAATCCACAGATTTGCAAATACCTTACTATTTCGGCCCAGGATATTGGCTTACGTATTTCTAAGCGCCTCGTACTTTTAGCACGTTTTTGCAAGAAACATACGTGTTTGTGGTGCCAGTTTGTCCGTCTGTAGGGACAGTATTTCTGCAACTATTAAACGGATTTTAAAAATCCTTTTTTACGCTTTCCAACCGTAGGTTGAAGAAGCGTATATGCTCCAACTTTGCCCGTTTGTCTGTCTGTCCGTCCGTCTGTCCTTCCTTCTGCACGATATCTAGCGTAAAAATGGTTCGATTTCGATGAAATTTTAGAATCTCTTAGGACACCACCTGGGGACGAACTCTATTGAAAACGGAAGAAATGGGGTAAAAG
This sequence comes from Macrothele yani, assembly GCA_039090855.1. Taxonomy (NCBI): domain Eukaryota; kingdom Metazoa; phylum Arthropoda; class Arachnida; order Araneae; family Macrothelidae; genus Macrothele; species Macrothele yani. The sequence continues at coordinate 18,727,514 of CM077026.1, read as the reverse complement.
ATCAGGACACAGGAGCGCTATTTATTCCACAGCCATTATCCTCATAACTTGAGAAATAACTTAAGTAATGGTTTCTGGTATGTTGGAAAGCGTATCATAATCAATGCATTGCATGATTTTACTAACTTGCTGAATTAGGAAGCCCGAAACGTGAGATAGACAATACTTGCTTTCCAGTTGGTTTTTTCAATACGTAATTTCGCCGCCAGAGGGAGTAGATGCGGATGCTATGGAATTCAAAATACATTTGATCAAACAGAGTTCATCGCTCTTTCCACGTTTATAAGTGAGTCATGAAAAAATTCTCATGGCCGCTACCGGGAATCGAACCCAGAGTCTTCCAGTTACGCGCCGGATATGCTTCCACTCACTTATAAACGCGGAAAGAGCGATGACCTCTGTTTGATGTTCCTGGTCCACGTCAGATGTCTGTATTAATTATACATTTGATTCCATATAATTGCTTTTAAACAACCCATTTAAAAAAATATTTCTTCTCTTCAATACAATTTATAACAAAGACTATTTCGGGTCTAGTTTCTTTTTCAAGTAGTTTCAAGATATTTGCTAAGGGTATAAAATTAAATTAAGATTTCCCAGATGTCTCTGCTTCTAAAAATCCTATTCCAAAATTTTTCTTGTACGGGATAAAACTATTGGTGAGAAATGTTCTGCATATAATTTTTAATTTTTGATAATGAGCGGTTTTGCGGCAAAGAAGTGTAACTGTATAATTATGTTTCTGAGGCATGTCCAGCAATATGCGTGTTTCTGAATAGTCGATCGAAAAAATTACATTGCGATTAGATACCACTCACAGCGAAAAACGTTTTGCGAATACCTCCTGCCTCAAGCATTGCACAGTTTTCCCGTCTGCGGCATAGGTGTATATCTTATTTTTCTCGATAGCTGTGTTAACACTTAAATCCCCGACGTGAAAAATTATTCCTTTGTCGAAGAGCGTTTCTTGTGAAAATGTTTTGCACATAATTAAATTTTTTCTGAACACAAAATTTACCAGTAGATGGTTTAAGTTCACTTTTCAATGTACAGTAATATCTGGCGTCTATACATCCAATTGAAAAAAAAATCGTTCAGATACTACTGAATAAGAAAACATTTGGTGTGCATCTGCTGCCCAAAATAATGCACAATTTTCCCGCTAGTGGACGCAAATATTTAATTTGTTCTTCTCGATATCTCTGCATCTGAAAGTGCGACTAAAATATACTCGTGTTTATAAACAAAAACAGCCTAAAATCATTTGAACTACATCTTTGATTTTTGCAGGACCCGTGCATTAGGCAATGCAAAACAAATGACTAGCATCTCGGTAGAATAAAAATAACAACATTTCTCACAATAAAATGTTTATAATTCATAGACTATAGTTTCGCAGAGCGTTTGGCTCGGCATCGGCCTGATGATGCCGAGTAAAACGCTCTGCGAAACTGTAGTTGATGTATAATACACATTTTATTGTGAGAAACGTTGCTGTTTTTATTCTATCTTAACACCACAAGCTTAATAGTCATAAATTATATATAGCATCTCGGTGTCATACGTACCAGGAGCGTCGATGTGGCTAATAATCAATGTGACCTCTTCTGGTTTGTATCACTTGCTGTACGCATAATGGCATCAAATCAAATAATGTGCTAATGGTGTCCTGAGGAGTCTACATTCAGGCTGTACTCACCCGCGTCCAAAGTTCATCATGAGTTGCTGGGGAACCTTCGTACAGCTGCACCTGTAGTTTGAGCGTGTCCTAGGGATTTTCTGGGGGTGATAAATTCGTAGATGTAGCTGACCACTTTAGAAGAGGAACGTTATTATCCCTGAAGAAGGCACGTGTTTTGGCTGAAACATGCGGTGTGACATTGTCCTGCTGAAGTATGACTCTGGTAACATCCTAAAGGTAAAGAAAGGTAGCCGGCCGTAGAATGTCATTGTCGTAACGGGAACTCGTTATTGTGGTACAGACTCTTACGAAAATTGATCTGCCTTCGTATCCAGTGCCACCCCAATCCATTATACCAGTTTCTCGTACGGTATACATGGTTACCAATACATTCTTTCCGACGCCTCTCGCCCTGTTTTCAGCGGACACAGATGAGGCCCATATTTTTCTTGAACAAAAGTGTGTTTCGTACGAGAACACGATATTGGGCCATTCCTCACGCCACTCTCTTCGTTCGGTGCACCATTGAAGACCGGTAGTCTGTTGCTACGATGTCAAACGTCATAGTTCGGAAATACGGGTAGCCTTAGAAAGGGCCAACAAGCCTGCAGTCCGAACTCAAAGGTAGCCTTAGAAAGGGCCAACGAACCTACTGTCCGAACTCAAAGGTAGCCTGAGGAAGGGCCTGACGAGCCTGCAGTACGAACTCAAAAGTAGCCTGAAGAAGGGCTGACGAGCCTGCAGTACGAACTCAAAGGTAGCCTGAGGAAGGGCCGACAAGCCTGCAGTACGAACTCAAAGGTAGCCTGAGTAAGGGCCGACGAGCCTACCGTCCAAACTCAAATGAAACCTGAGGAAGGGCCGACTAGCCTGCCGTTTGAATTCAAAGGTAACCTGAAGAAAGGCCGACAAGCCTGCAGTCCAAACTCAAATGTAACCTGAGGAAAGGCCGACTAGCCCGCATTTCGAATTCAAAGGAAGCCTGAAGAAAGTCCCGAGGAGCATGCAGTCCGAACTCAAAGGTAGCCTGAGGAAGGGCCGACAAGCCTGCAGTACGAACTCAAAGGTAGCCTGAGGAAGGGCCGACGAGCCTGAAGTACGAACTCAAAGGTAGCCTGAGGAAGCGCCGACGAGCCTACCGTCCAAACTCAAATGAAACCTGAGGAAGGGCCGACTAGCCTGCAGTTCGAATTCAAAGGTAGCCTGAAGAAAGGCCGACAAGCCTGCAGTCCGAACTCAAAGGTAGCCTGAGGAAGGGCCGACGAGCCTACGGTCCAAACTCAAATGTAACCTGAGGAAAGGCCGACTAGCCCGCAGTTCGAATTCAAAGGTAGCCTGAAGAAGGTCCCAAGGTATTCAGCCCGAACTCAAAGGTAACCTGAAGAAGGGCTGACGAGCCTGCAGTACGAACTCAAAGGTAGCCTGAGGAAGGGCCGACGAGCCTGCCGTCCGAACTCAAAGTTAGCCTGAGGAAGGGCCGACGAGCCTACGGTCCAAACTCAAATGTAACCTGTGGAAGTGCCGACCAGCCTGCAGTTCGAATTCAAAGGTAGCCTGAGGAAGTGTCGACAAGCCTGCAGTACGAACTCAAAGGTAGCCTGAGGAAGGGCCAACGAGCCTGCAGTCTGAACAATAATAACGGACGACGTACTATAGCAGGTGGCATGGAGGAATATCTCACAGTTCGCCGCTGCTGCGCCAAAGCCGTTGGTGATGAAAAACGGTTAGTCAAAGATGTCCTCATGAGATGACAGTTGTCCCTCTGCGATTTCTTCGTAAGATATCCGGAATATCCTGTTCGTATCCTACGCCCTTCGTTCTCTCCATACTCTTGCTAATACAGGCGCACTCCGTCCCACACGACAGGCAATCTTCCGGAAGAAAGCATTGAAGTCTCTCATGCCGATCATTGGACATCTGTTGTGACTGTACGACTACTTTACATGACGACGAGGCATCCTTACTCACTGCTGAGTAAGCACTTCCATACCGACCGAACCACGCATAGCTTATAAGAGAAAAATGGCCGTTTCCGGCCTGTGACGTCACGTGATCTGTTTTTTTTCTAAGAAGCGATACGCATGCAGGTATGATCCCGAAACGCTCATCATATTTGAGAAATGCCCTGACTAATATGTTCTGTAAAAATCAAAGTTGTACTTCGACACCTTTCAGGTGAGTGTACCATTCGAACAGCACTTCGATGCCAGGAAGTATCTTGACATCAGTGTACATCAGGTACACCCGTACATGGAAATGGTGTTATCTGATGGAAGAGGCTACTTGCGCTACTTGCAATGCATAACATCACGGCTCAGATCATTACATAGTGGATACAGCAGCACGCCAGTGACTTTAAAATACTAAATTAGTTCCCACAGTCCCCAGGTCTTAACGCAATTGAACAATTGTAGAAAGACATTGCGAGAGCAATTCGTAACAAAGTTCATCTTTCAGAGATCATTCCGAAATTGACGCACGTCATCGTGTCCTTTTATCTGAACATATCTGGATATCGATATCAGCACCTCGTTGAATTGATGCCACATCGATTCGAAGCTGATTTGAAAGCCAAGGGCGACTCAACAGGTTAGTAAGCACATTTCCATAATAATGTGCTACCTAAATATATACAAAAAACTTTGCACATTTTAGGACGTTTTTAAAAATGCATGTTGGAAAAGTTTCAGCAAAGATTAATAAAGCCTGCGTCCGAAAAGTTCCACGACTGACGCAATAAAGGATATAAAAATGTACCATACACACAATTAATGCTCGTCATCTTCAAAATACCACCTTTCTGAATCAACACACAGTTTTCAGCATTTCCGGAGATTCTGAAAACAGTTCTGGAGAATACTTTCCGGAATATCCGCAAATTGCTTCGTCACGGCTGCTTGCATAGAGGTAATGTCTGCAAGATACTGTCTTTTAAGTAGCCGTTTTATTTTGGAGAACAGGAAAAAGTCACGCGGCGATTATTCAGGGGAATACAGCGCATGTGGCAACACCGTGATTTGGAGCTGTTGGACTGACAACGCGGTACGTGGTGTTACGTTTTCATGGAGCAAGGACCAATTTCAGGATTCTCAGAACGGGCGAAGACGGCAACGAATACTGCTGTGTAAACGTCGTAAAACTTGATGCATAATTCTTTAATTTTCGTTTGAGCCATTGGACGATTTCCTTGTGAATCATACCTTTCGAAACCCAATATCCTATCAGCATCGTCTTTGTCGTTGATGGTTGCATGTGGGCTTTCTTAGCACTTTGTCCCTTGTTTTCTGGATCATACTGCATGCACTATGTTTCATATTCTGTTGTAATTCTGGAACAAAAATCAGGATCCTCAGCTGTAGTGCACAGCAGATCGGAACAGATCAATGAACGAGCATCCTATTGGTCATCATTCAGAATGTGGGATCCCAATCTGGATCCCTCTGAGGCATGGATGTTGGGTTTGTCTTCGGCACTGATTCTATCCCATCCCTTGGGTCAGTGGTCCTAAATTAGGAGCGGGAGATTGCTTAACACAAACGGAAGATACTGAAGTCACTGTCATGCTCGCTGAATCACAAACGGAAGATGACTGAAATCGCTGTAATGCTCGCTAAACCACAAAAGAAAGAAATCTGAGGTCGCTGTCAGGCTTGCTTGTCAAACGAAAGATGACTGAGGTCGTTGCCATGCTCGCCGAACCACAAATGGAAGATGACAGAGGCTCGCTGTCATGCTCGCTGAAGCACAAAAGGAAGGTGATTGAGGTCGCTGTCAGGCTCGTTGAACAAACAAAAGATGACTCAGCTCATTGTTATACTCGCTGAACCACAAACGGAAGATGAGTGAAGTCGTTGTCATGCTGGCTGGACCAAAAACGGAAGATGACTGAGGTCGCTGTCAGGCTTGCTTGACAGACGAAAGATGACTGAGGTCGTTGTCATGCTCGCTGAACCACAAACGGAAGATGAGTGAAGTAGTTTTCGTGCTCGCTGAACCACAGGCGGAAGATGACTGAGGTCGCTGTCATGCTCGCTGAACCACAAAAGGAAGATGACTGAGGTCGCTGTCAGGCTTGTTGAACAAACGAAAGATGACTGAGGTCGTAGTTATGCTCAGTGAACCACAAATGGCACATGAGTGAAGTCGTTGTCATTCTCGCTGAACCAAAAACGGAAGATGACAGAGGTCGCTGTCAGGCTAGCTAAACAAACGAACGATGACTGAGGTCGCTGTCATGCTCGGTGAACCACAAGCGAAAGATGAGTGAAGTCGTTGTCATGCTCGCTGAACCACAAACGGAAGTTGTCTGAAGTCGCTGTCATGCTCGCTGAACCACAAACGGAAGATGACTGAGGCCGCTGTTTTGATCGCTGAACCACAAAAGGAAGGAGATTGAGGTCGCTGTCAGGCTCGCTGAATAAACGCAAGATTACTGAGGTCGCTGTCTTGATCGCTGAACCACAAAAGGAAGAAGACTGAGGTCGCTGTCAGGCTCGCTGAACAAACGCAAGATGACTGAGGTCGTTGTTGTACTCGCTGAACCACAAACGGAAGATGACATAGGTCGCTGTCAGGCTCGCTAAACAAACGAACGATGACTGAGGTTGCTGTCATGTTCGCTGAACCACTGCGGTACAGATCATGGGCAATGAACAGCAGCATTCTTGTCTGTGAAACAGCGGTCACATGGTGGATAAAATAATCAAAACTGCAGGATTGGATTGATGGGCAATAGTGTTCGGATCATCAATGGAGCACTCCCGAACTTATAACAATATCAGGAGACCTGTTCGGTACCAATAGAACGTGCCCTCACACAATACCATCACCTCCAGAACCTTGAGTTCTGTATACAAGGAAAGCTAGGACCATTGCTTCATGTTGATCCCACTAAATTCTATGCCTACCTTCGTTGCAGAACAAGGTGTACTGCGACTCGTCGGATAACATGGCTTTCCTTTCCAATCTTCCAGTGATCAGTCACAGTATTTGTTACAATACTATGGACGAACTGTCAGGTTCTCGCAGAAATCAGTGGTTTACGTATAGGCAAGTGACTGCCAGGATTTAACCCTGCGATTCTCTGAGCATAGCTGGGCTGAGATATCGGACGTTAACATCATTCATTGAATGTTTCGCTGAATTGCTGCACCCAGTAAGTCCATTTCTTCATACAAGCTGTCTGGGGCGACGACAATCTTGTTCCTTACAAACTGTCATTATGCCACATTTACGCCTCTTATACGAGCAATGTGGGTTATTTTTCCGTTTTTCATAGACCTGTGATATCTCACTTTTAGGGACACCAGACAGCTTTTTCAAAATCGGTACCCCAGCCATACAGCCGCCTACAGTATAATAAGCCGTTTATCGAACTCCAAAAGATCTTTTATTGTTAGCACATGTTTTGTAAAAAAAAAGTGCTCATGTTATCGGTTTGTCCGTTCGTCCGTTCACCTGGGGACACCATATCTCCTCAACTATTATTCCGATTTCAAAAATTCTTCTTGCATTGGGAAGCTTGAAATATGCGAATAATGATTCTTATGTTTCTTTACGATGTACAATTTCGCCTCTAGGGAGTGTAAATGCAGATGATATCGAATTCAAAATATATTTTCTTTCATATATTTGCACCTAAACGTCTGATTGAAAAAAAAATCTTTTACTTTTAGATTCCATTTATGTAGAAGAGTATTTTAGGTATAGTCTTTTTTTCAAGTTACGCATTGATTTTCCGTTAGGGAGCGTAAAATTAAATTACGCTTTTCCCGATATCTCTACTTTAAAACTCTGATTTCAAATTTTTTTCCTTCAACGGATGCAGCTCCTGATTGGAAATGTTTTGAATATAATTTCTAGTTTTTGGTAAAAAATGGTTTGGCCAACAGGGGGCGTAAGAGCGAATTTCTGCTTCTGATATATTTGCCACAAAATTTAAGCATAAAGCATCGATTGATAAAATTCGTTTGTAGATCTATATCACTCACATTGATGAAACGCTTTGGAATATTTTCTTTCTAAAATATTGCATGGCTTGTCACTCAAGAGGTGTAGATGTATATCTTAGTTTTGTTAATAACTCTGCTTTTAATGGTTCAATTTGAAAAAATCCTCCTGTGTTGGGTCGAGTTTCCAGTGCGACATCTTTTTTAATATAATTTCAAAATCTTCAGGTAATCCATAGCCATTCCACTAGGGGGCGTTATGGTAAATTGCGTTTCCACCGATATCTCCGCTTCTAAAAATCCGATTCGAAAAATTCTTTCTGCACCAGATACAGCTCTTGATGGAAAATCTTTTGAATATAATTCCTAATATTTTGTAAAAAATGGTTTGACCACTAGGTGACGTAGATGTATATCTTATTCTTCTCAATATATCTCTTTCAAGGACTCTGATTTGAAAAATGTCTTCTTTGTTGGATAGCGTTACCGGTGCGAAATGGTTTTCATATAATTTTAAAAATTTTGAAGTAACTATTAGACTTTCTGTTAGAGGCATTAAGATAAATTTCGTTTCATCCGATATTTTCCCTTCTAAAACCTCCGATTTGAAAATTTCTTCCTGTATTGCATACAGCTCCTGATGGGACATGTTTTTCATATAATTTCTAATTTCTGGTAAAGGATGGTTTGGCCAACAAAGGACATAAGTGTTAATTTCTGCTTCTGATGTATTTGAAGCAGAATCTGACCTTCTGAAAACTCGACTGAAAAGATTCTCTCCGGGACCCATACCACTCAGATCGAAAGAACCTTTGGATAATACTTTTTTTAAATAATGCCTGCTTTTTCCGCCAGTGGCGTAAATGTAAATATTTTATTTGTCGATATCTCTGCTTCAAAGTGCCCGATTTGAAGAATTATTTTTTGTTGAAGAGCGTTTCCGCGGCGAAATGTTTCTCATATAATTTTAAATTTTTCTTAACGTACGAGTCTGCAACCAGAGGGCGTAGATTCACGATTCCATTTACAGAAATATCTGTGGGATTACAAATCCGATTGAAAAACTTCTTCCTTCGTTCAGATACTACTGCTTTCCATACTGGTTCCAGTTAATTTGAATAGCTTTGATAAATTTAATTCGCGTCAGAACGGATTCAAAAGACGTGCTCATTACACGGAACATTCGGTGTCATCTTTCTTGTTTGTCATTGTAATCAATACTACTGATTATTATTAACGAGCATCAGTCCTAAAAAGTTGTCTAGATCACGTGGAGCCTCCCGTGACCATGCACTTAGAGTACACATTCGTAAGTGACGTATACATATATGTGCATAAAGGTTTCTAATTCTGTAGCAGGTGTGCATACCTGAAACTAGTAGAAAGCATGCTTAGGTGGTTCGCCACATCCATAACGTCTAAAAGGTAGGACGCCTCCATATTGATTTTGGGTAAAAATTGTTCTTGGTTTAGTTCGAGCTAGCTGTATGATTACATTTGTGTAAATGGTGCAGAGGCTCCAGTCTAAAACCTGTTTTTCAGCGTAATACTATTTTCAGGGAATTGATTACTGTATATGGTGCGTATTTACTAGGAAAAATGTTCTCTGTGAAATCGTTCACCGCAGCCTTAATACAACAACACATTTTCTAAATCAACTTTATTTAATGAATCGGAATCTTTACGGTATTTCAAGTTTTCATTGTCTTCTTAGGCGACTTTAAATGACTTCGAAATTTTCCAAAGTGAAATTCCAAAATATGTTTCTCAAGATCTCTCTCTTAGATGTGTAATTCGGACATTCGGTTGAAGCAATATCCAATTTTGTTTCGCTTATTTTCGCAACATTCCTTTTCAGTGAAACCATAATGGAGAAAGGGAAGAGTTCCTCTTTTTCTTCCAGTCTTTGGCAACCAGCCATTGTGTGAGAGAAAAATTTCTCCTCAACAGCCTAGAAGATTCAAATATTCCCGGAATGTGTCACAATAAATCGCTTAAGAAAACGAAAGAATAATCTAGATCCTGTTCAATATCTATCTTTGTTTGCTCAGAGCAGAAATGTTTGTTTTTGTGATGCCATCTGCGGTATCAATCAAGGGCAGAGCTACGATGCTTAGAAATGGTGATGGAAATGGGATGATAAAACTGAACAGAAAATAATTCCAAGAAAATTGTTTGGCAACACAGAAATCTTTGTTATAACATAACCTCATGTGTATGACGGGCTACGTTATATTAAAAGACAAACACAAAGTCGTTTCCCAAATTTTCTTTGTTACGGGGAATTGTTAGGAAATAGCTTCATATCATCCGATGGTCAGATATATATTTTCATGAAATGAAATACACTGCGAGCAAAAGAAAGAAGTGAACTACAATTTAGGAGGGAGGACCAACATCAGTTTCAAGTGCAAGACATTCATATTTTATGAAACCTTGAGGAATAAAATACCAGGGATTTTAACTCTGTAATTGAGGGTGATCCCATCGAACACCACAAAGCAGAAAAGAAAAACCAAACTTCAGAGGATGTTCAGACATTTTTAGAACGACTTTCCAGCAATATAATTAAAGCTTAAAAAATGTTTTTTTTTATCTGATAGCCGTTTGTTTGGATTATGACCCTACATCTAGATTTCCAAGAAAACACGGGATTTCTTAAAATTGGTAGTTTATTCCACTCCTCTTCCAATGCTTTCCATAATCCAATCATTGTGGTAGGTCTGCGTTTAGAAAGCGGTTTCCTTTTAGCTGTCCCAAGGCACAATAGTTCATTGGTGACAAATCAGGGGACTTTGAAGGTATATGAGCAAAATGTATATACTTGATACACGTTTCTTTTTTTCCACTTCATTTTCAAGAAACAGAGTGGCAGATTATAATATTTGACTGGTAGCCTTATCCTGTTCAACTGAACTTTAAGTACCCATTGTACAAGAAGCCCGCAATAATTACGAATCCTTTACTGAAACCTTCTTTCAATTCCTGGAACCAAATTTGTAAGTCTTTCTCTGCTCTTTCGCAATAGTAAATCAACCTTCTTTTGTTGCAGTTGTTTAGATATCTCCATGTTTCATGAATTGTCACAATCAATTTCCATCTATCTCCACCTAAATTATTTATATAAAGAAGTCTACACCGTGCTCTGCGCTCAGCCACGTTCCTAAGCAAAAGGCAGTGAATATTATTATTTTAAAATACCAATCTTGGTTTATTACCTTGTCTATAGGTGGCGCAGATATTTTTAACAACTCAGCAATTTCACTTTGGGTCGGTGAATTTTCTTTTAAACCCAGAGGTACGTTCTTTCTTTGAATATTCGTTTGGTGTTTGTTCCCTTTCCTCTTAAAAGCAATGCTTGACGATTTTTCTTCTACTATTGATAATATTAGAAACCTTTTATTACTGAAATATAGCCATATTTTAGGAGTTTTCCGAAATTTTGAATTTCCGTTGGTAAAGTGTGCCAGAAAAAATACTGAAATTCTACATAAGGTAGCAAAATTTCTGCAAATCTTTGCATCAAAGAAAACGTTACAAAATTTGAAGAGGAGAATCCGTTTTTTGGGGTAAATATGACAAGGACGGTAAGTAAGGTAATATCGGAAAACTTGAAAGTTTCGTCCTCCTGGAGTGGGAATCGAAACCGCGTCTCCTAGATAGCGGCCGGGAATGCTAACCACTACACCACCCAGAACGACAAAGTCTCAAGTTTCCGATTAATTTGAATATAACCATCACAGGATTCGCTAGTCGAAGCAACCGGCATTCATGTTTAGCGAATCTGGAGTTTACGAATCCTATCCCGTGACTGCCCGGGGAGGCAGATAAATCATGAATGGAATACGGGATTACACCATAAAATACAAATTTTGAAGACGACAATCCGGTTTTTTTTTGGAGGGGTTTAAATATGACAAGGATGCTAAGCCAGATAATATCCGAAAACTTGAAAAGTTCGTCTTGCTGGAGTGGGAATCGAACCCGCGTCTCTCAGATAGCACCCGGTTTTGCTAACCAGGACGACGAAATTTTCAAGTTTTTGGATATTATCTGACTTACCATCCTTGTCATATTTACACCAAAAAACTGATTGTCATCTTTAAAATTTGTATTGTATGGTGTAATCCCGCATTTCATTTTTGAAAGAAAACGTGATTTGACCAGGAAGCTCGCAGCTCGCAAGAGAAATTGAGTAATAGTTCACTGAATAACAGTACTTTAACCAAAATTAAAAAATAATTAATACACACAATTGACGTGGATTAGAAACCTCAAACAGAAGTCACCGCTCTTTCCACGTTTATGAGTGAGTGTTCTTAGTGACTCACTTATAAATGTACTTAGAAAGAGCGATGACTTCTGTTTGATGTTCCTAATCTTCGTCAATTGTGTGTATTAATTATTCATTCGTCTCCTAGTTATTTGTTCAGTGGCTGCTTTCCATCTTTGGTGAATCCCCAGCATTGTGCGGGGCTCCAAGAAGCAACCAGCCAAGTGGTTTGGCAGTTAGTCGTATGTGAGTCTGGAGAATTCGAGGCCGCTGTGGTGCAGTGGTAGCATGTCCGGCGCGTAACTGGAAGACTCTGGGTTCGATTCCTGGTGGTGGCTGACGAGAGTTTTCCGTGACTCACTTATGAACGTGAAAAGAGCGATGACTTCTGTTCAAAATTAAAAATCTAGTAGCGGTTTATACAGGATTTTCTTCCTTTCGCAATGACACACTGAACTTTTATTTTGAGATAATTTAACGAATGACCGACCAAAAAGAGAAGATTCCGCAAACTTTAAAAATTCCCCAAGTTTTGATCAGAACGGCTTCCCTTTCGGCATTGAACTTTCTTTCTACGCTGTTATTGATCCCGAGAAAGAAAGTTATTTTGCACATTTAAACATCAGATTTGCCTTTACAAAACTCAATGTTGTAATGAATAAGAAAAAATGACCGCAAAATAAAGAAGTTCAAAGTTTTGATATACAGAAGAAAAACGCGTGTTGGTAAAAATAATGTTTTAGGAATCAATTGGCAATTTGCAAAAATGTTTACTGCACCCATCATTACGACATACCTAAAAACATGGTTAGCTGATATCCCCTATTCAAGCGAAAACTAAATGAACGAAGCTGCTCATCATAAAACAGTCGCAGTTTTTGCTTCCAAACAATGTGATACTTTTCATCCATACTACACTAGAAGGTTTGTTAGGATTTGTTCACTAAAGCGCTGTTCAATTCTTTCAACACGGGAAAAAATCTACATTCCAAAGGATGTGCTCTTAAAAATTGTCAAAAAAGATTTGAACAATGAAATTCCTAATGATTTTTCCGTAAACGGAAGACTTCGTCTTTGTTCAGATCACGATCTCTTATAATTTTTAACTACATCGTGCTTTCTTCAGGAGAAAACTTCTTTCCCTTTTTAAGGAAACGAGCTCCTGAACAATAGCGCTGAGAAAATGTTTGCAGTCTTTAATTGTTTCTCTCACGTGAAGCATGTGAGTCATATCAGCAATGGCATTCACGAGGAGTTTTCAGTATTTTTGTCCTTCTTTATTTCTCAAGGATTCAAGAATGCTTTCTTAGAGCAATTATTTTCGTGTTATCAAGGCATTGTTAATAGCTGCTTCCTTCCCAGAAAAATAACATAACATAATGCACACCGAAACCAGAGCAAAAATGTCGCTTTCGCCACTTATGAAATTTCTTAGAAAACTTATAAGAAGTATGCATAGATAAAAAGAGAACTTCCCCCGAAGGATGATAAGTGATGATAACGATGTTCGAAATTCAAGCGTCACAGTATTTACTTTTGTGCTTATAAAAAACCACGTGGATAAATTATGCATGCAATACTAAAGGTAGAAAACTAATGAGCATGCGTTTGGCAAAACCAGAAGAAACGCTTACGTTCTGAAATATAAATACGAAAACTGCATGAGGAAAGACGTTAATCTTGTACACAAAAAGAGACATACACTATATTGACAAAAGTCACGGAACACCTAGAAGAGAAACACAACATAGCATTTATTGACATACATTAATACGGTGTCCGTCCAACTTTGGCCTTAATGCATGAACTGACATTTCGGGATATGCTTCCGACTAGGCTTTGGAACACAGCGATAGGTATGCGCTTCCATTCAGTACACAATGCTGCCGCTAACTGTTGCTTAGTAGTAGGCCTTGGTTCCAAACTTCTTATGCGGAGCTCTAGTTCATCCCAAAGGTGCCCTATGGGATTAAGATCACGGCTCTGTGCTGGCCTGTCAACACACGATGCGGAATTATCGTCAAGCCACGTCGTAACAGTCCTTGTTTTATGGCTCGATGCATTATTCTGCTGGTACAAACAAGGCTCGGTTCCATAGTACTGCCACAGAGTTGGTAGGGATAATTGTCCAGAATATCGAGGTAGATGTGCTGGTTAACAGGTTTGTCCACGATAGCCAATGGGACCGGGACCATACCACGAAAAACACCCTCACACGAGTACACTGCCACCTCCAACCTGACCGTAGGAAGAGTACACCGTGGTAAATAGCGTCCCCTCGGCTGTCTCCATACCTACACATGGCCATCAAGCTGATGGATTGCGTATCTGGACTCATCAGTCCATAGGACCCGTTTCCATTAATCTACGGTCCACGATAAATGTTCTTTACACCATGCTAAACGACGAGTAGCATTCCGAGTGCAGATGGAAGGCTTATGAGCAGCTGCACGACCAACGGTAACCCATGGAATGAAGTTCCTCTGCGAATGGTACGTGTACATAACGATGTTCCAGCAGTTTTAATCACCTGTACACATTAGTCTTGTGCAGTATTTCGTCGATTAGCTGTAACGACTCTCCTGAGGCTTCGACGTCCTCCATCACTGATTTTCTTTTGGTCTGCTGGTACGTTTTGCTGCTTCAGGCACGCCATGTGTCTTCCACTTATTTAGTACAGCCTAAACAGTTGACTTGGGTATGTTTAAACGGCTCTCGGTTTCTCTTATGGACATTCCATTAATGTAACACCCAACAATCTTTCCTTTCTCAAAGTCAGTTCTCTCCCGCCGCGACATTTTCACTCAAACCTTGCAGTGCGATATGATCGTGGTCAGCTTCAGTCTTGTTTTTATACCGTTTGCAGCTGTAGCGCGCATCTGAACGACGCAGCGGATCCGTAGATTTGCTTTTGGAGAGGTGTACGGTGACTTTTTTCAACATAGTGTGCATATGGAGGTGATTGAAGAATATTCCGGAAATGCCCCAATATGGCAATTAATTTAATCCTTTAAGCGGCTTACGTCCCAGACGCAAATGGCGCCCAAAATGTTCTGCGCTCCCCTAACACAAATATTCATATAGTGTCTGGGTTATACGAAAGCTACGTCAAAATTATTATCACCTGATGATAATCATTTTGAGGTAACTTTAATTATATATCCTATATTTAAGACACGATCAGGAATGGCTAGACCTTTGCTATTTTAATCATGCCACTGGGATAGGTACAATTGTGTAAAAATCGAAATCTGCCGGTGGCGAAGATCGAAACCGGATCCTTCTGCTCTGGAGCCGAATGGCTTCCCGATTGAGCTAGGCAGACGTAATGTATTGTAGCAACTTTGCCATCTTGACATCTTTCACCTCTGTAGTACGTCAGGCATGTTCCCACTTTCCCCACTGATAAGGGGGGACAGGAGTTCGCATTTTTCGTGACCACCTCAAACCCTGCGTGACATACTACTGGAGTGACAACATGTGTCAAGACGTCAAATCTGCAGCGAGACATTCTGTCCGCGTAGCTGCGTTGGGAGAGCGAGTTACTCCGGAGTGAGGGGACACGGTTTCGATGGCTATCGCGGACAAACTTGTGTTTTCAAACATGCTTGAAGGAGCTTAATGTAGAAGAAAGAATTCTTGCGTTGTGATTATTTGCGTTGTGTCCGACGCTCCCGCAGCGAAGTAAAGTGTTTTTCTCTGATGAACATACAATTTATCAGAGTGCACGTAATAGGAATATCTATTTCTGGAGCGAGGAAAAATTCGCATTATTACGAAGAGCTCGAGCATAACTCCCCACATGTTATGCCCCGGGCAGCTGTGTCCAGCAGGCACTTGATCGGTACCTATTTCTTTGATGGCCCTGTCAATCAACATTCTTAGCTCATCATGTTTAAGGGATCGGTTTGTTCCAGAGGTTGTACCTGCTAGGAGATTACTGGTTTAAACAGGATGGAGCACCGCCCTTACTGTGCCATTGCTGTCAGGGAATTCTTAAATGAAGTATTTTACGATAGGTGGGAAGGACGACGATCAACACGTCTTCCAACGCCCATTGATTGGCCTTCCAGAAGTCCTGATCTCTCGTCTTGAGGCAACGCTTTGTGGGGCATTAATAAGGACTGTGTATCGCGGCAAAGATAACAGTCAACCGAAGAATTGAAAGAAGCTGTTAGAGCTGCTTTTACACAAATCAGCAAGGCTATGCTTCGTAAAATATCACACAGAACATGGCGTCGAATAATTGTGTGCTACAAACATGATGATGCTCATACGGACATTCTGGATTTTGAACATCCGTCATGGCTGATCTTTCATTGATTATATTGTGTACATTATATATATTCATTACAGCCTATGTACTAAGTATTCTATGGGTGTATTGTAATGAGTCTATCTAAGGGTGACAAGACTTTCGGACCACCCTGAAAGTTCCTAATTCGGTGCCGGTGTGGGTATTTTTACTAACTCAGGGCCGGTGTGGGTATTTTTACTAATTCAGGGCCGGTGTGTTTTTTTTCTCGGTGTGGTATATTTTCTTTTTTCTCGGTGTGGACATTTTTTCTGAAGTTTCTAATTCATTGACGCTGTGGCATTTTTTTTGTGGGAATTGTTTTGTATTTTTGGCCGGTGTAGGTATTTTTTCTTTCGTGTGTGTAGTTGTTCCTTTTTGTGTGGGCATTTTTTCTCGGTGTGTATATTTTTCTCTCTCTTATTTTTTGTGGTATTTTTATAAAATCAATTTCATTAAAAACAGCCATTTTGCAGTTTTCCCAGGGAAGACAATCATCAACAGGGTATTTTTCCCTGTTTACCTCTGTATCAATATTTCCTCGTGAGAACATGGTTCGTAATACAGGGTGAGCCAAATGTCCCTGTGCACCTGACGTACATGCAATATTGTGAATGGACGATGTTCGTGTGTTTGGGGTAGGGTAACACGCTACCTACCGTCTGCTCTTGAACGACGCAGCCGCCTTTATTTCTGGCCGTCTGGCCGTGATTGAATCAGTCGGTAGTGAAGCGCCACAGTGTCCGGTTGAACAGGGTGTTGTGGCTTGAGGGTCGAGTGTTTCTGATTGAACATGTCTTTCGTATTGGAGGTAAATATACGGACAAAGCGAAACGTAAGTACAGAGAAAATTTTCCAGATACTGAAGAACACCATTACACTGCAGTGAGGCAGTTAATTGAAATGTTTCATAAAACCTGATAAGTGAGAGATGCTCCGAGAAGCGGTAGGCCGCGAGAGTTAAAAGAAGAAAAGTGGAGGATATTTCCGTTTGCTTTAATAAAAGTTGAAAGAAATCGGTTCGAAATTGGCAGAACATCAGGTGTATCGTACAGCTGCACCCGTAGGGCACTGAAAATGCGACTGCAGCTCTACCCATACAACATCAGAACTGTGCACCCACACAGACTACGATTAGGGGTGTGGAATATTGCAGATGGTTCAAGGAGTTCATTAATGGAAACGGAGAGGACATTTTGGACGTCACGCTTTTCTCCGACGAAGCTCTGTTCCACTTATTGGGATATGTCAACAGCCAAATCAATCGGTGTTGCACGGAACCAACACTACAGTAAACAGGAACATTTCCCCGTTAGACCTGTCATGTGTTTTTGAGAACACGTTCGGACGCGTGGATGCATGTCTACACACAGGAGATGGCCATGTCCAGCATGTACTGTGTAGCAGGTACGCTTGTAGTTGTTGTACTTCTTGCCAGGTGCACAGTGACTTTTCGCTCACCATGTTAAAGCATAAAACTCTGCGAGCACACAGCAGTGAGAATGTGGGAATTTATGATAGCACATTGTGTATATTTCTTGTTCTTTGCAGATCATCGTTATTGTCAAACATTATCAATCCACTGATGGACGAAGGTCTCTCCAAGCCTCTTTCCACAACAGTCTGTCTTGTGCCAGTCTCCTCCATGTTACTCCCGCATACTTTCGAATTTCATCCACCCATTTCCCATGTGGTCTCCTTCTGAGTCTTTTCCTGTCCCTCGGAATCCAATCTAAAATTTCGACTGTCCATCGATGGTCTGTTCCTCTGGCAGTATGTCCAGCCCATTGCCATTTCAGGGATTTTACTCTGATCACGATGTCTTCCATTTTTGTCATTTTTTTCATCCACGATTTCCTCTTCTTATCCCTCCTGGTTGCACCACGTATGCACCTCTTCATGCCTCTTTTAGTTGTCTGCAGCCTTTGTATGTCTCTTTTAGTTAAGGTCCACGTCTCTGCACCATACGTAAGCACCGGATGGATGCATTGATTAAACACTTTTCTTTTAAGACATAATGGCATATTGTTCTTGAAAAATTATGCTGTTTGTTCCAAAAAGTTCTCCAGGCAAGTTTTATACGCCGATTAATTTCTTCATTATATGACCCTCACATTATATCTGCTGTCCAAGATAAATGTAGGTAGGTATTGGTTATCTCCAGCTTTTCCCCATCAATCGATAGATCTTCATTTCTTCTTAAAGCATTGTACATCACCTTTGTCTTCCGAAAGTTTATTTTCAATCCCACTTCTTTACTCTTGTCAGCAAGTTACTGGATCATACTCTTCAGCTGTGATGGAGTAGTTGCAAAAATGACTGCGTCATCAGCAAAACGAAGGAGAGTTAAATACATGTTGTTACATGCGATTATTCAGATTTACAATATGACTGTAGCTACATAAAAATATTGCAATTTAACTGCCAGAGTAACGCCCGAAGCTCATCAAAAATGTTCGAAAGTGCCCTTATCGAAAACAGTCTTCGCATCATGTCAGCATTTCTGCGAATAAATATAGACTTTGCCGAAGGTTATGGCAAATTTGCATTTCAGAGTTGTGGCACTTGAACTGTAAAGTTTAAACCGTTCTTCGACTTCATGACGATCAGATTTCCAAGAAGTTGCGAAGGGAATGACTCCCACTTCTCCATTAGAGGAAGGCGATCTGTCAAAATGTCATTAATCCATGTCAAGGGAATTTTCTCTGCAGTTTATGAAAACTCCCAACGCTCATTTAGAGAGAAGTTACTACACTTAAATGGAATTGAGAAATGATCGGCAATCTCTGCGAACTCCTTTTTTACGAATTTTATTGTCGACCAGACGCGTCGATAGAATCGGAACACGATTTGTCAAATCTCATTAGAAACGAAAATTTATAAAGCTTCGTTTACCAATGAATCATGAAAATGCGCTACACAATAAGTTTAGCATTATTTAGAAATCCACGATTTCACATACGTTATCTTATTTTCGATTTAGCATGAATTACAAGAACTACATTTATGCAGCGTAAAGACAACATCCACTCTTTTCGAGGCCAGTCCTTGGGGTCTCTAAACTGCATGAGTTATGTGAATTTTTATCTTAAATGGTCCATCATTCAAAGTAATTCTCTCTCTTGAAAATAGCACTGGCTCCTAAAGAAAAATCAGTGTTAGTAAATACCGAACTACGAAGGCAGATGGAAGACGCAGCATAATATTCACTGATTTGTAAAAGTTTAACACCACCTGTTTGTATTAGGAGATTCCTGCCTGTTGCGTCAGCTACTGTCTGTATTACTCAACTTCCTGTCGGTGTTGCATCATCCCACAGCGGCAGCTGTTGATAGAGTTGGGGGAAGCGTACAAGCGTCAGTTTACTTTTGGTTTTCATGCAGAGATGTTTTGTAGGTATTCTGTATACAGCGAAACATGGGCAAAAAACCGTCATTATGTGTTACGCATAAGGCCCAAACAGTTACTTTATGTCATGAAAGATACTCCGAACGTGACATAAGCAGAAAGATTTATGTGAGCAAGATTGCTCTTCATAATGCGATCATGAAATATCGAGATATAGGTGAATTTAGCGACCGAAAGAGAAGTGGACGTCCAAAGAAAACAACCCCACGTGATGAACATACCATAAGCCGAATAGTTATGCGTTCTCCGAGAAGTTCGTGCAAGAAAATCAAGGACCTTCTACATTCAAAAGGGTCTGATATTATTGTAGTATGAGCACTTTTTCCCGACGTCTTAGCAAAGATTTTGGACTTAGGTCTAATAAACCTGCGCATAAACCTATACTCCGAATCAACCTAAGAGTGTACCACTACGTAGGGTGTAAAACAGCTACATCCGCTGCGAAAAGTAGTCCCTAGAGTTTTGAGCGAAAACCAGTTGAATTATTGCTCAGAATTCATTTTTGTTTGCTAAGCAGTTTATCAAACAAAATTGCTATCTAAAAAAGTTCCAGAAGTTAGTGCGCTTTATGAAATAAATTTTTTATGAGAAGTTGCTGAATCAAGAGCTTTGCACATTCGGCTGTTTCTGCCCACTTTGGATAGAACTCGGACAGGAGGAAGGGGTGGAAGACCTCTCCCAAGATTAACAACAGAGAGACAGTAAATTGACAATCGGGGAGACTGGAAGGGTTGGTTACTTAAACAGGCGGTAGGGGATGTGACGTACCTGCCAGCAGGACGCACACGACTTAAAGGCAGATAGTAGTCAGAACAAACGTCCGCGTAGCTCAATTGGTAGAGTGACTTGTTCCGGAATGAGGGGATCCGGGTTCGAATCCTGGCATGGACAGAAATGACGGAGAAATTTACTTCGTATTAATGGCGCCCGAACTATCCGGATGACCCGACCGTTCAAAATCTCGCAATGGTGTGATGTTATTTCCACACCGCGAGATAGGTATAATCAGAGAATCCCTTTTCCAGCGCTTCGAAAAATAAATGTGTGTGACGTTGCATTCCACACACCAGATTGCCTGGGAGTTCTCAAGTGCACGTTCTACAGTGGATGGCTGCCTGCAACGATTCATGGCCACGGCTGACCCGTGGGCAATGCCCCCGGCCCTCTTTCGGGGAGGGGGGAGATGTGACGTACCTGCCAGCAGGACGCACACGACTTAAAGGCAGATAGTAGTCAGAACAAACGTCCGCATAGCTCAATTGGTAGAGTGACTTGTTCCGGAATGAGGGGATCCGGGTTCGAATCCTGGCGTGGACAGAAATGAAGGAGAAATTTACTTCGTTGTAGGGAAGAAAGCAGTTTAGCCTCCACATATCTCTCACAATCCCCACTACTTGTGAGATGTGTGCGTGAGTGGGGGGATCAGAAACAAAAACAGTAGAAAAGAGCACATTAACGCGGATGGATACCGTTCTTGCGTTTTACGACGGGTCGTGGTATGGCTCTCCCGCTTTTACAAACAGTAGACTTTTAGGGTGAATTGGAGTATAAACTAACCTCTGCCATGAAAAAGAAGAGACTTCAGTTTGCGAAGCGTCATAAAATTGCAGCCAAGTTCTTGTTTTCCGATGAATCAACTGTGCGTCAATTTGAATCACGTGAAGCACATGTTCGAAGACCGAAAGGCAGAAAGGTTTGATGAAAAATACACATTTAGCACCGTGAGACATTCGCCTAGTCAGATGATATGGGATGCTACGTCAGCATACGGTACTGCTTCGTTATCCTTTCTGCCGATAGGCACAACTATGACTGGTCTCTTTTATGTGGAAATGTTAGGTGAGAAGATGTTAACTCGTGTGCAAGTGCACACATGCACAATCTTTATGCGTGATGGTGCTCCATGATACCGATCAAGGACAGTAAAGGACTCCTTGCAGAGGAAAAACATAACTGTGCTTGACTGGCCCGGTAATAGTCCCGACCTTAACCCCATCAAAAATTTGTGTACCATTTCAAAAGACAAGGTAGCAGAAAAACAGCCATCAAATTCCCAAGCTTTGATTGACGCAATGAAGTACGTGAGGGACATAGACATTTCAAGTAACTACCGCAAATCTCTCATTGAGAGTATGTCACATCGTATTCTGTCCGTTATAAAAAACAAAGGTGGCCACACAAAGTGCTGATTTCGGTCTTTTTGCGTTCTAAAGAATGTAAGTATTCATCTGTGGTGTCACTGTTTCAAATATTTCTAACTAGTAATGAGTTGTTTCTTTGAAAATATTAATTTTCAATTAATTGACAGGTGGTCTTAAACTTTTCGGAATGACTGTATTTATAGCCTCTCGAAACTTTTATTACTGAAATTTAACCGCAAAAGAACTGGTTTACGCATAAAAATTTCACACTTGTTCTTCGCACCGGTGCTTAAGAGATGCCTGGACGCTCGTTGTTTTTTCTTGGTGTAAAATGCACCATGAACACCTCTTATTGCTATGAGCAGTCTACTGTCTGATTCAATGGAGGGAACAGCTCCAGACCCATCAGAGAAACACAGCACCAATGCCTTATCTAAGCTTGAACCCTGGACAATATGGGACGTTGATCAGAAGCCTAAGCCCCAGACCACTAGAACGCCGGGACGGCATGGGGATATCTGTATGCTTGCTCGAATTGGGAACAGGTTGGATTCTGGTTCTGTCCGTTCCCTGGGGAAAGTGGTCTTATTACGGGCGGATAACTTCATATATGTATATGCTTAAAAATTGATGTGAATCGAAAGCAAGAAGTCAAACATCTTTAGACATGCACAACATTTAGTTATCTCTAATCAATTCAGATGTATATCATACATACGTTTAGTGTGTAAGTGAGTTCGAAAGGCACATCAAAACTCACATTTACAGTAGCGAACAAAAGTATTAGGCGAAACACTTTTTCGATCATAATATTTTTTTTTGCTGGACCAAATCGGGTCATTTTGGGATATGATATGTGTTATTCAGTTGTAAACATGACCCATATGCAGATGGATCGGAAACCTTAACACAGATCAGGTACCGAGCTTAAACGCAAAGATCATACAAATTGACCAACAAAGTAGGTGTGTATCACATTCATTTAATGCAACGATAACAGAAAACAAGTACGAGAAAACGGCAAAACGATAACTAATACTTAGTGGGATAACCACGATACTTAATAACAGCTGCACAACGGGCCGGTACTGATTCCACTAGCTTCTCGACGGTTACCTGCTGAATTCGCACCCATTCGGCAGACAGCTGGTCGAAATTCTGGGCCCTATTACGGCAGGTTTTCTTAGCACATCGTCTCTCCCAGCTCCTCCCACATGTGCTCAATGGGGTTGAGGTCTGAAGATTAGCTTGGCCAGTCTAGAAGTGTGACCTGTTGCTGCTGGAAGGCTGCCTTCGCTACTCTGGAGGTGTGCTTCCGGTCGTTGTCTTGCTGCATGATCCATCCAGGTGGCATATTCTGGTTTCCTCATGGGAAGACATCGTTGATGAGCATGTTTGTGTAGCTCTGGCCGGTCATTATTCTGTCAATCTTGATGATGGGGCACATTTCATTGCGAGAGAAGGCGCCGTAAACCATGAGCGATCTTCCTCCGTGCTTGACAGTCGGCTGAATGAACTGGGGGTTGAATCTCTGGCCACACGAACGTCGTACGTATCAGATACCATCACTTCCGAACAAGTTGAACTTGCTCTCGTCGGTGAAAAGCACCTTAATCCAGTCCGCCGCGGTTTATTGTCGGTTACGACGCGCGAACGCGACTCTGTCTCGTCGATTCTTGACTCCGATGAGTGGTTTCTTGGCTGGGCGTCTTCCATTCAATCCACCAGCAATGAGACGACGGGAGATGGTCATCCGGCTGACGTTCAGGTCGTCGCTGTCGCGGAATTCGGTGGCGATGTCCACAGCAGTCACGGTGGGATCAGCACGAGATCGACGGAGGATGCGTCTATCCTGACGCAAAGCAGTGGAACGAGGCCTACCACATCGCGGACTGTTCTCGACGGTCCCAGTCTTCTTATAACGTTGCAAGATAGCTGAAATGGACTGGTGCCGGATCTTCAGGGCCCTCGCAATGTCGGTGACGCACTTTCCGAATTCCATCATGTTCACGGCCGCCTGGCGAGCTCCAACATGGATATACGCCTTTTTACCCATTTTTGAAAACCTAAGATTGACTTATTATCACACTATACATCACAAAACCCACAAAAATCACAAGAAAAACATTAATACATGCAGCAAACAAATGGGTAATAATTGGCGACTCTTGAATATGGCCCATTTCGAACGACAAATTCGCTCTAAGCGAAATACAAACCACGCGGCATTGTAACCCACGAATCAACACATATCATATCCCAAAATGACCCGATGTGGTCCAGCAGAAAAAACGTTATGGTCGAAAAAGTGTTTCGCCAAGTACTTTTGTTCGCTACTGTAGTGTGTAAATGTGAGTTTGGATGTGCCTTTCGAACTGTCTACATACTTCGACTTGCAACTGAGTCCTAACCTTTGCAAAGTGATATTCCGATATATAGGACAATGGAGCTGCATTGGACTTGTATTATACTACATACTTCGACCTGCAAGCGAGTCCTAGCCTTTTTTAAAATGTCACTTCGATATATTGGACACTGGAGCAGAGTTGATTACTATTACATCTATGCAGAACTATGTTGCTTGTCGGACTTAAGGTACCTTTTTCAACATTTTGTTATTTTGTGTAAAGTGCTGTAGTTTTGCAACATTCACTTCCATAATTTTGTGTCAATTCTCGCGCTTGCTTATAGCCATTAAAGAAGTGGACTTCGCTTCTCACATGAAGAAAAATGTGGATAGAGTTTTTTTACTATTTTGAGTAATGTAAGATATACATCTCAATTGATTAGCAGTTTCAGCACTACAATTGACCATATTCATGTGGTTATAATACATATTTTGTTATCTCATTAACTGTGGTATGAAGAATGTTTCACATGGAATGTATGAAGAATGTTACACATGGAATGTATGAAGAATGTTACATTATCCCATTCAGCCAATCCATCTTACATTACACAGCCCACCCATTTATCAACTTCTTCTTCCACTATACAACAATTTGGTTATTTGCATTCCCCTCCGAGGATCTAAATAGCTAAGATATCTTCTGGGAGAGTTTGATAGGGTAAGACAGTCGTGCCAGGAAGGTGGGTGGGCATAAATTCTGCAGTTTTCGCGCGAGACCATCATAGGGGTTTACTTCTACTACAACAAAACAGCAAAAATTGAGACCCGTCGGAATAGATATAGTCCTAACGGGCCATGTTCAGAGAAAGCGGTCTCGTTCATTTCGTCGACACGTACATTTCGTCGACGCTATATATGCAAACAGTCGATTCCTCAAAATTTTCCTAAAATCTGCAGTTTTCAATTTAGAACCACCGAATTCGGTATACTATCTCATGATACTCTAACTTAGACCGTACACGGTTTTCGGAAAGGGTTAGGGCCCGGTGTCAAGGAGACCCCATACAACATTTTCGTAAAATCTACAGTTTTCAATTTCGAACCACAAAATTTGGTGTTCTATCTCATTGTACTCTTACAACAACTTAGACCATAGACGGAAGGAGTCGGGGCCCGGGGTGAAGGGGACCCCATACAACATTTTCGTAAAATCTACAGTTTTAAATTCAGAACTACCAAATTTGATATACTATCTCATGGTACTCTAACTTAGCTCGCAGATAAGGTATTGGAGTGCAGAATTGCGTTGCAGTTCTTAAGTAAAAAATGGAAATTTTTGAAAAAATGTTGTATGGGGCTCCCTTTACCCCGGGCCCCGACCCCTTCCAAAAACCGTGTACGTTCTAAGTTAGAGTAGCATGAGATAGTATACCAAATTTGATTGTTCTAAATTGAAAACTGTAGATTTTATGAAAATTGTGTATGGGGCCCCCTTGACTTTGGGCCCCGACCTCTTCCAAAAACCGTCTGCAATTTAAGTTACAGAACCATGAGATAGTATACCAAATTCGGTGGTTCTGAACTTGTTTTGTGATTTTTAGGAACAGATTGTTTGCATATACTGTATAGTGTCTACGAAATGAGTTGTCGACGAAGTGAACCAGACCCCAGAGAAAGTGTGGTCAGTTCCATGGTGTAACTTGGGAAAGTGAGGGGGCGCACTGAATGGGATAATGCCGGCGTTCAGTGACATCGTTTCTACGAAGGACTGGACAAAGATCATTCCACGTGTGATGACACCCAACGCCCATATCGAGTATTTTTTAAATCAGCACGACGCAGGGCTATGAAGTTGCAGCGCGCGAAGGTTCATTGCCACTGGACAGTGGGAGACTGGAAACTGGTAGTTTGGTCCGACGAATCAAGGTTCCAACTACAAGATAAATAATCCGGAGTGTGCTTAGATGTATTATTCCACACGAGGCCACTACACCTAACTGTCTATTCGGTGTGTTATTTGCCCATTCAGGCGGTCTAACGTTTGGGGGTTTGGATACGTAGACCACCGGAGGCCTACTTATGCCTACCGCGACCACTATATAAACACAACACGATTCTGACGTATCTGCCGACCACCAGCACTCTTCATTGCTATCTATATTTTACAGCAGGGTGCCTGATTTTAAAAAGACAATGATCCGTCTTGTTGGTCCCAGTTTGGTGAAGAACTAATTGGAGGAACATTCCAATAACTTTATAATCTTGGAATGATCCTCTAATTATACAGATTTGAACCCAATTGAGCATCTTTGAGACGAAGTGCAACGACGAACTTTTATACCGAAAACGATCACAAGCAACTCTCCGTAAACTCTAGTCGACAAAACGGCGCTACAGGCGCAAGATGTGTACACACAGCTGCGTGAGTTTAGTGTTTATTGACACACAAACGTTTCAGGACACAATGTGCTCAATATGCTGGCAATCACATGAGATGACATGCTGCAGACGAAGAAGGACATGTGACGCAGCTGCTCGCAGTATATCAAGGTCGATGTTGGCCACTTCACGTCTGATAGTCGTTCACATATCTGAGACAAAGCGTATACCGATAAACTCTATATTTAAGGTATCACTAAAGCGAGATATCACAAGGAGTAAGACCCGGTGAGAGGCTGGCAAAGACTGCGGACAACCTCGAGAAACTGCGCTTTCATGTTCAACTGAACATTTTCATATGAAATTTTCTATGTGAATGTCCTACAATTTCTTGGATACGTTTGTTTGTTTGAGGGTTTAAGGACTGCCGTGAGCAACCTGATAGGCAGTCGTCTATCCCTTACAGATGGCCACTTGTTCCAGGGAAAAGACAGAGCCAGCTACAAGACAAACACAACATCCAATGCCTCCTCTGGATTTGAACCAAGGACCATCTCGAGCAAATCTTGAATTTCAGCAGTGATGCTTCTGCTATGCGTCACAGGTAATATCTTGTGATGGCAAAACGTACTGAGCAGATTTTGTCCTGAAACGTTAGTGCTCTCAATAACTAGTAAATGCACGCACGTGGTTGTTCTTTTCGTGCGTAGGCAGAGCCATTGTTCGCCAAGAGTGGCAGTTTCGAGCTACTATGTTTTCCTCTAAATTGTTTCTCCATGCTCCCAGTAAGCTCAGATGTCTACATTTCTTTTAGAAAAGCAAGAAATGCAGAATCGCAATGTCTGCATTTTTCGCTCTTCTAAAAATCCGAGAAGAGTGATACTTATTTCATAACGACCTGGTATATTTATTTGAGCTCTCACTTTCATCAAAGCGTAATCTTATCACACATAGACCTGCTATTATTCTCTTGAATTTCCATTTGTATAATATTGGCCGAAGGAAGCGGTTTTTCGAAAATAAACATTAGGATTTCGTGTGTAGATATTGCAACGTATTGTTGCCATCTTTGTTGGCTGCAAAGTGATTGCATCCAAAAAGTAATCTCAAGAGGATCATTTTCCCTTTTCTTGTATTGTATCTAAGAGATTTTACTTAAGTATATTCCCCATTTACTCGTGTTACTGTGTTAGAAAGACCTATGAGGCGAAAAATTTCCTTTCTTTAGGCTTTAATTTCCATTATTTTCTGGAAAAGAAGCACTTTTGATGGGGAGCAAAAAAAAAAAAAAAAAAAAACCCAAGAAAAACCGCACATGATGCCGATCAGTTTCGAATGTCAATGTGTCTCCGAAAGCTTTTTAATGGCTTTTCTGAAGCGGGAATTTGCCCTTCGTGTCTCTTCTAAGTGGCATTAGTTCACCTAACGCTGAAGACCGCAATAAAAGGAAACAACGGAATCCCAATTTCCGTAACATTTAGGTCGTGCTAGGATTGATGATGATAACAAAGATCTTTGTAGTTGCACATGAATCAAAAACACAGGAATGAAGCTTACGACCGTTTCCTGTATTTATCAGTAGATCTGGACATTTTTCTTCCCTTTCAGAAGGAGGGAGGTATTTTTCTGGGAGCAAATATTTGTCATCCTACTTCCTTTTTTAAATCTATCCACAACAATGGAATAAATGCTTTGTTGTTCCTTTGTATTTCTTTAGCAACAAAAGAATGATGACGAAATATCGTAATCGTTTATCGAAAGACCACCCGATTTAAGGTCATCGCTCGAGTTCAAAAACATTTATGTTCAAGCACTTGGAACATCAAGATCACCATTTCAATTGGGGAAAAAATTCATAAATGGTATTTCTGATATTTTCGATAAATACACAGCCGTCCAAAATTAATGTCCGAAATATATTTCTGAGAAACGAAAAAAAGAAAGACTACGAAACGGAATGCAGGGAGATTTGCTAGGTGAATGGATATACTCGTAATGTTCATAAACAATTTGTTGAAACTAAAGGATACGCGTATTGTGATTACGCATGATGACATGCGTATAGAGTTTTCAAAATCGGATGTCACATTTCATCCAATAAGATGGCTAATAGAAATTGTGATAATTTCTTAAGGAAAAACAACTCGTACGCGAACGGGCCATCCAGCTCCGGATGAAATCATTTCCATTCCTCGAATTTGGCAGCACGTTGCCCAAAGCGGATTCTGTTTGGGGGATGACGTGCTACAATGTGCCTTTTTAAATCACTCCAGACATTCTCTATATTGAGGGTGACCAGACGTCCGGCTTTTGGATGACATGTCCTCCTTTTCTTACCATGTCCTCCTGTCCTCCAGGCAATAAGAGAAATAGTCCCAATATTCGGATTTTTCAATAAGGAATAATATTTCAAATATATTTTGATCACATTCTTCTATTGTAATCATATATCCTATCATGTGACAGCTAAAAAGTATTAAATATTATCTGTATTCTCGCTGGCGCCCTTCCCCCTCCTCCGGTCACTTTATTTCTGCAATCCTGCTGCTTCCTTCTGTAGTGCGTCACTTGTGAGTCAACAGCGCAGAGTAAACTCGCCGGTGCGCGTTAGTCTCTTTGTCGTTCATCGCAGGTGGACGGTTCCGTGCGGTGTAGTCGTGTAAACAATGAACTCATACTGCTTGTTTTGTATATTGTTAGTCGTTGCTGAGAATGTTTCCTATTTATAATTCAAGTTCCTTAATCAATCAGTGAGGGGTATACCTCTAGTTAAATACAAATTGAACGACATGTCATGCTCTAAATTTAACAAATATTTGTTAACAAAAACCCGATCTACCGAAGAAAATCTCTTCCAGTGAAAAATATGTGTAAAAATGTCCAGCAGACTAAACTGTTTCTTTCTTTTTTTAAATTTTACATGCATTAACTCTGAAACTGTAAAATTTAAATACAGAGTATGGGCATTCATATATTTTTTTTTAATTTTATTGTGTCCTGCTTTTTCTCGAAATGTCCTCCTTTCTTAATGAAAATGTCATTCCATTCTAAAAGCTTATCTGGTTACCCAGCCTATAACTATAATGTTCAACTCTGAAGACCTGGATGGCTAATCAGTCCTAATATCCACCCTCTCAAGGAACTCCTTGACGAGCTTTATGCGGGCGAGAGATATGGTCCTTACAAAGAAACTTAATACCAATAGACCCTTGGAAAGCCTAGCAGATAGCTTTGTGTTCTCATTTTGGCAAACGCTGATAGCTGAGAATTCAGCCTTTAAACACGGAGAGTACCGCAGTTCAACATTATGCCACTCCAGACTAGCATACCATCTCCACAAAAATTGTTATCTGATGTTATAGGATGATTACGGTTTCTAGGTTCCGTACAAAGGAAGTGACGCCAAGAATCATTTTATCAACTGAATATTGATTCGCGAGCAAAACAAAACACTGGCCCATTGGTTTGGGCTCTAAGAACAACGCTGCCGGCACTAGATCAAGCGAGCTGTACGGTGATATGAGGCGAGAGAGGCACAAATCACAGACTTGATTCAGGTCGTCCAATCTCATTAAGCGGTCGATTATGAATTGGTTTGGCACAGTTGTCCCTGTGACTACGGATATCTTTCTAGAAAGTTCACTGGCTGTATGTGATTTGGGACGTCTCGCTGTTAAAGAAGGGTACAGATCATAGTGAATTGTGTTAATCTTTTGGTTACCATGTCCAGGTCTTCGTGAAAAGTTACAGATGACGTTAAATCATACTTCCGAAACTCGTCTTAAAATGGGTATTAAAGATTCTTGCCACGTGGGTCTCGGGCTGACATGCTTCCAGTCTTCGCACATCTCTCCATCTGACTGAATCAACAGATGTGTTTGAGTCATGAAAGAAATACGGGATTACGCCATATAATACAAATTTTGAAGATGACAATCCGATTTTTGGCGTAAATATGACAAGGATGGTAAGTCAGATAATATCCGAAAACTTGAAAATTTTCATCGTCCTGGAGTGGGACTCGAATCCGCGTCTCCCAGAAAAATCCTAGGTATGCTAACCACTACACCACCCAGAAGGACCAAGTTTCAAGTTTCCGATATTGATATTGGAAAATAATATGAGTCCAAAAAGGTACGCTTCTTACGCTAGCTAACGACGAAAATTGACAGTTCTCTACGTATACAATACCCAAATGTTAAGTGCTGAAATGGACTTCTGATATTCTTGCTATACGTTACGCAACTGTAATTGCATTTAATTCAGCAAAATTCATTTTTTCCTCAGAAATACCATTTGACACCAATCTAATATTTCCAATTTGATTAGCAGTCTCTCATATGATGGACCATTAGAAGAATTAAAGAAATTTTGCATATTACAGGTGACATGTCATAGATCACATTTTTTTCAAAAGCCTTTTCGTGATGCTGAAGCTAAATGTGACTTTTATGGAATTTTCAGGACGCGCCATGAAAATGATCTCTCTAGTGGTGTGCAATTGATGATCAGTGATCAGAATCGAAATTTCCTGACAAGTTATACGATTTAAAAAAAAATCTCGTTTCGAGGCTTGTGGCGAAACATTTATTGATAACCTTCTGTGTCCAGTTCGAATGTGGCCGCCCCAAAGGCCCAGTGGTCTAAGCGCTGGCCTATGACCATTCCTCCGAGATGGGTCCAGCCTTCGTATCCCCGTAAAACATGAGCGTCATGTTTGCGTTACGGCACTGGGTCGCTCTTTTCCCTAGAACCAGTGGCCCTAAATTAGGGAAGAACGACTGGTTTATAGCCCATTGAGTTTCTCACGGTGGTCGTGAAACCTCCAACGTTCCAAAAGTTCCGATGAGCACAATATCCATATATTTCCCGCTAAATGGAAGATACAGATCTGGCAAAACCACGCGAAGCGATGTACCCTACATAACTTGTAGGAAATCTTTAGGCTAATGGATGCTCGTTTACGGCCTAAGAAATATTCAACATTTACACATCGGAACCTCTGGTACGTATAGTGCATCTCTAAATAGTCCATGCATAAATATTATTATATATTATTTTCATTGTATTATTATCATTAGGTTAGAAGAAAGGGAGAAGATTTCATTGAACTGAAAAATGGACTTCTCTTCTACTATCGTGGAACAGATACTGGCAGAACTAGTAGTTTTGGATTTACGATAAACAGGAAATTGAAGGATAATGTTCTAGAAGTTGAAAGTTCCTTGGACAGAGCTGCGAGACTCGTTATCTAACTTTCAAAAACGGTACAAGACACAAATTATGCAAGCTTACGCCTCAACCACAAGTCATCCTGAGGAAGAAACTGAAGAATTTTACGATGAAATTCGGCATCTAAATAACGAGGGAAACAGCACTTGAAGATCATTATCGGAAATATGAATACGAAAATAGGACAACAGAATCAGAATGAAACCCCGTTAGATAAACTTGGTCAAGGCCACAGAAACTAGCGTGGAAATACTCTCGTAAAGTTTGCAGAGCCAGAAAGGTTTTACATCATGAACTCCTTTTCCAAGAAAAAGCCACATAGGAAATGGACATGGAGACATCCCAATGGGACGACAAGTGAAATTGATTTTATTATGTGTGAAAAGAAATTCTTCATCGAAGGCATCAGTGTGTTAAATAAGTTCAACGCAGGTAGTGACCATAGGATGGTGAGATGTAAGATGCACCTCAACACTAAATTGGAACGTGGTAAGCTGGTAATTCAAACAAAATGCATTGACATGGCTAACCCTAAAAACCATCGTAATAACTTTCAGCTTGACCTGAGAAACCGATTCTGTGCTCTAAAAGGTGTAACATCGGAAGAAGTGGACATCTCTGAAGTTAATAGGAAACTAACCACGCCTCTTATGGAAACAGCACCAAAAATGGGTGATACTAAGAACAAAATAAATATGAAGAAAATATCAGGGAAAGCAAAAATGCTGATGAAAACGGGAAGGGATATTAGGACAAATAAAGAAAATGTAACTTCCAAAGTAGGATATATTAAGCTATGTTCGGGAAAATATCACTGAAGACATAAAGAAATTCAGTTGTGAACTAATGAGAAAAGCAATTGAAAGTAATCACAGCCAGACGAAAGCAAAGGGACGTCTCAGTAAGGGAACAAAACATATTATAGCACGGAGTCAATAAATAGAGCTGAAATTTTGACAATTGTGAAACATTTATACACAAAACTATATGACAGAGTTGATACACCTATTCCAGTCATTAAGAAAGGTACCAGTACCACAGATCCTCCTGTCATCCCAGCAGAAGTTGAGCGTGCAGTTAAGAACATGAAACGGGGAAGAGCTGCAGAAGAAGACAGAATTACCGTGGACATTATGCAAGAAGTAAGCCAAGAAATAGAAACTACACTCGCCCGAGTTTTCACTAAATGTCTCAATGAAAGAAATATTTCTGAGGATTGGAACAATACTGCAACGGTCCTGCTACATAAAAAATGTGATATTAAGCATCTCAGGAACTACAGGCCCATCAGTCTCCTTTCAGTGGGTAACAAAAACGTAACTAAATGTCTTTCACATCGCTTGAATGTAACACTGGACGTGGCTCAAACGAGAGAACAAGCAAGATTCAGGGCTGGTACAGCACTATATATCCTACCCAGGTGCTGAAAAAACTAATTGAAAGAACAAGGGAATATGAACTCTCATTTTGCATTGCTTTTATCGATTATGAAAAGGCCTTTGATTCCGTGAAACCATCAGCATTTACAATGGCCGTGAAATCCGGCTGTGTTGAAGATGCTTACATTAGTTACATTAGCATTATTAATAACATCTATGAAAATGCAAGTGCAAAGGTTCGGTTATATGAGGATACAGCACCAATAAAAATTGGAAATTGCGTGAGACAAGGTGACACCATATTTCCCAAACTCTATAATGCCATATTGCAAAGTGTCTTTGAATCATTTAACTCATTTTTGCAACTGTTCCTCCCTTATAATTGCAGAGTAGGATCCAGGAACTTCCTGACAAGAGTAAAAAAGTGGGATTAAAAAATGACTTTAAGCAGACTAAACGGATGCAGAACTGATGAAGAAATTAATCGGCGTACAAAATTTGTTTGGAGAACTTTTAGAAGTAACAGTACAGCTTCTAAGAGCAATATGACATTATGTCTTTAAAAAAAGTGTTTAATGAATGCATCCTTCCAATTCTTGCATATGGAGCAGAGATATAGTCCTTAGTTAAAAAAGGCATACATCGGCGGCAGACAACTGAAACAAGCATGGAGATGCATGCTTAGTGTAACCAGGAAAGATAAGAAAGGGAACTCGTGGATCAGAAAAATGACAAGAGTGGAAGACATCATGATCACAGTAAAATCACTGAATTGGCAACGTGCTGGACATGTTGCCAGGAGAACAGACCACCGGTGGACAACCCAAATTATAGAGTAGATTCCATGAGACAGAAAAAGACCCAGAAGAAGAGCACATGAGAGATGGGTGGATGAAACTCAGATTTTGCCAGAGTAACATTGAGGTGATAGGCTTAATACAGATAGTTGTGCAGTTGTGGAAGAAACTTGGGGACACCTTTATTCAGCATGGATTGATAATGGTTGACAAAGATGATGATGATATAAACTGAAGTGCCAGAAAAACTGATACACCAGTCTAATACTTGGTAGGCCCCCCACGGGAGAGCAGGGCAGCAGAAATATGACGGGGCATGGACTCCACTAGCTTCTGAAAATATGCCGTAAGCAATGCGCACCATACTTCCTACAGAATGTTCCACAATTCGGGTGTATTCCGAGGTCTCGGATTCCTGTGTTCGGTAACGTGTTGCAGGGCATCCCAAATGTGTTCTATCACGTTCAGATCTGGGAACTTGGGTGGGAATGTCAACTCCCCAAACCCAGATAAATGCTCCTCTAACCATAATGTAGCTTCCTGACACTTGTGCGGAGGTGCATTGTCCTGTTGGAACAGGCCCAACCCATCAGCATGAATGCAGGATATGAACGGGTGTGCCTCGTCAGAAAGGATGCGCACATAACTTTGGCCGGTCACAGACGTTTGGAGACGTACCAGGGATCACAGTGAAGTCCAGCTTAACACACCACATACCATTACGGATCCCCCACCAGCCGGTACAGTTCCCTGTTGACAGGCGGGATCAATGGCTTTATGGGGTTTGCGCCACACACGAATTTTTCTATCTGCCCGATACAGTTGGAAACGTGACTCGTTAGACCAGGCTACTTGTTTGCAGTCATCAAGTGTCCAGTGGCGGTGTTGCCCGGCCAAAAGTGAGGCGCATAGCTCTGTGTCGTGCACCCATTAAGGGCACTCGAGTTGGGCGTCGGCTCCTAAAGCCCATATCATGCAGGGTACGTTGCACAGTCCGGACGCTGATGCTTGTTGAGGCTCCAGCATTGAATCCCGATTATACGTGCGAGAGTGTTGCACGCCTATCTCGTGAAACGATTCTTGACAGCCGACGATTGTCACGTTCACCGAATGTCTTTTTACGGCCACACTTGTATCGTAGGTTGGAGGTTTTGCCTGACTTCTTGTAGTCACGTTACACCCTTGCAATGGTCGTCCGTGAAAATCCGAACTTCGTTTCTACCTCCGAAATACTATGGCCCATTTCACGAGCGCCAACTATGACACCTTGTTGAAAATCGCTTAAATCGTTATTACTTGTCATTCTCATGCCGAAAACAGCTCTGATAGCTGGCAAGGATGTTTATCACTTTATATACGCTCTGGCGGACGCAACCGAGTACGCGCATAGGTGACGTTGTTATGTATTTTGCATAAGCTCGTCTGTACCAGTTTTTCCAGCACTTCAGTGTGTGTATATGCATATATAAGCTCGTCTGTACCAGTTTTTCCAGCACTTCAGTGTGTGTATATGTATATATATATATACACACTGAAGTATATATATATATACACACTGAAGTATATATATATATACACACACAGTCGAGTCACATTATTGTGACCACCTCCTACTTTTGAGATCAACAGCGCGTAGCCAGCGAAAGAAGGATCGTGTCATAAGCATGCTTGGAGGGTATATGCGGTGTGCCGTAAGCAATGTGAATATATATCACTCTTTGCTGTCATGGATAAAAGGAGCTATTTATCAGATTTGCAAGAAGGGATGATTACTGGCTTTCGGGACAAGAGTGGTAGTATTTCTGAAACAGCGCAGTTTGTGAATTATTCGCGTGCTTCTGTGGTTAAAATGTATCGTGTTTGGAGAAATGGCACCATTCCGAATAAGCGACCTACAAAATGTGGAGCACCACCTGTCATGAATGTGAAAGGTGAACATCGGCTTCGAAGGTGCGTGAGGGCTGATTGACCCGCTACAGTGGGGCAGCTCACTGGCCGAATGAACCAGGGACTACCGAATGTGTGTCTAAAACGACAGTTCAGCGAGCCATCTACGTATGGGGCTCCGATGCAGACGGATGGTCACTGCTCCTATGCTAACGAAGGTGCATCAGCAGAAAAGGCTTATATATTTCCCGGCAGTATCGGTATTGGTCTTTCGCTGATTGGCAAAGGATTGCCTTCTCCGATGAGTCCCATTTTCTGCTTCATCGAACAAATGCAAGTTGCGTATAAGAAGAGAAACATCGCAGAGCAAATAGTCTTCAACCATTGCTGGCAGAACACAAGCTTGTTGAAGAGTGTTTGTTCTCAGACGTTTCTCGCCCCTTTTCGCCAACGTCCATCCGTTCGATGATGCAGAAAACGTCATTCATCGTAGAAGGCAATCCTTTGCCATTTATCGGTGTTCTGATTCCGATACTGCCGTCCAAATGTAAGCCTTTTCTGCCGATGCACCTATCGTTAGCATAGCTACAGTGACCATCCGTATGGATCGGAGCGCCATACGCAGCAAGGTTTGCTGAACTGCCGTTTTAGACACACTTCCGGTAGCTCCCTGGTTTAATCGGCAAGTGTTTTGCTGGACTGTAGCGTGTCGATCAGCCCTCACGCACCTTCGCAGCCGACGTTCACCTCTCACATCAATGGCACGTACAGCTCCGCAGTTTTCACGTCGCTTATTCGCAATTGTGCAATTTCTCCCATCACGATACCCTGTAACCACAGCAGCACGCGAACAATTCACAAACTGCCCTGTTTCAGAAATACTGCTACCCTTGTGCCAAAAGCCGATAATCTTCCTTTTTTACAAATCTGATAAACCGCCCCTTTTGTTCATCACAGCAACGATTGATATGTTTTGAGAATGCCAATAGTACGCCGTATATACCCTGCATGCCAGCTCATGAGACGTGCTTTCTTTCAGTGGTTACTCACTGTTGACGTCAAAAGTAGGAGGTTGTCACAATAATGTAACTTGACTGTGTATATATATACAGTATATATAGGTGATGCGTAACATCACAGCCTCTCCTTGACAAATGTCAACCCCGCCTTCTCGTGGTGCATCCTGTTCCCACTAAAGGGGCTCTGACGACCGCCAATAGCGGTATAACTATACCATCGGGATCAGAGGAAATGCTATCCCACACTCACCAACCCGCTTGGCCAGCGTGGTGAGTTATGGCCAAACACCTCCAAAATGACTCTACAACTTAAATCTTGGCCCTCAGTCTCCGGCAGCTGGAATGTACCTGGCCAAGGCAGCGGCCAGTGCGACATGAAGGCAGAGGGTGCTAAGAATCCACGGAGGACCGGACTAGGCTGCCATTTGATGCTGACCTTGGCTACCTATAACGGACGCTCCCTATCTTCTGATTCAAGGCTTCTTGAATTGGAAGAGGAACTACAAAGGATGAAGTGGGACATCGTCGGGCTAAGTGAGGTAAGGAGAAAAGGAGAAGATCTCATTAAACTGAAGAGTGGACATCTCTTCTATTATCGTGGGACAGATACTGGCAGAACTAGTGGTGTTGGATTTATAATAAACAAGAAACTGAAGGATAAAGTGGTAGAAGTTGAAAGTTCCTCTGACAGAGCTGCACGACTCGTTATCCAACTATCGAGAAGATACCAGGCTCAGATTATTCAAACTTATGCACCCACCACAAGTCATCCTGAAGAAGAAATTGAAGAATTTTATGAGGAAATTCGTCATCTAAATAATAAAGGTAAGCAACACTTGAAGATAATTATGGGAGATTTCAATGCAAAAATAGGGCAACGGCAACAGAATGAAACTTCAGTAGGTAAATTCGGTCACGGCAACAGAAACCAGCGTGGAAATACTCTCGTTGAGTTTGCAGAGGCAGAAGGATTTTTCATCTTGAACTCCTTTTTCAAGAAAAAGCCACACAGGAAATGGACATGGAGACATCCAATTGGGACGACAAGTGAAATTGATTTTATTATGTGTAACAAAAAATTCGTCATAGAAGACTGCAGTGTGCTGAACAAGTTCAACACAGGTAGTGACCATAGATTGGTGAGATGTAAGATGCACCTCAACACTAAACTGGAACGTGGCAAGCTCATAAGACAAACAAAATGTATTGACATAACCAACCTTAAAAAACACCATAATACTTTCAAGTTGGAACTGAAGAACAGATTCTCTGCTTTAGAAGGCCTAACATTGGAAGAAGTGGATATTTCAGAAGTTAACAGAAAAGTAACCAAAGCTCTAATGGAAACAGCAACAAAATTAGCTGGGTCTAAGAACAAGTTGCATGTGAACAAATTATCAGAAAAAACCAAAATGTTGATGCAAAAAAGAAGAGAGATGAGGACAACTAAAGAAGATGTGACTTCCAAAGTGGAATATATAGAGCTATGCAAGACAACACGAAAAAGTATCACTGAAGACGTAAGGGAATTCAACTGTGAGCTAGTGAGGAAAGCAATTGAAAACAACCAAAGCCTTAAGATAGCAAAGGGACATCTCAGTAAGGGAAGAAAACAGATTATGGCTCTGAGAAAAGAAGATGGTTCTATAACAAGAAATAGAGGCGAAATTTTGACAAGAGTGAAAGATTTCTACTCCAAATTATATGAAAGGGATGATACATGTACTCCAGACATCATGAAAGGTACCAGAGTTCTTCCAGTCCTTCCAGCAGAAGTTGCTCATGCAATCAAGAACATGAAGCGGGGGAAAGCTCCAGGAGAAGATGGAATTACTATAGACATCATACAAGAAGCAAGTGGAGAAATTGAAACAGTACTCGCCCAAATTTTCACTCGATGCCTTAATGAAGGGAAGATTCCTGAGGATTGGAACAATGCTACAATGATCCTGCTACATAAAAAAGGTGACATTGAGGATCTCAGGAACTACAGACCTATCAGCCTCCTATCAGTGGTTTATAAAATCTTCACTAAAGTTCTTTCACACCGCTTGAAGGTAACACTGGACATGGCTCAACCGAGAGAACAAGCTGGATTCAGGAGTGGTTACAGCACAATAGATCATATCCACGTACTGAGAGAACTAATTGAAAGAGCGAGGGAATATGAACTTCCATTGTGCATGGCTTTTATCGATTATGAAAAAGCCTTTGATTCGGTGAAACCATCAGCAGTTACCACGGCTCTGAAATCCTGCGGTATTGAAGATGCATACATTAATATTATTAATAACATCTATGAAAATGCAAGTGCAAAGATTCGGCTGTTTGAAAATACAACACACATAAAAATTGGAAAGGGAGTGAGACAAGGTGACACCATATCTCCGAAGCTCTTTAATGCCACATTGGAAAATGTCTTTCAATCACTGAACTGGGAAAACAAAGGGATAAAGATTAATGGAGATTATCTAACCCACCTTCGTTTTGCTGATGACGTAGTCATTTTTGCAACTACCCCACCAGAGCTGCAGATTATGATCCAGGAACTTGCTGACAAGAGTAAAGAAGTGGGATTAAAAATGAACTTTCAGAAGACAAAAGTGATGTTCAATGCTTTTACAAGAAATGAAGATTTATCGATTGATGGAGAAAAACTGGAGATAACAGATACGTATGTTTATCTTGGACAGCAGATATCAAGTGAGGGTCACATTGATGAAGAAATTAATCGGCGTACAAAACTTGCCTGGAGAGCTTTTGGAAGAAACAGCATAATTTTCAAGAGCAATATGCCATTATGTCTTAAAAGAAAAGTGTTTGATCAATGCATCCTTCCAGTGCTTACGTATGGTGCAGAGACGTGGACCTTAACTAAAAGAGACATACAAAGGCTGCAGACAACTCAAAACAGCATGGAGAGGTGCATGCTTGGTATAACCAGGAGAGATAAGAAGACGAACTCGTGGATCCGAAAAATGACGAGAGTGGAAGACATCATGATCAGAGTTAAATCCCTGAAATGGCAATGGGCTGGACATACTGCCAGAAGGACAGACCATAGATGGACAGCCGAAATTTTAGATTGGATTCCAAGGGACAGGAAAAGACCCAGAAAAAGACCACATGGGAGATGGGTGGATGAAATTCGTAAATATGCGGGAGTGACATGGAGGAGACTGGCACAAGACAGACCGTTGTGGAGGAAACTTGGGGAGACCTTCGTCCAGCAGTGGATTGATAATGGTTGACAATGATGATGATGATGATATACAAAATCAGGTGATGCGCAAACGTATCATAGCCTCTCCTTGATAAAGTTGTCGCGATGAATAGTGTTTCCGCTGAAATGGCTCTGAGGGCTGCTAATTGCTGCATAACTTAGAACCGGGATTAGAGGATATGCTATCCCACACTCACCAAACCGGTTGACCAGCGTTGTGAGTTTTGTCTCCCTCCTCCAAATGCTTCCAGGACCTAAAACTTAACTCATCTTCATTTTACTGATGAAGTCATCGTTTTTACAACTATCCCTTCAGAGCTGCAGAGTATGATCGAGGGACTTGCTGAAAAAAGTAAAGAAGTGGGATTGAAAATGAACTTTCAGAAGACGAAACTGATGAACAATGTTTTTACAAGAAATGGAGATTCAACAGTTGATGGGGAAAAGCTGGAAATAACCAATACCTATTAATACATTGGGTAGAACATACCAAGCGAGAGTCGTATTGATGAAGAAATTAACCGGCGTTGAAATGTTCGTGGAATTATGTCTGACTGAACACTACATAAATCAGTTCTTAATAACTTCACTTACAGTGAAACAGTAGCCTTCCAATAAAACGTCAAGAAGAAGTTACTGTGGCATGGAACACCATTATGTACAAGATTGTGCATCTGTGCACTTGCATATGAGTTACCAGCTTCTCACGTAAGATTTCCACATAAAAAGAACCAGTCATGGTAGGACCTGCAGACAAAAAGGGATAATGAAGCATTACCGGATGCTGACATACCACCTGACTAGGCGAATGTCTGACGGTACTAACGGCGTATTTTTTTATCAAACCTTTTGCGTTTTGGTCGTCGAACATGTGCTTCACGAGATTAAAATTGACGTACAGTTGATTCATCAGACAAAAGAACTTGGCTGCTATTTTCAGCAGTCCACGAACGATGATGCTTCGTAAACTGAAGTCTCTTCGTTTCATGACAGAGGTTAGTGTAGGTTGAATTTTCAGGTTTGTAAGACTTTAATCCAAAATCTTTGCTAAGATGTCGGGAAACAGAGCTGATACTAATATTGTTGAATTTAGAAAGGCCTTGATTTTCTTGCACGAACTCCTCGAAGAACGCGTAACTATTCGCCTTATGATATTATTATCACGTGGTGTTGTTTTCTTTGGACGTCCACTTCTCTTTCGGTCGCTAAATTCCCCTATATCTCGATATTTCATGATCACGTTATGAATAGCAATCTTGCTCACATTCACCTTCCTGCTTATGTCACGTTCGGAGTATTCTTCATGATATAAAAGAACTGTTTGAGCCCTGTGAGTAACACTTAATGACGCTTTTTTGCCCATCATATAGAAAATACTTACAAAACATCTCAGCATGAAAACCAGAAGCAAACTGACATTCGCACGCTTCCTTTTTTTTTGTGCTTTTTTTTTACCCATAAGACCACTTGTACTTTTTTTTTACCCATAAGACCACTCTATCAACAGCTCCGTTGTAGGGT
This sequence comes from Macrothele yani, assembly GCA_039090855.1. Taxonomy (NCBI): domain Eukaryota; kingdom Metazoa; phylum Arthropoda; class Arachnida; order Araneae; family Macrothelidae; genus Macrothele; species Macrothele yani. The sequence continues at coordinate 18,685,982 of CM077026.1, read as the reverse complement.
GATGCACCACCGACAGGAAGTTGAGTAATACAGACAGTAGCTGACGCAATCGGCAAAAATCTCTTAATACCAACAGGCAGTTTTAAACATTTGCAAATGACTGTAAATCCGAGTGTCTGCATTCTTTATTATTCTTAGCTTTTGTGAATGAGAAAACATCTAATCCTTTGTTGTTGTCTAAGTGATTTGAATATTTCCGTGCCACTTGTGCTTATGAAGCTGGACCGTAGCACGAAGAAACTCTAGCAACAAAAAATGAAGAAGTTCATTTTGACTAAGTCTTGATTATTTCATTGCTTTATAAGTCCACATTGTATGTAGTCTACGAACTGTGACATGAAATCTTCCCATGGAATACTATCAGTTGAATCGATTTTTTAAATTGATCTTATCTTGAATTTGTGATTCAATTATTTAAATACGTAAGATGCACAGTTTTAAACTGGAATCATTACTGATGTACGTCTTTTTCAATCGATTGTTTTGGTTGTCATGACTACGTCATTTCGCCTGAAATTTTAGCATTCCGAGCTGAAAGAATAACAAAAAGAATGAAAGAAAGAAAATGAAGAAAAGCGGAACGCCTGCTAATGTTTAATTAATTATTTATGATCGATATTTATTTTGAAATCTCGTAGCAGCATATCGGAGAGAAAAGAAGTCACTAGATGCGTACCGTATCATTTCAGAAAGGGAGCGAAGTGCACATTATGGATTTCAAAGACAGATTCTATTAACATTTAGGCGACTTGCAGCATCTCAGATAATACCAAACACTTTCCTCCGAGAATTTGCTTCAAGGCTATTAAAATGCAGAATTTTCCATTAAAAGTTTCATTTCAATCATATATTTTGAACATTATTATTATTACATATTTTCAATTTTTCCATATCATTCCGGGGTATTGTCGAACCGTATCCTCCCAATTCTCACGTGGTGTTGTTCTTTTGGGGTGTTCTTCCTACCCTTTGGAATCACACTAGCATTACAGTTGTCGAACGTGATCTGTTCTAGCAACATATCTATCCTATTATAACTTTAGGGTGTTGCGTTTCATTATGGAGTATCATTAACATTTTTAATTTTTTTTTTTTTACCCATAAGACCACTCTCCTATCTTTTACTTTAGTTGACTATATTTTTAAAATTTTGAACTTTTGGAGATATTGAGTTCACAACTACAGAGGGTAAGTCGAAACTTTTGCAATATTTGCATAAACGCACGTGTTGCGTAGAGTATGTCACGTGTGTAAACATCTTCAAGTCGCGAACTGCAGTCAGTCGAAAGGGATGTAAAGTGGTAGTCGTTACAGCATTGCTTATGGTCGTTTTGTCTGTCATTGGAATGCCTAAAAAAGGAACAGTAACAACCGGCTAAATAGGGTACTTCGCTTTACGAGTTTGAACTCGGCCATAACGCTGGTCATGCAACACGGAATATTTGTCATAAGAAAGGGGAAGGTTCCGTAGACCACAGCACCGCAACTAGATGGTTCAAGAAATTTCGCTCAAGTGACAGGAACAACGACGATCGGCCAAGGTCAGGTAGGACGCGAACAGTGGATTCGGAGGCCGTGCAACAGACCGTAGAGGCAAATTCGACAACCGGAACTGGAAGATCAGGCGAGCTGGGCATATCACAAACCACCGTGGTTCGTCACTTTCAAAACCTTGGCAAGGTCTACAGGAGCTGCTGCATTGTAACTCTCAAACTGACGCCAGCTGAAGCAAACCGCCGAGTAGAAGTGTTCACGAAACTCCTAGAAAATCAGCGCGATGTACGTTTCATCAAGAGGATTGTTACGTGCGATGAAAAGTGGGTCTATTTCCGTACTCCTAACATACAATGGCAGTGGTTGAGACCGGGCAAGCTGCCAGAACCTGTTGCGATACGTAGGCGCTTCGAGCACAAGGTGATGCTCTGCGTCTGGTGGAATTCTGAGGGGATAATCTATTACGAATTTGTTCCAGCCGGTCAGACCATCAACGCCAACCTCTACTCTGAACAGCTGGAGTGGATGTATGCTGTTTTGAAGGAGAAGAACACGGCAATGGTGAACAGAAATCGCGCTCTTCTACAGAAGGACAACGCTCGGCTTCATACCGGGCGAATGATCAGGGCAAAACTCCAGGAACTTAAAGGCATCTAACTGATGCCACACCCAGCATATAGTCCGGATCTTGCCTATTCAGATCACTTGTTCCGGTCCATGGCCTACTTCCTTCATGGGCGGCACTTCAACAACCAGGAGGAGGTGGCAGTCGGGGTTAAGGAGTTCTTCGCCTCGAATGACACAAAATCTGGTACCCCCGCGGAATCGAAGAACTGGCAGACAGATGGCTAAAGACGGTGCAACACGATGACCTATACCTTGAATGCTAGTCAGTTTTCATCGTAAAGGTACGTATGAAGACAAAGCGTGATCCAAATATTACAAAAGATTCGACTCGCCCTCTGTAAATTTTGAATATACATTCAATTAAATCTAATCTGGGGAAAGCGTCTCAGAAATTTCCATTCACTTTGTCGACAACATTTTACATCCTTCCAAATAATTTGCAGATCCTTTATATACTTTTATGAATCCCAAAGCATATCTAAGAAATTTGCGAACGTCAAACAAAGATCTTCGCTCTTTCCACGTTTATAAGTGAGTCACGGAAGAATTCTCATTGGCCGCCACCGGGAGTCGAACCCAGGGTCTTCCAGTTACGCGCCGGATATGCTTCCGTTACACCACAGCGGCCTCGAATTCCTCCTGACTCACACACGCTAACTGCCAAGCCAAGTTGGCAGGTTGTTTCTTGGAGCCCCGCACAATGCTAGGGATTCACCAAAGATGGTAAGCAGCAACTGAAGAAATAATTAGAAGGCGAATGAATAATCAATACAGACATTTAACGTGGACCAGGAACATCAAACAAAGATCTTCGCTCTTTCCACGTTTATAAGTGAGTCACGGAAAAATTCTCATTGGCCGCCACCGGGAGTGGAATTTTTCCGCGACTCACTTATAAACGTGGAAAGAGCGAAGATCTTTGTCTGATGTTCCTGATACACGTTAAATGTCTGTATTAATTTGAGAACGTGTTTACCAAAAGAAAAAAATAATCAGTGGAGCTATCTGATAAATAAAAAAACTTCCGGAATTTCAAAATGTAAGTAATTTCTCAATTGTAAATTTCCTACATTTTATACGTCATTGAACAAGCAAGCCACCAGTAAAAAAACGAAAGCTTAACGGGAATTAAGGACACACCCCTAATATATCCAAACGGCAGTAAAAAATTGTTCGTAGTGTTAACGAAATAATTTCTTCTGGTTAGGAGCGAAAAACATAAACGTGACATAAAAATTGAGAAAACGACAACTGCTCTGTGCAGCGAGGTCATCCAAAAACGAGAAACTATGAAACAGGATGAAAAGACAGCATATACCGGCTACATTGGCACAGCTATGAGGGAGAATGTTCAAATCATAGCCTGACTGCACCCATGCAAAGAACAAATATTCTTTGAAATGTCAGATGCCTGGGGAAATCTCCTGAAGACACCCCTAAGGAACGACCCTTAATTTCCCTCCACGTTACCTGAGCATATCTCAATCACGGATTTTCACATGAACGGAACTGAGAGCTATGGAACGGGATGAGAAGACAAGCAGCCTATCCTGGATACATTGGCACAGCTATACGGGAAAGTGTTCAAATCATAACCTGACTGCCCCCATGCAACGAACACTTATCGTTCGAAATGTCATATGCCTGGAGAAATCTCTTGAACAAACGCCGAAGAAACGACACGTAATTTCCCTCCGCATTACGTGAGCATATCTCAACCACGGATCTTAACGTGAACGGAACTGAGAGCTATGGAACAGGATGTATTGGACATTGGCACAGCTATGCGAGAAAGAGTTGAAGTCATAACCAGCCTGCACCCATGCAATGACCGCTTATCCTTGGAGCTCTCAGATGCCTGGAGAAATCTCCTGAACAAACGCCGAAGAAACGACCCGTAATTTCCCTCCGTATATCTCCACCAGGATTTTCACATGAACGGAATTGCTTGTTCCAAAACGTCAAAATTTGTTTACTGTTTCTGCGTTGTCTGTTACTGTTCTAATGCTGTGTATCGTTCTAATGCTGCGTAGCGCAATGTTCTAATGCTGTGTAGCGCATGTTCTAATGCTGTGTAGCGCAAACGAAGTCTCCCAGAGGAGTGCGAAAGCTCGACAAATACTGAGTGTTCGTATGTACTCCACTAAAGAAAATGTTTGACTCCTAGATGTGGTGTGTTATATAATATAGATGGTGTAACGTTATTCGGTAATTTCGGTAATTTATTTCTCTAACAACGCAGACAAACACAGTGCCTGCATCCCTTTGATTAATCTCACAGCCTAAGCCTAAGTGTATAAACCAGGCGAAACAAACCGTGTTACAGTCGACTCTGTTTTTGAAGTATTAAAATCAAATGAAATTAAAAGAGATAAACGTAAGCCTTTCCCAGTCGATCGTTCAAGGACCTGCCGTTGCCATTCCGTATTTGATAATATCGCATATTTAGTAGTCTATTCGATGACTTCGAAACACAAAGGTTTACATTTTTTGTTTCTTTGTGTAAGTGGATTTTCGCGAGGACAGCAACAGCGGATTAAAGCGAGGTGAGCACGTGATATTCTGCAGATAGAAAAAGTGAAAAAAATCAAAAGCAAAAGACCTGAACAGCGCAGGAACTCACAAGAAAAGATAAATAATTTTATCAGGTTATCTTATCTGTAGTGACTGCTATGTGAACGAACAAGCGAGGCACACCGACGTATTGATGGTCCAAACACGAAATATATGAAACAAAGTAAATAAAATGGAGAATAATGTGCCATGTCGCCATGGAGTAGCGAAGTAATAAACTCGTAATATCAGTGGTATTGCAACTATACGGAGTAGGCAGGAACAATTCTTCTGATGCTTTTTCATTTATCTTTGTTCGCGAGTATTCTACGGGGGAATACTAGTATGTTAAAAAAATCCGGAACTTTTTGAATATTTGCCAAATGCCAGTGAATTACGTCATTCCCCGCTGAGCAAGCAAAGAGCGTTATGTGACTGACCAGCCAGAACCGGTTTGATCCAGATCCAACACGTATGTGCGTAGTTCATGATTACAGGCGGTCGAAGCTCTCCGTCGCGAGGACAACGATGTCGAATTTTGAACAGCGTTCAAGTGTAAGATTTTGTGTTCCGCTCGGAAACTCTTTCGCTGAGACTTTTCAAATGAATAAGTCAGCGTACGATGAGAGTGCAATGAGTCGAATTATAGTTTATGAGTGGCATCGACGATTCGAAAACGGGCGACAGATTATCGAGGATGATGAGAGGTCAGGACGACCTTCAACATCCACAACGGATGAACAAATTGCCATTGTCAAATAAATTGTGGAAAATGACCGTCAAAAACCTCTTGCAGCGATTGCAGAAGTTGCCGGCATGTTGATTGGAAGTTGCCATGCCATTTTAACAAAGAAACTGAGCATGCATCACATGTGCCAACAAATTGTTCCCAAAAACCTGACAAGACAAAATAGATGAGCGGACGCAAGTTTGCGGGAATAACATAGATGCAGTGGATTCTGATCCCAATTTCTTGAATCGATTGACCACTGGCGATGAGACTTGGTGCTTTCTGTACGACCCCAAATCCAACCGACAGTCAAAAGTGTAGAACTCACCGTCGTCACCACGACCAAAAGTGTTCAAGGCTGACCGCTTCAAAGGAAAGGTCTTGTGAACAGTTTTCTTCGATTCCAAGGGGTCGTGCAGAAGGAATTCCTTCAACACAGTCACTAAAGAACAGTACGTCAACGTCCTGAAACGTCTCCGAGAATCAGTGAGACACAAGCGACCCGATCTTTGGAAGACCAACTCGTGGGTGCTCCATCACGATAATGCGCCGGCTCACAAATCCCTGCTGGTGTATTATTACCTGTCCAAACATAGCATTCCCGTTCTTCCACAACTAGCTTATTCCCCTGATCTCGCCCCGTGTGACTTTATCCTTTTTCCCCGGATGAAGAATTTGCTTAAGGGGCGACGCTCCTCAAGCTCCGAAGAAGTGCAAGGAGCTGCGACGGAGACACTGGAGGTTGTGGCAAAATAAAGCTTGCAATCTGCATTTAAATCTTTGTATGAACGCTGGCAAAAATGCGTAGTTGCACAGGGTAACTACTTTGAAGGAAACACCGCATAAACAGGTATTATCTGTACATATTCTTTTTAAAATAAAAAGTTCCGGAACATTTTGAACGTGCTGGTATAATCACGTGATACCTGAAGTGTTTATGAGTAACACTGAATTTCAAGAGATTGCATATTTTGGAATGGTCCATCAGAAGAAACTCTGATATCAAATACCAAACAGTGTTCTTATGCAAGAACGTATATAGGCTTAAAACAATTTGACAAATATTTTCATCGCAAATTGATTTTGAGCATGCAACGTTATGTTGTATGTGTGCCTTATTAATTGTAATTGGCTCGTGATCTTTTCGAATTATCCTACGGTTATATACTTAAATTTTGGTACTAGTCGTATTCATTGCTCGCTGCTGATAACTTTGTAACCCTGTTCTTTTTTCAATTGTCTCTAATCCAGTGCACGAATCTACACCTCTGAACTCATCTATTGCATGAAGTGAGAAATTTGGCTTTTAAGCAGTTTGGCCACGGTTAACGCAACAATAGGACAAATATTGTTTTTCGGTAAATTAAGTACTCTTGTAAATACGGTTAAAAGAGTTCATCCTTAATACAAATTTGGAAGATGTGAATCAGGTTATTGGGGCAAATATGACATGAATGTTAAGTCAGATAAAACAAAAAATAAATTTCGTCTTCCTATAGCAGAAATCGAACCCGCATCTCCCGGTTAGCCCCCGAGTATACTAACCACTACACCACCCAGAACGTCCAAGTTCATTATTGTTATTCGGGTTATATGTAGGATTTGTTAGGTATTGATTGGATCAAATGCTGAATACTTGTTAAAGTTGCTTGAGAACAATATCAGGAGAGACATCAGTTTTGTTCTTGAACTTTGGAGCTGGTATCCGCCCTTCATCACGACCAGTACACGAACAAGCGCAAGAGAGGCAATTTTGAACTATAAAGTAAAAAAAAAGGTAAAGGAAAACAAGGGAAAAAGTGGCGCCACCGAGTCACAATCTTTTGCTTTTCGGGGCTAAACAATAAATGAGGTATACATTAGTGCATGGTGGTGCAGAGACGTGAACCTTAACTGAAAGAGACATACAAAAGCTGCAGACAACTCAAAATAGCATGGAGAGGTGCATGCTTGGTGTAACCAGGAGAGATAAGAAGAGGAACTCGTGGATCCGAAAAATGACAAGAGTGGAAGACATCATGATCACAGTTTTTTTTTTTTTTTTTTGATTGGAGGTTTAACGACCACCGTGAGCAACTCAATGGGCTATAAGCAGTCGCCCGTCCCTAATTTAGGGTCACTGGTTCCATGGTTCCAGGGAAGGGAGAGAGCCAATGCCGTAAGACAAACACAACATCTGTGCCTCACCAGGATTCGAACCCGGACCCCTTTCGGACGAATGATCAGAGGCCATCGCTGAGACCACTGCGCCACATGAGCGGCTGATCAGAGTTTAATCCCTGAAATGGCAATGGGCTGGACATACTGACAGAAGGACAGACCATCGATGGACAACCGAAATTTTAGGTTGGATTCCAAGGGACAGGAAAAGACCCAGAAGAAGACCACATGGAAGATGGGTGGATGAAATTCGAAAGTATGCGGAAGTGACATGGAGGAGACTGGCACAAGACAGACCGTTGTGGAGGAAACTTGGAGAGACCTTCGTCCAGCAGTGGATTGATAATGGTTGACAATGATGATGATGATGATGACATTAGTGCGACGCACTGAAAAATGATTGCAGTAAAAAAACTTGGAAAATGTTGATCTTACCTATATGTGCTGGAAGTAAACAGAAATTCTTAGGTCATGTCTTGCAATGGTGACAAAAATAAATGGAAATTATCATCGCTGGTCGACAGATATGTGCTTCCCGAAAGTGGAAAATCACACTGATATTTTAAAAGTGAGCTCATCAGTTTACGCCCTGTTCGAAACCGAGACATAGTACTTCTAAAACGGTCGGTCGGATGGCGCAGTTACCTAAGCACTGACTTCTAATCAGAGATCCTGTTCGAAACCGAGACAAAGTACATCTAAATTGGCCGACCGGCTGAAGCAATAATCTAATCACTGGCTTCTCACCAGAGAACTTGTTCAAAACCGAAACATAGTAAATCTATATCGCTTGGCTGAGTGGCACAGTGATCTACGCACTGGCTTCCGACCAGAGAACCGGTTCGAAACCGAAACAAAGTACATCTAAATTGGCCGGACGGGTGGCGCAGTAGTCTACGCACTGGCTTCTGACCAGCGAAGCTGTTCGAAACCGAGATTTAGTACATCTAAATCGGCCGACCGGCTGAAGCAATAATCTAATCACTGGCTTCTCACCAGAGAACCTGTTCAAAACCGAAACATAGTAAATCTATATCGGTCGTCTGGGTAGCACAGTAATCTAAGCACTGGCTTCTGACCAGATAACCTGTTCGAAACCGAGACAAAGTTTATCTAAATTGGCCGGACGGGTGGCGCAGTAGTCTATGCACTGGCTTCTGAGCAGCGAAGCTGTTCGAAACCGAGATATAATACATCTAAATCGGCCGACCGGCTGAAGCAATAATCTAATCACTGGCCTCTCACCAGAGAACCTGTTCAAAACCGAAACATAGTAAATCTATATCGGTCGGCTGGGTGGCACCGTAATCTACGCACTGGCGTTTGACCAGAGAACCTGTTAGGAAACGAGATATAGTACATCTAAATTGACCGGACGTGTGGCGCAGTATTGTAAATACTTGTTTCTGACCATTCATCCAAGATGAGTCCGTGTTTAAATCCTGATAAAGTACGGATATTGTGTTTGTCTTATGGCCCTTGCCCTCTTTCTCTCTCTCTCTCTCTCTTCCGTGAAATCAGTGGACTTAACTTAGGAACGGGCGATGGATTATAGCTCATCACGTTGCTCACGATACGATTTTAACCACGCCCCTGCTCCAAAAAACAACAACAAAAAACATTTAAATTATTATCAGTAAATGGAAAAAAATTAAAAAACATTTCGTGAGAGGGTTTACTGAGACACCCGATGGCTGTTCGGTCTCAGAGGTCTTAACTTGTGATCACTACTCTGAGATGAGCCTTGATTCGAGTCCACTGTGAATCATGTGTGATGCATTCGTCCTCATATGCTGGCTGTGTTGCTTTAATGGAATCAGGGACAAAAGCCTGACTATATCCCCTCCAAGTGAGTCATGGTGGATGTTAAACCCAGAAAAAATTAATAGAGTTCTGCCGAATCTATAATGATTTTTAAAGCCCTACTTTAGAAAGCAGTTACGTTGACAAGTCGAAATACACGGGTTTCTGTTTATTTATTTTATTTTATTTTTGTCTTATTGAGGGTTTAAATGATTTATCGCACGTGGTGGTACAGAGAAATGACAAACAGGCATCAAAGACAGTAGACAGATGTTTCCACATCAACAAGTGCATATCAAACATGGTTTTTACAGTATGCAAATGACCAGTGTACACAGAGAGCCAGTGTTGGACAAGTAACACATTGAGAGCCAGTGCCGAAAGACAAACACAAACATCCATGCCTGACTGGGATTCGAACCCGGACCCAAAGAGGGCGAATGGTCATAAGCCAGCGCCTTAGACCACTGCGCCATCGGGACGGCAAAACATTTTTTTTATTATTATTGGGGATTTAACGACCACCATGAGCAACTCAATGGGCTATAAGCAGTCGCCCGTCCATGATTTAGGGCCACTGACTGCAGGGAAGGGAAAGAGCCAGTGCTATAATAGAGATACTACATCCATGCCTCTTTGCCGCCCCGGTAGCGCAGTGGTCTAAGCGATGGCTTCTAATCATTCGTCCGAACGGGGTCCGGGTTCGAATCCCGGTGAGGCATGGATGTTGTGTTTGTCTTACAGCACTGGCTCACTCCCTTCTCTGGAACCAGTGACCCTAAATTAGGGACGGGCGACTGCTTATAGTCCATTGAGTTGCTCACGGTGGTCGTTAAACTTCCAATCAAAAAAAAAACTCAATTGTTTATAAGCAGTCTTCCGTACCTAAGTTAGTGCCACTGATTCCAAGGAAGAGAGAGTGCCAAAGTCGTAAGACAAAAACAGTATCCATACCCAACTGTGATTTGAACCCGGGTCCATTTCTGATTGAATTATCAGAAGCCGGTACCGGTAGCTAACACTACCTAGGAAGCTAACAACAATACGAGTATTATGTCCTGGTGTCGCAGTGGTCGAAGCATTTGCTTCTGACCTTTCGTACTAGTAGGCATTGATTATAAGTACAGTGGATGTTTACGTGTTAGGTACTGCTTCTCTGCCTTCCCTAGAACTAGTGCATTTAAATTAAAGTGGGGCTACTGCTGCTTCCAATTGTGGTAATATCCAGAACAAAAAAAAGGAATTTGGTCAGCATTGAAAAGGAAAGGTACAACGCTGATCTTGGTAGCGATTAAATACCTTATTTAAAAATAAATTTCAAAGGTTACATCTGACTGCTTACTCACTTTGTTCGGATAAATATAAAATCGTACCTAATACGAGGGTTGTACTGAAAGTAATGCAAAAGTTTGCATAATATTTTTATTAACTGACAGAAGTCATTCAATTCGCACATGATGATAAAGCAACTCTTCCTCTTTAGGAACCCTTCGTCTTCATTGCATATTTGAAGGAGTAAGAGTATTCTCTGATCTGTTGAAAGCGTTTGAAGATAATGAAGACACGTTTTTTTCTGATTTGGTGACAGGGGATGAAACGTGGGCTGATCTTTGCGATCCGGAAACGAAGAATCCATCCATGGAAGGGCGTCACATTTTTTCACCAAGGCCTAAGAAATTCTAGAGCCAGCAATCAGCACAGAAAGTCATGGTGGCTGTTTCTTGGGATGACAGGGGTGTCATTCTCTTTACTTTTCTGGAACTTGGCGGTACGGTCACCAGCGAGCGGTCATTGAGACACTCAAAAAGTTTAGAGAAGCTATAAGGCGGAAGAGACCGAACAAGAATCTGAAAAGGAGACACATTCAACATGACAATGCGAGACCACCCACGTCTTTGGCAACAAATCAGGCAATCAGCAAATTCGGCTGGTCTGTGATGTCCCATCCACCGTACAGCCCAGATCTAACGCTCTCTGACTTCCACCTATTCTATCCAATGAAGCACAGTCTCCAGGAGCAAGGATTTGATGACACAGACGAGGTGAAAGTAGCTGTGAAGAAGCGAATACAGTAGTCCACACCTGAATGTTTTCAAAGAGAATTCGAGAGTTGGGTTCAATGATGGCGCAAAAGCATCGCTTGTCATGGAGACCATGTTGAGTAGTACTTTTGTATAGAAGATGATTTACTCTACCAACATGTGCAATTTGAAGGACCTCTATCAGTTAATAAAAACGTTATGCCCACTTTTTCCTTACTTTCGGTACCACCCTCGTATTATTGTGTTGTCGGAAAAGTCATGACGTACTTTAGCCATGTTTGACAAAGATCATTTATTGATAGAAAGAAGAAAGATCAATCAATGATATAATACCCGTTTTGTTCGATAACCTTTTGCCATCTTTCAGTGAGCTGCAGAATGCCTCGTTCATAGAAGAACCTGTCTTCCGCTTGGCGAAAAACTATACAAGGTGCTGATATACAGCCTAATCTGAATTGAACGTTATACCACGCAAGGACTGTTGAATAGAGCAAAACAAGTGGAAGTCTGTAGCCGCTAGGCCAGGCGAGTATGCTGAGTGTGGCAACACATCCCACCCAAGCTCCAATAGTTTTTGGCGGGTGATCAAACTTGTGTGTGGTCTCGCGTTGTCCTGATGGAACACAACACCTTTACGATGAACGAGCTCTGGACGTTTCTGGATGAAGTATTCGTTCAAACTGTCCAATTACCAACAGTACACATTCGAATTGATTGTTTGGTTTCGTGGTAAGAGCTCGAAAAACACGACACCTTTAAAATCCCACCACACTGAGACCATAAACTTCCGCTGATGAATGTCTGCTTCGGATGCTGTTTGAGGTGAAGCAGCACGTCGGGACCAAGAACGTTTGCACAGCACATTGTTGTACACAATCCACTTTTCGTCACCAGTTATTAGTCGCTTCAAAAAGGATGCTTTTCCTCACGTTTAATGAGCATATCGCAGATGTTTATACGCGCCGTCAATTGGGCTTCTTTGAGTTCATGAGGAACCCACACATCGAGCTTGCTAACATATCCCAGCTTCTTCAGGTGGTCGTGAACGCTTGAATGATGGATGTACAATGTGTTTGCTACTCTCGTGTCGTGTAACGTGGGTTTGACTTGATCAATGCCTTGATTCGGTCGTCATTACCCTCGGTGGGCCTCCCGGACCGAGGAGCATCATTGAGGTCAAAATCACCAGCACGGATTTTTGCGAACCACCGCTGGCACTGACGTTCTTGTATAGCATTATTACCGTACACTTTACACAACGTTTCACAAGCTTGACGCGCGTTCTTCCCTTTACGGAGGTAAAAAAGTAAAATATGGCGAAAATGCACAGTTTGGTCTTACATCTTCAACTTGATGTCAAATCTCCCCAAATCAACCAAATAGCCCACTATTAATTTTAAACTGCAGCTAAAACTGTCAGCTGTCGAATGCCATAGCAATAACAGAGATGCGTATGCCTCTAGTACTTCCAAAACCGCCCAATAATCATCGGATGCCAAAATACGTCATGACATTTCCGACAACCTAATATATTGTTTTTTCGTCGTGAAGAAAATTCTCATGAAAGAAACGATCCTGTGCCTGATTTGTGCGGCGTTACAAACTCATATTTACGTTCTTGGGTCTTGCGAGAAGAGAAAGAAATTAACTGCTAGAAAGCAATTGTGCCGATAAGAAATCAAATCTGTATTTGTTTTAGTGAAAACCCACTATAAATGGACTAATATGTCAGTGAAAAATCTCTAGAGATAAATAGGAGAATACGGAAAAAAGGAAGTGTGCATTGCTCGTACATTTGCCTAGCCAAAGCTCCCAGCAGGTCAATATTGACGTGCTGTGGGCTTCAGTTATAATGTTACAAAATGACTCTATAATGTTACAAATGAGTCCCGGAGGAAACCGTGTTTTTCGGAAATTAAAGACATTCCACTGTTTGAACTCGGACGAAAAGACGAAGCTGTCTTTCACGTGTGGAAGCAACCCTACGATTTGTTTTTTTCCCAGGATTCTCTATTCGTTCTTCTGAAGTAATGAAGTAGGTTATGAGTTTGCACACGTGGCGCAGATTTCTCGTCGTTTATTTAACTTCTAATAAACTTACTGAGAGGAAGCGAAGATCAAATATTTAATCGCATTAAAATAATGAATTTTTTTAGGTCACTCAATTTGTCATGTGTAAGTGATACAGCGATGCAAAATAATTTAGAAATGTCACTATACATGTATATGCAAAGCTGAAAAATGTTATTGGATATTTTTTCTTAACTTACTTAAACTGAAAATGTTAATGGATATTTTTTCTTAACTTACTTAAACTGAAAATGTTAATGGAAATTTTTTTTTGTAAATGGAAATAGCAAAAATGTGTATCAGATCTGCGAAAGAAAGCAGTCTTATGTGGGAATGTACTTACTGTATAATAGAAAAACCTGACTGCGCTACCACAAAATTACAATTGTTCATATCGAAGTCGCTCCACCAAAGAAGAATGCATGAAAATTGACAGATGGATGATTTGTGCAGATACACCAGCGTGCAAAAATTAAGGACGAGACGGGTTTTCGAATGTAACGTAGTGCAGAAGTGCTCCTCATCGACTCAAATCATACCATAAGATACCCAAGATGACAGAATATGGGACAAGTGAGCAAACCCGTCCAAACAAGGAATTCAAAGGATACAAAGGCACTTTATATTGAAAAGGTAGCTTCGAGCACAACTAGACAGAAGACAGAAACGTCAAATGACAGGCGGCTGCCAAGAAAAATCCAGTCTTTAGTAGGGGATATGATCACCCTTGACTGCGTTGCAGGATTTACAACGTCTGTCCATGCTGACGACGAGATTGTCAAGGAGCTGTTGAGGCATCTCGTCCCATTCCTCTTGTAGCGCCAATCGCAGCTGAGGAATCGTTGCTAGCGGCTGGTGACCTGCTGCCAAGCGTCTCCCAAGAATGTCTCACAAGTGTTCGATTGGATTTAGGTCTGGGGACCTTGCGGACCAATCCATGCGTTGAATATCTTCACTCTCCAACAGCTCTGCGACAGCCACTGTACGATGAGGTGTAGCGTTGTCCTCCATGAATAGGAACTCAAGAACCCTAGTACCTTTAAACAGACGCACGTGAGGCAGGAGAACCTCGGTACAATAGCGGACACCAGTGACTGAACCTCCTTGGCAGATGTGGAGGTCAGTGCGGTTACCAAGCATGATACCGCCCGAAACGAGAACACCGCCACCTTTCAAACCAGTCCCTTTCGATGATGTTGGAGGTGCGATTGCGTGTTCCCTGCTCTCTCCAGATGTGTATAAGTCCAGAATCGCTCGTCAAACTAAATTGGCTCTCATCCGTAAAGAGACCTCGACGCCATTGCTAATGTGTCCCGTTCTTGTGTTTCTGGCACCACCAAAGAAACCGCCGTCTCCGATGAGCAAGCGTTAATAGCACACACCGTACTGGTCGTCGTGCAAATAGACCAACTTTGTGCAGCCTCCTGGCCACGGTAAAATGCGATAACAGTTGTCCAGTTGTTTGTTGCATGTGCCTTGCGATTCCTCCCGCTGTCTGCCGCCTGTCTCTTCTCGCCTGTACGACAATATACCGGTCGTCCGCCGCCGTGGTTGCTCGTGGACGACCACTGCTAAACTCTCGCTTTTCCTGTCGTTTGAAATGCTCTCCAGAGTGAATCAATAAGGTGCTAGGAGGTGTTTATAAGTATGTGCAGACATGGTGACTGCAGTGCAAATGACAGCTGCTGGAGGGTGCGTGGTCGAACCCACGCACCCTCCAGCAGCTGTCAGTTTACGTCTCAGGAATTAGGGTGTCAGGGAAGTACTTTGAAGTCTTCATTGCACTCTTCAACCACTCTCGGACATTTTTACCTGTGTGACCCGTCGATTTGTCGTGCTGGAAGATCCCATCCGCCCCACGGGAGACAATCAGCACATATGGGTGCACGTGGTCTGCAAGAATGAATTCATAACGAATTTGGTCCGTAGTGCCTTCCACAGGTATGAGTGGATCAAGAGAATGCGACGAAAATATTCCACAGACCATAACGCTACCCACACCAGCTCGTTTTCTTCCAGCAATGGTTGAAGAATGTTTGTTTTCCGATGTTTCTCGCTTTATACGCCAACGTCCATCCGTTCGATAAAGCAGAAAACGTGCCTCATCGGAGAAAGCAATCCTTTACCAATCAGCGGAGGTCCGATTCCGATACTGCTGTGCATATGTAAGTTTTTTCTGCCGATGCACCTATGTTAGCATAGGTGCACTGACCATCCTTCTGATCGGCGCCCCATACGCAGCGGGGTTTGCTGAACTTTCATTTTAGACACACTTCCGGTAACCCCCTGGTTCATTCGGCCAGTTAGTTGCTCCACTGTAGCATGTAAATCGGCCCTCACGCACCTTCGAAGCCGACGTTCACCTCTCACATCAATGGGGCGTGGTGCTCTGCAGTTTTCACGTCGCTTATTCGCAATGGCGCCATTTCTCCAATCACGATACACTTTAACCGCAGCAGTACGCAAAGAGTTCACAAACTGCGCTCTTTCAGGAATGCTGCCACCCTTGGCCCGAAAGCCGATAATAATTCCTTTTTATACACCTGATAACCGTTCCTGTTATCCATGAGAGCAACGAGTGATATGTTTTCAGAATGCCTACAGCACACCTTATATACCCTCCAAGCCAGCTCACGACACGTGCCTTTTTTCATTGGCTACGCGCTGTTGACGTCAAGAGTGAGAGGTGGTCATAATGATGTGACTAGACTGTGTATCTTCTCCATTGGAAATGGCAGGGGCACGAAGTCTCAGATTTAGGGTTCGCAGACAAACCATGCTTGAAGGAGTACACTGTAGATTTTTTTTTTTTTTTTTTTTTTTTGTGAATTCCGGAATTTATTCGAACCTCACGACCAGGCGATCCATTTTACGTTCGGGCGGCAATGTTAAAGAGAAAAAAAAACTTTCTTCCGAGAATCCAATTCTTACCTACGTTTAGCTGCTCCGGAGAGGGATATTCTCCCGAGAGAATTACGCCGTCTAATTTTATTGCTACATCTCACCATTTTGACTCGGGCGTCGGTCATCTTAAAGGTTCGTCACGGTGTGAGAGCGTTGTAAATGCTTTTTAAAGGGAGGGATTTTTGGGAGCGCTCGAACTACTTTGATGCCACGTGATAGTCGTTTGATGCTATATAATTGGATTTATCCTTTCTCGTTGAATGTTACGCTTTGTTGATATTGAAATCTTAAATTGTTATCGAGTTAATGCGCCTTGGATATTATTTGGTGCTTCGAACATTGGATTATTAATGCAACCATCGATTAAGTACGATTGAAGTGATTTCGGCAAATGTTGTTGTGCTGGCATATGTGCTTAAAGTCGGTACAATAAGTAATTAATACCTGTAAGTACAAGAATTGTTATTTAATTTAACCGTTAGTGTCTCTAAGTGCTAATTCAAGTGCCGTGTTGTTAATTAAACTATTGGGAGCATAATGCGGCGTGCCGGTGGGGGAGGTTGTGGTGCTTACACACCAATTTGGAAATTTCGGTATTTCAAAAGCGCGATTTAAAAAGGCAAAGTTTAGATGCTATTTGAAATTGTTTTTGCCTCATGGCAACAATTGACTCTGTTTTCTTCATGCAGACAGGAAGCGGCAAGGAGCAAATGACCAGAATGCCCCATTGCAATGAAAAGTCAAAACATGGGTATATTTAAAGTTTATTTGGCGACGAGGCAATGCCAAATTTGAGTTTCATGATTTGCTTCAGATTGCTCTAAAGCACCCTGAAAAGCAAGGAATGTTTAATTAAAATACCAAGAATCACATCAAAAACAAACCAACGCTATAACATAAACACAGAAAACCGTGAGCATTATTACAGGATTTAAATCTATGTACTATATTTAGACATGTTTATTAGTGCTTCGGAAAATAGATTTCTCGCACACCAATCGGTTTTATCACGATTCTAGTCACTTCTCCGAAATTGTTTTCTGCACAGATAAATAGCAAAATATGAGTGGTCAAACATTACACCGATGTGCCATTACGTTATGATCACCCCCAACCTTGACAAATGAGCGCGCCTGGAGACCGAACGGTGGCGCAGGTGAAGTTCACAGAACAGTGTATATACAACCAGAGGACCGGCTTTTAGTTAGTCGAGGTTTCGTAGTCAGAATAGGAAAAAAATTGCCGATTTATCGGAGTTGTATAAAGGAGAAATTGCGCGGAACTACGATCTCGAAAACGGTGCGGCTTGTGGGTTGTTCAAGAGCCTCTGTAGTGAGCACGTATCAAAAGTGGTGCACAGATGGCCAAACGACGAACCTTCGTCCAGCCGTGTGTCGTCCGCAGCTCACTGATACCAGAGAGAAGATGGAGACTATCGCGCATTGTTCACAGCGACCGCAGGGCTACAGTGCGACAAATCTCCCGCGGGCTACAACAGAAGTGATCAAGGCAATGTGTCACAGCACACAGTTCATCGCAGCCTTCTGCGTATGGGACTGCGCAACACAAGAGTACCCATGCTCACTGCACGTCATTGCCAACAACGCATGAAATGGGCTCTAGATCATCGAGATTGGACAGTCGATGATTGGAAGAAAGTTGCCTGGCCTGACGAATGAAGATTCTTGGTGCATCACACGGACGGCCGAGCGCGGATACGTGGGCTATGGCACCTGGATGCGCTTCTGTGCGGAAGCAGACCGGCGACGATGGTGTAATTCTGTGGGATATGTTTTCTTGGGACACTTTAGGCCCCATTATTCCAATTGCACAATCCCTGACAGCTGTCAGGTATCTGAACATCGTTGCGGACCAAGTTCACCCATTCATGGCAATTGTGTGTTCCCTGCTGGTGATGGCCATTAGCAACAGGATAATACCCTATTCCAAGCCACCAGAATCGTCAAGGGGTGGTTCGAGGAACAGGTTGGTGAATTTCTGTTAATGTCCTGGCCATCAAATTTGCCTGACATGAATCCAATCAAACATTTGTGGTTCGACTTGGAAGAGCAGGCTCGCGCTAAATCGCCAATACCCCGAAATGCACGTAACTGGTAGACCTGCTCTTTACATTATGGTACCAGATACCCCAGGATATGTATAGTCACGTGATCGAATCGTTGCCTTACTGAGTGGCTAAAAAGTGTCGAACAGCTTATTAGTTAGATGGTCATAAGGTAATAGCTCATCGGTGTATGAGGTGATAAGTATATTAATAATTTCCAGCAATATTTATTTGAATATTTTCCGCGAATGTTGCATGCATTTTAAAAATGCACTCAAACATAGTTAGTTATACTGCATAAAAATAATTTTTTTATACAACTGACATCCCTCCCCCTTCCCATCAATGAAAAAAAAATTCTGGACACGACTTAACTTTAGGGAGCAATCCATTAAATTATGACAAAGAGTATTTACTCGTACATTCAGCTATGCTAGCGTTTTGGTGTAACATTGAAAATTAACTGACATCTGCAACCAATCTCGCTAAAAACATTGCAATTCATGTCATTTTCCTAATCCTTCAGTTATTTTTCCTACCGTTTTTCGTCACACAAAACATGCATTGCTCCATGCTTTTGTGAACTTTCTGTTGCGCTTGTATGTATTTTGTAACGTCCAGGTATTTGATGCATTATTAAGAACGAAACAAATGCACGGATTAAATGCTTTTCTTCTAAATCGTACAAAATACAGAGAGTGCTGCCCCGGTGGCGGAGTGGTCTAAGCGATGGCCTCTGAACATTCGTCCGAAAGGGGTCCGGATTCGAATCCCGGTGAGGCATGGATGTTGTGTTTGTCTTACGGCACTGGCTCTCTCCCTTCCCTGGACCCAGTGACCCAAAATTATGGCGGCTCGGTGGCGCAGTGGTCTAAGCGATGGCTTCTGATCATTCGTCCGAAAGGGGTCCGGGTTAGAATCCCGGTGAGGCATGGATGTTTTGTTTGTCTAACGGCACTGGTTCTCTCCCTTCCCTGGAACCAGTGACCCGAAATTATGGTAACCCGGTGGCGCAGTGGTCTCAGCGTTAGCCTCTGATCACTCGTCCGAAAGGGATCCGGGTTCGAATCCCTGTGAGGCATGGATGTTGTGTTTGTCTTACGGCACTGGCTCTCTCCCTTCCCTGGAACCAGTGACCCTCAATTATGGACGGGCGACTGCTTATAGCCCATTGAGTTGCTCACAGTGGTCGTTAAACCTCCAACAACAAAAAAATACAGAGAGGGAGTCGAAAGCTTTGCAATATTTGCATAAGCGCATGTGCTGCGGTGGGTATATCACGTGTTTAAATTAGTTCAAGACGCGTGTTTCAGTCAGTCGAAAGGGATATACAGTGGTAGTCGTTGCTGTGGACAGCATTGCATATCGTCGTTATAGAAGTTTTTTTTTTTTTTTGATTGGAGGTTTAACGACCACCATGAGCAACTCAATGGGCTATAAGCAGTCGCCCGTCCCTAATTTAGGGTCACTGGTTCCAGGGAAGGGAGAGAGCCAGCGCCTTAAGACAAACACAACATCCATGCCTGACCGGGATTCGAACCCGGACCCCTTACGGACGAATGATCAGAGGCCAGCGCCTTAGACCACTGCGCCACCGGGGCGGCCGTTATAGAAGTGTATGGTTGGGAAGCCTACAATATGAACTGCCACAACCGGCTAATTAGGGAATTTTTGCTTTACGAGTTTGGACTTGGCCATAACGCTGCTGAAGCAACACGAAACATTTGTCATGCGAAAGGGAAGGTTCTGAGGATCACAGCACCGCAACTAGATGGTTCGAGAAATTTCGCTCAGGTGAGAGAAACCTCGACCATAAGCCAAGGTCAGATAGGCTGCGAACCGTGGATTCGGAGGGCACGCGCCAGTCAGTGAAGACAAATGAGACAGCCAACACTCCGAGATTATCAGGCGAGCTAGGCATATCACAGACCACCGTGGTTTTTCACCTTCAGGACCTCATCAGGGTCTACAGGATCTGCAGGGTTGTCCCTCACGAACTGACGCCAGCTGAAGCAAACCGCAGAGTCGAAGTGTACACGAAACTCCTAGAAAACCCGTGCGATGTACGTTTCGTCAATAGAATTTTTACGTGCGATGAAAAGTGATGCTCTGCGTCTGGTGGAAATTTGAGGAGGTGAGGAGGTGGCAGCTGAGGTGAAGTAGTTCTTCTTCTCGAAGGACTAGAGTTGGTACCGCCGCGGAATCCAAGAACTGGCAGACAGATGGCTGAAGACGTTGCAACAAAGTGACTTGCACTTTGAATACTAGTCCGCTTTCGTCGTAAAGGTACGTATGAATACATAAATGATCCAAATATTCCAAAACCTTCGACTCACCCGACAATTAACTGACATCTGCAACCAATTACACTGAAAACATTACAACTCTTGCCATTCTCCTAATCCTTCAGTTAGTTTTCCTATATTTCGTTGTCACGCCATTCATGCATTTCTTCATGTTTCTATGAACTTTCTGTTGCACTTGTATGTATTTTGTTTGTTGCGACCGGGTATTTGATGTATTATTAACAAATACACAAATGCATGGATTAAATGCTTCTCTTCTAAATCATGCTAGTTAATTGTTCTTGAATGAACCACTGTTTCTTCCAAAATGCACTCGATTGGAGTTTTACAACTGAATTAATTCTTTGATATGACCTGTCCCTCTATGTGATGTTCAAGGGAGATGCGGTTCGTTGGTTGGTTGATTAGTTGATGTTAATGGCGCATGGGCTATATTTGGCCAAAGTGTGCCAAGCACGAGACTATCAAAAAAATATGGCATCAGAAAAGTAAAACATACAAATAAACATTTACAAACATATTCGCGTGGAATAAAATCTAGACTGGGAGCACCGCAGCAAAGGTAGATAGCATTAAGTACTTGAAGATTTGCTCCCATCAGTATCTAAATCTACAGTTCTTGTAAGAGAACTGAGCAACGAATATATTTTCTATAAGTTCATATTTACACCCGCTTCTTTACTTTTCACAGCAAGTTTCGTTATCATAGCATGTAGTTCTGAGGGTGTATTTGAAACAATACCTATCTTGTCTGAAAACGATAGTCGGTTTTAAAATCTCCACTGACGTTTATCTCGAAATATATAACGTTTATGTAACGCACTCGGCTAGATATCGAGAGTTCTGTTGGTTCAATTCCACAGCGGCGGCTGTAAAACAATTTTTCGGTTGCTGTGTGTTTCTAGAATGTGGTTAAGAGCGATGTATTTATTTATTTATTTATTTATTTGACGTTTATCTCATTATCTTATCTTTTCAGTTATGGTCGAATTTCTCCAACGGGGAAATAAAAAGCTTAGGAAAAATGCTGCCACCTTGTCTCACTCCCTTTCCAATTTAAATAAGTACTGTGTTCTCGAACAGTAGAACCTTTGCACTTGCATTTGCATTGATGTCATAGATAATAATGTCGAATGCATCTGCTGGTGGTGATTTCACGGAAGCAAAAATCTTTTCATAATCAATAAAAGCCATATACGTTCTAACGTAACCCTCTTTCGCGTGCGAGATTGGTGTTACGCTATGTCTAAATCCATGACTAAAGAAATCTTAAACTAAATGAGAATACGATGCAATAGTTGCACGGTACAGTTCAAATTAAGCTTTTACTGCCAGACGAAACATATACAGAAGTCAAACTTACGATAACTTTTTATTGGTCCAGCAACGAATGAAGACATCCACAATATACCACCGCTGGTATTACACTTCCCGTATATTCTAGCTTAAAAAAGATCAAACGGCTCCACACATTGAGCAATTGCTGTATCGTCCTTTTTGTTTAACGTTCTTATCACATTCATACATCACTCTCTCTGACCTCAAAAGTGTTGCCAACCTCATTCATGTGAGAGAGAAGATATTACGTTAAGTTTGGAAAGTACAAATGGAAACAAACTGAAATTTACATAGTAAAAGAAACTAAAAATGAAAGTTAAATTAGAATATAAGTCACAACGTATAGTGGCAACTCATATTCAATCGTTTTTTCCTTTATGTGAAATGGGGAATGGTAATTACAATTTATGATACTTTCTTTTTAATCGTAGAAACCGCGTTTGCTGAGGTAACATTTCGTGTACCTTGTTTTAACTTTGAAGAAAGATAATGAAAAATGACAACGTGCGCGTCTGCAAGACATGGGGTACTATGTCGATGTCTAATTTTTCTTTCTGTTTCACTTATTATCTCTCCATACAAGGAACAAAAGGGTTACATTCGAAGTTACCGTCTACATGTACGTAGTTTCACGTCCGTGAATATCCAAGGAAAATGCAATTTTTGGTCTAGGTTGACAGCTGGACGAAAGATCACTGTGCTTTGATTGCAAAAATGTGCAGAGAAACAGAGTTTCAAAATTTAGTTCTTAATTTATCATGTGTTCTGATTGACATTTAGCACTGTTAGCACTGTTTTATACAGCACAGTACAAAATATTTCACGATGTACCTAAAAGGTAATTTCAAATAAAACATTACTTTCATAACGAATATAAGATTTGTTCTAATTCCAGATATAAGAACATAACACGAGTACTCATAAACAGAAAGTTTGATTAATAATTTCATCAGTCTTAAGAAATCTAAGAAATAAATTTATTCTTCTGGTCTAGTTTAGTTACATTTTTGGTTAATGATACGATAAACTGCAGTGTGAGCCGTAGACCAAATCCCTCTTTGTTATCGTTTAATGATTCTGAAGTGCTTCATCTTAACCCCGTTAGATCCATATGCAGACTAGCGCTTTCAGAACTTGTAAACAACTCAAACATATCTAACGTAGCACATGCGCCACGCCATAGGCACCCTCTCGTGTGCCGAACTCTGGCATCCAATCAAATCGTGAACCCTAATGGAGAAAATTAAGTTGCATTCACAGGATATGGCCTCAAGATAAATCTTGAAGCACTTTGACGGTCAGCTTTTGAGAGGAAATTTTCGTTTCTGAAGAGATTTGTGCTTTTAAACACTCAGTTTCTCATTACCGTCTGCAAAATGCTCTTGAACGAGGTTTTGAGCCATTAGTTTTAGCCTTCGTTAACTTCCAAACATCAGAATGTTGAATTGGCTTCGTCTTCGGTTACAAACAGCATCTTTCGTGATAAGCTGTGTCATCTTGAGGGTCACAATTTATCAAAACATTTGGCATACCTGTATAATCTCTTGCGTATACTTTTTCTAGAGCTTCTCTCTTGACAGGGGATAAGGTAAATGAAAACACAAAATGCCAAATTATATAATCTCAACGAAGATGGGATTAAAATACACGATTTGTTTCAGACATTCTGAGCGATTAAATCTATTATCGATAGTCTGATTATGACTACAGTTGTCTACGTCTTGTCATAGCATTCACATTACATACTAGGTTTAGAGAGTTTTATGTTTCAGAAGTTGTAGATATGTGACTAATTTAAGTTTCATTTTTGAAGAAGTTGTAGATATTTTGAAGAAGTTGTAGATATGTGACTAATTTAAGTTTCATTTACTCTAATTTAAGTTTCATTTTTGACGTGGATAAGTCTTTAAAATCGGTACCATGGGGGGGGGGTGCAATGGGGGCATCCCCCATGGTACCGATTTTAAAGACTCTAGGAAAACGTGACCGACATAATTGCTTACGATTGATGAAATGCTTATAATTTCTAAATTAAAATAAATAGCTAAAATCTAATAACTGACATTAAAAAAGGAGTAACCAATAATGCTAGAAATATCAACTTCAAGGTGATGCGCATGCGCGGAGAGAGGGGAAGGCGTCCGCCATTTTGGGGTCGAATACGCTGAGTCAAGCGCCTTGAAAGCAGTATAATTCGAGATCGCGTAGAGGTAGGATCGTGATATTGGTCTCAACCGATTTGTCTGGATGGGATCTATCTAAACACCAATAATTGATGAACATTTAATAAGTATTTTATAAGTGCTAAACGAAAACATATTTGTGAGAAATTAAAAATGTCTAAATATTTGAAGCAAAAGTCCTACTCAAAATATTACAAACGCATATCAGAAGAAGAAGAACTCAAAAGGAATCTAATAAGCTCAAATCGACTAATGCAGAACGATGTAAGGCTTATAGACAGAAGCAGGTAGTCGAAGCGACGCAACGTGGAGAGCCACAATCATGCACTTCTACATTTCAAAATTGCCTTTATTCTTCAGTAAAATAACATTTCTATGTACATGACAATGGAATTCTGCCAATAAATACAGCGGTATATACATCAGCTGGAAAGTTCCAGTGAAACGTAAAACAAAATATTGTTAAAATCATAAAAAAAATTATTTCGCCACGTAGGGCGAAGGAGAGGCAGACAATAAAGCACGAGCGATACAAACGAAAATGTTTACCTACAGTATTGTAGACAGGGCAAGACATGATTCTATACTATGCACAAATTCCAATTAAGCATTACTACCATACTAAAGATTAAACATTAGGTAATAATTCACAGAAATGCAACAGTGATGCTACATTCAAAATTTACAACATATGTACAGAAGTATTCAGTGACAAGGGGAAATAACGCTAAATGTACTCAGAAGGGCATCTTGTTACATTATATTATACACACAGTGACTAATATTTTAAAAAAATATTCAACATAATGAAGGGGACATTGCGTGGGCAGTAAACTGTGCAGAAGGAAGAATTATATACAACAACATAAAACCCAACATTATCGAAGAGAACATGGGAAACATGGTGAGCTATCTTCAATGGCACATTAAAACAGAAAAATCACAAATAGCGAAGCACCAAAATTAATACGTAAAAACATGATTTGTTACAGTGAACGTGGGCGACAACAAAAATCCCACTTATAGGTTGAGATGTAACTGCAAATTGTGGATATGGAACCACCGAGCCGATTGGGCCCAAGTGGATTGAAAAACGCTATCGGTGTTTGTTGAGGCAGCACGAGAGTGCTCCATTTGGAGGCGAGTGGTTAACCGTGCTAGGAAGCGTCTCCGAATGATAGCACTTGCCTCCTGAGGAGGTGGAATAAGAGCAGGGAAGCGTTGTTGAAGATGGAAAGCATAGACAGTGAACTTCACAAGAAGAAAAATATAACGGCACACAGGAGGCAAGTGAGTAGGTGGATGCTTTGTTTGGAGTAGCCAAGCATATGCAAGAAATGGTAACGATCGAGCACAAATTCGATCAGCAAGACGAAATGCTGTGTTTAGGACTGGCAGGAGAACGGGGCAGAATAGGTATTGATGTTGGACGTCGCTGACTTCAGGGCAAAAGGAGCACTGCGGAGAGGTGAGAAGGGTCATGCGAAACAGTACTGATGGGGCGGGGAGACGAAGGTGAAGAAATTGCCAATGGACATTGAGTTCAAGAGGGGAGGAAAGGGGGAGGTAGATGCTGTCCAGATGGCGGGGAGAAGAGAAGGAGGTGCAGAATGAACAGAAAGTGGAAGTGCGGGAGGGGAAAGAAGAAGCCAATAAAGAGAAGAGGAGGAGAGAGAAGTAACTAGAACCGGGGAGCTACGAATGAGGAGAAAGAACGGTAGGGAAAGAGGAGCAGAGGGGACCGAGAAGAGACCATCAGGTGAAGCGAGGAGTGGAAAGAGGCTCCAAAGCGCTGTGCGAAGAAGAAGATATTCGTTAGCAAGAGTAATGGTTGGAGATAGAAACAGGGAAGAAAGAGGTCTCCAGGTTAGATCAGAAGTTACGAGAGAACGGACAGTTATCACACCAGAGCGGATCCAATGAGGAAAGTAAAAGTAAGGGAGGTTAGGAGGGTGAATAAGAGAAGAGAAGAAGAGAGGTTCATCTAGGAGATCAAGAGTTGAAGAAGGAAATGAACGGAGAAGAGGAAGCGAACGAAAGAGAGAAAGGCCCTCTCGCAGGACAGGAGGGAGGTGGGACGGGAGAAGAGAGTATGCATCCATCTTCAGAAACAGTAGGAAGGTGAAAGATGGGTCACGGAAAGAAGCTAGAACATTCAAGGTAGTGGTAAGGGACGGAACAGTTGAAGTGGCAAGGCGAATGAAATGAATAATGCGATGAGTTTTATAAAGGAAAGCTGGATCAGGAAGCTGGATGCCACCCAAAGAGGCTGGCAGATGAAGCGTGGCAGGTTTAACCCAGTGATGTGAAGACCAGATGACGGAAGTTGAGAGGCGAGTGATGGTCATCATTTGTGACACGGGCACAACCGTCGACATCCAAGAGTATTCGCATAGAGAGATAAGTTGTCGACGAACAACAGCTGCTCGTTGACGGAACGATGTGAAAGGGCGGGCCTTACTCCAGTAGGCAGCAGTCCGTTGTATCCGGGAAGAAGAGCAGTCCAGGTGGCAGATGCAGAAGCCAAGGGCAATCCGACATACGCACCGAGGATCTTCTGTGTAGTGGCTGTCCACTGCGCACCCCAAGGAGCATCAGTGCGGGCAGCCCATGCCCCGCACCATAAGCCAGTACTTTTAGTGGCATTCAGCGCTGCTCCAGATAATGCAACATACTGTTGATATACAGAATACAGGCGATCAAATTGAGATTCATCCCGGACGCAAAAGGTCACATCATCAGCATAGGCGATGAAAATTATTCGATGATGACGAGTACTAGCCACTGTCGGCGGTAGGACATCCAGGAGTGATCTTCGGGCTGCTAACAGGAAAGGCTCAAAAGCGAGAGCGAATAGCTGGCCGAGCGGACATCCTTGCCGGATGCCTCGCTTAAACGGAATTGGAGCGGTTAGAAATGTGGCCGCTCGAACATGGAAACTAGCTCCCTGATAAAGGGCCAAGAGTGCGGAAGAAAAGGTAGGAGGAAAGCCAAATTGTGAAAGGACAGCAGAGAGATAAAAATGAGAAACGTTATCAAAAGCGGACTTTTGATCCAGATTGAGGAAGGCAAGAGGTTCACAAAAAGAGCGAGCGAGGAAGTGAAGATGAAGGAGAAGAGAAACGTTAGTGGAAATAGTCCGACCAGGCACAGTGTATGTCTGGTCAGGAGAAATAACGAAAGAGAGAACAGAATTAAGGCGACGGGATAAGAGTTTTGTATAGAACTTATAGTCAGTGTTTAGGATGGAGATAGGGCGCCAGTTTCCAAGATCCAAGAGGTCACCCTTCTTAGGAAGGAGGATGGTGTGTGCCAAAGTAAAGTCGGGCGGTAACGCAGGAGAGGAAAAAGCAGACGAGAAACACGCAGACAGAAAAGGCAGAAGGCACGGTAGAAAAGCACGATAAAAGGACAAAGGAAGGCCGTCAGGTCCAGGAGCGGCATGAGGATTGAGAGTAGCGAACGCCTCGCGGAGTTCGCGAAGAGAGAAAGGAGATAGTAAAGAAGTAGATAAAGTAGAGGGGACCTGAGGAAGAGAGGAGAGAAGAGGAGAAGCTAATGAGGATGAAGAATGCGTTACCGCACTGTACTTGGCGATGAAATACTGTCTGGTGAAAGTGCATAAGCTTCGATGGGTTCGAAGTGATGGAACCATCCTGGAGGCGAAGATGACGCAAAGATGTAGCAGAACTTCTACAACTAGTATATGTGAACCAATGGACTACGTACGTGGCCGTGCGTGAAGCTTGGATGGATGATTCTAGTCCCATACATTTTCCCGGTTTCGAATTGAAGGCAAAATGAAATAGAGCAATGGCCCAACACAAACCATCCACTTCGAAACGTACTACTTCGCCAACAAAACGAAGTGCGGGGGAGTTGCCATTCGAAGAACCAACAACAGTCTACATGATGGATTGCCAACCCGTAAAGGTCTCAGTCCAAAACAGATTGAGAATTGTTGACCATGTGGGTGACATGTGTTTAGTTGATGTCACAGTGTTTGCCCAAAGTTACTTCATACTTGGATTGGTTTACATTCATCTCAACTTTTAACAAACATCACTAGAGTTCTTCATGTTCCGGATGCTATGCAATTACTATGAAAACATCAAGAAAATCATACCAAATATGGTACAAGTGCCTATCATTCGTACTGGTGTCTTAACATTGGTGTGCAACAAAACACCAACTTACACAAGTTCATGACATACAATTTTGGCTTGACTTATATAAATTTTCCAGCAACTACCTTAGGCAATTCTTGTATGGACTTAACCTTTGTACGAAACATACATGTGAATTGTATGCCATATGTTTGTTACTTCTCATATCGTCACCCTTTAATAAACAAAATTATAGTCTAACAGCATTCCTCTTTCATTTACCAATCGACTTCTACCTCAAACCCCTTACTGTCAAACACGTATCCAGGTAAATAAAACCTGCGGGTGTGTACCAGACACAGCCTAACCCCATTTTTAAGTGTCTTTCTCTATGTAAATTTAAGTTTGTTCTCCTTCGCGTTTCTCAAACTAAACGTGATATCTTATCTCTCCCAAAATTATAGTTGGCAACACCCTGAGGTCAGAACGTATGACGTGTGTATGTTTCTGATGAGAACAGGATGATATATACAATGTTTAAGCAGCAGCAGAATGCAGAGATGTTGGTAGTATGACGATATAATAGTAGTTGCGAAACTGAGTTACTTGACGTTGTGATCACTTGACGTCTGCGTATTATATATTTAATGTTGGTGTTTTACTTTTTATCGTTAAACGTTCTCTCACAAGTAAATTCGATTAGTTCACTACCATTGTTGAAGACTGAGCTGTGCTAAGGGATATTTAGCTGAATAAAGACTAATCGTAAGTAACATTTTTTGAAGTTTCTTGAATGATTCCTGTTTTACTGTGGTGAAGAAGTGAGGCTGATCTATCAGAGAGCTATATTTCACGAACATTACAGATATTGTTATTTATTTATGATACAACTACAACCTTAATATAATTTCACTGTAAAACACTTTGACAATATGGCACTGTGGTTGACCATGTGACTGAGTTTGTGTATTTAAGAAGCAAGTTTAACAGAGAGAACAAATTGGATGGTGAAATTAGTAGGCGAGTGAATTTTTCATTGAAAGCCATGCCTGCTCCGGGAGGTTTTCACAGGAATGATGGCTTCTCTAGAGAGTCCCGCATGGCTGTGTATGAAAGTGTAATTGTTCCTACTCTGATGCTCCAGCAAAAACAGTCTTGCTGGGCCAGCACTGCCAGCAATGGCCCATCACTATGTTCCCGCTGCCGGACCGTCGCTAAAATGTCCGGGCGGCTAACAGAAGGGCCAGCAGTTCAGGCCAACAGCTGGCCAACAGTTGCCACCCCATCAGTTGTCATATACCACAACAGGGCCATCAGCTGTCCATCACATGCAGTAGCTGCCACAAGTGGCCCTTCAGTGGCCCTGCAAGCACGTGCCAGAAATGATGGCTAGCCTAATGTGGTCCGCTAGTGTGCCGTTAGTGGCAGCCGGCAACCACGTGACGTAACTGGTGGCTACCCGAATCTTGTCCGCCAATTTCCCAGTAGTAGACATATCCCAGCAAAAACACAAGTGCTGGGAAACTGCTGGCCACTAGATGGCAGTGATGGGTCACTGCTGGCTGAAATCTTCCGTTCACGGCCCGGTAGTGGTCCGTTGATGGCAGCGCTATCAGTTGGCGGGCCATTGATGGCCCTGCAGCATCGCCATGAATTGTGGGTCTCCAAGCAAGTGCCACTAGTGGCCCGTTGCTGGCAACCAATGCAACCCTCAACAGCGGGTGGAAGCAACGGGACTGCGCATGAACGGAAGCAACACTTGATGTGTCTCTCATGGTACCAGTTAGTTGAAGACGACGCTATCGCCATCGTGTTATTTTAGTGGATGTTAAGAAAACATCCATATGTGGAGAGGCGAATTAATTTCCTAATGAAATTTTACGTCAACGAAGATATCATATTAAACCGTGAAATACTAGATTACAGCCATGAAATACACCCACTCCATTCCCATGAATAACAATTCATGGAATGGAGTGGGCGAATGACAAGAAAAAATTTGAAACCGCTTGAAACAAATATCCTGGAAAACCATTAAAACAACGTTTGTTGGGAAAAAAAAAGAATAATACGCGTACAAAATTTATTAATTATTTGAAAGAAAAAAAAAGCGACGCTATGTGGTGTACTCATCCATGGGTTGAATACACAAGACTGGGAGGAATTCGCTTCTAAAAATAACGAGAAGTAAAATAAAATATATTTTACTTTTTAAAACAAATGTAGCTTCGGACAACGGAAAGGAAAGACACAACGTTAAAAATGTAACAGAATGTGACATGAACCCGGGTAAATATATATTAATTCAACAATCTCTTTTCAAGACTGCAAGGATAGTACAAAACTTTGGAAAGCGACTCTAAGTATGTACACGTCTTGAAAATGTTCCCTTAGTTCCCTTAAGGTAAAAAAAAACAACTATCGTTACGTTGAAAAAATAAATTTCTGAATTATATGAAACTGACTTTTATGAAAAATACCTCGCAATATTGTAAAATGAGAAGGAAACATTCAGTTACACATTATGTACGAAATAGACAGTTCAAGCATGCGCTCGAGCGTGGCCAATTAGTCCGGTCGGTAGAGAGCTCAGCTACCATGCGAACGACCCATGTTCAAATCTACTCAGATGCAAGCGGGCGATTTTTCGGTCTGTTGAGAAAATTTCCCCAGCGCAGTGCGTTATTTCACACGCTTCGTAAGGGTAGAAAAAAATTGTAGCTTTGGGAAACTGCGGTTATCCTTCCTTTTTTGTTTTTTTTTATTATTATGGCTACTACTGGGAAATTGGCGGACAAGATTCGGCCAGCCACCAGTTACGTCACGTGGTTGCTGGCTGCCACTAACGGCACACTAGCGGACCACGTTAGGCTAGCCATCATTTCTGGCACGTGCTTGCAGGGCCACTGAAGGGCCACTTGTGGCAGCTATTGCCTGTGATGGACCACTGATGGCCCTGTTGTGGCATATGACAACTGATGGGGGTGCCAACTGTTGGCCAGCTGTTGGCCTGAACTGCTGGCCCTTCTGTTAGCCGCCCGGACATTTTATTGACGGTTCGGTAGCGGCAACATAGTGCTGGGCCAGCAAGACTGTTTTTGCTCGGATAAAAAAAGGATAACCGCAGTTTCCCAAAGCTACAACTTTTTTCTTCTAACCTTACGAAGCTTGTGAATTACTGTACTCATCCATGGGTTGAACACACAAGGCTGTGCGGAATTCGCTTCTAAAAATAACGTGAAGTAAAATAAAATATCTTTTACTCTTTAAAACAAATGTAGTTTCGGGCAACGGAAAGGAAAGACACAACGTTAAAAATGTAACAGAATGTGACATGTCACCAACTGATAGCGCTGCCACCAACGGACCATTACCGGGCCGTGAGCGGCAGATTTCAGCCAGCAGTGACCCATCACTTCCAGCTGGCGACCAGCAGTTTCCCAGCATTTGTGTTTTTCCTCGGGTATGGCAGGGAAACCTGGGTACTGCAGAAGAAACATAGGAGTCGTTTGTGTGCTGGAGAAATGAATTACTTACGGAGTGTTTGTGGCAAGACGCGGTCTGATTGTATGAGGAATGAAGACGTGTTGCAGTTGTGTGATGTGAAACAAAATGTTGTTAGCAAGGATTCTCATCTTCAAAATTTGTATTATATGGCGTAATCCCGTATTTCTTTCATGATTTATCTGCTTCTCCGGACAATCACGGAATAGAATTCTTAACCTCCAGATTCGCTAAACATGAATGCCGGTTGCTTCGAATAGCGGATCCTGTGATAGTTATATTCAAATAAATCGAAAACTTAAAACTTGGTCGTTCTGGGTGGTGTAGTGGTTAATATACCCGGGCGCTATCTGAGAGACGCGGATTCGAGTCCCGCTCCAGGACGATTAAAATTTTCAAATTTCCGGATATTATCTGACTTGCGATCCTTGTCACATTTACGCCAAAAATCGGATTGTCATCTTCAAAATTTGTAATACAAAGCTAGTTAGGCAGCTATAAAGGTATTGGACTTGTACTAACAATATCCAATAGTATTTATCAGGCTCTATTCAGACACATAAATGCCAGCACAGCACCAGCTGTACAATAAAACTTCACTTCGTACTTTATCAGCTAATACTTTGATATCTGAATGCAATAGATTCTTGCAAAACAAGATATTCTTCAATTCTTTCAAATTTGACAACAACTTAAGACCTCAATAAAAGCAAGGGCAACATTCAACATAACATTCAACGTAAGAGATTCAATCAAACTGCTAATCATTCTCTCGAAACAAAAGTCTTACGCCTATCATTCTGTTTCTAATATCTCTTTTCGAAACAAAAGTAAACACCATTCTTATCAGTAAACTTTCACATACGTCATTCACCCTTAACCTAACGTGTAGTTGCCAATCTATTATCCACCAAGAGAGAAAAATGTAAATTTGAGATTAGGAAGTACTTAGGGTGAATGCACCAAAGTTTATATAACATAACAGGAGCCAAAATGGAACATAGAATTAGAGTATACATTACAGGTTGGATTAAGAGCATGATTTTCATGATGTCTTCGCACCATTTTACGGAGCATGTGGTTCTCTTTTGAAGTCCTCAACTTCCAATCTTCAATAACAGTGTTTCTCCTTACATATTCATCTAGTTAATGTCATAAATACTTACTTTGCAAAGACATGAACATCAGTAATCCAAAGACCAAAATTTCACTGCATGAAGTTGCGTTTGCGCTATCAACGACTATTTCTTTTTGTTTGGAGGTTTAACGACCACCGTGAGCAACTCAATGGGCTATAAGCAGTCGCCCGTCCCTAATTTAGGGTCACTGGTTCCAGGGAAGGGAGAGAGCCAGTGCCGTAAGACAAACACAACATCCATGCCTCACCGGGATTCGAGCCCGAACCCCGTTCGGACGAATGATCAGAGGCCATCGCTTAGACCACTGCGCCACATGGGCGGCATCAACGACTATACTTTTAACGGAAAAAATGTACCTAACTTCCCTACTTTCTTCACATAACGACCACTGAATTAGAAACGTTTTTTCAATACCGGGTTGGACCTCCTTTAGCCAACTACAGCACGTACACCGATGTGCAAATTACGTTATGACCACCTCAGCCTAGACAAATGAGCGCCCCTGGAGACCAAACGGTGGCGCTGGTAAAGTTCACAGAACAGTACATATACAATCCGAAGGCCGCTTTCGGTTAGTTGAGTGAACGGAGTCAGAACGGAAAAAGCTGCCGATTTATCGGAGTTTGATAAAGGTCAAATTGTGATGATACGGCACCTCAGAACTACGATCTATGAAACGGCGCACTTTTGGGTTGTTCACCTGTCGCTGTAGTGAGTGCACACCAAACGTGGTGCACAGATGGCCAAAGGACGAATCGTAGTCCAGCCGTGTGTCGTCCGCAGCTCACTGATACCAGAGGAGAGCGGAGACTGTCGCGCATTGCTGACAGTGACCGCAGGTTCACAGTGCAACAGGTCAGCCGCAACTGAAACAGTGGTGATCAGGGCAACGTTTCACAGCCCACAGTTTGTCGCAGCTTTCTGCTCATGGGCGTGCGTAGCCGAAGACCCAGCCGGGTCCCTATGCTCACTGCACGTGATCGCCAAAAACATACGAAATGTGCCCAAGATCATCGAAATTGGACCGTGGATGATTGGATGATTGTTGCCTGGTCTGACGAATCAAGATTCGTGGTGCATCACGGAGACGGCCGAGCGAGATTCGCCGATTACCAACTGAGGCTATGGCACCTGGATGTACTGTTGGGCGGAAACAGGTGGGAGGCGGCGGTGTTATGCTGTGGGCGTTGTTATTTTTTTTTTGGAACACTTTAGACCCTATTATTCCAATAGCACAATCCCTGACAGCTGTCAGGTATCTGAACGTCGTTGCGGACAAAGTTCACCGATTAATGGTAACTATGTTCCCTGCTGGTAATGGCCATTACCAACAGGATAATGCGTCATGCTATACCAGCAAAATCGTCAATGAGTGGTTCTTGGAACATGCTGGTGACTTTCTGTTAATGCTCTGTCCTCCAAATTCACCTGACATGAACCCAATCGAACATTTGTGGTTCGACTTGGAAAAGCTGGTTCGAGCTAAATATCTACCACCCCGAAATGTACAGGAACTCGACGACCTGCTGTCGGCATTATGGTACCAGATACGCAGGATACATATCGCCACTTCATCGAATCGATGCCTCTTCCAGTGGCTGCTGTTTGGCGGGCTCAAGGGGAAGGAGGGGTGGTCCTACAACTTATTGCGCAGATGGTCATAATATAATGGTTCATCGGTATATGTGGATTGGCATACATTCCACAAGGTATTGGAGTGTATCTACTTCTATAGCATTCCAGAAGTTCACCAGACAGTCGTTTAACTAACATGTTAGAAAAACATATCCAGGAGCAAAGTCCTCTTCCGTCAAATATGAGTCAATGGAAGAAGGACTTTCTGGTGAACGCCTAGTTTGTTGTAGACATAGATGAACTCCAACAGCTTGTGGAATCTATGCAAAGCCACATACGTGCTGTAGTTCGGGAAGTTGCAGGTGTAACCAGGTATTGAATAACAGCTACTGATTCAGTGATCGTTATGTGTAAAGTTTGGGCGTTAGTACCATGGTAGCAGAAATGAAAGGGGAACAGCGCCGTCGAATATATACCCTTCAGATGGGATCAAAAATCACGTGACCGCTACTTAAAAATTACTGTCACATTTATAACCGGTGACCATAAGCGTAACCACTGGGGGTAGTAGGGTCAGGATCCCCCAGATTTTCAGAGTCGGGATCTCCAATGTAAAGGACCCCCTCCACAAATTTTTCGGGAATAAAATGACATAATATACACCTTTTTATTATGCGAACCAAATAAATTCAATAATATAAGATTGTAATTTTTCGTAGAATGCAAACACCTCTATAGTGTGTACTACCCTATCTATCATAGTTTTACAGTAATGTACGCTAAGTAAGTTCCAGAACTCACCAATAGTTGCGCCTATGTTGTGCCCGTTAGATCGGGCCTCAGGAACAGCTTTGCTCCTGCGTGTGTGTGTAGCTGGATGGAGTCCCAAACTCTATCTTATACAGTATGTACATAATATTGTATATACATACATATAATGTGAGTTTCGGTGATCGGACCCCCCCTCTCCCCCAGATATTGAAACATGGTTACGACACTGCCGGTGACTAAACGTAGGACTTCCAAAATTACTGTTAAGGTGGCACAGGTGTCATTTTGACGACCACGGGGTTCTAAGATAAAATATCTCCAAGTGAAAGCTTAGGGCTGAGCTTTTACCACGGTGATTTTCTGCTCTGTTCATACTTGGTATCGTACCTGCCTCATACCGAAGTTTCCTAACTGTGACAAGCAAGACGGTGACTCGCAGTACCGTTTTTTACGCTTTCCAACCGTAGGTTGAAGAAGCGTATATGCTCCAGCTTTGTCTGTCCGTCCGTCAGCACGATAACTGACGTAAAAATGGTTCGATTTCGATGAAATTTTAGTATGTCGTAGGGGACCACCTGGGGACGAACCCTATTGAAAATGAGACAAATGGGGTCAAAGGTCGTGACGTAAGAGCGGAATCCATTCCATTGAACTTATACGTCATAACTTGCGTAAATATGGTTCGATTTCAATGAAATTTCACAATGTGGTAGGGGACCACCTAGAGACGAACCCTATTCAAAATGGGTGAATTGGGGTCGAAGGTCAGGGCATAAGAGCGGGATTCATTAAATTGCCTTTATGCGCCATAACGTGCGGAAAAATGGTTCGATTTCGATGAAATTTCAGTATGTGGCAGGAGACCCCCTGGGGACAAACCCTATTGAAAATGGACGAAATGGGGTCAAAGGTCAGGACATAGGATTGCGATCGATTCCATCGCCCTTATTCCATATTATTAAGAAAGACGTCAAGTGATTTTGCTTCCTATACTTCTAATGGAAAAACTTTTGTACACATTTCCTTCACAATTAATGTGTTCCTAAGGATGAAAATTTGAACATCGATTAAAATTACTTTATAATATAACTTGGAATACTTAATATTTTCTAAAACATAACCATAATTATATTAAAAATCAATAACTTTTCCTTTGGTGGTGTTGAAACCATAAAAAGAATGGTGCGACCTGTACTTTGATGACGCCAGTAGACAAACAAATGTTGGATTGCATAATTACGGTTATGTTTTAGAAAATATTAGGTATTCCAAATTATAAAATGAAGCTATTTTAATCGATGTTCAAATTTTCATCCTTGGGAACGCATTAATTGGGAAGAAAAAAGATGGCGCGACCTGTATTTGCATGACGTCAGCAGTCAAACAAATGTGCGGATCCTATTAAAGTTTTATGACGTCACACTTTTGCTAGCAGATGGCCGCGATTACCATCTGTCTCGTTACGTCACGCGTTGTGTGCGTATGTTCGTCTGCACGATAAAGTGCGTAAAAATCGTTCGATTTCGATGAAATTTTAGTATGTGGAAGGGAATTACCTGGGAAGAAACCCTATTGAAAGTGAACGAAATGGGATCAAAGGTGAGGACAAAGGAGCGGGATCCATTCCACTGTCCTTATGCATCATAACTAACGTAAAAAAGATTCGATTTCGATTAAATATTAGTATGTGGTAGAGGATCACCTGTGGGTGACGCCAATTTTCAATAGGGCAAACCCTATTGAAAATTGGCGAAATGAGGGTCAAAGGTCAGGACATAGGAGCGGAATCACTTCCATCGCCATTATGCATCATAACTTACGTAAAAATGTTTCGATTTGGATGAAATGTTAGTATGTTGTAGGGGCCTGCGCATGGGGACGAATCCTATTGAAAATGGGCGAAATGGGTCAAAGGTTAGGACAAAGTAGCGGGGTCTATTCCATAGCCCTTATGCATGATAACTTACGTAGGATTGCTTCGATTGCGACAAAACTTTGCAATGTTATTTCGGAGGTATACTGAACCAGTTCTGTTGAATATCATCGAAATGGGATCAAAGGTCAGGGCGTAGGAGTGAGATTTATTCCACAGCCATTTTATGATTTCTAGTATGTTGGAAAGCGTATCATAATCAATGCATTGCATGATTTTACAAACTTGTTTTTTACAGCTCCGTCACAGCTGTTGTAAACAGTGATTTTGCCACCGTTAACAGTTGTCGTTACTTCCGAGGAACTGTCACCATCGCCATTGTGATAAGAAAATCACTTATTAGGCCTATCTCTAATGCACGCCGCTTCGCACCAGGATAAGTTACTAATGACCATCATCACCTTTGTACACTTAAATTCTCGGACGGATAATGATGCCATCTGAAAACAATGTTATCAGGGCATGAGCGCGATTTTAGCACTAAGGTTTGAAGAGATAAGAAATGTTTACTGATAAAAATTACTTTATAGTCTACACGGATGTGTTTATGAAACAGTATACGATTTGTTTTCTGGTTTACGGGTTTAAGCAACGCTAAGAGGATTATAAGTAATCGCCTGTCCATTGCTTAATCCATGGAAAGGGAAAAACTAGGGCCATCAGATAACTGCACAAACCAGGCCTCATCAGTGGCTTCAACCAGGATCCATCTTGGACTGATCCAAAGCCAGAGCCTTGGAGAACTAGACCATCGAGACTGCGCATCCCATTTCAATCGAACGAATAGGCAGTACTACAGTTTAGCTACGAAGATGTGCAAAGAATCTACAAAAATTTCTATGGTCATATATGAAGTTTCTTATATTGTCCTCAATAGTTCTCAGATAGATTATCAGTTTTCCGAAAACAGCATCACCGAGGGACACAAGAAATGCACTTGTAAAATATAAAGGTGATGACAAGTATGCCTTTCAAACATCAAGAATTTATGTTTAGTAAGATAGTAATTAATTTTGCGTTCCTTTGCCTCAATTACAGAAGAAATGTAGGTAGAAGTTTGAAGAATAATGCATATATTTATGAGATTTAAGAAAAAGCGAAGACTAATGAAAGGCGGTTTAGCGTGTGGTCTTAAGACTTTCAGAACTCATACATGAATAGACAGATCACACTCTTTTTCTCCCCAATTGTTTTTTGCTTCTGTTTAAGGCTCGCGGTTTGTCGGTTTTGGTGTTAACACAAGGAGTGATAAGATCGTAAACGTCATATAGTTTAGTAAACGAACAGAGGCCTCTGATCACACAGAACAGTTTGATGCATTTCCGTGGCCGAATTGTTGATACTTGGTCCCTGATTTGTCATCTATGTTGGTCCCTAGTCTGGATCCCGAGTGAATCACGGCTAGTGTGCTGATCCTATGGTGCTGTATATCTCCCTTCTGCGGATGCTCTGAAAAGAGCGATTACTTATATACAGTAATATAATGTTCAGTTGTTAAAGTAGTATGCAATCTATAAATAAAAGAACGAACACAATTGGATCACTTCAAAGGAAAGACCAAAAGCATTCAGTTGGGCACAGGACTTTATTAGGGAAAGAAGAAGGGTAGTATATGAAACAGAATATTTAGACTGAAGAGAGAGCAGAATCCTGTGAAGAAGCCCAACTGTTAGATCTACAGAGCCCAAGCTGTTAATTTTAAAATACAATGCTTAAGAGATCTAATGCAGGGTATAAATCAAGGAGGGAGAAAGGATTTCTGATTAAATGCACAACCTAGATTAAGAATAGAACAGGATAATTGGATCAAACACTACCCCTTGATCAGGGAGAAAATGAGAGATGTATCAAAAATACAACAGTAAACTCAGAGAACTGGAGCCCTGAATCGGAAGTTCTTATAGACAGAAAGATTGAGAGATACTGTAGGGAGAGACACACACACAGAGGCAGACAAACAGACAGATTCAGACAGTAAAATATTGAGAGAGACTGACAGACAGACAGAATAATGACAGATGCCCGAAATAAAAAGAAAACATAACACCAAGAAAGAACAGAAAGACAGAGAGAGAGACAGAGGGAGAGAAACATACAGACAGACGCAGAAAGAGTTACAGGCAGAAATGCAGACAGACAGAAACACAGATAGACAGAAATACAGAGAGAGAGATTACAAACATCTACCCGAAATAAAAAGAAAGCACAACACGAAGAAAGAAATGGAAGAGAGAGAGAGACAGACAGATTAAAAACAGCTGTCCGAAATAAAAAGAAAGCACAACATGAAGAAAAAGAGCAAAAGATAAAGAGACAGACAGACAGATAGACAGAGAGAGAAAGACAGTCAGGTAGGCAGGCAGGCAGGCATACAGAGACAGACAGAAATACAGACAGATTAAAAATAGCTGCCCGAAATAAAAAGAAAGCACATCACGAAGAAAGAAGAGTAAGAGAGAGAGAGAGAGAAAGAGAGAGAGAGAGAAAATGCGCGAAGTTGAAAGAGCATTAAATTGAGAAAGACCGATCAAAAGCCTGAAAACCAAACCAAAACAAAAACACTCAACTTAGACGGAGAATGAGAACTAGAGACCAAAGTAATAACCAATTTTAGATAAAGAAATGGAGTAAGAGGTCGAGATCTAACTGAAAACGGAACTTACTGGGTGGGAAGAAGAGAGAGAGAGACAAAGTTGCAGATCAGAGGGAAAAGAGAGAGAGAGAGAGAGTTAGTGTTCAAGATCAAAAGAAAAGCGGAATCTGGTGAGAGAGAAGGAGATATTGGGAGTGAGAGAGAAAGAATAAGTGTTCGAGATTAAAAGAGAAACGGAATTTAGTGAGAGAGGAGAGGGAGAGGGAGGGAGAGAGAGAGAGAGAGAGAGAGAGAGAGAGAGAGAGAGAGAGAGAGAGAGAGAGAGAGAGAGAGAGAAAGAACTTTGAATAAGAGATACATGTCAAAACAGAACTAACAGAAAGAGAGAGACTAAAAACAAAAGCTGAAATTCAAGGAGGAAACTGAACGTGAAGAAAATAATATGGATTAAGGGCTTGAGATCAGAAAGAAACACATAGAGATGGGAGACAAAGACGAAGTAAGAGCTGCAGATCACAAGGAAAAACATGAGCTTAATGTGTGTGACAGAGAGAGAGAGAGAGAGAGAGAGAGAGAGAGAGAGAGAGAGAGAGAGAGAGAGAGAGAGAGAGAGAGAGAGAGAGAGAGAGAGAGAGAGACTAGGAATACTCGTTCGAGATAAAAAAAATATCCATGTTCAATAAAGAGGGGAAAAGCTGAGAGTGAGAGATATATGTAAAAAATGATTCAAAGAACGAGAGAGAGAGAAAACTAAGAACAAAATCTTGAGACTAAGTGAAGGAGAAAATAGAACTTAAAGACAGAGACTGAGAATCAGGGCTAGAGGTCACAGAGAAAAACGAATTGAGAATGAAATACAGATAGACTAAAAAGCACAGAACATAATCAAAGGAAAAAATGTACTTAGCTTTAATGAGATTAAGAATTCCAGATCAAAATAAAATTAAAATATTAAACAAAGCATAGAAGCATAAAATGAAACGCAGCATTTATATTAGAACGAGAAACGAATCGGAGATAAAACAAAAAACTGCGATTGTTCAAGCTACGTTGAAACCCGTTATTATTCTACCTGAGCTTGATTCCTGATCACTTGTTTGACCCCAGAGCTCTTAAACGGTAAGATATTGATATCCTCAGATAAGGTAAAGCGTTACATA
This sequence comes from Macrothele yani, assembly GCA_039090855.1. Lineage (NCBI taxonomy): Eukaryota > Metazoa > Arthropoda > Arachnida > Araneae > Macrothelidae > Macrothele > Macrothele yani. The sequence goes on along the minus strand of CM077026.1, from coordinate 18,644,926 downwards.
TATTACAGTGTTTCGTTAGAATGAAGGTGGGAGAAGAATCATTCCTAAACATGTGTTTCAACTTAAAAATAACTTAAAAACTACCTTCATCCATTTTAGTTACGTGTATTAAAACGAAGTTTAAATTCTCGTGGATAATGGCGACAAGTTACGATGTGTCTAATCAGACTCTTCTCCTCATCATATATTCCAAACTTTCAATGCCGTGGTGTTACATGAGGACTTCTGAACAGTAGTTGAAACATGTAAATTGTTGTTAGAGAATATCCTCAACCCTCTCACATATTGCATAGAAAGAATGGTTTAGTGATATAATTACAACGAGGTGTTGCGAAATAATTAACAGTAGAATACATTGGGAATTGACTTTGTAACTTTGCTGTTACTGCACGGAGTTCGATTTATTTCTTGTATTCAGTTCAAAACAAGCAGTGTTGCGAAAAAGTAACAACAACCGTGATTCGTAGAATGATTAAGTCGCAGCTAAAATGAAACGCCGCCTCAGTGCGTCATGAACTGTTTACACACCTCGATCAACAAGAATTGATATTAAGTTTGACTCATCACGAAAAGAAGAAAAGCTCCTTCTTTTCGGAGAACGGTAATGTTGTGAGAGATCTCTTGGGCGCCTTTGTTCTCCTTTCCTGAAGAAGCTGTCGATATAACATCTGCTTTCCTGTGATAAATAGAAGGGGAAATTACTGTTTTGTTTAAACAAAGAGAGTAACATTCATAGATTCTACATTACGGTACCTTTAAGACAGGTTGGGTCTTCCACTTCTTTATTTTCAATCTATTTATCTTATGGAGAAGAATGTAGCTTCCGTAAGAGATAGAGGTGCGGTATCACAGAGGGAGGAAACAACGGTTAGTCATTCCCTTTTTATTTTCAGTTTATTGTCCTTTGGGAATTTCTCCTTCCAAAGCATTAACATTTAACCATTTGGGAAATAAGCATGACGTCTGCTGCATAACTAGTCGTGTTTTTCATTTGCTATAAGAGTGAAAATAAGGATGCATTTATCATTTCCTGTATTAATGATTACAAGACCAGCATATTTGCTTAGAGATTTTACTTAACGGTAGTTGTGTTTACTTACCTGATCAATAAACTCTTAGGGAAAAGCAGATTTAAGATATACGTAGTAAGAATCATGTATGCTCACCGCAAATCCTGGTAAGCAAACATGTTGTTGTCCACTATTTAATACATGAGCTGGCCTTAGGCGAGGAACATGTGTTTGATAAGCAAGTCCCGCATATAATTTTGCTTCTATTATTATAGTAGTTTGTGTCAACATCGAGACACTCCTTATATACTCAACAGCATGAAACAGATTCATCTCAGAAGACGCTAGTAAATATCATCCATAATTTTTATTATAAATTCACGAAAGACATAAAATTTGAAATAGGTAAAACACTGATAGACGCATTAAGAACAACTTAACAAATTGCACAGCGTAAGTTTATTTGTTTGCTTTTGAAGCTTTAATTCTTTAAGGGTATCCAAATACAAGGTAATATGGATTAACGTTTACCACCACTGATTAATAGGATATTGTGTCCATATTCTCAGCTTATCTTGATTGTTTGCTAGAAGCTCTGCCAGGAATGTCTAATGCTTTATTTTACACTAGAGGAGGTATACGACGTTTCCTAGGTTGAAAAACAAATGCATGAACCAGCGTTTTCCGATTTTACACTAGAGGAGGTATACGACGTTTCCTAGGTTGAAAAACAAATGCATGAACCAGCGTTTTCCGAGCTTTACTGAATTTATCAATAGGATATATTGCAGGGAAATATTTATCTGAAATGTGCTCCGATAATGAAAAGTAAAGTATTAAAGAAGTTAGTAAAATCATGCAATATATTGATTATGATACGCTTTCCAACATACGAGAAATCATTTTTTTAATTGGAGGTTTACCTACCACCGTGAGCAACTCAATGGGCTATAAGCAGTCATCTGTCCCTAATTTAGGGTCACTGGTTCCAGGAAAGGGAGAGAGCCAGTACCGTACGACAAACACAACATCCATATCACACCGGAATACGAACTTGCACCCTTTTCGGGCAAATGATCAGAGGCCATCGCTTAGACCACTGCGCCACTGTGGCCAGGAATCGTTACTCAAGTAATGAGGATAATGGCTGAAGAATAAATCTCGCTCCTATGGTCTGACCTTTGACCCCATTTTCATGATATTCAGTAGAACCGGTTAAGTGTACTTCCGGAACAACATGAAAAAGTTTTGCCTCAATCGAATAATTTTTAAGTAAGTTATAACGCATAAAGGCGATGGAAAGGATCCCGCTCCTATGTCATAACCTTCTACCCCATTTTGTCCGTCTTCAATTGGGTTCATCCCCAGGTGGTCCCCCATCACATACTACATTTTCATCGACATCGAACCATTTGTACGCAGGTTATCGTGTGGGCGGACGGACAGACAGGTGGATAAAGTTGGAGCATATACGCTTCTCAAACCTACCGTTGGAAATCGTACTTATGCCGGCAGAATTGGCTTAAACCAGCAGTCTTTACTGACTGCGAATAAAGGAAATTTGAAATATCTGAAAGATCTACATTTTTCTATCGTGTTGTGGTCAGCGTAATGTAGAGATAATTCTACGAGAAAATAAATTTATCCTTGAATAGCCTCTAGGATATAGACTTTGAGTGTTCTTCATGTGGAACAAAGATGAACAGGTTTTAATTTTACCAACTCGGGAGCAATCAAGATAGAGCTGACCATCAGAAAAGCATTACTTTTTCAGGTTGAGTTCAACAACATGTAACGACTGAATCCGTGTCTTCTTAATACTCCTGGCAAACCTCAGAACAACGGGAACCTGTAGGTGTTTAAACTAAAATAGGAGGCCATGTGGGACGATTGGAATCCGTGGAATAATATCATGGTCTCCTGCAGTATGGTCCATTAAAATCTGTATACCAGTGTGTGCATTAAATGAAATATTAATAGTTTTGAATGTTTCTTCACATTGAGATTACATCCAATGCTACATTATATATCTCAAGTGGTGCATACTTAAAACAAACAAGTTAGTAAAATCATGCAATGCATTGATTATGATACGCTTTCCAACATACCAGAAATTATTACTTAAGTTATGTGGATAATGGCTGTGGAATAAATCTCGCTCCTGTGTCCTGACCTTAGACCCCATTTCACCCATTTTCGATAGGGTTCGTGCCCAGGTGGTTCCCTACCATATACTAAAATTTCATCGAAATCGAACCATAATTACGCATGTTATGACGCATAAAGGCAATGGAATGGATCCCGCTTTTATGTACTGACCTTTGACCCCATTTCGCCCGCCCATTTTCAATAGGGCTCGTCCCCACGTGGTTCCTTACCACATGCTAAAATTTGATCGAAATCAAACCATTTTTACGCAAGTTATGACGCATAAAGTCAATAGAATGGATCCAGCTCCTATGTTCTGACCTTTGTTCGTATTTCACCCATTTTCAATAGGGGTTGTCCCCAGGTGGTTTCCTACCACATACTAAAATTTCATCAAAATCGAACAATTTTTACGCAAGTTATGATGCATAAGAGCAATGGAATGGATCCCGCTCCTATGTCCTGACCTTTGATCTTGCTTCGCCCATTTTCAACAGAATTCGTCCCCAAGTGGTCCCCTACCACATACTAAAATTTCGTCGAAATCGAACCATTTCCACGTGAGTTATCGTGCGGAAGGACGGACAAAGCTGGAGCATATACGCTTCTTCAACCTACGGTTGGAAAGCTTAAAAAAGACAGATCTGCTCATTGCTACTGATTATTTCAGCTGGGGTCTAATGATTTCAGGCAAAAGTTTCTAGCAACACTGGCTCCGAGGTACACATCCCAATGTGACCCTGCAGATTTCAGCCAAATTTAAAACCTCTAGGTTAAGTGGGTTTTTCTTTAGGCGACTGTGAAACCGACTCGGAAATTTTATTATTATTGATGTACGGTAAATTAAGCCCTGCATGAAAAATCCGTTTTCGATTTTTAATGAATAACAAATAATTGAAAGGATTTATAGTTGCTTTTCATCTCGCATGATCTTTTTCTGCTACCCAAAAAGTACCACAGTCCTCTGTCGGCCGACGGTGACGACTGTAGTTATTTGGGTTGAAGAAGGTATCATCGTGATTGGTTACTTTTAAAAGGATTCCACTGTCACTTGCGCAAACTGTGCCAACCTTGTAAGCCATGTTCTTTCAGCCTTAAGAGAAAAGAGGCGTGGAAACCTGATAACATACGTCTTTCCCCTACAAGACAATGCACCGAGTCACAACTCCCAGATTGCGAAGACTTCCATACAGACTGCAGTATTAGAGATACTTCAGCATCCACCCTATTCTCCAGAGCTTGCCTCTAGAGACTCATTTCTTCCTCAGGCTTAAGAAGAAAATCTATTTGAAGGATTGTCCTGGTTTTATCCACCACGAACTCTCACAGCGGATGCTTACATCCAACAGTTGAACCGTCTTCATGCTGCACTGCAAGGAAGGCGCCTAGGTTTGATTATTCGCTATGAAGTTGTTTTTCACCTGGATAACGCTCGTTCACATGTCGCTTTACGGTTGCAGCAAAAATTGCACGAGCTCGAATGGGAAATATTGTCGCACCCTCCTTATTCTCCGGACCTGGCCCCGTCTGATTTTCATCTTTTCCGGTCTTTGTCGAATTTTCTTGCTGGGAAAAATTTTGCTAATGGCGATAATGTGAAACGTTGAATGAATGACTTCTTCAACTCCCACTCGCCAGACTTTTATCGAAATGGGATATTTTAACTCGCAGATGGGTGGAACATGATCATCAATTCCAATGGGGACTAACTGGATGATTAGGTTAAATGTATTGTATGAGTTTTTAAGCGTGAAATTCATGCTTGTCTATTTCCCAGATACTTTCTTTACAACCCGATAAATGCTGTTTTTTTCCATTCGGTCAAGACGTTTGATAACTTGTTTCTACACAGCGTTGAAACCAGTAACGGAAACATACACTGCCTGACAAAGAAAATGCCACGCCATAAAGGAATGCTGGGAAACAGACCAAACCACACATACAGATATCCCTGTAGGTCCTTAACAAATGATTTTTGTCATATACGGACTGGGCAAATACACAGGATGATCAATAAGATGTGTGGCCCCAAATTTGGGCTATACAGAGTTGAATCCGACGTGGCATCGAGGCAATGAGTCTAAATAGAGTCCTGGGGTTTCGTGGACCACGTGGTGTGGATTCGAGTCCACAGTTCATCTGCATTTTGCGGGGGTGGGAGGGTACTCAACCGACGTCTAATCGTGTCCCACAGATACTCGCTGGGCGAAAGGTCTGGGGATCGTGCTGGTCACGGAAGCATCCGCACACTATGTAAAGCATTCAGGCTGATTCGAGCGATTTGCCGCCGGGTGTTATCTTGTTGAAAAACGGCGTTTGGGATGCCCTACAGATACGTTAGTACCACAAGCCGCAGCACCTCGTCAACATAGCGTCGTGCCGTCAATATACCCGTAATGCGTAACAGCGGTAAGCGGCGGTCGGCGCTGATACCACCTCACATATTATTCCACGTTGCCGGGCCGTGTGGCGCTCCACAATGGCGGTGGGATCCACCCGTTGACCACGTCGCCCCTAGACTCTCACACGGCAATCATTCGTGGTGAGACAGAATCGCGACTCGTCGCTGAACACCACCCTGTTCCATTCGGCACCCCACACAGCTCTGGAGTGACACGATACCAAGCGGTTGCGATGATTGCTCGCTGTTAATGGTAGCCTTCGCAACGGACGGCTGGAAAGCAAACCAGACGCCGCCAACCGCCGTCGATATTGGAGCATACAAGCCTCCCCATACACTCCGCAAAATATCTCTCGTTGTGACCGTAAGGTCACTACGCCCCCCCTCCCTACGACTTTGCACAGATCCTTCGTAGGACCATAGTCTCCAAAATGGACCGGTGGTTGTGCCATCCCTTTGCCTTTCTTCCGGAGTAAGACGCAATGAACATCCAGTAGTACGACGGCATGCGATGTCACCTCTCGTGAACTCATCCGTTTGACGAAATCGCGTACGACCGCGTCTTAGCGGCACAGGCACCCCTTATTCGTCCTACAGACACGGTTACAGAAGAACCACTCACTTCTCGCGGCAGTGACGGCGTCTCTACTGATGGTCTCACGGTATGGTTGTCTGCATACTTTCCGCGCGCCGTTTATGCTATTGGCCTGCAAGTGCAATCATTTGCATAACTTGTACGCATGCACTCACATAGCAATTTGGCATGGCGCTGAGTTCGCATCTTCCTGGTGTGGCATTTTCTCTGTCAGACATTGTATGTTTTGGTAAATGTGGAATTTGTTTTTCTAGTTTGCGGAGTTTTCTTACGAGAGTTATATCCTTCATGAGTTGAACATTCTGGTGCAAATCATTGGAGAGCAGTAATTTAGAAGCATCGCCATTTTAAATAACAATGTTTAGGAAATGAATCAAGTCTGCAGGTACAGGGTTTACGGAATTTTGCCCGAACCAATTATTTCTGGTAAACTTATTCTTCTCATGCTCCGCCAGTTTCTGAGAAATATGCACCTTCCCAGTTTGCTTTATTCCTCTGTCATTAAGCAGAAATTCATATCTGCTGCTTATTTCGTTTAAAATTATTCTGCTTCGACAGACAGCTATGCTGTTCTGCAAAACATAGAATACTTTTGTTCACCGACACCAGTTATTTCATCAGAGTGTCAGCTGCAGGGCTCAAGCACTGTGCCACCCAATTAAATGCAGACGACGTGGACCTACATTGCTGAGAGAAACTCTGGAAATTGAGGGCTGAGATTTTCGATTTCCTCTCATTGCCGCTTGCCACATGCTGCGCAACGAATTCTTAACTCCCTTGATAGCTTTCCTTGTTGTCTGGGACGATGGCAGTGATGGCTGATGTTCCCAGAATGCTTTTCAATTTTCTCGTGCTATCATTCACCTGGGCAATTAATCAACCATAATGCAAAACTATGACGACAAATGACTTCTCGTCGTTTTACATTCGCTGCACCATCGCAGTGGCTAAACTCATTCCAACAACTCTATTAAATTCGTTCAGCAGTTGAAAGAGACGTTTCTCTAGAATTTAGTCGCGTTTTCTCCTGAGGACTAAATTGCCAAGGCTTTGCACTTTCTAGTTCTGCCTCAAAGGGAATAATAAATTATTGCAGACAACTTTCAGCAGACGTCAGAAAACAAACTTTCAAAAAGGATCCGTGCAACATTAATGAGAAGTATGTATCAGAATTAGCTGCGATAAGGGACCGCACAACACATAAATACAATAAGTGACAGGTGATATATCATTATTCAAAGTCTTTTGTGCATTGGGTTATACTTCCTGGCAAAGAGATCTAGAATTATAAGAATGGATGGCTTGAAGGAATAAAATAACACGCATTCTGCTAAAGAATTGAAGTCTAGAACAGATTAAACATATTCTATTGGAATAATTCAACAATGCACGTAGCAAGAGATTTAACTATAAATATTCGTACCTTACCTTACCAATATTAATTATTTTTCTACAAACCATGACATTATAAATTAATTACATTAATTTATTCCGCTGAAAACATCCATTTTTGGATGTTCTTCCGAGATACAGTGTTGAACTACTCTTCGCTGGGTCACTTTAGCAACATTTACCATTTCTAAAATTCTAACAGTGCTGACTGTACTTTCACAATTTATTACTGGAGAAAATCGCTGTAGCAACAATTAGCATTTCTAAGATTCTAACGGTCCTGTTTGTGCTTGGACAATTTATTACTGGAGAAAATCGCTGAAGCAACAATTTTCATTTCTAAGATTCTAACGGTCCTGTTTGTGCTTGGACAATTTATTACTGCAGAAAATCGCTAAAGCAACAATTAGCATTTCTAAGATTCTAACGGTCCTGTTTGTGTTTGGACAATTTATTACTGGAGAAAATCGCTCAAACAACAATTTTCATTTCTAAGATTCTAACGGTACTGCTTGTGCTTGGACAATTTATTACTTCAGAAAATCGCTGAAGCAACAATGAGCATTTCTAAGATTCTGACAGTGCTCTTTGTGTTTGAACAATTTATTACTGGAGAAAATCGCTAAAGCAACAATTTTCGTTTCTAAGATTCTAACGGTACTGCTTGTGTTTGGACAATTTATTACTGCAGAAAATCGCTGAAGCAAAAATTAGCGCTCCTAATATTCTAACGGTGATGTTTGTGCTTGGACAATTTATTACTGGAGAAAATCGTTGAAGCAACAATTTGCATTTCTAAGATTCTAACGGTACTGCTTGTGCTTGGACAATTTATTACTGCAGAAAATCGCTGAAGCAAAAATTAGCGCTCCTAATATTCTAACGGTGATGTTTGTGCTTGGACAATTTATTACTGGAGAAAATCGCTGAAGCAACAATTTGCATTTCTAAGATTCTAACGGTGTTATTTGTGCTGGGACAATTTATTACTGGAGAAAATCGCTGAAACAACAATTTTCATTTCTAAGATTCTAACGGTACTGCTTGTGCTTGGGCAATTTATTGCTGCAGAAAATTGCTGAAGCAAAAATTAGCGCTCCTAATATTCTAACGGTGCTGTTTGTGTTTGGACAATTTATTACTGGAAAAAATCGCTGAACCTACAATTAACAGTTCTAAAAATCTAACGCTCCTGTTTGTGTTTGAACGATTTGTTACCTGAGAAAATCACCGAAACAACAAACAGTTTGAATTTTTGAGATTCTAACGGTGCTGTTTGTGCTTTGGTTATTTATTACTGGTGAAACTTGACGTCCTGTTGTAAGACCCTTAAATATTCCTTATATTGCCGCGTGAAGTTTGCTGGAGTTAAATATTTCCCCGCTGTTTTAATTTACTAAGTAGGGTCCAGTGTCCGTGAGCATTGCCTTGTGACTGGGTACAATTGAATAAATCGTAGGTTTCAATTATGGTATTCTGAGTTATTTAAATGGTTCTCAACTTCGTCTGAATATGAAGTATTTAAAATGTTTCGACTTGATTTATGAAATGGATCCCACCCGAGTGATTATCTCAAGGTTTGCAATAACTTTATCAGCGCTGGGTAGGCATTTTCTGAAGATCAGCATCTTTTATATCGTTTGTTCTTATTCCGTGGGTATAAATCAAAATATTACTGTAGGACTGATGCTATGTATTAACAAGAAATTAACCGTTCATACTCTTTGCTTTAGGCAGCAGTCATGAAAGTATTCAACAGGGTTGACATATGTTGGAGTTACCAGCGCCCTAAGAGCTTAGTTGCCATTGAATAAATTTGACAGTATATTCTTCCAACGTGATACCTGACTAGATGGCCTACTGTCTCCATAAAAGTTGAAACCATTGCCGTAAAACAAATACATCTCTCATGCGTCGAACCCTACCCAACTCGAACGACTAGCTAGAAACCAGTGTGAAAAATGCCTTTTCTGTCGGTGGTGGCTATCAAACCCAAATCTTACTCTTGTGCGAGATATTCTACGACTGAAGTATGACACCAAGGCTTATCGGCGTAGTTTGCCCTTTTGAGTCATGCGTCTCCTCAGTGCTAAGTCACGTATATAGCCCTCTTGAGAAAGCTATTGCCTGGAAATCGCAGGTTTCTGGTCCTTCAACAAACCATGGTTGAATGAGCTAACGATAAGAAAAAAAGGATTATTATAAACCCTTTAACGGTCATAAGGACCCTTGCTAGCAGTATATCAGAATGAGTGTTTTACCTATTCTCGAGTATAAATTGCAATAAATAAAATAATAAATACACAGTTGACGTGGACCAAGAACATCAAATAGAAGTCATCGCTCTTTCCACGTTAATAAGTGAGTCATGGAAAAATTCTCATCGGCTGCCACCGGAAGTCGAACCCAGGGTCTTCCAGTTTCACTTTTTCATGATAGTCGTCCATGGATTTTACGCACTTTTCCGTTTAATTGGTAAAGAAGAAATACATCTTAAAGTACTCACAGACAGGAGTTCCACAGCGGCCTGGAAATTCTCCAAACTCACACACGACAAACTGACAACTACCCGGCAGGCAGCTTCTTTGGAGCCCCGCACAGTGCTGAGGATTCACCAAAGATGAACAGCAGCAACTGAACAAATAACTAGAAGGCGAATGAATGATAAATACACAGTTGACGTGGATTAGGAACATCAAATAGAAGTCAGCGCTCTTTCCACGTTTATAAGCGAGTCACGGAAAAATTCTCATCTGACGCCACTGGGAATCGAACCCAGGTCTTCCAGTTAGATCGGTCGAGAAAAATTTTCCGTGACTCACTTATAAACGTGGAAAGAGCGATGACTTCTATTTGTTGATCAATTGCAATTTTTAGATGTAATTGCGCTATGGGTTTTACGAAATAACAATCGTTTGCTGACGCCGTGCAAGACAAGAAGAATTGAAGACTTTAGTAAACATACCGAGAAATTGCTCTCTCCAGAAAAGCTTCTTCCGAAAAATATTTGATTTATCTTTTTTTCTTTTTACTTTTGTTTGGGGGATTAACGTCCAAATTCACTAATACGGTGGGGTATAAGCAGTCTGCCGTCCCTAATTTAGTCACTGGTTCAATGGAAGAGGGATAGAGAGAGGGCCGAAAGACAAATACAATGTCGATGCCCCACCGAGGCCGCTTGATTAATATGTGGCAACCTTTTGACAAACAAGCATCTATGCAAGTGTGACAGAAGAGTTCTTCTTTCCCGAAAACATTTCGAATCCACAAATTAGTTGGGGGAATTCTAACTAAGCTTCTTGAAACACAAATAAATCAGTAAAAAGTCATGTGAGAACGAAATACTGAATTTTTAAGTAATGTGAGGTATTTCAAAAACAACGACGAGACGTGAAACATCGTAGATATGCCATACTCTTTCTGAATGAGAATGCAGCTGTGCACAAATTTTGAATAGGTGTAAGAGGTTCAGATTCCTAACTCTACGCCTTAGTGAACTAAGCCTTACACACCGTGGATTCCAGAGCTGGCCTTGTGTGATTACGTTCTATTCCGAAACCTAAAAAATGTACGTCCTTTTCCCGGAACTGATTAAGTCCTGTCTGTGAGTACTTTAAGATCAAACTCCTGTCTTGAGTACTTTAAGATGCAAACTCCTGTCTGTGAGTACTTTAAGATGCAAACTTCTGTCTGTGAGTACTTTAAGATGCAAACTCCTGTCTGTGAGTGCTTTAAGGTGCAAACTCCTGTCTGTGAGTATTTTAAGATGCAAACTCCTGTCTGTGAGTACTTTAAGATACAAACTCCTGTCTGTGAGTACTTTAAGATGTATTTCTTCTTTACCAATTAAACGGAAAAGTGCGTAAAATCCATGGACGACTATCATGAAAAAGTGAAATATAGTGAATCCGATTCACCTGCGTCTGGCTAACTAGAAATTTTCGCTAAAGCGCGTCGTACTTTCTTGCATAGATAATAAAAATATTCGCCTCACCGATGGTCAGAAGAACGGGTTTTGGATAATCGCCCCAGATCTTATAGCGCTCATTATATCTGTCCTTTTCCTTGAAATAGTGAGCCTAAATTAAGGACAGGCGACAGCTCATAACCGTAGATTCTCACGAGTGTTGTTCAGCACTGAAAGAATTGATAACAAGCGCACCGGGGTGTAGCACAATTTCGTCCCGTTTTGATCTACGCATAAAGATGAATTGCCATTCCTGTTGGAAAAGTCATATGTTCCACTTGTTGTCCCGTTTTATTATGGCACAATTTGTCCCGTTTTGATGTGTCACAAGTTAATCCCGATTTAATCAGTTTTGGTGTTGCTAAATTTTGTCCCGTTTCAATCAGTTTTGATGTGGCACAATTTCGTCCTGTTTTGAACTACACATAATTCTGGACCACCATTTCTGTGGAAAATGTCGTGTGTTCCACTTATAGTCACGTTTTGATGTCGCATAATTTCGTCCCCATTTTGATCTGTTTCGATGTGGCACAATTTCATCCCGTTGTGATCTACACTTAACGCCGAACCAACATTGTGGGAAACGTCGTGTGTTCCACTTATTTTTCCGTTTTAATATGGAGCAATTCGTCCCGTTATGATGTGGCACAATTCGTTCCGTTTTGATGTGGCACAATTTCGACCCGTTGGACCACCATTCCTTTGGGAACCGCCAAGTGTTCCCCGTTTCTTGCACACTGCAATAAAATAGAACACATGACTCTAATAATGTGCGTATGGCACGGAACCACACCACCTTATCAGCAGAGCAGCGGGTGGAGGCTGATTAACCCACTGCTTGGTTGCTTCTGCGAGGCCATTGGTAAAAAGATACGAAAGCGGCAGCAACAAGAAGACATATTTGTGCAGTAAAACACGAGAGAACAGTGGACAGCACTGCACAATATAGTAATGGATATTTCGACTGATCTTCTTGAAACGAAAGCAAATAGTTCTCGTGTTTCAATGCTGGGGATGAAAGCCCCAAAGACAAGGTTGGGCGTAATGCACTTATACCAGGGTTCTCTGCCACAGTTGTCACTCTGGTCGAAGCTGTGACAGAGAACCCTGGTATAAGTGCATCACAATTGGTAGCTGAAGTGGTGTCTCCCCAATCCACCATCTTTCTCTCCTTCACCAGTTTGGTTTCTCCTCCAGACGCCATAGAATGGTGTCCCATTAATCGACACCACAGCAGGCTAAACAGCGTGTTGCTCACTATCACATGTTGCTGTAAAATTCACAGGTAGACTCGATTTGGCGTCGTATCGCCACAAGACAAAAAAAGGAGACATTCCCACGCTATACTACCAGTGGGAACCAGTGGTTGAGGCCACGGCAGGAAGTACAGGTAGTGGTGCAACGCGGACCGTTCGTGAGGCAAGTTATGTTGTGCATTTGCCGGAACTGTGAAGGTCTGTGAGTTGGGAACTAGTGCCAGGTTGTCAGGCTCCATGCGGCAACCTCTATGTAGAACAACTACAACGGGTCCATGATGCTCTGAGCCAAAGCTACCCAATCACAAGGAAGCGGATATTGGTGTAGGTTGGTAATCCTCAATTGGCACCTCCAGTGTATGTCCACCAGAAACTGCAGGAAAAGGAAGGGGTTGACATCCAACCCCATCCTCCATTTCCGACTACCACCTGTTTAGCTCCATTTCCCATTTCCTACAAGAATGGCACTTCTTTTCAATGGTGGATATGGAATCTGGCAACAGAGACTTTCTCTCCTGGAACTCTACCGAGTGTTACTGCCGTGGAATCGGGGCTGTGGAGCAACGCGATACTAGACTATATAAAACAACGGCTCGTAATTTCTAGAATTAGGTGAGCGTGTATGGCTTTATTGCATCATTTATCTCATTAAACTTTGACACAACCTGATATGTGAAATCATACTCACATACACAAATTACATAGGTGAATCAAAAAGTATGTTGCACTTAGCGCCATTTGGAGTGGGATTGCAATCAAACCGGGCGTGCTTGGGAGCGAAGTAGACCGTACGTCACAGCTGCCAATGGGAAGTGTTTTATTTCAGTAACTGCGTAACGCATGTGCAGGAGGCAGTTCGTAGCGACGTGTCAACTGGTTTCATACTTCAAATCAGAAGTGTGAGGAACCATTCGATTTCTGTGGGTTAAACGCCTGAATTGCACTGACATCCATCGTAAAATCTGTGCTGTATACGGGGAAAATGCCATGTCTCACGCGGCAACTGTAAAGCGGTGACAACAATTTGAAAAGGGTCCCACGAATTTGACGGATGAATACCGCGGATACACGGTACCGCGGAGGCAGACCATCAATACACAGCACTCCGAAGCATGTTGACGACATGATACGGGATAATAGGCGAATCAAATTCAACAAATTGCTAGTACGTTAGACATTTCATACGGAACTGTGCATTCCATCGTTCAAAAGCAGATGGTATTTCGAAAATTTTGTGCGAGTAGGTGCAAACTTAACAGGTTGCACCAAACTCGAGGAGACTTTTTGTTCAGGTATGGAAAAGTTAACCACAAGTTCCGATAAATGTTTATAGTCCTTAGGAGACTATGCGGAAAAGTGAATAAATGTTGTACCTTTGAACCAACATACATCTCCTGAGTATATCACTTTATTTGTTTTTTTTTATTCAACAATGTAACTAACTTTTTGATCCGCCCTCGCTGATCACTTTTCAAACTATCAACATCTGTATAATTTTAATGAATTTAACTATAGTAACTAATTTGAGTTACTATAGTTAAAATTATTGAGTTACTGTAGTGAAATTTATTGTTTGAGTTGTTATAGTTAAAAATTAATTAGTTTAATTATTGAGTATCAAATAATTAATTAATTAATTAATTTTATTATTGAGTTACCATAGTTAAATTTATAGTTCGACTTACTATAGTTAAAATTATAGTTTGAGTTACTATATTTAAAATTATTTAACTATAGTTTACTAATTTAACTGTAGTTTACTAATTTATCTATAGTTTACTAATTTAACTATAGTTTACTAATTTTAAATATAATGACTCAAACAAACCTATGAGGGCTGTGCGTATACGAGCATCTTTATACGATATACGAACCTGTACATCGACATTTCAGAGAATCTGTATTTCTCTGAAGGTTCAGTTGAAAATTAAATAGTTTTACAAAAGAAGAACTATTCAATTTGAAAATTTTCAGATTTAAACTCACATCTGAAGAAATATCGCTTTAGTCGGAAATTCTTGGAAGTTATTACATGACCTTATTGCGACGGAAAATAATAAAACCGCATTCAATCGGTTGACCACTTGGTAGCTATTTCGGAGCCGTCGTTAACTGTCCTCACAAAATCCACTGCCCTCCTGGGAACGGCGCATTGACAGTATAAGACGTTCAACAGCATCTAATATAACTGCTATTCATGCAGGCCTAAAGTTTGGGCAATTAAAGTTTGTGAGCTTTTTGTGATGCATCATTTATTGTCATATGAAAAAAAAGGTGGAAGAGGCGGCTTGTCATAAAGTTGCCCAGGATATGACATGCTGACGTGAAGAGATGACACAATATATTTTAATTTGAAATATCCACAGAGATATTTCCATAGAGCCAAGGTCATTCCTATCGCGATTCCATTTAAGAATGCAGTCGCAAAAGAAAACATGTGTCAAAGCCCCGGTGATTAATGACATAATTTATAACATTAATTGTTTTTCTTTATTCTTTCCTTTTTTTTTATTGCAGAAGTAAATGTCCCGTGCTGAGCTGTCCAATATAGAAGATTTATTTTGTTAAAGCACCAGAAGAGTCTTTGAAATTATTATGGCCATACTGCATTTTTAACAAAATCTGAGCTTAATGATTAAGAAGTAAAGTCCTTGCGTACGATGCAAGAAGTGAATAGCAGCTCGATGTCTTCTACCGTTGACAGAACAGAAAATGTTTCCATTTTTTCTTCCGCTAAGTGGCATTTTCTTAGAGTAGCTAAGGCGCAATTATATATTTTTATTACTTTAGAAGAATAAATTCAGTTAAAATTATCATTTTAAACGCCATAACATTTAATTGGAAAAAACATGCATATACATGTTTCTCTATAACGAGTACGAAAAAACATAATTAGTTTTTCTGTTCTCTGAGATTCAGAGGTTTGCTCTTTCAAGAAACTCATCTGCCACCTAATATTTTCAAACTGATGAGGTTAGATTTTACCTACAATTGATGTATCACACCTATCCATTTACAGCGATCATGGCCGTCTCGAGCGTCACTGACATCCATTGCACACCTTACACAAAACCTTTTGTGCTTCATCATGTTTTTCTCACAAAGATATTGCTGAATTTCGTCCTCCCATGATTTCCTTGGAATTCCTCGAAATTTCTTTCTTGTCACTTTTTATGAAAAATAAGCATCTCACCACTCTTTTCTTTAACATGCAAAACCTTATCTTAATATTGTAAACCTTATCTTATTTTTATCAAAACATGCTATACCTTATCTTAATTTCTTAAAATGCCAAACCATATCTTTATTCTTAATATGCTAAACCTTATCTTATTTTTATCTTAATAAGCATCTCACTACTGTTTTCTTCAACATGCTAAACCTCAAAAGATTTCTCACCACCTTACTAAGAACATTTTTGCTTCACATTATACATCTGCACACACATCTTAGTTTCTCACATGATCAGAATGTGTCTTGCCATAAGAAAGATAAAAACCCCTAAGTAACGCATATCTCCAGGCCACAAGCCACACCCATGGCTCTTCTGCCGTACTCAGGTTGATCAAAAAGTTTTTCAGGAAAAAATAAGAATTAAAAATGCACAACATGTTTTTTTTTGTAAAAGTATTTTATTTTTATTTAGCACCTCTCGCATTCGGCTATTTTACATGACGAGGGCAGGACCGCAGTTGATGTTTTCCTTAGGGTTGGATATGTACTGCTGTTCATAACGATTTTCATCATCACAAAATTCTCTGCTACAATAAAATAATTTTTGCTACTCTGCAACTGTGCGTGTAAAATGCAAGGGCTTTATCACCCAATGTCCACAGCGTATCACTCTCAACCTGCTATGAGGACATACCTGATTTCCCATGATTGGTACTTCATCATCTCACTATTTCTCTTTCCGCTCTATGGCATCATCTCGCTCTTTCAATTTCCTCTCTATTGCATCATTTCGCTATTACTCTTTCCTTTCCATTGCATCATCTCGATATTTTCCTTTCCTCTTTACTGCATCATCTCGCTATTTCTCTTTCCTCTCTATTGCACCATCTCGCTATTTCCTTTTCCCCTCTATTGCATCATCTTGCTATTTCCCTTTCCTCTCTATTGCATCATCTCGCTATTTCTCTTTCCTCTCTATTGCACCATCTCGCTATTTCCTTTTCCCCTCTATTGCATCATCTTGCTATTTCTCTTTCCTTTCTATTGCATCATTTTGCCATTTCTCTTTCCTCTCTATTGCATCGTCTCGCTATTTCTCTTTCCTCTGCATTGCATTATCTCGCTATTTCTCTTTCCTCTGGATTGCATCATCTCGCTTTTTCCCTTTCTTCTCTATTGCATCATCTCACTACATATCTTTCCTCTCTATCGCATCATCTTGCTATTTCTCTTTCCTCTCCATTGCATTATCTCTCTATTTCTCTTTTCTCTCTATTACATCATCTCGCTCTTTCTCTTTCCTCTCTATTGCATCATCTCGCTATTTCTCTTTCCTCTCTATTGCATCATCTCGCTATATATCTTTCCTCTGCATTGCGTTATCTTGCTATTTCTCTTTCCTCTTTATTGCATCATCTCGCTATTTCCCTTTCCTCCCTATTGCATCATCTCGCTATATATCTTTCCTCTCTACAGCATGATCTTGCTATTTCTCTTTCTTCTCTAATGCATCATCTCGCCATTTCAGTTTCCTCTCTACTGCATCATCTCGTTATTTCTCTTTCCTCTCCATTGCGTCATCACTCTATTTCTCTTTCCTCTCTATCACATCATCTCGCTCTTTCTCTTTCCTCTCTATTGCATTATCTCGCTATTTCTCTTTCCTCTCTATTGCATTATCTCGCTATTTCTCTTCCCTCTCTATTGCATCATCTCTCTATTTATCTTTCCTCTCTATTGCATCATCTCTCTATTTCTCTTTCCTCTCCATTGCATCATCTCGCTATTTCTCTTTCCTCTCTGTTGCATCATCCCTCTATTTCGCTTTCCTCTCTATTGCGTCATCTCACTATTTCTTTATCCTCTCTATTGCAAATTATCTACTATTTAGTTCCCAAAAATCTCCTAAAAACCGAATGTATCGACAACATATGATTCGTGGTCTGTTTCTTTCAGCTGATGCACGACAGAAACATTGTACAGGAGGAAACGCAACTTCCTTTTGAGAATGTATTTGGCACATTAGCTTGTTGTGACAGCCGCCTCAAAGACTTGTGTGGACTCCTCTGTATACTGGCATGGTTGTCCTGTACGGTCTCATCTCCCGTGGATGGCGTACCGGGGCGGGGGCATACCGAACTCTGCCAGTTTGCCGAAACTTCGCTATCAGCTGACGTACTGTATTACGGTTTGAGAAGTCTGCGTGACAAAATTTCCAGGCGAACTGTATTTGCATTTCGTTCGTGTACTTGCCGTCATAGCGAAAGGCATGTTTCACCAAAAACACGCTTTGTTCAACCGTCAACACCATTCTCCTTGTACCGAGACGAGTGATCAATCGAAATGTCTGGCTCCGTCGAGCAAGCGCTCCGGAAAGACCTTCGCTCGGAATGAGAACTGAGAGGGTCTCGGGGTTGGGAGACATGAAGGTTACCAGACACAGAGCACTTTCATGTGGCGGACCACTTCTAATGTAGTTCCATTCCAAATTTCCTTATTTTTACATTACGCTAATAATACATTCAGTGCACAGTTATTATTCGGACACCCTGTACCTGCTTAGTAACGTGTTGGGCTAGATCTTTTCCCAATGAAGGCCCCCACACAACGAGGCATGGAGTCCCCGTGAAGAAAATGTTTAGTAGATATCACCAGCAATGCATTCTCCAAACCTGTCATTAATTCAGTCCGGTTTGTAGCTCATGAGACACATGCCCTAGCAACCTGCTCGACCGTATCCTGAAGATGTTCAGTAGGGTTTAAATTCGGGTTTCTAGGTGGCCACTGAAGATTTTCAAATTCACTACAATGCTCTTGTAGTCATGCGGTAGCCAAGTGGGTTCTGTGGGATGGACAATTATCTTTCCGGGAATACGCCATTGCTACTAGGACGCATAGTGGACACGAGTTGGTGCAAACCGTAGGCTCAGGTGTTTACATATTTGGGGCACTCAAAGTCAACTATACATGTACCAAAAGTAGCAAAGCATTCCAGCTGTAGACAACCGAGACCATTACAAACCGCCATCAGTCTGTACTGTTTCAACTTGACACGTAGGTTCACAGTTTCATGGGCGCTTCAGTGGCGCAGTTGTCTAAGTGATGGCTTCTGATCACTCGTCCGAAAGGGGTTTTGGTTCAAATCCCGGTGAGGCGTGAATGTTATATTTGTCTTAAGGCGCTAGCTTTCCTCTTCCAAGGAACCAGTGGCCCTGAATTATGGACGGGTGACTGCTTATAGTCCACTTAGTTGCTCATGGTGATCGTTAAACCTGCAATAAAAAAAAATAAAAAAAATAGCTTCATGAAATTGACACCAGATCAGCTCACTCAAATCGTCTTGATGCAGTTGTGTGATCTGGATTCATCACTACGCCACCAGACTTCAATGGTGCAAAGTTGGTGCGCAATGCGTTGTACCCCGGATCTGTAACCGTTAACAGTGGGACGCTTTTGAGCCGAAGAATCCCGAACCCTAGTCGTTTAAAAGTACGTGGCGTTGTTCTTGCACTGACGCGCATGATTCACTGTTCGAATTGGTGGTGATTTGTGATACTTCTCATTCCTCTCACTTCGAACAATACTGCCAAAACGGCGTGCACCACGAACTGTCAAGACTGATACACCTCTGCAATTCATTCGCAGGCTTGCTTTTTCTTCTCTCTGTTTTTTTTTTCTTTTTTTGCTAAATTTTCATATTCCTAAAAGACTCCGGACACTGCAGCACGAGTAGTCCTCATTGTGTTAAATACTTCTAAGATGGAGTGACCCATCCTTTGTGTCACTACAATCTGACCTCTGTGAAAACCATTCAATTACGCTTCCTATCATACCTGTATTCGAAAACTACTGAAGAAGCTGTGGACGATGGCTGTATTTAACCACAGTTTCGATCGGGCATGCACGATAATGAAGGAGTACAGCCAAGCATTTTTGTAATAAATAATTCAGTGGCACTTCAGTGTATTTCAATAGCATAATTCAATATCATCGTCGTTGTGGTTAGCAAACTCCTTCTTTTTGGAGTGACATAAATATCTGAATTATATTAGTATAATTCGCAATTATATTGGCAATTTCGACGTAGATACACACCAATACATATAGATGTAGATAAACACAATACCTTGTGGAATGTATGCCAAGCCACATACACCGATCAACCATCACATGATGACCATCTAGGCGTATCTGGTACCATAATGTCAACCGCAGATCCTCCAGTTCCCGTATATTTCGGGGTGGTGGTGATTTAGCGTGAACCCGCTTTTCTAAGTCGAACAACAAATGTTCAATTGGGTTCATCTCAGGTGAATGTGGAGGCCAGGGCATTAACAGAAAGTCACCTGCATGTTCCTCGAACCACTCCTTGACGATTCTGGCAGTGTTGCATGGCGCATTATCCTGTTGGTAATGGACATCACCAGCAGGGTACACAGTTACCATGAATATGTGAACTTGGTCAGCAACGATGCTCAGATACATGATAGCTGTTAGGGATTGTGCTATTGGAATAATGGGGCCTAAAGTGCCCCAAGGAAACACCGCCCACAGCATAACACCGCCGCCGCCGGACTGTTTCCGCCCAACAGTTCATCCGGGTACCATAGTCTCAGTTGGTAATCGGCGCATCCGAGCTCGGCTGTCTACGTGATGCATCAGGAATCTTGAATCGTCAGACCAGGCCACTTTCTTCTAATCTTCAACGGTCCAATCTCGATGATCTTGTGCCCGTTTCATGCGTTGTTGGCGATGACGTGCAGTGAGCATGGGGACCCGCTGGGTCTTCGGCTACGCAAGCCCATGCGCAGAAAGCTGCGATGAACGGTGTGCTGTGACACATTGCCCTAATCACCACTGTTGCAGCTGTGGAAGGTTTGTCGCACTGTGGCCCTGGGATCGCTGTGAACAATGCGCGACAGTCTGTGCTCTCCTCTGGCATCAATGACATGCTGACAAAACACGGCTGGACGACGGTCCGTCGTTTGGCCATGTGCTCACCATTTTTGAAACGTACTCACTACAGCGGCACGTGAACAATTCACAAGCCGAGCCGTTTCCGAGATCGTAGTTCCAAAGTGCCACGCCATCACAATTTGTCCTTTATAAAACTCACATAGATCGGCAGCTTTTCCCATTTTGACTCCGAACACTCTA
Organism: Macrothele yani; assembly: GCA_039090855.1. Taxonomy (NCBI): domain Eukaryota; kingdom Metazoa; phylum Arthropoda; class Arachnida; order Araneae; family Macrothelidae; genus Macrothele; species Macrothele yani. Next base: position 18,623,826 of record CM077026.1, on the reverse strand, counting down.
CTCACTGAAAGACAGTCCCCGGGTGGTATATGTACTGCTGTATAAACTTCACCTACGCCACCGATCGGTCTCCAGGCGTGTCTATTCTCTAGGCTAGGGATGGTCATAATGTAACGGCTCATCCGTGTGTGTAGTACATAGATATCTTAGTGAAGAACTAAATGTGTGCAGTACAAATCACATAAAATATGATAAATCAAAAATAGTTACCAGTAGTCCAAAATGGTGAAACAGCAAGAATTTTCTAGAGGCGTTTTTGTCTTGTGCAACACTATAGTAAGGCGTATGGTGACTTCTTACCGCGACACAAGGGTCACACCGATGTCTCATGTTGTTGAAAAGGGAAACAAGAAGACTCTGTAATCAGCAAATCTCACAACTGAACAAGAGCACATCAGAATTTCCCGAGAATTCTGGCAGCAGGTTGATGACCTGCAATGCGTCTCCAAAATACATCCCACACATGCTGTATTGGGATGAGATCTGAGAAATCCGCTGGCTGTGGTATACGATTGATATTTTCACTTTCCAGGTAACTATCCGCAGTAGCGGCGCTATGAGGTCTCGCATTATCGTCCTAGGACAGGAATTCTGGACCAAGAGCCCCCGGAAAAAGACTCACGTAGGGATCAAGGATTTCGCCTTTGTATCTCCGACATGTTAAAGTCCCACCAGAATGGATATTGAGCTATGTGCGCTTGTTTTACATAATCGAACCTAAGACAACTACACCACCACCTCTGTAATGGTGCATTTCTCAGATGTTTCTAGGGGAATAACGGGTTGAATGTTCTATCGAAATGAGAACACGACGACTGTCACTTTCCAGACTGAACCTGGATTCGTCGGAGAAGATGACATTTGACTGCTGATTTTCGTCCCAGTCCAAATGTTGTCTGCACCACTGTACGTTGGAATTTCTTGCTGACGGTGTGAGTGGGATGCAAACTACAGATCGTGAGTCGACTGGATACTTTTTACTCGTGAGTCGCCTGGATACATTTTACTCGTGAGTCGCCAGGATACCTTTTACTTTGAGACAGAATGTCCACCAGCTGCTGACAGTTACAAAGCAAGCGCTCTCACTGACATCGACCTGTTAGGTCTTGCTGTTAGTGTCATATACCTATCATCCGGAGTTGCTGTATTCCGTGGACTTCCTGTCATTGGTTAACAGTTACTATCTCTAGTGTTTAGGTACCTTCATCAAAGTCTGGATATAATGAATTGATTCCCACAAATGTCTCTGGCAACATTACTCCGCGTTTGGCGGGATTCCAGCATTTTTTCCTTTTTTTTTTCTTGATTGGAGGTTTAACGACCACCATGAGCAAATCAATGGGCTATAAGCAGTCGCCCATCCGTAATTTAGGGTCATTGGCTCAAGGGAAGGGAGAGAGAGAGTCAGTGCCGTAAGACAAACACAACATCCATGCCTCATCGGGATTCGAACCCGAACCCACCTCGGACGAATAATCAGAAGCCATCGCTTAGACCACTGCGCCACTGGAGCAGCTATTCCAGTATTCAGACAATCTGACCACATGTAAATATATCCACCTGCCGTCATTCTGACATACTGTTTTTAAAAATAATAAATTCTACGACTGTAGTTCGATTCACCCTAAGATGACACTAAAGGTGAAGGAAGGTACGTCAAACTTATCGCCATGAATAAAAGTAGTTTCCAACATTCTCCATGAAAACCAACGAATTTATTGCCCAGAATCATACTTTATATTGTCCTTATATTTTCTGTTTGCTTATAAGTATATATAGTTATTTTAGACAAACTGAAAATGATCCATTTTCAGAAAATAAATTTTAAAAATAGACCAACACACGCGTGCGTAGATATGCAGTGTTTGGGAGACAAGGATGCCAATGAGTTGAAGGAGAAGTGACTGACAGCTGCTAACAGCAGGACATAGTGTGAGAGGGGCGCGGATGAACATAACTGTCGGCTGTCCCCGAAAGCTCAGTGAGTGCGTAGGCTCTTGTACCTTAAACTGCGGTGTCATCTTTTTAGGGTGAATCAAAGTATAGTAGGGGGCAATGGCGACAAGAAATGTGACTTTCGCATTTTAGCAGCTCTTTCTGAACTCCGCAAGCCGCCCCGGTATCTCAGTGGTCTATAAGCATTGGTTTGTGACCATTCGTCCGAGAAGGGTCCGGGTTAGAATCCCGGTAAAGCATGGATGTTGCATGTATTTTTCCTACGGCACTGGATCTCTCCCTTCCCTGGAGCCAGTGGCCTTAAGTTAGAAACTGACGACAGCATATAGCACATTGAATTGCTCACGGTGGTGGCTAAACCTTCAATCACATGCACACACACAAAAACTTCGCGAATATATTGCTTCGCATTTTATGCTAATTATATCTTTCGTCACATGATATTGCGTCATGATTTCCACATTTGCATATTCCTACGTACTCTGTACTTTACTTTATTACTCTTCTCCTCTTTCGTATGTTCTCCAATGCTTGCCTTTTTTTAACTATGCTTAACTTTTGGACACCAGTGCTGTTACGAATGCGTGGAAGTGGTTTTAAATGCTATTTCAAAATACGTCCACCCTACCTTCAATATTGTCTTAAAGGCAAAAAAAAAATATTAGAGCCATCGAATATTCAGAACCTCAAAAGCAAATTCGCTAAGGATATAAACTTTCAACAGATAATCTTGTTATAACAACATCATGAAGGCAATGGAACATAGAATATATGTACCCTTGATAATTGTGAATTGGGTAAACAAGCGCACAAGAAATTCATGTAATAAATTAAAACTGACAAAAAGAAAGGAGATATGTCTTAAATATTAGTTTTGCATCACACTTACTAAAAATCAGAATTTAGAATCTCAGAGCTCATTATTAAGCTCATTATTTGAACTAAATAATGAGCTCTGAGATTCGGAGAACAACATATGAAACTCCTCCCTGGAAACCCACGCTTCTCTTCTCATTGTGTTATTTCCTGTGTCTCCGTCTCCTTAACCGGCTTTTCTTTCAAAGTAGCAAAAGTCGCATATGGCTGTCTACCTCCTTAACGCGTTTCCTTAGCTTTGATTGAATTAGATTCAAAATTAATATCCTTTGTATGATTTCCGTCATGTAAATATTTCACGCTCAGTAACCACGACGTATAAGGAAAATTATGAACTCCATGATATAATACCAGCTGGATTCTGGCAATATCTCTTATAGCCTGAAATAAAACAAAAGCTTCAGAACGAGACTGAAAGCTTCCAATCTTTAGATCTAGATTATACTAGTTACGAGGAGAAAATTACCAGAAATTTCTTCGAGAAACTCTTATGTCTAGTTTTACTGTTCAGTACATTACTAGTTGTCGCAGAACTTTCGCAGCTAAGTTAAATTTCTCAACTAAAAGTTTAGGGCGAAATTTTGAAGAAGTCACGTGGTTCTGTTTTAAGAAATATTTAATAGAAATATCTCACCGGAGTTAATAAGATATCTCAATATGGTTTTAAATTCGTTGTATGCGTGAGTGAGAATTAAAAATGTCTGGTGGGGGGGGGGGCACATTGATTCAGAAAGAACGAAAGAGAAAGACAGAGTACGGAAGGAGATAAAAAGAAAGAAAAACTTTGGGGCTTCTGTTACGCGTACTAGTAGTTGGAAACGGTGCATTCCGTCGATCATTCGTCACAAACGGTTCTGAGGTCCGCATGTTTGCTGAGCGATTTGCTTGTCTTACAGTATGGCCCTACTCCTTTCTGCTACCTGTGTCCCCAAATTAGGAACGTACGACGTCCTACATTCATAGTAGCTGCTCATGGACCCTCTAACTCCCATCTCAAAAAAATGTAACGCCGGAAAAGAGGGATCGTAGCGCTGCCCCTAACAGGCTATATAAGGTCGTCCCGTTGCGTGTGCTTGCCATTCTGACTAATGCTGTCGTGTTGATTGCATCCTTTGCAAATGAAGTATGACTCGGACAAAAGTTCCGAAGCAATTGGAACAGTTGTAGCAGTTCGAGAGGGGCCACATCGTCCGACTCCGAGAAGAGCTGGGCTCTATCGGCACATTGCGCGTCCTGCCGGTCGTGCGGATATCACCATAGCATACTGTTGGCGACCGTGGTTAGAACAAGACACGCGCTTCAGCGAAAGGAGGGGTCTGACAGACCTAAACGAACCACGGAGAGAGAGAGAGAGGACCGACGGGCTGTCCGACATGCGCGGAGTGACTCAACAGCCACGACTGTGGATATTCAGCGAGCAGTGGCCATGCATCGTCCGATTAGTGCCTGCACTATTGGCAGACGGCTGCACGACGTAGGACTACACGCACGCAAGCAGTTACGACGACTACCCTTAACATCATTGCATCATCGCCAAAGACTGCAATGGTGTCGTGCCAGACTGTCATGGAGCCACTCAGAATGGCAGCGTGTGATCTTCAGTGACGAGTCCCGCTTTTTCCTTGAAGGAGACGACCAACGAATCCATGTGTGGAGGCACCGTCGTCGACACCAAGATGAACGATTTGCTCTCGAGCGTCATACGACCAAGAAGGCCTCGTGTCATGGTGTAGGGTGAAATTCCCTACGATGCCAGACCACCTCTGTTGTTTATTACATGCACTTTGACAGCCCAAAGTTACGTTAATGAGGTCCTGCAAACAGTGGCCCTACCTTTTCTGAACGCTCACTCCGGTGCGATTTTCCAACGGGGCAACGCTCGTCCGCACACTGCTGCTGTCTCGAGAGCTTGCCTTCGATGCACTGACACTCTGCCAGGGCTAGCCGTATCACCAGATCTATCGCCAATTGAAAACGTGTTTGATGCTATTGGACGTGCTATCCATACTCCAACCCTACCGTGCAATCTTCAGGAACCGCGTGAGACGTTTCAAGCTGCATGGGATGAGTTATCGCAGGACATCATTAGGAACCTGAACAACTCCATGCCGAGACGTCTGGCATGCTGTGTGAGCAAACATGACTGCCCAACGCCATGCTCAGAGACACTACTTATTGGCATCTAGCTCGATAAATATTGCACATATCCGTCTCAACGTTTAATCATTTATTGTTCCCGGTAACTTTTACCTTCCTCCCGAATAGCATTGCAATCCGACACCTCCTTATTGTTGCAAACAATATTTTTGAAGATGAGGGTATTTACTTTTATAACTCATCATTTTTCATTGGATTTACGGCAATAGCATTCATTAATAGATCTGTCGCTCAGTGTAAGGAATAAATAAACCCTATATTTTGCTATTATGATTTAATTATCCTATGTACTGCACTGTGGCTGGCTACGGTCGTGAGTGACGAGAAAAAGTGCAATATGTTGTACTATGTAAATAAATGTATAGTTTCGAACCACCCGTTTTATTTAACACCCACAAATTTCTTGGCATGCAAAAAATGCATAGCATAAATTTTCTACAAAGAGTACCAGGGTACGATTTCGATTTTCTTTTACCTTGCTGTTACAAACAACGTATTGATGTGACGAATTTTTCACGTGCTGGGAGAAAAATGATTAAGTGGATTTTGAATTTTTAAGCTGTGTCATCATTTCCTCCGGATAATTTGTGCAGAAGTGAGTAATTAGAAATTTATTAATGTTCAATGAAATTTGGTGATACTACGTACAAGCAACGGACGAATTGGACAAATAAGGGCCTATCAAATTAAGTTTAAGACAAACGTCATTTAAAGTGATGTTGAAATTGAACCTTAAACTGATATATTTTCTAAGATTATTTAATCCTTATTATTGTAGATGATTCCTCCCTACTCAGATACACATTTCATGCAATTTTGGAGAAACAAATACATTGCAGGACATTTAGATATAGGATAATTCTAATTATTATTCATTTTTGATTGACACTTTATGCGAAACAAAATTAAATCATAAAATGATATAAGTTCTCTTTGACATTTTGCTACCAGTTAATGCCAGGAAATCTTCACAATTTATAGGCATTTAATAAAAAGTGATAAACAATTAAAACTGTGTAGGTTTTCTTAGACAATCTAAAAATGAAACTGTAGGTAAATGAGGTAAAACATCCAGTCAGGAATTTCGGATGCAATAGAGACTTCAGTTTCTTTCGCGAAATACGCTCCACGATGAAATAATTGCAGTTCTTAGGAAGATGTGTTTTCCCACAGAAGACAATAACTCACGGCGTAAGAGTAATTGATCCGTTGGTGTTTTCTTCCTCCTAAGCTATTTCGTGTCATTATCTAAGATATGCGGTAGGAATTTCACCTGGCCGCTTTAGGTATCAGTAACGAAGCACTACACATTCATCAGCTAGAAGCTTTTTAACAAAGTTATTCGCAAAAGTTGGGAATATTTGCGATTAAATGTTGAGAAACGGCATATTTGCGTGCAGAGAAAAGTTTGTAAGTCTGATGACAAATAAAATGAACAAAATTTATATAAAGTTCAGCGCATTTATTCCATGATTAATCTGTTTTTCTCGATATCTCTTCTTCTACACGTGTCATTTAAAAATTTCCTTCAACATCGCATGCGATTTACCTTCTGAAACACTTTAGGTTAATGTTTGATGAGTGTTATAGTTCACAATTCTGCCGCTAGGTGGTGTTTTTGTACTTACGTTTGCAGCTGCATCTCCTCTTCTAAAAACCCTTTTGAGAAATTTCTTTTTATTGTATGGTGTTCGATACAATAGAGATATGGAGCATTGTCCTCTTTAAATAATGCGCAGATATTCTCCTAGTATAAATAAAAGTCAAAACCGTTTTCTTGCTATCTCTGCTTCCGAAAGACGTATTTGAAAAAGAGAGACATCGCCAAAGACATTTCCGGTATGTATCAAAAATTGTGTGCATGCATTCCATATGAAATGACCTACCGTATGTACGTATGTCCAGAGAAGTGAACTAACGATTTGAAAGAGATTAAATTAACCTTTTAGTAATAAAAAATGGACTCTGAAAATATTTATTTACATAATGTTCATTCCAGCTGTCATACACTATAAGATTTATTCATATAATTTTCATTCCAGCTGTTATAAGTAAAACTGTGTAAAAAGTTAAATAACAATCACATTTGAGAACTCAATGAAACAAGTCAAACGTGGGAGTTAATTTAATGCTGTAGAAAATGGGAAGAAATTACAAGAATTTGCAAAAATATTCTTACGATTACGGATTGCGTGTTGATATATGAAAAAAAAAAATACGCTAAGAAAAATAAAAATACCTTTACGACAAATTTATTTTTCGTTCAAGAATAAAAATAAATAAAATTGAGGCTGACGAACTAGTCCTTCAAAAACGTTATATGGTTTTTAGAAAAAAAAAAAAGAAGAATAAAAGCTGAGAAGAATTGCCCTGAATGTGAAAAGCATTAATATTGGGTGTGTGCATAAGTTCTACCCGTTTTTGTAGGCTACAAAGAAACGGGGAGAACACAACAAATAACGTATCTAGGATTTCACATAATTACCATCATTCTGTATGACCCCTTGCCATCTGTCTATGAGTAAGTGTAACCCAGACCAGAAAAACTGTAATACCGTTTTCACATCGTCCACATCATCGAAGGTTTGGAGAGGGAAAACGTAGCGATCGAAAATGGTGGTAGTGTGTAGGTGTCAGGTCAGCGGAATACGCCGGGTTAGCTAACACTTCCCAACCAAAGTCCAGTAATTTTTGCCGGGGGATTAAAGGAACCTGAGGTTTGGCTGATGAAGAATTACGCCTTTGCTACTGATGAGTGCTGGCCGCCTCTATGTCAGTTGTTCTCGCAGTCTGTCCGATTGGTGGCAGTAGACGTTAGCATTTATCGTTCGGTTAGGTGCCAACACCACCTAGTGGATTGTTCCCTGGACATCCCACCAAACACTCAACATAACCTTTTTCGGGTGCAGACTTCCTTTTGAAGTCGATGGAGCAGGCTCCGCACCTTGACACACAGTCCGCCGACGCTTAACATTACGGTACAGTACGCATTTCTCCTCACCCGTTACAATTCCTCTCAAAAACGGTTCATTTCTGTGACGAGAAAGCAAAGAAACACATTGCATTCCTCTCGTTGTTTTGCATAAAGCTGGCGCAGAACCGAGATATCGAACTTGATGATGAACCCAAGAGCATGCATTCGTCTTTCGGCTGTTGTTCTGTGTACCGACAACGTTTACGCCAATTCCTGAACGGTTTGATGTGGGTCATTTGTTACGCCTTGGTCCACATCCTCGTCAGAAACCAGGGATGGATGTCTAGAACGATGCTGATCTTTACAGCTTGTGTGTCCGTCCCGGAATTTTCGAAACCAACGGTGGCATGTACTATCATCAACTGCATCCTCCCCATACACTTGACAGATGTTGCGGAAAGCAGCGGCTGCAGTACGTCCTTTATCAAACTCGTACAGTAAACACTGTCTAATGTGCTCCTTATCGCATGACATGTTGCACTCGCCGTGATTCCCGTTACGAATGACCTACTCAGACAAATCTAGTGCCTATATATGATCTACTGCTCCACGCGTTATTGGTCGAAAATTCGGCATCGCAGCCTCATGTGTGACGTAACTACTCCGATCACAATTTGCAAGTTTTACAGAAACGGTTTGAACTTTTGCACACACCCAGTATAGTCTTATAAAAATGTGCTACCTGTAATCCACTGTGTTTCACTCAATGTAAAAAAATGCGCTTGATGTGCGTATTTTAGATGCTGCAACATTTTATGGTGATGTTTTGCCTTTTTTTTTCTTTTCAAAGAAGCACATTGAAAGCAAAGCAGCAAAGATGTTCATACGATGCTGAATTCTTCAAGGAAAAATTCACGTGGTGTTCCTTTTCTCTTTTTTCATATCACAAACTCAGAAAGAATGACCTGTTTCAGTCTCAATCCACATTTTTATAGATTTTACTTTGTTTCTCTTTGCATTAAATCTCTAATTCATTAATTTTCTACGTATTATTTCCTTTGGCGTTCTTTAAGGTGATCTTTTCAACATTCGGGTGTTTCTGTATTACTTCTTTAATTGGCGCTAATTTTGATTACCCCTTTAATATATACTATATTGACTAAAGTCACGGGACACCTCTTCAAAATCAAATGAACGGATCCGCTGCGTTGTTAAGATGCGCGGTACAGTTGCAAATGATGTAAAAATAAGCCGGCAGCTGACCGCCATCATATCGCACTGTGAGGTTGAGTGAAAATGTCGCCGCTGGAGAGAACTGACTTTGAGAATGGGGACATTATTGGGTGTTATATTGGTGGGTTGTCCATACCAGAAACCGAGAGGCGTTTAAACATACTCAAGTCAACTGTTTTCGATGTACTGAATAAGTGGAAGACACATGACGTGCTTGAAGCAGCAAAACGTACCGGCAGACCAAAGAAAATCAGTGATAAAGGACGTCGAAGCCTTAGGAGAGTCGTTACAGCTAATCGACGGGTAATGCACAAGACCTCAGTGTACGTGTGAGTAAAAATGCTGGAACCTCGGCATGCACACGTACCATTCGCAGAGAACTTCATTTCATGGGTTACCGTGGTCGTGCGGCTGCTCTTAACGGGTCCTATGGACTGATTAATCCAGATATACAATCCATCAGTCTGATGGCCGTGTCTGTGTATGGCGGCAGCCGGGGAAACGCTATTTACCACAGTGCACTGTTCCTACGGCCAAGTTTGGAGCTAGCAGTGTATTTGTGTGTGGGTGATTTTCGCGGTATGGTTCCAGCCCATTGGTTATCGTGTACAAACCTGTTAACCAGCACGCCTACCTCGATATTCTGGACAATTATGCCCTACCAATTCTGTGGCAATACTATGGAACCGAGCTTTGTTGGTACCAGCAGGACATTGCACCGAGCCATAAAGTAAGGACTGTTACGGCGTGATTTGACGATAATACCGTATCGTTTAGTGACTGGCAAGCACAGAGCCTTGATCTTAATCCCATATAGCAACTATGGATGAATTAGTGCGCCGCATAAGAAGTTTGGAACCAAGATCTACTACTAAGCAACAGTTAGCGGCAGCATTATGTACTGAATGGAAGCGCATACCTATCGCTGTGTTCCAAAACCATGTCTAAAGCCTGTCTCGAAGAGTCAGTGCCTGCATTAAGCCCAAAGGTGGACCGACACTGTACTAATGTATGTCAATAAATGCTATGTTGCGTTTCTCTTCTATGTGTCCGGTGACCTTTATCAATATAGTGTATATTAACTTCTTCGTTTCTAAATTGCATAACCAAACCCTTTCCTCATAAATATCTTATCTTCTGCAGCTATCTTTAAACAACAGTATATCTCATTGCCCACACATTTTTGCCATATAGCAGCGTTGCGGTGTGTTGATAAACAGCACTTATTAATACATGCTTAATCTGAAACTTCTCATGAGTAGCGTTGGTCTTAGAATTTTATGTAATATTCCATTAAATCTGGAGAAATTTTAATTTTAGGGAGACTATCTAGATCTTTTAAGCGATTTATCTTATTGTCCTAATACAGTCACACCCCTATTTAACGGACTGCGATTAAACGAATTCGCACATTTTTTATGGTCATGAAGGAACCACATTGAAATTAATGCTTGATGTTTCCCGATTTAACGAACACTTTTCCTCAATTTAGCTAACATTAAATTTTTTTAAACCACCAAACTATGTTAACCAGCATTTTCACGTTAAAAGTTAACTAGAAAGGTAGCCTCGCGTAACCGGAAGATTTTGCGCACGCAGTTAACCAGTGTTTTAAAGAACACCATCTATGACACAGATTGACGGAATCATAAATCAGTTCGCCTTTCTTCGACTATCAAGCATAAGCTTCTTACAAGGCGAAATGGACAACAAGTTCAAAAGGAGCGCAACGTTTTCTTGCATGTGTGGGACGCAGGAAAACGAAAGGCGGTGAGAAGGAGGAAATTTAGAGTACCGTGGGGATTCTCGTTTTCAGCTCGACAGAACGATAGCGTTTTTTGAAATCAGGAAACACACATTGTGCGTATCCATTCCTGAGCCCCTGGAATTCCTCCCCATATTGCGCTTATTCATTTCTTCTGTGTTAAATCTACAGGTCAAATTACGCAACACAACTCTTTTACGGATAAAGTTTTGATGAACATAGATAGAACCAGAAACGTTAGAAGTGAAATTTACTGTTAACTGTAATTTGCAAAAGTGCATTTTGTGAGAGTATTAAAAAAAGAATGACTGCAGCAAATAAAAAAAGCGGAATATTTTTCAATCAGTGAAAAATGGGCATTTTGTCGCAGCTTGATGCGAACCCAGGACCACAGTCTGTTGTAGCGGAGAAACTCGGAATTTCCAAGTCAACGTTGTATACCATAGCTAAAAATAGAAAATAAATTGAAAGCTGTGCATCAAAGTGTGGGCAATTTTTGAGTATAGGGAAATCTATAAAAGCATCGTACCTCAGTTGGAAAACGCTCTTGTCACTTGGTTCCAATAAACACGGACTGGAAATTTGCCTACTAGTGGATCACTTCTGAAGGAAAAAGCAGTTCATCTTGCCCAGCGACTCCAAATAAAGGAATTCACCGCATTAAATGGATGGATAGATCGTTTTAAGGAAAGCCATAACATAGTGTATAAACATCTCTATCCAGCGAAAGTAAAAGTGTGGATTCCGTGACGGTACAAACGTGAAAAAATGAACACTGAAATCGTTATTTAAGAAGCTAAATACCCAGAAAAAAATCAACTATAATATTTTTCTCGTAATTTTAAAGTACGCTTAAATTTTGATGCTACATACTGAAGTCTGATATCTACGAATTTTATGTAATTCAATATGCAAAGTAAATGTGTAGGTATTATAACATTCTTGATAATAAATTTCGTAATTAAAAGTACTACACATAATTTAAATTTAACCGAAAGAAAGAACTTACCTGCTTACATATTCTGTTATGAACACTAGTTTAATTTGAATTTTTCATTTGAAAGGCTTCCTCGATTTTACGTACAAGACGTTTGGTCTCTTGAAATTCGTTAAATCGAGGTTTGACTGTAATTGAACATATTCATTTTTTTCGATTACATTTTGTCATCTCCATCTGTTTTGCTTGTAATGCATGTTTTGACTTTGAATAACATAGCTTCGGTCTTTCCTGCGATGTTGATCTACAGTATCATACTGGGATGGTCTCTTAGAAAAGTAATTGAGCATTTATCCAGTCTTGTGTTGAATAAGAAACGAATGCAATATGCTCAAAATGAGAATATTCTTGCAGTAAGGTTTTGTACGTGTTTTAGAGAAGAAATACACGTCTTTTTTTATTCACCCCCCCCCCTCCCCCAATGTACTGCGGTTTTTTCAGAGAATAAAAAATTCTAGTGAGATAAAAAGCAGATGCGCGTATCTACAGTAATATAATACAACTTTTACCGAGAGCGTCTCTGCAACTGAATATTTCTGGAGGAGAAATATCTAAGAAACTACGCTTTTTGTAGAACATTTTAATTGGTTCTGTTTGAGAAAGCGCATTATGCATTCGTCAAATTCATATTCACCCTGCGGCTCTGCTGCTCTGAGAGACGGACCTGAAATAGGACTTGATTACCGCATTGGCGAGTGCCCCTGTTTAGCAAGGGCCTCTTTGTAAAATATTTGTAAAAACCTCCAAATCTTTACTGAGCTTCTTTTCGTTATTATTATTAGTGTTAGTTTAATGATAATAATTATTTTCATTGTTATTATCAATTTTATCATTACTGTTACTGTCATTCTCTCCTGATTATCATTATCAGTAACATCGTAATTATCATTATTATTTATATCGTTATTAACGTTCTCATTAATATTATGTTTATCATTCTTATTACTGTTATTACTGTGAAACTAATATTTCATATGATGTTTTTTTGCACTCTTTAATCGGCCAATCTCCAATGCTTTCATTAAAGGAGCCGTTCTGATTTTCACAGAAGCTTTTGTAACTCTTCTCTGCCGCCCCCGGCTGCGCAGGGGTCTAAGCGATGGCTACTGACCATTTATCCAAGATGGGTCCGGGTTCAAATCCCAGTGAGGCATGAATGCTGTGTTTGTCTTACGGCATTGCCTCCCTCCCTTCCCTGAAACAAGTGGCCCTAAATTAGGGACGGGCTACTGCTCCTAATCTACGGAGTTGCTCACGGTGTTCGTTAAACCCCCAATAAAAAAAAAAATAAAAAAAACTCTTCTCTGAAATTTTGCCGCCCTAATACAAAATCACAATCAATTTCGCTTTGGAATTTATTACAGATTTTGAGGTCTTTAATTTTTTTTTTGTTACAAACTCCTAGACTACAAAATTCTGTCTTTTCAGCAATTACACAGTGATATTTCCTATTTAAGATGAAATGTGAAACACCTCACCTCGAGTTAAACAGAAGTATGGTAATAGTAATTGTAAATTAAGTTCTCCAATGAGTTCGGCAGGTAATACTCCTCATTTCAAGGTGTGACATCCCGGGTAATCACGGTGACTGCCAACAGAAGTATGAGTAAAGAAGTATATACATGTGCCCTGAAGTGCCAGAAAAACTGGTACAGACGAGCATATGCAAAATACATAGCAACGTCACCTATGCGCGTACTCGGTTGTGTTCGCCAGAGCGTATATAAAGCGATAGACATCCTTGTCAGCTGTCAGAGCTGTTTTCGGCATGAGGATGACAAGTAAAAACGATATACGCGATTTTCAACACGGTGTCATAGTTGGCGCTCGTGAGATGGGCCATAGTATTTCGAAGGTAGAAACGAAGTTCGGATTTTCACGCACGACCATTGCAAGGGTGTACCGTGACAACAAGAATTCCGGCAGAACCTCCAAACAACGACAAAAACAATTGGGTAAACGCGACCATCGACAGCTGTTAAGAATCGTTTCACGTGATAGGCGTACAACACTCTCGCAAGTATAATCGGAATTCAATGCTGGAGCCTCAACAAGCATCAACGTCCGGACTGTGCAGCGTACCCTGCACGATATGGGCTTTGGGAGCCGGCGCCCAACTCGAGTCCCATTGATGGGTGCACGACACAGAGCTATGTGACTGTCTTGGGCGCGGCAACAGCGCCACTGGACACTTGATGACTGGAAGCAAGTAGTCATGTCTGACGAGTCGCGTTTCCAACTGTATCGGGCAGATGGAAGGATCCATGTGTGGCGCAAACCCCATGAAGCCATGGACCCCGCCTGTCAACAGGGAAATACACGGGCTGGTGGAGGGTCCGTAATGGTATGGGGTGTGTTTAGCTGGACTTCACTGGGATCCCTGTTACGTCTACAAACGTCTGTGACCGGCCAATGCTAGGTGCGCATCATTTCTCACGAGGTACACCCGTTCATGTCCTGCATTCATGCTGATGGCTTGGGCCTGTTCCAACAGGACAATGCACCTCCACACAAATGTCAGGACGCCTCATTATGGTTAGAGGAGCATTCATCTGAGTTTGGGGTGTTGACATTTCCACCCAAGTCCCCAGATCTGAACGCGATAGAACACATTTGGGATCCGAGAACTCGGAATACACCCGAAATGTGTAACGCTCTGCAGGAAGTATATGCATTGCCTACATCATATTTCCAGAAGCTAGTGGAGTTCATGCCCCGTCGTATTTCTTCATTCATGTGCTCCTGTGAGGGACCTACCAAGTTTTAGACTGGTGTACCAGTTTTTCTGGCACTTCAGTGTACATCGGGGCAGGTGTATAACGCGACTTCTCCAGCTCTGGGTGTTGTATAAAGATCTCGTTTTGATGGGATTTCACCATTTTTCTCTACGTTGGCCCCCAATGGCTATTCTCAGCCCTTGGCCTCCACCCATTCTTTCCAGCATGAGTCCGTGCTAGAGTTCTGAGTAAGGCATTGATGGTCGGTCCACCTTTCCCTTGAAATCAATAGCCAGATATTTGATGTGGACGACTCCTGCATATGAGTAGAAACCACGAGGGTTGTTAAATTACGAAACCAAAAGATTTTGCCTGCTACCTGAATAAAAATATTTTAAGTAAACCTATGTTTCACATCATTTCTCGCCTATCCCTTTTTCTATTTTTACCCCGTTTTCTTCACTCTCCTACTATTTTTATCCACCTTTTTACATAAAGTCAGTAAGCCTTCAGATTCATGTACTCCTGTTCCCTCCTCCCTCTCAGCCCTACCTCGACTTGAAATATTTTTGAGTATGTGTGGTTCACGAGGAATTGATTCTTCCACGTTTGCAAACATGTCATCGATGTTCATCCGGCGGTCTGAAGCAGCAACTTCTTTTCCCTCGGTTCAGAAGAGCCGCTGGACGAAACAGCTCGAAACTAAATCACGCAATTTCACGGAGGAGCTTTTTTCTCTAAAAGAGATGCGGTCAGTGGGGATCCCTAGAATCACAGCTCATTTATCCACGATAATGCTGCATTTCTATTCCCGTCATGTCAACTCCCCGCAAGGGTTTAAATGTCCGGAAAAGGTATGTATACTGGTTGAGGATCTAATGGATCGTGCCGAAGTAACGAGTTCTTTCCTATAGAACTGTGTTTGTCTCTGAACATCCATCAGCGTGCCGCAAAACATAGAGTGCAATATATTTTCTTGCATTTCCCTTCCGAAGCTTTTAGGTCCTGTTTTTATGAAAAGTTTTCAATACAACGAAAAATCCTCCAAAGAAGAACCTATGTTAATGCTAATGGCACTCGCGTTATTCCATAGCAACTTTGAGCTCTGGCAATGATGCAATAGAAAATAATTAATTGCCATTCTTAGAAATAGTAATAAGAATAAATTAGAACAATCATTCACTATAATTACAGTTACTTTGGAGATAGTGTTCTATTTTAAACTAAATAAGGATGAAAGGTGAAAATCCTCCAAATACGTGGCGTCAGTAAATAAATACATCGCTCTTTCCACTTCCCAGAAACACATAGCAGCCGAAAAATTGTTTTCAGCAGCCGCCGTGGAATCGAACCACGGATATCTCGATATCTAGCCGAGTGCGTTACATTTACACCACGGTGGCCAACAATCCACGGGGCTATGTGTATTTTTAAGTCAGCATCGGACATCATAAATCCGTAAGATGGGCTCACCTACTGAGACGTCTCCATCTGGTGGGCATTAACAACGGCACTGGCTATATATATTATAGCAGTTAAATCCAAAGGGCGAGATCCAAGGTGAAAATCCTCCAAATACGTGGCGTCAGTAAATAAATACATCGCTCTTTCCACTTCCCAGAAACACATAGCAGCCGAAAAATTGTTTTCAGCAGCCGCCGTGGAATCGAACCACGGATCTCTCGATATCTAGCCGAGCGCGTTACGTTTACACCACGGTGGCCAACAATCCACGGTGCTATGTGTATTTTCAAGTCAGCATCGGACATCATAAATCCGTAAGATGGGCTCACCTACTGAGACGTCTCCATCTGGTGGGCATTAACAACGGCACTGGCTATATATATTATAGCAGTTAAATCCAAAGGGCGAGATCCAAGGTGAAAATCCTCCAAATACGTGGCGTCAGTAAATAAATAAATAAATACATCGCTCTTTCCACGTTCCAGAAACAAAGAGCCCTTTTATGCACGCGTGTTGTGTCGACCGATACGCGAGGGCAAATTGCCTCGCTTTTTATAAGTTTTAAAAGAAGTTTTGGTAGTCAGGATGGACAAATCGTATCGATAATGCCAGTGCCTTTTCTCATTGGACAGCGGAAGACGGACCTGTTTGCATAAATAGACACATTAAACGTCATGTACTAAGAAAAGTGGTGCAACGTTTTGCAGCTGGTGTTCTTTAGGGGTCTGGTACGATTCGTCCACCGACGATTGGTCCAATGCCGACATCCAAAGGTACGAGTCGTCCAATGATACGACTCATCCAATGGGATAATTAGTTCAATTCCGTCTGACTTGTCCACAGTGCTACTCGTACGAAACAAATATCATCCGTTCTGAATCTGCCTTTGATGTTGCATGAAAGCACCAATAGCCAAAAAATGCGAAATAATGTTACATTTCATGCGTGATATTGTGGTTACAGATTTTTTCGGAAGCACGTTTTTCTTGTCAAAATATTCTCTCTACCGCATGAAATTACTGACGTACAAGCCGTTCAATCAACTTCATATCAAATCAAGTTAATAATATTGCGCTTTTACTTAGGCACTAAATATTAATTCATAGGCCCTAGGCTTAGATCCCTTGTAATGAGCTGAGAAATGATCCGTTGAGTGCATTTTATTAGATGTTATAAAATGTTGACAAAGACCAGCTATCTAATTTGTGACTTAAAATCTTCTAAAATAGCCCGCGGCCTAATTTCGTTGTATAAAGAGCTGAGAAATGATCCGTTGAATGCCTTTTATCAGGTTTATAAAATGTTTCCAGATACCAAATATACGGAAATCATTTTTCAAAAGGATATAAAGAGGAGAATAACTTAAATTATTATTCCTTCCATAAAAGTAAACGCAAATTGGCAATCGCTAGGATGAAACCATTGGACGAATCAGCATTGGACCAATTGGATCATTGGTCGAATGGACATTGGACCTATCGTAACGTAAGACGAATTGGCATTGGACTAATCGGTATTGGACCAATCGTCATTGAACGAATTCTCCGGGACCTGTTATGTACAATAGAACACGACGGCATGTCTTTCAGTACGCGACGCCAACATAAACGGACGACAGAGCAGTAAATGGCTCTTTTGTTCCCGGAAATTTACAGAATGGACGACATTTTACCATCGTGTGCATTAAAAGGAGTATAATTGCTTGCATTACTTACTTTACTGCTTGCAACTGCATTACTACTCATTTCGACGAAAAAAAAAAGTTGGGTACTCACCCTGGATGACCGCTAAAAATTACCCATCTAGAATGAGTAGGATTTCCTACTCCCACTTTCACTTTGAATTTGCACAGCCTCTACGGGATTAGCAAAGGTCACACTCAGTCACCATTGTTGTCGCTAAACATATACACGATCGTATCAGAATAATATGACCACCTATCTAATAATGGGAATAACCACCCTTGGCCCTTATGACAGCAGAGAAACGGCGTTACATGGACACAATGAGGCCCCGAAAGGTTGCCCGAGGCACACGTGCCCATTCGAACTGCAGCACAGCACGGAGGTTCTGGAGATGACGTGGTTGTTTGTCGGCACGTCGAACCAGCCTATCTAAATGGTCCGACAAGTGCTCTATTGGATTGAGGTTGAGCGCTCGCCAAAGGAGAACAGTGACATCGCTGTCTTGTTCCTGGAACCAGTCTCGTACCCCCTTAGCGACATGGCACGGCGCACTGTCCTATTGGTGGACACCATTGATTTGAGAGGTGAACGTCGGCCTCGAAGGTGCGTGAGGGCCGATCGACACGTTACAACAGAGCAACTCAGTGGCCGAAGGAACCAGGGGGAACCAGGGCTATTGTTTGTTGATTCAAAGGGAAGTATGATAAAGGGAACCAGCTTTGAAGATGACAGGGTTCGAATCCCAGCCAGGCATGGATACTGTGTTTGTCTTACTGCAGTCTCTCTCTCTCTCTCTCTCTCTAGCTTGGAATCAGTGATCACAAATATGAATGAGCTACTGCTTAGAACCCATCGAGCTGCTCACAGCGGTCGCTAAACATTAAAAGAAGTCTTCGTGTTTGATGGCTGCTTGAATAAAACGAAGTTTCACACCACCATCAAAAAGCAGTTGTGAAAAAAAGGTGACGTTTTATTTTTGAAAGATATTACCTGCACTATAACTATAAGAAATAGTGCAAATTCAAGAAGAATTCCTCAAAATTACCTGCACGGTAGGTTTCAGAATTTTAAATACATTTCCAT
Organism: Macrothele yani; assembly: GCA_039090855.1. Lineage (NCBI taxonomy): Eukaryota > Metazoa > Arthropoda > Arachnida > Araneae > Macrothelidae > Macrothele > Macrothele yani. The sequence goes on along the minus strand of CM077026.1, from coordinate 18,604,979 downwards.
TTAGAAATGTTTTCGTTTCTCATAACTGAAGCATTTAGTATTTTGATAGATTTTCCGTTGTCACTAATTCTGCTTATTTAGAGAAATATCAGTTTCAAGTTTTTTCCCGCTTTTTTAAAGCTACCCTTTAGCATAAAGCACCGTCAGTTTGCGATGGATCACAATTTCTGATTTCATGAAGAAAACCAAACACTTCCAGCAACGTAGCTCGAACCAATCACGACTTGTACACGAATAGAATAAAACAATTAAGTTACTCCACGACCCGCGTTTTTTATTTTGAGTTCCAAACTTTCAAACTTAACCATGGTTACATAAACAAATATGATATGAATCTTAGTGAAAAAATCAGGCATACCTACTTTATGAAAATTTCAATGATAAAAGTTTGAAGTAGTAACTAAACTATGAACGGTAAGGCATACATAAGTCTTCTGGTGGTACCTTACCAGTTTTGCTGGCTGGAATTTGCTGATGTCGTATTGAAAAAAATAAATATTTAGTTTTAAATATTGTAAGCCTGAAAATGAAAATTTAATCATAAACTGCATTAAACGAACATTTAGGTATTAAGCTAATTTGACTGGTTCGTTGGGAAATAATAATTATTAGTAGTATAATCGCAGAGTTAATTAGAATATTTCCATTGTCTGCTGCTTAATTTGATGCGCATGAAGATTTCCTCTGGGACGGTAGAAGTGTCGAAAAATTGTTTTAATTAAAAAAAACAAGTATCACACAGAATTCCCCAGATCAAAGAGGTCGGATACAATTATCTTAAAAACCGTAGCTGTGCATCGTCGAATAGTGCATAAATTTTTTTTCTACAAAAACTTTTCATGGCATAATGGAAGACCCGGTTTTTCAGATTCACTCAAATGTGAAATAATACCATTCATTGCCGTTATCCTGAGGACGTTTTCCCCCTGCTGTCGAAATTAATTTTTTCTTGGCACTATGCTGTAAACCAAGTAAATCAAGAAATAACAGTTTTGCTGAAAAAACAAAAGAAAACACGATCTGCTGATGTCGTCTTTATGAGAAAAATACTACACCTCTTGAAAGGCGCAACAGTAAAATGGTGTTGACGTGTACTCACGAAAATCTCAAGTCGCAAAGAGCTCGAGAGGATATGTAAACAATCAAGAAACGAAATACTGTATGAGAGCATAATTTCTCCGAAAAAAACCCCATTGATATCGAACGACAAGTCGCCAAACACATTACAGGAATACAAACTTTATTATTCTTTGGCGTAGGAACTTCATCCTAGCTGTAATCCAGAAGTCTTTTATTTATATCTTCTACATCAATGCTTCTATTTGAAGAAATGATTATTTCTGTCTTAGGAGCTTTTAATTGAAATGGAAGCTTTGTAAGCACAAGGAGGCAGAAGATGTCTGTCCTCTAGAAATGTGTTTAGATTGCTGAATTTGAAAATGCACGGTTCTGTCTCGATTGCGGACTGGGTCAGTGGCAGAGCAGGAATGGAACTCTGGCGGAGCCCAGAGCAAAATTTCATTGCGGACTCCAGAAGATAAATCTCATATTTTAATAAAGATGTTAAGTAAAAAATGTCGTCCGTAAAGAACGCATACACGAAAACAGTTATGTCAGATACAATTCTGCTCTATTAAGCTTAAGAAAAAGACTATAATATGAAAAGTTCCGAGAAAGAGAGAGGGTGGGGTAGAGAGAGGCAGAGCGAGAGAGAGAGAGAGACAGAGAGAAAGAGGGAAGATAGAGAATGTGTGTGCGCTAGCGTGTGTGAGAGAGAGAGGGGGGTGGAGGGAGAGAGAGAGGCGGACAGAGAGACACAGAGAGAGAGACTTAAAAGTGTTCAAATCTCCCAAAAATGTTACAAAAAACTGAAGCTCTCATAAAAAAAAAGCGATTTTCTTCCTGGGGAGATGGGAATGAGGCTGTATTGCGATTCTTATAAAACTTTCCTCAAAATGATAAAAAGAAAACATCAACTAATATTGTTGCGTAGGAAGTAATAAGGATCCCTCTGAAATAAATTTGTATAAATCGTTGTTTTGCCCTGATACATCTTTTAGTGATTGATTTGTACTGGAAAAGAGAGTAACTGATAAATTAGTGGCTTTTTAGAGTTTCATACGCGCTTATATACGAAAATTGCTTTTTTATTCAAATTTCTAGTAATGTTTTTAAAGGTACTGAATAATTGCCTACCATACGTGGCCCCTAAACAATTTTGGTATTGAAAGTAGGGGCCATAAAATGAAAAAAATTGATTTGCTATTTCAATAATGCGGAAGATAGTGAGGTGGTTGCAATAATCATTTGAAACCTCATATCACAGTATATGTACAGCGAAGGGCGGTAACCTATTCGAAAATGGGGAGGGAAGTCAGAACCTAAAAAAAAAAAAAAGAAAGAAATATCTTTCTACAGGTCTCCCGCTTCGGGGGCCGCGGGTGGCCTAGTGGTCAACGTTCGTGCCTGCCACGGAGAAGACCTCGGATTCGATCCCAAGTAGGTACGAACGCCCGAACCACTAAATATCCGCCGTGCGTCGGATGGGCACGTTAAGCCGTCGGATCCCGGGTACTCCCCCCGGGTAATAAATAAGGGCGTCTTCCTCCCCCTTTCTACTTCGCTGCCGTGTCACTTTCCTATCGGGCAATCTAGCCCAAATCTCCTAGCTTCCTATTTCTAAGGGTTGTTTAAGACCTGGGGTCAGACACTCCCTTCCTAAAATCCTCTACATATGATATGATATGATATGAACTTACGAAACAAAAAATAGTAAAAATACAAAGTCTACCGAAAATGATTTCGGTTTCAATTCCTAAACTGCGGGGCCCCGTGAAGTTGCGGGTTCCGCGGCGACTGTCTCGGTTGCTCCTATGGTCCAGCAGGCCTTGGTCAGTGGAGTGTACAGGATTCTGGTACTGGGAGGGCTTAGCGAAAATAAAAAAATGTCTTGCCACAAATAGTGTTCCACCTGATGTTTTTAAAAGGACAATTAATCGTTTGATTAATCGGCTAACGAATTCCGATTAATCAGTTAAATATTTTAGTCAATACACACCACAACGATGCACGGTATACGCAATCGCAAATGTTAAAAATAAACGAAGCCCCGTTACAGTATAAATATTTATATGAAATATTTATTTCAAACTAATAGTAACATCAACGCAAAAATATCCGTTTCACAGAAAATTAAAGGCAATAGACGGAGGTTTCAGCAGCATAGCACGTCTGCGCTTATCTTCTCCAAAACGAAAACATTCATCCACCACTCAGTCAGAATTCAGAAGCACGTGTGTCAAACGTGAGACCTTTGCAGCGGGAAGAGGCAGAGCCTACCACAACAGGTAACAACCAATCACACACCGTTTTATTTCTGACATGTGGTTCCGTTGACTGTGTGATGTGGTGTCGCCGTCTGCGTTGTATCATGCTGGATCTCCCACAGACCCGGTACTCTATCGGATTGAAATGAAATCAAACTGAATTCTTCTTTTTTATATTTCTCACTTTACTTAAAATTGACTTGCATTCGAGACACTATCTACCAACAAGTAATTGGACACCTGTGATAGCAAAGGAAAACGAAGTTTATTCACCTTCAATAGTTGGTGGAGCCTCCGCAAGCGGCGATCACAGCTGCGACCCTACGGAGCATACTCTCAACCAGGCGTTGTACGACGGCTAGCGGTATATTCTTCCACTTGGCTTGGAGAAGACAGGTCAGTTCCTTCACCGATTTCGGACGGTGGGGGCACCCCTTAAGTCGACGCTCCAACTCATCCCAGAGGTGCTCGATATGGTTAAGGTCCACGCTCTGCGCAGGACCTTAACCATATCGTATGGTGACAATGGAGTTCATTCGATTAACTCCATTGTCACCATACCAAGCCATGGTGGACCTCGCAACATGACAGGTGGCATTGTCGTCCTGAAAGTAACATGGGTCACCCCGTAAAACTGCCACAACGTAGGAAGCAAATGGTCATCCAAAATGGTGCAGTAGGTCTCGGCGTTGAGTCTACCAGGAAATGCGACCAAGGCTCTCGTGGTATACCAGGAGAAGCACCCCCATAGCATAATTCCACCGTCGCCGAACTTTACAGTTGGCACAATACATTTCAGCAGGAGGCGTTCTCCAAGCAGACGCCAAATCCAGACCCTGCCATTCGAACGGTAGAGGGTGAACCTTGATTCGTCGCTCCAGAGAACCTGTTTCCACTGTTCAACGGTCTACTGTCGACGTTCTTTGCACCACGCTAGCCGAGCAGCGCTATTTTACTTGGTGATCAAGGGCTTGTGGGCGGCAGCATGTCCATGGTAACCAAGCAGATGGGCTTTCTTACGGATGGTATTCATCGAAGGAACACTCCCGGATGCCTGTTGAAACTCCTCGCGGATGTGGCCCACCGATTTGGTGCGGTTCTTCCGAATTTTTCTGGCCAGCACCCGTCGGTCTCTAACTCCCAGTTTTGTGGGTCTGCCGAGTTGGGGCACATTCCGACAGTCACCTCTCACCTTCCACTTGCCAATTACGTAGGCCACTGTCGATTTTGGGTACTTCAACTCGCTGGATATATCCCCTGTGGTTCGGCCATTTCTGTGATACCCGACGATTACACCTTTTTCAAAATCAGGGAGCTCCGAACTGCGTGGCATCTTGCATGCGACTGGTTGCGTTGTTGTTTCCCACACGATGTTTAACGGCGGTGGCCGTGACGTGTATCAGGACCGCAGACATCGTCGATTGCAGGGGTGTCCAATTACTTGTTGGTAGATAGTATAGTTTGTGTGAATTTTGCATTTCCTTGAAAGAGTAAAACTTTTTTTTAATTTAAATTCATTTTTTTATAAGAACTCTTATTGTTTTAAACAAGTTAGTAAAATCATGCACTTCATTGATTATGATACGCTTTCCACCATACTAGAAATCATTACTCAAGTTATGATGATAATGCTGTAGAATAAATCTCGCTCCTATGACCTGACCTTTGAACCCCATTTCGATGATATTCAACAGAACCGGTAAAGTATACTTCCGGAACAACATGATAAAGTTTTGTCCCAATCGAACCATTTTTACGTAAGTTATGACGCATAAGGGCAATGGAATACACCCCGCTCCTTTGCCCTGACCTTTGATCCACTGCGCCCATTTTCAATAGGGTTTGTCCCCAGGTGGTACCCTACCACATACTAACATTTCATTGAACTCGAGCCATATTTACGCAAGTTATTATGCACAAGGGAAATGGAATGCATCCCGCTCCTTTGTCTTGACCTTTTAACCCATTTCGCCCATATTCAATATGATTCATCCCCAGGTGAACCCCTACCACATACGAAAATTTCATCGAAATTGAACGATTTTTACTTGAGTTATCGTGCGGACGGGCAAAGCTGGAGAATATACGCTTCTTCAACCTACGGTTGGAAAGCGTAAATAAAAACGCCGAGTCGTAGATCGGGAAGGGGGGGGGGGGCTCTGACCGCACAAAACCTCTGTGTGGATAAACCACTGGCCTGTTATCAGTTAGTACCACTTTGAGATCGAACAAAATCCCGTTCCCTAAGACACTAGATGTTGCAGCAAAGTCACTTTAATTCGCTTGTCCCTCGTTAAAAAAAACCTACAATTCTTCCCGTTGAGGTTTTGCCTAGGCCACTTTACGCAGAAACATAATTCGCTATATATAATTATAAGATTATTATGAGTTAGGTTGTAAACAGTAGAACAGGCCGACGAAAATCGGCAGATGAGAGTTCGATTCCCTGCTCAAGGTGATTCAAATTTTCTAAAAAGTTGGTGATGGTATTATTATATGACATCATCTACTGTGTTTTCAACACAGTTAAGTTTTTTCCATTATTTTGTACAAATAATAACTCATATAATCGTAGTCAGAGTGTATTTCTAAGGTAACTCAAGTGAAGATAATTTGGAAGTAAATATTTTTGCTGAAAATTTTGGTTCATTCTCATGACTGATGTTTTAAATAAATATCTGTAACCATAGGCGCCGACTTTCCATGAATGCCACGGGGCGAACCAAAGAATCACGAGAAAATAGCATTCACTTTTAAAATGGATCGTCATTTAACCACACACATATACAAGCACATGCGCACTAAAGCAATAACATACAGTACAAGAATAATAATATACTTCAACTTCATGTTCGATGAAATTTTAAATTTCTAGATTAATTATACTTTATTGTTCATTGTCAAATCCTTAAATTACATCCACCGTTCTTGCACGAACAGAACATTTACGAATAAAGTCATTGCCAATATTTACTAAATTTAAACTCTGACACAGTATCATAGCAGTTAAGCACTGCCAAATGATTTAAACGTAGTTGTGACATCGTACTTCACAAGTATGTTTTCACTCTTCGTAACATGGAAAATGAGCGTTCACTGGCTCATGTTGTTAATAGCACAGTTAAAAGCAATCGCACAAGCTCTGTTAATTGCACAACAAGCTGCTGTTTCGTCTTACATATTTTCACGACATCTCCAAAACATGATACAGTTACCTCTTGTCCTTTAAATGTGTCCTGCAGCATGTCCCTATGTAGTTTTAACCCTTTAACGACCATAACGCCCAAAACGTCCATACATACAAACCGCCATAGCCGCCCGAAACGCCTGTCTAGAGTGAGTCAGATTTCCTACCCTTACTTGTTCTTTAAATTTGCACGACCTAAGAGAGATCAGCAGGAGTCACCGTCAGTCACCATTGTTGCTGCTAAACAAAGAAATGAAAGAACAGACAGTATCAGGCGTTATGGTGTTTAGAGTGATACTAGATTTTAGAGTCATGGTCGTTAAAGGGTTAAGGTATCAGAGTTTAAATCATCCTTAAAAAAATCGCAAACAGTTTGGGGCGAAACGCTTGTATCAATTAAGAAGTTTCCAGCGTATCGTATCAATTAAGAAGTTTTCAGTATATCGTATCAATTAAGAAGTTTTCAGCATATCGTATCAATTAAGAAGTTTTCAGTATATCGTACCAATTAAGAAGTTTTCAGTATATCGTATCAATTAAGAAGTTTTCGGCATATCGTATCAATTAAGAAATTTTCGGTATATCGTATCAATGAAGAAGTTTTCAGCATATCTTATCAATTAAGAAGTATTCAGTATATCGTATCAATTAAGAAGTTTTCAGCATATCGTATCAATTAAGAAGTTTTCAGTATATCGTATCAATTAAGAAGTTTTCAGCATATCGTATCAATTAATAAGTTTTCAGCATATCGTATCAATTAAGAAGATTTCAGTATATCGTATCAATTAAGTTTTCAGCATATCGTATCAATTAAGAAGTTTTCAGCATATCGTATCAATTAAGAAGTTTTCAGCATATCGTATCAATTAAGAAGTTTTCAGTATATCGTATCAATTAAGAAGTTTTCAGCATATCGTATCAATTAAGAAGTTTTCAGTATATCGTATCAATTAAGAAGTTTTCAGCATATCGTATCAATTAAGAAGTTTTCAGTATATCGTACCAATTAAGAAGTTTTCAGTATATCGTATCAATTAAGAAGTTTTCAGCATATCGTATGAATTAATAAGTTTTCAGCATATCGCATCAATTAAGAAGTTTTCAGTATATCGTATCAATTAAGTTTTCAGTATATCGTATCAATTAAGTTTTCAGCACATCGTATCAATTAAGAAGTTTTCAGCATTTCGTATCAATTAAGAAGTTTTCAGCTTATTGTAAAACCTCTTTGGTCTCAGTACTGAGCCTGGTTTGCAAACCGGTTAGCAGATGATCAATAATTTCTTTATACATTCTGTTACAGCGATCTTTCGCTGTGAAGACATTCGATCCCGGTGACTCCTGTTTACAATTTCACAACCGAAAATAGCTTGCGGTGATTGCTCAAGCACCCCAGTATCTCCCCTTCTCTTTTTGTAGAAAAAGCATAGTTAAACTAAAAGAAAAAACTCAGCATGGTTAGATAAAATTAAAATGTTGATACAAAACCAACATGTTAAAAAATTTAAAAGCATGCATTTCCAGAGGAGACAGAGGGGGCCAAAACATACTTTTGCCCCCGCGGCCTAATTACTGAGGGGGCGATCTCCCCCTTTGCCCCCCGTGTAGTCGGCGCCTATGCTTGTAACATGTTATTTCTTCTTTTATTTGAGTTTCTGATAAAATATATGAATTTATATTTATGAAAGGGTTATAAGAGCCAATGATATTTTTGAGAGCTTGAATAGAGAAGCAGCTCAATTTCTTTTTATTTGGGGAACAAAACCACAGATAAACTTTTCGGGGTAAATCAGCGATGTGTACAAAAAGAAAACCATACTCTGTCATGGAACGTTCTTCAGATATTCTCTTTCCGCGCATGAGATCCCAACTCAAATCAAAAGAAGGACTACTCATACGAAGCCATTGAATTGTTATATGAGATTTTCGATATTCACGTTTCTGTCAGGGAAACTTCCTGTAGAAATCCCGGTGGACAAAGAATTCGGTTCTTTACATGAGGCGTGGAAGATACTGGAAAATTGAATTCTTTGATGCAGCCATAACTTAGGAAGAGGCACAGTAGGAAGCCCTAGTGATATCGTCGAGAAATAGGAGAACGTCAAGTCTAGGCCTCTTAGAAGACGTGGTTGCTCCACAAAAGGAAGGTCAATAAGGTTTTATTTTCTATTTCATGGAAGGAGATATGCATGTAGCTCAAAGGTCTGATTTCAAGCATGAGATCTTTCGTTATATAGTTGGTTACAGGTACCGAATCCGTATAGGGTTATCTTGCATCAGTGTACTTTATTACATGAAGGAATAAGCATGCTAGGATTACAATAGGCTACTTTATGCTTCAGACACCTTGAGTAATTTTGCGATGAAAAAATGGCGGGTTGTGTCAAATCATTCTTAATACTGCAACGTATATAATTTTAGATTGGATTCCAAGGGACAGGAAAAGACCCAGAAAAAGACCACATGGGAGATGGGTGGATGAAATTTGAAAGTATGCGGGGGTGACATGGAGGAGACTGGCACAAGACAGACCGTTGTGGAGGAAACTTGGAGAGATCTTCGTCCAGCAGTGGATTGATAATGGTTGACAATGATGATGATGATGATGATATTCTATTTCAACTTTCCTTTTGAGTTTCTTTTTCTATGTAAATTTGAGTTCGTTCTAATTAATACAGACATTTGACGTGGGCCAGGAACATCAAACAGAGGGCATCGCTCTTTCCACGTTTATAAGTGAGTCACGGAAAAATTCTCATTGGCCGCCACCGGTAATCGAACCCAGGATCTTCCAGTTACGCGCCGGATATGCTTCCACTGTACCACAGCTTTTTCCAGTTACGCGCCGGATATGCTTCCACTGCACCACAGCTTATAAACGTGGAAAATGCGATGACCTCTGTTTGATGTTTCTAGTCCACGTCAAATGTCTGTATTAATTATTCATTCACCTTCTAATTATTTAATCAGTTGCTGCTTACCATCTTTGGTGAATACCCAGCATTGTGCGATGCTCCAAAAAGCAACCTGCCAAATTGGCTTGTCAATTAGGGTGTGTGAGTCTGGAGGAATTCGAGGCCGCTGTGGTGCAGTGGAAGCATATCCGGCGCGTAACTGGAAGACCCTGGGTTCGATTCCCGGTGGCGGCCAATAAGAAGTTTTCCGTGACACACTTAAAAACGTAGAAAGAGCGATGACCTCTGTTTGATGAGTTCGTTCTCTTAGACATTTTCAAAACTTAACGCCATCCCGGTGGCGCAGTGGTCTAAGAGATGGCCTCTGATCATTCGTCCGAAAGGGATCCGAGTTCGAATGCCGGTGAGGCATGGATGTTGTGTTTGTCTTACGGCACTGACGCTCTCCCTTCCCTGGAACCAGTCACCCTAAATTAGGGACGGGCAACTGCTTATAGCCCATTGAGGTGCTCAAGTGGTCGTTAAACCTCCAATAAAAGAAAACAAAAAAAAACTTAACGTTATGTCTTTTTCCTCAAACGAGAATGAAGTTGGCAACACACTGCGGTCGGAACAAGTGACGTACGTGTAGCCGGATAACAACGATAGATAAAAAAGGCAATGCAGAGGATGTCTATGGGGTTGTTCGTGACTGCCAAGGAGGAGACCTCGGGTCCGATCCCAGGCAGTTACGAACGCTCGAACCACTAAATAGCCGCCGTGCGTCGGATGGCCACGTTAAGAGGTCGGATCCCTGGTACTGCCCCCCGGTAATAAATAAGGGCGTCTTTCTCCCCCTTTCTACCTCGCTTCCGTGTAACTTTCCTATAGGGAATTCTAGCCCAAATCTTCTAGCTTCCTATTTCTAAGGGTCGTTTACGACCTGGGGTCAGACACTCGCTTCCTAATAATCTACATATGATCTGATCTGATCTATTTATGGTGATTGATGTTATTGATGATAGACGTGCTGTTATACTGTGTTTGGATGCTAAATCGCTAATACTGTGTTGAGTACGCCCATAAATGTGATGTGAGTGTGGAGTACAAACCATGCCAGCAAATTAAATGTATTTGTAAGTACTACAATTGACCTCTTTCTAGTAATGCGTACGAGTACCTTCTGACGTTACATTAGCACACATAACGTAATTACTGACGTAAGGACTAAGTTACAGCGGAAAGACCAATTACGTTATAATACGCAGCGCTTAAAAGAATTCACTGCGTTAGTGAATGAAGTATTAGTGAATGAAGTATTACACCATTGTACAATACAAATTTGGAAGTTGTGAATCCGTTTATTGGTGTAATAGTTACTATGTAATCAAGTTTTTGGATATCATCCGACTTAACATCCATGTCATATTTACGTCAATAAACGGATTAACAACTTCCAAATTTGCCTTGTACAATGGTGTAATCCCGTATTTCATTCATTGATATTCTGTGCCTCCGGGGTTTCACAGGAACGAATTATGAACCTCCAGATTTTCTATATGTGAATGCCGGTTGCTTCGATCAGCAAATCCTGTGATGGTTTTATTCAAATTAATCGGAAACTCGAAACTTGGTCGTTCTGGGTGGTGTAGTGGTTAGCATACTCGGGCGCTATCCGGGAGACGGGGTTTCGATTCACGCTCCACGACGACGAAATTTTGAAGTTTTTGGATATTATCTGAATTAATATCCATGTCATATTTACGCCAGTAAACGGATTCACAACTTCCAAATTTGTATCCACTGCATTTTCCATAAGTTGTTTCAATCTGATCTTTAAGAAAGTTGATCATCTTTAAAAAATGAACAAAATTACTGAAAACTACAGCACGTGAAGTAAGCTGAACGTATCGGGATCATCATCATGAAGCATTTTCAATCTACTTGATGTAGGCATCCTCAATTAACTCCTCAACGCCCCTGTCCCAAATCATTCTCTTCCATGTCAGTCAGACATGCCCAACAATCTTCCAAGATGTCTTCTAGATCGTTTCTGTACTCCTAGTACCTAATTTAGTGCTTCAGTTGTACACCGATGGTCAGTACCCTTAGCAATACAATCCGTAGACAAAACATTAGAGATAGGGATGATGGGCAGTTGACATGTGCATCCCCGCACAGAGTAGAATAGATCCAGAATGCAGGCGATAAAGAGGCGTACAGAAGGTCTACCCAACAGTGTATCGTAATCGACGAACATGAGTAGGCCGCCCCGGTGGCGCAGTGGTCTAAGGCGTTGGCCTCTGATCATTCGTCCGTAAGGGGTCCGGGTTCGAATCCCGGTCAGGCATGAATATTGTGTTTGTCTTACGGCACTGGCTCTCTCCCTTCCCTGGAACCAGTGACCCTAAATTAGGGACGGGCGACTGCTTATAGCCCATTGAGTTGCTCACGGCGGTCGTTAAACCTCCAATCACACACAAACATGAGCAGACGTGGTGATATAAGGGCCACCATGAAAGTGAGATTCGTGTAATAGCGTCGCTGTATAATTACTCAGAGCCGTGAATTTGCGGCGGTATATGGCGTGTCATGTCAGGAAGCATACTGTTATCCGCGGCACGAGTAACTGTGTTGTTTGCACGTTCGGCGGCAACTTGACTACGTAGGGTGGTGACTTGGATTCGTCCAAACAAGCCCATTAGGAAGTTATGCAATTTTGGACGGCAGAAGGTGTTAATGGAGCTGAAATTTATCATCGTATTAAGGATGTGTATGGGATGTTGTGTCACTCATTATGTACAGTGTTCCGCTGGCGTAGTGAATTTCCTAAAAAACGTGAGGGCACGAGGACATGCCGAGACGTGGGCAAGCGCATGTGGCCATCACCATGGAAACGATTGCTGCCGGGGACAACCTTGTAAAGGAGAAACGCCGAATCACTACCCGCGAGCTTGCGGCAGCATTGTCAGTGAGTAAGGGAACTGTTAACATCATTCTTCATTGCCGATTGGGATACAGCAGGGTTTGCGCAGAATGGGTCCCCAAGCATCTCCAGGAGGAGCAGGCGACTCGGCGAATGGTTGCTTGCCTGGAGCATCTGCATCGTTGTACCACACAGAGGTGGGACAATTTTCTTTCCAAGATTGTGGCCGCAGATGAAACTTGATGCCACCACTTCGATCCGAATACAAAACGGATGAATATGGAATGGCGGCATCCCAACTTTCCGCACCCCAAAAAAGCTCAGTCCACCTTAAGACCTGGAAAAGTGACGCTCACGGTTTTCTTGAATGAGAATGGCCCATTGCTCTTGAATTGGCTGGACGCAGGTAGTACGGTGAAGGCAACCACATAGCGCAATACGTTACACAACCTCAAAACGGTAATCAAGCGTAGGCGATCCAGTATGTTGTCAAATGGGGTTATTCTACTGCACTACAACGCGCGCCCGCTTGTTGCGACAGTGTACCAAGACTTGCTGCGGAGCTTCCTGTGGGAGGTCCTTGACTATCTCCCCCTATAGCCCCGATCTGTTGCACTGCGACTACCACATCTTCGAGCCACTCAAGAAAGCTTTCTTCAGTGGCTCGAAAATGTTAACGAATCTGAGGTCCGGGACGCCGTTGAACATTGGTTCCACAGCCAACCACGGATGGTTTTCGACCAGGGTATCCATAATCTCGTGACGCGCTGGGAGACTGGTTTGAACCAACAAGGCGTCTATGCGATGCGGGTATGGAGCCCATGTATCACTCTTACTTCACGTATGTTCACATATTCCAACCTATATACCCTTACGGCAAAAATCTGACAGTCTCAGTTTCATTTGGGCGACCCTTATAGCAGCGACTTTGATCGTGGTGCATTGTCGGCTCAAGACAAATTGGTCTTTCTTTCGCTAAAGTGGTAAGAACCACAGGGTTCCCGACGGCAACCGTATCATTGGTGTACCGCGGTTATATCATCAGCAGACGTACAAGAGGCCAAATCGCAAACGGTGTCCTAACTTACGCCATTTATGACTGGGGTCGACATAGACTGTCCAGGATCGCACAGACAGACTGATTGGCAACAGCTGGGCAAATCACATCTAAGTTAAATTTCGGAGGCCCAAGCACCATCAGCGAGCAACGGTAAATTTCGGAGGCACAAGCAGCAACAGCGAGCGAACGGTAAATTTCGGAAGCCCAAGCAGGATCAGCGAGCGAATGGTAAATTTTGAAGCCCAAGCAGCATCAGTGAGAGAACGGTAAATTTCGGAGGCACAAGCAGCATCAGCGAGCGCGTGGTGCGTACCCTGCTCTACGGCAGCCTACGTCCTAATCGTGTGCCCTTGTTCACTGCTCGTCATTGGAAATTTCGCCTCGCCTGGTTCCGGGAACATCAAAACTAGACTTCTGCAGAGTGGCGCCGTGTCGTGTGGTCAGCTGAATTCCGTTTTAAGCTGTACCGAGCTGACGGGAAGGCGCGAGTGTGGCGTCGACAGCATGAGGCCATGAGCCGTCGTGGTAAGTCGACTGGGTTCAAGGCGGTGGAGGCTCTGTAATGACTTGGGGAGCCTTCTCATGATACACACCAGGTGCCTTAGTGTGACTAGGCAGGTCCTTAAACGCTGCACGGTACCAGAATGCACTGGCTGATCGCTTACGCGCTTTCATGGACTTCGCGTGTCCACGGTCGATGGTCCGTTTAAGTCGAACAATGTGTCGCCCCACTGGGTCATAACTGCTTGGTCATTGCTTGAGGAACGCTCGTCTGAGTTTGATACCTCCCAGTGCCCCACGTTCAATGGATTTAAACCCCATGGAAGCTCTCGAGGATGCCGTGGATTGAAAAATGAGATGCATGGATTCTGGAACGATGTCTTTGACGGAGATACGGACAATGCTGCAACAGGCATGGCTGACATTACCGCCGAAAACACTCCTGAATCTGATGGAGTAGATGCTCTCGGCGTTTACATGCTACAGGAGGACTAACACGCTGTTAAGTAACTCATCAATACAAGCAATTTTCCTGCTTCATGATTTTATTTTCCTACTTTACTTGGTCACTCCGAGCATGAATCTTTCTGTGCTCCTTTTATTTCATCCGAGCATCTTCATGTCTTTTTTATGAGGGCAAATCAAAAGTAAGATCGGTGTTATCGTATATTAAAGAAACTAAGAAGCATACAGATAACAATTAATTTATTTCTCAACATAGTCCCCATGTCGTTCAAAGCATATTTTATATCTATCTACAAATTTCTGGATTTCTGCAGATAAGAATGTTTTGGGATGCTCCTGCATCCACAAATGCACCGCTTCCTGTACCTTGATATCACTGTCAAAACTGCGGCCTCGCAAAGCGTTTTTCGGAGGCCCGAAGACCTGAAAGTCGAACGGCGCCAGATCGGGGCTGTAAGCAGGATATGGTAACCCCTCAAAATTTACCTCGGTAGCTGCTCGTTGAGTTGCCAATGCCGTATGTGGACCGGATCATATGTAGAGGATTTTAGGAATGGAGTATCTGACCCCAGGTCTTAAACAACCCTTAGAAATAAGAAGCTAGGAGATTTGGGCTAGAGTGCCCGATAGGAAAGTGACACGGAAGCGAAGTAGAAATGGGGAGGAAGACGCCCTTATTTATTACCGGGGGCCAGTACTCGGGATCCGACGGCTTAACGTACCCATCCGACGCACGGCGGATATTTAGTGGATTGAGCGTTCGCACCTGCCTGGGATCGAACCTGAGGTCCTTCAGTTCCAGTCCTTCCATGCTTCTTTGAGCCGTATGTGGACGAGCGTTGTCGTGCAGCAAACGCACTTTTTCGGATAACATTCCTCGTCATTTTGTGTGAATTGTTGGTTTAAATTCGCCTTTCAGCAAGTCACAATATGGCCAACTGTTAGCTGAGTCACTGATGGTGTTTATCGATTGGTCCTTTCATGTCTAAAAGGGAGTCAGCATTAATTTTAGTGCCGAAGGGACAACTTTGAACTGCTTGGGAATCTCGGATGTTTTCACTCCATTCTTTGTCTTCTGCCCTTGGGATCGGAATGATGGACTCCTGTTCCGTCCTCAGTGACAATCCTCTCCAGAATACTGAAATTTGACTCATACCGCTGCAAACATTTCTGCCAATTTCCAGGCGCAGCTGCTCGTGTGCATCAGACATCTGCCGTTGCTCCCATCTGGCACATACACTTTATGATACCCGAGATCGTCGTGCACTATTGACAATTAAGAACCATAGCTAATGTTTACTTTTTGGGCGATGTCAGACAGAATAACCCGGCGATCTCAATTAATGAGGCATCGGTGCGATCCAAACGGACCTTTGTGCGAGAGCTCGAAGGACGGCCCGAGCGAGCTTCCTCAAACACATTCGTTCTACCGGCTTAAATCATTTCTATCCACTTGTGCACTTGTCTCTGGCTCATACACTTGTCCTCCTCATATGGCACAAGCATTCTACGATGAATTTCAGCAGGTTGCACACCCGCAGCCCATACAATTCTTACTACATTTCGCTGCTCGACAATTGAACATTCCGACAAACGAGCGGCCATGTTTACGCCCTTACAATTGCTGGGTAACTTCTGTTAGAAGATTAGCCATTGCATCCGCCACGTGTCAAGATCACGTGCCCTCCCCTCTCCAAAAAGCAATCTGCCGCAGCTCTTCTTGGCTACGTAACGAGAGCATTGACATTATATTTTTATTCACCCTCGTAGTTATCACCACACATTCTCAATCCACTGCTGGTTGAATATATTCCTAAGACTTTTGCTCAACGTCGTGTCCCGAGCCATTCTCTTCCATGTCCTTCTGACATTTCCATCCAGTTTCCACGTATTCTTCGTTTGGATATTTCCTTATTGCTTAATGTTAAGTTTAAGATTTAAATTGAACTCGTACAGTGGTGCTCACTAATTCTGACTATATCTCCAGGTCCAGTGCAGCTTTAGGGAGTTTTATTATCATATCCTCAGGTCTCGTCTTTCCATGACTTAAATGTATGAGCTAAACTTGTTTTCCAGTCCTTCCATGCTTGATTGAGTTGTCTGCAGTCTTTATACAACCGCCAGGGACTCTGGGCCATTTTTATTAGTTTGCATGCCACTGTGTATTTTTTTATCTAACTAGCATCGGTGACCAAGCAACTTCGTGAATATGGGATGGCATTTTCTCTGATTCAGGTGGTATAGTTGTGCAGGTATCACTTAGTCAGCAGAGCTCCTTAAATGTGAGCAGGTTCCACCCCGTGAAGGATGTATTTTCATTTTTCAAGAAGAAGCTTACGTTGAAAGTTCCTGCGGAAAGTATGTCTTCGTAAAAATAACAAATAAGTGTGAACTGAGGAAGTAATTTCAAACTGCTTTTAAACATTTTTAAAGTAAAAAAAAATATGTGACAAATTGAGACTGAAAAGGAATTACAATAGAAAAATATAGATTACTCTCGTATCAGTATACTGTGTACTGTGACGTGCGTGCTCTTCAGGACTCGCATGAGATAAAGGCAGATAGCAGTGAGAGCATAGCCAGTGTAGTATAGTGGATAGCACTAGGAGCTCCAGGGCCGAGAGTTGTGGGTTCGAATCCCGCCTCTGGCATAAAAATGATGGAGAAATTTACTTCTTCATAGTACCACGTACACCTATCCATAAAACATTAAAACCTCCTCTCCGTTATGCAAATATGCCGCCGTGCAGCCACTCAGCGTCACGTGCCAAGTTCGCGAATGATATACATAATGCCTGGGTCGTAGCCCTATCAGTCAGTACTTCGTTTCGTCTTAACAGCGAAAAAGCAAAGGATTTATCTGATTTCGACAAAGGCCAGATCGTTATGGCTAAGACGCCTTGGTACGATCATCGAAACAGCGACTCTAGTAGGCTGCTCACGCTATGGAGTAGTTAGATGGTCCAAAAGAGGTGACACTTCGATCCGTCGAGAAGGCGTGGGAAGGCCATGCTGCATTGATGTCAGAGGTCAGTTGAAGCTATCTGGTTTTGTCCACAGCAACAGGAGGGCTACTGTGGCTGAAGTTACCCATAATTTCAATCATGGTGAAGAGCCCAGTGTGTCATAACATACTGTTCATCGTACGCTCTGGGATATGGATCTCCGCAGCAGCGTACCCATTCGTGTACCTATGCTCACAGCCGTTCACCGTCGTCAACGCTTGCAGTAGGCACGTCATCATGGACACCGGTCCATAGAAGAGTGGAAGAGGGTATCATGGGCAGACAACCCTGCTGTCTGTTTCACCAAGTTGATGAACCAGCTCGTGTGCGACGTTTAACCAAGGAAGCCTCCTCACCTGGATGCACTGTGAGAGGAGTCCAGGAGCCTAGAGGGAGTGCGATGGTCTGGGAAATACTTTCTTGGAAAAGATATGGACCCATTACCCGAGTAGAGCGAATTCTGATAGCTCTTACGTACCTGAACAATGTGGCTAACCAAGTGAACCCATTTGCGACCTTATTCATTGGTGGAGATGGCATCTTTGAACAAGACTATCCACGCCAGACTGCGAAGGAGGTTCAGGAATGATTCCAAAAGGAATTCCAATTATTGCTATGACCACCAAATTTCAAAGACATGAATCCTATCGAGCATTTTGAGTTGGAGAAACAGGTACGAGCAACATAACCCCAACCACGTAATTTGCAGGAACTGCGGAATCTTCTGTTGCAGTCATGGTACCAAATATAAAGAGACACCTACCAACATAGAAAATTCAAAGCAAACACAATATAAATTCTTATTTACTCGTAGCACTTACTGGTCATCCGTGTAACATCTCTCAGAAACCTTGAAAATTTCATCACCCTGGAGCGAGAATCGAACCCCGCATCTCCCGATTACCGTTCGATTATGATAAACGTTACACCACCCAGGGCAGCGAAGTTCCAAACAACTGAGGCTAAACAAACCTGGCTTAGGAATTTGAACATCCTCAGATTTTTGCTAGCTGAAGCATCCTTGCTTCTTCACTGTCCTGGGCTGTGTAACGGTTAGCATACTCGAAAGGAAATCGGGATATACGGATTCGATTCCTGCTCCAGAGATATGTTGCATGGATGACCAGTAAGTGGTACAAGCAAATTCAGAATTTATATTCTGTTTGCTTTGAATATTCTATCGATTTTTCATGTGTCATGAGGAATATTTCTTCCTTCATTGATTTATCTGTGGATGACCAGTAAGTGGTACAAGCAAATTCAGAATTTATATTCTGTTTGCTTTGAATATTCTATCTATTTCCCATGAATTATGAGAAATATTTCTTCCTTCATTTACTTATCTGTGAATGATCAGTAACTGGTACAAGCAAATTCAGAATTTATATTCTGTTTGCTTTGAATATTCTCTCTATTTCCCATGAATTATGAGGAATATTTCTTCCTTCATTGATTTATCTGTGAATGACCAGTAAGTGGTACAAGCAAATTCAGAATTTATATTCTGTTTGCTTTGAATATTCTATCGATTTTTCATGTGTCATGAGAAATATTTCTTCCTTCATTAATTTATCTGTGGATGACCAAAGTGTTACAAAAAATTCAGAATTTATATTCTGTTTGCTTTGAATATTCTATAGATTTTCCATGTATTATGAGGAATATATCTTCCTTCCTTCATATACCTACCGACATATTGTAGAATCTACGCCGCATTGGGTGACAGATCTTTCGACTGCGAGAGGAGGACCTACTTCATATTCAGTATGTGGTTATAATGTTTTGGCGGATCAGTGGGGATTCAGCCTATCATCCCATTGTTTCTGACAGCAACATACACTGAAAGGAAAGAAATGGTAATGTTGTGCTTTGGCCGAGCGGTGCTATAACTTCCACCGCTGGCCACCAATGTTGTACTCGTTCCGAGCGAGAGTAGAAATCCTACCGCTTGACTCCAATTGTTGTAACCGTAGTCGCTATCCCAACGCGAACCACCAATGTCTCGCCTTTCGCCGAGCTACTAAGTTATTTTAATTCCGCAATCACAAAACTTAAGTTCTTCGCGCGAAGACTGTAATTTATGAGCCACACTTAAACAATCAACACTAATTACACTCGTACACATAAATAATGTGTCCTACAAATGCTTTGACTGCACTAAACATAACATTCAAAAGGCAATTAAAACAAAATGGCACAAATATGCATAACAATGAGTTGACTGCTAATCTTAAGTTCTGATCATCCCTGACAAAAATTTGCTCCCGTTATAAAGTTTTTATGTTCTAAAATATAAAGTTCAGTTCTTAACAATTTACCAGTTCAGTTCACTGTAGAATGTAACTTGAGCTGCTTATATATGTTTAACGATTTCTCGATCATTAGTTAGTGTACCCAATGTACTAACAATAAAAAAAATGTTTTTACTTACATGGGGCTGACAAGTGTAAATCCATTACGGCATTTTTGCATTTGTTGGATAACACTAATTGTTGCGCCCTACTTTTTTTTTTATGCTGAACACTTTTCCTGCGCGGGCTTGATTTCAATGCGTTCACACACATTCGCACAAAACCGGCATCCGTTAACACACTTACACACACGTCTCGGTTGCTGGAACTTCAATGTTGTCCGTAAGATGAGCTCACCTCTTTAGCAGCATAAAGGGAGGTGATGATAATGATTCCGAACCGCTGTCATTGGAGTTCAAAGCCTGAGTTTTGTTCTTGGCATCGCATTTCCTTGGAGCTAGAGAACTACCAATGTCAACTCGCTGACTTTTTAACTTCTCTGCTGCTTCATACTTCTGTACTGAGCCAAAGAGTCGCAAATTTCAATTCGGCCCACAGCAGGGAAAACCGCTACTTTCTTACGCGGGTATGAGCATTCCGCTTTCATCACGACAATCTTACTTATCCAGATCCCTCGAGTTGCAAAACTCCATGTTTCAAAATGCAGGACATTTGCTGCTTCTTTTGCCAAATAATATAGCAGCCCAAACACACCAGGTCTTTCTAATCGGAGATCATGCCAAGCAACTACTGCTTTGTTCTCTTGTCAAAAACGCCGAGCGAATCGTGGCAACACACACAAAGAGGACAACGATCTTTCTAAACATTTACCTAAACAACAGACAAATTTAAAATTATTCGCTGACCTCCCTTCACTTTATGGCTTAACACCTTTTAACGCCGATCTGCCTCACAATGAAATTTCTAAAATTATTTAGTTTCCAAACAGCTCCTCGCTTCTTTATGATCGAAATGCATTAACTTAATAGTCAACACACGCACGTGAGAATACACTCGTTTTTCGTGATACGAGTAAAGCCTGCTCTACACTTCTATTTTTTTTTGTAAGCTCTTAACCAAGCCCATGCAAAACCCAAAAATAATTACTTCCTAATAAATTTGCTACTTCCACCACGCTCATTTAATTTCAGAATGAATAGGGGTGGGTCGTAACAGTATCATACTTGGTTCCTCTCCAAAGCGACTCTCTTACTCTCTCGCTAGTAGACGAACGTATTGGCAAATAGGCTGTAAACACATACGAGAACGTAATTGACCTGCTACACAGGAAAATATACGCTTTGAACCTTTAGCAAAAAAAAAAAATGGAAACACGATTTTTGCAATATTCAAATTCTTCAGTGATGCCATCAGTTTTTATTCAGTTTTGGAGTTAAAATACACCGATGAATCATTACATTATGACCACCTACCTAATAAGCTATAGGAGTTTAGCCTGCACAACAGCGGCCACTCGGTGAGACATCGATTCGATGAGGTAGCAATAGATATCCTGGGGTATCTGGTACCATAACTTCAACACCAGGTCCCCCAGTTCTCGTACATTTTGGGGTAGTGGTGATTTAGCTCGAACCCGCTTTTCCAAGTCGAACCACAAACAAATGCTCGATTGGGTTCATAGCAGGTGAATTTGGAGGCCAGGGCATTAACAGAAAGTCACAAGCATGTTCATCGAACCCCTCCTGGACGATTCTGGCAGTGTGGAATGGCCATCTCCAGCATGGAACACAGTTGCCATGAATGGGTGAACATGGTCCGCAGCGGTGTTCAGAAACCTGACAGCTGTCAGGGATTTTGCTATTGACATAATGGGACCTATGGTGTTCCCAGAAAATATGGACAACAGCATAACAACGCCGCCGCTGCCGGCCTGGTTCCGCCCAATAGTTCATCAAGGTGCCATAGCCTCCTTTATTAAGCGGCGTATCCTCATTCGGCCGTCTTCGTGATGTTCCAGGAACCTTGATTTTCCAGACCATGCCACTTTCTTTTAATCATCCGCGGTCCAACATCAGTGATCTTGGGCCCATTTCATGTGTTCTTGACGATGACGTGCAGTGATCATGGGGACACGGCTGAGTCTTAGGCCACGCAGGCCCATGGGCAGAAAGCTACGATGAATTGTGTGCTGTGACACATTGCGCTGATCACCATTGTTGTAGCTGCGGGTAATTGGTCGCACTGTGGCTCTGCAGTCTCTGCTCCCCTATGGATAATGAGCTGCAGCGACACAGGGCTGGACGATGGTCCGTCGTTTAGTCATCTTTGCACTACTTTTGATACGTACTCACCACAACGGCACGTGAACAACCCACAAGCCGCGCAGTTTCCGTGATCGTAATTCAGAGGGGCAGTGCCATCACAATTTTTCCTTTTTCAAACTCCGATAAATCGGCAGGTTTTTCCATTTTGACTGTGAAAACTTTATTAACCGAAAGCCGGTGCTCGGTTTGTATAAATATACTGATCTGGGAAGTTCAGCTGCGCCACCGTTCGTGTCCAGGCGCGCTCATTTCTCTAGGCTGGGGTGTTCATAATGTAATAGCTCATCGGTGTATTTCCTGCAGCATTTGCCCTTTCAGTAAAATTCGCAGCAATCTGGAAACTGAGTTTCTATTCTGAGGGATTATTTTAAAATGTTATTATTTAATATGAGATTTCATAAAAAAAGACAAACATTTTTGGAACAAGAATGTGATCCCCCATGTTTGCAACGTTTACTGTCGCATTTCTTCAAAAATGAACAGTAGGGTGAAATTCCGTTTTAGGCTTTTGCATTATTCATAAACTGTGTTCAGCCATTCTTTTTTATGATTTATCCGCGTCTTCATAAGAAATCTTTAAATAATACTCTTGGCCCCAAAATATATTACAACTTTCTCGGATTGAGGTTGAATGCAAGAATACTTGCTTCAGAAAAGAAATTGGCTGATGTTGTATAATAAAATAACATTTCGAGAAATATATTTACCTTCGATTTTATTTCGAGTATTCACCACAAGCTCACAATATTTATTTAGCAGAATTTCGCTTGCCGAAAAAAGTGCCAGTTGGTTTATTTAGGTCGCTACCCATTTTTGGTGAAACGTTTTTATTGAATTACTTAATTCGAAGTTTAAGAAAAGTACACCGAATGATATGCTTTTGAATTCATATTCTGTTACCTCTTTCGCACCTGATTTTGGAGAAGAGGGATGAATACCTGTTGGTATTGTTATATTTCCAGGTATTTTTATTATATAACACTGTATCCGTATTGTCACTGTGTTCCTACCACCCGCAAAGCGTGAATCATGCGATCTGAAAATCGCCAAAGCCAGAATTTGAGGCGGATAACACATGATTTAATTCTAAAGTAGTACGGCAGTTAAACACGTTACAAGACGTGATCACGTGACTGCAGTCAGTATCTTCTGGACCATCATGCTCTATAGTGCGTCCTGACAACGCCGCGGCATGGAGTGTTATAGTCCTCCAATGGTGTCCTGGAGAATCTGGGACTACGCAATGCTTACCTACTCTCATAATTCAGTGGCTTTCCTGGACGGCAGGAGTAGAGGTTTGTAAACGTCGTCCAATGAGATCCCATGCATAGTCGATGGGAAACACTGATTGGTCATAAAAGCACGTGGAGCCCTTGTAGATACGCTGTGACGATATTACCAGCGTGTGGCCAAGCGTTATCGTGCTGCCAAACAGCTTCCTGGATGCCACAAGAAAATGGAAAAAACCCGGATCTACGACGTAATCCATGTACCACCGGGATTTCATAGTGTCCGTTACGTGCATCAAAAGTGGCCCGTTATGGTAACTAACACACCGCATTCAAAGATGACTGGTTAGCGATGCCTGAGCGCGATGTTGCAAATAGTAGTATTTACTATCGCCAACACACACAAAGAGTCGGGTCTCATCGCTGAACATGATGAGGTACCAAATCTGTCGCTTCGCAGCTCAACACTGCCACAACGGTGCCGCCAAGATCGGCGATGCAGTACGGTCAATTGCTTTCGACGCAATGGCTGCTGGGAGCGCAGACCTGCCTCCGTCAATCTGCCAAGTTGCGACTGTTATGTCCATAATTGCCGATACAGCCCGTCGAATGTTATTTGCTGAAGCTTCTAGCTCCGCAATTGCCTGGCGACGAATACTCCAATCGATGCGTTTTGACGTCTGCTTAATTTTAGCATTCCCGCTACGGCGACTAGTGATGCCTTCTTGCAACCACCTTTCCTAACAACGTTCGAATGGCCTGGTATACCGACGCCCATCTGCTGCAATTCGTCGTGTCATAGCGGAACAAGCCCACTTGCAGGTGGTGGGAATGCCTCGCTCTGGAGCCAGTTGTTTACTCACTAAATTGCGCCGATGAAGCCTATCGCTACAACTTTGCGGTCTTGAAATATGCGTCACCTCTGCGGTAGGTACGTCTCATGTGTCCCCCTCCTCCTTTGAGAACGAGCTAGGACGGAATTGTAGATCTCTGGGTTAACCAGTAAACTATGCTTGAGGAAGTTCACTATCGAAGAAGCGATTCTGATTAATTCCAGACGATTTGTGGAAACTACATCAGACATTTTTGAAGAGTTAAAGAAGGAATTCTCATTAATTCCAGACGACGTGTGGAAAAAATGGCAAAGGTTTTTCGAAACTCACTACCTGAATATTCATTTTTGGTTCGGGAGCTAATATAGCGAAACAAGCCCATTTGCAAGTGTTGGAATTCAAACACACGCCTCCTCGCTCTGCAGCAAGTTGTTCTCCCAACTGAACTAAACCGACCAAATTTATTGTCACAACTTCGCCGTCTTGACATGAGAATCACCTCTGAAGTAGGTACTTCACAGTTTCAACCTATCAGCTTCGCGAAAGCCAACGATGCTTTCTCTATAATGCTTGCTTCTGGTAATAGTCTTGATGATGAACGCAACGAGGCATCTTTGGTCCTCGGATATGTATTAAACTTTGATGTGGGGCATGCCCTAATAGTGTTCTGCTAACTGTGAAGTTCGGTGACGGAGATTCAATGCTCTGGGTCTGCAATCCATGGTTTAAGCATGGAAAAAGTTAGTTTGAGAGGTCAGTTTTTCTAGAAATCTTAACGCTACGAGCTATAATGACATTCTCAGCAATTCTGTGCATCGAATATTATGACAATAGTTCGGTGAAGGCACTTTCCTCTACCAAAAAAAGCAATGCTCCCGTCGGCAAAGCGAAGTCGGTGCAGAAATTATTAATGTTTGATGTGATGGGTATTACAGAAGTTGGCTGGTCTGCCAGAGACCAGATCTGAACCCCATGGAATAGTTTTGGGGTGCATTAGAGCACCGACTACGTGCCATACGGGACCACCCGACATCGATGACTTTGTTTGGTAAAATGGAATGCAACCTACATCTAAACGTTAGTTTGAGAGGTGAGTTTCGAAAAAACAAAACAAAGGGTGAGATGCCAAGTTGCATAACGTGGAGGAAGGAATCTTTTTGGGAGGCATGAGAGAGAGGAAGACGGTCATGTCCGCGAAGCATCCATCTTGCTCGGGAACGGGACGTCCGAGTACGAAAGAGGTAACAGTTTTGGTGAGTTATGAGAACACCAGACTATGCTTCTTGCAGAAAATGCACTGACGGGATTGGCTGATGGCTACGGAGCTGGATGAAATCGCATTTCGGATCATGGGGTCGGAAATTTTCAGGGCACTTTCTTTGCTTTGCTTAAAACGGAAAAATGCTGAAATCCATTCCCTGATGGCTTCGGTCGTCAGGCGAGCGGTAGGTAGAACAGAGTAGCAGAGGTTATTCATGAAATATTTACGGATATAAGAGAGATCCTTTATGCACTGTGGTAGAAGTAGCGCAGGGAGATTTCGATATCGTTGAGTTGTTCGCAATCAACACAGAGCAGTCGACACTATTATATTCCTCTAAACAGTTGTAAGAGGAATGTCATCTCATTCTGTGTACTCGCTGAAGAACTTACTATCCGATGGATTCACGAATTCACTCATTGGGATATACTGAATGAATAACTGGTTCATAGTGGATCAACAACCGAAGTGGACCCGATTTTGTGTACATATTCTGCACCCCTTTGCAATTAGGAGATGTAAATAAAACCTGTAAATACTATACCGTGTAAATTAATTGGGACAAGCTATTTTATTCTCAGAATTGTAATGTGATCGCCAGTTGATGTCGGAAACCCACGTAAACCGTTTTATCAGCTGTGAGGTGATGTAACTGTTAGAATTTGGTAGTAAACATGTGGTTTGACCGGTTTTAAACAGGAAAAGGGAACTTCATCTTTTGTTGTGAGCTTTCGTGTGTGACAGGTGAATGTTAGTTTTTGCTTTCTGTGAGTACGTGTTGCTTTCGTGTATTGAAAAATGGATATTTCCCCAAGGAAGCGTGCAAAAATATTTGCGCTGAAGGATCACACTTCTATGACAGTGAGAGATATCGCTCTGCAGTTGGTGTAGGCAAATCAAGTGTATCAAGACTGCTTACGCGACACAATGTATCTGGATCAGTCTACAAAAAGGAAAGGTAAATGTGGAAGAAAACGAAGAACAACTCCACGAACCGATAAATATCTAATCAGAAATAGTAAAATGAATAAAAAAAACTAGCACCGACCTTAAAAGAGATTTATTGGCTAGTGTTTGTGATGTTGGTGATTCAACTGTACGCCTTCTGGAAGTTGGCCGGAAGCCAAGAACACCAAGGAAAAAGCAATATTTGAATGCGAAAATGAAGATAAAACGTTTAGCATGGGCCACAAAATATAAAACATGGACTGTTGACGACTGGAAAAAGGCAATTTTCAGTGATGAAACGTATTTATTTGTGCAGGGTTAGCAAGCAAATGTCGTTAGACGAAGCAACTGTGAACCCTTAAGACCTGAGCATGTCAAACAAACTGTGCAACACCCTCTGCAACAAATGTTTTGGGTTTTTTTCACAACAAATGGCACTGGAAGCTTAGTTCCTGTTCAAGGTATGATGAATGATTCTAGTACAAAACACCGACAATCAAAACACCGACAATCAAATTACCGACAAATCAAAATACCGTCAGTTCAAAACACCGACAATCAAATTACCGACAAATCAAAATACCGTCA
This sequence comes from Macrothele yani, assembly GCA_039090855.1. Lineage (NCBI taxonomy): Eukaryota > Metazoa > Arthropoda > Arachnida > Araneae > Macrothelidae > Macrothele > Macrothele yani. The sequence continues at coordinate 18,578,177 of CM077026.1, read as the reverse complement.
GTTCAAAACACCGACAGTTCAAAACGCCGATAGGCCTAAACACCCACAAATCATAACACCGACAATCATAACACCGACAAATCATAACACCGACAATCATAACACCAACAGTTAAAACACCGACAATCATAACACCGACAGTTCAAAACACCGACAATCATAAAACCGACAGTTCAAAACACCGACAATCATAACACCGACAATCAGAACACCGACAATCAGAACACCGACATATCCTAACCGAGACAACAATAACACCGACAATTATATGGATTAATATAATTGTCCGCCGAGTAGAAGAACTTTATTTCGAGCGATGCACCAACAGAGTGGGTGGGAAACGGGTTGGCAACACCCAATCGATGGATGTGGTTACCCCTAGCAGTAAACGACGGAACTTCATACATTTTTATTCTGACCGATGGCAACATCTTTTCATTCCGAGCGATGGCAACATCGGAGTGGATGAGTGGGAAGGGGAATGCATAGGTGTTGGATATATCGATGCTTATGTGCTGCCTCTAGCGGTGAACGATGAAACTTTATTATTTTTATTACGAGAGATGTCAACACGGGAGTGGATGCACAAATGGCTGGGTGATTGAAGGGGATAACAACAACGAAACGATGCTTATGTGCTGCCCCTAGTAGTGAACGATGCAACTGCATACATTTTTATTCCGACCGTAGGAAACATATTTTAATTCCGAGCTAAGGCAACATCTGAGTGGATGATTGGGAAGGGGGATGCGGTGTTGGATATGTCGATGCCTATGTGCTGGCCCTAGCGGTGAACGATGGAACTTTATTATTTTCATTCCGAGAGATGGCAACATCGGAGTGGATGCACAAATAGGTGGGTGATAGAAGGGGTTGACAACAACCAAACGGTGCTTATGTGCTGTCCCTAGTGTTGAACGACGGACTTTATGAAGTTTTATTCCAAGCAAAGGCAACATATTTTTATTCCGAGCGATGGCAACGTCGGAGTGGATGAGTGGGAAGGGCGATGCATAGATGTTGGACATGTCGATGCTTATGTGCTGCCTCTAGCGGTGAACAATGGAACTGCATTATTGTTTGTTCCGACCGATGGCAAGATCTGAGTGGATGTGTGGGAAGGGGGTTGCGTAGGTGTTGGATATGTCGATGCTTATGTGCTGCCCTAGTGTTGAACGATGGAACTTTATTATTTTTATTCCGAGAGATGGCAACATTGGAGTGGATGCACAAATGGGTGGGTGATAGAAGGAAATGATAACAACCAAACGATGCTTATGGAAGAAACTGTACAATTTTCAAGGGCATTGTGTCTCAAATATTTCAATATCTTAGGAACCAGCTATTTCTTTTTATGTGACAAAAATCATGTTTCCATGGCAAGTACCATTATCCATATATTGATAAAAAAGTCAGTTTATTGTCATTTAATTCGTGGAAGTAATAGTTATAATTTGTAATATAAATTTATTGTTTGCTGTCACCTGCCAGGAAACAATCTAGTATTCTATCCCAAAGTACAGGATCAGCCATAGTTATGTTTGCATGTAGTTAAGGCATTTGCCCCTGATTACCTCCAGTTCATCTACATAAACTGAGTGGCCACTTTATTATGACCAACTGACAGTTTTAAGCAAATGAGCTATGGATGCACGCTGTTGCCGCCAGAGGAGAGGCTAATATAAAAGGGAAACCTTAGTGCTTGGGATAGTAGTAGAAGAGATTTTTCGGTGACGAGATGGGTAAAAAATGCGATTTGACGGACTTTCAACGTGGAATCATAGTAGGAGCTCGGAACCATGGAGTGAGTATCACCGAAACCGCCACATTCGTGAAGTGTTCCAGAGCAGCTGTTGTTAAAGTGTTAAAAGACTGGACTGTCAGCCAAAAAACTGGGTCTCTACGTGCAACGTGTGGTCGTCATTGACTAGTGACTCCTAGGGCGGAACGGAGAGTGTCCAGACTGGTAACATACAACAGATGAGCAACAGTGCGGCAAATTACAGAACATCTTAATCAAGGATCCCCTCAAATGATCGCTGCACGCGTTGTTCGCCGTACACTGCCTCGGACGGGATAGAGGCCTTCCGCATGCACACATCCTCATCTGGCTACTAGAAAAAATCTGACCTACTGAAATTGACACAGTAATATCAGCAGAATTGCCAGATCCACTACAAGATCCTTTGCTGTTTGAAGTTATTACAAAAAAACATGCTCCACAGCCCAAGTAGTGCACTCAACATGAAAGCTCCTTGCATGGTGGATGGCAAATGCTCCACGAAGTATCCACGGGAACTGCACCAGGAAACTCAAACAGGCCAAGATGGGTGTCCTTTGTACAGGAGAAGAAGGCCTGGAGATGGTGGATTCTCAACAAAAATCAAAATGCACATTGGCCAAACCTACCAGGAGATGGACATAGACAACAGATGGGTGGTTCCACACTCTCCACTGTTGTCTGAAATGTTCCAGGCGCACATAAATGTTGAATTTGCCAGACTGTCAAAGCCATACAGTACATCTGCAAGTATGTAAAAAAAGGAAGTGATCAAGCAGTTTTTGGGCTTGAACAACGAAGAGCAACTGTTGATGAAGTTGAGAGTTTTCAATTGGGAAGATGCATCAGCAGCAACGAGGCAGTTTGGCGAATACTCAGTTTCCCAATTCATTAATGCTATCCGACTGTTGTTCATCTCGGTGTCCACCTAGAAAATGGTCAAAGAGTCTACTTCAATCCAAACAACATTCAGAAGCAGCAACTTCAAGGGCCACTGAACACAACACTGACAGCTTTCTTTGAAATTTGAAAGCATGATCCGTTTGCTAAAACCATTCTTTATGGTGATGTTTCGCGCTACTACAATTGGAATGCATCCAGAAAAATTTCCAGCCACGCAAACAAGGAGTTGATGTTGAAGGACATCCTAGAGTAAAATTCACGGATACTCTTGGCCGAGTTTACACAGTTCATCCATCAACTGCCGAGTGCTTCTTTTTGAGAGTGCTGCTCCACATTATCAAAGGACCAAAATTTTTTGGTGACTTGAAAATTGTGAACAATCAAGTTTGTGAAACCTTAAAAGAAGCATGCCAAAAAGGAGGATTGTTGGAGAATGATGACAACTGAGACTTATCAATGACTGAAGCAACTGCCACCCAATCACCAACGCGCCTGAGACATCTCTTTTGCATTTTGCTGACCACCTGCGCTGTCTCAAATCCATTTCAATTGTGGGGAAAATACAAAGAGGATCTGAGCGAAGACATTCTTTTGAGAGTCAGTCGGGAAAATCCAACTTTGCAAATTGACTTTCCACCAGACATCTTCAACAAGGCTCTCATCCTTCTAGAGAACCTGTGTTTGTCGATGACTGGACGTGGCCTCAGACAGTGTGGACTGCCATCTTCCCAAAGAAACAACACGAACAATCTTTGCAATGAAATTCTGCGAGAGATGAATTACAATGTCAATGATTTGGAAGCATATGTTGCTGCCAATGAACCGCTCTTAATTACAAACCAAAGAAGGCTTACAATAAAGTTCTGGATATGGTAAGCAATGCGAATGGAGGCATCTGCTTCCTCGATGCAACAGGTAGGACAGGCAAACATTTGTCACCAGCTCGGAATTGAGATATGTTGCCAGATGTCGGAATAAATATTTATGCAGTTCTATTGTTCACCTCTAGGGGCAGCACATAAGCATCGACATATCCAACTCCTATGCATTCCAATTCCAACCCATCCACTCAGATGTTGCCATATCTCGGAATAAAAATATGTTGCCGTCGGTCGGAATAGAAATGAATAAAGCTGCATCGTTCACCGCTAGGGGAAGCACTTCTATTCGTTGGGTGTTGTCATCCCCCATACCACCCACTGTGATTTTACAATTGCTCGGAATAAAGTTCCTATACTCGCCGGCTTAGAGTCCATATAATTGTCGGTGTTTTGAAATGTCGGTGTTATGATTGTCGGTGCTTTGAAGTGTCGGCGTTATGATTGTCGGTGTTATGATTGTCGGTGCTTTGAAGTGTCGGCGTTATGATTGTCGGTGTTTTGAACTGTCGGTGTTATTTGTCGGTGTTTTGAGTGTTGGTGTTTTGAACTGTCGGTGTTATGATTGTCGGTGTTATGATTTATCGGTGTTTTGATTGTCGGTGTTTCGACATGTCGGCGTTTTGAACTATCGGTGTTTCGACCTGTCGGTGTTTTGACCTGTCGGTGTTTCGGTGTCAGTGTTTCGACCTGTCGGTGTTTTGATTGAGGGCGTTTTCACCGGCAGCCATGATGAATTCAGCCAAGTACGTAGAAATATTACAACGTAGGATTGTTCCATTCTTTCAAACTTTTGACGGGACAGTTCAACATGACTTGGCCCCATGTCACAATTCGAAATTGGTCAAGAATTTCATGTTGGAAAATCAAATTAATTTGCTTGATTGACCTGGAAATTCACCAGACTTAAATCCCATAGAAAACTTGCGGAATATTTTGAAGTGACGTTTAAGTAAAATGGACGGTACAACCAAAGAACGCATGATAACGAATGCTATAAAAGTGTGGTTCCACGATTATGAAGTCAAAAATATGCGCACTCAATTAGTGGAGTCAATGCCAAAACGAATTCAAGAGGTAATTTCTGCTAAAGGAGGACATACTTCATACTAATACAGGTATTTATCAGTGTATATCAAGGCATGGAATGTTATAAAGACATAGTTTTTGAAAAAAGAGTGAGTTTTTACTTTGTCCCGATTGATTTGCACAGTATAGTAAAACCAGTGAGACTGCTTTCATAGATCGAACTTAAGTAACTAAACAGCATATTAAACATTTTAAGCGGCCGATGTATCTCAACCAAATAGGGCCTAAAATTTTCGACCCTCCTCAAACAGAACTGTTGATATATTGGCCGGGTTATACGAAAGCTACGGCAAAACTGTTCCTTTCCCTCTCTCAACTCAGCAGAATCGACTATATATCCGTCTCTGGTAGCAATTGCTCCCTTATGGTCTTTAGTCTTATAGTCTAGTGTTTTATTCTCTGTTCCATGACCCAAGGAATGATTGAAAAGAGCTAGTCCCCCGGACATGGACATCATGCCCCTGGGAGACGCAAGTTACTCAAATATGTTTTCTCTCCTTTCTTAGAATCTCGCCATTTTTGTAGTATTTGGGGGAGAAAAGGTAATATGATAGGAAGGATTAAGGAAAGTCATACCCCTTAAATGACCCATTTTGAATGACAGACCGAATGGAAGCGCAATATTTTCTGATGTGCAGGTTCACTCGTTCTTGTTGAGTTCGGGCTAGATATTAGACAGCGAATATATTCGTTCGAGCTGATTTCAAACAATTTTGCTTAACCCGATTTAATTCGTTCCAGACAGTTAAAGGGTTAACTTCTCTTATCAAATGTACACTGGTTTACATTCAGACCGAGAAAGAGAAGGTTTGGCTGGTGGGAGCAACAACCACAGTAACAGAAATTTAAAGTTTCAGTAGTTGCCTGAGCAGAGCTAGGCACCAAAGCGATATCAAAATGAATACTAACACCACCACAGTGACTAATGTTCTTATAGAAACATAGTGACTAATGCAATGTACGAAAGCGATTTTCCTCACAAACGTATTGAAATTTAGCTGAAATCTTTCCCAGTAGAGTGAGTGCTGTGATAGCAGCAAAGGGTGGATCAACTCGATATAACTCATTTCCTATTACAGGGAGTTTGTGGATAAACAAGTGTCCAGATACTTTTGATCATCTAGTGTATTTCTAGATATTGGGAAGATCGGAAAGTAATGTAATTTTGGGAAAACAAGAGAAACACTGTTTGTAAAAGAAGACATTTATTTCTTAAGGTAGACGTCAAGTAATTTTGCTTCCTATACTTCCAATGGAAAAACTTTTGTACACATTTCCTTCACAATTAGTGTGTTCCCAAGGATGAAAATTTGAAGATCGATTAAAATAACTTCATATTATAACTTGGAATATTTAATATTTTCTAAAACATAACCATAATTATATTGAAAATCAATAAAGTTTCCTTTGATGGTGTTGAAACCAGAGAAAAGATGCGTCGACCTGTACGTCGATGATGTCAGTTGACAAACAAATGTTGGATTGCATATGTTTTAGAAAATATTAAGTATTCCAAGTTATAAAATGAAGCTATTTTACAATAATGAAACTTACACCTTAGTATTATACAACTTGAAAAATTTATTCCGTATTGAATAAATATTTCAAGTTGAAGCTATTTTAATCGATGTTCAAATTTTTATCCTTGGGAAAGCATTAATTGTCCAGGTAAAAGATGGCGCGACCTGTACTTTGATGACGTCAGTAGACAAACAAATGTTGGATTGTATACTTATGGTTATGTTTTAGAAAATATTAAGTATTCCAAGTTATAAAATGAAGATATTTTAATCGATGTTAAAATTTTCATTCTTGGGAACGCATTAATTGTGAAGAAAAGTGTGCAGAAGTTTTTCCATTGGATGTATAGGAAGCAGAATTACTTGACCTCCACCTTGATGAATTATATAATCGCCGTCATTATGGACCACACTTGCCCATCGTGAAACCAAACTTTCAATGCTCTCTTAATAAAAAGAAGTTGGATGTGATGCAAAGAGATCCGAGACCCCCCGTTTTGACATCATCAATATTGTGGAATGTTTTCCCTTTAAGCAAGTGCTGCAGAGATCTGAACAAATGGTAGCCATATGGTGCCATGTCATGGGAATAAGCGGGATGGGACAGAAATTCCCAGCCAAAATCATTGATCGTCTGCTCAGTCCGTCTCGTCGTGTGACGTCTCGCGTTGTCATGCTGGAAGATGACACCTTTTCTGTTGATGAGTGCTGGAGGTTTTACAGTAAAAGCTTGCATCAAACGGTCCAGTTGTTGACAATAGAGGTCTGCCATTACGGTCCGTCCGGGCTCCAAGCGTTCAATGTGAGCTATGCTAGCGGTAGTCCACCAAAAATAGAGCAAAACCTTTTTGGAGCGTAGACCTGGTTTTGGCGTAGGAACTGCTATCTGACCTGGAGAAAGCCAATGGTTTTTGCATATGTGGTGCACGTAAATAACCCACTTTTCACCTCCAGTGAAAATTCAATGAAGACATGGATCCTTTTCCTGTTGGCTGAGCAAAGAGTTGCAGATGGTGGAACGCTGGGCTTTGTTTTTAGGTAAAAGTTGGTGTGGGACTCAAAATTATTGTCTATAGACCTCCCTATCTGTTGTAGGTGTTTTTGAAGAGTACACCTTGATGCATCAGGATCTTGGGATAATTCATCAATGGTTTGACGAGGATCTTCCACAACGACTGCACGCAGAAGGTCATTGGTCATCTCCATGGGCCTTTCTGCGCGAGGGGCATCAGAGAGGTCAAAATTGCTTGACCCGAATTGGGCGGACCAACGCTGGAACTTGAGGACATTTAACGCATTCGGATTAACAGCGCCAATGCTATTGGTGGCCATAGTTGCATTGTCCCCCTTGTGAAATTCACACAGCATACAATGATCAACATGGCTCTTCTCGGGTTTTATGTCACTCATTTTGTTCTGCAAATCTGGAAGGCAAAAATACCTACGTAAGTTAAAGGCGAATAGTTCATTCACTTGCACATACACTTACTTTACGTTGAATGTACATAAACACCTCACAACTGTTCCCTAAACTTAGCCTCCTAAAAACGACATACTTTCTGGTCCCCTCAATAGCTTCTGAATGGGTCTCCTCAAGTGTTAAAAAATATGTTCAGTCTGATCATCGTGCAGTAATGTGCACAACTGTCAGAGCATATGCCATCTTTTGAATTCAATTACAAGTAAGAGTGTAAAAACTTGAGAATCTGAATTTCATTTGCTGAGTAATAGGTTGTCTCAACACTGGTCACATTTTACTCTTTATTTTAACTATTAACTGCCTGCAGATATTATTCATTCAGAACCAATTATAAAACCTCATCCGAAATTGGTATCAGGAATATATTACGAAACACAAATTATTCTTTTTTTTTTTTAGAATACACGATAAATTTAAATTTTGTAAATTCTGATCATGCAGCCAGACGCGTTTTAGCGTAATTTGTGGAGTTTAAAGTTTACATTTGGAGCTTCGACGACAGCGCGGTCAATCCAAGTATACTGATGTTACTGATTCACGTCAGCAAAGAGGGAATGCAACATAATATTTGCGTACACTCAAATTTTCGCAGTTGGAAACGGACGAATGTATTTAGGAACGCTTTGCAAAGCGATAACTTCTGCAATTACGGGAATATGCTGTCCTGAAACCTGGAGATTGAAAATCTGGTACACATTTAAATAGAACATATGCTTCATTCAAGTGAGATTGCCATAACCTTTTGCTATCTTGAACAGGCGCATAGTTCTGTTTGATCAGAAATTATCTCTCTTCTGTGCATAACTTTCGTCATTAACTTGTGTCTGAAACGCATTGTACGCTATCTATTCGGGGTCATTCCAGTGGAAACTCATTAAATGGTGAATAACTCAGAATGAATGCCTCGCGTATTAAACAATGCGACGTGCTTGAAGGTAGAAGCAATTAATAGTCACATTCGCCGGTTGTTTAGTGGGACGAATACATATGTGTTAGGATAAGATCTGTACGATGTGCGGCTACCTATCTGGGTAACACAAGTATTAGTACTTATAAGAAGTGTGAAGGTTGATTAATGTGATCTGCTACACTTGCATCTCAAGATCTATCACGTTACGCTCTGTGAGATGTAGATTCATGATATTATAAAGCTTCCCAGTTGTAGTAGATCCTGAAACAGGGAAGGCTGTGGTACGAGAGACGATTCACCAGTGTGGGGATATGGCATCTGAGATTATCATTTTGAAATGTGGCGCTTGAAATGCTCTTAACGAGTTCTTAGAATATCTGTGTAAAGGTCATAACATGCTAAAGAGCTGACACATGAGTAAAATGGGAAAAGTCTCAGCGCTAAGCCTGTCGGCGTAGTCTAGTTGGAAGAACAGTAGCCTTCTCAGTACGAATACGTGCGTTCAAATTCCACCGCCGGCAAAACGGGCTCGTCTGTTGTAATTGAGCCGCTAATTTATCTTCAGGTTTGTGCCAAATGACCAACTGCCGTAAGAGATGGTTATCCTCACCACTCTCTCAGCAGCTGATGATATGTGGAGTTCAACGATAGCTTACGTGAAGCTTTCTCTCTCTATCTATTTACGTATCTCCGTTACGTGTCTCTCAACGTGAGCGCGGTCATCCACCTGTTCCAGATGTGTGTATGTACAGAGGCTGAGCCGAACGTTTTGTAATATTTGGATCACTTTGCTTTTATACGTACCTTTACGACGAAAGCTAACTAGCATTCAAAGTATAGGCCATCGTGTTGCACTATTTGTCTGCCAGTTCTTCGATTTCGTGGCGGCACAGTTCTTGTCCTTCGAGGCGAAGTACTCCTTCACACCAAATGCCACCTCCTCCTGGTTGTTGAAGTGCCTCCCGCAAAGGATGTGGGACAAGGACCAGAACAAGTAATAATTCAACGGGGAAAGGTCCGAACTATATTGTGGGTGGGACATTAGTTCGATGCGCTCGATGTCCTAGGGATTTGCGCTGGTCGTTCGCGTGGTATGAGGCCAACGTTATCCTGCTGTAGGATAGCGAGCATTCTGTTCATCAGTGACGGGAACTTCTCCTCCAAAACGGCATACATCCGCTGCAGCTGTTCAGAGTAGAGGGTGTCGCTGATGGTCCGACATTGTATCCCCTTGTGCTCGAAACACCCACGTTTAGCAATAGGTCCAGGAAGCAGACTCGAGCTCCACCACTTCCATTGTGTGTGTACGGATTACGGTAATATACCCACCTCTCATCACGCATAACAATTATCTTGATGAAACATACATTGCGCGGGTTTTCTAGGAGTTTCGTGCACATTTCCTCTCGGCGGTTTGCTTCAGCTGGCGTCAGTTCGTGAGGGACAATGCGGCAGCTCCTGTAGACCTTTTCGAGGTTCTGAAAGTGACGAACCACGGTGGTCTGTGTTATGCCCAGCTCGCCTGTTAATAGCCGAGTATTGGTTACTGCATTTGCCTCTGTGGTCTCCGAATACATGGCTCGCTGTCTACCTGACCTTTGCTGATCGACGAGGTTTCTGTCACCTGAGAGAAATTTCTTGACCATCTGGTTGCGGTGCTGTGGTACACGGAACCTTCACCTTTCGGATGATAAATGTTTCGTGTTGCTTGAGCAGCGTTATGGCCGAGTTCAAACTCCTAAAGCAAAAGTTCCCTAATTAGCCGCTTGTGGCTGTTCATCTTTTAGGTATCCCAACTATAGACAGAACGGCGACGTACAATGTTGTCCACATCATCGACTGGAACTTTATATCCCTTTCGACTGACTGCAGTGCGTGATTCGAACTAGTGTACACTCGTGACATACCCGCCGCAGCACATCCATTTATACATATTTTGCAAAACTTTCGACTCACCCTCTGTATAATTGTCGAAAAGGATATTTCATCCTTAATTGCCCAACTCAGCTCGTCCTTTGCACCATTGAAATTAGGTGTGAGTGTAGCATTCAGAGAGCGCTGCGCAAACAAGAGAGAGAGATAGTCTCTCTCGCATACTAGATTTGTTTAAATATCGATGAATGATCAGGACAAATAGTGGAAGTTCTCCGTCAGTTGTCTTGTCGTTGTATATCTGTCGGGCAGTCTATTTGCTGGTACTATAAGCTATTCGATAAATCTACCCGCCATCCTGAACTTTATTTACGTGGACGTCGAGATGAAAAAGGATAGCGTTAAACACATTCCTATGTCCACGGCTACACTCACTTGGAAGGAATTCCCGCATGACCACCCAAATGCATAGCAGTTTTTCATGTAGACGTAAACCGTTCTTCTTTCACATTGCATTTGATGCTGCCTACCTCAAACTACTATGAGTTTATCAAAAAATCTGTCAACGAAGAAAAAGGGCATGACTCATCTGAAGCAAATAGATTCCCTAGTCTGGGTGAGGTTCTCCATTCTATACTGTGTCAACTTTTCCCCTACGAAATCGTCCCTTGAAACTAATGAAATTCATGACATCTGCTTCCTTTTAAATGTAGTGTGAGACACGCATTTTCCCCATCATTTGCTTATATATCTTTTGACGTACACTCTAAATTATCTTTACGTTTTGGCTCCTGATACCTTTGGTTCATTCTCTTTAAGAAATTTTTGAAGTTCACGCTACATTTTCTCTCTCACTGAATTTTGGTTTGGTATCCTCATGTTAGATCAAATGTGAATGACGTATGTTATCGAAGCTGATAGGAGTGATGTTTACGATTACACCCGGGCTCGCGTTAGAAATCGGCTAGGACGTGAGGTCCTTGTAATTTTTAAGGAGAGATATTAAAAGACTTCAGACTACTTTTCTGTCATGAGGCTAACGTTTGATCCTGTATAATTTAATTAATTCCTTTACGATTGAATGTAAAGCTCCTTTGATATTGAAGTCCTAAAGTGTTATCGAGCTAAAGTGACTTAGATAGTAGCTGGTGTTTCGACACTTTTACTTTCAGCTGTTGAAGAAGCCATTCCTTTAGTATGATTGAAAGTGATTTAGAAAATTGATGATGTGCTGACATTTAAAACCTATTCGCGACCACGATACTATAATGTTTTGTCACTCAGAATACTACAGCGCCCGAAAGTGCCTTCTGCTTGTTTTCAAATTTCATTCCCCCTCCCTTTTTCAAGTAAAAGAAGGTTTAGTGCTGGGTCACCACTCGAAACTTCTGATCTCTAGTCTTGCTATGCGTTGAACTTTGGACGTTTCCGTGCGGCAAACTGTGCATTCTTCTTCTGAGACCCTAAGACAGATGGGAGTGGTAACAGCTGGAAAATCTTCTTCACTTTCCCCTTTTCTCCTAGTTCTTTCTTGTAAAAAATATAATCTCAATGTGTTTATTTCGATTGAGCAAATATGAAAGAATTTTTACGGCAAATTTTCTCTCATAAACTCAGGACAAAGGAAGATACTGCAGTTATTTGAAATTAAATATTAGTATTTTATGCTGTCTTTGAGGCTGAAAATCACTATTTTTCTGCTAAATGAGCTTTTTTTTCTCGTAGTACAAAAACATTTTATGACTCCCGAATTTATTGTTTTTATTTTTGCTGTAATATCTACAGAATATATGTGCGCATATTTTGTGTGTAATTGGTTAGAATCAGGCCCTCCAGGCAATTTAACGTAGGCCCAACACTGTGCTAACGGCTTCTATTACTAAAAGACGATGTCTAAGTGTTGGGCCTACGTTAGATTGCTAGTCCGTGTGCTACCAGGGCCGTATTTCCGTCTACAAACTTAGGTGTCCAGAAAAATGTAATTTGTAAATTTATTTGTTCCACGAACCCTTAGGTGTCTAGAAAAATGTAATTTGTAAATTTATTTGTTACACAAACTCTTAGGTGCCCACAAAAATGTTCTAAATAATTTTTCCAGTGCATGCAGTCCTACAATATTTTTATATAAATTATATTTACTAAGCATGTGTCAACATATATAAATTATTTTTACAAATCACGTGTCAACAGAATAACAGTTCCACTGAGCGATGTCAGACGGCTGAATGATAATGCCCCGGGACAAACAAACTCCTGGTTCACTTCTTTGTTTAACGACAACAAAGACGACTGAGGGTGACTTCTACTAATCCGCCAGACGCCGTGCAAGTTCAAAGAACACGGGGTTACGAAATCCTAGTCGAGTTATCGGGCGACCTGGGCGCTTGTGGTCGTCTGAATGGCCGGGCGTCCCTGGCGTTGTGGTAGCGAAAGGGTTAAAAGTATTTAAAGTAGGCCCAACAAACAGTTAATACTTGTAGGTAGAAGACTTGTTATTTCACCTTTTCGTCCGAGCCGTTAAGTGCAATGTGTGATAATTAAGCTATCCGGAGTACTACATAATTTCACAGCACATTTCAGTAAGAATAACATTTACATTGAACTAGAAGGTAGACAGTTAACGGATATCTTCAACCCATTTCGCCAAAAACATTACAGTATTTTTTAATTATCGTTATTCTTAAGTAACTGTGTGATTTGCATTGGCGTAGGATTTATCCTTCTGGATGGTACAAAGTGCTGATGAGCCGTCTACATATTTACAAATGCCGTTCCATAGAAACTGAGAGTATTTTTTTGAGTTGGCAACAGTGTGAAGGGGAAAATAACCACGCGAACGACTAACTGAATTAACGAAGTATCTATGGCAACACTTATTAGCTGTGGCAAACGGGGCTGGTTTTGTTATTGCGCAGTTATTTAAGGTACGTCTGCATTTCGCCATACAGCTATGGAGGCGAGTGATTTAGAATTAAATAATGAAGTGCGCTGTGCGATAAAATTTTACTATCGTTTAGCCAAAACGGCTACAGAAACAGTTGATTTAATGACAAATTGGTAAAGATAAATGTTTGGGTGAGTCAACGATTTTCTATGGCACCATGATTTCAAAAAAGGGAGATTGTCGGCAGAAAAAGCTCCAAGTCCTAGTCGACCTGAAAGTGTCGTTACAGAGCATATGGTTAATAGTGTTTGAGCAATGCAAGAAGAACAACGAATAGCGTGTGAAAGCGATCGACGAATGCGGCGTAAACTAATATTTCAAAAACGTCGGCATTCTGCATTCTAGGCTCCAGATTACTGCTGCACCGTGTGTGTTTCAGATGGGTACCTCATCGCCTGACGAGATAACAATTGTTTGCCTGAGTTCAGGTGTGTCATGAGTGGGAACAAATGATTGCAAAGTATCAAAACTTTCTAACCAGAGTAATAACTGCCGATGAAATATGGGTACACTATGTTGATCTCCTCACGAAGTGCGCAACAAGTGCCTGGAAACACACAGTCTCGCCTCCTACGAAAACGTCCGCCAAATCAAATCAGCTGTGAAGGTGGGGATGATAACTTTCTTTTATCATAAAGGTGTAGTCTACCAGCATGCCCTTCCTCCACGATTTTCTGTCAATGTTAAGTTCTTACCTAAGTATTACTTTTCAGTCTTGAAGCGCGTGCGACGACACAGTGGACATGTAGGCAAGCGTTATGACGCGGAACCTACACCATGATAACGCTTGCCTAAATGTGGCTGCTGGTGTTTAACAGTTTTTTACGAAATGCAGTACTGAAATCAAGCCACAGCCTTCCTACAGTCCTGACCTCGTCACGTGCGATTTCTGGTTGTTTCCAACAATGAAGAAGAAGTTACGTGGCGCAAAATTCAGCACAGATGCTGACGTTATTCAATCTGTACAGGGGTCCCTAAAACAGCTTCCTCAAAATGCCTTCGCCACATGCTTTGAAAAATGACTGAACGATGGTACCGTTTCATATCTACGAGGCAAGATACTTTGAGAAATAATAACATATATTTTGCTGTACATATATTGAAAAACTTCCAAACACGTGGAGACAATGTAAATAGACAAAGTCATCGCTACATTTCGTCATACTGCTATGGAAGCAATCCAACGGCTTTCAGCACATCCCTACGGATTTGTGAAGTCAGATGCTGACAGATAAACACACATAGAGCCGTGGATTGTTGGCACCGTAGCGTAAAGCGAACGCACTCGACTAGTTACAGAGGGATCTGGGGTTCGATCCCGGTGGTGTCGAAACACAATATTTCGGTTGTTGTGTGTTAATTAAAGAAAAACGTGGAATGAGCTATGACTTTGTCTGTACCTACACTTCTTCACTTTGTGTGATTTTACTCTCAGTTTTTATGGAGCGTATGTTGTTAAATTGTTGTACAAATATCGAATTCTTGAGTACCTAGTCCTGTCTATGAGCAAACAAAGAGATGTATTATAAAGGATTTTATTTCTGTACACCAAAGAACAGTACATAATCTAAGCATTACATGTTCAAAATCACAGTTAAATTAATAACCAAGTTACTGAAACAATGGCTTCCGCAATGTCAATTGGAGAACCGTATGACCACATGAATAAAATTTGCTTAATAATCACTGGCGGTGACACAGCTGCATCGCCCTAAACACCGATGACATACAGGAGTGTTTAATTATGTTTGTCTGCAATTTAGTCCACAGTTTTTCTGGAAGATTTCCGACGTTGCCGAGGTAGACCCTTGGGAATATCAATGTGGAGGCCTTCTCTTGTTCCCTCACTTCTTAGCATTAAAACAGTTGTTACCTAAGAGAATAAGGCTGTACATGATGTCAAAGTAAATCAAACTAAATCTATTACCCCTTCCAAAGAAAATTTGCGAGGTGCTAAAAGTCTCCTTTATGGGCTGAGATAATTCAACGATCAGGGGCAGAAGACTTCAATTGAGTAATCAGCAATTAAACCAGATAACGATATTTACGCAGAGAAAAACTCAGTTCGAATAACATAAAATGACTGGTACCATAAAAGATAGAATCATTATGTGCGTATGAGAATTAATGACGAACTTGTACTCTGGTTTTGCGAATTTTTGACGATACTATGCATCCAGTAAATGGCGTCTCTCTCATCTAGATTCCCAACAGAACAAAAAAAATGTTTTTTCAGAGAACAAAAAAATTATTGTTTTCATCAGAAGAAAAAAATATTCTTTTCATCAGAAGAACAAAAAATTGTTGTAAGACAAGTCATGGAGAGATTTCTGCATTATATGGCGTGTTTCCGAATGATAATCAATGTTATTGTATGACAAATCAATGAGTCGCTGTTTACCGCGTATGAATTGTTTTTTCGTTTGTTTGTTTTTTCGGAATTATCAGACTCTTAATAGCTAATCAGCACTCAGAAACTTCCTATGGTCTCACAGCATTATCCGTCCCAATAGAGAATTTTCATTTGCTCCTAAAACGGGCTCATTATCGGTGACAGTATGACGTCAATTTTTCAAATTGTTCACCTCCTGGCCCAACTTCTACTCACCCAATCAGGGATGAGAAAATTCCCTATTGGGTACCCAGTCTCCCCTGAAGGCTTTCTGGCAGAATTTATCTGACCAATCAAATATAATATGGGCTTGTATGTAGTGGTCCGTCTCTAATTTGGGGCAGCTGGTTCCGGTAAAGCGAGATTTTCAGGGTCGCCAAACAGATTTTTCTATCAATAGAGAATTCTCTATTGATAGAAAAATTCAAATTAGAATTTTTCTGTTGTATTTATAAAATAGTAAACTTTTCACAGAAAGTTTACTGCTAGTAAAAAGCAGATTAAATTCAAATTAGAATAAAAAGTAAATTAGATTCAAATTAGAATAAAAAGTAGATTAAATTCAAATTGGAATAAAAAGTAGATTAGATTCAAATTAGAATAAATGAAAGTTTACTAAAAAATCCAAATTAGAATAAATGAAAGATTACTTAAAGTTAAAAAATCCATGTTCCCAACTATCAGGCTCACGATAGAATTTGAAGTTAATGACTGCTTACCTTACTTGGATATTCTTATTCGTAAGGACTATAGCCTTAATTGCATTACCACTTGTGTATATAGAAAGCCCTGCCATACACCTGTTTTAATACCTTATCATTCATCACACCCTAAACATCATAAGTTGTCAGCAATATTCTATTTGTTTAGAAGAGCTCACTCACACTCAAATCTAGTTAACTTTTTACTGAATCATTTCAGTAAAAAGTTAACTACATTTTTGGTTTAGCTGAGCAATATGAGTTCCCTAAATATCTGATTAGGCAAGGGTTTCGCAAGGTCAAATATGGCCTACATACTACCCTGTTAAGAAACTCCAACTGCAATTCCATGTATGTTGGCTCTATGCAATATAATCCATATTTAACGAGAACCTTAACACGACTATGTAAACCATATGGCTTGAAATTTGGTTCGCGAGCACGAAACTTATTTTCAGTAGTTCGTAAGGGTCTTGAACAGAACAGCAAAATGGGACAGTGGGGTATTTACAATATCCCGCTGGTTAAGGCAACTACAGGACACACAGCCTCTAATTATGTGGGTTCTACAAAACGTAATATTGAATTATGAATTAAAGAACATAAATACAATATTAAAACAGGCATGCATTGTACATCCCTAGCCAAATCTGTTATACAAGATGATCTTAATCCCTACTGGAGTAACGCTAGAATAATTAATACTCCTAGTAAACTTGGTGATCTTTTAATTGCAGGAAGTATATATATAGAGGCTTCCGGTGAGCAATGTTGTAATGAACATGTCCCTATGAGTTACATAACGTTTGGAAATCACTTATTAAAACAATAAATTATAAATTGTAATATAAACTTAAAATTGAATGTTTACCCCACCTTACACCATTTCTTATCTCTATAATAGATTTGCATGATTTTTTCACAGACCATTGGGCCAACAACATACGCAACAATTTGGCGCATGTAGATTGCTATGGGCTAATATTATATATAGATTACATGTGAAGATGAGGCAGCCGCTGCCTCGAAAGTGTTCATGGTTTTAATTGTATATATTTCTCATCTTTTATCATTAAATCGTGCTAAAGACTGAAAACTTTCATCGTTTCAGAAAAATTTTAATTATAATTTCAATTTTTCTATTTTTTTCTATCAATAGAAAAATTCTAATTCTCAAATTTGAATTTTTCTATTGATAGAAAAATTCTAATTTGAGAATTCTTCTATCAATAGAAAATTTTCATTTGCTCCTGCATTAGGCTCATCGTCTGGGCTAGTATGACGTCAATTTTTTAAACTTTTCACCTCCTGGCCCAACTTCTACTCACCCAATCAGGGATGAGAAAATTTCCTATTGGTTACTCAGTTCTGCCTGGCTCTCTGACAGCATTTCTCTGACCAATCAAATATAATATGACCTTGTATGTAGTCATCCGTCTCTGAATTCGGACAGCTGGTTCCCGTAAAGCGAGATTGCCAGGTTGGTCAAACACATCCCGCTCAGGCTTCATCCGGGGCTGGAACCCAGACCATGCTGAAGTGACAAGCCAGAAATCTAAGCCTCTGACCACTCGGCTTTCGGAGAGACTTTTCTCAGATACGGACCTAGATGAAGGAGACCCCATGTTTGGAAAGCTCCATGTGTGAGTGTAGGTTTTCGTCTTACTGGGAAAAATTGTTAGACAACTTTAGACATTTATTTGCACATTCTGAATAAAAAAACTGAAAAGGATTTGATATATCTTTCGAAATAGAAATAAAGCAGTTTTGCAGTGTCGCTTAGCCCTTCCAACGTGGAAACCATATCTGCCTATCTCTCATTCGAAAGCAAAATTGATTACTGAGTGTACTAACCATACATTTAAGGATACGCTCCTTCTAATTTGTGCGGTGTACTGTTTTCCCGCCATGCTACGTAAGCGAATTTTTATGTCTGATCCGAAATACGGTCTTCTGAAAGCCAGATGGAGATACAACAGGATCCGCTTAAAACGACCACGTATTTAGTACTATCTTGAATTTCACGGCAAGAACTTTTGTTTGATATAATGTAAATTCAAAGCTACTTTAATCGGTTTTAACGGACAAAAGTTAATGAAGTGCTGCGCACTGTCCTTAAATGGAGGAATAAGAATAGCTGAAATAGAAAAAATGTAGCAGCATATAGGAGACTTGGAGTGCTAGTGGAAGACTGTAGATAGAAATGCAATAGGGAGGGAGTACATGAAATGCACATCAACGGAGTTGTACAAGAAAATCTCTCCACTACCCATTCTAAGGGGCTATGCCTTGGGTGATATGTAAGGGCATTTCTAGTTGACAATTGTTCATAGGGACTAATAGAATGGGGATGTCGCCGGAGGAGAAACAGGAGATAGCAATTCCTGGTTTGTGTCCATTGCCCCTTTTACCTTCCGAGTGAGCGTTGCACTTGGAGGATGTGTACTTTATTTTTCTTTCATTTCTATTGTATTGTTAAACTGCGGTAGGTCTCACGTGGCAGTCAAGTTGAATAGACCTATACGTTTTTATTGGTGGTTTAACGACCAACGCGAACAACTCGCTGAGCTATTAGCAGTCGCCATTCCCTAATTTTGGACGACTGGTTCCAAGGGAAGGGAGAGAGCCAGTGCCGTAAGACAAACATAACATCCCTGACTCACCAGGATTCGAACCGTGGCCCATCTCGTACGAGAAATCAAAAGCTGTGGATAGCTTACAGTGAAAAAACAGCGTCGGTCATTAACAACCAAAATTCAACAAGCTTATTATTATTATTGTGGGTATCGTGAAAACACAAGTTTGTCCGCGACGGGCATCGAATCCGTGTTCCCTCACTCCGGAGCAAGTCGCTCTCCCAACTGAGCTACACGGCCAGAATGTCTCGATGCAGATTTGTTGTCTTGACACATGTTTTCACCTCTGCAGTACGCCACAGTATCACGTGTGTGGCAAATACAAAAAACGGGCTCCCAACATATTGTGCTTAACATATTACTCAAATTTTATTAAGTGGAGGAACGGAGACAAACCACGTGGTTAAACCACGTGCAGCACAGCCGCCTTCAAGTCCACTGTGGTGCAGTGGTAGCATGTGCAGTGGTAGCATGTCCCGGAAAAATTCTGATTCGATGCCACTGTGGTTCAGTGGTAGCATTTCCGGCGCGTAACTGAAAGACCCTGGGTTCCTTTCCCGGTGGGGGCCGATGAGAACTTTTCCGTTACTCACTTATAAACGTGGAAAGAGCGATGACTTCTGTTTGATGTTCCTAATCCACGTCACTTGTTTGTATTAAATATTTCAAATCCGAGATATTTTCAAAATTGTTCACAAGAAAACCATTTTTAAAATGTTCAGTTCAAACCACTGCGAAATGTTCTTCGTATATTTGAATAGATCGCTTCAAGAGATTTAAAAAACGATACCACTCACAGTCGTTTTGCGCTCACGATTATCCAGACAAACCGCGATATTGTCAAAACTGTTCACCTGTTCATAAAAAAAAAGTGTTAAATGTTCAGTTCAAAGCACTGCTAAATGTTCTTCGTATATTTTCTCGTCGAGAATCTTAAACAGATACTATGCACAGTCGTGTTGCGTTCACGGTTGCCAAGATAGACTGATTCAAATGCGGCGGCACACCTAAATATATTGCATCATCTCCCCGTGCACAGGGATCGACGGGAACGTCACGAGCACGATGTATTACGCAGTACGCGAACTGGACCCCATGGTGCTTACGAATATACTAACACGATTAGTGTGCGGCACGTATTTTTAACGTTATAATGATTTCAATTGGGACCTATTTTTCCACAGGCGGACGGGCGTAAGTCGTCCCATACTATCCGCGGAGTTAGATGTAGTACATCGTCAAAAGGCAACACTATTATAGAATGTTTGCCGTCATCCGGTCTTTAGGTCTTATATTCACATTTATTATTTAACGTACAAATTCGTATATAATTCTCCCGCTTTTCCAACGGTCAAACGGAGAATGTTTTAAACAGTTAGGGCAAAGGTTATTATTTTAGAAATTGCGATTACTTTATAGAAAACTCGCAAATCTTTTACACCGGAGCTTAATCGAACTTGCATTTCCTTATTTCCGTGCAGTTTCTTGCCTGTAAAATATTTTAACTCGAAACATCTGGTGTTCTTCTAGTTACTCTAGGAAGGCAGGGCACATTAGAAAACAGCAAAATATTATTCATTGGGGATCATTTACGATGACAAAACTTTGGAGAACATTAGCGCTAATTACTTATTCATAATGAAGTCAATAAATCCTTGAACAAGACGGAAACGCCTAGAAAGAAAACCAGAAAACATTAATTCCTTCAAAGCTGAGCAGAATTAATCAGGCAGTTTTCCAAAACTGCGAAGAAACTGCGAAGCAGACGAGACCGGAAAACTGTGAGTAACAAAATAAATGGGAGAAATTCCTACATAACTTTTATTTCTATGATGATTTGAAATTGTCGAGAAACAGCATATGTTTACGTCGCATTTTAAAGTACTTATTTACATCTAAAGCGACAGGTGTCTATTTTATCATTTTGGGTATTTGTTGGCAAAATCCTCAGCTCTTACAAATATTGTTAGAAAAATTATTTTCGTATCCTTTAGGTAAGTTATAGACACAGTTCAGACATTTTAAAAAAGAAAATTCGTCCTAAGTGTAATGATTATATTTTTACCTTTTCCAGGGTCACAATGTTTCTAATAAACTAGCTGGTAGATTCCTTAATGTTGGGTATATAAAATATTCTAAACGTTTTTGTATATTTCTCTCGTTTTTGAAAGGAACGATTTCCTCGACAGATGGAATAAAGGGAATTTATACATTTTTCGAAAGGGTCTGTATTTCTTCTGAGAAGAATAAACTTTTTTCCTCTTCGCATATGAGAAATTGTCCTGCTAGGTATCATAAAGGGAAATGCATATTTATTCTAATGCTTCTGTTTCTCCGGGATGTATAGTAATCGAGACCACTTTATCAAAGATATTTGTCAGGTCGCTGAAGAAACTTATATGCTTGTTGAAGATATTCATTTTATTTTTCCTTATGATTTCTAGCTTTCTCTAAAGAAAACCTCTGCGCGGTGGCAAAAGTATATATATGAAAATCGCCACGATGTATTTGCTTCTACATGGTGGAAATAATCCAATTTCGATCTGGTTTTCAAATATTTTTCACCTCTTTACGGTGCGGAATTATTCCAATGGACGGATACAAGTGCATTTTCCCAACTGAAACGAGAAACATGTTACCGAATTTTGGGTCCTAATGAGCACGACTTCGAAATCCTCTCCGACACGAATAACATTTATCAAAATTATTCAAAGTCAATGGAACCAGTTATAAAAGAAACAATCGGTTTTCTACTATCCATAAAACATCCAGAAATAGAAATTACTACTTGTATCCACCATCGGCTAAAACGTATGTTACGAAAATTAACAAATGGCGCAGAAAAAGGTTCTCATAGCAGAATTAATACAGATATTTGACGTGGGCTAGGAACATCAAATAGAAGTCATCGCTCTTTCCATGTTTATAGTGAGTCACGGAAAAATTACCGTTGGCCACCACCGGGAATCGAACACAGGGTCTTCCAGTTACGCGCCGGATATATGTATGTGAGTCTGGAGGAATTCGAGACCACAGCAGTCTCGAATTCCTCCAGACTCACATACATTGTGCGGTGCTCCAAGAAGCAACCTGCCAAAAGCTTGGCAGTTAGTGTGTGCGTTTTTTAAATTCGAGGCCGCTGTGGGGCAGTGGAAGCATGCCTGGCGCGTAACTGGAAGACCCTGGGTTCGAATCCCGGGGCGGCCAATGGTACTTTTTCCGTGACTCACTCATATACGTGGAAAGAGCGGTGACTTCTGTTTGATGCTCATTGCAGAAGGAAGGTATCAGAGACAAAGATATTTTCAGATCCAACAGTTAAATTAAGAAATGTAAAAGGAAACGAGATGCAACACTAAGCATTCTAGCGGAAGAATTTTCCGTAATCGGAAAGTTGAAATTAGGCGAAAAATACAATTGGAACCAAAATTTCTGCACCAGTAGACCTAAAGTCAAATTTTTGATATTTGAAGTCAACTTATGCAGCGTAATGGGTAAAGTCCGTAATAAATATTATACATCATTTTAAAGAAAATTTTATGCTGAATTCAAATATTTTTTTTACGGAATGTTATTACCAGTAATAGAAGTGAAGTTACAAGTAAAAGAACAGCGTCTAGTCATAAAAAGTAACAAATAGTAGAATTTGTGAAATTAGTGTACAATGCATTTAACGTTAAATTACTGTACAGTACATTATTGAAACTTGTTGGGTTTTATGTTGTTGTATATAATTCTTCCTTCTGCACAGTTTACTGCCCACGCAATGTCCCCTTCATTATGTTGAATATTTTTTTAAAATATTAGTCACTGTGTGTGTAATATAATGTAACAAGATGCCCTTCTGAGTACATTTAGCGTTATTTCCCCTTGTCACTGAATACTTCTGTACATATGTTGTAAATTTTGAATGTAGCATCACTGTTGCATTTCTGTGAATTAGTACCTAATGTTTAATCTTTAGTATGGTAGTAATGCTTAATTGGAATTTGTGCATAGTATAGAATCATGTCTTGCCCTGTCTACAATACTGTAGGTAAAGATTTTCGTTTGTATCGCTCGTGCTTTACTGTCTGCCTCTCCTTCGCCCTACGTGGCGAAATAATTTTTTTTTTATGATTTTAACAATATTTTGTTTTACGTTTCACTGGAACTTTCCAGCTGATGTATATACCGCTGTATTTATTGGCAGAAATCCATTGTCATGTACATAGAAATGTTATTTTACTGAAGAATAAAGGCAATTTTGAAATGCAGGACACTTGAAATAACTTACCAACAAGCAACATACGCTTTAACATTAAATTGGACAGTTACTTAGTAACAAAGTGCACCTTCTTGGCATGGAACTAATGAGCTTCTCTAGTTGTCCATTGGTTATAACACGGTGCCATACGTCCCTTACACACTCAATTAAAGACTTTAATACAAGGTGCCATACGGCCCTTACAGACTCAATTAAAAACTTCAATACAAGGTGCCATATGTCTCTTACAGACTCAATTAATGACTTTAATTGAGTCTGTAAGGGCCGTATGGCACCATGCTATCACCAACGGACAACTAGAGAAGTTCATTAGTTCCATGCCAAGAAGGTTCACTTTATTACTAAGTAACCGTCCAATTTAATGTTGAAGCGTATTTTGCTTGTTGGTAAGTTATTTCAAGTGTCCTGCAAGTTTCAATAAGGTACTGTACAGTAATTTTACGTTAAATGCATTGTGCACTAATTTCCCAAATTCCAGTATTTGTTGCTTTTTATGACTAGATGTTGTACTTTTGCTTGTAACTTCACTTCTATTACTGGTAATAACATTTTGTAAAAATATTTTATTTCAGCATAAAATTTCCTTTAAAATCTTGTATAATATTTATTCCTGATTTCACCATTACGTTGTTTAAGTTGACTTCAAACATAACACATTTGACTTTCGGTTTACTGGTACAGTAATTTTGGCCACTACTGTATTCTTTATGAATAAATCTATGATAAGGGAAACAAACTTTTGAAATTGGTCTCCCTGAAAGAGAGATAGCGAAAAAAAAAGGTATTGACCGTTACGTCCCCTAGCAAGAATCTGTGCGTTATTTAAAGAAGGTAACGATCACCATCTTTATTATAGGGAATGGCATAAGGTAAAAAAGAAATTTTTCAATAGGAATTTCAGAAGCGGAGATACAGCTGCAAACAAACTCCACCTAGCGACAGAACGATGAACTACAAAACTCCTCAATTGCAAACCTAAATTATTGCACAAGGTAAAAGGTTTCCGGTGTTAAAGGAATTTTTAAGCTCACATTTAGAAGCAGAGATATTGAGAAAAACAGATTTAAAATTTTTGCCCACTAGTGGCGAAGTTTGCATTATTTTGGGAAGAAAATAAATGGAAAGTGTTTTCATAGTTAATAGTATCTGACTGGAAACGGATTTTTTCAATCGGACTCTTAGAAGCACAGATATCGACAAAAATAAGATACACGTCTACGCTCCTGGCGGAAGAAATATGCTCTATTTTAAGCAGGAGGTTTTGTCAAAAGATTTTCCAAGGAGAGTGGTACCGGTTCACAAAATAATGTTTTCATTAACGTTTTCGGATCTCAGATTTTACTGCAAATACATTAAAAGCAGTAGGTGTCATCTTGGTTGGGCATACCGCACCGTGGGAGAAAACACAACTTTATTTGAAGAATTGGTTTCAAATGCGTGACAATTCTAGAGAATTAATGAAGATGCGTTATCTCCAACGGTGCCCGTGCCAAACCAACGTGATGCCTCGTTTCTTTGATTTACAACGAAGGACATTTCATGTCCAGTTTCTATCTGAAATAACGCATGGTGTTGCAGTTAGGGAGTGTAAATATATGTTGTGTTTTCGCTAAAATCTCAGAGTATAGTTTGGTTAACATCCAGTTACCTCTCTCAGACAAAGGACGCATACCCGGATGCGATAAATCATCAAAACACAGTTGCACAAAGCATCATCAAAAATCGACTGAAAATATTATGGGCAATCATTCTCATTTAAACCAAGATTAAAGCCGTGGAAAAGTTTCTCTAACTTTTTCTTTTGATGTTTACTTCCATAATATGCGTCATCGGAATTGACAAACAAGACCGAAAAAAACTTGTAAACCCTTCATCTTCTTAGCGTTTATAATTTTGTAAACGTCTAACATAATCCATTTTTTCTTCTCATCCCTAACCTTTAGGAGATAAATACGTTTACCGCTTCCTTGGAACAGCGAAGTCAACACATTTTGAATATGCAACACAAACACACTTTTTAAAAGTCTAATAAAACATTTACGCAAAGAAACTGCAAGTGTTTTCTTTTTGTTTTTTTTCGTATTTTCATGAGCGTTTCGGCTTTCACCTTTCAAACTACATTAGAACAAAACATTTACAGTTTCAGAACACATTTCATTACACGAATTTGGTATGATGTCTCTGCTTAGTATTGAGAAAACAATACTAATGAAAATATAATAGCTATCCACATAACGTACCTTAAAAGATATGTATATTTAATGATTGTTGCTGCATTTTTATAATATAAAAATATATGATTGTTGCTGCATTACAAATAATATCGTCTTCCCTAAGAACAGAAAAATAAAAGAACTGCAGTGGAACTAGGATGCATATCTGATTATTTCCATCGCCTTTACAAAGAACTCCACACATTAACGCATATTATCCGTAATGTTGTCCTATCTAAGAGGACAAAAATGGACGAAAACTTCCAGGAAACTTCATAATATCTGTTATTTCAAACACAGCATTCAAAGAGGTCTCAACATTCTGTTTTATTATGCAATAATTTCTTTCATGTGGAAATCCGATACGAAAAGAAAGCAACACTCAGCAAAATGCATTTTTGCCTGACAATCGATGTCAAAGGTTAATGCTCGGAGAGAGCGAGAGATAGCACACGAGGGTGAGGTTACGTTTTTCCACCACAAAGGCTTTCAACAAACAGTAGGCTTTCAACAAATAAAAGCAGTGTTTCTCCTCAACTGAACTGATGGCCCGATTTTATACATACACTGACGGAAAAAAATCCCAACACCAAGAACGTGTTATGTTAGAAAACGACAGCTGGTAGGCGGTGAGAGTACATCTGTAAAATGACGTCTATGCAAATTTCGCGCTCGGCGCATACGTGTGGCGCTAGTAGCGCCCCTCGGAACATGCAAAGCAGGTTTGCTGTAAATACGCGCTGTAACGTTCGTGAGCGTTAGTTATCGTTTAGATTCGACGTAGGGTGTTGATGTTAGTCAAGAATGCCTTTAAGAAGACGAAGAAGCCATTATCAACAGATCACGGAGTTTGAACGAGGTCATGTAATAGAGCTACGAGAAGGTGGATCTTCTTTTCGCAATATTGCAGAACGACTTGGCAGGAATGTAGCCACTGTGCATGATTGCTGGCAGCGGTGGTCAAGGGAAATTACTGCCTCAAGAAGACCGGGTTCCGGCCGACCACGTGGCACTACTGAGAGGGAAGACCGCCGTGTACGGCGTATGGCTGTGGCGCATCGAACCGCGTCTGCGGGAGCAATTCTAGCTGCAGTTGCCACCACAGTGACACAACGAACTGTTACAAATCGGTTACTTGAAGGACAGCTCCGAGCCAGACGCCCTGTAGCGTGCATTCCACTTACTCCAAACCACTGCCGTTTGCGACGTCAGTGGTGTCAAGCTAGAGCTCATTGGAGGACGGAGTGGAGATCTGCGGTGTTTTCTGATGAAAGCCGGTTCTGCCTGGGTGCCAGTGATGGCCGTGTGTTGGTTAGAAGGAGGCCGGGTGAGCGCCTGCAACCAACCTGTCTGCGGCCGAGACACACTGGACCTACACCTGGAGTTATGGTCTGGGGAGCAATTTCCTATGACAGCAAGAGCACTCTCGTGGTTATCCCACGCACCCTGACGGCACAGTTGTACGTCGGTCTGGTGATTCAACCTGTTGTGCTGCCATTCATGAACAGCATTCCAGGGGGTGTTTTCCAACAGGATAACGCTCGCCCGCATACCGCTGTTGTAACCCAACATGCTCTACAAAGTGTCGACATGTTGCCGTGGCCTGCTAGATCCCCAGATCTTTCATCAATCGAGCACGTATGGGACATCATTGGACGACAACTACAGCGTCACCCCCAACCAGCATTAACCGTCCCTGTATTGACCGACCAAGTGCAACAGGCATGGAACTCCATTCCGCAAGCTGACCTGTACGACACAATGCATGAACGTTTGCGTGCTTGCATTCAACATTCTGTCGGTTACACCGGTTATTAATGTACCAGCATTTCACATTTAAAATGGCACTTCTCGCGCTTACATTAAGCTGTGATCTTGAAACCTTAATCGATTAAATATGTTACCTATACAAATGTATTGCCGCCATTTCATTCCTCTACAACTATTTTTTCGTGGTGTTGGGATTTTTTTTCATCAGTCTATGAAGTGGATTTTAAGGTTGAGAATATAATCCAGTGAACACATTTCTATTTCATATTACAGCCCCGAACTGGAAATTACATGTACACTGAAGTGCCGAAAGTCATGGGACAAGTGTATGGAAATATTTTCCTGGCGCTGTCGTCGTATAAAAGCTTCGACGCACGCCATGGTTTTTTTTTTCGATTGCGAGGTGTAATCTCGTGGGTCAGGCTGAACAACCGCCAGCTGAAGTATGGCAAGCTGACGTGAATTACCGGAGTTTGAACGGGGTATCGTAGTTTTGACCCAGACATTCAATTGCCGAAGTTGTGCGAAACTTCAGCATTCACCGACCCACAGTGTCGGCGTGTGTACCAAGAATACCGTATGAAAGGCAATACCACCCACGGTGGATAGTGGCAGTGGCCGACCATGTGTGCTGAATGACTGTGACTAGCAGCGTCTGACCAGGATTGTATATAGTAACAGACAAGCGACACTGGCTCAAATAACATCCACATTCAATGCATGAGATACCAGAGGCATATCCATCAGGTCAATACCGTTATTTAGGTGGGTATACGAGGAGAAGACCCACAAGAGTACCTTTGTTAACACCACGGCATCACAAAGCCTCACCTGGGTTCGTGAACACAGTATTTGGACCCTGGAAGACTGGTAACATGTGGCGTGGTCCGATGAGTCACGCTGCCAGTTCCTACGAGCTGGTGGTAGGATTCGGTTGTGGCGCAAACTCCATGAGGCTATCGACCCAAGTTGTCAACAAGAAAGATGACACCGAATTTTCGCGTGTAATAAGCACGTCTTTTGAATCCGTTCTGACGCAAATTAAATTTATCAAAGCTATTCAAAGTCAATGGAACCGGTATGGAAAACAATAGTATCTGACGAAAGAAAGAAGATTTTCAATCGGGTTTTTAGTCCCTCAGATATTGCTGTAAACGGAATCGTGAGATTACGAACTCTTAGAAACAGAGTTATCGACAAAAAGAAGATGTGACTTTATTTTATTTTTAATGCATTATAATTATGCATTATTTTAGGAAGAAAGTATTCACAAAAGGTTTATCCATATGAGCGGTATCGGTCCAAGAAAAAAATTTAGTCGAGTTTTCAGGAGCCCAGATTTTGCTAAAAATACATCAGAAGTAGAAATTAACACTTATGATCCCTGGTGGCCAAACCATTTTTTTTACAAAAATTAGAAATTATGTGCAAACGATTTCCCATCAGGAGCTGTATTCGGTGCAGAAAGAATTTGTCAGATCGGAGATTTAGAAGCAGAGATACAGGGGACAACGCAATTTACCTTTACGCCCCCTAGCGGAAAGTCTATGAATTACTTGAAAATTTTGAAATTATATCAACAACATGTCACACGGAAAACACTATCCAACAAAGAAGGAATTTTTCGAATCGGACTCCTAGAAGTCGAGATATTGACAAAAATAAGGTATAAATCTACGCCCCCTGGCGGAGAAACTATGGAATATTTTAGGAAAAAAATTTTCCGAAAAGGTTTATCGATGTAAGTGGCATCAGTCCACGAAAGAATTTTTTTCAATCGATATTTTAGAAGCTCAGATTTTATGGCAAATACATCAGAAACGAAAATTAACACTTACGCACCCTGTTGGCCAAAGTATTCTTTACCAAAAATTTGAAATTATATGCAAAAGATTGTGCATCAGGAGATCTATTCGCTGAAAAAAAAATTTCAAATCTGAGTATTAAAAGAGGAGTTATCGGAAAAAATGCAATTTACTTTTACGCCCCCTAGCAAAAAATCTATGCGTAATTTTAAAAAGAAACTATATCCAAAATACTCTTCGGCATAAATGGAATCGAAATATAAAATATTTTTTTCAATCGGATGTTTAGAAGCAAATATGTGTAATAAAACGTATTTTTTTGAATTCGACATCATCTGCATTTACGCCCCGTAGCGCCGAAATTGTACATCGTAAATAAAAAAAAAAAACGAAATGAAGGATCATCATTAGCATATTTCAAGCTTTCGAATGTAAAAAGAATTTTTCAAATCGGACTAATAGTTGCATAGATACCGTGGGTACAGGCTGACGGACAAACCGATAACATAAGCACGATCTTTTTTTACAAAAGACGTGCTAACGAGGCACTGTGCAAGCTGGTGGCGGTTCCATACACTTAAGGAGTGTCTTTACGTGGCACGGTTTGGGTCCTCTGGTTTTCATAAACACGTCATTAACCTATTCTTGCTTTGTTGCTCTGCCGGGTGAGCATTTGCAGCCCTTCATGGACTTCATGTACCCCAACAACGTTGGGATTTTCCAGGCGGACAATGCACCGTGTAATCGGGCCCAAGTTGTCCAAAATTGGTTCAAGGAGCATTCTGGACAGTTCCGAAGAATGGTGTGGCGTTTCCTCAGCATGAACCCAGTATAGCACTTATGGGTGTGAATGGCCCAAAAGCCCATTCACACCCAAGTTCCTGGACCTACAAATATCTGGTCACTGCGGGCGGCTGTTAAAACGGCATGGCTCAACAACTCTCCAGAAGTCTTCCGGAGACTTGTGGAATCGATGCCATGTAGTGTTTCTTCCCTTCGCCGAGTTAGAGCAGATTCTACACGATACTAGATACGTATCCCATGACTTTTGGCACTTCAGTATATTAGAATTTTGTAATATCAATTAGAGCATCATTACAAAAATTCCAAAAATATATTTTTTTAAATAAACCCTTTAACGACCATAACGCCCAAAACGCCCGTATCTACAAAAGGCCATAGACGCCTGAAACGCCTGTCTAGAGTGAGTCAGATTTCTTATCCTTACTTATTATTCGGCGTATCCGCGCTCTGTCGTCTTCGTGATGCACCAGGTATTTTGATTCGTCAGACCATGCTACTTTCTTCCAATCATCCACGGTCCAATCTCGATCATCTTGGCTCCATTTTTCATGCGTTATTGGCGAAGACGCGCAGTGACCGTGCACAGAAGTGTTGTGACACATTGCGCTGCTAATTACTGTTGTAGTTGCGGTTGATTTGTCGCACTGTGGCCCTGCGGTTCCTGTGAACGATGCGCGGAAGACTTTGCTCTCCTCTTTCTGGCATCAATGATCTGCGGACGACACACGTCTGGACGGCGGTTCGTCGTTTGGCCTTCTGTGCACCACTTTCGATACGCATCCACTAGGACGGCACGTGAACAACCCACAAAGCGCGCCGTTTCCGAGAGCGTATTTCCGAAACGCCGTGTCATCACAATTTTTCCTTTATCAAATTCCGATAAATCGGCAGCTTTTCCCATTCTGACTCCAAGCACTCTACTAACCGAAAGCCTGTCCTCGGATTGTATATACAGTATACTGCTCTGTGAACTTCACTTGCGCCACCGTTCGGTGTTTCGGCGCGCTCATATCTCTAGGCTGAGGCAAACTCCGATAAGTCGGCAGCTTTTCCCATTCTGACTCCGAACACTCTACTAACCGAAAGCCTGTCCTCGGATTGTATATACAGTATACTGCTCTGTGAACTTCACTTGCGCCACCGTTCGGTGTTTCGGCGCGCTCATATCTCTAGGCTGATGGTAGCAATAATGTAATGGCTCATCGTTGTATTAATGAAATGTAATTCATGAAAGAAATACGGGATTACGCCATATAATACAAATTTTGAAGATGACGATCAGATTTTTGGCGTAAATATGACAAGGATGGTAAGTCAGATAATATCCGAAAACTTGAAAATTTTCATCGTCCTGGAGCGGGACTCGAATCCGCGTCTCCCAGAAAACGCCCGGGTATGCTAACCACTACACCACCCAGAACGACCGAGTTTCAAGTTTCCGATCAATTTGAATTTAACCATCACAGGATTCGCTAGTCGAAGCAACCGGCATTCATGTTTAGCGAATCTGGAGGTTAAGAATCCTATCCCGTGTTTGCTCGGAGAAGCAGATAGATCATGAAAGAAATACGGGATTACGCCATATAATACAAATTTTGAAGATGATAATCCGATTTTTGGCGTAAGTATGACTAGGATGGTAAGTCAGATAATATCCGATTTCTTTCATGATTTATCTGCTTCTCCGGGCAAACACGGGATAGGATTCTTAACCTCCAGATTCGCTAAACATGAATGCCGGTTGCTTCGACTAGCGAATCCTGTGATGGTTAAATTCAAATTGATCGGAAACTTGAAACTTGGTCGTTCTGGGTGGTGTAGTGGTTAGCATGCCCGGGCGTTTTCTGGGAGACGCGGGTTCGAGTCCCGCTCCAGGACGATGAAAATTTTCAAGTTTTCGGATATTATCTGAAATGTAATTATTTATTGTAGCGTTTCCCCTATAGCCTAATGTCACATATTGGACAAATTATGTTTCTAGAAAATTTTCTTTTAAAAGCATCCGTCACTTTTACTAGTTAGTGCCCAGGTTTTTGAGGCATATTTAGCACAGGTCTTGTTAAAGTTTCATATATGGATAACTTTGTTTCTCTAGATAAGAACTGAGATTTCAGCAGTTTTCCCAAAGCATAAAATGCTCCATTTGCAGCCATGAGACGGAGTTTAATTTCCGTGGAGACATCATTGGTACAAGTTACCATAGAACCCAGATACTTTAAGCTGTCAACCCTGTCGAATATGTGGCCACCCACCATGATGGTAGAAGGCCGGCTGAAATCAAAGGCTTTTCCTGCAGTCATATAATCCCATTTTCTTACTAGCATGTGCCAAGGCTGAAAATGCCACTTCCAGTGCTGGGTAAGATCTAGCAATCAGATCCAAGGGATCTGCATATGCCAGCAATTGTACAGAGCTTTGGAAGGCTCTACCAGTTACATGCACAACCGCGTTCCTAACAACGTTTTAAATATTAACATACATCCACATTTCTCAAATGGATTTCAGATTCTTTAACGATGACCTTTGTGCGCAAACTTCCATTTAACAATGTTCAAAATTCCTGCATTGAAAAAAAAATACTATATTTTGTCGTTTGCTGATTTCGATCTTAAGGTATCCCACTACGTTGGGGGCACTTTTAAAAAAAATGCGAGAATGCGTAATTTATTTTAGGAAGGCTAACACACAAAAGCACATAAACGGTGGAAAAAAATGATATCAATATAAATTTTCAAGAAATTGGGAAATTTGTGAAAGAATTTAAGGAAATATGTCGTTCACGGTAAACGCTCTAAATAATTAAGGTTATATATGATGGTATTTTTTGCATCAGCATATGCGCATGACTATTATATATGCAGTGAATTTAATTCACTGCATATATAAAGGTAAGTGATATTCCTAAATACTGTAAGTGATATTCCTAAATACTGTAAGTGATATTCCTAAATACTGTAAGTGATATTCCTAAATACTGTAAGTGATATTCCTTCATACTATATATATGAAGGTAAGTGATATTCCTAAATACTGCTGAGATGCACTCATTCTTACATGCATTAGTTTGAATTTTCGACAAATTTCTTCACTATGTTGAATGTGAATAGCTATAACCTAACTTTGAACTGACAAAGAGCAAAACCTTTAGTTCATTGCACGTACAACGTTGTAAGAAACATGTATACCAAGTTTGATCAATTAATTTACATACTCTTTGCAGTTAGCAAGTAGTTCGGGCGAAAATCTCATCCTGCAAAAAACGCGATTAAAGTTTAAAAGACACATTTTTGATGGGATGAAATGTATGTTTATGTCTGCCACCAGCACAAACATAAATGGCATCACATAATTGTATCCTAAGTATTGCCAGATCAGCAAAACCTTGCACAAAATATTTTCTACTACAATTTTATGCACAAATATTAGGACTAACCTAATTATTTCCCATCTTCCCGCTTTTCAAGTGTCACTTCTTGTTCGTTTGACACCTGGGTTTAGACATTCCGACCTTTTCAACTTAGTGGGATACCTTAATACCGTCATCATCCATTCGAGAAGTTTCCTAGCCAGCATAAGTTAGGAAATAAAAGTTTTATCACAATCTCATTTCCTCGAAACGCGCACTTCCCTAACAGTTTCGCAAGCAATTTACCACAAAATGTTTATTTAACGGATTTGGTCTTGACATAAGTCATCCTTTGAAGTACTTACAGAAAGACATGTGTTTTTCTTTTCTCTTTCCTCGCTACTAATCTTAAGAAGCAAAGGTTTTATTTATGTCTTTCTGTTTGCGACAAGTGCTAATTCTCCTTATTTCTTCCGTGAAAAGCTCCGAAATCAAGACCAGACAGATAAGGCAAACACTAACAACACTCATCATCAAGAGCAGTTGTGTGGTATCAACATGCGAAAGATTGTCGAAGATGGTTACAATAACTATTTTTGTTTCTGAAATGCACTGGTGTACAAAACCTAGGGACGGACTAAATTTTTACCTGTATTATCATTGCAGCCAAATCGCAAATAATTATATTCTCAGCATATGAATACAGGAAAAAACACAAACAGTTGTTCATAAAGGACGTACAAATTACATACATTCTAATCAGTGTTTACGCAAAGCTTACAAATTTCTGAAGCACATAGTTTGAGAATGAATGTACAGTGCTTACCTATAACTATAATGAGAGACATTTAACTGAGCAATATGTCCACACCGAACTGCGATGCAACTCCCACAACGTAGTGGCATGCAGAGCAACAAATGATACAGGAGTTCCTGAGGCAAATTGCCTACTCCTCCCTTAGACTCCGAATGAGGCCTTTCTGGTTTTCTGGAAATGAGTTTCGAGCAACAATGCGTCTCCCCATTGTGTCCCAGACGTACTCGATGGGCTTGAGAACCGGGAAAAGGTGCTGCGCAGCCGATGCAATGAATATCCTTGGCCTCCAAAAGTGTTTGCAATGCTCTCGTACCATGAGGTGTCGCATTGTCTTCCATGAACAGAACGTCATCGCCTAAAGCACCACGGAATAATCGAACATGATGTAGAGCGTGCTGGCCAGTCAATGCGATGAATATCTTCGGTCTCCAGAGGTGTCTTCACTGCTCTCGTACGACGACGTGTCGCGTTGCCATTTATGAACAGAAAGTCTTCGACTACAGCACCATGGAATAATCGAACATGACGTAGAGCGTGATGGCCAGTCGATGCGATGAATATTCTTGGTCTCCAGAGGTGTCTGCACTGCTCTCGTACGATGAGGTGTCGCGTTGTCATCCATGAACAGAACGTCATCCCCTACAGCACCACGGAATAATCGAACATGACGTAGAGCGTGCTGGCCAGTCGATGCGATGAATATGCTCGGTCTCCAGAAGTGTATGAACTGCTCTCGTACGATAAGGTGTCGCGTTGTCATTCATGAACAGGAAGTCTTCGCCTACAGCACCATGGAATAATCGAACATGACGTAGAGCGTGCTGGACAGTCGATGCGATCAATATTCACGGTCTCCAGAAGTGTCTACATTGCTCTCGTACGACGAGGTGTCGCGTTGTCATCCATGAACAGAAAGTCTTCTTCTACAGCACCACGGAAGAATCAAGCATGACGTAGAAGAACTTCCTTGCAATATCGTTTGCCCGTCAAACTTTCCAGCACCTGTAGCTCGGTGTGCCCA
The DNA here is from genome assembly GCA_039090855.1 of Macrothele yani. Classification (NCBI taxonomy): domain Eukaryota; kingdom Metazoa; phylum Arthropoda; class Arachnida; order Araneae; family Macrothelidae; genus Macrothele; species Macrothele yani. Next base: position 18,543,029 of record CM077026.1, on the reverse strand, counting down.
TTAATCATGATATCCCCCACGTCATGCAGTGGGAAAGACGTATCTGTCCCACTTCTGCAGGTTCTCTCGCTGGTATGCAGTACTACTTTCACGCCAAAACAACTGACGACTACCATTCAAAAAGAGACTGAATTGACTCTCACCAGTAATGTGTACATTGACTGAAACGACTCTCATCTGTTATTAATACATGTTATATTGTGGACGATGCTTTTTTGATACATTTTAGGCCCCATTATCCCAATAGCACAATGCCTGACAGCTGTCAGGTATCTGAACATCGTTGCTGACTTAGTTCATCCATTCAAGACAACTGTGTTACCTGCTGGTGATGGCCATTACCAACAGAATAATGTGTTATGACACACTTCCAGAATCGTCAAGGAGTGGGTCGAGGAACATGCAGGTGACTTTCTGTTAATGCCCTGGCCTCCAAATTCACCTGACATGAACCTAATGAAATATTTGTGGTTCGACTTGGAAAAATATGTTCGCGCTAAATCACCACCACCACGAAATGCACGGGAACTGGAAGACCTGCTGTTGATGGTATTCTACAAGATACAAAAGGATACCTATCTCCACCTTATCGAATCGATGCCTCTCCGAGTGGCCGTTGTTTTGGGGGCTAAAACCGACCCTACAGCTTATTGTTTACGTGTTCATAATGTAATGGCTCATCGGGATATATACATATATATATATTCTCTATATTGACAAAAGTCACCGGACACTTAGAAGAAAAACACAACATAAAATTTAGTGGCATACATTATTACGGTGTCGGTACACCTTTGGCCTTAATGCATGCACTGACCCTTCGAGACATGCTTTCGACAAGATTTTGGAACACAGCGATAGGAATGCGCTTCCATTCAGTACATAATGCTGCAGCTAACTGTTGCTCAATAGTAGGCCTTGGTTCCAAACTTTTATGCGGCGCTCTAATTCATACCATAGGTGTTCTATGGGATTAAGATCAGGGCTCTGTACTATCCAGTCCACACACGATACGGAATTATCATGAACAGACGCCGTAACAGTCCTTGCTTTATGGCTCGGTGCATTATCCTACTGGTACCAACAAGGCTTGGTTCCATATTATTGCCAAAGAGTTGGTAAGGTATAAATGTCCAAAATATCCAGGTAGACGTGATAATTTACAGGTTTTTCCAAGACAACCAGTGGGCCGGCACCATACCACGAAAAAAACTCATACGATTATACTGCCAGCTCAAAGAAAAAAATTGACCGTAGGAACAGTACGCTGTGGTAAATAACGTTCCCCCGGCTGTCGCCATACCCATACGCGGACATCAGACTGATGGATCATGTGTCTGGATTCATCAGTCCATAGGACCCGTTTCCATTGATCTACGCTCCACGATAAGTATTCTTCACACCATGCTAAACGACGAGTAGCATTCGGAGTGGAAGTGAAAGGCTTATGAGCAGCCGCACGACCACGGTGACTCATGGAATTAAGTTCTCTGTGAATGGTACGTGTACATACGGAGGTTCCAGCATTTTTACTCACCTGTACTCTTAGGTCTTCAGCAGTACTCCGTCGATTAGCTGTAATGACTCTCCGGAGGCTTGGAGGTCCTCTATCACTGATTTTCTTTGGTCTGCCGGTATGTTTTGCCGCTTCAGGCACGCCATGCGTCTTCCTCTTTTTCTATACATCCAAAACAGTTGACTTGGGTATGTTTAAACGCCTCTCGGTTTCTCTTATGGACAACGCACTGATATAATAATCAACAATCTTTCATTTCTCAAAGTCAATGCTCTTCCACCGCGATATTTTCACTCAACCTCACAGTGCGATATTACCCCGGTCAGCTGCAGGCTTATTTTGATACCATTTGCAGCTGTACCGCGTATCTTAACAATGCAGCGGATCCGTTCATTTGCATTTGAAGAGGTGTCCGGTGACTTTTTTCAATATAGTGTATATATTTATATTGTACTTTTTCTTCCAAAAGTTCTGCAGATTCGCTGATATATTTAAAAACGCTTATTAATTTCCTCATCAGTGTGACTTTTTGTTTAATATGTGTTGTTTAAGGTAAATGTAGGTATCGGTTACCTCGTTCTTTTCCCTATCAACTGACAAATATTAATTTCCTGTAAAAACATTGCAAATTTTTTTTTTGTTTTCTGAAGGTTCAATTTTAATCTCACTTCCTTACTCTTGTCAGCAAGTTCCTGGATCATACTCTACAACTCTGAAGTGGTAGTAGCAAAATTGACGACGGAATCAGTAAAATGAAGTTGAATTCTTTATTAACCTTTGTCGTATAGTTTTCGCAGTTAAGTGATTGAAAAACACTTTCCAATGTGGCTTTGAAGAGTTTGAGAGATATGGTGTCACCTTGTCTGACTGCTTTTCCAATTTTTATCGATACTCTCAAAATTTGTTGTTCATCTTTTAATTTTTTTTTATGGTTGCAGTACAATTTTCAAGAGCAATATGTCATTATGTCTTAAAACATGTGTTTAATCAGGGCATCTTTCCAGTTCTTACATATGGAGCAGAAATATGGACCGTAACTAAAAAAGAAATTCTGAGGCTCCAGACTTTATATACACTGGCGGAAAGTGAAAAAAGAACACCAAGAAGGAGACGTCTGATACCAACGAAATTTATACAGCATAATAACGGACTACAGAGGAGAACGTGATCAAAACATTATGGCAAAATACAGCTGTATTTGCTGGTAAACTGAAAAATGACATTTCCATGTAACATGGTCAGTACGAGGTTGAACCGCTATGAACTGCGTCACACTGTGCAATTCTGGCATGGAGTCTTTTGTACAGATGTTGGATGTAAGTTTGGGGTATTGAGTTCCAAGCATCCTCAACCTGGACGCGTAAATCGGGGATGGTCGTGGCTGGCCGTGGAGACCGGATAAGTCGTTGTCCCATGGGGGACAAATCCGGTGAACGTGCAGGCCATGGAAGTTGTCTCACACCCCGAAGTGCATGTTGCGTTGCACGTGCCGTGTGTGGGCGTGCGTTATTTTGCTGGAAAACACCACGATGGACCGACTTTACAAATGGCACAACAAAGGGCTGAATGATGTTGTTGATGTAGGAGGTGTTGTTTAACGTACCCGGTACAAACACCAGTTGTGTACGGGAGTGATAGCTGATCGCTCCTCACACCAGGAGACCAGGTGTAGGCCCTGTGTGTCGCTGGCGGATGCAAGAAGGGTGTAGACGCTTCACGCTGCGTTTGCGAACACGCATACGGCCATCGGAGGTACCCAAGCAGAATCTGCTTTCATCGCTGAACACGACAGATCGCCATTGCGTTCTCCAGTGCAGACGTTGGCGACACCACTGCAGCCGTTCCTGACTGTGGGCTAGAGTCAGAGGTACACATGCGAGAGGCACACGTGCACCTAGTCCTGCATCCAGTAGATGGTTGCGGATTGTTTGCACAGTCACCTCAGGTGCAACGGCAGCTCGGATTTGCGTCGCAGTGGATGTTCTGCTTGACAACGCCGCTCTTCTTATGCGTCGATCGGTCCGCTTATCAGTCCATCTGTGACTCCCGGTTCCACGTCTTCTCGTATGGGAATGTTCCTCGGACCATCTACGCCACCATCGTACCACCACCGATACTTCCCGTCCAATTCGCTCCGCAATGCGACGATACGACCATCCGGCCTCGCGGAGTCCCACTAGACGACCTCGCTCAAATCCGGTAACTGCTGAAATCGTACACGTCTTCCATGTCCAGGCATTGCAGCTCCTTCAGGGTCTTCGCATCTGTCCGCACGCCGACGACTGATTACATTCACTTCGCCGTACTCCTTAAATACCACCGACGATAATTTGCATATTATGCCATGCTGTGGCGTAAGCGCTCACCGGTTGGTTCCGAAATTAACATCACACCTACGTGAATTCGACCCCATTAACATACGTAAATTTCGAGATCGTCCGTCAATTCCTTCTTGATGTTCTTTTTCACTTTCCGGCAGTGTTTATATACATATATACTACCACCCAAAATGCAACACCAAGAAGGACACATGATTGCAAAGCCCGATTTACTGGACACATAGCATCAGATACAAAGATGAAACGATTGAGCTTACAGGCCCGTGCGACTTGCGGAACACGCAGAAACCAATAGTTCGTGTGGCCCCCATGGCTCGCAATAACGTCCTGTACACGCCGCGGCATCGAACGAAAGAGGCTTTTGATGTGGGTTTGGGGTATGTTGGTCCAGGCTGCTTCCACACGTTGCCACAGTTCATCAGGCGTAGCCGAGGGTCGTGCATGCTGGGCCACTCGATTGCAGATCAGCGACCAGACGTGTTCGATGGGCGACATATCGGGAGAGCAGGCGGGCCACGGCAGCAGTGAGACCTTGTCGGCCGGGAAGAATTGTTTAACGATGCGTGCCACGTGCGGGCGCGCATTGTCCTGTTGAAAAGTGGCCTCTGACAGGTCGTGCAGGTATGGGAGGACTACAGTTTCTAAAACGTCGGAGATGTAGCGGTGGCTGTTGGGTGTACCGACGATGCGTGCCAGAGGTGTGCGGGTGTGATATCCAATTGCGCCCCAAACCATAACGCCAGGCGACAGACCTGTATGGCGATGCATAATGCAGACATCATACAGTCTCTCGCCGCGGTGCCGCCACACGAGGATCCGATCATCGTGGTGTTGCAGGTAGAAGCGGGATTCCTCGGAGAAGAAAATGTCGTGCCATTCCGAAGTGAGGTGCGGCGTTCAACGGCCCACTGCCGCCGCCCTCGACGGTGGTGTAACGTCGATGGTAATCGGAGCAATGGGCGCCGTGTGACAAGTAACCGCTCCTGCAGACGGCGTCGAACGGTACGTGCCGACACATGGTGTTCCGCAACACACCCTAATTCCTGCGCTAAGGTTCGTGATGTGGCGGTGCGAGCCGTCAATGCCCGCAGCAAAACATGCCGGTCCTCTCGTCCGGTGTTGTGCCGCAAATGCGGCAATCGATCCCGTTGGTCCGTCAGTCCCTCCTGCACCAAACGAATCATTACTCGCCTCAATGTGACTGGATGTCGTCCCACACAGGCGCCGAAGTCTCGGTACGATAAACCGCTATCGGGATAAGCCACTATTCGTCCTCTGTCGAACTACGAAACGTGTTGGAACGACTGCCGTATTCTGCGACGAGGCATCAGGAAGCTTCCCACGCACAGGTAAAGCAGCACAACACACTTCCACTACTTACACCCCACCTTCTGTGCACCCTTCTTATAGTGCTTCTTGGTGGCGTGCCGGGCGCACATGATTTGCATATGCCCTGCAATGCTAATCGTTTGCATGTCCTCTCGCGAGCGACGCATGCTGCGAATTTCAGGCCAATCGGATGCTTTCTTCTTGGTGTTGCATTTTGGGTGGCCAGCAGTGTATATACAGTATGCGGGAGTAAAATGGATAAGACTGGCACCAGACAGGCCGTTGTGGAAGAGGCTTGGAGAGACCTTCGTCCAGCACTGGATTTATAATGGATGACAATGATGATGATGAAGATGATGATGATGATATGAAAAGGCCTTTGTTGTTGTTGTTGTTGTTGTTGATTGGAGTTTTAACGACCACCGTGAGCAACTCAATGGGCTATAAGCAGTCGCCCGTCCCTAATTTAGGGTCACTGGTTCCAGGGAAGGGAAAGAGCCAGTGCCGTAAGACAAACACAACATCCATGCCTCGCCGGGATTCGAACCCGGACACCTTCCGGAAGAATGAGCAGAGGCCATCACTTAGACCACTGCGCCACCGGGGCGGCAAAAAGGCCTTTGATTTGGTGAAACCATCAGCAGTTACAATGGCTTTGAAATACTACGGTATTGAAGATGCATACATTTATATTATTCATAACATCTATGAAAATGTAAGTGCAAAGATTCGGCTATTTGAGAATACAGCACCCATAAAGGATGGAAAGGGTGTGAGACAAGGTGTCACTAAATCTCCCAAACTCTTTAATGCCACATTGAAAAATGTTTTTCAATCACTGAACTGAGAGAACAAAGGGATAAAAATTAATGGAGATTATCAAACTCACCTTCGTTTTGCTGATGACGTAGTCATTTTTGGAACTACCCCATCAGAGCTGCTGAGTATGATCCAGGAACTTACTCACAAGAGTAAAAATGTGGGATTAAAAATGAACATTCAGAATACAAAAACTATGTACAATGCTTTTACAAGAAATTCAGATTTATCGATTGATGGGGGAAAGCTAGAGATAATCAATACCTACGTTTATCTTGGACAGCAGATATCAAATGAGGGGCACATTGATGAAGAAATTAATCGGCGTATAAAACTTGCCTGGAGAGCTTTTGGAAGAAACAGCATAACTTTCAAGAGCAATATGCCATTATGTCTTAAAGGAAAAGTTTTTGATCAATGCATCCTTCCAGTGCTTACATATGGTTCAGAGACGTGGACCTTCACTAAAAGAGACATACAAAGACTGCAGACAACTCAAAGAGGCATGGAGAGATGCATGCTTGGTGTAACCAGGAGAGGTAAGAAGAGGAACTCGTGGATCAGAAAAATCACAAGAGTGGAAGACCGCATGACCAGAGTAAAATCCCTGAAATGGCAATGGGCTGGACATATTGGCAGAAGGACAGACCATCGATGGACAGCTGACATTTTAGACTGGATTCCAAGGGACAGGAAAAGCCCCAGAAGAAGACCACATGGGAGATGGGTGGATGAAATTCGAAAGTATGCGGGAGTAACATGGAAGAGACTGGCACAAGACAGACCGTTGTGGAAGAAACTGGGGAAACTTTCGTCCAGCAGTGGATTGATATATATATATATATAAGAACAACTGTATATATATATATAAAATGTTTTACAGATAATCGTATTTATTTTTCGCAACAGATCTAACACATGTACCTACTTTTAGGGCTTCTAGTGTTTAATTATTGAGTGTCATGACGCACTACAACAACATCATGCTATTAAAAATTCAATATATGATATATAAATTACTTTAATAATCGTGTTTTTAAGTGCACAATTTTTTTCAATTTGTTCTACTCTAAAACGTGATAACAAACACTGAATTGAAATTTTGTTTAAGGAAGCTAAACCTATTTTTCTAAGGTACGTATTTAAGGCAACTATATATATATATATATATCATCATCATCATCATCATTGTCAACCATTATCAATCCACTGCTGGACGAAAGTCTCCCCAAGTTTCCTCCACAACGGTCTGTCTTGTGCCAGTCTCCTTCATGTCACTTACGCATACTTTCGAATTTCATCCACCCATCTTCCATGTGGTCTTCTTCTGGGTCTTTTCCGGTCTCTTGGAATCTAATCTAAAATTTCTGCTGTCCATCGATGGTCTGTCCTTCTGGCTGTATGCCCAGCCCATTGCCATTTCAGGGATTTAAATCTCATCATGATGTCTTTTACTGTTGTCATTTTTCGGATCCAAGAGTTCCTATTCTTATCTCTCCTGGTTACACGAAGCATGCACCTCTCCATGCTGCTTTGAGTTGTCTGCAGCCTTTGTATGTCTCTTTTAGTTAAGGTCCACCTCTCTGCACCATACGTAAGCACTGGAAGGATGCATTGATCAAACACTTTTCTTTTGAGACATAATGGCATATTGCTCTTGAATATTATGCTGTTTCTTCCAAAAGCTCTCCAGGCAAGTTTTATACGCCGATTAATTTCTTCATCAATGCGCCCCTCATTTGATATCTGCTGTCCAAGATAAACGTACGTGTCTGTTATCTCCAGCTTTTCTCCATCAATCGATAAATCTTCATTTTGTGTAAAAGCATTGAACATCACTTTTGTCTTCTGAAAGTTCATTTTTAATCCCACTTCTTTACTCTTGTCAGCAAGTTCCTGAATCATACACTGCAGCTCTGATGGGTTAATTGCAAAAATGACTGTGTCATCAGCAAAACGAAGGTGGGGGAAATAATCTCCGTTAATCTTTATCCCGTTGTTTTCCCTGTTCAGTGATTGAAAGACATTTTCCAATGTGGCATTAAAGAGCTTCGGAGATATGGTGTCACCTTGTCTCACTCGTTTTCCAATTTTTATGTGTGTTGTATTTTCAAACAGCCGAATCTTTGCACTTGCATTTTCATAGATGTTATTAATAATATTAATGTACGCATCTTCAATACCGCAGGATTTCAGAGCCGTGGTAACTGCTGATGGTTTTACCGAATCAAAGGCTTTTTCATAATCGATAAAAGCCATGCACAATGGAAGTTCATATTCCCTCGCTCTTTCAATTAGTTCTCTCAGTACGTGGATATGATCTATTGTGCTGTAGCCACTCCTGAATCCAGATTGTTCTCTCGGTTGAGCCATGTCCAGTGTTACCTTCAAACGGTGTGAGAGAACTTTAGTGAAGATTTTATAAACCACTGATAGGAAGCTGATAGGTCTGTAGTTCCTGAGATCCTCCATGTTACCTTTTTTATGTAGCAAGATCATTGTAGCGTTGTTCTAATCCTCAGGAATCTTCCCTTCATTAAGGCATCGAGTGAAAATTTGTGCGAGTACTGTTTCGATTTCTCCACTTGCTTCTTGTATGATGTCTACAGTAATTCCATCTTCTCCTGGAGCTTTTCCTCGCTTCATGTTCTTGATTGCATGTGCAACTTCTGCTGGAAGGACTGGAAGAACTCTGGTAATGGTACCTTTCATGATGTCTGGAGTGCATGTATCATCCCTTTCATATAATTTGGAGTAGAAATCTTTCACTCTTGTCAAAAGTTTGCCTCTATTTCTTGTTACAGAACCATCTTCTTTTCTCAGTGCCATAATCTCTTTTCTTTCCTTACTGAGATGTCCCTTTGCTATCTTTTGGCTTTGGTTATTTTCAACTGTTTTCCTTACGAGTTCACAGTTGAATTTCCGTACGTCTTCAGTGATACTTTTTCGTACTGTCTTGCATAGCTCTATATATTCCACTTTGGAAGTCACATCTTCTTTAGTTGTCCTCATCTCTCTTCTTTTTTGCATCAACATTTTGGTTTGTCCTTATAATTTGTTCACATGCAACTTGTTCTTAGACTCGGCTAATTTTGTTGCTGTTTCCATAGGAGCTTTGGTTACTTTTCTGTTAACTTCAGAAATATCCACTTCTTCCGATGTTAGGCCTTCTAAAGCAGAGAATCTGTTCTTCAGTTCCAACTTGAAGGTATTATGGTGTTTTTTAAGTTTGGTTATGTCAATACATTTTGATTGTCTTATGAGCTTGCCACCTTCGAGTTTAGTGTTGAGGTGCATCTTAAATCTCACCAATCTATGGTCACTACCTGTGTTGAACTTGTTTAGCACACTGCAGTCTTCTATGACGAATGTTTTGTTACACATAATAAAATCAATTTCACTTGTCGTCCCATTTGGATGTCTCCATGTCTATTTCTTGTGTGGATTTTTCTTGAAAAAGGAGTTCAAGATGAAAAACCCTTCTGCCTCTGCAAACTCAACGAGAGTATTTCCACGCTGGTTTGTGTTGCAGTGACCGAATTTACCTACTAAAGTTTCATTCTGTTGCTGTTGCCTTATTTTTGCATTGAAATCTCCCATAATTATCTTCAAGTGCTGCTTACCTTTATTATTTAGATGACGAATTTCCTCATAAAATTCTTCAATTTCTTCTTCAGGATGACTTGTGGTGGGTGCATAAGTTTGAATAATCTGAGCCTGGTATCTTTTCGACAGTTGGATAACAAGCCGTGCAGCTCTGTCAGAGGAACTTTCAACTTCTACAACTTTATCCTTCAGTTTCTTGTTTATTATAAATCCAACACCACTAGTTCTGCCAGTATCTGTCCCACGATAGTAGAAGAGATGTCCACTTTTCAGTTCAATGAGATCATCTCCTTTTCTCCTTACCTCACTTAGCCCAACGATGTCCCACTTGATTTTTTTGTAATTCCTCTTCCAATTCAAGAAGCCTTGAATCAGAAGATAGGGAGAGTCCATTATACGTAGCCAAGGTCAGCATCAGATGGCAGCCTAGTTCGGTCCTCCGGGGATTCTTAGCACCCTCTGCCTTCATGTCGTACTGGCCGCTGCCTTGGCCAGGTACATTCCAGCTGCCGGAGACTGAGGGCCAAGAATTAAGTGTGGAGTCATTTTGGAGGGGTTTGGCCATAACTCACCACGCTGGCCAAGCGGGTTGGTGAGTGTGGGATAGCATTTCCTCTAATCCCGATGGTATAGTCATACCGCTATTGGCGGTCGTCAGAGCCCTTTTAGTGGGAACAGGATGTACCACGAGAAGGCGGGGTTGACATTTGTCAAAGAGAGGCTGTGATGTTACGCATCACCTGACCTTTCATCCCATATATATATATATATATATATATGATCAGGAGGATCTTAAACACGCGTTCGCTGTTTTAATCCTAAGATAAACATATTGCATAATTTCATTTCTTTTATAAAGATTTTCTGCTACTTTTTGGGTATAGTGCTTTCCAATTTTTACTGTGATTACATGCACTCGAAGGACTGCATTAACTTGTTAATATCTTACAAAGCATTTTTCATCCTAAAGTTACGTTAGGCACCAAGAAGCCGCATCAACAAACGTGTTGTAATTTGCTTGTTCCCTTTGTAAGCTTGAGGGTTTATTCTAATTTACTAAGGCAACACAGGAAAATAAGGTAGATATCAAAGCAGTGATTAAAAAATTTCAGTCATTTTGAAAATGAAAATGTTTCTGTGCATTTTTCCTTGAACAGTATGTTCTAATTCATAAGAGAAATAGATTATTGTTAACTAAAATCTGCATTATATGTGACTGAAAAATCACATAAGGCATTATTTGTTTACGTACGTAATAGGCATTTCAAAGGTTTTGTGAAAAATGTCATGCCCAAAAAAAGGACTTTAGTAATATTTATTGATAATTTCTATCTGCCTCACTCTTATATACGCCACAGATAAGGTAAATATCATTAATTGCATTTCGATATACAAACAGACCTTTACATAAGAAAAGAGATACGAGGATTAATTTTTGAATAGTTACTGGCGATAGAAATATCATAATGAATGCTCATAGATTTGATATGGAGAAACTAGAAATTCTATTAAATACTTTTTTTTCTTTTTTTCGAAACGACTACTGAATAATTCCTTTTCTTTTTATTTCTTGTCGTATAAAACGCAGAGATTTCGATTGCCTTTTGAAATCATTTGAGCTACAATGAATTTACTCTACCCTCGGAATTTAAAAGATCGTGCTACTGTTCTCGTAACAAAAAGATGAAATTCGATGCATGTCTCATTTTAATATGATTTTGAAAACGGTAGAGTGATACTGACATCTTAATGTCCCCTATTCTATTCGTTTCAGTGGAATCGATTTGACGGAAGAGTACCTTTTGAAATACAATTTGTCTCTGAAATTAATGACAATTTATCGAAGACAGAATGGCACAATAATACCAGTTGACTCAACAGTCCTTTTAAGTACACACATTTAATTATGTTTCCATCACATAAAGTTAAATAAACACATTTAATTATGTGTCCATCACATAATGTTAAATGCACGCATTTAATTATATTTCCATCACGTAATGTTTATAACACATATTTAATAATTATTATAATATTCTTATTATGTGATGGGAGCATCATCATCATCAAGAATTTCCACTAACAAGTGGATTTCCTCGACCGTATAGTCCAGTCAGGGTCTTCATCCACTTCTTTCTATCCAAGGCCATCACTTCATCCAGTCCATTTTTTTTAAACTTCATTTAATCTCCTCCATCCACGTACTCCTTGGTCTTCCTCTTTCCCTATTTCCTAGAGCCTTCCACTCCACCAGAATTTTAGGAAGACTTTCTGATGACATTCTCTTTACATGGCCGAACCATTGCAATCTCCGCATTTCAATAGTTTGAAGAATGTTTACTTTAACACTCATGATATCTCGAATTTTTGTATTACGCACTTTTTCTTATCTGGTTTTCTTGCAGATCGCCTCCAAAAGTCTATATCTAGAGCAAATACTCTTTGTTAATGTTTTTTATGCAATGTCCATATCTCCGCACCATATAAAATGATGCTCTGTACAATCGCAGAAAAAAAATGTGCATTTTCACTCTGGGAAATACACTGCTGGCCACAGAAAATGCAACACCAAGAAGGACACGAGATAGCAAAGCCAGATTTACTGAACACATAACAACAGATACAAAGATAAAACGATTGAACTTACAGGCCCGTGCGACTTGCGGAACATGCAGACATCAATAGTTCGTGTGGCCCCCATGGCTGGCAATAAAAGCGGTTACACGCAGCGGCATCGAACGCAAGAGGCGTTGGATGTGGGCTTGGGCTACGTCGGTCCAGGCTGCTTCCACACGTTGCCACAGTTCATCAGGCGTAGCTGCGGGTGGTGCTTGCTGGGGCACTCGGTTGCCGATCAGTGACCTGACGTGTTCGATAGGCGACATATCGGGATAATAGGCGGGCCACTGCAGCAGTGACACCTGGTGGGCCGTGAAGAATTGTTTCACGATGCTTACCACCTGAGGGCGCGTATTGTCCTGTTGAAACGTGGCCGCTGGAAGGTCCTGCAGGCAAGGCTGGACGACAGGCTCCAAGACGTCGGAGATGTGGCGGTGGCTGTTGAGTGTACCGGCGATGCGTACCAGAGCGGTGCAGGTGTCATATCCAATTGCGCTCCAAACCATAACGCAGGGCCATGGACCGGTATAGCGATGCATAATGCAAGCGCCATACAGTCTCTCGCCGCGGTGCCGATACACGCGGATTCAATAATCGTGGTGTTGCAGGAAGAAGCGGGATTCGTCGGAGAAGACAATGTCGTGCCCTTCCGTAGTCCAAGTGCGGCGTTCAATGGCCCACTGCCGCCGCACTCTCCGGTGGTGTAACATCAATGGTAATCGGAGCAATGGGCGCTGTGCGACAAGTCCCCGCTCCTGCAGACGACGTCGAATGGTACTTGCTGATACAGGTTGTTGCGCTATACACCCTAATTCTTGCGCTAACGTTCGTGATGTGACGGTGCGAGCCGTCAATGCCCGCCGCACAACATGCCGGTCCTCTCGTTCGGTGGTGTGCCGCGGCTGCCGCAATCGCTCACGTCGGTCCGTCCGTCTTTCCTGCACCCACCGAATGAATACTCGCCTTACTGTGGTTAGATGTCATCCCATACGGGCGCCGATGTCTCAGTACGATAAACCGCTGTCGCGATAAGCCACTATTATTCCTCTGTCGAACTCCGAAACATGCTGGAATGACTGACGTATTTTGCGACGAGGCATCAGGAAGCTTTCCACGCACAGGTCCGGCAGCACAACACACTTCCACTACTTACACCCGCCTTCTGTGCACCCTTCTTATTCTGCTTCTCGGTGGCGTGCCGGACGCACATGATTTGCATATGCTCTGCAATGCTAATCGTTTGCATGTCCTCTAGCGGGCGACGCATGCTGCAAATTTCAGGCCAATCGGATGCTTCCTTCTTGGTGTTGCATTTTGAGTCGACAGCAGTGTATATTGCTGCTCCAAAGAACAAGGTTCAAAACAGAAATAGCTTTCCTGCCCTCCGTAATTCTCAGAACAGTGTCATGATGACATGTACCATCCTGATGTATTATGGATCCAAGGTATTTAAATTCTTCAATTGTTCTCAACGTAATATTATCAGATATTTCAATGAAGTCTGCGGGGTCATAGGACAAGTGCTCAGTTTTATTTTCGTTAATTTTATGTCCCCAATGGTCATATTCAGAGATCAGTTCAGGGATCATATAAACTACGTCACCTGCCAAGATGAATTGATCATCCACAAACAGAAAATGGTACATGAAATCATTCCGAATCCGTAATCCCAAATTCTGCATTTCGATGACCATTCTCTGAGACAAACCTCACTACAGCTCTTAAATAATGTAGGGAACATACAGCATCCTTGTAAGAAACCTTTAATTACTATTCACAAAAACATCTGACGGTCGCTGTCCACACTTGATAATACATTTACTGACATTACATATCTCTTGAATAACACTGACTATTTCTTCACCAATATTTGCCATCCTCCAAGCCTTCCAAAGTAGTTTTCGAGGAACACTATCGTAAGCCTTTTCCAAGTCAATGGATATTAATTTCATACCTCTCAATTTCTTTATTTTATTTTTCCAAGATCTGTCTCATTGTGAATATGTGATCTATGCTTGATCCACCAGCCGCGAATCCACTCTGTTCCTCAATTACTTCCTATTGTTCTTCAATCCTTCTTCGAAGAATTCTTCCAAATGTTTTTATAAATGGGTTTGTTACACATATTAATCTGTAATTACCACGTACCTTTCTGTTTCTCTTTTGAAAAACAAATTTTTTTCATACAGGAAACATAATTTTTCAAATGCTACACCATACCTATTATAATAAAAATATTAAGAAATATATTTTATGCACACTATCTAATAAAAATGTATAAGAGGACACGTGCTCGTACAAAACAATCCTGTAATAGGAAAGGAATTAATGTCGAGTTTGTACATCCTTTACTGGTATCACAATCTTTACCCATCTGGGAAGGCTTTACCCTAGATTATGTTTATACGTTGCTGTGCCTTCCATTCGCACGCAAGAGTATTAGCCATGTTGGGTGGGTAGGCCTGACTTGCAATCGGCGTTCCAGTTCATCCAAAATGTGTTCAATGGGTTTGACATAATGTCTCAGTGCAGGCCAGTCAAGTTCTTCCACGCCCGTGTCATCTAGCCATTCCTGCTGGGACCTCGCTTTCTGGAAAGTGGGCATTGTCCTGTTTGAAAAGGAAACTTCGTTCACGGAACTGTTGTCATAATGTTGTAAGAACTGCTTCTACTCGTATAACTGAAACTACGTCTCTTTGGGGTTTTTTTTTGTCTTTTTGGGAAGAAAAGAGTATAAGCTTAATGATTGTGTAATATGACAGAAATTTATTTGGAATGTACAGTTCTAGAACATAATTTTATGCTAAAGTTTTGTAAAGGGAAAACTTTTTTTTCTTGCTGAATTCAAAGCTAAAATGCCAGATAATAAAGAAAATAATGTCACACCAAAAATATGAAAATGTCAAGTGCCTATTCAAATACGTAATTACGTATCAAAATAAGCCATTTTTGAACAACAATGTATATTTTAAATTATTATATGGTGTGTAATGTGAAATATGAGTGCCTAGTCGAAAGATAGATGTATGAAATATCAGATTAGTATATTTCGCTGCAGATATCGTTTAAATGTGATTATATTACACCAAAACACTAGCATTATTTAAATATGAATACGCTTTGTACTAAAACGTTCCAACGTTCCGTACTATTAACTTGTGCTCCGGATAGCTGAACAAACACATTTAAACTCCTAGAGGAGCAGATGTCGGAAATGTTCATTCCTTTCTTCCTTACACTTCATATGTCCGGACCTGAAAAACCAAAAAAAAAAAACCATTAGCCACAATCACACAACGCTTTATGATTTAGATACATGATATTACTGGCTACATTTTGATATAGAACTAGTCATCTGCACCATTACTTCTGACCTGGGAAACACTCGTGAAAAAAAACGGCATGAACTTATGCATCACTACTTCTTACTTTAGCAACGATGGAAACAGCACAGGAAGAACGGGGTTTCTTAACATTTCTTACCATGACTCTTCTGCCACGTTCCGTCAGTTTCTGCGGCCTTCCTAAACGCTTTTTGTTTCTGTAGTTGTACCATCCTGCTTCCATATATTCACTACATCACTTACAGTCGATTTTAGCATGTTTAGTTTAGCTACAATACTATGTATGTAAACTTCACTCAGATGGCGTCCTATGAACAGCCCAATCTGGAACTCGGAAAGTTCACGTCCATGCTGCGTATCAGCTGCAAAGTTACTGATAACACGAACATCTCAGCTTTATATACATACCTGTCCACTCACCGCGCGCACACCTGCACAATGGTCCTTCGTAGTTATGCAAATATTTTCTATTGTTGGAATGCTTTTTGTTATATAGTGTACGTATATGTCCTGGGTTACAAAGGACGTTCAAAACATCACGTAAAGCGTTTGAAATGAGTATAATGCCAAAGGTAAAGCTTCTTGAAGATCAGTTTCTCTTTGAAGAACGGTACCTTCAAAATTATCTGCAGCTATTTGGCATTGCGAAAGTTTTACATTTCTGTCTTCCTGGCAAAAATTTCGTAAATGCATTACTAGAACTTGACATTAGTAGTATCATGTACTTTGTTGTTCAGCTTGAGTTGACAAATTAATAAGCATTGAAATGTCGCCTTCGCATTTTGTCTCAAAAAGATTGAAGTATCCTGCAGACGCAAAAAATTACAACAACGCATGTTCTAAATACGTTATTCCGATCTGTCATTTCCTACTATGTAACCGAGATAAGCGAGCTGAATGATCACGTGATCAATGAGCCACAGACATATACTCCGTGGTAAAATCCCTGTCTAGACGAAGTTAATTTGTCCCATTGGGGGTTCAATTTTCAGCATTTCCCACGCTGGGTGTTTCGGAATATAGGAAAGGCAATTAGTGTCACTCTTACGTTTTCCTGTGAATTGGAAAGATACGATATCAGTTAAAAGCTGTAATACTAGCATCCTTCGAAATAAGTTTTTGAGGTAATGCCGCGCAGAAAAATTAAGTATAATGTTTAAGATACCCTGTCAATGTTTACTTATTCGACGAATACGGTCATTATGTACACAACAGAGGCAAAAGTATCCGGACACCTCTACATACGCAAATAATCGTACATTTGCAGAACAGGGGGTTGTGAAAACACAAATTTGTCCTTGACGAAGATCGAAACCTCGCCCACCTCACTCTGTAGTAAGTTGCTCTCCTAACTAAGCTACACAGGCGGAATGTTTTCCTGCAGATATATCGTCTTGACACTGCTTTATCTCTGTAATACGTCACATCATCTCCCTCTTAATTTCTTTCTTTCTTTCTTTTTTTTTTCGTAAGCGAAAAAGGAACTTTAATTAATTTTAAATGATGTGTGGAAAGAACATCACACATTTTGAAGAACCCAACGGACAGTACATCCATTTTTACTTTCCGGTGCCAATGTGAAAACACAAATTTGTCCGTGACTAAATCGAAGCTGCGCCCCCTCACTCCGGAGTAAGCTGCTCTTCTAACTAAGCTACACGGACGGAATGTTTCTCTGCAGATATATCGTCTTGACACTGCTTTACCTCTGTAGTACGTCAGAGGTTGTGTTTCCTGCAGTGTATAAAGAGGATCGTTAGCACACCCTTAACCCTTTAAGCGGCCGATGTACATGAACCAAATGGTGCTCAAAATTTACCAAGCTTCCCAAAAAGAAATGTCCACATAGAGATCGGGTTTAACGAAAGCTACGACAAAATAATTCCTTTCCCATTCTCATCTCAGTAGTACCGGCCATATACATGCTACTGGTGCTCGTATATAATATAATATATCCTTCTAGTCCTCTTCTCTAGCGATCTGTTCTGGTATGCTCTATGACTTAAGGAATGAAAGGAAAACGCTTGCTTCGTTCCAGTGTCATAGTGTCAGTGTCTAGTCCCCCTTACACGGGCATCATGCCCCTAGGCAGAGAAACAAGTTACTCAGATATGTTCTCCCTCCTTTCTTTGGTTCGTCGCGATTGATATAGCCCTTCTAGCAAGTAATCAGTCAGAAAGGATTAGTGTCAATCAATCCCCTAAATGATTACTTTTAATAACAAAGCTAAGGGGAAAGGAATACTTTCTAATTCTCAGGCTCACTCCTTCCAGTTGCGTTCTATCCATTTCTTAGACAGCAAAAATATTCGTTAGACCTGATTTTAGCTCATTATTCTAGCACCGAGTTCATTCGTTCCAGTCGGTTAAAGGGTTAAGACATCATTAGAAGTGACTATGTCCCAAGGGGCTAGACAATGGATACACAAAGAAGCATAGGGGTTGGATGCAACATGTGCAAACAATGAGAGTTTCTTTACTTCGGTTCCCCAAATCCACTGTGGTGGGAGATTTTTATCGATGGAAAGGAGACGGCACCACTACAGCAAAACTGTGATCTAGGCTGGCGCAGTTGATCCCTGATCATACCAAAGGAACCTCATTGAGGAATGTTAAGAACGCGCGGCACTACCGGCGATGGGGTTCGGGCACTACGCATGTTAAGCCGAATCGGTTGGTGGTGAGGTTTACTGAATATATTCCCTTATTAAATGTTCTCATTATGACTTCGGAAACATTTATTAAAAAAAAGCTATAAATGTAGGCTGTTTTTATCTCCTTCCCTGGGCTCGCCTCCCTGAGAATTCGTTAACTAAGATCGTTTAGTATCACTCATGTGGGAGGTTAACCGAAGATATCAATTTCAGTTAAAGACAACTCTCTTGAGAAGTACTTGACGCCATTTAAAACATTCTTGCAAAGGTGGGGAGCAGTCTTTCAAAGGGACAGGGTTGGCATTTCCCGTACAGAAAATATTTTGATAGAAGGAGAAGAAATCGAAAAAGTAGATAAATACATTTATTTAGGTTAAGTAATCAGTTTTAAAGAAAGACAAGGAAGAGAAATCAGTAGAAGAATTATCCAACAAAATAGAGTCTTTTGGAGACTTAATAAAGACTATTTAACCGGTGATCTTCTATTGTGTTTTAAAAGAAAAATCTTCATTGCATGTATTAACCCCGTATTTACTTATGGGAATGAAACGTGGAGTATCACAGAGCAACAATGTGAAAAAATAAGGATATCAGTATTACAGTTAGAGAGAAGAAGTTTGGAAATAACAAGAAGAGACAGAGTTAGATATGACATGTTGGAAGACTAGACAGATTGGACATGTTGGAAGACTGAATGATGAAAGATTGACACGATTAATAATAGAACGGCAACGGAGAGGTGGAAAGAGACGAAAGGGACATCAGAGAAAAAGATGGAGAGATGACCTTCGGAAATTTAGAGGTGCTAAATAGTGTACGGAAGCTAAGGATCGAGTAAGTTGGAAAAGACTGGGGAAGGCCTATTCCCTGCAGTGGGTACCAAAAGGCTAAGAAGAAGATACGATGTGCATTATAACTGTGACTTAAACATATACAAAATAATACATATTCATCACTATGTATGTAAAAAAAGAAAGCCATAAGAACTATTCAAATATTAAATGAGGTATCCATTTCACTGCGATCCTCAGAAAAAGCAAGCAGTTTCTCGGTCATAGGCCTCTCAGGCGACGTCACATAAGCCACTGGACTAGCTCTTTGCCCCTGAACAGTCCTCCAGGAACTGCCTACCCACTGTAACCATGCAAGGTCAGTTGCACGCGAATCGTACATCACTCCAGGTGATATCAGACGAGAACTTCAGCGGTGTCTCGCTCTTCGTTCATGGGGGACAGATCAGTGGAAGAGGGATATGTGGAGTGACGGATCACGATACTCAGTTTTTCGTTCGGATGGCCGTACTTGGGTGTAGTATTTGCCCTGTGAACGATCTCAGGCTGCCTGCATTCTTCCCACAGTCAAATTTGGAGAGGATATGTGATGCTGTAGGGATGTTTCTCTTGTAAAGGACTGAAACGTTTAGTTGTGGGTGTCATCTAGCCAAACTTCTGTTAAATTCTGCTCAACAGATTCTGGTACAGTACTGTGGCACAGATCCCTGCTTGTTTCATGGTGATCAAGCGCCTTGCCACACTACAATATCTGTCCATTCTGTACTGCAGTGTCTTTCCAGGAGCAAGATGTTAAAGTGTTTGATTGTTCGGGACGAAGTCCCAATCTATTTCCTACAGAACGTATGTGAACCGACTTGGAACGCCCTACACGGATTTTGGCTACCTGTAGAACGCACTATGGAAGGTACTATTGAAAACTGGAATCAGAGAATGGCACGAAACCATTCCGCAGACCCTATTGCTGCCCCACACCAGTTTGTGTTCTTCCAGCAATAGTTAAAGAGTGTTTGTTCTCCGATGTTTCTCGCCTTATACGCCAACGTCTATCCGTTCGATGAAGCAGGAAACGTGAATTATCGGAGATAGGCAATCTTTTACCAATCAGGAGAGGTCGAATTCCAAACCTGGCGTGCAAATGTAAGACTTTTCGGCCGATGCACCTCCGTTAGCATAGGTGCAGTGACCATCCGTCTGCATCGGAGCCCCATTCACAGCAGGGTTCACTGAACTGTAGTTTTAGACACACTTCCGGTAGCCCCTTGGTTCATTCGGTCAGTGAGTTGCTCCAGTGTAGCGTGTCGATCGGCCCCCACGCGTCGCAGCAGACGTTCACCTCTCACAACAATAGCACGTGGCGCTCCGCCGTTTCCACGTCTCTTATTCGCATTGGTGCCATTTCCCCAATCACAATACATTTTAACCACAGCAGCGCGTGAACAGTTCACAAACTGCGCTGTTTCAGAAATACTGCCACCCTTGGCTCAAAATCCCATAATCATCCTTTTTTGCAAATCTGATAAATCGCTCCTTTTATCCATGACAGCAACGAGACAAACATATAGCTTTCCGAATGCCTACAGCATAGGTGTGCTGTAGACATTCGGAAAGATATATGTTTTCCAAATGTCTACAGGACACCTTATACTGTAGAGATTCCAAGCCAAATCCCGGCACATGGCTTCTTTCATTGGTTGCACGCTGTTGACGTCAAAAGTAGGGGGTGGTCAAAATAATTCGACTAGACTGTGTATAATGTCCATTAATTTTGTATACCATTGTTTTTGGATGTCTGCATAAATATTACCCATTTTTGTAGTCTACAGAGAAAGAAGGAGAACACAACATATAACGTACTTAAGATTTCACATAATCGCTATCATTCTGAATGACGTCTTGCCATATGTCTAGACGTCATTCAGAATTATAGCGACTATGGGGTGGTCACAATAATACGACTCGACTATGTATAATGTCCATTAATTTTGTATACCATTGTTTTTGGATGATTATTGGATGTCTGCATAAATGCTACCCATTTTTGTATTCTACATTGAAAGGAGGAGAACACAACAAATAACGTACTTAGGATTTCACATAATCGCTATCATTCTGAATAACGTCTTTCCATATATCTAGGAGTAGGTGAATCCCACGCCAGAAAACCTGCTGTGTTTTAATATCAAAAACAATCATGTAATGCCATTTTCACATCTTCCACATCATCGATGGTTTGGAAAGCGAAGGCGTTCTTTAATGATCGTAAAATGTGGTAGTCCGTAGGTGCTAGATCAGGAGAATATGCCGGGTGAGGTAACACTTCCCAACTATAGTCCAGTAATTTTTGTCGTGTGATTAAAGCAGCATGAGGTCTGGCTTTATCATGATGAAGGATCACGCCTTTGCGATTGACGAGTACTGGCCGCTTCGATCACAGTCGCTCTCTCAACCTGTCCAAGTGTTGGCAGTAGAGGTCAGCATTTATCGTTCGGTTAGGTGCCAACACCTCCCAGTGGATTGTTCCCTGGGCATCCCACCAAACACTCAACAAAACCATTTTTGGATGCAGTCCTCCTTTTGAGGTCGATGGAGCAGACTCCGCCCCTTGGCATACAGTCTTTCGACGCTTTACTTTACGGTATAGTACCCATTTCAAATCACCCGTTACAATTCGTCCCAAAAACGGTTCATTTCTGTGACGAGAAAGCAAAGAAACGCAGGTACGGATTCTCTCCTCTCTTTGCTTTACAGAAAGCGGGTGCGGAACCCAGTTATCGAAATTGGTGATGAACCCAAGCGCATGCATCCGTCTTTCGAGGGTTGTTCTGTATACCGACAACGTTTCCCCTAATTTCTGAACGGTTGGGTGTGGTTCATTGGTTATGGCTTGGTTCACATTCTCGTCAGAAACCACGGATGGACGTCCAGGACGTGGTTGATCGTTACAGCTTCTGTCTCCGTCCCGGAATTTCCGCAACCAACGGCGACATGTGCTATCATCAACTGCATCATCTCCATAAAAGTGACAGATGTTGCGTCAAGCCGCGGCTGTAGTACTTTTATCGAACTCGTACAGTAAACAATGTCTAATGTGCTCCTTATCTCGGCCATGTTACACCGTCCGCCGTGATTCTCGTTACGAATGAGTATCGCATAATATGTATCTTCAAGCTTGCATTGATCTAAATGGTGTACGTAATTTAGCGATCTTACTCGGACAAACCAAGTACCTCTATATGTTCTGCTGCTCCACGCTTTGTTGACCAAAAATTCGACATCGCAGCGTCGTCTCTGGCGTAACTACTCAATCGCAATTTGCATCTTTTACAAAAACACGTAGAACACACACCCAATACTTATGTACGGTGGTGTATGTAGATGTTTTTCGAACACTCGTAGTGTGAACTGCTGTGAAACTGTATAATGAAAATTTGATGATTTCATATGATAGTTGGACGAACTATGTCTCCAGCGTTGTGTAGTTAGAGAAAGAAACTATAAAAAAAGAAAGCGCCAAGTACTTTCACGCTTACAAAACTAAGTCAATCTCTTCTAGGAATATTATTCTTTCTGAAATCTTTTCGCTTGTAGGTTGTTTTTCGTTTGTCACGAAACAAATATAACTCACAGACCTCCATTAGCACTTACGCCTAACGAAACTAGTGACTCATAGAATGGGTCGGGCTTCTAAGTCAATAAAGTATCGCGTAATATCTTCAAGCTTGCATTGGTCTCCGTTGCTTACGCAATTTAGCGATCAATTAACCGTAATGCTGGTTGGAGACGTGAGTAACATCCTGTAAGGAGTCAACGAGCTTTATTATTTAATAAATCCAGCACATAGCACTTCAAAGAATAGGCAAGGCCGAGTATATGGCCGAAGGAAAGAGTCGACATTTCTCCCATAACAATATTTTACGTTTCAACTCAAAATATGGTGCAAAGTTTTCCTTAAGAGATAGCGAAAAATAAGGCAAACTGCTGGTTCCTGGAGAAACTGATCTATCACACATTTCAGATATCCGAAATCAGTTATTCGATATCCTATTCTTCACCTCAATCTAAATGTTGTGATCATAGATTATTATTTGACGGGTCCAATTTTTCGTAAATATGCCTTCAAACTAATCTAGACCGGAGTGTTACAAAAATAAAATTTTCAAACTCAATGAAACAACCTGATAAAAAAGTTAGTAAAATAATGCTATGCATTGATTATGATACGCTTTCCAACATACCAAAAATCATTACTCAAGTTATGAGCATAATGGCTGTAGAAGATACCTCGCTCCTGTGCCCTGACCTTTGACCCCATTTTGATGATAGTAAACAGAATTGGTTCAGTATACCTCCGAAACAACATACTAATGTTTTGTCGCAATAGGAGCATTTTAGTCAAGTTATGAGGATAATGGCTGTGGAATAAATCTCGCTGCTGTGCCCTGACATTTGAACCCCATTCCGATGATGTTAAACAGAACCGGTTCAGTACATCTCCGGAACAAGATGATGAAGTTTTGTTGCAAGCGAAGCATTTTTACGTAGGTTATGAAGCATTAGGTCGATGGAATTGATCCCCTCCTATGTCCTGACCTTTGACCCCATTTCGTCCATTTTCAAAAGGGTTCCCTTCCCGGGTTGTCCCCTACCACATACTAAAATTTCAAAGATATCGAACTATTTTTAACCGAGTTATCCTGCGGACAGACAGACAGACGGTTAAAGCTGGAGCATACACACTTCTTCAACCTATGTTTGGAAAGCGTAAAAAACAGCAGAATGGAATAGATCATACAATTCAATACATTTTAACACTAGTGCAAGTTGGCCCCTCTGCTGGAATTATGGTAACGTTAATCATCAACCTACCATCTTTCTTTTGATTGAAGCTGTGTGTAGCGTTAAAATTGTGGTGATATATTTTCATCCAGTTAATATAAAAATACACTCTTTGCAAAAAAGAAAGAAAAAAAACGAAGCACCGCGAGAAGGTCATTCGATCCTGATAAAACTCCGCATGCAAGAAGTACCACAGAGCTGAATATACAAATGATTTAAAAATAACGACCAATGTCAAAATAATGGCCCGCCACGGCGCATGGGAACAGGGCATATATTGGAGTATATCAAAAACAACGCTTGCACGCAGGAACAATTGTGGCAGGGAATTGTAATTGCATTAACCTCCACGGACGGTGAGGATGCCTAGACGTCGGATCCAAGCACACTACGAGCAGTTGGGCGAGTTTAAGAGATGACGTATAATTGAGCTGAAAGAGGACAGTTGGCCAACTAGCTGTATCGCCAGACATTTGGGTCGGACCCACGTGGCAATCAGACGATGTTTGAGCATATGGGACGTGGAGGGCACAACACAATGGTACACGGACAGCTGACAACGAGCAACGACAGAACGCGAGGATCAAGCCATTGTGAGAATCGCACAAACAGAACCGAATTCGTCACTCTCAATTATCCGTGGCCATTTTGCGTCGTCCACAGGTATGAAAGTGGACATCCGAACCATTTCTAGGCGTCTTGCTGCAAGGGAACTGCTTTCGAGGAAGCCACACCGCCACCTTCCACTGACCAGCGAGCATACGTGTCAGGATATGAGCCAGCAAGTGCACGGATCCTGCCTTTACCGTGCAACGGCACACGGACTATCTGGAGAGCCATTCCCTACGATAGCTTGATACTCTTGGTAGTCATCCGTGCTACTCTCACTGCTAAACGGCAGGTCGTCGACATTCTACTACCAGTTGTCTTGCCATACCTGTCGCAGCATCACGGTGCAACTTTTCAACACGATAATGCTCGGCCACATACGGCACGAATCTTTCAGCCCTGCTTCCGTAATGTCAACGCCATCCCATGGCCAGCGCGATTGCCCGACCTCTCACCGTTCGAACATGTTCAGGACAGGATGGGACGGTACCTATCCCCACCCCCCGGAAATGTCCGTGAACTGGCCTGCAATTTGGACACCTTTTGGCATGCTATACCTCAGGACAGGATTCTTGAACTGTGTACGTCCTGCCATATTGTTTAACCGTTTGTATCCGAGCCACAGGTGGAGCTACAAAGTAGTACTGACTTGGTTCACTCGTGTAGCTGTTTTATCTAATAAAGGGCCAAACTGCTCCGGAATTCAAATCATTTCCTTTCCTATACATGTTCATTGTACATACTAATTTTCATTTCGAATGGATGATTTCTTCTGGGCTGCCCCATAGCGCTCGCTTATGATCATTCGTCCGAGAAGGGTCCTGGATCTTATCCCGGTGAGACATGGATGTTGTGTTTATTTAACGACACTGGCTCTCTCCCTTCCCTGGAGTCAGTGGCTCTAAATTAAGGACAGAAGACTGCTTAATGTCCATTGGTACATGTTCGGCAGAATGGCCTTATGCTGTAAAATACTGTTAATCACGTTATGGTAAACCTGCGCTGTTAATGACCAGGCGACGCGTATTCAAATGTGTAAAATGTGAAACGAAAGGGCATAAAATGTTGTATATTTGAATTTCGTGTCGACTGGTTATTAACAACTCAGGTTTAACATAACGTGAGTAACGGTATTTTACAGCAGAATGTCTCATTCTGCCGAATATGTGTTAAGTAATCACCACGTAAAAGGGATTCAAATACAACGTATGAATAGAACTTGAGATGAAATGTAGTCCCTTGAGCTGCACACGGTGGTCGTTAAACCTCTAACAAAAAAAAATCCTTCTGGGTGTTTCGGCAAAGAGTGTATTTTGCCACTGTAATTCTTTCTATAAGTTAGGTGTTGTAGATATGTGAAGAGTTCTTGTACCCACTACGCAGTTGAACAAGAGTATAGCTTTTTCATAAATCGTCTCATATATCTGTCTAACTATCTATCCCAGAAGACATTATTTGCAAAAAATGCTGGTTGAGGAAGAAACTGAAAACTGTACTTCTGTTTTATCTGTCTATCGATTTTTTCTGTCTACCTGTTACGATTTTGAATCCAGTATTTCTTTCACTTTGTGGAGCATTGGAAATTGCACATTCATCATGCAAGTTTCTCATCTTTTTTTTAAATTAATATATATCGCTAAAATCTCATATCTTGTAAAAGGAAATGGCGTCCTTTTAGAGAAATTCACTAATTAATTCAGCATCAAATAGAAAACCTCAAGCAGAATCAATGTAAGAGAGGAAAAAGTGCGTTACGTGTTTTTCTTTTCTACGCTTAAATGACTTTTTTGACTCATTATCTCTTAATGGATCGCTGCATTACTGTAAAGTAACGAATAATGGAATTACTTACTCATATTTTCAATCACAATTAAGAATTAAAAAAAATATTTAAAAATTCAGCTCCAGCTTTTACATATTCATCAGGTTCACTCGCAAATTTCGATGTTTAAAGTATAGAGGCATTTTACCGAACATAAGAGATGACACTTTGAGATTATTGATCGTTTTTTGGATTAAAAAATCGTACACTTTGTGTTTTTTATTTGCCTGCCTTTCTTAATTTACAAAACCTAATTAAATGTACATATTATGGAAATTCATGCTAGAAGCTACGCATCAGTGTGGCCATATATATATTTTTTTCGTGTTTAATTTGGTATGCAATTCAAGCAGTTTGGTTTTATGTTAGCATCACAGAGAATTTCAATGTTAGAAATTAGTGCATTCGCATAAGATAAAAATTCAACATAAGGAAAGCCTAAATTTCTGAAGAAAATGTCAATCTTCATGCGCAATTGATTGATCTGAAATATCATTATACAACGTAATCTCGATTATTCGAACTAATGGAGTGGAGAAGATGCAAGAATAATTGTAAAAAAAAACACTGATAACACAATAGATACATTTTATTATACTGTGATTTCAGTTGTCCGGAATAATGCACTGGATAACTGAAAAACATGGATAATCCGAAATTTACATTTACTGCAGTATAATCTCGATTATCGGGACTAATCGAGTGCAAGGAATGCACGGATCATTAGAAATAGCGGAAAATCTGAAACACATATTTTATAATGATTTGTACATACGTATTAATGTAAAAATAGCCATCACTTAATCGATAATCTATAATGTTTGTTTCTTATTTGAAATCCGCTGATATTTCCTAGCAAGAGTTCGAATATTTCTCAGATCTACGATGCCGTTATATTTAAATCCAGCTGAATTGTTCATTCAAACAAAGGGTAAGCAGAGGATGAATGCTCTTCTGTAATCGATGTCGTTGTTGAATTTTTTCATCTTCACTCACTGCCCTATCGATTATTTTGAAACAGAGACCACAGTGTCTGCTTTGTTAACTGTGCTGTGATCAAGGTTAACGTGAATCACTTTGAAACCAGTAATCGAAGGAATCTTTGCCACCATTTCAAAATCTAAATTATGAATTCCATCCTATCCGACAAGTAACTTGCTTTTTTAAAGACAATTTTCTTTTAAGACATATCATCATCATCATTGTCAACCATTATCAATCCACTGCTGGACGAAGGTCTCCCCAAGTTTCCTCCACAACGGTCTGTCTTGTGCCAGTCTCCTCCATGTCACTCCCGCATACTTTCGAATTTCATCCACCCATCTCCCATGGGGTCTTCTTCTGGGTCTTTTCCTGCCCCTTGGAATCCAATCTAAAATTTCGGCTGTCCATCAATGGTCTGTCCTTCTGGCAGTATGCCCAGCCCATTGCCATTTCAGGGATTTAACTCTGATCATGATGTCTTCCACTCTTGTCATTTTTCGGATCCACGAGTTCCCCTTCTTATCTCTCCTGGTTACACCAAGCATGGACCTCTGCATGCTACTTTGAGTTGTCTGCAGCCTTTGTATGTCTCTCTTAGTTAAGGTCCACGTCTCTGCACCATACGTAAGCACTGGAAGGATGCATTGATCAAACACTTTTCTTTTAAGACATAATGACATATTGCTCTTGAAAATTATGCTGTTTCTTCCAAAAGCTCTCCAGGCAAGTTTTGTACGCCGATTAATTTCTTCATCAATGTGACCCTCACTTGATATCTGCTGTCCAAGATAATCGTACGTGTCTGTTATCTCCAGCTTTTCTCTATCAATCGATACATCTTCATTTCTTGTAAAAGCTTTGAACATCACTTTTGTTTTCTGAAAGTTCATTTTTAATCCCACTACTTTACTCTTGTCAGCAAGTTCCTGGATCATACTCTGCAGCTCTGATGGGGTAGTTGCAAAAATGACTACGCCATCAGCAAAACGAAGGTGGGTTAGATAATCTCCATTAATCTTTATCCCCTTGTTTTCCCAGCTCAGCGACTGAAAGACACCCTCCAATGTGGCATTAAAGAGCTTAGGAGATATGGTGTCACCTTGTCTCACTCCCTTTCTAATTTTTATGTGTGTTGTATTTTCAAACAGCTGAATCTTTGCACTTGCATTTTCATAGATGTTATTAATAATATTAATGTATGCATCTTCAATACCGCAGGATTTCAAAGCCATTGTAACTGCTGATGGTTTCACCGAATCAAAGGCTCTTTCATAATCGATAAATATATATATATATACTATATTGAAAAAAGTCATCGGACACCTAGAAGAGAAAAACAATTAACATAGCATTTATTGTTATACATTAATACGGTGTCGGTCTACCTTTGGCCTTAATGCATGCAGTGACAATTCGGGATATGCTTTCGACAAGGTTTCAGAACAGAGCGATAGGTGTGCTCTTCCATTCAGTACATAATGCTGCCGCTAACTGTTGCTTAGTAGTAGGCTTTGGTTCCAAACTTCTTATGCGGCGCTCTAATTCATCCCATATGTGCTCTATGGGATTAAGATCAAGGCTCTGTGCTGACCAGTCCACACATCATACGGAATTATCGTCAAACCACGCTGTAACAGTCCTTCCTTTATGGCTCGATACATTAACCTGCTGGTACCAACAAGGCTCGGTTCCATAGACTTGCCACAGAGTTGGTAGGGCATATTTGTCCAGTATATCAAGGTAGACGTGCTGGTTAACAGGTTTGTCCACGAAAACTAATGGCCGGGACCGTACCACGAAAAACAACCCCACACGAGTACACTGCCTGCTCCAAACCTTACCATAGGAACAGTACAATGTGGTAAAATGCGTTCACCGGGCTGCCGCCATACCCACACACGGCCATCAGACTGGTGGATCGTGTATCTAGGTTCATCAGTCCATAGCACTCGTTTCCATTGATCTATCGTCCACGATAAATGTTATTTACACCATGCTAAACGACGAGTATCATTCCGAGTGGAGTTGAAAGGCTTATGAGCAGCCGCACGTGTACGGTAACCCATGGAATCAAGTTTTCTGCGAATAGTAGGCGTACATATCAAGGTTACAGCATTTTTAGTCATCTGTACACTGAGGTCTTGTGCAGTACTCCGTTGATTAGCTGTAACGGCTCTCCTGAGGCTTCGACGTTCTCTATCACTGGTTTTCTTTGCCTGCCGGTACATTTTGCTGCTTCAGGAACGCCATGTGTCTTCCACGTATTCAGTGCATCCAAAACAATCGACTTGAGTATGTTTAAAAGCCTCTCGGTTTTTGTTATGGACAACCCACTAATATAACACCCAACAATCTTTCCTTTCTGAAAGTCAGTTCCCTCCCGCCGCGACATTTTCACTCAACCTCACAGTGCGATATGATCGTGGTCAGCTGCAGGCATGTTTTTATACCGTTTGCAGCCGTACCGCGCATCTTAACAACGCAGCGGATCCGTTCATTTGCTTTTGAAACCGTGTCCGGTTACTTTTATTAATATTGTGTATATATGCAGTATATATACATACGTTGCCCACCGGTCGTCAGTTCTTCTAGAAGTATGATCAGCCCCTTGCCGTTTTAGGGATTTCACCTTCATCATTCATCATGATGGCATCAACAGCTTTGAGTTTCCTGATCCATGAATTCCTTTTTGTATCCTTCCTGATTATGCCTAGGGTGCACCATCCCAAACTTGCTTCCCTGGTCTACAGTCTCTATATGGATTGAAAGTAATGTTTAACGATCACCGTGAGCAACTCAATGGGCTATAAGCAGTCGCCCGTGCCTTACTCAGGGCCGCTGGTTCCTGGGAAGGGAGAGAGCCAGTGCCGTAATATAAGCACAACATCTATGCGTGCTCGGTATTCGAACCCGTACTCAACTCGGACGAATGGTCATAAGCCATCGCTTAGATCACTGCGCCACCGGGGTGGCAATTTCTAAATGTTCGTTTTAGTTAAGGCCCATGTGGCTGATCCATAATTAACAGATGGAAGGATGAATTGAATAGACACTTTTCTTTTAAGACATAATAGTAAACTGTTTAGCGAATACTATGGTTTCGTCCATATACTTCCCAATCAAGTTTTACACGCCTAGTCATGGTGCTACTTTTTGATATCTGTTGTCCAAGATAGACGTATGCATCGGTTTCATCTGTTCAATAGAACTGCTCCTTCAAACGCTACATCTTCAGTCTTTGAAAAAGCATTGCACATCTGGTTAGTTTTTTGCAAGTTTTTTGTTTAAACCCAGTTTACTTTTGTCAGCAGATTCCTGGACAGTATTGTACAGCTGTATAGGGTACATGAAACATTGGCTGTGTCGTAGTAAAAATGAAGGTGAGTTAAATAAGTGTCATTAATTTTCATACCCTTGTCTTCCCAGTTCAATGATTAAAGATCTTTCTGCAATATGGCATTGAAGAGTTTCGAAGATATGGTGTTATCTTATCTCTCTCTCTCTCTCTCTCTCTCTCTCTCTTTCTCTCACACACACACATATATAGGATTGAACGGAAATTTTATAGACTTAATGATACAGATGAGTGGTACACATAATGGCAAAAAACAGAGCTGTAGGACAATTACAGAGGGATCGGTAGCAGGCAGTCCACTCATCTTCAACAGTGCGTCGCGCCGCCTCGTGCGGCGATCCATATGGTGTGATACCGTCCGACAGGGAGGCGAACAGACGCCTGATGTTGTCCTGCGCCAGACTGGCCCACACGTGTTGGACGGTGTGCTGCAAATTCCGGATAGTGCGGCACGGTGGAAGCCGGCGTTTCAACTGGACCACCACTCGCTCGATAGGGGACATGTCCGGTGAGTGGGCAGGCCATGGAAGTATCTGGGCATAAAGTAGGCAGTCCTGGGTAACCTGAGCCATGTGTGGGCGGGCATTATTCTGCTGGTATAGTACACCTGGAATCCCGGCCAGGAACGAGAGCACATGGGGCCGTAGGATCTCATACACATACCGCTGGCGCGTCAATGATCCACGTACCACTAATACAGCTGATCGGCTATGGTAGGCAATGGCTCCCTAGACCATAATGCCGCCAATTGTTGAGGTGTGACGCTTGATAGTGAGGTCAGGATTGTGCCGATGACACGTGGACCTCCACACCCGGACATGATAATCATCTGTCCCTAAAACGAAGCGGTACTCATCGCTAAACACCATACGTCGCCACTCTGCGGGGTTTCACGTCGCTCTGCACACGGAGCAGGTGATATTCCAGTGTTAATGGCAGCACACGTAAGGGGCGCTGCGATCGCAGATTCGCTTCCGCATGGTGTCGGGAAATGGTTCGTGTGCACACAGGAGCCGCTACATCTTCCTGCATAGTGGACCGGGTCCACGTAGGATCCGTTCGTGCCTGGCGCACCATCCGTCGATCCTCTCTACCGGTAGTCCTCCTGATCCGTGCGGAGACGCTCCGCGGTGTGTTAGTGCCGTCAGATGTTCACTGCTCCCAACACAGTTGGACGGTATGGTCAGAACGATCCACGTGGTGAGCTATTCGGCGCACTGGCCATCTTTCTGTTTTTAGTCCGATGATCCGGCCTCTCTCAAAGTCCGTAAGTTACTTAAATTGCCGTCTCTTTCGTCTACCCGGCATTCTTATCACTCTGTACTCTTGCTCGAGGCTTTTCACTTTCATGGGGCATCGACTCAACACCGGTTTATAAGGCTGCCGGTTCGTGCTTGCAGCACCACAACAGGGTCTGCGGTCATGCTCAATCGCACCAAACTTGGATTATTTCCCTACCAGCACACACTCTAGCTAACTGCAACGTTTCGCGGTTATAGCATGTTTTCTTCTAGGTGCGCACATTTCACTGTCCGTGAGTGTATATATAATGTATATATACAGGGTGCATAGGAACGTCCCTTTAGAATTTGAGATAACGGTAAAGTAAAGCGATTACGCCCGATCGAATGCAACTGATAGTAACGCCCCTAGTGGCGAAATGCGGAAGTTAGCCATTGCAAATCGAAAACGAAAATAGATAGAGCAAAATTTCCAATTCCACAGTTGAAAAACATCAATTGATCAGTACAAACAACATTTGTTTTACACGGATAAAACAAATGTTCGCGTGAATACCCTAAAATGTCCGAAATCGATGTGACCTTTTGTGTAAACCTTTGAAGGGAACAGGCATAGGTATTAGCAAATACACACAATTTATTGCATAGGTGCGTACTTATGTCAATACAGTTTAATGACGTCAGACAAAACAAAAAAGGCAAACTCGTGCACAGTGTTAAAAAGTTAATGGCGAGTATGTTCGAAGAGTTCGTCATTGCCCACGATACACATTTGTATTCGTGAAAGTAACTCATATTCACATTCCTCAGCATGGAAGGTGTCACACTATTGCAAGCATCTGTAACACGGCGACGAAGATCCAGCAGACTTGTATAGGCGCTGTTGCATACACCTGATTTTTTACGTAACCCCAGAAATCCAAGCTCGCCATTCTCACGCAGCGTACGTAGACCTAAACTTCTGATCAGGGTACATCCTGATACTGGATTTTATGTTGTAGATACGGTACAACGTCATAATCTGCATTTGCATACGGCTACATTTGCGAAATGTGAATATGCAGATTCGAATCGTCGCGCATCGATTTCGGACATTGTAGGGTTTTCAGGCGACAATTTATCTCATCCGTGTGAAAAAAATGTCGTTTTGTACTAATTAATTGATGCTCAACAACTTTGTAATTGGAAAGATTGCTCTATCTCTTTCGGTTTTCGATTTGCAATGGCTAACTTCCGCATTTCGCCACTAGAGGCGCTGCTATTAGTTGCATTCGATCGGACGTAGTCACTTTACTGTACCGTTATCTCACTTATATAACTGTACCCCTCTCCGTTCGCAAGCCATTCCAGGCTGAAGGGACTTTCCTATGCACCATGTATGTATAGCTGCCCAGTTTGTATATAGTCAGAAGGTTGAATCATTTCTGACAGAAATAATTTTGTTGCTGTGTGCTGGAGCGACGAAACGCGTGTCTGAGGTAACAAAAGAATATCTTCCAAACATCATATGGATGATTTTGCAAAAGGCGGAATTATCGGTAAGCTTGAGGAAAGCCGGGCTATGATCAATGTCACTAGAGATCTAGAGATTATAAAGTAGAACATAGTACAGTGTTACGCCTTTCGTTAGTATTCAGAAGATGCGCAACCCTTGCCAGGTGATTTTATGAAGGTCGTTCCCTCCGTACGCGTCAACGTGGTGACTGTTACCTGGCTATAATGGCAGAGTGTAGTGAAAAAATACCAGTCAAGGAGCATCATGCAGATCCGCATATTAATGTATATCTCACGGTGAGTGGTCATCAGATCAATGGGACAAGGTGGTGTCTACAGATAAGATCAGCTTTAGTCTTTTGTCGGATTCCAAGCCGGCTTCCCCGGTGGCGCTGTGGTCTAAGGGATGGCTACTGATCATTCTTCCGAGATGGGTCCGGGTTCGACTCCTGGTGAGGCATGGATGTTGTGCCTGTCTCTCCCTTTCCCGGAGCCAGTGGCCATGAAGTATAGACAAGCGACTTATTATAGCCGATTGAGTTGATAACAGTGGTCGTTAAACCCCGAGATCAAACAAAAACAGATTTCAAACCGCGAGTGATTTGGGAAGAAATTAGTCCTGCGTATGATGTCAGCAGCACAGTTGAACGGAACAGATATGGTGGTCGCGTCGTGTGAGTATGGGCCGAAGCTGTGGTCAGTGACCGAAACGAACATAAGCTGATACGTCAAGGGACAAACAGGGCAGCCATATTGAAATAATGTGATTTTTCGTCACTTCTCTCTGTTCGGTAGTGCTTGTTTTATTGACCAAGTTTTATTTTTACTGGCGATAATGCCCATTCTTATAACACAGCAGCTGGTGGTGAAGTAATAGATAGCACGCATATCCGTCGGATGGAGTGGTCAGCTCGCTGTTCCTATAAGAAGTACTGGGGAGACGTTTTCCGCAAAAAAAATGAGAATTAAAACATCGATTTTAGCATTAATAATGTACTACAGAGGAGAAGCACATGTCACACGACAAATCTGCAACTACTACATGCTCCGTCGGTGTAGTTTAGAAGGTTAGAACAACTGATTACTAAACGATGAGGCGCGTATTCGATCTCCGTCACCGACAAATTTGTGTTTTCACACATTTACCAAAACTCCCCAGTAAGAATGAGGCAGTTTATCTCAAAAGCTCCTTAGCGACTTCATGCTAAGCATGACACCCAGGGGTTAAATATGTATTGCGGTGCGGTGCGGACATATCCCCTATTGATCACTTTGTATTGTACTTTGTTTAAGTAGTAGTGATGAAAGGATTTCAATGAACGACAGTTGGGTCTGTATTTCTTTCGAAGCATTTTGTTCTGATTCGATCTCTGTTAGATATTACTTATGATTTTCGCCGTCGAGCATTTCGTTTTACTGTAGCTATTAAATCGATATCACTTTTAGCTATAAAACCTATTTTGACTTCTTAAAATATATCTTGTCTTTAAATTTTGGACAGCAGCTTAAAGGAAACATTGGGCATAGCTCTAGCAAGTGAGCCGTTTGGATTCTAGAGTGGTTACAATTCTGGAGATCATGTTCTTATACTGACAGGACTATTTGAAAGAGCGAATGAACGAGGTTCCCTATTATGTATGTATTTTATTCATTATGAAAATGTTTTTTATACACTGACGGAAAAAAATTCCAACACCAAGAATGAGTTGTGTTAGATAAACGACAGTTGGTAGGCGGTGAGAGTACAGCTGTAAGATGACGTCTATGCAAATTTCGCGCTCGGCACATGCGTGTGGCGCTAGTAGCGTCCCTCGGAACATGCGAAGCAGGTTTGCTGTGAATACGCGCTGTAACGTTCGTGAGCGTTAGTTATCGTTGAGATTCGACGTAGGGTGTTGATGATAGTCAAGAATGTCTTTAAGAAGACGAAAAAGCCATTATCAACAGCTCAAGGAGTTTGAACGAGGTCGTGTAATAGGGCTACAAGAAGGTGGATTTTCTTTCCGCAATATTGCAGAACGAGTTGGCAGGAATGTAGCCACTGTGCATGATTTTTGGCAGCGATGGTCAAGGAAAGGTACTGTCTCAAGAAGACCGGGTTCCGGCCGGCCACGTGGCACTACTGAGAGGGAAGACCGCCGTGTACGGCGTATGGCCGTGGCGCATCGTACCGCGTCTGCGGCAGCAATTGGAGCTGCAGTTGCCACCACAGTGACACAACGAGCTGTTAAAAATCGGTTACTTCAAGGACAGCTCCGAGCCAGACGCCCTGTAGCGTGCATTCCACTTACTCCAAACCACTGCCGTTTGCGACGTCAGTGGTGTCAAGCTAGAGCTCATTGGAAGACGGAGTGGAGA
Source organism: Macrothele yani (assembly GCA_039090855.1). Taxonomy (NCBI): domain Eukaryota; kingdom Metazoa; phylum Arthropoda; class Arachnida; order Araneae; family Macrothelidae; genus Macrothele; species Macrothele yani. The sequence goes on along the minus strand of CM077026.1, from coordinate 18,507,311 downwards.
TCTGTTGTGTTTCTGATGAAAGCCGGTTCTGCCTGGGTGCCAGTGATGGCCGTGTGTTGGTTAGAAGGAGGCCAAGTGAGCGCCTGCAACCAACCTGTCTGCGGCCGAGACACACTGAACCTACACCTGGAGTTATGGTCTGGGGGCAATTTCCTATGACAGCAGGAGAACTCTCGTGGTTATCCCACGCACCCTGACGGCACAGTTGTACGTCGGTCTGGTGATTCAACCTGTTGTGCTGCCTTTCATGAACAGCATTCCAGGGGTGGTTTCCAACAAGATAACGCTCTCCCGCATACCGCTGTTGTAACCCAACATGCTCTACAGAGTGTCGACATGTTGCCGTGGCCTGCTAGATCACCAAATCTTTCACCAATCGAGCACGTATGGTACATCATTGGACGACAACTCCAGCGTCACCCCCAACCAGCATTAACCGTCCCTGTATTGACCGACCAAGTGCAACAGGCATGGAACTCCATCCCACAAACTGACATCCAGCACCTGTGCGACACAATGCATGAACGTCTGCGTGCTTGCATTCAACATTCTGGCGGTTACACCGGTTATTATTGTACCAGCATTTCACATTTAAAATGGCTCTTCTCGCGCTTACAATAAGCTGTGATCTTGAAACCTTAATCGATTAAATATGTTACCTATACAAATGTATTGCCGCCATTTCATTCCTCTACAACTATTTTTTCGTGGAGTTGGGATTTTTTTTTCCGTCAGTGTAGAATTCACTCGCTGGTGCAGTTTAGGTATTTGAAAACCAGCGGTATTGAAGATTCAAAAAGTTGATAGTGAAAATCTTTCAAATACGTGGAGACAGTGTAAATATACAAAGTCATCGCTCTTTCCACGTTTATCTTATTTTAACAAACAGTAACCAAGAAATTGTTATCCTGACACCGCTGGGATAGCACCAATGATCACCCGATAACTAGCCGAGTGCGTTCATGTTATGATACGATGGCCTAAACCATCAACAGCGCTGTATGTGTTTATGTGTCAGCATCTGACATCACAAATCTGTAGGGATGGGCTCACCAACTCGAGTCAGTTCGTCTCGACTAATTATCGAGAGATCTGATGTTCAATCCCAGTGGTGTCCGTATAACAAGTTTCCGGTTGCTGTGTGTTATTTAAAGATAAACGTGGAAAGAGCAATTACTTTGTCTATTTACATTGCCTCCTTGTATTTGGAAGATTTTCACCATTTACTCTCGCCCATTGGATTTATTAGCTATAGTTAAATAGCTTGTGCCGTTAAGCCCCAGCAGATGGAAACATCTCAGTAGCTGAGCTACGGATTTTTGAAGTCAGATGCTGATACATAAACACACATAGAGCCGAGGGTTGTTGGCCACTCTAGCGTAAGACGAACGCACTCCGCTAGTTATCGAGAGATCTGAGATGCGGTCCCAGCGGTGTCAGGATAACAATTTTTCGGTTGCTGTGTGTTAATTAAAGATAAGAGTGGAAAGAGTAATGCCTTTCTCTATTTGCAAAAGTTGATACTCATAACATCAATGAAAATTCAGGTACCAAAGGTCAACTATTCACAGATGCAGTACTCACAGAAATTGGAGTGAAGACAAATTGGCACCATATATGCCAAGCTCTTCAATGCTCCATTGAAGAATGACTTTCACAGATTAAATTAGAAAGGCAAAAAATAATGATAGTGGTGATTTTTTAAATGAATCTTTGTTTTGCTGAAAACATTGTTAGTTGTGTAACTACCCACCCAGAACCGTGGCGTGTCATGCAGAAATTTGTTCACGAGATTGAACAAGAAAGATGACACGGAATGTTCCGTTGTAACGCGCAGAGTTATTCATAAAGCAATGGATTACAAAAAATTCAATCGGATTTTTGCAATCGATAGAACATTCAGAATAAGGAACAGCAATTGACTTCCACCAGCGGCTAAAAAATATTCTACGAAAATTAACAAATGGCACACAAAAAGTTTCTCATACCACAAGGAAGTATCAGAGAAAAAGAGATTTTCAAATCGAACAGTTAAAACAAGAAGTATAGAAGGAAACATGATACAACTCTACGTCTTTTACCAGAAGAATTCTGCATAACGAAAAAGTTGAAAAAAGGCGAAAAATATTCTTCATGAAAAAAGTTTTGCTAAGGAAAAAAAAATCAAATACGTCTTCCATAAGCAGAGACAGCGAGAAAAAGCTTTTGATCTTTACGCCCTCTAGCGGGAATTCTGTGCATTATTTAAAGAGGATAATATCTCTGTTGTAGCGAATGGCATACAGTAAAAAAGAAATTTCTCCATAGGGATTTAAAAGCGCATTTACAGCTGCAAACAGAACCACACAAACACCACCTAGCTACAGAACTGTGAACTATAAAACTCCTCAAATAGTATCCTAACCTGTTCCACGAAATAAATGCCTTTTGGTATTGGAAGGACTTTTCTAAATCGCACGTGCAGAAACAGAGATATTGAGAAAAACAGATTAAATACTGGCCCTACTAGCGGCGAAACTGTGCATTATTTTCCTACGATAAAAATTCACACGGTTTTCATAGTTATAGGTATCTGGCCGAAAAAGAATTCAGTCCCGCAGATATTGCTGTAAACGGAAAGATGAACTTACGCCTTCTATTGGAAAATTTGTCCGCTGAGAAAACTTTGTAATTATATGAGAAACATTTCGCAGCGGAAATGCTATCCAACAATGAAAGGATTTTTCAATTAAAAGCAGGGATATTGGCAAAAATAAGATATACATCTACGCCTCGTGGTGGAAGAGTATGTATTAAGAAGAAAGTATTCTCAAAAGTTTTTCCGAGGTGAGCTGTATCGGTCCACGAAATAATTTTCTGAGTCGAGTTTTCAGATTCTCAGATTTTGCTGCATACACATCAGAAGCAGAAATAAACACTTACGCCCCGTGGAGGCCAAACCATTTTTTATCAAACATTAGAAATTAAATCAAAGCATTTCCCATCAAGAGCTGTACCCGATGCAGGAAGAATTTTTCAAATTGGAATTTTAGAAGCAGAGATATCGGGGGAAATGAAATTTAACTTCACGCCCCCTAACGGAAAATCTCTACCTTAGTTGAAAATTTTGATACTGTACAAGGAACATTTCGTGCCGGAAATTTCAAATCGGTCTCTTAGAAGTACAGATATCGTCGAAAATAAGATATACATCTACACCTTCCTAGGGCTATGCGTTATTTTAAGAAGGATTCGTTCTGAAGGTATTTGTAGACGTGCGCGGTATCGGTCCACGAACTAAGTTTTTCAATCGAGTTTTTAGAATTCGATTTTGCTGCAAATGCATCAGAAGCAGAAATAAATACTCACTTCGCATGGTGGCCAAACTATTGCTCCCCAAAAATTAGAAATATATGTTAAATATTTTGCATCAAGAGATACGATGATGTGCAAAAGCATTTCCTCATCCACAAAAACCGTGAATTTTTAAGTTTAACTCTTTTTTAACTAATTAATTTTCATAGTTACTTCATTGTTACATATCATTAGATGCGAAATTTAATGGAGATTTGAAAAATGTCTTAGATTTTTCCTGTAGATTCTTCTGTTCTTAAGATATGACAAAATATGGGGTTTCACAAACACATTGAAATTCACGTTATCTGTGTATCAGTTGTTAGAGCCAATCATGGCAATTCTTTTACATGATTGGCTGCTTCCTAATGTTATCCTAATCCTACACCAGCCTTTATAAGGTTTGATGCAGAGCTACTAGAGCATTGTAGTTGTTCTTTTGTTGTTATTAGGGTATAATTTATGCACATCCTCAATAATGGTTAAAACCGTGGAATCGTCCACAGTGGACAGAGTAAAAACAGTTGTTCTGCATGAAAAGCAGGGATATTCTTCAAGGCAAATCGCTGAAAGCGTGGGCTGTAATTAATATATAGTTATTAGGCTCCTGAATAGAGTAAAAGACACCGCTGATATTAACAAATATGCGTCACAGTGGAAGGCCCAGATCTCCTACAACTAGGCAGGACATAGTGCTTAGAAAGCTAAGCTTGGCAGACAGGAGGCTCAGTTCACTTTAATTGCTTTAACGACGATATGAAGTGACTGATGTTACTGTTAGTACATCTACTGTTAGGAGAAGGCTGCTCCGCTATGACTTACGGAACTGCAAAGTCAGGCGTAAACCACTGCTAACGGCAAATCAAAGACTAAGTAAACTTCAGTGGGCAAAACAACATGTCTTATGGATAACCAAGCAATAGGGAAATGTTATTTTCAGTGATGAATCGGAATTTTGCCTTAATGTTAAACAGAATAATGCTTATGTTAGAATATTCAGGCATGAAGAATTCCATCCAAGTTGCTTAGTGACTGCTCTTAAGCATCCAGTGAAGGTCATGGTTTGGAGCTGCAAGTTTGCACATGACATTGGGAACCTCCATATTGTTGATGGTACGGAAAATGCCCAGAAATACATTAGGATATTAAAAAACAAGATGGTATCATCATCTAGAGGCTTTATGATGGCAATTTTATTTTTCCAAATGGCTCACTGTCATTGTGCTAAAGTAGTGAAAAAGTAGTTTCAGGAAGGAAATGCTCATCGTCTTGATTGGCTACCACAGTCACTCGATCCGAAATTTGTGGTTCAAAGTGTCGTATGAACTATCAAAAAAGAAACCAACAACCAAAATTCAACTCGTTGAAGATGTAATTCAAATTTGGAATTGTATTGTTCAACACAATCTTTTACAAAACCTTGTTCACAGTATGCCAGCAAGTTGCAAAGCTATGATTAAAGCTGGGCAACAAAATATTAGCTGCATTTTATAGTTTTGCTTCATTATATTTCTTTATTTAAATGTTATTTCATTCCTTATGCATTATAAAAACGGTTTATTGTTGTAAACCTAGGTAATGGATAAATTATTCCTTTTCATAATAATTCGAGTTGGTCATGATTTTTGTATTGTATCTTAAGAACAGAAGTAGCTACAGGAAAAACTAAGACGTTTTTGAAATCTCCATTAAAGTTCGCATCAAATGACGTATAAATGATGAAATAAAAACTAGTTAGTTAAAAAAAAGAGTTAAACTTAAAAATTAACGGTTTTCGAAAGTGATGCAATACTTTTGCACACCACTGTATATCCGACATAGCAAGAATTTTTCTAATTGAAGTAACAGAAGCAAAGATATGGGAGAAACGCAATTTTTCTTTATGCCCCCTAGCGAAAAAATTATGCGTTACTTGAAAACGAAGCTATGCCTAAACTGGTATTCATTATAAATGGCATCGAAGGGAGGAAATAATTTTTTCATTCGGATATTTAGAAGCATATCTATGGAATAAAATATATTTTGAATTAGATAACATCTGCATTTACGAGCTCAAGTGGCTAAGTTCTGCATTAGGAAGAAACCAGAAGTAAGGAAATCGGTCTCACATTTTAAGCTTTCCAATGCAAAAATAATTTTTCAAATCACAATAACAGTTGAGGACAGTCGGACAGACAAAGTGATATTATAGGCATGATCTTTTTTTTTTTACAAAAGACATGCTAAAAATGCATGTTTGATATAACCTGGAAAAACAGGAAGAAGGACTATGTATCAAGATGAGGCCAAGAGTTGATGACGCCATCATCGAAGTAAAGAATCTCCAATGGCAATGGATTGGACATTTTTGCCGAACTCACCACCCTTGGACAACGCATATATTAGACTGGATACCAAGGAATAGAAAACGACCCAGAGAAAAACCGCATCAGAGACGGGCAGGTAAAATTCTATTCACACGCTGTGAGGATGTCCGCGGAGGAGAAGCCTCTATTAATATTTAAATATGATTTATGTATTTAAATGGTGTATCAAACAAATGTGTATTACACTAATGAATATGATTGTGTGTGTGTGTGTGTGTGTGTGTGTGTTCAAGTAACGGCAGTGTAAGATATAATGTATAATAACCGTAAATTTATTCTTGTAAAACACTGCTGGCCATTTTGTGAAACTTTTATCAAAAGGCGACGTGTTTGTTCGGACTGTTTAAGAGAATCGTTGTTAAATACAATGGCGATGTTTTGTAGTCCATCTTACATGCTTAGAGGCGGAACCAAAGTGACATTCGTTACCAGGTGTCAAGAATGCGAATCCTTAATGGTTGAGGGTCTCGCGAGGAGACAAGTTGACAAGGGCATTTAGGGCTGCAGATAAAGGGAGAGGGAAGGAGATGTCACGGAGATACAAAGTAATGTTGTTTTCGTTGTACGGGATATTATCTATAAAGCATGTAAATAATGTATATATATAACACCTGAATAAATAATCGAACATTATAAATGGATTCCTGGAGCTACTTAAAATAAGGGCGGGCTTCATTCATCCTGAAGGATAAACGAACCGAAAATATTGGGCCTGCTAGGAGGATTGCCTGAAAAACTGATACCGCTATCACACACACACACACACACACACACACACACATTTATTATTTATTCCTCCCAGTAGTACAATTCTGTGCACTTAAGGAAAATAGATGCAGAATTTATTCTATTGGAAGCCTGTTCCAACAAAAACTATAAATCTGAAAAACTATTGTCAATTTACATCTCCGTGACGTCTTGTACTGTAATTCAGCTATCACTGTCCTAGTTGTTAGTCCATCTCTTACAGTATTATTGAAATTTCTAGGGATTTTGTTGTTGTTTTTATCGGTAAAGTTTATTAAACGCGAATGTAAATGATTTGGGAAACCACAACATCACTAAAGAAAGCCTCTATATCTTTCGAGTTTGGAAAATCACTTGCGGAGATATTTTGCAAAACAACTGACTGAAGCTAATTCATGTGCTTCGCGAAACGTGCAAATAGAAGCTATTGTTTTTATTGTATGAAAATAAATGCTTGCGGATAAACCTGTTGCCACTGGATTCAAGCTTTCGTGACTAATACCGAGGGGGGATTAATCCCCATTTGAATTTGATAGGTTTAAAATTGAAGTGATTATTATCATCGTAAAGTCGCATCGTAGTATCTAGTTAAGGCTGTTTATGCATGGAAGATTTGGCTCCTAATCAATTAAACTTACTCAAGAGACATCTGGTTGTGATACAACCAGCCTCATTTCGACAGTTAAAATGGCGCAGCTTGCCGTTTGATCCGACGCAGAAGAAGCACTGAACTGTGAAATCGTGAAGCCAGCTTGATGTGATCTGCACGAAATTGGTTTGAGAACGCTGGTCACGTTTATGCTCAAGCACCAACGTAGCATGGTTTGGGATTTCCAGAACTTTGCCTATATACAAACACACACGAGTATACTTAACCACTTTCTGAGAATACATGAATCAATACTGCTGCAGCAATTACCACAGCAGACGCAAAGAAGTTTCAATCTAAATCGTGTTAAAATCTCCAAATGAGAAAATTTATAGATCAATGCATGTTGTTAACAGTTATTTCTACGTTCACTTGCATGACGCTCATTAGAAAAACAATACTTTCCAACCTCTGAAAACAAGTACTGCAATGTAATTACAGATATTCATTTAAAATCGTGTAATGAATTAAAATTCATTTCCATTGTGCTACTTTTAGCTTTATGCTTTGTGACGTATGCATACCTCCAATTTATCCTTCCTTTCGAGTTTCAATTTGCTTATGTAAATTGGGTTTTCTTTCGTTAAATGTCTTCTGACTTAACGTCACAAAGTTTTTCTACGTGTAGGTAAAAGTTGGCAACTTGAAAGTGTGTCAGATGGTAATCAACGTAAATAAAGTGTTCTGAGGTAAGAGCTGAGAGCGCAATGCTGAGATAATCGTAAGACAGGTAATTGATTGTTTGTGCACTGTTGAGTTAGAGAGAGGCTAATCGAAAGAGTGTTACAGAGTGAATATGGTTTTCAATATTGTCAGAGCTACATGATATTAATCAATGTTACGGAAAGCTATATGTTGTATGCAGATGAATAAGAGTTTACGTATGCTTTTCGAGATCTCCGAGTGAATTCTATTCAGTTTGCTGTTACAAGTGATGTGCGAAGTGTTTATTGCCCTTTGACAGACTTGACTAATGAATAAAGAATGGAATTGGACATTGTAAGTAACATTCGGCTGCTATTGAACGCTGGCCGTCATTTTTAAAGTGAGTTTTACGCTTAATAAGGTATTTCAGCTATTACGAACAAATTCATGTAATCCGGGTAAAAAGTGAAGTAAGTTTTACTCTTAATAACGTATTTCGGCTATTACGAACAAGTTCAAATAATCCGGGTAAACGTCGCACTAAGCGTTAAGTGAAGTTAAATCTTAAACGCAAATCAAGTATACAAACAACTTAAAAGTCTTGTTTTATATCTTACCATGCTACAGTTTGACCACAAGACTCCGAATGAGTTGAATGATGAGCAAAAATTTATATAGGCAGTGTAAACGTTGTTAATGTTTTTTTTTTGTTTTTTTTTATTGGAGGTTTAACGACCACTGTGATCAACTCAGTTTGCTATAAGACGCAGTCTCCCGTCCCTAATTCAGAGTCAACGCCGTAAGACCAACACGACATCTATGCCTCACCGGAATTCAAAACCGGAACAATTTCGGGCGAATGATCAGAAGCCATTGCTTAGAACACTACGCCACCTGGGCGGCTGTTAATGCGCCATCTAAAATACACTGACGGAAAAAAAAATCGCAACACCAAAAAGGGGTTGTGTTAGATAAACGACAGTTGGTAGGCGGTAAGAGTACATCTGTAAGATGACGTCTACGCAAATTTTGCCCTCGGCGCATACGTGTGGCGCTAGTAGCGCCCCTCGGAACATGCAAAGCAGGTTTGCTGTAAATACGCGCTGTAACGTTCGTGAGTGTTAGTTATCGTTGAGATTCGACGTAGGGTGTTGATGTTAGTCAAGAATGCCTTTAAGAAGACGAAGAAGCCATTATTAACAGCTCACGGAGTTTGAAAGAGGTCGTGTAATAGGGCTACGAGAAGGTGGATTTTCTTTCCGCAATATTGCAGAACGACTTGGCAGGAATGTAGCCACTGTGCATGATTGTTGGCAGCGGTGGTCAAGGGAAGGTACTGCCTCAAGAAGACCGGGTTCCGGCCGGCCACGTGGCACTACGGAGAGGGAAGACCGCCGTGTACGGCGTATGGCCGTGGCGCATCGTACTGCGTCTGCGGCAGCAATTCTAGCTGCAGTTGCCACCACAGTGACACAACGAACTGTTACAAATCGGTTACTTGAAGGACAGCTCCGAGCCAGACGCCCTGTAGCGTACATTTCACTTACTCCAAACCACTGCCGTTTGCGACGTCAGGGGTGTCAAGCTAGAGCTCATTGGATTGACGGAATGAAGATCTGTTGTGTTTTCTGATGAAATCCGGTTCTACGTGGGTGCCAGTGATGGCCGTGTGCTAGTTAGAAGGAGGCCACGTGAGCGACTGCAACCAACCTGTCTGCGGCCGAGACACACTGGACCTACACCTGGAGTTATGGTCTGGGGAGCAATTTCCTATGAGAGCAGGAGCACTCTCGTGGTTATCCCACGCACCCTGACGGCACAGTTGTACGTCGGTCTGGTGATTCAACCTGTTGTGCTGCCATTCATGAACAGCATTCCAGGAGGTGGTTTCCAACAGGATAACGCTCGCCCGCATACCGCTGTTGTAACCCAACATGCTCTACAAAGTTTCGACATGTTGCCGTGGCCTGCTAGATCACCAGATCTTTCACCAATGGAGCACGTATGGGACATCATTGGACGACAACTCCAGCGTGACCCCCAACTAGCATTAACCGTCCCTGTATTGACCGACCAAGTGCAACAGGCATGGAACTTCATCCCACAAACTGATGTCCAGCACCTGTACGACACAATGCATGAACGTTTGCATGCTTCCATTCAACAGTCTGGCGGTTACACCGGTTATTATGTACCAGCATTTCACATTTAAAATGGCTCTTCTCGCGCTTACATTAAGCTGTGATCTTGAAACCTTAATCGATTAAATATGTTACCTATACAAATGTATTGCCACCATTTCGTTCCTCTACAACTATTTTTTCGTGGTGTTGGGATTTTTATCCCGTCAGTGTATATTTGTGCACCATTTAAAATATGTTTGTGCACCATCTAAAATATGAGCTGTTATTGTTATATTATATTATTGGAGATTTTACGGCCACCGTGAACAACTCAGTTGGGCTATAAGCAGTCGCCCATCCCTAATTTAGGGCCACTGGTTCGAGGGAAGGGGAGAGTCAACGCCGTAATACCAACACGACATCCATGCCTCACCGGGATTCGAAACCGGAACAATTTCGGCCGAATGATCAGAAGCCATCGCTTAGAAGTCTTGTTTTATATCTGGTTCCAGGGAAGGGAGAGAGCCAGGGCCATAAGGCAAGCGCAAAATCTATGCTTCACCCGGGATTCCAACCCAGACGCTTCTCGGAAGAATAGTTAACGAGCCATCGCTTAGACTATTGCGCCACCGGGGTTGCCTTATATTATATTACAAGGGAGGACCAAATGAAAACCTTAAATATTTTTTTCTCTCACGATTTATTGAATATAAGTGGTGCACATCTGTATAATTTTTTAATGCAACCTCCATTTTGGGCAATACAAATACCCCAGCGCTTTCAAAGTTCTTAGACTCCTGTAGAAAAAAATTCTTTCGGTCGCGTGCGCTGGCACTCATGCACCACCTGCTGCACCTCTTCATCAGATTTGGAAGTCTTTCCTCCCATCACATCTTCGAGTTGTCCAAAGATGTAGTACTAACTTGGGACAAGGTCTGGTAAATTTGTAGTACGTGGAAGACACTCAAAGTGAAGGCCTTGCATGGCTGCAACCGGTGCACGGAAAGTATGGAGCCGAACGTTGTCATGTTGTACCAAGACCTCAGTGCTCAAAAGTCAACGATGTTTGGATTTGATAGCAGAGAGAAGATTATTCCTGATAAGATCTGCATGCGTGTCACTGGTTACAGTGTGGTTTTGTTTTTACTGGAGGTTTAACAAACATTGTGAGCAACTCAATAAGCTATAAGAAGTCGTCCGTTCCTAATTTAGGGTCACTGATTCCAGAGAAGGGAGAGTGCTAGTGCCGTAAGACAAACACAACATCCATGCCTCACCGGGATTCCAACCCGGACACCCTGCGGACGAATGATCAGAGGTCATCGCTTAGACAACTACGCCATCGGGGCAGCGGTTACAGTGTCCCCCCTGGGCATGTATAGTGCTCCAAATTACAATTCGTTCATTCCGAAAGAGAGTCAGCATAATTTTGCCTACAGTTGGCTGCGTGCGAAACTTCTTCGGTTTTGGTGAAGAGGGATAGTGTCATTCCTTGCTGGGTGTCTTGATTTCTGGCTAATGATAGTGAGTTCTGGTTTCATCTTCAGTAACAATTCTCTCTATGATGCCATCGCCTTCTGCTTTAAAGCGTCGCAAAATTCCTTGAAAGGCATCAACACGTCGTTGTTTCAATTCTGGATCAGCTGGCGTGGCAACCACTTTGCAGACACTTTGTTCAACTGGAGCACATAATGGATAATGTGGTGCGCTGAACCATGGCTGATGTTCAAAAGTGCGGCTATTTCATCAACAGTCACTCGACAATATCCTATCAGAATGCCTTCAAGTGCTGTGATGGATTCTATTGTCACTACTCTGTGTTCCTGACTCGGTCGAGGAGAACCTGTCACAGAACTCACGCCGTTTTGGAACTTCCTAGACCATTCGAACACTTTCTGGAGTGACAGACATGTATCATTATCTTGCAATTCATTCGACTATGAATTTCAATAGGTTTCACTTCTTCACTACTCACAAAACGGATCACCACTAAAAAACTGATCGCCACAAAACGGATCGCCTTCGCCACCTCATCGAATCGATACCTAGCCGAGTGGCCAAATTGTCGGGCTAAAACGGATCCTGCAGCTTATTAGGTAGGTGGTCATAATGTCATGGGGCATCGGTGTATTCCCCGTGGATGTCAAGGCACGTGTCGTGTTGTGGCACACGTTTCTGGATATTCTCTTCATATGCCTGTCCCCTGGGTTTCAAACCACAGCTCATCCGTCATCTTCAGGTAGCTCCCGTTATCGAACTTCTAGGAATTATTTTCATTTCGAATCGATATCTAGCTGAATGTCAACAACAGGTCCTCCAGTTTACGTACATTTCTGCGTGGTGGCAATTTAGCTAAAACCCGCTTTTCCAAGTCGAACCACAAATGTTCGATTGAGTCCATGTCAGGTGAATTTAGATGCCAAGGCTTAACAAAAAGTGACCAGCATGTTCCTTGAACCATTTCTTGACGATTCTGGCAGTGTGTCATGGCGCATAATCCTGTTGATAATGGCCATCACCAGCAGGGAGCGCAGTATCCGTCAATGGCTGAACTTGGTCTGCAACGATGTTCAGATACCTGAAATGGATTTATTCGGAGAATAACTGACCACTGTTTGATAACTGAAGTACCAGACTGATTACCAAGAACAGGAAAAGACCCAGAATAAGATCAGTGAGGGATGGGTAAATGAATCGAAAGCATGTGGGATTGATATATTAGAGAGTTGCGAGAGAGAGAGAGAGAGAGAGAGAGAGATAGACACAGAGAGAGAGAGAGTTTTGAAAGAGAGTTGGGGAGACTTTCATCCAGCAGTTCCTTGAGAATTGTTGATAATGATCGTATATCATAAGATTGAGCGTAGCATGCCAGTTTTGGCTGCTTAAGGTAATGAAATGTTTGTGTGATCATCCAGTATCTTGATTGAGTGCAGAAAGACTAAGTGTTAAAGGTGTCATTCGACAAAACCTTCTACATTGATCACAGATGTAGGATTGCACCCACTAATACAAAATTTTGATTTATGGTACGACGGTAAAGATGTTAAAGTAGTACAGGAGACGACACTAAAAGAAAAAGTAAAACATTGAAATTTCCGGCAAAATGTAATTGTTCAACGAATATATTAGGGTAAACAGATTCTACTGGCTTGCGAATATTGAGAGGGTACCTCCTGTCCATATCTACAAAATGGTCAGCGCATTGAACGTTTGAGGTGGAACCTAAGAGGCGGAGAAAAAATTGACAGCTAGTATTCTATAAAAAATGGTGGCAAGTGGAGGGACGGTAGCGATGAAAAAGAATAGGAATGTGTGTATAAAGAAAATCCCAGGATCCCGAACACACGTAATGAGGACAAAGGGAAAAAAGAAGTTACATATTTATTAATTCGATGCTCACTACGGATGAATCAATATATTGATGTGGTTGTTGTGTGTCCAATTAACACCATTGTATGTGCTCATAAACAATTAATGACCACTATTCATTCAATTTTTCTCCGATGAGTGATGGCGGTTTTATCATAATAAAAAGCTTCCAGCAATTTCTTAAACTCTCGATTCTATTTGAAAGGATCCTTCTCTCACGACATCGATTGCTGCATACTCTCTTGCATTAAGAATGCCGCGATGCCGAGAATCCCTCATCCAGGAAGTTCTTGCCTGCTCGAAAAGAGATTGGTATCGTAAACTCGTGTCATAGAAGAAGACTGGATATTGAATATCCATAGTTCACTGGCCAATCATGTAGTTCTTTTACTGTGAAGTTTGGCGGTATCCCTTTTTCTGAAACGAAGACATCAGATATAAGAATTTCGCATAGCTTCTTTGAAACTTGTCAAAGATACTTTTTATAAAACGGTACAAAAAATGGATGTCCAAAAGAAAAATAGTTCTTTGATAACACCCATTAGTCACCATGATGGCATTAAATTTGTAAGTGATTCCCACTTTTTTTGGCATGGGTAAAAATCGTCGGCGGTGGCAACGTTCATTTCCAGTCAAACAATGAAGTGGAAAGAAAAAACCCCGAAAGCTTCAAGGAAGGAATTGTTTTATTCTAAACGGATTTTCTTGGTACCTGTGTAATTAGGAGTATCACATTTCGTTTTGGTTTTTCGTGTTTGCGCGTCGAAAACCCCTCATGTGTCATCAAAAGCGAACGATGGTGAATTCCTTGTAAAAAGAGTCATCACCGACATCAAAATATCAGACAGAAACTCAGGGCATCTTACGATAAGAGTATCATGAAAGAAACGTTAGCGTTTAAAAGCTAAGTTTTTAAGAATACCATTGAAAACATAAAGTCACTACGATTTCATTAAACCATAGTTTCAGTTTACGAGAGTCATTTAAAACGTTTGCTTACTGATACGTACCGGAAAGAAGTGAAATTATGATTGGTTTTATTTTCATTTTGGATTGAAACCCTATCCACTGCAACACACTTTTCTCACGGATGCTTTAGTGCCTTGATCGCGGTGGAAAATATCCTACACCATTCTGGAAGATGTGGCACTTCCACTTGTAGTTACCCTCGTTCGAGCGCTAGGTAGTGTCGGCGCAAAGCATCATGGACCAGATGCAGCTGATAGGTTCCTGTGCACATAGTAACGTTCTTGCTTCCATGCAGAGCACCCGCGGCAATTGATAGGTTCCTGTGCTCAGCGTGACGTTCTGGCTTCCGTGCACAGGACCCTATGTATCTATCCGGCATTGAGGCCCTCGTCCATAGCCTGGCCTTTTGGCTTCAGTGTACAGTACTCTCTGCAGCTGTTCGGTATAGAGATCACCGTCCACAGTCTGACCTTCTGTCTTCAGTGCACCGGACTCGCTGCAGCTTGTCGGTATAGGGGCCCCCGTCCATAGCCTGATATTTGGACTTCAGTGCACATGACCCTCTGCAACCGTTCTGTATAGAAGTCCCCTGTCCACAGCCTGAACCTCTGGCTCCAGTGCACATGGCCCGCACAATTCCACCAAATGCAGAGATGACGTTTCTCTCGGAACGCTGTCCTAGCACCACTGGCTGGGCTTCTTCTCATTGCCAAAGCCACTGCTTTCCCGAGGTAGGATGACGTAGGAATATCCAACACTTTTCATAATATGTGACGCTACAACGCCGAAACCTATAGTCCTATGGATTTGACAAAAACCTGCGACGAGAGAGACACGTTGTTTCCGTCTGCTAGAGTGCCTAAGATGGTTCAGGTGACGAGCAATGTTGGATTTAAGAGACCCCACCTTAGCCGAAAATTGTCGTATACTGGTACTGAGGCCGAATATCACAGCTTCAGTTAGGGAGCGAGTGTTGGCGGTCGTTGGACGTCATGATTTTGGCCCATCTTCAAGACTATTGTCTCAAGCTTTGAAAAATCACAACCATTTTCGTGCAGTGCTGCGATCCGCTGTTACCTTACTTTCAACTGCACAAATTTCTATCGCAGTTGCTGCCGTGTTTAACCCCCTTTTCCAATAATGTGGTAGGAGCTTCCCAAAAGCACGTTCATGGACCTCCATGCTCTGCTTGCTGAGAGCTCTTTCTATCACTGGGCCAAATGCACTTCATTGCGGTAAACATTCCAGGCTGGTGCGAGTTTCGCACAAGAATAGTGGTTCAACATTATGTGTAGCATAAACCGAGACGAAATTTTGACTAATCCTAGTTTAGTTAAATATCACTGGGCCAAATGCACTTCATCGCAGTAAACATTTCAGGCTGGTGCAAGTTTCGCACAAGAATAGTGGTTCAACATTATGTGTATCTTAAACCGAGACGAAATTTTGACTAATCCTAGTTTAGTAAAATATCACTGGGCCAAATGCACTTCATCGCGGTAAACATTCCAGGCTGGTGCGAGTTTCACACAAGAATAGGGGTTCAACATTATATGTATCTTAAACCGAGATGAAATTTTGACTTATCCTATTTTAGTAAAATATCACTGGGCCAAATGCACTTCATCGCAATAAACATTTCAGGCTGGTGTGAGTTTCGCACAAGAATAGTGGTTCAACATTATGTGTATCTTAAACCGAGACGAAATTTTGACTAATCCTAGTTTAGTAAAATATCACTGGGCCAAATGCACTTCATCGCGGTAAACATTCCAGGCTGGTGCGAGCTTCGCACAAGAACAGTGATTCAACATTATGTGTATCTTAAACCGAGACGAAATTTTGACTAATCGTAGTTTAGTAAAATTTCGAAAGGCACTGCTCACCTCAGCTCACCAACAGTACTAAGAACAGTATAATTGTACTAGGAATCTGAATTCTTGGCGTAGAGTGGAAGTTAAAATTTACAAGATTTCGCACATTAACCAGATGGCTTTTTTAAGAAAGGTAGAGCTGGCCACCCAAAATGCAACACCAAAAAGGAAGCATCCGATTGGCCTGAAATTCGCAGCATGCGTCGCCCGCAAGAGGACATGCAAACGAATAGCATTGCAGGGCATATGCAAATCATGTGCACCCGGCAAGCCCCCGAGAAGCACTATAAGAAAGGTGCACAGAAGGCGGGGTGTAAGTAGTAAAAGTGTGTTGTGCTGTCGGACCTGGGCGTGGAAAGCTTCCTGATGCCTCGTCGCAGAATACGGCAGTCATTCCAGCACGTTTCGAAGTTCGACAGAGGCCGAATAGTAGCTTATCGCGACAGCGGTTTATCGTACCGAGACATCGGCGCCCGTGTGGGACGACATCCAGCAACAGTGAGAAGAGTATGGATTCGATGGGTGCAGGAGGGACGGACGGACCGACGTGAGCGATTGCCGCTGCAGCGGCACACCACCGAACGAGAGTACAAGCATGTTGTGCGGCGGGCATTGCCGGCTCGCACCGCCACATCACGAACGTTAGCGCAGTAATTAGGGTGTGTTGCGCAACAACCTGTGTCAGCACGTACCGTTCGACGTCGTCTGCAGGAGCGGGGACTTGTCGCACGGCGCCCATTGCTCCGATTACCATTGGCGTTACACCACCGGCGAGTGCGGTGGTAGTGGGCCGTTGAACGCCGCACTTGGACTACGGAATTGCACGACATTTTCTTCTCGGACGAATCCCGCTTCTTCCTGCAACACCACGATGGTCGAATACGCGTGTGGCGGCACCGCGGCGAGAGACTGTATGACGACTGGATTATGCATCGCCATACCGGTCCGTCTACTGGAGTTATGGTTTGGGGCGCAATTGGATATGACACCCGCACCCCTCTGGCACGCATCGCCGGTACACTCAACAGCCACCACCACATATCCAACGTTTTGGAGCTTGTAGTCCTCCCTTACCTGCAGGACCTGCCAGCGGACACGTTTCAACAGGACAATGCCGCGCCCGCACGTGGCACGCATCGTGCAGCAATTCTTCACGGCCCACCAGGTGTCACTGCTACCATGGCCCGCCTGTTCTCCCGATATTCCGCCCATCGAACACGTCTGGTCGCTGATCGGCAACCGAGTGGCCCGGCAAGCACCATCCGCGGCTACGCCTGATGAACTGTGGCAATGTGTGGAAGCAGCCTGGACTGACATACCGCAAGCCCACATCCAAAGCCTCTATCGTTCGATGCCGCGGTATGTACCGGCCGTTATTGCCAGCCATGAGGGCCTAACGAACTATTGATGTCTGCGTGTTCCGCAAGTCGCAGGGGCCTGTAAGCTCAATCGTTTCATTTTTGTATATGTTGTTCTGTGTCCAGTAAATCTGGCTTTGCTATCTCGTGTCCTTCTTGGTGTTGCATTTTGGGTGGACAGCAGTGTAGTTAGCTGTCTACCTTCCTTGAAAAAGCTATCTGGTTGATGAGCGAAAGCTTAGAAATTTTAGCTTTTTCAAGGAAGGTAAACAACTTGTAAAATTTTGGCTTTTTCAGGAAGGTAGACAGCTAACTAGTTAGCTGTCTACCTTCCTTGAAAAAGCCATGTGTTATCTGTTAACATTCTTTGAAAAAGTCATCTGTTTGATGAGCAAAAGCTTGGAAATTTTGATTTCTACTTGAAATTCGGATTCCCAATACAGTTATACTGTTCTTAGTATAAGGAAGCTTCTGTCCTTTACACCCTTTTGTTCTCATAGGAAAATGTTACAACGGATTGGGATAGGTAAAGAAGTTTACTGTAAAGAAAACTCAATAATGTTTGAGATAAAATAAATAATCGATCATTTTGGGGTAATAAAATTCTTCCGGAACACTGTAGAAGTGTAGAGGACTAAATAATGAATATTAGAATGTCTTTCCGTCACACTAATTTGTCCTTTTCGTTTGCTAAGAAACAAGTTTATTAGTTTTTCGCGTATCTAACAAGAGTGATGTTATTCAAGCTGTTTTATTAAAATTCCCATCCGGATATTTGAATAGCTTTTTTCTTAGAGCTCTCTTGTGTACAATTTATAAAATCTATCACGAAACTGAACCTTCATTATTGTTACCGGCGTCTAATTTAATTTTCAAGTTGTTTTATAACTCACAACACTACGACGAATATCTCATTCACTACATCTTGCTCTACTTAGTTTTTATTTCAGGAGATACGGAGCAATGTATTTGATCGATCAGAATCGCTAAAGAATTGCGTTTTAGAAAAGTTACACACCCACTGAGCATTTGAATTCGGTCCCTTTGGATTGCATGCCTTTTGTTTTTGGAAAGTATAACTTTTCAATCTTTGCGTAAATTAGGCAGTTCGAGAAGAACGTGAAAACTTTCATTGGGGTACAAGGCAACACAAGCAATGCCTGGAGGTTGCGTAGTCTGTACCTATCTCCATGATATCGGAAAAGTATAAGTCGTTTGAAGAACAGCAGGTCCCAGTATGGGCACTGCGATAACACCTACAGTGACCTATCCTCATACACGACATCGCACAGCCGCAAAAACCCACGATGTTTGGGGTGATAATTGAATTGAATGGTTGGGTGGAATTGTCACACCCGTCATAAGACCCAGATTCAAACCCCTGGGATTTCAACTATTTTGGACATTTGAAAATGAAGTGTCTGGTATTCGCTACTATAACAGGATTCAGAGCTATGCAAATATAAATATTTTAAACAGATTTAGTACCACTGGAACGTTTACGAGATTTTTTGAACTGCCAACAGTTCGGAAACGTAGTAAGGTTGGACATTTGAAAATGAAATTTTCGATATTTGAAATGAAGTGTCTGGTGCTCGCTACTATAACATGATTCAAAACTATGCAAATATAAATATTTTAAACAGATTTAGCGACACTGGAACGTTTACGAGACTTTTTGAACTGCCCACAGTTCGGAAACGTAGTAAGGTTAGACATTTGAAAATGAAATTTTCGATATTTGAAAATGAAGTGTCTGGTGCTCGCTACTATAACATGATTCAAAACTATTCAAATATAAATATTTTAAACAGATTTAGCGACACTGGAACGTTTACGAGACTTTTTGAACTGCTCACAGTTCGGAAACGTACTAAGGTTAGACATTTGAAAATGAAATGTCTGGTGCTCGCTACTCTAACATGAAATTTTGAATGCAAATCGTTATGTCTGGTGCTCGCTACTATAACATGTTCCAGACAATCATGAAATTTTGAATGCAAATGAATTTTTTGAATGCAAATGAAATTTTTGAATGCAAATGAAATTTTTGAATGCAAATGAAATTTTGAATGCAAATCGTTATGTCTAGTGCTCGCTACTATAACATGTTCCAGACAATCGTTATGTCTGGTACTCGCTACAATAACATGAAAAATGAACTTTTGGACATTAGAAAATTAAATGTCTGTTGCTCGCTACTATAACATGATTCAAAGCTATGCAAATATAAATATTTTAAACAGATTTAGTGACACTGGAACGTTTACAAGATTTTTTGAACTACCCACAGTTCGGAAACGTAGTAAGGTTGGACATTTGAAAACGAAATGTCTGGTGCTCGCTACTCTAACATGAAATTTGGAATGCAAACCGTTATGTCTGGTGCTCGCTACTATAACATGAAAAATGAAATTTTGAATGCAAATCGTTATGTCTGGTGCTCGGTACTATAACATGAAAAATGAAATTTTAAATGCAAATCGTTATGTCTGGTGCTCGCTACTATAACATGAAAACTGAAATTTTGAATGCAAATCGTTATGTCTGGTGCTCGCTACTATGGCATGAAAACTGAAATTTTGAATGCAAGTCGTTATGTCTGGTGCTCGCTACTATAACATGTTCCAGACAATCATGAAATTTTGAATGCAAAAGAATTTTTTTGAATGCAAATGAAAGTTTTGAATGCAAATCGTTATGTCTGGTGCTCGCTACTATAACATGTTCCAGACAATCGTTATGTCTGGTGCTCGCTACAATAACATGAAAAATGAACTTTTGGACATTTGAAAATGAAATGTCTGTTGCTCGCTACTATAACATGATTCAAAGCTATGCAAATATAAATATTTTAAACAGATTTAGTGACACTGGAACGTTTACAAGATTTTTTGAACTACCCACAGTTCGGAAACGTAGTAAGGTAAGTCCACGACTTACGCGCTTAATTCGTTTCGAAGGTTTCCGCGTAGGTCGAAATGTGCACATTTAAAGCGTATCACACGCGGTTACTATCCAAATGGACAACTGATACACAATTCCGGAAAAATGAAAAACAAAATGGCGTAATTCTGTGCCGATGCACGCCTTCGATGCACGATTCAAGATGGTCACTCTATTCACAGCCAGCGGGCAGCCCTTAACCAGTGCTGAGCTCACCAGCATTATCTCCTAGTCGGCATTGCAAGCGGAAGATGCTCTACAAGATGCAATCGCGTAGGTCGGGGACCTAATGCATTAATAACGAAGGGAACTACTAATACCAGAGTGAGTCATAAGTTCGTAGTGTTTTGCGGTACAGACGGAGAAGCGCCGCCGAACAGGTCGGGAATGCGCAGTAACATGGAATGTGTCCCACGCCTGATTGGGTGACGTGGTCCTCTGCCCATACAGGTAGGCACGCGCCGGGTCCAACACGTATGTGCCGCTCATGCGAGACGAGAATGTCGGAGGAGCAACTTGTTGTTATTGAAAACAAAGGGTTGAACGTGACAGCTACCGCGAAGGAAATCTTCAGTGTAGAAGATGAGAGAACAGTGCACCCTGCAACAGCAAGAAAATGGCTTTAACGTTTCCGGTCCGGAGACACAGATCCCGTTGAAAAATCGAGATGTGGGAGACTAATCACCACCGCCACTGTTTAGCTGTTGAACAGCACCCAGGAACCATCACCCGATGATTAGCAGAGGAGGTCCATGCATCACAAACCATCATCGTTCGTCACTTACACTAGTTCGGTTTTCACTCTAGACGTCCGCGAATGACTCCCCATGAGTTGAGCACAATGAGGAGCGCGTCACCCTGTGTCGTTAATTGCTGAAGAATACACATGACCACCGTTTTGGTGGAGAGTCGTAACGAATCTTGAGAAGTGGGTCTTCCTACGTTGTCCTGATACCGGAAACCAATGGCTACGGCCAGGGGATGAGGCTCAAACAGTGGTTCAAAGAGGGTGTTTCGAAGTGAAGACAACGTTGTGTGTATGGTGGAATTTCAAGGCTCTTGTCCACTGGGAGCTTATGCCACATGGTCGGGCAGTCGATGGAAACCTGTATGCCGACCTACACGAATACAACGTTCTCCGCAACGCTACCCCGCAATGGTGAGTTGAAAGAAGGTCCCCCTGCAATTCGACAACGCCCCATTTCATAGGTCACGGATTGTCTGTCAAAAATTCAGGATTTGGATGGCGTCGAAATCCTACCACATCCAGCCTACAGACCGGATCTTGTCCCCTTTGGATTTTCACCTGTTTCGT
Source organism: Macrothele yani (assembly GCA_039090855.1). Classification (NCBI taxonomy): domain Eukaryota; kingdom Metazoa; phylum Arthropoda; class Arachnida; order Araneae; family Macrothelidae; genus Macrothele; species Macrothele yani. Next base: position 18,485,617 of record CM077026.1, on the reverse strand, counting down.
TCCATGGCGCACTTCTTGGCCGGCAGACAGTTCCATTCTTTGAAAGCTGTGAAAGAAGGCATCACTGAGGTTTTTGCATCCAAGCCAGCCTCCTGGTACCGCAACGGCATTGAATATTTCGTTGAACGTTGGCGAAGGACAATAGACTCTGATGGACTGCATTTTGCCGAGTAGCCATATGTGGTCAACATGCGGACTGAATATTGTATCCCAAAGCGCTACGAACTTATGTAATTACCCTCAAATACTTTCATCACCGCTTTACTATTACAGGAACTATGTTAAGTTGAAAGTGTTCCCTTACTTCCAGAACGACTTAATACACCGAAAAGCCAGATCATTATAACCGTGGAGCCTTGCTAATCGAAGCAAGAGACTTCATGTCAACGACGGCGCCGGTGATGGACATCAATCAGTATAAGTAACACATGATACTCAACTGTAGTAAATAGTGTTATTCATGTTCTTCAGATGGGAAAGGCATGGGACTCAATAGATTTTCACAATGGTCTAATTGTATTCGCCAGAGGACTGGGCCAAAGGATTTCCGAGACGGCAAGGCTTACGAAATGCTCATGGTCAGCCGTGGTTAGTACCGTGGTCCGAGGACCGAAAACCATGAACCGCCAGCAAGGTCTGTGTCGACCATGACTCATTGATGCTAAAAGTGAGCAAAGGCTATTCCGTATGGTATGAGCCAGCAGAAGGGATACTGTGGCACAGCTCGCCGGTAATTTGGACGAAGGTGACGGGAGTAATGTGTCGCGAACCACAGTACATTATTATCCAATGCCTACCAGATGGAGACATCTCAGTAGCTGAGCCCATCTTATGGATTTATAATGTCAGATGCTGACAGATAAGCATACATAGCGCCATGGATTGTTGGTCACCGTGGTGTAAGGCTAACGCGCTCGGCTAGATATAGAGACATCTTATTTTAGAAATTCTGACGACATATGGAAAAAAATCCTGGAATCCTTTGTGACACCGTTCGTGGTAGTGTTAAACAACACCTTCTTGCATCGCAAGAGTACTCGTCATCATACTGCAAATGCATCGTCGCAGTGCCTTCAAGGTTATCGAGCCCTGCTGAAAATATGGCTGCGGAGCTATAAGCCGCTCCGAGGGCCCATGCCAACTTCGGTTCCCCGTTGAAAGCGCCTACACTGTGCACCCGAGCATCGAAACTGGACCTTGAATGATTGGAAGAAGATCATCTGGTCCGATGATTCTCGTTTCTCGTTGTACTTTGTGGACGTCCGGGTGCATATGCGTCGCTTATCTGAGGATGTATCGGCACGAGAATGCACCGAAAACCGTAAAGCCAGTGGAGAAAGTGTAATGATTTGGGGAAGTTTCTGAATGGAAGCCCTGGGTACAGTAATTCATGTACAGGAAATTATAACGTCTGCCATATACCTAAACATTATTGAAGACCACGCATATCCTTTCATGGCGACGGTTTTCTTCTCTAGCAGTGCCTTCTTTCAGAAGAACCATGCGCCGTGCTACATTGTTCGGATTCCTCGAGAATTGTTCGCGGAACATGACGAAGACTTGAAATGTCCTGGCCTCCAAATTACCCAGATATCAGTCCAATCGAGCATTTGTGGTTTGTGTTGGAACAGTAAATCCGATCTGCGGCAGCTCAAACACGTAATTTACAAGAATTAAACAATCTTGTGGTAACGTGTTGTTGTCAGATATCAAAAGATACTTTTAGAAGACTGGTAATGCCTATGCCTCGTCGAGAAAGAGCTTGTTTGGGCAGCATGAGAAGGACTAACATCATATCAAGCGGGTGGTCATAATATCTAGGCTCTACTGTGTATACCACACCCACCGTGCGTACTATTTAGAGATGCATATTGGCTGTATAACGTAATCCTTTTTTGTGTGCGAGATTGGTGTTACGCTATGTCTAAAACCGTGACTATGGAAATCTTGAACTAAATGAGGATACGATGCAATAGTTATACGGGATATCTAATTAAAGTTTTACAGCTAGACGAAGCACATACAGAAGTCAAACTTACTATAACCTTTTATTAATCCAGCAATATTTGATGAAATCCAAAATATAGCACTCCGAGTTTTTTTACTGCACATACAGGGCGATTCATAAAGAAGTATACAGTTTCCAGATGCTGTAAAACAGTAACAGTTGAAGACACGGACCAGAACTGCGAAACGTCAGGTAGATGTACTCATAAAGTTTGTGTCCCGCTACTGAGGGAAGTAACGTAGGCGATACCACGCGTGTCACGTGCGAGATTATCTCGATTAACACCTTCCTTACTGATGTATTGAATGAGCTGCGGACTGCAACATGCCACTGACCCAATGGCCACCCAGAAGTCCTGACTTAACACCTTGTGACTTTATCCTGTGGGGGTACGTAAAGGACAAGGTATTCGCCTCTTGCCTTCCTGTTGATCTAGCGGAGCTGAAACAGCGTTTCACAGCTACTATCACTGCGCTTGATTCAGATAACTTACATCGCGTTTGGGCGAAAACGGATTAACGGCTCGATGTGTGTCGTGTGACCAAGGGTGCACACATAGAACATCTGTGACTGTCTCTAAAAAAACTTGAAACATTCCCCTACAATTCTGTTACAGGAAACAAAATATCTTACATTGTTCTTGTTTTATAGTGCGTTGAAACTGTATACTTCTTTATGAATTACCCTGTATATAACCTTAACTACCCAGCAAAAACACAAGTGCTGGGAAACTGCTGGCCACCAGCTGGCAGTGATGGGTCACTGTTGGCTGAAATCTGCCGCTCACGGCCCGGTAGTGGTCCGTTGGTGGGAGCGCTATCAGTTGGCAAGCCAAAGATGGCCCTGCAGCATCGCCGTGAATTGTGGGCTCTCCAAGCAAGTGCCACTAGTGGCCCGTTGCTGGCTGCCAATGTAAACCCCAGCAGCAGGTGGAAGCAATGGAACTGCGCATGCGCAGAAGCAACACTTGCTGTGTCTCTCATGGTACCAGTTAGTTGAAGACGACGCTATCGCCATCGTGTTATTTTAGTGGATGTTAAGAAAACAAATCCTTATGTGGAGAGGCGAATTAATTTCCTAATGAAATTTTACGTCAACGAAGATATCAGATTTAGCCGTGAAATACTAGATTACAGCCATGAAATACACCCACTCCATTCCCATGAATAACAATTCATGGAATGGAGTGGGCGAATGACAAGAAAAAATTTGAAACCGCTTGAAACAAATATCCTGGAAAACCATTAAAACAACGTTTGTTGGGAAAAAAGAATAATACGCGTACAAAATTTATTAATTATTTGAAAGAAAAACAAAGCGACGCTATGTGGTGTACTTATCCATGGGTTGAATACACAAGACTGGGAGGAATTCGCTTCTAAAAATAACGAGAAGTAAAATAAAATATATTTCACTCTTTAAAACAAATGTAGCTTCGGACAACGGAAAGGAAAGACACAACGTTAAAAATGTAACAGGATGTGACATGAACCCGGGTAAATATATATTTATTCAACAATATCTTTTTCAAGACGGCAAGGACAGTACAAAACTTTGGAAAGCGACTCTTAAGTATGTACACACCTTGAAAATGAGTGAAGTTCCCTTAAGGTAAAAAAATAAATTTATCGTTGCGTTGAAAAAACTAATTTATCAATTATATGAAACTGACTTTTATGGAAAAATTCCTCGCAATATTGTAAAATGAAAGTGGGAAGCATTCGATTACACATTGCATACCAAGCAGACAGTTTAAGCATACACTTGAACGTGGCAAATTAGTCCGGTCGGTAGCGAGCTCAGCTAACACGCGAACGGCCCTGGTTCAGATGAAAACGGGCGTTTTTCCGGTCTGTTGAGGAAATTTCCGCAGTGCGTTAATTTACAAGCTTCATAAGGGTAGAAAAAAGAATTTGTAGCTTTGGGAAACTGTGGTTATCCTCGCTATTATTATTATGGCTGCTACTGGGAAATTGGCGTACAAGATTCGGCAACCCACCAGTTACGTCACGTGGTTGCTGGCTGCCCCTAACGGCACACTAGCGGACCACATTAGGCTAGCCATCATTTCTGGCACATGCTTGTAGGGCCACTGAGGGGCCACTTGTGCAGCTACTGCCTGTAATGGGCCACTGATGGTCCTGTTGTTGCATATGACAACTGATGGGGTGCCAACTGTTGGCCAGCTGTTGGCCTGAACTGTTGGCCCTTCTGTTGGCCGCCCGGACATTTTATTGACGGTTCGGCAGCGGCAACATAGTGCTAGGCCATTGCTGGCTGCCAGCAATGGTCCAGTGCTGGCCCAGCAAGACTGTTTTTTCTGGGTATCTGTCGTATAATCTATCTTAACGACCGAACATCTCTACACACACGCACATAACCTAAGCAACTACTGTATCGTCTTTTTTACGCTTTCCAACAGTAGGTTGAAGAAGCGTATAGGCTGCAGCTTTTTTCCGTCCGTCTGTCTGTGCGTCCGTCCGCCTGTCGGCACGATAACTCACGTAAAAAGGGTTCGATTTCGATGAAATTTTAGTATGTGGTAGGGGACTACCAGGGGACAAACCCTTTTGAAAATGGGTGAAGTGGGTTCAAAGGTCAAGCCATAAGAGCGGGATCCATTCAATTGCCCTTATGCGTCATAACTTGCGTAAATATGGTTCCATTTCAATGAAATTTTAGTATGTGGTAGGGGACCACTAGGAACGAACCTTATTGAAAATAGGTGAAGTGGAGTCAAAGGTCAGGACATAGGAGCGGGATGCATTCCATTGCCCTTATGCGTCATAAGGTGCGTAAAAATGGTTCGATTTCGATGAAATTTTAGTATGTGGTAGGGGACCACCTGGAGAGGAACCATATTGAAAATGGGATACATGGATTCAAAGGTCAGGACATAGGATCGGGATCCATTCCAACGCCTTTATCCCACACTATTCAAATGGACGTCACGTAATTTTGCTTTCTATATTTCCAATGGAAAATCTTTTGTACACATTTCCTTCACAATTAGTGTGTTCCCAAGGATGGAAATCAGAACATCGATTAAAATAACTTCATGCTATAACTTGGAATACTTAACATTTTCTAAAACATAAGCATAATTACATTAAAAAACAATAACGTTTCCTTTGGTGGTGTTGAAACCAGGAAAAAGATGGCGCGACCTGTACTTTGATGACGTGAGTGGACAAATAAATGTTGGATTGCATAATTTCGGTTATGGTTTAGAAAATATTATTACGGTTATGGTTTAGAAAATATTAAGTATTCCAAGTTATGGAATGAAGCTATTTTAATCGATGTTCAAATTTTCATTCTTGGGAACGCATTAATTGTAAAGAAAATGTGAACAGATGTTTTTCCATTGGAAGTATAGGAAGCAAAATTACTTGACGTTCACCTTAAAGTAGCAATTCTTGTATGTATGTATGTACATTTCATTTTGAAAACGGCTCTAAGAATTTTGATGAAAGTCGTTAACCTACCGTTTCCTGGTACTAGAAATCGATTTAGATTGATCTCTACTTTAAGAGAATTCGTTTAGTGTGTTAAATAACCACCCCGAATTATAACGTTTTTAGTGTCATGGCATCGTTCCATTAATGTTTCCAATGCTTAGAAATCTTATGACGTCACAATCTGGCGTTTGAGAATGTTGGCGCGCGGTCACGCCATCTGTGTCATTACGTCACGCGTTGTGTGTGGATCCTATTAAAGTTTCATGACGTCATACTGTTGCGAGTAGATGGTCGCGATTCCCATCTGCTTTATTACGTCACGCGTTGTGTGCGTATGTCCGCCCGCACGATACCTCGCGTAACAATCGTTCGATTTCGATGAAATTTTAGTATCTGGTAGGGTATCACCTGGGAAGGAACCTTATTTAAAGTGAACGAAATGGGGTGAAAGGTCAGTACATAGGAGCGGGATCCATTCCACTGCTTTTATGCGTCATAACTAACGTAAATAAGGTTCGATTTCGATGAAATTTTAGTATGTGGTAGGGGACAACCTGGTCACAAACCCTTTTGAAAATGGGCGAAATGGAGGCCAAGGTCAGGACATAGGAGCGGAATCACTTCCATCGTCATTATGCGTCATAACTTACGTAAAAATACTTCGATTTGGATGAAATGTTAATATGTTGTAGGGGCCTGCCTGGGGACGAATGCTGTTGAAAATGGGCGAAATGGGGTAAAAGGTTAGGACACAGGAGCTGGATCTATTCCATAGCCCTTATGCATCATAACTTACGTAAAACTGCTTCGATTGCGACAAAACTTTATCATTTTATTTCGAAGGTGTACCGAACCGGTTCTGTTGAATATCATCGATATGGGATCAAGGGTCAGGGCACAGGACCGGGATTTATTCCACAGCCATTATTCTCATAACTTGAGTAATAATTTCTGGTATGTTGGAAAGCGTATTATAATCCATGCATTGCATGATTTTACAAACTTGTTTATCTTATCACATTCATACGTCACCCTCTCTGACCTCAAGAGTGTTGCCAACCTCATTCACGGGACAGAGAAGATATCACTTTAAGTTTCGAAAGTGCAAAACATAGCAAAGTGAAATTTACATCGGAAAAGGAACTAAACATGAAAGATGAATTAGAATATACATAGCAACTGCCAAATGCAAACAATAAGATCCACTTGAGTTTTTTACATACCAAAAATATAGAGGGCAATTACCCATTTAAACGTATTTTCATTAGAATCGTTAATACAGCTATCCGATATTTCTGCGTTGCTTGTATTTACTATTCTGTAAATACGTAATAGTAAATGCAGGCAATTTAGCGATATGGGATTGCAGTATAAACGGGTCTGGGATATTTCCACGTATTGTGAGAATAATACAATATTTCTTCCACAGAATATTTTCATTAATATTCGAATGGAATCTAAACAGTTCTCCGAGCTCCACTTATTGTATCTTGTATTATTACAATGTTTTTGTTTTTCCTTTTTTCAAATGCTTTCCAAAATAATATACATTGTTATTTTACATCATTTGGTTTTTGTTCTTTCATGCATTTTAAATGGTTTTGTGGTTTCTTACCGAAGGAAGCTTTGTAATGAAAGATAGAGGAAAACGAAATTATTTGTAGCGAAATAAATTAGGTTTTCATTTGACCTTAGCTGGTTAGGGATTTTCGGTTCACATATCTTCTCATAACCGGCATTAAAAGCTTTTCGCTTTGTCGTCTGAAAAAATGTTATTGAGAGATTCGTTTTTTGTTTTTCTTGAAAAACCGTGAATGATTTATTTACGAATCATTTCCTTTTCCCATTTTCTTTTTGGTGATTAATTCATAGAAAGGAATAAGTTCCAGAATAATGGAAGTATCATTTGCAAGCTAAATAAATGGAGAGATTTTTCGCATAAGTCAAAAAGGAACAGAACATAAGAAAGAATGCTGCATCATAATTTTGTTTTCTTTAATTTTTATTGAACAAAATTTAAAATTCTAAATCATCGGTAATAATCAGTCAGATATGATATCCTACTCTAAATGAATAATGTAGAGGAGATTACCGTAATGGTATGAATAACATTATTCTATGCTGCATTCCTTGGTTTCTTTGTTGTCTTCATGCATTTGTTTTTTAGTTTTGATGTTTAATGGCGTCTATTAGTAGTAGTTATTGTTAAACTGTTAAACTAAACTGATGATATTGGAGACTTGGAATATCAATCCACACATACACTATATTGGCAAAAGTCAGCGGACACGCTTTCAAAAGCATATGAACGGAACCACTGCGTTGTTAAGATGCGCGGTATAGCTGCAAACGGTATAAAAACAAGCCTACAGCTGACCGCGATCATATCGCACTGTGAGGTTGAGTGAAAATGTCGCGGCGGGAGAGAACTGACTCTAAGAAAGGAAAGATTGTTGGGTGCTATATTAGTGGGACGCCCATAAAGAAACCGAGAGGCGTTTAAACATACCCAAGTCAACTGTTTTGGATGTACTATATAAGTGAAAGACACGTGGCGTGACTGAAGCAGCAGAACGTACCGGCAGACAGACCAAACAAAATCAGTGATAGGGGACGTCGAAGCCTCAAGAGAGTCGTTACAGCTGATTGACGGAGTACTGTACAGGACCTCAGTGTACAGGTGAGTAAAAATGCAGGTACCTCGGTATGTATTCGTACCATTCGCAGAGAACTTCGTTCTATGTGTTATAGTGGTCGTGCGGTTGCTCATTAGCCTTTCATCTCTACTGGGAATGCTAGTCGTCGTTTAGCATGATGTAAAGAACATTTATTGTGGACCGTAGATCAATGGAAACGAGTCCTATGGAGTGATGAATCCAGGTACACGATCCATGAGTCTGATGGCGGTGTGTAGGTATGGCAGCAGCCGGGGATACGCTATTTACCACAGTGTACTATTCTACGGTCAAGTTTGGAGCTGGCAGTATACTCGTGTGGGGGTGTTCTTCGTGGTATGGTACCGGCCCATTCGTTATCGGAGACAAACCTGCTAACCAGCACGTCTACCACGATATTCTGGACACTTACGCCCTACCAAGTCTGTGGCAATACTATGGAACCGAGCCTTGTTGGTACCAGAAGGATAATGCACCGAGCCCTAAAGCAAGGACTGTTACGGCGTGGTTTCACGATACTTCTGTATCGTGTGTGGACTGGCCAGCACAGAGCCCTGATCTTAATCCCATAGAGCACCTATGGGATGAATTAGAGCACCGCATAAGAAATTTGGAACCAAGCCCTACTACTAAGCTACAGTTAGCAGCAGCATTATGTACTGAATGAAGCGCACACTTATCACCTATCGCTGTGTTCCAAAACCTTGTCGAAAGCATATCCCGAAGTTTCAGTGCACGCATTAAGGCCAAAGGTAGACCGACACCGTACTAATGTATATCAATAAATGTCATGTTGTGTTTCTCTTCTAGATGACTTTTGTCAATATAGTGTATGGTGATCCTATTTTTACTGTTCTTTCAGTTTTCGCTGACAACTTGATGCTGCTTCGAATGCAGGCTTATTATTTTTGTAAAGTAGTGTATACAAAAAAAACCAGTGCCGTAAGGCAAATTCATTTCTCTAACCTCATCTGGGACTTGGTCTCGAACCTATTCAAATAAACAGTCAAAATCTGAACATTAGAACACTACGCAACCGACTTGGCAAAAATATAGCTATGCTAAAAAACGTTAGAGCTGTTTTTCATCCCAAGAGGCGACAAAGAACTACTGGAAATACTTGTATCCAATGCACATACCTGACATTGTAACAGAAACCATTTTTTGCTAGATTCCTCTGCGTAGGGCAAAAGAATGGGTTCTGCAGCTCTTAGCCACTAATATATTTTGTTCAGCAAATGTTAAGTTTCAGTTAACGTTTGAGGAAAGGCATTAGTGCGGTAGGTCATATTTTTTACAATATAATTATGTCAATAACAGAAGGTATAAGATTCTTGATATCGTCGGTAATTACTGTTAAATTGATATCCGAATGAAGAAATGTATTTTTAAAGTCTGACTGCATTAGGGGAAAACGGAATAGAAATGCGTTATCATTCTTGCAGTAGATGGCGTAAGACGTGTTTCTATAACCCAGTATGGATTTTAAATTTGAGCAAAGAGCAGCCATAAAATGTTGTGTGAGTTTTAATAAAACCCTCACAGAAACGCACGAAATGATTAAAACAGCCTACAAGGAAGATATTTAGCCCCGTAGAAGGATTTCTGCGTGGCACAAGAAATTTGTGAATGGGAAAGAGCAGATGTCTCTTGGTTCTGTTGTGAGAACCCCGTTGGGGTACAGAAAATTTACTGCAAAGTGGATTCCCCACTTGCTTATGGGTGAACACAAGGCAAATCGTGTTATCAGTTGTCGCCAACAGAAGTTCAGATCACGACGCGATGGCGAACCCTTCGAATTTACCTGAACTGGTGCCGTGTAAATTCCACCTATTCTCTGAAGTGAAGAAACAACTTCTTAGGCGTCGGTTTACGTCAAATACTGAATTGAAAAATGCTGTGATGGGTATCTTGAGGCACATGTAGAGGAAAGGCTTTGAACATCCCTTCCGGAAGTGCATAGAAAGGTGAGGCCGGTGCATTCAGGTCAAGGGAGAAGCTTGAACTAGTTAAACACATGACATACAGTGCACTAAATGACAGTATATCATGTTAGCTATATAGCCACTTAGAGTATGACATATACAGTCACTTAGAGTACGATATAAACAGTCACTTAGAGTACGGTATATACAGTCACTTAGAGTACGGTATATACAGTCACTTAGAGTACGATATATACAGTCACTTAGAGTACGATATATACAGTCACTTAGAGTACGATATATACAGTCACTTAGAGTACGATATATAAAGTTACTTAGAGTACGATATATACAGTCACTTAGAGTACGATATATATAGTCACTCAGAATACGATATGCACAGTCACTCAGAAAACATTGAATACAGTCACTCAGAAAACATTGAACACAGTCACTCAGAAAACATTGAATACAGTTACTCAGAAAACATTGAACACCGTCACTCAGAAAACATTGAATACAGTCACTTAGAATACTTTTTTGCACAGAGTACTACTTCTTTGTTAGGTGAAAAAAGTACCATTAAAAGTTTCTTTACTTTTTGAACGACCCTTGTATTTAAAAAAATTCTGCCTCATTTAAAATTTACCTTCCTGTGATGATTTTATACGGTATAACGAAGTAAAATTCTCAGTAATTGCTGTCCACGCCGGCCAACGAATCCGAGCCCCGTTACTCCGGAATAAGTCGCTCTACCAACTGAGCTACGCAGACGTATGCTCTCGCTACTATGTGCCTTTATCTCATGTGCGTCCTGCGGGACAGGCACGTCACAACGATTTTACAATTCATGTTATATGGTCATGAAATTTCAGCGCTGCTACTTTGCAAAAAAGCTGCATCGCCCGGAGAAGCTGAACAGTTCAGAAATTGTTTAAGAGCTTTTTAGACCGATTCTACGAAAAACACATTCTAAACCGCTTTTTATTAAATGAATCTGAGCTCACGGTATATTGATATATTGTTATTTCTCATTTTTATTACTTCACACCCATTCAATGTCCCTGAGCATTTCAAAGATTACTTTTTACGACTGAAAAAGGTTTTTATGTGATGGGGACCTGTTTTCGCCGAATCACATAAAATGCTTCAGATTTTCATGACATAATAATTCACAGCGTGCTTTAACTCAGGGAAAGTGATTCTAGTGCTTGCAGTTGTTTCAGCAGATGTGTTTCTTTCTCAAAAGTAACCGAAATTCGTCTTTTCGTTAAATATCTTCCATCTGGAAATGCTATTATGAAGCAATTTTATTACTTTAGGGCTAAGAATAGAATTATACACGACTTTTAGGCACTAAAGTAAGAATTTCCCACTACATATGTCCATTTACGGTGCAAACTTGAATAAGGAATTCCGGTTTGGTGCAGTATATTTCATTGGGTAATTCGAGACTGGTTCCAAAAAACGCATGATTGCGTGATTTATTATAACCGCAGAAAATCTTTGGTGGCCTGTCTGTGAATATTTAACGCATTTAAAATTGTTCAAGAAGATTATTTTTAAGAATAAATTTAGGATATTAATAAAGTTGTTCAAATATACGGAAAATGAATACATCATATACTGTATTATAGACCTATTTTACTCATTACATATTGCAGAGCTTCCTGGGGTTTTTTTATCTGATAAATTTTCCAACGCTGTTCAACCAAAGATATCTTAGTTGTTTTTATGAAGAATTTTGCTTTAGTTTTACGCCTCGTATATTACCTTCATTAATCGTCTTCTGTTGAATATTTCCATAATGCATTCTCATTTTAGCCCTTAAGCCGGCTGGAACAAATTAACTCGGGGTTAATAAAATACGCTGAAATGAGCTCGAACGAATACCTTTGCTGTTTAAGAAGTGGGCGAGTTAACCTGCTCATCAAAAAGCGTTGCTTTTACCTTGGGTCTATCATTTTAAGTGGTTATTTGGGGGATATGATTGTCATTGATCCTTCCTGTCTGATTACCTTCTTCGCTAATAATTGTCATTAATCCTTCCTGTCTGATTACCTTCTACGCTAATAATTGTCATTAATCCTTCCTGTCTGATTACCTTCTTCGCCGCCCCTGTGGCGCAGTGGTCTAAGCGATGGCCTCTGATCATTCGTCCGAACGTGGTCCGGGTTCAAATCCCGGTGAGGCATGGATGTTGTGTTTGTCTTACGGCACTGGCTCTCTCCCTTCCCTGGAACCAGTGACCCTAAATTAGGGACGGGCGACTGCTTATAGCCCATTGAGTTGCTCACGGTGGTCGTTAAACCTCCAATCAAAAAAAAAAAAAAAGGAATTACCTTCTTCGCTAATAATTGTCATTAATCATTCCTGTCTGATTACCTTCTACGCTAATAATTGTCATTAATCCTTCCTGTCTAATTACCTTCTTCGCTAATAATTGTCATTAATCCTTCCTGTCTGATTACCTTCTTCGCTAATAATTGTCATTAATCATTCCTGCCTGATTGTCTTCTTTGCTAATAATTGTCATTAATCCTTCCTGTCTGATTACCTTCGCTAATAATTGTCATAAATCCTTCCTGTCTGATTACCTTCTTCGCTAATAATTGTCATTAATCATCGCTGTCAGATTGCCATTTGGTGGTCTTCATTTCCCGGATGTCAGAACATATTATCGAGCTCACCGATTCGTCTTCTCCTTTCGCCCTCCCCTGCACTTTCTTCTACCCTGAATACTCTTGTTTCTCTTCATGATCCATCCTTCACTTTCCTCCTTTTTCTTCGGATGGATTCATCTCCTTCTATTTCTAAACGCCTCCCACCGCTTCTTATCGACGCTCTAGCGGTATTTCATTCTCTCCCGCTACTCCGCGCTCCTCCCTCTACCACCCTGGACCTGCTTGCAGAACCTCTTTTCTTTTCCACTCAGATTCATCCACCCAATCAACCATACTTTCTTCCCCCCTTGGTTCCGCTCAGGAATTCTCACTGTCGAAGCTTTATTAACTTCCGATTTGACCTGAAAACACCTCTCTTCTCTTTTCACTGACCCTTCTTCCACCTTGGAAGAGGAGTATGACCTTCTTTGCTCCGCTCTACGTACCCTCTTCCCACTTCTGGTTTCTGACACTGGCCTTATTTCTGTCTCTGGACCGAGCCTCTCTCTTCCTTTCTTCCTTCCCTTTCGGGACTCTGTTGCTCCCATTTCTTCTTTTTCCACTGCCTCTATCTATGCGATCTTTCGTGCGCCCCTCACTTCTCCGCATGGTATTCCTGATGCTTCTTCTTCTCTTCTGCTGCCTATCTGGTCTGCCTCTTTCTCTCCCCTTTCTACCCCGTTAGAGCGAAACATCCACTGGCGGTTTCTTCACCGCCGCCTTCCTGTTCCTTCTTCTCTCTTTCACATGTCTATTTCTTCTACTTCTCTCTGCTGCTTTTGTGGTGTTGAAGGTGATGTTCCTCATGTCTACTGTCACTGTCCCGTTCTCCTTCCACTTTTCAATACTGCCTTTCGTCTTGTAGGCACCATTTGCTCCAGAGACATCGCTTTTCAAGCGTACGAGTGGCTTTTGCTTACCAAACATCCCCCGGCTATTTTGCCGGATGCCTGTGCCTATCTCTTCGTACTGGTGAAACATGTCGTTTTTCTTTATCATCAATCTCTTCGCTCTCCTGCTACCAAACCTAGTATCCTCTCTGCTGGCGCGACCTAACGGTCGATTTTTAGGAATCGCATCGTGTCTCGACTACGCCTGGAGAACTTCGCTGCTTCCACCCCTCAATCTCAAGCTTCTTTCCGGTCTACCTGGGCGCAGGGGACCGGTTGGTTCGAAATCACTGGATCTTCCATTCATCTTTCTTTCTGATTTTTTGTTTTTTTCCAGCTTCGAAGATCTGAATGCATCAGTCGAGATTTTGTGTTCTCTCTTCCTGGTGCTTCGTCACAGCGTCTACTAAGTGTTTGTCATGTAACTGCTTATGATTTGTATTGTAGGGGATTTCTGCAATTTTTGTGTAATTCGTGTGCATGTACCGTGTTGTATTTGTTTCTTCGTTGCACCTGTCCTTAATACTTATTCTTCACTCATGTGTCTGCTTTTGCTGCCTGTACCTTCATTGAGTTGCGCACCGTGTATTTGTTCTCTAGGAGCAATACGAGAGGTATTGCCCTGCGATACTTTGTTCTTTCTGTTTTTTCTTGCTGCATTGTGTTGTATCTTTTAATTTATACCTTATTTCTGTCTTGCATTTTCACATTCTTTGACGTCATGTATTTTTTGCTCGTCCCATGTCATTGTTTTTTGGACCGATGCAATACTGCACGGCTTGCTGTTTGTATTTTGTGTATCCTTGTGTTTCATTTGAGGAGTTTGCCCAAGTTTCCACTATGTTCTGTAATACTTATCATGTTTTTGTCACATATCGTGTGGTTTCCTCGATTGTGGGAACTTCTGTACCTTTATCGTAGCATATGCTTTTGTTGTGTTTTACATGTTCCCTTCTTTTTGTGCACTGCGTTGTACAGCCATGTTCTTGTAAATATATTTACCTGTTGTTTTGTGCTCTGCTTTCACTCTGCACGTCATCACATGCTTTATTAATTAATCATTACTTTTGCTTGTGCATCATCTTCCTCAAGCATATATTGTTCCTTATTAATGATTTTAACATTTTGTCATCCTTAGTTGACTGCCGTATCACATTCACCTGTAATATTTTATCAGTATCGCTCATTGTTTTGTTGTTTATTTTGCCATATGTTTTACGCCTGTATTCCCTATGTTTTTGCCCATAAAGTATATTTTGAAATAATAATGCGGTAAAAAGTGCGACGGAACTACGAAAGAAAAGATGTTTCAGTAACTTGTTTCTACTCAGTGGCATGATGTCTGTGTCAGGGGGAGTGCTCTTTTCGAATCATTCCTTGGGTAATGGAACAGAGAATAAAGGACTATAAGGAAATAAGACTACATGCTGTAAGACTAAGGACTATATGGCAGCACTTACAGTCAACGACAGATTTATAATCGGTACTCCTAAGGTGAAATAGGGAAAGGAACTGTTTAGAAGTAGTTTTTGTACGACCGGTCACTATGAAAACACTTCTGTTTGAAGAGCGTTGGAAAATATGGGAAACTTTAGGTTCATGTACATCGTCTGCTTAAAGGGTTAAACAAAAATATGGTAGAAAGTTGGAATCGTCATTTCAACATCTTCAACCAAAAAACGCCACGGCAAGATATTGGTACATACGAACTAAGAATTCAGGATTTACCTTCCCAAGAGTTCCATGCAGTCAGTTTCAATATTTAAAATGGGTAAGTGTGAATTCCTCTCCTCTTAACATTTTAAATTATTTACCGCCCCATCAGCAGAAAATATTTAGTTTTTGATCTCAAAGACTACAGTTTGTGACGATTATATATATTTAGATAATACAACGCAATTTGTCACCAATATTTATTTTTCAAGTCGACCATGTTTTCGCTTGGTATTAACCTAGCTTCATCAGGACGAATGGCAAATAAATATTCAAATTGTATATGATATCATACATGGTGTTTACAGTCACAGGTTTTAGTTAGTTGCTTCCACGCGCTTGATAGAAATGGGGTGAATGCCATGTCATTAAATTTTCCTTTGGAGAAGCAAAACTAATTGACAAGCCAGATTCAACCACCAAACTTGATATTTTGGAAGCTTTCCAAATATATCAGAAGTCTTCGCAACTTCTTATTGATCTGCCATCCACCTCATTTCTATCAAGCGCGTGGAAGCAATTAACCAAAATCCGTGATTGCAAACACCACTTATGATATCATATACAATTTGAATACTTACGTAGCCGTCCTGATGAAGCTAGGTCAATACCCAGCTAAACCATGGTCGACTTAAAAAATAATTATTTGTGACAAACTATGTTGTATTATCATAATATATATTTAGTTCTATTTGAATCCGTGGTCATTAATATTTTACAATTTCTTTCCTCCTTGTAGACTTTCATTTTTTCATTCCTAACCATCTTTTAAATTTGGCAACTGTTTTATTTAAAGCTATTCAGTACGAGGAGAAAATTATACTACTCAGAGTGAGAGTTAGTAGCAAAAAAAAAATCTAAAAGTTTATCATTGTTTTTAGCAATCAACTGTCAGTGGTGTATTGTTGGATCACCTCTGACAAATCTATCGTCTACATCAGTTAGTTTCTGACAAATGCGCCACCTACGTCAATTCTTCTCAGTTTCAGTTCATAATTAGTTACAAGCAAAGCACGAAAGAATGCAATCTTGTGCACGTCTATCCTTCTGACACTGTGTATTCCAAAAGGATATCTCCTTTTCATAATATCGAGCTGCAAAATTTATGTTCGTCAGGGAAAATCATGTGCAGAGGAATACAAGTACACAATGTCTGAGAAATGCTTCTCCTGTTTATCAGCCGATATGTAGTCAATCTTTTCTGCTTCTTCATTCATTCAGACTCAGTAAAGATTTTTCAATACGGATTTCAGATGTAGAGATATCCTCCTGTGCATACAGAAAGTCAGACTGACTCAGCACTCAGCAAGGGATAAACGCAAGAATATATATCTCAGGCGTTGTGGAAAATACTACGGATTGACACAGATGGTGAAGAGGCCTTGGCCACGGACAGGCGGAGGAGGTAATTTTTTGGACAAAGGTGTCGAACCGGAGATATCGTGTTTGCAAACGGAGAGATGGAAAAACAAAATGAAAAAAATCGCATTTTTTCTCTACTACATATGTAAAGCGACCGTTAACCCCAAAAATCTACCAATCTCTCTGTGACAGCTAAACATATAGGCGGTGAAGTTTATCAAGACGTACTGATACACACTAAGAAAAACGTTGCGTTAATTCAGCAAAACAATTGTTGAATCAACTAAAAAATTTTGTCGATATACATTCAACAAAAATGTTTGTTGAACTTGCAAATTTATTTTGTTGAAAACTGTTGTTGATTCTACAAAATGTATTTTGTTGAAAACTGTTGTTGATTCTACAAAATTTATTATTATCATGACAAAACGTTTTGTTCATTTAACAAAATTCCTAGATCGATTTTTGAGAATTTGTTTGATCCAACAATATGTATTGTTATCGTGATTAAACGTTCTATTGCTGCAAAAAACATATTGTTATTGTGACACAGTAATTTCTTGCGCCAACAAAATTTAGAGTGATGTAGCTGGGCCACTTTGTCCCTAAACTTTTTTCCGGTGGCAACACTTTGCCGGTGCAGTACGTTTAGGCGGTGACCTTCGACCCTGGGTGTCCACCATATTTTCTTCCCCATCTGTTTCTCCCCCGGCCGTATTTTAATTCTTCCCGACGTATTTACTTTCTAGTGGTGTTTAAAATGAATTTGGACGGTGTTACGTCACGAGGAAATTTCTTCAGAGCCAGCGAAAGATCTCTCACCGAGCGGATTCGAAACTGAGACCGTTAGTTTAGGAACTAGGAGTGCTAACCACTCGGCTATACCTGCCCTTGAAAGCAAATTCTTATCTGCGAATTCAGCATTTGAAGGTGGGTTTATTACCTTCTGGAATGTTCACGGACGATTTATATTTGACATAACGATGTATTGACACTATGTTGGTGCGTGTTTAACATGTTTCTAAATCCGATTTCTTTTTAAATGTTTTACTTAGCTTTTCCATGAAACAAATTATTGACATTTTTGGTTAGACAAAAAAAAATCGTAATATTTTTCTTAACGTTCTATATGTTTCAGGGTACTATCACTATGCAAACTTTGGTTGCCGCACGAATTTTGAAACACGCTGTATATATAACCTATACATGAAATCAAGCTCTATGCATACATTACAACTCTTATCATTATCTCATGTGCAAATCTTTACTTGCAATCAGGAACCGCAAGCCGTCATAAGAAATGTATTTTTGCTTTCTCAGGCATCTGGGTTTAATTTCATTACATGCCCCTGTGCATCTAATAAGATGCGGATTCTATCGTTTTCATTGTAATTATGAGTCTACAAAGTGAGGCCAAATTATCACTAAAATTCACTGAATCCTACCACACAATAAACACTAGCACAAAAATACGTCGAAATTACTAAGATATATTAGAAATTCTTACCTCTGAAAGTCTCTATCAGAGTTGATAGCTCCCAGTCTTCTAACAATGCACTCACTTCGTAGTCAGCCATAATTCAAAGCAAAATCTTGAGCGCAAAACGAGATTCTTCTGATCAGTGGTAGTCTGGTAGTGCCCGTATGGAGTATAGTAATCACGTGCGCTTTGTCGTAAGGTCGATGCTACCTCCATATAATTGAATTAACAAGATTTAGCGAAGGAAATAATTTCGTGTAGCCAACAAAACATTTCCGATGGAGTTTTGCTAAAGCAATAAAATAAATCGACAAGACAGCTCAACAAAATTATTTTGTTGTTTCAAACACACTTTTTTCCTCAGTGCGTGTTATACTTACATCCCCGACAATTTGATGTTGACGATGAATGCGCGTGGAGTTAACGTTGGCGATGAATTTGACGGCAATCAACCGACACATAGGGAAATTGTGGAGGCGACGTATTAATGTATTGGATTTGTCAGCGACAAACTGATGCACGATGAAATGGCACATTCTTCAGACTGACGCAGACAATGAAGTTGTGTTATCCACACATTGACGGCGGCAAAGGATTTATTGGCAACGATTTTATGCAAGATTGAAATGGCCTTATAGATGGCTGATTGACATAGGGCACGGAGCCACGCCTGACCAATTTTATTAAAAACAGCAGTATGATTTCAAGAAATATCAGTGCTTGTCCAAAAACAACTGATAATGTTTTCATAAAAAAATGTGCAATACTGTGATCGAATTCGACACGTGACTCGAAAAAACAGTATTCATTGTGGTTAATAAAGCAAACGGGCACACCTGTTTATCACGCATGCGTCGTCGGTAGTGCGAAGTTTAATAAGCGTTGTTTCGCAAATCCCTAACAAGTGTTCTCGCGCTGTGATTTTTCGAAAAAAACGGATGTGAGAAAGATGAGCCATTAAATTTCGATGTCGACTTAAGATGTCTGTCGGAGAGATTTTCCGTCTTACGCAAGAGGCTTATAAAGATGAATGTCTAGGAAAATCAACAATTTACAGATAGCGTAAGGAATTTATGGTAAATATGGCGCATGGAAGAAGACATTCAACGTATGTTAGAGAGGTAAATATCAATACAGCAGGTGTTATTATAGGACACCTATCGATTAAAGCTATCGAAGATATGGTTCACATTTCAAAATCATCAATTCACAGAATTTGAACCGAGCGTTTGGTTATGAAACGAGTTCGTTCAACTTGGGTTCCCCATTTCTTTTCATGTGCGGCACAATGCAAAGTCGCACATGTCCAGTTCTGCCGTTTTTTATTTGGAGAAAATAAATATTATACTGATGTCCCAACTTGCATATAGTCCATACTTGTCACCATGTGACTTCTGGTTGCTCCCCATTTTAAAAAAAAAAGATAGTAAAATCATGCAATGCATTGATTATGATGCGCTTTCCAACAAACCAGAAATCAAAACTCGAGTTATGAGGACAAAATGGGTGTGGAATAAATCTCGCTCCTATGTCCTGACCTTCGACCCCATTTCGATGATATTAAACGGAATTGGTTCAGTATACCTCCGGAACAACGTACTAAAGTTTTGTCATAATAGAAACATTTTTAATCAAGGTGAAAATCCCCCAAACACGTGGCATCAGTAAATAAATAAATACATCGCTCCCTCCACGTTCCAGAAACACACAGCAACCGAAAAATTGTTTCGGTTGCTGTGTGTTTCTGGAACGTGGAGGGAGCGATGCATTTATTTATTTACTGACGCCACGTGTTTGGGGGATTTTCACCTTGGATCTCGCCCTTTGGATTTAACTGCTATAATATATATAGCCGGTGCCGTTAATACCCACCAGATGGAGATGTCTCAGTGGCTGAGCCCATCTTACGGATTTATGATGTCAGAAGCTGACTTAAAAAATACACATAACACCGTGGATTGTTGGCCACCGTGGTGTAAAGCTAACGCGCTCGGCTAGATATCGAGGGATCCGTGGTTTCAATTCCCCGGCGGCGGCTGAAAACAATTTTTCGGTTGTTGTGTGTTTCTGGAACGTGGAGGGAGCGATGTATTTAATTATTTATTTTGAATCAAGTTATGAGGATAATGGCTGTGGAGTAAATATCGCTCCTGTGCCCTGACCTTTGACTCCATTTCAATGACATTGAATAGAACTGGTTCAGTATATCTCCGAAACATCATGCTAAAGTTTTGTCGTAATCGAAGCATTTTTGCGTAAGTTATGACGCATAAGATCAATGGAATGGATCCCACTTCTATGTCCTGACCTTTGACCCCATTTCGCCCATTTTCGATAGCAGTCGTCTCCCGGTGGTCTCTACATACTAAAATTTCATCGAAATCGAACCATTGTTACGCGAGTTATCGTGCGGACGGACGAACCGACAGACAGACAGACAGACAGACGAACGGACCAAGCTGGAGCGTATACGCATCTTCAACCTACGGTTGGAAAGCGTAAAAATGATGATAACTCCACTTCCTTGATAATTAAACTATGCATATTTTTATGCAACCTTTGTATTTGCAGGAATTCTTTGTGTTAGGGAAACAGAAATATAGGGAAACAAATACTTATACCCTTTTTCTTAGGGTGTAAATATTTTCACATATGTGAATCCCATTTGGAGACCGTAAAATTTTGAATATATTCACAAGAAGAGCTTTTCGATTCATTTGGATTATTAGTGAAGTTGCTGTAGTTTTTTTCGACGGTAAAAACAAACAAACATACAACTGCCATAATGTGGAATGACTATTTATCGGAGCTAACCCCATGACATGTACTTGAAATAGAAACCTTATAGCTGGCGTTAAAAAAAAATGCTAATGCTCTGGTAAATTATGCTAGTACTTACAGAATGCTGAAGTAGAAAAAAAAATACCCGAAATGCAAGTGAATTTCATATCATCTGCCGGATTTCAAGAATGTGGAAACTGTTAGATAGTAAATAAGACCTTCGTCTCCGATATCTCGTTCTAAACTTTACTGAATCGGGAAAAAAGACTTAATGCAAATTCAAGCTAGCGAGAACGCACAACGTGTTTTCTCGACCCCGCCTCAAAGTCGTGGAGGGAAATCGCCGATACAAAGAAACTGGTCTCAGAAGTTGGACGAAGCTTAGAAATCTTGCAACTGAATAAGTAACTGATGTCCCACTTCAATGCTATGGAAACCTAATACGAAGTTAATTTCTTCATCAACCCCGCCTCCAGAAAATGCGTTTCTTTTCATCGAGTACTTAAGATTGTGCTCCTAATTAAGAGTATAGGAAGTTCGCAGAAGGAGGTCCAGTTGCAGAAAATTCAGCTAATAGGAAATTACTTTCGCCGCCTCGGTGGCGCAGTGGTCTAAGCGATGGCCTCTGATCATTCGTCCGCAAGGGATCCGGGTTCGAATCCCGGTGAGGCATGGATGTCGTGTTTGCCTTACGGAACTGGCTCTCTCCCTTCCCTGGAACCACTGACCCTAAATTAGGGACGGGCGACTGCTCATAGCCCATTGAGTTGCTCACGGTGGTCGTTAAACCTCCAATATAAAAAAAAATTACTTTCCTGGGAGAATGTGTCAACTGGTGTTTATTGTAGCAAAATGCTGTTGGCACCTGAACGTTGCCTCGTGTAAAGTGGGAAATGAGACCTACATTCCTATGTTATTTCCGAAAGCACAGTCTGTGCCCCTCGGAAATCACGCGCACACAAAAGGGAGAACGTTCTTGTGTACAAAGGGAACTGCGTAGTTGCAGGCTGAAATGTAAGGAAGAAGAAATTCTACTGTCCGTGCGTGTGTTTTTTAAGAAGTAACTACCTAGATTGGAGGCTGGAATGAATTGTGTAAAATTCTTAGCATATAGTACGAAAGATGAATCGTCGATAAGTGAACTAGGGATTCATTTCTAGATTAAAAAGAAAAATTGCATAATTATTTAATTGTGCATGCCGTTCTACACCAGTCTTTCACTCCTCCTGTTTCTTGCCTTAATGTAAATAATTAAATAAATCTTTTGCTCTTTCGCACTTTATGTAAGACCATACCATTTCAAGATTAATGTCCTTTCGTTATTACAGCATGAACAAGTGTCATATATATTTCCTTACTCCATGTTTCTCCGCGTTAACTTTGTTGATTCCATTTTGGAACTTGGAAACTCCCCAGTCTTACTCAATTCCCATGTCTTACGAAAGTAAGGCGAACATATCTGCTACTTTATCGACCTTGCCTACTAGAACCATTTTCTCGGGCAAGTAAGAATTGCGGCATTCAAAGTTTTTGGCCAAGGCTCTTCATGTATCCATAACTACGTCAAGAGAGGTTTTTTTCAGGCATTTCTTGCGCATGTCGTTTAAGATTTTTAAAGGTTTACTGAAGCACATTTGAGAACTGTAACAATATCTTTCTTTCTTTTTTATTTGTGTTTAACTTTATTTGCGGAAGTACTGAGTTATTATTTAAAGTACACATGCCATTATTTAGGCTGTGACTTGCAGTCATTCGATGAAAACTTGTTTGCCTGGTGGGAATCACGTTGGTGTCTACCACCGAATCTCAATGGCATACCATTATTTCAGTGCATACTCAACACCATTTTATAATATCAGTACATACTCAACACCATTTTATAATCTCTGTGCATACTCAACACCATTTTATTATTTAAGTGCATACTCAACACCATTTTACAATCTCAGTGCATACTCAACACCATTTTATAATCTCAGTGCATACTCAACACCATTTTATAATTTAAGTGCATACTCAACACCATTTTACAATCTCAGTGCATACTCAACACCATTTTATAATCTCAGTGCATACTCAACGCCATTTTGAAAGAGAATCCTCTGGCATCTCTTTCAAAATGGTGTTGAGTTCCATGCTATTTATTTTTAAAATGTATTTTTGGTAGAACGTTATATTTTCTGTGAACGTTCTGTGGTAAAGTGATTATCAGATATGACAATCATCTGAGTAAAAAACGAAATATAATAAAGAAAAAGTAAATGTAATATTAACTGGAAAATGATTGATAATCACAAATACGTTGCTTGTATTTGAGGTTCTAAATCATCCAAGTTCAATCAACGCGATTGTACGAAAGCAAATGAATATAAGGGAAATAGAAATGGAAATGTACTTCACGAACAGGAAAACAAAGCGTTAAATTCTTGTGCTCATATATTTCAGAAATATCAAATAAATCTAATTATTCAACTTACACACAGGAGTTTTCCTCGAAGACTCTATTCCGTGAATGTAAGCGGAGATGAAAGTTCCGGAAAACCAACGTTGGTACTGTAATATGTAAACAAAATATGCCACCCCTGTGGCGTAGTGGTCTAAGCGATGGCTTCTGACCATTCGTACGAGATGAGTCCGGGTTCGAATCCCGGTGAGGCATGATATGTTGTGTTTGTTTTATGTCACTGGCTCTCACTCCCCTTCCCTGTAGTCAGTGGCCCTAAATTAGCGTCGGGCGTCTGCTTTATAGTCCATTGAGTTGCTTACGGTGGTCGTTGAACCTCTAATAAAAAAAAATCAAATAATGTTTAATTTTGTAATGAACCACGAGTTTTACATTTAGTTACCTTTAAAATGTGGCAAAAACGCAAAACCATCATACGTATTATTTGCATTCCGCAATTTGGTCAGGAGTTGAAATATATTCGCCTTTTTTCTCCTAGATGCCCTTCGAGGAAACGGTGAAACGAATTCTTTTTCTGAATGACAATACACCATGATGCAGTGAAGAAACACAGATATTGGTGAAAAAAATTGACGCGGTTTCACCGCTTTTACCTAAGCGTGTATTCCATTATATTTTCAGCAAACCTAAACGTGTATTCCATTTAATTTTCAGCAAGTGTTGGTTGCTAAGCTCTAATCTTACATTAAGTGTTGTTGCCGAAAAATAAGTAATAATTCGTGAAACTCGCTGATCAAATTGTATATCACGAATATGAACAAAACTGGGATAGTAATTTGAAAAAAATGGATAAATAAATGGACAGATTTAGAAGTGACTTATTTTTAACAGTAGACTACATTTTAAAACAAACCAGAAAGTTCGAAGCACACAATCATGCACAAAAAGTATGTTTGATTCTATTAAATTTAGGGGTAAAATTGCCAAAACATGTTTTGAACAACGGATTACCAATTCTTTAACAAACATTCACTGTAAAAAATATTTTATTTAATGTTTGTATATTTGCAAATCTTGTTGAGAACGAAAGATCAGAGGAAAGAAATATTTTCCCATTTTTCTGTAATACCCAAATTTAGAATTCAAGGAAATTTTGAACATTCAATTTTTTTCTTCTTTGCGCAGGTAAACGGTCACTGGTGCCGACGCGACGTGAATGTTACTAATCCGTTTAGTTGCCAGTATCATGAAGTAATCATACTATCGCTGATTCAGTGCACCGAAATTTGCGGGAAGTCCTTCGAGATTTCATTCCGAGTACTACAAACGCTAGAATGCAAATTGCAACACTTCTACAGCTGATTGTGTTCCCTGTGTTGGTTGCTAATCCGAGACTGAAAATTACTTATGCTACACAATGGGGACAAAATGGCTGGTCCCAAAGCCACCCGGGAATACGTACACGCTTGTTTATAACTAGAAGTCTACCCAGCCCCGAGTCGTACTGGATGACCACAAAGCCAACTGCAGTCGTCTTTCTAAATTTCATTTGCTACGAAAAGCGGAGCATCATGTTTGCGATAAATCCTTGCACATATGATTTGCTGTGATTTGTATACAATTTGATTACACGTTTATCATTACAAATTCTTTTACTTGTAGCAGCTCCTTTAGTGATAAAAATATTTCAGGTAGGAATAATATTTTTTTTAATTATTATATGCTATGAAGAAGCACCAAAGCATTAATATCCCTACATCAAAAGCTATTTATCTTTCACATCTCAATTTTGTTACTGTGTCAGTATAAAATAAACAGATTTGCTGCGATTATTTTGCAGCTCATGCGTTGTTCTGTTTCGACGTCTGAAGAACAAATATTCAACATAAAATAATGACACAGAAAATAATGCTTAAAGATGCAGGAGATATCATTACTACACTGCAAAAAGTAAGTGGTGCGAATTTACGGAAAAATGCCCGAAAATAATGTGCAGCAGAGTTTACGGAAAATTTACGGAAAATACCTGAAAATAATATGCAGTAGAGTTAACGGTAGGTTTCCGCCTTTTAACGAAATTTAATTTCGAAAAGTTTTTACGTTTATTTTAGGAAAGTCAGCTTCGAGTTTTTCCACTTTTATACATAAATTTTGCAAACATTTTGTAAAAGCCAAAAAAAAGAAAGAATTGTAAAAGCCGAAAAATTCCGTTTTGGCTTTTTACAATTCTTTCCTGTTGTACGGAACTTTTTCCATTTTTAACGGTGGGGATCAAATCGAATACGCCTTCAACGACAGTGGAGCGAGTTACTCAGTGACCTATAAAGACACAATCACGAAAATGAAGATGAATTACGTGATGATGAAATGCTTTTCGCTATTAATGCGGGTTAATTACTTTACTTTCTGTAGGAGAGAGCTTATTATTTTTCTGAATGGGTTAGTATTAATTCTTTTTTTTCTATAAGAGGACTTTTCACAAATTGTACTTTTATCGTGATTACTCGAAGCAATAGAATATTTTGAGACTCGAAACCTTTTCAAACTGACATCGACTTTCAACTATGAATCGGGAATATGCTTTTTTAATTTACGAAAAGAATCGCACAAAATGGAACGTGATTTTCAGGAAATTCTACTGTGTACATTGATACGTCTATGAGTGTATCTTAAGGAAAAAGGACAAAACATTTTAAAATATGAAAGATATATATCTTTTTGCGTTGAACTTATCAGCAGCAAAACGGACGTATTTTTTGAGCAAGCTTGTTGACCCACTGTAGATTGAAAATAATTCATCGCTGACTTTAAGGAAGCGAAAGGTGAAGAATTGTGGAAGTGGCTTCAAAGTTCAACCACGGTAGTACTGCTATTATGTTAGGAATCCCTTTACCTTCTATTTCCTCGAGCAGAACATGTGGTGAGAGCGCCCTATTAGCGACAACGTATGTATGTTGCAATCACCTTACTCCATTTTTGCCTTATTTCTGGCTGTTAGTAAGAGATTTAGTGAAAGGAAGGAAGAAAGAAGGCTGCACTAAAGAAAATATAGGTATCTTTTTTTAATTTTAGTAGGGTTCGTTTGTAAAACTGAACTACTCTATTTGGCGGTCACATATCATGGCGGTCATCTTCTCACGGGACCTTGGATGACCTTGCTAGACAGGTTCCACTACGTACGCACAAATACGATTACTTAGTTAAGTATGGAAAATAAATAGAACTTTACACCGCTGTAGTAAAATAGGCAGCAAATACACTGAAGAAACAAAACGACGAATAGAACAATTTTTAAGAAAAATCACTGGAGCATTGAAACTGTAGCACTTTTGCGAAAACGCCACGTTTGGTAATCACACAAGCAAAACTTGCAGTTACACTTAAATGGAGTTATCTGAGCTATCTATCAGGTTTTTTTTTTTTTTTTTGCAGTTCATTTTATGTACCATTAAAAATAAACTGAAAACCTAAAAGCTATAACTGCAACCGCCACTGCAGCTCTAGTGTCATTCATTACTTGGTCCAAAATAAAACTTTACTAAGCCATGAGATGTTGGCATGAATCGTAGAGGGATTCCATCAGTGGTAAAATAATTTCGAGATATGAAATACAATTAAAATTTTTGTAAGTAGATAATGAATAGATCGTGCGTGCGACTAACTTTATTGACAGAAGTCTTTTTAGGTATGAGGGTGATATATTAGGGAAGAAAATAAACAAGAGAGGTCACACCAAATTTCCCGTTGAAATAAGCACGTCTTTTGAATCCGTTCTGAGGAGAATTAAATTTACCAAACCTATTCAAAGTCAATGGAACAGGTTAGGAATACAAACAACCGGTTTCTACAATCGATAAAGTTTCCAGAAATAGAGACATGAACTTAGTTCAACCAGCGGCTAAAACACATGTTACGAAGACTAACAAATGGCGCACAAAAAGTTTCTTATAGCACGAGGAATGTATCAGAGACAAATAGAAATATAGAAGGTAGCACGATAAAAGTCTACGTCTGCTAGCGGAAGTATTTTGCATGAGGGAAAAGTTTAAAATATGCGAAAAATATTCTTCATGGAAAAAGCTATGCTAAAAAAAAATAACTTTTCAAAGACGTCTCCCAGGAGCAGAGATAGCAAGAAGAAAATGTTTCGTTCTTTACACACTTAGCCTGAAATCTTTGCATTATTTAAAGAGGATAATGCTGCATATCTCTGTTGTAGCGCATTGCATACAGATCTTTTTCACAAAAGATCTGCTAAAAGGAGAAGGAGAGAGAGAAAATACGGCTCTGGGGATAGCTGTTATGAAGATGGGAAGGAATATTATTGTACCTTTTTCCGAAAGTCATTGAGAAAACAGCATAACTTCTTTATTAGTGGAACAGGATCTTCACAAAGCACATTGATGACCATTCTGGACTTCACGTAGCACAACAAGGACATTCTCTGCATCTTTCGTGACACATGAGAAATAGGGCCATACTTGGTATGGACGGCAATATCTCGTACTTGCATGTTTTTGAATTGATAATCTACCTCTGTGAGAACGCAGTCTCTCGTTTTCCCTCCTCAAAATGGTGAATGTAAGGCATGGTGAATGAAATATGAAGATACACGGTATCCAGTCCATTGATCAATCACATGTTATTTGACTTTCTTTTGGAGCAGTCATCTTAAACTGGTGCTGTCTGTTTCGAGATCAGATATTCTTGACGAACTGAAGCAAACTGTAGGATGCATAAAAAGCAGAAAATCAATGCAAGCATGCTACCCTCACACACACAAACACACCGTTTCAACCCCACGACAAAGAAATTTCATTTTCCTTCCCAAATGCCATGCCAGGTTTGAGCGCTCGTTGCCGTGAAAGAATCAAATAATCTTCCTTCTGTGACGAGATCTTTTCCACTCGGCATATTATCCTTGTTTCAGAGTTTAATTGTACCAGTTGCGATGACTGCAAGATATATAGATCCTGTAAGAGGGGATAAAAATATCTGACATCGAAACAGGAGATAGGTTGCTGATACAATTTGTAATAGCATTGTCAGTGCATTGAATAAACAATTCAATACTTACTTTTACAGCGTCAATAACTTTGCATTTCCAGAAAACAATTTTTTACTAGTACTTAATTTGGATGCCCATATACTGCACCTAAGGGGGAAATATCTCGAATTCACATGACGTTTCAAATCTACTGTACTGGTAATCAGATATAATGTAATTCCTCTAGCATTTGATGTTTTTCTTTCACGTTGTTTCGAGATTTGCTGACCGTTTTAAGTACCTAAAGTTTTAAGGAGGGATGTTTCCCTAAATTAAGATCACGCTAGAAGCTACGGGTAGGACAGGGTGGGCTTCAGCTGACCCAACTTTTCTGTGAGCCGCCCACCTTTCAGTCTCCCTCCCCCAAAAATATTGAAGCAGTTAGAACCGATTTAAGATGGCTGCTCCAAAAAAAAGGTCAAATAACATGACTCGACTTTCTTTTAGAGCAGCCATCTTAAACCAGTTTTTAAAACACTTGAAATCATAGTGCAGCCATCTGAGATTTCAGGAAGCTTGGAAAAACGTAACTGAAGTTTTCAAATTCAAAGAAATTTTGGGATGTCAATAGTTTGTTAAATTTAGTGGTTTACTTCTGGGAAACGGAAGAAGTCCTCTGAGCGATTGTCTAACAGAGTAGTAGAAGCACACCATTTTGTTAATGATAGTTTAAAAATAAAAGACGAGAGATTGGGAAGAAAATATTCCTTGTCAAGTGACAAACCAAAATTCATAAACAACCTTATGACAATAATAAAATAAGTAAACTAAAATTGCGAAGGACTAAAGAATTTGCCGTTAAGATTCGTATTTATGGTTACAAGTACTATATACATTGAGTAAATATTACGTACAATATGCACCTTAATTTTCTTTATTTCATCATCAGCGTCGAGTGAAATCTACATAAAATTATTCTTTTGCCAAAATTTTTCCCAAGCACTTTAAAATTTAGGCCCCTCCCCTTTCATGCTCAGCCATCCAGATAACGCACCTAGGTATAAGGGGCTGGAGTCGGCACTAATTAGGACCCCGATTTATGACAAGCGCCCATACCTCCTCGGGTACCTTAAATCAGGTAAAGATTGAACCATTAGCCAAAATACTGAGCCTCTGGCCACACCTCAAACTGTTCTGCCCTGTCAACTTACAACCTCCCTCACTAAGTCAGCGTCTGAAATAACAGTTTCTGTCTTTTCTTTCTTCCCTGGAGTGAGCTAACTTAAATTGGCAACTGATCACTTCTATTTCTATTTCTGCATGTGTGTGTTGAACATACTATACGGGGTGTTTACGTTGAAGTGCCAAACGTCATAGGATACGTACCTGGCATTGTGCAGGAACGCCTCTAGCCTAGTGAATAGTGAAGTGTGGCAACTCGGAGTGGCATCGATTCGACTAATGGCCGGATGACTTCTGGAGAGTTGTGGAGCCAGGCCGTCTGAATAACCGCCTGCAGTTTCCTGGTATTTTTAAGTACATAATCTGGCGTGCGAATGGACTTTTCCACCACGTCTCATAAATGTTCAATTGGGTTCGTGTCAGGCGAACGTGGTAGCCACACCCTCAGTCGAAACTGTCCAGATTGCTCCTCGAACCAATTTTAGACAACTTGGGCCCGATGACATGGTGCATTGTCCGCCTGGAAAATCCTGTCGTTGTTGGGGTACATGAAGTCCATGAAGGGCCGCAAATGGTCACCCAGCAGAGCAACAGAGCCAGCACCGGTTAATGAAGCATTCACGAGGACCAGAGGTCCCAAACTATGCCACCTAAAGACACCTCACACATGTATGGAATCCCCACCAGCTTGCCCAGTGCATTGATGACAGCTTGGGTCCATGGCCTCATGGCGTCTGCGCCACATCCGAACCCTACCATAAAGAGTGACTCATCGGACCACACCACATGTTGCCAGTCTTTTAGGGTTCACGAACCCAGATGTTGCCAGTCTTCTACCGTGTTCACGAGCCAAGGTGAGGCGCTGTATTCTATGTAGTGGTGTTGACAATAGTACTCTGGTGGGTCTTCTGCTCCTATACCCCATGGACGCTAACTTACGGTGGATTGACCTGTTGGAGTTGCCTCTGGTACCACCTGCATTGAATGTTGATGTTATTTAGCCAATGTCGCTTGTCTGTTAGCACGGATAACCCTAGTCACCCGCCGCAGGTCACGGTCATTCAGCACCCGTGGTCGACCACTGCCCTGTCCACGGTGGATGGTAATGCCTTCCATGAGGTACTCTCGATACACACGTCACACCGTGGATAGAGGAATTTTGAATGTTCGGGCAACTTCGGGAAATGTATTATTCGTCATATTATCAGGAAAATAATGTATTATTCGACATATTATAAGGAAATAATATATGCTTCTGACGCGTGATAGCCAACACCGAAATTTAATTTTTCTTTTAATGTATCAAATAATAATAATATCACAATAATGAATGTATTATTCGACATATTATCAGGAAATAATATCACGTCTTCATAATGTGGCATTTTCTTTGTCGGGCAATATTATTCGACATATTATCAGGAAAATATTTCATTCATCAGATTGAATGTTCGGACAACTTCGGAAACTGAATGTCGCATCCGTCGGGCTGCAATTACCATGCCTCGTTCAAACTCCTATAACTCACGTCGGATTGCCATGATCCTACTGGCGGTTGTTGGACCTGACTCACGAGATTACACCTCGCAACTGGTAAAAATCGCGGCTTTCGTCGAAGCATTAATACGACGGCAGCGCCAGAAAAATTTGCATACTGCTACCTCATGACTTTTGCACTTCAGTGAAAATTTGTCATTTCCTTGTGTTCAGATTGCTGAGTACTGGTAACACAGTTCTGAGAGTTGCAAATCATGTAGTCCCGGGTGTAGAAAGCTTGAATGAAATTCCAACCGGGTGTAAATAAGATAAAAACCAAAGTTACGGCTTTTCAACGAGGAACTGTTAGTGCTGAATGCAAGATCAGACTGTACGGTGCACAGATAGCCCAGGTGAATTAGTTTGTATAATTCGGAAGCATATTTGAGACGGAAAACAGGTTAGATGGTGAAATTTGTAAGCCCGATAATTCACCTTTGACAGTTATAGCCGCCATAGGAGGAATTCACAGGCCTGATGGGTTCTCGAAAAATTCCCGAATGTTTGCGTATGAAAGTTGGAAGTGTAATTGTCCTTACTCTGATGTAAGGTGGTGAAACCTGGGTACTGTAGGAGAGAGATAGGAGTTCTTTCTTTGCCGAAGAGATGTGTTACTTATTGGATGTTTGTAGCAAGACACGCTCTGATCTTGTGAGAAACAAAGACGTTTTACAGATGGGAAATATGAAGCAAAATGTTGTTTGTAAGGTGGAAACAAATATTCTGATGTGCTTTGCCCATGTTGAAAGAATGAGTTATGCTGTGATTACGATGATAATTTGCTCAACCAAATGGTAGGAAAGAAATGGTGGAGAAGAGGGCCAATGAAATCATAGAGGACAAGATTCTGGAATGTCTGCGGCAGGAAAAGATGATGATTAAGAACAAAAGTTCTCCGCACGTTAATCTAAAACGGAAGCGAATGATGGAATCGGGAAAATGATTGCGTCATTTCAAAGTCACACTTTCAGGAACGCAGTGGTTTCAGAGCTACGCACTATCATTTGCTGTGTGGACGTGAGAGGGTTTTTAAGTGGAAGCGTGCAGCTCCTCAGGTCGAGTCAGGGCGTTAGACCAGCGCTCTTACGTTAAAATAGAAACTCTGTGGGCAAAAACTCAGACACAGATCCACACTTCCTTGCAAGAAGTTTGTGGGGAAGTAATTCTTAATCGAAGCACAATTTCTCGCTGGGCATCGCACCTTCGGGAGTGCCAAAGCAGCATCGAAGACGATCACCGCTCAGACCGACCTCAAACGGCGACAGACCAAATATCTGTCCCCATTGTTGCCACGCTTCTCCAATAGCATTGCCGTTTGACAGTTGAGGAGATTGCTCATCAAGCAAATTTGTCCATCATGTCTGCTCACCTAATTTTGACTACTCTCTGAGAAAAAGAAAAATCGCCGAGCACTGGGTGCCCTAACAACTCACCCCCGAGCAGAAGGCAGCCAGAGTGAGCATCGCACTGGATCAGCTCCACACGTTTGAAAGGGAGGGCGACACCTTCCTGAACAAAATTGTTGCAAACGATGAGACTTGGTCCCGTGATTTTAAGCCGGAACTGAAGTCACAATCAGTTGAATGGAGGCAACAAAGTTCCCCACGCACTCCAAGTGTCGTCGGCAAAGGCAATCAAATGACGATTCTTGCGTACGATGCCCAGGGTGTTGTGGTCTCTGATGGAGTGCGGGTGCGGCAAAATGTTAAGGCCAAATACTATCGTGACTTTCTGAGGAGAACGTTGAGACCGAAAATTCGTCAAAGTCGCACCAACTTGTTGGAAGCGGGAGCGATCTTGTTGCATAACAACTCATCGTGTCATGGTGCAGCGTCGGTACGGGGACTTTTGTCGAAATATGGCTGGGAAACTTTGTCCCGCCCACCATACAGCCCTGATCGCAGTCCACCCGACTTTGATCTTTTCCCAAATTAAAAAGTTTCCACTCCGTGGCTGCGTTACGGATCGCTGGACGAACTGTCATTGGACGTGACCCGAGTAACATGACAGCTGAACAAAGATGGAGTACTACGAGGCATCCAGGACCTACCTAACCGCTCTCAAGCTCTCATTAGCAGCAGAGGGGATTTCATTGAACGGCAATAAAGTAATTTTTCTCCGTTACTTTACACTTCTCTCAAAAATGGACAGTGTGCAGAACTTTTGTTAGGACCCCCGTTTGAAGTACACAGGAGGTCTTGTTTCAGACGTGTGATGGATGTAAGCAAACTCGAGTTGTGTGCCGAGATCGCTGTAAATGCACAAGTTGGATATAAAGAGTAAGATAAATGTGGAACAATGAGTTTTGAACATTAATCTGTCAGATGATCTTTCTTTGGAAAGCCAACCGCTGATTTTCAAAGAAAAGTTCAGTGATATGCAAAACTTTCATTTTAAGAAGGCCATGGGATTTTTCAGCAAAAAGAAGATTTCTGCAATCACCAGCGTTGAAATAATGAGAAATCTTTAACTAAAATGATTTCTGCAATCACTCACGTCAAAACAGAGAGGGAGAGATCTTTCAGCTAAAAAGGTTTCTGCAATCACAAGCGTTGAAACATTGAGAGTTCTTTCAGCTAAAAATATTTCTGCAGTCATCATCGTTAAAACAGTGAGGGATCTTTCAGCTAAAAATATTTCTGCAGTCATCATCGTTAAAACAGTGAGGGATCTTTCATCTAAAAAGATTTCTGCAGTCACCAGCGTTAAAACAGTGAGTGATCTTTTAGCTAAAATGATTTCTGCAGTCACTCACGTCAAAACAGAGAGCAAGCGATCTTTCAGCTAAAAAGGTTTCTGCAATCGCTAGCTTTAACACGGTGAGGGATCTTTCAGCTAAAAAGATTTCTGCAGCCACCAGCGTTAAAACAGCGAGGGATTTTTTAGCTAAAAAATATCCGGAATCAACAGCGTTAAAAGATGAGCGATCTTTCAGCTAAAAAGATTTCTGCATTCACCAACGTTAAAACGGTGAGGGATCGTTCAACGTTAAAACGGTGAGGGATCTGATTATTTTTACACTGTCTCATTTTGCGCCGTGTCTCTTCGTAACAATCCTCTTTTGCCGTTTTACTCAGACTATTTGGGTAAAGTGTTAGTTAGACATTCTTTTAATTTCTGATTTCTGTTCTGCGTCTTAGAAGAAATAGTTAAATTTAGCCCCTAGTTCAACATATGTGCTTCAAGAATAAGTGTAGCATTCAACTGTGTCTTTGTCTTTTCACTCAGTTTCGTTATTTTTAGCTCGATGGCCAATTAAGGCTTCTCTTTAAAATGTTTACGCAGTTACTAGTTTTTTAAAGGCGCACAACAAGATTTAGTGTCTCGCAAAATTTCATTTTTAACGCCAAGTGAATTTCTGTTTCGCTGACTTGCTGTATTCGTTAACGATTTCGAAGTACAAGAATTTAACGGAAAGAATCGAAAGCTTGTTGCTAAAATGAATTTTCAATTTTCAGTTGTTTAAACAAAACGCGGCTATAACTCGAGCTCTCACTTACGAAGGTTTTTCAGTTGTATATAAAAAAAGAATTAAGTGATAAACAAAAGAAAACACTCAGATCTAAAATATTTCCATGTGAGAAATTTTATTGGAAGCCAGCACGCGAAAGGGGAAACTACATTATTTTTGAGCAATGCTCGCCTGAAATGCTGATCCACATTAAATTACAGTTTTAAGAAGACTAAAATGACTTCTGAAAATAAGAAGGAATTCTTTCCGTTTCTATCCGTTTCTTTTGCTTTCAACCTTTTCATATAAAATATATTCGGGCCTATTTAAATCTGCGAGTTAAATAAAACTCAACTTCATATTTTTTAGATCACAGAACGAATATTAGAAAGTACATTGCTAGGAAAACAAGCAAACACTTCTCGCTATTCTTTTATCTTGACATTTAAAAGAAAGAATTAATGAGGATTTCCTTTGAACGTAAAATTATTTTTGTTAAAAAACAACTTGTTTCAAATAAAAGTTTACATTTATATTTTGAGATTCGAAACGAAATCAATTTGGAACCGTATTTGCACGATAGGATTTTTACCATCGGGGAATGATTTTGATAGGTATGAATACAATAAAGTAATTTAAATGTTTCATTAATATGTTTCCATTTATTTCCATTTGGATGATTTTAGAAAGCAAAAGCATTGAAGTACTTTAACCGAATAATATCTGTTGTTATTTGGAGTAAAATGAACGGGACAACTCACATAGGTATAACGCATGGATGAACGTAGTTAAGACAAGAGAAGCACATAAAGTGCTTTCCAAGTAAATATGACAAATATTCGCCATTTATATAATGTATTGAATATGTTGTTACTTTCAAATTATATATTTAAAAAAAAGAAAAAGTATATTTAAAACAAAAGAATGAGGTGGATCCAAAGTTAAGACCCGTTTTTGGAAGAACAATCGTAGATATTTTAATATAGAATTATTTTGGACCAAACTGACAACGGAAAGAAATGTCACTGCATCAGACTCAAAGTGATCTCCGAGGTTTTACGTACAAGAATAATTGCACAATTTTTAACATCTACAACCAGTAGTTTAACTAGAATTATGCATTCCGAATAAAATTAGAAATTAAGGAGTTCCTTTGAATTTGCAAAATTTGCTTTCCCAATAAATGTGGTTTGCTGTGTTTTTTTCCTCTTGTTGTTTTTCCCTTCCTTCCTCTAGCTCTATCTTCCTTTTCTACACTTCATTTTTCGTTCTCATTTCTCGCTATCTCTGACTTTCTCTCTCTCTCTCTTCTTCTATTCACTTTTTCTTTTTGCTCTATCGATTTTTACCTTTCTGTTCCTCGCTTTGTTTTATTTTCGAGAGAGAGATAAAGACTTTTCCTAGGCAAGAAAGATGTATGTGTTTTTTTACAGTTACCGAATTTTCTAGCAATTTTACTGTGTTTGTCTTTTTCTTTCGTTCTTCCTATCTTTATGGCATCTTTTCCTTTCCTTTCAACTTCACTCTTTCTTCTCTGTCTCTAGATGCATCACACTATTTTAATGCTCTACTTTTTTTGCTGCCGTGTATTTCTCTCACTCCCTCATACTTTTTTGTGCGACGTCGTTCCCTTCCTTATCTTCTCACTCACTCTTTCTGCTTCGTCCTTGCTCGTACTCTCTCTCTCTCTCTCTCTCTTTCTGTCGCATTCCCTCATTCTCTAACTTCTACGTTCTCCCATTTTGTCTGTCCTTCCGTCTCGCTGTACATCTCTTTTAACGCTTTTACCTACTGTTTCTTTATCTCATTGTCTGTCTTTCTGTGTCAGTTTACCTTGCTGTGACCTCTTCTTTTCCCGTCCCACTCTACCTTTTACTTCTCTTTTATTTGTTTCGGGATTTAACGAACACCAAGAGAAAATCTAAAGACTTCACGGCGACATAGCCCTTTCCTGTTTCGGGGTCACTGCCCCCAGGGAAGGGACAGAAAAAGTGCCGTAATGGCAAGAACACTACCCATGCACAATCTGGGACTTTAATCCAGAGTCAAACAGACGAACGGTCAGAAGCTAGAGTTTATACCACTGTGCCACAGAGCAGACTCCATCAACTTTTGTTTTATTATTTAAAAAAAATAAAAGGACCTTCAATAGACACAGTGGAAGATAGATACCCGACAACTATTCTAAAATAAATAAATCAGCTATCTATTACCTGATTTCTTTTTACGTTTTCATTAAGCAGGACCAAAAGCAAGAAAGTGGGATATAGAAAATAAATTATGTGTCCCTAAAATTGCACATAAAATAAAAATGTTCATGAACATGTAATAAATAATAACGAATAAAGATGGCAGTACATGTCCATGGTACACAAGTAATTGTTTCCAAATACCAAGGCAATCAATGCTGTACGCAAGACCAGATGATAATACTACAAAAATCGGGAAAAGACCGTACAGAAAAAGCTCGTCTGTGCATGACAAAGCGCAGTTTTTGTAACATTTGTTTCGATGTAGTCTTAACACAGCTATGATTTAGGTTTTAGATAATGATTCAGCTCTATCTGAAAGAAAATACAGTTTTTTTTTATTTTCTAAAAATATAAAGCATAAAAATGACAAAAGTTTAGAATCATCCTTTATGACAATCTAAAACTTCAGATGTTTTTTATGTTATATACTGTATTTTTTAAACGCACACATTATGATACATACTACCCCCTGCACGTATGTGCCCTCCTTCCCTGCCCCATTATCAGCCAACTGAAACCTCCTACGAGATATAAATAGGATATACGCTGAAGTGCCAGAAAAACTGGTACAGACGAGCTTATGCAAAATACACAGCAACGTCACCTATGCGAACACTCGGTAGCGTCCGCCAGTGCGTATATAAAGCGATAGACATCCTTGCCAGCTGTCAGAGCTGTTTTCGTCAAGAGAATGACAAGTAATAACGATTTAAGCGATTTTCAGCGCGGTGTCAAAGTTGGCGCTCGTGAGATGGGCCATAGTACGTATTTCGGAGGTAGAAACGAAGTTCGGATTTTCACGGACGACCATTGCAAGGGTGTACCGTGACTACACGAATTCCGGCAAAACTACCAACCTACGATACTAGTGTGACCGTAGAAATACATTGGGTTGTCAAGAATCGTTTCACGCGATAGGTGTGCAACACTCTCACAGGTATCATCCGAATTCAATGCTGAAGCCTCAACAAGCATCAGCTTTCGGACTGTGCAACGTACCCTGCACGATATGGGCTTTGGAAGCCGACGCCCAACTCAAGGCCCCTTGATGGATGGCCTGAGTAAAACGGAAGCTCAATAAGCAGCTGCTGTAGGTGCGTTATCGTTTCATACTGTAAAGCATAGTTTTAGTTTGCGATCAGCGGATTGCATATCAAAAGTCATGAAAAACATTCATGATCCGCAGTTTCCATGTGGTCGAACTAAAACCCATGCAATAATTGAAAGAGTTGACGCCCGCTTTGCAGAAGATAATCTTTGTCAGGAACTTGATCAGGCTAGCTATATTTCATTCTATACGGATGTATCAAATCATAAGGATGTCAAATTATTTCTAATAATAGTGCGATTTTTCAATCCTGAAACTGCCAGGGTCTGTCCTCAGTAATGTCTTCATTTTGATCAGAAACTATCTTCAGATTTACTTTGAAAATTAGGACAGCGCGTCGTTTTATTCTCAGTTTCATTTAAAAAATCTGGTCACCTTACCCAACAGAACATCTGTAGGGTGATGATTTCAAGCCGGAAATCAACCTCAAGCAACTCGCAGCCTTTGAACTGGCTCGAACAAATTGATTTGGGGTTAGCAAAATGAGAAGAACTCAGGTCGAACGAATATATTAGCTGTCTAAGAAGTGGGCCGAACGTGGCTGGAATGAATTATCTTGCGTCCCAGAAAACATAGCTGTCCCCATTGAATAGTAATTAAAAGTGTTTGCTCATAGGGATGATTGACAATAATTCTTTTTGACATGTTGGCACCTGAACGGTCTATAACAATGTCGAAGAACCTAAGAAGGAAAACAGAGGACGTTTAAGTCATTCGTTTCTATCTATAGGCAAGTTGTTCGTGTCACGCGTACCAGCCCTTATGGAGTAGATAATAAAAAAACGTTTGAGGTGCGTTTATCACCTCAAACATGTTTATGGTTGGTACTACACAAATGAGAAGGGGAAAAACATTGTTTTGTCGTAGCTTTGGTAAACCCCGGTCTCTATATGAATATTTCTATATGAGGTGAAAAAAAATATTTTGGGGACCGTTCAATTCAGATACATAGGCGGTTTAAAACATTAAGGACAGCTGTCCTGAAATTTAGTACCGCAATATGTCCAGAAACGTTTTTTACGCTTTCCAACCGTAGGATGAAGAAGCGTAGATGCTACAGCTTTGTCCGTCTGTCTGTCTGCCTATCGGCACGATAACTTGCGTAAAAATTATTTGATTTCGATGAAACTTTAGTATGTGATAGTAGACTACGTGGGGACTAACCCTATTGAAAATGCGCGAAATTGGGTCAAATGTCAGGACATAGGAGCGGGATACTTTGTATTGCCCTTGTGAGTCATAACTTGCTCAAAAATGATTCTATTTCGATGAAATTTTACTATGTGGTAGGGAACCACCTGGAGACGAAACGTATTGAAAATGGGCGAAATGGGGTCAAAGGTCAAGACATAGGAGCGGGATCCATTCCATTGCCCTTATGCTTCATAACTTACGCAAAAATGCTTCGATTGCGACAAAGCGTTATCATGTTATTCCGGAGGTATACTTAACCGTTTCTCTTGAATATCATCGAAATGGGGTCAAAGGCCAGGGCATAGGAGCGAGATTTATTCTACAGCCATTATCCTAATAACGTGAGTAATAACTTGAGTAATGATTTCTGGTATGTTTGAAAGCCTATCTATCAGAATCAATGCATTGCACGATTTTACTAAGTTGTTGTTATCTTGTACAGCAGATGCCGTGGCATGTTGTTGGGGATATGAAGGGAAAATATGGCCCCCGTACATTATTAGGTTTGGGTGTATGATTAATTAACCTATTAATTTAAATCGATTATTAACTAAATTATTTTAACTTAATAGATGAATTACGTCAAAAAATATTGCATGAAAACGTGATTTCCTTATAACATTTATGCGATAAAATGTCATGCGGCGGTGCTGTTATTTATTATTCGTATTCAATTCTACGGCCTACGTTGCACAATTTTCCCATCATGTTACTTAGTATGTACAATGCTTGAGGGGTAGCACGTTTATAGGTATGTTATCTTTTAATACGTAGGTTTCAATCCTACGCACAGCTTCATATTCTGTGAGGCAAAATTACTGAGGTGTCTTCGTGTCTGAGTTAAAAAAAGGTTGATATCTAGTTATTAGCAGAATTTCACTTCTTGGTTACTTCATTGAAACTACCATTAGGAACTAGGCATAAAAAAGATGCTTGCACTTAGCGATAATTTGAAATAACTGTTCCGTGCAAAAGAACGTAGTTAGATACTGATTAGGTTACAATCCTACGCAAAACATCAAATTATCGAATCAATTATTAATCAGATTTTCAGATACTGAGAAAAGAAATTTCCACGACTGATCTCTCTAGTATGGGGACATTTCTCTTATTCATGTCTTAAATTGTTAAATATTTTTTTCTTCCCACCTGGTTTTCAAATTTCTAATCAAAGTCCGTAAGACAACGAGACTGCCCCGGTGGGGCAGTGGTATAAGAGATGGCTTCTAATCATTCGTACAAGATGGGTCCGGGTTCTAATCCCGGTCAGGTATGGGTGTTGGGTGTGTCTGATGCCGCTAGCTCTCTCCAATCCCTGGAACCAGTGGCCCTAAATTAGCAACGGGCGACTGCTTATAGCCTATTGAGTTGTTCACGATAATTGTTAAACCACCAATCAAAAAAAAAAAAAAGAAGACAATGAGCTGATTTTGCGGTCTTTTTTGTATGTTTCCCAAAAACTTATAATTGACAAATTGCAATGCTTTTCTTAGTGTGTTTCTGGTTCGATATAACCTAAGAAAAGCATTGCAATTGTTATTACTCGTATTTGAGACTACCTGGGCACATTTGATAATAATGCTACATTTAAGATATAGCCTTTAACGTTTTCATTACCGCAGAATAAAATACGGTTATGCACTGACGGTAATAAACTATCCTTCAAGTGAATCTTATCGTATGGACATCATTTCCGTTTCCATTTTTTGAACCCATGTCAGCTGCCCAGGAGCTTGGGCGGTCTGATGCGCTGACTTCGGAACATTGTTTCGCGTTTGGCCCCGGCTCAAGTCTTGGGGAACGCATGGATTGTCATTTTCTCTTATGGTTCTGGTTCTTTCTCTTCCCTAGAGCCTGTGGCCCAAAATTAGGAACGAACGACTTTCTGTAGCCCCATGATTTCTTCACTGTGGTTCAATCCTAAATCGAACAAAGACAGCAGCTCATGTGTGTAAACACGGAACAACACTGATCATAAAATTGGATTTTAATAAAATTAGTAATAGCACACACACCTACACACAAACTGAAGCGCACCCTTCCCTCCATCTAAATGAATGAATTCTAAGTTAGGGGGCCAAGGATGCACAAGCACAAAGCCCTTTGCACAAGAAACATAATACTTAGGGATGAGGCCAGGAAGTGTCAAGTACGAGTAAATAAAGTAAAAAAGCCTAAAAACCCGAAAAAGGCCGCCTGACTAATTTTTCTTAAAATATTTTTTTTTTACAAAATGCCAGAAACAAAGTTAAGCCTAAAGACTAAAACATATTTCTGAATTCAATGTTTCTTTTTTTATACTCTTTCCGATCATCTTCTCGTACAGGAGAACTTTTATTTCTAAGTCTTCCAAAGGAAATACCCTTATCTTCTAACTTTTGTGGTGTCATTTTGGGTAAGTATAAAATTCCTCTGCTACATATTTCTTATCTATAAATAAACATGCATTTCATTTTAACGGCTGAGTCTGTGCTTTAAAAATGAGCGTATAGTAAAATGCAGTGTGTTATA
Organism: Macrothele yani; assembly: GCA_039090855.1. Taxonomy (NCBI): domain Eukaryota; kingdom Metazoa; phylum Arthropoda; class Arachnida; order Araneae; family Macrothelidae; genus Macrothele; species Macrothele yani. The sequence continues at coordinate 18,444,034 of CM077026.1, read as the reverse complement.
CTGTATTATATTCTGCTCTTTAATATACGTATTAAATCATAAAAAAGAGGAAAGAGTAATGGCATCACACAAAAAAAAAAATGACGCAGAAAAATTAAAAAAAAAGATAGTTTAGCTAATAAAAGAAAACTCTTAAAACTCGCGTAAAAATAGGAGTCATGTTTTCCTAATCTTGAAAATTAATATTTTGCGCAGCGCAACGTGAGCGAAATCGCTTTTTAGTCGCTACCAGTTTTCGATATGTACGGAGTCTATTCAAGGAATTCTAAGCCACGGCGTACTGGGTGATAGACGCAATATGTTTTAGTATTTTAACGTCTTTTTGAAGCGTAAAATAGGAAGACGGTGTCACAATTGCTAAATTTCAGAAAGGATACTTCTTTCCCTATCCATACGGAAAGTAGAAATAGTGAGTTCCCTGTAACGACATAATTTTTAATAATACTACAGGTTGTACAAGAGAGTTTTAACTAAAGTATAACTGAAATCTATGGAATTTAAGAATCCTTTAATGTCACTTCATTTCGAAGCTTCACTATGAAACCTTGGGAGACATGATAAAATGCTCTAAGGCACATCACAGTTATGGTTTGAAGGGTGACTAACGAATTTCACTTTCAAAGACTAACTCTTGAAAATTCAGCGAAGATATCAGTGATGATATCAGAAAGGCACGGTGCAATATCGGTAGAACGCAAGACGCACGCTTAGTAGGTTAATACGATATTTTACACCGTATTATAAAAGACCGTAATGTTTAACTTTTACAGGGTAGTTTTAACGTGAGTACAATTAAAAGATATGATGTTCAAATACTAAAAAACATAATAAGCCGTGTGAGCACGACGAGATAAAATATTTTTATTGAGTTCTAAAACACATGAAAAAGTGACGCTTTTTCAAGTGGTGTTTTTCATGCGGTTTTAGAACTCAGTAAAAATATTTTATCTCGTGCTTAGACGTTTTATGCTGTTTTTGGACTTGCGATGGCACGACGGTAACTTGTTGATGGTTCAAATACCATTTTGTGTCATTCCATTTTGAAGCATCTCAGGGCCTATGATACCTTCGGAGCCATACTAAAATGCTGAAAGAAGCAGAAATATTATTGTTTAAGTATAGCACTTGAAGTTCCAAAAACTAACACTTGAAGATTGAAGGAAATATCAGAGATCATATCAGTCAGATCCTATGCAGTATTGCTAGAGAACAAGGCATGCGGTCATTACGTTTATAAGATGCTTTACACAGTGTTGTGGAATACCGTAAACTCAAGGTAGATTTAACTCCAGAAAAAATGAAACCTATTGCATTTTCGTATCATTTTCCATTCCATTTTGAAGCTTCTCGTCGCTTATTAAATCTTTATAGACATGACAAGTAACAGTAGAGATAGGGTTTGAAGGACCAGAACGTACTTCATTTCCACACTAACCCTCTAACATCCAATAAAGATATCAGGGACTATGAAAAAACACGTGGTGCAATATTGCTAGAACACAAGGCACAGCCTTATTAGGTCTGTAAAATATTTTACATTATGTTATGAAATATGTTAAGCTATTTTTCTTTCACCAAACACTGTAAAATGTGCATAGCAAAAGAAAGCCACTTACCTATCAATGGAGATAGCCATTAACGTAAATACGCTTGCAGCAACAGACACGATAGCAATGAAATTAGATATTCTGCAGTAGGCTTCGCCGAAAGGCCAGTGCCCGTTGAGCATGTATATAAAGTTGAAAATCACATTGAGGGTGGATACCATGGCATCGGCGAAGCTGAGGTTAACGAGGAAGTAATTTGTCACTGTTCGCATTCTCTTGTGAGCGAGAACAATCCAAATAACAATGCTGTTTCCACCTGTGGCAACTAACACCATACAACCGAACACCAATGTCCAAGTCAGCTGAAGCCAGATCGGTAGAATGAATACATTTCTATCTGGAATTTCTTCAGTCTCATTCATGGGTGGCGGAAGAATTGTGTCATTTGCATCAATAAAGGCTTCCATATTTATTTCTTCCTGTCTAATAAACGGTAGTGTGTTATTCTCACGTGCGAGATACTGAGATAGCGTTATTTAACACAAGAACACCCATGGTAAACTGACTTTGCGTATTTAAACCGAAAGCAGAAATATTAGTTCCCCACACTTTGTGGAAAGTTATCCATACTCTGAGAAATTTAATTTTCAGTTTTGTGCATTTCCAGGAGAATTAATACAAATCAGGTTCTTTGATATCCAGAACTAGGAAATACCTTTTTATACGCTGAAATCTCCGGGATAAGAAAATAATACAAAGTTTCAGTATAAGTATGTGACCGGTTTCTGCAGCATTCGGCCAGTTGTGACTTTGTTTTCCGATTTAGGAAAAATATTCTAGCTAAACGCTGAAACAGTAGCATTTATTTCCTTAAAATATGAAATTTTAGCTTTCGGTTGCACTCTATAATCTTCTGTAGTAATTTTAGCCTTCTCAGAAAAAGATTTCAAATGTGAAACGTAAAGTCCTCAAGAAAACATCTCTTTTAAAAAAAATTGTGAAACTGCCATAATCGTAGATCGTCGAGCATCAGTAAGCAATATCACCACATTCCAACAGAGGTCCGTTGTTTATTTGAAATTAGTTGTTCTTGCCAACAAATGACAAAGCAAACAAACAAATTGTCATTTTTCACCACTCATGAAGTTAACTTTATAATTTGCAAAAGTTATGCATCCGTTTAGTCTGTGATAAACAAACTTAGACTTCTGGCATGATGTCACAAAACACTTTGACAAAAAAACGTTGAGTTGTTTTCTTTTCACATTAATTTCAAATTACTGCGGAAACCATTTAATTACATACAGCCTGGAACTTCAATAAAATGAAAAGCGTGCACCTGCGATGTTTCTAATAAAGGTTTACTCATTATACAAACGTTAAAACTCTTAAAGCGTTAAAATGTTCTGCGCAAAATTTAGATAAAGTTATATTTGGAAGCTCGCAGATAAAATCATTTTTGTGAGCTCGCAGGTAAAGTCAAACTTTGTATTAAGGACCTGGTTCTATCTGATGAAAGCGTTAATCTCAAAGAATTGTGTGCATACGTTAACCACGTTATAAAACTTATGATAGCAAAGAATGTCACTCTTAAGAAAAATGAAAGAAATCATTCTTCTAGATCATATTGCATTCACACTCACTTGCAATTAAACGTCCTTCAGATTCAAAAACGCTTGACTTAAACCAAACAAAAAAAAAAAAAAAAAAAAAAAGCGTCTGTCAGTTCCGTTTAAAAAATGTCTTTATATCCCGGGTGTTGTTTTAACAGATGCCAGTGATATATTATTTATTAGTTCTGGTTGAGATAATGTTATCTTCTAGAATGAACTTTTCTGCATTGTAACAAAAAATGTGGAAAATCTGACGAGATTTAACATTTTCGAATACCCTCCTAGCGTTTCCTCTATAATTGCGCTTTTTTCTCTTTAAACGATTACTCGTAAGTGGAACATTGTTCTGGTAAACGCTATCTTCACGGGTAATAATAGTTTCTATGCCCGGTAGAAAATCATTTTTCTTCAAACACTGAAAGAATTTAGTTTCGGAAAACGACACATAAAAATATTTTCCACTTAGATACGTACTTAATTGAGGACTTTTAGTTTCTCCAGTTTGTTTCTATTTCCTTTGGGAACGCTAAATCCGGTTTGTCAAATTCCTATTAGATCGGAAATTCGAAGAGAGTCCGTTATTGAAAAAGACAGCACCCTCTAAATTGATGACGCTCGGTAGATGAGAGAAAAATTCCTCTCCACTGGGATCATCGATAACTGAAGTCCACCTGCGAGCTTAGACGATGAATGTGTGTGTGCGGCTCTGTCAATTCCTCTATTCGGTCTGTCTGACCATTTTTCTGCGGTGCGAAGCCAGCTGCCGCGCATGGCGCTTTCAAATCCCAAGAAACGGACCTCTCCGAGAGCGCCGAAGAGCGAAAGCGAGAGAGAGAGAGAGAGGTGCAGAGAGGCAGCTTTTGTGTAAGCCGTGCGTGGGCTTATTTATTTCGTTTTGGTTTTCATTTCTAGGTGACGCAGTAAGATTACTGTAATATCCGCAGCTGATACGCTCCGTCTTAGGTTTTCTTTGATGTTTTCACTTCATTTCAGATTTTCCGGATCTTAGCATTTCCAAGGAAAATAGCATTACGAAATTCCGGAACACGAGGGAGCCTCAAATAAAAAAAAAAAAGTAAATAAATAAAATTTCCAGCACTAACAACATTCCTAGAGTAAATAAACTTTCTTAGTAAATGTTTGCATAACTAAATTAAATGTTAGTCTAGATACTTGGGTAAACATTTAGACAAGAATTATTATTTATTACAACTCGCAAAGGACATGACCAACGCAATGGGAAACTTGGTGTACGCAGCTGAAGTATTGGATCGGTTTTTCTTGTGCTGACGGCTGAGAGTTTGGGCCTCCATGTTCACACTCACATATTTCCAAATGCCTCTTCCACAAAATACAGAAATTTTATCTTTCTGAGCTCCAAGAACATTTATTAAGAAGGCAAGCTCATATTACCTCTTTGGGCAGAAAAATTTTAACTCTCGTGGCACTGTAAATAGTTAAAATTAGACATCAGCTATTTACGGTCATAAAGGTCGTGTGCATATGTTTGTTCTTAACAATTCCAGTGAAAACGGTATTCCTGGGAACTCAGAAATATGAAAATAAAGCTTTAAAGTAGAACTCCAAAAATTATTTAATGCAGCTCAAGACTAATAATGTTTCCTCTTCATGTGTTTATTATTGTCCATTAAAAATTATTTTTTACATTATTGAAAATATGTCCTTATTTACGCAAAATTTTTTTTGAAGGTATTTCTGTATTTCGTAAAAAAATTACTTTCTTCATTGAACATATTTTCCATTTATTAAGGATATTCCTACTTTCACAAAAACACTGGAGAATTCCCAATAAAGCTATTATTATTTAAAACCGTTAATATTTCCTTTTCTTTAATTGTCATCCATTATGGGAGATGTTTAATCGCAGTGCTTAGTGCATATGATTCAATTGATGTTTTACATAGTAAGTTTTTTCTCTTTATTAAAAATATTGTACTGGGTATAAACACAGTTGAACTATCGGAATATCATGGTATTATTTCAGAAGAGAAACCAATTTTTAGTTCTCGCATTTCATAATAACATTTAAGTAGAAAATTTGTTCCTCAATTTGAATAAAATGATCCACCTATATGAAAACTGTATTATTTAAATGAAGTGTTAGGATCGAAGCCACAAAATTTTCGATTTCGCTAATGTGGGATACAAGAAGCGTAGATTACTTCCTGTAAGCGAGTTTTCCCTTTTCCTTTCAGGTAATAGTATTGATAAACGGACGTGTCTATATTTGCTATGTTTGTCTTCTTTTATGCTAAGAATACAACTTTTAAAAAGAGACAGCCTATTGAAAAGAACTATAGAAGGGAAAATTGAAGGAAAGCTAGCAAGACGAAGAAGACGAATAGTGATGATTGATGACATAATGAGCACCGGAGGCTGTCAAAAAATCAAGGACGGAGGACACTGGAGGAAGAAAACTTGCTGATATACCGTTGGACCTGTCAAGAACACTAATGATGATGACGTAAAAAAGACAAATGGATGTTCGGTTGTCCTTTAAGTCATTTTAAAATTCTTTAAAACAGCTCACCAAGAGTCCAACATAGTTTAAAATCATTTAATAGATACAGGAGGAATACCGCAGATTCCAACCTTAAATTGTAGGATTTGTTTAAAACTCTCCATTCACATGTTATTCGACAAACATATCTCAAAATTATTGACAGTCCTCAACTGTCGCTCATTTTTACTCTTTTTTGCAAAAAACAATGCTTTCGACATTCGAGGTCTTCATGGCAAATACAGAAGCTTCCGTTTTTCAAACCTTCAATGAGAAAACAATGTGCGTACGACTGTGATACCATGAAAAATGAATTGGATAACGAATGGGAAGAAAACGCAAGAACCTTATGGTAATAATTGAAGATATTCCGATAGCCAGAGGAGTGAAAAAAATAAAAAATATTAAATTTGAGCAAAATATACAAAATAAAAAAAGAAAGTTAATGTTTTGTAATAAATCGCAAAAAGATACCGGCGTTCACTGGCAAACCAGTACAGCTAGTATCTTTAGGAGATATTCTAGTATATTTAGGACATATTTTTATTACAGATATTCCATACAGCATGTATTTAGGAGATATTTTTAATACTTTTAGGAGATATTCCACGCAAAATTACAACATCTATGGTTCCAGTAATACAAATTTTTTATTTGGTGTCAAAGTGCTGTCGAACTGTCTATCGCTTACCTTGGAGGTAGAACATTGGTCCACCACTTTTTTCACTTATTTCACTTTACAGCGAGAATATGAACCGCGTAGAATGCTAATCTATAATTTAGAATAAATTAGTTTTTTTTTTTGGAAGGAAGGGGGCTGGGTGAATTTACTTTTGTGCTGTCTTCAAATTCTGAAAGCGTAGAATTTGAGCAAGGATTGACTTACAATTTTGTTAAGAGCGCAGCTGTGCTTCCAGACACAGTTCTGTTCACATAGAAACAAGTGTCACATCCATATATGGTCAAATGTGATTTTTAAGATGCAAATTAAAAATCACATTTGATCATATATGGATAGTCAAATGTGATTTTTAATACTCATTTTAATTGCCGAAACTTGGATGATGTGGCTGATGGACAGCCTTTAGTGTACGACAAACCTAACCATGCGACATGACATTTTGAATACCATTCAATGCATGATGAACGAAAATTGTGAATGGTACTGTTGGTTAAACGTACTGCTGATGGAATCTCCTTTTATCTCTCTGGAAGAAAGAATGGAATGTCTTTCATTGTCATAACTTGAAAATTATCACTTTCATTGAAACTCAAAATTTTCTCTTTCTCTTAGCGTGAATGGAGAGGGGACATTTTTTTCTTAGTGTACTAAGGTTTGCCATTTTACGAAAAAGGAACCATTTTTAAAATCCAGTTGTGTAGTTAGAAAGCCGTACACATCTCTTCAGTCCTACAGTTTGTTGCATAGCAATTTTTACTGTTGTTTTGATCACTCAGTTCATTTTTTTCTGGGAACAAAAACAATAAAGAAGTAAAGTGTGGTAGGGTAACGACTTTAAAGCACTCCTTAATCACAGGTGTGGTTTCATTTCGACTTCTGATCATCAGAAGAATTGTGTCCGTCAGAAGGAAGACTTACAAACTATCCCGTGTTATGGAAATGTTGCACGACTACTTTTCTATGCTTTCTCTCTCATGTTGCACCATTGCTTTTCTGTGCCTTCTCTCTCATGTTGCACCACTGCTTTTCTATGCCTTCTCTTTCATGTTGCAACACTGCTTTTCTATGCCTTCTCTCTCATGTTGCACCATTGATTTTCTGTGCCTTCTCTCTCATGTTGCACCACTGCTTTTCTATGCCTTCTCTCTCATGTTGCACCACTGCTTTTTCTATGCCTTCTCTCTCATGTTGCACCACTGAATTTCTGTGCCTTCTCTCTCATGTTGCACCACTGCTTTTCTATGCCTTCTCTCTCATGTTGCACCACTGAATTTCTGTGCCTTCTCATTCATGTTGCACCACTGCTCTTCTATGCCTTCTCTCTCATATTGCACCACTGCTTTTCTATGCCTTCTCCCTCATGTTGCACCACTGCTTTTCTATGCCTTCTCTCTCATGTTGCACCACTGTTTTTCTATGCCTTCTCTCTCATGTTGCACCACTGCTTTTCTATGCCTTCTCTCTCATGTTGCACCACTGAATTTCTGTGCCTTCTCACTCATGTTGAACCACTGCTCTTCTATGCCTTCTCTCCCATGTTGCACCACTGCTTTTCTATGCCTTCTCTCTCATGTTGCACCACTGCTTTTCTATGCCTTCTCTTCTCATGTTGCACCACTGCTTTTCTATGCCTTCTCTCTAATGTTGTACCACTGCGTTTGTATTTTTCTGTCTCATGTTGCACTACTGCTTTTCTGTGCCTTCTCTCTCATGTTGCACCACTGCTTTTCTATTCCTTCTCTCTCAAGTTGAACCACTGCTTTTCTATGCCTTCTCTCCCATGTTACACCACTGCTTTTCGATGCCTTCTCTCTCATGTTGCACCACTGCTTTTCTATGCCTTCTTTCTCATGTTGCACCACTGCTTTTCTATGCCTTCTCTATAATGTTGTACCACTGCGTTTGTATTTTTCTGTCTCATGTTGCACTACTGCTTTTCTATGCCTTCGCTCTCATGTTGCACCACTGAATTTCTATGCTTTCTCTCTCATGTTGCGCCACTGCTTTTCTATGTTTTCTCTCTCATGTTGTACCACTGATTTTTAAGCCTTCTCTCTCATGTTGCACCACTGCTTTTCTATGTCTTCCCTCTCAGGTTGCACCATTGCTTTTCTATGCCTTCTCTCTCATGTTGCACCAATGCTTTTCTATGCCTTCTCTCTCATGTTGCACCACTGCTTTTCTATGCCTTCTCTCTGATGTTGCACCACTGCTTTTCTATGCCTTCTCTCTCATGTTGCACCACTGCTTTTCTATGCCTTCTCTCTCATGTTGCACCACTGAATTTCTGTGCTTTCACTCTCATGTTGCACCACTGCTTTTCTATGTTTTCTCTCTCATGTTGTACCACTGATTTTTTAAGCCTTCTCTCTCATGTTGCACCACTGCTTTTCTATGTCTTCCCTCTCAGGTTGCACCATTGCTTTTCTATGCCTTCTCTCTCAAGTTGAACCACTGCTTTTCTATGCCTTCTCTCCCATGTTACACCACTGCTTTTCTATGCCTTCTCTCTCATGTTGCACCACTGCTTTTCTATGCCTTCTTTCTCATGTTGCACCACTGCTTTTCTATGCCTTCTCTCTAATGTTGTACCACTGCGTTTGTATTTTTCTGTCTCATGTTGGACTACTGCTTTTCTGTGCCTTCTCTCTCATGTTGCACCACTGAATTTCTGTGCTTTCTCTCTCATGTTACACCACTGCTTTTCTATGCCTTCTCTCTCATGTTGCACTACTGCTTGTCTATGCCTTCTCTCTCAAATGAGCAAAATGCACTGGCAGGTTGCTCTTTTTTGCCCCCAGTCCATTACAAAGTGGGCTCTTTTAATGTTATATAAGGTAAACATCTGTGGCTTTCTTGAACTTTTATTTAGCTGTGAAACATCCTCGGCACAGGAGCGACTACAGGTCTAGGAAGAAATTCCTTTGTGCATGAAAAGAATAGAGTCTCTGGGAAAGTTGGCAAAACTCATGAAAATACATGAAAAGAATAAAGTCACTGAGAAAGTTGCGAAAATACATGAGAATACGTGAAAAGAATGATGTCGCTGGGAAAGCTACTAAAATACATGAAAATACGTGATAATAAAGTCTCTGAGAGACCTGGTGATAGACATGAAAATACGTGAAAAGATTGAAGTCGCTGAGAAAGCTGGTAAAATACATGATAAAGAATGATAACTCTAATTCATCCTCATTTCTGTTTTCGATCAGACTTCTTTAAAACCTCGCAATTGCTGACAACATATTCTGTAAAAAGCATTATATCTTTTTAATACTCAACTGCCAACAAATAATCGCCAGACGGTGATTTTATGGAACTAAATTCTCAATCTAGTGGAATGTTTGTACTGTTTCCACAACTTAACCAAAAAGAAGAGTTATAATTACATGGACCATACAGTGGAGAAGCAAAGTATTAAAAATACCTACCCATAAAGTGATGGGCCGCCCTTGACCTGCAAAAGAATCTCCACTAATTGTCGCATGGATTGAACGCATGGATTGAACGAGATGGTGATATCGTAGTACAGGCACGTTCAGACACGATTGGATGTGGCATGGATCAAACGAGGGGAACATATCGTCCTAGAGACATGTTCAGCCTCGATTGTATGCAGCATGGATATATCGAAGTGATAATATCTTCCTACAGGCATGTTTAGTCTCGATTGGATGTCGCATGGATGTAACTAGGTGATGATACCGTCTTACAGGCATGTTCAATCTCGATTGGATGTGGCATGGATTGAACGAGGTGATCATATCGTCCTACAGACATGTTCAGCCTCGATTGGATGTGGGTAGTATGGATTGAACGATATGAAGGTATCGTACAACAGGCATGTTCAGCCTTGATTGGATGTGGCATGGGTTGAATGAAATAGTGGTATCGTAACACAGGCATGTGCAGCCTCGATTGGATGTGACACTGATTCATCTAAGTGACAATATCGTCCTACAGACAGGTTTAGCCTCGATGTGATGTGGCATGGATTGAACGAGGTGATGATATGGTCCTACAGATATGTTCAGCCTCGACTGGATGTGGCATGGATAGATCGATGTGAGGATATCGTCCTACAGACAGGTTCAGCCTCGATTGGATACGGCATGGAGTGAACGATGTGATGGTATCTTCCTACAGGTATGTTTAGCCTCGATTGGATGTCGCATGGATTGAACGATGTAATGATCGTCCTACAGACAGGTTTAGCCTCGATGTGATGTGGCATGGATTGAACGAGGTGATGATATGATCCTACAGATATGTTCAGCCTCGACTGGATGTGGCATGGATAGATCGAGGTAAGGATATCGTCCTACAGACAGGTTCTGCCTCGATTGGATACGGCATGGAGTGAACGATGTGATCGTATCTTCCTACAAGTATGTTTAGCCTCGATTGGATGTCGCATGGATTGAACGATGTAATGATCGTCCTACAGACAGGTTTAGCCTCGATGTGATGTGGCATGGATTGAACGAGGTGATGATATGGTCCTACAGATATGTTCAGCCTCGACTGGATGTAGGCATGGATAGATCGAGGTGAGGATATCGTCCTACAGACAGGTTCAGCCTCGATTGGATATGGCATTGGAGTGAACGATGTGATGGTATCTTCCTACAGGTATGTTTAGCCTCGATTGGATGTCGTATGCATTGAAGGAAGTGATCATATCATCCTACAGGGATGTTCAGTCTCGATTGGATGTGGCATGGATTAAACGAGGTGATCATATCGTCCTACAGACATGTTCAACCTCGATTGGATATGTCATGGATTGAACGAGGTTATCATATCGTCTTGTAGGCATGTTCAACAGAGCGCAAGAGATAGCGTCCACCAACTGCCACGTTTTCATTGCAGAAAAATAAAATCCCATTTTCGAATATCTTCATCAATCATACAGCACAGGTGTTGAGTTGATTTTATATATCAGGTGACTGAGGCTTCATTAAAGTATTTTGGTCTCACTGCCGTACGTCTGGAGCTATTTCGTACTCTCCGAACCTTGTGGCATGGAGTATTGTCTCTCTGCATATAAACCTCTCCCTTAGAAGACACCTGCACATGTACTAGTACTGCTAAGATATATTCCCACAATATTGTTAAGATTCTTATTAGCATACAATTACTATTCCAAAGGTATTGGGAAATATAATGCCCGAGATAAAAACAACAGAGTACCGACAGTTTACTGCCACCACAAGCGTCATCAGTTAGACTAGGACTGCTGGAATCCATCCATTTGTGTTGCTGTTTCATATTCTGTCCCTCCCGTAGCCGTGTATTAATTGAAAACGTTACTCATCGTAGAAGGAGACATTCAACCCGCATCAAGGGTCCAGTGCTTCTATTCCAATCAACAGCTCTCTTGATCTGCTATGGCCCAGGCAGGTGGTAAAGCAGCTCTGTTTTCCCCGGAATATTTCATGAACAGAGAAAAGGGAAAACCTGTACCACCTTTCTGGTGCGAAATCTATATTCGTCATTTTGAAGTAAAACTTCTTCAGCTTGGGAAATTTGACCGATGAATACCATATGTAGAATACATATGTGTTCTCTGAAATTCCCAAATAATATAATCCATTGATTCCCTCAGGTTTAATTTACCTATGAGATTGATAACAATGTCTACGCAGAATTCCTTGACGTTCTGGTATTACCCCAGAAGGAACTCTCCTAACTGTAATTTATCGTAAAGCTTTCGCTATTTCTTCGTCATCATATGCCAAGCCTAGGGAAATAAGAAACTTAATTAAACGTCAAGCCTATGGACATAAGAAACTTAATTAAACGCCAAGCCTAGGGACATAAGAAACCAATGCCAAGCCTAGGGACAGAAATTTAATTAATTTTACACTTAATTTTACACGGCGCATATGTACAAAGTCCGTCCCAAACGAGAATGACTACAAAACAAATGCGTTTAGTCAAAAAACATACCACTTGGCCCAATCGCCTCCGAAGTAAGTGCCGTGGGACTGAACACACTTATACCAGCGACGCTGCCATTCGTCGTAGCAGTGAGGGAAGTCTTCATGTGAGAGGCTCTGCAGAGGCCTCGTTGCGGCTGACTGGACGTTTGCAACAGTACCAAAATTGTGTCCTTTCAAGTGCGTTTTGATTTTCGGGAACAAAAAAAGTCACATGGTGCCAAGTCAGGGCTGCAAGTAGGTGGGTGGGTGAGGAAGGCTAAAATGATTTTCCGCCCCAGAAACTCGCTCACAGCCAATAGTGTGTGACTCGATGCATTCTCATGGTGGAGGATCCACGTTTCCACAATGTCACGACGCACTCGCAAAACCCTTTTCCTCAAACGCTCCAGGACCTGTAGATAAAATGTCTGATTGACTGTCTGTCCTGGTGGTACAAATTCTTTGTGCACCACTCCTCGACAGTAAAAACTAAAAACGATGAGAATTGATTTCATTTTCGATTTGCTCATGCGAGGTTTCTTCGGTCGAAGTGAAGGAGGAAGTGTACCATTCTGAAATCTGCCATATTGTTTCGGAATCGTACTCAAACATCTATCATGTCCAGTAATCACTGTACGCAAAAAGTCGAGCTCAGTTGTCTCACGATCCAACAGTTCTTGGAAAATGAACAGACAATTCTCCTTCTGCTCATCGGACAAGTTTCTTGGGACGAGTTTAGCGCAAATCTTTTTTATGTTGAGGTCTTCCGTAATGATTCGATGAACCACCGTTTTGGTGCTCCGATCTTATCTGCGATTAGTCGGACATTGATACGTCGGTCCTGTTCCTGAGCAACCTTGATAACGGCCACATTGTCATTGGTTCTTGACGTCGTTGAAGGTCGCCCCTAAGCGCTGCTCATTCTCAACGGCTTCCCTTCCATCCCGAAAGGCCTTGAACCACCTGAAAACTTGGGCTGATGACAACGCTGTGTCCCCATACTCTGTCTTCAGCATCTCTAATGTTTCTTTCAGCATCTCTAATGTTTCTGCGACTGTTTCTTTCAGCATCTAATGTTCCTTTCAGCATATCTAATGTTTTTGCGACTGTTTCTTTCAGAATCTAATGTTTCTTTCAGCATCTCTAATGTTTCTGCAGCTGTTTTTCCCAGTTTTACGCACAATTTGATTTGCGTAACGCTGCTCGACCCTCCTTTGCATTTTCGTCCATGAAGATTGTGAAAAACCAGGCTGCACTTTTTTAACGTTCCAAAGCTTCGAAAGGCTCGTCCTCAACTGAGGATGGTCTAGCCATTTACCTGAGGTACCCACTCAACAACCTGTAGCACCACCTGTCTCCTGCGGTCTTGGTGGTGAGTGTCTGCGAATCATTCTCATTACTTTTGGGACAGACTAGTACCGGTGGCCTAGTGACCTTAACGCAGGATTCCGACACTTTGTGAGAAATGTCCTTGGTTCGAATTACTGAGGAAGCATTGTGGCGATCTTGCCTTGTGAGCTAGCTTTCACAACTTCCTGGAACCGGTTCTCATAAATTTAGGACAGGCTGCATCTTATAGTATTTAGAGTTGCTTAGGTTTGTCGTTAAATATCAAAGCAAAAACACATACGGGCTCAAACGAAGACTGTTTCAAAACAAAAACTTTGTTAAAAGTATTGCAGCGCATAGAGATGACAGGACTTCCAAATTGACTAAGGCTCTTAAAAATTGTGGATATTGAAGCCAGGCTCCATGTTAACAACACTACCGCTGTTCGTTTTTTGGGGACACAGATTTTTGAACTCATGAAGTAAATGAAATGTTTTGTTCAAAAGACTATGTTGCAGATATAAATTCATGGGTAATTTATTAAATCATATGTGAATGTGGTCTTTCGTGTACGGATGGGCCTCACAAGGCCTTGGATTATTGATTGTAGGATATAAAATAAGAGTTATCATCGGGTTCATTGAACTGGACTTGACGAAAATGTCTCTTGAAGCTTAGTAAAATAGCTTCACTTTGATATCCACATTATTCACAATTTTTAGTTCCTGAGTATCGTTGCTGAAAACGTATTTACATAATCACACACACACACACACACACACACACACACACACACACGTCACACACACAATTACACACAAACACACGCGCGCACACAATTACACACGCACACACACACAAGTACACACACACACACAATTACACACACGCACGCACGCACGAACACCAAATATCGTTGTATCATTTGTCCTGATGGAACTGGACAAGAGAACAGCGAAACTGGGGTCGAGAAGTAAATGAAATTTATTTATTGTGACTAAACTTTGGTTTTCTTATACCTTTTAAACTTCAAAGTGTTTTTTATAGTCTAAGATTTATAACAACTGATATTTAGGCAGCACAATACAGCGACGAGCCATTACATTATGACCACCTACCTAATAAGCTGTAGGAACCACTTTAGCTCTCTAAACAGCAGCCACTCGAAAAGGCATCGATTCGATGAGGTGGCGATAGATATCTTGAGGTACCATAATGTCAACAGCAGGTCCTCCCGTGCTCGCCATCAGCTCCGATATTTCCGAGTATAAAGTTCCGTTTATAATACCCTCCCAGTTCTAATTTTGTGTTTTTCGTATATCTAAAGGTCTAGTGCATCGTTTTGTTCTACTTTCCGATTCGTAAGTACCATATTTTCTTCATTCCAAGCTTTATTTACCATCTGCTCGAGCTGGCCAGAAGAACTGCTGGGAGCCGCCATTAGTGATGACAGCTTCCGGGGGAGATGTCATGTTCGGTGGCCCTACTTCCACTCTTGCTGTAACCGGCGACGCTGCTACTGGTGCCGCTACGCTGATTTCTCCTCATGGGGCTGTTCAACTGCCCTCTTACGGTGCGTCATTCGGCACCTCTTCTACTGCTGCCTAGTCAGACAGCTATTGTGATAGAGCTTCTACTGTGATTTCTGCTGATGCAATGAATATTTAAGATGACGTCACTCCTCCAACTTCCACAGCAGCTCGTTTTCCATCGTCTTATTCTGCTGCAGCGACCTCTGCATCTGATCGCCAATCCTCGATTGTGTTACAGCAAGTCAATGCTTTGAAACTTCATGTTAGTCGCACCGGCAACTCTATTCACCTTTGTATTTCGGCGTCATCTGTTCAAGCTCAAACGTTCTCCTCGCATATGGCCTTAGGAGTCTTTTTTAAAGCTCTTCCCGATACCAAGATGAAAGTTTATGCTACGGCAGTTAAGAAGCTTTTATCTCCGTCTCCTATTACTCATCTCTATCGTCGGGCTCGGACTATTGTTTTTTCTCTCTCTCAACCTGCCCATGTGACCTCTCTTTTTGCAGAAAGGTATTACTATTAATAATAACCTCTTGATGCCCAAACCTGCTGTGATACAGCGCCCGGTTAACGTGTCGTTTTACCCGGTGCCATCTGAAGTCACAAATGTCATGCTCCTTTCAGTTATCTCATCTCTTGATCGCGTTGCCGGGGACGTCGTAACCTACTCGGCAGGGCACGACGACTTTGAGGATCGCCATATTTATGGTGCTCGTCGCATGGTGCCTGTCATTTTTCTTCTCAGGATGATATTGCAACTTTACTTACACAACTTACTGTCCATTGTCACGGTCAACGGAGACACATCTATCTCTTAACTGAGTTCCACTGCAGCAAGTGTAAATGCCTGGGGCATTTTTATAAAGAATGTCTTGGACCTTCCTCTTCTTCTGGACCTTCTTCTGGATTATTGTCTACATCAGTGCCTGTTGATACACACCCGTCTGGTTCTCGTGAAGAGCCTGAATTGCGTGCTCCTAATTTTACTGACGCTCCTTTCCTCCTCTCCTTGGTTCTTCAACTTCACCTGAACCGTTTACATCTACTTGCTCGATTTCTTAGCAGGACGTTTCTACTCAGGTGGTGCTTTCTACTTCTCCTGTTGAGGCTCCCTCTGAGGAGGTAGCCATGAATACCACTGCTTTTTCGGCAACTGATCTCGATGATAACCGCGGCGCTCGCGGTGCTTTAACAACTGCTCAGAAAGCTCCTGAACTGCTTCATCTGGCCTCTGATCATTCGTCCGAACGGGGTCCGGGTTCGAATCCCGGTGAGGCATGGATGTTGTGTTTGTCTTATGGCACTGGCTCTCTCCCTTCCCTGGAACCAGCGACCCTAAATTAGGGACGAGCGACTGCTTATAGCCCATTGAGTTGCTCACGGTGGTCGTTAAACTTCCAATAAAAAAAAAACTGCTTCATCTTCCTATTATTCCTACTACAGATTCTACTGGTGTGGATGACCTCACCATTAATGGTGATACTGTTGTTGATTCCAGTGGCCATTCCAGAAAACGCACCGTCTTCAAAGCTCCTAGCGCTCCAGCTAAACGTGGACGTTCACGAGTGTATCGTTCTCGCTAATCTTCTAGCACCCGTTCTCCTTCAGCGTCCCCTAGAGAGTGTTGCCTAACGAATAATCCAGAAGAACTTGCAGAAGCCACGCTTCAAGCGTAATTCGAACAGTTTTGTCAAGATAACGAAGTGCACACTCTCCTCCCTTTACCCATAGACAACTGTTTCGTCTATTTTCGCTCTTCCGGGATCCATCGTTTGACATGGCCGCTTACCTTTCGCACTCCACGTTCCCTCCAGATGATGTTTATCGTCGACTAACGTGTATCAGAGCTGACCTTGAGGCTCTTTGTAAGACTGGCAGTACGCTCCTTCCTTGTCATCTTCGGCTCTGTGGTATGGAGGAAACCGCTCAATTGTCTGCTTCATTTCTTCGTCACTCCCCTGCTTATTAGTAAGACTTTTTCTGACTTAATACTTGCTCCTGTACTAGTTCTATGTATCTACAGCGTTTCTGGACTTTCCTTTTCTTCCAGATTGGACTTTATAGTGTGTCATTGAATGTAACTTTTCCGGATTATTTCCGAGCCTTTATTGTTCATATGTCAATTTCTGTTACAACTTCTGCATCCGTGTTTTATCTTCCCACATGTTTTCATCTGTAGATATTGTCACTCATTAATCTTCTTTTTGGTTCCACCGCACGAAGTGCCTGTATCATCATTTTATGAATAAAATTTATTGTTGAACTCCTCCACTTCCAGTACATTTCGGATTGGGGGTGATTAAGCGCGTACCAGCTTTTCCAAGTCGAACCACAAATGTTCGTGTGGGTTCATGTCTGGTGAATTTGGAGGCCAGGGCATTAACAGAAAGTCACCATCATGTTCCTCGAACCACTCCTTGACGATTCTGGCAGTGTAGCAGGGTACATTATCCTGTTGGTAATAGCCATAACCATCGGGGAGCACAATTGCCGTGAATGGGTGAACTTGGTCTGCAACGATGTTCATATTTCTGACAGTTGTCAAGAAATGTGCAATGGGGCCTAAAGAAAACATCATCTACAACATAACACTGCCACCGCCTGCGTATTTCCGCCCAACAGTGCATCAAGGTGCCATAGCCTCAGTTGGTAATCGGCGTACCCGCGCTCAGTCGTCTACGTCGTGCACTAGGAATCTTGATTCGTCAGACCAGGCTACTTTCTTCCTATCATACACGGTCCAATCTCTGTGATCTTGGTTTCATTTCATGCGTTGTTGGCGATGAAGTGCAGTGAGCATGGGGACCAGGCTGGGTCTTCGGCTACGCAGGCCCATGCGCAGAAACCTGCGATGAACTGTGTGCTGTGACATATTGCTCTGATCACCACGGTTGTAGCTGCGACTGATTTGTCGCACTGTGGCCCTGCGGTCGCTGTGAACAATGCGCGACAGTCTCCGTTCCCTTCTATCATCAGTGAGGTGCGAACGACACACGGATTAACAACAATTCGTCGTTTGGCCATCTGTGCACCAGTTTTGATACGTACTCACTAAAGCGGCAAGTGGACAACGTACATGTCGCGCCGATATCGTAGTGCCGTGATCCCGTGCCATCACAATTTGTTCTTTACCAAACTTCGCTAAATCGGCAGCTTTTCTCGTTCAGACTGCGAACACTCAATTAACAGAAAGCCGGTCCTCCGGTTTGTATATATTTTGCTCTGTGAACGTCACCTGCGTTATCGTTCGGTCTCCAGGCGCGCACACTTCTCCAGGTAGGGAGTGGTCATAATGTAGGGGCTAATCGGTGTAGATTACAAGAACTTAACAGCCTTCACACTGTAAAGTACCATAGTATTGGAGTAAATAAATAAGTGGGGATATACTTGCTAAATTTCGTAAGGTTCAAAGCCACTGCTACTTCTTTCGTTTAGAGCAGACAGAATTCCTTCTGGAAATGTAAAACGTTTTAAGTTAATGTTGGTTGATTTTCTCCTTTTACATAAGTAGGTTTCATTGTAAACGCTAATCAGCTTTTCTCTGCGCTTAAGTGAACTGATTTCACTGTAGAAGAAGGAACTTTGGTTTTGGTTATTTCAGCTGAGGTGGACTGATTTCACTGTAGAAGAAGGAACTTTGGTTTTGGTTATCTCAGCTGAGGTGGACTGATTTCACTGTAGAATCGAGAAATTTGGATTTGGTTGTCTGAGCTGAGGTGAACTGATTTCACTGTGGAATAGGGAAATTTGGTTTTGGTTAACTGAGCTGAAGTAAGCTGATTTCACTGTAGAATAAGGAAATTTGGTTTTGGTTAACTGAGCTGAAGTAAGCTGATTTCACTGTAGAATAGGGAAATTTGGTTTTGGTTATCTGAGCTGAAGTAAGCTGATTTCACTGTAGAATAGGGAAATTTGGTTTTGGTTAACTGAGCTAAAGTAAGTTGATTTCTCTATAGAATAGGAAAATTTGTTTTTGGTTATCTGAGCTGAAGTAAGCTGATTTCACTGTAGAATACGGAAATTTGGTTTTGCTTAACTGAGCTATGGTGAACTGATTTCACTTTAGAATAGGGAAAAATTTGGTTTTGGTTATCTGAGCTGAGGTGAACTGATTTCACTTTAGAATAGGGAAATTTGGTTTTGGTTATCTGAGCTGAGGTGAACTGATTTCATTGTAGAATAGGGAAATTTGGTTTTGATTGGAACTGAAACTAACTTAACTAAATAGATATAATATATGCTTGCATATTATGTCAAGAGTTCGGAAATGAATCAGTGTGACTTACGTTTTAATCCATTTTATTGGTTGTTGTGACACGTCATCCAACTCACATGCAGTTAGCCAGCAAACATCTATTTGTTTGGAAGCAAATCACAGCAATACCTGCATGGTTAAATTCGCATTCAACTATAATTATCTTCGCTGCTCGGAATAAGCTTACTCTTGCAAAACTTTCGCAGGCCTGTTAATCACTGTGAAGTGAAATAGAACACTGCCTTAGACTCGGCGACGAAAATGTATAAAACTGTGCCTCAGAATAGTCTAATCAACTGGGATTTAGAGATATCTGTTCAATATTATGTAGGTAACAGTACTTTAGAATAGTATGGCGAAAGTGCACACTAAGATTTTATATGTCAGTATCATAGATAGTGAGATGCTGAGATAAGAGGTCAATTGACCTGCTCTCAAGAGTTTCCAGCTCCAAATGTTTCAAAAGAAACTGTCTGCTGTTAAGTCAGAAAATATTTAACGAAAAGAAACCAAATTTACATAAGCTCTCAGAACTCAAAACGAAAGTCAGCCTAGAGGTGTACGTCACAGATGTAGTTTTAAATTCTTAAAAATGCTCCAGTGCGGGAGAATAATTCTTGCCATGTCCTACGTGAAAAAAGTGGAAATGGCATAATAATGATACAGGATAAATGTTATAACATTATTTCGCTAGACGGCGCTTCAATGAATAATCTACAATATCTTCTGCTGTTTTATGCTACGTCCCAGACTTCTTAAAAAGACAATGTGTATGAATGTGTACTGCCAGATGTTACATTTTTGAAAAGAATGATTTCAGATGCAAAAGAGCTCTTACGTTAATTTTTGTTTCGGACTCGTTAAAATAAATTCCATAGTACATAACATGAAAAAATACTGCTGTAGAAGGTTGTTTTTTGTAAAAAGCTCAGAGACGGTTGTTCTACCAAATTTTAAATTGTGTAACACTGAGGATGTGTCAAAAGAATAATTCTGGCAAGTCCCGGCAATTCTTTTTCCCCTGAAATATGAGGAAGGATTCGTTTTCAATTCATTAGAGTTGCTCTAAACAATAAGTGTCGCTAGTTTTTGGTGCTGAAATAGTTTTTTTAGTACTGCAGTAAAATGTGTTTAATGATGTAGTGATACCTCACATCCTGCTGCCATTCTACGCATTTAGCAAGAATCGCAAAAAACTCAAAGCCATCAAAGATTCTGAAGGATATTCAAGTATGGTGAAGTAGCAAGATTCGTTCTATGAACACTTAGGAAAATCATTTGGAAGTAGTCGTGGACATCAGCGAAATGTAATGAGAATATATCCTCTTTAATACGTTCCGATTACGTGTATCTAATATCTTGTTCGGCTGAAAGGCGCGATGAAAGTCAATGGAAAGTGGAGCTTGCATTCACTAGATTAGTTTTGAAAAGAGACCTAACGCTATGAAGAACGCGCAAAAAAAAAAAATGTGAGAAAAAGGTAGAGTGTGAGAGTGGAAGGTGGTGAGTAAGGCAGTGGGAAAAGAATACGTAACGTTCCAAAGACTATGAAGTGATAGAGAAGACGGCAGAGGAGCGAGATAAAGAAAGAAATCAATGAATATTGGCAACCGAGAGAACAAGGAAACAGAAAAGGATGAGGCGGTAGGAATAAAATCGGTAAGGAAAGAAAATAGGAGGCAAAATGATAGAGGAACAGAGGAGAACCAAAGACTACAACGAGGAAAAAGCAGAATTGTGATAAAGCAAAAGGGAGAAAAAGGAAAGTGGCAGAGAGAGATCGACACCGTGTAGAGTGAGGTAAAGATGAATAAAGAACTGCGAAAAAATGATTATGAGCAACAAACAGAAAGGAGAAACACGACAAAGACAAAAGAGGAAACGGTATGAGTTACAGCAGGATAAAATGCCAGAGAACGCAGCACACGTAACTGAGATAAAGTAATTACAGAGAGACAGAATGAAAAGAGAGAGGAGAAGATTTTAGTGAGAGAAATGAGAGAAACATATAGAAAGAAGTCAGGATGAGGATGCGTGAGAGACAGGGCAGAACAGAGAAGTAACAGAGGTGTGTAATATGTGAAAGCGGACAAAGTGCAAATACAGAGATCAGAGACATAATGGAGATAGAGAGAGAAGGAAGCAGGTAAGAGAGATGAAAGATGATAAGAGAGACAAGTGGTAACAGGGGAAGAGTTAAGGAAAGGGAAAGCAGAGAAATAGGAAGAGAGAAGAATGGAACGGATAGTAAATAGTGAAGAAACTGTTAGAAGAAAAGAAGGGTTGAGAGATCAGATATTGTAAGGACGAAGAAGGGAGAAATTGAGAGAAGAAATTAGAGGAAACAGGAAATATGGGAGACAGAGATAGGAAGAAAGAGGGAGTGAATGAATGGCAAAAATTGGATAAAGTGTTAGGAAGACTGCTTATGGATGAGATGGTACAAAACAGTCATGTGGTGTATGAAACTCCAGTGCCGATAGTTCGTCCGTGGAAGAGTATTTTCAGTTTGTACTGAAATTTAACGGATCAAGGTTATTAAACTGAAGTAATCGAAAATACTACTGCCGCACACATAAAATTAATTGAGCAGTATAATTTTGAGTGAAAAAACTTTCTCATGAAGGATATTACACCTTATGTTAGGCAGTGGTGCCGAAGGCTATATGAGCACATATATACTAGAATGCATAGGAATATTTGCAAAGCCGTCCACTAAGTGATCCATAGTTTGGGAAACTGTTTTCTCTCCTTAAACTCTCGGCCTGTCTTTCAGGCCTGCCAGAAATATTTTTCGTGATTTATAATTATATATATGTATATATATACAGTATATACAGGTTGCATAGGAAAGTCCCTTTAGCTTGAAATAACTTGTATAGAGAGGTACAATTATGCAAGTGAGATAACGGTATAGTAAAACGACTACGTCCGATCGAATGCAACCAATAGCAGCGCCCCTAGTGGCGAAATGCGGAAGTTAGCCATTGAAAATCGAAAACGAAAAGAGATAGAGCAAAATTTCGAATTACAAAGTTGTAGAGCATCAATCAATTAGAACAAAACGACATTTGTTTTCACACGGATGAGATAAATTTGTCACCTGAACACCATAAAATGTCTGAAATCGATGCGCGACCTTTTGTGTGAACGTTTGAAGGGAACAAGTATAGGTATGAGCAAATACACACAACTTATTGCATAAATGTTTACCAGTGCATATGCCAAAATATCCTCTGCCAGTATACGCATACCTGCACCCAGTGGTCTGCCAGAACGAGAACGACTTTTAGTGTTTCCTGTCTCCCTGAGCCGTCTCACTACACTTGCGATGGTAACCGCACTTGTATGTAGCCCAGCTGGAAAACGAACGGCATATTACCGTGTAGCTAGCGTTGCGTTTCGTTGGCATTCACCATGAATAAGCACCATCTCGCAATATTGGGAGGAGTGAAGCTCGTCAGACTCATACAGCGTACGTAGACCTAAACTTCTGATCAGGGTACATCCTGCTACTGGTTTTTATATCGTAAGAACGGTACAATGTCACAATCTGCATTTGCAAACGGCTACATTTGCGAAATGTGAATATGCAGATTCGAATCGTCGCGCATCGATTTCGGACATTTTAGGGTATACAGGCGACAATTTATTTTATCCGTGTGAAACAAATGTCACTTTGTACTAATTAATTGATGCTCTACAAGTTTGTAATTGGAAATTGTGCTCTCTCGGTTTTCGTTTTGATTTGCAATAGATAACATCCGCATTTCGCCACTAAGGGCTCTGCTATCGGTTGCATTAGATCGGTCGTAGTCGCTTTACTATACCGTTATCTCACTTGCATAACTGTACCTCTCTCCGTTCGCAAGTTATTTCAGGCTAAAGGGACTTTCCTATGCACCCTGTATGTACAGTATATACACTGAAGTGCCAGAAAAACTGGTAAACCAGCCTAATACTTGGTATGTCCCCCACGGGAGCGCAGGACTGCAGAAATACGACGAGGTATGGACTCCACTAGCTTGTGGAAATATGCTGTAGGCAATGCACACCATAATTCCTGCAGAGTATTCCACAATTCGGGTGTATTCCGAGGTCTCGGAGTCCTGTGTTCGATAGCGCGTTGCATGGCATCCCAAATGTGATCTATCACGTTCAGTTCTGGGGACTTGGGTGGGAATCGCTAAACCTCAAACTCAGATGCATGCTCCTCTAATTATAATGTGGTGTCCCGACACTTGTGTGGAGGTGCATTGTCTGATGGAACAGGCCCAGCCCATCAGCGTGAATGCAGGACATGAGCTGTTGTACCTCGTCAGAAAGGATGCGCACATAGTATTGACCGCTCACAGACGTTTGTTGACGTACCAGGGGTCCCAGTGAAGTCCAGTTAAACACACCTCATACCATAACGGACCCACCACCAGGCGCTACAGTTCCCTGTTGACAGGCAGGATCCATGGCTTCATGGGGTTTGCGCCACCCACGAATCCTTCCATCTGCCCGATACAGTTGGAAACGCGACTCGTCAGACCAGGCTACTTGTTTCCAGTCATCAAGTGTCCAGTGGCGGTGTTGCCGTGCCCAAGCGAGGCGCACATCTCTGTGTCTTATACCCATCAAAGGGAAACGGTTGGGCGTCATCTCCCAAAGCCCATATCGTGCAGTGTACGTTGCACATTCCGGACGCTGATTATTGTTGATACCCCAGCATTGAATTCGAATTATACCTGCGGGAGTGTTTGCACGCCTGTCGCGTGAAACGATTCTTGACAGCCGACGACGGTCACTTTCACCCAATGTCTTTCTACGGCCACACTGGTATCGTAGGTTGGAAGTTTTGCCGGAACTCTTGTAGTCACGGTACACCCTTGTAATGGTCGTCCGTGAAAATCCGAGCTGCGTTTCTACCTCGGAAATACTATGGCCCATCTCATGAGTGCCAACTATGACACCGCGTTGAAAATCGCTTAAATCATTATTACCTGTCATTCTCATGCCGAAAACAGCTCTGACATCTGGTAAGGATGTCTATTGCTTTATATACGTACTGGCGGACGCAAACGAGTACGCGCATAAATGGCGTTGCTATGTCTTTTGCATAAGCTCGTCTGTACCAGTTTTTCTGGCATTTCAGTATATATATATATATATATATTCTATTAAGAGACTGAAGCAAAAACATTTTTTGACTCATACCAAGTACAACATAGAAAAAGTTGTGTATTGACCGGTGTGAGTGAGTGAGTAAAAAAAAAAAAAAAAGGAACAACTGAATGTAGAAAGTGTCGAGAATACTGAGCCTTGGCTTTATCAAGGACCAGCAAAAACTCTGAATTTTCTCACTTCCACAAAGACCTAATTGGAAATGGGTTTCTGCAAAGTCATAGATGCAAGTAATAAGCCCACCAAATAAAAAAAGAAAAACAATTAAAAAATATGTATATGTCATGACCTCCGCAGAGTTGTATGACCAAGCTTTAGTTAACAATTTAGCTTGCATCCATAACTTTCCTGGCCCGACCCATGCTCTTCATCTGTTACTATTAAACAGAAAGAAGATTCTTATAGAAAACCTAAGTTGTAAGAGTGACATAATGAATCAGAAATAATGTTCAGCAATAACAAATTGTCAAGTTCGCCTGAGAGAGAATTTAAACCTGAATAGCAATACAAAAGTATTACAAATTCTTAACATTGCAATAAAAAAGGAAATATTAATTTTTTTCTAAAGCGCAGATTCTTGAAAAAAAACTGGATTATAAAGAACCCCTACTCCATAACTTCTGACAACACAAAAACGAGAATAAAATAAAGACAATAATAAACTAAAGAAATGCTTTGTGAAGGTTATGTGACATAAACAATTAGTTGCAATATGTACAAAGTATTTCAGAAGTGCTTTAAGTGCATAATTAAGTAGTTATTAAGACCTTAACTACATTGAAATCACAGCGCAGACTACAAGAACAATGAAACGGCCGGCTGCTTAGCCCTAGTTCCCTAAAAAACGCGCAAAGTTACCAAGAAAAGAAAGAGTTAAAATCCGCAAAAAAGTTAATAGACTTGCTAGTGCCTAAATGCTTAAAGCAAAAAGAAAAAAACGTTCAAGAAGTTCAAACATTGAACTTGGAAAACCTAAAACCCAAAGACAATGAAGAGAGCTTACCTCTTATGCAACTTAACTTCCCTCCACTCTTGAGGAAACATGGCCGACCTTTTAACCCAAACTTCCAAACACCCCTGCCACTCCCTAGTCGCTGGGGGGGGGGAGGGCAGTGTGGGTGCGGCTGTAGGCCTCCACACACTGAAAAAACCATCTCGCAGAGATTTTAACTAGAGATAAAAAATATAATTAAGATTGTGGACCTGTATGATCAGAAAGAGCAGAATTCACTCTCCGGAATACATGAGAAATATTATGAAATACACAAGTAGTGTATTTAATAATCTTTGCATGTATTTAATCACCTTAGTGAGCTTCTGTACTATTCAGAATCCTATTAATTTTAATGTTAGTTTTACTATTTTTAGTATAGTTATTCTAGTGAGTGAATAACTAGTTTTCTTTTATATTTATTTTTATTTTATTTTATAAACAGATTTTTAAGTTTTTTTTGTGATTTTGTCTATATTATTTAATTTTTTATTTTTAATAGGACCTTCTTATCCATAGCACTAAGGTTCCTTTTTGTAGTTAATATTCATCCTCTAGCCAACTTCCAAAAGGCTTTCATTGGTCAGAATCATATTATTAACTGTGTAGAAAATTAAAGCAGATCTGCCAACCTTACTCTATTATTCAGAATAATTTTTCTCAAAGTTCTTTTGATGAAACAGCCCCACTCACACTGCTCCCCAGCGACTAGGGAGTGGCAGGGGTGTTTGGAAGTTTGGGTTAAAAGGTCGGCCATGTTTCCTCAAGAGTGGAGGAAGTTAAGTTGCATAAGAGGTAAGCTCTCTTCATTGTCTTTGGGTTTTAGGTTTTTCAAGTTCAATGTTTGAAATTCTTGAAGATTTTTTTCTTTTTGCTTTAAGCATTTAGGCACTAGCAAGTCTATTAACTTTTTTGCGGATTTTAACCCTTTCTTTTCTTGGTAACTTTGCGCATTTTTTAGGGAACTAAGGCTAAGCAGGCGGCCGTTTCATTGTTCTTGTAGTCTGCGCTGTGTTTTCAATGTAGTTAAAGTCTTAATAACTACTTAATTATGCACTTAAAGCACTTCTGAAATACTTTGTACATATTGCAACTAATTGTTTATGTCACATAACCTTCACAAAGCATTTCTTTAGTTTATTATTTGTCTTTAGTTTATTCTCGTTTTTGTGTTGTCAGAAGTTGTGGAGCAGGGGGTCTTTATAATCCAGTTTTCTTTCAAGAATCTGCGCTTTAGAAAAAATTTAATATTTCCTTTTTTATTGCAATGTTAAGAATTTGAATACTTTTGTATTGCTATTCAGGTTTAAATTCTCTCTCAGGCGAACTTGGCAATTTGTTATTGCTGAACATTATTTCTGATTCATTATGTCACTCTTACAACTTAAGTTTTCTATAATAATCTTCTTTCTGTTTAATAGTAACAGATGAAGAGCATGGGTCGGGC
Source organism: Macrothele yani (assembly GCA_039090855.1). NCBI lineage: Eukaryota > Metazoa > Arthropoda > Arachnida > Araneae > Macrothelidae > Macrothele > Macrothele yani. Next base: position 18,417,024 of record CM077026.1, on the reverse strand, counting down.
CAGGAAAGTTATGGATGCAAGCTAAATTGTTAACTAAAGCTTGGTCATACAACTCTGCGGAGGTCAAGACATAAATATATTTTTAATTTTTTTTTTGGTGGGCTTAATACATGCATCTATGACTTTGCAGAAACCCATTTCCAATTAGGTCTTTGTGGAAGTGAGAAAATTCAGAGTTTTTGCTGGTCCTTGATAAAGCCAAGGCTCAGTATTCTCGACACTTTCTACATTCAGTTGTTCTTTTTTTTTTTCTGTTTTTTTCTTATTTTACTCACACCGGTCAATACATAACCTTTTCTATGTTGTACTTGGTATGAGTCAAACTTTTTTTGCTTCAGTCTCTTCTTAATAGAATGTGAATTCTGAATTTTCATAACTGCTGCGTTGCGCGATTTGATCTTCAGGTTATTATGCAACTTTTGTTATTTTGCAACTTTCGTTTTAAATTCTAAAGTTTTTCTTATGTTTTAAGCTTTGCTCTTTAATATTTATATCATCATCATCATCATTGTCAACCATTATCAATCCACTGCTGGACGAAGGTCTCCCCAAGTTTCCTCCACAACGGTCTGACTTGTGCCAGTCTCCTCCATGTCACCCCTGCATACTTTCGAATTTCATCCACCCATCTCCCATGTGGTCTTCTTCTGGGTCTTTTCCTGTCCCTTGGAATCCAATCTAAAATTTCGGCTGTCCATCGATGATCTGTCCTTCTGGCAGTATGTCCAGCCCATTGCCATTTCAGGGATTTAACTCTGATCATGATGTCTTCCACTCTTGTCATTTTTCGGATCCACGAGTTCCTCTTCTTATCTCTCCTGGTTACACCAAGCATGCACCTCTGCATGCTTCTTTGAAGTTGTCTGCAGCCTTTGTATGTCTCTTTTAGTTAAGGTCCACGTCTCTGCACCATACGTAAGCACTGGAAGGATGCATTGATCAAACACTTTTCTTTTAAGACATAATGGCATATTGCTCTTGAAAATTATGCTGTTTCTTCCAAAAGCTCTCCAGGCAAGTTTTGTACGCCGATTAATTTCTTCATCAATGTGACCCTCACTTGATATCTGCTGTCCAAGATAAACGTACGTGTCTGTTATCTCCAGCTTTTCTCCATCAATCGATAAATCTTCATTTCTTGTAAAAGCATTGAACATCACTTTTGTCTTCTGAAAGTTCATTTTTAATCCCACTTCTTTACTCTTGTCAGCAAGTTCCTGGATCATACTCTGCAGCTCTGATGGGGTAGTTGCAAAAATGACTACGTCATCAGCAAAACGAAGGTGCGTTAGATAATCTCCATTAATCTTTATCCCCTTGTTTTCCCAGCTCAGCGACTGAAAAACACCCTCCAATGTGGCATTAAAGAGCTTCGGAGATATGGTGTCACCTTGTCTCACTCCCTTTCCAATTTTTACGTGTGTTGTATTTTCAAACAGCCTAATCTTTGCACTTGCATTTTCATAGATGTTATTAATAATATTAATGTATGCATCTTCAATACCGCAGGTTTTCAGAGCCATTGTAACTGCTGATGGTTTCACCGAATCAAAGGCTTTTTCATAATCGATAAAAGCCATGCACAATGGAAGCTCATATTCCCTCGCTCTTTCAATTAGTTCTCTCAGCACGTGGATATGATCTATTGTGCTGTAGCGACTCCCTGAATCCAGCTTGTTCTCTCGGTTGAGCCATGTCCAGTGTTACCTTCAAGCGGTGTGAAAGAACTTTAGTGAAGATTTTATAAACTACTGATAGGAGGCTGATAGGTCTGTAGTTTCCGAGATCCTCAATGTCACCTTTCTTATGTAGCAGGATCATTGTAGCGGTGTCCCAATCCTCAGGAATCTTTCCTTCATTAAGGCATCGAGTGAAAATTTGGGCGAGTACTGTTTCGATTTCTCCACTTGCTTCTTGTATGATGTCTACAGTAATTCCATCTTCTCCTGGAGCTTTTCCTCGCTTCATGTTCTTGATTGCATGTGCCACTTCTGCTGGAAGGACTGGAGGAACTCTGGTACTGGTATCTTTCATGATGTCTGGAGTGCATATATCATCCCTTTCATATAATTTGGAGTAGAAATCTTTCACTCTTGTCAAAATTTCGCCTCTATTTCTTGTTACAGAACCATCTTCTTTTCTCAGTGCCATAATCTGTTTTCTTCCCTTACTGAGATGTCCCTTTGCTATCTTTAGGCTTTGGTTGTTTTCAATTGCTTTCCTCACTAGTTCACAGTTGAATTTCCTTACGTCTTCAGTGATACTTTTTCTTACTGTCTTGCATAGCTCTATATATTCCACTTTGGAAGTCACATCTTCTTTAGTTGTCCTCATCTCTCTTCTTTTTTGCATCAACATTTTTTTGGTTTTCCTGATAATTTGTTCACATGCAACTTGTTCTTAGAACCAGCTAATTTTGTTGCTGTTTCCATAAGAGCTTTGGTTACTTTTCTGTTAACTTCAGAGATGTCCACTTCTTCCGATGTTAGGCCTTCTAAAGCAGAGAACCTGTTCTTCAGTTCTAACTTGAAGGTATTATGGTGTTTTTTAAGGTTGGTTATGTCAATAGATTTTGTTTGTCTTATGAGCTTGCCACGTTCAAGTTTAGTGTTGAGGTGCATCTTACATCTCACCAATCTATGGTCACTACCTGTGTTGAACTTGTTTAGCACACTGCAGTCTTCTATGACGAATTTTTTGTTACACATAATAAAATCAATTTCACTTGTCGTCCCATTTGGATGTCTCCATGTCCATTTCCTGTGTGGCTTTTTCTTGAAGAAGGAGTTCAAGATGAAAAACCCTTCTGCCTCTGCAAACTCAACGAGAGTATTTCCACGCTGGTTTCTGTTGCCATGACCGAATTTACCTACTGAAGTTTCATTCTGTTGCCGTTGCCCTATTTTTGCATTGAAATCTCCCATAATTATTTTCAAGTGCTGCTTACCTTTATTATTTAGATGACAAATTTCCTCATAAAATTCTTCAATTTCTTCTTCAGGATGACTTGTGGTGGGTGCATAAGTTTGAATAATCTGAGCCTGGTATCTTTTCGAGAGTTGGATAACAAGCCGTGCAGCTCTGTCAGAGGAACTTTTAACTTCTACAACTTTATCCTTCAGTTTCTTGTTTATTATAAATCCAACACCACTAGTTCTGCCAGTATCTGTCCCACGATAGTAGAAGAGATGTCCACTTTTCAGTTCGATGAGATCTTCTCCTTTTCTTCTTACCTCGCTTAGCCCCACGATGTCCCACTTGATCCTTTGTAGTTCCTCTTCCAATTCAAGAAGCCTTGATTCAGAAGATAGGGAGCGTCCATTGTAAGTAGCCAAGGTCAGCATCAGATGGCAGCCTAGTCCGGTCCTCCGGGGATTCTTAGCACCCTCTGCCTTCATGTCGCACTTTGGCCGCTGCCTTGACCAGATACATTCCAGCTGCCGGAGACTGAGGGCCAAGATTTAAGTTGTGGAATCATTTTGGAGGGGTTTGGCCATAACTCACCACGCTGGCCAAGCGGGTTGGTGAGTGTGGGATATAATTTCCTCTAATCCCGATGGTATAGTTATACCGCTATGGGCGTATATATATATATATATATATATATATATATATGAATGAATAAGTTTGCATAGGAGCGCCAAAGCAGCAATCTGCAATAAATCATAACATAATATCAATAAAACATACCACAGAACCAAACACCACAAGCACAACTTAAAAAAAAATAAAAATAAAAAACAGCATTCAAAAAATGTAATACCAGAAGTCTCAAAACACATTGCTGACTCTTTCTAAAGGAAAAATCAAACCTTTCAAGTTGATTTTTTAAAGGAAACGCCACGCACGTGGTTCATGACATTTCGAAAGTCAGCAAAAGTCAGAATTATCCAAGACTCGCTGAGGTGCTCACTAGGTCATGGTAGACGGTAGATAAGGACATATCCAACAAGACACTAGAGATATTAAAGACCCTTTAACAAAAAGGAAAAACCACGGTGTCCAGGTCAATATCGTAAGCGGAGATCTGTAACAATTTGCAAACAGATGTAAACTGTGTGAAAAATTTATAAAGGACATTGGTAAATCCTTAGCCACAAGCAGCCCACCGAGTGGCATTTTTCAGCCTAAGTTATAAAAATTTTAGGGTTTATATGAATAATATCTGAAAAAATTCATTGTTGAATAGTTGCAAAAAGATCGCTGTCCTTATAGAATCGGTGAGTAGCTGCTTAAATAATCTTGTAATGATCCTAATAATTATTTGTATTTTATTTTTGCAGAGTTTCCTGCAGATATTTTTTTTTATTTTTTTTAATTGTGGTTTGGGGTGTTTGATTGTGTAGTGTGTTTTATTGACATTATATATGTATATAACCGAAACAAGAAGAATCGCATTTAATCTAAGCCATAACCAGGAGAAATTTTTTTTAAATGCAATGCAAACAAGCAGGGAAAACAATAGACTATTTTGGAAATTCTGAAAATGCTGAGATCTGGCTTTATCAAGGACCAGCAAAACATAACATTAACTCATCTGTGCAAAAACCTAGTTCAATATGAGTTTCTGCTATGTCATATACACTGAAGAGAAATTGAATTAGAGACAGCTGGTGTTATGCAAATGTGACGCTGTGGGCGGCCCTGTTAACGGAAAAGACATGACATATGCAGTGATCCGACACTATAAGGAGTTATGCGATGGGAATAAGTAAGATTTGGACGCATTATAAGTAAGACGAAGTATCTAAGCGCATTTTATCGTGGGCAAATTGTCGTGGCCCGACGATTGGGTCATTCCACCTCGGATGTCGTGCAGGCACTGTGATTTTCACGGGCCTCTGTGTCACGGGTGCACCGTGAGTACATCGAATCCGGCAAAACCATCTCTGCAAAGGCCAACTGCCGTGGAAAACATCGTGTGGATAAGCGGGGTCATCGTCGGCTAGCTCGCATTGTAACAGCGAATAGACAGGCCTCAGTGCAAGAAATCACTCAGCAATTTAACGCTGGTGCACAAAAACGTGTAAGCAACCACACCATCCAGAACTATCTCCTCGCTATGGGGTACAGAAGCCATCGTCCCACGATGGTACCGCTGATGACCGCACATCACAGGCTGCAAAGATTAGCATGTGCGCTAATCTTTGCAGGAACATCGCCACTGGACCCTAGATATGTGGAAAAATGTTGCCTGGACTGATGAGTCGAGATTCACGTTGGTACATGCGGATGACAGGATACGAGTACGGCGCAAACCACATGAAGCGATGGATCCTTCTTGCCAGCAGGGTACTCTTCAAGCTGGTGGGGGTGGCATTCTCGTTTGGGGACTGTTTACGTGGACTGAAATGGGACCCCTGGTAGGTGTGACATCGTCCCTCACAGGTCAATGTTACCGGGATATCCTAGACGATCATTTGCTCCCGTTTGTGCGTCTTCAACATCCCACTGGGGGACCTCATTTTGCAACAAGACAATGCACCGTGCCGGCACTCTTGAATTGTATCCGAATGGTTCGATGAACACTCCACCGACGTGAACTCGCTTCCTTGGCCAGCTAGGTCACCTGACCTCCATCCCATCGAGCACATTTGGGATGTCATTGAGAGAGATGTTCGAGGCTCTGACACCCCTTCATCAAATCTTCGCGAACTGTGGGAACTTGTTCAGGGGTTGTGGATTCGTATGGCTTCCCAACGCTTCCGGCGTCTTGTCGAGTCCATGCCGAGACGAATCGCCGCCGTCATCAGTGAGAAAGGTGGTGCTACAGGTTACTAGACAGGTGCATCTAATTCAATTGCTTTTCAGTGTATGTATTTAAGGTTAATGACCCAACAAAATAAAAAAAAACATCTTCTAAAATGCAAGGAAAGGTGAAAATTAAAAATCAAATTTAACGATAAATATACGGCATACTTGGCCCAACCCGCAACGACTCTTCGTCCACAAATCCAGGAAAGTCAATGATCAAAGAACGAAAAGTTTTAAACATTGCCATGAGACACAATTCAAGTCCTTGAAAATCACTTAAATAATAAAAAAAGAAAAGTTGCAATATACACACAGTTTTGCAAAAATGCTTTACTTGAAAGTACAAGCTGAACAAAATGTTCTTTCCTCCAACAAAACTTAAGGGACAGCAGAGCCACGAGGCCTAAACACGAAGCATGTTGCTAGAACAAAAGTTCAACAAGGAAGCAAAGCCAAAAAACAATTCAAATCCATTGTGAATAAATATTATCAAATAAACAAATTTAAATAATTGTTTAATAATATTATTAAATTATTTTTGTTTGTTGATTTTGTTTATTTACAACTATGCAAACATATATACAGAGAGAAAGAGAGAGAGTGGGAGAGAGAGAGACAGAGAGCGAGACAGAGACAGAGAGAGAGAGACAGCGAGAGAGAGAGAGAGAGAGAGACAGCGAGAGAGAGAGAGAGACAGCGAGAGAGAGAAAGAGAGACAGAGAGAGAGAGAGAGAGAGACAGAGACAGAGAAACAGAGAGAGAGACAGAGAGAGAGAGAGACAGCGAGAGAGAGAGAGAGACAGCGAGAGAGAGAAAGAGAGACAGAGAGACAGAGACAGAGAAACAGAGAGAGAGACAGAGAGAGAGAGACAGCGAGAGAGAGAGAGAGAGAGAGAGACAGCGAGAGAGAGAGAGAGAGACAGCGAGAGAGAGAAAGAGAGACAGAGAGAGAGAGAGACAGAGAGACAGAGACAGAGAAACAGAGAGATAGACAGAGAGAGAGAGAGAGAGAGAGAGACAGCGAGAGAGAGAGAGAGAGAGACAGCGAGAGAGAGAAAGAGAGACAGAGAGAGAGAGAGACAGAGAGACAGAGACAGAGAAACAGAGAGATAGACAGAGAGAGAGAGAGAGAGAGAGAGAGAGAGAGAGAGAGAGAGAGAGAGACAGAGAGAGACAGAGACAGAGAGAGAGAGAGAGACAGCGAGAGAGAGAGACAGAGAGACAGAGACAGAGAAACAGAGAGAGAGACAGAGAGAGAGAGAGACAGCGAGAGAGAGAGAGAGAGACAGCGAGAGAGAGAGAGAGAGAGAGAGACAGCGAGAGAGAGAAAGAGAGACAGAGAGAGAGAGAGACAGAGAGACAGAGACAGAGAAACAGAGAGATAGACAGAGAGAGAGAGACAGAGAGAGAGAGAGAGACAGAGAGAGACAGAGACAGAGAGACAGAGACAGAGAGAGAGAGAGAGAGAGAGAAAGGTCCTTTGGAAAGACTCAAGGTAGGGTACAACAAATTACGGAAACTCTTTATAATTACTGTGACTCACATTTCGAAAATGGAGACAATGCTTGTTACCATACCTGAAACATATCACGTGTTTTGATGGGAGAAAAAGGAAATTTCAGACATCGAAATTGAACATCTTTTTCTGTCTCGCAACAAGTGCAGAAAACCCTTCAGAAAATCTGTTAAGCTCGTACAAAATCCTTACTCTAGACTGGCAAAAAGTGCAATGCTTGCTGTTTCATTCTGGAGAAAAAGTTACGAAACTCTTTGCTTCAGGCAGTCAACGAGCGAAGAAAACACCGGTTGAAGACTAAAAATTATAATTTTTGCCTGGAAAAAATAATTGGAGCAAACAGTTAATATACGTATGCTGTCGAGTATTGGGAAATGCAAAAAGGAAAGAGTCTTAGAATATGGCAAAAAGTGGAAGGAAACCATTGTTTCCCTATGACAATATGTAAAATAATCCTTGTTTCAATCTTAATAAATCTCAAAGGCACTTCTCTTTACAGTTTGGGAAAAAGTATGAAATTGAACATTTTTTCTCGATCTGGTAACAAGTATAGAAAATACTGGTTAAAATTTGGCAAAAAAAAAATGGATTCTTAGTTAAAATATGCTAAAGAGAGGAGCAATATGTGAGAAAATACAGAATCTGGCAACACGTGAAAAAATACAGAATGTGGCAACAAGTATTTGAATATAGCACTACCTAGTGTGATCGCTTATTCATATCTGGAAACCTATGAGAACACAGAGCAATCAATCTGGCAACATTTTAGATAATGCAGTCTTCAGCGCACCAAGCGAGGAAGTGGAGAAACAAATATGGAGAAGTCTAAATGTTAAGTACATTGCATGTTACAGGTACTGCAATAAATTTTGACTTACAGTATGATTAATAGAAGACAATATTTCACATTTTATTTCCAGAAAGCGTTTATTCGAAATCACAGGGAAATTATAATGAGAAAATATAAAATTAGATATACATTAAATTGCAGTTCTTAATATTTGTTTCCAGGGCCTTAAAAAGTCAGTAGATGTAGCAATTGCAGCTTGTGCGATGTTTCTCATTTGTTTCGAGGTTCCATCGTGCACTAAACCAGTGTTGAAAAAATGGATTGCTCTTCAACTGGAATAAGAAAAAGAAGATCGTAGAAAAATACGAACAAATAAAATGTTATTTCACTTAAAATATTAATTCAATACACAATTCGGATTTTATCATGCTCTCGTGTAAATTGTTCTAGCTCGCTTTGTTTCAACTTAAGGATAAAACCGTAAACCTATATTTTTTCTACCGGTCTTTATCTTGGGATAAAGGGTGTCAAAACAAATTGGCTTGTAAAGAAATCACAGAAAGAAATTTATATGTAGCACTTCAAATGTCGTTTCATGTAATACGAAGAATTATAAATCAAGAAACGATTACTTTTTTCTGAAACAAGTACTGCTGCTGCGTTAGTACAGAAATATTTAGGTTTATGTTTTGAAAAATTTTACGACACTGTTATTTCTCTTGAGGCATTTTAACTATGACATCTTTCAGTGGTTTCTGTATTTAATTTAGCTTGCCATTTTCAGTGTGATAATGCTGAAAACGAATAGTGCTGAACTCTAAAATTAATTCTTTTAATCCGTCTTGACTTTTGGGGCAGGTTTGTTAACGAAACTGGCGCAAAAGGAAAAAACGGATTCCACAGAATTCATTTTATTGTGCTGCTTTTTTTCCGGGAGAATAGAGCATTGAAACCTCCCGGATATAGCAATATCTTTTAAGATTTTCTCTGGGACTCCAACGGTAAGAATTAATGAAAAGTATTAAAGTGTTTTTCACTTTCCACTGCGTAGCTCTGCTCCTCAACTTACAACAAAAAGAAATTAAATAATAAATAAAATAAGCCTTTCTGTACTTATACTTTGACCAGTTTAATATATGATTGTAGACGTTGTTATTCCATAAACAGTTTTTTGTGCGGACGCGTTAAACGCTGTTGCAGCATTAATTTTCTGAAATAATATATATATATATATATATATACGAGTATATATATATTATTTACACAGATCTGTTAAGAAAAAAGGGCTGTAGATGCAGAAACTCTCGTGAAACGGGAAATAAATAAACTAGAAGCATTAAATATTATAATGGCAGAAAATGGGGAGAAGAAAGGAGGGAAATGTTGCTGTAACTTTCTTCGTAGATTTTTCTGCTGATCGACAACCAATCAACTACACTGCTGGACAATTGCTAAGCACGGATCATAAACGGCTATATAGCGCATAAAAAAGTAAGTGTGGTTGGATGCCAAGTGAAATAAAATAATGTCCGAATGCCAGGACATTACAAGAAAGACAATTTATTGTGCTCTGAAATCCAGAAGGCTTTGGAACGTGTTCAAGGAACAAACAGGCCATTTTGTGCAGAATAAATACACGTGAAAAAAATGCAATTACCGTCCGCAGGCGTTCCGGCGTAAGATGTCAATACGGGATATGGCCACCATGGAGGGCGATGTAAGATTCGACACGTCGTGTCATGCTTTGCACAACATTATCAAGCAGCTGTTGGGGTAATTTATCCCATTCCTCTGTCAGTGCACGGATGAGGGTGTCCTTGTTTATTGGAGGGCATTGGCGACCAGCAAGACTCCTCCCCAAAGCATCCCACACATTTTCAATGGGATTCAGATCTGGAAAACGTGCTGGTCATACGAGGTGTTTAATATCCTCGCTCTCAAGACACTCCTGGACAGCGACTGTTCGATGACATGTTGCGTTGTCGTCCATGAAAATGAATCTTTCACCGACAGCACCACCGAACATGCGAACATGAGGTAGCAGAACATCGTTAATGTATCGTTGGGCAGTCATAGTCCCAGTTGGAAGCACATAGAGGGATGTACGGCCATTGATCATGATGCCAGCCCATACCATGACACTACATGTCGGCTATCGGTCCCTTTCCTGTATGTTTGCTGGACAATATGCAGTACCACTATCACGCCAGATCAGTTGTCGTCGACAATCAGACGATAGACTGTATCTACTCCCATCTGAGAAGAGGACAGCAGACCAGTCATTATCAGTCCAATTGCGATGTTGATGGCACCCTTGCAAATGAGCGGTACGGTGACGTCTGGACAATGGGATGTACACAACAGGACGGCGGGTGTATAGTCCTCCTTCATGCAAACGTCTGGCGACAGTTTTTCGGGAGATCCGCTTGCCAGTAGCAGCCATAAACTGATTTGCTACCTCACTAGCTGTGCTGCGCCGGTGTCTTTTTGTTGATAGCACTATGTACCGATCTTCTGCAGGTGTCGTACTGCGAACACGACCTCCCCCGTGACGTTTGCTACACTCTCCATTTGTTTGAAATGATTTCCAAAGCCTTGAAACAACACTCTGGCTGACGTCGAACTCCCTGGCAACATCTGTAATTTTTCGTCCTTCTTCAATCTTGCCAATAATACGGCCACGCGTAAAATCATCTAGGTGATGTCGGGAAGACATACTGAAAATTGCAAGTTTGTCAATTGATTCTGTCATTTTCAACTTTGCGTTTGAACAACAACGGTCAATACGCGTCAAATCCTTTATATCTCTTATCAGCGCTATGACGTCACGAACAAGTTCTGCAATCCAAAATTTGCATACGCACAACACGTCTTATTGTATCCCGCACTTATGCTAATTACAACATTTTCCTGCCTTCCATTTTATGGTTGCTATCGTTGTTATTGTCATCCGTCCTTAGCAATTGTCCGGCAGTGTATTTCCTCTTCTTAATTTAAAAAATCGTCCTTCTGTCTTGTGTGTTTTATCTACTTTTTATTCCTCACACTTATATTTGATTCTCTGTTCTCACTAATAGTTCAAATCGCTGCTGTTTTTATTTCAAATAGCAAAACACTTTTGAACAGTCCTGAATAAGGTAATTTTTGAAATTTAGTTTTGTTTTCAGTACCATCTAATGAGAAATTTCATGTAAAATAATTCACGTCATATCCTTTACATCCTTTTCACCTCGATGTTGCAAACCGAAAAATTAGGTTCACAGTGGATTTTTTATTTCTTTTAACAAATTCGTATTAATTTGGTATTTTAAAATTAAAAAAATGTGTTCCCCAAAGTAATATTTTTTCTCCCTAAGTTGATTACAGAAAAAATTACTGAAATCCTCTAAAGCTTTTCTTCAGTTTTAATTGATGCATAACTGCAGTTCTAGGTACGTGAAATCATTATTCGCAAGACAAAAAACTGCAATGGTATCCAAACATCTCTCCTTTCTTAGGTTCAGTGCCATTGTCAGAACCCTTTTAGCAGGTAATTAGTCAGAAAAGATTAGTGCCAACCATCCCTTTAAATGAGTAGTTTGAATAACATAGCAAAAAGGGAAATGCAATGTGCACTGTTGTCCGAATTTCGAGATCACTCGTCCGGGCTGAATAGGGACCAGGCTGCGGACCCCGAATTACCTCGTGCCAGCAGCTCCGGGCCAGGAAAACGTATTTCGAGTTATTTCGTTCGAGACAGTTAAAGATTTAATGACGGACGTCAGATATATAATAGAATATTATGTAATATTTTAATTTACCCACTCCATGAAATACCACGCTTAAGTAGAACCGGAGAGTCGATCTGTTATGGTTTCTGCGAGAATAACTTTATCAAATCTGGATATGCATTTCATATTTTTGTGATTTTATTGCAAATTCAATGGTAATAGTTTTCAAATATTGTACCGAAACACTCCACCACATGAAAAGAATATCTGCATTCGTAATACCTTCCTACTCCAGAACACAAAGCTTTCTTCCATATTATTAATTTCAGCGGTTCCAACGCAGCACCCAAAGGATTGCTCTAAATCGAAACAAAGAAGTTCAGCAGTAGGGAGATATTTTATGTCGCTCAAGACTCTCGTGTGAGAATTCTAAGCCGACAGCTATTCGTGGTATTGTTAGTTTTCCTCTCTTTCTGTCGGAAAGTGCAGACATCGGAAAGAGTGTTCTGGATTATATCGTCGGACGTTGCGTTTCGTTCTAGAAGAACTCTTATGTTTGCTCAAAACGTTAATCACAGATAGAAATGCCCAATAAAGTAAATAATTATTATTATTAATACAACAGTCTAGATATTAAATCCCGTACGCTTGGTGCAGAAATTTCATCCCTTTTTCTTACTCTATCAATTCTTCTGCAAAGAAATGTGATAACAGCTTTTGCGAAATCAAGAATCATATATTACTTACGGAACATTAAAAGCAATTATATTATATATGCAAATCATTTAATTAAAAAACAACAACCAGCAAATGCCCAAAATGAACTGCGTTAGTTTTTTGAATATTGATTAACACAAACTGGCCAAAACTCTACTAATCTTTATTTCACATTAAAAAGGGTTACATATAACATGGAAATTATGGAAGAAATGTTCTTCACAAATAAGTAATGAACACTTGTAATATCCCATACAGCACAAAACGTTTCAGATATGTATCAATAATCTCTAATTTTCGTTACACTTTCAGAGATATCTCACAATTACGTTTCAGCAACATCTATTTTGGAACAACAACTCTTTGTACATTACGGTTACTTTCAAAACAGCATTCACCGCTAATACTGTACTGGGATATTCTTTGGTGATACTGTCGTACTCGAGTTAGCTAGTTAGTTGATTTAACATTTCATCCATTTTTTTTTTGTGATTCAAGATCATCTGAAAGTAAGTAATTGTTTTGATTATTATAATTTTTAAATTCTATAAATAATTTTATAAAATCTAAGTAAATGGCCGTGTTGTTGTATTAGTATACTATGACAGCATGTTTTTTTTATCTGAAGCTGAGAAATTTCATATTGGTTGGTATTTAGAGAAATGACGAATTTCATTTTCTTACTTCTTTTCGCTGAAATATAGTCTGTATAATAGAAATTCGACACCCTCGTTTGGGACCAATATTTATTTCTTTTGTTATCAATATATAAACGCTGCCACTATTCCCAATGGACAGCGAACTGCGTTGAACCTGTGAAAACATAAACAACTCGTAATGCGACTGTTGTTGCTTTTGAAACAGCTGTCGAGTGTAATGCTTTTTATTGTGATTTTACAAAGTTTACTAAAACTATAATGTTCAACGTAGTAAATACGTAACAATAATATGATGATGTCACAAATATCTTTCAAATACGTAACAGTAATGTAACGAAGTTAAAAATATCTTTCAAATACGTAGCAGTAATATGAAGTTGGTATGTTGAAGTTACAAAAACCTTTCACTGCAATGTAACGGTTATGTTTCAAAGTTATGTAACGTTTGAGGCCATTTTGACGTAACCGTAAGGTTTCTGAAACATTACTGTTACATTGCGCAACGTATCTGAAAAGACTCAATGCTGCACTGCTACCTACTTGTAACATATACGAAATATGCTGTGCTGTGTGGTATCAGGTTGTTCAAAAAATAATAATCGGTTTTCTGAGGTACCACATTCAACTCGTCCACAATGCTTGCAGACCAACCGGCTCACAGCACCATTTGTACAAGCTGAAGGGCCACTCAGGCGGCAGTTGGCCCTTGCAAGGATGGGTTTACCTGATTCGATTTACTCACGGTGCACCCGTGACACAGTGGCTCGTGAAAATCCCAGTGCCTGCACGACTTCCGAGATGAAGGGATCCATTCGACGGGCCCCGACAACTTGCCCGCGATCAAATGCGCTTAGATCCTTCTTCTTACCCATACTGCGCCCGACTCTTTCTGATTCCCGTGCATCACTCCTTATATAGTCGGATCGCTGCATACATTATGTCGTTTCCATTTACAGGGCCGCCCACAGCGCCACATTTGCATAACGCCAGCTGTTTCTAATTCAATTGCTCTTTAGTGTATAGCCTCTCTGAAGCAAAACACAAGTTACAATGACGTCGCCAAAATGTGAATATTTCTATATTTTAGAAACACGACCCGGATCTTTATTTTTATACCTAGGTAACGTACGTACGAATAACATTATCTTTTTTAGAAAGGCGAAACTTCTATTTTGTTTATTGTTATGAAACTTCATTTCTAATTTTTTTAGAAACAGCGAAACTGGGATCCTTATGTTTATAATGTGCATACATACAACATTTAGAACATCTACATATCCATGTCCTTTTTAGGTCTCAGTTCAAACTCGAACACAGGCCTTTTAACTGGAGTTGTGTTATGCAGTGGAAGTACACACTTCGTAACTTTGACTCCATAGTGAGGTTAGCCTTGCCCGCGAGGGTAGTATTACTACCAGGATGTCTCATCGGAGTGGGAGAGTAGAAATAAAAGAAAGGATATAATAGAAATAAAAAGAGAAATTCAACTTGTGCGTCATACATTTAGCTAATTAAGGAGTAAAACAATGTGCCCTGAAATACAAGGCATTTATCCGGCAAGAGACGCGAAAACATTTGACATGATCTCATACGAAATATAAAGTCTCCCATTTCTCTTCAATGGTATAGCAAGAAAATGTTGACAAAGGATAATGAAAAGGAAATAGCGGTATATATATTTTAAAGGAATATGTTCATGAAAATTCATGAGGTAATTTCGGGAAGCATCCGCAAAGAATACGGAGCAATGGCTATTTTCGATTTAATACGAAAGCATGTATATTTTCTTTCCCCGCTGACATTATCAGCTCCTTACTTGACATCCTAGACTCTGGGTGACAGGAGTCGATTGGAAAAATAAAGCGCTTAAGATTTCGAGCAATCCAAAACTGAAGTGATGTCAACAAGGGGAAGTCACTTGACAACATATCATAGCAAGAACGAAAAGTAAATCTTTCCACTTTCAGTTAGTTTTGTAAGACCCGAACTGCATAAGAAGAGAGTTAAAACTCTTTTAGAAATCTTGTACTCCAAAAGGATTAAGTTTACTTTTTATCAATGTTAACTGAAGCAACAATACTCGCGTTTTTGTTTTTATTGTACAAGTAAGGACTGAAAAGGGAAGCGAACATAAAAAAGATCTTAAGATTTATGTTTCAGTTGTTTGGATTTCATTGCACTGGGTGGTTTAATGGGTACTATACTCGAGCGCAGATCGGGAAATGCAGGTTCGGTTCCCGTTCCAGGACGGTAAAATTTTCAAATTTCTGTGGTTATGTTACATGGAAAGAGTAGCATGATTTATGTCCGTATTAATTATTCCATGTGTTTCCAACTTGATAAAATCTTAGCAGTTGTTATTTTTAGTATGTCTTTTGTAAAATAAGATCGTGCCTATGTCATCTGTCTGTTCGTCCATCCGTCCGTCTGTGGACACCATATCTATGCAACTATTAGTCCGATTTGAAATACACTAGAGTGCAAAACTTAAGCAACTTTACTGATTTTGGCGTAATTCCGCGACAACTCACCTGTGAGACATGAAATTCACACTACAGAGGCACAGTGCAGTACCTAAAGGATGACAAAAGCAGCGTAGCAAACAAATGAATAGAATGCATACACGAAGGCAGGCAGCAGAAAATGGTTTATTGACAGCACGGCATTCGTAGACCTAACCGACAGTCCATGATGGAGAACAACAATCCAAAGTCCCTTAGTACGGGATATGACCTCCCCGAAGTGCAATGGATGCGAGGCACCGTCTGGCCATACTCAACACCAGATGATCCAACAGTTCTTGAGGTAACAGTTCCCACTCCTCGATGAGCATCTGTGTCAGTTGTCTGGTGTTCTACGGGGAAACGATCGTGCCGTCAGGCGTCTCCCCAAAACATCCCACACATGTTCGATGGGATTTAAATCAGGGGAGCACGCTAGCCACTCCATTCTGCGAATATCTTCAGAATCTAACAGGTCCTCAACTGCTTGGGACCTGTGTGGGCGAGCATTGTCGTCCATAAAAACAAAGTCTGGACCAATGGCACCTCGGAACAGACGCACGTGGGGGCGGATGATCTCATCACAGTAACGCGCTCCGGTTATGGAACCTGTGTCGAAAATGTGGAGCTCCGTCCGACTGTTCAGCATAATGCCACCCCACACAAGTACGCCAGGACCACCCCAACGGTCTCGTTCCCTGATGTTCGTGGGATGAAAGCGTGTCCCTACCTCTCGCCAGATCAACTGGCGCTGAGAATCGCTTGTCCGACTGAAACGACTCTCATCGGTAAAGAGGACGTGACTCCATTGATCAGGTGTCCAGTGTGCATGTTCGCGACACCACTGTAAACGGTGCCGCCGATGGGCTGCTGTCAATGGTATGCAGCGTTCCGGCCGGCGGGCATATAGCCCACCCTTATGAAGGCGTCTGGCCACAGTAAACCGGGATACCTGTCGTCTAGTTGCTGTACGCAACCGCTGCGCCATGCTGGCAGCTGTCTGGTTCCGGTCTCTTTTCGCTTGCACGGCGAAATATCGGTCGTCACTCGCCGTTGTTTTCCTGGGGCGACCACCACCTACCTTTCGTACAGCTGTACCTGTCGTTCGGTAGGCTTTCCAAGCTCGTGAGACTACACTTTTATCGATTCTAAACTCTTGGGCAACACTCATCACGGTACGCCCCTCCTCCAGCTTGCCGATCATTCTACCACGTGTAAAGGTATCCTGATGGTTTCTCCTAGCCATATTGCACGATCGATCTCACTTTCACTTGCAGCGAATGTCTGGAAATGCCTCTGTCCGCCATCTTTTGTAGTCGGCTGGCACTGCGCGCGCTGCCTCCACGCAGTTTACGTGCCCTCACGTCATTTCTGACGTCGAACTCCTGCTATTTGCATATGCATCACCTTTGTCATGAGTTGTTGTTCCCTTGTACAACCCGCAAATCGCCCTTGTCTCCCCTGTCATGACTGTATGCTGTCAAACGACGTTGTTGCTTAAGTTTTGCACACTAGTGTAATATTTTCGTACTGGGACGCTTGAAATATGAGAAATATGAGAATATCCTTGTATCCTGTTTTTTTTTTTTTTTCGATTCACAACTTCGCCGCTAGAGCGCTTAAATGCAGATGATACCGAATTCAAAATAAATTTTATCGTACATACTTGCGTCTTAATATCCGATTGAAAAAATTATTTCTTCCGTTTGGTGCCATTTATAACGAAAACTATTTCAGGCAGAGTTTCTTTTTCAAGTACTACATAGATTTCTCGCTAGGGTGCGTAATGTTAAATTGCGTTTCTCGCGATGTCTGCGCTTCTAAAACTCGGATTTGAAAAAAAATATCCCTGCATCGAATACAGCTCTTACTGTGAAATGTTTACTATATGCTTTCTAATTTTTGATGAAGAATGGTTTGGCCACCAGAAGGATAGGTGTTTATTTCTGCTTCTAATGTATTTGCAGCAAACTCGGAAACTCAATAATTCTTCTTTTTATTGTGGACCGATACCGTTCATCTCGGAAAACCTGTTGAGAATATCTCCTGCTTAAAAGAGCGCACAGTTTTCCAACGAAGAAGCGTAGATGTACATCTTATTTTTGTCGATATCTCTGCTTCTGAGCATCCGATTTGAAAAATTCTTTCTTTGTTGGAGAGCGTTTACGGTGCGAAATGTTTCTCGTATAGTTTCAAAATTTTCAAGCAATACATAGATTTTCCGCAAGGGGGCGTACAGGTAATTTGGGTTTTCCGCGATATCTCTGCTTCTAAAGCTCTGATTTGAAAAAATCATCCTTCATCGAATACGTTTCCCAATGGAAAATGTTTTGATTATAATTTATAATTTTCGATAAGAAAACGGTTTGGGAGCCAGGGGCGTAAGTGTTTATTTTTGTTTCTGATGTATTGGCAGCAAAATCCAAGCTTCCGAAAACTCGATTTGAAAAAATTCTTTCGTGGACCGATACCACTCACCAGGGAAAATTTTTCAGAATACTTTCTTCTTAAAATAATGCATAGTTTTTCCGCAAGGGGCGTATATGTCTATCTTATTTTTGTCGATATCTGTACATCTAACACTTAGTATTAAAATATTATTTCTTTCATGAAAGAATTTTTTCAAGTTTTCGGATATTATCTGACTTATAATCCTTGTCACATTTACGCCAAAAATCGGATTGTCATCTTCAAAATTTGTACTATTTCTTTGTTGGAGAGCCCTTTTTTGTGAAATGTTTCACATATAATATACGCACAAGTGTGCCAGGAGAGAGCGAATGTTCCCGTTTGCACTTTCCACAATATCTGTGGGACTAAAAACCCGATACAATTTTTTTCGGTTAGATACCACTAACTATGAAAACTCGTTGTGTGTATTTTCTTGAAGAAATAAAGCACAATTTTGCCGCTAGGGGGTGTCAATGTTTAATCTGTTTTTCTTAATATCTCTGCTTCTAAATGTGCGATTTCAAATATTCTTTGAATGCCTGATGGCATTTACCTTGTGAAACACTTTAGGATAGTATTCATGGAGTTTTATAGTTCACAGCTCTGTCACTAGGAGGTGTTTGTGTATTTCTGTTTGCAGCTGTGTCTCCGCTTTTAAAAACCCTACTGATGATTTTTTTTTTTTTTACTGTATGCCGTTTGTCACAGTAGAGGCGTGGGTCATTATTCTCTTTATAATAACGCACATATTTCCCGGTAGAAGGCGTAAAGTGCATTATCTTTATTTTTCGCTATCACTGCTACCGGGAGACGTTCTTGAAAAGTTATTTTTTCTTAGCATATCTTTTTTCGTAAATAATTTTTTTCGCCTATTTTCAACTTTTCCATTAGGCAAAATTCTTCCCGTGGAAGTCTTAGAATTATATCATGTTTCCTTCTAGATTTCTTTTTTAACAGTTCGAAGGCCGCCTCGGTGACGCAGTGATCTAAGCGATGGCTTCTAGATGGGGCCGGGTTCGAATCCCGACTAGGCATGGATGTTGTGTTGGTTTTACGGCACTGGCTCTCTCCCTTCCCTGGAACCAGTCGCCCTAAATTAGGGACGGGCGATTGCTTATAGCCCAATGTGTTTCTCATGGTTTTCGTTAAACCTCCAATCAAAAAAAAAAAAAAAAACTGTTCGATTTGAAAATGTGTTTGTCTCCGTTATTCCTTCTGCTATAAGAAATGTTTGTCTGTCATCTCTGAATTTTCGTAACATACTTTTCAGACGCTGGTGGAAGTAAGAAGCTGTTTCTGTTTCTGGTTGTTTTATCAATTGTAGAAATCAGGTTGCGTGATTTTTTTCAACCGTTTGCATTGACTTTGAATAGCTTTGATAAATTAAATTCACGTCAAGTGCGCCCCATCTGTGGCGCAGTGGTCTAAGCGATTGCTGTTGAGCATTTGTCGGAAAAAGGTCCGGGTTCGAATCCCGGTGAGGGATGAATGTTATGTTTGTCTTACAGCCCTTCCCTTGAACCAGTGGCCCTAAATTAAGGACAGGCGACTGCTTATAGCCCATTGAGTTTCTCACGGTTGTCGTTAAACCTCCAATCACATCACACACACAATCAGCTAGAAAACATGTAATGCCGAATTTTAAGAATAGGAATGATGCGGGAATTCCACTGATTTCAATGGGGTTCCGCTAGTCGTTCACCACGATCGGAAATTCATGCGTGAGTGAACGGTGAATGGGGATCATAATCTTTTTCCCGTCTTGATAGTTTGCCAAAAAGAGCTGTGAATGATTTCTCGTGGCGAATAGTTTATGGTGATTGATGAATGGTGGAGATCCCGTGCTCTTTTTTGGCAATTTGCTAATTTCCGCTAGCCACTCACAAAATCTTCGGAGAAGAGAATGATTTGTTGAGTGAGCGTAGAAAGTCAACATGCTGGGAATGGAGTCAAAGTGAATGGCCATTTATTTGAATAAGCGTTTGTGAAGGACTCTTTTGCGTGAGTGCTGAACGAAATTCAAAGAAGAAATGACTTATGTCATAGCTATCCCCACGCCCATCTAGATAAATAAGGAGATCTTTATTTCTAATTTAGGGCCGCTGCTTGCACGCAAACGACGTACATAATGACCTAGTTGCCGCCCCGGTGGCACATTTGTATAAGCGATAGCCTCTGATCATTCGTCCGAAAGGGGTCCGGGTTCAAATATGGGAGGGGCATGGATGTTGTGTTTGTCTTATGGCACTGGCTATCTTCCTTCCCTGGAACCAGTTACCCTACATTATGTACGGGCGACTGCTTATAGCCCATTGAGTTGCTCACGGTTGTCGTTAAACCTCAATTAAAAAAAAAAAACAAAAAAACAATGACCTAGCGCTCTACTCATGGCTAATCTGAGACTTGCACGGACGATTATACAGAATTCCGAGCCCATGAAAAGTAGGCTACCCGTGCGAATTTTCCTGTTTGAGATACTGTCTGTGTTAGCAATTCAGGGTGCTTTAATAAGTGAAATGTAGTTACACATGCATGCACGTACACATCTACTTTGTGCTAAAAGTACTTCAAGAGATCTTTACGAAGCATGTATACATGCATGTACGTACACGTGTACTTCATGAGATCTTTACGAAGCATATATGCATGCATGTACACTGAAGAGCAATTGAGTTAGATATACCTATCTAGTTATGTGTAGCACCACCTTTCACCCTGATGACGGCGGCGATTCGTCTCGGCATGGACTCGACAAGACAACGGAAGCGTTGGGAAGCCATACGGATCCACGACCCCTAAACAAGCTCCCACAGTTCACGAACATTTAATGGAGGGGGTCAGAGCCTCGAACATCTCTCTCGATGTTATCTCAGATATGCTAGATGGGGTTGAGGTCAGGTGACTTTGAGGGCCAAGGAAGCGAAGTAACGTCGGTGGAGTGTTCATCCAACCATTAGGATACAATTCGGAAGCGATGGCACAGTGCGTTGTCTTGTTGCAGGATGAGGTCCCCAGTGGGCTGTTGAAGACGCACAAACGGGAGCAAATGGTCGTCCAGGATATCCCGGTAACGTTGACCTGTGAGAGACGATTTCACACGTACCAGGGGTCCCGTTTCAGTCCACGTAAACAGTCCCCAGACGAGAATGCCACCCCCACCAGCTTGAAGAGTACCCTGGTGGCAAGAAGGATCCATCGCTTCATGTGGTTTGCGCCGTACACGTATCCTGCCATCCGCATGTACCAACCTGAATCTCGACTCATCCGCCCAGGCAACATTTTTCCATATGTCTAGGGTCCAGTGGCAATGTTCCAGCGCCCATGCTAATATTTGAACCCTGTGATGTGCGGTCAGCAGCGGTACCCATGTGAGACGATGGCTTCTATACCCCATAGCGAAGAGATGGTTCTGGATGGTATGGCTGCTTACATGTTTTTATGCAGCAGCGTTAAATTGCCGAGTGATTTCTTGCACTGGGGTCCGTCTTACCGTTGTTACAATGCAAGCTAGCTGACGATGACCCCGCTCATCCACACGCTGTTGTCCACGGCAGTTGGCCATTGCAGGGAAGGTTTTACCGGATTCGATGTACTCACGGTGCACCTGTGACACAGTGGCTCGTGAAAATCCCAGTTCCTGCAGGACTTCCGAGATGGAGTGACCCATTCGTCGGGCCCCGAAAATTTTCCCACGATCGAATGCGCTTAGATCCTTCGTCTTACCCATACGGCGTCCGATTCTTACTGATTCCCGTCGCATCACCACTTATATTGTCGAATCGCTGCATACGTGTCGTTTCCGTTTACAGAGCCGCCCACAGCGCCACATTTGCATAACGCCAGCTGTCTCTTCAGTGTACGTACACATGTACTTCATGAGAAAAGTACTTCACGAGATCTTTACGAAGCATGTATGCATGCATGTACGTACACATGTATTTCACAAGGAAAGTCCTTCACTAGATCTTTACGAAGAATGTATACATGCATGTACTTCACCAGATCTTTACGAAGAGGCTTATTCCTCAAAGGAGCAAGAACCTTGATTAAGGTAGATTGGCTGCCCCGGTGGCGAAGTGGTCTAAGGCGATCGCCTCTGATCACTCGTCCGAAAGGGATCCGGGTTCGAATCCTCGTGAGGCGTGGATGTTGTGTTTGTCGTACGGCACTGGCTCTTTCCCTTCCCTGGAACCCGTGACCCTAAATAGGGACAGGCGACTGCTTATAGCCCATTGAGTTTCTCACGGTGGTCGTTAAAATTCCAATCGAAAAAAAAAAAAAAAAAAAAAAAAAAGGTAGAGGGAAATATATAGAGTAAGGTCTTTCCAAAGGGAAGATCAGATGGAGAAATCTTGAAGTTTTTAACTGGAAAGATTCACGCCATGCTTTACCGTCACTTCCTATGGAAAAGCATCTCTCGTTTCTTCATTTACTAATTGGATTAATGTGTTTCAGTTTCATCGCGTTTTATTTCGATTTTGAACTGCATTTTTGAGGGTAATAGCTTCGCCGAATTTGCTCTAATTTATTTTTTCATCTTGTTTTTCTATTCGTAAAATTACATTACTTCTCATCATCTTTTCTTTAAGTCCAAAGAACATGTGCATTTTGAAAACTCCTGACAAGCAATTAAGTCAGTAAGACCTACATAAAAAAATTATTCCTTGAACAAAGGGTCTGGTAGGTGCATTTGATCCACTCCTAACTTATCTCTATTTTGTTTATTTGCCTATTTGTCATCAGGTTGTAATTTTTTAAACTGCAATTTTACTATTTGCAGAATTTTTCTTACTGCTAATTATTAACTTGGTTTAATGATATATAATTTTACACTGACTTCCTTTGTTTATGTCTGCAACTTGAAATATGCAAACCTATATTTTGGCAAGGATAATGAAAACAGGTGCAGTTATATCAAATGAGCTCATTTGATTCTGTTTTGTCTTGTGTTACAAGAGATAATAAGTAACCCTTCTGTAGTACACGATGTAGCATAACTCACGGTTGCCTCCTATGGCATAAAAGTGAATTCAAAATTTTCTTCGTTAGTCGTCCACTCTTCAGAATCATTTCACACAAGAATATTGTGCTCTGCTTACAATACCTACTCTTCTACTTTTTCTTACAAACTATAATATGACTGTTATTTCTACAATGTCTTCTATCTCTATTCCTCCATTTGTTGATTCGTAAGATTAAAACAATTGGGAATTACTTCCTAGACTGAACAGTCTTCAATTCCAGGTACAAAACAAAACGGTACAAGGCCGGTTGGAGATAAGATTATTATTTTTTTTGGAGGTTTAACGACCACCGTGAGCAACTCAATGGGCTATAAAGCAGTCGCCCGTCCCTAACTTAGGGCCACTGGTTCCAGGGAAGGGAGAGAGCCAGTGCCGTAAGGCAAACACAATAGCCATGCCTCACTGGATTCGAACCCGGACCCATCTTGGACGAATGATCAGAAGCTACCGCTTAGACCACTGCGCCACTGGAGCAGCGTACTTACCTTAACTTCCGATGCTGAATTGTGTAGCAGTTCTTCACTAGTAAGCACTTGTCGCAAAAAAAAAAAAAATCAATTCTTGCACTTATCACAACAAAAAGTATAAATTCTAATTCAAAGTAAGAAATGGAATTTTTTAAGAAAATTTTGTAAGAGGGCCCCTTGACCACAGGCTCCAATGCCTTCCAAAAACCTTATACGGTCAAACTTACAGTACCATGATATACATACTATACCAATTTAAAATAAAAAAGTATGAAATGGAACATTTTTACATAAATTTTGTAAATTTAATAAAACATAAATTTTGTAACTTTGTAAATTTTGTATATAGGCCCCTTGACCCCGTGCTCCGACCCAATGCAAAAACAATCTACGGTCTAAGTTAGGGTATTATAAGATTATGTGCCAAATTTAGTGGTTCTGAACTGATTATTGTAGATTTGCATAGCGGACAAAGAAAAAAACATTCCACTTTATATATTAGATATTTGCTTTTAATCATTTGATTGAAGAAATTCTTTTACTTTTCGATTTCATTTATATCGAAGAGCATTTTTTGTATAGTCACTTTTTCAAGTTACACATAGATTTTCCGTTAGGTGACGTAAAAATAAATTGCGGTTTTCTTGATATCTCTATTTCTAAAACTCTGTTTTGAAAAAAACATTCTTCAGATACAGCTCATGATGGGAAATCTTCTGCTTGTATTTTATAATTTTTGGTAAAGAAGTGTTAATTTCTGCTTCTGATGCATTTGCAGCAAAATCTGAGCTCCTGAAAACTCGATTGAAAAAATTATTTCGCGGACCGATACCACTCATATCGAAAATCCTTTCCGAGAATATTCTCTTCTTAAAACCATGTTTTCCCCGCCAGGGAGCGTATATGCATAGCATAGAGGATAGATCCAAAAAAAAGGTTACAAGCAGCAGCATTGGAAAAGTAATTAGTGTGGAGGGCACATTTGTTGCCCAGAGTGGAGACAGATGGCGCTAGTTGTCTGACAGCGGTTGTTTGGGAAGTTAGTGCAAGTTCGCAGACGCGTGAGAGCGATTGAAATGGCAAGACGTTTAGAAAAGTGGTCCCGCTTGGACGTGCGAGCCGTAATTCAGTTCTTATGAGCAAAGAATGTGTCCGCATCTGCAATTCACAGTCAAATAGTGGAAGTTTATGGTGAAGAAGCAATCAGCCGACAACATGTAGCGAAATGGTGTCGTTCTTTTCAATCGGCCAAAGAGGATGTGGAAAACCGCAACAGGGCAGCGAGCGGCCGTCCAAGTTCGTCAACGACAGAAATCAACACGGCACGAGCTGACAAAATGATTCAAAATGATCGACGAATAACTGTGCGTGCAATGGTGTCAGAGCTGGGACTCAGCTATGGTACCGTTCAGCGTATCGTTTCTGATGTTTTGGGATATTCCAAGGTTTGTGCCCGCTGGGTACCACGTGCGTTATCCGAGGAGCAGAAAGCCACACGAATGATGTGTAGCCTCACGTTTCTGCAGCGCTACCATGCCGACGGCCAGCAATTCATTGATCACATCATTACTGGGGACGAAACTTGGCTTCATCACTTCGTCCCCACAAACAAAAGAGCCAGTATGGAGTGGAAACACGCTGGATCACCAACGAAAAAGAAGTTTAAGGTTACACCCTCTGCCAGTAAAGTTATGGCAACCATATTATGGGATGCATGCGGTGTTATCCTTATCGAGTATCTGGAGCGTGGCCATGCCGTTAATGCCGATCGTTATTGTGCCACTTTGACAAGGTTACGTGAAGCCATCCGACGCAAACGGCCTGGCATGTTGAGTGATGGTGTCATCTTCCTGCATGACAATGCCAGGCCCTATACTGCACGCAAAACTCAAGAATTGCTGCAAATGTTCAAGTGGGAAATCTGGAGCCACCCTCCCCCATACAGCCCAGATTTAGCACCCAGTGACTACTTCCTTTTTCCGAAATTGAAGAAACACTTATCTGGAAGAAGGTTCTCTTCCGACAGTGATGTGAAAACAGCTGCCGAGAACTGGATCAATGGGCAGGGACGTGATTTCTACCGAGCCGGGTTAAACAAGTTGGTCATGACTTCCGATAAATGCCTGAATAGATTTGGTGATTATGTGGAAAAGTGATTGGCAAGTATACCTCCTAATTACCTTTTGAATTTTCTGCCTATTGTTAATCACTCATATTTTATGACCCTTGTAACCTTTTTTTATCTATCCTCGTATTTGTCGATATATCTCCTTCTAAGAGTCCGATCTGAAAAATTCTTTCTTTGTTGGACAGCGTTTCCGCTGCGAAATGTTTCTCATATAATTTCATATTTTTTCTTAAAGCACAAGTCTTCAACCAGCAGGGGTTGGTTCACGATTCCGTTTACAGCAATATGAGCGGCATTGAAAATCCGATTGAAAAACTTCTTTCTTTGTTCAGATACTATTGTTTTCGATACCGGTTCCATTGACTTTGAATATATTTGATACATTTAATTCGCGTCAGAATGGATTCAAAAGACATGCTCATTACACCGGAAAATTCTGTGTAATCTTTCTTGTTTTGTCGGGAACGAATCAACTCGGGGTTTGATAAATGGGCTTACATCAATTCAAACGAATGCAGTATATTCGCTGCTTAAGAGGTAGGCCGAACTCGGGTGGAATAAATGAACTTGCATATCGGAGAGCGTTTCTTTCTCCTTAGCTTTGTTATTCAAAGTTGTCATTTAGGAGGACGGTTGACATTAATCCTTTCTGAGTGATTATCTGCTAAAGGGACTATGACAATGGTGGCAAACGTAACGAATGCCAATTGGAGTCTGTGTGTCAGAGGGACGTCATCACGCCTCGGGTCCTCGAGCAGAGAATAAAGGACTAAAAGGAAGCACTTACCGCCTTTCACAGGTTAATGGTCTGTACAATTAACATGTGACAGGCGGAGATAAGAGAAGGAAAGGAATTGTTTTGCCGTAGCTTTCGTAAAGCACGGCCGCTATGTGAACATTTCTGTTTAGAGAACTGAGATGAGAGGAGGAAAGAAATTGGAGGAACTGCTAAGATGAGAGAAGGAAAGTAATTGGGGGAACTGCTGAGATGAGAGAAGGAAAGGAATTGGGGGAACTGCTGAGATGAGAGAAGAAAAAGAATTCTAGGAACTGCTGAGATGAGAGGAGGAAAGTGATTGTAGGAACTGCTAAGATGAGAAGAGGAAAGTTACTGGAGGAACTGCTAAGATGAGAATAGGAAAGCGATTGTAGGAACTGCTGAGATGAAAGAAGGAAAGGAATGGTTTTTCCGTAGCTTTCGTAAAGGCCGGGTGCTAATGTGAGCATTTATGTTTAGGAAGAGCGAAAAATGTTGGGTTTCATATTGTTCGTGCACATAAAACGATTAGACTTAACACATTTGTTCATGTAAGGAACATTAAAGCCATATTTTAAGGTGGAAGTCTAGAGATTTTGCCCCCTATACTTCCAATGGAGAAAACATCGACCCTAGTTCCTAAGCGAAGAAAGTTTTCCCATATATCAAAATTGGCCCACTCATAAAAAAACATCCCAACTTAGATTGTATAATTGGTGATTTTTGCAAAAAATCTTTCCTGAAATATATTAAAAATAAATAACTTTACTTCGGTGTAGTGGTAAGGAAGTGTGACACCACCTGTAAGCAAGTATAATTGCACTGAAGTAAAGTTACTGATTTTTAATACTGTATCGTTCAGAGAAGTTTTTTGTAAAAATCACCATATGTACAATCTAAGATAGAATGTTTTTATCAGTGAGCCAAGTTGATAAATCTTTCTTCGCTGAGTAAATAGGGTAGATTGTTTTTCCATTGAAAATACACTGCTGGCCGCCCAAAATGCAACACTAAGAAGAACACCAGATAGCAAAGCCAGATTTACTGGACACATAACAACAGATACAAAGATGAAACGATTGAACTTACAGGCTCGTGCGACTTGTGGAACACGCAGACATCAATAGTTCGTGTGGCCCCCATGGCTGGCAATAACGTACGCTACACGCCGCGGCATCGAACGAAAGAGGTTTTGGACGTGGGCTTGGGATATGTCGGTCCAGGCTGCTTCTACACGTTGCCACAGTTCATCAGGTGTAGCCGCGGGTGGTGCTTGCCGGGCCACTCGGCTGCCGATCAGCGACCAGACGTGTCCGATGGGCGACATATCGGGAGAACAGGCGGGCCACGGCAGCAGTGCCACCTGGTGGGCTGTGAAGAGTTGTTGCACGATGCGTGCCACGTGCGGGCGCGCATTGTCCTGTTGAAACGTGGCCGCTGGCAGGTCCTGCAGGTAAGGGAGGACTACAGGCTCCAAAACGTCGGAGATGCAGCGGTGGCTGTTGAGTGTACCGGCGATGCGTACCAGAGGGGTGCGGGTGTCATATCCAATTGCGCCCCAAACCATAACGCCAAGCGACGGACCGGTATGGTGATGCATAATGCAGGCGGCATACAGTCTTTCGGCGCGGTGCAGCCACATGCGGATCAGACCATCGTGGTGCTGCAAGAAGACGCGGGATTCGTCGGAGTTGACAATGTCGTGACATTGCGTAGTCCAGGTGCGGCGTTCAACGGCCCACTGCCGCCGCACTTACCGGTGATGTAACGTCAATGTTAATCCGAGCAATAGGAGTCGTGCGACAAGTCCCCTCTCTTGCAAACGACGTCGAACGGTACGTGCTGACACAAATTGTTGCGCAACACTCCCTAATCCCTGCGCTAATGCGAGCCGTCACTGCCCACCGCACAGCATGCCGGTCCTCTCGTTCGGTGGTGTGCCGCGGATGCGGCAATCGCTCACGTCAGTCCGTCCTTCTCTCCTGCACCCACGGAATCCATACTCGCCTCACTGTGGCTGGATGCCGTCCCACACGGGCGCCGATGTCTCGGATCGATAAACCGCTGTCGCGATAAGCAACTATTCGTCCTCTGTCGAGCTCCGAAAAGTGCTGGAATGACTGCCGTATTGTACGACGAGGCATCAGGAAGCTTCCCAAGCACAGGTCCAGCAGCACAACACACTTCCACTACTTACACCCCGCCTTTTGTGCACCCTTCTTATAGTGCTTCTCGGTGGCGTGCCGGGCGCACATGATTTGCATATGCCCTACAATGCTAATCGTTTGCATGTCCTCTCGCGGGCGAAGCATGCTGCGAATTTCAGGCCAATCGAATGCTTCCTTCTTGGTGTTGCATTTTGGGTGGCCAGCAGTGTATATGGGGCAAAACTGCTTGACGAAAAACATCCAATCAATAATTTATTCACAACACTTTTTCCTTCTCCCACTCACTAAAAGATTGAATTTAAAAAGAAATAACATCGATTCTTTTCTGTTCCACCAAATAAATCATTTTATGTTGACCGACTCAAGAAACATAAGCCTCTTTCTCTTTCGTTCAACGCTTTTCAGCGTTGACAATCTCATGTTTTAACAAACATTTATGTTCGCACGACGCTCCGCGTTAAAGCCTCGTTTCACGTGTTTTGTAGAAACTTTGAGACGAAAAGTCTGCGAAACTTTTCTCTATAATTCTTTAATACAGTCGACTACTGCTAAGCAACTGGAAACCTTTTGTAACCTGAGTGTGCTATGTATGAGATATTCTCAGGTGTTCTGAAACAGGGAAGCAATTATTTCGATAATACGTTTCTGACGAATTTTCGACGGCAAATTTTTGTCATTGTTCGTTAATAAAATTCTCTGTTGCTAACTATATCTCTTGCTCCGAGTATTGTGAAAGATTATAATCCGTTCCTTAAAAAGAATTGGCATTTCTCATTTCAGTTTTTATGATATGGTCAACTGTTTAATCAGAATACAAACTTAAAATCAGTAATGATCATGAACACGATTCTGGAGGTAGTGAACAGTTCAAGGAAACATTTAAAAGAACAAGAAAAAATAATTCTTTTACTTGTAAATGTTTCTTTGAACCGTTCACTACCTCGAGAATCGTGTTCATGATCATTACTGATTTTAAGTTTGTATTTTGATTAAGTAGTTGACCATATCCTGCACTTAAAATGCAATATAGATTTACGTTCTACTTTGCTGTCATCCCAATATTGGGTAGATTGTTTGGATCCCCCCCCTATATATTGGTTTGTCGGAAAAGTCATGACGTATTTTAGCCATGTTTTGCAAAGGTCGTTTATTGGTAGAAAGAACAAAGATCAGTCAATGATATAATGCCCGTTTTGTTCGATAACCTTTTGTCATCTTTCAGTGAGCTGCAAAATGCCTCGTTCATAGAAGGACCTGTTTTTCGTGGCGAAAAACTGTACAAGGTGCTGATTTACAGCCTCTTCTGAATTGAACGTTATACCACGCAAGGATTGTTAAAGAGAGAGCGAAACAAGTGGAAGTCTGACGGCCCAAGGTCAGGCGAGTATGCAGGGTGTGGCAACGCATCCCACCCAAGCTCCAATAAATTTTGGCGGGTGATCAAATTTATGTGTGGTCTGGCGTTGTCGTGATGGAACACAACACCTTTACGATGAACGAGCTCTGGACATTTCTGGATGATGGATTCGTTCAAACTGTCCAATTGCCGACATTGCACATTTGAATTGATTGTTTGGTTCCGTGGTAGGAGCTCAGAAAACACGACGCCTTTAAAATCCCACCACACTAAGACCAGAACCTTCCGCTGATGAATGTCTGCTTTGGATGTCGTTTGAGGCGAAGCAGCACGTCGGGACCAAGACCGTTTGCGCAGCACATTGTTGTACACAATCCACTTTTCGTCACCAGTTATCAGTCGCTTCAAAAAGGGATAGTTTTCCTCACGTTTAATGAGCATATCGCAGATGTTTATACGCGCCGTCAATTGAGCTTCTTTGAGTTCATGAGGAACCCACACATCGAGTTTGCTTATGTATCCCAGCAACTTCAGGTGGTCGTGAACGCTTGAATGATGGATGTGCAATGTGTCTGCAATCTCTCGTGTCGTGTAATGTGGGTTTGACTCGATCAATGCCTTGATTTGGTCGCCATCAACCTCAGTTGGCCTCCCGGACCGAGGAGCATCGTTGAGGTAAAAATCACCAGCACGGAATTTTGCGAACCCACCGCTGGCACTATCACGTTCTTGTAGAGCATTATCATCGTATACTTTATGCAACTTTTCACAAGCTTGACTCGCGTTCTTGCCTTTACGGAAGTAAAACAGTAAAATATGGCGAAAATGCACGGTTTGGTCTTCCATCTTCAACTTGATGTTAAATCTCCGCAAATCTACCAAATTGCTCACTATTCCATTTAGACTGCATCTAGAACTAGCACTTGTCAAAATGCCATAGCGATAACAGAGCTGCGCATGCCTTCTAGCACTTCCAAAACCGCCCAACCGCTATCGGGTGCCAAAATACGTCATGACTTTTCCAACAATCCAATATCAGGAAATGTTTAGTGCACTGATCTACAGGGTGCCATACAGTCTTTATCACATTACAAAAATTAATATAAAAACTGCAATACAGGTACAAGAAAGGGATTGCACGAAAATAATGGTGCACAAGTAAATGTTTTTTTACGGTGTCAGTACACCTCCACATGGGCGCCAATTGTGGCCCGGAAGGCATCTAAGCGATATTCGATTTCACTCCATCTTTTGTTTAACATCTCAGCAGAGACAGAACCAATGACGTTCGTTATTGGGCTCTTCAACATCTCGACATCCGGAACACTGCTAGAGTAAACTTGGTCTTTCACATAACCCCACAGGAAAAAGTGTAGAGGGGTTATGTCGGGTGATCGAGGTGGCCATGTCATGGGACCGTCGAGGCCAATCCACCTGTCCGCAAATGTGGCATTCAGGAACTCACGAACCATTATTATTGACCAATATGGTGGAGCACCGTTTTGTGCATAAAACTGAGGGAGCTACAAAAGTTCCAGCTTTTTCAAGTACACATTACATGTTGCCGTGGGTTCCGTAAAAAAGAAGGGTCCGATGGTTCTTTCATGCTCCAGTCCTCATACGTTCACTTTCGGGCTAGCCCTCTGTTGTTCGATGGCATACTGGGGATTTTCTGATCCCCAAATTCGCGCATTGTGCCTATTTACTGTACTAGAGACGTGGAATGTTGCTTCATCTGAGAAACAGACACGGTGCAGATAATCACTATCATGAGCTATACACTGCAACAAATCCGTCACAAATGCAGCACGGCAAGGCCCGTTATCAAGCTGAAGAGCTTGAACGATCTGTACCTCATAAGTATACAGATGAAGACGTTTGTGTAAAAATATGTGAACCGTGGCACGGGGAATCCCAATTTCCAGTGAAGCACGACGAATGGACTTCCCTGGGTTTCGCATAAATGTCTCTTAAACAGCTCCAGCTGTCTCTTGTGTAACCGGTGGTCCACCCGCTCGGGGTAGATCTACAACTCTACCAGTCGCTTTAAACTTTTCATACCAAGCTGTTATGCTTTTTTGGTCAGGTGGTGATCATCTGTAGTCTTTTCTGAAAGGACTCTGGACAGTTACCGTCGATTTGGTCTCATGGAACCACAACACGCAAGCCTCTTTTTCTTGCATGGAAGCCATTATCGATGAAATGCTTCTCTTACTCAGTAGTGCTCAATTAAAGAACAGGAAAAAAAAACTTTATGAGTGTTGCTTTATTAGGTTGCCAACCATTTTGTTTTAACTTACATAGATGTTTTTATATTAATTTTATAATGTGGGGAAGACTTTTTTTTTGTGATTGGAGGTTTAACGACCACCGTGAGCAACTCAATGGGCTATAAGCAATCGCCCGTCCCTAATTTAGAGTCACTGGTTCCAGGGAAGGGAGAGAGCCAGTGCCGTAAGACAAACACAACATCAATGCCTCACCGGGATTCGAACCCGGACCCCTTCGGACTAATGATCAGAGGCCAACACCTTAGACCACTGCGCCACCGGGGCGGCAGGGGAAGACTTTACGAACACCCTGTATTATGTTGCCATTTTATATTTTCATTACGCTGTTCTAAAATGAAAATTTCTTTGTTATTAGACATCTTTTGAAAATGACAGAAATTAGGTAGTAATGGGAAGGGAGTGAGGCAGAATCTTTCGGCTTGGCTGCCAAGTTGAGGAACTCAACTGGGGGACGACATGTGTCCGAAGAAGCCCCAGTGCGTTTGAGGATGTGATATATACAGACAGTAAATGTGTATATATGGACAGAACAACTTTACATTGAAATCTCAACAAAAATATCCAGATTCTCAACTCCCTGCGAGATGGGAGTAGAAAATGGTCATAAAATGGAACGAAAAGTTTAATACTTTTTCACCATTGTGTTTTGCTGTCATTGTTTTTGTTCTCGAAGACCGAATTACAATTTAAAAAGATTGGAATGTGAAGCTACCTGAAAGTTCAAAGCAAGTCACCTTTCTCACACAATTAAGGCAGTGAGAAATTTGACGTATATGTGGGCCTGAAAGTCGTGTTTTAGGGCCTGAAAATCTTGAAAGACGTACATCTTCTCGGAGACTCACGAGGTCTCGAGGTTGGAGAGAGCAAGGATGGGGTGCAGCGCTTATCCAGCCAGCGAAATTTGTCCTGGTTGGTGTAAGATCGAACCGAGAAGGGTGAAAAAACAGCTATTCATTCACGGCTCTAAGCTGAATGACCAGGAAGATGCAAGGTTTTGCGAGCTCTCAGGTGGAAACCAGTCGGTCGCAAGACGATTCAGATTCTCAGAGAAAGCCTCGGTATTCTAAGCCGAGCTTCTCGTTATTAAAGAAGCCCTTTAGTCGGCAGCCCCAAAAAGAAGCTAAGAGGAAATATTTTTCCTTTCAGGCATGAAAGATGTTCTGTAGGCACCCAGAAGGGTTTTTTTTTTTTTTTGGTTGGAGGTTTAACGACCACCGTGAGCAACTCAGTGGGCTATCAGCAGTCGCCCGTCCCTAATTTAGGGCCACTGGTTATAGGGACGGGAAAGGACTAGCGCCGTAAGACAAACACAGCATCCATGCCTCACCGGGATTCGAACCCGGACTCACCTCGAACGAATGATCAGAACCCATTGCTTGAACAACTGCGCCAACAGAAGTTTAGGAAGAGGAATCATTTTGAAAGGAAAATTACAGCTGAGTTGGGGAACTCAAGCGGGGAAGGGATGGGTGTTGGAACTAGTAACCATTTGTTTTAAATAATATTTTGTAAATATATCTGGGGACCATTTTATGCCAATTATTATAATTGTGGCAATAGGTTTGTTGTTGTTGTTGGTTTTCAGAGATCTGTTGGAAATGTCGCATAATCTTGTATCTGTTTGTATTTTGGGAATTAAAATATTTCACAGAAAGTTGTTACATCTTCTTCAAAATCTCGTCAGTGAGTTTCTACTTGCTCCCAAGCCATGTCGGAACCAGGAAAAAAGAAAGAACAAACCAGTTGGCGAAAGAAATCACAAAAATGTGGGAAGAGGACTGCCCGATGAAAGTCGCGCTGCAAAGTGTTTACAGTAAAAAGAAACAAGATATTTTGAATGCTCAAGAAACGCATATGGCGCATTAAATCCGTTTATTTTTGTAGTATAATAACCACAAAAAAGTCTCCAAGCTTTTGCAGTCCACTAGAAGGCTTTTTCAAGGCAATGGTCTACCACTATCTTGAAAAAGCCTCCAAGTGAAATGGGAAACATTGTGCTTGTAACGAAGTAAATTTCTCCGTCATTTTTGTCCACGCCGGGCTCGAATCCGGGTCCCCTCATTCCGGAATAAGTCTCTCTACCAATTGAGCTACGCGGACGTTTGTATCGCTGCTATTTGCCTTTCACGTCACATCTCCCCCCCCGGAAGACGGCCGGGGGCATGGCCCACGGGTCAGCCGTGACCATGAATCGTCGTAGGCAGCCATCCGCTGAAGCACGTAATTGAGAACTCCCATTCAATTTGGTGTGTGGAATGCAACGTCACACACATTTATTTTTCGAAGTGCTGGAGAAGGGATTCTCTTACTTTTCCTCTCTCGCGGTGTGAAAAGAACATCACACCATTGCGAGATCTTGAACGGCCGGGTCCGGAAAGTTCGGGCGCCATTATAACGAAGTAAATTTCTCCGTCACTTTTGTCCACGCCGGGGGCTCGAACACGGGTCCCCTCATTCCGTAATAAGTCGCTCTTACAATTGAGCTACGCGGACGTTCGTTATCGCTGCTGTCTGCCTTTATGTTGTGTGCGTCCTGCTGGGCAAGCACGTCACATGCTTTTTACACCACAAAAATTAATGGATTTAATACGCTATATGAGTTTCATGAGTAGTCATAGT
The DNA here is from genome assembly GCA_039090855.1 of Macrothele yani. NCBI lineage: Eukaryota > Metazoa > Arthropoda > Arachnida > Araneae > Macrothelidae > Macrothele > Macrothele yani. The sequence goes on along the minus strand of CM077026.1, from coordinate 18,382,115 downwards.
CTGACGTATTTAACATAAGGTTACCGAGCTATTTTGGCTAAACGCGGGAAAGGTGGAATGTGGAAGACATACGGCATCTTCTTTAGGATTTCAGTTAAAAGAACTGAATCGAAACGTTTCCTTAAGGTGGTACCACCTAAAATCTCTGCCTTATGTTTCCAATAGCAAAACTTGTTTATATATTTTCTTTGCAATTATTGTATTCCCAAGGATACAAATTTGCACATCAATAACACTAACTTTAAGTTATAGCATGGGATTCTTAATACTTTCTAAAACATAACCATAATCAAGCAATCCAGCATTTGTTTGTCAACTGACGTCATCAATGTACCGTTCGCACCATCTATTAGCAGGTCTCAACATTACTCAAAGAAAAATGATTGATTTTTAATATAATTAAGGTTATGTTTTAGTTAGTATTAAGTATCCCATGCTATAACTTGAAGTTAGTTTTATCGATGTGCAAATTTTCATCCTTGTGAATACATTAATTGCAAAGAAAATATGTAAAGAAGTTTTACCATTCAAACATAAAGCACATATTTCATGTGGAACCACCTTAACCATGCACTCATGGTTCAGGGCATCTTACATGAGTTTTTTTAGCAGATTTTCCATTAAGAAAAGAGCGTGTCATTGGGGTGCCCGAACCGTCGACATCGCTCACACGATACTAGAATGTTCTTTTGCAGATAGACGAAGGGCCCTGATTCCAGAGAAAGAAATGACGCTCTTCTTATTAGTTTGCGTAGAACTCGAAAGCGAATCATGGAGATGGTTCAAGAGCTCGTCATGAGACAAGTAGAAAAGCCTCAGGAATACAGAAAAGAAGGAAAACCTCGGGAATTCAAAAAAGCGATCACAAAAAGAAGAAGGCCGCAAGAATTAGAGAACGATCCAAGTCAAGGGTTATCAACCTAATGTCACGTGGTACTAGAACTGCAGATTTCTTTTCAGCGTACATCCCATAATCATCATTCGTTTTATTTAGGTGTACATACCCATTATCACTTTGTAATGCGCAACATATCATTGCATTTTGATAAAAGGGTATTTCTAGATTAAAGCGTAACTGTGTCTTTGAAAAATATTAATGGACCGCCGACCTGATCTTGGGGAAAGCACCAGAGCTTTTCGACGGGATTTCTGTCGCAACGCCTGCAATAACTACTAATTAAATGAGGACCGTTAATCCCTGCAGAGTCGGATACTTGGCAGAGCACGATAAGTTATCTATGTTTACTGGGTGTCTTATTGCCCTTAAAATGTGACTAAATATGTAAGTGTTTGGTGCCGAGGTTTAGAAGTATTCAAGGGCGCTCTGAGTTCAATGACATAAAGGACATCTTACATTAGTGATGTTAAAAGTCCTGAACATTCTATACATTCAAATGTAATGCTTATTACAGAACTCGATTTTTCCCTACGAATTTTATACTCTTTGTAGTGTATAAAGGTTCGTAAGAAAAATATAAATTTAATACAAATTTTGAATTGATAACGAAAATACATTTGATACAAATTTTGAATTGATAATTGAAATACATTTAATACAAATTTTTAATTGATAACGAGGAACAGGACACCAATTATACAGAAATTAGTAACTATACTAGTGATAGGATTTATTGACGTAAGGATATATACATAAACATTTCCAAGCTTCCGCACATCAACCAGATGGCTTTTTCAAGAAAGTTACACAGAAACTGCAACTGAATTATAGAACGCTTTAACAATTTGAACGCAATGAATTGACTTATTATTCATTTAAAGATACGAGGTATCACGCTGGTCATGCACGCGGTATTCTGTTTGGAAGAAGGCGTTGCTTAAAGAACTGGTTCCAAATTCGTGGCAACTCGAATGAGACGCTATCATTGGAAGTATCACTGTTGGTGTTGATCTCCAGAGTTCCCCGAATGGCTATACATTTAGGGGTAGAGTAGGTAGCTAATTTTTTTATATCATCCCATGTAGGAGTGGTGGACTTGAATTTCATTTCTCTGGATAGGGCCGTGGCTACTTTATAATAGTTTGTGTCCATTTTATGCTCGTTGACTCTGATTCCAAACGCTTGGTCATTCCAATGTGGTATCGTTTAGAGCCGTCCGAATATTGTAGGAGGATCGCATAAACCCCATGCTTCGGTGGGAAGAGGTGGTTTTTCACTATTTCTTTTTAGCATAGTATATAAAGATGAGACCTTATGCCGACAGGAGACCTTATGCCGACACCGTAGTTCATCTTCTTGAGTTTGTAAGGCACATTTGGAGTGTAGGGAATTGAGCCTGAATAACGGAGCTGCGGCATAAGAAGATTAGAATGTTTGATCCTGGCTTTTTGGATCAAGTTACGTATCTGATTCAATTAATACCCTGCATCAGCGGCCAACTTGATGACGCTTTCAATTTTGTACTGTCTAGAATGGGTATCGGAGGAGACGGCGAAGTCTTTTCTAATTCGAGAAAGGAAGATAGCTGTTTTGTAGTCTGCGGGGCTGAAAGACCAGCGTAGCTTCAGCTTAAGGACGAACGTGGGTTTATAGTAGACTTATGTACCGAGGTGGTTGTCAGGCAGTTTACTCAATAAAACATCCCGATAAGGAAAAGCATTGTTGTGTTCAAGTTCCATCTTGAAATTGTTCGTAGGATGCATATCATTGTTTTTATCAAAGAAAATTGGAACAGTCTCTTTTCCGTGAGGCCTTACGAAAAATTTGTCTTCCGCATAACGCAGCCAGGTGGTAGGCCGTGGGGTGTTGCTGGAGAATATATTTTGCTCAATTGGGCGAAGTATTACTTCTGCAAGGGCGGGTGAAAGTGAGGATTCCATCAGAGCGATATTATTATATTTGTGTACTTGTCCTTCGAAACTGTAGAAGCTAGTATTAGATACCAAGTCTATTAACTTGAAGATGCTGGGGCATGACTCTTGCGAATAAAATGCTGAATTTGATATGGCCTCCTTTAACGTTCTGATGGCTTCCGAAATGGGGATTGAAGAGTAAAGGGAAATCACGTCAAAACTGTCGATAGTGTCGCCTGGTGAGACAAAGATTTGCTTGGCTTTCGTTATAAAATCCGCAGTGGAATTTATTACAATAAATTCCACTCTGTAAAAGTACCATCCACTCTTCAAGTAACACCTTCTCCCTATCAGGATACCGCGTGCACAACCAACGTGATACCTCGTATCTTTAAGTGAACATAACGTCGTATCTATTTATAGTCAAGTCAAGTCACCGTGTTCAAGTTGTTAAAGCGTCCTATTATTCAGTTGCAGTTTCTGTCTAACTTCCTTTAAAAAGCCATCTGGTTGATGTGCGAAAGCTTGGAAGCGTTTATGTATATATTCCTACGCCTATAAATCGTATAACTAGTATAGTTACTATTTTCTACAAATTTTGAAGATGTGAATCCGTTTATAGGTGTAAATATAATTTGAATGTTAAGTCAGATAATATCCGAAAACTTGAAAAATTTGTGCCGCTCAGTTGGCGCAGTGGTCTAATCGCTGGCTTTTGACCATTCGTCCGAGATGGGTCTGGGTTTGAATCCCGGTGAGGGATGGATATCGTGTTTGTCTTACGGCACTGGTTCCTTCCCTTTCCTGGAACAAGTGTCCCTAAATTAAGGGACGGGGAACTGTTTATAGTCTTATAAAACAAATACCACCGTCTATGTAAGATATTTAATTAAAAGATGAAATCTATTTACAAATTAAAACCTCCACTAGCCCTTCCGGGTAACACTTACCCCATCATCAGGTGGAACAGAGAGGTTAATGCAGTACCCGCGTAGACCTTTATAGGAGCGCAGCAATGCATCATGGTATAATTCTCAAGCGTCACAAAGTTAAGGTGTTGCCATCGCAACCGAGCAATAGATACAATTTCCGACTTTAGTTACACATAATGCAAATTGTGTTGCACTGTTAAAATTGTCAAATTCACATGTTATTGTTTTATTAAATTTATTTTATAATTATAATTTAAAGTTCAAACCGGCGACGTGGTTTTTCCAAACTTTTGGTATATCCACTGGCGTGTTATCATTACAGCACCTGTCCCCCCAAGGCTTCAATGTACAGGCGCCATCCCGATGGCGCAGTGGTCTAAGCGATGTCTTCTGATCATTCGTCCGGAAGGGGTCCGGGTTCCAATCCCGGTGAGGCATGGATGTTGTGTTTGTCTTACGGTACTGGCTCTCTCCCTTCCCTGGAACTAGTGGCCCTAAATTAGGCACGGGCGACTGCTTACAGCCCATTGAGTTGCTCACGGTGGTCGTTAAACCTCCTATCAAAAAAAATGTGCAGGCTTTCAGCAAGGTGCAGTGAGTGTACTTACGCAGGGGTGTTCAGCAATCTAATGTTCACCCAGTCTCGTTGCAAAGTTCCATTTACGACGTTTCCAGATAATGCCGTACTATTGCGGAAAGTTCGAATATCATACTTATGTTCCTGAACACGAATACGCAAACTTCTCCGTGTCGAGCCTGTATAGTTACTAACGTGTCCTCCTTTTGAGGTGTCTAACAGTGGTATGTTGTACACTCCCCATTTGCTCAAAATATCGGTTGCTGCCCGATCATTTCTAACAGATGATATGAGATTCTTTGATCGGGTACCGAATTGTTTGTTATGCTTTGAGCATATGTGTGACAATGCGTTAGTGATATGTGGGTACTGGTCCAGTGCTCCCACAAACCGTTTGCTAGGCTTCGGGTCTTGTTCTAGGCTTTGGATTTTGTTCTAGACGTATGGTTCTTTTGTTACTGATTCTGCAGAATTATCTATAAACCAATGTCCTTGGATATTCGTGTTTATCCGCCAATTTAAAAATAAACTTTATTTCAGACTGTAGCATACACTCGCTTGAAGAATACGTGTAGGCTCTTCTTAGAAGAAAGTTAATAGCAGATAGTTTTTGTGGAGTTGGATGTGAGGAATTAAATGGAATAAGGCTGTTGCAATCAGTTGGCTTACGATAAACTGAAAAAGAAAGTGAATTAGTATCCAGGTCACGAAATATGCGAAAATCCAAAAAAGGGAGTGACAATTCAGATTCAAGTTCTGTCGTGAGCCCGATAGTATGGAATACTGACGAAAGTGCGTCTGCGAATTGAATTAAATCATCCCTGGAGTTGGGCCAATGCACAAGGATGTCGTAGACGTACCTAAGGTATAAACTGGGGACAAAAGGGGATTCATTGAGAACTTTGTTAACAATGTATTGTAGCAGAATGTCCGCTAACACAGCAGATAGTGGGGAGCCCATCGGCAAACTCTCAGTTTGCAAGTAAATTTTGTCAAGAAATTTGAAATATGATCGCCGTTTAACTAAACGAAGTGCGTTCATAATGGCGGTGATTTCGGGAGTGGGGACGTGAATTTCAGCAAGTATAGTCTCAATAATACGATGAGTGGCGTCCACAGGTACATTAGGGTACAGTGAAACCACATCCAGAGAGGCTAATATGAAAGGGCCAGCATGTGGCTGAATCATTCTGATCCTTTCTATTGCCTTAGTGGAGCTTTTGATGGAAAAAGGTGAGCTCTCTGCTAACTTGGCCAAATATAGGGCAAGGGCTTTTTCTAGTGGTCGAGTAGGACTAACGTAGACTGCGTCCAAAGGCCTAATAGGCAGCCCCTCTTTATGCAGTTTGATACGTCCAAAGATATAGGGGACACGACAAGCAGGTGGGGGGCTAAATTCTTTGAAAAAACTTTCAGGGAAGTTGTGAGCATTCTTCAATATGGTCAACGCTGCACAGGTTGCTTTAGTTGGGTCACTGTCTACTACCTTGTGTGGAATGGAAGCTATAGGCTCTATCATTTTCCCCCTGTAGTTTGAGCTATCCAACAAGACAGTTTAATGTGTCTTATCTGAAACCGAAATATATATATCATTATTATTTCTAACAGCAGCAAGCTGCTGCCTTTCTTCATTATACATTGGGATTAGTTTGGACTGTTGCTGCGTTTTGCCCCTTCATAGACGGCTATCAATTTGTACGCGCGCGCAACATCATGTTCAGCCTGAGGTAAGTTTCTGATGATACATTCTAATTGTGGGACAGTCTCAAAGATATTGGCCTTGTTCGTCGGGCATGCGAATTTCGTTCCTCTTTCTGAAGCTCTACGTTGCACATCGTTCAACTCATAATTACTAAGGTTGACAACATTAGACTTTGTAATTATACTAATATGACTTCCATGATAGCGCACAGACCTATTATTAACTTCACTGTCAACTAGGAAACAAAGTTTGCCAATATGGGTATCGGTCAATGATTTGACCGAGTTTTCTATTAAAGTCGAGGTGACAGTAAACACACGGTCCATGATAATAGGGTGTTCGCGATTCGACAAATCCTCATAAGCAGTATAACACTTTCTACTAAGGAAATCGATAAATGATCTCTTACTTCTAATGGCACTTATTAATCTTTTCTTCTCCGCATTTCGAAGTATGCAGTTGTCAAACAACGAGAGGGGAGCCATACGAATACGAAGGTGGTTCGGAATGATATCCAGGTCTTTACAGCTACTCAGGAATCCCAGATGAGCACACTCCTTTGCGAGCTTGATTCGTGTTGACTGGAACATTTGTTTTCCATGTTTACATTCATGTTATATTTACACCAATATTTATAGTCTACTGAGTTGCTCAAGGTGGTCGCCAAACCTCCAATCAAAAAAAAAAAAAAAAAAAAATATGTCGTCCTGGAGCGGAAACCGAACCCGCGTCTCCCGGATAGAGCCCGATTATGCTATCCACTACACCACCCCGAACGACCAAGTTTCAAGTTTCCGATTAATTTGGTCGCTATCTGGGAGATGCGAGTTCGGTTCCTTCTCCTGGACGATGGAATTTTCAAGTTTTCGGGTATTATGTGGCTTAACATGCATGTAATGCAACATCAATAAACGGATTTTCATCTTCCAAATCTATATTGCGCAATAGTGTAATCCCGTATTTTTTTCATTGATCAACGTTTATATAAACAACGGTTCAACACGGCTTGATTATCTCTATTAAATTCCAGAATATCTGATAAGGCCTTTGCGTAAGAAAATGTTTTCCATGTTTACAGACTTTCCTGCGATCATACAAAGGAATTTTAAAATTCTGAAGTATTTCAACAGTACACTGAGATTAGGCGATCATTCCTTAAGGATATTTAGGACTCTTCTATTATTCCATTTTTTTAAAAGAATCAGAAATTTCAAGATGATTTAGGAGCGACATTTGAATTGGATAATATACAAACTGTATAAAACTCCTTGCATATTTGATCTTACGCAAATCTTTTAAACTTTATATAAAGCATTTGTGTTTACATTTCTCGTCTAAGATAGCAGAGAACTGTTACCTTCGCTTAGGTTTCTGCACAAAGCAATGCAAAATATCCCAAATTTTTACCTATTCTATTTTCGCGAGCAATTGGTATATTGAGAATATTTAACATCTCACATTTGAGAAAAACTTGAATCAAAAACGTGGAGAAAAGTTGTTGATTTTCATGAAAAAATAAAAGACATTGTGGAAACCTACTGTGTTTCTACCCTTCGGCATTAAAATAAAATTTGTGTATATGCTTTTTTTACTTAATTCGTTTGCATTTGGATAAATTTCTTTGTTTAAATCAATAGAAATAACAAACAGAAGAAACATGACTAGAACTACAATCAATGATGAAAGAATCAAAACCCTTAAATTCAGGTAAAAAAACCCGACCAAGGTTGCATATTATGGGTGAGTTTTTGATGTTATTCATCTTTCCCGACAGCAGGACAGTAAATACCATGCATAAAATTTCGATGTGACGGGAATGGGTAACGGAGGTAGTTAAAACCACGTGACGCAGGCTGTCCCATGAAGCAACAGGTGGCGTTTGTTTCATGGCTGCTATTCATGAGGCTAGATGTGTTCAGCGAAGATTCACCAAGCATAACAGTGACTTCCACCATTTTTCCTGGCCACCACAAAGCAGAGGCGGGCAGGCAGCCCCGTTGGCGCAGTGGTCTAAGCGATGGCTTCTGATCATTCGTCCAAAAGGGGTCCGGGTTCGAATCCCGGTGAGGCATGGATGTTGTGTTTGTCTTACGGCACTGGCTCTGTCCCTGGAACCATTGACCCTAAATTAGGGACGGGCGACTGTTTATAGCCCATTGAGTTGCTCACGGTGGTCGTTAAACCTCCAATAAAAAAAAATAAAATAAAAAGGAGGGACGGTTCCATTATTTTCATGAGGGGAAGGGGGGCTCCATATAGTTACTGGGAGTTTTGCCAAAATTATGAGTCAGGAGCGTGAAATTACCGTATGGAAATGGAAAATACAAATCCTCATTAGTTCCGAATGATAAAATCGATCGTTCATATCTTCCAATTAATTAACGAAAGTAATATGCTTTTAAGTAATACTTTCTTTCTCGAAAAAATATTCAACTTGTTATTAAAACCAAACAAATCGAAGCTTTTCCTTTGTTCCCGAGGGGGGCGCGCCTCCCTTCTGGATCCTACCCTGCCACAAAGCCCGGATACTGTCAGAAAAGTAGATCCGGGAGCAAACCCTCGTCCTTCAAATCTGACTGTCTGGTAAACGCATGGTATGTCGTAGATGTAGGTGTACTACAACACCTTGTGGAATCTAGGCCAAACCGAAACGTTTCGTAATAATGGCTGAAGGAGGTCCAACTCGGTATTGCATTAAAATTTTTAATTCGGTGGCTGGTGTATATAATTTTGCAGTATGTCTACAAACAAGCGGCACGAGATACGTAAAGGAATTCATTCGTTAGTGTTTGTACCATTTGTTATAGAATATGAGAGAATATGCAGCTGTGTGCAATCTTACGTATTTTGTCCGCAGCTAAAATTCCTTTGTGTCCAACTGGGCAGTCCCAAGTTGTGTGTTGCAATCATTCCGTCTATTCATTCTGTAATTACTCGTCTCCGTTACAGAGAGCATTTTGTGCTTTCTTGGGACGTTCATTACCATGGGTCATAGACCTTTCCTCCCCGCCCATTGCGCTCCCGGTCTTTAATGGCGTTCTGGTGAGTTGTACTCAGTCTTTACTGCTTCCATTTCCGAAAGTGAGGACAATCCAATGAACTGCGGCCAATTTTTCATCTTCCTTTTCTGCGTTGACAATTAATACAGGAATCATGTCTAACTTTATTGCCAAAAAGCCTGTCTGCGTCATTTTGTTCGCTTTGATGCAATGGGTGCTTTTATTTCCTAAAACGTATTACACTCGATCAAAAACTGATTGCTGAACGATTGAACCTTTTGAATAATAAGTATTAAAGGGACAACTTCCGGTTTTAATTTTTTTTAAAGAAAAATCTGCGAAAACGTGCATTTCTTGGAACCTCCTTACCGGCACTTTTAGGGAAATACACAATTCTCCCAAAAAACATTAATCAAGGAAAATGCGTTTTTCCCGATATTCTCCTACAATGAGCTTCCGTTGAGTGACATAAGGCAAAATATCAACCAGAACACCATTCATAATATTTCAGTGGGACTTCTAAACTTCCATAAATACTCAATAAGCTCTTTGTCAGGAATGAACCATTACTACACTTTCCTTATCGGACATTAAGGTTCATGTCAATGTTAAAGGAAACACGTATGGGATACCTTGGGTAGTTTTCACATATCTAATGCAGAAGCATTTCATGCCGTCTTCTAGCAACAGATGTTTCTAATGGCAAAAGCTAACACGCATTTTTCCAACGGAATCGAAGAAACAATATCAACTAAGAACAGGAGCAATATACAGATTAAATTATAAGCATGGTTGCTAATTCTACTTCAAAAGGCATACTTTCCCCTTGTTGTAAAACAGAAACATTATAACTGACAAAAGAAAGTTGTACTTTAATGATGTTGAAGATATTTCTTCATTAGAAAACACAATAAAATGACACACAAGTATAAAGAAATCTTACAAATACAAATCTGGTCATGTCTTTGAAAACATTTCAGAAGCATGATTTTTTTTTTACAGCGGACTATTGAAAAATGAGAAAATTATCAGAAAATAAAATATATTTCCGTCACTAGCGGAAATGCTGAACATTTAAAAAAAATTAACAACACATGCAGTTTTCTTTATTACTAAAGGAACCATTTACAACAATAATGTATTGAACCGGATTCTTAGAATTCGCTAAATACTGGCATGTAGAAATAGTAAGTTACACCCTCTAGTGGCAGAAATGTTCGTTCCAAAAACACTCAAATTTTGCGCATTATGTTCTTCACACCTCAAGGTATACGAAGCAAAAAGATATTTTTAAAATCAAACATTTAGAAGCCCAGACATGGAGGAATATGCTAGTATAGGGTAGCACAGCATAGAGTAGAATACAGTAAGATAACAATTTTACCAAATCAATTTGCAGAAATGTTTGCAAACAGAAATACAAATTTACACCATCAAAAAGAAAAAAAGGCAGAATAGATAAATCTATAAAAATCAGAAAGTATATAGAAACATTATTCCAGAAGTCAAAAATATGCGACGCGAAAAGAGATTTTCTAAGGAGTTTTAGAAAAGAGATATCCCGAAATATCCCATTTGTTCTGACGCACCCTAACGCATAAACTGCGCATTATTTTGGCTTGGAAATTAGTATAAACGTTTTTTCGTAGTAAGCGGTATCTATCCAGTAAATACGTTTTTAAAACTAGTTTATATGCTCGTTAATACTTCCGCATGTGTATAAACAGAAATATCAACTCGCTTTGTTTCCAGAATTGTTCGTTTCAAAAATATAAATTGAATTCAAAGTACCACGCACCATGAACACAATCCTACTCAAAAATATTTTTTTTAATTTTACAACCAGAGTAATCGCGAATAACAGACTTTGCATTTACAATATCTACTATACATTCAAAGAAAAAAAATATTCGAAAATTAGTATTTGTGGTAAGATGTATGAAATAAATAAAGAGCTGTTGTTACGTAAAATGCATTCACAGAATTTCTCATAGGTGAGAGTAAGCAAGGCAAAATATTCTTTAAAAAAGCAGACTACCATACTTGTGACAGAGATAGCACAGCAACTATTTTCCAAAACATTGGAATTACTCACCGTTTGTGGAGAACGTTTTTTCAATAAAATTTAGGCCCACTTCGGGCTTTCAGAACAGAAATAAATGTACTTGGAATTGACTTATACAAGCTATGCATATACGATCTTTGAATTTGAGGCCATTCTTCTTGTAAAATATGTCTCAGAAGTGTTCAATAACTGGAAAGCGTTATCCAACCTTTTGCTCTAGATATTCCCACAATTGTTCAATAATGTTGAGGTCTGGGGATTGAACTTATCTGAGTAGCACCTGTACCTCATTCATCAGCTCTGGAAACCAAAACTTGGCACGTTTAGCACAATTCATCGCTGCATTATCTGCTTAAACCCAGGAACAGACACTAGGAAACAACACTAGAAGCAGGTGGTCCCTGCCTACAGCGTTAGGAGCAGGTTGTTCCCAAGAAGGGATTCCTAAATTGCAGATGTGACAAGATCGTGCACAGTAACCAATGAACGTAAAGGATACCATGATATGGTACCCACCACAATCAGAAATCCACCTCCATTCTTCATAGTAGGAACCAATCAGATCAGGTGTCGTGGTACGCTTCTGCAGGCTATCGCCAGTCGTTTGAAGCACGATTCATCAGACCAGATGACACGTTGCCAGTCTTTAGTATCCCAGTTTCAATGGTCACACTCTACCAGTGGTGGGAACCAATGTGAAACACTCTTCATCAGACCATATGACACGTTGCCAGTCTTTAGCATCCCAGTTTCAATGGTCACACTCTACCAGTGGTGGGAAACAATGTGAAACACTCTTCATCAGACCATATGGCACGTTACCAGTCTTTAGCATCCCAGTTTCTATGGTCACAGTCTACCAGTGGTGGGAAACAATGTGAAACACGATTCATCAGACCATATGACACGTTGCCAGTCTTTAGCCTCCCAGTTTCTATGGTCACACTCTACCAGTGGTGCGAATCAATGTGAAACACTCTTCATCAGACCATATGACACGTTGCCAGTCTTTAGCATCCCAGTTTCTATGGTCACACTCTACCAGTGGTGGGAATCAATGTGAAACACTCTTCATCAGACCATATGACACGTTGCCAGTCTTTAGCATCCCAGTTTCTATGGTCACACTCTACCAGTGGTGGGAAACAATGTGAAGCACAATTCATCAAATCAGATCACACTTTGCCAGTCTTTAGCATCCCAGTTTCTATGGTCACACTCTACCAGTTGTGGGAATCAATGTGAAACACTCTTCATCAGACGATATGACACGTTGCCAGTCTTTAGCATCCCAGTTTCAATGGTCACACTCTACCAGTGGTGGGAAACAATGTGAAACACTCTTCATCAGACCATATGACACGTTGCCAGTCTTTAGCATCCCAGTTTCTATTGTCACAGTCTACCAGTGGTGGGAAACAATGTGAAACACGATTCATCAGACTAGATGACAGGTTCAAGTCTTTAGCTTTCCAGTTTCTATGGTCACACTCTACCAGTGGTGGGGAACAATGTGAAACACTCTTCATCAGACCATATGACACGTTGCCAGTCTTTAGCATCCCAGTTTCTATGGTCACAGTCTACCAGTGGTGGGAAAGAATGTGAAGCACGATTTATCAGACCAGAAGGCACGTTGCCAGTCTTTAGCATTCTAGTCAATGATCGTCTGCAAACTTTGTCCGGAGCCGTTTGCCTCAGAGAGTACTCGTCGTTCGCAGTACGTTGATTGGACTTCCCTTGACTTTTAACCATGCCTACAATGCTGCCAAGAAAGCTCACACGGGAGATACGAATGGCAGCGCATGTTGTTTACCGACGCGTCGCGATTCAAGCTAATGACTTATGATGGACTTATCCTTGTACAGCGACACCATAGTTAACGGCTGTTGAGGACATGTGTTATACAGCTTCATGCGGGTACAGCACAGGGCGTCCAGGGTTCCATTCACGTTTTAAATCTCTAAGCATTGCAGAATTCGTAAATATCCCGGAGTACATCGCGGAAATTGAGGAGGTCGAAGTGCTGCCATATCTTCAGACGATCCACGGTGCCATTTTTCAACACGACAATGCCCGAACACATGTGACGCGGAATGTTTTAGAGCTCCAGGATACCCGACATGTGCCAAGTCTTGCTTTACCCAGCGTGTTCGCCTGATTTGTCGCCCGTTAAAGAAATGTGGGACATGGTCGGCCGACAGCTAGCCCGTCAAGCTCCTCCGCTAGTTATTCAAGATGAAATGTGGATACGAATATTGCATAGTATAAAATTTCCATCTTCAGTGCGACAACCAGAAACTTTTCCACACAGTGTACGAGTTATTATCGTCGCTTGTGATGGATGTACAAGGTACTGGGTATTGTATGTTCCACATCACTTCTGTATTGCTGAACACTTTTTCTTGTGCGAGGGAGGATCGAAAAGTAGCGCACAGAAATATTTCCCTTTGCAATTTGCACTTTGGCAGACAACGAGTTTGAATATCATGCTACAGACCAGTTTGACTGTATCAGGTGTCTCCGTGGTGGAAGACAGTTAGAACGACGGCACAAAGTTATCGCGTTTGTTAGCGTCGTCTACGAATGAACAGCAACGCGACGTAGTGCAATTTTTGTAGGCTAAAAGGAAACTCCGACGGAAATTCACAAAGAAGTGGTCGAAGTGTATGGTGGTGATTGCCTGGACCGCAGAAACATCTCCTATAACGGCGTCATCATCTATCACTGTGAGAGGCATTGAACAGGCAATTCTGATTGAACGGCGGATCCATTTGCACACACTGGCACAGAAGTTCAACATTTCGTACGATATAGCGTACGATACTACATGACAAATTAGAATTTCGCGAAGTCATGACAAATTGCAAATGGCATGACCTATGTCATTTGTGCATGACAAATTGCAATTTCGCGACGTGTCCTCAAGAATTTGACAGACGACCAGGAGGGACAGAGAATGATGTCATCCTTGGACAATTTCATGAGCTATGCAGAAGAAAGACATGAATTTCTGGCAAGTGTAGTGACGGGCGATGAGTCCTGGGAGTATCACTATCCTCCCGAAACAAAGAAGGCTAGTATGGTGTAGAAACATTTCCACCAAAAATACAGAGTAACCCAGTCTGTACAAAGATTCCTCATAACAGTGTTCTGAAACATGCATGGCGTTTTCCTGGTGGAGGTTCATCTAACGGGGACCACTGTGAATACCGAAACCTACGCTAACACATTGACAAAGTTGTGTCGTGCCATTCTGACAAAAGACCCAACACGGACGCTGCAAATGCCAACCTGCTTCATGACAACGCTCTCCCACTTGTTGCACAACATTTTCTAGACAAAATTGCCCATTTTGCCAGCACCCATCGTACGGTCCAGACCTGGCACCTTTGAACTTTCATCTGTTTGGTTCCTTGAAAAGATTCCTGATCGGCCAGTGCTTCGATTCAGACGACGAAGTCAAATCGGTTGACCGCAGGTGGCTATACGCCCAGAAAACGGACTTTTATGAACAAGGTGTACTAAAACTGGTACCACGCTGGGATAAATGTCTTGAGCATCTCGGTTCTTATTTTGAAAAATAGTTAAGAAATGTCTATACGCCCAGAAAACGGACTTTTATGAACAAGGTATACTAAAACTGGTACCACGCTTTGATAAATGTATCAAACGTCTCGGTTTTTATGTTGAAAAATAGCTAAGAAATCTAGTTTCACTGTGTATATGTTATGTTTTGCCTATCTATTAAACTGTTGCCAAAACAACAGTAAGGATTAATTTTCGAACCACCCTGGTATTAACCACCATCGTATCGAAAGCTATAAAACTTACTTCAATACCTCAGCTCCTTCTTGGTGTTCCAGTTTCAAGAGACACATCAGTGCATTTCAAAGCATTGAAATCTCATTGATGTTTTTTTTTTGTTTTTTTTTGTATGAAACGAAGAATACGATCAGAAAACACAATTGGCTTTCGTTCGTGTCGATAAGGTAACAAACCAAGCTCATCATGTACGGTATAAAGAAAAGGCATTGCAATTTCATCTGTGCAGGTAGTCTGATATAAAGAATAGGGTTAAAATGACACCGTTTCTGAATTTCTCTCCTTAACGGTCTTCGTTTTCCGTTCTATATCAGCTAATAACTCGTGGCGCACCGGTATTTTACAGACTCAGTCGATTCAGAGAAAGCACATTTTATGAGATAGGACAAAACCTAAATTCCTTATCTATGTTATTACTCCTCCTCTTTTTTTTTTTTTTTTTTTTTTTTTTTTTTTTGCTGAACATAACGGGGATGCTTATCTGCTTTGCCATTATCGTCACGTTCAGTTGCTTTAAGGGAAATATTTTCTTCATAGGACATTTTCCAGAAATCCAAATGCGGACATCTTGTTTTACAGAGTCCCATAATATCACCTTAGGGGCAGAAAATCCACGTGGAATAAGGAAAAAGACAAAAATTCTTTCGTGCGATGGAAAGATACCTAAGAATCTGTACTTTATCGAACATCATTTCAGCTTAGAAATATTAGACCCGTAGGAAATGCATGCATGCTATAAATATCTCCCATAAGAGATAAGATGACCTCCTGTATCAATAATGCAAACGTAAAACTTTAGGTTTTAGATGTTTCACAGTACGTACCAGAGTTTCGGAAAAGAAAATAGGAATTGCATAATAACCGGCAAGATCGAAGGGGCTTTAGGGTAATCGCCATAAATAGACAGACGTTTATGTAAAACGGCAATAAATTGTCATAAATGCGTTTTCCGAGAAGCATTGTATTCAAACCTTTGCGACTGGTTGATTTTTTTCAGTGAATCGACCAAAGATACACTCTCGTTTATGGTCTTGAACTCTTAAAAGCCTGAAAATTTATTGACTTCCGAAAATGTTCTAAAAAAGGTGCCAAACGCGGCAGAGCATTTTATCGTAAATTCACGAAGTTTGTTCTTTTTACATGTAAAGATCTTAACGGCACATAAATCTGAAAATTCCACGTTTGTCAGTTTTCAACAACAAAAATGTTTCAAAACATTTTTCATAAGTAAATACCATTGCAACGTTGGTAGACTCCTTTTGCAGAACAAATACCGTAAAAATCTGGTTGTAGCTAGCCCGTATTTAGCAAAATCTCAGATTTAAGGAGCGAAACAGGAAAGTTTGTTTGGTATATTCTTAATTCAATGCTAATATGATCGAACAAAATTTAATGAAGTCCCCGGATTTAACGAGGGTGAAACAAGCTGAGATTATCATTTTAACAAGCACGACAGCAAAATTCAACGAAATTCCATTTTCAACGAGGCAATATGCTGCGCATTGTCCTTAAATGGAAGAATAGAAGTAAGAGCACACAGGACGAAATTGCAACAGCGCAATTGCATCTTGGTGTGCTAGTGAAAGAATGTTGATAGAAAAGCAATGGGGAGGACGTACCTGCATCAAATGATCAAAAAAAGAGTTGTGCAAGAGAATTTCACTGCCACCCACTCCAAGTGGATACAGCTTGGCTGTATCGCGTTAGCAGGTTAAAGCCATGGGGAAGGATTATATCAAATGTTCAACAACACAGTTGTGTAAGAGATTTTCTCTGCCACCCATTTCAAGGGCGTAATGTTTGGGTGTATCTGATTAGCAGATTTGAAGGCAATCCACACGCCCCTTGGCAATGACAGGATAGGTGAAGCTCACGCTCACTGAAGTGTATTTCTGGCAGACATTTCCGTAGAGGGAAAGCATGGTAATGGGATTTAGAGCGTACACGTTTGACGGGGCCGTGCATCGAAACCGGATCCCCTTACTCCGGAGTAAGTGGCTCTCCCAACTGAGCTACACTGGCATGAGCTCTCACTGCTGACTGCCTTTATCGCGTGTGCATCCTGCGGGGCAGGCACGTCACAAATCCCAATGGATGTCTCCGGAAAACCAACAGGCGATAACAATTAATGGAATTCTGTGCATTCCCCCTTTCACTTTTCAGGTAAGTTCCGCACAGAGAGGATCATCCAAGGGCATATACGCTGAAGAGCAATTGAATTAGAGACAGCTGGCGTTATGCAAATGTGGCGCTATGGGAGGCCCTGTAAGCGGAAACGACATGAAGTATGGAGCGATCCGACAATATAAGGAGTGATGCGACGGGAATCAGTAAGAGTCGGACGTAGTTTGGGTAAGACGAAGGATCTAAGCGCATTTGATCGTGGGTAAATTGTCGCGGCCCGACGAATGGGTCACTTCATCTCGGAAGTCGTGCAGGCACTGGGATTTTTACGAGCCACTGTGTCACGGGTGCACCGTAAGTACATTGAATCCGGTAAACCGATCCCTGCAAGGGCCAACTGCCGTGGACAACAGCGTGTGGATGAGCGGGGTCATCGTCGGCTAGCTCGCATTGCAACAGCGGATAAACGGGCCATAGTGCAAGAAATAACTCGGCAATTTAACGCTGGTGCACAAAAACGTGTAAGCAGCAACACCATCCAGAACCATCTCTTCGCTATGGGGTACAGAAGCCATCGTCCCACGAGGGTACCGCTGTTAACCGCACATCACAGGGTGCAAAGATTAGCATAGGCGCGGGAACAGCGCCACTGGACCCTAGACACGTGGAAAAATGTTGCCTGGACTGATGAGTGGAGATTCACGTTGGTACATGCGGATGGCAGGATACAAGTGTGGCGCAAACCACGTGAAGCGATGGATCCTTCTTGCCGGCAGGGTACTCTTCAAGCTGGTGGGTTGGCCTTTTCGTCTGGAGACTGTTCACGTGGACTGAAATGGGACCCCTGGTACGAGTGACACCGTACCTCACAGGTCAACGTTACCGGGATATCCTGGACGACCATTTGCTCCCGTTTGTGCAACTTTAACATCCCACTGTGGACTTCATCCTGTAACAAGACAATGCACCGTGTGATCGCCCCCGAATTGTATCCGAATGCTTGGATGAACACTCCACCGACGTGACCTCGATTCTTTGGCCAGTTAGGTCACCTGACCTCAATCCCATCAAGCACATCTGGGATGCCATCGAGAGAGATGTTCGAAGCTCTGACCCGCCCTTCATGAAATTTTCGTGAACTGTGTGAGCTTGTTAAGGGGTCGTGGATCCGTATGGCTTCCCAACGCTTCCGGTGTCTTCTCGAGTCCATGCCGAGACGAATCGCCGCCGTCATCAGGTGGTGCTACACGTTACCAGACAGGTATCTCTAATTCCATTGCTCTTCAGCGTAGTTTGGGTGTATCAGGTTAGCAGATTTGAAGACATTCCACCCACTCCTAGGCACAAAGAGGATGAATAGAGCTCATGAATATTAAAGTGGATTCCCTGGCAGATAGTTGCAGAAAGTAATAGTATGGTAATGGAATATGGATGTCTCCGTAGGGGAAGCAGGCGTTAACAATTACTAGGATTCTGTCCGTTACCCCTTTCACTGTAGAAATGAGCGTTGCACAGGGCGCATCAGATCTATTTTTGCTGCTTGTGTGTTGTGGCCGTCAAGTAAAACATACTTGAAAGGCTTATTTAATTAGCTATAGTACTAATGCAGTTACTTATTGAAGTATAAAACAAACCCAGAAGAGACAACGTTTTTGATAAAACAGTTTCAGTTACTCAGAACCTCGGAAGAATCCAAGCTAAATTTCAAAGTGCATGACATAATATGACATAATGTTGAATAGTTTAAACCAATCTGTTTTCCAATTGTTCAAATCCTGCACGGTACCAAGCTTTTGGTTTAGAAGTATATAAGTCTTGGCCCTTGCCGTAAGTAGTCAAATGGTTGCCACGCAGAAAATTCGCCGTCACTCAAAACAAGCAGCCGTCTGAAGGGGCAAACTCGGGGTTGCATATTGAATGAGGTAGAAGCTCGATTCCGTGCAGTTCTTGAAGTTTCACGTGCGTCTGATTACCGGTGTGAGGATTTACACTATTTGTTAGAGCAGTGCTCGATTTCTGTTGTCTAAAGCAGGATACTTCCACTGACGTTTGTCATACATCCCGTCCAATTGCTGAGAATGCTGTTAGGCATTGATAGAGCAACCATTGGGAAAGAGCTCAAAGTGGATCACACCTTCATAATTCCAGCAGACACAGCATGAAATCTTCCTCAAAACGTCCACGTTTGGGAGGTGGGAAAAGCTGGTTCACCTCTATTCAACCATTGTTGTGAAAAATCAGGATTATGCAGATATATTCTCTTTTAATCCTTAGTAACTATTCGTTTGATAAATCGAGTATCACGTGGACTCATGAGCAGTTCCTTGCATACCTCGACATGTGGTTGAGTTTGAGCTTAGGTGAGCTCATGAGCCACCTAACGACATCGTCTGCAAGCCTTTCCGATTTTATGCAGCTGCTCGATGATGGTAGATTGGTAGATTTAGAAACTCCCAGTTCTTCTAACAGTTTCAGAGTGCTTGTTCGTGGGTTGTCTTCCACAGCGGCTTGTAGAGCTATCAAATCAAAGGGAGAGAGCCTACCATAGCCTTGCTTTCTTTTCAAGCTCAAGTCACCAGCCGCAAATTTCTTGAATCATGTTTGCGCGGTCCGAGTGATTGGCGGGCCATCACGTTCAACTTCTTTCATTTTTCGGACTGCTTCAGCAGCTTTAAACCCATGTTTCCAGTTTTGTCGCTGTAGAACCACTATTTCACACTTTGTAGACATTGCAATATACCGCGGTACAAGTTCAACGCACGGGTCTCGAGTTGTGATTCTCGACTCCTTTGATTCCCCACAGTGTGCTTTATTAGTCCGCGGTACAACTTCAACGCATGGGTTTTGAGTTGTGTTTCACAACACGTTTGATGATTCCCCACAGTGTGCTTTATTAGACCGCGGTACAAGTGTCTAGAATTGTGATTAATGACTCGTTCGATTCCCCACTGTGTGCTTTATTAGACCACGGTACAAGTTCAATACATGGCCAGGAGTTGTGATTCACGACTCGTTTGATTCACCACAGTAAGCGCTTTCGGTCGTCTGCGGCATCCAATTGTTATGGACCAATACTGCTTGACAGAGAAAATGCCACACCATGAAGGAACGCTCGAAAACAGACGAAACGGCACACACAGATAGCCAAGTAGGTCTTGGTTGGTTTGCTTGGTTGGAGGTTTAACGACCACCATGAGCAACTCAATGGGCTATAAGCAGTCGCCCGTCCCTAATTTAGGGTCACTGGTTCCAGTGAAGGGAGAGAGCCAGGGCCGTAAGACAAAAACAACATCCATGCCTCACCGGCATTCGAACCCGGACCACTTACGGACGAATGATCAGAGGCCAGCGCCTTAGACCACTGCGCCATCGGGGCGGCAAGTAGGTCTTGAACAAATGATTTAGTTGTCACATACAGACTAGGCTATAGTGGCCGAATATACAGGATGATCAATAAGAAGCGTGGCCTCCATTTAGGGCGATAATGGGTTGAATCTACGTGGCATCGAGGCAACGATTGTCGCAATAGAGTCCTCTGGTATCGTGGACCATATTGTGTTGATCCGAGCCCACAGTTCATCTTCATTTTGCGGGGGTGGCAGGGTACTCAACCGACATCCAGCCGTGTCCCACTGATGCTCGGTGGGCGAGAGACCGGGGTATCGTGCTGACCGCGAAAGCATCCGACCGCCGTGTAAAGTATTCAGGAGAATCCGAGCGGTATGCGGACGAGCGTCATCCTGTTAGAAAACGTCGTTTGGAATGCCCTGAAGATATGGTAGTACCACGGGCCGCAGCACCTCAAGAGCATAGCGGCGTGCCGTCAGTGTGCCCGTAATGCGTACCAGCGGTGAGCGGCTGTTGGCGCTGATAGAACCCCACACCATGATTTCCCGTTGCCAGGCCTTGTGGCGCTCCACAATGGCGGAGATATCTGCCCGTTCGCCACGTCATCACCAGTCTCTCACTCGGCGATCATCCGTGGTGAGACAGAACCGCGATTCGTCGATGGACACCACGCTGTCTCATTCGGCACCCCACGCAGCTATGGAGCGACACCACGCCAAGCGGTGACGACGATGGCTCGCTGTTGAGGGTAGCCTTTGCAGCGGACGGCTGGACAGCAAACCAGACTCAGCCAATCGGCGAGACACTGTCCGCGTCAATATCGGGGCATCCAAGCCTCCCCGTACACTCCGCAAAATGTCGCCCGTTGTGGCGTGCGAGTCCGCTACGACATGACGTTGTATGCGACGATCTGTGCGCTCGGACGGCAGTCTTCCTTCTCCGGTTCCCCTGCGATGTAGCACAGATCCTTCCTGAAACCACTTTCTCCAAATGCGACCGATGGTTATTGCGTTTCTTCCGCAATACAACGCAAGGACCATCCGGCGGTACTAAGGCTCACGATGACACCTCTCGTTAACTCATCCGTTTGACGAAATCGCGTGCGACTGCATCTTAGCAGCATTGGCACCCCTTGTTAGGTCTCCAAACACGGTTACTGAAGCACCACTTACTTCTCGCGGCGGTGACGACGTCTGTACTGGTAGCCTCACGAGCTGGTTGTCCGCTTATATCCAGCGCCGTTCGTGCGATTAGCCTGCAAATTCAATCACATGCATTACTTGTACGTGTGTACCCATCCTGCAATTTGCATGCAGCTGCGTTCACGTTTTCGTGGTATGGCATTTTCTCTGTCAGGCAGTGTATAATATAAACGTATATGCATATTATCACCTACGTATGCAGATTTTTTACATAGTGAGAATTTTTTACCAACAACGGATTTGGCGAGCTTCTGGATTCAACAAAGATTTCCTCCAGTTCCGGGCTACTCTCTATAACCGCGTTTTACTGGAACTTGACTTAACAAAATGAAGTAATGAATAAGTAAAATATTTTGTCGTTGATATTTTTTAAGTATACAATTAGGGCAAATTCAGAGAGTGACAGCTTTCATGTCAAAATTAGAGTCAATAACATACCTCATAGCATATTCAGTTTTAATAATCGGTTTGAATAAGTAGTTTAGTACCATCAAAAATTTAAATATTGCTTCTCAAAATAAGGTTCTATTAGTTCGGAGTTTGGAAAAGCTATTTAGTTGCAAGTGAGAAAATTACTTACTCGTGTATTTATTGCAGGTGATTTAAATCATCCCTTAAAATTATTTTTGCGTAGGATTACGAAGAACATAGGAATGCTCTGGGTTATAATTTGAAACTTAAATGATCTGAAATTCCATTTTATGCATTATATGCCTAACCTGATGAAAAGAATATTTTCTGAAACTTACTGAAATAGTAATACATAAGTTTTGGTGGAGCACGAAATCAATTTCTTTCAAGATCTGAAAATACACAAACTGCAGTATATCTCTGTTTTTACTCTACTCACTTATAAGTTTCTCTCATTTATATGTAAAATATCGCCTTTTCAAAAATACTAAAAAGCTCTCCGATCAGATATACGTTAATCGAAATATTTTTCATTTATACACTAAAGTGTGGTGTTAACGCGTGGTAAATTAGAATTCAAACCGCCGAATTCCCTTTACCAGACTCTCTTACCATCATCCCTTTTTGCCCCGAATTCCGTTTTCCCTTTTCCAATATTCAACCGACTTGTCACCTACCTTCTGTATGACTCACTCGGCCAAATGCGCACCTTCCTCCTGAGCTACCATTGGTTAATAAGTTAGCATCTGAGGTAAACACCTGTTTTTGCTTTACGTATTTTGTCATATCGAACTATTCCTTTGAGATCTTCTTTTGCATTCGGGCGTCGATGTCTCGGTACGATAAATTGCTGTCGCTCTGTCGAACTCCGAGACGTGCTGGAATGACTGCCGTATTCTGCGACGAGGCATCAGGAAGCTTCCCACTCCCAGATCAAGCAGCACACCACATTTCCACTACTTACACCCCGCCTTCTGTGCACCCTTCGTAGTGCTTTGATGATTTGCATATGCCCTGCAATGCTAATCGTTTGCATGTCTTCTCGCGGGAGACGCATGCTGCGAATTTCAGGCCAATCGGATGCTTCCTTCTTGGTGTTGCATTTTGGGTGGCCAGCAGTGTAGAATACCGGTTGGACGTTGCCAAGCCACCAGTGGAGCTCATGTTGAAGTTTATTAGACATGTAAAAAAAAAATTATCAGTTTGCGCATCTGGAACATTACGTGTCGCTAATAAATTGTTGTAAGTTCTGGATTGATGATACTTCCTTTTATTATACGTCAAAGTGGAACGCCCTACATTTCGGTAGTTCGTGGTATCTGACTGAAAAAGGACTTTTTCAATTGTAGTTCTAGACGCGCAGACATTGTTATAAATATTCTGTAAAGAAAAAGTGAACATATGCCATTTATCCCCGAACTATAGTGTTAAGTTATAGTATTATGTTAAATTACAGGTGGCAGGATGAGAAGCACTGTCGGACAAAGATATGATTTTTCACATCGGAATGTCAAAAACTTACATATCGAGATGAAACATATCTATCTACATCAGCTGACGGAAGAACAGTGTATAATTTTAAAGAGAAAATACGCTGCAAAGCGTTTTATTAGTGAGCTGTATCAGGACACGAAGAAATTTGTTAATAGAGTTTTAAGAAGCGCATAAATTGCAGCAAATACATCGCATTTAGAAAAATAACCTTGCGCCTCCTGGTGGCAAAAATAATTCATCACCAAGAATAAAAAATTATTTGCAGATCTTTCGCCATCAGAAATCAGTCCGACGCAAAAATAATTTTCCCAATCGACCTTTGGTGCAGATATATCGGGAAATCATAATTTACCGTAATGCCCAAGCAGTGCGTTACTTGAAAAAGAAAGTCTGCCTTAAATATCTTGTAAGTGACTAGCATTTACTCTCGTGGAAATCCTAACATATTATCTATTTTCGGAACATACTATCTCAGAATATATTATCATATGTAGTTACAATGATTCAGCATACACCACATTTTTAGTTTAATTACAATTTACACTGGTGTGCAAAAATTAAGGACGAAGAGGAGAAATTAGCATAACAGTGGAACGAGCAAGCAGAACGGACCGAAAGACCACTCAGGAGATAGAATAGGGTCCGGTACGGTAGGGCATGCGCATATACGCAGCAAGACGTAGGGGGGAGGAGGTGTCGGAAGGGTATAAAGCACACGGGCGGTGTACCCTCAGAAATTCGGTGAAAGCCATTGCACGGTGTACATCGGTTTGAACGACGTCGAGTTCCTGCCACCGTGTCATATGGCCAACAAGCAATCTAGTAGACGACATCTGGATGACTTTACCCCAGGTCGCGTCATTGGGAAGTTGGAAGAAGGTCGAAGTGCAACTAGTGTAGCCGAGGAGTTCGGGATCGCTCACAGCATCGTTTCACGAGCTTGAAGAGCATTTCAAACGACAAGAACAGCTGTCCGAGAGTTTAGCAGTGGTCGTACACGAGCAACCACGGCGGCGGACGACCAGTATATTGTCCTACAGGCGAGAATAGACAGACGACAGACAGCAGGAGAAATCGCAAGACACATGCAACAGACAACTGGACGTCCGTTATCGCGTTTTACCGTGGCCAGGAGGCTGCACAAATGTTGTCTATTTGCACGACGACCAGTACAGTGTGTGCCATTAACGCCTGCTCATCGGAGATGGCGGTTTCTGTGGTTCCAGGAACACAAGAACTGGACACATCAGCAATGGGGTCGAGTTGTCTTTACGGATGAGAGCCGATTCAGCCATACACATCTGGAGAAAGCAGGGAATACGCAATCACACATCCAACATCATCGAAAGGGACTGGTTTGGAGGTGGCGGAGTTCTCGTTTGGGGCGGTATGATGCTGGAGAAAGTGTTAACATTTTCCAGAATTTAACACGTGTGGAACCTTCTCGGGAGACGCTTGGCAGCACGTCACCAGCCGCCAGCAACGATTCCGCAACTGCGATTGGCGCTTCAAGAGGAATGGGCCACGATGACTCAACAGCTCCTTGACAATCTCGTCCTCAGCATGGACAGACGTTGTAAATGCTGCTACGCAGTCATTGGTGATCACATCCCCTACTAAAGACTGGATTTTTCTTGGAAGCCGCCGGTCACATGGACGTTTCTGTCTTCTGTCCAGTTGTGCTCGAAGCTAACTTTTCAATAAAGTGCCTTTGTATCCTTTGGATTCTTTTTTTGGACCGTTTTGCTCACTTGTCCCATATTCTTGCATCTTGGGGATCTTATGGTATATTTGAGTCGATGTGGAGCACTTCTGCACGACGTTACATTCGAAAAACCGTCTCGTCCTTAACTTTTGCACGCTAGTGTATATACGTTTAGAACAATATAAAACTACAAAATAGTAATCATGGCTTAAACAATTTAGATATCTGTTCCGGTGCCTGAGTTCTAGCTGGTGTCCCGAGAGAAAAGTGGATCTGCTAAATATCCATTTCTCTCAGTTTTAGTTCTTCCCTGGTGATGTCAGCCATTCAGCATTAATACGTAGATAGAGACGCCTATTAGTTTTTCAAATGGTACTGTATGATGATGGGGAAAAAAAGGTAAATTCACTGTCATCATTTCGCTGTTCAAAAACGTGTCTTTTCTCAAAAGCACTCCGTTGCAACCGAAAAAATGGCATTTATATTAATAACCTCAAAGAGTTGTCTGACAAATAGCGCGGGACATTCGAGCATTCGCATAACGGTTGTGTAGGGCGTGAATTAATTAACGTTTTGACTTCAATTTTCACGAGTAATGTTGGCCGTCACAGATCACATTTTCGATGTCATTAAATGATGCTTGCGAAAATTAAATTTTCCGAAGTTTTATGGCATTTTCTCTTTGTTCGTGAAGAGTCATAATTAACGCACTAATATTCGGATATCAGCGTGCTGCTGCTTTAAAAGCGACATGTGAAAATTAAAAACACTAAAATTTCTTTTCAGCTTATGTCTGCACTATAGCTTGAAATGAATATTGGCAGATACTTCCGAGTTTATATTCGACCAATAGAACGAAATGCAAGAAGGAAATGCAAACAAACAGAATATGCTACTATTTTTGTTACTATACCATCTAAATGCACTTTAGTTAAGCATGCTATTACTCCCAAAACGTATGGGCTGGACATACTGCCAGAAGGACAGACCATCGATGGACAGCCGAAATTTTAGATTGGATTCCAAGGGACAGGAAAAGACCCAGAAGAAGACCACATGGCAGATGGTGTGGATGAAATTCGAAAGTATGCGGGAATGACATGGCGGTGACTGGCACAAGACACACCGTTGTGGAGGAAACTTGGGGAGACCTTCGTCCAGCAGTGGATTGATAATGGTTGACAATGATGATGATCTTTTCAGTTTTTCAGATGTTCCGGCACCTATGCAACTCCATTTTCTTACGAGATTTTTTTCTGGGAGGTGGGAGTGGGGGTTGGCGTGGGGTAGGGAGGAGAAAGTGTTAACATTTTCCAGAATTTTCGACTATGATTTTCTGATGTGATGTATTCATTTTAGCAAATACTGTATATTGTTGCAAACTTCACTTCCGCGTGTAAATTCTTCTCCCAGAATAACTCAAAATTTCTTTTAAGCAACAAAGTTTGTAATGTTCTATGGTATACAGAAAGGTAATGTTTAATAATTGTATTTCGGAACTCTATGTTTCTTTATCTCCCTTAAATTAAATCTCAAATATATTTTAATCTCAGGTACAGGAAAGGCGATACTTAATTTAGGACGGTCTTAGTAACCGCTTTTTTACGCTTCCCAAGTGTAGATTGAAAAAGAGTATATGATCCAGCTTTGTCCGTCCTTCTGTCTGTCTGTCTGCATGTCCGCACGATAACTCGCGTACAAATGGTTCGATTTCGCTGAAATTTTACAGAGTATGTGGTAGGGGACAACCTGAAGACGAACCCTATTGAAAATGCACGATGTCATCGCTCTGTCTACGTTATTTTTATAAACAACGAATAGCAACTAAAAATTGCAATTTTTTTAGACAATTTTTCAGTTGCTATTCGTTGTTTATAAAAATAACGTGGACAGAACGATGACATCGTACATTTACATTATCTCCACGTATTTAAAATATATTCACTCTATTGAAAATGGATGAAATGGGGTCAAAGGTCAGGACATAGGGGCGGGATCCATTCCATCGCCCTTATGCGTCATAACTAACGTAAAAATGCTTCGATTGCGACAAAACTGCAGAATGTTGTTCCCAGGTATACAAAACTGGTTCTGTTGAATGTCATCGAAATGGGGTCACAGGTCAGCGCACAAAATCGAGATTTATTCCACAGCCGTTATCTTCATAACTTCACTAAATATGCTTCTATTGCAACAAAACTTTAGTATGTTGTTCCGGTATTATACTGAAACGGTTCTGTTTAATGTCATAGAAATGGGCTCAAAGGTCAGGGCCCAGGAGTGAAATTTATTCCACATCCATTATCCACATAACTTGAGTAATGATATCTGGTATGTTGGAAAACGTATCATAATCAATGCATTGCATGATTTTACTAACATGTTTATTTTCATGAAAGAAGATCTGCGCGAAAAGTATTTGCATGATAGCAGTAAAGAGCGATTGTGCTACTGTACGACTATCATCAACCATTTTCAATCCACTGTTGGATGAAGGCCTCCCGAATTCTCCCTGTTTTGAGCAAGTCATCCGGCAAGCTTTCAAATTTCGTTCGCCCATATCCCACGTGGCCTTCTTCCAGATATTTTAATTTTTTCTGCACCCTGTCTAGTATTTCAGGTATGCAACGGTTGAGGAATTCTTCTACAACGTGAGCCAAAAGTCCCTGTGCACCTTACGTACTGTGATAAGAAATAATGATGAGAAATTTATAAAATGTAGTTACCGCGCACGTACATGCAATATTTTGAATGAAGAATGTTCGTGTGTTAAAGGAGGGGTTACGCGGATCCTGTTGTCTGACCCTGAAAGACGCAGCCGTTATTTATGGCGTCTGGCTGTGATTGAACCGTTCAGTAGTGAGGCGCCACAGTGTACGGTTGAACAGGGTGTTGTGGCTTGAGGGTCGAGTGTTTCTGTTTGAACATGTCTTTCGTAGTGGATGTAAATTTACGGAAGAAGTGAAACGTAATTACAGAGAAAGATTTCGTTATACTGAAGCACCCCATCGCAATGCAGTGAGGCGGCTAATTGAAAATTTTGTAAAACCGGATCAGTCCCACACAGCACAGAATATTTCGTATATGTTACAACTACGTCGCACTGAAACATTGAGACTTTTCAGAAACGTTGCGCATGTAAAAGTAATGTTTCAGAAACCTAACGGTTAAATCAAAATGTCCTCAAAGGTTACATAACTTTGAAAGATAACCGATGCGTTACAGTGAAAAGTCTTCGTAACTTCAACATACCAACTTCATGTTACTGTTACGTATTTGAAAGATATTTGTAACTCCGTTATATTACTGTTACGTATTTGAAAGATAGTTGCGGCATCGTCATATTACTGTGAAGTATTTACTACGTTGAACATTACAGTTTTAATATACTTTGTAAAATCACAATAAAAAATATTACACTCGACAGCTGTTTCAAAATCAACAACAGTCGTATTACGAGTTGTTTACGTTTCCACGGGTTCAACGCGCTTCGCTGCCCATTTGGAACAGTGGCGGCGTTTATATATTGATAACAGAAGAAATAAAAATCGGTCCCAAAAGAGGGTGTCCAATTTCTGTTATACATGTGGAATATATTTCAGCGAATAAAAAGAAAGAAAATCAAATTTATCATTTCCCTAAATACCAACCAATATGAAATTTCTCAGCTTCAAGTTAAAAATAAAAAAAACCATACTGGTATAGTATACTAATACAACAACACAGCTATCTACATAGATTTTATAAAATGCTTTTTAGAATTTAAAGAAATATAATAAAAAAACCCAATTACTTACTTTCAGATGATCTTTAATCAGAAAAAAAGGGATGGAATATTAAATCAACTAACTAGCTAATTAGAGTGCGACGGTTCGTTTGTGGTTACATATTCTCTACCTGTGAAAAAAATCAGTGTTGCCACCCATAACATGTCCGGTGCCGAAATATGACAATAAAAAGATCTAGTGTCCTTTTTTACGCTTTCCAACCGCAGCTTAATCAAGAAAGATGACACCGAATTTTCGGGTGTAATAAGCACATCTTTTGACTCCCTTCTGACGAAAATTAAATTTATCAAAGCTATTCAAAGTTAATGGAACCAGTATGGAAAACAATAGTATCTGACGAAAGAAAGAAGCTTTTCAATAGGGTTCTTAATCCCTTAGAAATTGCTGTAAACGGAATCGTGAGCTTACAACCTCCTGTTGCAGACTTGTGGGTTAAGAAAAACATGAATTTATATAAGAAACATTTCGCTCCGGAAAGGCTCTCCAACACAGAAGTAATTTTTCAAAGCGGACTCTTAGAAACAGAGATATCGATAAAAATAAGATGTGACTTTACGTCCCGTGGTGGGAAAACAATTCATTATTTTAGGAAGAAAATTATTCTCAAAAGGTTTTTCCATATGAGCGGTATCGGTCTAAGAAAAAACAAAATTTAGTCGAGTTTTCAGGAGCTCAGATTTTGCTACAAATACAACAGAAGCAGAAATTAACTCTTATGCCCCCTGGTGGCCAAACCATTCTTCACCAAACATTAGAAATTATGTGACAAATATTTTCCATCAAGTCTTGTATGCGATACAGGAAGAATTTTTGAAATCGGAGTTTCAGAAACAGAAATAACGCAGAAAATGCAATTTACCTTTGAGCCCCCCAGCGGAAAGTCTATGACTTACTTGAAAATTTTGAATTTATAAGAGAAACATTTCGCATCGGAAACACTATCCAACAAAGACGGAATTTTTCAAATCGGACTCCTTGAAGTAGAGATATTGGCAAAAATAAGATATACATCTACGCCCTCTGGCGTAGAAACCATGCATTATTTCAAGAAGAAAATGTCCCTAAAAGGTTTGACGACATGAGTAGTATAGGTCCACAAGTATAGGTCCACTTTTTTCAATCGAGATTTTAGAAGCTCATATTTTGCTGCAAATACATCAGAAGCGGAAATTAAGACTTACGCCACCTGGTGGCGAAACCATTTTTTACAAAAATTTTAAATTATGTGCAAAAGATTTCCCATCAGGAGCTGTATCCGGTGCAGAAAGAATTTTTCAAAACGGAGATTTTGAAGCAGAGATATAGGGGTAAACGGAATTCACGTCTACACCCCTAGCGGAAAGTCTATGAATTACTTGAAAATTTTGAAATTATTTGAAAAACATGTCACACTGAAAACACTATCCAACAAGAAAGATGACACCGAATTTTCGGGTGTAATAAGCACGTCTTTTGAATTCGTTCTGACGCAAATCAAATTTATCAAGGCTATTCAAAGTCAATGCAACCGGTATGGAAAACAATAATTACTGACGGAAGAAAGACGTTTTCAAATAGGATTTTTAATACCTCAGATATTGCTCTAAACGGTATCGTGAGCTTACGCCCTCTGGTTGCAGACTTGTGCGTTAAGAAAAACATGAATTTATATGAGAAACATTTCTCACCGCAAACGCTCTCCAACATAGAAATAATTTTTCAAATCGGACTCTTAGAAACAGAGATATCGACAAAAATAAGATGTAACTTTACGTCCCTTGGTGGGAAAACCATGCATCATTTTAGGAAGAAAGTATTCTCAAAATATTTTTCCATATGAGCGGTATCGGCCCTAGAAAAAAACATTTAGTTGAGTTTTCAGGAATCCAGATTTTGCAACAAATTCATCAGAAGCAGAAATTAACTCTTATGCCTCCTGGTGGCCC
Source organism: Macrothele yani (assembly GCA_039090855.1). NCBI lineage: Eukaryota > Metazoa > Arthropoda > Arachnida > Araneae > Macrothelidae > Macrothele > Macrothele yani. The sequence goes on along the minus strand of CM077026.1, from coordinate 18,351,207 downwards.
AATCATTTTTTACCAAACATTCAAAATTATGTGGAAAATACTTTTTATCAGGTCCTGTATGCCATAAAGGAAGAGTCTTTCAAATTGGACTCTTAGAAACAGAGGTAACGACAAAAATAAGATATGACTTTACGTCCCCTAGTGGGAAAACCATGCATTATTTAAAGAATATTCTCAAAAGGTTTTTCCATATCAGTGGTATCGGTCCAAGAAAAAAAAATTAGTCGAGTTTTAAGGAACCCAGATTTTGTTACAAATACATCAGAAGCAGAAATTAAAACTTATGCCTCCTGGGCACCTAGAAGTAGAGATATTGACAAAAAAAGAAGACATACATCTACGCCCCCAGGCGTAGAAACCATGCATTATTTTAAGAAGAAAATGTTTTTGAAAGGTTTGTCGGCATGAGTAGTGTCGGTCTACAAACGACGTTTTTTCAATCGATAATTTAGAAGCTCATATTTTGCTGCAAATACATCAGAAGCGGAAATTAATATTTACGCCACTTGGTGGCCAAAAGATTTTTTACAAAAATTACAAATTATGTGTAAACGATTTCTCACCAGGAGCTGCATTCGGCGCATATCTTTTTTCCTAATGCAAAACGAATTTTAAAAAAGAACTAATATTTGCAGAGATATCGTGGGTACAGGCAGACGGACGAACGGAGGGACGGACGTACAAACTGGTAACATAAGCATGATCTTTTTTTACAAAAGACGTGCTAAAAATAAATAGGCAGATGATGAGCCATGCTACATAGCTGAAGCACGTGTCAAGCCGACAAATCTGCAGCTACATTCCGTCGGTGTAGTTTAGTTGGTTTAAACAATTGCTTCCGGAGCGAGGAAGCGCGGTTTTGATCATTGTCACCGACAATGTTGTGTTTCCACAAGCTGTTCTTCATTATTGTTGAAGTGACCGTGGTTTTTGTTATCCTGAATAAAAGCTTATGACTGTAAGCACATCTCTTGAAGTGAGATTTCTACGTTTAATTAAGGACCTTTAATGTTAAGCTATCCAGGATTTCAGTGTAAACGAACCGGCTGTGATAGTTAATCAAGCTTCATGTCAAGCTGGTGTTCAGTATAAACTCGCTTTTCACGTACATATACTGTATTTATATTCTTGAAACTAAAGATCACCGCAAAGCCACAAATGTTAACTCTTGAGTAAACAAGTTTCTAAAATGATGCAATGCATTGATTTGCATATACACTTATTGATTTGCATATATGCAATGCATATACGCTTTCCAGCATACCATAAATCATTACTCAAGTTATGAGAACAATGGCTGTGGAATAAATCTCAGTCCCCTACCCTGACCTTTGATCACATTTCGATGATATTCAACAGAACCGGTTTCCGTATATTTCCAAAACAACATGATAAAGTTTAGTCGCAATCGAAGCATTTTTACGTAAGTTATGATGCATAAGGGCTATGGAATAGATCCCGCTCTTGTGTCCTAACCTTTGACCCCATTTCGCCCATTTTCAACAGAATTCGTCCACAGGAAGGCCCATACAACATACTAACATTTCATCCAAATCGAAGCATTTTTACGTGATTTATGACGCATAACGGCGATGGAAGTGATTCCGTTACTATGTCCTGACCTTTGACCCCATTTCGCCCATTTTCAAAAGGGTTTGTCGCCAGGTGGTGCTCTACCACATACTAAAATTTAATCGAAATCAAACCTTTTTTACGTTAGTTATGACGCATAACAGCAGTGGAATGTATCCCGCTCCTATGTGCTGACCTTTGACCCAATTTCGTTCACTTTAAATAGGGTTCCTTCTCAGGTGATCCCCTACCACATACTAAAATTTCATTGAAATCGAACGATTGTTACGCGAGTTATCATGCGGACGGACATACGCACACAACGCGTGACGTAATTAGGCAGATGGGACTCGCGACCATCTGCTCGCAAGAGTGTGACGTCATAAAACTTTAATAGGAGCCACACACAACGCGTGACGTAATGAGACAGATGGCGTGACCTCGCGCCAACATTCTCAAACGCGAGATTGTGACGTCATAAGATCTCTAAGCATTGGTAGCATTAATGGAACGACGTCATGACCTAAAAACGTTATAATTCGGGGTGGTTATTTAACCCACTAAACGAATTCTCCTAAAGTCGAGATCAAGCTAAATCGATTTCTAGTACCAGAAAACGGTAGGTTAACGACTTTCATCAAAATCCTTAGAGCCCTTTTCAAAATAAAATTTTCATAGATAAAAGAATTGCTCCTTTAAGGTGGACGTCAAGTAATTTTGCTTCCTATACTTCCAATGGAAAAACTTCTGTACACATTTTCTTCACAATTAATGCGTTCCCAAGGATGAAAATTTGAACATCGATTAAAATACCTTCATTTCATAACTTGGATACTTAATATTTTCTAAACCATAACCGTAATTATGCAATCCTACATTTATTTGTCCACTGACGTCATCAAAGTACAGGGCACGCCATCTTTTTTCTGATTTCTACACCACCAAAGGAAACCTTATTGTTTTATAATATAATAATGCTTATGTTTTAGAAAATGTTAAGTATTCCAAGTTATAGTATGAAGTTATTTTAATCGATGTTCAAATTTCCAACCTTGGGAACACACTAATAGTGAAGGAAATATGTACAAAAGGTTTTCCATTGGAAATATAGGAATTAAAATTACTTGACGTCCACCTTAATAGTGTGTGGGATAAGGGCGATGGAATTGATCCCTATCCTATGTCCAAACCTTTGAATCCATTTGTCCCATTTTCAATAGGGTACCTCACCAGATTGTCCCCTACCACATACTAAAATTTCATCGAAAGCGAACCATTTTTACGCACGTTTTGACGCATAAGGGAAATGGAATGCATCCCGCACGTATGTCCTGACCTTTGACTCCACTTCACCCAGTTTCAATACGCTTCGTCCGCAGGTGGTCCCATACCACATACCAAACTTTCATTGAAATCGAACGATATTTACGCAAGTTATGACGCATAAGGGCAATTGAATGGGTCCCACTCTTATGTCGTGACCTTTGACCCCACTACCCCCATTTTCAATAGGGTTCGTCCCCAGCTGGTCTCCTACCACATACTAAAATTTCATTGAAGTCGAACCATTTTTACGTAAGTTATCGTGCCGAATGACGGACGGAAAAAGCTGGAGCATATACGCTTCTTCAACCTACGGTTGGAAAGCGTAAACAAGTTAGTAAAATCATACAATGCTTTGATTATAATACGCTTTCCAACATACCAGAAATCATTACTCAAGTGATGAGGATAATGGCTGTGGAATAAATCTCGGTCCGCTGCCCTGACCTTTGATCCCATTTCGATTATATTTAACAGAACCGGTTCAGTATACAACCGAAATAACATGATAAAGGTTTGTCGCAATCGAAGCATTTTCACGTAAGTTATGATGTACAAAAGCTATGGAATAGATTCCGCTCCTGTGTCTTAACCTTGGACCCAATTTCGCCCATTTTCAATAGGCTTCGTCCCCAGACAGACCCTACAACATACTAACATTTCATCCAAATCGAAGAATTTTTACCTAAGTTACGACGCATAATGGCGATGGAAGTGATTCGGCTCCTATGTCCTGACCTTTGACCCCGTTTCGCCCATTTTGAATAGGGTTTGTCCCCAAGTGGTAGGGGACAATAATGTTTGTCCCCTACCACATACTAAAATTTCATCGAAATCGAGCCTTTTTACGTTAGTTATGACGCATAAAAGCAGTGGAATGGATCCCGCTCCTATGATCTAACCTTTGACATCATTTCGTTCACTTTCAATAGGTACCTTCCCAGGCGATCCCCTTCTACATACTAAAAGTTCATCGAAATCGAATGATTTTTACGCGAGTTATCCTGCGGACGGACATACGCACACGACGCGTGACGTAATGAGGCAGATGGGAATAGCGACCATCTGCTCGCAAGAGTGTGACGTCATAAAACTTTAATAGGATCCACACACAACGCGTGACGTAATGAGACAGATGGCGTGACCGCGCGCCAACATCTCAAGCGCGAGTTGTGACGTCATAAGATCGTCCCCCGGTGGTCCCCTACCACATAATAAAATTTCATCGAAATCGAACCATTTTTACGCACGTTATGACGCATAAAGGCAATGGAATGCATTCCGATCCTATGTCCTGATCTTTTACCTCACTTCACCCATTTTCAATAGGGTTCATTCCCAGGTGGCCCCCTGCAATATAATAAAATTTCATCGACATCGAACCATATTTACGCAAGTTATGACGCATAAAGGCAATGGAATGGATCCCGCTCCTGTTCCGTGACCTTTGACCCCACTTTACCCATTTTCAATAGGGTTCATCCCCAGGTGGTCCCCTACAGTATGCTAAAATTTCTTCGAAATCAAACCATTTTTACGCGAGTTATCGGGTCGACAGGTGGACAGACGGACGGACGTACAAAGCTGTGGCATAAACGCTTTTTCAACCTACGGTTGGAAAGCGTAAAAAAAAGAATCCAGGATATCAGAAATCTCATCTCTAGAAAAAGAATTCTAGAAGCACCCATACGTTCACCGAAAGAAGATAACAATCCCCTTAATTATAAAAACATTCTATGAACTCAAAGCACTGAAATGAAACTGTAATGGGAATAGAGGAGAATTATTCGCTAATGAGAAATCTATCAAAATGTCAGTTAATTTACGGGATACAAGCGTTGTGTGACAAAGCGACAAAGCATAATAGACAAGTAACATAACTATAAAAAATTCACTCTCACATGAAAAGGATTAATTCCACTATTGGCTTCCAAGGAAAGTTACATTTTTCTCTTGCTTATGCAAATTTTTGGATTATTCACTTTCTTCCATCATTGCACTAATTGAGAATTTGAAAACATTGTTCTTCCAGAGGAAGATTCTGCGAAAGAGAAAAAAAAAGAAACATATGTTGTTACTTTTTTAGCATCCTATTAGTGGTTCTTTTTAAGCAAAAAAAGGTCCAAGATTATTTAATCAGACACAGGATAGGATCTTTTTGTTCGTTTTTTTCTTAATTTCTTTTTTCAAGAAGCCCTGCCTGTATCAATAAACTCTCCTCTTTTAGAGTCAGCTCTCTTCATTTAATTTGTACAGAAGTCATTAATTATCCCCAGCTGTCGAATAATTTTACTTCGGAGTTAGTTTTTAAAATGAAATGCAAAACTCAAAGATTGATTAAACTTGTTTTTTGGTAGCATCACCCCAACGCTACTGAGTTTTTAGCTGCCTGGCGTAACGATGCACAGAGTCCTGAATTTTTCTAATCGCATTTGCACTTTCAGGTTGCTCCTGTTAATTCATTATTTTTTCCATTATATGAGAACACTTATGACCTTAAAAGAGTTATAAAAAAAAAGTCTTCTTTTTATACTTAACATTTTCAGGAAGCAAAAAGAACCGTGTTACGTAACTTTGGCTTCTGTCTTCGGTAGAGGACAACTGGCAATGCTGCCAATTTGGGCTGCCGGGAATTCCACAAAATCCAGTAATTTCGGGACCAAACTATAAATATATCATTAAATGAAATACACAACTTTAGTATGCTATTAAAAATACAATAGAAAACAAAACTTACTTTAAATGCCAAGAGACGTGGCAAGTGTTAAAGTTTGTAAAGTCAGATGATAACTGGCGGCAGGTGTCTCAGTAATAAAAATCTCGTCAAACACGGAATACAACAGACATGGCTCCCACAGAGGACAAAACAGCGTGTGTGTTTGGTTTCAGCGATGTGTCAACATTCCAAGTTTCTGACAGGGTGAATAGACATAACCGCCGAATTTGGGGCAGGGAAAATCCCCATGTGGTCGTAGCAGACGAGAGAGGCAGCCCGAAAGTTAATATCTATGCTGGCCTAATGGAAGACAGAGTGATAGGGGCCTTGTTTCTTTGCTGAACCAACCGTTACTGTCACAACGTACCTGGACATGTTAGACCAATTCGCAAATCCACAACTCCAGGATATTCAAGAGATCATTTTCCAGCAAGATGGAGCTCCTCCGCACTGGTCTTTGGATGTACGCAGATCTTTAGACCGCCATTTTCTAGGGCGTTAGATTGGACGTGAGGGTTCGCCTGACCTTACCCCATGCGATTTTTTTCGTTGGGGCTTTATTAAGGACATTGTGTAAAAGAACAGTTCACATCTGTCACTGAGCTCAAAGAACGCATTACTGCAGCCTTCTTCCTTGTTACATCTGACATTGTGCAGCCTATGTGTATGGAACTATTACTTAGACATCCTGCGAGCAACCAACAGAACACACGTGGAGACCTACTGACATTTTTTAAAAACAACTTTAACAGTTCCTATGTGTTTTGACATTAAAACTAAGTTGTTATTTATTGTAGATCTTTTTTCAATAACATAGAGAAGTTGTATACTTCATTTATAGACACCCTGTATAATACACATTTGAGTACCATGGATACTGTAGGACGCTGAGAAGCTCTTGATCATAATACGATTAATATCCATAATACACTACCAAGTGCCTTCGCTTAGGTTCTTTCCGTGTACAGTAGGGACGCCAGTCACCTCTTCATTTTCATCTGATGTTGAGGTGATTCGTAAGAATTCATGCAACTTAAAAAGTAGAAGTACATACGCAGGATAAAAGCTTATTATTACATTCGGTGACAATTAATAGATCATGATGTGTAACATGAATATATCCTCTTCTGGTGCCCTTAATGTTTAGCAAACAGCTGCCTGAGGGGCAACGAAAAGCGGTCAGAAGAGGATATATTCATGTTGTACTTCATGCTCTAGAAGTAACAAAAATCGAAACATTAAGAAACTTTAAACGATGTCAATGCTAACGTAAAAAGCGAAGAAATGAAAACAACATAATTTCATTTTTTCCATAAAACAGGGGATCTTTGAAAATTAATACAGAATGTGACTCCACGTCTTCGAATACAGGAGACTATTCTGACTAAAGTGTATTTGATATTATTTGCTGGCCCGTGTAGCGTATACTTTCACTTTCCCTATTCTTTTTTGTATCTATGTAAATTTAATTCGTTCTCCTTAAGCACTTTTCAAACTCAACGTTTATATTTTATCTCTCGACGGAATGTTATGGGGCAACTGCATTGAGGTTTGAGGTTGAGTGACGTATGAGAAGAGCAGAGATAAGAAGGGGGTTCACGTATGTTGAGGCTGACTTTCGTTACGCTGTTTTACGAACTGGATGATGTTCGAGCTGGTTGCAGTCCAATGCTTTCTAGCTGATCTATGCCAAAATTGCTGTTTTCACGTTAACCGTTTTGCTGTGGTTAGTTTGGTCTGTTTGTGCCACCAGTTTGTTAAAATGTCATTGGTATGATTTTTTGACTACAGTATTAAACTGTTGAGGAGTGCAATGTGTGTCAAGAGTGTTTCACGCTACGAATGTTATGACTCATTATGCTAATTGCAAATTGTGACCAATCTTGGATAAAATCAAGGAAATGTAAGTTTACGTAAGTACATTGCTTTCACTGAATTTCTCGATATATTTTGAAAGTTACATACTCTGTGCTCAGTTAAAGAGAGTAAAGATTAACTTATGCAGGGTTTGAACTGAAATGAACGAGCTACGACAGTAAATCTATCTCCACATAGTGTTTGTGTGTTAGGTAAATTGACATTTTTAACATTTATTTGGGTTTTGTGCAGATTTATACACCTATGAGTCATTACATTGTGACCACCTGTCTATTAAGCTGTAGGAACCAATTTAGCCAGCAAAACAGCGGCCACTCAGCCAGGCATTGATTCAATGAGGTGGCGACAGGTATCCCAGGGTATCTGGTACCATAATGGCAACAGCAGGTCTACCAGTTTCCGTACATTCCGGAGTGGTCCTGATTTAGCGCAAACCCGCTTTTCCCAGACGAGCCACAAACGTACGATTTGGTTCATTTCAGGTAAATTTGTGGGCAGGGTTTTAAGAGCAAGTCACCAGCATTTTCCTTGAACCACTCTTTAACGGTTCTGGTGGTGGGGCATGGCGCATTATCCTTTTAATAATGGCTATCACCAGCAGGGAACACAGCTGCCATGACTGGGTGAACTTGGCTCGCAACGATGCTCAGATACATTACAGCGGTCATGGATTGTGCTATTGGAATAATGGGGATGTGTCCCAAGAACACATCGCCCACAGCATAACACTGCCGCCGCCAGCCTGTTTCCACCCAACAGTGCATCCTGGTGCCATAGTCTCGGTTGGCAATCGGCGTATTCGCGCTCGGCCGTATACGTGATGCACCAGGAATCTTGATTCGTCACACCAGGGCACTTTCTTCCAATCATGCACGATGCAATCTCGATGATCTTGGGCCCATTTCATGCGTTGTTGGCGATGACATGCAGTGAGCATGGGTGACCCGGCTGCGTCTTCTGCTACGCAGGTCCATGCGCAGAAGGCTGCGATGAACAGTGTGCTGTGACACATTGCCCTGATCACCATTCTTGTAGCTGCGGGTGATATGTCGCACTCTGGCTCTGCGGTCGCTGTGAAAAATGCCGACAGTCTCCGCTCGAGTCAGGCATCAATGAGCTGCGGACGTCACACGCCTGGACAAGGGTTCGTCATTTGTTCATCACTTTGGATACGTTTTCACTACAGCGGCACGTGAACAACTCAGAAGCCGCGCCGTTTCCGAGATCGTAGTTCCGCGGCGCCGTGCCAGTCCAATTTGTCCTTTATCAGCAAGCACTGGTTCATTCATACCGAATCCATACTCGCCTCACTGTGGCTGGATGTCGTTCCACACGAGCACCGATGTCTCGGTACGATAAACCGCTGTCGCGATAAGCCACTATTCGTCCTCTGTCGAACTCCGAAAAGTGCTGGAATTACTGCCGTATTGTGCGACGAGGCATCAGGAAGCTTCCCAAGCACAGGTCCGGCAGCACAACACACTTCCACTACTTACACCCCGCCTCATGTGCACCCTTCTTATAGTGTTTCTCGGTGGCGTGCCAAGCTCACATGAATTGCATACGCCCTGCAATACTAATCGTTTGCATGTCCTCTCGCGGGCGACGCATGCTGCAAATTCCAGGCCAATCGGATGCTTCCTTCTTGGTGTTTCATTTTGGGTGGCCAGCAGTGTAGTTTGTAAGCAGTTTGTTGTCAAGAAGAAAGTATTTGAAACTATGCTACAGCAAGATCGCAAAAGGACCAATAAAACTATTGATTTTATGTTTGCTGAATTGGAAAGGAACTTAGTTCCTTTCGAAGAGACTCCTCTAATACCTTTAAAAACTATGTTAAGCTTCCAATGAATGCCGTGAAATGTTTGCTCTAAAAGAGAGTCGAAGTGTGTTGGATGATTACTGGTGCAATTTGAAACCTCGAAATGAGTTCATTGTGTGTGAAAATGAACAGTCTTTTCACCATCAGAATATTAAAAACAAATGTAGTTTATCTCATTTGTGGAAATAAAGCTCAAAGGGAAATCAAGGAACACATGTAATCTTTATTTTCCGTTGAGCTTTAAGATGTCATCTCGAAATGTTTTCAGTTTGTATTTCTATTGCCAATTTATTAGTCGAAGTACGTGACAACAATTATGAGCAGAATTTTGTCATTGCGATATAAACTATATTCACAAATGTCAACGGACACCCCTTCAAAAGCAAATGAACGGATCATCTGCATTATTAAGGTGCGCGATACAGCTCCAAACGGTACAAAAACAAGCCTGCAGCTGATCGTGATCATATCGCACTGTGAGGTTGAGTGAAAATGTAGCGGCGGGAGCAAACTGTCTCTAAGAAAGGAAAGATTGTTGGGTGTTATATTAGTGGGTTGTCCATAAGAGAAACCGAGATGCATTTAAACATACCCAAATCAACTGTTTTGGATGTACTGAATAAGTGGAAGACGCATGGTGTGCCTGAAGTAGCAAAACGTGCCGGCAAACCAAAGAAACTCAGTGATAGAGGACCTCGAAGCCTCAAGAGAATCGTTCCAACTAATAGACGGAGTACTGCACTCGACCTGAGTGTACAGGTGAGTAAAAATGCAGGAACCTCGGTATGCACACGTACCATTCGCAGATAACTTCATTCCATGGGATGCCGTGGTCGTGCGGCTGCTCATAAGCCTTTCATCTCCACTCAGGATGATATTTGTCGTTTAGCATGATGTAAAGAACATATATCGTGGACCGTAGATTAATGGAAACGGGTTCTATGGACTGATAAATCCAGGTACATGATCCATCAGTCTGATGGCCTTGTGTGGGTATGGCAGCAGCCAGGGGAATGCTATTTACCACAGTGTACTGTTTCTACGGTCAAGCCTGGAGCTGGCAGTGGTTGTTTTTCACGGTATGGTCTAGGCTAATTGGTTATCGTGGACAAACCTGATTACCAGCTTTTCTTCCTCGATATTCTGGACAATTATGCCCTACCAACTCTGTGGCAATACTATGGAACCGAGTCTTGTTGGTACTCGCAAGATAATACACCGAGCCATAAAGCAAGGACTGTTACGGTGTAGTTTGACGATAATTCCGTATCGTGTGTGGACTGGATAGCACAGAGCCCTGATCTTAATCCCATAGAGCAGAAGCTACCAAGGCTTATTACTAAGCAACAGTTAGCGGCAGCATTATGTACTAAATGGAAGCGCATACCTATCGCTGTGTTTCAAAACCTTGTCAAAAGCATGTTTCGAAGGGACAGTGCATGCATTAAGGCCAAAGGTGGACTGACACCGTACTAATGTATGTCAATAAATGCTATGTTGTGTTTCTCTTCTGGGGTCCGGTGACTTTTGTCAAAATAGTGTATTCGCATCGTGCAGTCGGTAGTACTGTCATTTGAAATTTGTTGTCGTAATAGAGGAAGAGGTGGTTTTGCATTTCAAATCTGCAGAGAGCAAAAAATGATTGGTTTTGCATGAGATTTCTTTAGACAACTAAAAAAAATGCCCAACGTTTACCTTTTGAGAACTAACTTTTATACTTTCGTGATATAATTCTGAGGGCAGAAAAGTCATTTCGTATGACCATAAAACATTTGAGAGCCAAAAGTGTAGTGTTCGACTGGTAAAACTTCTCAGTATCAACACCGAACATATTAATTTTACTTATTATTCTGATAGCCAGAATGTCCTGCTACGAATCATGTGCATTAATTGGACTGGATGAATAGAGCTAATAAATTGTGGATTAATCATCCGGAGTTCATTAGATCTCTAGTGAATATCAGAGAGTTTTCTTTCTCTATACGAAATTATAATGTTAATCATCCAGATCTTTTTATTTAATTTTTTATTTCTTTCTTTTTTTATACTTTACTAGCTATACCCGGCCACGCGTAGCTGTGGCACATTGTGGTTGCATGGATGAGAAATGAGGAACAAAACAAAGCATACGTTTCATAGAAGTTTAATTTTGCAATACTTGTGGGTATACAATATTTTTTGTTTTTCCATTCTCTGCGTAGATATAAAGGCTATCTGGTTTGCCGACACGGGAACACGCAACATACAGTTGTCCATGTGAGAAGCAATCCGCATCTAAATCTAAACCACACAGTTCTAAAGATTGACCTTGAGCTTTATTGATTGTGATTGCGAACGCCAATCGAATTGGGAATTGCAATCTTTTAAAGTGAAATGGTGTATCGGTCGGGATCATGGGAATTCGAGGGATGAGGACATCTTCACCTTCGAAAGGCCCCGTTAAAATCGTTGCGTCCACTACATTTTTCATCAGTTTTTTAACTGCGAGTCGCGTGCCGTTGCAGAGTTTTGCCTGATTAATATTCCGCAACATGATAATTGGCACACCTATTTTCAATTTTAATATGTGTGGTGGCATCCCTGGCAGATCAAGTGAGTTCAAAAATTCCGTTGGATAATTAACTACTTCATCTGCTTCCACAACTGTATCTATCGACTTGTATGTAATTTCCTCACTTTGAATGCTGGATTGAATAACATTATTAATTTGATAGACATCTTTATTTTTCGCGGCAAGGATAGCTCGTTCACTGAGCCAATCGTGATTCTTATAATTAATTTGAATATTAGGAAATACTTTTTCGATCAGTTTTTCTTTCGATGTTACTAATTTACAAAAATTATCAGGAAATGATATTCGTCTTGACGTCTCATCGACTGGCAGTTGTCCGTTCCCAATGTCCAGTAACTGTCGTGAGAATACCTCGGCTGATTGATCGTTCTGCAGCTGGACACGCATATTCGTAGTCAACTGCAATGTACGTATGTGTCGCCACAATGTTGAATATTTCAAGCAAGCATTTATTTTGTCCGCTGGTGTCGATCGAGAAGTTACAGGCAATGTTTGCCTAAAATCTCCTGCGAGCGATATCAATGCATTCCCGAATGGTTGAACGTTTCCACGCAAATCTCGCAACGATCGATCAAGAGCTTCAAGCGATTTTTTATGTGTCATCGTGCATTCATCCCAAACAATGAGTTTACATTTTTGTAATACTTTTCCCATACCGGATGCTTTGGAAATATTGCACGTGGGAGTCTCGATGATTCGCATGTTTAATGGCAACTTCAGAGCTGAATGAGCAGTCCTTCCACCTGGTAACAATGTTGCAGCTATTCCAGACGAAGCGAGAGCTAAGGCTATGTCGTTTTTTGATCGAACCGTTGCCAGAATCAATCTGATAAGGAATGTTTTTCCAGTTCCTCCTGGCGCATCCAAGAAGCAGCCTCCCCCCAAACGCCGTCATTTATCATTTGCATTATGCGATCATAAATGCCCTTCTGTTCACACGTTAATTTGGGAATGTTTGATTGGACATATGACTGGAGATCACCGGTGTTGTAACTCTGTTCACGGCGCAAATCCACATCAAATGAAGCAGTCGTAGTTCGGTTGGGTGCTGGCATTCGCAATTGACTAAGAACTTTATTTGCAATAGCTAAGCACTTGTCTTCAATATTTATCAATGTTTCGTTGTAAATGCCTTCTGTAAATTCCATGGTCATATTGGCATTTTCTAGGCGTACTCTATGCAAAATATCCTCAGCCATATGCGATCGATATCTTTCCCATAACACAGTGGGAGATGAAAGGAAGCAAGCGGTCAATATAATTGCGAATAATGCTCGAATTTGGTTTGGATGTGCAGTGTTGCACGCGTCACTAATACATATATTCCACTGTTGGTCGTTTTCTAATAAATTAAGAGCTTGACACGCACTGCGGAAAGTGGCATATGTGACGCCGTCAACAATTTTCAATTGCTGGAAAGATCTAGGACCAGGCATATTTACCAACAGCATGAGAAGGAAAAAACATTCATCTTGATTAGGATGCACTGTATAAAGTCTACCAATTATATTTTCTCTAAAAATGCCAGGTTGACCGTCGACTGGCTCACCTCGTCTGCGTCGTACGAATGATTTTTTAGTTACATTCCACGTGTAATAAGAGGGCACTTCTGTGTACATCAGTGTTCTGGCGAAAGCGTCTTCCTGACATAAGGTGAAGAAAGCAGTCAGAGTTGTACCAGGTGGATTAAGGGCTCTTTGTTGCTCATTTGCACCTGTGAAATAAACACGCTGTCCATTCTCTAAATGTACTGCTAAGTGAACCACAGCTGGATTGCGTTCATGCATGGGAAATGAAAAAATTCGCCATGCAGCCTCATTGCTGCTTATGTATCTTCCAGCCTAGTATTGTGCAATTTCGTCGATAACTCGTACTGCATTTCTGTCACTATTTTCTGGTTGCACACCAAAAACTGCCATATCGCTGCCTTTATTCACATACTTACAGATGTATTTAATCGATTTGACCGAATTGCAATATTCTACGTTTATGTGCGCTTTGTATGTTTTTGACAACAGAGGCAAATATGGGACCACCCAACAGTTGTCTACATCAATATCACCATTTCGCATGTGTATAGTTGCCGAATTCTCGCCATCTTCAGTTGATCGTCTCCTGTTACTGTGTTGGCTGCAAATGCTCGAGGATATTGCTTAGAACATTTCCCGTCTACCATGCATGGTGAATTCGGATTTAGTGTACCGCATGGTCCATGTATCATGTTTTTGATAACAACTGCATGCAAATCCTTATCGACGTCGGCCCGTGGAATCTCAGCGCATATCACATCGTCGATTTCGTCTGAAGTTATTTTATCGTATAGCCAGATTAGTATATGCGATGTGGCAATCCTCTCTTTTGCCATTCTACTGAATACATCCAGCAGCGCACAGATCCAAACACTTCATGTTTCACAATGAAATCCATCAGCGACTTAAGCTTTTGTCTGAAAACACGTGCTGTGATGTCATGCCTATCCACGGGTGATTGCCCAGGAAGTAACAGCTGCTGTATCTCGTCCCAAGCTGGATTGCACGTGAAGGTGATAAATAAGTCTGGACGCCCGTAATGACGAACATATGCCATTGAATCTTGAGCATATTCCTGCATGTGACGTGGACTGCCTATGTATGAAGATGGCAAAATAGTAAGCTTTCCAACGTTGGTTGTATTACCGTCATTCACAACTGCATTTAGCAAATGAATGTATTCTTCGGAGAGTAGTTTGGTCTGATTCAAACGAAGAAATAGTAAACGTTCCGTTTCAATTTTTGCATACATATTCACAATGTACTGGTGAAACAACTGACGGCATTTCAAAATATAATTGTCCTCGTTCCACCGAATCATTAAGCGGTAGGCGTAAAAGTTCATTGCACTGCACTTTTTATTAATTTCTGCACCATTCACTGGGTTTATCATCTTCACATTGAAATGATATCCATCGGCACCATCCCAGAAGATAACTGGATATTGCAAAGCATCGTAACAACGGTGAGTTTCTGCGACGTTTATCAATTGATCGTTTCTTCGATGGAGAACAATATCTCTAGGTTGGGACTGATCTCCGACTATGACAATTGCTACTTCGTCTATAGTTGGAGCATTATATCTTCGGACATGTTCTCCAGCGGGCGGTTTGTCGGCGTGAATGACAATCTTGTGGGTATCTGATGGCATCATATCCATTGCCGTTTTGAACAAACTCACCAAATTGTTCTTTTCGTTAAGGAGCTCCTGTAGTTGCGAAATGATGGATCTTCTTAGCGAGGTATGTATTCCACAACGTGCATCGACTTCATCTCTATCATCACCGATGAAGTACATTTGAAGGAATTTATTGTCACTATCTCGGAACAGGAGCAGGGATCCAGCTTTGTGATGCATTTGTCCTTTGATTTTAAAAGTTGGCATGAATTGAGCAGTCACAATTTTCGCACCAAATGACGTCATTTGGAAGCAAGAGTTATATTTCCTTATGTTCGATAGGAAATGCTTCGATTCAGCGGTAGATCCAGCAAGTAGAGTTTCAACGGCTCTGGTGGTGCTTCAAGTTGAGGCAATTTAATTTTTCCGCCAGCGCAACACATCCCATTCGTTTCATTATTGAACTTTAGAGCCTGGCAGTAGGTACAAACATGACTCATCTGGCCGATGACAACATGTGGACTTGAACTATAATCAACAGCTGGATTGTACCGGAATGCAAGACGATTGTATTGCAGAATGAGATCTGCTGTTCTTTGGGTACGTGTTTCAGCTATCCTCGACGCCTCGCGTTCATTCCGTTGAGAACGAACCAAATCTGTTGCTGCAGAACGCGACTGCCGTGCTCGCAATCGTGCATCCTCAAGCCTGGCTGCTCGTTTTTCTGCTGGTTCCGTGTTACGCATCCGGGTGGTGCTTAGTCTGTTCCTCTCTCGTACGTATGCCCGCTCTTCCTCAGTCATATTCGAAAGCCGTCTTCTCGATTCTTCTGTGTGGCGAGTGCGACGACCCAAATTCGTTTTTTTTTTTTTTGCGAGGCATTATTTCGGTTTTCACTGGAACAGAAGGAAGGGATAAGATTGTAACCTGTTCCCCTCGCTTCCGGCAGATGGCGCGTTTGCTGGTAAACAGCTGACCGTTGAAAAAGCTGTTTTCTCGCGGTCGCGGGTATGTTACTGACGCGAAAAATAGATAAAAACAACACGATCACCTAGTATGGAGAGTGTTCCCCTCGCTTTTGCTGGTACACAGCTGACCGTTGAAAAAGCCTTCGACCATATATACTGATAGACTGCGCATGGCATCAAAATGTCTGGCTCTTCGGGCAAAAAGATGGTTAACTCGTGCTGTGCTCATCATGAATTTTAGGAGTTTCTTTTTTAGAATTCCATTACGACTTTTCATTCGTGAATACATTTATTACGCTCTGATGCAGCTATTGCCAGTGCGCAGTCCATTAGTACATATGGTCGAAGGAAAAAACTGTTTTCTCGGGATCGCGGGTATGTTACTGACGCGAAAAATAGATAAAAACAATCTTTGAAGCGGGTTGTATATCGTGTCAAAATTTGAGCTCAATCGGTGCAGAACTTTTTGAGTTTTTAAAGCTTACACAAACCAACTTAATATTTTTATATATATAGATAGGGGGAATTGCTTTACAAATGTTATGTTTAGATTCCTCCTGGTGTGTTCCATTTATATATGATTATAAGTTTTAAATGCATACAATAAAGATTTGATTGATTGATTAGTTATTTCAAAAATGCAAACCCGATTTGAGTTTTCGTGACCTTTATTTTATTAAACATGTTCAGTTATTATTTTATGCTGAATTTTTGAGAAGAAAGAAGGCTAATAATATGTATGTCATCATGATGCATATAATTTAGAGATAGATCAGACAAGGCAGCAAAATATTTCTTCATAGTACAGCGCGGAATCATTATGTTAAAATAAATTTAATAGTTGTGCCCATATGAATTTATCGAGGAGTGATAATCGGAGAAAGCTTGTGTGGTCTAAAATTTCATATCTCGAGTTTGTGAAATTTATGCGTGGCGATTTGAAATATAAATTGAAATTGATTATATCCGTTTCCACGCTTGCATTCTGCTGAACAACATTTAACTTGGCCCAGCGCACCGACAAATTCTATTTAACGCAGAAATTTAGTTTTCGAAAAATTCGGTACCTGATAGCCTAAAATAATTATTGCTATCACTCCATATATACACCTACCTGAAAATTTCTGTGGCTGAAATATGTTTGCGTCAAGTTCTTGAGAAGAACTTCAAATCAGTTGTCCCGTAATTAATTCACATCTAGTATCTCACAGCAAGTGGAATATCTTCAATGTAAAACAGACAAAAGTTATATAATTTTATGTGGTTGTCTTAGATAAATTTAACATTTCTTATGTATATTTTATGAAAATTCAGTATCGCAGGAATATTGAGGATATCAATAAAAAGGAAAAGGTATTTCAGGATTTTAAATGACTTTAGCTTTATAAAGGCACATACATCGCAGGAGACGATGAAGGAAAAGCGAGACTAATAAATTAAGAAAAATATTCCGCTCTTAAAGGCTTTTCAAGATGTCTTATGGCGTGAAAAGTAGCATTGTGAAAGAACTAATGATTTTTCTTTAAATGGGAGAACTCTTTGATTATATGGTTTTATTTCTCTCAACAGTTGCCATCTGCATTCTATTTCCACAATTCAATGTACTGTGTAAAGAAAATGAAAATAATTAAAATTTCGATTTTTTTTTAATGTGAACACACAGAAAAGTCAGAACATATGTCTCCTATATTGTCTTTCATAAAAACCCTCCCGATTTACAGTGATGCCTTACTGCTGAAAATCCAGTGACGTTCAATTGAAGGTCCGAATGGGACAGACGAGTTATCTGGGAGATTTGTCTCTCTTTATGGTTATTCAGTTTTAGTGTAAGGCCAACATTATGTGAAAGTCCAAGCTCCTGGTTGAGGACCTGATGTTCTTCAAATGTCTCAGTAAAAATGATAATTATACCCAAGTACACATGCGCATTTAGACATAATACTAGGTGTAAAACGATATTCGTTAAGCGATGGAATATATCTTTAGAAGCAATAAGAAAGAATGGAATTATTAGAAATGATTTCTTACTAAAAGGTATAACAATGCCCCTCTTATCTACGGAATCGGGGTGGACCGCTACTGGTCTTCACCGATTTATGATAGGCAGCAGTTAGTTAATGAGCTTAGTTACTTTATTTAACATTGCGGTAATCAATACCAAATCTAAAGAACCCATTCTTCTTGGGCACAAGGAATGGTGGGGCAGACTATTCACGAGTGCGCTCTCGAATAATTTCTTTCGGCAGCATTTTATCATTTTGTGTTTGATTTTAGCGTTTTCTGTGCATCTCGAGAATAAAACTTGGAAACCAGATGTGAAGCACCTCCAGAATCAGTATCATGATGAGCCAATCTGGTTTACTAGATAAAAGTCTAGGATGTCCTGTGTAATATGACACAAATGTAGCTACCTGCCCTGGCGATATTTGTTCACTGTGAATGTCGTTCTTCAGGTGATAGAGCGACTGGGTCCAGCATAGAGATTTTTCTTTCTTTTAAATTCAACAACACATAATTTTTTCATAAAGTGACCTAGTTATCTAGTGCCCATCAAACCATATGTAAGTTACCAATAAATAAGAACGTGTGTTTAAATTCAGACATAATTAATTTGTTGAATAGGGTTATTTTACCAGAAACTTGAAAAGTAGCATCGGTAACACATGGCAAGTTGTGCGACGCACTTTTGGTGGGCATATGGGGAAACAACTTTATTACACAGAGATCTCAGATCAGTTATCAAACTGGGAGTTCTTTGAGACTTCAGTAGCTTCTGAAGTAAATAAAATACATGTAATTTTGATTGTGGAAGAGAAGGCGCAGGTGTTGAATACCACGTACCGTCGTCGAACATTTAAATTCCAGTAATTTTTTAGAGTGTCCCTGTTTTTATCCAAGATGTTGTTTACCTAATCGCCTTAATTTATTCTTTCAAAAGGAAGTCGCTTTTGTACAGGTGTGGGTCAATTTGTGATATATTTTTGCATCCAAGTAGCACCTGTTTTTCTTGTAAACCCAGAATTACATCGGCATAGAAGCAGCATGTTTATCATATAAACTCAATAGGTTAAATATTATTTTATTCAGGAGCGCTCTCAAAGTATGATTTAATGTTCAGCTGAAAACTTTTCTAAAATAATCATGCCATAACCCCCCCCCTTAAACTTAGTCATATTCCCATTTCAAGGATGAAGAGATTAGTCCTATTCCCGCTTCAAGGGGACGGAACAGTCCTACTCCAGCTTCAAGGGTGGAGAGGTTAGTCATATTCCCTCTTCAAGGGGTGGAGAGATTAGTCCTATTACAGTTCAAGGATGGAGAGATTAGTCCTATTACAGTTCAAGGATGGAGAGATTAGTCATATTCCCCCTTCAAGGAGTGGTGAGATCAGTCATATTCCCCCTCAAGGGGTGGAGGGATAGTCATATTCGCCTTCAAGGGGTGTACAGATCAGTCATATTCCCCTTCAAGGGGTGGAGAGATTGCTTTTATTCCAGCTTCAAGGGTGCAGTGATTAGTTCTTATCCCACTTGAAGGTTGAAGGTATTAGTCATATTTCCACTTCAAAGCATGTAGAGATTAGTCCTATTCCTACTTTAAGGGGTGGAGAGATTAGTCCTATTCCTACTTTAAGGGGTGGAAAGATTAGTCCTATTCCATCTTCAAGGGTGGAGGGATTAGTCCTATTCCCCATTCAAGGGCGGAGGGATTAGTCTTATTCCCCCATTCAAGGTGGAGGGATTAGTCCTATTCCCCCATTCAAGGGTGGAGGGATTAGTCTTATTCCCCCATTCAAGGGTGGAGGGATTAGTCTTATTTCCATTCAAGGGTGGAGGGATTAGTCTTATTCTCCCTCATGGGTGGAGGGATTAGTCTTTATCCGGCTTCAAGGGTGGAGTGATTGTTCGTATTCCTTCTTCAAGGGTGGAGGGATTAATCATATTCCATCTTCAAGGGTAAAGGGAAAAGATCCTATTCTCCCTTCAAGGGTAAAGGGAAAAGATCCTATTCTCCCTTCAAGGGTGGAGGGATTTTTCATATTCCCCCTTCAATGGTGGAGGAAATAGTCATATTCTCATTTCAAGGGTGGAGCGATTAGTCATATTCTCATTTCAAGGGTGGAGCGATTAGTCATATTCCCGCTGCAAGGGTGAAGGACTGAATCCTATTCCCGCTTCAAGGATGGAGGGATTAATCCTATTCCCGCTTCAAGGCTGGAAGGATTTGTCATATTCAGGCTTCAAGGGTGGAAGGATTTCCCCACAGCTTTTCAATATTCCCCACAGCTTTTCAATATTCCCCACAGCTTTTCAAATTTCTGGCACTAATAAATTAAACGTAGGTTCTATGTACATGTAATGAACACAACGTCAGTTCGCTTACGAAAGTTGAATATTGACACATGCGCTGTCACCGTCATCCATAAATATAATAGAAATATACCATTTTGACATGAAATATTTAATTCGGGCAAATGTTGCAAATAAATTATAGAATTCCTCGGGCATTAATTATATCGTTTTTGTTGTATTTCAAAAGCCGTACACCAGTATGGTATGTGCTGTCTCATTTTACAAAAAATTAAGGTAAATACGATTATTTCATACCTAATATACATATTTTAATTGAAAGATATCTTGGCTTAAATAAATAACATTTTGTACAAGACAATAACATTAAATAACATTTTGTACAAGACTATTTTATTAAGTGTATCACTTATGTCAGAATACAAGATTTCAAACGCAAGTTTTGAGCAGAGAGTTGGATTGCTAAATTAGATATAATAAGTAAATTTTTCATATTGTGAATTCTTTATTGAATGAACGCTCAAATTTGCCGCGGTAGTATTGAATTTCTCTCAAAGAAAAACATATGTTTAGCTTTTCACAAGTTACCAAGTTTCGATTTTAAGATCGTGCAGAGAAGCCTGCCGTAAAGATGGGTAACAGTTTAACGCTGCCAGTACAGTTTTTGTGCTGACGAAAATTGACAATTTAATCCGTGAAATGTCATCCTTTCTTGACCCGGAATATTCTGACCTAAAAGACGTTTTCGAAGTCGTAGTTTCAGATTTTGAGAACCGATCGAAAATTTAAGGAGGGCAACCACCCCATTATTTGCACTTAATGGACAAAACATTAGACATACCTACCTAATAGCGTGTTGTTACTCCTCAGAGCGAATAACAACCTGTACACGCCAAGGTATTGACTCCACTAGATGCCGGAGGGTTTCCGGAGGTAATACCAGCTATGCCTGATGCAGCACTGTCCACAAATCCGCCCAAGATTTCGGTTCCCGATCCATGGATCAGATTATCTGTTCGATGGCATCCCATAAAGCTTCCACAGGTCTTATCTTAAATCCGGCAACCTTCACGGCCACTGCAGTTATAGTTCCCAAGTCAGATGAGGTTCACTCGAGCCATGTCTGGGTTGTTGCGGCCCCATGGGGGGGGCGCATTGTCTTTTTGAAAGAGACAGCAGGATGCGTAGAGGCCATAAAAGCGTGTATTTGAGCAGCCAGCTTAGGCTGGAAGTGCTCAGCGGTTAAGTACTTCACTAAACATGCTAAGAGACCAAATATGTCAGATACGAAAACTCCCCAAACCATCATAGAGCCACCACTGCCTTCATCAGAGCCGACCTGGCAGGACGGAGCAATGACCTCATGCTGTCGAAGCAACACCCGCATTCTCCCATCAGCTCAGTATAGCGGAAAACAGGATTAATCTGATCGTAAGACACGCCGGCACTCATGTCCAGTTCTGATGTTACCAGCAACAAACGAGGCGTAATGTCCAATGACGAGCAGTCAACAGTGGTAAACGAGTAAGGCGTCGGCTGCCGTAGCCCAAGGCATGCAGTATGTGCCATACATTTCACTCACTGACACTGCTTAGGTATCGGGCAGTTAATTTGGATGTGATTTGCGCCGACGTTGCCAAACGGACTACCTGTACGAGCCTGGAAAATCTACGTCGATCTCGGTCATCAATGGCGTGTGGTTGGACAACGGTTGTCCACGAGAACCCTAAACCAGGTGCCTTGTGCCAAAAATGCGCTCACGATCAAAGTCGCTCAGAATAGCACGTTTACCCAAGTTCGTTGATAGTGATACACTATTGGATACGTCCTTCGATGTTATACTAGCAACTCTGACCCATGTGTCTTGCGCAGACAATGTGCTCACGATCAAAGTCGCTCAGATCAGCACGTTTACGCAAGTTCGTTGATAGCAACACACTGTTTTGGAAGCTATGCTGTTCGCCTATTTATCGCCTGCGTTTGATTTGAGTCTGTTCCACTCTGCAATTGGAGGATGCCTATGTCAACAGCCCATCACCCCTTGTCTCTAATGGTTTGTCTCCTGAGTGTAGCATAGTACCAGATTGCTGAACAAAAATGGCTGAAATTGGGAGCTCGTGAATGTAACATAGATTATGACGATGTGTTGTGCACCTAAACACTTAGCCTTCATAGAAAAAATTCTGTGTCTGATAATGGTGGACACACAGCTTCTTCCATGATGCATGAACAATACTGTTTTGGCTCCACCGCAGTGTCTCAGAGTCAGTAATGTTTTACTCTTTCCTAAATGTCAATTTGTTGTTATCGAACTCGATACAACACAGCTTGCTGAATGCTTAAGTGCATTTTAATAGTATTTGGGTACCACTTTAGGTGATGACTTGAAATGGAATACACATATAGATCTACTTTTAAAAGTATTTGGGTACCACTTTAAGTGATGACTTGAAATGGAATACACATATAAATCTACTTTTAAAAGTATTTGGCTACCACTTTAAGTGATGACTTGAAATGGAATACACATATAGATCTACTTTTAAAAGTATTTGGGTACCACTCTAACTGATGACTTGAAATGGAATACACATATAGATCTACTTTTAAAAGTATTTGGGTACCACTCTAACTGATGACTTGAAATGGAATACACATATAGATCTACTTTCAACTAAAATCTCAAGAAACATCGGAGTTATTAGTCACAGTCTTAGACATTTAACCCCTAAACTAATGCTGGCGTTATACTATTCCATCATTCAGACTTATTTTACTTACTGTATTTTGACATGGGGGAAAACAACACGATATGATATTCTTAAATTACAAAACTTACAGAATAAGTTTATCAGGTTATTGGATTTAAAAATTAATACTAATCAATCTTCCAATTTAACATATAGAACAACTTCTCATCCCAATACATTTAATATATTAACTATACAACAACTATATGAATATAATTTAGGAAAGATCATGTTTAAAGAATACAATATAACCTCTATCATGACTTGATCAAAATTAATACCCATACTCATATTTATCCAACAAGAAATAGATTTAAATTACTACCGGTATTTACATATACAGAAAATTTTAAAAATAACATAAACTATTCTGGTCCTAAATTATGATATACTTTTTCTTACCATCTTACTGCTATTAATAATATTAACCTTTTTAAGAAGAAACTAAAACTCTATTTAATGGGGAAGAACTAGATCTATCATAGTATATCTCTTTTTCTTTTGACCAAATGGTTTAAGGTCAACTTATTTACTTTTGTATTTCTCTTGTTCTTGCTCCTGTTTGATGGGGAAAAAAGGGGGAAGCGAAAAGTTTAGGAAAATGGAATTGGGTTAAATTTCTACTAAATTACATTTGGTGACCTTTCTTTTTAATTTCTATTTACTACTTACTAATTTACTTAGATGATATCAGAAAATCAGTTACGTCTGTTCCTGACTTGTATGATCTTCATTACGGGTGCCGAGGGTTATGTTAGGTCAATTCAGGCCTTTTTCCTCGTGCTCCCCAGTTGTCACTAGTTACATTGTTACTGTTATAATACTACTATTGGTGCATATAGTCACAACTGAAAAATAAAAATGAAATGAAATGAAAAAAAATGCTATTAATACACTAATGGACAGAGAAATAAACGTTTAACTACTTCGTGAACACAATCCACTTAACAACACCCGCCGTAATATACGATAGCCCACCAGTAAGATAACACATATTATGGAATAGTAATTAACCTTCATTAGATATTAAGTTTGTCGTGCTCACTGAAGAGCAATTGAATAAGAGATGCCTTTCTAGTAACGTGTAGCACCACCTTCGCCCTGATGACGGTGGCGATTCGTCTCGGCATGGACTCCACAAGACACCGGAAGCGTTGGGAAGCCATACGGATCCACGACCCCTGAACAAGCTGCGACAATTCACGAAGATTTGAGGGAGGGGGTCCGAGCCTCGAACATCTCTCTCGATGGCATCCCAGATGTGCTCGATGGGATTGAGGTCAGGTGACCTAGCTGGCCAAGGGAGCGAGGTCACGTGGGTAGAGTGTTCATCCAACCATTCGGATACAATTCGGGAACGATGGCACGATGCATTGTCTTGTTGCAGGATGAGGTCCGCAGTGGGATGTTGAAAACGCACAAATGGGAGCAAATGAACGTCCAGGATATCCCGGTAACGTTGACCTGTGAGGGACGATGTCACACGTACTAGGGGTCCCATTTCGGTCCACGTAAAGAACTCCAGACGATAATGCCACCCCCACCAGCTTGAAGAGTACCCGGCTGGCAAAAAGGATCCATCGCTTCATGTGGTTTGCGCGGTACTCGTATCCTGCCATCCGCATGTACAAACGTGAATCTCGAATCAACAGTCCTGGCAACATTTTTCCACATGTCTTGGGTCCAGTGGCGATGTACCCGCGCCCATGCTATTCTTTGCACCCTGTGATGTGCGGTCAGCAGCGGTACCCTCGTGGGACGGTGGCTTCTGTACCCCATAGCGAGGAGATGGTTCTGGATGGTGTGGCTGCTTACACGTATTTGTGCACCAGCGTTAATTTGCAGAGTGATTTCTTGCACTGTGGGCCGTCTATCCGCTTTTACAATGCGAGAGCTACCTGACGATGTCCCCGTTTATCCACACGCTCTTGTCCACGGCAGTTGGCCCTTGCAGGGATGGTTTTTCTGGATTCGATGTACTCACGGTGCACCCGTGACATAGTGGCTCGTGTAAATCCCAGTGCCTGTACGACTTCTGAGATGGAGTGACCCATTCGTCGGGCCCCGACAATTTACCCACGATCAAATGCGCTTAGATCCTTCGTCTTACCCATACTGCGTCCTACTCTTACTGATTCCCGTCGCATCACTCCTTATATTGTTGGATTGCTGCATACGTCATGTCGTTTCCGTTTACAGGGCCGCCCACAGCGCCACATTTGCATAACGCCAGCTGTCTCTAATTCAATTGCTCCTCAGTGTACAACCATCAACTCCCATTTACTCTGAGAACATAGCTGGTATGTCCTATATTTACTTTCTGACTAGTTGTTAGTTGTTTCAAACCGAATTCAGAAACCCTGAGGTGCCGATGTGCCGTTCAGAAAGGAAATTTAACTGAGGGGAAAATAATTGTGTAGCAGAAATGAACTACAAACCAAAGGCTTTTTTTTACTGAAGGTTTAACGACAACCGTGAGCTATAAGCAGTCCCCAGTCCCTAATTTAAAGCCACTCGTTCGAACAAAGGGAGAGAGGCGGTGTCATAAGACAAGCACAACATCCATGCCTCACAGGATTCGAACACGGGCCCTTTCTCGGACGAATGGTCATAAACCAGGTCTTAGACCAGTGCGCCACCGAAAAGTAAGGTTAAATAGAGATATCGTCACTGGTCCAAAACTGATATAACAAGTTAATAAAATCACACAGTGCATTGATTATGATACGCTTTCCAACATACCAGAAATTATTCCTCAAGTTATGTGGATAATGGCGGTGGAATAAATTTCGCTCCTGTGTCCTGACCTTTCACCCCATTTCGATGATATTCAACAGAACCGGTTCACTCTACCTCCGGAAAAACATGATAAAGTTGTGTCGCAATCCAAGCATTTTAGGTAAGTTATGATGGGCAGTGGAATTGATCCCACTCCAGTGTCCTGACCTTTGACCCCATTTCGCCCATTTTCAATAGAGTTCGTGCCCAAGTGGTTCCCTGCCACATACTAAAATTTCATCGAAATCGAACCGTATTTACACATGTTATGACGCATAAGGGCAATGGAATGGATTCCGCTTTAATGTCCTGAGCTTTGACCCAATTTCAACCATTTTCAATAGGGTTCGTCACCAGGTGGTCGTCTACCACATACTAAAATTTCGTTGAAATCGAACCATTTTCAGGTGAGTTATCGTGCGGACGGACGGACAAAGTTGGAGCATATACGCTTCTTCAACCTACGGTTGGAAAGCGTAAAAAATGGTGTCCAAAATAAGGTTGGCTTAAAGGCAAAATTATTTATGAGGCTTTTAATCCTTAAACTCTGTAATGGTGAATCATAAAATTGGGACTTCAGATAACTCATAATATTATTTCGAAAATAACTCCGCCGCCCCGCTGGCGCAGTGGTCTTAGGAGCTGGCTTATGATCATTCGCCCTAGTTCGATCGGGGTTCGAATCCCGGTGAGGCATGGATGTTTGTGTTTGTCTTTCGGCGTTGGCTCTCAATATGTTACTTGTCAAACACTGGGTATCTGTGTACAATGGTCATTTAGCATACTTTAAAATCCATGTTTGATGTAAACTTGTTCACAATGTGTTACATGACCAGCACTGGCTATATCTGTGTACCTTGATCATTTGGCATGCTCTAAACCATGTATGATTTGTACTTGTTGCTGTGTAATATCTGTATCATGTCTGTTCTACCAGTTTCAATAAATCATTTAAGCATCCAACCAAAACAAAATAATTAATTACAAATATTTTCATATTCGACAAAGTGCAATAAGATAGGTTCAAGTCAAGCGCAGCTAGACATTTAAACAAATCTGAAGACAAGCTGAAGCTTAGCCACATAAGTTACATGTTCATATTATATTATATTATATATCTGCCCCACCATTCCTTGTATCCAAGAAGAATTGATAGCCTGAGAGTCCTGTTTTTATTCATGCCTGTTTAAATTAGCTGACTAACAGAAAGTAGGTAACAAATAAATGCTTATGGGTTCTGATATGAAGTTCAGAGTAGAAGGTATCAGAAGAGGTAATGAAAATTTACATAAGTAAATATAAAGGGAAAGCTTAAAAAGGTAATATACTTCGCAGGTTATGTAATTATCAGAGATTTAGAGAGAGTCAACGTTTTTTATTGGTTAGAAAAAGATAATGAAATGTTTTTAAGTCTATGGCGCGAACCAAATAAGAATTTATTCTGAAGCTAACAGAAAACTTGCCACGATTGTTATCAAGAGAGTCGCAAAAGAGACATCCTTACAGAAAAGATAAATCCTCTCCTGTTTAAATAAAAGTCCCATTAACGGTGTTATATCAAGCCAGTGCTAGTGAAAACGGGAGAGACAGTCTCTTTACTATTGAGAGATGATGTACCATTAAATCTTTTAACTTGTTTATCTACTTGCATTGAAGACGCTAAAACATGACTGTTTTCATTTTAGTGTTTGGCATCTTACCGTTTATATTTTGGAGAGGGGAAATAAAGCAACGGCAAAAGAAAAACACTGAGTCTTTTCACATTAGGTATTTTCCTGCCATTTTCGACTTCACTGAAGCTTAACTGCAATGCGCCCGACGTACGCACTCTTACAACGTGTCTGGGATCAACAACGGAGTTCCAGAAAATCTTGTGAAAATAAAGGTTTTTCTTTTTTTTTTCCTTTCTTTTTTTAGGGGGGAAACTGAACACAAGGATATATTTACAAGCCATTGAAGAAGCGGACAATTTCCGCTTTTAAGATTTCTATTTCCATTGTACAAGAGAATTTAGCATTTCACAAATAAGATTAATCACAACCTTCCAGAATATAACGAATCAATACAAAAAATTCGATTGCTTTAAGGTAAAGCAAACAATTAGGCCCAGTGTTTGTATCACAGACTGCTAATTAGTAAAAATATATACATTCCTCAACTCGGAAAGGATGATGGAAATTGAAATTACAGTGGTGTGCAAAAGTATTGCATGATCTGCAAAAATCGTGAATTTTTAAGTTTAACTAACTCTTTTTTAACTAACCAATTTTCATAGTTATTTCATTGTTTATGTGTCATTGGATGCGAAATTTAATGGAGATTTCAAAAATGTTTTAGTTTTTCCTGTAGCTACTTCTGTTCTTAAGATATGATATAAAATATGGGGCTTGTCAAATAAATTGAAATTCAAGTTAGCTGCGAATCAGTTGTTACAGCTAATCATAGACATCCTTTGCCTGATAGGTTGCACTCTAATGTTGTCCTAATCCTCCTGCAGCCTTCAAAAGGGTTGACGCAGAGCTACTAGAGCACTGGGGGCCGCGGATGGCCTGGTGGTCAGCGTTCCTGACTGCCATGGAGATAACCTTAGGTTCGATCCTGGGTAGGTACGAACATTCGAACCACTAAATACCCGCCGTGCGTCGGATGGGCACGTTAAGCCGTCGGACTCCGGGTACTGGCCCCCCGACAATAAATAAAGGCATCTTTCTCCCTTTTTCTACCTCGCTTCCGTGTGACTTTCCTATCAGGCACTCTAGCCCAAATCTCCTAGCTTCCTATTTTCTAAGGGTTGTTTAAGACCTGGGATCAGACAATCCTTGCCTAAAATCCTCTACATATGATCTGATCAGATCAGACTAGAGCACTGGCTAGACAATGCCTTGGACAGCTAGCTCCACTACTCAGCCAGAGAAGCTTCTTTACAACACTGCACAAAGTACTGCTGTACAAGATGGTCGTCAGGGCGGTGCTTACCTACGCCTCCTCCATCTGGATCGGTATTAGTAGGAAACAGCGATAGAGAATCGAAAAGGTGCAGAGCCGAGCACTTCGAATGATCACTGGGGCACCCCCTGGGACCTCACTTCGGAACCTTAGGAGCACACGTGGAATCGAGAAGGTACATGAGTTTTCCATCAGACTCGCCAGAAAGTTCTTCAAGAAAGCGGAAACCCACCAAAATGGATTTGTTAGGGGTGCGGTTGATTACAATCCCAGCGAAATCCTTAGGTATCCCAGAACTAAGGCGGAGATCGTTGACCCCGCTTGACAGAGAGAGTAAGTATGTGAACACTGGTGGGTGTAAAACAGAACACCACACCCTTCTTTTTCAGTTGGCATCGAGATGGCAAAAATGGAATCTGCTTGGACATTTGAAATTGGTATCGTTGAGTTTCAGTCACAACACCCTGGTGGGTCGGGCGGCTGGTTGGTGTTGAGGCTCTCTGTGATGTTGTGCGGTGCTTCGTTCCCTTTTCCGCCTTCCACACAGAGTTGTGTCAAGGATCACTCTCTCCTTTCACTACATTTTTCTGTTTGTCTTTCCTATAGAGTTCACTTACTCAGATCTCCTAGCTTCTCATTTCTAAGGAAAGTTTTAGACTTGGGGTCAGACACTCCCTTCCTAAAACTTCTTCAAATGTCATATCATACTAGAGCCCTGGGGGCCACGGATGGCCTAGTCGTCAGCGTCGCTACTGCAACGCAGAAACGTCTGGTTCGATCCCAGGCAGGTACGAACGCTCGAACCACTAAATGTGCGTCGGATGGGCACGCTGAGACGTCGATCCCCGGGTACTGGCCCCATGGTAGTAACACAAGGCGCATTCCTCCCCCTTTCTACCTGGCTTCCGTGTCATTTTCCTTTGGATACTCCAGCCCAAATCTCCTGGCTTCCTATTTCTAAGGGTTGTTTATGACCTGTCGGTCTGACACTCCTTTCCTAAAATCCTCTACATAACATCTGATCTGATCTACAAGAGCACTGTAAAGGTCGCTTCTTGTTATTATTAGGATATAATTTGTGTACATTCTCAGTGACGGTTAGAACTGCAGAATTGTCCACAGCGGACAGAGTAAAAATAGTTGTCCTGTATGAAGTGGGATATTCTTCAAGGTAAATATTACTGGAAGAGTGGGATGTAATTAATCTACAGTTATTAGGCTGCTGAAGAAAGTAAAAGATACTGGCGATATCCGATATTTAAACTATGCATCGCAGTGAAAGGCCCAGATCCACTTCAACCAGGTCGGACTGCTGCTCAAAAAGCTAACCTTACCAGACAAAAGGCAAAATTCACCAGAATTGCTTCAAAGATTGTCACAAAATCTACTGTTAAGAGGAGGCTGCTTCATTGTGAATTACCCGGCTGCAAGGCCTAAACCACTGTTAACTGCAAATCAAAGACCGCGTAGACTTCTGTGGGCAAAAGTGCATGTATCACGGACAACCAAGCAATGAGAAAATGTTCATTTCATTGATGAATCAGAATTTTGCCTTAATAGGAATCAGAGTAGTGCCTATGTAAGGAGATTCAAGCATGTAGAATTTTATCCTAGTTGCTTAGTGACTACTGTTAAGTAGCCGGTGAATATCATGGTTTGGAGCTTCATGTGTGCACATGGCGTTGGGATCCTCCATATTGTCGATGGTATTATAAATCACCAGAAATATATCTGGATATTTAAAAACAAGATGCTACCAACATCTAAAATACTTTATGACGGCAATTTTATTTTTTACGCTTTCCAACCGTAGGTAGAAGAAGCGTTTATGCTCCAGCTTTTCTCGTCCGTCCGTCTGTCCGCACGATAACTGGCGTAAAAATGTCGATTTTTGGTACTTCAACTCGCTAGATATGTCACGTATGGAACGGCTATTTCTGTGATACCCGACGATTACACCTTTCTCGAAATAAGAGAGCTCCGAACTACGTGGCATCATGCATGCGACTGGGTGCGTTGTTGTTTTCCACACGATATTTAACGGCGGCGGCCGTGACGTGTATCAGGACCGCAGATATCGTCGATTGCAGGGGTGTCCAATTACTTGTTGGTAGATAGTGTACAAGCTGAACGGGATATCATTAGCGATGTTTACGGTCACGAGTATTTGTTAGTTACTCCAACGCGCTTGATAAAAATGGTTTGAACGCCCGTTAAAAACTTGGGAAGAATTCAGACATATATGGGAAGTATGAAAAACATCAAGTTTGGTGATTATATGTGGCTTTCGTTTCTTCAAAGAGAAATCTATGATAATTCCCATAACAGTGTTTAGCCATCTACGATTTCTTTAGGTCACAGTTTCAAATGTATGTCAGGTGCTCTCTGGCACCATGAAATAAATTTAGTCTACAGGTAGGTAACGAGAAAGAAATTCACGCGTTCATGGATAAAATATAACCCTACACTTCGTTGAATATCTGCTATCAGTGTGTGATATTTCTTTCTTTTTTTTTTAATTGGAGGTTTAACGACCACCATGAGCAACTCAATTGGCTATAAGCAGTCGCTCGTCCCTAATTTAGGGTTACTGGGTCCAGGGAAAGGAGAGAGCCAGTACCTTAGGACAAAGCACAACATCCATGCCTCACCGGGATTCGAACCCGGCCGCTTTTCGGACGAATAATCAGAAGCCACCGCTTAGACCACTGCTCCACCAGGGCGGCCGTGTGTGATATTTCGAGTGAGAATAGATCTTAATACTTATTCTTATGATCAACATGATTCTTATATCTTCTATCATATCTCTTCAGCCCTTATGCGGAAGATTCTCATATTATTGTGGAGCCACTCTTGTTGATCTACAATTCTGTATTTACTACAGGCATATTCCCAGTTGCTCTAAAAATAACTAAAATCACTCCCAAATACAAGAAAGTTTCGGTAAACGAAGCAAATAATTATAATTATTTATTATAATTATAATTATTGCTTCGTTTACCGATAATAATTATTATCGGCCAATTGCAAATTTGACTATATTTGCTAAATTGCTAGAAATATTAATTTACATTAGATTACTTTCCTTTTTACAAAAACACAAGATACACTGGCAGAAAGTGAAAAAAGAACACCAAGAAGGAGACGTCTAATACCAACGAAATTTATACAGCATAATAACGGAATACAGAGAATAACGTGATCAAAACGTTATGGCAAAATACAGTATCTGTATTTGCTGGTAAACTGAAAAGTAACATTTCCATGTAACATGGTTAGTACGAGGTTGAACCGCCATGAACTGCGTCACACTGTGTAAGTCTGGCATGGAGTCTGTCGTACAGATGTTGGATGTAAGTTTGGGGTATTGAGTTCCAAGCATCCTCAACCTGGACGCGTAAATCAAGGATGGTTGTGGCTGACCGTGGAGACCAGATAAGTCGTTGTCCCATAAAATCCCACACGTGCTCAATGGGGGGCAAATCCGGTGAACGTGCAGGCCATGGAAGTTGTCTCACTCCCTGAAGTACATGTTGCGATGCACGTGCCGTGTGTGGGCGTGCGTTATCTTGCTGGAAAACACCACGATGGACCGACCTTACAAATGACACAACAACGGGCTGAATGATGTTGTTGATGTAGGAGGTGCTGTTTAACGTACCCGGCACAAACACGAGTTGTGTACGGGAGTGATAGCTGATCGCTCCCCACACCAGGAGACCAGGTGTAGGCCCTGTTTGTCGCTGGCGGATGCAAGTAGGGTGGAGACGCTTCCCTGTGCGTCTGCGAACACGCATAGGGTCATCGGAGGCTCCCAAGGAGAATCTGCTTTCATCGCTGAACACGATAGATCGCCATTGCATTCTCCAGTGCAGACGTTGGCGACACCACTGCAGCCGTTCCTGACGGTGGGCTGGAGTCAGAGGTACACATGGCAGAGGCACACGTGCACGTAGTCCTGCATCCAGTAGACAGTTGCAGCTTGTTCGCACAGTCACCTCAGGTGCAACGGTAGCTCGGATTTGCGTCGCAGTGGATGTTCTGCTTAATAACGCCGCTCTTCTTATGCGTTGATCGGTCCGCTCATCAGTCCGTCTGTGACTCCCGGTTCCACGTCTTCTCGTGTGGGAATGTTCCTCGGACCATCTACGCCACCATTGTACCACCACCGATACTTCCCGTCCAATTCTCTCCGCAATACGACGATACGACCACCCGGCCTCGCGGAGTCCGACTAGACGACTTCGCTCAAAGTCCGATAACTGCTGAAATCTTACACGTCTTCAATGTCCAGGCATTGCAGCTTCTTCAGGGTCTTCGCACGTGTCCGTACTCCGACGACTGATTATATTCACTTCGACGTACTCCTTAAATACCACCGACGATAATTTGCATATTATGCCGTGCTGTGGCGTAAGCGCTCACCGGTTGGTACCGAAATTAACATCACACCTACGAAAACTCGACCCCATTAACATATGTAAATTTCATGATCGTCCGCCAATTCCTTCTTGGTGTTCTTATTTCACTTTCCGGCAGTGTATTAAACAAAAATCAATTTGGCTTTTTGCCAAATAAATCAACAGAGCTTGCACTTTCATTTACACATAACTTAATCCAACAAAATGCTATAACAAATCAATCAACAATTGCAATTTTCTTAGATTTAACTAAGGCTTTTTATACGCTAAACCATGATATTTTACTAACCAAATTATTTGCTATTGGATATAGGGGTTCTACATATAGCTTATTTAAAAGTTATTTATCAGCTAGGAAGCAATATACTGTGATTGATATGACGCAATCCACAATGGGAAATATAACTTCTGGCGTGCCGCAAGGTTCGGTTCTTGGTCCTATATTATTTAATTTGTATATTAATGATCTCTTTACAGTGGTAAAAGATAATGATTTAATTTTATTTGCTGATGATGCAACAATCTTAATCAAGGGTAATAATACTTTAAATATTTTCGAAACTACAAATACTACAATCTATGAGTGACTTGGTAGTCTTGAATGGAGCTAAAATTGATTTTGTGAATAGTCATTCTTACTTGGGAGTATTGATTCGAAATGATTTGAAATGAAATATGCATATTGACAACTTGACTAATATATTATCTAGAAACATTGGGATAGTTAGTAAGATTATGATAAATTTGTCCCCTAAAATAATGATATTGTTATACTACACACTAATACAAACGCATATAAATTACTGTATACTGACATGGGGGCAAACAACACAATATAACTTTAAATAAAATCCAGGTATTACAGAATAGATACATAAGATTATGAGACCTAAAAACTCTTAATAATTCTTTACCTAATCTTATCTTTAGGTCAGAAGTAAATTTCAATAAATATAATATACTTACAATAAAACAATTATTTGACTATAATCTTGGTAAAATAATGTTCAGAAGAATTAAAAATGATTTATACCATGACTTAATATCATTAAATATTCGTACTCATACTTATGAATCCAGGAATCGATCAACACTCATACCTAATTTCTGTCCGATAGAAACAATTAAAATGAATATAAACTATTCGGGTCCAAAACTTTGGAACTCTTTGCCTTGTGACATAACATCTATTAACAATTTTGACCTATTTAAAAAAAAATTAAACACCACCTTATGAACTAGTTTCTTAATTAATATGAAATTGACCCGTGCTGGTCGCTGGATTGATTTCACTGCTTATGGATAGACCTTGTATCTATATACACTTATGTATTTATTTAATCTTTCAGTTATATTCAATATGCCTCTGACTTGTCTTTTGTATTGTTCTTTGTTGTTTGTGTCTTTTTTTTTTTAGTACTAGGGGTGGTAGGGCTATGTCAGGCCTTACTGCCTTTTCCCTCCTCTTCCTGGTTGCTACATTCTTTGTAATTGATTACATTTTTTGTATTTTGAACTGTAATATGTGACAACTGAAAAATGAATAAATGAAAAATGAAAAAAGTACACAAACTTACAAGAATAAATAAAATGAACTACACTTAATCCATGAAAGAACATCTCTCAAACCCGGTGGTAACATATTGTTCACGAGTTAACAGAAAATGAACAAACTGCGAATAAATATTTTATTTTTACCGCGGTTGTATAAAATTCAGAAGATATTTACGTTTAGACGTTTTTTCAGAATTCATATATCTTTCGTGAAATGTAAATTTAACGCTCTGTCTATGTCGAAAAAAGGAATCTACTTTCGAAGGAATTCACTTTTTTTAAAGATTGTCATGGTTCAACGAACTGCGTGAATTGATGATCAAATGCCTATAAAAGCGAACCGACAAAATGCGCCTTCTAAAGAAAGGAACAATTTCCTCTTTAAAAAGTTGCTCTCTCGTGAACCTTGTATGGAATCGCCCAATGAAATTTTACGATTCTGAAAATCTTGGTAAAGTATACTTCTGAACGAATGGCGTAGCAAATAAAAGAAAAACGGGTTTGTTTTTCAATCATTGCATATAATAATGGCAAGAAATGCGCAGCCATATTTGTTTCCATCATTTATAAAATTCTGCAAAAGTATTATGCCGCGGTTCAAAAAAGAAAAATATTTGTTTTTCTAAAAATTCATAATCCTACATTAAGCGAATCCAATGTATTGGTTAATGCAATTAATTTTTCTCCAAATGAAGAGCACTTTTAATGAATTATCAGAAAAATTGCTTTATTAACGAATTCAAATTAGATGACAACACAGAACTCCTCTGTGGTACGTATCCGAAATACGTAATTTTAATGCAAATGAACAGCAAAAAATTTAGTAACATCTTCTTTCAGACATTCAAAGTGTTTTCAAATGTTCTTTCAGATATCATTATGAACAGAAAATTAAAAGTACGATAGAGTTTTACAGAAGTGACGTGAAATTAATTTTGTCATTGTAATTTCGTTTGTTTCATTCGTTAGTTTTTTCTTCTTATTATTTATTTACTTTAGGCATTTTACCAGAGTATTTCCATTCTAACGATTTCAGTTGAATTCCATAGAAATCGCAGTTTTATTTAAAACTAAAAATATAAATTTTTCTTCGCAGCTTCATCTCCTTTGCAAGCTAACAAGACGTTGTACGTTTTTCTGATCGAAAAATCATAGCACAGGCCAAAATTCGCAGTTTTCACTGTGCATTTTATTTCACTTTTGTGTTTGGTCGTCGGAAGGAATTCTTGAATTAAATAAAAAAAGAAGCCAGTGTAAATGTTTTGCAGTTTTCTCAAACGCGTGTGAGGTTTGTCAAAGACGTTTTTAAGAAGTTACGAGATACAAACAAATTGGAGATCGAGGTATTCTACTAAAAATGAGAATAATTGTTTTCAATGCCTACAAAGCGCCCTCTGCTCCGGAGAAAAAAGTATTGTTAAGAATCCGAAAAGTTATAATGAAAAAAAAGTTTTCTTAATTACTTTACCCTTGGTCATTGAATACCAGCAATATTGTCTGCTCATCATTTAGAAATTCTGGTTTCAGAGAATGAACGAAGTAATTGCAACAGAGTTGATACAATATGCATGTCAAATCAAAATCAAGAACAAACTAAATCTTCCTCAAACCCAGGGCGTCTAGAAATTACAAGGCCAGGACTTTAAAGAGATGGGTTCCCTTCTTTACAGTCACCGTAAACAAGGTCTCCGATTGGTCTCAAAGGCTATTGTGTGTGACGTCCACCACGACTCCGATGTATCAGTCTGTGTAACACGAGACTGACGTCAGAGATGGGAACTCATCTCTCTGATACAGCGCTTTTCAAATTTTTGCATGGCGACACCTTACCAACCTCGAAAATGTTATGCGAAAATTTAATATTTATTTTTCATGAACACCAAAATTGCATAATTAGTAAAATTGGGTACCGTGAGTAAAATATTGTGAGAATGGTGAAAACTAAATTTTATTGTGTGTAGATCGTGGTTTGGTCTTCCTATTATTACTTTCTCGATTTTTTTTTAGTTTTTTAACAATTACAGCAGATAATAATTCTTGAATGAGGGAATAGCAGCAGTGCACTTACGTAATTAGTGAAACAGCGTAATTACGTTCTTTTACTAAGGATGTATGCATATTTTTTTAGCAACATGAAATTCATCTTACGAAGGCTTTTTATGTAGACTTCATAAGATCAATAAAGAAAAATACATATTTTTACAGCATTATTTACATTTTATATGAGGTAAAAGAAATATCTTTACATACCTTTCTAAGAGGAGAAAAACAAGAACACATATTTTCATCTTTAGTTTTAGTGGATCACATCTACTTGGCGAGTCTTACAAATTTCTTTTACGTTGGGAAGCATCTGGGATAAGCTCACTCGCATTTCTTCATTCTGCATTTTTAACTGCCACGTTTCACTTTTTTAATATTGGTTATCACAGAAAATCGTGCTTCGCAAGAATATGTGAAAGAAAAATTTCAACAAAACGACAAGAGCCCGTTTAGCCAGATGCGCGAAATCTTCTTGCAGTGAAATCCAGAATTTGTCCAATTCATCTTGGCGTTTTAACTTCAAGCTCCTATCATTTGTAGCTTTGTCAATTCCTCTTCTTCGACCAAGAAAAGTCCACTAACTTCCGATGAAACAAATGAATTTCTTATCCAGTCATACGCATTTGTGTTTAGATCTGGAAATTAATTTTCAAGTTTATCTCTGAGTAATAACAGATAGTTGTAAATCAAATCTTTTATTTTTTTCTTCAAATCACAGTGAGACGTTTTTGGGAACATTTCATGGCTATCCTCTTTCACTTTTCGAGACCGAATTGCTAACTTGTCTCTTAAGGCGGAAATGTTGTCTGTTGCATTTAAGACGTTCGCATTCTTTCTTTGCATATTGGAATTACATTTGTTCAGGGGACTAAATATGTCATTCAGAAAAGCTAATTTTGTGGGCCATAGTTTGTAAGCAGATCTACAAACTCACTTTTATTTTTGCTCTGAAAAAATTACAACTTTGCATCCCTGAGCTCATAAACACGATTTAACACTTGTTTTGTAGAGTCTAGATGACGAGTGTTAAGTCGGAGACTAGGGTTAAGTCGGTGGTTGTCTAGACAACCACCTCACTTCAGTATGGAGAAGAAGATTATGAAGTTTTGCTCCAATTTTCTGGCATATTTTTTTAAATCTCTATATCTTTCAAACCAAAATATATCTATAGATTAAGATAATACAACGTATTTGTCCCAAATGTATACTTTTTTATTTTTTATTTTTTTATTTCTTAAGCCGACCATGGTTTCGCTGGGTATTGACCTAGCTTCATCAGGACGAATGGCACGTAATTATTCAAATTGTATATGACATCATAAATAGTGTTTACAGTCACGTGTTTTGGTTAGATGCTTCCACGCGTTTGATAGAAATGGCGTGGATGCCATGTCATTAACAAGTTGCGAAGACTTCTGACATATATGGAAAGCTTCCAAACTATCAAGTTTGGAGGTTGAATCTGGCTTGTCAATAAGTTTTGCTTCTTCAAAGAGAAATCTATGGTCCTTTTTCGTAACAGTGTTTGAATATTTACGTGCCATTCGTCCTGATGAAGCTAGGTCAATACCCAGCGAAACCATGGTCGGCTTGAGAAATAAAAAATAAACATTTGTGACTACTACGTTGTATTATCTTAATCTATATATAATCGTCACAAGACTGCAGTCGTTGAGATAAAGAACAAAATATATCTATTTCCATATTTATTTATCAGCCAGTTCGTGACACCCCCACAAAACTTTAGGCGACATCGCTGACAGCAGCGACACCCAGTTTGGAAAGCTCAGCTTTAAAGTCTTGACCTAGAATTTTAAAGACGGCCTTGGCCCAAACCAGGTGAATGGAACCACGGCGAATTTTTGGTAAATTTTGAAATCAGGGCTTTCCATTAATGCTGATTTTCCAGTTAAGACCACAAATGAAGAAAAACGAAATTCACGTTCTGCAATAGAAAAATTAAACCAAAAGCTTTGAAAATTGGGAACACAATATATAATATGGATTTAAGATTAACGTAAGGCGAAGAAACCGTGAAAAATCAGGGTATTTATACAGTAACTACAACTATAATTATAATTCAACACTATGTAGCGCCATCTACATTCGTTGGAAGAAAATAAACTATAAAACTAAGTGTCCGGGAAATTCTTATGTTCAGAAGTAATTAAATAACTAAATAAATAACTAAATGACTAAATGCCACTGATATTCGCAAATTCCCATGAACTAAAAATTTACGAGAATATGCATTTTCAATGTATAATAAACCTTTCATTGGTTCTATGGGGGGTTTAAAGTCTAGATTTCTTTTGAAAACACCAAATGTGACACTACTATTTTGTTTGCTTTAATTAAAGTGATAAGTATTTACTGAGCGTTTATTTTTACATATAATTTTTCCTGAAAAAACTTTAGACTGTAAATGGTGCCATATATTGTGAAATTATATATAATGTGTTATTGTTCTTATACATATCTTATAAACACGTTGATTTCTCAAAGTTTCTATCTCATACTTTCTACTTTAGTGTATTTTTTGCGGTGTCACCAATTTTCACAGCTTTTGGTTCATTTGTGTTATTCCAAAATGTGAATTTCCGCTTTCACCGTTGGTGAGTAAAGGCTCAAAAGACAACCTCAACATGAGCACAATAAATTCATTATCTGAATTTAAAAAATGGAGGGGGGGGCAATCACTGCCATTAATTAATACAAAACGCTAGTATTTGGCTTTCTGTTCCTGGCCCCGCCACCACGAAATACAACTGACGAACACTCCGATACACTAGATGCCCACGTGGTTCTCATCTGGAGGCAGATGATAAAAGCGTGGAAGAAACCCGCCGATACCAGTTGCTGAGCATAAATTCTTATGTTTTTTTTTTCGTTTTTACAACAACAGCAAATCTGAAATACATTCATTGTCATAAAAATACCCGCACGCAAAAGGAGGCATCGGATTGAAATGAGATTTCAGTAGTGAGATGGTACATACCAAGGACAGAAGTCATTACAATATCACAGCACCAGGACGATTTCTCAGGGACATACGGTACACATTTTGGTCAGCGTTAGTACCGCGTCGGACCGCCTCGTGCATGCGATCATACTGTCCGGCATGGAGTCAAAGAGACGCCGTATGTTATCCTGGGACAGATTGGCCCGTACCCTGTTAAAAATTTTGGCGCTTGGTTGAACCAAACGATGGTTAAAATTAGCTGCAACCCAAAAAATTGTTAAACAGTACACCATAATTTGGAGCTACCGCGTGCACCAAAACATGGTGAAATGCTGAACAATAATTTGCTGCTTTAATGATGAAAGGTTGAACAATAATTTGGTGATTTCATCTGAACCAACTAATTGCTAAAGGTTGAACCATAATTTGGTGTTTCCACCTGAATCAACTAATGGTGAAAGGTTGAACCACAGTTTAATGCTTCTATTTTCATGATTTGATACAAGGTTGAACCACATTTTCATGCTTTCGTTTCCAGCTTTGGCACAACCTTGAACCAAACCAAGATACATTTCCACATCAATGTTTGGTTCATATAAGGTAGTCGTCAAATCACCCATTCCCAGAGGCCCAATGGCAAAACTTTTTAAAGGTTTGAAAGATTAAAATTTTTTCCACAGCTCTCTTGCGAAACTGGAGTGGTTTGACAATTTTAACTGGGCTTGATTGAACCAAAAAATTATGCAGTATTGGACATAAATTTGGTTCAGCCATTAACCTCATGCTGCTAACGTGCGGAAAATTCTGTCAATGGATGAGATGAATTATAATATATCATTGCTGAAAATTCCTGGAAATATTAAAGGACATTCAGGTGGCAGTGAAACTACAATTAAAACTCTGTGTGAGCTATTGAAAATATTTCTGGACTCTTTCTCTATTTCTAGCATTTTTTTAAACAATGTATAAATTTCTACACCAGTTCCCATCGTTATTCAGAAAATGTTATTTAGTTTTTCATGTCATCTGCGCCAACTTGAAGTCCACTTTTAAAATGCTATAAAAATATTTGCACAAGGAGGCACACATAAGATTATCCAAACCCTTTGTTCTGCAGATGGGAAACAAAAAAAAAAAAAATTCAGATATGCAAAAAATTTGTTTTCTGCACATTTTTACAGGTTGGACAAATGCCACTTCTTCCCGTGTTGTTTTTCTTGAGTCTTAGTGTGATCCCAATGTTTGATACATATCTACCACAGTTTTCAACATTTTCTACATACATTACATAGTTAATAGTGGATATATTAAGGCAAGCTTTTTTTTTAATGGCCACATTGAGCAACTCGATGGGCTATAAGCACTTTAGGGCCACCGACTATAGGGAAGGAAAGGGTCGGTGCAGTTAGATAAACACAACAACCATGCCTCACTGGGTTTCGGACTCTGATGAATAGTCAGAACCCGGTACTACTGTGCCACTGGGATGGCAATTGAAGTTCCTCTTGTTTTAGCAAGTTTTGGAAAGTTGTGTGCAAGTAGATCAGTGATATATAAAAATTTTAAATGAATGTAAAAACATTTCATATACCGACATTCACTTTCAAAAAATACATACCAGTACACATTTTTTTTATGTTTGTCAGGTGTAGTTTTGGTTAATATACACCCAACGTTTTCCTCCTTGAGATTTTTTTTTCAAAAAACAAAAACATGATTTTTTCCCTCTTTTGAGAAAAAATCCTGTGTATCTTTCTTATCTAAGAAATGAAACAATTCCAAAAATAGGTACTTGACAGTCCAGAAACATTTATGCATCTCTTTCAACTTTTCAACACTTAGCTAAAAGCAAGCATGAGAAATACCTGCGGAATGCTTTTATGAACTAGTGAATTTAATACTGTGTCATGTGACTACCTTATCCGGGCAAAAGGTGGGCTTACATGTTACTATGTAGATATATCACAATTTCTGTTCACTCATTGTAGTTTGCTTTTAAGAGAACATTTTGTTGTAGTTTGCCAAAATACCAATGCTAATATTTGGTGAAAAATAAGTAGACATCATTAAGCTTCTCAACTTCTGTTTGGCACATCTTTTTTTTCTATCAAATGTTATGTTAAAAGTCATTTAATTTTGAATATTCCTTCCTAATAATAAAAAAACTAAGCCTAACTGTGTCAGCACAGAGCATAAAAAAGCAATTTGATGTAAAAAATTCTGTTTCATAATGTCCACATTTTTTCACCCTCATCAGTAGTTAATTCAACAAATATGACCCTTATATGAAAACATTGTTGGTCAAAAATCTCATCGATGAGATTTCTTTCTTCGCAGTACAAGTTAACAAATGGAGTACAACCTCTTTTTTTTTTTTTTTGAAAATACTATATGCAATTTTATTACTAAGGCTTGTTAGCAGCATGCCAAAATTCACTGCTATAGTTACTAAGAATATTGTACGTTACTTTACTCAGGGTCAGATTATGCCAACACGAGGCTGGGGTAGATTAATTTAGGAGCCTTTCCAGAAAAACTTTGTTTCTGAAGAGAAAATTTTGTTGCAGTTTGCCAAGATACTAATGTTAATATTTGGTGAAAAACAGGTAGATCTCATTGAGATTGACAACAGAATTCGTTTGGCACATTTTTTTTTAAAATAAAGTTCTTGTTGAAAATTGGCTCCCTAGTTTCTTAATTCAATTACTTAATCAAAACTTCCGTTATGGTAATTTCTACTAAAAATTTTTGTTTAATTGCAAATGTTCGGAAAAACCTAATGACGGCAAAATGAGACAAGAAATGACAGCTTGAAGGAGAAGAGTTTTCTCAAAAAATTAGCAATTAAAATAAAAATGTTCCTAGTAGAAATTCCTATGTAGAAATTTTGATTAAGCAACATTTTATTTCACCCCCACTCATTTTTAATGAAATATTAAAGGGTTATCTTATTTAGAATGTCATAAAAAACTAGTTTCATCATATGAGGGCCATTTCACAAAGCTTTTTCTGTTTCTAAAAGTTATTTTTACTATCACTTATTTTTGATGAAGCATTATAAGAGATGACTTTGTTAGCGGAGTAATCTCACAAAAAAGAAAGCATTTCTATCACAGTTACTACTACAAAATAATCTTTCACCATTATTTATTTATTGTTCACAAGGTATACGACTTCATAAAATACGTTTTGACTCCACAAGTCCCTTTCAGTGGCTTCACCGTGGCTGTTACTATTTTCTTAGGAATACAGTTGCTCATATTTAAGTCTTACGACGAAAAACGCCTGTAACATAAAATTAGACATTTTAATGCCACTAACATCTAAAGTATCGCAACATAAAACGGGGTCAGTTGTGTTGTCATTAATGACAGTTTTTCAGACACATCTGAAATTTTGCTTATAGATTATTAGAAAAGTGAGGTAAAATGCTGGAAGATAAATCAAGTAATACTTTCACAGCCTTGTTTTAAATTTTTTTTTAGGTGTAGCTAAAGGCTATCTGTGTTCCTGCTGCAGTTTGTGTATTTATATCTCAGTTTATGTTTTTCTATACTTCTTCTGTATTTTTATCTAGAGGAGCCTTATTTTATTTTGGTATGTAAGTTGATTTATATTTTCCCAACTCTTGTGTATTTAGTTCTTAAACATTAAGAGCACAGTATAAGATATTTATCACTAGTTTGTGAATTTTGACTAGAGTTTTGGTTATAATTGCTTTAGTATTTGAGGAAGTTTGTTTAGCATAATGTCCCTAGTTTAAATCTTGTGCTTAGGAACTGCAATTTTTAGTTTCCATTTGAGGGTCCTTTTGTATTGCAGTACGTAGCATATAAATAATTGTAAGAACGTTATTTTATTGTAGGTATGAATTGATTATGTATGTTGAAACACGTTTTTGGAGAATTTGTATGCAAATCAGATACGAAAACAGCCTCCCAATCTAGTTTGTTGTGGCTTGTGTTAAATTCTGTTGTTACTCATACATATATATATATATATCCATTTCAAGAGTAACCTTTTGCATTGTTTGGTCAACCAGAAAAAAACTTGTCTTCTATTGGTTGTTCATTAATGCCGTTTGCTGTTGCACTCCGACACTGTGCTGTCCTCTTCTCTATTTCTGTACATAGCATTAACTTCAAGTTCTTAAAAGGTATTAAGTTCTTTTCCTGTTTCAATTCATAGGTGGTAACAAAAAAGTTGTAATGAAACAAATGCACAATTCATGTATTCATTTCTTTATTTTCATAGGCTGCAAACACAATTCATGTATTCTGAATCATAAGAGAATATATATATATATACAGTGTTCACAAAAAGTTAGGTATATTATGGTTTCAAAGGGGAAACATGGTGATACGCATATTTAGTGACTACTGAAGATAGATTATCAGCGTAACTTAGCATCACGATGACACAGAATGTGATGTGTGTGTGAGCTCCGATAAAAGTAGCCTCCGAGAAGTGGAAAACAGGTCGTCTCACTGCTT
Source organism: Macrothele yani (assembly GCA_039090855.1). Taxonomy (NCBI): domain Eukaryota; kingdom Metazoa; phylum Arthropoda; class Arachnida; order Araneae; family Macrothelidae; genus Macrothele; species Macrothele yani. The sequence goes on along the minus strand of CM077026.1, from coordinate 18,306,955 downwards.
GAACTACAAGTTGCTGAATGCATTTTCTTCAGAGCAGGATTAACTTGAAAAGATGTCCAAATGACGTTTAAGCATTGACAACAGAAATAGATCTGTTGACATGTTACAAGCAGGTGTACGGCGGATTGATACAGTTGCTGCTTTAGGAATTTTGCAGAGTATATAGCAAAACAGCTACACACAAAATTTCTACCGAATCGTAATGCTGCACAGATCGAGCAGGGTTTTTAAACCCCTCCCCTATAAACAGATGGGGGTTTCACTTTACCCCCCCGAACACCCACTCCAAGTGGTGTTTTTTTTTTTTTTTAATTTTCAAAGCAATACACGATTTCTTTTTTGGTTAATACTTTTGTATGGTATGTTTCTGCTCCAAGTAATTCCCAAATATGTTTTATGACTAAAATATTTGTGTAGTTGAGATAGAATAAATAAGCAATATTTATTCACAATTAGATATTTTTATATACATCAAAGAGATATTTTATATACATCAAACTCTTTCCACGTTTATAAGTGAGTCACGGAAAAATTATCATTGGCCGCCTCCGGGAATCTAACCCATGGTCTTCCAGTTACGCGCTGGAATTCATGTATTCATTTCATTAAAATAATCGGAATTCATGGGTTTGATTCCCGGTGGCGGCCAATGATAACTTTTCCGTGACTCACTTACAAACGTGGAAAAAGCGATGACCTCTGTTTAATGTTCCTGGTCCACTTCAAATGTCTGTATTAGATGTTTCGTTTTAAGATCTACTGTAGTTTCGCTGAGCATTTGGCTTGGCTTCATTAGGACAAATGGAGTGCAAATGTTAAAATCGTCGTGACATCATCAGCCTTCTGACAATCACTGCTTTTGGCGAGTTGTTTCCATGTGCTTGAAAGAAATGGAGTAAATGCCATGTCGTTGACAAGCAATGAGTAATTGCCCTATATGTGGAAAGCTTCTAATATATTAAGCTCGATAGTTAAATCAGGTTTATCACTAAGCATTGCATTTGAAAAAATATTCTGGTTATTTTCATGACAATGTTGGGCTATAGACGACTTCTTTAGTTCCATACGTAAGTCTTGTGTTCATTCACATGAAAACTTAAACACCCTATAGGTTTGACCTATATATGAAAGTCCACATTCACAAGTGATCTGATAAATTCCCTAGAAATTTATGTCTTCAACACAGTCTTTTGATCCATAAAAATTTGCCTTGTTCATAGATTCGAAAATAACTTTGTAATTTAAAGTTTTGAGAGTTCCTAAGTTTTGGGACAGCTTTGTCTACAATGAACGGATTATATCCTCTGTGTGCTGCAATTTATTTAAAAAAATCTAGCTCTTTCTTTTTTCTTTTTTAAATTTTTTGAGGGCTATACCGGCCATGGTCAGCAACTCAATGGTCTACAAGCTGTCGCTCGTCCCTAATTTAGGGCCACTGGTTCCAGAAAAAGGAGAGAGCCAATGCTGTAAGACAATCACAGCATTCATGCCTCACTGGGATTCGAAATCAGACCCGCTTGGAGGAACAGTCATAAGCCAACGCTTAGACCACTGCGCCACCAGGATGTTGAAAATCAAGCTTTTTTGGCAAGGAATCCTTTGTTCAGCATTAATGTACTCAGTACTGCACGATATACATATGTGTAGAAAGCCCCGATTTCTTGTTTCCGGGACTTTTCTTTATGACTTGTCAACGACACGACGTCTACTCCCTTTTGTTCAATTGCATGGAAACAACTCACAAAAATTCATGATCATCAGATAGCTAGCTGATCATGTCACAATGATTTGAATGTTTAGGCTCCTTTTGTCCTGATGAAGCCGAGCTTAATGCTCTACAAAACTATAGTAGATCTTAAAATACAACATTTAATTGTGAACAAATGTTGCTTATTTATTGTATAATTTTACACATGGTTTAATCCTTTAATTCCATCAATATTATATTTACCAATTTGGTGAAGTCACCAAATTGGTTGACTTTCACCGGGTGATATAGTTGTACCCAACAGAGAAATTTACTGGGAGGGGATATACTAAACTGAGGGATATAAGCTCAAGTTTTAAAACTACAGGAGGGTGTACTTAATTCCTATTCACCTGTGTTCTGTATAACATCCGTTACTTTCCTAACTAGAGCCATGAATATCCAAACCTGAGTAAAATTTAAAAACAAAACCAAAAAAAAGGTATGCAAATGTTTGAGATAATTTAACAGTTTTGAATGCCCAATTATTTCTTAATGTAAATTCACCTGCAAAAGGTTGCCCCAATTAGTGCTGGAAGCTTTCAAAATTATATTAAGATATACCACCTACTTTCATTTATCTTTATACATATTAAGAATTAAGCAAGAAGAAACAAAAAGGGAAATAAACGATGAAAACCAAGTTACTAGTACGAGTGAAAAGCCTAAATGTGCACAAGCTGCAGTTACGAACAATGAACTGAAATGAAAACTAAAAAAAAAAAAAAAAAGTAGCTAAACCACTGATGAAACCTATTGAAGGTGCTATGTCTTCCTGGCATTCAACTTTTTTATTATATTTTTTGACAGTCAGAAAGACACTGATAAGTGCGCACATGCATACCATGTGTGCTAACACACGTAAAAGCAGCGTAGAGTAGGGAGGGGGATTTCTTCTTGAAATAGAGCAACTCATACTGGTGCCTATTTTATGTTGTCCAAAACACAACTCAAATCTCTAACGATAATCTGCTAGAGCAACTCATACTGGTGCCTACTTTATGTTGTCCAAAGCACAACTCAAATCTCTAACGATAATCTGCTAGAGCCTTCCTCCTCCCCTCCGTGCAACTTTTTAAGTCGTCATAGCAACAACCGAGGAATAATACTTCCAACCTCTCCATTCCTGAAATTTGAACAAAAGTTTAGAAATAAAAACATTACAGGCAAAGCAAAGGAACTGGCCATCTTGCTCATGACAGGCTCAATCACATTTCTCTGTTTCATTATTTCATAGGCACAGTTGTGATATGAGGAAGGGGGAGATCGCCACATTTAGATGTGTGTACTCCAACAATTTAAAATAAAAGTTGCATTGGATATTTGCATATATTCCATTTAAATACAGATACATTATGATTTCAGTATGTTTAATTTACACCTGGTACTAAACGTGCATTTTCAAAAAAAAAAAAAATTGTTAAAAATGTTTGCATGCCTTATGAGATTTTAAGTTGTAACTGAAAATTTACTTCTTCGCGACAGGACTCTCTCTGTACAGCGCGTTTTGAATTTTTTGAATCTTGAAGCTTTCTGGATTCAATAAGTATCTCTCCAATAGCTTATTCCCTGCAGTTCTTCCACTTTGAGGTCAATTTGTAGACCTCTTGGGGTAAAAATTATTTTTTAGGGTTTTAGGGTATTTTATGGTAATGCGAATCTTTTTCAGAATGTGTTTTTTTGGTTTTTGCAAGTACGCTTAACCGAACATTTGGACAAAATGAAAATTTGTGTTTGTATCGGACATGGTATGTGACAACTACTTCGTCAACCAGTAGTACATCTCCATAACTGTGACATACGGTTTGGTACCTGACCTGATTAAGACTTGGACTGCAGTGAGCGTAGTAAAACGTGTCAACTGTTTGCATGTTTCCAAAGACGAGTTTCAGGCAGTTATTATTCAGTATTATAGTATTAGTAAGCTCTGCTATTGTTTTAATTAAAGTTGATTAAAACTGATTACTTTTACTACGATTGAAGTGAACTCCAACATGTTGATGAGTAAATGTTGAAAGAGAAACAGTGGCTATTTCTGAATATGAATGTGGAAGAGGTGTGAACATCCATGCAACTCTATCCAAAAAGAAATGTCTAGGTATTGCTAATAACTAGTACTCGCAACAATTTTTTATAGGAGCAGCTAGTTGCAAAAACTTGAATTGAAACTGTGGTTACAGAAATCTTGTAAAAGCCACTCCAAAATTTACAAAAAAAATTTGGCTTATCGTAAAGTCTGTGAACTATATACCTGTGGCTAAAAAAATGGTAGAAAACTTAATTATATTTTAAATTTGAAAACAGGTTTAAAACAGAGTATTTTGTTTTTCGAATTCAGGGTAATTTGACTACATCTAGGGTACTGAATTTTTGTGATGTGAAAGCGCTGATTTCCTGTCTGTTACTCTGCACCCAATGTATTTCTTGCTTACAACTGGCTGAATTAGCCCTAAGAAATGCTGATCTAGTGTATGACAAGAGCAATATTGAGTATTCTTTATAACATACCAATAATCTGCCTTTGTAACCATGTGTTCTACACAGATGCACATGGAAGCATATTTGAGTAATTAAGTACAAATTCAATACCGTTCTCTAAGCAAATATTCATTAGCTCATAAAAATGAAAAGGTTTAATTAAAATTTCATTTTGACATGCACCACCCTCATCCTTTCCTTAAAATATATTTTTAGTACCCTTTCACAAAAATACAGGATAGATTAAAAACGAAAGAGCTATGTTTAGATGCGAAAATCTAACAATTTGTTTACTATTCTTAGTTTAAAATGCAGTCGACGATATATAAACGTGTTAAGAAACGAATACATGAACGCGTTCATTTGTTAAGACTACCTCCACGTGTTATGAAACGAATGGATGAATGTGTTCCAGTGTTTCTCCACGTGTTACGAAACGAAAACATGAATTGTGTTCGAATTCGAAGCCTCTAAACTGAAACAGGAAAAGAACTTACCTTTTAAGAACTCATAAACTTTCTGCAAAATTCACTCATAATACTACGCCGGACCGCCGCCATTCCAGCAAGCTATCATCACGCGCGACAGCAGCGCCACCTCCACACACTAAGGAAAGCGCGATCGCACGCATGGTGTGATGCTGGCTGCCTTTGATCGGAGCCTTGATTCTGTTGAACCATATTGGGGCGCCTGTTTGAACCACCAGGCACAATCGCACACAATCGCACACAATCGCATTATGGGTCCTGTCGGTTTCACCCAAAATGGGTGAAACATTAATCTTCCTTACATACTTTAACCATTTCTGGGTGAAACGTTGAGCAGAAATTTTTAGCAGTGTACTTCTTGCGACTGACTCTCAAAATCACGAACTCTAGGACATGGAGAAGGCTGGCGTACCATCTGGTTCCACACGTGCTCGATGGGCGAGAGATCAGGTGATCTGGAAGGCCAAGGAAGCATCGAAGAATGACGTAGACAGTGCTGGGAAACTCGAGCCGTGTGCGGACAGGCGTTATTTTGCTGGAAAATTGGTCCTGGCCGCCCCGCCAGGAAAGGCAGCACATGGGGCCGTAGGATCTCCTGTACGTAACGATGGGCTGTCAACGATCCTCGGATCAATGCGAGGGAAGTCCGGCTGTCATACGCGACGGCACCCCGGACCATCACGCCTGCAGTTGGGGATGTGTGCTGCTGTACGTTGAGGTTGTGATTGTAGCGCTCATTTGCGGTCCGCCACACTCCGGAACGGTGGTCGTCCGTTCCCATACAGAAGCGGGATTCGTCGCTGAACAATATACGTCGCCAGTCCGTAGCATTCCAAGTTGCGCGGTACTGACACCACTGCAATCGACGCCGACAATGGTCTAGTGTTAATGGCAGAAAACGTAAGGGCCGTCGAGAGTGCAGATTCGCCTGTGCCAGGTGTCTGGAAACGTTCTCGGTGGGCACAGGGGTACCTTGTACAGCCGCGACATGTCTCTGGATATTGTACAAGGACGGCGTTGCATCACTGCGTGCCGCTATCACGAACCCACGGTATTTTCCGCTGGTGGTCTGTAGAGCCAGTCCGCCGTGTCTGGGTGCCTTCCCGTGTCCACTGACCCCAATATGTTCGCACCGTACTGTCCATTCGACTGGCCCGAATGGCGGCCGATCACCCTACCTCTCTGTCTTCCCGACGATACGGCCTCGTTCAAACTCCATCAGCTGTCCGTACGCACATCTACGGCGGTTCTCCTGCATGTCTATTGCTCAGGGATCTAACCAGACTGTTACCGTGCAGTTCGGCATGAATGTGAAGTCCCCTACGTGGCAGCTTATTAGCACCAAGGATTGAGTTTACAGTGCCGGTCGTGGAAGCACGGGCATGCGGAATAGCAAGACACTTTATTCATTTACACATCTGCCTTCCCCGTAACTATTCGCCGAGTTCCGCGTTAGTCTCACGGTTTTTTCTTGGTGCGCGGATTTTTATGGTAATGAGTGTACTATGGATTTCGATCTCAAATTGTCGGATTGCAGAAATTTCAGGTCTAATGACATTTGTTTAGTGTGATAGTGTGCCCCGTCTGAAAGCAACAAATATAAAAAATACACTCATGTCCAAAAATTAAGGATCATCGACAAAAGGCTAAATTTCGGACTCGCAAGTCGTTAGTTAGCGGTCAAAAAATTCTGGCATCGTCGGAAAACATAAGAGCAAGCTATGTGAAAGAGTTTGGTCACGTGAAAATTGTCAGAAATCACGTGCTTATCGGCGATAAAACTTGAAGCGTAAGTGGAAAGAAATCATTTGTTATGTAGGTGTTGAATTGTGGAACAGATATTCTGGTTGTTGTGGGGACCTGTAATACATCTAAAGTACTTCATTTGGATGAATTTACCCGTGGGACAAAGAAAAATGTAGCGAAGGAATTTCGGACTACCTGGAGTGTAGTATTAGGGATCTGGAAACAATTTTCTGAACAGGGAATAGCTACAAAATGGTTCCGTATAGGTCGACTACGCAAAACTACTCCGTCACAAAATCGTTAACTTGTCGTAACTACTAAAATATCTTGACGAACAACTGCTAGCAAGTTAGCGGAGCAGCTGGAATTAAATACGGGTACCAAAATATCGCGTCAAACCGAATCGAGGCGGTTGAATAATTTCGTAATTTTATGCTCAAAAACGTGTACCTAGTGTTCTATTCCCACCAGCACGCAAAACACCGCGCTATCGACGATGTTGTGAACATTCCATATGGAGTGAAGAGCAATGGACCAATGTTCTGTTCACAGACGAAAGCCGATTTTGTTTTTCGTCTGATTCCACGTGTCAGCATATCTAGCAAGAACCCAGCACTGCCTATTCAGCCAGAAACAGGAAATTCTTTCCTTTCTATGGACGATAACTCCCATCCTCATTTATCATAATGTGTTGATGAGCTGTTGGAGAGCGACGGGCTCCGCCGAATGGTGTGGCTAGAGTAATCCACCGATCTGAATCTAATCGAATATACATAAACGTTTTAGGGAGTCTCACGGCTGAAAGCGATTCCCTTGTTGCTACCAAAAAAAAAAAACAAAAAAAAAACAAACCTGGTGATGGCACTAAAGAAGGAATGGAGAAGTCTCCCGCAGGATCTTCTGGACAATCTCGTGAAAAGCATTGCCCACCTATGCCAATATTAAAATGATCCATTAAAAATTATTTATTTCTTCCTTCAATTCTACACGGTCAAGTCGCATTATTGCAACCATCAGCTAATATCCAGAGTAACCGCCGTGTGCAGCGCTAACAGAAATTAGACGGGCTGGGAGTGACTCAATGAGGTACTGGAAGGTGTTCACAGGTATGTAGAGCCATACTGACCGCAGTGCATCTGATAGCTGCTGCAGGGTGCGTGGTGGAGAATCCATAGAGCGAACAACATGATCGAGGTGGTCCCAATGATTCTAATTTGGGTTTAAGTCTCGGGAATCAGGGAGCCAGGGAAGTAATTTGAAGTCTTCATCGGGCTCCTCCAACCGCTATCGGACATTTCTAGCTGTGTGACATTTTTGTCGTGCTGAAAGATACCATCCTCCGCAGGGAAGACAATTAGTTTATATGGATGTACGTGGTTTGCAAATATGGATTAATGACGAATGTGGTCCATAGTGCCTTCCACAGGTATGAGTAGAGCCAGAGAATGCCGCGAAACCATCGCCCAGACCAAAACGGTGCCACACCAGGTTGTGTTCTGCCAGCAATGGTTGAAGAGTGTTTGTTTTCCGATGTATCTCGCCTTATACGCCAACGTCCATCCGTTCGATGAAGCAGAAAATATGTCTCATCGGAAAAGGCAACGAATCAACGGAGGCCCAATTCCAAAACTGCCGTTCAAATGTAAGCTTTTTCTGCCGATGAACCTTCGTTAGCATAGATGCAGTGACCATCCGTCTGCATCGGAACCCCATAAACTGCAAGGTGTGCTAAACTGTTGTTTTAGACACACTTCCGGTAGCCCTGTGGTGCATTCGGCCAGTGAGTTACTACACTGTAGCGTGTCGATCGGCCCTCACGCACCTTCGAAGCCGACGTTCACCTCTCACATCAATGGCACTTTGTCCTCCGCAGTTTCTACGTCGCTTATTCGCAATGGTGGCATTTCTTCAATCACGATACACTTTAATCACAGTAGCACGCGAACAGTTCACAAACTGCGCTGTTTCAGATATACTGCCACCCTTGGCCCGAAAGTCGATAATCATCCCTTTTTTGCAAATCTGATAAATTGCTCATTTTATCCATGACAGCTTCAAGTGCTATGGTTTCAGAATGCCTGCAGCGCACCTTACGTATGTACCCTCCAATCCAGTTCACAACACGTGTCTTCTTTCATTGGCTACGCGCTGCGGACGTCAAAAGTAAGAGGCGGTCACAATAATGTGACTCGACTGTGTAGTTATAGTGAGCCAATGTAAGGAAATTGTATGTTTTATTCTTTTATCGGTTTTCTCTATTAATAAGCAGAAATTTATGTGTCTTTATGTGCGTACATGTCCTTTTTATCTTTGTTTACTTCTTATTAAAATATTTTAATCTACATTCTGTTGGATAACAATTATGCTATGAAAACAAAAGTGATAATTAATTTTTGGACATGAGTGTATATTATAAAAATCAATTAATTGTAAGTAATACATTAGTATGTTCAACATTTTCATCGCCACGCTTGCCGCGGAATCTGGTAGATTTTTACGCGGTTTTCGTTTTCTCATTATACCCGACTTGAAGAGTTCAGTACTATGGACATGAGACCTTCGGGGAAAACTGTTCATCGCCAAAAATGTATGTATGACTAAAGATGGTCCCAGTTTAGGATTCCCATTTCCGGAACCAGTAAAATGTCTCTATGTTTTACACTACCTATTATTTATTTCTCAGTTTTATTCATTCTTTTCAATTTTGGTTTAGCTGGCATTACTACTTTTCACAATTTTGTTTCGTTTTGACTTATACGATCACTTCTCACCTAAAAATCTGATCTCTTATATACTGTCGGACAATTGCTAAGGACGGATGACAATAGCAACGATAGCAACCATAAAATGGAAGGCAGGAAAATGTGGAAGTTAGCATAAGTGCGGGACACAGTAAGACGTGTTGTGCGTATGCAAATTTTGGATTGCCGAACTTGTTCGTGACGTCATAGCGTTGATAAGAGATATAAAAGATTTGACGCGTATTGACCGTTGTTGTTCAAACGCAAAGTTTTTTTTTTTTTTTTTTAATTAAATGTTTAACGACCACCGTGAGCAACTCAATGGGCTATAAGCAGTCGCCCGTCCCTAATTTAGGGTCACTGGTTCCAGGGAAGGCAGAGAGCCAGTGCCGTAAGACAAACACAACATCCATGCCTCACCGGGATTCGAACCCGGACCCCTTTCGGACGAATGATCAGAGGCCATCGCTTAGACCACTGCTCCACCGGGGCGGCAAACGCAAAGTTGAAAGGGAAAGAATCAATTGACGAACTTGTAAATTTCAGTATATCTTCCCGACATCACCTAGATGATTTTACGCGTGGTCGTATTATTGGCAAGATTGAAGATGGGCGAAAAATAACAGATGTTGCCAGGGAGTTCGACGTCAGCCACAGTGTTGTTTCAAGGCTTTGGAAATCATTTCAAACAAATGGAGAGTGTAGCAAACGTCACGGGAGAGGTCGTGTTCGCAGTACGACACATGCAGAAGATCGGTGCATAGTGCTATCAACAAAAAGACACCGGCGCAGCACAGCTAGTGAGGCAGCAAATCAGTTTATGGCTGCTACTGGCAAGCGGATCTCCCGAAAAACTGACGCCAGACGATTGCATGAAGGAGGAATGCCCACTGTCCTGTTGTGTGCATCCTATTGTCCAGACGTCACCGTACCGCCCGTTTGCAATGGTGCCATCAACATCGCAATTGGACTGATAACGACTGGTCTGCTGTCCTCTTCTCAGATGAGAGTAGATACAGTCTATCGTCTGATTGTCGACGACAACTGATCTGGCGTGATAGTGGTACTGCATATTGTCCAGCAAACATACAGGAAAGGGACCGATATCCGACATGTAGTGTCATGGTATGGGCTGGCATCATGATCAATGGCCGTACGTCCCTCTATGTGCTTCCAACTGGGACTATGACTGGCCAACGATACATTAATGATGTTCTGCTACCTCATGTTTGCATGTTCCGTGGTGCTGTCGGTGATAGATTCATTTTCATGGACGACAACGCGACATGTCATCGAACAGTCGCTGTCCAGGAGTGTCTTAAAAGCGAGGATATTCAACGCCTCGTATGGCCAGCACGTTCCCTAGATCTGAATCCCATTGAAAATGTGTGGGATGCTTTGGGGAGGAGTCTTGCTGGTCGCCAATGCTCTCCAAGAAACAAAGACACCCTCATCCGTGCACTGACAGAGGAATGGAATAAATTACTCCAACAGCTGCTTGATAATGTTGTGCAAAGCATGACACGACGTGTGGAATCTTGCATCGCCCTCCATGGTGGCCATATCCAGTATTGACATCTTACGCCGGAACGCCTGCGGACGGTAATTGCATTTTTTCACGTTTACGTATTCTGCACAAAATGGCCTGTTTGTCCCTTGAACACGTTCCAAAGCCTTCTGGATTTCAGAGCACAATAAATTGTCTTTCTTGTAATGTCCTGACATTCTGACATTATTTTATTTCACTTGGCATCCAACCACACTTACTTTTTTATGCGCTATATAGCCGTTTATGATCCGTCCTTAGCAATTGTCCAGCAGTGTATTACAGAGCCTTAAGAAACTACATTGTTGTTGATGTATTGGAATTGGAATCTAAAATTTATCATAAACTATTAATGCTGATGCTAGGCTTCCATAAGATTTGTTCCATCAATATCAGAATCTGTAATTTAAAATATTAATAGCAATTCGTTTGAATTACTTTTAATACAAAAAAAAAAAGCCGGAGATAGTATGCCCTTCTCCTGTTTTCGAAACTTCAACATTTTTAATGGGAATTATCGCATGCATACACAGCGGTTTATAAAGTGTGAAATATGTAAAAATCTGTTATTTGGAGGGCAGCGTGCTTCGAATAACTCGATGCAAATCGACCCCTGGAATAAAATATGGTTTCAACGAATTCATATTTCTCTTTTCAAAGAGAGATAATTTCCTTTCAAAATAGGACTCCTATTGCGGTAGTCAATAGGGCCTCTTTGTTTAGCAACCTAGCAGTTCATTGTTCTTTTTGAATCTAATCTCCCTCTTCTAAAAAAACGCAACTGCCTGTATACCGCCGCAGCCGCAGCCGCCGCTGTTTTAGAAATTTCGCGACACTCGCGCTTTCCTAGCTCTCAGCGCAAAAAGTATTTAACACAAAAATATGAAATTTATATCGTTTGTAGAGAATTGTACAGAAAATGCACTGAAATAAGCCGTTTTTTGATTCTGGTGACACTTCAAGAGCTATTGTATTTCAAAGTTAAGGTAAGAAAAAAGTGCTATCAGTTCACGTTCCGGACACACTAACAGTAACAGATTCACGAAAATGTGTAGGCATGTAGGGGCCATGGCCGAATGTTTGCACCTCATTGCATTTTTTTTTATTTCTATTTAGTTTACGAGAAATTAAAATTTTAAATTTCACAAAATTCTCTCTTTTACGATATGATCCATTTATAAAAAACGCATATATGGCAAACTATAAATCATAACGCATTGCAATTTATAAACTCACAACTATCGTTCCTCTTTTACTGAATTTGTTTTAAGGAAAAGTCATTTTCTGATTTTTAAGCATTTTTTAAAGACGCAAAGGAAAGGAACGAGTGGCTTATTCTGCCTTCAGCGTTAACCACACATCAAAGCCGTGACCTGCTGCCATAGTGAAGCAGCTGCTTTTAGCACTCTGTTCTCATTGGGTGAAACTAAAGGCCACAATGAAACTGGTAATGACGCAATGCTTAGTGATGTAGCGACACTTAAAGTTCGGCGTTTTCCTCCGACATACGCGAATACCTATGTAAATATAGGCTTTTGCCTCGTATATGAAAAGCAATGAGGGAAAATGCATGTGTGTTCGTCCGCGAATTGTTCGATCACTTCTAAATGACCTAGAGATGTGAAAATTTGCATGCTGATAATACTGATGTCTTAAGGTCCGAGAAGTATAAAAAAAACAACAACAAAATCAAAATGGCGGCTTTGGAACATTGTCTGCTTGAATTTCTCACAAATGTTTTGACCATTTCTAAATGACCTAGAGACCTGAAAATTGTCATGCATATAGGTCTTAAAGTCCCTATACCTAGAAAAGTACGAACACTAAAAAAAAAAAAAGAAAGGGAATGGCTGATTTGGAATAATGTTTGTTTGAACTTTTCACAAATTGTTAGACCACTTCTAAATAACCTTCCAAACAAAAAAATGGCGCTGCTGGTAGGCCTTAAAATCCGGATACTTGTGAGTGCACGAGAACGACAACAAAACCCAGCCTTTTGAAACATTGTCTGCTTGAATTTTTCTATCACATCACACCTAAAAAACGTCTGAAAGCCAAAACATTCAAAAGGGTGGTTAGCTTTACTGTTTCAAAATGCTGATAGGTTAAAAGATAATTTTGTCAGAAACACTGAAATGCTTTAAAAATTTCAAATTTTGATTTAAAATTATGGTGCGCGAAAGTCTGCTCCGTTTTACGTCAAACCGTATGCACTGACGTCACGACGATGTTCCAAATCTTAAACCAACAGTTACGAATTTCAAATTACTTTTTTTCCCTTAATTACCTTTCCCTTTTTTTTTAATTTTATGTTCAAAAAAGGATTTCTATAGATTCATCGTTTGGAGAACGGGTATGATTGCTAGTTCATTAAAATGTTTTTTTTTTTTTTTTTCAAATATAGTTTTTTTACCTTTTTGAGTTGAAATCTTCACACTTTTTTTAGGTTTGATGACTCCGGTAAACAACCGTAAAGGTGGTAAACAGTTGCTTGTCCTTGATTTAGAGCCACTGGTACCAGGAAGGGGACAGAGTAAATGCAACGTGGAAGGACAACACCTAGGGACTCTTTTGGGTTCGAGCCCAAACCCACTCGATCGAGCATTCCGATCCCATCGTTTAGATCAGGCGGACAATGTTCCGATCCCAGAAATATACTTCCGAATTTTTGCTATAATTAAGAATGAAATGTTCTAAATTTCGCTGTAATTAAGAATGTGGTACTCTACATTTAGCTTTAATTAACAATGTAATATTCTAAATTTCGCTATAATTAAGAATGTGTTATTCAAAATTTTGCTATAACTAAGAATGTAATAGTGTTCTAAATTTCGCTATAATAAAAAAAAAACAATATTCTAAACTTCGCTATAAGTAAGATCGTAATATTCTAAATTTCGCTATAAATAAGAATGTAATACTCTACCTTTCACTATAATTAAGAACATGACATTTTAAATCCTGCTTTAATTAAGAATGTAATATCCTAAATTGCGCTATAATTAAGAATGTGTTATTCAAAACTGGGCCATAATTAAGAATGTAATATGTTAAATTCCGCTGTAATTAAGAAAGTAATATTCGAAATTTCACTATATTGGAAATGCAATATTCTAAACTCCGCTAAAATTAAAAGTGCAGTATTTTCTATTACGTACGTCCGAAATCTAAGTTGAACAAGTTAGTAAAAGCTTGCAATGCATTGATTATGATACGCTTTCCAACATACCAGAAATCATTACTCAAGTTACTACTCAAGTTATGCGGATAATGGCTGTGAATAAATCTCGTCCCTCTGACCCGACCTTTGACTTCACGTCGATGATATTCAACAGAACTGGTTCAGTGTACCTCCGAAATACCATGGTAAAGTTTTGTCGCAATCGAAGCATTTTCACGTATGTTATGATGCATAAGGGCTATGGAATAGATCCCGCTTCTGTGTCCTAACCTTTGACCCCATTTCGCCCATTTATTTTCAATAGGAGTCGTTCCCAGGCAGGCCCCTACAACATAATAACATTTCATCCAAATCGAAGCATTTTCACGTAAGTTATGACGCATAATGGCGATTGAAGTGATTCCGCTCCTATGTCCTGACCTTTGACCCCATTTCGTCCATTTTCAACAGGGTTTGGTCCCAGGTGGTCCCCTACTACATACTAAAATTTCATCGAAATCGAACCTTTTTAAGCGAGTTATCGTGCGGACATAACGCGTGGCGAAAAGTGAGTTATCGTACGCACACAACGCGTGGCGAAATGAGGCAGATGGGAATCGCGACCATCTGTTCGCAAGTATGTGACGTCATAAAACTTTAATAGGATCCACACACAACACGTTACGTAAAGAGACAGATGGCGGCGTGACCGCGCGCTAACATCTCAATCGCGAGATTGTGACGTCATAAGATTTTTAAGCATGGGTAACAATAATGGGACGACGCCATGACACTAACAACGTGGTAATTTGGGGTGGTTATTTAAGCCACTAAACGAATCTTCCTAAAGTCGAGATCAAAGTAAATCGATTTCTAGTACCAGAAAATGGTAGGTTAACGACTTTCATCAAAATCCTTAGAGCCGTTTTCAAAATAAAATTTACATGCATACAAGTATTGCTCTTTTAATAGTATGGGATAAGGCCGATGGAATCGATCCGGATCCTATGTCCTGACCTTTGACCCCATTTCCAACAGGATTCGTACCCAGGTGGTCCCCTACCACATACTAAAATTCCATGGAAATCGAACAATTTTTACGCACGTTATGACGCATAAGGGCAATGGAATGGATCCCGCTCCTATGTCGTGACCTTTAACCCCATTTCGTCCGTTATCAATAAGTTTTCTCCCCAGGTGGTCCCCTACCACATACTAAAATTTCATCGAAATCGAAAAATTTTTACGCGAGTTATCGTGCGGACAGACAGACAGACGTACAAAGCTGGAGCATATACGCTTCTTCAACCTACTGTTGAAAATCGTAAAAAACGAGTTCAAGGATTCGCGAAATGGTTGTTTATATTAAACGTTAAACATATTTTTTTTCCTTGTTTAAAGCAAAATTATTTGGGAAAGCCCCTTTTTGGTATCTGGAAAATGTATTTAAATTTGAATATATATAATATTTCAGAACACAATTTTTTAGAGAATGAATCATTTTGTGAGAAATTTTTTAAAAACGATTTTAAAATAAATTAATTTTTAGATATTTCTCATGTTAGAGCTATTCGCAGTAATTCTGAGATTGTTTTGGTGATACCGAGAATCTGAGGAATTGGAAGATGCTTTTCTAACCTGACGCAAGGCACGCATTTGTATGTGTGAAAAGAGACTTTTTATTTTCTTTTAAAGGACGCTCATAAAAAATGAATATGTGTTACAAGAAAAGCCCTTTCCTTTGAAAAAATAATGAACATATATGAAAAAAAATGGCTTGTGTACATAAGAATTATCCACATAATTCCAACGTCGAAACATTGGTGTTCCAGACTGGTGAAACCCTGTTTCTGAAGAAACGTTTTGAAACTGGAATGAACTCTTGCTTGTATGCAATTTTTCTTTCTTGTACTATAATAATGGGATATTTCTTCTCATGGAAATATATCTTTTTCATCTTCTTTTGACGAGAGAGCAGAAATCTTTCCCGTCCTTTAATTTGAAAGCTGTTTCCGGGAAAATTGTTGAAAAAATAAGAAATTTCCTATTCGGACTTCTTTATATTCGGAGTTTTAATATGCTCTCTTTGAACATTAAAGTTATCCCTTGCTTAAAGACTTTTTTAAGAAATAAGAGCACAGCGATCGATCTGACGAGTACAAATAAGCTCTCCTCTAGCAAAATTGCCCTTCTTTTGTTTTCACGCTTCCAAGGGAAACAGCATGCTAAAAAGTGTACATATCCACATGTCGTTTGTTGTTCTTGGTAGTCTAGCAGTGAATGCGACAGTATAAATGTATTGTCATTCCTTAATGAATAGGTTTGAGCTCCCTAGGAAGAATGCGATGTAGAAGTGAAGAGCATGTATAATAACTCCCCTTTCCTGTAGAACGCGAACTATGCGATGTCATTATTTGCAAAATTCTGCATAGCGTTCGTGCAATTAAATGCAAACGATATCAAAGTACGATAATTGCCGCACTGAAAAAACGGTAGCTTGAATTCACTGAAAATTCCTGAAAATAACGTGCTGCAAATTTGCCTTTATGTCTAATATTATAAAGAAATTTCCGTTTTGGAAAGGTTTCCTTTTCTACCAATGGAATTCGTCGGTATTTTGATAAAATTCCGTTCACGTAACTTGAACGGAATCTTTTTACTCGCATCCCTTGCGCAATTTGCAGGATTTAATGCGTCAAAACAGAAGATTTTCTATACGAAATGAATGGAATCATTTTTCAGGAGGATTCGTAAATGCGATTGTTTGTATGCTAATACGAATCGCCGCTGACTGCGCAACTGTGCGACTTTCCATCCGACCAAACCAGAATAGATCATATGTAAAGGATTTTAGGAAGGCAGTGTCTGACTCCAGGTCTTAAACAACCCTTAGAAATAGAAAGCTGGGAGATTTGGGCTAGAATGCCCGATAGAAAAGTGACATGGAAGGGAGGAAGGCGTCCTTATTTATTACCTGGGAAGGGAAGTACTCGGGGCCCGACGGCTCAACGTGCCCTTCCTACGCACGGCGGATATTTAGTTGGTCGAGCGTTTCTACCTGCAGGGATCGAACTCGAGGTTTTATCCGTGGCAGTCACGAACGTTGACCACTAGGCCACCCACTGCGCTCCCCATCCTACCACATTTGCGGCACAAACTTACGGCGAATAAGGCGGCGGATAACTAAATGTTTGTTGCTATGAATGCAGGTTCGTTACGTATTTTTTTTTCTATAGGAGCATATTTTCTGAATAGATTTATACACTCATGTTCATAAAAAAGAGAACACCTGAAAGGACTCGAGCTACGACTTTGAATTTTACAAGATATGCTACTCAGGCAATATCGCCGAAATGAATATTTGGCATTTCGGCGTCATAAGTGCATGCGTACCGCTTCTAGGCTAATCAGATCTAGTAACGTCACAGATCGGAAGCCGTCCATTTATCTGTTAGAAGCGCCGCCCGGCTTGCTGGGCATGTCAGTGCTTGGTCAGTCGTTCACTCACATCAGCACGTTCGACAGAGGTCGCATTATCGGCATGAGAGACTGCAATGTTTCCCTCAGGGAGATTTCTGCCGTGAGGGGTGCAGCGTGTCCGTCGTGGCAAGAGTGTGCAGTGAATGATAAGGAAAAGGACGTAGGACACGAAGAGAAGGTTCTGGAAGTCCTACAGAGGAAACGCCGTGGGACCACCGTTATATCATGAGGATGCCTGTGAGGGAGCGTTCTACACCATCAACGGCGTTGACGAACTGTGAGGCATTCTCCTATGTCAGCTATAACAGTACATGAGCCTAAAATTCGGACTACAGGCTCGTCACGCTACTTTTGACAACGTATCGAACGAAAGGAGTGGCGTTTCGAATAGCACAGCATCGTGTTCTCGGACGAAACCCGCTTCTGTTTAGGCGAAAATGGCGGCCGCATCTGCGTCAGCTGCAAACAAGGGAAGAGGCGTCAGGAAGAGTGTATTTGAACCAACCGTACCGCACCAACACGAGGCATTATGGCCTCTGCTGCTATCTGGTACGAAAGCGGATTACCTCTCGTGAGAGCTCGTACCGCCATAACGAGTGCCCATTACAACAATGTCATTCTACGGCCGCTCTCCCTTCCGTACAATCAGGTCATCCCAGGGGTCACATTTCAGCAACATAATACCACACCGCATGTTGCAGCAACAACACGTGCCCTATTCAGGGGCAAGAGCGTTTCACTCCAGACGTGGCCGGTTAGATCGCCGGATTTGTCCCCATAAAGCTCTCTGCAACCTGCTCAAATGACAGTTGCAGCGATAAGACAAGAAAATTCATGATGACCTTTGTACGCGGTTAAATTCAGCTTCGATGGCTTTTCCGCAGGATACCATTAACACATTATTTCATTCGATGCCTCAGCGCGTACAGCAGGTGAGGTGGCCACACCGGTTATCAACTACGTCGACGTACCTGTTTACAGTTAAAACAGGTACAGTACGTACCTGTTTATAGTTTCAGCCACGTTCTCTCGGCTGCTGCCATAAGCACACACGGCCATCAAACTTATGGATCGTATATCTGGATTCATCATTCCACAGGACTCGTTTCCATTGCTCTACGGTCCATGATAAATGTTCTTTACACCATGCTAAACGACGAGTAGCATTCCGAGTGGAGATGAAAGGCTTATAAGCAGCCACACGACCACGGTAACCCATGCAATGAAGTTCACTGCGAATGGGACGTGTTAATACCGAGGTCCCAGCATTGTTACTCATATGTACACTGAGATCTTATGCAGTACTCAGTCGGATAGCTGTAACGACTCTCCTGAGGATTCGATGTCCTCTATCATTGATTATATTTGGTCTGGCGGTACGTTTTGCTGTTTCAGGCACGCCATGTCTTCCACTTATTCAGTACATGTTGAAACGCTTCTTGGTTTCTCTCATGGACAACCCACTGATATAACACCCAACAATCTTTCCTTTCTCAAAGTCAGTTCTCTCCCGCCACGACATTTTCACTCAACCTCACAGAGCGATATGATCGCGGTCAGCTGCAGGCTTGTTTTTATACCGTTTGGAGCTATATCGCGCATCTTAACAACTTCATTTGCTTTTGAAGGGTTGACCGGTGACTTTTGTCGATATAGTGTTTATGCGGAACTACTGCATGCTTAATTGAACGGAACTAATAATTGCAATAAGGAACTCTGAGTCAAACATAAAAGCCGATTGCCATATTTAAATGTCGGTCAAAATGACCAATCAAATTCACAATAGCTACGAATTAATAGTTAAGTATACTTGTGCCATTTATTAAATTGTTTTGTGCTGTGTGGAAAGAATAATCTCTCTAGCTCTTTTTGTGGATGTTGTCAAACTTATTCGTTTAATTTTTAGCCCTAACATTCAGTCTTCACGTCCAGAACAACGTCTCGTGATAGTATATTCAAATGTATTCTTGCCGCTGAGATCGGTACGCTACAAAAACTCGCGGCAGAGGTAAAATAGCGGGTGGTCGCTATAAAAATAGTTAATGAGCCGTGGAATTAAACACCAGCTCATCCACGGCAACAACACTGGTGGCGCACTTTGGGTTTAGCGCCATAGCAATATGTTTTAAGGTCATTCCCTAGAAAAACGTATAACCGAGGCTTGATTGTATGAGGTTCGGAAAATCGATGCTTTCGTAAGAATATTATATACAGATAACCATTAAAAAGGATTATTAATCAAGCTATCAGATATGCTGAAACTCTAGTTATACTGTTCGATACGTAATGTCATCCAATCAAAATTTTTTAAAATTACACTGCCCAGTGATGGGAATTGAACCTTCCGATTTCCGTTTATGCAAGCTTTCCGTTATCCTTTTAACGACCATAACGCCCAAAACGCCCGTATGTACAAACGGCCATAGCTGCCAGAAACGCCTGTCTAGAGTGAGTCAGATCTCCTACCCTTACCTGCTCTTCAAATGTTCCCGACCTATGGGGGATCAGCAGAAGTCACCCTCAGTCACTATTGTTGTTATTAAACAATGAAGTGAAACAACAGACAATTTCGGGCGTTATGGTATTTGGAGTGACACAAGATTTTGTTCTCTACCTATGAGGGATCAGCAGGAGTCACCTCCAGTCACTATTGTTGTTATAAAACAAAAAAGTGAACCAACAGACAGTTTCGGGCGTTATGTTATTTGGAGTGATAATAGGTTTTTGGGTCATGGTCGTTAAAGGGTTGAACCACCCAGGACAATGAAGTTTCATATATCTGAGTTAGAAGAACATGGAGCTCTTCAGAATTTCCCCAGTCAAAGCCAATTCTGCTTTCCCGTAGCACAGTTGATCACAACAGCTGTATGTCAGGTCTGGTTCCTGCAGAAGAAATATTCTTCAACAATAAAAAGAAACCACGTCAGGAATTTCAACCTAGCAATTACAGTTAAATGCTAAACGTCACGGAATAACAGCATGCAAACTTTTAATTGGTGCTGCCGTCGTGTACAACTTTCGACGCACGCCAGGATTTTTATCAGTTGCGAGGTGTAATCTCGTTAATCAGGATGAATAACCGCTTGTACGAATATTATGGCAGGCCGTCCTTAATGATCGGAGTTTGAACGAGGTACGGTAATGGGAGCCAGAAGGATGAGACATTCAATTTCCAAAGTTCTGCGACCATTCAACTTTCCTCGATTCACGATGTCACGCGTGTATCGAGAATACCTCGTGGAAGGCATTACCGCCCACCGTGTTGCGCGCAATGGACAACAAAGGGTGCTGAATGACCGTGACCAGCGGAGTCTAACCAGGATTGTCCATGCTAACAGACAAGCGACATTGGTTCAAATAACCATCCATTTCCATGCAGTATGTACCAGAGACATATCCATCCGGTTAGTGCAAAATAATATTTCGTTCATGGGGTATAGAAGCAGAAGAGCTACAGGAGTGCTCTTGTTAACACCACAACATGGAACACAGCGCCTCTCCTGGGTTCGTGAACACGATAAGTGGACCCTGGATGATTGGCAACATGTGGCGTTGTCCAATGAGTCACGCTACCAGTTGTTACGAGTTGATGGTAGGGTTTGTGTGTGGCGCAGACCCCATGCATCCATGTACTCAAGCTGTCAACAGGGTACTGTTGAAGCTGGTGGTTGTTACATTCATGTGTGTGGTGTCTTTACGTGGCACGGTTTGGATCCTCTGATCTTTCTTAAACATGTGATTAACCGGTAATCACTTTTTGCTCTGGAAGGGCGACATTTGCAGCCTATCACGGGCTTCATGTGCCCCAACAACGATGTGATTTTACAGGTGAACAATGTACCATGTCATCGGGCTCAAGTTGTCCAAAACTAGTTCGAGAAACATTCTGGACAGTTCCGACGTATGGTGTGGCTACCACAATCGCCCGACATAAACCCAATAGAACACTTATGGGACGTTGTGGAAAGGTCCATTCGCACACACGATCCTGCACCTGGAACCGGGGAACTGTGAGCGGCTGTTCATAAGGAATAATTGAACATCCCTACAGAAGCCTTCCGCCCATTTGTGGAACTGACGCCACGACGAGTTGCTGCACTTCTCCGGGCTAGAGGAGGTCCTACACGATACTAGGTACGTATCCCATGACTTTTGGAACCTCAGTGTAGATATGACTGAGACGCCAGTTCATTGTACAATACATAGGATCGTCACATCAGAAAACCTGCATCACTCTGGAGCGGGAATCGAACCCGCATCTCATGATTTGCGTTCGGAAATGCCATTGGTTACACTACCCAGGACAACGAAGTTCTAAGTATCAGGGTGTTCCCTTCCCGCTCTAAGGAAATGGAATTTTCAAGTTTTCCTCTGTGATTATGTTACGTATTGAACAGCAATACTAGGGATTCGGGTATAACTGGTCGTTAGGCTAATATTCCTGATTTTATACTTCCTAATAAATAGAGAACATCCCTTCTACGGAATTCAGACCTTAAAAAATTGTTTTTGATTGGGATTTTAACAACCACCTTGAGCGAACTCAATGGGCTACAAGCAGTCGCCCGACCGTAATTTAAGGCCACTGACTCCAGGTAAGGGAGAGAACCAATGCCGTAACATCCATGCCTCATCGGGATTCGAGCCTGGACCCTTCTTGGACGAAATCCAACGCTTAGATCATTGCGTCACTCGTGGCGGGATTTAAAAATTTTGTTGAAAACTTTCTAACATAAAGTTGTTTGAATTGTTCTGTTATAAAAAAGTCAAGCAACCAGTTTTGTTTTATACACTGAGTGGCCACTTTATTATGACCACCTGACAGTTTTAAGCAAATGATCTATGGCTGCACGCTATTGCCGCCAGAGGGCGAGGCTAGTATAAAAAGGGAAAGCTTAGTGCTTGCGACAGTAGTAGAAGTGATTTTCGGGTGACGAGATGGGTAAAAAATGTGATTTGACGGACTTTCAACGTGGGATGGTTGTAGCAGCTTGGAGCCATGGAGCGAGTATCATCGAAACAGCCGCATTCGTGAAATGCTCCAGAGCAGCTGTTGTCAAAGTGTTTTAAAGACTGGACTTTTGTCAGCCAAAAAACTGGGTCTCTATGTTCAAATTGCGGTCGTCGTCGACTAGTGACTGCTCGGGCGGAACGGAGAGTGTCCAGATTGGAAAGAGACAAAAGAAGGGCAACAGTGCAGCAAATTACCTACCATCTGAATCAAGGATCCCTTCAAATGATCTCTGCACGCACTGTTCGCCGTACACTGCATCGGATGATATATGGCAGTTGAAGGCCTGTTCGAACACCTTTGCTGTCTGCAGTTAACAATAGAAAACGTCTCCAGTTCGCACAGGAGCACAAGGATTAGACAGTCCATAATTGGAAACAGATTATGTGGCCCGATGAATCACGTTTTAAGGTGCACCACGCCGATGGCCGAGTGAGAATTCGGCAGAAAGAGCACGGAAACATGGACCCCAAATGCATTGCTACAACCCTTCAAGCTACTGGAAGTAACGTTTTGGTTTGGGGAATGTTTTCCTGGCATGCTTTGGGCCCTTGAATTCGTGTTGATCAATGTCTGAATGGCACATCATATCTAAACGTCGTTGCGGACCAAGTGCATCCTGCCATGTGGATGGTTTATCTTAATGGCGATGGCTACTTTCAACAAGATAATGCGTCCTGCCATAGTGCTCGTATTGTACAGGATTAGTTTCAGGAACATGCCGGTGAGTTTACTTTGATTTGGTGGCCTCCACAATCTCCAGATCTCAAGCCCATTGAGAATTTGTGGGATGAAGTTGAACGAGCCATCAGATAGCTGGATCCACAACCCAGCAATCTCACACAACTGGAAAGCGCTATTCATCAAGCATGGTCTTAGATTCCACAAACCACCTATCAACATCTCGTGGAGTCCATGCCACGAAGAATCGACGCAGTATTAAAGGCAAAATGTGGCCCAACGAAGTACTGAGGGGTGGTCATAATAAAGTGGCCATTCAGTGTATAATATCCAAACCGATATCTGAGCTTTTTTTTTGTAGGCACAGTTTAGATGTTTAGTACCTAGAAATTTTACACCGTGATAATATCTCAGAAGAAATCGAGCAGCGCTACGCACACAATTATCGCGCAGCTAAATACCATGTGACGACCATATCTCCGTGTCAGAACATCATGAACTAATATTGTGCGTAAAGATTTCATCGACATTTCACGTATTACAATGCACTGGAACATGTTGTTGTCGACCTCGGTCTTCCTCAACGTCTTTTCGTAATTGATTTGTTAACTTAACCCACAAGCCCCAGCGCAGGTGGGGAACTGCCGTATCGACCCCAAATCTGGTTATCCTTCATCTTTGTTGGACTGAGTCATCGATTACTTTTCGCGAGAGGTTCGTTTCGGGTCTCATTTCATTTTCTCTCTGACACTCAGTAAATTTTGTTGAATGTTGACATGGAGATTGGTACGAAGAGATTGATCGATGGGATTTTTCGCCACGGACATTGGAAGCTATACGTTGTTTTTGTTTCGTCAGAGTTATGGTCAACGGTATTCGAAGCTTTCGCTCTCAAATTTCCCTTTTTCACAGCAGCGATACTCGAAATAATGAATTCCCTTCACACTCACTCCAAGTAATATGATAAAACAACGAATTCTTATCTGATTCCCAGCAATTTGCTGCAAAAATTGGTTTTTGGAGAGAACCTGCATTCTTGGGACTAACTTGGAGTGTTTTATTAATTCCGTTTTAAAGTAATAAATCAAAGTACTGCAAAACGTTGGAAAATTAATTAGTTTATGATACATACCTGAGTGGAGCTGCTATGTGTATTAGTTAAAAATAACAAATTTGTAAAATCATGCAATGCATTGATTATGATACGCTTTCCAACGTACCAGAAATCATTACTCATGTAATCCCTCCAGTTATGAGGATAATGACTGTGGAATAAATCTCACTCCTGTGCCCTGACCTTTGAGCCCATTTCGATTATATTAAACATAATTGGTTCAGTATACCTCTGGAACAACACACTAAAGTTTTGTCGCATTAGAAGCATGTTTAGTCAGGTTATGAGGATAATGGCTGTGGAATAAATGTCGCTCCTGTGCCCTGACATTTGACACCATTTCGATGATACTTAACAGAACGGGTTCAGTACACATCCAAAACAACTTGATAAAGTTTTGTCGCAATGGAAGCATTTTTACGTAAGTTATGACGCATAAGTGCGATGGAATGGATTCCGCTCCTATGTCCTGACCTTTGACCCCATTTCTCCCATTTTCAATAGGGTTCGTTCCTAGGTGGTCACTTACCACATACTAAAGTTTCATCGAAATCAAACCTATTGCTTTAGAATCAGAAAAATATCGACATATACACTATATTGATAAAAGTCACCGGACACCTAGAAGGGAGACACAACATAGCATTTATTGACATACATTAGTACTGCGTCGGTCCATTTTTGGTCTTAATGCATGCACTGACCCTTCTAGACAGGCTTTCGACAAGGTTGTTGAACACAGCGAAAGGTATGCGCTTCCATTCAGTACATAATGCTGCCGCTAAGTGTTGCTTAGTAGTAATCCTTGGTTCCAAACTTCTTATGCGGCGCTCTTTTTCACCCCATAAGTGCTCTATGGGATTGAGATCGGAGCTCTGTGCTAGCCAATCCACACACGATACGGAATTATCGTCAAGCCACGCCGTAACAATCTTTGCTTTATCGTTCGGTGTATTATACTGCTGGTACCAACAAGGCTCAGTTCCATAGTATTCCCACGGAGTCGGTAGGTCATAATTGTTCAGAATATCGAGGCAGACGTGCTGGTTAACAGGGTTGTCTACGATAACCACTAGGCCGGGACCATACCACGAAAAACACCACCACACGAGTACACTGCCAGGTCCAAACTTGACCGTAGGAACAGTACACTGTGGTAAATAGCGTTTCTCCCTAGGCTGTCACCATGCCCACACACGGCCATCAGATTGATGGATCGTGCATCTGGATTCATCAGTCCATAGGACTCGTTTCCATTGATCTACGGTCCACGATAAATGTTCTTTACACCATGCTAAACGACGAGTAGCATTCCGAGTGGAAATGGAAGGCTTATGAGCAGTCGCGTGACCACGGTGACCCATGTAATGAAGTTCTGTGCGAATGGTACGTGTACATACCGAGGTTCCAGCATTTTTAGCCACTTGAAGTTTTGTGCAGTACTCCGTCGATTAGCTGTAACGACGCTTCGACGACCTGTATCACTGATTTTCTTTGGTCTGCCGGTACGTTTTGCAGCTTCAGACACGCCATGTGTCTTCCATTTATTCAGTACATCCAAAACAGTTGACGTCGGTATGTTTAAATACCTCTCGGTTTCTCTTATGGACAACCCACTAATATAACACTCAACAATCTTTCCTTTCTCAAAGTCAGTTCTCTTCCACCCCGACGTTTTCACTCAACCTCACAGTATAATATGATCGCGGTCACCTGCAGGCTTGTTTTTATACCGTTTGCAGCTATACCGCGCGCCTTAACTATCCAGCGTATCCGTTCATTTGCTTTTGAAGGGGTGTCCGGTGACTTTTTTCAATATGATGTATCTCCGCGTGGTCGATGTTGTCAGGTGTACTACGTGACGCACCTGGCCGGGTACAACGTGATTCCGGGGGTGGGTATTTTTTTTTTTTTTTTTTTTTTTTTTGATTGGAGGTTTAACGACCACCGTGAGCAACTCAATGGGCTATAAGTAGTCGCCCGTCCCTAATTTAGGGTCACTGGTTCCAGGGAAGGGAAAGAGCCAGTGCCGTAAGACAAACACAACATCCATGCCTCACCGGGATTCGAACCCGGACCCCTTACGGACGAATGATCAGAGGCCAACGCCTTAGACCACTGCGCCACCGGGGCGGCCGGGGGGGGGGGTATGTTATTCTTATACGACCGTGTCGATTCAACTTGTAATGGGGCAAACAAAGCACATTAATTCTAGATATTTAAAGATCCACTTCTTTCGTTAAAATTTAAAAACGTAGAGAAACTTTGAGCAAAATTCGACGTGTGTTTTATTTATATAAGAGTGGAAAACACACAGGGAGAAATTGGGCTTCGGTAGTTTTGATAAACTTTTAGAGAGAATTTTCAGTGATATTAATTAATCATATAGTAGATTTCAAGGCAGGTTTTACTCCTTTAACAGCAAAAGGAGTATTAAAGTTGGCAGTAATTCTTAAGATGGCAGTGAAGAGTTGGGAACTCTTCACTGCCATCTTAATAATTACTGCCCAAATAGATTTTGGAATGCCATTTTCAAAATTGTCATTCCACGAGGTTCAGCTTTTTTACGTTTTCCAACCGTAGGTTGAAGAAGCGTATATGGTCCAGCTTTGTCCGGTCGCCTGTCTCTCTGCCCGTCTGCACGATAACTCCCGTGAAAATGGTTCGATTTCAATGAAATTTTGGTATGTGGTAGGAGACCACCTAGGAAAGCCATTTTCAAAATTGTCATTCCACGAGGTTCAGCTTTTATACGTTTTCCAACCGTAGGTTGAAGAAGCGTATATGGCCCAGCTTTGTCCGGCAGCCTGTCTCTCTGCCCGTCCGCACGATAACTCCCGTGAAAATGGTTCGATTTCAATGAAATTTCAGCATGTGGAAGTGGACCATCTGGGAAAGAATTCAGTTGAAAATGGGCGAAATGGGGTCGAAGGTCAGGACGTAAGAGCGGGATCCATTCCACTGCCCTTTTGCGTAATAACTTGCCTAAAAAGGCTTCGATTGCGACAAAACTTTAGTATGTTGTTCCAAAAGTATACGGAACCAATTCTGTGGAATATCATATAGAAATGGGATCAAAGGTCATAACACAGGAGCGAGATTTATGCCACAGTCATTATCCTCATAACTTGAGTAATAACTTGAATAATAATTCGAATGGAAAAGCTTTTGCATATAATTTCAAATTTTGGGTAAAGAATACTTTGGCCACCAGGGGGCGTAAGTGTTAATTTTTGCTTCTGATGTATTTGCCATAAAATCTGAGCTTCTAAAACATAGATTGAAAACATTATTTCGTGGACTGATGCCACTCACGTCGATAAAAGCTTTTCGGAATATTGTCTTCTTAAAATATTTCATAGTTTCTCCGCCAGGCGGCGTAGATGTATATTTTATTTTTGTCAATATCTCTACTTCTAGGAGTCCGATTTGAAAAATTCCTGCTTTGTAGGATAATGTTTTCCGTGTGACATGTTTTTCATATAATTTCAAAATTATCAAGTAATTCATAGACTTTCCGCTAGGGGGCGTAGCGGTAAATTGCGTTTGCCCCTATGTCCCTGCTTCTAAATCTCCGATTTGAAAAATTCTTTCTGCACCGAATACAGCTCCTAATGAGAAATCATGTGCATGTAATTTCTAACTTTTGTAAACAAATGGTTTGCCACAAGGGGGCATAAATCTTAATTTCCGCTTCTGATGTATTTGCAGCAAAATATGAGCTTCTAAGTTCTCGATTGAACAAAACGTCGTTGGTAGACCGATACTACTCATGTCAACAAATCTTTCAGAAACATTTTCTTTTTAAAATAGTGCTTGGTTTCTACGCCACGAGGCGTAGATATATATGTTATTTTTGTCAGTATCTCTACTTCTAAGAGTCCGATTTGAAAAATTCCTTCATTGTTGGATAGAGTTTCCGATGCGAAATGTTTTTCCTATAAATTCAAATTTTCAAGTAAATCATAGACTTTTCGTTAGGGAGCACAAAAGTAAATTGCGTTTTCTGCGTTATTTCTGCTCCTAAAACTCGGATTTGAAAAATTCTTCCTGTATCGCATACAAGATCTCATGGAAAATATTTCTCACATAATTTCTAATGTTTGGTAAAGAATGGTTTGGCCACCAGGGGGAATAAGTGTTAATTTCTGCTTCAGATATATTTGTAGTAAAATCTGGGCTCCTGAAAACTCGACTTAAATTTTTTTTTCTTGGACCGGTACCGCTTATATGGATAAACCTTTTGAGAATATTTTCTTCCTAAAATAATGCATGGTTTTCCCACCAGGAGACGTAAAGTGACATTTTATTTTTGTCGATATCTCTATTTCTAAGAGTTCGTAAGTTCACGATTACGTTTACAGCAATATCTGAGGGATTAAAAACCCGATTGAAAAACTTTCTTCCGACTGGTTCCATTGACTTTGAATAGCTTTGATAAATTTAATTTGCGTCAGAACGGATTCAAAATACGTGCTTATTACACCCGAAAATTCGTTGTCATCTTTCTTGTTTTTATTATTTCTGTTATCAATTTGTTTTCTGGTATGTTGGAAAGTGTATCATAATAATTGCATGAATTTACTAACTTGTTTAAATATTGAAATAACCTGAAAATTATGAACAATAATTCTTTGTTTGAAATATTACGAAACAAGAGAACGAAGTTCGTAAAGGCATATATTGTGTAATAATTATTTTCACGCGAAACAAGTGGTGTTAGTTTTTGTTTTAACCGCGTCTTGCAGTAAGTCAGTTACTGCATTTTAGCATAATTTATACAACACCTCATTCAAATGTCTATGTTGATCTTATATGCTTGCTTAATAAATGGTTGCAATAGAATTACCCAGTTACTCAATCCATCCTTTTCATCATAAGCCCATTTCGTGAGGAAATTTCGAATTACGTTCTTCTTGCGGCAATATTCGCAAACAGATGTCATCAGTCACAGGTTCTGACAGGACTTAACGCGGAAGGAAATGAGGGAGAAGGATTAGGTGTCATTGCCCAACGTCTAAGTAAGATTTCTTTCGGTGTGCTTCCGGTCATTTCCAGAAGCAAATAATAGACTAAACTATGGCAAGAAGTCATTCATTTCCTTTAGGAACAACATAAAAAAAAAAAAAGTAAGCGATGTGCTGTAGATCTACGTTTAGGTTATGAGACGCAGTTCCGTTGCTTGTATGAAGAAAGCTTAAACTTTCTACAGCTGCTGTCACCGTCTTACTTCTGGAAATTCTCGATGCTTGGGGAATACAGTGCGAATAAAGCAGCTTAATGTAATGGCACGAATAAACTTATAATTTTGCCAATGCGTACTTTTGTTATCAGAACTAGCCCATAGCCCATCCTAGGACGGTTGTTTTTAAACTTTAAATAAATATTAATACATAGGGCATGTTTCCCATCGTAAAACGGGGTGAAATTTTTAATTGAAGCAGATTGAAAACAAATCAAATAGACGCCAGCTTTTCGTAAGGAAATATAGTAAAAACTTAAATGACGTTTTCTCCGGCACACTTCTTATTCCGTTCACGTCTTGTTTTAGACTGTCCTACTCGACCGTTAGTTTGAAACTTCACACCGAAGCATTTTCTACAAAATAGTGCGTCATCTACCATTACAAATCGGAACTCTCTAAATTATCGATGTGCTGTTGGGACGACATCTATTTTTAGATGCAATTTTGCTCACTTTAACATCTCAATATTTCAGTTTTTATTGTAAGTTAGAGCGTTTAGATAGCTTGATATTTTGCAAAATGTTTAATACATTGCTGACCACCCAAACTGCAACACCAAGAAGGACACGAGATAGGAAAGCCAGATTTACTGAACACATAACAACAGATACAAAGATGAAACGATTGAGCTTACAGGCCCGTGCGACTTGCGAAACACGCAGACATCTATAGTTCGTGTGGCCCCCATGGCTGGCAATAACGGCCGCAACACGCCGCGGCATCGAACGAATGAGGCTTTGGATGCGGGCTTGGGGTATGTTGGTCCAGGCTTCTTCCACACGTTGCCATAGTTCATCAGGAGTAGCCGCGGGCGGTGCTTGCCGGGCCACTCGGATGCCGATCAGCGACCAGACGTGTTCGTTGGGCGACATATCGGAAGAACAGGCGGGCCATGGCAGCAGTGACACCTGGTCGGCCGTGAAGAATTCTTGCACGATGCGTGCCAAGTGTGGGCGCGCATTGTCCTGTTGAAACGTGGCTGCTGGAAGGTCCTGCAGGTAAGGGAGGACTACAGGCTCCAAAACGTCGGAGATGTAGCGGTGGCTGTTGAGTGTACCGGCGATGCGTACCAGAGGGTTGCGGGTGTCATATCCAATTGCACCCCGAACCATAACGCCAGGAGACGGACCGATATTGCGATACATAATGCAAGCGTCATACAGTCTCTCGCCGCGGTGCCGCCACACACAGATCCGACCATGGTGGTGTTGCAGGCAGAAGCGGGATTCGTCGGAGAAGAAAATGCCGTGCCATTCCGTAGTCCAGGTGCGGCGTTCAACTGACCACTGCCGCCGCACTAACCGGTGGGGTAACGTCAATGGTAATCGGAGCAATGGGCGCCGTGCAACAAGTCCCCGCTCTTGCAGACGACGTCCAACGGTACGTGCTGACACAGGTTGTGGCGCAACACACCCTAATTCCTGCGCTAACGTTTGTGATGTGGCGGTGCGAGCGGTCAATGCCCGCCGCACAACATGCCGGTCCTCTCGATCGGTGGTGTGCCGCGGCTGCGGCAATCGCTCACGTCGGTCCGTCCGTCCCTCCTGCGTCCACCGAATCTACACTCGCCTCACTGTGGCTGGATGTCGTCCCACACGGGCGCCGATGTCTCGGTACGATAAACCGCTGTCGCAATAAGCCACTATTCGTCCTCTGTCGAACTCCGAAACGTGCTGGAATGACTGCCGTGTTCTGGGACGAGGCATTAGGAAGCTTCCCACGCACAGTTCCGGCAGCACAACACACTTCCACTACTTACATCCCACCTTCTGTGACCTTTCTTATAGTGTTTCTCGGTGGCGTGCCGGGCGCACATGATTTGCATATGCCCTGCAATGTTAATCGTTTGCATGTCCTCTCGCGGGCGTCACATGCTGCGAATTTCAGGCCAATCGGATGCTTCCTTTTTGGTGTTGCATTTTGGGTGGCCAGCAGTGTATTATCAGCACTAAACTCTTAATTCAATTAAAATAGTAAAAAATAACTAAAGCGTATAAATTAATATTCGGATTGTGCTAAATTAAATTAATATACAAATTCAACTTGCCGTATTATTAAGATTGTAATTCGACTTTTGTAGATCGGAAAAATAAAACTCCAGTATTTCATTTCATTTCATTTGTTTCATTATGGAGTTACATTTGACCATGTTACATTTCAAAATTATCATCAAACAGAAGTCACGGCTCTTTCCACGTTTAGGAGTGAGTCTTTCTTAGTGACTCACTTATAAACGTAGAAATAGCGATGACCTCTGTTTGATGTTCCTCGTCCACGTCAGATTTCTGTATTATTATTCATTCGCCGTCTGATTATTTATTCAGTTGCTGCTTACTATCTTTGGTGAATCCCCAGCATTGTGCGGCGCTCCAAGAAGCAACCTGCCAAATTTGCTTGGCAGTTGTGTGTGTGAGTGTGGAGGAATTCGAGGCCGCTGTGGTGCAGTGGAAGCATATCCGGCGCGTAACCGTTAGATCCTGGGTTCGATTCCCGGTGGCGGCCAATGAGAATTTTTCCGTGACTCACTTATAAACGTTGAAAGAGCGATGACCTCTGTTTGATGTTCCTAGTCCACGTCAAATGTATGTATTATTATTTCAAAATTAACTTTATAAAATATGATATTATGAAAAACAACAACATATATAATATGAATACTTATGCACAGGGTAACCACAGAACAGGAAATTGAGTAAAAGGCTATATCATCATAATCATCATCATTGTTAACCATTATCAATCCACTGCTGGACGAAGGTCTCTCCAAGACTCTTCCACAACCATTTGTCTTGTTCCAGTCTCCTCCATGTTACTCCCGCATACTTTCAAATTTCATCCACCCATCTCCCATGTAGTCTTCTTCTGGGTCTTTTCCTGTCCCTTAGAATGCAAACTAAAATATCGGCTGTCCAATGGGCTGGACATACTGTCCTACTGGCAGTACGTTGCCATTTCAGGGATTTAACTTTGATCATGATGTCTTCCACTCTTGTCATTTTTCGGATCCGCTAGTTCCTCTTCTTATATCTCCTGGTTACACCAAGCATGCACCTCCCCATGCTCCTTTGAGTTGTCTGCAGCCTTTGTATGTGTCTTTTAGTTAGGGTCCACGTCTCTGCACCATGCGCAAGCACTGTAAGGATGCATTGATCAAACACTTTTCTTTTAAGACATAATGGCATATTGCTCTTGAAAATTATGCTGTTTCTTCCAAAAGCTCTCCAGGCAAGTTTTGTACGCCGATTAATTTCTTCATCAATGTGCTCCTCACTTGATATCTGCTGTCCAAGATAAACGTACGTATCTGTTATCTCCAGCTTTTCTCCGTCAATCAGTAAATCTTCATTTCTAGTAAAAACATTGTACATCACTTTTGTCTTCTGCAAGTTCATTTTTAATCCCACTTCTTTACTCTTGTCAGCAAGTTCCTGCATCATACTCCGCAGCTCTGATGGGGTAGTTGCAAAAATGACTACGTCATCAGCAAAACAAAGGTGAGTTAGATAATCTCCATTAATCTTTACCCCTTGGTTTTCCCAGTTCAGTGATTGAAAGACGTTTTCCAATGGGCATTAAAGAGCTTGGGAGATATGGTGTCACCTTGTCTCACTCCCTTTCCAATTTTTATGTGTGTTGTATTTTCAAACAGCCGAATCTTTGCACTTGCATTTTCATAGATGTTATTAATAATATTAATGTACGCATCTTCAATACCGCAGGATTTCAGAGCCATTGTAACTGCTGATGGTTTCACCGAATCAAAGGCTTTTGCATAATCGATAAAAGCCATGCACAATGAAAGTTCATATTCCCTCGCTCTTTCAATTAGTACTCTCAGTACGTGGATATGATCTATTGTGCTGTAGCTACTCCTGAATCCAGCTTGTTCTCTCGGTTGAGCCATGTCCAGTGTTACCTTCAAGCGGTGTGAAAGAACTTTAGTGAAGATTTTATAAACCACAGATAGGAATCTGATAGGTCTGTAGTTCCCGAGATCCTCAATGTCACCTTTTTTATGTAGCAGGATCATCGTAGCGTTGTTCCATGACGTGCAGTGAGCATAGGGACCCGGATGGGTCTTCGACTACGCAGGCGCATGCGCACCAGGATGTGATGAAGTGTGTGCTATGACACATTGCCTTGATCACCATTGTTGTAGCTGCGGGTGATTTCTCGCACTGTGGTCATGCGGTCGTTGTGAACAATGTGCGAAAGTCCGTGCTCCCCTCTGGCATCCATAAGCTGCGGACAACACACGACAGAACGACGGATCGTCGTTTGGCCATTCTGTACTCACTACAGCTCCACACGGACAACCCATAAGCCGCAACGTTTCCGAGATCGTAGTTCCGAAGCACCGTGCCGTCACAATTTGTCCTTTATCAAACTCCGATAAATCGGCATCTTTTCCCCTTCTGACTCCGAACACTCTACTAACCAAAAATCGGTCCTCTGATTATATATATATTTCTCTGTGGACTTCACCTGCGCCACCATTCGTTCTCCAGACGCGCTCATTTTTCTAGGCTAGGGGTGTTCATAATGTGCTTATTCGCTCATCTGGATAACTGAAACCAAAGAATATGGCTAGGCTAGAACAAATACAGTTAGTGTTGCGAAATATTGGAGCTATAGTTTTAATTTTTCAGTAAATACACTGATATCCATAAATTAAAGGGTAGTTATAGTTTTACAGAAAAAAATTCTCACAGGATGATGATAAATATGTTAATATGACATACAGACAGACTTAACACGCATAAAGAAGCAGACGTTTGTAAATGATAATACAGGAAACATGAACAAAAAGTTTCATTTTTGGTCCTTGGCAAAGCAGAAGCGAAACGGCCATAACACTTGCAATACTTAGGGAATAAACGAGGAGCAAGATATCGTTGCACGATATATGAAGACAAATATGTCGTGCAACGATGGCTTGACAAGTATGATCTCAAAAATGATAAGTTAACTACGGCTTTAGCCCGATGTGTTCAGGAAGGACAGCATTATCCACAATGGAAGGCAGCAGCTGTACTGCAAAAAGCAACTAATAATTATTCCTTACTATTGTGCGAAAGCTTACATATTATAGCTAACACTACCTTTTGCTGTAATGATGATTTGACTAGTTATATATCACAAACTTGGAGATCACTGATCCCTCATGGACAAAACTCAGTTCTGGATGTTATGAACATATGACGTAAATCACTCTATGCAATTGTACTGGTCACATGTTGCGTATTTACTTTATTTAATGCCAGTCTTCGTTCCACTCTTTGTCAAACATCTGATGATGACGCCAAAGTAGTAGTCGAAAGATCTCATGAGGTCATTTTATTTCATTTATTTTAACTGTAAATAAATGTTTTTAAATTATCCATCTCTGACCATTTGTCTTCATATATCGTGCAACGATGGCTTGCCCCTCGTTTATTCCCAAATTGCAGGAATATTCTTAAAGTCACTTTCAATACTATTCCCTGTCAAAGTTTAATACAGGATATGTCCACCTCTGACCGCAATGCACGCATGACATCGGTTGCGTATGTTCTTGACAAGATTATCCAGCAGATCTTGAGGTAGGTTACGCAAATCCTGTTTCAGCCCCATAACCAAGTCATGTTTGATACGCGGTGGGGGATTGCGTTCCGCCACGCACTTTCTAAGAGCATCCCATATATGCTGTATGGGATTCAGGTTAGGAGAATATGCAGTATACTCCATGCTGTCTATTCCTTCGCTGTTGAACAGGTCATAAACACCGGTCGAACGAAGACAGTGGGCATTGTCATCCGTAATGATGACGAAATTTCCAACGGCACCATGAAAATTGCGTACATGAAGAACGATAACATTCTGACAATAATGCTTAGCATTTATGGTTCTACTTTGCAACACGTAATGTTCCATACGTCCAATCGTAAAGATACCTACCTAGACCATTGCTCCACCACCTCTGTAATGGTCAACTTCCACGATGTTGGTGGAAGGTTAGGTGGTGCGTGGTTCACGCCGGATGTGTTGGCGCTTTGAATCGGACGACAAACAAAATCTACTTTCGTCTGAGAACAGAACATTGGCCCGTTGGTCGTCATTGCAGTTGGCGAGTTCACGACGCCATCCATACCTCTGTGATGTGGTCAAATGTATACATCGTACCAGTTTGCACAACAGCACTATTTAATCGCCTTGACACAGTTTGCAGCAATATAGTGGCCCCCATGCTTGCCCGAAGCTCTCGTGCTAACCTGCTAGCAGGTATGCGACGACATCGGTTCGCCGTTACAGTTATATATATAACTATCATCTACAGTAGATATTTCACTTTCGGAAACGTGCAACTATATTTTTCCCAACTCCGAACCCATTGACTACATCTACATCTGTAATAAATTAAGATAACTAAATGGAGGCAGTGGTTGATTTTAATTCGGTTGAGAAAAACAACGATGGGATTGGCAGATTGAAAAAAGACTGCTTTCGCTCGTAGCTGGTAATTGCTATTCTTAAAGCGCATGCGCCAGTGGCTGTCCACGCAATTGCCACGAGCCAATCAGCTGTGTGGCAGCAATATGTTTCAGAGGTATAAACATTGCGAGATGAGTGAGGTGCGCCCATTGTAGTTTTGGCAGCTTTGCAAGATCATAGGTGAATGACACCATGGTAGTCTCGGAGAGATCGCGAGAGGGATGCAATTAACATATTACATCTGCTGCTACAAATCGGGCACGGCAATTTTAGTGTTCCTGTATAACTGAAATATTCGTTTCAGGAGCTTCCAAACTAGTTCTTAGTGCTCATACTCTTCCGGAATAGTTTCTTAAGATTGTAATATTGCATTTCGGGGTGCTTGGCTTGGATCACGACCGAATTTAAGGAACAGTATTTTCTTCTCATCGAGAAATTTCTATCGATAAATAGATTTGGCGTATAAGTTAAGGCCCGTACTTCTGAAGAAAAAATTATCTTCTTATACGCCTAAAAATGCGGTAAATATAAACGATTCCACAGACAGCAAAATGAAAGGCAGTGCCCATTATTTAACTAAATTCTGTTTGTTGCAATTAGTTATTGCATAGTTAGTTAAGGACGAAAAATTATTTAACCCTTAACCGGCTGGAACGAATTGACTCGGGGTTAGCAAAGTGGAATGAAATCAGCACGAATTAGAACATTCGCAGTCTAAAAAGTAGACCCCTGGAGTGAAGTAACCTGCACATCGGGAAGCTTTGGTTTCCTATAAATTTATAATTCAAAGTGGTCATTTAGTGGGATGATGGACACTAATCCTTTTTGACCGATTGTATTCAGCGCCATCACGGAAGAATTGTGACCTTAGAATTCTGAGTACAGGGCTCATAATAAGTGGTTAAGGGTATCTTTATCACAACTGACGTGCAAAATGCATTTTTTGTCGAAGACTTTGACATGTTTCTGTTTAAAGAATTTCTAGAATTGAAGTGGAAGTCTGACATAAGTGGCGACAGAAATTAAAGTACAGTGAACCGCCGACTTACTCTGTCTCTATTTATGTCAACTCGCACTTATGTCCTCTGGCCCAAACTGTACAAAAATTGTGGGGATTACGATATTTTTTGCGAGCTTTTGACATCATGCGCTCGGAGAGGTGATTTATGTTTCACAGCGCTGTCCGGGAGGAATGGTGTGGAGGAGGAATGTACAAACGCAGCTAGATGCGTTGGGATGCCGGTTAGGTATTAATCCCAGATGTGTATGGGAGCGGAGCATGTGGCTATAGTTCTTGAAGAAACCGACGAATCTCTCCCTAAGTATACCAAAAGAACGATGACGGTTTCAAAATTGAACTAAGGGCTAAATGTCATCGAAGCTGGGGTGAAGATCCTTAAGGACCTTGATTCTGAGGAGCAGCGAGTAGCAACAACCAGAAAAGAAATGAGAAGGATGCCCGCTGCTATAAGATTCTAGGGGGCGGGGGAGGGAGAAATCTTTGTTCGTCCAGACTTCAGTGCTAAATTTCTTTTAGACTTCAAGACCCTTTGTTCGTCCAGACTTCAGTGCTAAATTTCTTTTAGACTTCGCCGTAAGAGATCATCCAATTTCATAATTAGGAATATAAATAGTATATGCGAGTACTAATGAACTTTGTAATTGCACTGACAATTGCCATAAATTTTTATTCTATCCATGGTATATCAAAATTTTCGTTAAGTACAAATGAATATGCATTTTTGTTTTCTGTTAAAAATAATTGTCCGCTACGAACCTTCCTATTTTGACATTGCGCTTATGAAAAGATCTGCCTCGACTTACGATGTTGTTGTATGAACGAATTATTACGTAACTTCGGAGTATTACTGTATTCCAAAAGGAATTACTGAAGCATTGAATTACATAGCAAAATGTTTAACATTTATCGTAACAATAAAGCATTGTCTGTGGATTAATGATGTATAGAGCGAATAAATTTTCCATTTTTCATGTGGTTTTTCTTTTCACCGATGATTTTCAGATATTGTATGAGGGACAGCATCCGGAGATTTCACTGATTTGAAATATTCTTGAAGGATCATGTTATATTTGGAAAAAAGTCGTCAGCAACATATTCATCTACACTGTTACTGACAGTTAATGTTCTGGTGATCACTCACCTTTCGTTTTCGGTTCTTCGAGTAAATTTGCTCAAAAGAAATGGGCGTTGCCAGTGTTTATTTCAGACACGCTTAGATACCCGGCGTTCCCCGGGTTTAACAGGAAAATACATCAATCAACTTCTAGGCCAAAGTTTTTCGAGTTTTTCTAAATTATAAGTAGCGTATCTTGGATGGAAGTATTTAATTTAAATACGTTGCAGAAATCAAAGGAAAGGACGTGAAAACAGAAGTTTATCCGCGACGGGCATCGAAATCGTGTCCCCTCACTTCGGAGTAAGTCGCTCTCCCAACTGAGCTACGCGGACAGAACGTCTGGCTGCAAATTTATCGCCTTGACACGTGTTTTCATCTATGTAATACGTCACATCGTTTCCCTCTTAATTTTTTTTTTTTTTTTTTGCTTTTGAATCGAAGAATTTTTTTTTATTGGAGTTTTAACGACCACCGCGAGCAACTCAATAGGCTACAAGCATTCGCCCGTACCCTAATTTAGGGTCCCTGGTTCCAGAGAAGGAGAGAGTCAGTTCCGTAAGGCAAACACAACATCCATGCCTCACCGGGATTCGAACCCGGACCCCTTTTGGACGAATGATCAGAAACTATTGCTTAGACCACTGCGCCACCGGGGCGGCATTTTTCGTTAATTCCGAACATGTGTGGAACAAACATCACGCATTTTTCGAAGAACCCAACGGCCAATGTGAAAACACAAATCTGACGAAGTAAATTTCTCCATCATTTTTATGCCAGGTTTGGGATTCGAACCCCCAACTCTCGGCTCCGGGGCTCCGAGTGCTATCTACTATAATACAATGGCATTTGCTCTCACTGCTATCTGCCTTTGTCTCATGTGCGTCCTGCGGGGCAGGCACGTCACAAGAAATTTCGAATAAATTCTGTATTTGAGCTGACACAATTGGCTGAAAGCAACAGATGTTATGGAATGTAGATATAGGAAATTGAAATGGCTTCTGATGTACCACAAACTAAAATTTCATCGAAATCGAACCATTTTTACGCAAGTTATGATGCATAAAGGCAGTGGAATAAATCCCGCTCTTATGCCCTGCCTGACCTTTGACCCCATTTCGCCCATTTTCAATAGGGTTCGTGCCCAGGTGTTTCCTTACCACATACTAAAATTTCATCGAAATTGAAACATTTTTGCGCAAGTTATGACGCATAAAGGCAATGGAATGGATCCAGCTCCTATCCTGACCTTTGACACTATTTCACCCACGTTCAATAGAGAACGTCCCCAGGTGGTTCCCTACCAAATACTAAAATTTCATCAAAATCGAACATCGTTTACGCAAGTTATGACGCATAACAGCAATGGAATGGATCCAGCTCCTATGTCATGACCTTTGATCCGGTTTCGTCCATTTTCAATAGGGTTCGTCCCCAGGTGGTCCCCTACCACATACTAAAATTTCGTCGAAATCGAACCACTTTCACATGAGTTATCGTGTGGACGGACGGACGGACAGACAGACAAAGTTGGAGCATATACGCTTCTTAAACCTACGGTTGGAAAGCGTAAAAAAGGGAAATCTTAGTGCTTGCGACAGTAGTAGAAGGGATTTTTGGGTGACGAGATGGGTACAAAATGCGATTTGACGGATTTTCAACGAGGGATGATTGTAGGAGCTCGGATTCATGGAGCGAGTATCACCGAAACCGCCGCATTCGTTAA
Organism: Macrothele yani; assembly: GCA_039090855.1. Classification (NCBI taxonomy): domain Eukaryota; kingdom Metazoa; phylum Arthropoda; class Arachnida; order Araneae; family Macrothelidae; genus Macrothele; species Macrothele yani. The sequence continues at coordinate 18,267,186 of CM077026.1, read as the reverse complement.
ATGTTCCAGAACAACTGTTGTTAAAGTGTTTAAAGACTGGACTGCTAGCCAAAAAACTGGGTATCTACGTGCAACGTGTGGTCGTCATCGACTAGTGATTGCTCGGGCGGAACTGAGAGTGTCCAGACTGGTAACAGACAACAGAAGGGCAACAGTGCAGCAAATTACAGAACATCTTAATCAAGGATCCCCTCAAATGATCTCTGCACGCACTGTTCGCCGTACACTGCATCGGATGGGATATAGCTACCGAAGGCCTGTTCGAACACCTTTGCTGTCTGCAGTTAACAAGAGAAAATGTCTACAGTTCGCACAGGAGCTCAAGGATTGGACTGTTGATATTTGGAAACAAATTATGTGGTCCGGTGAGTCACGCTTTCAGTTGCACCATGCCGATGGCCGAGTGAGAATTTGGCGGAAACAGCACGAAAGCGTTAACCCCAAATGCATTGCTACAACTGTTCAAGCTGGTATAGACAACGTTATGGTTTGGGGAATGTTTTCCTCGCATGCTTTGGGCACTTCAATTAGTGTTGATCAACGTCTGACTGGCACATCATATCTAAACATCGTTGCGGACTAAGTGCATCCTGTCATGTGGATGGTTTATCCCAATGGCGATGGCTACTTTCAACAAGATAATGCGTCCTGCCATTGTGCTCGTATTGTACAGGATTGGTTTGAAGAACATGCCGGTGAGTTTACTTTGCTTAGGTGGCCCCCACAATCTCCAAATATCAACCCCATTGAGAATTTGTGGTATGAAGTTGAACGAGCCATCAGACAGCTGGATTCACAACCCAGCAATCTCACGCTCCTGGAAAGTGCTATTTATTAAGCATTGTCTCAGATTCCACAAACTACCTATTAACATCTCGTGGAATCCATGCCGCGAAGAATCGACGCAGTATTAAAGGCAAAAGGTGGCCCAACGAAGTACTGAGCGGGTGGTCATAATAAAGTGGCCACTCAGTGTATATTATTCTTTCGTGAATAATATTTCTATTTCTTGTTTTAATCAGTTTGTAAAAAAACAAGCTCTGTAGTTAAGCGAGCATTCCCATAATCCCGACCTCCGATGTGCTAGATATTCGATAAATCATTTATGAAATATTTGAATGAAATAACAGTTCCGATTAATACAACAAATATTAAAGTGCTATTTTCTTAAGCAAAGCTTCAGCCTCAAATTACTAGGATTTAGGGAATGCCATTTCATGTATAGAGTATGATGGTATCGAAATAAATTGTCCAATAAATGACATCCTATCTTCAAATTTCCTTTCTATCGCAACGCAAAGTACGCCTGAATTTGTGCTTAATCTTCAAAAAAAAAAATTACGATGAGAGAAAGAGCCTATATCGGTTGTAGTTCTGACACGCTTATTCACTCCTTCTTTGGACTAAATTGGTTTCTGAAAAGTAGACACGTGATCAAAACAAAGAACTACATAATAAAGCACAGCTCCTTCTGGAAAAGATCCATCTCATTTGCGCTAAAAAAATGCAGCAACTGCTTTAGTATTTTTTAAATCATTTGAGTTGCAAATTACAAACTTCCTTTTCCTATTAAGTTGAGTAACAACTAGAAATGTGTGACTTGTATTTTCGCTTAGTAGCTCTTACCGTAACGCAGCATCTCGCCATTTGCGGAAGATTGTGTGATCTCGAACACGCGTTGCATGTCCTGAATAATGAGATATTTTTGCCAACATATTGCATTTTTAATGTTTACCAAGGCGGAAAAACCTTGTCTTCATGTAATCATTCTACCCATCTCGGGATATTTTGTACACAGTGTCTTGAGACTCAGCTGAACCTAATCTTTGGCACTGGTGATTTTCTTGCATTGTGTTAATTTGTACTTTGGCAGAAGAGTATTTTGCAAGAACCATATAGCTTTATCGCACAATTCCTCTTTTTGGCTGGAAACAAAAATAAAATTTCTGCCCAGGTTTCCAGATTGCAAAAGAAGCAAATGAAACGAAACTAATTTTAATTCATAATGGCGACGTGCTTTAAAGAGCAACTCTTTTATCTTTGAAAAGACGAAAAAAATTGCAATGCAACACCAGCATTTTCTTTTTCGTTGTTTTTACATCTTGATCAACAGTTTTTCCCAAATGATGTTTACAAGTCGTGGAACATCACATGTGCACTATTTTGATGACAATATTCTCACAAAATTATCCTTGATAATGCTTATCTTCACAAATGAATTTTTTAACGAAGTAAATTTCTCCGTCATTTCTGTCCACGCCAGGATTCGAACCCGGATCCCCTCATTCCGGAATAAGTCACTCTACCAATTGAGCTACGCGGACGTTTGTTCTGACTACTATCTGTCTTTATTTCATGTGCGTCCTGCTGACAGGTACGTCACATCTCCCCCCCCCCAAAGAAGGCCGGGGGCATGACCCACGGGTCAGCCGTGACCATGAATCGTTGCAGGCAGCCATCCACTGTAGAACGTGCACTTGAGAACTCCCAGTCAATCTGGTGTGTGGAATGCAGCATCACACATTATTTTTCGAAGCGCTGGAGAAGGGATTCTCTTATTTTTCCTATCTCGCGGTGTGTAAATAACATCACACCATTGCGAGATTTTGAACGGTCGGGTCATCCGGATAGTTCGGGCGCCATTATGACGAAGTAAATTTCTCCGTCCTTTCTGTCCACGCCAGGATTCGAACCCGGATCCCCTCATTCCGGAATAAGTCACTCTACCAATTGAGCTACGCGGACGTTTGTTCTGACTACTATCTGCCTTCATGTCATGTGCGTCCTGCTGGCAGGTACGTAACAATTTGAACGTCGTTTAGATCCGCTCTTTTCCGTTTGTCAAGTGGTTTGAGGCGCTGGACGCTAATTACTCAATCCAGATAGGCGCTGGTTGGAACTCCGATTATGGGGTTCGAGCCAGCGCCCATCTCGAGTCTAAGGGGCTCTGACTCTAGTGACCTCAAATTCTAGCATTGCAACGACAGCCATCATTCACCGCATCAGATCGTCCTGCAAGGTTGCAGTAGTGTTGTACCACATTTGCGTTGTGGGATAAATGAAAACATGCCGTATTCAGCCAAGAGTTTTCCTTGTCAACGCCGAAAATCGCCGACTACGTGTCTGGACACAACAAGGTTACCGGGCTGATTTTGCCAAACTCTGTGAGCGTCATGGAGCTCCTCATCTTGGTTACATAGCTTGGGTTTACTTACTAATTTTAGTTTCATAGTTATGGGTACCTCGGCATCTTGGTTACCTAGTTTGTGGCACCTACTCACCTTGGTTTCATAGTTTGAGGCACGTTCTCATCTTTGTTTCATAGTTTGGGTTTATCTCCTCATATCGATTTCATAGTTTGGGTCACGTCCTTACCATTGGTTTCATAGTTTGGCGTAGCTCCTTATCTTGGTTTCATAGTTTGGGGCATATTCTCATCTTGGTTTTATAGTTTGGGGCACCTTCTCATCTTTGTTTCCCAGTTTGGGTTACCTCCTCATCTTGGTTTCATAGTCTGAGGCACCTCTTTATCGTGATTTCATTGTTTGGCGTAGCTCCTTATCTAAGTTATATAATTTGGAAAACCTCCTCACCTTGGTGTCATAGTTTGTGACACCTCCTCATTTTGGTTTTAAAATTGGCGTAGCTGCTCACCTTGGTTTTCTAATTTAGGTCACCTGCTCATCTTATTTCATAGTTTGGGCACTCCCTCGTATTGGTTTCATAGTTTGGGACACTTTCTCATCTTTGTTTCATAGTTTGGCGTAGCTCCTTATCTAAGTTACATAATTTGGAGCACCTCCTCACCTTGGTGTCATAGTTCGGGACACCTCCTCATTTTGGTTTCATAGTTTGGCGTAGCTGCTCATCTTGGTTTTATAATTTAGGTCACTTGCTCATCTTATTTCACAGTTTGGGCACTCCCTCATCTTGGTTTCATAGTTTGGAACACTTTCTCATCTTCGTTTCACAGTTTGGGGTACCTCCTCATTTTGGTTTCATAGTTTGAGGCACCTCTTCATCGTGATTTAATAGTTTGGCGTAGCTCCTCATCTTGGTGTCATAGTTTGAGACACCTCTTCATCGTGATTTAATAGTTTGGCGTATTTCCTTATCTACGTTATATAATTTGGAGTACCTCCTCACCTTGGTGTCATAGTTTGGGACAGTTCCTCATCTCGGTTTCATAGTTTGGCGTAGCTTCTCATCTTGGCTTCATAGGTTAGATCACTTGCTCATCTTGTTTCATAGTTTGGGCACTTCCACATCTTGGTTTCATAGTTTGGGACACCCCCTCACCTTAGTTTTATAGTTTGGGGAATCTATTATACTTGGTTTCATAGTTCGAGATTATCTCCTGATTTTGGTTTCATAGTTCGAGATTATCTCCTGATTTTGGTTTCATAGTTGGCGTTTAAATTCTGACCTTTCTTTCATAGTTTGGGGCACCTCCTCACCTTGGTTTCATAGTTAGGGGCCCCTCCTCACCTTGGTTTCATAGTTAGGGGCACCTCCTCACATTAATTTCATAGATTAGGTTTAACTCCTCATCTTTGTTTCATTGTTTGGGGCACATCCTATTCTTGCTTTCATAGATTGGGGCACTATGAGTTTCAACGCTGTATACACTGAAGTGCCAGAAAAACTGGTACAGACGAGCTTATGCAAAATACATAGCAACGTCCCCTATGCGCGTACTTGGTTGCGTCCTCCAGTGCGTATATAAAGCGATAGACAACCTTGCCAGCTGTCAGAGCGGTTTTCGACATGAGAATGACAAGTAATAACGATTTAAGGGATTTTCAACGCGGTGTCATACTTGGCGCTCGTGAGATGGGCCATAGTATTTCGGAGGTAGAAACGAAGTTCGGATTTTCACGGACGACCATTGCAAGGGTGTACCGTGACTACACGAATTCAGGCAAAACCTCCAACCTACGATACCAGTGTGGCCGTAAAAAGACATTGGGTGAACGTGACCGTCGTCGGCTGTCAAGAATCGTTTCAAGCGATAGGCGTGCAACACTCTAGCATTTATCATTGGAATTCAATGCTGGAGCCTCAACAAGCATCAGCGTCCGGACTGTGCAACGTACCCTGCACGATATGGGCTTTCGGAGCCGACGCCCAACTCGGGTCCCCTTGATGGGTGCACGGCACAGAGCTATGCGCCTCGCTTGGGCACGGCAACTCCTCCATTGGACACTTGATGACTGGAAACAAGTAGCCTGGTCTGACGAGTCGCATTACCAACTGTATCGGGCAGATGGAAGGATTCGTGTGTGGCGGAAACCCCATGAAGCCATGGATCCCGCCTGTCAACAGGGAACTGTACCGGCTGGTGGGTGGTTTGTAACGATATGGGGTGTGTTTATATGGACTTCACTGTGAACCCTGGTACGTCTACAAACGTCTGTGACCGGTCAACGCTATGTGCCCATTCTTTCTGACGAGGTACACCCGTTCATGTCCTGCATTCATGATGATGGGTTGGGCCTGTTCCAACAGGACAATGCATCTCCACACAAGTGTCGGGACGCCACATTATGGTTAGAGGAGCATTTATCTGAGTTTGGGGTGTTGCCATTCCCACCCATGTCCCCAGATCTGAACGTGATAGAACACATTTGGGATGCCATGCAACGCGCTATCGAACACAGGAATCCGAGACCTCGGAATACACCCGAATTGTGGAACGCTCTGCAGAAAGTATGGTGTGCATTGTCTACAGCATATTTCCAGAAGCAAGTGGAGTCCATGCCCCGTTGTATTTCTGCAGTCCTGCGCTCCTGTGGGGGACCTACCAAGTATTAGACTGGTGTACCAGTTCTTCTGGCACTTCAGTGTATTGCTCTTACGCATATTGGGTACAATGGCAGCAGGACGATATGTTGATGAGGTGTTGCTTCCCGTTTTATTGCCGTATATTCGTGGTATCCGCGATACCCAATTTAAGCACGATAACGACTGCCATCATTGGAAAGCAGTGCCTGCAAGGTGTCAAGTTGCTGGCCTGGTGAGCGCAATTCTCAGACGTCTACCTAAGTGGTAACATGTGGAATGAGATATTCAGACGGCTTAACTCCTTTATACGACCCACGCAGATTAGATAAATTTTGAAGATAGGTCAACGATGCGTAAACAGCGATTTCTCAAAACGCCAACCGGGAAATTTTCCGCTCAATGCCAGGCCATGTTCTCGAATGTGTAGAGCAGTATTTTAGTCCTACAACCTGCTGACACAGGCCACGTCATTCTGTTTCTTTGGCCATCGCGTTTATGTATTCCTTCAGAAATAAAATACTTCTTTCTCTCATAATTGTGTGGTAAGGCTCGTCTCATTTCGAGTATAGCCTCATGACGAGCCATTTTCAGTACCAAAATTGAATATTTATATAGTAGTGTTAGGAGAAATTTTTAACCCTTTCTAATTGACCCACGTAGATGGAGTATATGCGTATCAGTGCATACAAACCCTTCAATCATATCCGTACTCGTTGGGGTTGGTGAAGAGTCAATGAGAGAGCAGGGCTTTCTTCATAACTTCAAGAAGAGACATCGTCATTTTCAGAGGATGTTCGGAAAGGTGGAAATTAACCTATCGGCCTTGTAAAGCATCTGAACTCACAACGTTATCACATATTGTAGAAGGAAAATACTAATGTAGGTTATGAAACTCCCATTAGGTTTGTAGAAATTGGAGTGTGGTTAGCGGTGATATGACGTAACACTTTGAGTACGATATTTTCTGAAAACATTCGTAGCATTGAATGCTTTCCAAAACTAAGGAATCTGTAAAGACAGGTCAAAAGTATCCGGACACTTGACTACCCAATTATTGTTGGTGATAGGAAAAGAACTACTATCGAGTTGGTCCAATCTTTGCCTCTATTTAGCTGGAAAGGATTTCCACTTGATTTAATAGCGATCTTCTTCTCAGAATATAACCTTGAATGCAGATCAAGACAGATACACAAAACAAAGCAAACAAAAGTTAATAAAGAAAGAAAGAAAAGCTACATACATTTTATACCAAAAGGATTCAGATCCCACCATGAAAAATGTCCTGAGCCAAATACTGCTGCCGTTGGAATTGCCTTTCATTCTGCTATCACAGAACCAGTCGCGCCTTTCACCGATATCGGGACATACAGCCTGGCTCCCAGTCGGTGTTCAAATTCATCCAAATGGCATTAAATGGGGTTTGGATCTGTGCTTTGTGCTGGCCAGTCTAGTTCTTCCACATCTATCTCATTAAACCATTCCTGCACGGAATTCGCTCTGTGGACGAGCGCATGTTGCAGTTGGCAAGGAAAGGAATCTTCACGGATCTGTTATAATAACGCTTGGAGAACGGAATTGTCGAAAATCTCATTATAGTCCACAGTGTTAATATTTCTGGTTACTGAAACTATAGGTCCCAGCCCAAACGATCGATGAAAATGAGCAATAGAGCATGATTACTTCTCCACAGAGCGAGATGATCACTCCATGTCCCACTGTGTCAGTTGACACAACACAATGGGACATGGAGTGATCATCTAGCATCGTCCGCATTATAGTTCACAGTGATAACTTTCTGGGTACTGAAACTAGAGGTCAACCCAAGGCCACGGGTGGCCTATTGGTCAGCGTTCGTAACTGCCATGGAGATAACCTCAGGTTCGATCCCAGGCAGGTTCGAACGCTCGAACCACTAAATACCCGCCGTGCGTCGGATGGGCACGGTAAACCGTCGGACCCCGGGTACTGGCCCCCTGGTAACAAATAAATATCCTCCCCCTTTCTACCTCTCTTCCGTGTCACTTTCCTATCGGGCACTCTAGCCCAAATCATATCTTCCTATTTCTAAGGGTTGTTTAAGACCTTGGGTCAAACACTCCCTTCCTAAAATCCTCTACATATGATCTGAAAATCTGAAACTAGAATTCTCAGACCAAACGATGAAAATGAGCAACAGAGCATGATGCCTTCTCCACCGTGCTAGATGATCCCTCCATGTCCTACTGTGACAGTTGGCAAAACACAGTGGGACATGGAGTGATCATCTAGCTTCGTCGGCACCGAGTCTCGCCCGACTGACTACCAGATGGTTTCGACTCTCGCAGAAATAACTTTCATTGAGCTTTACACATCTACAAACGACGCTTGCGGTTAATCTCGTTGATGTTAGGCTCATATGCGGCTGCTCGACCATGGAAGCCCATTCTCTTCAGCTCTCGACGAATCGTTTTGGTGTTGATGTTGCTTTCAAATGCATTTTGGAAGTCGGTGATGAGTGTTGCAACCAAGGATAGGTAACTTTGTCGTACCATCCCCTTCAGCATTTGGGTGTTTTAAATGGCCTACCGCGCCACTTTTGCTCTCTGTTGGTGTTCCTAGGTTTTTAACTTCACTGTAATATTCAAACATTTTATCAAATGAATTTAAATTAGATCAATTGCTTTAGTGAGGTGTTGCCATTCATTTCACTGATGATTCTTGCTTTTTATATCCCCAACGCATTTTGTTTGACTCCCCTTCGTAAGTGAACAGAATTTTCATGTATCATGATTTGACAATATCTCGAGGCACTATTCTCAGAAACCCAAAAGTGGTAAATTACTAAGTTGTTTAAAAAATATGTGTAATCAGATCGTTGAGGAAGTGAGGGCCACATGTGCTATAACTATTAGCTGTGCACTTTTCGGTAAGTCTGTTCCAGGTAAGCTGTGTGTGAAATTGGATCTTTTCACGAAGAAACTGGTATATTCTTTGGCATATCATATGCATTATCTGATCGAAATTATCAGGAAATTTGGTTATCTACAAATTTTCTGTATTACTGAAGTGTTGAAAGATTTCCGTCTTTAGCACGATTTAATGATTAAAAGATGAGTAATATATACAATTAAAAACATGAGCACTTTCGAGGGAGCGTCTGCCTCTTCTTCAGAGACGCTGCCTCGAAAGTGCTCATGTTTTTAATTGTATATATTACTCATCTTTTAATCATTAAATCGTGCTAAAGACGGAAATCTCTTATCGCTTCAGTGATTAATGTCGCACGAGTCTTCAATATTTGTTGCCCTTTCCTGTATTAGAAATGGAATTGGTATCGGGTCTACGTTTTGCTGCTATCACAGCCTCCACTGTACTGGAAAGGCTTTCCACTAGAATTTTGTACGTTGCTGTGGTAAATAATTTCCATTCTGGCAAAAGCAAACACTAGTCAGGATTATCACCAATGTCGAGTGGTCCGACCAGGTTCGATATCGACGTTCCAATTCAAAACAAAAGTGTTCCGTGGTTTTGAGATCGGTACCTAATGAAATTATTTTGTCTAAATATTCATCTCGTCCCAATGTTCCTGTACAAACTTTGCTTTGCGTACGGAGGTATTGTTCAGTTGAAAAAGAAAAAGAAACGTCTGTCACTTAACTGTTTCCATGTTTATGGTAGCATAGAATTGACGAGAACGGTTTTAGTGGTCGCAGCGTCAAGATTTCCCAGCACTAGAACTCAATGGCACATAGCGTAAGCGAAGAAAAGCCGTCCCAGAGCAGAATGTACTTTCCACCAAATTTTACAGTTGGCACAATACATTCAGGCAGGTAGCACTCACTTGGCACATTCCACCCCTATACTTGTCCATCGGACTGCTAGTTAATGAAACGTGATTTGTAACTCCAGAGAACACGTTTCCACCGCTTCAGATTCCACTGGTGCCGAGCTGCACACCATTCCAAAAGTCTCTCGCGTCGTTCCTGCTGATGTTTAGCTTGTGTGTGATGTCAGATTGATTGAAATCCATTTTCATCAGCTCTAGGCCAGCCGTTATGGTGCTGGCCTTGCTTCCAGATTAAATTTCGAATTGCGCGTTACAATCGAGAATAGAAGAATTTGTCGCACGACCAGTTCAGCACTCGGATATTTTTTCCTTTCTGAAGCCATTTAGCAAACGATTAGCAGTGAGGGAAGCGTACCAACTTCTGATGGTTAATAAACCCAGAAGCTTCCGCCCAAATCTAATGGATTTGACTCTTTTATCGGTTCATAAAACTTTCTTGAAATATGATGAATAATTCAAATTTTTCCTTCATTTTTAGAAATATAGTTATTTATTCAGCATTTAAGGAAGAGCTCACATAATTTATTTTTTTACAGGGAATAAAGACCACAGCGCTGAAATCTAAGTGCTGTAATATTCTATATTCCTAATTTAAGACCTTAGGAACGGAGAGTGGAATATCATCCATACCTAATTCTGGAGTGGAGCGCGACAACTAACCATAATCGTATGCATCTGACTACTCTCCAACTCAAATAACACACCGTTTATTTTCCATATTCAGATGAATGTTTATTTATTCATTTCATTGGAGAAATTATGACCACGAGGTAAGGAGTAAACAAGTTAGTAAAATCATGCAATGCATTGATTATGATACGCTTTCCAACATACCAGAAATTATTACTCAAGTTATGAGGATAATGGCTGTGGAATAAATCTCGCTCCTGTGTCCTGACCTTTGACCCCATTTCGATTATATTCAACATAACCGGTTCAGTACACCTCAAGAATAACATACTAAAGTTTTGTCACAATAGAAGCAGTTTTACGCAAGTTATGAGAACAATGGCTGTGGAATAAATCTTGCATTTGTGCAATGACCTTTGACCCCATTTCGTTGATATTCAACAGAACCGGTTCACTATACCTCCGGAACAACATGATCAGTTTTGTCGCAATCTAAGCATTTTTACATAAGTTATGATGCACAAGGGCAATGGAATGGATCCCACTCCAGTGTCCTGACCTTTTGACCCCATTTCGCCCATTTTCAATAGGGTTCGTCCCCAGTGGCTCCCTGCCACATACTAAAATTTCATCGAAATCGAACTATTTTTACGCAAGTTATGACGCATAAGGGCAATGGAACAAATCCCGGTCTTATGTCCTGCCTGACCTTTGACCCCATTTCGCCCATTTTCAATAGGGTTCGTGCCCAGGTGGTTCCATACCACATACTAAAATTGCATCGAAATCGAACCATATTTACGCATGTCATGAAGCATAAAGACAGTGGAATGGATTCCACTCTTATGCCCTGACCTTTGACCCCATTTCGCCCATTTTAAGTAGGGTTTGTTCCCAGGTAGTTTCTTGCCAAACCTAAAATGTCATCGAAATCGAACCATTGTTACGCAAGTTATGACGCATAAGGGCAATGGAATAAATACCGCCTTTATGCCCTGCTTGACCTTTGACCCCATTCGCCCATTTTCAATAGGGTTCGTGCCCAGTGGTTCCCTACCACATACTAAAATTTCATCGAAATCGAACCATATTTACGCATGTTATGACGCATAAAGGCAATGAAATGGATCCAGCTTTTATGTCCTGACCTTTGACCCCATTCCACCCATTTTCAAAAGGTTTGGTTTCCAGGTGGTTTCCTTACCACGTACTAAAATTTCATTGAAATCGAACCATATTTACGCAAGTTATGACGCATAAGGGCAATTGAATGGATCCTGCTCTTATGTTGTGACCTTCGACCCCACTTCACCCATTTTCAATAGGGTTCGTCCCCTGGTGGTCCCCTACCACATACAAAACTTTCATCGTAATCGAGCCATTTTTACGTGAGGTATCGTGCCGACAGACAGATGGACCGACAGACGGACGGAAAAAGCTGGATCATATATGCTTCTTCAACCTACGGTTGGAAAAGCGTAAAAAACTCAAGTTGATTTATTTATTTGTTGACTCATATAAACTGAGAAAAATACCTATTCCGAAAGCCTCTGCTGGAGATTTATTCTTGCGAAATTGATTAGTTATTGTTTTTTAATTTAAGGGGACTGATGAGGAGGCTACACATTTCTTATGGATGTTTCGAAAGGCCACGTTTTGTGTTAAATAGAATTTAATTTGTTTTGCTCATTGATTAAAGAATTTTTTCAACACTAAATGTGTCACTAATCGGTGGGTGCATGTGTCCGATTGATGACTTGATTATTTACGCAGGCTAACTGATTTTCCGAAATTTTTACATGACAAAATCAACAAATCATTATAAAACTTAATGAAATTAAATCTGTTTGTTTTGGTAGTAATAAATACGACTTCTATTGCAAAGCAAAGTGTATCTCAACTTATTAAAAGCATTTCTTGTAATCTAGAAAACTGGTGAAAAGAACAAAACATAAAATAAAAATAAAACATAAAAATACTAGATGTTCCAACAAGCGCTTTTGTGTTCATAAATCATTTCAGCAAGTTGCAACACTTAATGTTTTCCCTCATCACGAATAATTTTTGCAAAATTCAATTTTAGGAACGATTCCTGGAAATTTTTTATGAATGAGCTGGTAGTGAACACTGAGATACAGAATTGTGATACTGTATCAGAAATTTCTTTTGTAATACACTGCTGGCCACCCAAAATGCAACACCAAGAAGGACACGAGATAGCAAAGCCAGATTTACTGGACACATAACAACAGATAAAAAGATGAAACGATTGAGCTTACAGGCACGTGCGACTTGCGGAACACGCACACATCAATAGTTTGTGTGGTCCTCATGGCTGGCAATAACGGCTGCTACACGCCGCGGCATCGAACGAAAGAGCTTTTGGATGTGGGCTTGGGGTATGTCGGTCTAGGCTGCTTATACACGTTGCCACAGTTCATCAGGAGTAGCCGCGGGTGGTGTTTGCCGTACCACTCGGTTGCTGATTAGCGACCAGACGTGTTCGATGGGCGACATATCGGAGAAACAGGCGGGCCGGGCCACGGCAGCAGTGACACCTGGTGGGCCGTGAAGAATTGTTGCACGATGCGTGCCACGAGCGGGCGCGCATTGTCCTGTTGAAACGTGGCCGCTGGCAGGTCCTGCAGGTAAAGGAGGACGACAGGCTCCAAAACGTCGGAGATGTAGCTGTGTCTGTTGAGTGTACCGGCGATGCGTACCAGAAGGGCGCGGGTGTCTTATCCAATTGCGCCCTAAACCATAACGCCAGGCGACGGACCGGTATGGCGATGCATAATGCAGGCGTCATACAGTCTCTCGCCGCGGTGCCGCCACACGCGGATCCGACCATCGTGGTGTTGCAGGCAGAAGGGGAGATTTGTCGGAGAAGACAATGTCGTGTTATTCCGTAGTCCAGGTGCGGCGTTCAACGGCCCACTGCCGCCGCACTCACAGGTGGTGTAACGTCAATGGTAAACGGAGCAATGGACGCCGTACGACCAGTCCCGGCTCCTGCAGACGACGTCGAACGGTACGTGCTGACACAGGTTGTTGCGCAACACACCCTAATTCCTGCGCTAACGTTCGTGACGTGGCGGTGCGTGCCGTCAATACCCGCCGCATAACTTGCCGGTCCTCTCGTTCGGTGGTGTGCCGCGGCTGCGGCAATCGCTCACGTCGGTCTGTCCGTTCCTCCTGCACCCACCGAATCCATTCTCGCCTCACTGTGGATGAATGTCATCCCACACGGGCGCCGATGTCTCGGTACGATAAACTCCTGTCGCGATGAGCCACTATTCGTCCCCTGTCGAACTCCGAAACGTGCTGGAATGACTGCCGTATTCTGCGACGAAGCATTAGGAAGTTTCCCACGCACAGGTCCGGCAGCACAACACACTTCCACTACTTACACCCCGTCTTCTGTGCACCCTTCTTATAGTGCTTCTTGGTGGCGTGCCGGGCTCACATGATTTGCATATGCCTTTGAATTCTAATCGTTTGCATGTCCTTTGGCGGGCAACGGATGCTGAGAATTTCAGGCCAATCGGATTCTTCCTTGTTGGTGTTAAATTTTGGGTGGCCAGCAGTGTAGCAAGCTGATGTGAATTATCCGAGTTTGAACGAGGCATGGTAGTGGGTGCCAGAAGGATTTGACATTCAATTTCCGAAGTTGTGTGAATATTAAACATTCCTCGGTCCACGGTGTCACGTCTTTACCGAGAATACCTCATGGAAGGTATTAACCGCCCAGCATTGACAGCGCAGTGGCCGACCACTGGTGCTAAATGATCGTGACCAGCGGTGTCTGACCAGGATTGTCCTTGCTAACAGACAAGCGACACTGGCTCAAATACACTATCTACCAAGAAGTAATTGGACACCTGTGATAGCAAAGGAAAACGAAGTTTATTCACCTACAACAGTTGGTGGAGCCTCCAAGAGCGGCGATTACAGCTGCTACCCTCTGTGGCATACTCTCAACCTGGCGTTGTACGACGGCTAGCGGTATTTTCTTCCACTCGGCTTGGAGAAGACAGGTCAGTTCCTTCACCGATTTCGTACGGTGGGGGCACCGCTTAACTCGACGCTCCAACTCATCCCAGAGGTGCTCGATAGAGTTAAGGTCCATGCTCTGCGTAGGCTAGTCCATTCGATTAACCCCATTTTTACCATACCAAGCCATATTGGACCTCGCAACATGACAGGTGGTATTGTCCTTCAGAAAGTAACATGGGTCCACAGCGTAAAACTGCCACAACGTAGGAAGCGCATGGTCATCCAAAATGGTACAGTAGTTTTCGGCGTTGAGTCTACCAGGAATTGCGACCAGGAGTCCCGTGCCATACCAGGAGAAACACTCCCATAGCGTAATTCCACCGCAGCCGAACTTCACAGTTGTCACAATACATTCCGGCGGGAGGCGTTCTCCAGGCAGACGCCAAACCCAGACCCTGCCATCTGAACGGTAGAGGGTGAACCTTGATTCGTCGTTTCAGAAAACGTGTTTCCACTGTTCAACGGTCCACTGTCGACGTTCTTTGCACCACGTTAGCCAAGCAGCTCTATTAGACTTGGTGATCAAAGGCTTGTGGGCGTCAGCACGTCCATGATAACCGAGCAGATGGGCTTCCTTACGAATGGTATTCATCGAAATAACACTCCCGGATGCCCGTTGAAACTCCTTGCGGATGTGGCCCATCGATTTGGTGCGGTTCTTCCGAATTTCTCTGGTCAGCATCCGCCGGTCTCCAACTCCCTGTTTTGTGAATTCGCCGGGTCGGGGCACATTCCGAAAGTCACCTCTCATCTTCCACTTGCCAACCACGTAGGCCACTGTCGATTTTGGGTACTTCGAATCGCTGGATATGTCACGTATGTATCGGCCATTTCTGTGATACCCGACGATTACACCTTTCTCGAAATCAGAGAGCTCCGAACTGCGTGGCATCTTGCATGCGACTAGTTGCGTTGTTGTTTCCCACACGATATTTAACGGCGGCGGCCGTGACGTGTATCAGGCCGCAGATATCGTCGATTGCAGGGGTGTCCAATTACTTGTTGGTAGATAGTATAACATCCAAATTCAATGCAGGAGATACCAGAGACATGTCCATCAGGTCAGTGCAGCGTAATTAAGGTCCATGGTGTATGGGAGCAGAAGACCCACCGGAGTGTCTTTGTTAACGCGACAACATCAGGCACAGCGTCTCACCTGGGCTCGTGAGACTGGGAAAATGTGGCGTGGTCCGATGAGTCACGCTACCAGTTGTCACGGTAGCAGTTATTTTGAAACTCGATTCGCCCACGTTTTCACTAGTAGTCTCAATGAAGGTAGGATTTCTGGATTGGAACAATGCTACAATCATTCTGCTACATGAAAAAGGTGGCTTTGAAGATCTCAGGAACTACAAGCCCATCAGCGTCCTATCAGTGGTTTATAAAACCTTCACCAAGGTTCTTTAACATCGCTTGAAGGTAACAGCGGACATTTATCAACCGAGAGAACAAGTTGGTTTCAGGATTGACTACAACACTGTATAATATCCCTGTACTAATATCCCTCAACACTGTATAATATCCCTGTACTAAGAGAACTAATTGAAAGAGGGAGGTAACACGAACTGCTATTATGTATGGCTTGTATTGATTATGAATGCCGCCCCGGTGGCGCAGTGGTCTAAGGCGTTGGCCTCTGATCATTCGTCCGTAAGGGGTCCGGGTTCGAATCCCGGTCAGGCATGGATGTTGTGTTTGTCTTACGGCACTGGTTCTTTCCCTTCCCTGGAACCAGTGACCCTAAATTAGGGACGGGCGACTGCTTATAGCCCATTGAGTTGCTCACGGTGGTCGTTAAAAATCCAATCAAAAAAAAAAAAAAAAAAAAATTGATTATGAACGAGCCTGTGATTTTGTGAAACCATCAGCAGTTACAATAGCTTTGGAATCATGCGGTATTAAAGATGTATTCATTAGCATTTGTAATAACATCTATGAAAATGCAAGGGCAAAGTTTCAGCTATTTTAGGATATTGCACCAATAAAAATTGGAAAGGGAGTGAGACATGTTGAAACCATATCTCCGAAACTCTTTAATGCCACATTTCGAAATGTCTTTGAATCATTGAACTGTGAAAACAAAGGGATAAAAATTAATGGAGATTATTTAGCTAATCTTCGTTTTGCTGATGACGTAGTCATTTTTGCAACTGCCCTTTGAGAGTTGCAACGTATGATCCATCAATTTGCTGACAAGAGTAAAGAAGTGACATTAAAATGAACATTCAGACGACAAAAGTAATGTACAATGCTTTTACAAGAAATGAAGATTTCTTAATTGAAAATCAATTGAAAGCTGGAGATAACAGATGCCTACATTTACCTTGGACAACAGATATCAAGCGAGGTTCACATTGATGAGGAAATTAATCAGCGTATAAAACTTGGCTGGAAAGTTTTTGGAAGGAAAAGTACAGTTTGTAATATAAATATGCCATTATGTCTTAAAAGAAAAGTGTTTAATCAACGCAACATTTCCGGTGCTTTTACATATGGAGCGGGGATATGGACGTTAACTAAAAAGACATGTAAAGACCTGCAGACAGCTGAAAGAAGCATGGGCAGATGCATTGTTAGTGTGGCCAGGAAAGGTAAGAAGCAGAACTCGTGATTAAGGAAAAAGACAAGAGTGGAAAACATCATGATCAGAGTAAAGTCTCTGATATGGCAATGGGCTGGACATGCTATGAGAGGCACGGACCAACAATGGAAAACGGAAATGTCCGACTGGATTCCAAAAAGACCACATGGATGATGCGTGTATGAAATTAGAAACCATGCGGAGTGAAATGGTGGATGCTGCCTCAAGGCAGACCACTGTAACTTGGGAGACCTTCATCCATAATTCGATTGATAACGTTTAGCAATGATAATGATGATGATGATGTGCGTATATATATACAGTATACACTGCTTGACAGAGAACATCCCACACCACGAAGACATAAATGCAGCGCAATGCACATTGCAGGGTGGGTGCACACGTACAAGTTATACAAACGATTGTATTTGCAGACCAATCGCACGATATGCGCGCGAGATTTAAAGGGACAACCATCCCGTGACGGCATTAGTCGAGACGTCGTCACTGCTAGTAGAAGTGAATGGTTCTTGTGTAACCGTGTCTGGAGAACGAAAAAGGGGTGACATGGCCGTTAAGATGCCGTCGTACGCGATTTCGCCAAACGGATGAGTTCACGAGAGGTGCCATCGTAGGCCTTCGTACCGCCGGTTGGTCGTTGCGTCGTATCACGAAAGGAACGCTACGTGATGCCACAACCACCGGTCGCATTTGGAGGCTGGTCCCAGGAAGGATTTGTGCAACGGCTTATAGGGACCCGAGCAGGGAGACGGACGTCCGTGCGCCCAGATCGTCGCATCCGACGTCATGCCGTAGCGGACTTACAGGCCACATCGGGCGACATTTTGCGGAATGTACGGCGAGGCTTCGATGCTCCGATATCGACGCGGACAGTGTCGTGCCTATTGGCTACGTCTGGTTTGCTGTCCAGCCGTGCATTACAAAGACTAACCTTAACACAGAGCCATCGTCGTCACCGCTTGGCGTGTTGTCGCATCACAGCTGCGTGTTGTGCCGAATGGAACAGTGTGGTGTTCAGCGATGAATCGCGGTTCTGTATCACCACAGATGATCGCCCTTTAAGAGTCTGGAAGCGATGTGGCCAACGGGAAGTATTCCTCCGCCATTGTGGAGGGACACACGGCCCGGCAACGTAGAATTACGAGGTGGGGTGCCATCAGCACCAACCGCCGCTTACCACTGGTACGCATTACGGACGCATTGACGGCAGGCCACTATGTTGACGAGGTGCTGCGGCCCGTGGCACTACCGTATCTGCAGGGCATCCCAAACGCCGTTTTTAAACAGGATAACGCCCGGCCTCATACCTCTCGGATCAGCCTGAATTCTTTATACGGTGTGCGGATGTTTCCGTGACCAGCACGATCCCCCCCCTTCTCACCCATCGAGCGAGAAGTCGGGGGATCGTGCACGATTGGACTTCGATTGAATACCCTTCCACCCCGCAAATTGAACACCACATTGTCCACGATACCGTAGGACACTATTCGGGCTCTCATTGCCTCGATACCACATTAGATTCAACGCTGTATCGCCCAAAATGGGGGCCGCACTCCTTATTGAACATCCTGTATATTCGGTTTTGACAATTAAATCATTTATTCAGGAACTGCTTGGCTGGTCTGTTTTAGGGCATTCCTTCATGGTGTGGCATTTTCTCTGTCAGGCAGTGTATATATATCATCGGTATGACTAGTTTCTTGAAACTCTGGAGGAATTCTTTAACTGGCCTGCTCAGAGTCCTGAACTTAATCCCATAGAACACCTCTGGGATGAACTGGAGCGGTTGATAATACCGAAAATTGGTTTGTAGTATGCCTCGACGTCATAAAATGCCAACGAACACAAAAAACAACAAGCAAAGAACCCTCAAAATAAACAAAAATCAAAACAACAGAGTAAACAAAAGAAAAACTGTAAATTACGAATCATTAGAACAATAAAACATAAATGCAAATACAAAAGATAGTCAGTTCAGGTCTCACGTGGGTGATTAAAAATCTTAGCCAAAAGTAAAAGTTAGCAAATTTAAGAATAATTTCAATTCACAGTCTTTCCTACCTGAAAATGTACTCACAAATCAAACAACACTTACCAAAGCTTAAATGACAGTCCGAATGCATCAGAAAATCCAAAGGACTCAGAAACTATCAACAACACAATTCAAAATGCACGGTGGCAACATCTAGTTTGTGTAATAAAATTAATCAGCAATGGATGTAAGCAATGTATAGTTAATTTTCCGGGTTGACTCGGAAGAAATGAATTTTTTATTTAGCCCGAAAATATTATTAGCAGACAGAAGGGATACCTGTAGTATTAATGTAATATTATATGAGTTATTTTGATTAAAAGTGTTTAAAAGATTTCAGAAATTAAATACACAAAAATTATATGGGCAGTCATTCTTAATACAAATAGAAAAAAGCAATTTAAGTTGTTTGGAAATATTTAATTTATTCTTACAAATCCTGGTAATCCTCAAAAACTGAGAAATAATATTTCTGTGGATACTGATTGAGAGATTAGATAACCAATTTCTCATAAGAATAGCAGTAAAGTTAAAACAAGTTATTTTATCATAAACATCAGTAATAATACCAAAATGTTCTGAATGAATAGCCAAATCAAGGAAATAGGAATAATAACCTGAATTTGTCTTTGCATAATAACCTGAATCTGGTTTTCACTAAGATTTTTAAATACCAACATGAAACCTGAACTGGATGTGGTCAGTAGTCGGTGATGTCTTTCCCTGATGAATGGTCACCCACTGACGACTACCTTTTGTATTTGTATTTATTTTTGATTGTCTTAATGATTCATAATTTAAGGTTTTTCTTTTGTTTACTATGTGGTTTTTGTGGTTTTGATTTTTGGATGTTTTCAGAGTACTTTCCTTGCTGTTTTGTGTGTTCGTGGGCTTTGTTATTTGGAGTGGACATGACTTTGATATGCGAGGGGGTATCGAAAAGTTCGTGCAATCACCGAAAATTAAATAAGCTGGTAATTGTTTTTATTTAGGTACTTGGGCCTTCTCTACATAGGTACCACCCAGGGCCATATATTTCTCCCACCCCTCAGTGTAGAACAACTCAGATTGCGCCTGAAACCACTGTTCTACCTCGAAAATGACATCATCGGTGTCATCAAATCGCTTCGCATGTAGTGGACGTTTCATCTCGGGAACGAAACGAAGTCACTTGGTGCCATATCAGGAAAATATTGCGGATGATTCAATATATTGTATTTAAGATGACTCGCAGTGACAATGGTGTTGACTAATGAATGTGCTGGTGCGTTGTCGTGCAACAAATGCACCCGTTTTGCGATAATTCCGCGTCTTTTGCTTTTAATTGGCTGTTTTAATTTGGTCAGCAGGTTGCAATAGCTGTCAGAGGTAATAGTTGGACCCTTGTGAAGGTAGTCTGTTAAAATAATACCTCTTTCATTCCAGAAAACACAGAGCATCACATTGGCGGCAGAATTTGCACTTTAGTCTTTTTATGTTTTGGAGGGGGGATGAAGAGGGATATTTTGGAGGTATTGAAGAGGGGTTTGCTTGTTCCGTTTTGGGTGGGGGGGAAGAGGGTGTTCCATGCTAATTTTTTTCGTTTCTGGATCATAGGAGTATAACCAACACTCATCCATAATAATCAAACAGTCCAAACAAACATTCGGAATTCGCGTTACAAAGATCCAACATTTTTTGCTCATTTGGGCCCGAGCTTCCTTTTGTAATGGGGTGAGAAGTCTAGATACCAACCGCGCTGAGATCTTGGACATGGTTAATTGGTCATTTGTCCACATGTTCACTTGTCCACACTGACCCATAGCTTAGATGAGCTTCTTGACAAAGCATTTCAATGGT
This sequence comes from Macrothele yani, assembly GCA_039090855.1. Lineage (NCBI taxonomy): Eukaryota > Metazoa > Arthropoda > Arachnida > Araneae > Macrothelidae > Macrothele > Macrothele yani. The sequence goes on along the minus strand of CM077026.1, from coordinate 18,246,417 downwards.
TGTATGCCTATTTTCAAGGATTAACTTCTCCACTTTGTTCACAACTGTCTGGTCATCCGTCAAAGATGGCCGTCTGGACCTTAGTTCATCAAAAATGGTCATGTGAACCCTTTGACAATTTCTTTTCCCTTTTGTCACAGTCTCGTATGCTGGACACTTATTTTCATATACATTTAACATTTCTTGACGGATTATTTTAGCTGACTTTCCTCGGAGATGAAAGAACTTGATCACACTGCGAAATTCCACTTTCTCCATGATCATGGACTTTTCGATTCCTGAAAGAAAATGGGGGTTGCAAAATATTATTTATGGTGTACAGTACACTGATCGTATATATAAGAAAATAAAACACAAATGATTTCCGTAGCTTCAATAATTTTGGGTGATTGCATGAAATTTTTGATACTCCCTCGTATTTCGTTCCTAGTTAATTCAGCATTCCGCGGTAATGGAGCGTTTTTGTAATATTGGGCTGTTTATTCTATTTATATTTTAGAGTAACGGGGTGTCCCTAAGGGAAATATTTTTAGGCTTCGCAAAGCCACATGGCTTTTAATCTTTGTCATAGTAATAATAAAGGCTCTTGGTTTGTTCAATAGGATTCTCTTCATTTATTGGTGTATTTTTTAAAAGGCTATTTTTAGGTTGTTTTTCTTTTTGAGACGGAAGAACAAAATACACGAAATTCAAATGCTATGAAGAACTGTCTAAAGGAGCTTATATCTATACGAGCATATATATATATATATACATGTGAGTTTCCTAGATTGGCGGTTTCCTTTGTAATGTCTCTTGTTTTCATCCATGGTTACGACTGCATTAAATAATAATACATTTGATTAGCTCGTGTGCTTTCAACCAGAAAACTGAAATGAAGATAAAGCGAATAAGTGTGTGCATAGTGCCTTATTTATGGCGTTTTAGAGTAACGGGCTGTACCAAAGGGAAAATATTTTCAGGCTTCGCAAAGCCACATGCTTTTTAATCTTGGTAATAAGAAAGGTTCTTGGTTTGTTCAGTGGAACTCTCTGCATTTATTAGCGTAATTTATGAAAGGCATTTTTTCAGTCTTTCTGAGGCAGAAGAACAAATATATAGGAGATTAATATTTTGCTAAATCAATTATCAAATAAAACATTACAGCAAAAGCACATAAAGGATACGACATCTACGGAGATTTTATGAAGAACGCTCCAACGAGCTTACATGACCTTCGAATGCAATTCCTTGGAAATGTAATAGTGTTTTGAAACAGTAATCTCACGCAAGTAAAACAGCATGCCCTTTAGAAGAGCGTGCGTGAAATCATGAAGTACAGAGATTTACATTACATGTATTACCGAAAATTAATTTCGCAATCTTGTCATGCTCGCCATACTCCCACTAAACAAATTTATCGAGCTCTGGTTTAGCTTCGTCTCCTAAGAAACGTCAAAGGCGTCGACACACTTTGGAGTTCATTGCTTTCATTTCGTCCTTCGCCGTCTTTGAAGTGCTGATTCGTTCTATGATGAAAGATCATTCAAAACCAGAAACACTTAGATTGCTCTGAAAGGCAAGTGAGAAAGCATCTGTACCCTTAGCCTTATGATCGGCCAAGTTACCAGAGAATCGCAGTCACAATTCTTTGATATCGGAATTAGCTGTAATCTGAGCTGAATCGACACAGATTACGTTACTACAGGAAACTTGTCAAAGGATGAATAAATTAAAACACTTTAAAATTTCAATTACTCATGCTATCAGTCAAGTCCGGATGTTCAAGTACTAAAATCCTCCAAAATAAACAAGCATTTGTTCTCTAAAAGAACGAGAAATATGTGCTAAAACACACTGATGTCCATAAATTAAGGCGGCAGTTATATATTTAGAGAAAAATATTCTGGCAGAATGATGATGATAAATATGTTACTATGACATATAGACTGACTTAACAAACATTTATACACATAAAGAAGGAAACGTTTGCGAATGTACAGGTAATTTAGGGGTACATGAAAAAATCGTACCATTTTTGGTCCTTAGCAAAGCAAAACGGCCATAGCACTTAAAATGTTGTCCCCTGTCAAACTTTGACAGGGGACATATCCACCCCTCACTGCAATGCACGCAAGAGATCGGTTGCGCATGCTCTTGACAAGCATACTCCTGTTTCACCGCCATAACCAGGTCATCTTTGTTAAGCGGTGGGGTTTTGCGTTCAGTCATGGGTCTCTCAAGAATATCCCATACATGCTGTGGGGCACTATCGCGTTTCATTCACGCACTCACCAACCTCGCATCACAGTAACATTGAACATCCAACGGTACATCATGGAAGTGTTGGAAGCTGAACTTCTACACTTCCTTCAGGCGATCCCGGGAGCCGTCTTCCAATAAGACAATGCCCGACCCGTACTGTCCAAGACGTAATCTGTTCGCTGCAAGTCGCTCTTCTTGCTTGGCCTTCTCACTCGCCATATCTGTTGCCTATAGAGACGTCTGGGGTTTCATCACGCAAAGACTGCCTCCCATGTCCTCGTCGTCTGTCACACCCAACGAATTGCGGATGCGTGTAGAAGCAGAATAGAATGGAATACCGCAGACGAATATCCAAACTATGTTTCACTAGATCCCACGGCGTGTGTGTGTTTGGCTATCAAGGCCCATAGTGGATTTACTTATTACTAATCACGAAACAGTATGTAATTGTGATCGTTTGCAGTTCGTACCATAGTCAAATACCTTTAAGAAATGAATTGCTTGTTTCTTTCTTGGTGTTGAAATTTCTATTAACAGTGGTGCATATTGGTTCGAGCTGATTTCCACCCATTTTGCTAACTCTGAGTTAATTAGGTCCAGAGATTAAAGCGCAAAAATAATGAAAGGTTTACTGCCCCAGAATAAAAGGAAAAAAATGTGGATTCCATCACGCAGCGTCATTTTGTGAAAACTGTACCGCAAGCACATTTTTTCTAAATCAGAATGCTTTCCTACTGATTGAACATGGTTAAATGAGTTTAGATCTGAATACGCAAATACCAGCTTAAATTTTGCTAAACATACATAGGAACTAGCTGATCATATCGCGCTATATCTATCAGGAGGTAATTAATATTTGGAAGGCCCGTTGTTCTTGGGTGCATGAAGAAGTTAAACTACTGTTAAACGTTCAGTTCTCCATTACGCGGTTATAATAGTTTTAGGGACTCGCTCTGACTTAGCTTCTGCGAGGCTCCACAGGTTCCGTGAAATAACAATAAATGTATTTACATTAACAACAAGCACAATAATCAAACAAATGTATAATGCATACATGTTCGACATTTAACTGGCGTGTAAAGATTACATACGAAAGCACACACCATCGATACGCTGCAATAAACACATATCTTTTGAAGATGACTCCTACTTGACTGAGCTGTGGCGTCTCACAAAGACGCCACAGCTCAGTCAAGTGCTTATGTTATCGCAATAATTGGCTCAAACTCCACTCCAGATTCACTCCAGATTCACACCCTCCATATATAACCGACATTGTTGTTGTTCAGTCAAAGATCAAACTTGACTGAGCTGTGGCGTCTCACAAAGACGCCACAGCTCAGTCAAGTGCTTATGTTATCGCAATAATTGGCTCAAAATCCACTCTTGGCTCAAAAATCCACTCCAGATTCACTCCAGATTCACACCCTCCATATATAACCGACATTGTTGTTGTTCAGTCAAAGATCAAACTTGACTGAGCTGTGGCGTCTCACAAAGACGCCACAGCTCAGTCAGTGCTTATGTTATCGGTTTATTCGCCACAAGCCAAAAAAACAAGAAAAGTTCCAAGAAAAGTTCCATCGCTCCGACTTAGCTTCCGCGCGGCTCCACAGGTTCCGTGAAATAACAATAAATGTATTTACATTAACAACAAGCGCAGCAATCAAACAAATGTATAATGCATACATGTTCGACATTTAACATACGTGTAAAGATTGCATACGAAAGCACACACCATTGATACGCTGCAATAAACACATATCTTTTGAAGATGACTCCTACTTGACTGAACTGTGGCGTCTCACAAAGACTCCTATCGACGAATTCCACAGTTTGCTCCCAAATACCATGCAGCGGGACAGATTATCATACACGATGAAAACTACGAAGGTGGCCCTGAATTAGGAATGGCGTCTGCTACACAGCTGTTGAGCACTTTGCATATAAAACAGAGACATAAGTGTACGAAGAGATATGATTCATTTCAGGGGTGCATGCCTTTGAAACACTTCCATTCATCCTGAAATACAGTAATTCAACATTTCAGCTTTCTCATATATCGCCAGACCTTTAGCATTGGCCTGTTGGTTGCCGTTTATCCATAGCATCGTAAGCCTCCTGGTGCAGTGGTCTAAGCGCTGGCTCCTGACTATCCGTCCGATTGGGCTAGTTACGAATAAGGGATGGGTGGTGCGTTTATCTTATGAGACTGGCTGTTTCCCTTCCGGGACACTAGTGACCCTAAATTAGAGATGGCGTTTGTTGATAGCCCATTGAACTGCTCAGTGTGGTAATTAAAACCTTAAAAAATAAGATCGACAAATAGACGTACATTCATTGTAGTTCATGTTCTCCTGTTGTTAGGTTCGACAGGCATTTCCAACACCTATGGTCAATGCTGCTCTTCCCCGATAACCAGGGCGGAGCCAGACAACCGAAGTCGAAATGCTCTGTCGAGGGTGATCAGGGACAGTAGAAGAACTGGGTGATTGTTTTTAAGTTTTGTGCCTACACGCAGTATTCAGGAGACGTGGTACAAATTCTTCTGCAGACAGCAGTAAGTTAAATACCCTTAAGAAAACGACGGTACAAATTTGGATGAAAGGATGCAAGGAAAGAAGTACATCAGCCAAGATGCGGTCAACCGATTTCAACTCCCAGACGAGAAGCCAAATAACGCGTCCAAGAAACCTTATAGCAGTCTTACAGGGTGAGTGTTAGTAACCTTACCATAGAACTGGGTATGCTTCATACCGCGTCACTCAACTCATAGACGAGAAGTCAAACAACGCATCCAAGAACCCTTATAGCGTTATAAGGTGAGTGTTACTGACCTTTCCACACAATTGGATATCCTTCACTTTAGTCATTTAACTCATAGAGGAGAAATCAAAAAAAGCTTCCAAGGACCTTTATAGCGGTCTTGTAGGGTGAGTGTTAGTGACCTTTCCAAACAACTGAGTATCCTTCACACCACGTTATTCAACTCATAGGCAAAAAGCAAAAAAAAAAAAAAAAAAAACGTATCCAAGAACCCTTACAGCAGTCTTGCACGGTGAGCGATAGTGACCTTTCCATACAACTGGGTATCCTTCTCACTAGTCATTCAACTCATAGAGAAGCCAAACGACGCTTCCAAGGACCTTTATAGCAAGCAGTCTTATAGGGTAAGTGTTAGTGACCTTTCTATATAACTGGGTATCCTTCACACCGCGTTATTAAACTCATAGACGAGAAGTCAAACAACGCATCCAAGAACCCTTATAGCAGTCTTACACGGTGAGTGTTAGTGACCTTTCCATGCAACCGGGTAACCTTCACACCAGTCATTCAACTTATAGAGGAGAAGCCAAACAATGCTTCCAAAGACCTTTATAGAAGTCTTATAAGATAAGTGTTAGTGACCTTTCCGTACAACTGGCTGTACTTCACACCGTGTCATTCAACTCATAGACGAGAAGTCAAACAACTCATCCAAGAATCCTTTTAGCAGTCTCATACGGTGAGTGTTAGTGACATTTCCATACAACTGGGTATCCTTCACACCAGTCATTCAACTCTTAGGCGATAAGCAAAACAACGCATCCAAGAACCCTTATAGCAGCAGTCCTATACGGCGAGTGTTAGTGACCTTTCCATATAACTGAGTATCTTTCACACCAGTCATTCAACTCATAGAGGAGAAGCCAAATAACGCTTCCAAGGACCTTTATAGCACTCTTATAGGGTGAGTGTTAGTGACCTTTCAAAACAACTGGGGATCCTTCACGCCATGGTTTATTCTCTGCGTGCTAACGCAAGATATTTTACGAATACCGAACAATCTAGTTGAGTGGGTACCTCACACACTAACCACGACATCACTGCACAGTTGCGTGAAGTAACCATTTGTGATATCGTCGCAATAGCACGATGTTTACAAGGTTCCTCTGCTTGGATGGCAGTTTCGTGGAGTTGACCCAACGGCCACCGTGTACAACTCGACGGGCTATAAGCAGTCACCTATTCCTAATTTAGGGCCACCGGTTCCGGAGAAGGTAGAGAGCCAGTGCTGTAAGACAAACACAACATCCATGCGTCAGCAGGATTTGAAAAAAGTCACTATGAATTGCTTTCCGTCATGACTGAAATTAGTAGCTCTCTTCACCCAAGTTCCGTTTCGTAACATATTGGCATTCCATGTTACTAAATCGTTGACTTTCTTGTTAGTAGTGCCTTTTTTAGCAAGTCTTTTGTAAAAAAAGATCGTGCTTCTGTTATCGGTTTGTCCGTCCGTCAGTCTGTACCCACGATATCTCAGCAACTATTAGTCCGATTTGAAAAATTATTTTTGCATTAGGATGCTTGAAATATGCAAATGATGATCCTGCATTTCTTTTTTTTTTACGATGTACAATTTCGCCGGTAGAGAACGTAAATGCAAATGATGTCGAATTCAAATATACGTTTTATTCCACATATTTGCTTCTAAACATCCGACTGAATTTTTTTTTATCTCTCGATTCCATTTATGTCGAAGAGTATTTTAGATATAGTTACTTTTTCAAATTACGCACAGGTTTTCCGCTAGGGGACGTAAAAGTAAATTATATTTTCCCCGATAACTCTTCTTCTAAAACTCCGATTTGAAATTTTTTTCTTCAGCGGATACATCTTCTGATGGAAAATCTTTTGCATATAATTTCAAATTTAAAGAATATATTGGCCACCAGGAGGCGTAAGTGGTAATTTTTGCTTATGATGTATTTGCCGAAAAATCGAAGCTTCTAAAATATCGATTAAAAAAATTATCTCGTGGACTGATTCCACTCACATCGATAAACCTTTTCGGAATATTTTCTTCTTAAAATATTCCACAGTTTCTCCGCCATGGGGCGTAGTATACATCTTATTTTTGTCAATATCTCTACTTTTAGAAGTCCGATTTGAAAAATTCCTTCTTTGTTGGATAGTGTTTTCCGTCTGACATGTTTTTCATATAATTTCAAAATTTTCAAGTAATTCATAAACTTTCCGCTAGGGGGCGTAGCGGTAAATTGCGTTTCCCCCTATATCTCTGCTTCTAAATCTCCGATTTGAAAAATTCTTTCTGTACCGCATACAGCTCCTGATGGGACATCGTTTGCACATAATTTCAAATTTTTGTAAAAAAATAGTTTGGCCACCAGGGGCGTAAATCTTAATTTCCGCTTCTGTTGTATTTGCAGCAAAATATGAGCTTCTAAATTCTCGATTGAAAAAAAACGTCGTTTGTTGACCGATACTACTTATGTCGACAAAACTTTTAGGAAAATTTTCTTCTTGAAAAAATGCACGGTTTCTACGCCAGGAGGCCTAGATGTATATCTTATTTTTGTCAATATCTCTTCTTCTAAGAGTACGATTTGAAAAATTCCTTCTTTGTTGAATAGTGTTTCTGATGCGAAATGTTTTTCCTATAAATTCAAAATTTTCAAGTAAATCATACACTTTACGCTAGGGGGCACAAGGGTAAATTGCGTTTTCTGCGTTATTTCTGCTACTAAAGCTCTGATTTGAAAAATTCTTCCTGTATCGCATACAAGACCTGATGGAAAATATTTTTCACATAATTTCTAATGTTTGGTAAAGAATGGTTTAGCCACCAGGCGTCATATGTGTTAATTTCTGCTTCTGAAGTATTTGTTGCAAAATCTGGGTTCCTGAAAACTCGACAAATTTTTTTTTGTTCGACCGATACCGCTTATACGGATAAACCTTTTCAGAATACTTTCTTCCTAAAATAATGCATGGTTTTCCCAGCAGGGGACGTAAAGTCACATCTTATTTTTGTCGATATCTCTGTTTCTAAGAGTTCGTAAGCTCACGATTCCGTTTTCAGCAATATCTGAGGGATTAAAAACCCGATTGAAAATCTTCTTTCTTTGGTCAGATCTATTGTTTTCCATACCGATTACGTTGACTTTGAATAGCTTTGATAAATTTAATTTGCGTCAGAACGGATTCAAAAGACGTGCTTATTACACCGGAAAATTAGGTGTCAACTTTCTTGTTTAAGTTGTTCACTTCACGCACGGTACAAAAGAAACAGATATGTTATTCAATCATTCACGGTAATCACTGGTGTTTTACGCCTGCTGCCACCAAACGCACTTTTCGAACTGGACACTGAAACCTAGTATATCTACCGTCCGCTAGGAGTGTTCATCTCGCTATTAATGGCATCTTGCTCGAAGTTTCGCTGGACACAAAAGTTCAGAAACAATCTTCGTTCCTCCTTTTCGAAGTACAATTTAAAAGAAATGTTTCGAAACCATTTTCTCACTCAAATTTGATTATATAGAACGACATTTTCCTAACAAGATGATTTAGGATTTGTTCATACTGAAATGATCATAACAGTTTAATATGAAAAAAAAAACATTCTTTTTTAAATTCTTTGTTCAGATCTCATAAGATGAAAAACAATTTCCTTTTTAACTGTTGAAAATGTGGTAGCTGATTTAAAATACATAGGATGCTTTAATTCATGTTCAAAGTCAATATTCTGTATCTAAAGAAATATGTTTTTGGAGTATTTCTATGGTATAAGGCATTGTATAATTTTCTCCTCGAAAGAAACAAAAAATAAATCATGAAATCAGTTAGTCAAATTTTTGTTTTTTTATTCAGCCTTGTTTTCACACCCAACTCTTTATCTAAGATCTTTACACAAGAGTATACCATTCTTTTTATCCAAGATTTCTTTGTTTTCCCTATTCTTATTTATAGTTCTGGGTTCCATTTATGGCACCTTATTGAGAAACTTTCTCCCATTCAGACCTTTAACAAGTCCATCGTTTCACATATATCTTTTCGATAATTTTAATTAAATTTTAACCGCTTCTATTAACGCGTTCACGGCTCCATTTCTCATTTCCAATACTCATTATCATGCGGCTCTCTCTCCAAAAGCTCATCTCTGAAGAATGTAATTTTGTTGGTTCCTCTATTGATTGCTTATGTCTTGGCTCCATAACGAATTGATTTATCATAATATAATTCCTTACGGAGCGAGAACATTTTTAAGTAACTATAACCTGCTAAAATGGCTGATTTTATTACAAAATGCCTTCCACAAATAAGTGGTGCCGGCGGGACCTTATAAACTTTAATACATTACAATGCTCTTGATAACTAAAGTAAATATGCTAAATTAAACAATTCAGTTTCCGTTAACGATTCTGAAAATGTACCAAACGTTTGCTGGGTACGAAATGGTACCAAATGTTTGCTAGGTAAGAAATGTACGGTAATATCATGTCTGCGCTAATTGTAAAGGCCCGCTAATAATAATATCGTAATAACTAATGTATTTTAATAACAGCTTGCTTTGATAACCAACACAACCTAAAGTTTACTTGTCATAATTTTATTGCATGCATGTAACTACTAAAATTTACATTATTTATCTTAATGTAATTTTTTTTTATTTTTTTTATTTAAAACATAACGTACCGTGTATTTAATTCTGTATGTAAATGGCAGACTTTTCAGCGCCAATTTCTGAACAACGTAGAAAACATAAAATTTGCGCCGAAATTTCTGGACAATATAGATAACAAAATATTTGTGCCAACATTTCTGAGCAATATAGATAACATAATATTTATGCCAACAATTCTGAATAATTCAGAGGACATCATATCTGTGCTAACACTTCTGAACAATATAGATAATATAATATCTATGCCTACATTTTTGAACGATATCGATAACATAATATTTGTGCCAACATTTATGAACAATATAGATAACAATATTTGTGCCAAAACTTCTTAACAATTTAGATAACATAGTAGCTGTGCCTCTTCTTCTGAACAGTATAGATAATATATTTGTGCCAACATTACTGAACAATATAGATAACATAATATTTGTGCAAACATTTCTGAACATTATAGATAACATAATAATTGTGCCAAAATTCCTGAACAATTTAGATAACATAGTATCTGTGCCAACACTTCTGAACAATATAGGCAACATAATATTGGTGCCAATATTTCTGAAAAATCGTGGGCAGCCCCCGGTGGCATAGTGGTTGAAATGCTGGTTTCTTACCATTTGTTCGAGATGAGTCCAGGCTCTAATCCCAGTGAAGCATGGATGATGTGTTTGTCTTACGACACTAGCTCTATCCCTTACCTGGAACCAGTGGCCCTAAATTAGAGACCGGCTACTGCTTATAGCCCACTTATTGTTAAACCCTCAAACACATAAAAAAATGTTATATTTTTGCAGGAAAATTGAAGACAAATTACAAAGCAGCCAGTTTGGGAATTGAAATTGAAAAAAAAAATGGGGTACACAATGTGTGAGCCAGAAAGGTGAAACACAAGAACCTAACTGCGAAATGTATATTAAAGTATGCCAAACCGGATTAGATTGAAGAAGGAGAAGACATACAGGAGGAAATCCATAAGCATAGGTGAAGCTGCTTGTTGCTTTGCACGTCCTCTGTTGTTGTTTTTTTTGTGTCACTAAGTCAAACAGATAATTTTCGTTGTTGTTAGAAATTTAGAAAGAACCAATTAAGAGTAGTAATAAATGTTGCAAAACTTCGACTAAAAGATATACAAATAATGAAATGCATCCACACACCCCTATCGTGTAGCAAATTTGCCCGTATATTTCACAGTGAAGGCCCAGAGGCACAAAAAAGACTTATGTGACCTGGCAAACATCATAGACAGTGCTAAACAGTAGAATGTGTCGTAAGGCACATTCTACTGACTTTCAACGAAGCTCGGTCATACGATACCATCTTTTCAACAAGCTAGTTCAGGAAATTTCAGTTCCGCTGAAGCTACCCTGATCAACTGTAGGTGATGTTTTGCTGTGGACTGTCTAGCAGCAACAACAGCGCAATCGCAACCTATTTAGCAATGTAAAATGATGGAGAGGAACTGTCGAGTGCTGAAGCAGGTAGTGTGTCAAAATCGCCTGTACCCGGTTGTACACACTCACCATCGAGTGACAAAAGGACTCAGGAAGCAGTGCCAGCACCATAATGGTTAGTCTAGAGCCGACGAGAATATTTTTTCCATGGCCGATCAGTCCCACACAAACCTAAAATCATCACCAAAATTAACTCCAAGCGTCCGTTGCAGCGGCACAACGCTGGGTGCCAGTGGACTCTTAAGCACTGGAAACACATTCTCTGGAGTGATGAATCACACATCGCTATCTGGCAGTCCAACGGACGAGCGTGGGTGTGAATGATGCTAGCTGAATGCTACCTGCACGATTGTGTTTTGCCAACTATGAAGTTTGACTGAGGAGGCATCATGCTATGGGGCTGTATTTCGCGGTTTGGTCTTGTCCCACAAGTTCCACTTCCCGGGAATTCGAACAATGTGGCCTAAAATTACATTCATGACAATTCTGTGTTGTATATATTAGGACTATGCAAACGTTTCCACGTCCCCGGTAGCTGGCGCTGTAGGGGTCAGTTCGCACATGAAGCCAAGCATGGTGGTCGGTATAGTTCATTTGCTGCGCTGTTTGTTATTCATGTTTAACTTAGGGAAAAGTGCGAGTGAAGTATACGGTTCAATATGTCAGGCGTATGGCGAGACGGTTATGGCTAAGCGGGCGTGCCGAGATTGGTTTGCCAGGTTTAATGAACGTGATCTAAGCTTGAACGACAAGCCTTGTTCAGATTGACCGCAGAAACTCGCAGACGATGAGCTGGGATCGCTGTTGCAAGAGGATACCACACAATCGTCTACGCAACTGGCGAAACGTTTGAAAGTGGCTAAATCGACGGTGGTACGGCGTCTACAGGCCTTGGGAAAGATCCAGTAGATTGATAAGTGGTTTCAACATATTTTAACAGAGCGTAATATTCGTCAACGATTGGGAATCTGCATGCCGTTGCTGAAGAGGTTTCAAAGGAAGAATTTCTTGTGGAAAGTTGTCACCGGGAATGAAAAATGGGTGAATTGCGACAACCCCGTACGCAAGCGATCCTAGGTCGACCCAGGCCAGCCAACAACATCCACTGCAAAACAGGAAATCCAACGGGAAAAGGGTGTTGTTGTGTGTGTGGTGGGATATGCATGGAGTGCTGCACTTCGAACTATTGAAACCGGGCGAAACCATCACTGCACAAAGATACAGTGATTGGCTGATGAAACTGAACGCCGTAATCGAGCAAAAGCGCCCATGAACAGGTAAAGGACGCCGCCCTGTTACACGATAATGCCAGACCATATGTCGGTGCCAACACGAAATCAACACTTGAACAAGTACACTGAGAGGTTTTATCTCACCCGGCTTACTCCTCAGACATTGCACCCTCAGACTTTCATCTGTTTCGCTCTATGCGACATTCTCTAGCTCAACAGCGATTCACCACAGTTCCAGAGGAGGGAAAATTTCGTCACGGCGTTCTTCAGCTCAAAACCCGATTCCTTCTACCACAGGGTCATTCATTTCTTGCCTGAAAAATGATAAAAGCTCATTGATGCTAACGGTCAATATTTCGTTTAATAAATGTGTACTAGGTTCCTCATTGTTCCTGTCTCCTTTCTCCTTAAAACCGCGCAAAGTTTTGCATATTATGGCAGCTGTTCAGTGAAGGCCCTTCCTCTTGTCAACAGCACGATAACCCCGTCCACGAAGCGAAGACCGTTCATGAATGGCTTGATGAGACGAGTGAAGAGGATCGTGATTCGCCTGCGCCCTGATCTCAACACTGCGGAGCAGTTTCGGGAAGAGTTGGAACACTGACTGCCAGCCAGGCCGAATCGCCCAACATCGGTTAACTCCCTGAATAATGCTCTTTTGCTGTGACGTACTACAAAGGTAAAGCACGTGTCTAAACGACAAATCTACAGCGATATATTCCGTCCGTGTAGCTTAGTTAGGAGAGCAACTTACTCCGGAGAGAGAGGATGCACGAAAAAAACTCTTGTTTTCACATTGGCACCAGAACGTAAAAACGGATATACTGGCCGTTGGGTTCCTCAAAAAATGTGTGATTTTAGTTCCACACATCGTCTGGAAATAATGAAAATTCGTTCTTCGCTTCAAAATTAGAAAAACAAAATTAAGAGGGATATGATGTGACGTACTACAGAGTTAAAGCACGCGTCAAGACGGCAAATATGCAGCGATATATTACTTCAGTGTAGTTTAGTTGGGAGAGTAACTTACGACAGAGTGAGGGGCCCGGATTCGATCGCCGTAGCGGAAAAATATATGTTTTCACAGTGTCAGAATGGAAGGCAATTGCTGCAGAAAAATCTCGTGGAAAGCCTTCCCAGTAGAATGGAGGCTGTGATAGCAGGAAAGGGTAGACCAAGTAATATTAATTCTACAACGATTTTTGTGAGATGGCAAGTGTCCAGGTACTTTTGATCAGCTAGTGGATTTCTGAATACTGAGTTTACCTTGAGTGTTGTTCCTACAGTTTCATGCAGAGAAATTTCCACTTGTTTCCACGGAAGTTCTCATTACAGTGACTAGATAGCATTCAGTAAATGTAAACGAAACCGTAAATGAGACCAAGTTTAAAAAATACATCTTATTCGTACTGTTCCCATCTGTTCTGATTCAAGAAGGTAATTTTATTTTCTATAACATTCGAATTAACTTTTGTTATGTTGTTTTGGGAAGCTTTTATTAGCACATTTACCACCTGGGTCCTCTGTTGAATTGCTCGAGAAAAGAACGTATTTTTGTTTTTGTCGCCTATTCTTGACTTAACCGGATTTCAGTCCCTCGTGAAATATTTTCCTTATCTTTGCCGTTCCTTCGTGTACTTGTTTCTAACCTCAGAAGAAAGTAATATAACGCGAGTATTTCAAAGAAGAACATTTCTGAAGTTTTGTAGGGAACAAAACTATTCCATAGATTTCTTTTAGATCTATGAAGAACAAATTCCGAACAGATAAGTTCATTAATTTCAAGTCGATATCAGAAAGAAGCAAGAGAATGTAAGCACGTGATGTGACTCAATGAATTCAGTTGCCAATAAACCAATGGAACAGCGCCCTAAGATCTTATTTTCGTGACAGACTTGGAAGCGAACTTATTTGATTATTTTTACAATACGATTTATTACAGAAAAACGAACATCTCTGTAGGATCCATATAAATTTCAGTTTTTTTTATTATAGAGCCCATTTTGGTGAACCTGTTGGTCTGGCAGCCAAAAACCGATTTCTACTGTTTTTATTCGTCAAAATTAATTGTTGAGAACATTTTAGAATGTGTAAACGAAAGAGAAACTTTGTACACGTTTGAAAGCTGAACGGTAAAAAAACTATTGGCATCAATTCAAGGAAAGTTCCTGAAAATAACTTCCTTCTTTTAACGAAATTTTCGTTTCATCTAATTTCAGTGCTTTGACTGATTTTCTGTTGACAGTGGTTCCGTTTATTTCAGAAAGTCAGTTTCAGGGTTTTCCGTATTTTAAAGTAATTTTGCAATAATTTCGATTTTGACATTTTCAGACTTTTTTTCACTAGACTCTTACTACCGAGCGCACAAATTTAACTTATTCTTTTCCTTTACCCCTGGTGGTGTTTAAACTGGGTTCGTCTTCAACGATAGTCAGAAGTACTACCGATTGAGCTAGAACAGTGGTTCTCAAAGTGAGCTCCGAAGAACCCTGTGGCTCCGCAAAGACTCCGCGACGCTTTTCGTGAAAAATCCCACGTAACACCGTCATATTCGACAATAAAAAGACACTAGTAAAATCTACCTACTTCCTCAACTTCTTTATACAGTTAATGTGCATTGCGTTTCCTTCAAAGCTCGCACCGGCGGTACTTAGCGACCGATATTGGAAATCACACGTAGTTGTCCTTTTTTTAGATTGGAGGTTTAACAACCACAGTGAGCAACACAGTGGGCTATAAGCTGTCGCCCGTCCCTAATTTAGGGCCACCGGTTCCATGGAAGGGAGAGAGAGCCAGCACCGTAAGACAAACACAGCATAGATGCCTCACCGATATTTGAACCCGGACCCCTTTCGGACGAATGATCATAAGCCATCGCTTAGACCACAAGGGCTGCTAGTTGTCCTTTATCATCGGGACGGCGTGGCAGCAGTTTCGAAACACGTAGGCAAAACAAGCACAACCTATCGTCATCGCCGTTAAAAGTGTGAGGTCGTCGCGGTACCCTCGCCTCCCATATCATTCTCTCACACCTGCTTACTGCCAGGCCCGATGATCCAAATGGCTATAGTACTGCGAAGTTGCGGTAGGACATCACTGGAACGAATTTGTTTTCAGGTGAACGATACCGCTCCTGAAAAAGTCGGTCGGGTTGCTTCACTATTTCAAGAGCGGTTTGCAATAGCATTTTCTTTCTTCTTTAATCTCTACTGGTTTTATTATGAAAGAATGCTAGAATAACAACATAACTAAAAGCGTTACGCAAGTAGTTAGCTAAATAAAACCAATACTTCTCAGATTTCTCAGAAATGAAATACTTAAAACCTCATTGCCTGTATATGCACTGAATATAAACACGGGCATAGAAAGAAATGTTTGAGCTTTGCGGCCTTTTCCTTGGGTAAAAAAGGTTTCCGGTGTGTTGGAAGTTTTAGAACCGCTGAGCTAGAATGACACGTAGCAGTGTTTAATTTCTAGCAAAACATTTGCAGGATTCCTAAGTGCGGGAGGAAACTAATGTGCAATACTACCGTAGCGACGCCACAATTATTGGAATCGGCAAAGGTGGCGCATCACTATTTCCTAACAAAGGTAGAATTAGTGCCTGAAATGACGCGTTCAAAGCCTTTAGCGAAAGGAAGTTTAATTTTGATGGAACTATCTCGTTTGAGCGTTGGGGCGTGCTAAAGAAACGGGGTTCAGAGCTCTGGCTAATACTCGTATTTAAACACTAGGTAAAAAACTGTCAATAAAAAGACGGGAAAACGTAAGTTACGCAGAGCAATTTTTACACCATTTATTTATTCCAAAAAGTGTCAACAGATGGCGCTGCAATCATTTTCTGCCACTGTGGCACTGGCGGCTCGTAAGCCTGTGAGGCGAAGACCCAGCCCATAACATATATAAGTTATGAAAGATAATTAAAACCAAATTTTGTGGAGAAGCGATTTGATGTGTATATACTGTATGTGTATGTACATTTTATATCTACATACGTATATCATTCGACAATAGTTCAACAAAATCACAGGAACACATCCAGCACTGCGAAGGGGACGGATATAGACTTCAAACATTCGAAACAGTTTCGGAGGAAGGAAATGTATATTTTATGATCAAAAAGAGTAAATAGAGGGAAAATGGTTAACCCGTTTTACTTTATATCATCCTTCCTCCGAGCAAACCACATTTTGCGCTCAATTTCTTTATCTAGCGATAGTTAATGAGTGGTCATTGCATCACGCACAACACCAGTCGAACTTCCACTGCTCCAAAAATTCAAAATGAGTTAATAAAAAGCTACTTTTCTCATCATGTCATGTCTTTAGCATTTTGTCTGTTTGAGAAAGTTCACCCTGCGTGTAGATCACAATTAAGGCCCACGGGCCACAATTTTAAGGCGCTGACCCGTGAGAACGGTGTCTGGGAGAAATCGAGCTGGAAGAACCTTTCAATGTATCTCGTCAAAACAGGCCAGGTAACGTAAACATGGGAGAAATCAGAACAAATGACTACCTGTAAAATTTGCCCCCCCCCCTCTCCGCCCCAACAGAATGCAGAATGCAATTTACTTTTTATGAATGAGTTCAAATCTAAAAATAATTGCTTTTATTATTACTAATAAATCAAAATTTATGGGCAATAATATTAAAAAGGAAACCTTAGCACATTTCTCTCCTAAGCAGAAATTACAGAACAAAGACATTAAAAAAGTCAGCACTCAAATATGAAATACAATGCACACTTTGACGAAAACGCTGTGTGTATAATACACTAGAAACAGACGTACTCTTACTGAGCTGAGGCGAAATGGATTGCCCCCTCTATTACTGCTTTACCAGGAGCATGAGCTCTGGTCTGCACGCTCCCATTGGACAAAATTCTTGCCTTCCACCAATAAAAACACAGACGCCAGTCGATTTTAGGCGGCGTTCGAGTTTCGCCTCTGTAAGGGTCGCCCGCAATCAAACTGCCAATTATGAATTTATGTACTTTTAATATTGTGATGAACACCTGCGGACAGACGTTTCATTCCGCCATTTTGTTGTTTCAGATAAGAACTGATATTCTTCACCACCCACGTGGTACAATTTTAATCCTATAGGGGATTAAGAGAGGGGTGCATGAACACCTGGGGCATCTGACCTTGAAGAGTCAGCTGCTCGAGTGCTTCTGTTAAACAAGTTGTCATACTGCTTTTGTATACGTGCAAGGTTGTAATTCCCTGCTGGTATCCTACGACATTCCTGAGTACAGGTATTTCACGTGCTGACCAGGGAAAAACCAGTTTTTCTTGGGCATGCGTGATAGAGGACAGAAAGGGCGAGGAGGATTAAGTGAGACAGTTGAGCTTCGGTCGTCAAGGAGAGAGGGTCCTGGTTTGGACACCGGTTTCTGACGGAAAGACTGCGGTTATCGCAGACGTGCAGCGTGGTGAACGGGAAGGAGGATTCCTTCGTCCACCGGGTATCGCGGAAAGAATTGTGGAAAGGTAGCACGTGGTCAGCACGGGAACCTGAGCCGAAAATAATCGGAAAACCGTGAAGCAAATGTTATCGGAATAATAAAGTCTTGTTGTTGTTTTTATTTCCGTGTACTGTACTGAGTTTGTCGAGATAATTATTCTTCTACACCAGGACGCCATCAGCCGCCTTGATAGCCAGATTGTATAGTAAAGGCGAGGCGGTAGCTCGCTATACGGCGGGAAACAAAAGGTATTATCTAAGAATTGATATGTCTGGCCCTACAGCCTCAAAATTCGTAGAGGAAATCATGATCTGGGAAACCTGTTTTTTTCCCCATCTCCGCTCGTCTCGTGTCTGTCGTAACCTTGGTTGTAACATAGACGACTCAGATAATCGTCTCTCTAGGCGCTCGGAATATGCTGGTTTTAACCTATTAGCAAAAAGAGTATTTAAACTTTATAAATTTAATGCTCATGAATTCAGGGTTCATTCTCTGTTGAGGCCTTTTTTAAACAAAATTTACGAAGCACAATGAGAATTTCAGAGTTTTATTTAGCCTGTACAATTAAAGTCGTGTTATACGAGTATCTTGCATATGTAAAAACTTTCTTCATCGACGAAAAATTTGACAAGTCGCGAATGCACTGTGGAAAAGCCCGTGAGTGCTTCTAAAAATCATGTAAGCACATCAATGAATGAAATACGGGATTACACCATTGTACAATACAATTTTTTAAGTTGTGAATCCATTTATTAGTGTAAATATAACATGAATGGTAAGTCAGATAATTGCCATTCATGTCATATTTACACATATAAACGGATTCACAACTTCAAAAATGTTAGCACATGTTTGAGCGAGTCAGGTTTCACAATTAATCTCTTAATCATGCTGACTACCACGCTGAATGTCTACGTTTCCTCATTGGTAGGGCATGTGACTGCTGACAGTATGCCTCGACTTGTTGCTGCTCTCGTACAAACAAAACAACTTAGTAAAATCATGCAATGCATTGATTATGATACGCTTTCCAACATACCAGAAATCATTACTCAAGTTATGAGGATAATGGATGTGGAATAAATATCGCTCCTGTGCCCTGACCTTTGATCCCATTTTGTTCATTTTAAATACGGTTTCTTCCCCAGTGTTCCCCTACCACATACTAAAATTTCATCGAAATCGAACGATTGTTACGCCAGTTATCGTGCGGACAAACATACGCACACAACGCGTGACGTAATACGGCAGATGGGAATGGCGACCATCTGCTCGCAAGAGTGTGTCGTCATAAAACTTTAATAGGATTCACACACAACGCGTGACGTAATGAGACAGATGGCGTGACCGCGCGACAACATCTGAATTGCAAGAGTATGACGTCATAAGTTTTCTAAGCATGGATAACATTAATGGCACGACGCCATGACACTAAAAACTTAGTTATTCCGGGTGGTTATTTAACCCACTAAACGAATTTTCCTTAATTCGAGATCAAGCTAAATCGATTTCTAGTACCAGAAAATGCTAGGTTAACGACTTTCATCAAAATCCTTAGAGCCGTTTTCAAAATAAAATTTACATCAATATAAGAATTGTTCCTTTAAGTTAAACGTCAAGTAATTTTGCTTCCTGTACTTCGAATGGAAAAATTTCTGTACACATCTTCTTCCCAATTAATGCGTTCCCAAGGATGAAAATTTTAACATCGATTAAAATATCTTCATTTTATAACTTGGAATACTTAGTATTTTCTAAAACATAACCATAATTAAGCAATCCAACATTTGTTTGTCTACTGACGTCATGAAAGTACAGGTCGCACTATCTTTTTTCTGGACAATTAATGCGTTCACAAGGATGAGAATTTGAACATCGATTGAAATAGCTTCATTTTATAACTTGGAATACTTAATATTTCATAAAACATAACCATAATTATGCAATCCATCATTTGTTTGTCTATTGACGTCATCAAAGTACAGGTCGCGCCATCCTTTTTCTGGTTTCAACACCACCAAAAGATAAGTTATTGATTTTCAATGTAAGTATTGTTAAAGTTTAGAAAATATTAAGTGTTCCAAGTTATAATATGAAGTTATTTTAATCGATGTTCAAATTCTCATCCTTGGGAACGCATTATGTGTGAAGGAAATGTGTACAAACGTTGGAAGTATAGGAAGTATAGGAAGCAAAATTACTTGACGTCCACTTTAATAATATGGGATTTGAGCGTAGGAATGGATCCCAATCCTATATCCTGACCTTTGACCTCATTTCGTCCATTTTCAACCGGGTGCGTCCCCAGGTGGTCCCCTACGACATAGTAAAACTTTATTGAAATCGGACCATATTTACGCAAGTTATGACGCATAAGGGCAATCGAATGGATTCCGCTGCTACGTCGTCACCTTTGACCCCATTTCGTTCACTTTCAATTGGGCTCGTCCCCAGGTGTCCTGTACCACATACTAAAATTTCATCGAAATCGAACCCTTTTTACGCCAGTTATCGTGCGGACAGACGGACGGACGGGAAAAGCTGGAGCTTCTTCAACCTACGGTTGCAAAGCGTAAAAAAGGTGGACCGATTAATTTCTAATTGCGATAATAAAGCCATTTGTCCCAAAACCATCGTGGTGTTCAAACACACTTGATAATATAGTGTATATCATCTGGATATCATGAAAGAAATACGGGATTACACCATATAATACAAATTTTGAAGATGAGAATCCGATTTTGGGCGTAAATGTGACAAGGATGGTAAGTCAGATAATATCCGAAAACTTGAAAATTTTTTTTATTAAACTTACCATCCTTGTCACATTTACGCCAAAAATTGGATTGTCATCTTCAAAATTTGTATTATATGGCGTAATCCCGTATTTCATTCATGATTTATATGCTTCTCCGGGCAAACACAGAATAAGATTCTTAACCTCCAGATTCGCTAAACATGAATGCCGGTTGCTTCGACTAGTGAATCCTGTGATGGTTATATTCAAATTGATCGGAAGCTTGAAACTTGGTCGTTCTGGGTGGTGTAGTTGTTTGTATACCCGTACGCTTTCTGGGTGACGCGGATTCGGCTCCCGCTCCAGGACGAAAAAATTTTCAAGTTTTCGGATATTATCTGACTTACCATCCTTGTCACATTTACGCCAAAAATCGGATTGTCATCTTCAAAATTTGTATCATATGGATAGTTTTATTCATAGCTGAGTTGTCGGCAAATTCAGAAAGGCCGGACTGACCAACATACCAGAAAGTCTGAAATAACAAACAGTATAGCGTGGCGTCTTTCGTCAGCGCTGAGGAGACATAACTGCGACCAGATGTTTTACTGGAGGTCGTTCCCATTGTATGAGCCAGGAGGATGAGTTTCACTTGGTCATAATGGCAAAACGGGGTTCGAAAAGTATTATGGGCCATTTCGCTAAGCGCTTTCAAGCATGCACAAGTGTGCAAATTTAGCTGAAGTCTGTTTAATGACGTCTAAATGTAGCAGGACTATATGGCTGCACACCAATGCCCAGGGCTCATCATGTAACATGCCATCATTACTACACTCACTGTCATAAAAATCCGCGCACCAAGAAGGGGGCGTCGGATTGAAATTAGATTTTAGTAGTGAGATGATACATACCAAGGACAGAAGTGATTACAATATCACAGCAGCAGGACGATTTCCTGCGGACATACAGTACACATTCCGGTCAGCGCTAGTACCGCGTCGGAGCACCTCGTGCTCCGATAAATGCGGTGATGCGGTCCGACATGGAGTTAAAGAGACCCTGCATGTTATTCTGGGACAGATTGGCCCACACTTGCAACTGACGCTTTAAATCACGAACAGTGGGACATGGAGAAAACTGGCGTCCCATCTGGTCCCACACGTGGTAGACGAGAGAGAGATCAGGCGATTTGGCAGGCCACGGAAGCGCCGAAGCATGATGTAACCTGTCCTGGGAAAACACAGCCGTGTGCGGACGGGCGTTATCTGGCTGGAAAATGGCTCCTTGCCGTCCCGCCAGGAAAGGCTGCACATGGGGCCGCAGAATCTCCAGTACGTATCGCTGGGCTCTCAACGCCCCCCTCGGATTTCTGCGAGGGAAGTCCTGCTGTCATACGCGATGGCTCCCCAGACCGTCACGCCCGCAGTTCGGGACGTGTATCTCTGTGTAGTGAGTTTGGGATTGTAGCGCTCACCTGCGGTCCTCCACACTTTGTCATGGTGGTCGTCCGTTCCCATATAGAAGCCGTATTCCTCGCTGAACACTCTACTTCGCCAGTCCGTAGCATTCCACATTGCTCGCTGCTGACGCCACTGCAATCCACGCCGACGATGGTCAGGTGTTAATGGCAGAAAACGTAATGGCCATCGAGGGTGCAGATTCGCTTCTACCAGGCGTCTGGAAATGGTTCTGGCTGACACAGGAGTCCCTTGTACGGCCGCCACATGTCACTGGATATTGGACAAGGACGTCGTTGCATCTGTGCGTGCCGCTCTCACACCCCAACTGCAGTTGGGGTGTTTGGGTCGTCCATAGCCAGTCCGCCGTGCCTGGGTGCCTTTCCGTGTCCATTGTTTCCAGCACGATCGCACTGTACTGTCTGACCAGCCCAAATTGCGGCCGATTCGACGCACTGGCAACCCTACCTCTCTTATCCTTACGATACGACCTCGTTCAAACGCCGTCAGTTGCCCGTACGCACATCTACGGCGGCTGATCGGCATGTCTATCGCTTAGGGATCTTACCTGACTTTTACCGTGCAATTAGGCACGAATGTGGAGTCCCCTACGTGACGCCTTATAAGCCCCAAGGATTGCGATTGCACGAAACTTTAATCTTTTGCAAGTCTGCCCTCCCCGTAGCTATTTGCCGAGTTTCGCGTTAATCCCACGTTTTATTTTTATTTTTGGTGAGCGGATTTTTATGACAATGAGTGTATATACTTTACACTGACTGACCTTCAGTTCAATGGGCCAGGATAATGTTCACAGATCAAAGCTGCTTCTGACGTTTTGAATTGAAAGCTCGAATTGAAGCCCGTCAGATTGAAAACTAGTGTTGATCGGGTTGGAACGTGTGAATACGAATGAAGCTGCAAACATCCTGGAACTGGATATGCTGTACATGGCGACTGCGACATCATAGTGTTTTTTTTTTTTTTTTTTGATTGGAGGTTTAACGACCACCGTGAGCAACTCAATGGGCTATAAGCAGTCGCCCGTCCCTAATTTAGGGTCACTGGTCCCAGGGAAGGGAGAGAACCAGTGCCGTAAGACAAGCACAACATCCATGCCTCACCGGGATTCGAACCCGGACCCCGTTCGGACGAATGATCAGAGGCCATCGCTTAGACCACTGCGCCACCGGGGCGGCTACATCATAGTGTAAGCCGGTATCGTCGTCAATGGACATGCAGGTGATTTTTCAAGGTAAAATCATCAGGAAGCGGCAATGCAATAATATGATTATTCCCTGTGTTCTTCTGTTGCGTGGTGCTTTGGGCATAGATTTTATTTTTATAGAAATAACGCAGTCCTCGCAGCAGAACAACTGTGGATAAAGTATAAACTAGTGTGGTTCTCCGTTTTATGGGGCGGTGAACGCATTTCCCTAATATCAATCAAATCTAGCATAAATGAATCGATCTCAGAGATAGGTTGCGCAAAAGAAGATCCAGCAGAAGCCAATAGAGAACTTATCAAGATTCTACAGCAAGTATTTGACAATTTTTCTAAAGTGCCCATGAGCTACTTGGTGCTAAGCATGGCATACCAGTACCAAACATGCATGTTGTACTGGTAGAGACATAAAAACTACTGAGGACTTCGCCGTGTAGCCTGTTTATGCAGTGTTGATAGAAGAGTGTCTTTAGATGCCAGGTTCTTATTAGCATATCTTTCTACTTCAATCGCTATTACATATTACTCATGATCTTTGAGGTCGGGCGTTTCATTTTACTATTACTTTGGACTTTTGTCGCTGTGAAAGAAAGGACTAATCTTTTTATGCAGTCGACTGTTTTCAAAAATTCTTGCTTCCACAGAAAATCAAGAAGCTGAGATTGTAAATATGTGTTTAATGTTCAACCATAAGCATTATCAACTGATGTAAAAGAAGCCCATGCATTTTTCGATTTATCAATTTCGATAACAGAAAGTTAATTACAATATTTACATTTTAAGTGAGCTAATGTGTTTCATTTTCAACATTAAGACAATTTGAAATAGAAGTTTCGGTCCTTTCAAATGCAATTGTAAGATTTACAATCAATTAAAAATTTTGATAGCTGACAACATATGAGTGCGAGTGTTCATAAAACGAATACTATCTATTTATCGTTCCGTTTAGCTCACTTTGTCGTACGTAAACTTTAATTAATTTTCGTTACGTTCTTCATCCTTTCTAGAGCGCAAACATAAAAAAAGAGCACATATTAAATTATGCTTCAAAAATCAAACCGTTGCTCCCCTGAATCTACTACTATATTCACCTCATAATGCACCCACCGACTAATTTTCATGCCTCGACTAAAATTATTGTACAAGCTAAAAATATCTGCGGACATTTCGGTCGTTCAAGGAAAGTTACAGCCCAGCTGCCGACCATTATTTCCAGCAGTTATACTAAAAATGCTAAACGTTGTAACGTACCAGGAGATGTGACGTGCCTGCCAGAAGGACGCACACGACATAAAGGCAGATAGTAGTCAGAACAAGCGTCCGCGTAGCTCAATTGGTAGAGTGACTTATTCCGGAATGAGGGGATCCGGTTTCGAATCCCGGCGTAGACCAAAAATGACGGAGAAATTTATTTCGTTATAATGGCGCCCGAACTATCCGGATGACCCGACCGTTCAAAATCTCGCAATGGTGTGATGCTCTTTCCACACCGCGAGATAGGAAAAATAAGAGAATCCTTTCTCCAGCACTTCGAAAAAAAATAATAAGGGGGAGATGATGTAACGTACCAGGAGATGTGACGTACCTGCCAGAAGGACGCACACGACATAAAGGCAGATAGTAGTCAGAACAAGCGTCAGCGTAGCTCAATTGGTAGAGTGACTTATTCCGGAATGAGGGGATCCGGGTTCGAATCCTGGCGTGTACAAAAATGACGGAGAAATTCACTTCGTTATAACGTGTATTCCATCAGAGCAGGGTGTACTTATTTTGAAAATAAGTACGGTTTTTTTTTAAATATTACCTGTGTTTCAGTTTCACCGAGCATTCAAAAATCTTTATTGACACATCATATATTATTAATGTCAGAGGGATGACTTCGCAAAGTTCATTCTTAATGGATGTTTGCCTTTTTGTACCTCTGTATTCATACCTTTCATTGTTCCACTTCACACTTTCATTTGTATTTTCCTTTGGATAAGAAAAGTGCAGTAGTCTTCGGAACAGGTTATTCTAGATAGCTCGAAGAATCACTTTTGGCCTACACAACTTTTTACTGACGGCGGATTTACAGCAGTTGTCGTTTTTATCTTAGACGGAGATAATATATTTCTGGAATAAAAAAAAACATTCTGTGAGTTTGTTTCAGCATCAATTGGTCAAAACTCTCTGGGACGTTGAGTCTAATAAATTTCATATATACTTTAATTTAGAAATGACCTTCACCACTGTATCATCAAGTCTTCAAGTATCTCTTTCATATACCTTTAGAAGGACAATGCTGCGTCAGAACATCCAGTGTTGCTTTGCTTCATTCTACCTTTCTAAATACGTCACAATATCACTGAGTTATTACTTCTACTGGCTGCCGCTGTTGCGTCCTTAGCATACAAATTAGAAATCTGAGGTGAAGCAATGGCCTTGGCAAAGACACTATCCGTTTATGATCCACTCTGTATTCCCTAAATTATTTCGCACGAGCTGCTTCATGACACCGGCACAGAAAGCTTGCTTAATTCTATTACATACAATTTGAATTTACATTTTACCGTTTTTCTTACTCGTTTACCATGCTCACTTTGAGTAATATTTGACACGTAAGATACGACGTACATTGTGCGTATGTTTAACGCAAATCCATCATATTAAACGTAATACTATCTATGAAATTTTTCAAGCTATAAGGTTGTTGAAAATAAAATGTAGGAATATTGATGGAATATCAGACACCCACAAAACGGCACAAAATAAGCTTTTTTAATCGAACTAACCATCACCAACAGCAAAATACTTCTGCCAAAGGGATACGATATGGTATATGCCGTCGTAAAAAGACATTTCGAGATTTGAGAAGCGACAAACTAGTAAAATGTAGTTTCAAATGATGTCTGATAAGAAAACGATATACCCTGTAGAAATAGGTGCCAAAGTTCTTGAAGAAGTTATATTCAGTAGGAGACGAATTAGGTGAATCCGGCGGATGAGAAAAGGTTGTGTACATCATTTTGTGCAGCTTGTAGGTAGTCTTACGTGCAACGCGAGTTCTTGATTTCCATGTATAATGTCAAGTGCATGACAATACCAGTGCGCCTTAATGGCTTGGTCCGGTTGTAAAAAAAGTTGAACACATTAGCTGCGCAAAAATCGCTTACCTCGTTTTAATTATCGTAACGTCCGACTAGGAACTATTGAAGAACGCAAAGACCAAGGTCGCACAGTGGAACAAGTAGGTTACGGAAACGGAAGTGCACATGGATTACCCTTGTCAAAAAAGCATACAACTGAGCTACGGAAACGGAAGTAGCTACCCATCGATTACCTTTTTCAACAAAACATACAACTGGGCTGTGGAAACAAAGCATATACCTGGCCTACGAAATCAGAGGTACATGTTGATAACCCTTGTCAGCAAAGTATACAACTAGGCTGTGGAAACGGAGGTACATGTCGATTACCCTTGTCAGCAAAGTATACAACTAGGCTGTGGAAACGGAGGTACATGTCGATTACCCTTGTCAGCAAAGTATACAACTAGGCTGTAAAAACGGAGGTACATGTCGATTACCCTTGTCAGCAAAGTATACAACTAGGCTGTGGAAACGGAGGTACATGTCGATTACCCTTGTCAGCAAAGTATACAACTAGGCTGTGGAAACGGAAGTACGCATCGATTACCCTTGTCATAAAAGCATACAACTGGGCTACGGAAACGGAAGTACACATCGATTACCCTTATCAACAAAGCAAACAACTGGGCTGTGGAAACGGAAGTACACATCGATTACCCTTGGCAAAAAAGCATACAACTGGGCTGTGGAAACGGAAGTACACATCGATTACCCTTGTCAATAAAACATACAACTGGGCTACGGAAACGGAAGTACAAATCGATTACCCTTATCAACAAAGCATACAACTGGGCTGTGGAAACGGAAGTACACATCGATTACCCTTGTCAGAAAAGCATATAACTGGGCTACGGAAACGGAAGTAGCTACACATCGATTTCCCTTGTCAATAAAACATACAACTGGGCTACGGAAACAGAAGTACACATCGATTTCCCTGGTTAATAAAACATACAACTGGGCTACGGAAACAGAAGTACACATCGATTAGCCTTGTCACAAAGCATACAACTGGGCTGTGGAAATGGAAGTACACATTGATTACCTTTATAAACAAAGCATAGAACTGTTTTTGCTTTTGAAACAGCTGTCGATTGTAATATTTTTATTGTGATTTTACAAAGTTTATTTAAACTATAATATTCAACGTAGTAAATACGTAACAGTAATATGATGATGTCACACATATCTTTCAAATATGTAACAGTAATGTAAAGAAATTGCAAATATCTTTCAAATACGTAACAGTAACATGAAGTTGGTATATTGGAGTTACGATGACCTTTCGCTGTAACGCATCAGTAATGTTTCAAAGTTATGTAACGTTTGAGGACATTTTGACCTAATCGTAAGGTTTCTGAAACATTACTGTTACATTGAGCAACGTATCTAAAACGTCTCAATGTTTCAGTGCTACGTATTTCTAACATATACGAAATATTCTGTGCTGTGTAGGAATAATGACAATCCAATGTAAATATGCGTTATTTTATGAGTGGAGAGAGCTCCGTTATGACGGAGTAATTTCTGCCTTCAGGGAAATTTCTTTGGTCAACTTGCTACTGCGTCAAGCCACGATCCAGCGCAGCTGAAAAACATTTCCTGTGACCCGCCTCGTACTTTCTGGTGCAGCACTAGTAGTTTCAGGAACCTGTAAGCCGCCGGCATTTCCTGCCCGTCAGCGATAAGGCGCTCATCCTTCCCAGAAATCCTGACAAGAAATATCCAGTCTCATAACTTCTAAAGTTCCTCGAACATTTCATACTTCCTTTATCAGCCCATAGCGTTTTAATCAGGGATATTATACTTAAATTAGATTGCGATTCGGTGTCCAACCCAAGTACAAGTAGTGAGTGCCGGTAGGTAGCAGACACCAGGAAGAATCGTCTTTATCGTGAAAACTAATTAGCAATGGGTTCCATTTGGGCTCGTGACAAACATTGTCCCATTCCCCTGTGCATTATTTGTGGCAAAAAACTATATAGTGTGTCCCAATTGCAACCGAACCCGGTATTTCTTTAATAATATTAACACCAATGAAGATATTGCAGATAAATTTGAAGTGCCCATCATTTGCGTCCAGACAGCATTGAACCTGGCGCACCATATCGTGGAAAGTCCTTGCCAGTATGTCCGCCGTCACTTCCTGAATTTCTTCGGTGATGTTTGCTTTCAAGGAATCTATGGTACACAGTTTCTTTTGGTAAACTCTCCCTTTTAGATATCCCGATAACACTGGATCAAATACGGGAATTTTGAGAATTGAAATATGCGGACAGGTGAAACCAACGCCTCGTCCGAGATCCAGAATACATGGATTTTCCTGAAGAAATGTCTAAAATCATCGACAGTATGTCACTTGTTTCACGAGGTCAGGCCCTTTCACTTTCCTTTTTTCACAGCACGTTGACAAGTGCTTTTGGACAACCCTGTTTCCTGTGACAGTCGGCGAAGTGATTTCTTGGGAGACTCAGGTAGTCGGTCTTTTACATTCTGGATCGTTTCCTCGGACATTTGTGGACGGCCACATGCATGGTCGTCTAATAAATTCCGCTTGGTTTCCAATTTCTTCGACAATGACCAAATGGTGGACTTGCTCGGCGGATGTCTACCTGCAAACCTCTCCAGGAATTGCTGTTGACAAGACTTTATCGATTCTGTCTTCCAATGAGTGCAAACAATAAACACTCGCTCCTCCAGAGCATACTGATACATTTTCACAAGTACGGGAACAGTCACGAGCGCGAAGACTCACTATAAACAACCGTATTGTGTACACACGCTCAGCGAAACGACATAACAAAGCAGCAGAGAGGCGCTTCCGGCTGGAAGGCGGAATGCTCCTCAGCGGCGCCACAATTAGGAATGTGTCTGCCACTAAGGAGCAATCCGGCTGGCTGGCGGACAGCGCCGGGTTCAATGCTGTCTGGACGGAAATGGTGGCCACTTCCAGCACATGTTGTGATGTCATCACATTTCGCACTAAATGAAGTAAGTCCACTTCAAATTTCGTTACAATATCTTCATTGGTGTTAGTATTATTAAAGAAACGCCGGGTTCGGAAGCGAGTGGGACGCATTGTAATATATTACTAAATATTATTACTTAAAATAATTTGTGTTAGAATCGCTGTTTATATATATTTTTAACCCAATTTAATTTTACTCATGTCATTTTATTCGTTCTGTTTTGATAATCTGATAAAATAAAATAAACATTATGTAACTGACTTAGCATCACGTAAGCCTGGAGTAATTATGCGAGTTGGGCTTCCGCGATATCTGAAGGCCTAAGAGTTCCACGAAGTACACAAATGGTTGGGAAACACTGATATAGACTCTCAATCGGCGATCGTCGGCATTAGGTCAAAAGCGAGACTCGTCGCTGAAGATTAGTTCTTTTTGTTCCGCCACGGGTGTCTGGTTTGGCACAATTACAGCGTTGCCTCATGATGTTCTGCGGTGCGTGATGGTTGTCGCAAAGGCGGATGACAGCGTAAACCTACCTCAAGACATTTTCAATTAACAATCAGCGTAGATATTGGGATATCCGTACACCTCGTCGAATATCGTCCACTAATTATTCCATAAGTTCAAAGCCTCACCTTGCCGTAGGTGAGGCTTTCGGACGTCCGACAGGTGCCTCAGTACCACTGCAGCGATGCAGGTTACGTGCCTCCAAACACTGTCGTAGCATTTGGCAGACAGTTTTTGCATTCCTGTGAGTTTCCTCCATGATGCGAAACAGAAACTTATCAGTCGTTGATAGTCCTGCGACGAAGGTGCGGAAAAAGATGTCGGGGAATCTCCATGACGTCGCTAGTGCATTCACAGTCATTATACGCCCTTTCACCAATACAGAGATCACTTCAATATAGGGGCCTACACACGCGCAGATAAGGACGCGCAATTTTATCTATTTTTAGCTTGTCTTTTGTAAAAAAAGATAGTGCTTATGTTACCGGTTTGTCAGTCCGTCCGCCTGCACCCACGACATCACTGCAACTACTAGTCCGATTTGAAAAAATCTTTTTGCATTGGGAAGCTTGAAATATTCGAATGATGATCCTTCATTTAATTTTTTTTTACGATGTACAATTTCGCCGCTAGGGGGCGTAAATGCAGATGATGTCGAATTCAAAAATACGTTTTATTCCACATATTTACTGGTAATCATCCGACTAAAATAATGCTTTTATCTTTCAATTCCATCTATGGCGAAGAGTATTTTATATATAGTTACTTTTTCAAATTGCGCATAGATTTTCCGCTAGAGGGCGTAAAACTAAAATGCATTTTTTCCCAATAACTGTTCTTCTAAAACTCCGATTTGAAATTTTTTTCTTCAGCGGATACACCTCCTGGTGGAAAATCTTTTGCATATAATTTCAAATTTTGGTAAAAAATACTTTGGCCACCAGAGGGCGTAAGGGTTAATTTTTGCTTCTGATGTATTTGCCATAAAATCTGAGCTTCTAAAATATCGATTGAAAAAATTATTTCGTGGACTCATGCCACTCACATCGATGAACCTTTTCGGAATATTTTCTACTTAAAATATTCCACAGTTTCTCCGCCAGAGGACACAGATGTATATCTTATTTTTGTCAATGTCTCTACTTCTAGGAGTTCGATTTGAGAAATTCCTTCTTTGTTGGATATTGTTTTCAGTGTGATATGTTTTTCATATAATTTCAAAAATTTCAAATAATTCATAGACTTTCCGCTAGGGAGCGTAGAGGTAAATTGCGTTTACTCTTATATCTCCGCTTCTAAATCTCCGATATGAAAATTTCTTTCTGCACCGGATACAGCTCCTGATGGGAAATCGTTTGCACATAACTTCTAATTTTTGCAAAAATATGGTTTGGCCACCAGGTGGCGTAAATCTTAATTTCCGCTTCTGATGTATTTTCAGTAAAATATGAGGTTCTAAAATCTCGATTAAAAAAAAGTCGTTTGTTGACCGATACTACTCATGTCGACAAACCTTTTAGGAACATTTTCTTCTTGAAACAATGCATGGTTTTTACGCCAGGCGGCGTAGATCTATATCTTGTTTATGTCAATATATCTACTTCCAGCATCCCGATCTGAAATTTTTTTCTTCGTTGGATAGTGTTTCCGATGCGAAATGTTTTTCCTCTAAGTTCAAAATTTTCAAGTTAATCATAGACTTTCCGTTAGGGAGCACAAAGGTAAATTACGTTTTCTGAGTTAGTTCTGCTTCTAAAACTCCGATTTGAAAAATTATTTCTGTATCGCATACAAAACCTGATGGAAAATGTTTCTCACATAATTTCTAATGTTTGGTAAAGAATGGTTTGGCCACCAGAGGGCATAAGTGTTAATTTCTGCTTCTGATGTATTTGTAGCAAAATCTGGGCTCCTGAAAACTCGACAATTTTTTTTTTCTTGGGCCGATACCACTCATATGAGAAAACCTTTTAAGAATACTTTCTTCCTTCAATAATGCATGGTTTTCCCACAAGGGGACGCAAAGTCACATCTTATTTTTGTCAATATCTCTGTTTCTAGGAGTCCGACTTGAAAAATTATTTCTGTGTTGGAGAGCGTTTCCGGTGCGAAATGTTTCTCATATAAATTCATGTTTTTCTTAACGCACAAGTCTGCAACCAGAGGGCGTAAACTCACGATTCCGTTTACAGCAATATCTGAGGGATTAAAATCCCGATTGAAAAACTTCTATCTTCCGTCAGATACTACTGTTTTCCATACCGATTCCATTGACTCTGAATAGCTTTGATAGATTCAATTTGGGTCAGAACGGATTCAAAAGACGTGCTTATTACACCCAAATATTCGGTGTCATCTTTCTTGTTTTTATTTGAGGTTTAACGACCACCGTGCAAATCAGTGGAATATAAGCAGTTTCTGTCCCTGTTTTAGTGCCACTGGTTCCAGGGAAGGGAGAGAGCCAGCGCGGTAAAACAAACACATCCATGCCTCACCAGGACTCGAACCCGGACCCATCTCGGACGAATTATCAGAAGCCATCGCTAAGACCACTGCCCCACCGAGGTGGAAATTTGTAGCTATTACCAATCCTTTTGTTCATATATTTCTCTCAGTTACCAAGCACTTGGTTCACAAATGCGTAGGTTAAATTAACTTAACTCTCGACACATACCTAGGAATTTGCATGAAGCGACGACAAATACTAGTGAACAGTCATTTTCTCTGTCGTGTAAACTGTGCTTTTAATGTAGTTCCAAGAAATAATATCGGATGAGTGATGTATTGTCTTTTGAGGAATCCAAAGTGACGTTATAAAAAATGGCAGCTGCTAATATTCAAAAGGATTAGTGATAGTAATATTCTTATTTGCAATCCTAGAAAACATTTTTTTCCTAAAAAAAGAGAAAGAAAGAAAGATTATTAAAAATGAATGCGTTTTAATGTGAATAAAAATCTTATTTCTAAAGCTAGAAAGGAAATTTTCCATAAAATCTTTGAAGAAGTTCCAGTTAAACGATATTCATACTCATAAAACCATTATTCTCACGAAAAGCTTTGATGAATTTTATCCTTGCTTTCACGTATTTTTCTCATTGACGTTTCCAAAAGAAATACATAAAAAAAAATTTGAAAAAATTGCATGCAACTTCACTGCGGAAAAATAAACATTTAGAATCATATTCGCTTATCTGGAAGAAACTCTTACAATAAGAAGGATTTATTTAGTTACTGGATATACACAATCGAGTCACATTATTGTGACCACCTCCTGTCTTTGGTGTCAACAGCGCGTAGCCAATGAAAGAATACACCGGCCGTGAGCTGAATTAGAGAGTATATAAGTTATGCTGTAGACATTTTGAAAGCACATCACTCCTTGTTGTCATGGGTAAAAGGAAAAATTTATCAGATTTGCAAAAAGAGATGATTATCGGCTTTTCGGCGAAGAGTAGCAGTGTTTCTGAAAAAGCGCAGTTTATGAACTGTTCGCGTGCTGCTGTGGGTAAAGTGTATCGTGGCTGGAGAAATGGCATCATGGCGAATAAGCGACGTGTAAACTGCGAAGCACCACGTGCCATTGATGTGAGAAGTGAACGTCAGCTGCGAAGGTCCATGCGGGCCAATCAACACGCTACAATAGGGCAGCTCACTGGCTGAATTAACCATGTGAACGCCTCGGTTACCGGAAGTGTGTCTAAAACGATAGTTCAGCGAACCCTGCTGCGTAAGGGGATCTTATGCTGAATTATGGTCACTGCACCTATGCTAACGAAGGTGCGTCGTCGGTAGAAATGGAATACATTTGCACGGCAGTATCGGAATTGGACCTCCGC